>JAVUPR010000398.1:12890000-15792500 GCA_036785695.1 Gentiana straminea | reverse complement strand
ACGGAGTCAAGTGTTTTCACGACTTTTACGAATATAAATTTAATAGTATAATGTTTTGCTTGCATTTTCACCCGAGAAAAAAAAATGTTTTGCATGCATTTCAAAACGTCTCGTCAGGTTTCCTCTATATGTTTTTATTTTTTGGGAAAGTAAAAACACATTAAGGCACTTTAAAATGTCCCTATAGATGTAGCTATAAAGACTTTTTTATACTGGTGTCTCCATAGATTACTTCTAAATATATATTTTTTTTAAATGAATCTTTATGTGTGTCTCAATAGCTACTTCTTGTTGTAGTGCCGCGACTGAGTGCAGTGTTTTCGGTGATATTTTTCAATGACTCTTGTATTTTGCATTCTTAGTTGATGTTTTGGTGTAATTGAATTGGTTGATTTGTTTGGAACACTTTTGTATCATCTTCTGCTGATTAGTGGAGATTTTGTGGGCCTCGGCCTGGTGGTTTTTACTCTCTCACATCGAGATGAGTTTTCTACGTTAAAATTGTTGTGTTGTTTCTTTGTGTTTTCATTTCGCTTTATTTGTGATTTAGCTTCGTTGGAGCTGCCACGTTTAATTTCGTTGTGTGTCATAGGAAAGACTTTGTGGGTATTTGTGATATATGTGGTATTGCGGTTCTTTGTTTTCTCAACACTATGATGTGTACATAGGTGTAGTTGCTGGTTTACAATTCAAGTATCCAAATTCCTTCAGAAGATCTAGGCAATACTTCCTTTGGTTAATGACTATACCACTTTTTGACATTGCTACTTCAAATCCTAGGAAGTATTTTAAGTCTTCAAGGCCCTTTATAGTGAATGCATAATGTAGTAAATCCTTCAAGTGTTGTATTTCTGACAACTGTGAGCTACCAAAAACAATATTATCCACATAAACTGATAATGCTATAAAACTATCATCTTGGACCTTGGTGAACGAGCTGTGATCATTTTGGGATTGTTTGTAGCCATCATCCAAGAGTTTTTAAGTTAATCATTCATTCCATTGGCTATTATGTGTTTTATCCACATAAACTGGTGGTGGTTTAATATGTAAACATCCTCATCTAGGTTTCCATGTAGAAAAGAATTGTTTACATCTAGTTGATGTAAATGCCCCCCTTTTGAGTTGCTAATGACATGAACAATCTGATTGTAGTCTATCTGGATATGGGTGAAAAACTTTCTAGAAAACCAATTCCTTCGGTCTGTGTGTATCCCTTAGCCACCGTACTCTAGCATTGTATCTTTCTACTGTACCATCTGATCTCCTTTTTGATCCTAAAAACCGACTTACAACCTATAGGTTTGACTCCTTTAGGCAACATAACCAAAGACCATGTATTTGTTTTATCCAAAGCTGTTAATTCCAGATCTATTACCTCATGCCATTTAGGATATTGTGCTGCTTCATTGTAAGAAGCAGGTTCTCTATCTCTAGTTATAGTCCCAATAAAACCCTAACAAGTAGAAGAAATGCCAGAATAAGAAATCACAATATGAAGAGTCTGCGGTGAGGTTCTTTAAACACAGGATCGTGCATTTTGCCTCTAAATCAGGTGTTGTTGCCTACAATCCAACCCATGAGTGCCACAGCATCAAGTGTCAAATCTACAATATTTTTTACAAGAAAACAAAGTAGAAGAGAATCAAGGACGTTTATACCACTTTTTGTGTAGTATGAAACAACTACATAAACATCTAGGTTATAAATGCGAAAACATTTATATATGGGTAGAAATCCTAGAAGACAACCATCTGAAAAGTTAGAAGTTAGTTAAAGCACATAATCAAGGAAGAAGGCAAGAAAGCAATGCTTAAAATGGATCAAGCATGCAATGTTATTGTTTTTTTTCGAGGAGAGGTTAATCAAGTAACCTAGTAGCTCCAACATGGGTTGTCTTTTCGACCACTGCACTGAAGGATGTTATCAATCGGAAATCAACCCCATTATGGGAATCGAACCGCTGACCTCCAGCGTATAGTCCAGGCTGCATTACACACCCATGCCGCCACCACTAGGCAATATCCAGGGGATGCATGCGATGTTATTGTTTACTGACCTTTCGGAGAGAGAATGTGGAAAATCATGAGACAATATCATCTTCATTTGGAAAGCATCACTGGCATATGGAGTTCCATCTGCAAAGTTAGATGGAAGATTGATGAGACCGTATTTTATGGGAATTTTAAGAGCTCGTGAGCGGCGATGGAAGATTTCAGGACTTATAGAGCAGTTTCGGAAGCTTTGTGAAATGTTGGAGAAAAGCGGCGTTTCAAGATCCGAGAATTCCAGTTTTCGACTATGTCGAGATCCAGACTTTTGAAGAGAAGACAGAGCTATTAAAGCCAATCGTGCATTTTCGATCTTTAGTCACATTGGTTTTTTATTATTAGAAGACCCCTTACTATTATTATTATTATTATTATTATTAAGTTAGACCATTATTAAGAAATAGTGATTGGGCCTGGCCCAATGAATTTCCATTTTTTCATTGTTTTTGGTTACGTGAGCAGGATAGAGAAAAGACACTAGTTAGGTTTTGAAAGTGAGGGAAAAATAGAACAGAATGGAGGAAGACGGGAACGGACGGCAACAAATGAAAGCTGTGGTACCATTCTTGCCGGCTCTTCCTTTCTTTGATTTCATGTCATAAAAGTTTGTCAGCTTTATTGTTTTATTTTGTTTAGCTTTATTTTTATTTATTTAGTATGAATAATTAGGTTTTCTTTCCGGTTAATTGATTATTTTACCTCTTGATTCCATATGATTGTGAGATCTAAATGTGTTTTCTCCTCGTTTGATTGTTAGTATTTATCTATTTTTTGTTTTCATATAGGATTAGAATTATTCGTTTAATTGTTGGCGCGCGATAGTTAAACGATTATTTTGATCTAGCACCAAAATTCATCTTGGCGGTTGCGCATAAAAGATTGGATTTTTAGTGGTAACAACAACATTTGTCTGTGGTTCATACTGTAGGATTTTCTCTCATTGTGAAAATAGATAATACTACGGTTAAAATTAAGCCGGTTGGATTAATACCTAGTAATTGGGTCTCTCTAATCTTTAAGGCTATTATGTCACCAAACTCCGGGCAGTCGTTGCGGGATGTGCCATAATTAGGGTGTGATTAGTGGCGGTTGTCCTAATTAACGAATTTAGGAGAGATTTGTTGATTCACGGTTGTGGTCAACTATATTTATTTTGCATTCTTTAAATCAACTTCAATTGCCATAAAACTCTTCTTGCATATAGTGATTTGTTTATTTTGCATTCTTTAAATCAACTTCAATTGCCATAAAACTCTTCTTGCTTATTTACCTTGATTGGCGTATTATTTAGATAATATCTTATATGATGATAACATTGTTTTACTTTAGGTTTCCTTTTTGGTTTTTACAAATATTGATCTTTTTTTTAATTTTATTTTTTGTTTCTAACGGGTTCGAACACTGGTTTCCATACCAGATTAAAGAATTATAATTTAGCTCACAACTAAAACGATGCATCTTGTGCACCAAAGTTGATCTTTATTACTCCGTCAAATGCATTTTTTGCCAACTGGAATTTGTCTACTGTTTTAATTTGTTCGGCTTCTATTACTATATATACCTCACATATTTTGCAGAAAGGCTTCACAAATCAATCATCCCATCAATTTTCATAAGCCCAAAATCGTTTCGTCACTCATGGTGAAAGTTATAAGGTTCTTGTGTGTAGCCGTATTCTTTCTTGTAATATGGTCGAATGTTGGAGAGGGTTCAGAAACGGATGAGGACATCGTAAAGCCAAGGAAAATCATGAGGCATATGTTACAGTTAGACTGTTGCGATGCGTGTACATGTACGTGTAACCGTAACCAGTGTTATGGTTGCGGCCATCATCCTAAACACGGTGCTTCCGTTCATTTGCTTGGAGGAGATACGAGGATTGGTCCGAATTGTGACGACGAAGAAGACGAACCTGAAAGCGAAGGTGAAATTGAATTCCATGACAAAAAAAAACCTCATGACGACGATCACAATCCCATCAAGCATTTGGCATAGAAGATTATCTACTATATATGTTTGAATTATATTACAGTGTGGGATATGAAGTTACATGTTGTGTGCTCTGTTTTTCTCAGGTTTCCAATTGCAAACTGTGTTAGAAAACCTCTCTTCAATAATCATTAAGGGCGGGGCGATGTTACTGTCTGCCATAACCGCAGACACAACACAATTTTGTACCTTTTCATTATGGTGAACTTACATCATGATCAATAGGTCCGACATCATCATCAATGGTATGGAATTGTGTTGTGTAATTCGTTGTGGCACGACTACTGTATAAGTAACATTTCTCAAGTATATAATTCTACGGGCACAACTATGTAACTATAACGAGTGACACAACCTACTTTTACACTCTTGATTATGATTAGTGGGTCTTAAATCATAATTAATGATGTGAAAACAGGTTGTGTCAATCGTTATAGCTAAGTAGTTGTGTCTGTAGTATTACACATTAGTATTACTCATTTCTCAAATGATCGTAACACAGCTTTTTCACTATTGATTATGGTTTGTGTCGTATTGATTGATATTAGTCCTACCATAATCAATTATATGAAAATGTGTTGTGACCGTTTGTTATAGTTATTTTGTTTGGGAACATAATTTTCCTTGTTCTTTTACTTTCTCAAGTTCTTATACATTTTCTAAGAATATTTTTTATACACTCTAATTGTTATAATTAGGGCCGTAAATGAGCTGGGTTATTCGTGAACTATTTGTACTCGATTCGCAATAGTACTCGATTCGATTTGATTTTTTTCGAGTTCGAGCTCGAGTCGAGCTACTCGAATAATTAACCGAGCCGAGCTCGAGTTTTAAAATATTGTAATCGAGTAGCTCGCGAGCTTATCGAGCTTGATTAAATAATTATTTAATTAATTAAATTTCTTAAAGTTATTAAAAAATATTATTCGAGTCGAGTATTAGACGAGTCGAGCTCGATCTTGACATATTTCATTAAAAATTAAATGAATTCTAAGAAAATAATCGAGCTTTCGAGCCGACTCGAGCTATATCGAGCACTTAGCGAGTCGAGTTCGATCTTGTCTTTTTATGACTCGATCGAGCTCGAGCCGAGTTTCGAGCCCGAACTTTTTTAGTCGAGCTCGAGCTCGAGTCATAGGGAGTATCGACTCGACTCGGCTCGATTACACCCCTAGTCATAATTAAGTTTTTCCTTTAAAAAAATTTGTAAGTGTGGAAATTGGTGTTTTGAAGCTAAGTAAACCGGAAGAAACTACATGCTACTCTAATGGCTACACTAACTGTCTTAGAAACTACATGTTGTAATTAACTAGCTAACTAACTCAATTAACCGCTAATTAACTTCTATTAAATGCTACAATCAAACACACACACCCCCCCCCCCCCCCCCCGGTGGGGATGGGGATGTATGAATGTCCTTCAGCTAGAACCTTTGTTGAGTTTGACTGAGAGCAGGACTGTCCAAAGGTTTGGTGAAGTAATCAGCCAGCTGGTTGTGTGTAGAAACCTGAAGAAGTTTAACTAGATTAACTTGGAGCTTCTCTATAAAATGTGGCAATCAATGTCAATGTGTTTAGTTCATTTATGATACACATGATTAGTGGCAATGTGCATAGCACTTTGATTATCGCAATACATAGAGATGGGTTGTGTGACTGGAATGTGAAAATCCTTGAGTAATTCAACTATCCACTGAATTATGGGAAATCCTTGAGTAATTCAACTATCACTGAATTTTTCAGGCACAGTAGTGGCCATAACCCTATATTCTGACATTGTAGTGGACATAGCCCTATTTTCAGACCAACAGAACTCTTGGAAACTATTGTTTGCTTCTTGTCCCTCCATGACACAAAAGAGTCCCCCAAAAACATGTTATAGCCGGTCACTTATCTCCTTATTTCAGGGAAACATGCCCAATCTAAGTCTATAAAAGCACAACTAACCAATGAATTGTTATAAGAATAAAAGATTCCTTGTCCGGGATTCTTTTTTAGGTATTTGAGAACTCTCTTATCTGCCTTTAGATGTATAAGAATTCAAGAGCAAATAAATTGAAAATAATTTCAATAATAAAATTCACTTAAAGATGCAAATTGCATCGGGTTACAGACATAGAAAAAGCCCAAAGGCCAAAAGATAAAAAAGAGAGTTAGACTGTCAGAAGTTACCGTTGGCTAAGATAGTTAACGGTAACTAAATTGCATAAAAACATACGTGAAGAATCAGTTGAGATGAAGGGAAGATTAGATGGGCAGCGGACCTGACGTGATCAACCCATACGTGAAAATTAGCGTCAACAGAGAAGTATAAGCATCGGATCAGACTTGAAGAGGACCAGACGTGAAAGAAACATATATGATTTCTAACACTCCCCCTCATGTTGATTAATGGATATCACACATTCCAAGCTTCTCAGAGATGTCCTTCAATGTTGTTCCAGAATGAACCTTTTTAAGAACATCTACAACCTGATCATGAGTGGAAAAAGAGGGGGTTACAATTCAAGCTACTCTCAATCTTCTACTTGACAGAATGTCAGTCAACCTTAATATGCTTGGTCCTATCATGCTGAACAAGATTGTGAGAAATGTTGATGGCCGATTTATTGTCACAATATAACTTCAAAGGATGAGTCCATTTGATATTAAGATCTCCGAGGATGATATTGACTTATAGGTGCTCACAGACCCCCAGAGCCATAGATCTACACTCAGCTTCATCATTGGATCTGGCCACCACACTCTGATTTTTGCTTCTCCAGATGACAAGGTTTCTCCCGTATAAATTGAAGAACAGTCAGTACAATAGCTGGGCATCTCTTTTGAAGGTGCAGGCTCGGGTACACGATGTCATTCACCATATTATTCCTCCTGCAGAGGGTGCTGATCGGGAGGCTTACCTCAAAGCCAAAAACACTGATTTGACGCTCTGGAAACGCCATGATGCCGCCGTACTGCAGTGGATTTATGCCACTATTTCCACCGATATCCTCATTTCAATTCTTGTTGATGATGACACGGTGGAAAATGCGTGGAACAGTGTGGCTGCTCTGTTTCAGGATAATCGAAATTCTCGCGCCTTGTATCTCAATAAGGAGTTATCCAATGTGTCTCTCTCGGATTTCTCCTCCACCGGGGCGTATTGCAACCATCTCAAGTCCCTCTCGGACTAGCTTAAGAATGTCGGGGCTCCGGTCACCGATCAAGCGTTGGTGCTGAAATTACTTCAGGGATTGACGGAGCAGTATGGGAATTTTGTTACCGTGATACAAAATAAGAAGAATCTGCCCTCCTTTGCTACTGCCAGGTCGAAATTAGCTCTTGAAGAGACGACGATCATGGAACGAGTCAAGCTCGACTCACCGGCGTCAGCCATGGCCGCTTCATCGGAGCACCGACCTTCTTCTCCAAATTCTATTCCTGCACAGGCTAGAGGATCCTCCCATTCCAGGCCACGCAAGAACAATAACGGTAACCGCGGCCGGAAAAATGGTGGTGGACGTGGACAGCAACCTGCAAGTGGCGGCCAAAATTCAGCTACAGGTACTAGCCAAGGTGGACATGGAGGACGAATTGGTGGTCAGCCCATGTATCAACATTGGCAACAGCCACCTCCTTGGTGGGCTATGTATCCACCCAATGGGCAGTACCCCCATCGCCCTACTCGACGCAGCCCTTCTCTTATGCTGTTCAGCAGATATGTTTACATATGCACGATCCAGGGGTTGAGCACATGCAGGATCTCAAACGCATTATTCGATATATTCGGGGTACTCTCCGAGGTCCGAGTTCATCATGTACCCTCGCGATATCAAATAGCGACATTTTTACGAAAAACCACTTGGATTTTCGATCCAAGTTCGTGGACCTCCGGCTTCGACCTGGGGGGGGGGTTGATAGAATATTGATAATTAACTATCAATATTATGTTTATATTATGTGTATTTCCTAGTCAATTGTATTTGCGTGGTCATTAGCCAAAGCAATTCCTAGTCTTTAATATATGTATAATAGCTTCCACTTGAACAATGCCTCCTTGCTAGAACATGATTCCTTTTCCAGGACAGCGACAAAGTGTATTTTCATAGGATTCTGCATAAACCTACTCACCATATTAACAACAAAGGAAATGTCAGGTCTGGTGTGAATGAGGTAAATCATCATTCCAACTAAACTTCTATAAGAGATCTGATCAACTAGCTCATCTTCAGGAGCATTTGAAATCCCACGATTGAAAACAATAGGACTAGCAACTGGTTTGCACCCTAGTTTCATGTCTTCTCCAAAAGATCCAACACATATTTCTGCTGTGAAATAAAGATGCATTACTTTGAGTGAGCTTCAATAGATAGAAAATATTTCAGTCTACCTAAGGATTTTATGTCATATTCCTTAAATAGACACTTCTACAACATCTGGATCTCTTGTATAACATTGCTAGTTACAATGATATCATCCACATAAACATGAAGGATAGAAACATTGTTGACAGCTGAGTGTTTGATAAACAAGGCGTGAGACCCTTGACTCTGAAAATACCCCAGCTTCTTCATAGTGTTGGTAAACTTACCAAACCAAGCTCTAGGAGATTGCTTAAGACCATATAAAGCCTTGTTGAGCTTACAAATTTATGCAGAAACCTACTCGAAGAAGAAGAAAACTCCGCTAGCACAATGGCTAGGGTTACTTTGATTCACAAAATGATTAACTTTTTACAAAATTAGGGTTCCAGCCTTTAAATAACTCCACCAAACATAGGAGAGAAATGACAACTTTACCCTTCTTCTTAACTTACGGACATAGGCAACAAAATAATAAAATAACTAGACTACATCATCTCCATCATCCCTTAAATTTACAAACTCATCCTCGATTTGCTTGCTCTGTACTAGGGCTGCATAAGGGGCTTGTTAGGGTGTTAAGTCAGCCATATTAAAAGCGCGGGACACTTGCCGGTCAGCAGGTACATCGACTTCATACGCATTCTCATTGACCTTATTGATGATGGGATAAGGTCCAACCTTCTTGGGATTCAACTTGTTGTAGGTGCCTGGCGGATAACGTTCCTTGCAAATTAAAACCATCACTAGGTCGCCAACTTCAAAAGCCTGCAGTCGGCGGTGTGCGTCTGCCCTTTGCTTGTAAGAAGCAGTGGCTTGTCCTAACTTCTGAGTCACCTCTTGATGCAGCTTGGTGTAAGGACTAAGACAAGTTACCAACATCTAGGTCAACCTACAGATTGGGTGCCTTTGTCCAATTGACCCGCCTCCAACCCGGTAATTAATAAAACAAAATAATAAAGCTGTCATGCAAATTGGACTCAAAACATGCTTCTGATTGAACTAATTAATAATGCAACTATATATTCTTTTTACAGAGTAGCTGCTGCCTGCTGGTGAAATGGTTTACGTACATATTGCGGATTAATTGTTTCATAGTGAGGAGTATCCCTTCTGCCATATATAGATTACTTTGAAAGCTGAATTTGAGGACCAGCCATCTTAATTTGTCAAGATGACAATGCCTATGGGCTATGGCTAATAGAAATTAATGTCCAATTATATAAAACCGACCAATAATGCTTGGTGTCAACTGTCAACCAATCAACCCCAGATTTTTTGTAAGACAGATTTCGGATCAGTATGGCCAGTTGGATGTTGATCCCTAACACGTCCAGATGGTCCCTGAAACCGACAGTACGTAGTGCAGGCTCATGAAAACAAGACATGGTATCATACATAATGCGACGCTTTAAATTTCGAAAGATTTTTGCAGAAACCAAACCAAAAGAAAAAGTGGGGCTAAATTAAACTTGTGGTCCAGCTAGCTGTCAAATGACAAATTGATGCCATAAGGCTTTATTGAATGCTTGATTGAGCTGTGGTACTAATTATTATAAGGGTACTAATCAAGATTTGGAGAATGAAGATTCTGCTATTTTTTTTATTTTTTATTTTTTAATTTTTCTTTCTTCTGTCCCGCATGGCAATTTGCCAACTCAGCATTGTCGGTCGGCCATAAGCGTATTACACAAAATTGGTCGGAAAAATATAAAAAAAAGTTCATGCCGAAAATTTAATTGTCCTTAAATCGATGTGTTTTTTTTGAGCTTACTGACTACAAACGATAAATAGAAATTGTATGGGACCAAAATTGATACCACCCTAAAGTTATGGGACCGATTTTGCAATTTATCCACCCAAACCATGATCCATCCTACCCCTCTCTTCCCACGATTTCACGCATTTTTATCCTACTCCTCCCCGCCTTCTTCCGAGATCTCCACACAACATGTTCCCCAAATCTTTTTTAATACACCAATTTCAATTATTTTCCGATTTTATCAGCAGGAAGAGTGAGGGTTGAACGGCTCTGCACAATTTTCAAATTAAACTCATTGATTTGGGGGTAATACGAATTTTTGACTTCATCAACCCCTTCCCCGTCATTTCTCTTTGTTTGGTCTCATCCTTATTACTATTTCCACAATCTTCCAACCAAGCCATAATTAACTCCTCCTTTTTTGCTTTTTCAAGAATTAAAGGGTCATTTCCACCACCAATTTCATGTATTGGAAGGACTGGTAAGCCTTGGGTTTACTTTAAATCATACAGAGAAGATGGGAGATTTATTCTTCAAGAAATCAGAGATTCAGAATCCCAACACAAGAATCATTGCATGCAAGCAGGGAATGTGAGGTTGAAATTGCAGTTTATTCAATCAAATGATGATGATGAAATTCTTGAAGGAGATGAAGCTGATGAGGATGGTTCTGCTTCAGATGATTTTGGAGAAATTAATTGTGAAGAAAATGGACAGACTAAGGTTGAGAGGCTCGGCAGCAACAATGTTGGTGGGTGATTTGGAGAATTTGATTAAAGAAAAGGGTTTATTTTTGTTGAAAGTTTCTTGCAAAAATGTGAATTAAAGCTCTTTCCTTTTTTTTTTTTTAATTAGGTGAATAATCTAAATCAAATAATTGGAGATTAAAAAAAAAAAGTGAGGGTTGAACAAATCTCATCTGCAGTTGATAGTTCTATACATAACTGCTCTGCAACTTTATCCCAAAAACCCATCTAAAGAATCTCTACGACTTCTTTTCTGAGGATCAATGTAGTAGTCCTGCAGGCATGTATGAGGCTGGAGTGTTTTGTTGTGGGGGAATTTCAGCCTGTACTGGTAGGCTGATGATGACAAAGGTACTTCGAAGTTTTTTTAATATGTAAAATCAAATGTTTCATTGGAATTGAAATAGTTGTAACCATTCAGTAGCAAAATGTTTTGATCGACTACCATGAATTATACTTTGTGCACAGTTAAGTTTTTCTATGGGTTGTTATATTTCTTCTTTTTTAGTTGCTATGGGTTGTTTTAATTGGGTGCCTTTTTACATTCCCAGTTTTGCTTTTGCCGACTACATTTGACTGAGAAAAGTGGAGGTTTTATAAGCATCGACCGGCGACCCAGCTGCTCAATCCTTTCAATGGAAGCGTTCCTAAACAAAAAGGGTAGAATGTAACCATAAATTTATTGTTCATTACTATAGTTTTTTCTCTGCAAAGTTGTCTTCGTTATTTAATACTTCTTTAAAGTGCATATTCAACATTGTTTGCTGACAGATGAGTTTGTGGAAACAACCCGCATCGCTCCATTGACGTACGAGGAATGCGGAAGTTTGCCGACATATGAGTTTCAAATAGACGGTACGTTCATGTGCTAATTTCCATTCCATGCTGCTAAGCTTCTTATCAATTTTTTTTGGGATTTTTATTGGTTGTATCGAAGGCGAACCAATAAGCAAAAATATGATACTGGATTAAATGAACCACAACAGATGTTAAAATGCGCATGTGCTTAATGTCACAGAGGAAAGAGAGCGAATGAAGAAGAAATTAATCAGTGTTTACCTGATTTTCGTGAGTTTCAATCATAATACAACAAGTTATATTTCCCTTTTTCAATCTTAGTAAATGTGAGGATTTTTTCTTTAGTGAAAGAGCAAATATTTGTGTAGCTTATTATTTTGCATAGACGTTTAATTACACGGTCTACATAAAACTGTATGAGTCCTTTCATTGGGGAAAATTTATATATAAGGGTGATATATTTGGTTTTGACCAAACACTCACCTCTTGCACAAGTATGTCACTGTGGGGTTCTAAAGTGATGTTTTATATATAAATGTATGATTGTTTACAGTCATTAATATGCCATCCTTTTAGCTTTTTCTTTGAAGATATTATCTATTGTCTCAGAATTTTCTCTTTGTCACAATGAGAAGATCCTTTTGCTGGATGTGTGTTCAAAATTAATAGGGGGGGAATATGTAAAACTTGATGTTTCAATCATCTATGTTGTGTGGTGTCTTTGCCTTTACTGACATGTGAGTGATGGGGTGGGTGGATTAAATGGGTTCTTTTTTTTTTTAAGGAAAACTTTGACTACTGCCGTCAAGTTCAAGATCTACCGCCACTTCTGTCTTCAAATGCCTTTTAACGAAGGCCTTAATTGTGTATAACCTGCTGATATTCTCCAGTGAAAATGACAAAATATTTCAGGGGTGTTTCTTGGTGTGCCACATCAGTTTGTGTTCTTTTTAAATTGCATAAACACCACTTGGTGACATGCATATATCATATACAGTCTATAGCTCCAGCAATGCATTTTCTCTACTTTGAAGGCATCCTCTTGCACCTACGACATGATGGGAAAACATTTGTTATAGGCTACACACTATGTAAGTTCTCTGTTTTCCTACAATCCTCAACACTTTCCTACTTTTTTTCTGAATTGAGTAGCATCGTTTCCCTGTCTTCTTCGTTAAATTCAGGTGGAACTTAAGTTATGTTGTTAGTCAACAATTTTATTTGGGATTAGGGAAGGGGAAGTAGAGGAAAAACTGAATTGTTGTGAATTCTACAATGTCTGAAGTTAATTTTCTCACTTGAAACTAGATTGTGGATGTTGTAATAGTGTGTATTCCATTCTTTTCAAAGAGTGCCCGTGAAATAGCAGCAAACATATACTGGTAGTTCTATAAATTAAACATAAATCAGTTGTTTCATTTTCCGTTCTCAAATTAGTGATAAAATAAATAGCAGTAAATATTAATAAGTAAAGCTTATCATTGGCAATGGTAAATAAGGAAAGTTTCTTGGACAACCTGATAATGAATATCAGAACACCGGCACCATCACCAAAGACAGGAAAAAGAGATGACGAAAAGTACAAAAAAGAGATGGAAGGCACCCCGAATTCAGCATGCCGGGTGTAGCACAACTCATGGTAAAAAAAACAGTCATAAATAAATTTAACTGGTGTTTTTTGTACGCACCACACTCCCACTTTCCACTTCCTCCACTCCTCCATGATCACAACTACTCTCCATTAATAATATTCCAAGAAGTTCACCACCCTGGTTACAATATCACATTCTAAAAATCTGTATATGACATTACACCATTACACAAGAATCCAATCCACAAAAGTAGTACACAGTAGCCGCAGGTAACTATTTTATCATCCCTTTCAACATTCGTTTTCATTTTCATCAATGTCCGACTCTTAAACACTAACAGCAATTCAGGCATTAAGAATTTGCATCGCTGTAATGCAGAACCGTATGCAGTAAATACTTCGTTTTTGCTTCCAGCAAGAGTACAACAAGCGTGCGACAACCAACGGAATAACACGCATTTCAGGTACGTTCAAAGCAAATTGCTTACCTACATCATTGGTATTTCGGTGAAAATTAAACACCTTCCATAGCCACCTAACAACACACATTTCAGGCTCATATTTCTATAAACACCCATGTAAGTATTTTAATTTTCTTTCACCATCTTACTTTATAATGCATTACCAACAACATGTTCATTAACTTCAACTCCAAAAGCATGCGGCTAGGAAGATGTTTTCATGTTAACCAATTCGTATTTGTTACCTCCTACAAATTTTTCGAACAAAGTGTGGCACCAAGCAAAGTAAACTTAAAATACAAACAACAAGAAATTTAAACAAAAACAGCCTTCCTATTGTAGTAGAACAATAGCAAAGCAAGCAGGTATTATAATCTTTCATGATTTTTTATAATCTTAAACAAAACAAACTTCAATTTCTGAAAAAACCATCCATAAAGATCCAATTTATTCAACAAAAACATCCGTAAACAATTACATTATCCAATCAAATAAACATTTACATACGCACCTTTTTTAAAATGAAACACATTCATCACCATACTTGTTTCGGATTTATTATATGGATGAAATCATACACACACAGAGATGGGCAACCACTCTTTAAGAACTCCTAGGTTCCATGCATATCCTCAATCATCATTTAGCATTGTATGTGTTAAAGACTGAGAAAATAGGCTCAGAGCTATGAATTAGTTGGAGGGCTCACATTTGCATCAGAGATAAACATTTGCATCAGAGATAAACAGACTCAAATCAATAGTTTAATCTAGCAAAAAGTGTTAAACATAGTCATGGCTGCATACTCCTAAAATCCAGTAAAACAAAAAAACAGACGAAAAATCATAATATATACCTTTGGCTAAAAATAGTTTGTTTTGTATATCCCTATTTTTAATTCATACAAGCATAACCATGTTAAAATACTCGGTAGGACAGGCAATTTGACATTCAGGCCGAGATATATTGTCATGAGGAAGGGTTATTTCTCACTCGGCCGGGCTTAAAATTCGGGTTATTTTTTTTTTATAATTTTTTTCTGCAAATTGTCCGACATTTTTTGTTTTTATTCTGGGGCCGAAATATTTTTTTATTAATTACATCGTTGTGATTGGAAAAAAATCGTCCAACAAAAACACTTTCTTCGTACTGATTGTGTTTCTCCCTCCTCTCTTCCTCCCTCCGTCTTCTTCCTCCCTCCCTCTTCTTCCTCAATATATGGAAAATTACAGACCCAAATTTCTTCCTCAATATATGACAATTTATAGACCCAAATTTCTTCATGAATTTCTACACCAGTTGATTCTTCTTTCTGGAATATTCGAACTAAATTACATCAAACTAACTAATGCTTGATGGATTGGAGAACCAAGTGCAGAAGGTCCAAGTCTAAACTTTGGATTTGCTGAAGAAAAACGGATTGTAGATGATGAATAAGACGGGTTTGGGTCTGTAAATTGACATAAATTGAGGAAGAAGAGGGAGGGATGAAGAGAAGACAGGTATGTATATTGTGGAAAATCATTTGAAGACTATGGACGGTATACTTCACCCTACCTTCAAATCAACATGTATTGCTCTTGGTATGCTACAAGACGACAACGAATGGGATCTAGCACTAAATGAAGCTTCTTCGTGGGCTTCTTCAGTTCAGTTGAGGAATATGTTCTGCACAATGTTATTGTATCCTGAAGTTCTTGATCCGAAAACTTTTTGGGAACGACACTGGATAAGTCTTACAGATGATATTGAGCATCGACTTCGACTTGAAATCAGTACTTCAACTATGAATGTCAGTGATGAAGAACTGAAAAACCTTGGTCTTTTGGAGCTCGAAAATATTAAATAAGAATGGTCAGTCATTACGTGATTACCCCGACATGTCCTTGCCGTCGAATGACACAACTGCATTTTCTCTCAGTAGATTGATAAGGGAAGAATTAAACTATGATCAATCCGTTCAGACTGAGTTGTTTCAAAACTTGCATTCAAGATTAAATACAGATCAACTACACTCATTTAATGCAATCGTTTTGTCTTATGAAAATAAAACAGGTGGGTTGTACTTCGTTTATGGAAGCGGTGGGACTGGCAAAACTTATTTGTGGAGGACTTTAATCCTTTTTCCTGTGACATTTGTGGCTGTATATATAGGCAGGCTCTAGTAGAGGAGAGTGGAAAAACCGATGGAAGATGGAATGGAACAGTCTCATCATCTGTATTTAATGTCATAAGTGTAGCAGAATTTGAAGGTCTCGGCATCAGCATTCACGTTGGAACTGGAAAGTCTCTCAGTTGGATTGGAACAGGAACAGTCGAGCTGCATTCGTGTACGCAGGACACGCGGGCATGCACAAGCCCAAGGGTAAATCCGGATTGGATTTGCACCCCCCCTGCGTCTGCGCGTAGAGAACGGTGTATAAAGTTGGTTTCTTATTCCAACTACACTAAAGCAACATCATATAAATATTGACTTTTTTCCCTTCTTCCAACCAATGTGGGAGAATTAGTTTCTTCCCATTTTCCTTTCCATAACACTTTCCATTGACACACTTAAGCCCAATAGGCCCAATATGACATATTATTTAAAATATTCCATTTTAACCATCAATTTTCCAACAATCCCCCACATGAATGGAAATTGTGTAAAAACCCTAGCAAAGGCTCTAAGAATGACATAGAGAGTTCAGCGGTAGATGAATGCATAGGATAGGTAGGTGTGACCCTTTGAACCTTCCCTTGATTAAATATTTACTTTACTGGCTGACTAGTAGACGCGATGTCCTTGAACTATTATGCCGTTGATGTAAATGATGACATATCAACCACACTGCATCTACCTAGCAACATTTAGTTCTTGTGGCTATGTCCATTTTGGCTGTGGACATCTGCCTGGTTCTGCAAGAGTTTCTAAGAATTGCGCCCTCACAATTCCCTTTGAAGCGGCCCCTCTTCTCTCTTACATAGGTGATTCTGTAATTCAGAATTTTCTCAAAATATTCTTCTTACACAAATCATTAAAAGCTCTTCTGTGAGCTTATCCTCGTTCAATCTCAATGTTTCTTCATCTTAGGAATGAGCTTGAGGGTTACCCCCTACGTTGACTTTACTTCGGCAATTAGGTTTTCCCATTGAACCAAGATCTTGGGATCTCCAATCTACAAGGTTGGGTTTTCCTTCACAAAAGTTTTATTCCATGGGCTTTAGTCCCATTCCTCTTGATGATTTAGCAACTACCTCTCTATTTAACCCTTTGGTTAGCGGATCCGCAAGATTATTCTCTGACTTAACATAGTCTAAGGTAATCGTACCAGTTGAGAGTAGTTGTCTAATGGAATTATGTCTTCGGCGTATGTGCCTAGACTTACCATTATACATTATATTCTGTGTTCTTCCAATCGCCGATTGGCTATCACAGTGAATACATATTCCTGGCACTGGCTTCGGCCATTGAGGAATATCCTCTAGGAATTGATGCAACCATTCTGCCTCTTCCCCACATTTATCCAATGCCACAAACTCAGATTCCATTGTGGACCTGGTTATCACGGTTTGTTTGGAAGATTTCGAAGACACGGCTCCACCGCCTAACGTGAATACAAAGCAACTTGTGGATTTTGAATCTGAAATCTAATTTGCATCAGTATATCCTTCTATAACAATTGGTTCCCTTGTATAGTGAAGGCCATACTTACGAGTATATCTTAAGTATCTCAGTAACCTCACTATAGCTTTCCAATGTTCATGACTCGGATTACTAGTATATCTACTTAGCTTGCCAACAGCGTAAGCGATATTCGGTCTAGTACAGCTCATTAAGTACATTAGACTTCCAATGATCCTTGCGTACTCTAATTGAGATACACCCTCACCTTTATTTTTGAACAAAGGTTGACTTTGATCTATTGGAGTTCTAGCTTCATTTGAGTCATCTTTATTGAATTTTTCCAGGATTTTATCAATATAATTAGATTGACCCAAAATGAGACCATTAGAATTTCTTGTAATTCTAATTCCCAATATCATCTCTGCTAAACCCATATCTTTCATTTCAAATATGGCGTTTAACATATCTTTGGTAGATTTGATCATCTTATCATTACTACCAACTATCAGCATGTCATCCACATAAAGACATAAGATGACATAGCCATCTTTTGTTTCTTTCATGTAAATACATTTATCACATTCATTGGTTTTGAACCCTTTTTCAAGCATAACATGATCAAACTTTTGATGCCATTGTTTTGGTGCTTGTTTTAAGCCATATAATGACTTAACCAATTTACACACTTTCTTATCTTGTCCTGGACTAGAAAAACTCTCAGGTTGTTCCATGTAGATTTCTTCTTCTAAATCTCCATTTAAGAAAGCGGTTTTCACATCCATTTGATGTACTTCTAAATTACACAAAGCGGCTATAGCAAGTACCATCCTAATGGAAGTTATTCTCGTCACTGGAGAATATGTGTCAAAATAATCAAGACCTTCTTTTTGACTATAACCTTTTATTACTAGTCTGGCCTTATATTTATCAATAGATCCATCGGGTTTCATTTTCCTCTTAAAGATCCATTTTGATCATAGTGGCTTACATCCTGGAGGTAGATCAACTAACTCCCAAGTATGATTTTGCAATATAGAGTCTATTTCACTATTTATTGCTTCTTTCCACATTGGTCCTTCAGAAGAAGTTGTCGCTTCTTTAAAGCTTTGAGGATCTGTCTCTATCATATAAGTGATAAAATCTTTACCAAAAGATTTTTCCAGTCCTCGACCTTTTGCTTCTTCTTGGCTCAACCTCAGTTGGCTCTTCCTCATTCACTTGTTCAGAAGGGTGATCCTGAACATGAACACGCTTTAATGAACTAGGTTCATTTGTTTTAGCCGGGAATACATTATCAAAGAATGATGCATTTCTTGATTCCATTATCGTATTTTTGTGTATTTCAGTGTTAACTGATTTATACACAAGAAACCGATAAACACTACTATTGTGTGCATATCCAATGAATATACAATCAAAGGTTTGTAGATCCTATCATCTCCTTTTTAGGTTTAAGTCCTTCCACCTTAACCACACACCCCCACATTTTTATGATTTTGTAGTAATGTTTGCAACATTTCCACAATTCATATGGGGTTTCATCCTTCTTCTTAGAAGGGATTTTATTAAGAATGAAATTCACCGAGAGAATAGCGTCCCCCACAAGTTCTGAGTTAAACCTGAACTTAACAACGTAGCATTCATCAGCTCTTTAAGAGTTGAGTTCTTGCGTTCAACAATACCCTGTGACCGGTGTGTCATGTGTATATGGTGTAGTTGTTTGATGAATGATGCTGGCTCAGCAAGACTCATGAAACGGTACATCATATCCACCACCGCAGTCACTACGGATAGTTAAATTTGTATGCTAAGTTGTTTCCCACCTTCATTCTTATAACATTTAAAAGCATCAAAGCCTCATTATCTTCATTGTCATTAAACGGTTTGTAGAATATCAATATTCTACTTATTATCTAGGTTTAGTTAAAACCTTTACATTCATTTTAATAGTCATCAACACCACTATTAAATCCCGTTAACTATGACAGTTGAACTTTTAAATAATCATAAATTAATGATTACTATTCATAATCTATGAACCTTATAGACGTTTTAAGAATTAATAATCATCAATACCATGATTGCTATTAATTCTCATAAACTTTGACAATGAAACGTTTTCAATAATTATTACTGCAACGGTTCATATTCCACTAACCGGTCATCCGGTCATATACTTGTATTATAACAATTAAGTTCAACACAATTTGTATTTCACAAGATACAACCCGATTTAAATCACACAAATAATCATACGGTTGCACACACGTTATTTACAATGATGCACCTCAATGATTGTTGTAAATACATAAACTCAACAATTCCTCCATTATTTGGTTCGAACACGACGATACCAACATAATAAAATTTGCATTATAGACAGTATCCTCAGACTCCCGCTATAATTTTAAAGCAAATTCATTTTATTTCATAACATGTATAGAATTAAATTTTAAATTGATAAAATTTACATCTATTTTATAACATGTATTAAAATTTTGGACAAATAATAAAGTATTGCATTACTAATAAATTCGTTATAGAATATTAAAAGTCACAACACTTTAATTATAATATCCATTAATAAATCATATGCTTTCTCATATGATTACATGTATAGATCCAATGACCACAAAATGGACTACATCCATTAATATACATACACTTAAATTTCTCAAAGAAATTTAATAATATTTTATTATTCCGTGAGTATCAAATAAAATCACTCAACGAAATTTGTGAGTATTAACACTCCACATCTTATGTCACAAAATAATGTTGTGTCACAACAGATTATAACACTATAATCAAATAAAGAATTATAATTAAATAATTCTCAATCGAATAATTATTTCATTCCTGAAATAATAACAACAAAACTCATTTACACAAAATGATTTTGAGTCCACAAAATTTTCCTCAGAAAATAAATCACATGCGTCACAACAAACATAATTACATATATATATATGTATAAATTTTGATTATCTTCAAGTGATCATGTATTTTTCTTGTTGATAATATTTACTCATAAATAATATCATAAAATATGCTCAATATGTTAAATGAATTGACAAACTGATTATAAAATGTTTCTTGAGTATCTATTATGACCACTCCTAGAACCAGTTTGTTTTCATACAACTCGATTCGTTTTCTTCAAGAACAGAAAACTGAACCATTTAATCTCGTTTCATTTTCTTCAAGAACGGAAACTTCAATGAGATTATTTTATCATCACAAACCGATTCGGTTTAAAGCCGATTCGATTTTGACTCGTAATGTTTCTCATATCTAAAATTTAACACACAAGGATTAAATTCCTTTGAATACTGTATAGAACATTCGTGAACCGAACTATACACAATCATGAAATTGTTTCTGTTAAACTTCTTTCAATAATATATAAAACAATCTCGAACTTGTTTCTATACTGATTATTGAACAAATCATTTGAGAATCCTGTATGATTACTCAAAATATTCGTGAGTATCTTAGACGATCACTCCACGAAAATTCTGCTCCGTTTATAACTCTGTTTTGAAACAGAAAATGAGCATTCGATTCGTAAACAACAGTTTACTATTCGTTTTCAATTCTGTCAATGAACCAGAATTATTCTGTCATCGGCTCACCGATACAGAAACACGAATTAGTCTTAAGATTGTTGCACTCTATGTAGTAAAATGGGCACAATCTGATTACATTGAAGTTTGTTTTGAAACAGATTAAAAGTAGAAGGAAACCGAGCCGTGTGTTTAACACACTTTCCTTAAGACTAATTCGTCCCCTCACCGTTGAGTGCTTGAGCTTCAATGGAACGTTAGTCTCCCAGGATAGAACGGTTAACAAGGACAGGTTGCACCATACCTTCCTTGTGTAAGAACTATGTTGCTTGAACTCTCTATTTTCATAAGAAGGGTAGAAGGAGGAGGAAAATCAGTGTATCAGTTTCTGGTTTCGTAAGGTGCCTTTTTCCTGTGACATTTGTGGCTGTATATATAGGCGGTGCTCTAGTATTTAATTTCGAAGTTTCGGTCAAAGAATGAAATCGTGCTATCTGTTGCTTCATCTGTCATTTCTTCATTACTATTACCGGGAGGACGTACAACACATTCACACTTCAATATCCCATTAATCCAGATGACTCATCAACTTGCAATATCAACTATAACTCTGATTTGGCTAATTTAATACGTAGAGCTGCTCTTATAATATAGGACGAAGCACCCATGAGGCATCACTTTAGGTTCGAATCATTACACAAAAAGATGCTTGATATCTTAAAAAATGAACCATATTATGATGCAAATCTTCCTTTTGGTGGTAAATTATTTGTTCTAGGTGGTGACTTCGGACAAACCCTACATGTCGTCACTACCGGGACACAGGAAGCCACTGTATCGGGGACAATAACAAGGTCAGACATATGGTAGCAGTGTACAGTCTTAAATCTCACTACAAACATGCATATTCCTCATGTAATTTATCCGAGTCCGTACGACACCGTAGTGCAGATTTTTCAAAGTAGATTTTTTCATTTGGCGATGGCATGTTTCCTACTATATCTTTGACACAGCTTGGGGAAACAAATTGGGTTCAAATACTAGATGATTTCCTAATTAAGAATGGACATGATGCTTTGTGTGAATTAATTGACTTTACGTACCCCAATCTTTGTGAATGTTACCGTGATTTGTCATTCTTACGTGATAGATCAATTTTAGCGCCAAAAATAGTGATGTGGATGTCATTAATGACATTAGGTTTTCAACCATTCCTAGAGTTGGACGTACATACTTGAGTGCTGACAATATTCCACACGATAAACAACAGAATGATCGACACCCCTTACACCCACCAGAATTCCTTAATTCTTACCGGTCCTATTGAGGGTTCAGTTGTTCTGATTCCTCGCATCACTTTGTCTCCTACTAACCTTGAAACTCCATTTCCTTTACGAAGACGACAATTCCCACTGAAGTTTGCATATTCCATGACGATAAATAAGAGTCAGGGTCAAACTTAAAGGAATGTTGATGTCTATCTTCCTAACCCTGTCTTCTCGCATGGACAGCTATATGTGGCAATTTCCGGAGTTACTTGACCTTCTAGGCTTTAAGATGTTAATGGTGAACAAAGATCACGAACCTTCAAATTATACTCAAAATGTTGTTTATTGTGAAGTTTTAGACTTAAACCGTTGATTGTAATAATACTATTATATCGTATTATACTATAAATGTTGTTTACTTTGAAGTTTTAGACTACAGCCATTGATTGTAATAAATATTGTTATTTGTGCCTTTGTAATGTATAAACGTGAAGTACCTTTATTTTTTGAATTTTTATGAGGTTATTGTATTCTATTTATTTCAACTTATTCATATTCCATTAAAATGTTGTTCATAGACGCCTCCTTACATTACACACCTCTTGGTGTGTTATACCCACGTCCTAACGATTGGTGCATCAAGGTTCGGTTTTTGCGGCTGCTTAAACTTCACTCACATCGACTTATTACATTGTTCGTTGACTGTGATGTAAGTAACAAACGAACCATACTTTAAACTAACTCATTACTTTTCATAAATAAGTGATAAGATATAATCGTTCCTTTTGTTAGAATACATTGATGCAGGGAATGGTTCGTGATAAGATATAATTGTTCCTTTTGTATGACTATTATGTTTCAATTATTTATCTTATGAACAACTTTGGTAACCAGTCTCCTTTATTTTTATTGTATAGGGACAACATTGTCCACAACACCGTTTACTACATTATATGTTAATTCTGAGTGGAACTTATGCGAGACCGTTCATACATGGTATGTGTTGTAATTCTGTAGTTATTACTGTTTTTTTGTTAATAAAATATTATTTGTAATATTAAATTGTCAATGTTAAAACAACATTACAGGTATAAAGCCAATGCATGTGCCCAAAGTATGGTGAGATGGATATGCGACTCATCACAAAAACCCAACATCAAACTTATGATTGCTAATTCAAAGCCAACTACAATAGCCAACCTTAAATTTGTCCCAAATGTATACATTTACGTTTTATGACTTTATTTCTATAATTATGTGTTCATCAATGCTATTCATATTTAAAAAAAGGTCATGTTATTGCAGGTCAAACATTTTCGTTGTGTAGCTACAATCAAGCATATTCACACGAATGACATGTTTTACGAGGCATGCATGCACTGTAAGAACGATGTGATTGATTTTGATGGCTACATTTATTGCTATACATGCAAAAAGCAAGTGACTCCCATTGTGCGGTACATACGCATTATTATACTCCACACCATCTCACATTCATTGTTCTCTCCTAACGTGTTTTTTGTAGTTACTGTGTTCGTGTTGATATTATGGACCGATCCGAAACCACAACCCTTCGCTTGCTTGACGGAAGTGCTGACTATGTGCTTCGTTGCCCCGCTCCGTCTTTACAGAATATGTTGACAATTTTCTATTCACTTTATATTTCAACAACTATTTTCAATATTGAATGTTGGACTTTCATATTATTAAATTTTACACAATTACAGGGAGATGGTCATCGCACTTTCGAGGATCATTTGCAACCTTGCTTAGGAGCACGCTATACATTCATTGTACACGATCCATCAACGCCACAGTTTACAACACCACTAAAACTTGCTTATTTTTTAAAAGTAAATTGGTTTGATGCATGCACTCAGACTTTCAAACGTAAACGTGAACAAAACATCACCTCATATAAGACGTTTTATCTCCATTTTCTTTTTCTTTTCTTTTTTTTTTTTTTTTTTTTTTTTTTGCTTATTTCTCTTTCACATGCTCACAAATTTTCTTTTACTTTTTATATTCCAGGTATAAACTAAAATTTAGTGGGATGGTTTCTATGCAATTTCACGTTCCCTATCCATGAACCTACGCTATTTTTCATTCTCATTAATTTGACAGATGTCTACACTTTTATATTTCATTGTAAATATTTCATTCGTACCATTTTTTTTGTAATTTTTGTTTCACTTACATACCTCTTAAATTACTACAATATATACAAATTTCTACATACACAAATATGAATCATGTATCTTCAGTATTTGGCAACTTAAACATTACATATCAACACTACTTAAATGTGTATTGCTTGAATACGATTTTCAGTAACCCACGACAACAAAAATCATGCTAAACACTGATATTACGCGTAGTAATTCACATTATAATGTAATTTTGTACATCACATTTTTTCTTACCAACTAACTCATTTTCTCATCCTTCTAATTTTTGAATTAACATCCATCCGTGTATCGCACGAGTTTTCCTACTAGTATATATATATATATATATATATATATATATATATATATATATATATATATATATATATATATATATATATATATATATATATATATATATATATTCAAGATCAAACTCGAATCGTTTAATACTCGATATAAATCGACTCGGCTAGTAAGTTTGAGTATTTTTTACATATTTATCTATTAATTTATTCAATATATCGAGATCAAACTCGACTTGTTCAAATACTTGTAACAACTCGACTCAGCTCATAATTAATGATTAGCGTAAAATATTATTCACTAATAAATTTGATATATATAAATAATAAATCTCGATTACTCGCAAGTTATTCGATTAATATATTTTGAAGCTCGAGTTTCGCATGATTTATTATTCGCGCGAGCAGCCCTCGGAATATAAGCCGAATTGAGCTGGGGCAGACCCACATGGGGGAGTTGAGGGGGCCATCGACCCCACTATAATTTCTATGTGAATTATAAGTATATCCTTCTAATAATATTCAAAAATTAGAAGGCACTATTGTTATATATAATTTAGAAGGCACTTGTTATAAATTAGAAGGCACTATTGTTATAAAATTAGAAGGCACTATTGTGAATTGTTATAATAACAATTCACATAATAATATTTAAAAAAAATGCATTTGCCATGGATTGAACCCATAACGTTATGTATATTTTCTATGTGAATTATAAGTATATCCTTCTATAAAGGCACTATTGTTATAATTGTTATTTCGTACATACTATAACAATAGTGCCTTTATAGCTCAATTGTTAAAGGTTTTACCATTGTCCATAACGTCATGGGTTCAATCCATGGCAAATGCATTTTTTTTGTTTCTCCCCTTTTAGCCTTTTTCTTTTTTTGTTAGCCTTTTTTTTTTTGTTTTCCCTTTCTAGCATTTTCTTTTATTTCTCCTTCCTCTTTTTTTCTTTTTTTAGTTTGTAATTTATATTTTCCTCTTTTCTTGTTAATTAATATAGTTTGATAGCATTTTCTTATCTCGTTATTCGTCATAGGGTATAGATAAAACTTTTATTACATGTTAATTAATTAATCATTCTAATCATAAACTTATAGAATCGGTCTATTAGACTAACACACACTAATAAGGGTCACGGGATGTTCGTATAAAGATACGCTTATTACTTTTATAATTTCTCGGCTTTGTAGTGTAGTTTGTGCCCCCCATTGAATTTTTTTCTGGGTCCACAACTGGAATTTAGTAACCCAATTCAAGTCGAGTAGGGTAGCCCGATTCACTTACACTCGTTGTGTCTCTGTACTCCTAATTTGTCAGGTATATATGCGGTGGATTGCGCAGCCCCACGCCGGCTACCGTTCTCCTGTAGAGATAAGGAAGTAGATTTGAGGT
This sequence comes from Gentiana straminea, assembly GCA_036785695.1. NCBI lineage: Eukaryota > Viridiplantae > Streptophyta > Magnoliopsida > Gentianales > Gentianaceae > Gentiana > Gentiana straminea. Next base: position 15,766,445 of record JAVUPR010000398.1, on the reverse strand, counting down.
ATAGTTAGTGATGTGTTTATTTTGCATTCTTTAAATCAACTTCAATTGCCATAAAACTCTTCTTGCATATAGTGATTTGTTTATTTTGCATTCTTTAAAAAGTGACACCGCGATGCAGAGACACCGCAATGCAGAGACACCTCGATGAAATGACACCTCGATGCACCGACAACCGTGATGCAGTGACCACCCCCGATGCAGAGACACCGCGATGCAATGGCTACCCCGATGCAGAGACACCGCGATGCAGTGACCACCCCCGATGCAGAGACACCGCGAAGCAGTGACCACCCCGATGTAGAGACACCCCGATGCAGAGACACCATGATGCAGTGACCACCCCCGATACAGAGACGCCTGTAAAGACGCTATGATACAGAGACACCTAAAATGCAGTGACCATCACGATGCATTGACCACCCTCAATCTATTGACCACCGCGATGCAGTGGTCACCCCGATACAGAGACACCGCGATGCAGTGATCACCCACGATGCAGTGACCACCCCAGATGCAGTGACACCATGATACAGTGACCACCCCTGATCTAGAGACACCGTGATGCAGAGACACCGTGATGAAGTGACACCGCGATGCAGAGACACCGCGATGCAAAGACATTTTGATGTTATAACATTTGACGATGCAGAGACACCACGATAAAGTGACACCGCGATGCAGAGACATCGCGATGTTATAACATTTGACGATGCAGAGACACCGCAATGAAGTGACACCGCATTGCAGAGACACCAAGATGAACTGACACCGTAATGCAGAGACAATGCGATGAAGTGACACCGCGATGCGAGACACCACGATGAAGTGACACCGTGATGCAGAGACATCGCGATGAAATGACACCGCATTGCAGAGACACCGCGATGCAGAGACATCCATAATGTGAATGACACTATATTTATTTTACAAATTTACCAAATTTGTGTATCAAATCGTAAATGTAGTGACATTTGATGTCACTGCATCAATTCTCAAATTAATTCAGTGACATCAATAAAGCAACATGTACACAAATTTAAGTTGCATATAACACCCACCGGAACATTTGAATTTTGAAAATTCATGCTAAGTACTTGAAGGAACAATGTCACTCTAGCAAAAATTAATAATAATTTCCAAACAAAAAGTCATTACTTAGACTAATGAAAGACTTAAGTCATTATAACACCATATGCAATGACATCCAATGACACCAACATTTTATGAAGTGACACCAAGACCAACATCAAATTAACATAATCTAACTACACACTAACTCTCAATTAAAAAAGAAAACCAAGACCAACGTTGGCAATTATTGAGCACAATTTATGTTTTCCCTCCAAAATGACCAGACAATTGTTAATAAAGCTATACCAACAGAAGGAAAAAATTTAGTGCATCAAAACTCTGTTAAGAATTCTTTATACTGAATGGTATTTAAAAATTCCAAAAGCAACCAAAACATATGCATCAACTCCAACAAAATCAACATGGGTAGATTCATGGGAAGGAGCAATAGGTTCAGATTCATGTAAATGGACAGTAGCAGGCTTATCAATAATCACAGTAGGAGCAACAATCAATCCAATAGATCCAGAAATAGCAGCAAAATCAGACCCCAAAGCAGTATCAACAACCAAATCAGCTGCAACAGGAATTGAAACAGAAGTAATAACAGCAGCAGGGGTATTCAAAGCCTCATTAATAACCTCTGAATCCTGAACAGAAACAGCAACAATCCCAGCACTCAAACAAGCATCATTAACCAAAACAGAACCACCAGAATTAGAAGGAGCAACAAGGGTAGCAGGCTTCTTAAAATTAGGCACATCAGTAAAAGAGTCTAATCAGGCACAAGGAGCCTTGGTTAAGAAATTTTTATGTCTGAACTCTTAGTTGCACTAAAATCATGTTTACGAATATCAAAAGCATATATGCAAGAATATAACTTGCATATTCTTTCTCAACTACTCTGATTCTGTGCACAATGACAAAATTTTTTTTTTTACCCTCAGTTTGAAACATTGGATTAGAATGCTGTCTGCAGAGAAAAAAGATAGGAGAAGTTCACTTTATACCAATGTTTGATAATCTATACAATACATTGACACAATTAGGTTGATGAGTTCAGTTCATAAAGGCAACATTTATAAACAACAGAACCTCATGCTTGACATTAATAGCGTATACAACACAATTAAGGCTACATAATATTTTAAATAAAAAATTGGATGAACAACACATTGACACAATTAGCTGCAAAGAATATCGCACAAGTATTACACATATGTTGTTTTTTCACAATTCTTAGCAGCTTTATCAACAACAAACACACATTAGTCAAAACAATAATCTACAGACTAAACATAAATAGAAATACAGATGAAATCTGAGTTCAAACAAAAACCTTTTTTTCTTGATCCAACTCATGTGCAATTCGGAGTCTCAAGTTCAACGCAGCATGGTACATTTACTTTGCACAATGAGAATTGTGTTCCCGACCTGCTCCACAAACATTAACTTTCTGTAGAATTGCATACCATTCAGGTTGTTTGTTGACCTGCTTTTCTCCGGCCACGATGACCTCGGCTACGGCTAAGATCTTTTCGGAGGCTTCGAGTAACGGCTCAGTTTCTAAAGCTAGGACGGCGAATTCCTTACAGCTACTGAAATCTTTGCTCCGGAGAAGCTTCTCGGCGATTCCGAGTAATCTCTCGGCCTCGGCTCGGCTGGTGGTAGTGTGGTGCTCCATTTGTGGCTGAGTTTCAGAGGTGGAGAAGACGATGACTTTTGTCCAAAATATTAGAACCATCCCAAATTACCGTGAAAGGTGTTTTCCAGGCTCTGTAACAAAGGGCAAAATTGGAAAAGCAAATGAATTGTGTCCTTATAAACAAATAAGATTTAAGTGTGTCCTAAATGCCTATTAAGTGTTCAAGCTAGTCCTTTTAAACAAATATCCATTCTTTAAATCAACTTCAATTGCCATAAAACTCTTCTTTCATATAGTGATTTGTTTATTTTGCATTCTTTAAATCAACTTCAATTGCCATAAAACTCTTCTTGCATATAGTGATTTGTTTATTTTGCATTCTTTAAATCAACTTTAGTGATGTGTTTATTTTGCATTCTTTAAATCAACTTCAATTGCCATAAAACTCTTCTTGCATATAGTGATTTGTTTATTTCGCATTCTTTAAATCAACTTCAATTGCCATAAAACTCTTCTTGCATATAGTGATTTGTTTATTAATTTTGCATTCTTTAAATCAACTTCAATTGCCATAAAACTCTTCTTGCATACGTACCTTGATTGGCGTATTATTTAGATCATATCTTATATGATGATAACATTGTTTTACTTTTGGTTTCCTTTTTGGTTTTTACCAAAATTGAACTTTTTTTTTAATTTTATTTTTTATTTCTAACGTGGTTCGAACACTGGTTTCCATACCAGATTAAAGAATTATAATTTAACTCACAACTAAAACGATACACCATGTGCACCAAAATTGATCTTTATTACTCCGTCAAATGCATTTTTTGCCAACTGGAATTTGTCTAATGTTTTAATTTGTTCGGCTTCTAATACTATATATACATCACATATTTTACAGAAAGGCTTCACAAATCAATCATCCCATCAATTTTCATATATTCAATCTCTGCCAAAAAAAAATAAAAAATATAGTCATGGTGAAAGTGAAGGTTATAACGTTCTTGTGTGTAGCAGTTTTCTTGCTTGTATTATCATGGTCGAATGTTGGAGAGGGTTCAAAAGCGGATGACGTCGTAAAGTCAAGGAAAATCATGAGGCATATGTTACAGGTAAAGTGTTGTGAAACGTGTACATGTATGTCATGTAACATTTACTGGTGTACTTCTTGCGGAAATCCTCCGAAAAATGGTGCTTCCGTTCATTTGCTTGGAGATACGATTATTGATCCGAATTGTGATCCCCACGAACCCGCGGTTTAGAAGACGAAGAAGACAAACCAGAAGGCGAAGGTGAAAATGAATTCCATGGTGAAAACAAGCACAATGGAATTTGGCAAAGAAGTTGATCTAGTATGTTTGAGGTAATTCTGCTTCACGGACTCCGTATTAGAGCGGACAGTCAGATGACTACCACGTACGTGTATAAACAAACAAAATTGTTTTATTTGTTTATATACGTGACAGTCATATAACGGTCCGTTCTAATCTGGAGTCCATGCATTAGAATTTTCCCTATGTTGTACTTATTAGGGTGGGATATGAAGTACGTTACACGTGATGTGGTGGGTACTATCTCATCATTATATTTAGTATTTACCTTAAATATTATTATTGTAGTGACTTATTGACTAAGTCACCACCGAACCATATATATATTTGTACTCTTTATTCAGTTGAATCAATACAATACAATCTCTTTTATATTTTCTCAATCATGGTATCAGAGCTCTCAGACTAACGTCTCAGATCCTGATGAATCGTAAAAAAAAAAAAAAAACTTCGGATGGGGTTCGTTACCGTAATCTACACGAACCCTCACCCTCGATCCCTTATTCCAGCCGTCTTCTTCTCCAAGCTTTTTATTTCTTATTTGCCTGAAAACCTTGACCGGAAAACCCCTGCCACCACCTCCGTGCGCCGCTGTGAATCCCACCTCACCCCTCACCCGTCTCTTTCTTCTCACGGCCTCATCAACACCACCGCACTCAAATTCCTAATTTGTACGTTTCGCACCATCACCCCCTACGTACAACAATCCTTCTGCCGCCCATCGCCTGCAATCCTGCAATCCTCCTCCTTTCCGGTAATCCTCCTCTCGATTTTTTTTTCCGGTAATCCTCTTCCCCAAAATTTATGTTCAGCAACAACTTCTATTAATTTATAAAGGTACTCTTCTCCTTACTCTTCACCTGTTTCTTCCTTCGACGAAGCATAGCCTTTTGATCTCGTTCCCGCAATTAGTCACCCGATCTCTTTATTTTTCAAGACTTTTCTATTTTTGTTGCATTAAAGAAAAAAAAAAAAAAATAAAAAAGAAGAAAGAAGACGACGACCTGTAACTCCCGCCGCCAAGTAGACAAAAGGGTTCACGGAACTTTTTTTTTTTTTTTTTTTTTTTTGAGTTCTATTACCTTTCTCATCATCCACAAAAAAAAAAAAAACAAAAAACAAAAAAAATCTGCACTTTTTCTTCCGGACGATTCCGTTTTTTTCCGTTTATTTTGTTAAGGGTACAATCCTTCCTTCCAATGTTTTTTTCTTAATTAGGGTACAATCCTTCATTCCTTTTCTTTCGTGTATTTTGTCGAGTACATCCTTCATGCCTTTCGTTAGGGTACATCTCTCTATACATTTTCTTACGTTTATTTTGTTAGGGTACAACTCTCTATTTTTTTTCTTACGTTTATTTTTTTTAGGTTATGACCCTCCACTTCTTTTATGCCGTTTTGTCTCACCCATGTGTTGGTCGCACGAATGACCACACATCCAAAATTTTCTTTTTTATCCGTTTTTTTCCCTTTTTTTCATTTTATTTTTTATTTTAAATTTTTGTTTATGGAATTCCCCTCCAAGTATTCCTTTTTTTTAATGGCTGCTCCAGGTTGAGTTATCCAGCTATCGTATTATTTTTTAGGGTATATCCCTCCGGCTTTTTCTTAGGATCTATTCATCCGACTGTTACCTCCTTTTCGCTACCTCTTTCAAGGTTTTTTTGAGTCATCCCTTGTAGGTTCCCGTAAAACAGTATCGTGTTGTGACGCAGTTGTTGCCGTTTGATTCGGAGAAGTATGTTGCCGATATCAACGAGTCAATTTTCATGTTCATTGCATTACCATGAGATTGCGGGGGCGTGTTATGATAAAATTATTATTATTATTATTATAGTATTTACCTTAACTACTATTGTTTACCTTATTATAGTATTTACCTTAAATATTATTATTGTAGTGACTTATTAACTAAGTCACCGAAACCTATATATTTGTACTTTCCATTTAGTTGAATCAATGCAATACAATCTCTTTTATATTTTCTCTATCAAGTAGTGTGCTTTGTTTTTTTCAGGTTTCCAATTGCAAATTGTGTTAGAAAACCTCTCTTCAATAATCATCACGGGCGGCGAAGCGTCGCTACTGTCGCTTTTGGAGAGATAAGAGGGGATGTTACCGCCTGCCATAACGATAGACACAACACACTTTTGAACCTTTTATTATGGTGAACTTACATAATGATCAATAGGCCCTACATGATTATCGGTGGATAGAAGTGTATTGTTATTCATTATGGCACGACTATTGTATAAGTAATATTTCTCTCAAATGTAATGCTACGGGCACAACCACTTAACTACAACGAGTGCATGACAACCTATTTTTGCACTCTTGATTATGATAAGTCAACAACATGATCAGTGGGGCTTAAATCATTTTTTTTTTTGAAACAGAGATCTTTATTAAATAACAAGTTGTGTAAATCATATTTAATGTTGTGTAAACAGGTTGTTTCAACCGTTATGGCTAAGTGGTTGTGTCTTTAGTATTACCCATTTTTCAGTTATTAAAATGTTTTTTAAGTAGTGATAATTCCACATTAAAAAGTTAGAACAAATGATCATAATACATTTTTTTCACTATTGATTATGGTACATGTCTTGATTGATATTAGTCCAACCAAAAGCGGTTTCAGGAATTTAATGATACGGGTTGTAAATTTGTCATATTTTAAAATTACTAAGTTTGTTCAATACGGGTCAATAGGATCAAAATATAAAAATAGTGGGGTCGGTACACATATAAAATGTGTACCTAAAAGCAGTGTTCTAAAAATCGCCCTGGGCGATCGCCTAGGCGCCGTCTAGGCCCTGGACGACCCCGGGCGTCCTCGACTTGGCTCTAGACGATTTATCTGGGCGCTCAAGTGTGCTGGGCGATTTTCTGGGCGCTCCTGGACCCTTGTAGGCGCTCCTAGGCCCTTCTCGGCGCTCCTAGGCCCTCCTAGGCGCTCTTAGGACCTTCTAGGCGCTCTAAGGCCCTTCTAGGCTATTAGGGTTCCATCTGGGCGAACATCAAGTTTTCCCAAGTGTTTAGACAAGAAAGATGCATAAAACCCTAAAACCCCCTTATAACCTTAAACCCCCTCGTAAAAACCCTAAAACCCCCCGTAAAAACCCTAAAACCCCCATTAAAACCCTAAACCCCCTGTAAAAACCCTAAAACCCCCCTTAAAACCCTAAAACCCCCTTAAAACCCTAAAATCGCCTAGGCGCCCCTGTGGCGTACCGACTTCGCCTAGCGAGTTTTAGAACATTGCCTAAAAGAGTTTCCACTGTAATATTTTTTTTAGCGGGTCGGGTGTCCCATTGTTAGTATGTGTAGCCCCCCTGAGTCCAACCATAATCAATTATATAAAATGTGTTGTGACCATTTGTTATAGTTATTTTGTTTGGGAAGAAATAATTTACTTTTTTTTAGAACTGTTTTTATACACTTTAATTGTCATAATGATGTTTACTCTTTAAAAAAATTCATAAGTGTGGAAATTGGTGTGTTGAAGCTAAGTACACCAAGAACACAAAACATATTGAGGAGAAGAAGATGATGTGGAGAGATCGGTTGATGTGGAGAGATCGGTTGCCTACGTATTTTTTATATGTAATCGTATCGAAGGCACGACGCATATAAAAAAATCAAAGCGAACGTAGTTTTATAGCTTTTTTGGCCTTTTATAGTTTTTTTTTATTGGTTTTTATAGTTTTTTTAGGTTTGTATAGTTTATTTTTATGCTCATTTATAGTTTTATTTGTATAGTTTTTTCATAGTATTTTATAGTTACTTATAGTTTTTTTTATTCGGGTTTAAGTATAAGTGTTTTTTTGAACAGCCAAAATAGAAATATATATTAAGATCAAAACAAAACCAACGAGAAGCTAGAAATGTTCAGGAGAGATACAAAGAGTTACAAACAAACATGAAACAAATCATAAAACTCAAAATGCCCCTGACTATAGGTATAAAGGAGAAAACATCTGCAAATCTACCAAAAGTGAAAAGAAAAGGAACGAGAAGAGTATGACCTGACGCAACAAATGACCACCAAATCAGACCAAAGATCTTAAGTATAAGTTGATTATAAATGTTGTTATATTAAAAATTACGTGAGATATATTATGTTATTTTTTTTATATGTAAATTATGTTATTAACGCTTGTACCGAAAATTCGATTGCTTACGTACTTTTTATAACATATAAAAAAATCAAAGCGAACATAGTTCTATATTTTTTTTTTTTTTGTCTTTTATAGTTTTTTTTTTATAAGTTTTTATAGTTTTTGTATAGTTCTTTTACGGGTATTTTTTTAGTGTTATAGTTTTTATAGTTTTTCATAGTATTTTATAGTTTTTTTATTCGGTTTTAAGTATAAGTTGATTATAAATGTTGTTATATTAAAAATCACGTGAGATATATTGTGTTATTTTTTTTATATGTAAATTATGTTATTAACGCTTGTACTGGAAATCCGGTTGCGTATGTATCTTTTTATGTAATCGTGTCGGAGGCACGGCACGTATAAAAAATCAAAACGAACGTAGTTCTATAGTTTTTTTTAGTCTTTTATAGTTTTTTTTTTATAGGTTTTCATACAGTTTTTATGGATTTTTATTGGGTTTTTAGTGTTTTTTTATTGTATTTTTTTTTATAGTTTTTGTTTTTTTTATATAGTATTTTCATAGTATTTTATAGTTTCTTATAGTTTTTTATTTAATTTGGTTTTGTGTATAAGTTGATTATAAATGTTGTTATATTAAAAATTAACGTGAGACATATTGTGTTATTTTTTTATATATAAATTGTGTTATTTTTTGAACGCTTGTACCGAAAATTCGGTTGCCTACGTGTCTTTTATATGTTATCGAGTCGGAGGCATGACCCATATTAGAAAATCAAAGCGAACGTAGTTCTATAGTTTTTTTTATTATTATTATTTTATAGTTTTCTTACGTTTGTATAGTTTTTTATGGTTTTTTTTAGGGGGAAGGGGCTAGAAGGACAATGAATTTAAATAATTAGGATGCACGGAAATTTTTTTTTAATGTAATTAAAAGGGACAATTTCATAATTAATGGACAAAAATATCCTTACTAGATGAGAAAACGTACATTAATAAAAAGCAAAAAATTTCGGCTATCAATGTGGACTGATTTATGGGGGAATGAATATTCCAAAATGGTTATACAATATTCAATAAAGAAATATTTACATTAAAAAATTGTAGTAACACAGATAATGATAAAGAAGATGCAGTTACAAAAAAAAAAAAAGTGGGAACACATAAAAAATGTTGTAACAACCAATGAATTAAATGTATTTATAAAAAATTGTAGTAACACTATAAAAATATGTAATAACAACCAATAAAATAATGTAGTTACACCAACAAAAAATATAGTAACACTAAAAAAAATGCAATGTAGTGGGACCGTGATCAACCCGTACGATCAACCCAGACGTGAAGGGCAGCGTGAGTAGAGAAGTATGTGTAGTAGGTCATACTTGAAAAGGATCATATGTGAAAGAAACAAATCTGACAGATCTAATGTCTAACAAGATGCAATGTAGTGGGTGCTTCTAGGAAATGGATAAGTTGTTGAACATCAAACACAATGTCAAGCCTGCGGAAAGTAAGGTAGATCAGTATTCCGACAAATTTCATGTATAGAATACTGTCAGCCAGTGGCGGATCTAGGAATTTATTCGAGTGGTGTCACCGGAGTCTAAAACTACATCTTTTATCCAAAAAAAATCAGTGGGGTCACCGGAGTCTAAAACATCAATTTTTATTGGCAAAACAACACTTTTTAACAACAAAACTACATAGTTTTAATACTCAAAAAAAAAAAAAAAATCCAGTGGGGTCACGTGACCCCCCCGGGGCACGTGGATCCGCCCCTGCTGTCAGCTAACACGTGGAATCACCAAGTTTCAAAGATGATTTTCTCTCCATAGGTGTAGTCGTAGATACTGGTTTGGCTCCTAGAAGATCAAACTTTTCTAATAGATTGAGAGTATATTTCCTCTGAGAAAAAATGAATACACCTATGTGACTCCTAGCAACTTCGAAACCCAAGAAATATTTCAAGTTCCCTAATATCATTGATTTGAAATTGTTTGTGAAGGTAATCTTTAACCGTATGGATGTCCTTTATTGAGCAACTAGCTGGGATAATATTATCCACACACCCCAAAAGAGCCATAAATCTACCATTAATGACCATATACTTTAGTACTAGTATATGTTATTAAATTAAATCTTATTGTTTTTCCTTACCTTATACCATATAAATCTAATCATAAAATTAAAAACCACAAAACATGTGCATGTTCAAAACATGTATACATTATTATTTATTTATACCTAATTAAATCATCTAAATCTAATCATAAAATTTAAACCCCACAGAAACAAACTTCAACTTTCTTATTAATTATTAAAGGAGTAGCACTTATATACTACATGTTCGTAAATAGACGTATAATGAATGAAATTCTTTTATATTGGATTTTTTTTTTTGGTGTGTGGAGATATGTATATTTAATTATTTGAAAAGTAACAACCAAAACCACCCCATTATGAATTCATGTGTGCACCACTGACAAAGAACATATAAAGATGTTGTACATACATCGCACGTGTGTATTACTACACGGATGTGATGCCGGAGTAATTTATCAAGTTGAGTGAGTCGATACTTTCTAGGACTTGACTAAAAAAGCTAACTCGACTCGTTCAATATTCGATATAACTCGACTCGGCTAGTAAGTTTGAGTACTTTTTTTATCTATATTTCTTTTAATTTATTCAATATATCGAGATCAAACTCGACTTGTTTAATACATGAAACAACTCGACTCAACTCATAATTAATTATTAGCATAAAATGTTACTCTGTAATAAATTTGATATATGTGAAAATAATAAATCTCGATTACTCGCAAGTTCTTCGATTAATATATTATGAAGGGGGAGTTTGGCATGATTTAGTATATGAGCAGCCCTCGGGAAAAAAAAAAGGCGAATTGAGTAACCTGATTCAAGTCGAGTAGAGTAGCCCGATTCACTTACACCCGTTGTCCCTCGGTACACCTAATTTTTCAGGTAAATATGCATGGGATTGCGCAGTCGCGGCCCCACAACGTTACCATTCTCCTATAGTTTAGAAAGATGACTGAAAGATATTGATTCTCATTAATCAAAACATTTTAGCAATACACCCTTATATCACCTTGGTTGTTACAACAACTCACACATCTCCATGCTAGATATTATCCATACAATCTAGAACAACCAATCTACATCCTACGCATGGCATTACTAAACTTTATTCTTTTCAGACCCTCTCAAACGTATGTGTGGGTGTGTCACATTAAGTTTGTGTCTGAAGGATCCAAATGATGTAGTAGGCAGTGCTTTTGTGAAACAGTCAGCTACTTGATCAGTTGTAGGTTCATAGCAGATTCTGAGCTCTTTGTTCATCACCATATTTCTGATAAAGTGCACATCAACTTCTATGTGATTTGTCCTAGCATGATAAACATGATTTTGTGCTAAGGAACATGCCCCAGTGTTGTCACACCATAGTATAGGAATGCTTGGCAGCCTGAAATGTATTTCATTCAGCAGATGTTTGATCCATTTTACCTCGAGCTGCAAGATTGGCTAGTGATCTATATTCATATTCACAGCTAGACCTTGATACCACTGTTTGCTTCTTGGAACTCCAGGATATAAGAGAATCCCCACATAGTAACCTCCAGTTGACTTTCTGTCAATTGGACATACAGCCCAGTTTGCATCTAAAAAACCTTTTTTATCTAGAGTACCTGATGGTTTAAAGATCAATCCCATGTCAAGAGTACCCTGAATGTATCTCAGTAATCTTTTTAGTGCCCGCTAGTGTGTTGTATAGGGATCTTGCATAAACTGACTCAAGGTGTTTACAACAAAGGATATATCTGGCCTTGTCAAGGTAAGATATTGCAAAGCTCCAATAATGCTTCTATAAAGAGTAAGATTATCCAGTGGCTCACCTTGCTGAGGTAGAAGTTGTGTTCCTGGCACCATTGGTGTAGGATAGGGATTCAAATGATCCAACTCCAGTTTCTTGAGCAGCTTGTGCAGCATAGTATGATTGATTTAGATGTAGTCCATTGGAGTCCCTAGTGACTTGCATTCTGAGAAAATGTGACACTGGTCCCAAGTCCTTCAATGAAAACTTTGAGTCAAGAAGTTTAATGAACTTCTGAATCAGACTAGGAGAGTTCCCTGTTAGCAAAATATCATCAACATATATAAGTGCAAATAATATCTGGCCATTAAGTTTGAACATAAACAAGGAAGTATCACATAAGGACTGAGTGAATCCCCAGTTGAGCAGCTGTCCCTTTAAAGCTTCAAACCAAGCCCTTGGTGCTTGTTTTAATCCACATATTGCCTTGTTTAATTTGCACACATATCCTGGTTTCTCTGGATCTTCAAACCTTTCTGGTTGATCCATGTAAACAGGTTCAGTCAATGACCCATTCAAAAAGGCATTGTTGATGTCTATTTGGTTGATGGCCCAGTTCATGAAAACAACTATGGCCAAGATGATTCTAACTGTTGCAAGCTTTGCCACTGGCCTAAAAGTTTCTGTGAAATCAATCCCATAACTCTGAAGGTACCCCTTAGCAACAAGTTTTGCCTTATGCTTTAGAATGCTTCCATCTGGTTTTAACTTCAGTTTGTACACCCCACAACACCTTAGTTGGGTCTAGGCTTGACCAGATCCCAAGTTCTGTTTTGAATTAATGCCTTATATTCATCCATCATAGCTTGCTTCCACATCACACTCACCATAGCATCTGATACACAAGTTGGTTCAGTAGGAAAGGTGTTAACTTTACTCAATGAGACACTGTAGGTTTTTGGTTTAAATATGCCACTCTTTGACCTAGATTGCATGTGGTGAGTTCTGACAATGGTCTGATTTTGGACAACAGTGGTCGTAGGGATGGATGTGTCGGTGATGGTGTTATCATCTGTTGTGATTTCTGTGCTATATGGTGACTCAGTTCTGATGGTGACATGTGGTGTTGGTGATCTGGAAGCAACATATGGTGATTTGAAGGATAATGATGATGGTGGTGATGGTGATAGTGATCTAGATGTATGACTAGATACAGAGTGTTCAAGGGACTCAGTATTGTGACTAGATGCAGTGGTTTGATGTGGTAGGGTGTCATCATTTGTGTCTTCAACACCTGTGTCTTGCTCATTATGACAACTCAAGTCTGGTTCTGGCTTAGTCATAGACATATTGTTGTTGTTGTGCCCTTCTGAATGAGTCAGACCAAAAGGAAGGGGATTAAGAAGAAGATCAGGAGTACACAAGATTTGTCTGGAGGGTCCTTGAGTAAAACCTTCCGGAAAAAAAATTGACACTCATTGAATTTCACACTGTTGGAAATGTATATCCTGCCAGATCTATCAAGACACTTATACCCTTTATGGTGAGGACTTAGACCTAAGTTAACACACTGAGATGTGTGGTACTGAAACTTAGTGGTCTGAAATGGTCTCAGATAGGGGTATGCTGCACAGTCAAACACTTTAAAGATAGAATAATCAGGTTTCTTGGCAAAAAGACATTCATAGGGAGCCTTGAGACCTAACACAGGAGTAGGGAGACAGTTGATAATGGACAATGATGCCGGGAAACTGTGCCACCAGAAACTGAGAGGCATATATGCCCGTGCCAACATAGTGAGCCCTAACTCAGTAATATGCCTATGTTTCCTCTCAGCTTTTCCATTTTGAGCATGATCATGTGGACAGGGGTGTCTGAAAACTATACCATGCTGTTTTAAAAATGGCTCAAGGGTTCTATATTCACCTCCCCAGTCAGATTGAATGCATTTTATAGTGGTGTTAAACTATTTTTCAACAAGAGCTTTAAACTGTGTAAACACAGAGAAGGTTTCAGACTTGGCTTTCAAGGGAAAGATCCATGTGAATCGAGTGTGATCATCTATAAAATGGATGTAATAAGTATAACCCTCAGTGGATTTAACTGGGGCAGGACCCCAGACATCAGTATGGACCAGATCATGTAAAGAAATATGTGATACAGAATTCAAATGAGGCAAGGCATAAGATTTGCTAAATTGGCAAGCATCACAAAACATAAGTTTTCCATTAATTACATTTTTACAATCATTCAAAATGTGACTCAGAATTCTACTAGAAGGATGGCCTAGCCTCATATGCCAAACATTGGGGTCAAGAACATCTAAGGACTTGATCTTACTGGACTTAGAGGACACTTGACAAACAGTAGAATTGTAGGACTTGGATTGAAGGGAGGTCTCTTCTGACTCACTGTCCAGAGGCACTATCTGATAAAGCTCATCCTTGAGTTGTCCCTTGAGCATTGGTTTCTTTGTTACCTTGTCCTTGACAAAACAATAATTTTCAGAAAATTCAGCAAACACATCATTATCAGACACCAATTTGGAAAGACTAAGAAGATTTCTAGTGATTTGTGGTACATTTAAGACTGTGTTCAGAAAAAGAGGGCCAATATGTGTGTGAAAGACTGTGTGACCAGTGTGCTTAATGTGTAAATGTTCACCATTCCCTACAGTTATTGTATCACTACCACAGTAAGCAGTACTTTGGTTTAGATTACCCAAATCAGAGGTCACATGGTTGGTTTCTCCACTGTCCAAGTACCAGGCATGATCAGCAACTGAGCTAGGAGTGGCCACATAGGCTGAGGCTTGGCTTGATCTTGATCCAGTGTTGAACTCGGGTGGTTGAAAGTCTGTCTCAAACCTATGCCAACAGATAGCTACAGTGTGCCCATTCTTTCCACAAAGTTGACACTGAACTTTAGAATTTCCTGAGTTCCTTCCACCATTTCCACCATTTCTTCCTCCTCTACCTCTTCCAACTCTGAGACAAATTAAAGTTAATTTGAATGATGATAAATTATCGTCATTAGTAATTATTAATTCATCATTTTAAATATGTTATAGCAATACAATGATTTTGCATTAAAACATTAATTTTCATTATTGAATTACATATATTTGAAAATCATAAATATCGATACACAAACAATAGAGAAATGATATATTTTATTGGAATAAGTATCAACAATATCTTGATAGCACTTTTAAATACTCGATCATCTAAGTAATGAGTTCCGCTAAAAAAAAATTGCTAAATCAAATCTAATACTAAAGAAGTCTTCATGCTCTCCGGTCCAGAGGCTAGTGTTAGGAGATTGAGAAATCAACAATTTCTTCAAAATCATCTGGAGAAAGCCTACAAGATGGAGCAAATTTTCACAAAAAGCATGTTATTAAGCATTTAATAAAAGCATCAAACGATTTATAAATTACAACCACAGACAGCTACATAACAAACAAGGATGTGATCATTCATGTTTGTTTTGTGAATAATATCTATAGATTTTTGTCCAGAAGGACAAAATTACCAAAAAAATCGGGATAGAAGGAAACTGTAATTTAATCAGGACAAAAGTAACAATTATGAAGTAACAAATATGAAGTAACAAATGTGGAATAGAGTAAATATGAAGTAACAATTGTGAAACACAAAGTAACATTAACACGTGAAGTAACAATTGTGATTTTTGTCCTTTATAATCATGAAAATGTTACTTTTTGTCCTTCCAGACCCATTTTTTTTAATTTTTTTTGTCCTTGTGGCCCCTTCCCCATAATATCTATTACAATACATGATTTGTATGATAATTTCTATTACTCTTTCAGTGACATAGCCCAAATCATCTAAAACTTGAGTTTTGTCCAAAAAATAACCCATATAATAACAAAGAGTAAAGCATTGCCTATATATCATATCCTAATGCCTCTGTTGACTATACATTGAAGAGTAAATAAATAATAAACAAACCTCATTTGACATGCCTCAAATCCATTTGCAGAGTTCAGAAGGTCACAAAAATATTATTAAAAGAAAATAATGGCATTCATAGTTTCCAATAGCAAAGGACAATCAAGTTTGTAAGTTTTCTTTGGGAAATTTATTTTCCTAACCCCCTCTGTCCAACAATGCATTTGCAATATGATTTGCAATAAACAACATGACTAAGCACCAACCAATGGCATGAAAAAACTCCCAGAAGAGAATAATTTTATCCGCAAACGATCAAAGAGTACCACTATGTTGAAAAAACAGATACCACATACCATCCCAAACGTCAATATATAGTGCATGCACAGGCACTGATGAAACTCAACTGAAAAATCCGTTACCCTGGAGTCCGATAATGACAAGCACATAGCGCAAAAATAAAAGAGATTACTACTATTCAAGCAAATTCATCTACCGAAAAATCTATTAGGATAGAAAAATTTGCACCACGGGAATCCAAGACGAAGGATAAGGAATCTTTTACCAAGAAAACACTACCCACTTATAGTCTCAGTAACATATAACTTAGTATTTCAAACATGAAAAAGAGACGACATCAGAGAGCATTCGTACATATTTCTAATGGAAAATTAGGGATAAGGACACAATCTGAAATATTTTTAAGTAACAGGACAGCTACATATTTTTTATAGGGAGAAGGACAACTGCATAATTTTTATAGCGAGAAGGACAAACAGTGAATTCCGAAAATCAGTGAATCTCCCCAGTGAATCCCGAAATCAGTGAATTTCGACAGTGAATTTCGACAATGAATTTTGAAAATTAGTAAATTTCGACAGTGAATTTCGTCAGTGAATTTAAACAGTGAATTTCGAACACAAGTGAATTTTGACAGTGAATAAATAGTTTTGTCTTTTATGCAAAAAGTTTTCAAAAGATCGTCCTTCTACTCAATTGATGAAATATTTCTGTCATTCTCCCTCATTCCCCCTATTTCTAATTATGAAAATGAGGAATGAACTAACCAGTAGAGAGGGATCTAATGACAACAACAAAATATTTCATAAAAAAAAATTGTCCCTCAATTGTCAAATGCAATGCACACAAACTGTTGTTGAATCCAATGCACACACAAACAAGCAGAACTAAAATGTTTTTTCATTGATTAGCATACAACACTGTCAAGAAACTCCTCCCATGGTCCAGGACATTCATGTGAAAAACAATAAGCGGTCAAGCAATACCTAGGACCACACACATCATGAGAGACCACTACAATCAGGAGATTAAAAAAATAGTCAGAAAAGATATTAGGAACGGAGAAGGAAGACTACCTCAATAGTAAGGGCGAATTCCTTGGAACATGCCGCTAGATAACATAAACATGTAAAGATATAAACATTATGTTTGTTAACAATTTCGGTTTCCGTTTCATCAAAATTTTCTGATGCTAATTTCAAATTTTCGGAATGTAAAGATTTAAAACCAGCACAGATATGAGCATGTTTCAGATTGCAATTAAGATGCAAAACGAATTTACAGAAAGGTTTCATATACCATTAAATTAACTTAAGTTTTCATTGCTTCATACCATTGGCGTGTTGGACGGCTCGGATGTAACATGTTGGTTCGATTGGGTCATATTGCATGGCGATGACAAGAGCCTTTAAGGGAGGATATTTAGGAAAGTCTATCACCAAATGGAGGGCGACGGAGGCACCGAAGGTGTCCTCGATGTTGTCCCTCGAACCATCGTAAGCCATACACTTAGAATTAAACAAAAAATAATAATAATAATAATAATAATAATAATAATAATAATAATAATAATAATAATAATGAAAAACGATAAAAGTTCTAGACCACGAATTGCTTCTTGAGGGGATATGGTGTACCAAAATTCGGGAAGTTAATCATTTGCCATCACCAAATAGGATACATGTATAAAATTTTAATAATACAACGAAAAAAAAAAAAAAAAAAAAAAAAAAAAAAAAAAAAAAGGTTTTGGAAGGACAAAAATAACATTTTCTTGATTATAAAGGATAAAAATCATAATTGTTACTTTAAAATTGTTACTTCACGTGTTAATATTACTTTATGTTTCACAATTGTTTTTACTTTATATTTACTCTATTCCACATTTGTTACTTAATATTTGTTACTTCATAATTATTACTTTTATCCTTATTAAATTACAGTTTCCTTCTATCCCGATTTTTTGATAATTTTGTCTTTCTGGACAAAAATCTATAAAATTTAATATACCCTAAACACACCGAATTAAAAATGAGTCATAAAAGGGGGTTATTCATTTCTACAGGTATGACGTAACTCCAGGGATTCCGCAAGAACATTAAAATGTTTTCTCCCAACTTCCTTCAAGAACCTAATACTAACTTTTGAACATCAATCTTTATTGCTATAATCCACCTCATTCATATATATATATATATATATTATTATTATTATACGTAAGAACTGAAAATACAACATAACATAACGCCAAGAATTGCTTGCTTCCCTCTGAAGTCGACATCTGTCCCAACCCCCCAATTTTTATATAAATTTAGCTGCAATAAATGCTTTACATTAACAGTTGGAAGTTACCAAAAATATAATATGTCACTCCTATGATCATCTAAACTAATATCCTATAAATAGTAGCTTTTTGAATACAGATTTCTACAAATATTCAAGTTCACGACTCTGATATAAAAGTATAAAAATATATATATTTCTTTAAACACTTCAACATTTTGTTCTTCCTGTTTTTTGTGGCTTCCCGGTTTTGATTACAATGGAGCTAAAGCCTCAGCTTGTCTTCATATGTCTCTCTGTTAGTTTTCATTATTCTCTTTATTACTTTATTTATAGTTTTTATTTTTTTTAAGCCACTACTTAATAGTATTAATGCTAGTAATTTTATTAATTAATTAAGAAATTAATTAAGCTTTTGTTGTTAATTTGTTTGTTTGTTTAAGGTTGCGTTTGTAGCAAGCCATGCAGCTCTAACATCTGAAATATATTGGAAGAATGCTCTTCCAAACACTCCTATGCCCCAATCTATCATGGATTCTCTACCAACAGGTAATTAATTACATCTTCAACAATGTACACTCGCGATCGACACTAGTCAGTCACCATATCATACGATTTTCAAGTAATTAATCATATAATCAATAGAAAAATGATTAAGGCACCAGGGGATGTACCCAACTCCTCCCCCGAAAGTGAAACATATGGTGCAGTTTTTTTTTTTTTTTTATCCATTTAGTGTTTTATTTTCATTTTACAAAATATGTGGTACACAATAATTCTGTGTACATTTTATGTGTATGATTTATGTGCGGAAAGCGGGTCTAGATGTCGGAATGGTGTCAACAACAACAAAAAACAAACAAACAAAAAACATTTTTTTTAATCTCCAACTCCCCTGAAAAAAATTATGATTGTCATTGACCAACAAACTCAATTTTAATTAAAAATAGGTGTTTTTTTTTTGTCAAAATTGAATTTCAGTCGAGTTTATATTTGCTCCAAAATTTTGTGCTTGTATTTAATTTTTATTTAACACATATATTCTTCAAATTTGTTAGGAGTAGATGAGGGCGAACCCATTTTTTTTTTTCTCGTGTGGATTAATTTATTTAGATGTACTTACGTACTACTCCTTCCGGTTTTTTTTAACTGCCACTTTTCAGAATTTGTTTTTTTTTTATTTATCTGTCATTTTACATTATCAATGCAGAATTTACTTTTTGTTTCCACATTTACCCTTCCATTTTAATTATAATATAAACAATGTATTTACATCTCCAATAAAAAATTACATTCTCAATGCTAAAAACCCCAAAAATCAATTTGTCTCACTACTACTCATGCATATACACATTCCTAATATGCTACTCCATTTAACAAGAAATAATCAACATTTATTGGGTGTATATATATATATATATTAAAAAAAAATCAAAGGACAACTTAGTCATTTTATCTTTTTTTTAGACACGTTAATCACTTTCTTAATATGTGTGAATCTTCTCTCTGTGTTAAACACAAAACAATTGGGGAAAAGATGATCTATATTATTCACATAAAGGTGTCAAAATATCATTCAAAGTCAGTAAAGTTACAAATACCCTTTTACATATTTTAATATATTGCAATATATTCTTACAATAACTATAAGAACATTGACACTCAAAATTCGTTCCAAGCTTTTGATCATGATGATACCTAATAATTGATGTATTCTACTAATTATCAAAGATTATCAGATATGTAATGATTGTGAAATTTCATTTTAGATAATTCCAAGTTAATTAACCCTTATATTGCATGCAGAGACTTTTAGTGACAATAAAGACACATCGGTCGGTGTACAAGGCGGAGGCGTAGGCGTCGACGTAGGAAGCGGTTTAGGCGGAGTAGGAGTCGATATAGGAAGCATCATCGGTGGTGGCGGCACCGACGTGAACGTTAGGCACGGTGGTGGTAGCACATCCGTTAGCGGGACCAACCATGGGAAACCGGTCAACGTCAATGTATCACCAGGACATCAACCATTTCTATACAACTATGCAGCCACTGATGAACAACTCCATGATAACCCTAATATAGCTCTTTTCTTCTTGGAGAAAAACCTCACACCAAATGAAAAGATGAGATTGCATTTCTTCAAGAACTCGAATAACGGAGCCAAATTCGTGCCTCGTGATGTCGCTGATTCGATCCCGTTTTCGTCAAACAAAATGTCTGAAATTCTCAGCGAACTTTCGGTAAAGCCGGACTCAAACGAAGCCGAAACAATGAAGAAAACAATCAAAGAATGTGAAGAAACTAGCATTAGAGGAGAAGACAAGTTCTGTGCTACATCCTTAGAATCAATGGTGGATTTCACTGCTTCCAAATTAGGAAAGAATTTGAAGGCAATATCAACGAATTCCCCGAAAGAAACTCGTGAACAAGAATACAAAATCACAGGGGTTTCAAAGTTAGGAGGTGGACAAAACAACAAGAAAGGAGTAGTTGTTTGTCACAAGCAAGAATACGTATACGCCGTATACTACTGCCATAAAACAGAAAAAACTAAAGCATATGCAGTGAATTTGGTGGGTGAAGATGGTACAAAAGTAAAAGCAGCAGCAGTTTGTCATCAGGATACATCAGCTTGGAACCCTAAACACTTGGCTTTTCAAGTGCTTAAAGTTGAGCCTGGAAGTGTTCCTATCTGTCATTTCCTTCCTGATGATCATGTTGTTTGGGTCACTAATAATTAAGTAGCATGTACGAATATTATGTCTGGTACGAGGTACGAGGTTCGTTACGTACTGTTGTATTGTTGATTAGCATAACATAAATGTATCTTCAATTAAATAAAGTTATACCATGTGGTACTATACTATGGTATTGATGTATCTTTGCACTAGATTTATGAATAAGAGAAACTTTTAAAACTAGTGTTTATTACCAAGTTTATATTGTTTTAAATTTTTAATGGACACGCAAACGAATGGATATTGAGTTCGTTAAGTGATGAATATTAACATTTCCATTGAACTTCAGCAGCAGTGTTGGAAACCGATTTATATTTTTCTTTGGTGCTACTTTTAGCCACTGTAGGTTGTTGCTTGCATGACCGACTGATAGCATTTTGGGCCTAGATAAATACAATAATCACTTATAGATCGGCGATCCAGTGATTAAACCTTGAATAGCAGTCATCGAGTCGGTTTAATTGTGGCCTTTGATCGTTTCATCTAAATATGTTAGTAATCGTGTTTTTACTAGTTTCGGACATGTTTTGAATATCAAATTATCTTACATACTTAAAACCAAAACCTGCATTTTCAGGGGAATTTGAATTGTGCCTTTGCTAGAGAGAAAATACTCAAAATTGCACTAGGAAAAAGTTTTTACCACTTTTGAAGAAAAATGGACTAAAGGTACACTGAGAAATATATGATGTTCATTTTCGATTATATACCCATAAACAAATACAATGATCCAATCTTTAAAATCGAAAGATAAAAGATTATAAACCTTGAATAGCATACCTTCGATAGGTGGTGGTGAGTCGAAATTGAGGGTTGCGGGAATCACCTCTTGGATTAATTGAGAAAAATCGATCGAAGTGATGGTGGCTCGGTTCGTAATTATCTTTCCCGATTGACAACCCTCTGTCCAGTTATTTGTTTTCGTTTTTAGTTTTTATTTCTCGTGACACTTTTAGAAAAATTAAGAACTAGACCAACCTCGATTCCACGCGGATCGACTCCGGTTTTTAATCGCTATACTACGATCCCTGCACTTTGGGTAAACCGGATTTATTTTATTACTTGTTATATTTTGCTTTGCATAAAATCCGAGACACCTGATCCGGCGGAAGTTACACAATCTGCCACAAATCTTCAAACAAGTTATGCAGTGTAGAGAATAATATAATTTGAGTATTTATTTGAGTATTAGTATTTACTTTAAAAGTATTAGCCAGATCTTGATCTGATAGCTCGGATAAACGCCCCTGGCCCACGGGGGGCTCATCCTCAGGATCAACATCTTCAACCTCCTCGGCAGGACGATGAACAGTCTTCTTTTTCTTAGATTTACCCCTTCGAGGGGTGTCAACGATTACTACTTGCTTCCTCTTTTGAAGCCGGAACTCCTCTGTCTCCTCTTCCTCCTCCCCATCCTCTACGTTTATTGGAATGGCACAAGAGGAGGAAGCAGGGGTATCCTCAGGAAGCTCGGACAAAATCCTAGCCGCCTCGGGATCCAACACTTTCCCGACAGACCGAGTAGTCGTCGGGCAGTACTCACGGTCCTTTCGGAGTCTTGTTCAGGTCGGGCACCGTGGGAACCGCCTCGTTCTCATCAACATCGGGCAATAACTCAGCAAAATTAGACACTGCAAGAAACAAGACAGATGAGTTAGTGCACATGTTTAATAACCCAAAACACGAAAGACACACAAAACGTAAAGGCCCTACAGATTTCATATTCCTCTTTATCCAATTCTTTGTAAGGGTCAGGACCAGCAGTCGGCAGCTTGGCAGAATCGATTAACTCTGAGAAGTACTTATTTACGCCAATATAAATTCGTCCAGAAATTTCTTATCGACATCGGTAGGCCTAAGATTGCTACCCAGGTCAGCACTGTTCCATTTGCCTAGATTCGCTTCCACCTCGGGACATATAAAGAAAAACCTATGTTTCCAGTTCTTGTAAAAAGACTCCCCTTTCTCTATGAACCGAACGTCGTTCATGAATTCACCTCGGTGCGGAAAACAGTAGTATCCGGCTTGATCAGGCACCTATTTGCACTGGTGAAAGAGCCGGAAATGCTTAACTATAAATGGAATGCAGGCACATCGACACCACATGGCAAACCCCACTATGGCCCTTATGCCATTGGGTATAATTTGGGCTAACCCCAGGCCATAGTGCTTGAGGACAGCCAATATTGCAGGGCATATTGGAAACCTCAGACCACAAAGGAGTTGATCCTTGTAGACAGCACGGTAACCATTTGGGGTTTGGTAGGCATAAACACCAGGAGCAGGGATCTTGGGGTCAAATAAGGGGTTGGTCAGCTTGTATTTCTTACATATAGAGGTTAAATCCATCTTGGTCAGATTGGAGTCAATTCCATGACAGGCACCTTGGGATTTTAAAGCCATGTGTGCTTTTAAGGTGAGAACAAACTTAGAGGTTCCAGAGGGGCGTGGACGAACGGAATAAGATGGATCGTACTGGGGGGCTAGAACCAGGTGTCCAAATCCCCTACGATTGATTAAGGGTGTGGGAGCAGAGCTTTCGACCGGCAGAAGAACGGGGTTCTCAGAGCTAACCCTAAAATGGGAGGTTTCGTTTTCTGGTTCTGATTTAGTCTCAAACAAGGCTTCAATTGAACTATCAGTGAGAATCACTGGCTCACTCATTAACAATAAGAAAATTAAAATGGAAAAGTCTCAGGAAGCTTACTTGCTTTTGAAGATGATGAAGACTGGAATGGCAATCGTCCGACTTCGAATCCGGGTTTTAATGGAAGATTGTAACGTCTAAAGAGACGTGACAAGACTAGGGGGTTATAAGCCCCAAAAAAGTGGTATGGGGAAAACCGCCCTATCATTAAGGCGTGTACAAATGCTTCGTTTTGCGTGATTGTCATAGCTAACTAATGACAGCGGCGTAGCCACGTGGCAAGGGTGTGGGAGCAGAGCTTTCGGCCGGCAGAAGAACAGGGTTCTCAGAGCTAACCCTAAAGGGGGAGGTTTCATTTTCTGGTTCTGATTTAGACTCAAACAAGGCTTCAATTGAACTATCAGTGAGAATCACTGGCTCACTCATTAACAATAAGAAAATTAAAATGGAAAAGTCTCAGGAACCTTACTTGCTTTTGAAGATGATGAAGACTGGAATGGCAATCGTCCGACTTCGAATCCGGGTTTTAATGGAAGATTGTAACGTCTAAAGAGATGTGACAAGACTAGGGGGTTATAAGCCCCAAAAAAGTGGTATGGGGAAAACCGCCCTATCATTAAGGCGTGTACAAATGCTTCGTTTTGCGTGATTGTCATAGCTAACTAATGACAGCGGCGTAGCCACGTGGCAAGGCCAACCCTCACTCTGAGAAGTAGCAGAGTTGCGTTCCACCTAAGTCAGGTCTACCCTACCCTAACAGGGTCTGGTCGGACCTGGGGGGCTTATGATGATGGCTAGAGTAGACCTCGCCACGTGTCACTCAGAGAGTGGCGCCGTAATAAATAATAGAAAAGTATTTAGGGCCAGGGGCCCCACGTTAATCAAACCTTGCCCCAGGTGGGAGGTCTGTCCTGGTCCTTCCCGACTAGACCACCGCAGGTCGGCTCGGTCGTGATGGAAGGACCAGGTCGTGCAACCTGGGTCGATACGACCTGAGGAGCCCTGCACAGGATATCTGGGTCTTTCCATAGGTTGTAAATTCACACATTCGCCTATTTATTAGGATAGCGATAAGAAGAATCCCGCGATTATAGGACATTGATCTTATTATTTAAATACCATCTTAATTATCCCTTATTAAAGGGAGCTACCCGAATTAATCCTTAGGGTTTAAGAGTCGTATACTTGTCCAACAAGAAAAGAGGGCGAGACGCCTCCCTATATAAACAACCCTAAGGAACTACGAAAGACTTGATTCCAATTACACACGTTGGATATTTAGGCAAATTGAGAGAAACGAACTCTCAGGCTCGGTCTAAAACACACCAAATCGTCATCCCCTTGGTGATAGGTTCTTGATAAATCGTTCCAAGAGCAATTTAGGTCCGGCTTATATCTCAGACGGTATCCAACATCGTCACCAACCAATGGACATGACCCGTCCCTTTTCCACCCGTCTCTATTCCTAAAGGTTGTCTCTTAATCTCCATGGAATACGTTGTTGTTGTCGTTAACAATAACGTTTTATTTGCTTAGTTTGTGCTTTCAAGGGGTCTACCTCCAACCATGTATGTGTGCATACAAAGTCATTTCTATGTTTTGTTTCTAACTCTATTATATGGTACTTTTCATTGTGTACAAAGATTGACGTCCGTTTTGCCGGTTCCTTTCAGTTATGGGGTAAGATGCTTATGCTGCTGTATTTTCTTATAATCTGTATTGTTCATGTTAAGTTAGGAAAACAATGCATATAGCAAACCTGTGAGTGTAAGAATGAGATGATGAAGCAGATATTAAGTTGATCTTACTTTCTAAATAAATTACTTTCATAGGTCTTTTGAAATGTATTTTTACTTGTAAAAGAATATAACTCAGTGATCAAAATATTTGAATGAGAAAATACCTCATGTGTTGATACCATTTTTTATGCCTTGTATTTCCACCTATTTTTTTTGTCTGTGCTACAGATGCATTATCTAAATTTTATGCATTGGTAAGGTTACATGGATTGATATTCATACAATTCTCATCTCCAGATGGGATTTTCTTGTGGAGTACGTGCAAATTTGACAATGAATCACCTTTTCTGCCACAAAACTTGATGAAAACGATATGAACATCAACAAATAGATTAACTTAATTAATTGGTGTGAATCCAAGAATGTTGAAAGATATTATATACAAAACTGTTTTAAAAATGTCAACGTGATTCTGCTGAAAATGAAAAACAGGTTTAGGGGTGTTTGGAGGGTGTGGCGGCGGTAACGGTTGAGGTTTTGATGAATTTTCAATACCATAAATTCTGGCAAGTATAATAATATATGTGAGGTTTTAATGAATTTTCAATTTTTCTGTTGGTTTTGCTGTTAAACAAGTAAGAAGCTCTTTCTACAATCTAATTATGGTGAAGAGTAGTTAGATCAAGATTTAAGATGTTTTGGTGCAAGAAAGATGTATATTTTTGATTGGTTAATGATCCTAGATGCTATGATACGGTTAGATATGCGTTTAGGCGTTTTGTCTGTGTTAAAGTTGCTGCTGTTTGTGTTAGAAACGGATTAGAAATCGAGTTTGAAGATTTGGGGTTTTGGGAAAAACGCAGGTGGACGGGCGTCTGCATAAGAGGACGGGCGTCCGAAAGCTTAGAAACTCAAACGGGCGTTTGCTTTAAGCGGACGGGCGTTTGAGGAGTGATTTTACATACAGGTTGTAGCGTTTTTAGGTGGACGGGCGTCCAGTTATAGTGGACGGACGTCCAGTCCCAGACGGACGTCCATAGGGTTGGACGGGCGTCCAATAGGGTTTAAACGAGCGTTTAGGGTTTCAGACGGGTGTTTGATCGGTTTACCTTGTTTTATTGATCTTAATCGATTCAGTTTAGTTCAGGCTTCAATGTTATGTTATTTATTGGTTTGAGCTTTTAATTATGATGTATTAAGATTAATTAAAAATGAACTAGCTTCGATTGTACTTCTGATGCGTTCAGTTAAAACACCGAATGTACTCTTAAAGGGAGTTGAAGTTCGGATCCGTCGGAAGGGCATGAAAGGGCTTGTGCTTTGGTGAATTAGAGTTCATCAATGTCTGTGTATTTGATAGGACTTGTCCGTGTCTAGTGGTCTAGGTACGAGAGTAGGAGATGTGAGGGAGCCTACTTGAAAACACTAAGGATGGCTAGTTAATTCACATCAATATTTACATATGTGTAGTAAAAGATAAAGCATCATCTATTCTCGGTTAGACACTATTCCATATCGGCGATGTGATACGTTCATAAAAGGTGGACAACACTGCTGGCCTTAAACGGCTGAAGGGTAGTGGAGGAAATCCACCGGACGTATATGCATACCGGGGAGACCCGGGAGCTAATCGGTGCTAATCACCGTTAGTTAGCAAGTATATCTTCAGGCTGATGAACGCCATGCGCAGTGTCCTTGAGTAATGACGCAACAAAGATAAGTTAAGTAGAAACGTATAGTCATGACATGTTGATGGACATGAAGTGAACCCTAGGTTGAGTCGTTTTCATCAAGATAATCTATTAATAACAAACCTTAATTAAATTGTAGCATCTACTTCTTACTATGTACATTGTACTTACCTCAAATGCATGTTTATTTATGTGTTTGGGGAAGAGAAGACGAACAGGTTGGTGATGGTTTCGAGGAGGACTTTGATGACGACGTTTGAAGACGCCGGAGTTGAAGACTCTTATTTATTTTTGTTCCTTCATTTATGCTATTTCATAGACTTGGATTAGTTGGATGTAATAGTTATCTTAGTAGCATTGGATTTCGTTGATTTCTTTTGAATGTAATAAGCATTACATTTTCTTTCTACCTTTAATACCATAAATTCGGGCAAGTATGTATAATATTTGTGGGTTATATTCTAAGTGTTTGTGGTAGCCATTATTGTCTTATTGTTGGCCTAATAATGGAGTTTGCCTATTAGATTTATTAGTTTTGTTTATACACAAACTAATAGGCGTCGGATTATACTACCTCCGGTCCAAATATAAGTCGTTTGTTGACTTTTGAGCGCACGCATATTAAAGAGGCGATAACTAATCGAATTTTTACACTATCATGATGAAATTACCCGGTCAATTGCGGTGTAAACAATGGGTAATTTCGTCATGATAATGTAAAAATTCGATTAGTTATCGCCTCCTTAATATGCGTGCCAAAGTCAACGGTGACTTATATTTTAGACCGGAGGTAGTAATTAATATGTCGAGCTAAAGTCCCTGCTCGGGTAATGTATATAATTGATATACGAGTTTGTAAACTTTATAAATTCCATACATGTTTTAACTGCTTTTTTCAATTAGAGAAATGATAGAGTTACAAAAAAAACACAACAATGTGTCACAACAATGATCTACACCATTGATTATTATGAGACATATATTAATTGATGTAGGTCCGCTATAATCAATGGTATAGATCGTTGTTGTGGCACATTGTTGTGTATTTTCGTTGTGACTCTATCACTCCTCTTTCAATTATCTAATTTATTCTTATAATGGGCAACCGTACCTTGTACGGCTAACATTTTCACTAGTATATTTTAGAAAAACGTACCATGAACCCGGCCCTTAAAAATTATACACTTCACATAAAATTATATGCAGGGGTGCCCCTTTGGAGGCCAGGGCCCAGAGCCCCCCAAATCTATGAATTTAATGGTCCGTAAAATTTTGACTCAATAGTATATAAATTGTATTTTTAAATGATAATAAAGTATTACCTTAATGGTGAGCACGATGATGTAACTTTGAAAGTGACTAGGGTTCAATCCTTGTTGGAGGCAAAATTTTTTTTTATTTTTTATGGTTACCTTTTTTTTTGTAAAGGGCGTAAAACAATATTTGGCCCCGAGTCTAAATTTGGACAGGAACACCTCTGCATATATGTATATAATAGCAGTTTTTTTACTGACGGTTCTTATTCATAACATCAAGTTATGGGAAATTGTGATACCCGGTATCTCCGAAAAGGGTATAAAAATCCTTTTACAATTTTCTGTGATCCGATATTTTTAATGGGTCATGTTTTTATTAAATAAATAGAATCACAATAAATGTTCAAGGGTATTTACACTATTTTAAAAGTGTAATTTTTAGTAAGGGCAAAAAGATAAATTTACCACCCTCCTTATATACCAATACAACCCCAAAACCCTCAATACTTTTCATTTCAAAGAGAGGGCTCGGCTGCTGAGAGTAAAAGGTGAGAAAGAAAGAAAAAAGAGAGAAAAGAGAACAAGAAAGGGAAAATTATCGTTTCCGAGCAATCCTGCCGTCGAAATCATAAACCAATTACACTAAAATGCTTCCTTGATGAGAGCTTAATTTTGAAACAAATTTCACTCCGATCGGGTAAGTGTTTCGGAAACCCGTTTTCTAAATCTAGATGTGTTTTTGAGTTTTTCTTAGCTTTCAATGTTTTAAAGGTTGTACTAATCGTAGAACTTTGTTTTGATGGTAGATTCGAAGTAGGTTGCTTAGATTTTAGAACTTTTCTTGTGGATCTAGATCTTCTTGGAGTGTTCTTGAAATTTTTTTGGAGGGGTGTTCAACCAAAACTAAATGTGCTATTTTTTGGTGTTTAGATGTAGCTCTTTATTTTAAGCATGTTTTTAGAGTAATTTCATGTATCTTTTGCTTGAATTTCATGTTATATTGATGTTTAGATCTAGTATAATGTTGCAAGCATGTTGTAGAATAATTTTCGTATTTTATTGGTACAGATTTGGAGTAGATTTATTGTTTGAAATGGTGAATAAAACATGAAATTTGATTCTATAGTGATGACTGATTTTCTATGCAAAAATGGTAATGGGCGCATGTGGATTGTTGTAAAATCAAGTGTACGTGTTTTAGTGGCTTTGGCTCCGCATCGTGTCACACAGGATTATTAGAACACTCTATATTTGGCCTTACGTGATATTGACGTACTTGAGATCAATGTCTTCCTTGTAACATGACGATAACGAAGTTAAGGGTTCGGTCTCTATATTTGGCCTTACGTGATGTTGATTTGAGATCAATGTTTTTCTTGTAACATGACGATAACGAAGTTAAGGGTTCGGTTTCTGATGGATTACCCGAGGGGATGAAGGTAGATGCCATTGTCGATATTCTGATGAAAGCCAAAGACATGAACGTGTTAAAAGAATTTTTTAATACGAGGAGAAAGGTAAGAATTGTTGTGTATTCATTCAATAGTCGAACCCCTGATTTATACAAGCAGAGCACTGGGTTTTTCCATCTATGAATTACAAAGTAAATCTACAAGCATTTGACTAAAGATGGATTCTTGCAGATAGAGTCTTGGATGCGGCAGCTTCACTTGTGTATTCTAAAAGAAGTTTTCTTTTCCATTTTTTGTGTGTTCTTTTTTCAATATGGAAAAGTAAATTTTTTTTTGGTTTTAATTTATAGTTTTGATGCATCTAAAAATGTCTACTTTTTTTGGGTTAATATGCTTTATGTTATTCATGTGATTTTTCACACTTATATGTTGTTCAATGAACTCTGCATAAAGTTGGATGCTTCATTGCCTCCGTATGCGTCTTTTGCTATTATATTTGCATCCTATTATTTTTTTAGTTTTTTGAGGCTTTATTGGTGTGTTCAGATGGATTGATGTATCAATGAGAGTCCTTTTTTTTTTTTTTTTTTTTTAAAAGAAGCTTTCTTTTCCATTTTTTGTGTGTTCCTTTTTCAATATGAAATAATACTTATTTTATTTTATTTTATAATTGTGATGCATTTGAAAATGTCTACTTCTCTTGGGTTAATCTGCTTTATGTTATTCATGTGATTTTACACACTTTTTTTGCTCTTTAGTTTTATGTTTTAAGGATCTTTTTGTCTGCTCAATGAAGGCTTATACATTGTTCAAGAAACTCTGCATAAAGTTGGATGTTTCATTGCCTTTCCCTCATCAATCCGAAACCGGTATACGTCTTATATTTGGATGCTGTTATTTTAAATGCAAGTATGTGCTCATAGTTTTACTTGTTTTGGTCATATAAGGCGTATATATTCAATTCAATGTCATAGGATACTCATTTTAGACAGTCATTAAGAAGCTATTTTGTTACCCACGTATACTTTGAATGGTCTCTACATGTCAGAAATGTAGAAATGTTGTTGTAAGATTGATTGTTTCCCACGATAATGACCTCAATGTTTTCTGAGTGTTGCTTTGAAGCTTTTTGTTTATTGATTCAGTCGAACAACAATGGTTGTTTTTTATGTTCAGGCTACAAAGAACTCAAAATATTACTCTACGATCCTTTTTCTATTCCTAACACAACCAAAACATGTTTGTGATAAGTTAAAAAAAAAAAATGCTCGACCATCAAAATTTTGAATTACCTCGTGTAATTATATATGTTGACAAAACTAGACCTTGGGGTGTATTGGTAACATGGCTAAAGGAATGTTTTTCATTTCTATGTATATCGAACATTTATCGAAGATGTGGTTTTACAATGTAAAGTTGAGTTGTTTTCATATAATATCAGAGTTTGACTGTGGGTTGGAACATATAGGTTTGGTGTGAACATCACAAAGCATGTTGTGGTCTATTAGTAGCATTACTGAATAAATGTTTTTCCATTTCTATGCTTATGTGACATCTCCTCATATAAGGTACTGTTACCACATATCTTGCTTTTGATGCCTACTTTATTGGTTTAGTATATGAATAATCGTGTTTGCACAATACTTACAGCTCTGATCGACATAGCCTTTGCAATATTGCTAAACTTGTGAACAATACTTGCGCAATGCGGTACTTGAAGATGAGGTAATCAACACACCTCTTATGCATTGGCAAATCTTATGATTCATTCTCGTGTTAGTTCATTTGCAACGGATTTTACGATGCATATATTGTATTTGAATCGTGATAGTCTACATGTTGTAATTCAATTGTGTTACTCTGGTTTTATTTTTGTTTCTAGCATATGGTCTGGCTTTGAAGATTTTTTATGTGGATTCCACTATCGTTGCGGGCTACCGGCAAGTTTCTTTCTTAAAATAACCGAATATGGTTATTGTTGTTCGGCGACATTAATCCACTTCTTTCCATCTTCGCCTCTACCCTTCTTAGTATTGAATTCGTCCCTCGGATTACCCCAACCTATCCACTTCAATAATCCATCCCATTCTTTTCTAAGGGCATATCATTCACTCTCTTCAGTTCAATCTTTACGTTTCTAG
Organism: Gentiana straminea; assembly: GCA_036785695.1. Taxonomy (NCBI): domain Eukaryota; kingdom Viridiplantae; phylum Streptophyta; class Magnoliopsida; order Gentianales; family Gentianaceae; genus Gentiana; species Gentiana straminea. The sequence goes on along the minus strand of JAVUPR010000398.1, from coordinate 15,734,319 downwards.
TGTCTATCAGTCCGACCATTGTTCTTTCGGTCTCTGCATTCGAATTATACAACTTAGTATCTTCCCTTTGTGTAGCCGTGCATGACGTTTAATTTCCTGGTCAACTGTGGCATCTGAGTGTTGCTTAGTGTATATTCATAGCTCATGCTCCAGGGAGCTTTGAAATTTTCAATTCATTATCAATTGCTTAAATTTGGATATTTGACTTTGTCGGCACCGATGATCAGAGTGTTGATCGTACTTACCGGATGGGGCAAACAAAGAAAGTCATTGTTCATCGGCTAATAACCTGCGGAACAATTGAAGATACCAGGTTCTTTTCACCTTGTGTTTTCTTCAACTCGTGATTTAATCTGTTAGAACAATTATTATTAATGCTTAGAGCAATGATATGGTGGTGTGATCCATCCCTTATCATTTCTGCAAAATGGTTCGTTATATAAACTAGCTAGAACTACCACTAATTAATATCCATTCTCTTATGGTTTAGCATTCTGGGGAACAACCATTAATAACCTCTGTTCTATTTTTTGACTAAACATATGGTGCACCAGTGGGATAGAGTGATGAATTGTGTCTGAGTTATACGTCTTTTATTTTCAGATACGAAAATACCATGTGAGTCGATATTTTATATGACAAATTGTCGACCAAACGATATACATTAGGTCTCAAATATGTGGCTATATAAGGACATTTTGACTTTGAGGTGTAGGTAAGGAGTCCTATGCAGTTAGACTCTTGGTATAAATTGTTATCATACCTTTCTAGTAGGTAATGTGGACCTGATGATGCCTAGTTTGTATTTGCTCTATTTTGATTTTACTACGAATGAAATAAGATCTAAATGACAGAGAAAGATGCCATAATAATTCTCCAGCTCTGCTATATATAACTTCTAAGTCTCACAGTGCTTCTCTTCAAATTATCAGGAAAACAATTATTTATTAAAGTAATTCTTTTGTTAGGATTTGCTTATATGTTATGCATACTTACCTATACGGATGATATTACATAGTTGGCTAAACATTAAATGACGCCATGCCTAGGTTAATAAGAAAACATTGTAAAGTTACACAACAACATATGAAACAATGTAAACTCTTTATACAACCATAAATATGCTAATAGCTGTAGAAACATTCAAATGAGGTTGGTCACCATAATTATGCTTGGATGATACATTCACATAAACCAAATGATGTTAATGATTTGACAATTGCGAAAACGAAGGGTAGAGCATTCAAAATTCATTCTTCAATTAAGCAATAGTCTCAGCCATGGAATTTTGTGTAGGTTCTTAAACTCTCATTGACTTTTGTGTAGGTTTTTATTTCTGTTTCATTTCTAAATACATGGGTTCATGTATTGGCCGAAGATTAGAGATTGTCCGTCCCATTTGAGAATGCACCCCAAAAGGCAAGTTAGACATACTACGCACTTAAGCAAGTCAAATGGAAAAACTGTCGAAAAAAATCACTTTTTTTTCCTGCAGTAGCAATCTATGTTCGTGCGTTATTTTATTTTATTTTATTTTAATCTAGCTCCAATCAATGAAACACCTTTAGGCTTTAATCCTTGTTCATTTTAAATAATAATAATAATAATAATAATAATAATAATCATGTTTTAATATCTTCGATCAGAAACTACGGGTTTTAGTATCTCCTTATTTATTGAGCCGTTCGCAACCATCGGAGAATACATAGACTACTTAGGTAGATTTTTTTATCCATTCTTTATAATTATGAGTATAGAGCTGTATCTTATGTCATAAACCAGAAGAAGAAAAAAAAAATAATGAAATGGAACAATAACAAACCGAAATCTGAAATCATATTGGCAAAACTTCCTTCTGTGTATAATATTTTAAATGGTTGGTTTTTTGCAGCAACAACTCTATAAACATTTACTAAAAACGTATGTGTCAACCCATCATAAGAACTTTGACTTATCCAACTTGACTTACCCGTCTATAAACGTTTAATTGATATTTTTTGGTTTTGGTATTAGTTATATGGTACGGTTTCTTATTATGTTTTGAGCAGGTGGCTAAAGATATTTGTAATCACTAATCATCTCCCGTTCTTAACCAAAAGTAAGTTAAGAAGATGATGAAAAGAAAGATAAGAATTGATGCGTAAGTTGAGAAGGCAAGATTTGATATCAAAACGGTATATGAGAATCGTGCCGGTATTTGAATATAATACAATTCAATCTATACTTGTGCAAGAACAAACACAATTGTGTGCTGATTTCAGGGTGGATTAATCAAGAACAAATGTCGTGTGTTGATTTTTTCAAGGACTTATCATGGTTGACATACTAGAGGTATTTCATAGTTAGTTGATAGGCTAACAAGTATACTTTCACCAACTTACATTTCTATTTCGATTAAAAGCCTAAATTCTTTTTTTATTATATGTCTGTGTGTTTTCCCGTATAATAATCATTTCATTTGTTTCACAGGCTCAATGCCATAGATTATAAGTTTTTGCGGATGGAGCTCAACTAATAAGTCTAAGGGCACTCCCAACAGAGTCCCCAAATTTTATCCCTAAAATAATATAAAATAATACATATCCCTATTTTACAACATCTCAATTTAAAAACCTCTACAACAGCATCCCTATCCTTATCCCTATAACATTTCAAATAATATTAAATAATACATATTCTACTTCACAACCCTATTTATACACATTAAATATTTATTTTTTCACTCCAGCAGCATCCATGTCCCTATAATTTTTAACAATTAAATATGTTTAGGGCAGTGAATAGTGCATGCACTGTTCATATCCCTAAAAATAAATAGGGATAAAGCATCTGCTGTAGGAGCTATTTGAGGCAAAACTCTATTTTTTATCTTCATTTTAGGGATATGGCATCGTATAGGGCTTCTTCTGGGAGTGTCCTAAGTGAATTAGGCTTGTCTACCGATTTTTATTTCTGTTTTTTTTTTTTCATTTTCAATTTAAAAACACTTATACTAATTTAATTGTTTACAATAATTGTTTTGTAAACAATAGGAGTTTCAAGAGATTCTATTTTTCTCTTAACTACTAAAGTTGGTGGTTTAGGAATCACATTAACCGGAGCTGACAATATATTATAGTTGACCGGTCATGAAATCCAATGCGCATTTATAGTTTGTTTCTTTCAATTTTCATAGGCCAAGTATTCATAGACCAAAATATTGAATACTTGGGCTATGAAAATTAAAAGAAGCAAACTACAAATGCACCTTGGATTCCATGACGGGTCAAGTATAATAACATTGTCAGCTCTCGTTAGCGTGATTCCGAAACCACTTTAGTAGTTACAAAAAATAGAAGTTTTTGTTACTCCTACACTTGTTTACAAAAAAATTAGTATAAGTGTTTTTAAATTGAAAATGAAAAAATAAAACAGAAATAAAATCAGGAGACAGGCCTAAGAGACTTTTTAGTGGTGTCATCCATTGCAAAAACTTACATTCTATGGCATAGAGGTATTTCTGTGAAACAAAGGAATTATCAATTATACCGTAAGAGACTTATTAGTGGTGTCATCCATTGCAAAAACTTACATTCTATGGCATAGAGGTATTTGTGTGAAACAAAGGAATGATCATTATCCCCTAACATGAAACAGGGCGGACGCAGGATAATAAAAAATTTCAAGGCAAAAAAAAATAAATTTAAGAGGGGGCAAACTATATTTATCGTATAAATTTTAGTATATTTTTTTCGGATTAAGGGGGGCAGTTGCCCCCTCTTGGCTGTATGTAGGTCCGCCACTGACATGAAAGCTTCGAAGTGGTGGAAACACAAAAACAAAATAAGAAATATAATAGGAAAAGAATTTAGGCTTTGAATCGAAATAGAAAATGTAAGTTGGTGAAAGTATTGAAACTACTTGTTAGCCATCAAGTAACTAAGAAATACCTCAAGTATGTCAAGCATGATAAGTCCTTGAAAAAATTAGCCCACGATGTATATTCAAATATGCTAACCAGTAAATTTATTATAAAAATTAGTTTGCCCGATTCATCATCAGGCGATTTAATATCAAATTTTGCCTTCTCAGCAACAATATTACGCAGCAAAAAACTTTATTTATCTTTATTTTCATCATCTTCTTCATTTATTTTTAGTTTTGGTCAAGAGCCGGAGATGATTACAGATATCTCTAGCCACCTGTTTCAAACATAATAAGAAACCGTACTATATAACTATTATCACAACAAAAATTCAATTCAACATTACCTTAAAGGCTAGTTAAGTCAAATTCTTATGATGGGTTGAGAGAGATTTTTACGTTTTCAGTAAATGTTTATAAGTTGTTGCTGCAAGAAACCAACCATTTAAAATATTAGTCACTAAGTTTTGCTAATATGATTTCAGATTTCGGCTTGTTATTGTTCTCTTTTATTATTTATTTTTTATTTTTAAATATGTTCTTGTTTTTCTGGTTTATGACATAAAGATACAACTCTATATTCATATTTATATATTTATAAAGAATGGATAAGATAAACCAACCTGACAAGTAGTCTATGTCTGCGAATTAGGACCGCCAATGTCAAATACCTGTTCCTTCGTTTCGTATGATGGAGTAAATAAGAAGATACTAAATCTCGTAGTTTCTGATCAAAGATATTAAAACATGATTATTATTATTATTATTATTATTATTATTATTATTATTATTATTATTTAAAATGAACAAGGATTCAAAAGGCTAATTTTGTGGATCAAGTAAGATGTTTTCATTGATTGGAGCTAGATTAAAATAAAATAAAATTATGCACCAACAATGATTGCTACTGCAGGAAAAAAATGTGATTTTTTCTACCCTTTTTCTGCCCGACTTGCTAAAGTGCGAAGTTAGTATATCTAATTTTTTTTTGGGGTGCATTCTTAAATGGGATGGGCAATCTCTAATCTTCGGGTATTACGAGAGTTAACCTACACAAAACTCCATGGCTGAGAGTTTAGCATTGCTTAATTGAAGAATGGTTTTTCAATGCTCTAGCCTTCGTTTCCGCCACCGCCAAATCATTTGGTATATGTGAATGTATTATCCAAGCATAAATTGTGGCCAACCTCATTTGAAGGTTTTTAAAACTCTTTATGGTTGTATAAATAGTTTACATTGCTGTTGTGTAACTTTACAATGTTTTCTTATTCACCTAGGTGGTGCTGTCCTTGGCGTCATTTAATGCTTAGTATGTAATATCATCCGCATAGGCAAGTATCTCTAGTATATACATATTAAAGAAGGGAAATAAAATTGATTGATCCAATTAGGTCAATTGACCGCTTCATTTCCCAAATAAAAAACTAATATATTTTTAAAATCCTGTAGTAACTCCTATTTCAAGTACTCCCTAATATTACTCCCGAAATTTAAAATGACCGTATTAAGGAATATTATCGTTATTGTATAAATATTCTGTGTATATTTTACATTCATTACATATCTTATTTAGATAGCACACAATCATTAGCATTAACTACAACAAATTCTAGAGAATTCCTGGACTTGCTCCAATAAATGTTATCAATATTATTTCCGTAACTTTAGTCATAATAATAATAATAATAATAATAATAATAATAATAATAATAATAATAATAATAATAATAATAATAATAATAATAATAATAATAATAATAATCCGAAACTGATATCACGTCAATTCAAAATTAAAGGTACTTTGGAGGGTATTAGCATCAGAGTCTTTATCTCCACCTTTATCCCTACATGTAGGGAAAAAAATAGGGAAGAAGTAAAAACTCTCCTGTATCAGATACTTTATCCCCACCCTACATTGGGGTGGATGAACAGTGTCACCCCAAATCTGGGGTGACACTGTAGCTATCCTTACATTTTTTTTATTTTTTTTAAATTTTTTTTTTTGAAACGATTTTTTTTTTCTTCCCTCTGTTGAAATATAGCCGTTGAAATATAGCCATTGGAGTAAAATTTGAATTTAAAAAGTAAGTTTTGAAAAATGTGTGTGTTCAAATATAGCCGTTGGAGTAAAATTTTAAATTTTAAAAATAATTTTGGAAAAATGTGTGTGTTCGAATATAGCCGTTGAAATATAACCGTTGAAATATAGCCGTTGGAGTAAAATTTGAATTTAAAAATTAGTTGAAAAATGAATATTTTAATGTTGTAAGGATAGAGATAGGGATGCTGATGTAGAGTATTGTGAATTTAGTTGCTGTAAAGTAGGGATATGTATTTTTTAATAGTATTTGTGGGGATAGAGATAGGGTGATTGATATGAATACCCTAATAAAACTACAGCTTATCAAATTACGAAGGTGAAACCTCGAATTAGTCGACCCATCATTACAAATACCAAACACTGTTCTAATTGTTTATAGCCATTCCCCTCTCATTCATTCATTTTTTTTTTTGTTATTAATTTTTAAATTTGCTTTGTAATCTGTTTTTGCTTGAGAAAATTTCTCGTTCATTCCATTATTATTTGTTTTGTAACTATATGTAGTATTAATGTGTTTTAATGTTGTCTCGGGTTTGATATGGAATAGAATAGCAAATTGTTGCAGCAATTGGGAAGAGGGAGATCAGAATCGGAAATGATGAACATCCAAACACGTAGTTACATTAGGGTGTTTTGGAAAATTATTAGTGTCTATTGATTTTGAATTTGTGTAGGTTTGAGTGGTTAAAGTTTTTTTTTGTTAAATCAGTTTATTTACATGTCTATTGTAGGAAGTATATCCTTGTCATCCCATCTTCATTCTTATCCCATCCCATCTTTATGTATGTTTCTGGAACTTCTTGAATACAACCTGATCCCACTCTTTTATCAGGATATCAATGAATGAGATTATTTAGTTATTTTAAGTTTTTGATTTTGTGTGTTAAATTTGATATGGAAAAACTTTTGCATATTCATTTGATTAAGTCTTTATCATAATCAAAGAATGAAATTATTTCTGGGTTGAATTTGATATGACAAAGGTTTTTTTGTATATTCATTTGATTAAGTCGACGGTTGGTGTCATGTGAAATTAAATTATACTAGTACCCATGGAAAGAGATTATTCTATTTGCCTACGTAACTATTAAATAATGTGACTATTCATCATTACAATGATTTGTTAACTCACCGTTACCGTGTGATTCTGATAAAGACTTAATCAAATGAATATGCAAAAACTTTTCCATATCAAATTTAACACATAATCAAAAACATAAAATAAGTAAATAATCTCATTCATTGGTATCCTGATAAAAGAGTGGGATTAGGTTGTACTCAAGAAGTTCCAGAAATATACATAAAGATGGGATGGGATAAGAATGAAAGATGGGATGATAAGGATATACTCCCTAAAATAGACTTGTAAATAAACTGATTTAACCAAAAAGAAACTTTAACCACTCAAACCTACCCAAATTCAAAATCAATTCCAGCTTCCTCAAACACACTTGGAATCGGATGAAACCACACCTATAAATTCTAGTAAATTCAACCTGTATATCATTCATGTTTGATCTCCAAATTCAAGATTGATATGGCCCTTGATAGCTCACTCTCACAGCAATGGCTTTATCACCTATTCTATCACACCGCTTGATCGATAAGGTAGGGCTTTCACTTACTTTTGTATGACTTTGTTTATTGAACTTACTTTTGTATGACTTTGTTTATTGAACTTAAGATTATCGGGTGTTTTTGTATCTGAAAGGTTTCTATCGGGAAATGATGTGGATGAAAGGTCTCCTTTGATTGATATTGCATTCTGCAATCTGCTATAGATTGAAATGATAAATTCAAGGCGGACTAATGTTTTAGAAAAAATAATTCAAACACCCAGCAAATTTTTCTCTTTTAACCATTAGATGATTATCCATCAGATACAAATTTATGAAATAAGTGTTTTCTCTGCTTTTCTTTCTACATAACATGACCAGTTAGTAGCACGATATTATTTAGCTAACAATCTCTAATTGTCCGGGAATAAATAGCAATCATCGATGCATTTCAATTTTGACCTGATCTTTCGATGAACCTCTCTGCCTCCCTTGACCACACATTTTATGGCAATTTCCAAACAATTGAGGTATGAAGCAAGATTCTTTTTTCTTATACTTTACGGTAATTGAAATCTTTACGGTTATGTAAATTTAGGCATAAATTGCGTATTTAATCTTTATTTTCTTCTTACATTTATGGATTCCTAAATGGTGACGTACAATTCAGCTTAGGGGATTGTTTAATTTTTTATGGTGGATTATTTTTATACGAGGCATTTTGATTTTGCAGAATATTTGTTTAAATTAAAGTTGATTATTTTGTGAGTACCTTAAAGCTGAGGGTGTTTCTCTTTCATTGTATGATGTTCTATTCTCATAGTCCTAATGTTCCATGAGTTTCGTAAACATTGAAATTAAAACTTTTATCTTACTGAAGAAATCAATAAATCTTTCAAATCCAACTTTTATCTTACTGAAGAAATCAGTAAATCTTTCAAATCCATACCGGATCGACGATCCCCTTTCTGTAACGATTTCCCATCTTTTTGAACTTCAAAAATTGTATCTCTACAGCTTTCTAAACCACATCCTCATAAAAAAAAATATAGTTTTACTTTTTTTTATTGATGAAGATCCTCATCACTTCATTCAGCCAAATCTCTCAAATATTCTGGAAATCCCAGCAAACTTGATCAGTACATATGTTATTGCAAATTTCATAGGTATGAGTCATGACTTTGCTTCTTCGAATTCTTTTAATTTTGATTTAAAAATTCCTGAAAACATGTAATGGGTTTGCAACTCCATTTGAATCATAGAATTACCATCACCTTTGTTTATTCTTCAGCTCATTCATTCAATGTACATGCAGACTCAACTTTCATATATATATATATATATATATATATATATATATATATATATATATATATATATATATATATATATATATATATATATCGCTCTCTTTTTCTAATCTATGATCTTTTTCTTTTGCCAGTGTTTCCCGACCAAAGCTGAGAAGAGACGGAGAATGAATTGGTTTTAACTTTTAATCATATTTCATAGCGATAGTTGTGCTGGGACAGTAACGCCTCCCATCGTCAACATGAATCAAGCAGGACAACAATTTGTATGAAATAATATCGTCTTTAAGTCCTTTTAGGTTAATGGAACAACATGAACAAAGCAGTGGCACTTTGGGTTGGTTCAATTTGTAGTTTTTTGGATTAGTGTGTTTGTTGTACCTTTGAATCGATTTTCCCTCGAACATGTTATTTATTTCTATATTCTATTGACTTTATGGTGATTAGTAGGTTCATTACTTGATTTAACTATAATAATTTACCCTTGAAATAGAAATGATTTAACTATAACAAGTTACCCTGAAAGAAATAAAATGTTTGTGTGCAATAGTGATTCACCTCTACAGGTAGTTTTTGCACATCAATAAGTGAACTACAATTGGATTTCTGGCATTATTATGGATGTTCGTTTGCTGGTGTTCATCAATCATTATTTTTCGATTTTTATAATTTTATCTATATCTGTACCCGTGCATTGTACGGGTTTCTGACCGGTGCATAACACATAAGCAAATGCTAATAAATACTTTAATAAATAATTGTTTTCCGGTTTTCCTGATAACTTGAAGAGAAGCTAGCACTGTGAGACTCGGAAGTGGAAGTTATAGCAGAGCACGAATTATTATGGCACCTTTCTATGTCATTTAGATCTTATTTCATTCATAGTAAAATCAAAATAGAGCAAATACAAATTAGGCATCATCAGGTCCACATTACTTACTAGAATGGTATGATTACAATTTATACCAAGAGTCTAATTGCATATGACTCCTTACTTGCACCCCAAACTTCAACATTAAGTCTCAAAGTTGTCGATCAAAATGTCTTTAGCCACATAATTGATACCTAATGTATTTCGTTAGGTCCACAATTTGTCGTATAAAATGTCGACTCACATGGTATTTTCGTATCTGAAAATAAAAGACGTATAACTCGGACTCAATTCATCACTCTATCCCACTGGTGCACCATATGTTTAGTCAAAACATTGAACCTAGTTCTCTAAGTCATGATGATTTGCTTTGTTATTGGGCCAAGAAAGTGCATATGTTTCTGTTAGACAAATATATTATACTGTAATTATTTCTATTATACTGTTAGTCAAATATAGATATTGTAGGCTAGTAAATAGGCGTAAATCTCTCCTTGATTATAGCTAGTCAGTTACACTTTTGTATTATATATTGTACTGATTAATTAATGAAAGGTACGGAAAATATTCTCAAACTCTTTCATGGTATCAGATTAGGTTTCATTCCTAATCGCTTCCGCTTTTCTTTCTCGTTATCCCTTCTTGTTTCGGCACCGCCGGAGTTTTATTCTCCGTCATCTTCTCCGGCCTACTTTATCACCATGGCCGACTCCCAAAAATTCCATCATGCCCTCTCGATCACGAGTGTAAAGTCCCTCATCCTCATCACTCTTGATCTCCACACCAGTCAATACCATTCATGGGCTGCCTTATTCAAGGTTCAAGCACGAGTCCATGATGTTCTTGACCACATTATTCCTCCAACAGATGCAGATGAGAAAGCGGTCACTGACAAGTTCAAGTCTGACAATCTCACACTTTGGAAGAGGCTGCATGCGGCGGTCCTGCAATGGATTTATGCGACCATAAACACCGATATTCTTAATTCGATATTGGTTGATGATGATACCGCTGCTGATGCTTGGACTCGGGTAGCAGAATTGTTCCAGGACAACAAAAACTCGAGAGCGATGTATCTTAATAAGGAATTTACTAATGCCACCCTAGCTAATTTTTCCTCCACCAACGCCTACTGCAATCACCTGAAAAGTTTGGCGGATCAGTTGAAGAATGTCGGGGCTGCGATTACGGATCATGGTCTCGTCTTGAAAATGCTCCAAGGTTTGACCGAACCATACTCGAATTTTGTGACTGTGATGCAACAGAAGAAATCTCTCCCCTCTTTTACAGCTGCTCGGTCAAAATTGGCCCTCGAAGAAACCACTCTTGCCGACCAGTCAAAGCTGGACTCGCCGGCAATAGGCCTCGCCGCCTCTGATGCGTCCTCCCAGTCACCGGCTGGATCACAGTGTAATCGGGGACAGCAATCCCGCAATCGAAATTATGGAAACCGGAGTTGCTCTAAGCAATCCGGTGGGGGCAATGGTCGTGGGTAGAACAGCGGCGGAAATAGTGGTGGCGGCGGCCAGAATAATGGTGGTAATGGGAGGGGTCGAGGTGGTCAACGGGAGAGCAATTCACCGAGTGGTCAGCAATGGCAATCCCCTCCTTGGTGGTATGCTATACAGGGATTACAACATGGTTGGGCCGGCCCTCCATGTCCATACCCAACAACTCAGCCTTGGCCTCAATCATGGGGGCGAAATTATGGGCCTCCACAGCTTGGGGTATTAGGACCGAGGCCTAGTGGACTATACCCTTCTGGGCCGTTATACGGACAGCCGCAGCAGCAGGCTTTTTCGGCCCAATAGTGGGCTCCTACTGACATCGAAGCTGTACATGTGATGCACACGATGTCTCTCCATCCCCCGGATAATAATTGGTATATGGACACCGGAGCTACGTCGCATATGACGGAGACCCAAGGTAATCTCTCGTCCTATTTTAATTCGAGTATTAATAATGGAATTCTTGTCGGTAGTGGTCAAACAATTCCGATTCGGGGTCATGGTCATACCACCTTACCCCCTCCCAACCCCCCTTTGGTGTTAAATCATGTTCTACATGCCCCACAAATTGTTAAAAATCTTGTCTCCGTTCGAAAGTTTATAAAAGATAACAATGTCTCTGTGTTGTTTGACCAATTTGGTTTTTCTGTCTTTGATATACAGACGGGGAACTGCCTCATGAGGAGTAAGAGTAGTGGTGACCTTTATCCTATCCCGTCCACCGGCCCGAATAAATGTGGTCCGTACATGGATATGCTAGCGTCATCCCTTTGGCATGATCGTTTAGGCCATCCAGGCCCATCCATTTTACATTCTCTTAGTAAAAATAAAATGATCGAGTGTACTAATCGTCCTCGGTCTTCTGTTAGTTGTCAATCTTGTGTACTCGGAAAGACTGTTAAAATGCCATTTGTTTCTTCAAATTCAGTAACTTTGTTTCCCTTTGATATTATCCATAGTGATTTATGGACGTCTCCTGTTTTAAGTTCATCTGGCCACAAATACTATGTATTATTTTTAGATGATTATTCAAACTTTCTATGGACTTTTCCTCTCACGCATAAGTCTGATGTTCTTCGCATTTTCACTATTTTTCACGCCTATGTTCGTACTCAGTTCGAACGTTCTATTAAATGTGTTCAATGTGATAATGGTCGTGAATTTGATAATAATCGTTTTTGGGAATTGTGTCAATTACATGGTATTTCCTTTTGTTTTTCGTGCCCTCACACATCCTCTCAAAATGGTAAGGCCGAACGTAAAATACGGTCCATAAATAATATCATGCGGACTCTTTTGTTACATGCCTCATTACCCCCGTCTTTTTGGCCACACGCCTTACAAATGGCCACATATTTAATTAATATTCTTCCGAGTCACTTATTGAAACACGAGTCACCACTCAAAATCCTTTACCACAAAGATCCCTCATACTCACACCTTCGAGTCTTTGGTTGTCTGTGCTATCCGTTGTTTCCTTCTACGACAGTACACAAATTCCAACCTCGCTCTACTCCGTGTGTATTTCTTGGTTTTCCCCCAAATCATCGTGGTTATAAGTGTTATGATATATCCAGTGGTAAAATTATCATTTCACGTCATGTTCGTTTTGATGAGTCTCGTTTTCCGTTTTCGGAATTAAACACCAACCCTTCTACGGCGTATGATTTTTTGGATAATGGTTTGGACCCGAGTATTTTGCATTATTTTCATAATCAAACCCAGCCGGCCCAAACTGCACCTGTCCAGCCCACCACAACTCCTACGCCTCCCTCATCATCCTCTCGGCCCGCTGTGCGGCTGCCCCCTCAGCCACAAAGCCCACCGTCTCCTCCACAGCCGAACAATCAACCCCAAAGCCCACAGCCCAATTCCCAGCCATCCTTGTCCCAGTCGATAGAACAGCCGCAGCCACCCACTCCTCCACGTCGGCCCACCACACGCAGTCAAACGGGTATTTTTCGGCCAAATCCAAAATATTTTTCTGATCAGGCCCACATTACCACGGTAACTCTGATCAGGCCCCCTACCTCGTAACCCCGTTTCTGCCCTTCGTGACCCGAATTGGAAAATGGCTATGACCGATGAATTTAATGCTCTTATTAAAAATAAGACGTGGGATTTGGTACCCCGTCCTCCTGACGTTAATATCATTCGGTCTATGTGGATATATACTCATAAATTTCAGGCTGACGGTTCTTTTGAGCGACATAAGGCTCGTCTTGTAGGTGATGGGAAAACACAACAGGTCGGCATTGATTGTGGGGAGACGTTTAGTCCGGTGGTCAAACCGGCTACGATTCGCACTGTTCTCAGTTTTTCATTATCTCGGAATTGGCCCATTCATCAGTTGGATGTGAAGAATGCTTTCCTACATGGCGAATTGAATGAAACAAAATATATGTATCAGCCTTTGGGTTTCCGGGATCCTGTCCATCCAGATTATGTCTGTCATTTGCGCAAGTCCCTATATGGACTTAAGCAGGCACCACGTGCTTGGTACAAGCGTTTTGCTGATTTTGTTGCCGGGCTCGGATTCTCTACTAGGCGATTGGACACTTCTCTGTTTATCTATAAACAGGGCTCTGAGCAGGCTTATCTATTACTCTATGTTGATGACATCATCCTTACTACTTCCACGGATACTCTTAGATAGTCTATTATGGCTCGACTCAGCTCAGAATTTGCAATGAAAGACTTGGGCCCGTTGAAATATTTTCTAGGTATCCGTGTTACACGTCACCAAGGCGGTTTATTTTTGTCACAGACTAAATACGCCGCAGAAATTGTTGAAAGAGCGGGTATGGCTTCCTGTAAACCATCCCGGACACCGCCTGACACTAAGTCCAAGGTTAGTGCCAACGCCGGTACCCCTTTCTTTGCTGATCCGACCTTGTATCGCAGCCTGGCAGGTGCATTACAGTACCTCACATTTACACGTCCGGATATATCATATGCGGTTCAGCAGGTTTGTCTACATATGCATGATCCCCGGCAAGAACATATGATTGCCCTCAAGTGGATTATTCGGTATATACAGGGGACACTTCACCCTGGCTTACACCTATATCCTTCATCTTTTACGGACTTGGTCTCCTACATAGATGCGGATTGGGGTGGGTGTCCTGACACTCGTCGGTCCACATCCGGTTACTGCGTGTTCTTAGGCAACAACTTGGTCTCCTGGTCCTCCAAACGCCAACGTAAGCTTGCAATTCATTTTGTTCAAAACATTTATTGTTTTTATTGGACGGTAAAGTACATGTTCAACAATTCATATACTTTGTTAATGATTTATCACTATAGTTGCCCAAAAAAGAACAGATAAAAAAGTTACCGAGATATCGCTATAGTTGCCAAAAATAACAAATTTTTTAAAAAAAGTTACCGTTATTGAGGTTATTAATGGTTGTTCCCCAGAATGCTAAACCATAATTGCTCGTTTGGATTGCGGTAATAGAATGAAATAAAATGTTTTTTCATTCCAATCCGTCTATTTTGCATGTTTTGGAAGCCAAAGAAAGGAATTTATTATTATTCCAACGGAATGAAAAATAGTGATTTTCATTCCATTACATTAGCTAAGGAATGGCTGGAATGGAATAAAACAATTAACTCTGGAATAAAAAAAACTATTACATAGCTTTTCGTGAAAACCACAAAATTAGTACTTCTCCTCCTGCGACAAAACACATCATCGGCAACCTCTGCTTCAGCTATTTTAACTTTTTTATTTAAATTTTCATCTCTTCATCGACAACCTTTGTCTTCCCTTCTCCTGCAACCTTTTTAATTTCATCTCTTCATCGACAAAACCTATCATTGGCTAACCTTCCTTTTTATTTTTACGAGTAATTTACTATTGTATTATATATATGAAAATCTGTTATGTGGTTGTTTTTGTTTAGGTATTTTCTTACACTCCAGTTTCATTGCACAGCACAACACAGTCTAGAGCTAAAACTAAACTTTTCGATCGATCGATTTTTAGTGGTAGTTCTAGTTTATATAACGAACCGTTTTGCAGAAATGATAAGGGATGGATCACACCACCATATTATTGCTCTAAGCATTAATAATAATTGTTCTAACAGATAAAGTAAATCACGAGTTGAAAAGAACACAAGGTGAAAAGAACCTGGTATCTTCAATTTTTCCGCAGGTTATTAATATTAGCCGAAGAACAATGACTTTTTCGTTTGCCCCATCCGGTAAGTACGATCAACACTCTGATCATTGGTGCCGACAAAGTCAAATATCCAAATTTAAGAAAAATTTAATGAATTGAAAATTTCAATAAACACCTTTCAAAACAATGGAAATGACAACGTGCTTAAAATTTTCGATAAATTGACTAATATAAGACAAATGAGGCAAATATGCTGAAAATAGGGGAGGGGAAGGGAGAGGAACATAAATTATAATAGTCAACGTGAAATGGTCAGGACAATTTTGCAATAGTAAATGGTCCATCATGAAACACAATTTTTGAAAGTTTGCCATGCACCATGTGCCAGCTGAAAAATCGGAGTCATTTGTGGAGTAAAACATATAGATGAATCTGGTCCAAACATTTAAAATTTGAATTCAAAAACTGTGTGGTTCATATTAATCCACACGGTACAACTCCTTAAAAAGAGTAACCATGCAAGAACCACCGGTCATTCATAGGCCCAAATATCAAATGAACAGAAAAATATGGAGCATACATATTCATAGGCATGCAGTTTTAGTGGTACAATGTCCGATAAGATAACTGAAGCTATTCGTCTATTACAGGGACAGCTTGATTTCTTAGTACCTACAAGTGCTTTATATAAACTAGGAAACATACCTTAAGAACCAAAGCATTACAAGACGATTCCGTATTACTTTCTCGATTCTTTTTGCGTTAGACATTAGAAGGTCATCTCCCACTACTTGCACCCACAAATAACCTGTGACACCCTGTCTCAATACCGAGTTTTTATGTGGAAAAAGACGTTCGACACGTATATAACTAAAATTTAATCTAATTATATACGTAAAGCTTACGATATAAACATCAGAAAACAAGACGGAAGACAAAACGACAGACTCGGGCAATTGAAACGACTAACAAACGATCAAAAGCAACAACACATTCTACATCTAAAACATCATCAAAGACTTTATTATAACCGTCAAATACAATTAACCCATTACATCTTGATAACCACAAACTCAAATCATTGATTTCTATCTGTTGGGGTGTACCAACATCCTGCCTGCTCAAGCATAAAAGAATTCGACTGAGGCGCAGAAAAACTATATTGTGTTAAGAAATAAAGTAGCACATTTACAACCACCAATTGGTTTTAGTAGAACGTTAAACACTTGATCCTAACAATTGGTATTGGGGAAAGGTCACCGAATCGAATCCTGGCCATAGCATGCTGCGTAAAGATTCCACTGTGTGGTTGCAGATGCTGGGGGCATGTTGCGTAATGATTCCCCGGTGTGGTTGCAGATGTTGGAGGCATGCTGCGTAAAGATGCCGCGGGTGTGGTTGTAGATGATGGTAGGGGGGATTGTTAGGGTGTACCAGTACCTGCCTGCTCAAGCGTAAGAGGATTTGATTGAGGCGCAGAAAAACTGTATTGTGTCGACTGAGGCATAGATAAACTGTTTTGTGTTAAGAAATGAAGTAGCACATTTACTAACACCAATTGGTTTTAGTAGAACGGTAAGCGCTTTACCGTAACAACTGGTATCGGAGCGTGGTCACCGGTTCGAATCCCGGTCACCGGTTTGAATCCCGGCACCCGCATGCTGCGTAATGATTCCACCGTGTTGTTGCAGCTAGGGGCATTATGCGTAAAGATGCCACGGGTGTGGTTGCAGATGCTGGGGGGATTGTTGGGGTGTACCTACATCATTCCTGCTCAAGCATAAGATGATTTGACTGAGGCGTAGAAAAATTGTATTATGTTAAGAAATAAAATAGCACATTTACTACCAGCAATTGGTTTCAGTAGAACGCTAATCGCTAGATCCTAACAACACTATCATTACAAAGGTAGGAGAGTCTATACTCAAATTACAACAGAATAGAGAACAATAAACTTCAACTGCATCGTCTCCGGGTCACTCCTCAGTGGCCACGAAAACAACCTACAATACACCACTTTCTCGGGGTGGGAAACAATAAAGAAAGGGGTAAGTACATACGTACTTAGTAAGGGGTAGAAAAAACGGACACAATTAATAACAATACATATTTATACATATATATCAAGAATACTTTCCACAATCACTACCACATAGTTGTAACAGTAGAGCTCACTCACCCACTACTAGCTCCGTAGTATATCCTTGCACAAGTAAGTTTGTTACATCAAGATCGAATGGCACAGTGCATAGTGAAGACTGCACCACGACACGATAAGCACCTCTTAAGGTCACAGGCGTAGGTCACAGGCGTAGGTCCCTTGACACCAAGCCAAGTGGGGTGTAATAGTCTTCATGCTAAGAAATTGAAACGGATTTAAGTCTAACCACCTGGTTCAGTCACCAATGATAAAGATGTTTTAGCTTTTAGACACAACACAAATGTAATTTACAGATTTAAGTCTTACCATTTGGTTCATTCATATAAAGGCTTCATATGGACATCTAGTCCTAGACATTCTGGTTACACTACCTAGTACGTTGTAAAAAGATCATTGACTACTAAGTCAACGTCCCGCAAGGCTTAAAAAAACGCCTTCAGGTGCCCCCATCTTCTCTCCGTTGAGGGTCTCAATTGTTGTGCTGATCCGAGGCTACCAGAAGTCAAAGCTAGACATTGAAAAATAACATATAATGTCCTCAAAGACATGCATACCAATCATTAACATGTTGTACACAATAAAATAACTAAACAAGGCGAACAGACACCTTTGGCGCCCACCAAGGACCCAATGGCGCCCGACAACCTTGACCAAAAACTAAAATACCATTATGCTTCCTTCTAGCATCCACCAAGAGTGAACAGAGTCACACTGCTTGCTTTTGGCGCCCACCAACCTATGTTGGCATCCGCTAATACTTACCCGTCATGTTAACATGTTGTACCTTGTTGGCGTTGTACTTAGTTGGTGCCCGCCAAAGCTCACCGGCGTCCGCCACATAATTGGCGCCTGCCTATCAGCCATTAGCGTCCGCCAATACGAACAGATTCATCCTGCTTATTTCCTGCTCAGGTTGGCGCCAGTCAATACCACTTTGGCGTCCGCCAAACCTATAAAAATAGGAAGAATCAACTTGTTCCAAGGCGAAACCTACTGCAATCTTGTTAGGAAATAACTAGTTTAACGCAACGGAATTTAAAATTTGATTTCCTTTTCTAGATCGTTCTTCGTTTAATGCAATAAACACGTTAAGTAGTTTGACGGTTATACCTTAGATGATCTATAAGATCGTCGCTTTGACCGCCAACGGAGAGTAGTTCAATGCGCAAGCCGTCCACGCGTCCGGCCTCTATCGCTAATCCACACGAACCCCTTGCCGGAATCCTCCTTGGATTGCTATCGGAAAAACTCCGGTTGCTAGACCGGACCTTTTCTTCCCTCACAAACTCACTATGGATTGCTCTCTATTTTACACAAGAATTATGAACTCTTGCAATTGTGATGTACAAAAGATCTTGACACCCACCTCCTATATATAGTGGTTGGGGCGCCCCATATGGTGTGGAGGAGAAGAAAACATTTTTCCAATAAAATAAGGAAAATCAACTAGATTGATTTATACCTTTTCATTTTTAATTTATTTTGCCAATATCATATATTGATTATAATTATCTTATTACCATAAATCTATTTTTTCAAAATAAATTAATATCTTATATTAATATTATGGCAATCTTATTAATTAAAGTGCACAATCCAAGTGTATCTCATACACTTAAATGTGGCATCCCATATGCCAATAAATTGGCTTCCGGAGTATTCTTTAATTAATCTAATTTATATATAATTAATATCTTGTATTTTATTTATTCATAATAAATAAATACCACCATATTAATTTACCACTATAACATTTATAGTCTAGAGATAAACTTTCCTTATTTGGTTATCAACTATAACCGTATTTTAATCCGACTCGATGTTCATATGTGTGTTACCCGATAGGCTTCCGAGTATGTTGGCCGTAGACACAAAGTGCAATTTACTAAAATGCCTTTCATGCCTAACGATCACGGGATAGCGTCTAGCAACACACCGTGACCCCCAATTATCGGAAGAGTCAAAAGCAATGACTACTACCTTTCATGTGAAGTAGTTACCGTGTAACTTACAATCCTTTCGCTGTAATAATATCCATACGATCGTATCTCGAGTGTCTATACATTAACGATCGTATCTTATAATCTGGATATCATGCTCTCTCGGAATAACACATTTACTCCCACTTTGCAAAGATTCTCGAGAGCTAGACATTCCTTATAAGAAGGCCATTTCGGATATTCGATCCCAATCATAGGATACGCGATTCCCGGACGACCAATCATGTATACTCCGCATGCTTCAATATCATACCCAATCACTACCGCATGATCGCCCCGTGGTTAGGAGAAATCTAAATAGTGTCAAAGCATGACAATCCACACCGTGATGCCATGAAGACTCCGGTCAAAAGGATCATTACACAACCGCCACATAGTGTGACACTTAATGTAAGTGGGTCAGTCTAACGTACGCATTCTCTAATACACGTCCACGTACAGTCCAAGTGTCTCTACACTTCGATAGACGAGATCTATCCCTATCTTCTAAAAGTCAGAAGACATCCAATACGTGCTAGTCTGATTATACTATCAATGTCCCATTTGATAATAAGTGAGACTAGAGACTTTTAAGTACCAACCTTGTTATAGTGATTAGAGATCTCATCAACCATAATCACTATCATGGTTTCTCTATCACAGATTGATACTAGGGACGTTACTATATATATATACAACAAATAATATGAAGACTAACAATATATAATAACATAAGTGCTTTTATTAATCATAATAAAGTTATTAAATGAACTAAATAGACTGTAAATGACCCGATCCGGTCGGATCCGGTCCAACCCGATTTGGTTTAGGACACCTTTCCAACAATCTCCCACTTGGCCTAAAGCCAATCACCCATATGCCTAAGCCCGTGCAAGTGAACATGTTTCTCATGCTTAGCTTGAGACAATGCCTTGGTTAACGGATCAGCTATGTTATCATCCGTGTGGAATTTCTTTATCTTTACATCTCCTCTATCTACTATCTCTCTAATCAGGTGATAGCGCAGTAGCACATGTTTGGACTTCTGATGAGACCTTGGTTCCTTTGACTGAGATATCTCTCCATTATTATCACAGTACAGAGGCACTGGACCTTCAATGGAGGGAACCACACCAAGTTCAGTGATGAACTTCTTCATCCAAACTGCTTCCTTCGCCGCCTCCGATGCTGCTATGTATTCGGCTTCCGTTGTAGAGTCCGCAGTAGTCTCCTGCTTGGAATTCTTCCATCTCACTACTCCGCCGTTAAGCGTGAAAACAAATCCAGTTGTGACTTAAAGTCATCCTTGTCGGTTGGAACCGGCATCCGTGTAACCTCGTAATACTAAATCATCATTCCCGAAAACCAGGAACATATCCCTAGTACGTCTCAAGTACTTGAGGATATTCTTGACGACTATCCGGTGACCATCACCTGGATTGGGTAGGTACCTACTAGTCATACTAAGAGGGTACGAGACATCCGGTCTTGTGCATAACATGGCATACATGATAGACCCGATTGCCGAAGCATATGGGACTTTACTCATTTGTGCCCTTTCCTCCTCCGTCTTAGGACTCATTCCCTTTGACAGTAGACCCCATGTGACATGGGCGCAATCCTTTCTTGGATCGCTCCATGCTTGAATCTCTTCAGCATCTTGTCTATATAGGTGGATTGCGACAGACCAAGCAACCTTTTAGATCTATCTCTATAGATCTTTATTCCTAGAATATAAGCTACATCACCCAAGTCCTTCATTGAGAAGTTCTTGGATAACCAAGCTTTAACTGATTGTAACATAGGCACATCATTCCCTATGAGCAATATGTCATCTACATAAAGCACTAAGAACACAATGGCACTCCCACTAACCTTCTTGTAAACACAGGGCTCATCTTCGTTCTTGATGAAATCAAACTGTTTGATTATCTCATCAAAGTGAAGATTCCAACTCCGAGAAGCTTGCTTTAACCCATAAATGGATCTTTGCAGTTTACATACCATCCCGGCGTCATTGGTTGTGAAACCCTCAGGCTGTGTCATATACACAGACAGGTTCCCGTTAAGGAAAGCTGTTTTCACATCCATCTGCCAGATTTTGTAATCATGATATGCTGCAATAGCGAGCAAAATTCTAATGGATTTTAACATGGCAACATGCGAAAAGGTTTCGTCATAGTCAACTCCTTGTCTTTGCTTATATCATTTTGCCACTAACCTATCCTTGTAGGTAGTCACGTTACCGTCCATGTCGGTCTTTCTCTTAAATACCCATTTACACCCTATGAGAACTATTCCCTCAGGTGGATCAACTAAGTCCCAAACTTGGTTGTCTTTCATGGATTCCATTTCAGAATTCATGGCTTCCAGCCATTTCTCTTTGTCATGCCTTAATAGCACTTCCTCATAAGTTTTAGGGTCCTCATCTTCCATGAGATACACGCCAGTGTACCTTTCGGGTTCACGGCGTTCCCTGGTGGATCTTCGAGGTGCTAGTGTGTCTACGGTAGAGGGTGGCGCCACATTTGTATGTGGTGTCTCCTCTACTTCCATCAACGGACTGTTATCCGTAAGTGGTTCTCGAATTTCTTCAAGATCAATTTTACTCCCACTGACCCTATCCAGAATAAATTCTTTCTCTAGAAAGTGGCCAGTCCTGGCAACAAACACCTTTTGTTCCTCAGGATGGTAAAATTGGTATCATCTAGTTTCTTTAGGATAACCCACAAATAGACATTTGTCAGATCTAGCTTCTAATTTGTCGGGCATCATCCTCTTCACGTAAGTCGGACAACCCCAAGGTTTAAGATAGGCTAGACTCGGTTTCCTCTTATGCCATACCTCGTATGGTGTGGATTCAACCGTCTTTGATGGAACTCGGTTCAGTGTATAGGATGTTGTTTCTAGAGCATACCCCCAAAACGATTTTGGAAGAACTGCATAGCTCATCATGGATCGTACCATGTCTAACAAAGTACGGTTCCTCCTCTCAGATATGCCATTCATTTGAGGCGTTCCTGGAGGGGTCCATTCAGGTAGAATCCTATTCTCCTTTAAATAGCCTTGAAACTCTCCATCTAGGTATTCTCCGCCTCGATCAGATCGAAGTGTTTTGATTTCTTTACCCAGTTGTTTCTCCACTTCACTTCTGAACTCCTTGAACTTTTCGAAGGCTTCAGATTTATACTTCATTAAGTATATATAACCATATCGAGAATGGTCATCAGTGAAAGTGATAAAATAAGAGTATCCCCCTTTTGCTTGAATTGACATTGGGCCACATACATCAGTATGTACGAGCTCGAGCAATTCATTGGATCTTATCCCTTTGCCACTAAAAGGTGACTTTGTCATCTTGCCAAGTAAACAAGTTTCGCATGTATCAAACGATTCGTAATCGAATTGATCCAACATTCCATCTTTATGGAGTTTGGAAATGCGATTCTAATTTATATGGCCAAGTCTACAATGCCATAAGTAGGATTCATTCAAGTCATTTGTTTTGGCTTTCTTGTTATCTATATTAAGTACGTCATCATTCATATCTAATATGTAGAGACCATTGCTAAGTATGCCAGTACCATAAAAGATTCCATCACGTGAAAAAGAACAACATTTATTCTCAAACGTAAATGAAAAACCATCAACATCTAATGCAGAAATGGAAATAATGCTCTTCGTAAGAGCAGGAACAAAATAACAGTTATTAAGTTCTAGTACTAGCCCACTGGGCAATGAAAGAAAATAAACTCCTACGGCTAGTGCAGCAACACTTGCTCCATTTCCAACGCGTAGGTCCACCTCTCCTTTCCTCAGATTTCTAGTTCTTTTTAGTGCCTGCATATTCGTACAAATATGAGAACCACAACCGATCTAATACCCGGTGGTTAGACTTAGAAGAAGTAATGTTGATCTCAATCATAAATATACACGAAGTCGAAGCATCGAATGCTTCTTCTTGGTACTCAAGAAGCCCTTGCGCTTTCTCCTCCCATGTCCGGTCTCACCGCAATGGAAGCAAGCATCCTTGGATTTGTCTTTCGCTATCTTAGGCGTTGGCTTATGTGCGGCCTTCGCCTTCTTGGACTTTTTTCGGGCTTTTGCCTTGCCCTTGCTTGAAGTGACCGGCAACACTTGCTTTCCCTTCCCCACGGTGCCCTCGGCGGTCTTCAACATGTTCAATAGCTCCGCAAGGGAGCAATCTATCTTGTTCATGTGATAGTTCATCACGAACTGAGAATGAATCAGGTAGAGATTGCAGAATCAAGTCAATACTCAACTCTCGTTCCAACTTGTGGCCCAGCTTCCCAAGTCTCTCTATATACCCGATCATTTTAAGCACGTGTGACCCCACAACAGTCCCATATGCCATCTTACAACTAAACAAGGCCTTCGAGACCTCGTACCTCTCAGTGCGAGACTGAGAAGCATAGAGTTCCTTCAGGTGGACCATGATAGAGTAGGCGTCCATAGACTCATGATGTTTCTGCAGTTCAGGTGTCATAGAAGCAAGCATGATACATGTAACATCAGTACTGTCAGAGCAATGCTTGTTGTACTTCTCGACAACATCTGCAGCCGAACCCTCAGCGGGCTTTTCCGGTAGGGCCTCGTCCAAGACATAGCCAATCTTCTCGTGCCTCAAAACGATTTTGAGGTTTCTTTCCCAATCGAGAAAATTAGTTTCGTCAAGCTTGTTTTCGATGATAAAACGAAGGTTCAATTTGTTTGACATTTTCTACAACAATAAATAAAGATAGAATAAGTAAAAGCTCATGTATAAGAAAAACCCTAAATTTGCACTTAAAAATTTTATAAGGTTTTACTCCCACTAGCCAACTATTCCCTATTGGCTTTCAAGAATTTAATTAATTCTTTAGTGGCTGGGATCCCATCAAGTTACCTCGATTCCCAACGAGGGCCGATCAACCGAGATAATTTCGACATGTAGGTACTCTTACCAGTCGCATCGCATGCGACTCCCAATGGCTGACTAGTCAACTCTTTGACTTTTCACATCTCTATGTGATAGTCAACCCCTTGTCTCTAAAATCAGACGGTCCTGACGAGGGCTAATCACCGCAAGATTCTAGTCGAGACGTAACCCAATATTCATGAGATCTCATATCGATCATATCTCAATAATAACGATATACCTGTGGTAGGTCAGCTCCCGACGAGGGCCGATCAGTTGGATCCGAACAAGGGCTCTTCACCGTCATTATAATATTGGGAGACAATTTTGGCTCGATTTTTGGCGTGGGAATAATTTTAAATTAATTCACTTAACTAATTTGTTTTAATTATGGTCTCATCTACTATGTGCATATTACTACGATATCATATAAAGTAAAACATACACAACATTCCGCGCATAAAATAACCGGTATGATCATGGACTTTTCCTAGGTGCGGTTTCGAATACAAACTGACGAAACCGCGGGTCACAAACTAAGGGTATCTGCAACCTCCAATAGGATCTTTATTGCTGTACGCCAATAGGTTCTTTATCTCTCCTTGGTCTTCAACTTCTTGTTCCATTCTTGTTACATAATAACTAATTACACCCGCCGCACACGGGGGGAGCTAACGGGAATGGGATAATTGCAAAAAGTAAACTAGGTCACGTTCTTCATAACGGTCTAGGATAATTTTTCAAAAACCAACATAAAGAAAACATTCTCATCTATCCTATTGGTCGAGTCCATGATCAATCGGGGTCCATATAATCACATTATATCTACACATCTAATCCATACAATTTTGTCTTATGAAAAAGATTAAATTCTAACTTTAACTACTCATGCGTCTTTATTTTATCACGTCAAATAATTAAATAACTTTTAATTAACTATATGACTTAATCGAAAATTAAAATTAACATTTAATTTTAAATAGATTTCAAGTTTAATTAAATTTGAACTATTCAAAATTATAAAATTAAAATTATAAAGTCTCATATTTGTTTCCTTTCCAAAACTAAATTTTGCTCAGGCCTGGCCACATTCCAAAATCAAAATTTTGGAAGTGGCCTAGGCTAGCTTTACAAATCAAATATTTGAAAAGGGCCTAGGCCTATTCCAAATCAAATATTTGAAAAAGGCCAAATTATTTTAGTCTAGGCCTGGCCACTTTCCAAAATCAAAATTTTGGAAGTGGCCTAGGCCTAGGCCTTTTACAAATCAAATATTTGAAAAGGGCCTAGGCCTATTCCAAATCAAATATTTGGAAAGGCCAAATAATTTTGCTTTAGGCCTCGCCACTTTCCAAAATCAAAATTTTGGAAGTGGCCTAGGCCTAGGCCTTTTACAAATCAAATATTTGAAAAGGGCTTAGGCCTATTCCAAATCAAAATTTGGAAAGGCCAATATGCCAAATGGTTTCCCAATGGCTCAAACTATTTGAACCATTGGTTGGCCATGTGACACAACTAAACAAACGAGATATCTATGCAGAATAAAATATCACAAAACGAAAAGGGTTGATCTCCCCCATTGGAAGAAGAGAGCCGACGGACGGCAGCCCGAAGGCCAACGCCACCGCTGCCGCCGCCGAGGGAAGGGGGCGCCGCCAGTCGGCCGACCCCCATAAACCCTTTTTTTTTGTTTCAACGTTTCGTGATTTAAATCTTGCATCTATCGATTAAATACTACGCAATTAATTTATGCTTATTGCTTAAGCTCGAAGTCTGGCTCCGATACCACTGTTAGGAAATCACTAGTTTAACGCAGCGGAATTTAAAATTTGATTTCCTTTTCTAGATCGTTCTTCGTTTAATGCAATAAACACGTTAAGTAGTTTGACGGTTATACCTTAGATGATCTATAAGATCGTCGCTTTGACCGCCAACGGAGAGTAGTTCAATGCGCAAACCGTCCACGCGTCCGGCCTCTATCGCTAATCCACACGAACCCCTTGCCGGAATCCTCCTTGGATTGCTATCGGAAAAACTCCGGCTGCTAGACCGGACCTTTTCTTCCCTCACAAACTCACTATGGATTGCTCTCTATTTTACACAAGAATTATGAACTCTTGCAAATGTGATGTACAAAAGAGCTTGACACCCACCTCCTATGTATAGTGGTTGGGGCGCCCCATATGGTGTGGAGGAGAAGAAAACATTTTTCCAATAAAACAAGGAAAATCAACTAGATTGATTTATCTCATTAATTATAATTTATTTTGCCAATATCATATATTGATTATAATTATCTTATTACCATAAATCTATTTTTTCAAAATCAATTAATATCTTATATTAATATTATGGCAATGTTATTAATTAAAGTGCACAATCCAAGTGTATCTCATACACTTAAATGTGGCG
Organism: Gentiana straminea; assembly: GCA_036785695.1. Taxonomy (NCBI): domain Eukaryota; kingdom Viridiplantae; phylum Streptophyta; class Magnoliopsida; order Gentianales; family Gentianaceae; genus Gentiana; species Gentiana straminea. The sequence goes on along the minus strand of JAVUPR010000398.1, from coordinate 15,707,471 downwards.
CCCCATATGCCAATAAATTGGCTTCCGGAATATTCTTTAATTAATCTAATTTATATATAATTAATATCTTGTATTTTATTTATTCATAATAAATAAATACCACCATATTAATTTACCACTATAACATTTATAGTCTAGAGATAAACTTTCCTTATTTGGTTATCAACTATAACCACATTTTAATCCGACTCGATGTTCATATGTGTGTGACGCGATAGGCTTCCGAGTATGTTGGCCGTAGACACAAAGTGCAATCTACTAAAATGCACTTCATGCCTAACGATCACGGGATAGCGTCTAGCAACACACCGTGACCCCCAATTATCGGAAGAGTCAAAAGCAATGACTACTACCTTTCATGTGAAGCAGTTACCATGTAACTTACAATCCTATCGCTGTAATAATATCCATACGATCGTATCTCGAGTGTCTATACATTAACGATCGTATCTTATAATCTGGATATCATGCTCTCTCGGAATAACACATTTACTCCCACTTTGCAAAGATTCTCGAGAGCTAGACATTCCTTATAAGAAGGCCATTTCGGATATTCGATCCCAATCATAGGATACGCGATTCCCGGACGACCAATCATGTATACTCCGCATGCTTCAATATCATACCCAATCACTACCGCATGATCGCCCCGTGGTTAGGAGAAATCTCAATAGTGTCAAAGCATGACAATCCACACCGTGATGCCATGAAGACTCCGGTCAAAAGGATAATTACACAACCGCCACATAGTGTGACACTTAATGTAAGTGGGTCAGCCTAACGTATGCATTCTCTAATACACGTCCACGTACAGTCCAAGTGTCTCTACACTTCGATAGACGAGATCTATCCCTATCTTCTAAAAGTCAGAAGACATCCAATACGTTCTAGTCTGATTATACTATCAATGTCCCATTTGATAATATGTGAGACTAGAGACTTTTAAGTACCAACCTTGTTATAGTGATTAGAGATCTCATCAACCATAATCACTATCATTGTTTCTCTATCACAGATTGATACTAGGGACGTTACTATATATATATACAACAAATAATATGAAGACTAACAATATATAATAACATAAGTGCTTTTATTAATCATAATAAAGTTATTACATGAACTAAATAGACTGTAAATGACCCGACCCGGTCGGATCCGGTCCAACCCGATTGGGTTTAGGACACCTTTCCAACAAATCTCATACTCAACGATCACCAACCTTATTACTACCTGATACGCCAAGCCCAAAAAGAGCCCACGGATTTGAATTGGGTCCATACTGCTGGATATACAGAAACCCGAATCCGGATCCGATCCATGATTGGATCGTCAGATCTGATTCACAGCACCGATCGAGACACTCGATCTTGCACAGCGGAAGCTACAAATAAATTCGCATGCGATAATACCACGATTTGATCTACATAAATGATTAATCTAACTATGAGAAGGTTGAAGATTTACCTTATTTAAGAGGAATAATAAATCGACATATGGAGAAGCCGCAGTCTTCCGGATTGTATCTCCTAGCGACGACTGGTGGACGTCGATCCTCGCCGTAGAACCACCTCGAATATGCACAAGAAAAACCATAGGTTTTTCTTCTCTTAATGACTAAGGCAAGAAAGTAATTTTTCCTCCTTTTTAATTAGTGGTGGCACCAATTGTAAGTCTAAATTGTGTTAGGAGGAACTCTCTTTATACAAGAAAATAACTAGTCAAGAGAGTTATCCTTTTCACACCACAATTACCTATTCCCACAAGGAAAAGATATTTGCCAAAAGATAATAGATAATTCCCAAAAAATCAATCTCTTATTTTTCTATTAATTATCCAAAAAATAGATAATTAATTAATTATACATGTGACATAATCTAGAAAAATTTCTTTTCCTAATTTATCTCATGTGTGGCGCCACCTTTTAATCATTTTTTAATAGAAAATGTCTTTTCTATATATTTTACATATTATTTACCAAATAAATAATATTGCATATTCATTAAATAGACCAACTATTTAATTTATTCTCGAGGTTCCACAAAACGAGAAAACACTCGCGTGTTAAGAGCTAACCCGGGGACCATAGACCTATAACCAGTAGCTACAATAAATTAAATAAAATATTTATCGAACATAATATTTCAACTTAATTCATTAATTCCGGAATTACGCCACCATTTCGAAACTGAACTCTATCGATTATAGATATTCCTTATTCTCAAAACGTCGAGTCGAGTCGATAAGTGTCCATTGATATAATTATTACATATAAACTAACCCTCCATAGACTATCCGTAATGAAGCGGGATTATTTCCGTAAACCTTCTTCAATACATCTTATCCTTATTTACCATTAACCCACTAGTGATCAATTAGTTCATAACCAATACGAACTCCGCGGATTGATTAGTTTCTAGGATTAACAAATAAGGTGATTGTTTTTCTGCTTCCCGCAGGAAGGAATGGATTCCATATCTGTAGACACATACTTCTCACTCATTCCGGAATAGTGCCAACGTGAAAGTGATTCGGACCGCGCCTCTTAGCGATCCTTAACGAATACATCAAACCCTGTCCTGAAACAAGTAGGAGTATGCAATCACTTCAGGATTAAGGTTAATCCATATATGATCATCTTGTGATTTAATAAGATTTCTCAATCACGGAATTATGCGAGAAATACAGATTAAATCGGTCCAGTCCTATATGACTACATCATATATAAATGCCCCACTTAGACAACCAATGTCGACGGTCCGGATAAGACGGTCACACCATAAAGTGTTCTGGGCGCATTAATGGTGGTTTAATCAATAAACCCCATACTTTGAATAACTTCACCACGGACTAATAGTTCAAGTGTATCACCATAAACTTAATCCTCATGTGTGACACACACTAAGTTATATGGCTACATATGATACAACTTGGGGTTTTCAGTAGTGTATTACTTATAAGCACGAAGCAAATAATAAGATGAGAATAAATCTGTCATTTATTAATTATAAAAACAATTACATAAATTGTCTTTCGGGCGTTATTTCCAACAATCTCCCACTTGTCCGTAAGGACAAGCAACAATTGTCTTTCCCTCTATTTGTAACCGCTGACTCTTAGTCCTTATAAATAGCGGCATTTGCACCATTTTCAGGGTATCTGCAATTAATCAAAAGCAGACAATGTCGCATAGATTGTGTGTTCTTTACTTCCGTGTATTTTCTTCATATTGTACTTCAACAATCAAAACTAAAACCGGATATATTACTCACTTTAATCCAGATATCCACCATTGAAATAAATCAAACACGTTTGTGATCACACCGACAATATCAATTGGCTTCATGATCAATAAATTAAGTTACATTCTCTATTTACACATATTAAAATATTAATAAAAATTTAATCGACTCTATAGCTATTTATCTTGTACTTTGAGTGGAAAAAAAATCAATATTAATATTATTAATATTGTTGATTATTCGTGTCGAATAGAAATCTAAATGGGGCGTGGCCAAGTGGTAAGGCAACGGGTTTTAGTCCTGCTATTCGGAGGTTCGAATCCTTCCGTCCCAGAGCACATCCTTTATCACATTTATTCATAAATGGAACCACGATCAGGGGTGTAATACTCTTTTTAGTAGCGGTCCTTATATTTATATATCGTATTAACAATCGAAATATGGTCGACAGAAAAAATCTCTATTTGATAGGACTTCTTCCTATACCTATGAATTCCATTGGACCCGAAACGATACATTGGAAGAATCTGTGGGGTCTTCCAATATCAATAGGTTGATTGTTTCGCTCCTCTATCTTCCAAAAGGAAAAAAGATCTCGAGAGTTGTTTCTGAATCCGAAAGAGAGTACTTGGGTTCTCCCAATAACTAAAAAGTGTAGCATCCCCGAATCTAACTGGGGTTCGCGTTGGTGGAGGAACTGCAGATTTTATTTTAGTCTTTCTGGGATCAAGTCTGATCTTAGGGGGTTTAGGGGTCGTATTACTTCCCAATCCAATTTTTTCTGCTTTTTCGTTGGGGTTGGTTCTGGTTTGTATATCCTTAGTCTATATTCTACTGAGTTCTTACTTTGTAGCTGCTGCGCAGCTACTGATTTACGTAGGGGCTATAAATATTTTAATCATTTTTGCTGTGATGTTCATGAATGGTTCAGAATATTCCAACTATTTTATTCATCCAGTTCATCGGAATCTTCATCTACATTCCCAGATCTCCGTCCTGTTCATCATTCATCTCATAAGGACTACCAGCTTTTCTCTGAGTTATCAGTTGGATTTACCTCATGATTGACAGATCATCACTTGATCTTCCAGATCTTGATTTTGAGACTTGTGAATTTTATGACCTCCATAATCATTTTCATGGCTCAGACGTGATCAGCAGGTCTAGCTCTACTCAGCGGTTTGCCTCCGATAGTCAGGAAAACCGGTCAGAATTTTACTCAGGACAATGACGGGGTGGATCTTGGTCGCCCTCAAGCACAACACCCCTTATGCGAGCAGAACCCCGTGTCGCCTACAAAGGCAATAGATCTCGACCTCGGCCAAAGAGCAGGAAAAGAGGTCACCGATACATCTCAGCCCTGACTGGCTCACGAGCCATCTCCCAACATGGATGTTGTTACGTTACCAAATCCTAATGCGGCTGCTATACTCGCCCACACAGAATATGTTGAAAGGATGTATCATGCCAACGAGCAGCTCATCTCCATAGGGTTACCCTCAAGGCCCATAAGAGATTTAAATCCTTCACTGACCATTGACGAGCCCCCAACTCAGCCATATGGCTCTCCTTCTCGTTTCTCTGGTAGGGAAGGGAGCAATTATCCAACGACTGGGCGAGCACCAGAAAGAAGGCCAGCTCTTGCTTGCCTCGGACCCGGGCATGACAAATGTTTCTAATGAACTGGGCTTTGCATTGATGAGAAAAAGGGTATTTTCATAGATTATAGCACTGATGAACTAAGTTTTGCGTTGATGTGAAAAATTAAACCTTTACTCCCGCTTGTGTATGTGGGGGTGGGGGTGGGGGGATCTATTTGTTTGTTGAGGTAAATGTACTCTAAGACCTAGTGAGTTTGCATCTAAAGGGTGGTGTTGATCAACTTTGAGTAGTGGCGGCTGATTGTCCTTCCCTGGTGTGTGTTAACTGTTGATTACTTGAAATTTGTTCTCTGAGCTTTGAAAGTTTTCCTTAAGAAATTATTTCAAGTAATTAATTTTTTCTGGTAATCAGTTTAGGATGTTGTTTTTTCGACTAAGCAATGTGGAGGCATGATGCTTTTATGTAAATAATGGGATGTAGTTAGGGAAGTAGCTTACCTGGAGTCCATTAAATTTTTAAGTTGTTTGTTCCTTTGTAATGCATTTTTTTACTTTAAATGTCATCAGAAAGCATGATATGTTACTTCTTTAAGAGATTGGGCATTCCATTTTAATAGATAAAGCTTTGATTTATTTGATCAGTTCACTGCTTTGATAAGCTCTTAGATAGTTTGTTTTCACCATTAATCAAACCATTTGTTTATCACTAGTAACAACATCTTAAAGAATACATACATAACAAAATCCATCTACAAGAAAAACAGCATATCAAAGCCACAATGAACAGTAACATGCCAGGACAACATGCTCTTCACCACATTTCTCCGTTTGACATATCTATGAAAGTGTCCATGCGTGTATGTGAATATCTTTAGACAAAACATTGAACAAAGCAACTGCTGATGTTTGTGCCAGCAGTTTGAACAATTCTTTTTTTTTCATCTTGATCTTTTTCAACAGATCACTTATGATGTGGGAATATAACGAGTTACTCTTTCAACACAAAATATAAGAGAAGAAAGAAACAATTTCTTGATTCATTTACCCGGGCATTGATGAATCTTGAGGCCATATATCATGAATGAATGAAGATGCTTCATTGTTAAAAAACGTATGTTTGGTGAGGAAGAAATTTGGTACACATCAATGAAGTGACATCAATGTCACTGCATATACATTTTAGTACACATGTCACTTCATCATCAAATGTCGCTTCATCTTCACATGTCACTACATCACGGTGTTATTGCATCATGGTGCCACTACATAAAATGTTGGTGTCATTAGGTGTCACTGCATTTATTGCATAAAATGTTGTCATTAGGTGTCACTTCGTAAAATATTTGTGTCATTGGGTGTCACTTCATAAAATGTTGGTGTCATTGGGTGTCACTGCATAGGGTGTCACATCATAAAATGTTGGTGTCATTAGGTGTCACTGCATAAGGTGTCACTGTATAAAATTTTGGTGTCATTGGATGTCACTCTATAATGTATCAATGCATTTAATGTTGTTGTCATTGGATGTTACTTCATAAAGTGTCACTTCATAAAATGCTGGTGTCATTCAGTGTCACTGCATAAAATATTGATGTAAATAGGTGTGCTGCATAAGGTGTCACTTCATAAAATTTTGGTGTCATTGAGTGGCACTGCATAATATGTCACTTCATAAAATGTTGGTGTCATTAGGTGTCACTGCATAAGGTATCACTTCATAAAATGTGTTGTCATTGAATGTCACTGCATTTGGTGTCACTACATAAAATGTTGTTGTCATAGGATGTCACTTCGTAAAATATTTGTGTCATTGGGTGTCACTGCATAAAATATTGTTGTCACTGGGTGTCACTGCATAGGGTGAATTCATTAAATGTTGGTGTCATTGGGTGTCACTCCATAATGTGTCACTTCATAAAATGTTGCTATCAGTGGGTGTCAGTCCATAAGTGTCACTTCATAAAAAGTTGGTGTATGAGGTGAAAATCTCATGTACGGTTCTAAAATGGAGGTTCTTTTCATTGAATGGCGATCGTAACGGATGTCAACTCAATCCGAAGGAAATTCATTGGATGTCACCGTGAATGTGTCACTGCATATATCACTACAATAAGATGTCACTTTATAAATCGCTACAATAAGATGTCACTGCATCATGGTGTCAATTCATCGCGGTGTCACTACATCGCGCTGTCACTTCATTGCGGTGTCACTGCATCACGTTGTCTCTGCATTGCGGTGTCATTTCATCATGGTGTCACTGTTTAGAGCCTCGCTGCGATTAGTGGCATACGTGCAAGGCCTTCATTACCTATTTTGCAAACATTAAATAAGGAGATCTAACTTCTTGCAAGTTCCAGACAAAAAAGTCATATCATATATAGAATCATTTCAAGCTAGTTGCAATAGAAGAAAAAGGGAAATCTTCCCACAACAATTCCCAATGCAGGCAAAATCATCTTCCACGATTAAGCATTCAACTGAAACTAAGCTATTGGAAAAAATCATTTATGGAAACAAGCTTTTAAATCTTGAATTCTGCCCACAACATCATCACTACATTAAATCTCACTGTCCAGGAAACTCACCCCAAGCTCCTTTTTCCTTCAAAGGAAAGTCCAAAAGAATTACTTGTCTACTATCTAACTATAATAACATGAAAGAGGTGATGAATAAACCTTAGAGATCATAAAGTCTCAATAGTATTTTGAAAGGGGCATTGCAAAGGGGAAAAATACAAAAATAAAATAAAATCACAAGGCAGTATTCAAGGCCAGCTATCATCCAGTCAAAGAACTCATGAAGAAGAAGAAAGCCAAAATGGATGAAATTTTAAGTCAAAGATACTCATGCCAAGATTAGACCGAGCTGATTTCTTACTTCTTGAAGAACCTTGTTTTTCTGAGCTTTATCAACACTCATTACTGCAAAATACACTATTGTCTTCTTCTTCCCCCCTTTATACACAGTCTAAAATTCAAATTGTGCAATTTCAAATGTATAGAAAATATCAGAATAACCTATCAAAAAAATCAAAGGGAAGGGAATAAACAAGTGCAATTGCAACTAAAATTCAGAAATTACTTCCTATGATTACTCAATTTTACAAATCGAAACAAAGCGTAGGTAAATAAAGAAAATTACTAATGCTAAAGCTTTACTGAGTATTTTCCGCGGCCAATGGCTTCGTAAATGTTGTACTGATTCATCTTAGTTGGTGAGTATGTTCCGGACTGATTTTCTCCCCGAAATGCTTCTTGGGAATCGCGGTGTCTCTGTCAAATTGCATTTTTTTTAATTATTGAACTGAGGGTAAGTTTGTCCATTTATCAAATTCATGTTCTTATAAACAAAGACAAGTTAAATGTGTCCTATTTGCATAATTAAATCAATTATGTGTCATTTTGACCCCTTACCCCTTTTTATTGTTGTGTTGGTCATTTATTATTATTTTAAGGAAATTATGTGGGCCTTCTTAAGCTCAATTAGAGTTTTTTTTTGTTATTTTAGAGCTTTTTAGTATTTGTTTTATATTTTGGCCCAATTTAAGGCCCACATATTTTGTAGGAAGCCCCAGGGGTATCACCGAGGCTATGTAAAAAGATGTTTCATTGTATTTTATAAAATGGTAGAAGTTGAATGATAAATCAAAAGTGTCGCATTCACGGTGTTTTGGGTGAATCTCGTGGATTCGAGAGTTATTTGGTTTTCTAGGTTCATCGGATCAGTTGAGCCGCAGAATTATAGGCACCCGCGTATCTTATGAGTTTAATCACAGGTTGATTAAGAGTCTAAGGTGCACCCCAAAAAGTCTGGTCACAGGTTGATCAGGAGTCCGGTGAAGCTCATTTATATGTTTCCATCGCGTTCATCGTGTTCATCATGTCTAGGTTACCTTTAACGGTCCTCCTAATTCACATCAAGGTGTTTGTAGGTAGGTGAAAATCTTGCTAAGCATAATCTTGGAAGCGGCAGTTGCTTGGCTTGTGGTTGGGAAGGAGAGACAATGCGTCATGTGCTATTTGACTGCAACTATATATGCTAGGGCGATAAAGAAAGCCTCACTCTTTGGGGATCGGCTCATATTGTTTCGAGCTTCAAGAAATTTCTTGGTACGATTTTGGAGCAGTGTACGACAGAGGAGGTGTCGCCTTTTTGATTATTGATTCGAAACCTTTGGAAAACACGTTGCAGTGCGGTGTGTGTTAAGGCTTCTATCTACGTTTCACATGTTGTCTCTTTCTTGTTAGCTGGGGTAGTTTAGCTTGGACAGGCCATGAGTGTGTATCGTCCGGAAGCAGTGGGGCCTAATCACCATATTTCATGGAATCCTCTACCTCATGTAAGTTGGAAGTGTAATACGAACTCATCTGTCGGACTGTCACGGGAGAGGGCTCCGGTGTTGGCATTATTTTCAGAGATGGTATTGGATCAAAAGTAGCTGCCTTCTCCTTTCACTTTGACCCGACTATAAGTCCGGAGCTTTTAGAGACTAAGGCAATATTGTTGGTATTGAAAAAGGATTTTCGTCTGGGTTGTCTTACGATTATCGTTGAGAGTGATTGCTTGCCTTGTGTCCAGGCTCTTTTGCATCCTTTAGATGATTTGCCGGCAATAAGATGTCTTGTTCGAGATTGTCTATCTCTTTTGCTAACTTTCATTTCTATTCAATTCTCGTATGTCAAGCGTAGTGGGAATATGCTGACTCATCTTTTAGCTAGACATGATTTGTGAGGAATTGGTTGTGTTGTTTGGGTATCCCTTCCGAATTATGTAAGGGAGTATTTAAGGGCATCATACATGTTTTGGAGCGTCTTAAAAGACAATGGTAGATTTAATTTTTAATTTATTTGTTTTATAGTGGAATTGAAGTCGTAAGGACAAAAATTAACGAAATGGGTACGGAAGGACATTTTTCACGTTTTTTGAAAGATTATAAAGGACAAAAACAAATCTTTTGGACAAAAATACCCATTCACGGTAACATTCAAAAATCCCATTGCAACAATATTCATGAATCATCAAGTAACATTCACGGTAACATTCATCCGGATGCAAGAACATTCATGAATCATCGAGTAACTCATCCGGATGCAAGAACATTCATGAATCATCAAGTAACATTCACACTAACATTCATCCGGATGCAATAACATTCATGAATCATCAAGTAACATTAATGAATCATCAAGTAACATTCATCCGGATGCAAGAACATTCATAAATTCATGAGTCATCAAGTAACCTTTGCACACGATCAGACTAAACAAGCAGTATCATTCATCCACATCATACCGTAACATTGATCGGCACATAGTAACATTTACCGTTTCAGGTAGTGAATCCCAAATCCCAAATTCTCAAAAACAAATAGTAACAAAAAAAAAAAAAAAAAAATCCGGCCAAAAATCCAATTTCCGGCCGGAAGAAGAAGAAGGAGTTTTGATGAACAGTAAACTTTTTCCGGCCAAAAAACAATTTCCTGCCAAATCCAGTTCCCGATTCAAAAAAAAAAAACAAAACAGATTCATCAATCGGAGCTCTCTTCTACAACACCAAGGTTTCAGTCGCCTCCCGTTTTGCAATTATTTTCCTGATCCTATACCCAATTCTGGTTCCTCAATCTCTGCAAAGAGTCCGACAAGTATTAGTGTGATTGTGTCCGAATTTAAGAGGGTCTTTGTAAAACGATTTCATCTTCATCCTTTTCAATATATATATAGAGTTAATCCTATTTTTGTATAGACCGGTTAATTACATAAAGCATGGTTCACCACCACCACTTCTCCGGCATGGGGCACCACCACCACCATCATCATTACCATGCTCCCGCGAGCCACCGTCACCACCACCATCAAGCCGGAACGGTGGTAACAACGACCATCATCACCACCATCGCCACGGCGGTGATTAGCGGCAACCAAGGACACCGCAACCACCGGCCGATGTGGATTGCCGGAAACAAATAGCAACGGCGGCAACAACGATGCACCGCAAATCTTGCCAAAGAAACCGGCGCAATTGGAAGAAGGAAGGGAAGAAGGAGGCGCGGTTGGAAGCATAAGGAGACATAGGTTAAAGGGTATTTTGGGAAGTTTGTATAGGTTTTGTCCTAATTAAATTTGTGTTTCCTTGAATCACGATACTTTTATTAATTGTCCTTCTTGTGTCCTCGTAATTAACAAAAAACTTCTTCATTCTCCGCCGCCACTGCCTGCTTGCTCCGCCGTACTGCTGCATCATACTCCACGGCTGAAGACGCAAGTACATCCTTCAGCGGTTCAGCCTCGTTTTCACTCTTTTGGTAAATTTCAGTTTCAGATTTTTTTTTTCTGGATTGGGCCGATGCAAATGCAATAATGCAATCTTAATCGTAGTTATACAGCAGTACATTTTTTTTAATTAATTTTTTCTTAAGAGATATGCAGATGGATTAATATAGGGTGATTGTATTCCTTAATATCCTGTACTGAGAATTGAAACCTTTTCCCTCAAAAAAAAAAAAAAAAAAAAAAAAAAAAGCCATCATCTTCAAGAATGTACCCTTGAATGAAATTTAAAACAATGTACCTTTGAATACGGATTTCCTCCAATCCAACATCCCGTATTTCTCAGAAAGCTCATTGGATAGGACTTTTTACAAACACATGGAATGCAATTGAGTAAGTACTAGTTTGATAAACTTTTACCAAATATGAAAGAATCCAAACTTTTGTTTGGCATGTACTCGTAGATTCATATGTACTTTTCTCCCTCAATGCAGCAACAAGTAATGTAGGGAACATGAGGCAGGAACAGGGTGCCTTACACTCGTAAGTCCGAGAGATGAGAGTAATCGCATTAATCAGACATTTGACACTATTTTATTTTGCTTTCAAAATTTTGTAATTAAAATTTTGTTTACGAGAAACTTCTGTAATGTCATTTTGCTGCAGGGTATGGTTATTTTCTTACTATTACTGGCCAAACATAAAGCTCATTTTTAATTGATGGGCCGGCTCCACGATGCGGCCCAAGAACCCGCCGGACAACCCGGAAGGTCCCATAGACGATAGGCAAGCGAGGCCGGAAGGCCAGCCCATGGCCCGGCCCCAGAGCATAGGATGATCCCCCTGAGGGCAGGCCTTGAGAGGAGGTTATCCACACAAGTAAGAGTGACGGGTCCGCCGAAGACCCCACATTCATCCCAGTCACTTGGAGAACGCAAGCCGACATCACGATCCTGCAACTGAGGAGGCCGCATGAGCCAAGAATCCGAGCCGCTGCTTCCCTTGGCGTCGGCCAATTGGCCACCGCGGAATTAGTAGTACTTTGTCCTTAGTTGTAAATACCTTGAACTTGGTCGGTTTGATATCCTATAAATAGGGCTCCTTGTGTAACCTAAAAGGGGACGGAATATATGAAAAAAAGGCAACATTCTGCCAAATTATTTACTCAGTCACTTTATTGTTTGCACCACCACAAATTCCCCAACACCACCGTGCACCGCCACTCATATGCTTTTCACAGTCAGATATCCTACCCTAAACAACCGCTAACTTATTTGAGATAATTTCGACGTTATCAGTAATGCATTCATCTCCCCTTCAATTGCCATTCTTCAGACACAAAGGGGCAGCGTGACATGCCGTTTCTTATCCCCTCCGCCTATTTGCTAGCTGAGGTAAATCAGTTCACGTCGCCTCAGACTTCATGCTCTTTGCTAACAAATCTCTCTAATAGTGATGGATTTGGACCTATTTGATGAAATTGATGATGCTCCAAAGCACGTTAGGGTTGGGGCTAAGTTTCAGCCGAAAGCGAAACCTCGTCCTCCTAAGAAGGGCACACAAATGGTTCCTTGTTCTCAGAAAGTTGTGACAAATGAGCAATCTCATGAGGCTGAACAGCAATCTTATCCTGATGACCAGATTAATTCTATAGTAGTTAAATCCCATTTGTGGCTTAGAGATTGAAGACTCGCCGCACAATTTTCTGCTATGTCCTTTCGTGCAACAAATCTGGAACAAAGTAATTGGATGGTGCCTTCTCAGTTGTCCATGCCCAAGTACCTGGAATACTTTTCTGCTCTTTCCAACCCGATCAATCATGCGGTAAAGACACGCTCAAACTTTGGGATGCAATAAGGAAAAATGTGTTGTGGACTCTATGGCTCCAAAGGAATAACGTGGTGTTTAATTCGGTCTTGCCGTCTCTTGAGAACACCTATAACGATATCCAAAGATTTTCCTTTCAGTGGATCTCTAATAGAAGGATTGGGGGTGCTGTTGACTGGGAAGGACTGGAGATCTAAGCCTCTTCAAGTCACGAGTTGTTAGTTGTTTTGTTTGGGTGGTGTCTTACTTTAGTTTGGTGATGTTTTGATTAGTTTGGTTCACTTATGTACGCGGCATATGTGTTTGAATTGGTGTAACTTGGAATGGTTCATGCTAGCTTCTTGTTTTGTAATAAAACTTTAAGTTGCTGTTAAAAAAAAAAAATTCTATAGTAGTTAACCCCTCATGGTGTTTCAACATGTTCAACCAATTCTGATTCAGGCCCTGACATAGATGTTCCCATTCCTGAAAAAAAAAAAAAAAAAAAACAAAAAAGAGAGGAGGATTTGCAAGCATTATTTGAAAGATTAACCAGAGAGGATGCATATATAATGATTGAGTTGGAATGACTTGATATCCTGAATGACTCATGATCAAAATGAGCAGATGCGGCTTATTCATATGGCTGAAGAAAATTCTGGTTACTTCAATTATCAGACCTTCATGAATAAAACTCGTAGTGCAAAATGGACAGAACAGGATACCGAATTGTTTTACTAGGGTGTAAAACAATTTGGTACAGACTTCTCAATGATCCAACAACTCTTCCCCGGGAGGACACGAAGACAAGTGAAACTCAAATACAAGAAATTAAAGAAGAGCTCAAACATCCTTTTAAGGATTCGTGAAGCTCTTATGAACAGATCCAAAAAGGACATTCTCATTTTGATAAGGTGATCAAACGCCTGAAGCAAATTGCAGCAGAAGAAAAGAAAAGCGACGAAAACGATGATGACGACTCACTCAACGTTGAAGAAGGATATGAAGATGAATATGAAGGAAAAGACGAAGAAGAAGCCGCATCTGCTCATTTTGATCATGACCAAGATGATGTGGACAAGGAGGAGGAGGAGGTGCCAGAAGATGAGGCTACTGAGGCTAATGTTACTGAGCAGGCATATGACAGCGAAGACAAGTTGTTCAGATGCAGTCAATACAAGAGTGAACTATAGCCCTATTAGCTAATATTGATACGGTCGTCGTTAAAGCGTTCCGGCTGTTGGTTAGTCATCCTGATGCACTTATTCCTCCATGTTTGCCAATGTTGTTGTTGTTGTTTCTACCTGTGAATGCCAATGTTTTGTTTTTTGTTTTTGTTTTTTTTTGAGTGGACATGGGTTTGTTTAATTGGAAGAAAATATTTATTTTGTTGGGTGGTATTTAATTCACATAATCACATTCTTGTGGTTATCATATGATAGGCTTATCATAGCAACTTTGATACTAATGTTAATACATATTTTGCATTCCCCTTTGTATTGTTTGAATTATGCGGCAACTTGTTTGAATTACTAATTTATTGTTCAGATAAGGTTTAAAAGAAGAGCAAGATATGCCTTAATTTTGGTCGAAACCGGATATTTTATTAAAAAAAACTTACAAAATTTGTACAAGCAAACGAATGGTACAAAAGCTAAACTTTACAGAGGGTAACATTAGAAAAAAACAAATACAAGAAAAAAGGCTCAAGGCCATGCCAATCGAAGCTCTCGAGCGCGCCTAATGGCTTCCGAGATGAACACTCTCCGGGGGAGTCGGTGGAGCTCATCATGATGAAACTCCTGATTACGCTAAAACCATATGCTTAGGACAATCTCACGGAATAGAATCTCCAGAATTCAATGGTGTGATTGTTGTACATATTTATTTTCAAACAACGCTCCAACCATGAGGTGATCTCATAACTCAAAATAAAAGAACTCCAATGTTGTCGGTGGATGAATTCCTTCCACATGGTTAGGGTCCACATGTTAAAAAAAGACATGTGGCCCAACTCCTTTAAATTTTTTTGATTTTTGGTTGAAACACCCAGAGTTTAACGAGATTGTATTTACTGCTTGGAAGGATGAGAGCATTACCGGAAACCCGTTTCACATCTTTAAAGAGAAACTTAAGAGGGTAAAAGTTGCCTTAAGAAATTGGAGTCGTTCAACCTTTGGTCACTTACAGGAGGAAGTAAATCAAGCCAAGATAGTTGTGGAGGATTGGGATAAACTAGCAGAGGAGAGAACTCGAGTCCCGTTGAGATGGAGTGTAGGATCAAGGATATTAATTTTCTCTATGAGAAAGATTCTCAATTGGAAAGTATGTTGAAACAAAAAGCCTGTGAAAAATGGATAAAAGAAGGCGATGGAAACACTAAATTCTTCCATAACTCCATCAAAGGAAGGCGCAAAAAAATAATTTATCCGGCCTTTTGATCAACGGACGATGGTGTGAGGATGCACAAGAGATAAAAAATGAAGCGGTCCATCATTTCAAAAATCGCTTTAGTGAAATCAAAAGGAATAGGCCATCTCTTGAGTCCGATCTCTTCAAAAAGCTTTCTTTAGATTTGCGTTCTAATATTGAGAACCCATTCACCGAGGAGGAAGTGAAACTTGCTGTTTGGAATTGTGGATCTAGCAAAGCCCTGGGGCCGGATGGCTTCTCGTTCGGTTTCTATAAATCACAATGGAATCTTATTAAGGATGTTCTTATGAGATGTGTCAAAGACTTTGAGCGTTCGGGAAGAATTGGTAAAGGGTGTAATAGCTCCTTCATTGTCCTTATACCTAAAAGACGCAACCCCACATCTTTTAAAGATTATCGTCCTATCAGTTTGGTTGGGAGTTTTTACAAAATAATTTCAAAGCTGTTAGCGGAAAGGCTCAAGAATTTCAAAGCTGTTAACTCTTATTGATCACTGTCAATCGGCCTTTATTAAAGGTAGACAAATTCTTGATGGTGTTTTGATCACAAATGAGGTAGTTGATTATCTCAAAAAAACCAAAGGTAAAGCTTTTATCTTCAAAGCTGATTTCGAAAAAGCTTTTGACTCGGTCAATTGGGATTTCCTAGATTCAATTCTGGAACAAATGAACTTCGGTTTGACTTGGAGGAAATGGATAAAAGGTTGCTTATCGTCGGCTTATGTATCTATTCTTATTAATGGCAGCCCGACTACGGAGTTTAAGATGCAGAGAGGAATTCGCCAAGGCGATCCGCTATCTCCTTTTTTGTTTCTCTTGTTTGCTGAAGCCCTCGATGTGCTTATGAGGAAAGCTGTGTCGATTGATAGATTCAAAGGTGTCGATGTTGCTTCTCAAGGAAAAAGTGTCAATCTCACCCACCTACAGTTTGCAGATGATACTATCTTCTTCGGTTATTGGAATATGGAAAATATTTTAAATTTGGGAAGAATCCTCAAGTCTTTTGGTCTTATTTCTGGGTTAAAGATCAACATGAATAAAAGCAAGTTATACGGGTTGAATATTCAACCTGCTGATCTGACACTTGGTGCTTGTTCATTAGGCTGCAATGCTGCTGAGCTTCCATTCTCATACTTGGGATTACCTGTGGGAAAAAATATGAATCGCATCAGTTCTTGGCAACCAGTGATCGATAGATTTAGAATAAAACTTGCAGGAAGGAAGTGCAGATTGCTATCGATTGGTGGACGTGTTACTCTTCTTAAATCGGTACTTGGTAGCCTACTGTCTCGGATTTTATGCAAAGCATAATATAACAAGTAATAAAATAAATCCGGTTTACCCCAAGTGCAGGGATCGTAGTATAGCGATTAAAAACCGGAGTCGATCCACAGGGAATCGAGGTTTATCTAGTTCTTATTAATTTTTTTCTAAATTGTCACGACTACTATTATAACTAAAATTTTAAGAAAATAAAAACGTCTAACACTTAACAAAACTAAAAACGAAAACAACAAAAGTAAATCGACGAAGATCAAAGATCTAAAGCCAAGAAAGATAATTACGAACCGAGCTAACTAAGTTGTACCTATTTTATAACTAAAACTACAATAAACTTACTACGGTTACTACGATGAAAACGAAGCAAAACAGCACAAACGATTTTTCTCAATTAATTTAACAACGAACAAGCAATGATCCACCGATTTCCGCAACCCTCAATTTCGACTCTAGATTGTCTTGTGGTGATTTAACGAAAATTGTGATTCACCTATCGAAGGTATGAACTCCTAATCTCTTAGAAAAGTTCTCCTATCAATCTTTTATCTTTCGATTTTAAAGATTAACGCTTTCATAACAAAGGTGTGAAATCTCTCAATTTCGCAATCTAGATATTCAACCTAACAACTCTCGTTAATTAGATTAAAAATCCAATCTTTACTATGGTGATCTAAAGTTTAACAACGACTCTCGTCAACCGTTAAACATCAAATAGCAACAATCCATCGATATAAATTGCATAACAACAATAAAAACACCGAAAAGATTTAGCTACTCATTATGGTTAATATATATAGATATCAGACTCTGTCAAAATGTCATGGATTAAAAACGGCGGGAAGTTTTACATAATATCCTTCAGTCAATAAATTGTTGTATAAATCCAATTCTATTAAAACCAAATTAAAACCTTAATCCAATCAATTGCCGATTCTCATATATATATATATATACTATTATAGATACTTATATTTATATATATACACGTATATATATATATATATATATATATATATATATATATATATATATATATATATATATATATATATATATATATATATATCTAATGATAACAACAATAAAACACAGGAAAGATACAACTTTTATTAAAACTCACAAGATAATCCAAATTCGAAATTGAGATATTGCTAAGAATCGGCTTCACAAGGCTTGTTCCACGTGCTTTAGCTTCTCATCATCGTTTTATTACAACTTTATTTATACATACAATCATATACATATACATACATAGACATATGTATACATACTTGAGCTCAAAATAAGAAAAAGATGAAGAAAGAAGCTTGCATATATGCTTACATAGAGATATACATAGACATATATGTATATATGCATACACACAACTTCAAATCTTCAACAAGAAAAGAGATAAAAAGTGGAGAATTACATGAAGAAAGGGGCGGCCATGATGGCCAAGAAAAGGGCTTCCATTATGGGTGGAGATGGAGGTGTAAGGAGGGGCCTCTCCCTCTCTTTCTCCCGTGTGATGTAAATTGGGAGGTGAGTCTCCTATATGGAGATATATATATATATATATATATATATATATATATATATATATATATATATATATATATATATATATATATCTAAGAGTGTATAAGGGAGGTAGTATTTGGGGAAGTGGTGGTGAATCACCAATAGTTTGTTAGGGAGGCTTGGATGTAATCATGAGTTTGCATGTGAAGGTGATGAGTCATGCAAAAATTTGTTACAAGGAATCATTGCAAGTAACATGCATGGATTTCAACCAAGATATCTCCAATTCGTCCAAATTTCAGCTGTTCGGTAAAAAAAAATCATAACTTGAGTTGTAGACCTCCGATTTACGTGATTCAAAATGCGTTGGAAAGCTCATTTTAGTATCTACAACTTTCATGAAGAACTCTTCCCCTAAAAATGCCTCTAAGTCGGGTCAAATTTCCGTCGAAAACTGGCTACGGTAGAAGTGCGTTGGAAAAATTATCCGTTGATCTCGTAAATTCGTGGCATCTTCTTCTTTTCCTCAAAATCCATCTTTTAAGCCTCAAAACATATTGTTACGTGGGATATTTTGAATACCTTGAACTCCAAGTTTGGGGGTCGATTCGAATCAGCCCATTCTTGATTCGAATCGAGCTTTCTTCAGTCAGGCAAAATTCTCGTCTCGTGATTCAGTCTTTAGTTCCGTTTCCGCAGTAAATCTTATCTTTTTTACCTGAACACAAAGAAACGAACCGCGAGTAAATCTGAAAACAAAAGTTTTAACAGTACAGTATTTGTACTGTGGATACATTTTTTTACTGATATATATATATATATATATATATATATATATATATATATATATATATATTTTTTTTTTTTTTTGTTTTTGATAAATAAACATAGATAAAAACTAAACGTAAATTCTACATGACACTCCGGCTACTAAACCGGCACAAAAACTAGTGAAAACATAATATTTTATATAATACTTACTACTTATGCATTTAGATAAATCTAATGAATTAATGTCTCGAAATGATATATAAGTGCTCAAAATGGTATCAGAAGTGGGGTGAAATGTTATAATAATAATAGTGAATTTTTCCGTCATCACAAACCCCCCACTTAGCTTTTGGTCGTCCTCGAGCAAAACAAGCGATAAAATAAAATGAATGAGGAAAAATTCATGAAGATACAAGATATAAGGGACAATCAGATGATGCAACCAATCGAATCATAACTACACGTTAACCTTAATATAAATGTATAACAGAGTGAGTGGGTGACAAGCCTTTTCAATTTCCACTATCCTCTCTTGAATAATTCAAGCAAACGCACAAATATTCATTCAGCCAGTCCTAATGATTTTCCTAGGTATAGGCGTAACAGTTCCACACAACGTCCTCCCGTGTACTTATTAGGATAATCCCTAATGCATATCATTCAGTTTATACTGGGGATAGTAAGAAGATAACTAAGTTTTCAACCATGCTTAATTCATTCCCAGCAATAGGATGTTTCGTGATAACACCCTAGCTGGACTTAATTTCACATGTGTAGCATATGCCTTCATTCCCAGCAATAGGATGTTTCGTGATAACACCCTAGCTGGACTACTATCATCAGGCAGTCGGGAGCTTTTAAACCTCATAGTGATATAGGACGTTTCGTGATAACGCCCTATTGCACTCAAATCATTGATAGCTACATCCGACATATAATTAGCTCATCTTAATTTGGTATTTTTCTTTTCATTCCAATTTCCCAAAGAACTTAACTATTATCCTTCCTATCACATTCAAACCTTCAGATATTCACAGTACACGTTCAAAAATTAGGTACTAAGTTACTGCTATTATAGGATAAACCACTAGGATACTGAATGGATACAGTTTAAAATTTTCGCTTCAATGTCAAAGGCTTACGTGAAGGAATTCATGTTACACAAATAAATTTGGGGTTAAAATGCACTTACGGATCACATTGGTTATATATATCCTAATTGATCATTACATCTTCAAATACATGAAAAATATACCTTATAAAGTTCATTTTAATCAACTTATTAATGCACGAAAAAGATTCAAAAACTAAGGTGTCATCATAATAAACCCTTAATGCCATTTCTAGACCAACCCCGACTCTACCCCCCCCCCCCCCCCCCCCCCCACTTACGAACTTGCATTGTCCCAAGCGTGTGAATGAGATAAAGAGAAAGACTTAGCTTATAAACCTGGCAGAAAGATGCTATCGAATCCCGTAACAGCCATGAAAAAGCACGATCCGAATCCCTGTACCAAAACAAACAAAGCAAACACGGGACATGGTCCTCGTGCCAAAGTATGCAATAGGGATATGGGAATAATAAGAAAATGGCCCTGTCACGTCAGAAAATTCGATAGGCAATATATATATATGGTCACTCTCATAAAAGCTTTAGATGGAAAAATAACTCACACGGGTAAAGCACGTAACATCTAAGCATATACGTATCATAGAGAGTATCAAACGAGTATATATCATAGTCAAGGCATAAATTCATATTGGAAACAGACTAGATCATAAAATGTAGCGAGTCTTTTATACCCAGATCCTCAAGGGTTAAATCATTCTAACAACCTAAGTCCAAGAAATGATGTATTTGAATGTTTTATGTGTACTCCCTCGGGATTTTCGGATAACCACCTAATCGTTCCCTTTAAAAGTCATTCAAACATTCATCCTGATACTTGGTTGTGCTATGTGTTCAACTTCCATTATGATTATTCATTCCACATATTCTACATTTCATTAAGACTAGTCGTATCCAAATTATTATTATTATTATTATCGGGCTGCCTCCCGGTAGCGCTTTTGTTTAACGTCGTTTGCTCGACAATCCTGCAACTCAGCCTGGATCAGGCCACTTTAACTTTCTACCACTTAAGACCTCGTTTAAATTCTTATTAGCTTGGTTGCCACAGAAACAACATCTAACACAGGAGGTTAGGTTCCTTGCTTCTTTCCAAACGCTCTTAATTTTCCCCATTGTCGACTTCTTCTTTTTCAGCTTTCTCTTTAATTGTGCCTCCCTTTTGAGTTCTTCCATATCCCAACTACCAGCCATAACTTCCTCTAATGAACCACTGCCGTCATCCTCAGAAAACAAGTCGGGTGAAAATTCATCAAACTCAGTGACTTCAGTCATACCACACCCGAGGATGTCGAGGAAATGAACAATCAAAGGTTTCTCTTTGGTTTGTCCTATATAATGCTTGCACCTTTGACCATTCACTCTGAACGGCTGGTCACCATGACCTCTTAGTTCTAAAACACCTCCAGGGAATGATTTGCGAAATTTCAAAGGGCCCGGACCAACGCGTCCTCAACTTTCCCGAAACGGATGCAACCTGGAATTATAAAGTAAGACTTGCTCCCCAACTTGAAATTCTCGCTTCTTGATTTTAGCATCATGAAGGAGTTTCATTCGGTCCTTGCTAATCCTGGCACTCTCGTAGGCCCGGAGTCTAAACTCATCCAATTCATGCAACTGCATCAGTCGATGTTCACCACATGAATGGGCATTAAAGTTTAAGAACTTAATGGCCCAATATGCTTTATGCTCTAATTCGACTGGCAAATGGCATGGTTTGCCATACATCATCTGATAGGGAGATGTGCCCATGGGAGTTTTATAGGCGACGGTATGCCCATAGCACATCATCCAGGTTTGAGACTCCAATCCTTTCTATGACTGTTCACAACTTTTTCCCGGATCCTTTTCAAACTCGATTACTTCTCTCGACCGGCCACTAGTCATAGGGTGATATGGTGTGCCAATTTTGTGCCGGACACCATATTTCTCAAGGACTTTTTCTAGTGGCTCTTGTTGCGTAAAGTGCGTTCCCTCATCACCGATTAAGGCTCGGGGACATCCAAATCTCACGAATATATTTTCTTGAGAAAGTTCATGACCGTTTTGTGGTCATTGCGAGAAGTGGCTTGAGCCTCCACCCATTTCGATACATAGTCAACACAGACTAAGATGTATTTGTTTCCATAGGAAGATGGAAACGGGCCCATAAAATCAATACCCCACACATCAAAGACCTCACATTCTAAAATGGGCTTCAATGGCATGTCAAAACGCCTAGTTAGAGCACCGGTTCGTTGGCACCAAAATTGCGAAGGCTTCTGAATCCTTGAAGATCGTGGGCCAATAGAAACCGGACTGAAAGATTTTAGCAACGGTTTTCCAGGGACCAAAGTGGCCACCAGTAGGTCCACTGTGGCATTGTTCAATGATATCACGTTTCTCTGATTCGGGGACACATCTTCTCAACAATCCATCTTTACAGATTTTAAAGAGGTAAGGTTCATCCCACACGAAGGTTTTCAAATCAGAGAAAAATTTCTTCTTCTCCTGATATGAAAATTCTGGATTTAAATACTGGGAATGCATGTAGTTGACGATAGAGGCAAACCATGGAACATCTGGAGTGCACTCGTCTAAATGCATAACATGCTCGAGAGGAAAGTAAAGGTCTATCTCTTCAGGTTCTTTCTTTTCATCATTCTGCATTCTAGAAACATGATCTGCTACTACGTTTTCACTGCCCTTTTTATCCTTAATTTGAACATCGAATTCTTGCAGGATCAGTATCCAACGTAGTAAGCGCGGTTTAGCATCTTTCTTTGTCATAAGATAGCGCAGAGCAGCGTGGTCAGTCCAAACAGTGACTGAGGCGCCCAACAAGTAACTACGAAATTTGTCCATAGCAAAGACTGCAGCCAATAATTCCTTTTCAGTGGTTGTGTAGTTCATGTGTGGGGTTCAGTGTGTGACTGGCGTAAGAGATGGGCTGGAATTTTCCCTTAATTCGCTGACCTAAGACTGCACCAACGGCGTAGTTGGATGCATCGCACATGAGTTCAAAGGGTAGGTTCCGGTCGGGAGAGATAAGGATCGGGGCGGAAATCGCTTGACTTTTAAGCTCATCAAACGCATGCTTGCAACTATCATCAAAATTGAAAACAACATCTTCTCGAGTAAAGTGGAAAGGGGCTTAGCTATCTTAGAAAAATCCTTAATGAACCTCCTATAAAAACCAACGTGTCCAAGGAAACCTCTTACTTCACGCACATTTTTAGGGAATTTCATCTTCTCTATAGCCTCAAATTTTGCCCTATCTACTTCCATTCCTCTTTCTGATATCTTGTGGCCAAGAACTATTCCTTCGTCTACCATAAAATGGCATTTTTCCCGAGTTTAGGACTAAGTTCTTCTCCACACGGCGGGATAATACTTGATCAAGATTATCAAGACAAAGGTGATCAAAGGATTGACCAAAGACCGAGAAATCATCCATGAATATCTCCATACACTTTTCAACAAGCCCATCAAAGATTGCCGCATGCATCTTTGGAATGTAGGCAGGGCATTGCAAAGACCGAATGGCATTCTCCTATAAGTGAATGTACCATAAGGGCAAGTGAAAGTGGTCTTTTCTTGGTCGGCGGGTCTATGGGTATCGGAAGTATCCGGAATATCCATCAAGAAAACAAGAGAATGCATGTCCCGCCGACGCTCAAGCATCCGGTCAATGAAAGGAAGGGGGAAATGATCTTTCATCGTGACTTCATTAAGTTTTACGTAGTCAATACGGACTCTATAACCGATTACTAGTCTCAATGCTATTTCTTCACCCTTTTCATTCTTTTCTATAGTAATTCCTCCTTTCTTAGGAACTACTTGAGTAGGGGACACCCATTCACTGTCAGCAATTGCAAAAATAATACCCATGTCCAAAAGCTTGATAATCTCTTTCTTAACCACCTCCAGCATGTGAGGGTTGAGCCTCCTCTGGGGCTGTCTAACACACTTAGCACCCTCTTCAGTTTTGATCTTGTGCATGCATATGTCAGGAGATATCCCTCTAATGTCTCCCACTTGCCATCCGAAAGCCTTTTCATTCTTCCTTAACACATTCAACAACTTCATTTCTTCTAACCGGGATAACTTGGCAGAGATAATTAAAGGAAGCTTGTCTCCTTCTCTCAAGAAAACGTATTTCAGGTGCTGAGGCAAAGGCTTCAGTACCAAATCCGCAGGTGGTTCTTCTAAACTAGATTTAAGCTCCCCACTTTTCAACTCAACATCACTAAGTTTACTCAGTGGTCCTACTGCCAAAGCTTCACCATTCAACGAACCTTCATCAGCTCCTAATCGTTCTAGATTCACCCAACCATGATTATTCAGATTCTCCATTAATCGCTCATATTCAGTCTCAACAGCCATGACTTGCTTTTCCATATAGTCGTTAAAGTCATCTGACATGTCCTCAATGGAGAAGCCAGTTGGATAATCAGAGGGTCTCTGAATAGCTTTAGAGACATTGTAGCTCACCTCCTGATCACCAACTCGTATAGTCACTTTGCCACCATCACAATCAATGAGGGCTCTGGCTGTAGAAAGAAAAGGTCTGCCGAGTATTAAAGGAATATTCTCATCATTCTCGATGTCTAGGACGTACCAGTCAACTGGGAATGTGAATCTATCAATCTGAACTAAAACATCCTTTAATATCCCATCAGCTTTCTTGGAAGATCTATCAGCGAATTGAAGATTCATGGTTGTGGGTTCTAAAAGATTATCTAAACAAATTTGCCGTTTACAAACGGAGTACAATGGCATCGGACTAATGGATGCACCTAGGTCACATAAAGAATTTGGGAAGACTAAACCTCCCATCAACAATGTGAGCACAAATTTCCCGGGTCACCCTCTTGATTGGCAACTCATCATAATCAATCACAGAGCAATTCTCACCAATTAACTGATCCATGTCTTCGAGCTTCTTTTTGGAAGACACAACATCCTTGATTAACTTTGTATACTTAGGCATCTCAACTAAAACATCAGATAATGGAAGATTTACCTGAGTATTCTTAAGAAGATTAAGCACTTTCTCATACTTTTTGTCTTCATGCAAGGAGATGTTATTTTTTCTAGGTGGAAATGGAAGTTTCTTTAAATCATTCTCAGAAAACACTTTCTTTGAGGATGAACTAACAGCTTTATCTTCCAAATCTTTCCACCTCACCACCTTTTCACCTTTCTTGCCAGTCAGGGGATCAGCCACCTGACTTCCACTAAACTCTTCATTTCTCAGGGGATCAGCCACCTGAGTACTATCATCTAGAACCGGGGGGCATGGATGTACGACTTCCCCTCCTGCCTCATCAATGGCTGGAGGGGTTAGTGGTTTCCCTGGTTCGGGGGACCACTAATCTGAGTGCCGGATCTTAAATTCATAGCACTGGCCTCTTCTCTACCATAAGGAATTGTGGGAACTAGATCAGTGCATTGGCTTTGATTTAACTCAGTTTGAGCCACTTGACCACCTTTGGGGTTCTTCTCAGTGAAGCTGGGTAACTGCCCTGAGGGTCTAGAAGCTTTTTGGTCAGCTACTTGACCGAGCCGCCTTTCAAGATTCTTGATTGAACGAGAAGGAATTGGAAATTATTATTCTCGCTCCTTCGATAGGAATCCAATTTAGTGTCAAGATTACTAGATTGAGAGGGGCCTTGAGAATTCTGAAAGTTTTGTGGAAAAGATTGGATATACCGACTTTGAAACATAGGATTTGGATTGTTCGGCCAGTTCTGGTTGAACCTCTGATTTTGATTAGGAAAATTCATATTATGGTTCTGATTGAAGTTCGGATTTTGATTAAAACCCTGGTTTTGAAAATTGCTTTGGCCAGAGAACTGATTGTTGAATCTTTGATTTTCCTGGCCGTTGAAAGCATTAATTTCAGCGTTCTGTCCACCCATAGGACAGAAACGAGCGGTATGCCCCACATTATCACATGTCTGACACGTGATCGGGTGAACTCGCCCCGATTACCGGACGGTATTGACTTGATAGGTAGGAGGGGAAATAAACTGACACTGGCCAACCACATGGCCAGGTTGACAACAACTTTCACAGAACAGAACTTGAGAGTTCTGAGAGAATGACTGATTCTGACTCAAAGGATTGGAGGATATTTTGAGAGCTGCCACCTGCTGTTGCAGCATGGCGATCTGATTTTGCATATTCACCTCCTCAATCCTGGGTGGAGGAGGTGTCTGGATAGCGTGAGATGAGGGAGCATAGTTGTACTTGGAAATATCTTCAAATAATTGCCATCCCTCTTCAGGCATTTTTCTTAAAAATGCCCTTCCTGATGAACTATTGACCATGCCCTTGGTGAGTTCGGTCAATCCACCGAAGAAAGTGTTGACTTGCCTCTCGCAAGTCTAAACCATGATGAGGGCATTTTCGTAGGAGAGCCTTAAATCTCTTCCAAGAGTCAAAGAAAGATTCATTTTCTTTTTGGAAAAATGTGAAGATTTCACTCGGGCCCGGGCCGTTTTGGAGGGTGGGAAATATTGACTCGGAACTCATGCTCGAGTTCGCCCAGGTTGTTATCGACTCGGCGGGCGAGAGAGTTGTACCACTCTTTCGCTTCCCCTCTCAAGGAAAACGGGAACAATTTCAATTTAATTGCATCCTCATTAACCCCTTGTATGCGAGTTGTACCACATATTTCTAAAAATGTGTGTACGTGAGTGTGAGGATTCTCAGATTGAAAACCGTGAAAGATAGATGCGTGTTGCATCATTTGAATAAGACCTGGTTTGAGTTCAAAGGTTGCAGCAGTAATAGCTGGTAAAATGACAGCTTGGGTTGACTCTGACTTCACCAGGCATGGCGTAGTCAGCCAACGTGCGTCTTTCATTCGCAGCCATGATAATGATTTCTTCAATCTCCTCTGCTAAACGTCGTTCGAAATCTTTATCGACCGTGTTCCCTTCGTCAGGAAGAACCGCAGGATGGACTCTTCGCCTGTTTGGTCTGACTATGGTTCGCTCGAGGTCAGGGGTGTAAAGCAGTGGACCTTTCTGACTCCGAGTTTGCATAAACCAGAACCAAAACCAAGCTGTCCGCACGAAAATTTTTTTTTTATTATTTATTTTATTTTATGTAAACAGAGAAACTGAGAGCACGTGCCTACGAAAAATCAAAACAGAAACGGAAAAATTAATAAAAACTAGACAACCGTACCGGTTCCCCGGCAACGGCGCCAAAAACTTGTCTCAGATTTTATGCAAAGCAAAATATAACAAGTAATAAAATAAGGTGGGTTCTATTTGGACCCCCCCTTTTTACTACTTGCACCACATTAATGAATATTTTTTCGGGTGAAAAAAACGTCACTCACACTGGTGTTCCTAGTAGCATACCAACGTCAGTGAAAAGTCATGGACTGACGTTCTAAGATTTAACACTTTTTTATATAGGGAACGTCAGCCACACTGGTGTTCCTTGTGGAACACCAACGTCACTGTGACTGACGTTGGTGTTCCACAAGGAACACCAGTGTGACTGACTTCCCTATATAAAAAATCATGTGGTGCCCGAAGTAATTTTTTGTGGTACAAGTAGTAAGTGGGTGCAAGTAGTAAATAGGGGGGTCCAAATAGAACCCCCCTAAAATAAATCCGGTTTACCCCAAGTGCAGGGATCGTAGTATAGCGATTAAAAACCGGAGTCGATCCACAGGGAATCGAGGTTTATCTAGTTCTTATTAATTTTTTTCTAAATTGTCACGACTACTATTATAACTAAAATTTTAAGAAAATAAAAACGTCTAACACTTAACAAAACTAAAAACGAAAACAACAAAAGTAAACTGGACAGAAGATCAAAGATCTAAAGCCAGGAAAGATAATTACGAACCGAGCTAACTAAGTTGTACCTATTTTATAACTAAAACTACAATAAACTTACTACGGTTACTACGATGAAAACGAAGCAAAACAAGACAAACGATTTTTCTCAATTAATTTAACAACGAACAAGCAATGATCCACCGATTCCCGCAACCCTCAATTTCGACTCTAGATTATCTTGTGGTGATTTAACGAAAATTGTGATTCACCTATCGAAGGTATGAACTCCTAATCTCTTAGAAAAGTTCGCCTATCAATCTTTTATCTTTCGATTTTAAAGATTAACGCTTTCATAACAAAGGTGTGAAATCTCTCAATTTCGCAATCTAGATATTCAACCTAACAACTCTCGTTAATTAGATTAAAAATCCAATCTTTACTATGGTGATCTAAAGTTTAACAACGACTCTCGTCAACCGTTAAACATCAAATAGCAACAATCCATCGATATAAATTGCATAACAACAATAAAAACACCGAAAAGATTTAGCTACTCATTATGGTTAATATATATAGATATCAGACTCTGTCAAAATGTCATGGATTAAAAACGGCGGGAAGTTTTACATAATATCCTTTTGTCAATAAATTGTTGTATAAATCCATTTGTAAATGATATGATACAAAATTTATGCCAGAATTCTATTAAAACCAAATTAAAACCTTAATCCAATCAATTGCCAGATTCTCATATATATATATATACTATTATAGATACTTATATTTATATATATATATATATATATATATATATATATATATATATATATATATATATATATATATATATATATATATATATATATATATATATATCTAATGATAACAACAATAAAACACAGGAAAGATACAACTTTTACTAAAACTCACAAGATAATCCAAATTCGAAATCGAGATATTGCTAAGAATCGGTTTCACAAGGCTTGTTCCACGTGCTTTAGCTTCTCATCATCGTTTTATTACAACTTTATTTATACATACAATCATATACATATACATACATAGACATATGTATACATACTTGAGCTCAAAATAAGAAAAAGATGAAGAAAGAAGCTTGCATATATGCTTACATAGAGATATACATAGACATATATGTATATATGCATACACACAACTTCAAATCTTCAACAAGAAAAGAGATAAAAAGTGGAGAATTACATGAAGAAAGGGGCGGCCATGATGGCCAAGAAAGGGCTTCCATTATGGGTGGAGATGGAGGTGTAAGGAGGGGCCTCTCCCTCTCTTTCTCCCGTGTGATGTAAATTGGGAGGTGAGTCTCCTATATGGAGATATATATCTCTCTCTCTCTCTCTCTCTCTCTCTATATATATATATATATATATATAAAAAGAGTGTATAAGGGAGGTAGTATTTGGGGAAGGGGTGGTGAATCACCAATAGTTTGTTAGGGAGGCTTGGATGTAATCATGAGTTTGCATGTGAAGGTGATGAGTCATGCAAAAATTTGTTACAAGGAATCATTGCAAGTAACATGCATGGATTTCAACCAAGATATCTCCAATTCGTCCAAATTTCAGCTGTTCGGTAAAAAAATCATAACTTGAGTTGTAGACCTCCGATTTACGTGATTCAAAATGCGTTGGAAAGCTCATTTTAGTATCTACAACTTTCATGCAGAACTCTTCCCCTGAAAATTCCTCTAAGTCGGGTCAAATGTCCGTCGAAAACTGGTTACGGTAGAAGTGCGTTGGAAAAATTATCCGTTGATCTCGTAAATTCGTGGCATCTTCTTCTTTTCCTCAAAATCCATCTTTTAAGCCTCAAAACATATTGTTACGTGGGATATTTTGAATACCTTGAACTCCAAGTTTGGGGGTCGATTCGAATCAGCCCATTCTTGATTCGAATCGAGCTTTCTTCGATCGAGCAAAATTCTCGTCTCGTGATTCGCCTTTAGTTCCGTTTCCGCGTAAATCTTATCTTTTTTACCTGAACACAAAGAAACGAACCGCGAGTAAATCTGAAAACAAAAGTTTTAACGAACGACAAAGTATTTGTACTTGTGGATACATTTTTTTACCGATATATATATATATATATATATATATATATATATATATATATATATATTTTGTTTTTGATAAATAAACATAGATAAAAACTAAACGTAAATTCTACATGACACTCCGGCTACTAAACCGGCACAAAAACTAGTGAAAACATAATATTTTATATAATACTTACTACTTATGCATTTAGATAAATCTAATGAATTAATGACTCGAAATGATATATAAGTGCTCAAAATGGTATCAGAAGTGGGGTGAAATGTTATAATAATAATAGTGAATTTTTCCGTCACCACCTACCCTTGTACTACTTCTCATTGTTTCATGCTCCTATTGCTGTGATCCACACCTTAGAAAAAATTAGAGCACATTTTTTCTGGGGTGGGACAGGGGAAGAACGCAAAATTTCGTGGATCTCTTGGTCCAATATCCTTAAACACAAAAATCTCAAGGCGGGTTGGGGGTTGGGGGTTTGGGGACTCAAAATATTACTTTGTTGGGAAAATGGTGGTGGAGGTTTAGTGTGGAGAATGGGTGTTTTTGGAGAGATTTTATTCGGTTGTTGTATGGAGAGGGGGGCGGATTTAGTCTTATGCCTGAGATGGGTAGGAAAGGTAAGGTTTGGAGCAACATTATTCAAAACTTAGATAGAATTGAGAAGAAAGGAGTGAATCTCTCTTCATCTATAAGGTGGAGGGTGGGTGATGGAAATAAAATAAAATTCTGGAGTGATGTTTGGGTAGGAGTAGAGACATTTAAGTGCCGTTTACCGAGACTTTACAATCTCGCCCAAGAAAAAAATTGTTTCATAAAAGACAGTAGAAAACTATGTGGTGATGTGTACATGGGAATGGGAGTGGGATTGGAGAAGAGGAATAAGTGGAAGAGAATTAGGTGAACTTGTAGATTTTTATGCCTCCCTCCCAGATCTTTTCCTTGATGCATGCCAACATGATTCTCCTTCTTGGAGCCTCAATCCACGAGGTTCCTTTACAGTTGCTTTCTTGAAGAAAAAATTGCTCGAAGTTGAAGGCTCTTCTTTGGCAAAGATGCCCCTCCTTGCCGTTGGAATAATTTGATATCGTCCAAGGTGAACATTCTTTATTGGAGGGCTACAAGATGTAGGCTTCCTACACTTTTGAACCTCTCGTTGAGAGGCATAAGTCTCAACAGTCTACTTTGTCCATCATGCTCGTCGGATACAGAAGATGAAAATCACATTTTTCTACATTGCTTCGTTGCTCTTAACATTTGGGATAAATTTTCATCTTGGTGGAGGGTTCAACACCCTCCAACTTCGGATTGGAGATCATTTCACCACTACAACACTCCTCGGCATATAAAGGAAAGAACATGTCCAAGATATGGGACGCCACAAGGAAAATAACATGTTGGAGCCTTTGGAAAAGAAGGAACAATCTTATCTTCAATTCAAAAACCGTGTCGGTGGATGATTTATTCGTTGAGATTCAAGCACTTAGCTTTTCGTGGATTAATACTAGATGCGAAAAGCTGACGCTGGATTGAAATTCATGGAAGATGTGCCCCTTGGATGCTCACAATTAGCCGGACACGTCTTTGTCTTTTTTGTTTTGTTGCTCCTGGTTGTTGTTTGGATATTGTTTAGGCTTGAGACTTCTTAATAGATTGGCGTCCTATTTTGTGCCTTTTTTTAGGCCAAGTAACCTTGTTTTTTTGTAGCATCTTGCTACCTTTAATAAAAATTATTCTTGTTGTTCAAAAAAAAAATTGTTTTTACAAGAAAAAAAAACATTAAATAAATTTCATGGCACAAAATCGCTTTCTTTTAAGATGTGTTTCTTTCGTATACAATGATGTAACATTTGGTAACTAATGAAAATATATTTTTGGGAACAACATAGTTGTTTTGATTGGAACACTGATTATTTTATATTTAAATCATTTAACACTGTTGATGCATATTATAGAATGATAGAAAATGAAACGGTGTGTTTGAACATGTTTGATGATTGGTAGATTTATTGGTGAAAAACATACGCATGTAGCTTAGTAGATAGAGCGTCTGTTTCTCAAGCAAAAAAACTTGCGCCTGTAGCTCAGTGGATAGAGCGTCTGTTTCCTAAGCAGAAGCAGAAGGTCGAAGGTTCGACCCCTTCCTGGCGCGTTTATTTTTAGGGTAGTTACATTTCTTCGATTTTTTTCTTTGATTTTTTTCTTCGATGTAGAAGGTCAAAGGTTCGACCCACCCTTCCTGTCGCATTTTATTAGGGTAGTTACATTTCTTCGATTTTTTTTCTTCGATGCAGAAGGTCGAAGGTTCGACCCCAGCTAATTACATTTCTTCGATGCAGAAGGTCGAAGGTTCGACCCTTCCTGGCGTGTTTTTTTAGGGTGGTTACATTTCTTTGATTTTGGGAGGGCTTCAATCCTGGGAAGGCGCGTTTATGGAATGAAACATTGTGTTTGAACATGTTTGACGATTCATACAAACATATGCATTCATTGCTGAAAACATGTATAAAGGGAAACGCATACAAAACAAATCATTAAAGTTTGTTTGGTATTGTTCAGAAACTATCACAGATTGATAAGCCTCCAATACTCCTGCCTAGCTAGTCGCTTTTCTTGGCTAATTGTTTGTTGCCCTCAAGTGTTTCGAAAACATTTATTGGTGAAAACATGCATAAAAGGAGATGCATACAAAACATATCTCAAAGTTTGTTTGGCATTGTTGAGAAACTATCACAGATTGACAAGGCTCCGATACTCAGTCTATCTAGTCGCTTTTCTTGGATGCTTGTTTGTTGCACTCAAATGTAAATGTTGAGGGCTCTCTCATACAACCTCTACTTATAAGACCGTCTTCGATAGAGGTTTTATAAGGAAATAAATGTGTCCAAGGTGAGACCGTAAAAGTTTAGAAATGTTTCGAAATATATTAAAGTGTGTAAAAGATGTTTTTCGCTGGTATTTTATTTTCTGAGTTCAGTATTTGTTAAAATTTTAATTTCCTCAAATAAGGTGTGTACACGTTGTCATTTACCTAAGTTTCTTTCTTTCGACACATTCTAAGCATTTTGAAACTTTGAGAAAAATTTTCGGCATTATTGATCATTGTGTTTTCTTTGTCACATTCTACATGCTTAAAAATTAGGGGGTTTTAAGTGCATCACACTAAATCTATCATTGTCCTTAAAAACATCACAATTTATGTATATTTTGAAACCTTGGTGTGGTGCCCCATGTTGATTTGGTGCGGTGCCTTAAAGGCTCCCTAAAAATTTTGAAGGAAAAAAAAAAAAAACAACAACAACAACAACAACCCACCACATATGCATGAACTTGACAAAGATAAAATAACTAAATTGTATTTAGCGCAGAAATTACATCATAAATATATTATCCACGCCAGATAAACATCAGCACATTACGTACCATAACTTCACTTCCTTTTCTTCATAATTTTTTTTCCCAACTACTTCTTTCATCTTCTTCAAGAATCCTATCACCTAGGTTGCACGGATACGCAGATACGAGACACGTGGATACGAGGGTTTTGAAAAAATAAGGCATGGGTGCAGGGGTCCAAATATAAATATTAAAAATATATAGACTAAGACATAAATATTAAAAATACAGGGACTAAAGTATAATTTACAAAAAACTATAAGCACCAATGAGGACCATTAGAACTTTTTCTTCGAACGGAATGTGATTTGGTCCAAATGAGAACTACATCTGACCCTAATGGGCAAGAAGAGATTTTTTAAGTGAAACTACGTCGTTTTGGGTAGAAAAGTGTCTAAAATCTAGTAAAAGTGTCCATATTTCCAGACACGCGTATCCAAACTTTTTGAAAATTCCGATTCGGTCCGATAGCGTGTCCGAATTTTTTGAAAATTTCAATTCGGCCTGATGGCGCGTCCGATGCGTGTCCGACACGCGACACGCCAGTTGTACGGAGTGTCCATGCAACATAACCTATCATGTTCCAGAAGTAAATCAATTGCAGAATCTTCCCTTTAATTCCATCAATTCAGGCAATTATAAGTATATCCATGGTTTCCATATCCTAGAATTCATGAGTTAGAAATTAGACTTAGATTTTATGCATGTTTGAGAGGGCACCTTATGATGGATGTCGGATCACACCTCGCCACGTGTCATTACCGTACTTGCTAAGCATTTAATAAAGCAATAACGTCAAAGGCCCAAAACTCCACTTTAAGCCTAAGGGAAGATCTGAACCCCAGGTGGAAGATCGGCCTGGTACGCTTCTCAGTCCACCGCAGGTCGGTCAGGGCGTAACGGAGCAGGGCCAACGCAGTTTCGGTCATACAAAGGATACATAGGCAACTTGGGATCTCAGTCTCAGTCTAAACCAAATCACCCCCTCGTTTCATATCGTTTCTAGTTTTTGGATCTTGCTTAGTTGTCCTAGGAAAGTACGGCCCGAAGTTATTAACAGACGATTTCCAGCATCGTCACATTCCATTTTTAAAAGTGTTCGATTCAAGCCTTTATACTTTAATTTTATGCAACTGGGCGAAATTATGTAGGAAACAATAATTTATGCACACATTGGGTGTAAGAGCATCACTTTCCCTCTATGTTTCCTTTGTAGATCCGTGGAGATATATAGTTGTGGGTGAGATTGGATGATTATTGACCAAATGTTGTGGCATAGGACTTGTTTTTTCCTCAAACAAAATTACCTCAATTTTAGAGGACGACAAATACCACACGCACATAGTGGGACTCGAACCCATTACCTCTAGGTTCTGAGACCTCCCCTTAACTATTTGAGTTAAGCCTCATTGGCCTTGAAACATACGATTATTTAAGCCAATTCTAGCCCTTTTGTTTCCCATGTGCTTATAATTTGGAAGAAGGTCATAAACGGGAGGTTTGGTGTTGACTACAAAAGGTTAAACGAAGTCACCGTTAAGGACAATTTATCAAGACCGATTTGAGATTATGTTTCCACATGATCACCCTTCAAAACAAAAATTCCACAGGATCCGAATGAGAGAAGAAGACACTTATGAATTCTTTATCATATTATACTTGTTTCACCAATCAAATATATTATTATAAAAAAAACAAATTTTGCAACATAAGATTTATATTTTTACAAATGTGCTTCATCATTTTATCGAAGATTCTATTATTCATGGAGCATTAAAACATACTTCCTTCAAGACTATTCTATAATTGGTATAAGACTTTAATATTTTATCTTAGTAATTTTAGTTTCTTTTACTTATTTTGACACGTTTGTCATTTCATTAGACAATTTTGTCCTTTAAATTTCATGTTCTCCGGTGCAATATGCCCGGGTTTTATGCACATGTGTATATATACACCCATGTCTATATGTGTCATTATATATTTGTAGTCAATGTAATAATTATATAAAGTTTTGCATTTTTCATGATTTTATATTAAATTCATTGAATACAATTTTTTGTTATCTTGTATTTTCCAAAAGAAAAATCTTTGTATTACAAATACTTTAGCAACATGTAATTTCAATCTAACGAGAGAATACAAAACGAAAACACTTACTTCATTTCTCTACAATATGGAGTGCTACCGCAGTGAAAAAAATGACCATTTTATTTTTGAGTAATGATAGCACCACAACGAAATCGACATAACGGATGATACAACATAATCGACAAAAAAAGGCGAATAGTGACCAGTTTGACAACCGGGCTAAAAGTGTCAGTGAAATCAACTACTTCGGCCTAATGAAAACCCTTGGCCACAAGGCGGGCCTTATGACACTCAAAACGACCATTTGCATGACGTTTGTTGCGATAAACCCATTTCTTGCCCACAATGTTCATACGAGGATGCGGAGGAACAAGATCCCAGGTTTGGTTGCACAACAATGCATCGATTCCCTCTCTCATAGCATTATGCCGATTCGGGTGTTTGGAGGCTTCGGTATAGGAAGTAGGGTCCAGGGAGTCGGTAGAAGCAACAAGAGCTTTAGGAAGCGGGTAGCGGATACAGTCAGGGCAAGAGAAAGGTTTTAAGGATTTGATTTTGGTGCGAGTCACCATGGTATGAGTGGGGCAGGCGGGGAAGGAGACGAGGCTGGAGAGGCTGAGGCCGAAGTGGACGCATGAGAGATGGGTGGGCAAGGCTCGGGAGCGGGAGCCGGATGGAGTGGGTCCGGGTTGAAAGAGCCGGCATGGGAGGTGGATGTTGTGGAGGTGCTGGCAGGAAGACAAGAATATGTACAGTGAGATCGGGAGTGGGTGTTGAGGGAGAAGGTGTATAGGGGAAGACGGATTCATCGAAAACCATGTGGCGAGCAACATAGATACAGCCAGAGGCAAGGTCCAGGCACTTATAACCGTGGTGGGAAGGACTATAGCCGAGAAAGATGCAATTTTTGGAGCGGAAATCAGTTTTGTGATGGTTGTAGGGACGGAGATAGGGCCAACACACACAACCAAATACTCAAAAGAATGTATAGTCAGGGGACCGATGGTGGACCATTTCAAAGGGAGACTTATCATGAAGGACTTTGGTGGGGAGACGGTTGATGAAATAGGTGGCAGTGATAAATGCATCATCCCAATAAGGAAGCAGAAGTTTGGATTGAGCAAGAAGAGAAAGGCCGACTTCAACAATTTGACGGTGGCGGCGCTCAATGGCACCAACTTGTTCATGGGTGTGGGGACAGGAAATGAGATGACAGATGCCAAGAGAGGTGAGAAGTGTGGAAACGCGGCGATACTCACCTCCCAGTCAGTTTGGATGGCTTTGAGTTTTGTATTGAACTGGTGTTCAATCATAGCTAGAAAGTCAGGAAAGATAGTTTCGACGTTTGATTTGTTTTTTAGGGGATAAAGCCATAGGTATTTTGTGAAGTCATCTAGAAAACTAACATAATAACGGGAACCATAAATTGAGGGTTCAGAAGAGGGACCTCAAACATCAGAGTAAATCAGGTCTAAAGGAGCAGTGGAGCTAAAATCAGAAGTGTATAGCGGGAACCGATGACTCTTAGCCAGCTGACACATGGCACACACAGAATGAGGTGTTTTAGTAGGAGTAAAGGTATGAAGACTTTTGAGGGCTTGACAGAGCACATAATATGAGCAATGACCAAGACACTTATGCCACGTGGTGGAGGTTGGAGAAGAGGCAAAATCTTAAGGAGGGTTGGGAGAGTGGGGTGGAGAAGTGATATAGGCCATCTTTGATAAATCCCCTAAGATGGGTGTGACCGGAGTAATCTTTTACAATGAAGTACGACCCATGGAATTCAAAATACACAGAATATCAGAGGCAAACTTGTGCACATATAAGAGGTGTCGGGTAAGGGAAGGGGTAACAAGTACATTAGATAAATAAAAAGACTGGGAGGGAGAATTAACAGAAGATGAGCCATAGTGAGTAATAGATAAACATGTACCGTCGTCGACATGGACTTTGTCGGGCCCAACATAAGGTGCAGACGAAAGAGTGAGATTCCAAAGATCATGAGTGAGATGGTGAGTGCCCCCCGTATCTACTATCCAATCGGGTCCGTGATGTGGGGACGCCACATAACCTTGAGGTGACTGATGCGAGGTGGAATAGCGAAGCGGACAAACCGGAGCAGCGTGGCCGGCTTGAGCACAAATTTGACATGAGATGGAGTTGGTACCGGAAGAATCGCCGGAGATTGGGGGACGAGGGAGGCAGTTTTACTAACACCAATTGGTTTTAGTATAACGGTAAGCCCTTGATCCTAATATGGTATCGGAGAAGAAGATTCCGAGTTCAAGCCCTGCTTCCAGTACAATAAAAAAAACAAAAAAACCAAGTGTTGGGCCCCACTCTCTTCTTATAGGTCCACACTTTCCAAACAAAAAAAAAACAAATCAAGTGTTGGGCCTCTCTCCCTTCTTATAGGTCCACACTTGAGGGGGCGTTATATAAGGAAATATAGTAGCAACTTTACTAACACCCATTGATTTTAGTGCAACGGTAAACGCTTGATCCAAATAGTGGCAAACGGGTTGCATCGGTTCGGTGAGAGGTTGCACATGTTCGGTTGATTCACTTTTTGAAAGGACGCAACCGGTAGTAAATAACCTCATTTTTCTCCTATAAAATCCTAGCAAACAAATGAAAATGGGCTGCAAGTTTTTTTTTTCATAAGAAATCCATTCTCTTTATAAGGCCGGCTTCTTATGTTATTCATAGCATCCGGAAATACACTTTGCATATTTTTTCGAGTCAAGAAGAGATTTACAGAACATGATCGGTTCTCCTTCTTCTTCTTATTGAAATGCAACAATCCGAAAAAGGTATGACTGTTGTATCTTGGGAGACGATTGCCATTACCGTGTGCACATAATCGGGACAAAAACGTCTTAAAGACAGAGTGTTGCACTCGCCTCAGTCAATAAGTTTTCTATCCTATTTTATGGTTACTGTTTTTTTTATTGAATTACGTGTTAAATAGTATACTAGATTGATAATTTCCCCAACCCCTCAATGCAGCAACAAGTAATGTAGGGAACATGAGGCAGGAGCAGGATGCCTTACACTCGTAAGTTATACCGAGATGAGAGTAATCGCATTAATTAGACATTTGTCACTATTTTATTTTGCTTTCAAATTTTATAATTAAAATAACCAAGAACTGTAGAATGAGATAAAGTTTGGAATCACTCTGCGTTAATACAAGGCTCACATAGTCACATTACAATCACCCAAGAAACTTGTAGGGTGATTGTATTCATTAATATTCCTGTACGGAAAAATCACAACCTTTGCAGCACATTTTTTTTTTCTCTGCCATTCAATTTTTTTTTTTTTAATCATTGTTATTATCATCATTATTTTTGTGAATCGTGTTTGTTTACGAGTAACTTCAGTAATGTTATTTTGCTGCAGGGGTATGGTTATTTTCTTACTATTACTGGCCAAACATAAAGCTCATTGGTAATGCATTCATCTCCCCTTCAATAGCCATTATTCAGACACAAGGGGCAGCGTGACATGCCGTTTCTTATTCCTTCCGTCTATTTGCTAGCGGCTAAATTACAATTTTGATCCTCTAACTAGACACTTTTTCGATTTTGGTCCTGGTTTTTCTCCGGCGACAATTTTAGTCCTGTAAGTGGTCTTTCCGGCGATCAGGACTATTTTTGCAAAAAATTGGTCTTTTCCGGCGACATTTTTAGTCCTGTAAGTGGTCTTTCCGGCGTTCAGGACTATTTTTGCAAAAAAAAGACACTTACAGGACTAAAATTGTCGCCGGAGAAAAATCAGGACCAAAATCGAAAAATGTGTCTAGTTAGAGGACCAAAATTGTAATTTATCCATTTGCTAACTGAGGTAAATCAGTTCACGTCGCCTCAGACTTCATGCTCTTTGCTAACAAATCTCTGTAATAGCGATGGATTTGGACCTATTTGATGACATTGATGATGCTCCAAAGCACGTTAGGGTTGGGGCTAAGTTTCAACAGAAAGCGAAACCTCGTCCTCCTAAGAAGGGCACACCATTGGTTCCTGATAGAAGACAAAAATTGAAGAGATATGGAAGAATGTCAAAAAAAGAGATAAAATTGTTATAGATAAAGTCTAGTTTAAATAAAAGATTTATAATTTTTTTTTAAATTCATATTAGATTTTGATAGGAGTTTATCTTTATTTTATTATTGTTTGAATAATCACTTTCTCTCCTATATAAAGGAGTACCAGTGTAACATTTTGATCAATCAATAAAACACCACTTCAGTATTTATATTTCTGCTAGTATTCTGATTTTCTTTATGGTAGCAGAGCCAGGGGCGAGGGTTCGAGTGCCTTACCATTGGTGAACCCTCGCCCGATCCCAAACATCAAGGAGAAACTGAACGAGTATGGAATTCTGAAGAGATTTACAGAATATGGTGTGCCGGAGAAGAACATTGAACGCAGATTTACAGAGTATGGTGTGCCGGAGGAATTGGCTGATTTTATTTTCAGCATCCAAAAAAAAAGGAAAAGAAAAAAAAACTGCCGGAGAAATTGACTGATGAAATTGGCTGATTTTATTTTCAGCATAAAATTAAATTTTAAAAAAAAACATCTATTCTATCTCTTCATTTTGTTTTTTAGATGCAGGTGTAAGATAGACCCAATCCGAACAACAAGATATGTGCGCCGATGAAGTCAAACTACACACTAATGGACTCCGGAAAAGCCGAACAAGACGTGCGCCGGAGTGGAGATGCCCTCCAACAAAAAAATCACAACTATGGACCTCGGAAGACCATCTGGGGTGGAGATGCCCTCTAAAATCACTACTATGGACTCCTGAAGAACAGCCGGGGTGGAGATGCCCTCAAAAAATCACAACTATGGACCTCGAAAGATCATCTGAGGCGGAGATGCCCTCCAAAAATACAACAACTATGGACTCCGGAAAAATCACCGGAGTGGAGATGCCCTCCAAAATCAAAACTATGGACTCCGAAAGAACCGCCGGAGTGGAGATGCCCTCCAAAAATCACAACTATGGACTCCGAAAGAACCGTCGGAGTGGAGATGCCTTCCAAAATACCACAACTATGGACTCCGGAAAAAGCGCTGGAGTGGAGATGCCCTCCAAATCATGCCAAGACAAACTCGGCCTCCAAACCCGGCCTCGTTTGAGGGAGGGTGATAGAAGACAAAAATTGAAGAGATATGGAAGAATGTCAAAAAAAGAGATAAAATTGTTATAGATAAAGTCTAGTTTAAATAAAAGATTTATAATTTGTTTTTGAATTCATATTACATTTTGATAGGAGTTTATCTTTATTTTATTATTGTTTGAATAATCACTTTCTCTCCTATATAAACAAGTACCAGTGTAACATTTTGATCAATCAATAAAACACCACATCAGTCTTTATATTTCTGCTAGTATTCTGATTTTCTTTAGTTCCTTCTTCTCAGAAAGTTGTGGCAAATGAGCAATCTCATGAGGCTGAAAAACAATCTTATCCTGATGACCAGATTAATTCTATAGTAGTTAACCCTCATGGTGTTTCAACATGTTCAACCAATTTTGATTCAGGCCCTGATATAGATGTTCCCATTCCTGAAAAAAAAAACGAGGATTTGCAATTATTATTTGAAAGATCAACCGGAGAGGATGCATACATAATGATTGAGTTGACAGAGAATCTATGGAAAATATATTTCTTAGATGATGATTCGGTTACAGAGTAGATATAAATATACTTAGGCTACTACCTTATATCTTAATCTAAGAGATATTACAACACCACTTGGTATCATCTAAACCATACACTTGTCATACATAACAAATACACACATGGCAAGATTATCCAATTAACCTAACAGCCCCCCTCAAACTTGAT
This sequence comes from Gentiana straminea, assembly GCA_036785695.1. Lineage (NCBI taxonomy): Eukaryota > Viridiplantae > Streptophyta > Magnoliopsida > Gentianales > Gentianaceae > Gentiana > Gentiana straminea. The sequence goes on along the minus strand of JAVUPR010000398.1, from coordinate 15,666,207 downwards.
GGGGTTGGAACAACATTAAGTTTGGATCTGAACATCTGGGAGGTTACAGTAGACAGTGGCTTTGTTAGGGCATCAGCTATCTGATCAGCACTTGGAATATACCTCACTTGAAGCTTCTTTTCAAGAACCCGATTTCTGACATAGTTAATGTCAACCTCAATGTGTTTGGTCTTGGCATGGTACACAGGATTACTGGCCAGAGATGCAGCACTAGTGTTGTCACACCAAGCAACTGGTGTCCTGCCTAAGGATAAGCCAATTTCCTTAAGAAGGTGTTGAAGCCACTGCATTTTAGCTGTTAAGTTAGCAAGAGACCTATACTCAGACTCACAGCTGGACCTAGAGACAACATTCTGCTTCTTGGAACTCCATGAAACTAAGGAATCTCCCAAGAAAACACAGTATCCAGCTACTGATTTTCTATCAAAGGAACTAACTGCCCAATCAGCATCAGAATAACCAACAAGATTTAGTGCTATCCCAGGTTTGAAATGAAGAGCATAGTGTAGGGTACCTCTTACATATCTGAGGAGCCTTTTTAGAAACTTCCAGTGGACATCTGAGGGTGCTTGCATGAACTGACTGAGATAGTTGACAGCAAAAGAGATATCTGGCCTGGTATATGTTAGATACTGCAAGCCTCCTATGGCACTTCTGTAAAGAAGGGGATCTGGTAGTGGTGTGCCATCTGTTGGAGCTAATTGTTTCACAGTAACCATAGGAGTAGGGCATTCTTTCATATTAGCAAAGTTCAATCTCTGTAACAGTTGTTGAGCATAATAGGTTTGTGAGAGAAACAGACCAGTCTGATCCCTGGACACTTCCATACCCAAGAAATGAGAAACAGCTCCCAGGTCTTTTAGGGCAAATCTGGAGTGAAGTTGCTGGACAAACTTTTTAATGGTTGTAGTTGAACTGCCTGTTACAAGTATATCATCAACATACACAAGCACAAGAAGTATAAAATCTTTTGTTCTAAAAATAAACAGGGATGTATCAGTCACTGCTTGTGTAAAACCCCACTGTTGCATTTGGTTCCTTAGAGCATCAAACCATGCTCTAGGTGCCTGTTTGAGGCCATAGAGAGCTTTATTCAACCTGCAGACATAATTTGGATATTTTGGATCAACAAAACCCTCAGGCTGGGGCATAAATACAGTCTCTTTCAGGGGACCATTCAAGAATGCATTATTGATGTCCACCTAGTTTATGGGCCAATTAAAGAACACAACAAGAGCTAGAACAACTCTTATGGTAGAGGCTCGTGCAACTGGACTGAAGGTCTCTGTAAAATCAACACCATATTTTTTAAGGAATCCCTTAGCCACCAATCTGGCTCTTTGTACTTCAATATGGACCCATCAGGTTTGGTTTTTAGCTTGTACACCCACCTATTTCCAACAAGATGCTGAGAAGGCCTTGGTGGAACAAGTGTCCAGGTGTTGTTGGCACACAGTGCTCTATACTCTTCTTCCATTGCACTCATCCACTCAAATTTGGACATAGCCTCTGATGCACTTAATGGCTCAGGAGGGTAGTGATGAGATACTGAAGAAGATTTGGAGGTGTTGGAAGTAGAAAGGGATGAGTGATAAGACTTAGGTTTGAAGATCCCACTCTTGGACCTGGTGTGCATATGGTGTGAGGGTGCAGGAGGAGCAGGAGGAATGGGAATAGGAGTTGGTGAGATAGAATCTGAGCTGTGAGATGAGGTACTGGAGGAAGGGCTGGATCTAGTTGTGGTGCTAGAAGGTGACTGACCATCATCACAAACAGGAGGTGACTGCTGTGGAGAAGTATGAGGTACATGACTGGTGTGATACTGAGATTGAGACTGATTACTATAGTATGAAGGTGTAGATGTAGGAAAAGGATGTTCCGTTTGTGGTGATGTACTGGAGTGAGGACTATGTGAAGGAGACATAGGTGCAGGAGTTTGAGGAGCAGATTGTGAGATAACACTGGATGCAAGAACAGGGATATAGCACCAATCAGATTGAATAACTCCAGGATCAATGAGAACCTCTCTAGAAGGCCTCTGTTGAAAACCAATTTTGAAGGGGAAAGTTGACTCATCAAAAACAACATCTCTAGACACATAGAGTCTTCATGTTTCATCAAGACACATGTATCCCTTGTGTCTTGGACTTAAACCTAGATTGACACACCGGATAGAGTGAAACTTGAACTTGACAGATGAAAAAGGTCTGGTATTAGGATAGCTTGTACATCCAAAAGTTTTGAAAGAGAAGTAATCAGGTGTTTTATTGAGAAGGACTTCAGCAGGACTTTTCATGTTAAGGACTGATGAGCGTTTGTTTTCACCAAACAAATTCATAAAATACTCAAGACAACGGTGATTAAACAAGCTCTCTAACCGGCGGTGGACCGGGTCGATTGCGAGTAAAGCTACGAGTCCGAGGTCGAACCCAAAGGAATCGTGCTTGCAAGTACCAAAGTGAACGTAATGCTTAGTCTAAGTGATCAAAGTTCTTAAGGTTTTGTTTACTACAACGGCACTAAATGAATCTAACTAACGAGTCTAAAGATAAAAAGAGAGAAAGAAGATTAAACTACTCGGTTTTAAAGATAATTAAAGAGACATAGCCGAACCATGATCAAAATAGCTAATATCACCCAAAGGAAAGACAAAACCGGGAGTGTGCAATAACGACGAACTCTTGCATTCAATTTCACGGGTACGTGCTCCTAATTCCGGTGCTAAGGTCCGAACAACTCTTCCCCAACACCTTATGTCAAGTCAACTAACCTATCCTAAGAGAGATTCCTCCACAAGACAATCATGCACAAGAGCCGTGTAAACGTTGAAAACGAGTAGCCTCGCACTACAATGCGATCCTAGAACCCTTTTCCCACACCCCTTTCTCTCGAACAACTCTCAAGAGTGATGTGTGTGATTTTTGACCTAGGTGATCAATCTAGCCCAAATCCGTTATAACGAGTTCTAAGACGTGAAATACGCAAGGAACAACAATAAAAAGCACTACCCACTCCCAATTTCATCACCCAAAGGGTGATTTCACTAAATTTCACATGATTTGGCTATGAAGATGTTTAGCTACACATTATATTAATCAAAACATGCATAAAACAATAAATAAGAGCCATAACAAGTAAAAGAGAAGAGAGATATACCATAAAATTGCAGAAATTCGAGATTAGATCCAAAAAGTACAAAATAGAGAAGTAATTAAAAGGTGGTCTCTTAGTGTTTGGAATGAAAATCTAAGCTAAGAAATGGAAAGATTATGCTAAGATATTGTTGATTTACACTAAGAGAGAGTATTCTAAGCTATTACAAAATTCGAGCAAAAGATGGGTAGAGTGTTGCTAAGAAAAGCTTCCTCTCTAAGAAAATGTCTAAGGGGGGTATTTATAGGTGAAGGGAAAATCTGCTGCAAAAATGGTCCAAACGCGCGTTTAGAGGGTTGGAACGGGCGTTTGGCATCTTCAAACGCGCGTTTCGCTTGGCCGAAACGTGCGTTACACATAATTTCGGGCGGGGCTTGACGTTCTTCATCCGGAACGCGCGTTTAGGAAGGTTCACACGCGCGTTTAGGATCTTGGAACGCGCGGTTGGCCTGGTTTCCAAACGTGCGTTTAGAGGGCTTCAACTCGAACCAAATCGAACTTCGGAACGCGCGTTTAGGGATTCAAACGCGCGTTTGGTGTGTGGAACGTGCGTTTGGAGGGTTCAAACGCGCGTTTGAACCCCCGTTTCCCCCGCCTTCACTTTTCTCCTTTTTTGACCCTCGTCTTGCCTCGGTTATGCTTTTTCACCACAAATTGTCATCTTCCGGGTCCTCGAGACACCAATACCCTTCAATGTCATAAACAACCACAAACATCCAAACAATTCCGGAGGGTAAAAGTGCTCGGGAATGGGGTTAATAATAACAAAAAGGGGTATGAATTCATCAAAGTGACGGATTCGTTCCCCGTGCCATAAGCTCACGATATCACCCCGAAAATGGTCTAATTTACCCAAAATTGTGCTGAAAGTGTGATAAGCGGGGGTAATTAATGCACCGGAGTCACGTAAAGTTGACTCCCATCAACCACCCCACACGTAGCCTTTGCTCGCCCTCGAGTAACCTGGGCGTTTTAAAACAAACCAAGGGATTCAACATTGTGACGTAGGTGCTCCTATCCTTACCCTCGAGGTAACCACGAAGTAAGACGAACGAACATACACACACCGGTACAACGTTATCAAAAGAATAGAGTGTGTGTGGGGAAGACGGCTCTTTCATTAGTTCTTTCCCTTCTCTTCTAGTTGGTTCCTCATCTTTCACATCGATGACCACATAATCTCCCCTAGCTTGAGCTTCTTTCCTTTCTACTTCCTTCTTCTTGACATACTCCCCATGATTTTCATCATCTTCAATCCCATCTATATCACCATCCATAGCTCCCGCTTCGGTCTCAATGGAAGTTTTTCTAGCCTTGTCCTCCCACAAGACTTTATTCTCTCCATTAGTTCTCAACACTTTACCACTTCGAGTTAAGATGGCGTTCACACTTCTCGGATTTTTTTCGGTGTTACTCGGTAAACCGCCCTTCAACTGAACATGTTCCACCACTTGACCAAATTGTGTCTCAAGATTTTTTATGGCGGACCCATGTTTGTAGTTCATCTCAACCATGTCCTTCTTTATCTCCGCAAAGTTTTTGTTCATTTGTTCCAAGATGACATCGGTTGAACTCTTTTGAGGTATAGGAGCTAAAGGAGGAGGGTTTTGATGATTGGTAGAACCCTGTTGATTATACCCTCCTTGTTGCCTTTGGTGTGGTGGTTGATAGACATGCCCTTGTGAAGATTGGCTTTGATTTTGGCCTTGTCTATAACCTTGGTTTAGTCCTTGTTTTTGATTCCGGTTCCAACCTTGATTGTTGTTATTCCTCCAAGAACCATCACCTTGATTTCCATAGTTCCCTCCTTGACCTTGTCCCACATAGTTCACATCTTGGGATTCTTCATACGGTTGCCCACCTTGTTGTTCCCCCATATATTGGCCTTGATAGGGGCTTTGCGACTGATTTTGATATTGGGACCCCGTATTCCATTGCTCCATAGAACAAATGCTCATCATCCGCTTAGCCAACTCATTCATGCTATCTTGAGATGGGGTACTAGCTTGCCCTTGAGTCGAGGATTGAGGATAAGCCATATTTTGAGCTTTGGTCGTCATCCTACAATCCTTTGCCGAGTGTGATCCACTACAAATTTGGCAAAGCTTAGCACTCTCATTCTCCTTTTGCAATCTCCCTAACTGTTGCTCCATCGCTTGTACTTGAGCATGATATTGATCGCTTGCTTCAACTTCTTTAACTTCAACCAAACCGGGCTTCTTACTTCTTGTCCCCTTTCTACTCGAAGATATATATTGCCTCGAAGTCTCGGAAATCTTCTCAATTTGGTTCATAGCCACTTCGGGTACCATACTCATAATATCTCCATTACACGAAGCATGTAACGTACTTTGATGAACTTGATCCAAACCCCGGAAGAAAGCATGAACTACCTCGTACGATCTCAATCCGTGCCCCGGGCACTCCCTCAACAAAGCCTTAAACCGATCCCATGACTCATGAAGCTCTTCTCCTTCATATGCATTGAATGACATGATAGCTTCTTTCATATCCATGGTCTTCGACGGGGGTAATATTTGAGCGTAAAAGTCTTTACCACTTCTTCCCATGTGTGTAAAGAGTCATTAGGCAACGAATCATACCACCTCTTAGCTTGCTCTTTCAAGGCGAACGGGAAAAGCATAAGTTTGAGCGCCTCATCACTCACTCCATTGATCTTTGTCGAGTTTACTATTTGGAGAAAGTGATCAATGAATAAGTGAGGATTTTCTAAAGCGGTTCCCTTGAATATAGCATTGTCTCCCAACAAATGTATGATGTTCCTATTCAATTCCAAGTTGTTGGCGGCTACCGGTGGCATTCGGATTGGACTATGCCCCATGTTTGCCGTAGGAGCTAGCACAAAATCTCTACAAGTCAAACCACCTTGGTTTTGCTCTTGTTGACCGTTAAACCAATTTGGCATCGCGTTTGCACCTTGATTGTGAGCTTGGTTCTCGATTTTGTTGAAACCGATTCAACATCCATGCATTGAACTCGTTGCATAAGAGCGGGATCCATTTGATTCCCTTGGGCCTCATGTTGAACATTCGAGGAATAGGCCCATTCGCATTCACAACGTTGTGTCCTTGTCCATTCCCATCTCCTTGTGCATTGTTGTTGACAAGAGGCGGGTTTGGAACTCGGGATTCCATTATTATTCACCAAATTTCCTTCCAAACCTTGTCCACCTTGTTGTGCCATGTCGGATCCTTCTCCCAACTCACCCAAACTATCCTCTTCTATGACCGGAATCAACTCCTCTACTTGACGACCTCTTCTTCGTTGATCGTTTCTACGCCTTGCGTAAGCTTCAATCCCGTCTATGTAAGGTTCGAGTGGTGTTTGAGACCTCCGGGTCATGCACTACAAAAAGCAAACAACAAGAAAACAGTAAAATAGAACCTAGGCCCAAGCCTTCGGTTCACTTACAAGATATCACAAATAGCACACAACTCCCCGGCAACGGCGCCATTTTGATGAGCGTTTGTTTTCACCAAACAAATTCATAAAATACTCAAGACAACGGTGATTAAACAAGCTCTCTAACCGGCAGTGGACCGGGTCGATTGCGAGTAAAGCTACAGGAGTCCGAGGTCGAACCCAAAGGAATCGTGCTTGCAAGTACCAAAGTGAACGTAATGCTTAGTCTAAGTGATCAAAGTTCTTAAGGTTTTGTTTACTACAACGGCACTAAATGAATCTAACTAACGAGTCTAAAGATAAAAAGAGAGAAAGAAGATTAAACTACTCGGTTTTAAAGATAATTAAAGAGACATAGCCGAACCATGATCAAAATAGCTAATATCACCCAAAGGAAAGACAAAACCGGGAGTGTGCAATAACGACGAACTCTTGCATTCAATTTCACGGGTACGTGCTCCTAATTCCGGTGCTAAGGTCTCGAACAACTCTTCCCCAACACCTTATGTCAAGTCAACTAACCTATCCTAAGAGAGATTCCTCCACAAGACAATCATGCACAAGAGCCGTGTAAACGTTGAAAACGAGTAGCCTCGCACTACAATGCGATCCTAGAACCCTTTTCCCACACCCCTTTCTCTCGAACAACTCTCAAGAGTGATGTGTGTGATTTTTGACCTAGGTGATCAATCTAGCCCAAATCCGTTATAACGAGTTCTAAGACGTGAAATACGCAAGGAACAACAATAAAAAGCACTACCCACTCCCAATTTCATCACCCAAAGGGTGATTTCACTAAATTTCACATGATTTGGCTATGAAGATGTTTAGCTACACATTATATTAATCAAAACATGCATAAAACAAGAAATAAGAGCCATAACAAGTAAAAGAGAAGAGAGATATACCATAAAATTGCGAAATTCGAGATTAGATCCAAAAAGTACAAAATAGAGAAGTAATTAAAAGGTGGTCTCTTAGTGTTTGGAATGAAAATCTAAGCTAAGAAATGGAAAGATTATGCTAAGATATTGTTGATTTACACTAAGAGAGAGTATTCTAAGCTATTACAAAATTCGAGCAAAAGATGGGTAGAGTGTTGCTAAGAAAAGCTTCCTCTCTAAGAAAATGTCTAAGGGGGTATTTATAGGTGAAGGGAAAATCTGCTTTGCAAAAATGGTCCAAACGCGCGTTTAGAGGGTTGGAACGGGCGTTTGGCATCTTCAAACGCGCGTTTCGCTTGGCCGAAACGTGCGTTACACATAATTTCTTCGGGGGCTTGACTGTTCTTCATCCGGAACGCGCGTTTAGGAAGGTTCACACGCGCGTTTAGGATCTTGGAACGCGCGGTTGGCTGGTTTCCAAACGTGCGTTTAGAGGGCTTCAACTCGAACCAAATCGAACTTCTCGGAACGCGCGTTTAGGGATTCAAACGCGCGTTTGGTGTGTGGAACGTGCGTTTGGAGGGTTCAAACGCGCGTTTGAACCCCCGTTTCCCCCGCCTTCACTTTTCTCCCTTTTTGACCCTCGTCTTGCCTCGGTTATGCTTTTTCACCACAAATTGTCATCTTCCGGGTCCTCGAGACACCAATACCCTTCAATGTCATAAACAACCACAAACATCCAAACAATTCCGGAGGGTAAAAGTGCTCGGGAATGGGGTTAATAATAACAAAAAGGGGTATGAATTCATCAAAGTGACGGATTCGTTCCCCGTGCCATAAGCTCACGATATCACCCCGAAAATGGTCTAATTTACCCAAAATTGTGCTGAAAGTGTGATAAGCGGGGGTAATTAATGCACCGGAGTCACGTAAAGTTGACTCCCATCAGACCTTAGTAGGAAGACTATTGATCAGACAGACACTATACTGAAAAGCTTCCCACCGTATTTCAGTGGCATAGAGGCCTGAGCAAGAAGGGTGAGCCCTAGTTCAACAATATGCCTATGTTTCCTCTCTGCCCTGCCATTTTAGGCATGAGCATGAGGGCAGGGGTGCCTAAATTGGATACCAGACTCTTTCAGAAAAGGTTCAAAGCTTCTATATTCACCCCCCCAAGTCAGACTGAAGACCTTTGATAGTTGTGTTAAACTGATTTTCAACAAGTTTTTTGAAAAATATGAAGGCATTTAATGCATCAGACTTGGCCTTTAAAGGGTAAACCCAAGTGAACCTAGAGAAATCATCTATGAAATGTATGTAATATTGATAACCTGATACAGATTTGTGAGGGGCAGGGCCCCACAAGTCTGTATGGATCAGATCAAGAGCATGAGTAGCATGGGAGGTGGATACAGGATAGGGCAAAACATGGCTTTTCCCAAACTGACAGGATTCACAAAACATTAAACTAGAATTCAAAGTTGCATTACATTGATTTAAAGCATAACCCAAAACAGTCTTAGAAGGATTCCCAAGTCTTCTATGCCAGACATTGGGATCCTTATCTAGAGCAACAGTTTGAACATTGTTGACAGAATAAAACCTAGGAACTACTGAAGATGCTTGATCACTGGACTTGAGACTGGAGAGGGCTGATTTGGAGTGAAGGGAGGTCTTGGAAGCATGTAAGGGAAGAGCATCCAACTTGTACAAACCATCAAGAATTTCACCTTTGAGAAGAAGAGTCCCTGACTTCTGATCCTTTATGAGACAGATGGAAGATTCAAAGACAACATTAATAGGATTATCATGGATAAGTTTAGATATGCTAATGAGATTCTTGGTTATACTAGGGACATGAAGAAGATCATGGAGATACACAGGCATAAAATGAGTAAACATAGTACTAGAGCCTATGTTCAGAATTTTCAGTTTTTCACCATTACCTACAGTGAGTGCATCATTACCAGTATAATCTGAGTTGATGTGCAAGTTATTCACATCATTTGTAATATGATCAGAAGCTCCACTGTCAAGATACCAGGAGGAGTCAGCAACACTGTGAGGACTGGCTGTGAAAGTTGAGATTTGCCAAGGTGAATTTATATTAGTTGGTGGCACAAAGTCATGCTCAAAACGATGCCAGCATGAAGTGACAATGTGACCAGCTTTGCCAAAAAGTTGACACACCGGTTTACTTGCAGAATTTGCTCCTTGATTCCCAGAATTAGAACCAGGGTAACCAGAATTACCAGAACGTCCTCCTCCTCCTCTTCCACGATTTGATCTACCACCTCTACAAGATCTTCCTCCCCTTCCACGATTAGCACCAGAATTCTGAGAATAACCACTAGAGTTAGAAACCTTACCAGAGTTTTGTGCCATATGTGCTGTAGGGCCTTTAGAGGGTCCAAGAAGACCAGTTGATCCACTGAATCGAGCAAGAAGATGCTCATGTGTAATGAGCTGAGATTGGACTTCCTGCCAAGTGAGAGATCCAATTCGAGCTGTGAGATTGACAATGACAGCTTCATATTCACGATCTAACCCACTGAGTGTTGCAAGAATCAACTCCGATTTGCTAATCGGGTAGCCAGCAGCTGCAAGGTTGTCCGAGTGAGATTTCATGAGTGCCAAATAATTGGCCATGGACTTAGATCCTTTCTCAGATTATGTAAGGGCAGCTTTATATTCCAACATCCTGGCCTCTGAATGAGAATTAAACAGAGATTCAAGGGTAGTCCAGATTTCATGAGAAGTAGAACACCCAACCACTTCTAGGAGAGCCTGCTCCGTCATGGAGCTTAACAACCAGCCAGTGAGAAGAGAATCCGTTTGGCTTCAGACATCGAATGCAGGATTTGTCATGCCAGTGATGGTGTACTGAGGTGGCGCTGGTGTAGATCCAAAAAGAAAGACATCCAGACGATGCCCTTTAACAATGGGAAGAATGGTGTATTTCCAGAGCAAGTAGTTGTCTCTGGTTAACTTGATGTTGCATATCTGAGTTAAGTTGCCAGTGAAAGGTGTTCCTCTAGATCGGAGAACTGCTGGAGCTTGAGGGAAGGAGTTCAGAGGTGGAAGAGCAGCATACGAAAAGGGAATGGAGGTTTGAATCCCAGATATGAATGGGAAATCTGTAAATGGAATAGAAAAGGGGAAAGACGGAGATGGAGTATGTGAGATTGGTGGTACAGTGGTGGTGGTGACAGTGGACGGCACAGTAGTGGTGGTGGTGCTCACGGTGGAGCTCTCGTTCGCTGAAGAGGACGCCCCCGCCGGTGATGGCGGTGTGGGGTCAGCCATACCTGGGCTCGATACCAACAGAGAGAGTTGGAATGGCTTGATATCCTGAACGACTCATGATCAAAATGAGCAGATGCGGCTTATTCATATGGCTGAAGAAAATTCTGGTTACTTCAATTATCAGACCTTCATGAATAAAACTCGTAGTGCAAAATGGACAGAACAGGATACCGAATTGTTTTACGAGGGTGTAAAACAATTTGGTACAGACTTCTCAATGATCCAACAACTCTTCCCCGGGAGGACACGAAGACAAGTGAAACTCAAATACAAGAAATTAAAGAAGAGCTCAAACATCCTTTTAAGGCTTCGTGAAGCTCTTATGAACAGATCCAAAAAGGACATTCTCATTTTGATACGGTGATCAAACGCCTGAAGCAAATTGCAGCAGAAGAAAAGAAAAGCAACGAAAACGATGATGACGACTCACTCAACGTGGAAGAAGGATATGAAGATGAATCCGAACTCCGAAGGAAGAAACGAAGAAGAAGCCGCATCTGCTCATTTTGATCATGACCAAGATGATGTGGACAAGGAGGAGGAGGAGGTGCCAGAAGATGAGGCTACTGAGGCTAATGTTAGTATGTTACTGAGCAGGCATATGATAGCGATGACGAGTTGTTCAGATGGAGTCAATACAAGTGAACTATAGCCCTATTAGCTAATATTGATACGGTCGTCGTTAAAGCGTTCCGGCTGTTGGTTAGTCATCCTGATGTACTCACTCCTCCATGTTTGCCAATGTTGTTGTTGTTGTTTCTACCTGTGAATGTCTTATATATGTATAAGCCTGTTTTTGTTCTTTTTACTAGACCTTACTCAATACATGGTTTTGTTTTTTGTTTAATGTTTTTTGTTTTTGTTATTGTTTTGAGTGGACATGGGTCTGTTTAATTGGAAGAAAATATTTAACACTCTCGGGGGGGGGGGGGGGGGGGGGGGGGGGGGGGGGGGGCTCATCATGATGAAACTCCCGATTACGCCAAAACCGGATGCTTAGGCTTAGGACAATCTCGCGATATAGAAATCTCCTTAGGAAATTCGCGATATAGAAATCTTCGTGATGCTTGTACATATTTATTTTCAAACGACGCTCCAACCATGAGGGGATCTCATAACTCAAAATAAAAGAACTCCAATGTTGTCGGTGGATGACCTCCTTCCACATGGTTAGCTTCCATATGTTAAAAAAGATATGTCTTAATTTAATTACAAGTTTAAAGTTAATTTTTACTCTAAGATGTTCTATATCGTTTAAAAAAAATCATAAATACACTTACACAAGTTGGTTTGAGGGCAGGCGAAGAAAAGTTTATTATTTTTCAACCATAAATGTTTTTACAAGAGAAAAAAACATTAAATAAATTTCATGGCACAAAATCGCTTTCTTTTAAGATGTGTTTCTTTCGTATGTTTCTTTCGTATGCAATGATGTAACATTTGGTAACTAATGAAAACATATTTTTAGGAACAACATAGTTTTTTTGATTGGAACACTGATTATTTTATATTTGAATCATTTTTTACACTGTTGATGCATATTATAGAATGATAGAAAATGAAACGGTGTGTTTGAACATGTTTGATGATGGGGTGGATTCATTAGTGAAAAACATACGCATGTAGCTTAGTAGATAGAGCGTCTGTTTCTCAAACAAAAAAACATTCGCCTGTAGCTCAGTGGATAGAGCGTCTGTTTCCTAAGCAGAAGGTCGAAGGTTCGACCCTTCCTGGCGCGGCCGTTTTGTTAGGATAGTTACATTTTTTCGTTCTTTTAGGCTAGTTACATTTTTTCGATTATTTCTTCGATTCATAAGGTCGCGGCCGTTTTATTAGGCTAGTTACATTTTTTCGTTCTTTTAGGCTAGTTACATTTTTTCGATTATTTCTTCGATTCATAAGGTCGTGGCCGTTTTATTAGGCTAGTTACATTTTTTCGTTCTTTTAGGCTAGTTACATTTTTTCGATTATTTCTTCGATGCAGAAGGTCGAAGGTTCGACCCCTTCCTGGCTTTTTAGGCTAGTTACATTTTTTCGATTATTTCTTCGATGCAGAAGGTCGAAGGTTCGACCCCTCCTGACGCTTGTTTTTCGTTCTTTTAGGCTAGTTACCTTTTTTCGATTATTTCTTTGATGCAGAAGGTCGAAGGTTCGACCCATTCCTGGCTTTTTAGGCTAGTTACATTTTTCGATTATTTCTTCGATGCAGAAGGTCGAAGGTTCGACCCCTTCCTGACGCGTTTATTTTTAGGATTATTTCTTCGATGCAGCGTTTTTTGTGGGTGTTTTTTCGTTTTTTGTAGGCTAGTTACATTTTTTTCGTTTTTTTAGGGTAGTTACATTTTCCGGTGTTTTTTTTCGTTTTTTTAGGCTAGTTACATTTTTTTCGTTTTTTTGGCTAGTTACATTTTTCGATTATTTCTTCGATGCAGAAGGTCGAAGGGTTCGACCCCTTCCTGACGCATTTATTTTTAGGATTATTTCTTCGATGCAGCGTTTTTTGTGGGTGTTTTTTCGTTTTTTTAGGCTAGTTACATTTTTTCGTTTTTTTAGGCTGTTTACATTTGCGGGTGTTTTTTCGTTTTTTTAGGCTAGTAACATTTTTTCGTTTTTTAGGCTAGTTACATTTTTTGATTTTTTCTTCGATGCAGAAGGTCGAAGGTTCAACCCCTTCCTGACTTTTTAGGCTAGTTACATTTTTCGATTATTTCTTCGTGCAGAAGGTCGAAGGATCGACCCCTTCCTGGCGCGTTTATTTTTAGGATTATTTCTTCGATGCAGATGGTCGGAGGTTCGACCCCTTCCTGGCGCGTTTATTTCTAGGGTAGTTACATTTCTTCGATTTTTTTCTTTGATGTAGAAGGTCGAACATTCAACCCACCCTTCCTGGTGCGTTTTTTTTAGGGTAGTTACATTTCTTCGATTTTTTTTCTTCGGTGCAGAAGGTCGAAGGTTCGACCCCAGCTAGTTACATTTCTTCGATTTTTTCTTCGATGCAGAAGGTTGAAGGTTCGACCCCTTCCTGACTTTTTAGGCTAGTTACATTTTTCAATTATTTCTTCGATGCAAAAGGTCGAAGGTTCGACCATTCCTGGCGCGTTTATTTTTAGGATTATTTGTTCGATGCAGAAGGTCGGAGGTTCGACCCCTTCCTGGCGCGTTTATTTCTAGGGTAGTTACATTTCTTCGATTTTTTTCTTCGATGTAGAAGGTCGAACGTTCAACCCACCCTTCCTGGCGCGTTTTTTTTAGGATAGTTACATTTCTTTGATGCAGAAGGTCGAAGGTTCGACCCCAGCTAGTTACATTTCTTTGATTTTTTCTTCGATGCAGAAGGTTGATGGTTCGACCCCTTCCTGACTTTTTAGGCTAGTTACATTTTTCGATTATTTCTTCGATGCAGAAGGTTGAAGGTTCAACCCCTTCCTGGTGCGTTTATTTATAGGATTATTTCTTCGATGCAGAAGGTTGGAGCTTCGACCCCTTCCTGGCGCGTTTATTTTTAGGGTAGTTACATTTCTTCGATTCTTTTCTCCGATGTAGAAGGTTGAAGGTTTGACCCATCCTTCCTGGTGCGTTTTTTTTAGGGTAGTTACATTTCTTTGATGCAGAAGGTCGAAGGTTCGACCCCAGCTAGTTACATTTCTTCGATTTTTTCTTCGATGCAGAAGGTCGAAGGTTCGACCCCTTCCTGGCGCGTTTCTTTCAGGGTAGTTACATTTCTTCGATTTTGGGAGGGTTTCAATCCTGGGAGGCGCGTTTATGGAATGAAACATTGTGTTTGAACATGTTTGACGATTCATACAAACATATGCATTCATTGGTGAAAACATGTATAAAGGGAAATGCATACAAAACAGATGATTAAAGTTTGTTTGGTATTATTGAGAAACTATCACAGATTGACAAACCTCCAATACTCCTACCTAGCTAGTCGCTTTTCTTGGCTAATTGTTTGTTGCCCTCAAATATTTCGAAAACATTTATTGGTGAAAACATGCATAAAGGGAAATGCATACAAAACAGATCCTCAAAGTTTGTTTGGTATTGTTGAGAAACTATCACAGATTGATAAGGCTCCGATACTCTGCCTAGCTAGTCGCTTTTCTTGGATGCTTGTTTGTTGCACTCAAATGTAAATGTTGAGGGCTCTCTCTTACAACCTCTACTTATAAGACCTCTTCGATAGAGGTTTTATAAGGAAATAAATGTGTCCAAGGTGGGACCGTAAAAGTTTAGAAATGTTTGGAAATATATTAAAGTGTGTAAAAAATGTTTTTCCGCTGGTATTTTATTTTTCGAGTTCAGTATTTGTTAAAATTTTCATTTCCTCAAATAAGGTGTGTACACGTTGTCATTTACTTAAATGATGCCTTTAAAGACACCACATCAATCCTATTTGGGCACCCAAATTAAAAAGCACCACACTTACAAATGATATTTTACTTAAGGCACCACATTGAATTTTACGCTTCCTCAACGCACCACATTTTATATAATTCTACCTAAAACACCACACCTATCAAAATATTCCACTCTTAAAAAATAATTACAACATCATCCTTTATATTTCAAAATCTTACAATTTAATGCCACACATTCCACCATCTTTATCCCCTCCCTTCCGTTTTCTTACTTTCCCGTCAGATTCAAAATTTTCTGAGTACGAATCATTGCACTAGATAACAAAATTAAGGAGACAATGAGCTTGAGCAATATGTAATGTCAAAATTCAAAGCACTTTTTCTACTGCATCGATCCATAATCACCTTATGCATTGTTTGAGAGCTTTAACTGAAATTGGAGAATGGCGGCCAAAATTCAAAAGGAAACAAACCGGGTCGATCTTTGACCGGAGAATTCTGAGGCGAGTCCAGATCTGCGAATGGAGGAAAATGGCAGAGAAGATGCATAAGGTGATTATGGATGCACTGACGGTTCCCTGAAAATAGAGGGATGGCGGAGGAAGATGTGGGTGTGGGTCTGACTAGATTCTGGCTAGAAAACAAGTGAGCTTGGTGGATGTGGTTGACTGGGAAACGGGAGTGATGGGTGAAGGCTGGATAAGGCTTGTGATCGGCTATGGTCAACGGGCACCTAGGCTCCGGAGCGCCAGATTCAAAGATGCCGTGGATGAAGAAAAGTAATGGAAAAAACGAGGTCTTTCTTCATGTCTCACTTGAGGTAGAGAGAGTGGGGAGGAGACGAGGTGGAGTTCTATGGTGGAGCTACCGCAATAGCTTTACTGCCGGATATATTGACGTGAAAGATTTGTTCCGGTGAGGGAATGGGAAGAAGATGAGTGGGGTGTAAATGTAATTTTTAGATTTAAGGTTTATTTTATGGAAAAAAAGAGTTGTCAATAGTGAAACCGATCTGGATATAGTTAATTTTGGTTTTATACAGTGTAGTGTCATCAGTAAAGTCTATCATTTAAAAATTTAACGTGTGGTGCCTTAAGTAATCACACAATTTTTATATAGATGTGGTGCCTCAGGTAGAAAAACTGTGGTGCCTTTAAAGGCACCCATACTTAAATTTCTTTCTTTCGACACATTCTAAGCATTTTGAAACTTTGAGAAAACTTTTCGGCAATATTGATCATTGAGTTTTCTTTGTCACATACTACATGCTTAAAAATTAGGGCTTTTAAGGGCACCACAATAAATCTACCATTACCATTAAAAACATCATAATTTATATATATTTTTAAACCTTGGTGTGGTGCATCATGTTGATTTGGTGCGGTGCGCCGTTGCCCTTAAAGGCTCCCTAAAAATTTTGAAGAAAAAAAAAAAAAAAAAACCACCACATATGCATGAATTTTTTTTTAATTTTTTTTCACTTATGCATGAACATGACAAAGATAAAATAACTAAATTGTATTTAGTGCAAAAACTTTAATGTTACTGCTGGAGTTGTCGGAATCTGAATCCGACCCGAAAATCCGATTCGATTGAATCGAGTCGAATCAGAACCCACACAGATTCTTCTAGATCTTGATTGGATCAAGATCTATTGCGGAAGCATGAATTTTACGATCTAATAACTGATGAACGATTAATTAATACCTTAAAGAAAGCCTACGAGATTACCCAACCGAATCGAGATGCCGTGATCTTTCGGATTGTATCTCCAAGCGACGACTGGTGGACATCGATCCCGTATTCGAACACTCTTCGAGTATGCCTTCAAGAAAAACTCTAGTTTTTCTTCTTCCCAATGACTAAGACAAGAAAATAAAATTTCTCTCCATTTACGTTAGATTTCTGATCAAATTTGGTATTGGATAATAACCATACACACAAATTTATCTTTTCCTTTAAGGAAAAATAAAATATTTATTCAGTAGGAAAACAAATTTCCTATTTATCCAATTACAAAACTAGTTCAATATAAATAATTATATTTTCCACATTATAATTAATTAGGAGAAAATTTATTTTCCCAAAATCAATAAAATATGGCGTCATTTTTTATGTCATTTGGGAAAATAGAAAATGTCTTTTCTATATTACATATTATTTACCGAATAAATAATATCCGCATATTCATTAAATCGACCAACTATTTAATTTATTCTCGAGGTTCCAAAATACGAGAATGCACTCGCGTGTTAGGAGCCAACCCGGGGACCATGGACTTATAACCAGTAGCTACAATAAATTGAATAAAATATTTATCGAACAGAACTCTAATAAACTTATTAATTCCGGAATTACGCCACCGTAAATCCGAAACAGAACTCTATCGATTATAGATATAACTTATTTTCAAAGTGTTGAGTCAATAAGTGTCCATTGATATAATCATTACATATAGACTAACCCTCCATAGACTATCCGTAATGAAGCGGGAATGTTTTCGTAGACCTTCTTCGTCGCATCTTATCGTTAGTTACCATTAACCCACTAGTGATCAATTAGTTCATAACCAATATGAACTCCACGGATCGATCAGTTTCTAGGATTAACAAATAAGGGGATTGTCTTTCTACTTCCCGCAGGAAGGAATGGATTCCGTATCTGTGAGACACATTCCCAGCTACTCATTCCCGATAGTGCCAACGTGAAAGTGATTCGGACCGCGCCTCTTAGCAATCCTTAACGAACACATCAAACCTTATATATCTTGAAACAAGCAGGAGTCGGCAATCACTTCAGGATTAAGGTTAATCCATATATGATCATCTTGTGATTCAATAAGATTTCTCAATCACGGAATTATATGAGAAATGCATATTAAATCGGTCAAGTTCTTTATGACTAAATCATATATAAATGTCCCACTTAGATAACCAATATCGACGGTCCGGATAAGACGGTAACACCATAAAGTGTTCTGTGCGCATTAATGGTGGTTTAATCAATAGACCCCACACTTTGATTAAGTTCACCACAGACTATCAGTTCAAGTGTATCACCATAAACTTAATCCTCACGTGTGACACACACTAAGTTATATGGCTACATATGATACAACTTGAGGGTTTTTGTAGTGTATTACTTATGAGCACGAAGCAAATAATAAGATGAGAATAAATCAGTCATTTATTATTTATAAAAACAACTACATAAATTGTCTTTTGGGTGCTACTTCCAACAGTTACATCATAAATATATTATCCACGCAAACATCAGCACATTACGTACCATAACTTTACTTCCTCTTAGGGGATGGCTCGGGTAAGTATCTGGGGTTTCCATAAATGATAGGGAGGAATAAGCGTCAAGTGTTTGCTTTTTGAGGGATAAAATTCGTACCACTCTCACCGGCGGGAAATAGGTATTTATTAAGTCGGCTCTCCACTTTACGGTGCTTTAAGATACTTATAATCAAGGATGGCTCAAGGGAAGCTAAGTATTGATGGGGTTTCCATAAATGATAGGGAGGAAAAAGCGTCAAGTGTTTGCTTTTTAGTCTAGGCAAACAAGCGGTTGAGGGATAAAATTCGTAAAATCAATGTGACTAATCTCAACCCTAAGGTAGACAAAACCAAAAATGTGGATGGAAGGACAAATTACTCTCACCGGGGTGCGAACTCCTAAACCCGGTGCTGCCAAAGGAGGTATTTATTAAGTCGGCTCTCAACAAGTCATACCCACATACATTATGCAAGTTCTAAGACGTGAAACATGCAAGAAACAACAATAAAACACACTTTTTCATCACCCAAAGGGTGATACCCACATGACCCGGCTATGGGGAGGAATTAACTATAATCAATTAAAACATGAAAGAACTTGACCAAATTATTCGGGTTTTCTTTTCGAATTTTGCCCAATGAGGACACGGATAATAAATGCAAGATATTACACTTTCTAACTCCTAAAAACGGAAGAAAACAACTCCATTCGCGTCTCCTCCCTTTTCTGGAAATTTGCAGCTTTTTATAGCAGGAAAACGACCCAAACGCTGGTTTGAAGGCTCTTAAACCAGCGTTTGGAGGGGTGTACTCTCTGTTTCCATTCTTGGCACTTGAAACGCCGGGTTTGGGAGCTTGGAACCGTGATGCGTTGGAAATCTCTTTCAATTATCTACAACTTTCATGAAGAAGTCATGACCATAAAATGCCTCCATCATGGGTCAAAATGCTGCTGAATCAGAACGGACCACAAGGGTACCAACCATTCCTCTCCCTTTTCTTCCTCTTTTTCTCTTTCCTTGACTCATTGTTACACCTTGACCATGCTTCTCATCATAATTCTTTGCCTTCCGGGTTCTCGAGACTCGGGAATAGGGTCAATATCACTAAAAAGAGGTAGTAAACTATCAAAGTGACGGATTTACTCCCCGTGCTAATAATTCACGATATTGCCCCTAAAACGGTCTAAATCACCAAGAAACGTGCTAAAAGTGGGATAAACGGGGGTAAAAGATGCACCGGAATCATGTAAAGTTGACTCCCATCAGCCTGGGATTTTGAGACTTTGAGTGTTTTAATCTGGCAGTATTGGCAAAGCAGTCCTGGAGAATCCTGACCAATCCGGGCTCGCTGGCGGCCCAGGTATTACATACGAAGTATTTTGAGGATAGTACTATTCTAGAGGGTCGGGATCTCATGTACAATGGGATAAGATAGAGAGTTGGGGATGGGGAGTCGGTATATGCCTTCCATGATGCATGGGTCAGTAGAAAACCTTCGTTTCACATACCTTTCGCAGGGCATGGGCTTCCGACATATTCCACTGTTTCTGGTCTTTTTATACCCGGTTCTAGAGTATGGGATACGCAGCGGGTGCAACAGTTATTTAGCCCTTGGGAAGAATACGCCACATTGGAGACCCCTGTGGCTCCTGAGGGGCATCCGGATCGATTGATTTCGCACTATGATTGTTGAGGAATCTACACTGTCCGTTCGGGATATTTCTTAGCCTTATCGCTTTATCGGCAGTCATCCGGAGCTGGGCCGTCTACTTTGACGGGACAGATCAAGATTTGGAGGAGCTGTTGGCGGCTTCCGGTTCAGCCGCGTATTCAGCATTTTCTATGGCGATACTTGCACGACTGCCTTGCTATTGGTCAGGGCTTGTAGAGGCGGAATGTGGGGGATGGTGTTTGTCTGGCATGTGGGGAGGCTTTGGAGCCGATGCGGCATGTGTTATTTGAGTGTGACATGGCAGCTAGAGTTTGGAGAGGGTCGCCGTTTGGTGAGACTTTACAGCACCTTCGCTCCGCCTTCTTTGGCGAGTTTTTTTTACCAAGTTGCTTGAGGATTAGGGTATTCATGGCACGGCCATGTTTGTGTGGCCTATGAGGGGAATCTGGAAGGCGCGTTGCTCGGCAGTGTTCGATAACCAGGTAGTCTATGTCTCTACGATATGCACGCGATCTTTGGCAGCTTCGGCTGAGTATGTGAAGGCCATGGAAAGCTATAAGACCCAAGTTCCGGCGCCCCATTTACCGGACAAATGGGCGAGGCCCCCGATAGGCGTAGTTAAGAGTAATGTGGATGCCTCAGTTACAGACAGGGGTAGGCGTTGGAGTGATTTTTTGAGACTCAAATGGACTAGTGCTTCACTCCTTTGCGTATCACCTTGATCCGGACGACCCAATAGAATACATGGAGCTTAAGGCTATTTCCCTGGCCTTGGAAGAAGCAGAGCACTTAAATTCAGAGGCTAGAGGTGGAAAGCGATTGTTTGGCTTGTATTTCGCGACTTCGGCGACCAGGGGAAGATCTCACAGCATGGGGCTGCTTAGTATTGCCTAGTTTTGTTTCTTTCTTTTTCTTTTTTGTTCGTTAGCGAATGGGGAATATCTCAACGCATCTTCTAGCTAGACATGGTTTATATGTTTTCACTCGGACACCTTGGGGTTCCACACCCCCGGGTGATGTTTTGACCGCTTGTTTGGCGGATCTTTATTAATAAAGCTCTTTATTTCCTCAAAAAAAACTTCACTTCCTTTTCTTATAATTTTTTTCCCAATTACTTCTTTCATCTTCTTCAAGAATCCTATCATCTAGATTGCACGGATAGTTTTGAAAAAATAGGGCACGAGTGCAGGGGTCCAAATGTAAATATTAAAAATATAGGGACAAAAACGTAAATATTAAAAATATAGGGACTAAAATATGATTTACAAAAAAACTATAAGCACCAAATGAGGACCACTAGAACTTTTTCTTCCAACGGGATTTGATTTGGTCCAAATGAGAACTACATATGTCCCTAATGGGCAAGAATATGTTTATTTTAAGCGAAACTACGCTGTTTTGAGTAGAAAAGTGTCTAAAATCTAGTAAAAGTGTCCATATTTCCGGACATGCGTGTCCAAAAATTTTGTAAATTCCGATTCGGTCCGATGGCGTGTCCGGCACGCGTGTCCAAATGTTTTGAAACTTTCAACGGCCTGATGGCATTTCTGACACTGTGTCCGGCGTCCGATGCGTGTCTGTGTCCGGTGCGTATCCGACACGCGACACACCTATTGTACGGAGTGTCCGTACAACATAGCCTATCATGTTCCATAAGTAAATCAATCACAGATTCTTCCCTTTAATTCCATCAATTCAGGCAATTGTAAGTATATCCATGGTTTCCATATCCTAGAATTCAGTGTGTTAGAAATTAGACTTAGATTTTATGCATGTTTGAGAGAGCACATTCTGATGGAGTTCGGACCGCACCTCACCACGTGTCATTACCAAAATTGCTAAGCATTTAATAAAGCAATAACGTCAAAGGCCCAAAACTCCACTTTAAGCCTAAGGGAAGATCTGAACCCCATGTGGAAGATCGGCATGGCTCGCTTCTCAGTCCACCACAGGTCGGTCAGGGCGCAACGGAGCAGGGCCAACGTAGTTTGGGTCATAACGACCCTGGGGGCTCGACGCAGTCAGCCAAAGCTACCGCTTTTATTTAGTCCACGTGTGTATATTCGCAAGATAAATATGGAAAGAATCCTTAGACATAATGACTATGATCCTACATTTAAATAACGAGATTATCTCCTAAAATCAAGGGATAAACACGGACAAATCCTTTTCTTAAGGGACACGAGATAGGGTCCACAATGGACAAGGCACATGAATGCCTAGGGCAAAGCCCCTCTATATAAACAATCACAAGAACTACGAAGAGATTTGATTCTTGATTCATACAAAGGATACATAGGCAACTTGGGATCTCATGCTCAGTCTAAAAACACCGAAATAACCCCCTCGTTTCATATCGTTTCTGGTTTTTGGATCTTGCTTAGTTGTCACTAGAGAGTACGGCCCGGAGTTATTAACAGACGATTTCCAGCATCGTCACATTCCATGTTTAAAAGTGTTAGATTCAAGCATTTATACTTTAATTTTATGCATCGTCACATTCCATGTTTAAAAGTGTGGATCATGGTTAAGTATCAAAGACAATGAAAAATAAAAGGGTCCCGGTCAATAATTTCCTTGTTCGCAAGGGAGTTGTGGGTGAGATATATAGTTGTGGGTGAGATTGGATGATTATTGACCAAATGTTGTGGCATAGGATTTTTTTTTCCTCAAACAAAATTACCTCATTTTTAGAGGACGACAAATACCTCACGCACATGGTGGGACTCGAATCCATTACATCTAGGTTCTGAGACCTCTACTTAACTACTTGAGTTAAGTCTCATTGGCCTTAAAACATACAATTCTAGCCCTTTTGTTTCCCATGTGCTTATAATTTGGAAGAAGGTCATAAACAGGAGGTTTGGTGTTGACTACAAAAGGTTAAACGAAGTCACCGTTAAGGACAATTTACCAAGACCGATTTGAGATTAAGTTTCCACAGGATCACCCTTCAAAAAAAAGTTTCCACAGGATCCGAATGAGAGAAGAAGACACTTATGAATTCTTTATCATGTTATATTTGTTTCACCAATCAAATATATTATTATAAAAAGAACAAATTTTACAATATAAGATTTATATTTTTACGAATGTGCTTCATCATTTTATCTAAGATTCTATTATTCATGGAGCTCTAAAACATACTTCCTTCAAGACTATTCTATAATTGGTATAAGACTTTAATATTTTATCTTAGTAATTTTAGTTTCTTTTACTTATTTTGACACGTTTGTCATTTCATTAGACAATTTTGTCCTTTAAATTTCATATTCTCCGGTGCAATATGCCCGGGTTTTATGCACATGTGTGTATATATACACACATGTCTATATGTGTCATTATATATTTGTAGTCAATGTAATAATTATATAAAGTTTTGCATTTTTCATGATTTTATATTAAATTCATTGAATATAATTTTTTGTTATCTTGTATTTTCCAAAAGAAAAATCTTTGTATTACAAATACTTTAGCAACATGTAATTTCAATCTAATGAGAGAATACAAAACGAAAATACTTGCTTCATTTTTCTACAATATGGAGTGCTACCGCAGTGAAAAAAATGACCATTTTATTTCGGAGTAATGATAAGGACCAAATCGACATAACGGATGACACAACATAATTTCTCACCCTTGATTTTCAATAGTCTACATCACTTCCACTTGAGACTCATCAAAATCAGGGGTAGATACTAGGTTGTGTCACTCGTTGTGTCAATTTAGTTGTGTTATTATCATTGCTCTTTATTTTGAGATACGATTGCAAGTTACGATAAACATCAAAGCAACGAAATTCGTTTAAAGAGCAATGTGGAATTACAAGCCCCAACTTAAGAGACCATTTATTAAATCTAAAGTCTAAATTCAATAAGTAACGCCGGATACCGGGACTTATCTCTGAGTAAAAGTCAAACTAGACACGATCCGAGTCGAACTCCGGATAAGTAGAACCACTTGATTCTGGATACTTGAAGCTTTAAGCGAAAAAAAAATGCAATAAGTAGCTGAAATATGAAAATAATTAAATTGTTTGGTAACCTATTTAATTATTTTAAATCAAAAAAATACCGTATTTTACAAATTTTCCATTATTCTTATAAGACATGTATACACATAAACTTCTTATTCACAACATCTAAGAGATTAAAGAAACTAACAAGTACACAACATCTAAGAGATTAAAAAAATAACAAGTATCTTCAAAAAAAAAAAAAAAAGAAGTATTTAGGCAAATCTAAAGTATAATGCATTTGGAGTAAATGCACTACTCATACATACATACATATACATGATTTGCACAATGTATCAGATCTTAATCTTAAATGCTCAAATATATTGTACTTCTATGGATTACATAAAAATCAATGGTGTAAATATTTATTTTGATATTTTATTATGTCACAAACATTTCTCTAATTAATTATGTATGTATGAATTGCACTAAGTAAATTTTCAGGGGCATTAAGTGCTGAAAATTTTGTGGGCGATAACAATATTGAAATCCAACCAAAAAAGCTTTGGCGACCAAAAATGCCCTGCAAAGACAACTTTGCAGCAAATGAATCCCCAATAGTATTTCACATTGTACAATAAAAAGCCAATAATTTGTTTGTCAACAGATCACAAAGGCGACACACCATTTAGAGAGTGCAGAACAACCCCAAACATAAATAATGTATAAAAATGAAACATAAACCTCATGAGCGAATCTACGTGTACCAATACGGGATACGTACACCACGAAAATGATAAATTACACTAAATTTACTTTTAGAAAACTTTTATGAACGCCACTGAAAAAAATATTACTCTTAAAAAAAATTATGAACCCCACTGAACAATTTTTTTTAGATCCGTCACTGCTCATACCCATCCACGTACTCTAATTGTATGAGTGTGATGTTGATTTTCCAAGTACCAAAACACACAAACTCACAATGAAGAATGACTAGTATATTACTAACTATTTTCAAATATGAAGAATGCGTCACGGAAATACACAACATACATGGCCGGCCCTATACTAAGGCCCGCGAGACCTGGGTCTTAAGTCCAACAGTGTCGGAGAGCCCTACGGTACATGTTTAGCTAAAAGAAAAAAAATATTCGTTTAGATTTAATCCAATCCAACCTAATATAATATGTTAACTTTCTTTTTTGATAAAGACCCAATTTTTTTTTTTACTCTAATTGATAAAGGTCCCAATAAAAAAATTTACCCAAAAAAATAGACATACAAACAAGTTTTATTAATTTTTGCATTTACGGATGTTTAAAACGCGATAAGTGTTGGAAAAAAATATAGTATTTAGGATTTGACAGAGAATTAGAAACTCCAAGGCACGTTAATAACGTTGTCTTTTAAGAGATGTTTCGTCTCACACGATTTGTCACTAAGGGATCAAATGAAAATCTCTTTCAGGATACAATGGGGGTGTTTGATTCAAACAATGACTTGTTTGAATCAAACCCGATGACACTCAAAGTTTTTCTGATGATTTTGTCAAACTTATGAATTTTCGTCTGCATACTTATGCCTTTTATAGGTTGCAAAGTACCCCATAAACAAATGGAGGTACTCCTTGCACGAAAGGATAGGGTTATCACTGTTCCACCGGATGAAAACATGCAACCCTTACACGATTAATAGGAAACCACATCCAAACACAAGAAAGCAACTACACAGTAGATATAATAAATTATCATTGTAAAAACAAGAAATGCCAATATAAGAAACTTCATACAGCTGTTTATTTGACATTTTTAACTGAGGTGAGTCCGTGGTTCGTGGAAATCCAACCTGGAACAATCCAATAGTTATCCGTAAAAATGCATCATGTCATGATAAAAAAAGAATATCGATTTTGATGTAAAATGGAAATTATTCAAAATAACATACCTGTGGCATATAATTTTTTTTTTTTTAATTTTCAATCACCGACATAGAAAGATCGCGCGCGTTTGAAATGCTGCATTCATGAGCTCATGGCTTCAGTAAATTTTATGAAACTCAAATATAAAGTAAACAACAAACCAATGCTGCATAATATTTCATAAATCAATTGTATTGCAAAGCTATTATTAACTAAAATTGTTCGGCAATGCCGAAGAGTAAGGCATCAACTCCATAAGAGAGGGGGGGCACTGGAAATGAGGAGGCAGACACCTACCTCACCCTAAATAAATCTGGAGATTCAACATCAGCTACGTTAATCGACAAGTTTAATTCACGATATGTTAGATCTGGCCAATCTACTTTTCGTACCTCGTAAATTTACACGAAGGACTTGCACGGTGAAATGTTAATTAGGACATAGTCTGAATCAATCTTTAGGAACGTGCTAATCATTGTCGATAGCTGCCTAGGGAGGTTCTCGGTCTTGAGCCGACACTTTCTAGAACTTATTGCGTGTGGGTTAATACAACCAAGTAAGGAGGTTAACTGCACATAGACGTTTACTGTCCTTGCAAATTGAAGTAAACAAGGCTAGGAGATTGCACCCGTAGCTAAAACTGAATTAAAATATAAGTTCTGATTGAATAGGAGAATTACAGGGAAAGTAAACATAATGATTAATTACACCAAATTAGGAAATCGGTTATGAGGGGGAATACCAACTTTATTTTTAGTCAATATGTTGGTTGTAGACCATTATATTTGTTTTAGTTAGATTAATACGTCTATTATCAGTGTTGCATTGTCCCTGTGGGATCGATATTGACTCGACTTTGCTATGCTGCGATTGACCTAGTACTCTTGCTAGTAGTTCGTGAGTAGCACGCGATCATTTACATGCAGGAAAGAAACCTATTGGATGCAAATAGGCGTACAAAGTCAAATATAATCATGATGGTTCAGTAGAGAGATACATGGCTAGATTAGTGGCAAAAGGGTATACTAAAACATATGGTATTGATTATCAATTAACCTTTTCTCTGGTTGTCAAGATCACCACAGTCAGGGCTTTACGTGCAGCAACAACAGCTAATAATTGACATTTCCATC
Source organism: Gentiana straminea (assembly GCA_036785695.1). Taxonomy (NCBI): domain Eukaryota; kingdom Viridiplantae; phylum Streptophyta; class Magnoliopsida; order Gentianales; family Gentianaceae; genus Gentiana; species Gentiana straminea. The sequence goes on along the minus strand of JAVUPR010000398.1, from coordinate 15,639,110 downwards.
AGATGGATGTCAACACAGCTTTCTTGCATGATGACCTTCATGAGAAGTGTACATGCAATTGCCCCTAGGTTTTGCAACAGACAAACAAAATCTTTGTATGGACTAAAGCAAGCCAACAGACAGTGGAATTGCAAGTTAACTGAATCCTTGGAGCACAAGGTTTTGTTCAGTCAAAGCATGATCATAGTTTATTAACCAAAGGCTCAAGACACTCTTTTATTGCTCTGCTAGTTTATCTAGATGGCATCATAACAGTAAGTCCTGATGATTCAGCAAGTCAAATATGCATTGCATCAGCAGTTTACCATTAAAGACCTTGAAAAATTGAGATATTTCTTAGGTATAGAGGCTCCCAGAACTCCTAAAGGCATTTCTATTTCTCAAAGGAAACACACACTAAACATTCTAGAAGAATATGAATTTTTTGGGGCCAAGCCTGCCAAAACGCCCATGGACTCCAAGCAGACTTTACAACATAGAGATTCACCAACATTGGAAGACAATACTACATACAGATCACTGACGGGTAAGCTGGTTTATCTCACTTTCACAAAACCAGACATAGCTTTTGCAGTTCAGCAGCTGAGTCAATTCTTAGACACTCATACTGAAAATCATATAAAAGCTGCATACAGGTTGCTGGGATATTTAAAGGCCAATACAGGGCAATGTATGTTTTTTCCAGCCTAGAATGACTTTGTTTTGAAGGGTTTTACAGATAGTGATTGGACATGATGTCCAAAAACAAGTAGGTCAGTATCATGATACATGATGCTTTTAGGGGATGCTCATATCTCTTGAAAAGCCAAGAAACGGACAACTGTAGCAAGGAGTTCCTCAGAGGCTGAATACAGAGCTATGGAAAATGCAGTTTGTGAACTTTCAATGTTTGATTTACATCCAACAAGATTTGAAGGTTCCTGTTTAGATGCCTGCTCTACTATTCTTGACATTGCAAGTGTCATGCACATTGCTTATAATCCTGTATTTCATGAAAGAACCAAGCAAATTGAAATTGATTGTCATGTCGTAAGAGACAAAGTCAAGTCTGGACTTGTCAAACTCTTTCCAGTAAACACAAAAGAACAAGTACCTGCAATTGGCCTTATATGCACCTATTTTTTCTTATCTGCTCGACAAGTTGGGAATTTCAAAGATATTTCAAAGGTCCGGTGGCTGAAGGAAGTGCTGAGTGCAAGTTGATCATGTACCATTCTCATCTTGAGGGGGTGTTACAGTTTATGTGCTGAATGAAGTGCTGAGTGCAAGTCAGCTGAACTCTGGAGACTCGCCCGATCCCATGAGACACAACAGACTGCTGAGTTAGTCAGCTGAGTAACTATGAATAGAAAACGGTTACTTAGTTAGATTGTGTTATAACCGTTTGTAACTTACTTATAACTGATTCATGAGGTGTAAGAAGCTATAAATACCCCATTAACAATAGCATTGTAACTTAACTTGTTGATTATTCTTTGAATAATAAACTTTCGCATTCTCTTTCGTTTTCATTTGTTCTTTACAAACTTCAACATGTACAGTCTCTCAAGCTTCAACCACAGTTTCTCTACTGTATCCTCTTCAGCAACCTCTGTGATGATATCATTTGACAAGCACAACATAATAGCTGAATGTGTTTTCTCCTCCAGACCGTCTCTCTCAGCAGCACTTCCTTCTGTTGATTTTGACAGAGGACCCCGTAGTCTCGGTTGTTTCAACAAAGCATGCATTTTGATCTTCCACAGACTAAAATTGTTTCTTCATGTAAACTTGTCAATTTTAACGTTTAAAGCAGACATCTTTCTCACCAGAAAAACTTGCGTTGATCCCAGATCCTAGCGTCAATCATGACCTTGGTGCCAGTGAACCTTGCTTCGACCAAATAATAGATTTCCTGATGAACCTTTCGCTCCTATACCGGTTTGTTATAACGGACCGATCAGGAAGTGATAGTTATTGTGAGTAAAGAACAGAAAAATAAATGAACAACAAGTACTGAAACAAGAATAACACAAATTTAACGTGGTTTCCGGCAATGTGTCAACTACTCCACGGAAAAACTAGGATTATTTTATTATCACATACAATCTACTTGCAATACAGATGATATTTATAGGCCTTGGGAATCCAACCCTAACCGCCTTGACAGTCAACCCAGGTAATGACTGAAATACCTCAGAAGTAACTTGACCAAAACGGAAAACCCATGCAGACGTGTTCCCCAAGTAAAGCTGAGAACCGACTCAACAGACTCAACAGATGATCAACCCTACTGACTTCCTAAACCGAACACCAGACTCAGTAGTAGCCCATTGATGTGCTGACCAAACCATAGGCTTCCACCAGACTCAGCTGAGTATGCAACTCAGCTGACCAACTTCAATATGCATAGTTTAAGTCGTCATTACACATCCAAACAACTAGACAAAAAGGGAGGAATTTCTAACCTCCTAGACAACAACATAAACATAGGCACAAGTGTTTTTGGCATACATAGATACACAAAAAGGAGATTATTTCACTTCATATTCTTGCTTGTGTAGTTTAAAGATATTAGATATATTTCAATACTATCTAATGTCTCTAATACACAAATAGCTTATTGAACAAAATTTTAGTGCCATCATACATAACATAATTCACCATGGTTGAAACATGAAACGACTTAAGATCCTTTCTCTGTTCTCAATTTTTTTGATTGGACTTTGCGGCTTAGAGCTTGGTTCATTTTTTTAGCGGTGCCAGTGCTGCTGGTAGGCTACCATGGCCTCAACCGGCTCTTCAATTGGCTTGGTAACAACATGAAAAATCAACTCAGGGGTAATATGTTGAGTAGTTCCCCTAGTTGAATCTTCAGGGCTTGCCTAGGGCGCAGTGGGAATAAACACAAGCGGTCTTTTGACTGCTACTGGCCGGCTGCACGGAAGCTGTATGTTCCAAGATGTTTTTCGTTGTTGGGCTGGAAAGATTGTCTGTCCTAGTGCTTTGTGTGGCTATATCAGTGCTTCTTGAACCACCCTTTAATTTGCCAAGTGAATATGCATTTCTACTTTCATCACTTGTAAGAAGTTCAGAGAGACATCTTTAAAACCACATAGGTACAAACATTATTCCCCCGATATATTATATCATAATATTTTAACAAAGTACAATCTTTCTTATGCACAACAAGCTCAATATCCTTCACGTAACAAAAAAGCATAAAGTATCTAACATTAGCAGCCTTATAGATCTACAAACTGGAAGAAAAAAAAAACTTCGCAACAATTAGTTACTCTTGATACTTTTTCCCTGCCTTGCTTGTTTTTATCTAGGATGCACAGATACGGATAAACGGATACGGGATACGCGGATACGGGATACGTAGATACGGGATTTTCTTAAAATATAGGATACGGATACGGGGTGTATTTGTAAATAATGAAAATATAAGGACCAAACTGGAAATAATTAAAATGCGAGGACAAAATTGTAAATATAAATACCCCAGAGTCCATATAAAGATTAACGGAGAAGATGGAAAGAAAAGTTACAATTCTTGGGACGGAGGAATTTTGGGACTTTGAAAGGGCACAGAACTTAATATTCACGACAATATGAAAAAAAATCAACTCTTCTCATTGTAGCCGTATCCGAAGACGGATACGCGTTTCTTATCAGAATTCACGTATAATACCCTACTCCCGACCCCTAGGTCCACTGGGGTCATTCTAGGAGGGGTTGCGAAGCTCTCGCCGCGACTTCATTAACTAGACTTTAATTCTCAAGATAATTCAATAAAACTACAATTAAATTTACAAATGTACACTAACTTTTTCAATTATAAAATTACAACAAATGAAATACTACAATTGTAATTAACATAATTTATATAGAATGTTCTAAATCCTGGTCCATGTCATCGTTTTCATCCTCATTACATCTCCTTCGAACCATTACCTGATTTTATTTATAGAAGAAAACAGAACAAAACAAAACAAACACACAAGAAACAAATAAAACGAGTCGTCAGCAAAAACGCTGGTATGTGCACGTGCGAGAATGTTATATATATATTTTTTAAAAAAATGTTGTAACAATATATACATTTTCTAGAAATCTTATTCGAGTATTTATGTAATAATATAGTTGTTTAAAATTTATATATCAAGTTCAAGTCAAGCAAGCTCATTCGAGATCCGTCAATTCATCAAGTTCCCTTACTAGACATCGATACAGCTGATACGATTGTCTCTACCTTATGACTCCCCGTTCACCACCTTATATCCACAACAAGTAATTTTTATAGTGAAGTCCGTCCTTCCGACACCCAATCTCCTGGGGCTTCCGGAGAGTCCACTTGCCTCGGACCCCACAACCGCGGTCACAGACCCAATGCACAGCTAACCCGACTGTGAAATCCTCAGCGGGCCCATCGAGGGAGTACGAGAACGAGAACGAGAACCATGCCGCCGAAGCGGGAACTAGCCATGCCGCCGAAGCGGGAAATGTATAAGTACAATATACCATACCGCATGAGGCGGGTAGTACGGTACCATGCCACCGAAGTGGGACATGCAATGACATTTGTACAAGGTTTCAATTAAGCAAGTTATTATCATTAAAACGAGAGAAATCATTAATCATTTTTAACACGATACATATTATATATCTATATCAATAATATATACTCAATTAAAATACTTTGAAAATACTTTAAAAAAACACACTTGGCTTGTATATAAAATAAAATTTAACTCACATATATATTGGTTCGCTTGCCACTGAAAGTCGAAGCATTCAACCGATCGAATAGTTGTAATAGATAGATATTGCCTACGTATCAATTCATTCTTCAAAACACCCACGTACGTTGCATTAGTGCAAATATATATATATACTAGTGCTGTGAACGTGCTCCGCACGTTTAGGCCCTCGTTATGGGTGTGGTTACGTTTATATGAAAGCGGATTATGTAGGGATATTTTGGCCTGCCTGAGTTGTATTTACATTGCCTTAGCTATTGTGTCTGGCTCATGCAAAAGCTGTTGTAGCTACATTAGTTAGTTTGTACAAAATATTGCCAAGTTTGTCATAGTGTAGGGAATTTAGAAGACATGGTCAAAAAACAGGTTTCCCTTGTTTATGGAACAAAGCAAAAGAGGGAATTTTCTATTTGAACCGTTGTTGAAGCAAGAGCTGGTGTTGCTTAGTCGCTTTTTGGTGATTTGAGGTCCAGTTTCTTCATCGGGGTGGTGTTAGTTGCGGAGGGTAAGGTGGTGCCGGTGGTGGAGCTAGTCCTTGGCTTTTTGCTTGGGCTGTCATCTACGCTGGTAGTACGTATGGTAGCCTTGAATTTGAAATTTACAATACTGTTAGTAGGTAAGCAAATCGTATCATATTGCGTACAATGGAACAAAGAATAGTTTATGCTACCTGCCTATTCTTCACATCCATCTTGTTCCCGCAAAGTACGACATGGATATTTTCACATACCCTGAAATCGGTCCGACGAAAAATCACTATCAATCCCAAGAAATACATTCCTACTTGTGTTTGATAGCTACAAACAATTAATGGATAAAACACAAAAAAGGCAAAGATCACGATGCCATGTGGGCACGTTCTCGTATGTCAGCCAAGCTGTGACGTCAAACATGATGATGGCACATTGGCTATGGATGTTGCAAAGAAAGACGAGACACATCACATACTTTCTAAACATCGTACAAACTCAAGCTTTATGTAACAAACCTAGACAGTATGTGCAAGCATAAGCTAATATAAAAAAGAAGTTAAATGAAAAGGGTATTTCTAAGTTAAATTCTTATTGCCCTCGACAAGCAACTCCAATTCAAGGCATGACACAACACACACATGACTAAACATAAACCTCTCAACTTCTATCCACCCATCCGACATATATAAGGAGCAAGCAATTTAACAAGTGAACATGTATGTGTTTTGCAATCTAGAGATGGTTATCAAGACATTGAAAGTCTTGTCACATGATTTATTTCATACCTTAATGATACGTATGGCGAGGGATCATCCGCACCCAAATACCATCTTCTACATCACTTTTACCGGTAAGATTCTTCCATCCCACCTCAAACTCATTATCCATTCAATAACTCTTTAAAGTTTACAATCGTCGCAAAGAATGATAGTCAATTGGCATTCTAGACTTTATGAACTAAAATTATGACATTCATCTACTTTCTTAATATGAATGAAAACCTCACAAGCAACATTTACGTAGACAAATGTTCTAGGAAAACAGAGCACATATATTAAAACTCATTTTAAGAAGAAAAATTTATACTTCAAAGTGTAGAGGATCTAGAGGATGGTGCGAATCATGTAAAAAAAAAAAAAAGAATTAGCATCGCTTTCTAGGATCTTATATCATAATGTTTCCACACAATACAACAATGTTAAGCTTCAGGTGCATACCTTAGTTGTTTCTTCACAATACTTAATGACAGTCCAGAGACTCTAGTAGTAGCCATGAAGAACCGTGTAGGCCCACAAATGAATCTTCCTCGATGTATTCATATCAAGAATGTCGACTTCATCTATACCAGGTTGAATATATGTTTCTGAAGCTAACTGTGACGGAACAATATAAAGATTTATATCAGCTAATGTTACAAGCCAATCAAGAGGAATTTCAAAGAAAATGATGTAAAGTACAAATAAGCTTGCAGACATGACATTGTACTTGGTAAAATGCAAATGAAGCAGGTTGTCATGACATTCAACACGCAAAAAGCTATAAACACACCCACGGGTGCAAGACCAGATAGCATCCAAGAAGAAGAAAAAGGACCTCAACATCATTCACTCCATATGACATCAGGCCTTGCCAAGCTGAGGTACAAGTCTCATAGGCTTCTGTTTCACCGAGCATCGAAAAACAGACAACCCAACAAAACATCACAACCTTTCATATACCGGTGTTAAGTGTTGGAAATGTGCAGAGCTCAACAAAACCAAGGCCGCAAATAACAACCCTCACCACCGTGAACACATTATATACTTGGCATAAGTGGATGTTTCAAAGTCGCGGGGAATTTAAGTGGAGAATAAGGTCACGAGAGGCCATAGGAAACGATGGTAGTGATAATGAATCATCACCAAGACTTCGGCTCTGTCCTACATCGAGTCAAGTGGATTGGCACATATCCCACGTAAGACGGCGCCCTTTCACGGACCCGGCTACACGGCTAAAACGTGGTATAGTACTACGGGTCCAAATTTAACCGGTATGGTGATACACAAATAAAGTACAAATGAGGATAAACAGGCTCAGAAGAGTAAATCTATCAAGCAAAACATTGGAAACACGCAAAACCTGATTGCAGGCAAGAAGAATAAGGAGTCTGACCACCGTTCATCTCACAAGCCATCCAGGTTTGCCATGCCAAGATACATGTAATACAACTATTTTTCACACAATGCACAAAGGCAACATTAGAATAAATCATCACAGCCTTGAAACCCCAAAACCAACTGCAGGGCTCGAAGGTATATTCGAAGATTGACCTACGCTCCGGAAGCAACAGAAGTAGAACAAAACGAACCATGGCACAATAACGCAAACAACAAAATGGGAAATCAATTCCACAGAAAGCAACCAAAAGCAACACCAGTGCCAATCATAAAAATTCATGAGAATGGATGAATTTATAAAAACAGAGCAAAACCAAAATTGAAGCATACCTTGAACCACAGCAACTCAGTCAACAAGGAGAAGAAATTAAACACCTCCCGAACAAGCAGAAGCAATTAAACACCTCCCGAAATGCAAACACACCACCAAAATCAACAACAATGTTAGACACACGCCTCCCTAAAGTGTAGGCTTATAACAAGGTTAGAGAGACCAAACACTTGAAACAATATATAAATACAAATCTATTAGAATCATATCTTGGCTCTACTATTGACTGATGATAAAAAGCATATCAGCCACACAAAGGAATGTCGTGCACACAACTAATGTAATTCAGGCTCTACTATTGGCTGTTGACTGGCTCTACTATTGGCTGTTGACTTCAAATTTAATTAGTACACTCCCAAAAACAACAATGTCAGGCACACAACTAATGTAATTCAGGCACATTACTGGCCTATGGTAACAACAATGTCAGCCACACAAAGGAGGAAAACAAAGGATCAGATTATCAAAACCCAAAAAAACAAAAAAAATAAAAACAAAAACAGAGACAAAAGAAGATTCTTTTCTCATTTATTTAGACCCTCTATATGTAACCATGCTACCTAATTTTCCATCACCCATTAGGAGGCATTGCAAAGAAAATTATAGCTTGTCAGGTGGATGAGCAAAATCACCAGAAAATTATTAACAGAAATTGAACATCAAAAGCTAAAAACCGTCCCTAATCAAACATTCAGCACATTCCAAGCCGTATTCAGCTCAAAATTAACTGAATAACATTAAAAAGAAGGGAAAAGAGAAGACCACCACCAATTAGCAAACTTAACAGTATACATGCGTTCAAATCAGTTGCTATTAGCAACAAAGGCACAACAAAATGATCTATGATGCACCAATGCAAACAAGAAAATAGGAAACAAATCCCACATAAAACAACCCAAAACTATACCAATCAACTTAATTCATTACAAATCTATTTAAATAATAAACAGGAAAAAAGAAAAAATCAAACCATACCTTGAACCACAAGAACACAATGAACAAGTAGAAGAAATAAAACACAAGTCACCTCTCTGTTTTAGCATATCTTTTAGGAAATATCTTGAAGTCAACAAATTTAATACACAAGCATGTCGCAAGCACCCGCAACAATATAGTAAGATTGGAGAAGAAAATTAATTATCATCTAAACTTCACAGATCAAAGTTGAAAACTCCTTGCGTTCACGAGTTATGTAGAACCCTCCATACAAACCCCGTAACATACGAGACATGTTCCCCGAGACATGTAGCAAGATCATCCCGAAAAACAAGTAGTTCCAAATCTATTTGAAGATTATTAATTTCAAGTTCATGAACCAAATAGACTAAGTTGCATTCCCCGAAGTTTTATTCAAGCATTATATACATCGTATTGTATGCACAGCTTCGCACTTTTTTCTAGTCAAGAATAAAATACATAATTTGCCATTAGAGCAATATAATATAACGTTAAGAACCCGAGGGTTTACCTTTTGAACGAAAACAAGATAAAGATCAATAAGCTCAACAAGATAGCTACAAGATAAAGCCATTCGTAAAGAACCCGTCACAAGCGCTCTACTCAACATTAAAATACGGGCAAAGGTTACAACAAGAAAACAATATGTGTACGTTACATATATAAAATGCAAACACAACTTCATGTCACAAGTCTAATTGCTATAAAATAACTAACATCTACAAACCATCATTAAGTCCTTAAAACAAATATTCATACCATAGCTCTAAAATGCTTATTCAAAGACAAGAGAGGTAACCTCGACAAGAAATGAAGTGCTTATCGTTAAAAGCAAAATGAGCGGCACAGAATGGTGAAGAAATCTACAATTATTCTACCAATATAATCCATGAAACTCATATGGCTAACATGTGCATCATCATTCTTCTTAGGTGCAGCTGCAGTGCTTTTAGACCTTTGAGAAACAAAAATCAAGGCCAATATCGATTGAAATCCATAATCCATCTATTTAAGAGTAAGAAAATCACTCACTAATGTGGAACCTAAAATGCATCATGACAAAGTTCAACTTCCCGTAATGCAAGTGACGATTATTAACCACAAAAAACAAAAAAAACTTTTACTTCTCTTTCAACACCAATTAAAGAGGACATTGTTGTCCTCATGAAGTTGAAAGTAAAGCAAAGACTCGCAAATCTAGAAAATAAACGCAACACAAGATATACAATGTGGATTAAAAAAAAGTGTAGTTCTCCAATGAATTGTGCACTCAACTAATCTTTCAGATCATAAATCCAAGGGTGAATATACAAGAATGCAAGTGTATACCTATGAATTTACTGCCAAATGCACGACGTGCAAGGACCACAATCTGATAGCAGAGAAAAATTGGTCAAAATTAGTAAACATGTTTATTATACCATTAAAAGACTTGGAATTAATCTCAGAGAATTGTAAAGATTTCTATCGGACTCCATTTGATTCAATAAAAGAGTAAAAAGGAAAGAGAAAGAAACTTACAGCGAGAGTTGAATGTTAGTGGATCTAGGTCTGCCCAGCCAAGATACGAGTCTGAACATCTCAATTGAATTCGATTATCATCGTCGTCATAGCCTTGTAGAGAAGCAGGAGCGTAAACGAAGGTATCGAAATGATCAGACACCACTATGTAATCCTAATACATGATCGGTGGAAGGCAGTGGTGGAGCGTCCACCAACCTGCAGAATCGAAAGTGGGAATTGAAGCAGTGACGAGAGATGCGTGTTGATAGGTATCCAAATTGGGGCGGTGGTGGAGATTAAAGCAATGAGGCAGAAGGACACGTGGTATATGTTTGGCAGTGGAAAGGACAGTGGAGAAAGAACGACGTCGTTCGGATAACAAGGTGCGAAAAAAAAAGAAACAAAATTGCAGAAGCCGACAAAAATGGTGGTCGTACCATTTTGCAAATTTAATAGGTATACTACATAGTATGATATATATATATATATATATATATATATATATATATATATATATATATATATATATATCTGTTTTTTTTTCTTTTCCCGGACACATTGAAATACATGTTAAAAGGCTGATTGAAAATCTTTTTGGTGGCTTAAGGCTAGGGTAATAGTTATTTTACAATGATGAAGTGGCGACACACTTGGTGCATGGGAGATGTATAAGGTGATAAAAAGGCTAACTTATATTGAGCAAAGAAGTACATATATATATATATATACACACACTTTAACTGCACTTTGAAGCATTACCACAATTAACTAATCCATCTATTTAATGTGACCATACGATTGAGTATATGTACGTGACTACCTAATTAAATTAGAAGTAAAGGTTTGATAGTTATGGCAGCTTAATTAACAAAGTATTAGTCGAAAACAAAAACTGAAACTTGGATATTTATAATGCGTTAATTACTGAAAGGAGAAAACGAAGAGTGTAAAATAATACTAAACTAAATTGCAGAAAAAGTAGTACAATTCGAAACCATTACCGGGCTTTTAACATGTATATACGTTACAAAAATAAATGTAGCTTGCACATTATATTTATCATCATCTATTAAATAATCAAGTACTCATCTGATCAGTTTGGAGCATTCATCCTATTATATAATTTGAAAATGCATTATCAACTTTCCAACGTTGCCAACTACACACAAATTATGTATATTTATTTATTTATCCTATAGACTTATAATCTAGAAATAATTTTAAGTCATAAGCTATGAAAATATTTGAAACCTTATGTCAAAATAAAAAAAAAAACAGAAAGTATCATCCTTAATGTGAAATAATTAATATCATGAAAATATCGTAACAAATATATATTTAAAAATTCATAAAAAGTCACTCATAAATAAAGGCGAAAATCGGGGCGTTACATCACGTATCCGAAATGCCGTATCCGAAGTTTTCAAAACTACAAATCAGCCCAATACGTATCCCATGCATCGCGTATCCTTGGCGTATCTGTATCCGCGGCATATCGGATACGCGATACGCCTGAAAACCCACGTATCCATGCATCATAGGTTTTTATGGCGTGTTTTTGCAGTCAACCTGGACTATCACATGCCAGGTCCTTTTCAAAGTTTCCGGTCATCGTTTCGCTAGGGAAAACACAAATAAAGCATAGATTTATCAGATTTCTGAATTCGCCGAATCAAATGCTAGGTTCTAATGTAAAACTGATGTTTAAAAAAATAGCAAACATTCATTTGGTATTAATTTTGGATTTTTTTTTTTGAGTGGAAGTATTAATTTTGGATATTAAACATCTAAAGACTAAAGCTATTCACCATCTAAGATTTAACTCTTTGTAGTATTTGATGTTTGTTTATGGAAGAATGTTGGCGTAATAATCAACTTCAAATAAAGTGAAGTTAAAAAACAAGTATCACAGTAAAACTATGAGTTCACAGTACCTGTGCATTGGCCATTAGCATTGACTTGACAATGGATGTGTAAATGCAATTTTATCGACGAAGTATGCTAAGGGAACCTGCGCCGTGATGACAAATAGGAGTCGGCATTTATTTCAGGATTAAGGTTAATCCATATATGATTATCTTGTGATTTAATAAGTTTTCTCAATCACAAAAATTATATAAGAAATACAGATTAAATCGGTTCAGTCCATATATGACTAAAATCATATATAAATGCCTCACTTAGATAACCAATATCGACGGTCCAGATAAGAATGTCACACCATAAATGTTATGGGCGTATTAATGGCGATTTAATCAATAGACCTCATATTTTCATATTAAGTTCACCACGGACTAACAATTTAAGTGTATCACCATAAACATAATCCTCGCATGTGACACACACTAAGTTACATGACTATATAATTATATATTATACGACTTAGGGTTTTCAGTAGTATATTACGTACTTATGAACACGAAACAAATAATAAGATGATAAATAAATCTGTCATTTATTAATTATAAAAACAATTACAAAAATTGTCTTTCGTACAATATATCTAACAGCGGACCGATAAATGCTATGGCAAAGGTTATACCTTCAAATGATGGAGGAGGAATAAATGCATTGCTCAAAACAAGAGTAACTGCAATGGGGATTTTTTGGGTTTCTACCCTGCAGGGAAGAGGTAAGAAGTAAAACGTTAGTTGTTATGACTGACCTTCACAAATGCAAGGAATATAATTAAGATTTAACAGCAATCGAAAGTTATAATAAAAAATAAAAATAAAAAAATATGAAAAAATTAGTAATCTGAAAGTGTTCATATTACACAATAGTTCATAGACTTGCTCGATGAGAAAGCATTGAAAATAAGATTGCTCTCGAAACTGTGATATATAAATCCGTCATGTAAAACCCCATTCTAGGGCATAGATAACTCAACCTGATCATTAATTAGACGCCCTCTGAGAAAAAAAATGCATTTTTTTTTGAAGTTTGTATGCCTTAAGGCACGTATTCAATTGAGGCCGTTGGATGATATGAAAAATCGAAATTTTTTATCTATCATCTCTTCCAAAAGCTAATGTTGACTTCGATTCGATGACCTTTGACTCTGATACCATGTTAAACTAGCATCTCTTTCAAAAAGCTTAAACTGATGGGAATGTTGATAATTAATATCTTATACACTTTAACACCCATGTTGAAAACTTATCTGAACAAAAGCAATGATATAAATAAAAAATGAAAAGTGAAACCTTTTTTCCTCCTTTATATTTTGTAAAGATGTTAGGAAGAGTACAAGGGGAAGTTTTGCTAGTAGCATTATGACACATATAATCATCCAATGAATAAGAAGGTGGAGACAAATTTCTAGTAAATCTTCTCAAATTTTGAACAATATCAGCGGCATTGCTCATTCTGATATGTACAATGGCGGAGCCAGGATTTATCTTCCGGGGGCTAGAATAAATTTTCAATCATATTTTTTTATACTGCAAAAAAATTTCAAGTCTAGACGTGGGTAGAAAAGGTAAGGAAAATGATATGTGCACTACACATATGTGTAGCGCACATTAACTACATGTTTTCTAGCAAGTGATGAAACTGTAGTGTTATTGATTAAAGGAAAATGATATGTGCACTACACATATTGTCTAGTACACATACACTACATAAAGGATGACCAATGATTGAAGTGTATCTATATGAGATGAATAGACAAGAATGTGTTGTACACATCCACTACAAACTATGTGTGTTGGATGTATCACCACCCTTGACTAAAATGTGTCTTATTATAATCAATGGATAAAATTGTGTAATGAATGTGTAGTGTAGATATTGTGTAGTGGATGTATTGATGACCAAAATAGTAACGATCCAACCTTAACCGGCAGTGTACCGGATCAGATGTACTATAGAGGTGAGAAAAGTCGTATCCCTCGGAGAATCAATCGAGAATCAAAGTCGTTTTCGTACTTAGTTTAGGTTAATCAAAGTTTGTTCACGGTCTAATTGTACTACAACGCTATTTAAACTAAGCATAATAAGAGAGAGAAGCATAGCCAAATTATAATCCAATTGAATATTTTCTTCCCTCTAATCGATTATTCGGGAATGGGCATTACCAACCAACCGACCAACCTAACGACTATATCGACTCATTCGTGGGTGCAAACTCCTAAAGTGGTGCTAGCCGCCATGCAATAACCTACTACCCTTTGCCCGGTTCAACAGTCCGCCTTTAAGGATTTAACTGACCGAAACAAAATAAACGCTCTAACATCACTCGATTAACAACCGATAAACCTCGTCCCCTAATCAAATCTAAACAACTCAGTCAATTATAAGAAACGATCTTAAACCCCATTTTCCCACACCCCTTCACAACATACATTTATAAAAGTGGTATGTGAGATCATGAACTAGGTGTACAAGCTAATTCAAACTTTAATTAAGAACAAATTTTAAGACATGAATTCGTCGATATAACAACAATTAAGCACTACTCATTCCCAATTTCATCAATTAGAGGTTTGATTTCATCAATATTCACATAATTTGGCTATGAACTAGTTTAACATGAATTAAACAAGGATGAAATTAAAGCCATAAACTGAAAATGAAATGAAATTCGTTACCAAAATGCTGAAAAATGTTGGAAGAAAAATTAGTACTTAGGGAAAAGGACCGACAAAAACAATACTCCAGGGCACGCGATTTGCGTTTTCTTTTAAGAGATGTTTCGTCCCATACGATTGTCACTTAAGGATCAAACGGAAATCTGTCTCAGGAAACAATGGAGGGTGTTTGATTCAAATAGTGACTTGTTTGAATCAAACCCGAGGACACTATAAATTTGGTTCTAATGATGCTTTTAGACTTGACAATGATTTCGTTTGCATGCATGTGCCTTTTATAGGCTGAAGGAACCCCATAAATGAAATGAGGTACTTCTACACGAAAGAGTAAGGGTCATCACCGTTCACAGATACATGTAAACATGTAGAGGTGCATTAGTGCGAAAAACATGATTCCGAAATGCATGAATCTGAAAATGCATGAATCCCCTCATGAAACCCTATGGGAAAAAAACTTAGTTAAAGAGAAAAATAGTACAGTCATTGGTCTTTATGACCTAATACTTAAAATAGTTTTGAAGTTGTCGTTTTCTTAACGACAACTGTCATTCAGTTAAATGTACGATGTTGCCAAGTCTAATGCACTGTCTTGGCATAAGGTTGGATCGCCACTATCATAATATCACAATTGTCTTTCAAGTGTCTTTTTAGATGCAAGGTTAGGACATAATGAATTTAGTAATTTAGATTAACTATATTATTTCCATATTTTAAATTTCAATCAAATTTTGTTCACAGGTCTGTTGACTAAAATTAATTATATGATTTATCAGACTCAGCAGACACGACTCGGATCGAACTCCGAATTACTCAAACTAGTGGGTTCTGGATACCGGAGGCTTTAACCAAAAAAAGGGAAGAAAAAAAAATTAATTCTCTGATTTATTGCTGGAGTTTGCAAGCTTTTATTTTCATTCGCACATGTCCTTTTTTTAATTCCATTTTGTGAATGGTCAAATGTAACCATCACATTCTGAAATGGATATGTAATAATACAAAATGAAAAATGAAAAATCCCTTTCATGTCACACATTATGACTCAATTAATGTTTGTTAAAATGACCAAAAAAAAATTATACTAAAAATATACCGAAGAAAATCTAAATTATTGGTGTACGTGCAAATTTAGAGATACAATATGTGGATTACAGTCACTTCCCATGGGGAAAATGTTTGAATTGCAGAAAATGGGAGACTATAATAATTAATTATAACCGTGAAGAAGCTATTGCCAAGTCTAATGTGGGCTCAATTATTGCCCAAATTAATTAGAAATTCAACAATTAATGGTGGACAAATAGCTATAAAGAAGGGAATAAACCAAAAGTCCACTTTCTAATATAAAATAAATAAACACGAAACATTTTTTTTATAGTTGCAAAAAGAACAAAAAAAATTTCAGATAGACAAAATTACCCGTATTATGAAATACCGCTCGACACAGATGCAAGAAACTGATGCATTACATTCTCGTTGCTTTTTTTTTCTTTTAATTCATAACTTTTGACGTAGAACTCCGATCATAAATTTTTTTCACCAAAATTTATATTTTTTTTATCTTTATTTTGAGATTTCATACGATACCCTTCCGACGTAAATTTTGAAAGCCGAAACATTTGCATTAATCGGAGCGTTTTTCGTATAAACGACCGTAACTTTTGATTTAGAACACCGATCATCAAAATTCTTTCACCAAAGTTTATATTTTTTTCTCTCCATTTTGAGATCTCATACGATCTCCTTTCGACGTAGTTTTTGAAAGCCGAATTTAATCGCAGCGTTTACACTAACACAAGATCGCATCCCGCAAGATCGCATCGCATCACGGATCGGTATCATTATCGCATCATAGTATCGCATCACGACATCGCATCAATATCACATTATCAGTATCAAAGTATCAGTATCAGTATCACAATATCAATATCAGTATCACATTATCGCATCGCATCACAAGAATGATAACGAATGATGTAGTTCAAGGTTCAATAGCATCACGTCTGATCTAAAACATTTAAATATAATACTAGTAGTTTCCAGAATGCAAAAATATTGTTATAATGAACATATAGTACTTGTCTCGTCTACTGCAAAAAAAACCACCAACATGTGAGAAGAAGCATCAGCAAGACAAAATGAAAGCTCCGAAAATAAACTAAAGCGCCACGAAAAAGTCTATTAGCTGCAACAACATCAAGTACAGCATTCCCTAAGCTCTTTGCACTCCCTCAAAACGGAAGCTCTGATGGGAAACACGCTGCTCATTCTTATATATCAACTGGCTAGGAACTTTGCAAAAGTCCATTGAACTTGTTGCCTTTCTTCATAAATTCAAACAATGGAGCTGCATTTTCTCCATTTACTTCAATTGTTTCCACATTGAACTGCATTTTGTATTAAAATGAGAGAATGAGCCTACAATATCAGTAACACGGTATCGCATCGCATCACGCATCGCATCATCACGATCGGTATCATCGCAACGCATCGCGGTATCGCATCACGATCGCATCACAATCACAGTATCAAAGCATCGCATATCATATCAAAGATCGCATCATCACATGAACATGTTTTATTAACAAACACAATAACACCATTACCATTACTATTACAATTAATAGTATGGGACTTGCCAAAAATCATAGACTCGACAAGCTTTACAACAACACCGACAACCTATATTCCTTTATGGATTAAAATGGAAGCAGACCGTCAACTAAAAATCATTTGGACAATAATGCAATCACATTAACACCCAAAAAGCTTGTGTATTTTCAAATAACACATTCAATCACAATGGAAAAAAACTTACAACATATATGATAAACAATTTTAACATCAACATATATGATAATTAAGTTACACCAAGGAAAGGATTATCTAAACACCTAAAAATACAACAAGAAGCAAACTCCATAATGCAGGGAACAACTTGCCTTGCATTTATGCATTCTCATGAGATTAATGTCTACTGAAAAAGTTGAAGGTTTACTTTAAAAAAAAACAATCTAAAGGTTTGCGGAATCATATTACTAAATACAAACAAAAAACAAAATTATACTTCTCATTTCACCCGTTCATCTATGCTTTGCATTTCAAATACAAACATAAACCATTTTTTCAAGCCCGTTGAAAAATACTTCAAATGGTAACTACCTTAGATGATAAAAAGAACAAAATTTATGTCACATTGCTTGGGAAAAGGTACATTAACAGCGGGGCGTGCTAAGTAAAGGCTACATCCTTTAACAAAAACTTAAATAATTGATAATTGCTGGTTATGAATTCATACCAGCAATCCGTGAACATTGAATTGAACTACAGTCGTCTAGACAACATTCAAAATTATGCAAATTTATTAAATAGAGTGACAGAAAAACAATGAATTAAATCCGTGAACATCGAACTACAGTAAAAATTTAAAAGCAAAACTTCCCAAAGAAATAATAATTCCCAAATACGAAAGAACTTTCTAATCGTCGAGATTACAAGCCAAATTACTGAATATTTATTGAAGGGACACAGAGAGTTACTTACTCTTTGTGCGGACTCCATGCCATTTTTAAAATCGTTGTATAGCTTCAAAGCCCTAGCTTTCGTTCTCGTAATGCTGCCTACGATCTATTATATCTCGCTCTTGAAGAATTTGATTTCTTCAGGATAATTGTTGAATTTTTTTCCTGCAAAAGAAAGGATTGTTGTCAGAGGATGAGAAACCACCACCGCCGCTGCCAAAGCTTGAATTGGAGGAGAAGACGAAGGAGCTTGAATTTGCTGAACATGCGAACATAGCTTGATTTGTTGCAAATTTTTCCTCTTTTGATGTACAAGCGAACAGAGTTTATGGCTCTTGCTGTTGTCCGCGATTCTAGTACGCGAGGCAATACTAATCTGCTTTGTTTGAGTGGAGGGCGATTTAGTCTAAACAAAATTACTTTATCCTTATTGCAACTAAAAAATGAAGTCTGGATTAGAATCTAATTAGGTAGTAAAAGGTGGATTATTCCCTAACTTTCTCTAAAACTTTTAATACTATCCATGCATGGATAAACCACAAAAAAAAATTCTCTATTATTACAAATATCATGAGTCATATTTAATTATTTGTAGTAAACTTTTCTGGTTTGAATTGATTGTTTATGCGATGTCTTAAGTAAACCAATAATTTTCCGGGTTTATTGTTAAAAAAGACAATTTGAACATAGAAATATAGAAAAAGGGCAGTGGAATTTTTTTTCGGGTAAAAAGGACATGTCTTTATTCCACTGATAGTGAAACAGTAGATTTAAGGTCAGTTCCACTGCAGCAAACAGTGGATTTGGGGTTATGAACAATGGATTTGTCCTTATCATCCAAATTATATTTTCACTATCCCGATTCTTATTTTCCTCCTCTTTTTTGTTTTTTTAAATCACTCTCCTTAATTTTCCCATGAAAAATAGTAATACATTAATTTACTTTTTCATTTTGGGTCGTTTTCAAATTAAGTAAACCAGATTATTACTTGGTACGGGCTGTCTATAAATCATTAGCACATTTAAGTAGTAAACTATTTGTTTAATCTTCATTATTATATTTCCACGTAATAAGTGATGTAATTTTGTTGCCACAATAAGTGCATGTGGACCAATTCTCAAGATTTGTTCAACAAAAATATTTATTTAAAAAATGATATATAATTTTACACTATTTGGATTATATAAAATATACATAATTCATGATCGACCTGTCGGGTACTTTTAATTTATTGGGTTTTTAGTTATGGTTCAGATCATTTTACATATCTTTTATATAGAAGTATATTATTCTCGATTTTTTTTAATATATTTAAGAAAATTATAACCGAGAAGAGTAGTGTAAGCTATGGCTAACCGCCAAGGTCTTTATCAATGAATTGGGATCGTCTTCCGTAAGTCCGTCCCTGCTATGCTATGATCAAAATGGCGTCGTTTCGACGCAAAACGACGACGTTTTGCTGTGTGTGTGTTTTTTTTTTTTTTTTATAACTCTAAACCAACACGACGCCCCTTAGACTCAAAACAACGCCGTTTTGGCGTCACAGCACCGTCTGCTGTGAATCCGCCACAGCAGAGGATCCGACCTCCTTTATCAATGTCCTACATGGCCTCAATAATTGCCAAAATTAGTAATCCAATAACAATGGTGAACTAATTAATTATTTCCAATAACAATTGTCTCAAAATTAAGAAAAAATACTGCTAGGCTAATATCCAGCACAAGGGTAAATGTGAGAAATGATTCTTTATTTCATAACAAATTTGTCACTCGCCAACTTTTATAAATTGATATAGTAAGTGGTCCTTGTAAATTTATATAGTATAAGTGGTACTTGTAAATTAAATGTTTAATTACTCGATGAAAGTAAAATTTACTAGTATTAAAAAGTTCAAAAACATGTGCTTGGTTTTTAGGGCGTCATTTTCATTCTTTAATTACGGAGCAACTATTTTCAATGTAAATGTTATTTACAGTAAAAAAAACGCAGGTGTTATTGTGAAAATACTATTTCGCAAAAAATGAAGTGAGTATGCAAGACTTTCCCGGATTTTTACTCTTGAAATCTTGCGGTCATCTATACATATCTTCATTTGTTTTATAGAAAAAAAGCTTGGGAGAAAATGTGGACAATTTTACATACATGCAGCGTCTTAAAATTTTATTAAATTCTCTCTATCCGTAAATCCGTTTGAGTATACCAATAGTGTATTAATTTATTGCATTATTCTTTATTTTACCTTTACTTTATTATCAATCCATCAACTTTTAATAACTTTACAACTATTATATTAACAGTAGTCAAATGATATTATAGATTTTTAACTTTAAGATTTATAACACCCACCCACTTTCTTAAACCATGTGAAAAGTCTAAACGGGCTTATGTTTTAGGACAGAGGGAGTACTAAGTTTTATATGCATTGTCAGTGTGGTTTGTAGGGTGCACACTTTCGTTCGGATGGATTGAAAGTTTACATGTATTAGGAAATTGATATGTTCACTCTCAAAATCAATATAATTTCTATCAAACAAAAAAATGTTTCATAATCTCAGTCTGACTTTCGCTGTGATTATTTGGTTTCTCACTAATTTATATGTTTACAAACCACCTAAATAAACTAGCTACCGAAAGATGATATGAGATTGATCATGTGTCTTCTATCGTATGGTTAATTTCCCGATAATCCCGATCCATCCCGAATCCCGTCCCGAAAAATCCTGAACCCGGAAATTTCCCAACCCGAAATTTCAGGATCTTTCCCGACCCAAAAAAGTGCGGGAAAGGGATCGGGTATAAAACTCAATCACAACGGCATCCCGACCCCGACCCATATATATATATATATATATATATATATATATATATATATATATATATATATATATATATATATATATATATATATATATATATATAACATTTTCCATCTCGATATGAATACCCACAAACCTAAATACTAAAAACATAAACATACTACACTCTCTGGTTTCGCCGTTTCTCACTTTCTATGCACCTCTCTTCTGCTCTCTAATATTTCAGAGTGTTCTTCCTCACAAAAGCCACCCGCCTCCACCGGCTGTCGACTCTGTCGCTGTTAACTTATTTCTCCGGCCCCCACCTTCTGAAATATTGTTTTGATTAAGTAATTGTTGTAATTTTTTTTATATTAACATGACTATTTTTTTTAAATCATATGTTCGACACATTCAATCCCGACCCGACGGGATCCTGAACATTCGGGTATCCTAATTGTCGGGACCCGACGCTTATCGAGTACAGGCTCGGGAAGAAAAATGGAATCCCGAATTTTGTCGGGACGGGTTCGGGTAGAAGGTTTACGGGTCGGGTCCTGACCCGATGCCACCCCTACTTTTAAGAGCACTTGCAGCAAAAAATGCAAATGATTTGAAAGCTGTATTTTTAAAATTTCAACATTCGGATTTAAGAAGAAAAAAAACAGTGTAATGAAAAACTCTATTTTACGGTATAATGTACATGTTTTGTAATATTTTCTTTATATTACTGCATTTATCTATGTTAAGCAAAAAAAATTACTTATCAATTCATCCAAATTCTATAAAATAAAGAATCTGTTGCATTTTTTTTTATTTATGAAGCGGTCATTTTATTAAACAGCCAAAGGCGTAACAAAAAAATTCTTTACATCGAAAAAAAAAAAACAAACAAACAAACAAACAAACTAAAAGACCGCTGCAGGAGGTCTTTCCCTGTTGAACCCATGAAGATCCCTGTTGCGCCACAACCATATACCATATAGTGCTTCCCTCCACGTGTACTAATCTGTTGCATTTTATATTGGATAACTACTTTGTAAACTCGAAAATATAGTATTGAAACTGTAAAATAAAAAATTTGTTAAGATCGAGTATCTGATGCAAGTGTTCTAAATTATTTCTTTCTTATGTTCAAAAGCATAAAGTAATTTGATAGAACTTCAAGAAGCATATAATCATTTGTTTTTTTGAATTCGCATATAATCATTTGGAAGATCTTCAAAGAACATGAATATGAATATATGGCATGGATGAACAATATATCTAAGCTTATCATTATTTGAAAGTTTGATTTGAGGGACATGATTTGATGATCTCCTTCACTTTCTAAACAATCATGTATTCGATGGGTAATTCTATTGTCATAATCACTTACGTATAATGAGTAACTCAATATATTTTTATATCTTTAATCATAATAAGTTAAGCTTATCAAACAAAAATCAAAGAAATCATAAATTCTTGAAGAAAACAAGAGCTTAAATTACTCCAACCATGATCGTTCTATTTTCTTGTCCGAACACAATGATGAGTTCTCACTCATATACAAAACGAACAGTGACAATGAGGTTGAATCTGACTCTTTAACTGCAGTGATAGCCATCAACATAAGGAGCAGAAGTGAAGATAGTAGGGTGACTTCAGGGCCGGCCCTCGCTTTTATTGCTTACACTGCTCCCCGACCGTGCTTTTTAGTTGAATTTTTTTTTTTTTAAACATACTTATTGTTAGATATTTTTTCATAAATAAATATTTTGGTTATCGTTTGCATACGAGTTGCGTACGAATTAATATTATCGCAACGAAACGGGGTTCGATACATGCATCAGTTCATGAAGGGATATGCATTTTCAGATACATGCATTTACGAACTGATATGTACTTACCTTTTCGTGTAAGGGTTGCATACTTTCATCCGGTGAACGAACGACAACCCTACCCTTTCGTGCAAGGATTACCTCCATTCGTTTATGTACTTGCAAACCTATAAAAGCGTAAGTATGCGACGAAAATTCATAAGTTTGACAACATCATCGAAAAAACTTTGAGTTTCCTCGAGGTTTGATTCAAACAAGTCACTGTAGATATATATAATAAGTTTGTTTTATTTATTTTGTGTGTGCTTTTTTTTATATATAATATAGATATATATAATAAATTAATAATATAGATAAAACAAAAAAAAAACTTGTTTGTATATTTGGGTGAAGTAAATTTTTTTATCGGGACCTTTATCAATTGGAGTAAAAAAAAAAATTGGGCCTTTATTAAAAAAAATTAACATATTATATTATGTTGGATCGGATTGAATTTACACGAATTTTTTTTTTCCTTTTAGTGAAACATGTATCGTTGGGCATAAGACCCGGGTCTCACAGGCCTCACTAGATGGGCCGGCCTTGGGTGACTTAATTACAAGCCCATAGAGTCTAACCGGGCTACCAATGTTATGGCCAGAGGTGAGGATCCCCCGGAGGAAATTGAAGCTATTATTGCTGAGGATTTGAGAAACTAGCTTATGCTTTACTTTTAGGTCTTTAAGCTCGTCAACTATAAAAAAAATTGAGTAATTATGATGTAAAGAACACATGTAATTTAGGTGTTTTTATTTGCAATGAATACATATAACATGAACACATTTGAAAACATCTTTTTCTAATGTTTAAAAAGAATTCGAATAATTCTAGAATAATAATATAATTTCAAACTGCTTGCTTGTATTCTAATTATGACATGAAAAATAATATGTGCACTATATAATTTGTAGTGTATAATCACAACATCCTTTTTGATCATTGATGAAAGTGTTGGTGATTGATTAAAATATGTCTTATTATAATCAATAGATAAAAATATGTAGTGAATATGTAGTGTAGATATGATGTAGTGGATGTGTCAACATCCGACATGACATTGACAGTATTAAAGTGAAAAGTTGTTAATTTCTCCAAGAAATCAAGAAAATGGCTCCAATGATTGTTCTTTTTACCACGTGGGAACACATTAGTGGGACACCATTCTTGTACAAAATGTACAGTAGCTATATAATAATGCTGAAACCTAACCCCTAACAGTAAGAGTGTGTGTGTATATATATATATATATTGTTTGTTTGTTTGTTTTAGGATGATAAATATTATTTTAGCATCTCATAACTTAATCTATCGGTGTTATTTGAGTCATAAGAGTTGCAGTAACTTATTAGGCATATTTTCTCTTAAATTTATATCATGATAATTTTTTTTTTTTTTTGAAGAATATATCATGATAATTT
The DNA here is from genome assembly GCA_036785695.1 of Gentiana straminea. NCBI lineage: Eukaryota > Viridiplantae > Streptophyta > Magnoliopsida > Gentianales > Gentianaceae > Gentiana > Gentiana straminea. Next base: position 15,614,761 of record JAVUPR010000398.1, on the reverse strand, counting down.
ATCTCTTATTTTTTGAATGTTGGATATTGCAATTATCATATAAGTCCTAAATTACTCATTAAAAGTTGAAGTAAAATGTTGCTTTGAATCATTGTATTAGATGTTCCCTTAAAAAAATGTATTAGATGTTAAAATGGAAAATAAATATTGGTTTATTCTTTAATAAATAAAATGTACACATCAAATGTGTTGAAAAATAGCGCTGAAAGCCAACATATTTTTTCACAGAGTAATGATAGATGCACAACCAAAATTACACAACTGATGCCACAACGTGATCTTCTACCCTTGATTTTGATGAGTGTTAATTGATTGTGATGTGGACCCATCAAAATCAAAGGTGAGAGATCACGTTGTGTAATTTTGGTTGTGTCTCTATCATTACTCATTTTCACATTTAATGGGGTTCCATACATGCATGTTGTTACTTTTTCTTCCATTAAACATACATATTTCTATGGCAACAAAACCCGTAGAGTCACAGACATTAATCAAACTGTTAGGATTACCGGATTGAAACGATATGACTCCTTATACAAGTTAATGCTTGGACTGGTCCAGTTCTATGGCCAGGTCGTTGGTTTAGTAGTTGGATCGTCCAAGGTGTAATCAATATCTTATAAATGATGAGTGTTTTTTTTTTTGTATGAAATAAAAGATATAGCCAACGAGACTTGCCAATCGGTCAGATGTCTTTCGTATCTGAACTAATCGAGGTTCTACATTCATCCTTTATTATACATGTCTTTCGTGTTTGTAAAAAAAAAAGGATAAAGAAACGGAAGATACAGTCAAACTTCTAAAATTTTAATGGCCACTTTGATTTCTGAATGGGAGTTTAAATTAGCCGAGTCAAACATAGTAATGTTCAAAACGAGTAAGCAATTTGAGATATTCTCGAGTTTGAGTTCGAGTATGAGAATTTTGAACTCGAGCTCAAGGTGAGACTAAATGGTAGTTTTCAAATTTTGACATGGGTTTTGTTAGGAAATCTACGCGGAACGCAGCGGAATTTAAAATTTAATTTCTTTTTTACCAAAATTTACTTCGTTTAAGCAACAAGTATAAAATGAGTAGACTAAGAAAATACCTTGGATGATCTAAAATAGATCGTCTTTTTGTCTACGGTTGTAGTTTCTGCACGAAGACGCCCAAGTGTTCGGCCTCTACCGTTGATCCACACAAACAACCCGCCGAATCCACCGTTGGATTGCCATCGGAAAAAATTAGCTGCTAGGCCGCTTTTTTGTTTCTACCAAAACTTTTTATAAAGAAAGCTCTCATTTTATCTCACTAAAATATTGCAAGAATATTGTGTTGTAAAATAGTTGGTCTAACTCCCATTTTATAGGGGATGATACGTTATATGCACAACTCAATCTGATTGGGAAAAACTTCCTAATTGATAGGGGAGAAAGAAAACTAATTCCCAATAAATAAGGAAAATATATTTTCTAGATTTATCTCATTAATATCTAATATCTTATATTAAATATTTTCAAGATATATTGTCAATGTCTAGTATTGAATATATCTTTATAATATTATCATAAATATATATATCAATTACACATTTGTATATATCACATGTATGAACTACACATATATCCATATATATTAATATCCAATATTAACAATAATATAATACTATTATTAATTAATTTGCAAAATCCATGTGTATCATTATACACAAAAATTTCTCCCATTCATATACACATTTAATCAATCAACAAAATTAATATCTTGTATTATATTTATTCATAATAAATAAATACCACTTATTAATTTATCATTATAACACTTTATTGCCGAGATAAAAATTTATTTATTTGGTTATCACTATAACCGCATTGCAATCCGGCTAGATGTTCTTATGTGTGTGATCTGATAGGCTTCCGAATATGTTGCCCGTAGGCACAAAGTGCATTTACTAAAATGTCCTTCATACCTAACGATCATGGATAGCGTCTAGCAACACGCCATGACCTTCAATCATCAGAAGAGTCAAATGCAATGACTACTACATTTCATGTAAAACGATTACCGTGTAAATAGAATCCTATTGCTGTTACAATATCCATACGGTCGTACGTCGAGTGTCAAATATCAACGACCGTATCTTATAATCTGGATATCATGCTCTCTCGAAGTAACTCATTTACTCCAACTTTGCAAAGATTCACGAGAGCTAGACATTCCATATAAGAAGGCCCTTTCGGATATTTACTCATACTATTAGGATACGCGATTTCCGGACGAGCAACATGAATCATACGCATGCTTCAGTATCATACCCAATAACTACCGCATGATCGCCCCATGACTATAGGGGAAACCTCAATAGTGTCAAAGCATGACAATCCACACTGTGATGCCATGAAGACTCCGGTCTTAGGATAATTACACAACCGCCACATAATGCGACACTTAACAAAATAAGTGTGCCAGTCTAACGTATGCATTCTCTAATACACGTCCACGTACAGTCCAAGTGTCACGAGATTTATCCATATCTTCATAAGATAGAAAACATCCAATACGTGATACTCTAATCGTACTAGTAATGTCTAATTTAATAGTACATACGACTAGAGACATTTAAGTATCAAATCTTTTAAAGTGAGTCGAGATCTCATCAACCATAATCGCCATCATGATTTCTCTTTCACAGTTTGACACTAGTGATGTTATCAATATATACAATATAATTGGTTCGTTAAACGAACAAATATATAATAACATAAAATCCATTTATTAATTATATGTATAAACATAAAGAAATAGTTGAAATGATCCGACTCAGTCGAATCCGGTCCAACCCGATTGGGTTTAGGACACTATTTCAACAAGCTTGAGTTAGGCATGGAGTATAAAATAATATTTTTAATGTAAAATATTTGATAAACGACAAAAAAATTATATAAACAATGAAAAGTTAACATTTGATATAATAATTGTGTGTGTGTACAAAAATACATATATGCTTTTTATTATATAACGTATGTATTTGACTTTGCATGTTCACGAGTAGTCGAGTCAAGGATTGCATTGTTCGTGTATCGTTTAATTTTCAAATCGAGTCATTTCAAGTTTGAGCTGATTTAAATACTCGAGCTATCTCGATCTACGTGTACCTTTACATATATATACTAGTAAAACGCCGGCCGTGCAAGGCACGGCAGCCCTGTGCCCCGTAAAAAAAAAAAACCCGAAAACCTTACAAAGAACTTTAGATACCATGTAGCATAGTAGAAATAGGTTGATTCACGAAACCATATTAGGCTGCATTCCAAAACAGAAAGCAAAAGTAAAAAGTAGAAAGTCATGAAGCATTACCCCCGGATGAGTAGAAGCAAAAGAAGTTAGGCAAGTAATATGGTATTCATATTACAAAGCATTGCGCATAAGAAATATGTGTAATGCTTTGCAATACGATACACAACATTTTACAAAAGAGGGCATTTCATATTGTTTTTCTACAAGCAAAAGACAAATTTTGGAAGGTTATCTTGATCATCAGAGGGTTAGTTGACTGGACCGTCTGCATTCTGAGAAAGCGAAGGTGTTTCATGAAGATCATTGGATGCCTGTGACTCACCAATTGCATTTTTTCCTGTTTTTCCAGGCTTCATAGATGTGGAGACAAAGTCAAGGGTCCTTTTCGTAGACGGGCTAGACTTAGAAGCTTCTACAACATCATGTTCAGCCTGAATTTCTTTCAGCAACTTAGCCGCAGTTGGGGTGAAAAACTGCTTCTCATTTGGGTCATCACCCTTGACATCGAGCCCGGAAAGTAAAGCATGAGGAGTAACCTTTTTATTGACATCAACAGCATTGTATGTTTTGATTGCCGCATATCGAACAAACCTTGAGTAGATGCGCTTGCCTGGTCTTTTATTTCTTGCTTCTTGAGGAAACACGCAATTGTCGCTTTTCCAACTCTATTTTCGCTTCTTCTTCAACGTTAAGACCCTAAAAAATTAGCACAGTGTAAGAACGATTAATGTTTTGTGTATTCGTATAGTGCGATATGTAAAGAAGCTTACAAATTCGTCGAATCTTTCACCGTTGTGGCGTGATGCGCGTAAGCATTTCGACATCCGGTGACTTCAAAGTCACAAATGAGTACGTCTTCACCTTCGGTCGGAGTATTGGTATTCGGCTCCTAAATAAATTTGATTAGAATATATGAAAGCGAGCTAAAAATACATTAAGCATAAATTAATATAAGTATAAGTGATTATATCTACAAACCCGACTTCTACCCCGCTTGACCGACCGCATTTAGAACACCGTATAACCCATTCCATAGAATATCGAGTCTTTTCTTGCACGACCGACAAGCATTCACCCAAGACTTTTGCCTAGTAGGTATGAACCTTGGTTTCCCAACAACCCAAGTCGTCTTTCTCTATATATGTAAGTAGAGCACATAGAATGTTTTTTTGCATCAATTAAATCTTTAGTGGGAGCTAAACTAAAACAGCATAGAAAGAACCTATATAATAAATTATATACCAACGGAAGTGCAGATTTAGCCTCCGATACAGTGATCGTATCTGATTCAGCAGGTAATGGGTATAACACAGAGGCATGTCTGTAAGTTTCATCTTTCAGCATTGTGTTTATTTCATCCATGTTTTCAGAATACCTGACATAAACAATGTAATGTAGCTGGTTATTTATAACCGAAAAGTATAACGGCATACTTATTTTATACGAGCATAGTTACTGTTGGAAATAGTGTTAAAACAGAGTTCTGTTCAGGTGCGACCGGAGCAGGTTAGATGGGTTCAAAACGACACCAGTTCTGATCTAGTCGACCCGGCCGAATCATGGGGCCGAGTAGATCACTTTTTAGCACTAATTCCAACACTTACCATTCTAACATAGCACCTTATCATTCAATGGAGGATTTATCAAGAAGTATGAGTACTTGCGGGTTGAGAGAGACGACCTCTACGAAAGTGCGCTTTTTTAAGTCGGTGGTATGTAAGAAATAATAGGGTAACCGAAGAATACTCATTTACAAGTGTCTATATTTACCGTGAAACGTTGTTGCTTTTACGTTCGTTGCAATAATCATTGAGATACCAGGTAAGGCATTTGCTAGTTGAAGCCCTCAACATCTCCAAAATCATCCCACAATGTCATTATCATTGGAATCTTCCTGTTATTGCCACGAAACAGGTTAGTAAAAAAAGGAGACGAAATAAAGCAGAAGAAACGTGTACGTAAATTGTGATAACCAGGAAGTATATGATATTTTACAGGTACTGTTAAGTTAAGCAGGTATGTATGTATAGTTCAGGAGACTGCGTAAGTTAAAACCTCATGCACCGTATGAACTACATATCTAAAAAAATCGAATAGTATTTACAATATGTTAATGTCAAATACCTTTGGTCAATAATAACTATCTCACGCTGACTCGAATTCTTATTCACCTGCCTACGTGGCATTGCATGGATGACAAGGGCTTTGACATCTGAGAACAAGTCGGCACACATTATATAAGATCATGCAATCAATAAAGCCGAACATTTATTAAATACGAAGATTTCTTACTGAAATAGCTCTCGATATCAGCATGCCTAAAAAAGCCTGTAAAATCTTCAACAGGGTATGTCACTGGCAGTGTTGGGGGAATATCTTCGGCAACAGGTTCGATCAATTTGTTGTAGTCAAAAACCCATGTGAATGCATAAGGCCCTAGCTTGAAGAAAGTAACAGCATCAAGCAAGCCAGCATTGGAAACGTCATAGCGTTTAAATGGCAGTAGAGTGCGCTCGAAATAGTGAATATCATTTTCATACACGATCCCTGAAACTTTGGTTCCCTGTTTATTTATATCAGGACAGGAAGCACAGTTATCATAAGAAACGGATATAATTTAGCGTAAAAGACAGATGTAAACGCTAAACGAAAACTATAAATACCTTTTCATCAACTAATACATAACGCCGATATCGTTTCCCTGGTCTGCCATAATTGCCTTTCCCAGTTTGTTCACGGTGGCGTTCAACAACCTGCACCCTAACAGTCCAGTTCTTACTGTCTCGGTTGATTTGCAAGACGTCAAACATTTCCCTTCTTGGTACAATCGCCATACTGCTTCACTGTATGAAAGGGATGTATTTCATTGATCAATATTTATTGCACATGACAAATAAGCTAAATATTCGAATCCAAAAGATGCTCTTGCATAGTTAATACAATAGACATATAGTACAATTGAACAAGAAAGAGTAAAAAAAGGGTAAAAAAGGTAGTTGTAGGAAAACACGAAGCATATGAATTAGGATATGTAGTGTTAAAGCACCTTCTTAATGATACATACTCTATGAATGTGTAAGCACCTCCTTGTATACAATATTTTTGGTTGCAAGTGTTGATGTTTTGTCGTTACGGTCTTTCCTAAGAAGTACTGTTATAGACGAAGATTTTTTTGCCCGGGACAACGCAACATAAAGCTGTCCATGAGAGAACACGGGTTCTTTTAAATAAATACCAACACGGTCTAGTGTTTGACCTTGAGCTTTGTTTATTGTCATCGCAAAGCATAGTCTTATTGGAAATTGTTTACGCTTGTAAGGAACAGATACATTTCATTTGTTGGAGGTTGAAGTGGAATTCGGTGTAAGAAAACTCCGATTTCCCGCGAAGTCTCCTAAACAAATCTCGGCTTGTATGACATTCCGACTCAGATTCTTACAAACTAATCGTGTTCCGTTGCATAAGCCTTCAGATGGATTAAGATTACGCAATAAGATGATTGGAGCACCTACTTTTAATGTCAATTTATGTGGAGGTAATCCATTGGGTACTAAACTATTTAGTAAATCCTGATATTGTCCTTGAAGATCAGGGTTTAGAGTTTCATCAAAACTCATGTATTGAACTGCCTCGCCTGAAAATTTATGAATCATCATGCTATTTACCTCGTCGACAAATTGGTTTTTAGTTGTGAGTATAGCTCTGCTAACATTGTTTGTGTTCGTTTGCGTGTCGTTGATAGCTGGGTATACTGCTTGGATTAGTTTTAAAATGGCTTCATCTTCATTTTCTGTAGAGTTTATTACACAAGCTTTAGGTAATTCTATATAACCAGTATCTTCAATATTGTTTCTTCCCTCCCCTACAAGCATCAAGAAAGACGTGAAACATGGATCGGTCTTAGCTCTCATATTTTCAGTTAAATAAAGCTTTTCTATTTTTGGCCACATAGGAGAGTTTATAAGACATGCGGCAAGCTCTTCTTTTTTGGTTCCTCGCTGAACAACAGGTAATATTTGTCTAAAGTCTCCGCCTAAAACGACAACCTTCCCACCAAACAATTCTGAATTTGACATCAGATCTTGAAGCATGTCATTTAAAGCTTCCAGGGAAGACCTTTTTGCCATGGGAGCTTCATCCCAAATAATCAGCTTACTTTCTTTTATTAACGTAGCAAGTGAGGACTGTTTACTAACTCTACATGCGCAAAAACTCGGAATGATCAAGCGGTATTTTGAACCGGGAGTGTGCGCTCTACCTCCGGGCATGATAGAAGCCGCAATCCCGTACGTGGCGTAGCTAATGCGTAAAAACCTTTGCTTCTAATCTCTCGCAAGCAATGCTCTATATAGGAACGTCTTGCCCGTTCCACCAGGGACCATCGATGAAAAAAGCTTTGGATTTATTTGTATAGACAAAGATCTAATACTATTTTAAATATTTGTTTTTGCTCGAATTCGGATATGTTTCGTACCTAACTCAAAGATATGTTTCCCCACTATGCTTGTAAACCCTAATGTCTCGTGCGTGACATCATTAGTAGCCTCATCGCCTTCCAATAACACCGCAACCCGAGAAACAAGTAGGGTTGCCATATCTTTTATGGTCAACAAGCGGGTTATGCCTTAAGATGATCTCGTTTAGTTTCTATGTGAGGAATAGATGCTAGTTCACGAAAGAACTTAGCATATGGATTAACCTTTAAGATCCGAATAAGTTTTTCTAAGATTTCTTGATCTAAACATGGACTCGTTAGACAAGCGTTGTTGAATCTCATAATCGTGTCATGATAGTAGAATTGAAGGTTTTTTGGTGTACCTTCATCGTGCAATAGGTCATTTATCCAATGATAAACCCGACCTTGAACTCTAAAAGTGTAAATTCCCTTGTCTCTTCTTGCAAGTGTTTTATCATATTTTAAACCAAGAGAGGTGAATGATAGGTGATTGTTATATGCTCGATCATAACTCTAAAACTCCTAGATCGGCGGAGAATACGAGTCTAAGTAGCAAAGCATTTAATTCGGAGGTAAAGCACTCGATTAAGAGTAACATCCCCATCCGAACAACACAAGTTTGTCGTCTCATGCCCGAACTTGATAGCATGACAGTTGTCTACAATCGGGTACAGTTCTTCTATAACATAAGACTCGGGTATGCAACACAAACGTTCAATACCATTAGCGAATTTATTTTTTTTTCTTAGAAGGAAGAAAAGAACAATCCTTTGTTATCTTAGCGTAATTGAGTTTACTTAGCTTACGTTTACGTCTAAACCCGGACACGCCTATAGCTCGTATTCGCATGAGTCGCACGGTAGGCACACCGGAAGGAACGTAGCGTACCCCCATCTAGCCGCACCACCGCGTTGTTTTGGTACAAAGTGTGTTTACGTAACTACAATGCCGCTTATACGTGGAAGATTTGCTCGCTTTGTTTTGTGTGTAGCGTAAGCATCCAAAGATTCGGTGAACTTTCTTTTCTTTGAATTCATAGGGCCCTTAGCTTCACAAACTAAGTTAGAGGTCGGAAGGATACAAAGGTGGAAAAGAGAACCAGTGCCTAGGCCTTGCCTTACCCTTAGTTCTCATCTTATGTGATTCACTACTTTAAGTCTACCCCAGGCTAAATTTAACAGAAAGGACAACCCCTCTCTTTACCTATAAGAAGGAAAGAAGCCTTAATAATCCTACATGTAAAGGTTTTAAATAAGCTTCATAACAACAAATTTAGCTATAAGAAATAAAGAAACTTTAATAATCTTACATTTTAAGTTTTTGGCTTCATAAAAAAAAATGTTTCAGGAAAAGCTAAGAGAACCAACTTCCTTTAACTATGAAAATCTTATCGAAGCATACAAACAGAGAAGAAGTAAAATCATCACTTTATATGCACGAGTACCTGAAAACAGCAATTATTGTATGTCTGTAGAGCCTAATGCATGCAGGAAGCTGAATGAAAAAAAAGACTTATGCTAAATAAAGGCAGAAAGACAAAATATTGGGTGAATAAAACGTCAGACCTGTTGCTGAGATTCAAAAACCAGACCCCAAACGTAGCCACAACACCAGATCCTAAACAACACCAGCTGCATAAGAAGAAAGAATGAAGATTTAATCAGAAAAAACCCATAAGTTTAAAAGAAAAATTCATAAAGTAAGTGCCTAAAACAAAGTAGTCAGCAGAGAAGGTAAGCTGTGAACATTGTCACAAGAAACAAGACCTTTATTCTAATGTTAACACGACAGAAGGCTACAAGGCAGAACTCATTCAGAGCACAAGGCCTTGAAATTTGAAATACAGAATTTCATTGCCAGCCCTGAATACAAATGTAAAAGTTTTTTTGTGAGCTAAATAAATTTCTGATAGATCATACTTGCAGCACAAAAGAATCAAACAGAAGTGAAGCTAGATGTATATTCCTCTCATACAAAAAAAAGGCACATAATCTGTGCTACAATAAAGTTGTGACCACCGAACACCAAAAACATTCTTCAACCTATCACTAACAATAAACTCGTAGGATAAAAATTTACCGCATAATAAACCATCATACAACCCCGTAACGACCAATTTCTTACATAGATACGTACATTAAAAGAATCTCACCCAAATTGAGAGCAAGGGAAAAAAAAGCAGGTGTTACTGTGCCTAAAGTGAGCGAGTACATTTTTGAAATAATCTTGTCATCCACATAGATCACCGATAAATCATATGGGAAAAAGGCAGAAGCGTAAAAGGAAAAGGATCGAAAACGGCACAGTGAATAAACTTGTATGCAAAAAAGGCAAGCAAGGCAGAGATACAGCACAAAAGACCATTAAGACATCTAAGCAAATAACCCTAAACAAAAGGAAAAAAGGCAAGCAAACCTAGACCTAGATCTGAAAGAGGAAGACATGAATACACTACTAATGCCCAAACAAGACGAAAAAATTGCACAGAAGAAAGCAACCAACAGAGAAGTTTTAAGAACCTAAGCATGATGAATTTTTAAGAACCTAGTAGAGAAACTCCCAAAAAAATCAAAGTCAATAACAAATCATCAAGTATGTATATAAATGGTTGAAAATCCTTTTTTTCATACAAATGCAATAACAAATAACGAGTTTTTTTTTGCAAGTGCAGTGCCGTAGAACAAATGAATGACATCTAAGACATGCTGAACCACCAAAAAGAGGTGTTAATAGCAAAAGGAGTAGAAGAAAGAAGAAAGTATGGCACCATCTAAGAACAAGAGAAAGTGACAGCATTTACAAGTAATCCATGCGAAGTAAATGGTTGAAAATCCATTTTTTTCATACAAATGCAATAAATGTAAACATAGTTTTTCAAAGGCTGCAGCACAGTATGTGCAGAGAACAAATATGGAATGCAAATCTTTGTAACATGGTGTTCTGCTTCCATATGCTAGACCTTTTTTGGTACAAATCCTAAATTTATGATTCGAAGAACATCAAGCTTAAACATTCAATACACAGTAAATGCTGGTTGATGATAGGAATGCAAAAATCTATATTAAAGCATCTCACCCAGTTGAAAGCAGAGAAGAAAGGAGAGCAGTTGTTAATGTGTAGAAAATATTAAATGCGGAGAGAATAGAGTATATATGAGCGAGATAATGAAAAGAAGCAGCATTTTTACTCAGCAGATCTAAGCATGCAAAAGACCTAAACCAAAAGTACGAACTCTGTGTATAATCCGTTGGGTAAAAGAAGGCTTTCTGTCCTAAACTCCTATGAATGACCCTTACAAACGTATAGGACCAAACCTTTCTATATTAAAAAATCAAACTGAAAAGAAATAAAACCCCAAAAAAGAAGATAAAGGCTAAGCATGTCATATCTGTCATTCGAAAGGCAAAGCTTTTCCATCTTCGCTGTCACAACACTGTGGAGAAGCCGATGTATATACATACTTGATGACGCAAGATGCTCGAGAAACCATAAAGCCACCTCCTTTTTCCGTCGCATCCAAAGATCCAAATCGAAAGACGGCTACATCATTACCACGGCGGCCGACGTCATTCGAAGCAAATACGTCCGCCGGGAAACACCGTGAAGCGTGCGGAGAAGTGGAACCACGAAACAACGCCCGATCTTCTCTCTTTCTTTTTTTTTTTTTTGTTACTTGCAAATGAAAAACCACAAGGCAAAAACCTAATGTGTGATGAGAAATAGCTCGTGGACCTTAAGTGGGCCAAACCACTGGGATCCAAAACATATAAAAAAAAAAAAGCCCAAACCGAATTAATTCCCAAAACACCGTCGACGCGGCACTTCTCCTGAGCCTTTGTTCTTTCTTTATATATAGAAAGATATACCTTCTTGCTATTTAAGAAGCGATATATACTATAGAGAGACATGGCATCTTTGGTCCACTTTAAAGATTTCCCTTCTCATCAACCTAACAAACAAATCTTTTTCTTTAAAATACTCTCAATTATTTGCCATATTATAGGAGATATTTTCCCTTTTTGTATATGATCTGATCATACATATCAAGATATGTTTAATTTCCAGCAAAGCTATGATCTGGGAGATCAACAAATAACCTTTTTTATGAGCCCACAAGTGGATAATGTTCTTCATCAAAATCTGTTTTCACCGGAAAGCAACTTATTTCCGGCGGCCGGCGGTGGCAAGAAAAAGCAGAAGAATCAATCAGAAAATCAAGAAAGTACTGAGAAAGGTGGTAAAAATAATGAGAGGAACATAAAGAAAAGTAATCATTGTGAGATTGAAAGGCAAAGAAGGCAAGAAATGGCAAATCTTTATGCTTCTCTTAGAAATCTTCTACCTCTTGAGTATATTAAGGTGAAGAAAAAAAAAAAACCCTTTTTTATTTTTTATTTTAACTTTCCCTTTCACAGTAGTTTTCTACATAAAAAAAATGTTACTTTCATTCATCTCAAAGCATCACGAGGGCGTAGCTAGAGCTCGCTCTGATGTTTTTCTATGGCATGGAGATCTCTAATGTTTTGGTATATTTTGTTATGTTCTATATCGTTTGCTATGTTTTACTCGCTTAATTTATGAATCAATTATATAGGACTCAAACTTGACATTTAAGAAATATGTATTGTTACTCGTCGTGGCGTAACCATTAATAATTAATGCATTTCTTGTCTATTAATAATGCAGTTTTTTTGAGTGAAAATTCTAGTTAAATTATGAAAAGAAAAGCCTCGATAACATTTGTATATATATATTCATCAGATGCAATATATATATATGGTGTCAAGGAGTTGCATTTAATTTTCTAATACATTTCTTGCACAAAACTGGAGATACAAAATAAAAACAAATCATTTCACATGGTAACAATTATATAGGACTCAAACTTGACATTTAAGAATGAGTTGAATCTCCAACAGCTTCAACTGGATATGGTATTTATTGTGTCAGAGTAATCGTGACAATAACATTATTCTTCTTTTACCTCAATAAATGAATTTCATTCTGGGATTTTAATGGTTTCACTTGTTTTAGGGAAAACGTTCAACATCCGATCACATGCACGAGGCCGTGAATTACATAAACCATCTGCAGAAGAATATCTCTCAATTGCGCTTGAAGAACGAAACGTTTACTAAGAACCCTAATTTGAGCACCGGTAGCTCAGGAAAGTCTAGTGGTGAGAGCTGTTCCGGTCGCCGGAGATCAACTATAAAACTGAATCTTTGCCAGAATGGGGTGGAGATATTGATCAGCTTTAGTCCAAAAGATGAAGTTTTCCCTATGTCTAAAGTGCTCAACAAGTTGGTTGTTCAAGGTTTTAATGTGATTAGCTACTTGTCTAGTAGAAGTGATGATGGAAGTACCCTTTACAAGATTCAATGTGAGGTAAATTCTTCAATGTTTATAGCATGAACATTTAGGTTTCATTTAGATTTAACAAGTGATTTACTACCACAACGTACGGTTGTATCACAACGAGTAACAAAACACTTTTACACGCTGATTTTGATGGCCTACATCATTATCAATGATATAAAAATATGTTGTGTCACTCGTTTTGATACGTAGTAGCATTTTCTTTAGCAATAATAGGGCCTAATTAAATCCACTCATTCTTTTGTTTTTAAACATTGTGTTAAAGTTGTGTTTAGATATGTAGATCACTTAAACACTAATAAGGCCCTAAATTTTTGTTTTCTCACATTCTTTGGAAGTTGTGGTTGGAGGAGGGAGATATATGTAAATTACTTACTTGGTAACATCATATATCAAAACCTAGGCTATTAGACGAGAACAATTTATGTAATCAAGAAAATATAAATCAAGACCTAGACTATTAGATGGGAAGGAGTCTATATCATATTATGCTATTGATGAAACAACAAGTCTTTAATGTAGGATATATCGATCAAGAATAACCGTAACAAACCTCCTCTGGACTTAGTTTTGATATCATGATAAACATTAGTCCAACAACATATGTGTAAAAAGGGTGAGGGGGTGTCCTTCAACCTCAAAACCTAAACAAAATGGTGCAAGGGAAATTCATTCATTGATATGTTTGGTGAAACAATAGCAATCTTCGATGTGAGGCATAACAACTTTATATTAGACAGAGGGTGACCTTCATCCTCAAATTAAAACCTAAACTTTAAAGCATTTTTTCGAGTAACTAATAAACTTCTACAAGATCTAGAGTCCGGAAGAAATATTTACTTTTATAGTAGTAAAAATATATGGTTACTTGATCAACTATATCCCACATGATCGAGGGTTTGAATCACTTTCATTTGTATATGGTGCCTCTTAGAAGAATACTTATATCTCCTCTTTGCGTTTTACTAAATATACTTGTATCTTTTTTTGTTGAATAAGGTCGATGATCCATCGTGCATTGACATTATCGGGTTGCAGAAAACGTTGACGGATATGATTATACAGGATCCGACTACTTGTTGAAGTGCTTTCTGTGACAATTTATTTTTAAAAATTTTAGTATGTTATTGTTTTGTCCTTTTTTTTTTTTTTTTTTTTTTCTTTTCTAAAGGGAGCTATATAGTTCAAAATGCTTGTACATATTTATAATTTATTGAGATGTCAATGATAAGTAGGAAGTATATGTTTTTATTTATTTATTTTAAATGTGCATTGAGCAAGTATTATCATATTTAATCATCTTCTAAGAAAAATTAAAAGTATAATAACGCCATAAAATTTACATGAACAACAAATCTTTTGACTTCTAATTTGATAAACCATTGAACAAAAAAAAAACAAAAAACAAAAAAAAACTTCATTCACATGTTCAATTAGGTGAGTAAGAGTCAGACTCTGTAGGCACAACAAGGACTGACTCCGGATTAGTCGGACCAGTGGGTTTCGGACACCGGGGGCTTTAAGTAAAAAAAAAAATTAGGTGAACTCATCATCAAAAACCGTGATTGGCTTAATTGAATCAAGCTTAACTGAACCATAATCACACATGTGATTAAGTAAAATAATCATCATTAAACACTGTGATTGAGTAAACTGGACTTCAAATTGTTGTTCGATTAAGTCTAATTCACCCGGGCCAATCATTGCAGTCGGTTTAACTAAACATTAATCACGTGTTTAATTAAGTGAAATCATCATCAAACACAGTTATTGACTTTAATTAATGGACTTCAAATGATGTTGGATTAAGTCTAATCACCTTAATCACAGCAGATGACTTAAGTGAACTTCAATCACATGTTTGTATCGGTGAAATCATCATCAAACAACATAAATCACTAGGACTAACAAGCGAACCAGGTCAAACGCAGTAAGCTCAAAGCGAGTCAAGACCAAACCGACGTAAACCCACCACAATTTCTTAGGTTAAAGTTTGGGTCAAATGTAGTATAGCTCAAAATGAGTTAAAACTTAACCCATAAAGACCAACCACAAATTTTTAGGTTAAATTAAAGTTGTGGTCTTTGACTAAAATATTGAAAAGATCAAGTCTTAACTAACAAAGAAAACAACAGAATGCTCTAAAAAGAAAACAAGAAAATAAACAAGACTCGAGTTTTAATCAAATTCAAATAAGATTAAACAAACTATAATCAAATTTAGCTCCCATGATCTTCAAATAAATCGGATTCATTCACTTCACTTTTTATTCCTAATTTTGAATCAATTAATGGTATAATTCCTATTTCGATCGGTTATTCAATTCTTTGAGAGGCATCAAAACCCTATATTTGAATTATATTGGCGACCCACCTTGCATAGACCAAATCTAATTAACCAAACATACATTAATTACTTTTGGGATTTCGATTACTCAAAAACCATGGAACAATATAGCACTTTGAAATGTTTTATTTCAACTTTTATCTTAACAATGTATCAACCATATATCTTCTTTGAAAGCCATTGTTATCTCTTGTCCTCTAATAATACCAAGTATTAGAAGGCTAAATAATCTTTCGTCCATTATACCATAAAGTTTATGATAAATAATAGGCTTCTTATTATCTCAATCCAAGTGGTAGTACAACATTATTAATATCAAATAATAAAGAATATAAAATGGAAGGAGCATAATAAATTCACCAGAAAATCAGGACACGATTCGAAGTTGTTGATGTGTTCACTTAATCCTATCTTTTTGTAATAATTAGCAACAAAATAGCATATTCCAATTTGTAACTCGATTTGTACTTTGTGTTAGGAATATATTTTAAATTATAACTCGATTTGCTTCTTTGTAATGTTTAAAGAACTCAACATGTAGTTTTAAAAATGATATGTATTGATACGACTTTTGTGATGTAAGTTGACACGTTCAGTAAAAAAAAATCCCCTGTACCTTTTTAATTATTATTTCATTTTTTTTTTTTTTTTTTTTTTTTTTTTTTTTTTTTTGTGGCAGGTAGACAAATTAAGGTAAATTTCGATCTACATTTGTATAATCATACGTATGCATTATTTCCAATACCGTTACAATTTGTATTTTGAGCATGTTCGTAGGCAGATGCGTCCCTGTGTAATCGGAGGCCTAATAAATTCTGTTTTATGATCATCGACCGTGTAAAAACTACGATATAACAATTGTTTTTAGGGTATATAATGTGGAGATATGTAAAAAAAAATGATATATAAGTTTGTTAGAATTTTTTTGATTGAATACATGTATTGATACAAGTCTTACTAATTTTTTCAACTTACGTAAAACATAAAAATTGACATAAAATCCAGTAGGAAGACACGAAGACATGACCATAAAAAAATATGGATTTTGAAGGGGGCTTAAGCTATGGCATTATGAGCTTGTGCCCAGGGAATGATAGTAGGCAATTTAAAAATCATTATGCGATAGAGTACACTTCATGCATGTATGATTGCTTGCATTCCATGAATCGGATCTTGGTTAGGATTTGGATTATGTTACGATGTTATGATCGAGTTTAGAAAATCATTGGTACCCTTAGCACAGTGTTCCCACCAATGGGTCTATTAAAGTAACAAATGGGGCCGGTTATAAGTGTTTTTACCAACGTGCAGTGTCATAGTAGTAGGTTGCATTTTGTGGAATGTTATGTATGATGCGATGCTCTACCTTCACGAGACATATGTTGGGCCCTTTCTTCATGGAGCATACCCTTGAACCTTAATCTAAGTCATGTGATGAAATTATGATAGACATGTATGATAGAATAGTCAAGCACTTAGATGGCCAATGAGTGGTTGTTCGGACTTTATTTATGTAGTATGGTATGCCCAGGGGCGGCGCCACCCTTGTGAAGGGTGGGGCGGTCAACCCCTTAATTATAAAAAAAAATTAGTATGTATAAACATGAGAGAAACTTTTGTATAAACACACACATATATTTTCTTCGTGGCACTTCATCTGGAACAATTTGGTACCCAAAAAAGTAAATATTTTCTTCTGGAAATGCTTAATGGATCGGTTGCCGATCTGGGATTGACTTTGGGCCCACGGCTTTTACATTTTTCAATTGTTGGCAAGAGCAAGAGGGTTTTGATTATATAGTTGCTAAAGCTTGGAATGATTGTTCCGTAACTGGAGACTTGGCTTTGTTTTAAAGGAAAAACTGAAAAGTGTTGAAATGACTTTAAAAACTTGGAGTAAAGGCAAATTTGGGAAGCTTAAGGAGGAACTAGAGGATGCGAAAAAGGTTGTTGAAAACTTTAATTTACTTGATGAAACTAGAGACCTTAGTCTTTCTAGATGTGATGCAAGAGTGAAGGCCGTAAATAATGTATATGAAAAAAAACAGAATTATTGAGAGTATGTTATGCCAGAAGGCTAGGGATAAGTGGATAAGGGAGCATGATGAAAACACCAAGTACTTTCATATAAAAGGCAGACAAAACATAAGCAATATTTCTGGTATGGCTATCAATGGATGTTAACTTGAGGTTGTTCGTCATTTTGAAAATCTCTTTAAGGAGATGCACATTCCGAACATATAGGCTGATTATGCCGGTTCGCAGGCTTGTCAGAATGCGGTTGTCGAAGAGCCAGTCGTTTCAAATTCTCCTCCTCTTTTACGCTATGACTCTTGCATATCAATATATATATATATAATGTCAAATTGACGCCGTAATTTTTATGTATTGACCCACTATTTTTATGTTTTAACCCATATTAGATGAATAAAATTGAATATATACACCTATGTTTGAGAGAAAAAAAATCGTCAAATTTCTGACCCTTATGTTAATAATTCTGGAGCCGCCCTGGGGTATGCATGTGCTTTTATTTCATTCCTTTTATATTTTTATATAGGGCCAATTATTTAAAAGGACTGATTTTCAACTTATTAGGGGTAATAGGACACTCCGAAATCTTATTTAGTTATAAGGACATTCTAATTTCAAGTGGATAAAGAAGAAGAAGGAAAAAAAAAAACTTTCAAAGTAATAAAAAAAAAAACATAACAAAACAAAACAAAAAAAATATAGTGCGTGGGTTTTTTTCTTTTTTTGTTTTTTTTTGTTTATAATTCACCATATTTCTAAAGGTCATATATTTTGATCTAAAACTCGGATCATCATAATTTTTTCACTAAAATTCATATTTTTTCGTCTTCTTTATTTTAAAATCAAATTTGATATTTTTCCGAATAAATTTCATAAAATCAATTTTTTTTCTTCATAAAAATCGACGCGACATATTGATCACCGTCACGTGATTGACCACCTACCCGGATGCATTGGCCACCGGGATCCATTAAACACCCCGATGCATTCACCGCCGCGATTCATTGGCTATCATGATGTATTGACCGCCGCGATCCATTGACAACCTTGATTAGTGACGTCTCATTGTAGCGATTTATGCGATAACGTCTCTCATTGTAGCGATTTATGCGCAATGACTTCTTATTGTAGCGATCTATGCGGTGATGTCTTATTGTATCGAATTATGCAGTGACGTGTTATTGTAACGATTTATGCAGTGACGTGTTATTGTAACAATTTATGCATACCTTTGGTTGTAAAAATATGCATTTAAACCAAAAAAAAAAAAAAGAAAAGAAATACAGTTATTTTACAAAGTTATCGAAAATTTAAACCAACACTAATCAAATAAACCAACATCAATCAAATATTTAAAGGTAACAAAGAAATAAAGTTAATTACTTTACAAAGTTATCAAATGTGTGTATCAAGTTGTATATGCGGTGACATCAATATCATTGCATCAATTATCTAATTGTAAATACAGTCATCAATGTCACTGCTTCGTACATCAATGTCACCGCAAAAGTCATCAATGTCCTGCGCATCGACATCAATGTCACTGCATAAGTCATCAATGTCACTGCATAAAACCTAACAATTGCATCAGTCAGCTCTGCTCTTGTTTTGCATTTCTCCAAATGTGGAGCTTTTAATATGGATAGAATTACAAGTTTGGTTAAACTACAAAGACTCTTCACTATGACTCTTGTAATGGCCACACGTTGTTTGTGCCATCTTGATAATTGGATTCATTGTGGAATCCCTTAATTCTTTAACACGATCTTGAATCATTTGACGATCTTGTTTAGCTTAATGTCCCTGCATCATTCATCAATGTCACTGCATCGGACATCAATGTCCCTACATCAGACATCAATGTCCATGCATCAAACATCAATGTCACCGCATAAGTCATCAATGTCCTTGTATCGTACATCAATGTCATCGCATAAGTCATCAATGTCCCTGCATCAGACATCAATGTCACTGCATAAGTCATCAATGTCACTGCTTCAGACATCAATGTCACTGCTAAAATCATCAATGTCACTGCTTCCGACATCAATGTCACTGCATCTTAAAAAAACAAACAAACATCGGCTCCAACGCTTCTTTTTTTTTTTCTTCTTCCCAGCGTTTTTTTTTCTTCCCAGCGTTTTTTTTTCTTCCAGCTTTTTTTTTTTTTTTCTTCGCAGCGTTTTTTTTTCTTTTCTTCCAGCGTTTTTTTTTCTAGCGCTTCATCTTTTTTTTTTTTTTTTTTTTTTCCTTCCTTTTTCTTCTTTATCCACTTGAAATTAGAATGTCCTTATAACTAAATAAGTTTCCTTCCTAAAATTAGAATGTCCTTATAACTAAATAAGATTTCGGAGTGTCCTAAATGATCATTAATTCTCTAACGACGGCCTTATAACTAATTTGCACTTTTATATATACGTAAGTACGTACCATGTATGTATTTTTAATTTATTTACACCAAAGGATAACTATGACAATATTTTCGGATATTTGAATGGTTTCCTATTGATTATATATAATTATTTTTTTTAAAATTATATATTTTTTTATTAATAAACCAAATAAAGAGATACAAAGTTGAGTGTCATATCTCGGCCCGTCCTAAGTTTACGTGATAGAGTACATAGCATGGCCTCTTTAAACCCTATGTGTGGCAAACCCAGTGTAGGAAAATCCACCACATAAGGAAGAGATTATAAAAACATTTTTCTAACTAAGTAGTCGATCTCATCACCATCATCATCATCATCCGGAAAATTGTGTAATTTTTTTACCCCTTTAAAATTTATGTTTGCCCACATATGTAATAATTGGGCAAATTGACACATTACTAACTATAAAATACAAAATCATTATCAAAATGATACATCAAAACAAATATTGATAATATTTTACTTATAAAAATAAAAAATACTAATGCGTGAAATATTTTTGCTCTGAAAAAATTGTTATTAATGCGTGAAACATTTATTTATAGGAGTATAATAGTTAATGGGTTCGAATCATGTTATCTATATATAGAAGTGGCTTTATCAATATATATCGCAAATTGTATAGTAGTGTTTACTGTTATTATATAGTAGTAAATCTGCTCGAATCGAAAGGGAAAAAAAAAAAAACACTGGCGCACATTTTCGGGAAGTTCTTCGGTGCACCCGCCATATGCGGAGTGCACTTATGTGGAGAGTTGTACACCTTTTGTTTTTAAACGGAATTCAAACTGTATGGTTCACATTTGTTTATCGATCAATTAGGTGCATGTAAATATATCACACAAGAACTTCCCCACATCCTCATTGCAAACAGAGACTTACTGGCCCGGTTTGTACTCATAATTACTCTCGAACATGAATTGATGTAACGAAGGAGCTTCTAGAATTCATTGTTTTAATGAAATTAATATTTAACCATAAACCATAATTTATTCATATCTTTAATGTGCTGTAACATGATGTTAAGGCATCAAGGGTCCACTTTATTAAAACATGACATGTAGTGTTTTCAATGTTGTTGTTTTTTCCAAGGGGGGTGGGGTTGGGACCTTGGGGGGTGGGGAGGGGAGACCTTGGGGGACCTTGGGGGTGGGGAGGTTTTAACTTTCCTTTGTATTCCCATTCATTGCTCTTAACATCAATTGTTGTTCATAAAAAGTAAAGAAAAAATATAGTCTTTGAAAATGTAGTGGCAGCTATTTTCTTATCATATAGTACTACACATGTACTTAAATAATTAATACTTTAAGGTTTCATGTTGATTTAAAAAAAAAACGATAAATATCATAAGTTTTTTTTTTTTTTTTTTTTTTTTTTTTCGAACAACATTTTTATTAGAATTAAAAATACTTATTTACAAAACCAATCAAATGGGTAATATTAAAAACAAAAATTAAAGATCATTATTGCAAAGAAACTATAATGGGTAATATTAAAACATATAATTAAAAATACTTATTGGGTAATATTAAACGATCATAAATTTTAAAACATAAAGTTCTAAATGTTTTTTTAAAAAATAAAAATTCACTATGAGAATAAAGTAATAAAATAATATTGCCTCAAAAAAGAGAGAATAAAGTAATAAATGTTTTACTTGCTAGCTAAAATGGTGTAAATGATAGGTGACAATTTATTTTAGTTAGTTGAAATAATTATCATTTAAGGACAGAAATAGTATATATCTCCAGCTATCAAATCCCCGATGCCAAACATGTCTCACATGGTCAATTTTTTACCAGTTAAAACTTGATTAAAGTAAGCAGATATATATCCCTTACGGGGGCCTCTACATTGGGGGTTCCGGGTGCGCCCGACCCTCTAAAATAAAAATATTGTGTATAAATAGTAGATATTTTTTCAATAAACACATGCATCTGTGAAATTGACCCTCTATTTTTATCTATTTCTCCATTATTACATGTATGGAATTGAATATGTAAATATATATGTGATATAGGAAAAAAATTGACAAATTTTTGACCTCCATATCGAAAATCCTGCAGCTGCCCCTGTCCTCTTAAAAGGATGTCATTTCAATGATATTATAAATTTATAATCTCCGATAAAATATTTATGTCAGGTGGAAGGATGGTCACATGCATGTGTATGCAATCAACATCAATGGAATTTGATGTGCATAATATACTTTTATATCATGAGATATTAAAATTTTATAATCTCCAATAAAATATTTATGTTAGGTGGAAAGATCGTCACATGTGATGTGTATGCATTCTACACCAATTTCAATTGATTGCATAATATATTTTTATATCATCGATCATAATATAAAATTGTACAATTTTATTGTGGAACTAGCAATTTTGATTCGACAATAAACTATCACAACATGTTATTTGAAAACATTTTACACTATTGATTACGGCGTAACATTCATTGATTGATATGAGTCTATCATGATTATTAATATAAAATTATTATGACAATTATGTTTTGGAATTAGTGTTTCTGATATAGAAATTCTAGTACCCAAACAAAATTGTCACATCAAAGTGACACAACGCACTTGTACACTAGAGTAATGATAGTTGCACAACAAAGATTTCTCGAAACAAATGAAAGATGAAACATAAATCATAGATCAACTAAGCCCTCTCGGGGACTTTCTTAAAGAGGAACCTCGTGTAAATGCCATGGAATAGGGTTGATCCTATTCATGGAGATTCCGTAAATATTCCATTCCAAAAATGGAAAGGAAAGCTCGGCACAATTGGGATTTTTTTTTTGGAAATTGGATGCAGTTACTAATTCATGATCTGAGGCTCATTGACTGATGGGTATCTTATTATGATCAATAATGTAAAAATATGTTGTATAATTTAGTGTAGTTGTAACTATTTTGTTATAGAAATAGCATTTTTCTATTACACTATTAATCATGCATGGTGCAACTCATATTAATCAATATATATCATACATATGTCAAGATCAATAATGTAAAAGTAAGTAATGTTATTTCCACAAACTCAATGGATACATACAAAAATCTGCAAAACACATCTTACACAATTGATTATGGTGCTCGTCCCATCATAATCAATTTATCTTTGGCCGGGTTAGATATTAATTTATCTTTGGCTGAGTTAAATATTAACTCATTAATCAATTTAAATTAATATAACGGAGCAAGATATTAATTTATTTTTGGCTGGGTTACTAGACTATCAATATATGGTCAGGTGAACTGTATTAAGATAACTAACTGTGTTGAACTATAGTATATTGGTGTACAAAAAATAACAACTGGTTGGACGACTCTACGTCCTTGAGTGGAAGATGTCTTATGTCCATTTTGTTGTATCTATTTTATTGCAGACATGACATGTATCGTAAATTAATGTTATGCCACTTTATTGTAACAATTTATCGTGAAACTCTATATGCATTATCCAAAACCAACATTTGTTATTATATTATATAAAAGAATTGGTGAGCATTCATGAAGTCAGCTTATGATTTAGAATTATATTACCCTAAACATGCTAATGATCTCTTACCCTCAATCTGGCAGATCTGATATTTTCTATCTACTTTTTGGATACACCATCAAACCTGTATCTTTAAAACTAAACAACAAAATCAAAATATTAATCATTCAAAATATCTGAAATATACATGGATGATCATGATTTCAATTCTTTAACACCTTTAGAAAATCTTGATGCCCTTCTTTTTCAATACACTTTCCCACAAGAAGCTACAACCCTTCAAGATCTTGTCGATATTCCAAACTCTAAACTTCCTCCGGTTCAGGCTTGTGATGCCGGTGGTAGCACAGCTGCCGGAGATGAAAACAATGGCTACAAAAGCCCACATGATGATGATCATAACAACAACAACAACAACAAGAAGAAGATCAAGAATATTGTGCACCGCGATGTTGAGCGACAAAGGAGGCAAGAAATGTCTAGTCTTTATACTTCTTTAAGAACCATCTTACCAAAGGAGTATATCAAGGTACATATAAGTAATTGGTTCATCATATATATATATATATATATATAGTTTCACTTCCTATACCTAGAGAATATTAGGGTTATGGTCAACAAGAATCATAGGTAAATGAATTAGGTTTTACAAACAAATGACACAACACGTTTTAATTTAAACATTTGATTATGCTAGATCGACATGGATCATACCAATCATATAGTCTTATGTCAATGTGTTCTATCATTAGTTATGATAAAATTGTTGTGGAGTCCGGATCTGTTAGGTGTAGTGCCCGAAAGACAATTTGTGTAATTGTTTTTAATAATGAATGACAGAATTTTTCTCACCTTATTACTTGCTTTGTGCTTGTAAAGTAATACACTGCTGCAAACCCTAAGTATATATGTATGTAACCACTTAACTCAGTGTATGGATTACGCGTGAGGATTGAGTTAGTGGAGATATGCTTAAATCGTTAGTCCGTGGTGAACTTAATCGAGTTTAGGGTCTCTTGATTAAAACACCAATAATGCACCCGAACACCTTAGGGTGTGATAGTCTTATCCGGACCGTCGGTAGAGGGTACCTACGTGGGGCATTTATATATGATGGCATTCATATAGATCGGACCGATTTAATCGTATTTCTCGATATAATTCCGTAATCGAGGAATCTTATTAAATCATTAGATGATCATATATAGATCAACCGTAATCCTGAGGTGATCACAGGGTGCTGCTTGTCCCGGGGTAGTGTTTGATGTGTTAGTTACGGTTCACTTAAATATGTGTTCCAAGCCACTTCTCATTGGCACTATCTCCAGGATGAGTGAGTAGTTCGATTTTCACAGACATGGAATCCATTCCTTCCTGCGGGAAGTAGAGAGACAGTCCCCTTATTTGTTAGCCCTAAGAAAGTGATCGATCCCGGGAGTTCATATTAGACTAATTGATCACTAGTCATATATGTGAACTAATTGATCATCAGGGGGTTAATGGTAAATGGATAAGATATTCAGAGTCGGGTTCACGGAGACTTCCCACTCAGAATGGACAGTCTATGGAGGGTTAATCCGTATGTAGTGATTATATCAATGGACGCTTATTCACTCTATGAGTTGAGTATAAGTATACATCTATAATCGGTAGAGTTCAGTTTTGGGTTTATGGTGGCGTAATCCCGGAATTAATAATTATATTCTGTTTGATGAATAATTAATTATTGGAGCTACTGGTTATAGGTCCATGGTCCCCGATGTGGCTTCTGTAATTCGGACTAATAATCTTGTTATTTGGGTCTCAGTGATAATTAATTGGCTGGGCTAATTAATTGATATGCATGGATATTATTTAGTTGGGCTAAATAATATAATACACATAAAAGACATTTTGTGTGGGCTTTTTATACCCTAAAAGTGGCGCCTCATATTCATTATTTATCACAAGAATTAATTTTTGTGATGTGGAAAATAAAAGATATTCTTGTTATATGATTGGTTGGATGACTTGTTATTTGATTTCCTATTGGTCAATACATGTCACAATTAGTCATTAAGGAAAATATTCTTTTATTTTGTTTTATTAATTAATTATTTAATTAATTAATACTTGGAGGCCAAGGATTTACTCTCCTATAAAAGGAGAGTTATTCCAAGGGAAATTGCAAGGCAAATTTCGACCACTATGATAAAAAGGGAGAGGAAAATTAGTTTTTCTTGCCTAGGGTTTTTGGAAGAAGAAAAACTTTGAGTTTTTCTTGGTGTTGCATATCAAGGAGGTTCGTGTATCAAGAAGGGTGTCCACCAACCGCCGTTTAGAGAACACATCGGAAGATCAAGGCTTCTCTTCCCGATATTGGTAAAATGATCTTAACCCCCTTGTAGTAGTTTAAGTTCTTTAATTATGTATTGTGTTGTATAAGTCGTGATCCATCCGCTGCGCGTAGATCTAAGTCGTTTAGATCCAAGAACCTGCATCCTTCATGTGGTAGCAGAGCCAGGTTCCACGGTTTATATAGTCATAATCATAATTAAACGATTTAAAGGAGTGGAATTGCATGTAGGTAAATTTTATTTATTGTTTTATGCATTGATAATGATTAGATGCTATGGTTGAAGAGATGGATTGGGGGGTTGGCACTGTTTACCCGTTAGATCTATTGTAAACTCATATAAACGATGAAAATTCGTTCATATAAGTATAGGAAATTATGTAATTTATTTTTATTGCAATTTTAATTTCCAGAAAATATATATGTTTTGTACCTGTTTAGTTATTTCGTTTTTCCTGTTGATTGAACCGTTGAAACGACGATCTCTCCGGTCAGAATCAAAATTGGAAGATGATGAACAATTCCACAAAATTTGGCGTCGATCGGAGTCCTTTTTGATATCCGTTCGTTGTTGCAAAGAAGCTGCTGTAACAGAAAAACGCAGGATTCACAGAAACCCTACCTGTGACTTCCTCGAATTTCTGGAAGATCTTGGACCGTTGAAACGCAAATCCAACCGGTCAGATCGATGAATATGGAGTTTTTGACGTGGAATAAAAATTTCAGGTCGATCGGGATTCATCTAGATCCCCGATCGGCCTCGGGAATTCTCTGATGCGCTGCTGTAAAAGTCAGATTCAGCAGCAAGTTGGACGGCTCACTGGAGAAAATTGACAAGTCAAAGCTCCGATCAAACCGTCCATATTGAAGCCCGAGGAATGAAGAACATATCTGGAAAGTTTCGTCGCGATCCAAGTTCGTTTGGTTTGCCTATCGTCGAAGTTTTGAACAGCTACAGATTAGGGTTTTATTTATTTTATAATAGATTAGATACGGGGGTGCCAACGGTCCATCTCGGTATTTATTTTCCGCACTATAATACATGTTTAGATTGTATGTGTAGAACCGGAAAATTGCCATGACATGCATCATATCATGAATTCCACTCCATATGCATACATGTAGAAATTAATTCGAGGAATTAGTTAGGCATGTATAAAACACGCAATTAGTTTTAATTAATTGTTTGATATTAATTAGAAACTAATTAGGGTAAAAACCGAGGAACACGGGTTTTTTCAATCGTCGAGGTTGGGTGATGGATTCTCGATGAATCCCACTCTGCGAAAGCATAAGGAGTAAAATCCCGAAACCTCGTGGTTAAGGTGTTGGATTCTCGGTGAATTCCACCTTACCTAGACGAGATTACGTTTTTGTTCCGTAGTGTCTATGTGAAAGTTTGATGTTTAAGGATTGGATGATCACGGGCAAACATGGTTCGAAAGTGGTTTAACCACGGTTGGGTGGTCAACAGTAGCTACGGCTCGATCGACTTCACCCTCCACGTGTGGCGTTTGCACGGGGGTCTAGCAAGGCTGAGCCATCCAAAGTGCCACTACGGCTCAACGGAGCTCCCCTAGTCTTGACCCGTCCGACGGCCACATATGTTCCAACGAATAGGTTGGGTGGGCTAGCCCACGTAACCGACAACATTCGGGCCTATGATTTATTGTTCCTTAATGTAACATCAAGTCCAAAAACGTGATTAGTAAACCCACCACTTTTTTCAAAATATTGAGTGGGAGCGGGAGAGGCGACAGCCGACCCTACGGCCTCTACTGTTGACACAAGCAACTTGAGAGAATGGTGACGCCTCGTGCCGGCTTTGATTTCGGCCCCCTAAGGAAGGCCTTCACCGCTATCAAAATTCAAGGCTTGGTCTCCGAAAGGATAGGATTTTGGGTACTCGCCGGGTCACTGACCGACCCTAAGGCGGCACACTCGGGGTCTACCTAAAAATCTGAGACAGTAGGTCACACTCATAAAGGGTATTTTTGGTAATACCTTGGCTGAAAAAGGAAAGGTGATTGACGATCGCAAATTAGATGTTCGATTCTCAATCTGATCTTCAATATTAATCGAAACCTCTTTGACCTACCCTAAGGCGGCACTGAGGCATTAGATGAAATCCTTGGAACGGTAGGATATACTATAAGTACTTAGTTTATGTTCCTAAAATTTATAAGTAGTGTATGATTTGGATTTATTTTCTGTCAATTTTATTTACAACTGTTATACATATCTCTCTAGGGTGCTAGACTGCTAGTGTAAAATTGACTAGTAATGACTTCGTTAAAAAGTGGTAAGTAACTAGAACGTTGTACTTATTGATCTTACATGCGATTAATTTTTCGGAAGAGGTATTTCTCTTGAGCCTTCAAGACTTAAGTGACGTATATAAGTATGTCACTGCTGTCACTCGTGTTGAACGAGAGACAACCATAGTTAGTTTGTAAGATGATTGGGACGATAAAATTCTTCTAGTGAATTTTAATTGTGTAGTGTCTACACGAGAAATTTTCTAATAAAAAATTAGAGAATCATAAATTAAAGTGTCGCTAGTTAGACGGTATTTGGAACCGATAAACTAGTGTGAGCTTTTGTCTTATGTTTTTCTAATTTAGAAAATTAGTCCCACTGGGTAACGCTTTCGTTAGACGTCCCACAGTTCACGAGTAGTGTCTACTCATACGAACTGCTAGTTCAAGACTATTTCCTTTTAAAGAAAGTTAAGATTGGGAAAGAATGTCTATAAGTGTTAATCATCTTAACTGAAGTTTTGAGGCTAAACCGAAACATTAATTAAAGAAAGTATAGGATAAGGAAAGTGATTTCGGATCACTAACCAATGAATCCTTAGCGACTTTCTTAACCGAGTAACTTGACTCGGTAGCTTAGTTCTTTGGAAGAACAAGGAAGCTGTGCATTAACGATTAATAGAGTAACAACGGGCAGTAATTTCAGCTAGAATAGTGGGAGTGATATATAAGGAAATGAATTTCGGATTCTATCCTTGAATATCACATAAAAATTTATTTTTCTGTTTACAGATTCGTTGAAACAAATGGATTCACTTTCAACTCGAAATATTGTTACCTCATAGAAAGTGAAAATGACATTTGTAGTACGAATCCGAGACTCGGACTTTTGTTTGATAAAGTCAGAACCACTAAGAACTGCTGAAAATGTATATGTAACACGTCTTAAACTATTATAGGCGAATGGTTTCCGTATTAAGATAAACGACCCTTCAATATCTATTAATTAGTGCATATATCCTAGAGATAAGACCTGAAGACTGGCTAAGGGTGATTCCTATCTCCCAGTCTGGGAACACTATCTCAAAGGAACAATGACTAAGTTTCTTTTCAATCGGGAGAGGGTAATAGATTTGAAGAGGTAACATAGCTTGTTCATCATGACCTTCGGGGTCTAGTGAGAGATACAAGCTAGTGGGAGTTTTTGAGTGGTGACATTTTGTCTGATAACTACTCGAAACGCGATTTAGTTTATCAAAAGAATACGAGGAGGAGTCTCTGATTTTAGCAGAGAATAGAGTATTCCATGCTCATAAATAGGCTATAGCATAGTCTTGGGACTGATGCTCAGCCGGCCTCCTAGTGGAATGTTTCTCACTGAGAAAGAAACCATACACTTGCCCTATATAGTTATTGATGTACTACAATACACTGCTAAACTCGATTAAGATAATTGGTTGCAAAATAACGGTTAACATTATTATGTAAACTGAGAAGTCTACCTAGAAGATGCTAATGAATTTATGGATAAGGAGTGAATTCGGTTCACACCACTTCCGTAAATGTAGGCATTTAGCATTTAATGCTTGAAGGTAGGACTAGAGATTTTGCGCATACGTTCAGATTTTGACTGTTCGTGAAATGCCTTAATGAGACGAGTGAAGGTTGGTTGTAAGATTCTTGAGATCAGAAAGTGACAGTTGGACTGTCATAAGGCTTCTGATAGAATCTATAAGTAACAGCCTTAGACCTTGGAGTACGGTTACCCAAAGGAAGTTACTATCTGATTTAATCAGACCACGTCCAACATCGGTTGTTGGTGATTACACCGATAAATACTACTAGATTAGAATGTCAATCCACCCGAACGCGGGGAGTATGGTTTAACCATTGACCCATTATGGTTGTGTGGACTTTATAGTCTCGTTTGGGGTGATTGATAACCCGTGGCTCTTTGTGGGGTCAGTATAGGATTCGATCGAGAGGTTGGTTCGAAAACCTTATCCCTGTGAATGGAGTTTTGGTACTCCAGTTCTGTTCAGCGTCTTGTAGAACCACCTGAGTGTCTCAGGCCCAGTGGGAGTAATTGGTTCTACACCGAAAAGAGTCGAATGAATAGGAAAGTTTAACTTTCAGCACAAAGCTGAGTGGTCTAGGGGTGATTCCCTAAAAAGTAGAGAGTTAACCAGACCTTGAACTCTCTCACCACTCAGTCTTGATTTCGTTAGAAAGCAGAAAATAGGGGTGATTCCCTGAGACTTTCTTGCCGTAAAACGGAGTCTGGATTCGTACGGAACAGAAGGTCTTGGTTAGAACAAATGGCAGGTTGACTGCCGGGACTTATGTCCTTTGTGGATGTAAGAGAACCTCTCAGTCATTAAAAGTCGCATGTTTTAAAAAATATGGACTTGACCAGAATATTGATAAGTCTTTTGTAGACTGGGTATAAATATTGGTAAAATAGTAGTATTAGTGTTCATGAATGATAACACTGAAACAGTTGGAAACA
Source organism: Gentiana straminea (assembly GCA_036785695.1). Classification (NCBI taxonomy): domain Eukaryota; kingdom Viridiplantae; phylum Streptophyta; class Magnoliopsida; order Gentianales; family Gentianaceae; genus Gentiana; species Gentiana straminea. Next base: position 15,584,224 of record JAVUPR010000398.1, on the reverse strand, counting down.
ACATGTGTGTGCTATCTGAAGTCGGAAACTGACAGGCTAAGATTCTCTGGATGAGAGAATTGGACTATATTCTAAGAATCTGATTCGGTCAAATTCACGAGAATGAGTCATTAGCTATCCCACCGATCTTATTGAATAAGATGATTATGCATATATGGTTGCAGCATTCATCGAGAGTTGTCCTACCCTACCTCTCAGGAATGATTCTCCAAATCTTCGGATAAAGAGAAAATGGGATAGAGTCTCTCTGGGATAAGGGCAAGTCAGCTTAACACGAGTCAATTGCAATCGAATCTCGTATTCGAGCATTGAATAGCGGTTTAGTACGTCCTCAAGTATCTTTAGAGAACGAGGAATCATATGCTTGTATATTCAGGTGCAAACTTGAATATGGTTGACTACACTGATTCTGACTTGTAGTCAAATTAAGGATGATCATTAAGTTGATCTCGGGCTCAGTGTTTACTCATAGTGCTTAGAATTTCCTTTTTGGTCTGGGAGTAATTCCAGGTCTGATAAGCCGATATCACTTCATTGTGAAAACAAGAAGAGATATCTTAGAAGGATCTTCTCGGTCACAAGAAGTCAAAAGCATATTGAGAGAGAGTACCGCCCGATTGGAAGGACCGACAACGTTTCAATCCTAAAGATCGTCTCGAGTCGACAACCTAACTAATCGGTGTACCAAGTCGAGTGCTTGGAGGGTACGGCATTGATGGATATGTCTCATCTCGCTTTTAGAGAAAGTGGGAGAGTGTTGTGAATAAAATGAGAAAGGGTGTGCTCTAAAAACAATCGTTGCTTGTCATTTCGTGCAAGTGGGAGATTGTTAGGTGTAGTGCCCGAAAGACAATTTGTGTAATTGTTTTTAATAATGAATGACAGAAATTTTTCTCACCTTATTACTTGCTTTGTGCTTGTAAAGTAATACACTCGCGCAAACCCTAAGTATATACGTATGTAACCACTTAACTCAGTGTATGGATTACGCGTGAGGATTGAGTTAGTGGAGATATGCTTAAATCGTTAGTCCGTGGTGAATTTAATCGAGTTTAGGGTCTCTTGATTAAAACACCAATAATGCACCCGAACACCTTAGGGTGTGATAGTCTTATCCGGACCGTCGGTAGGGTACCTACGTGGGGCATTTATATATGATGGCATTCATATAGATCGGACCGATTTAATCGTATTTCTCGATATAATTCCGTAATCGAGGAATCTTATTAAATCATTAGATGATCATATATAGATCAACCTTAATCCCGAGGTGATCACGGGTGCTTTGCTTGTCCCGGGGTAGTGTTTGATGTGTTAGTTACGGTTCACTTAAATATGTGTTCCAAGCCACTTCTCATTGGCATTATCTCCGGATGAGTGAGTAGTTCTGATTTTCACAGACATGGAATCCATTCCTTCCTGCGGGAAGTAGAGAGACAGTCCCCTTATTTGTTAGCCCTAAGAAAGTGATCGATCCCGGGAGTTCATATTAGACTAATTGACCATTAGTCATATATGTGAACTAATTGATCATCAGGGGGTTAATGGTAAATAAGGATAAGATATTCAGAGCCGGGTTCACGGAGACTTCCCACTCAGAATGGATAGTCTATGGAGGGTTAATCGGTATGTAGTGATTATAACAATGGACGCTTATTCACTCTATGGGTTGAGTATAAGTATACATCTATAATCGGTAGAGTTCAGTTTCGGGTTTATGGTGGCGTAATCCCGGAATTAATAATTATATTCTGTTTGATGAATAATTAATTATTGGAGCTACTGGTTATAGGTCCATGGTCCCCGATGTGGCTTCTGTAATTCGGACTAATAATCTTGTTATTTGGGTCTCAGTGATAATTAATTGGCTGGGCTAATTAATTGATATGCATGGATATTATTTAGTTGGGCTAAATAATATAATACACATAAAAGACATTTTGTGTGGGCTTTTTAGACCCTAAAAGTGGCGCCTCATATTCATTATTTATCACAAGAATTAATTTTTGTGATGTGGAAAATAAAAGATATTCTTGTTATATGATTGGTTGGATGACTTGTTATTTGATTTCCTATTGGTCAATACATGTCACAATTAGTCATTAAGGAAATTAAAATATCCTTTTATTTTGTTTAATTAATTAATTATTTAATTAATTAATACTTTGAGGCCAATGATTTACTCTCCTATAAAAGGAGAGTTATTCCAAGGGAAATTGCAAGGCAAATTTCGACCACTATGATAAAAATGGAGAGAAAAATTAGTTTTTCTTGCTTAGGGTTTTTGGAAGAAGAAAAACTTTGAGTTTTTCTTGGTGTTGCATATCAAGGAGGTTCGTGTATCAAGAAGGGTGTCCATCAACCGCCGTTTGGAGAACACATCGGAAGATCAAGGCTTCTCTTCCCGATATTGGTAACATGATCTTAACCCCCTTGTAGTAGTTTAAGTCCTTTAATTATGTATTGTGTTGTATAAGTCGTGATCCATCCGCTGCGCGTAGATCTAAGTCGTTTAGATCCAAGAACCTGCATCCTTCATGATCCCCTGTAGTGATCACCTTCCAATGATTCCTACGGTGAGTGATTTTTCACGGGGACCGTAGGGATATTTCTACGGAACCGGAGATGTACTTTCTGCGGTACTAGAGTAACTGTTTTCCTAGTTTTTCTTAAAATATAGTTCTATTTTTACCCCGGCCGTTGCCACTTTTCGTCCTTCAACTTATAAATTTCTTTCAATTCTTCTGATAATTTTAAGGAGCATTCGATTTTTCCGGGAAATGGGCTTCACGTGTCCTTGACAATATTGCCAAAAATAGAAGCAAAACTGCAAAATTCGTCTTTTAACTTGGCACAGTTAAATGATTCCATCATTTTTTTCAATTCAATTTTAAGGACGAATATTGCATTGTGCGTCAAAATTGAATTTTCACCGAAATTCTAAAACATGTGAGCGAAATCCGACAAATATTTTGCCACGTCAGCCTACCTTTGCATCGATCGTAAGATTAAAGTTGATAAAAAAAAATGTACGAAATTAACCTTGTTGTAGAAGTTTTATGATATAATTCTAATTTCTATATAGGGAAAAAGGTCCATATGGGAACATGTTGATGGGGCAGTGAACCATATAAAGAATATGGAGAACAATATCAAGAAATTGAAAATGAAGAAAGAGAAACTCATGATTTCATATTGCAAATGATCAGTTGGGCATTCTTGAAAAAAACACCAAATTAGAAGTTACCCCACCGGAGATCACCGTCACGCCGTGCTCGTATGGCGGCGTTGAGATTATACTAGGCGGTGGCAGTACGGCGGAAGATGACCGGATTCCGCTGTCTAGGGTTCTGCATGTGTTGCTTGAAGAAGGGGTTAGTGTAGATAGCTGTGTCTCCAGCAAAGTAAATGGGAAGTTTTGCTACACTCTCCTCACTGAGGTAAACCTTTGCATATCTAAAATTCTAAAAATTCTGATGTGCACCGATGTGTGGATATATACATCGTTTAACACTTTATTTAAAGCCCTAAGCTTTTACATGTATTTAAGAAATACATGTAAAAAACCCTAAGGCTTTTAAGTGTATTTCAAAGGTATTCGCATTGCGGTTACCCAAAAGTCTAGTATACTCATGAACAATATACAAGAGAAAAATCATGCATAATACTATTAGTACATAATACATATTAATATAGTCAAAGTATTACATTCAAACCACAACATCCCCTAATTTGGAATGTCTTTGTTGGGAAATACTTGTGTGGTGTCTACACATGTGTGGAGACACCGTGTGGAGCACTATGAACCACGTAATTTCATTCTGTATTTAAACTGTGTGTTTCTCATCGTTTCACCCGTCACTTCATTTCAAAATACACTCTAGCTCCACATAAGTATTTCCCGTCTTTGTGTACTCCAAGTCTTGCTCACAACTAAAAATCTTGGAACTTCGGTGGATTCGCAAAATTACATGCAACTTGATCATGAGTATGTACATACTACGGTTCCACGTTCTTGTTAGTAATGTGTTCTCTAGTGAAATGAACGATATTGTGTCGATATGCTTATTTCTATCATAAAACATAGGATCTTCGGACCTCAATGGCTTTGTAATAATACATGCAACTTGATCATGAGTCTTTCATTATGATGCACGGATACTTCATCCTGCAAGCGTATCCCGTATCCGATACGTATCGGATACCGATATTCGACGGATACTCCAGATACTCCCTTGGATACGTATATGGGGCGAATTGTAATTTTTAAAAGTTGGATAGTTTATCGGTTACACGCTTGACTACAGATACGTGTATCTGAAGAACATTATACCGGATACACACACGCGCGCGCGCGCGCACACACACACACACACACACACACACACACACACACACACACATATATATATATATATAAACGTTTTATTTTTATTATTTAGAGTTTAGTCCTTGTAGTTTTATTATTTACAAATACATCTCTTTATCCATATCCTATATTTTTATAAAATCATGTATATGCGTATCACGTATCCACGTATCCGTGCGTCCAAGATCTTTGTCTAGTCGAGTTCCACGTTCTTATTAGCAATGTTTTTTATAATGAAATGAACATTGTGTCTATATTCTTGTTTAGATCATAGAACACGGGATTCTTTGCAAGTTTTTGTGTAGACTTGAAACTAATTTATATGTATCGCGATCTCACACTTTCTAGTTGTTCTTTCAGTTTTTAATAGGAGGCAACTCATATGACTTGTATCAGCCTATGTAGTTTCCTACAACAATCACTTCCCCAAAAACTAAGGCTCTCATAAAACTCCACAGACAGCAGAGGTAAGTCAAGGTTTACATTTCAACTTTGAAAACAATATGTGTCTCCCCCCCCCCCCCCCCCTCCTCCACACACACTCTCTGCCCTGCCCCCCCCCCCCCCCCCCCCTTTTTATATGCATGGAAATTGTATAATGCAATGAGATTTAGAGATACTTCACTACTCTCCATCTAGTCTGAGAAATTTTATACTCCCTCCCTTCCGAAATAATTGAGGCAGTTGCCAAAATGATTTGTTCTAAAATAGTTGAGGCAGTTACATTTTCAATGCATCATTTATTGTGTTTTTTCTACATCTACCATTATTTATTAAGAAGTGAGATAATAAATACAACATTGTATTAATTATAGAATAATGGCTTTTTAGTTATTTTGACATTTAAATTAAGTATTTACTCACATCTTTAATATGTGTGTTTTTGACAGCTGCCTCTGTTATTTCGAAACGGAGGGAGTAATAAAACCGTTGTAAGATTCATTGTAAGACTGTTACATGTATGATTCATATTCATTATCATTCTTTAATTTTCATCATGTATACACTTGCTATGTGAAAAGGATTAAAAATGATAAAAAATAAAATAAAATTATGATTTATGTCACTTGTTAAAACATTCATATAACGATTATATTCTAAAATTTTTCTATCAAGATCTCGTTTCTATATAGCTAGGGGTTCTTCTTCTTCTTTAGAGAATACTAGATTTTCAAAAAAGAAGGATGTGTCTGTTCAAGGATTTTTACTTTAAACACTTCACTCCCAATTTTCAGATTGACGAGCTCAGAGATGTGACCCAAGGTGTGTCATAACATTACTAATGACTCATTAATCTAAAACGTATTTGTTTTAGGAAAGAATAACAACATACATCAAAATAGTAGTAGCTAACAACATACGCGAAAATAGTAGTAGCTAACAACATTCACCAAAAATACCTACATATCTAAGGATCTAAGGACTGATTAAATACTTGCACACAAAGTTTATGTCTTATTAAAGGCATATTATCAGTTGTGATCATAGTAAATTTTTCTTTATGCAGCAAATGCTCAATGTGCTTCACCGTGTATACCCCACAGTCACCCATGTAAAATATGTAATTTTTTTTAATCAAAGGATAAGAATAGTGTAAACTGTATAATATGATAAATACTTTGAAGTTTATAACACTTACGGGATTGGCATTTGTGGTATGTGATTAGCTGATACTACTCTGACCGCAAAAGGAGGCTTTTGTGGATCAAGTATTTGTGGGAGTTCACGGAAACGAGCATCCATCTCCAACACTCTCCTCAACAAAACACCCCATGCTCTAATACACAATCCTTCACTTCATCCTATATCGTTGGCCCGATAGAAAATCAAACACCTTAATCTTCCACTCGGGAATAGACACTTGGACAGCTACCCAGTGACCAAGAGTAATGGCCCACGGAATGTGCGCCACTGTGTTTGCATCCCATTTCTTGACGCACTCAATCACATGATCTGGAATTTCCATTGTGTCTGGCGTCTTTTTCTGATCTATATTACCCTGACCGCAGAAAGAGGATAAATCAGAGTAGGCAATGGTAGTATTCGGTATAAAGCATTCTAGATATGCTTCCATTTGCCGCTGTATAAGGTCCAGACACACCTCGACATGATGTACGCATGCAAAAAAAAGTTAGAGATAATGAAATCAGAAATATGAAAATTTTAGAAATATGAAAATGAAGTCACAAGAATATATACATCTCGGTCTAACTCTTTATACTGCTGATGGAGACGTGTGAACCACTCCTTGTCCGTTTGATATATAATTTGTACTCCAACTGCGTAGCCCATGGGAATCGTAATTGGAGGTGGATGTGCTTGTTCGTACCACTTACTGAAAGTGTTTTCGAACTCTACTGGAAATTTTTTCAATGGTGTCCCTCTATTAGCACCTGCCAGACTGACTACGTGCGACCCATCAGTAAAATATCGTGGTTGTTTAATAGTCTCTCAAGTTGTCAATCTTCTGTCATTTGCATCATCCGTCTTTCGTTTATCCAATTCAATAACACTTGGACCAGCAGTTAAAGAATATTCAATACATGATCGAGTTAGATAGTTTTTCACAAATTAATTTCTAGTTTCAAAATTAAAAATCATATAACTTACTATAATCAATCCCAGGCTCCACAACCGATGCCTGGCTGGTGGCAGTACCTGCCCCTGTCATAGCCTCGGCAGTATCTATACCAAATATAATCGAGATCACCAATTAACGATAACAAACAATAAAATATCTATGTTAATAATACAAAATTCAATATAAATTAACTTACTATAAACAGTATGGACGGTAGCCTCGACATTAACCGGTGCAGGAGTAGTAGCCTCGCGAGTATCTGCATCAAAATAGGCACTATCATCAATTAACGATAACAAACAATATCTATGTTAATAATACAAAATTCAATATAAATCAACTTACTAAATAATATTTAGATGTAAATAACATGATGCTTACTCGAATCAATCTTAGTCTCAATATAAGGATCGTCCAACAAAAACTCGTCGACCACATCCTCATGCTGGTCCCCTTCCTTGACTCCCTCTTGCTGAACTCCATCCAGCTGCACTCCCTCTTGCCGGGGTTGTGAAATTCCTTCAAGAATCTTATTAAACCCGAACATCATCAGGTCGTCAGTCAGGGTAGGCGATGGATGAGTATGCTGACCAGGTGCAGACTGATGAGTATGCTGACCAGGTGTAGACTGATCAGTATGTTGATCAGTATGATGACCATGTGTAGACCGATCAGGGGTAGACTGAAAAGATGTGGCCCGGTAAGTATCAGGTGGAGGAGATGGAGGCCAATGAGGGGTAGACTGAAAAGATGTGGCCCGGTTAGTATCAGAACACATACAAGTAAATTTATCGCATAAAAAATGACAATGAAATAATTTTTTACCTGATCTCTAGATGCCAGTGCATGCATCAACCCCTTAAGTTCGGAAAGTATCGCCTCATGCTCATTCTGCCGCTGAACTACCTCTCGAAGTACTTGCCGGTTCTCATCATTCTGTCGGCGAATTTCCTCTCGAATCTCATTCAGCCCATTATCTATCCTTCTCTTCACAGCCCTATAAAGACCAGCAGCTTCATCTTCTTCATCAGATTCATCTTCTTCCGCCTATAGCATATCAGTGTAGGATCTGTGCGGCATACGCCGTGAATGAGTAGGTAAAGGTGACTCATATGGAGAGGGATGTAAAGTAGAGGCTGACTAATGTGTAGTAGAGCATGGCTGCTGTGTAATAGATGGACGTCTCCTAGGTGATTGGTGCAGGCCGAGGGATCACACGTGGCGGCTCAGTAATCTCTGCATCAGGGATGCCTCTAGCTGCCATCAACTCCCTATAAACTTCCCTTGCATCCAGATATCCCCTAACACGGCTCTGCAAACAATGTATATTTCATTAGAATTAACAATAACAAAATGTTTAATATTACATATAATTAAAAGGAAATGTTTATTAAGCTTATTACCTTCTTTGCCTACGCCAACAACGTCTTCCACTGTGGAGGGGGATTCTTGCAACTCCATCTCATCATCCGAGGATCCGCATCAGGAGTTCTGAGGGTGGCAGCAACTGTCGGAACACCAATATCCTGGAGGGTCTCGTAAGCCCAAAACTGTAAGGCATGTATAACCCCTTGTACCATCACTCTGTCTTCTGTGCTTTCCTTGTAGGTATTCATCATGTGACAAATCTTTCTATAGGTGTGATCCCACAACCAAGTACCCCATGGAAAGTCATTTATGCCTTCTGTATTCTCAACCAAATAGAAGGTCTCACGAGGTACGCCAGTAGTCTCGTCATGCCCCATCATAATCCCGTGATTAAGGTAGACTAAACCTACACGGCAGAGAACTTCAGGATGCTCAGTCTCATCCAATAACCATCTCTCAATATCCGGTATGGTGATCGGTCGACGTTCAAGGTCATGGATGTGGGAGTGTGTCCCCTCATCAAAACACCTAGAATAAGGTTCGGGAGGTTCCGGGAGATCCCCAAACCTGAAACCGGTAATCATGCAAAACTCCCGTCTACCGAACTTCGCGGTCGTCTCACCAAATCTAAAATGAAACTCATCGGGCACATTCGGATAAACGGCATTGAAACATACATATTGCAAAACCTTCGAGGAAAACTACCATTCATTGCACATTTCAATGAATTGTCCAAAAACCCCACCTGTCAATGTATCCTCAAATCCGATCCTTCTCATGTGAATTTCAACAAGATCCTGAAGCTTGGTCTTTTCACCTCTAAAAGTCCACGTCAAATTTTCCCTTTCTTTGTAGACATCAGAACCATAAGGGTCAATCAACTGTTAACAAACAAATGGAATGGATTATTATCAACAATCAACAATGAAAATGCAAAATAGACCCTAAACCATGACAGTCTAAGTTTGTAGCCACAAATTGCATGTTTTTATCAAATTACAATCAAGAATAACCTAAACCCTAATAACCTAAACTAGAAAAAAAAATGGAAATCTGCATACAAAACTGGAGAAAAAACAAAAAATCTGCAGTTTTCTACGTCTAAACGTAGGGTCTCTACGTCCAAACGTAGCAACCTTACGTCCAAACGTAGAAACTTACAGGTCTTACGTCCAAACGTAGAAACTACATTCTTCTTCAAAAAACTCCTCTTCTTCAACCCAGAAAATGAAAAATCAAGCTAAATAATATCAGGCAACAATATCAGGCTAAACATTATCAGGCCAAAAGAACTAAACCTCTAAAGCACTAAAAATTGCAGCCTAAAGAACTAGACAATTTAACAATAAAGCGTTGTAAATAGAAGATAATGGGAAATACATACAGTTTTTGTATTGCGTTGATCCATTGTACTTGAGATATTGTGACAAATCTGAACTTTTCTTGCAAAATCGCCGTCCAGACGTAAGGAACTGCCTTTGACGTAGGGATATGAATGTTTGAAAGGGGATAGAAGAGAGAGTCAGTGTTATTCACAACTTTATAGATTCCTTACGTCCAAACGTAGCTTCCTTACGTTTAAACGTAAGGTGCCTACGTTTAGTGCGTTTTTCGTATCAGATGGCTATTTGAACTTCTTTATGTTTACCTTATTTTCCATATCAAAAAAGACATAACCTGATTTGCTAGTTAAAGATCTGACATGACCTGATTTTCCAATTTCTGTTCAAAATCATGTCATGTTCAAAAAAAAGTAAAGCAATCTTAAAATGTAACGTGGCAACATCCTAGTTTTTCAACGGATGTCCATTTTTTCAAGCAAATACGGTTTAAACATCTTTCCCCCCTTCCACTTTTCTGAATTTGCATGACCGTTTCTTCCCATTCGTTTCAATTATTTCCCACTTAACAAAGAAGGCGACTGCTGATCCTTCTTCTTACGCTTTCGCATCTACAGTTGTACAGAGTTTTGTTTTATTATTTTTCATTTATTTTAGTGTTTAGATCTGCGATGTGTGCTGATTTGATTGAATCATTGTCTTATGCTGTAACTGAAGCGATTTTTTCTGGAGGTGATTTGGTGAGTTAAGCTTTCACTCTGTTTCGGGTCAGATTTTTTTGGGATATTGGATTTATGCATTTTTCTCAATAATTCATTGTAATTGTAAAGGAAATTTGCTATATTTTAAACGAGTACTGTAGTTACATTTTCTCTTAAATTTTTTTATATGGATTTTAGTTTTGTGGTAACCTCCTTGTCTTTGACTTTCTAAATTGAGGGGAATTACGAATCATTTAATTTGATCTGTAATTGTAAAGATGATACTACTCGGTGTTTCTTCAAGAATTTAACCTTAGATGAGGAGAAAGCTCCTGGGTTTTCCTGAATTGAGAAATTTTAGATGTTTTTTTCGATCAACCTATTTTCTCAAGAAAGGATTTGGTTCATATTTTCATTATGCGTTGTAAAGTTTTGATCTTGGATGTAGAGCCCTTCAAATTAGTGAATATGTTTATAATATATTGTCTTCACCATCATCATCATTAGTGTTCTTGTGGCTATTATTTTAATTGTCATTGTTATGTTGCTAGTATTGCATTTTGAACTACTTTTAGACTCTGATTGCATCTGTAACTTGGGTTCCTGGTAAATTTAGAGTGGATTATAATGCAATTGGGGAGACATTTGAAAGAGACTCGTCGATGTTATGGAATTGGCATATGCAAATTCGCCCATTTGTTAATCCGTTATGGAAAGTGATAGAACTAGTACCAGCCGTTCAGATAGCGTCAGCGATAGTCAACCCAAAGCGTGACTTTTGCAAGGGTAGAACATCTAATCCCAAATGCTGATTTCTTGGATTCTTTTCTTTTGTTGTTGTTGTTGTTGTTGTTGTTGTTGTTGTTGTATTTTAGCACTTTTCCTGCTTGGTGACAGTATGACACTTTAGCTTATGATTGTCATCTGATTGAATAGCTGACTGCTATTAAAGATGTCTTTTGCGGCAATGGCACCAACTACCTCTAAATCTGTCTTTACTTCTTTGTCCCCATAATCAATGTTGTTTGACTATTCTGTCCCCCTTCTTACTCATCCAAAATATATAGAAGCATAGTTTGACAATAGGTTCTGCCTTTTCTTTCTGGTTTAGTATATTTGCTTTAAAGTTTGCCACTTTGCAACTGTTGTAATTGTTTATACACTATCTTCCCCTGAAAAACCTAGGTGGCACTCGGGCACAGAGTGTTTCCCGTTGATTTTTCTAGGAAAAAGGGCACTAAAAATTATTAAACCCTGTTTTCATGTTACTGAGTGGTATTTTTAATGGTGTATATTGTGTCTTACAGTTTGCATGCTAATGAATGAATTTGTAAATCCTAACATTACTCTGCAGGAGGACATATGCCCCATCAAGGCGATCAACAAAGGGGCAATGGACACCAGAAGAGGTACTGTTGATATTGTGTACAGTTTTTACTAGAGTTATTATTGTTCTACGAATGTATGTGGCGGTTCCAAGTTTTCTAGCTTAGCTACTGTGTTATGAAGTTGTAATTAAAACATTTGAACATTTGTCGAGTTACACACCGTCTATGTCCAAACTACATCATATGTAAGAAAAGTCAGTGATCAACTAAACTGATCATGTTCTGGAATTTCAGTTCTGATTTTTACTTATGCTTTTTTAACTGTAGCAATTTCGATTCATCTGCAGGATGAGATTTTACGAGAGGCAGTGCAGCATTTCAAAGGGAAAAACTGGAAAAAGATAGGTAATAATTCTTTCAATCTACGAAAGTCCATGCGTGTATTAAAGGAGTTCATATTACACACATCACAAGTGATCTAGATGGGGTCAAAATATGTAAAAATCTAGTTGGAGAGTAAGATTCCTAAGCGAAATAACTTGTCAAAATGCATTGACTAACAAATAATTAAAACATAATTCAAGCCGTATTCCTACTAGCTGAACTCGTTGAACCTTTTTTTTTTGTCAACTAGTTTCATTCTCTGGGTTGAATAGTTAAGTTCTCAAATGTTGTTTGCCAGATGGTATCAAGGGGTTTAAGGGTTTAAGTTAGAAATTTTTTTTAGGCCCTGTAGAACCCTTTTGGTGAACTTCTCGAATCAAACATAAGAGCTGAAGTCTAATTTATATGGTTGTTCATCGTTAAGTAGGGACTTGAGAATGTATATGACTGTACAATTTTGTTTGGTTCAGCGCAATGTTTCAAGGACTGGACAGATGTTCAGTGTTTACACAGATGGCAAAAAGTTCTCAATCCAGAACTTGTAAAAGGTCCTTGGTCTAAAGAAGTAAGAAAGTTCTTGTAGGCAGCTTTGTATTTATCAATTTTTTTACTTCCTACTGACCTGCCAATTCCCTATCTTTGAGTTGAAAAGGAAGATGATGCAATTGTTGAATTGGTTAAGAAACAAGGGCCCACGAAATGGTCTACCATCGCGCAACATCTACCCGGACGTATAGGGAAGCAGTGTAGGGAAAGGTAACTTGGAAGATAGTTTTCTTTGCGATTTACTACTCAAACTATAAACATAATTTCAGTGGATTTTTTATGTCTTAGATTGTTTTTCTTGGTGCACTGGGTTATTCTACTCTACCAAGAAAATCTTTGACTCCATATCATACGACTTGAGACTTTTGAAAAGGCAATTGCTTGATTTTTGCAGACTAATAGATACTCATGCATCTTTAATGGTTTGAGTTTCTGGGTTTTCTTTACATTGTATAATGTCGATGAAACTTACGTGTTTAGTTTCTTGTAATGAATAATCCAGATGGCACAACCATCTTAACCCCAACATAAACAAAAAAGCTTGGACTCAAGAAGAAGAACTTGCTCTGATTCGTGCTCATCAAATATACGGGAACAACTGGGCTGAATTGATCAAGTACTTGCATGGCAGGTATATATTCATGTTTCATTAAAAGATTGAATTTTTAACGTCAAACCTCTTCGTGTTTGATAAGCGCCTGTCCTGTTATCAGGTCAGACAATGCAATTAAGAATCATTGGAATAGTTCAGTAAAGAAGAAACTAGATTCGTATATGGCCTCGGAGCTTACTTGCTCGGTTCCAAGACTTGCCAAACCCGATTCATACAATTCAAAATGTAGCAACTTGTTCAAAAACACCACGGATCGGTGAAGAAGATAGTTTTGCTAGAAATGGACAACCCGAGACGGAAGAAGTTTCACAAGGTGCGGTCAAGGTTCAACTGTCGTTGGGTTTTCTCGATCAACAAGTGATGCAAGAAATACTACAACAAATATGCCTACAGGAGAAGTATACCTTGAGTATAACTTGCCAGTAGAATGGGGGTGCTCAATGGAAAACGATTGGCGGCAGCTTAATCAGAACAATTTACCCGAGAATCCTATGTTTGGACAACTTATACATTCATTGTCTGCTCAGTTTCACCATTTATCAACACACTTTCCGTTCCACTCTTCGGGAAACATGGCTTTGGCTACAGACGAATCAGGTTGTCATTTTGCTCCTGAGGAAGAAGGTGGCAAAATCATCGGTCTGTTTCCCTTTCAGAGTGGTACAATGGATGGATCTGCCGAATCTTTACATTACCAATCCTCTACCTATCAGTTTCCCATGGATGGAACGAGCACGTCTACTTTGCAACCGTGTTTCTCTTCATTTTGTCAATCATTTCCTGATCCTTCACAACCGATGTCTGACCCTGGTTCACTGATAGATGGTGTCGGTCCTATCTTTTTCAACGACTCAACTGGACTTTCAGAACAAAACGACCTTTTGGAGAGGAATGATAGCTTCATCAACACTAATGACGCTTATCAAGAAGACGATGCAAGGATGACAGAACAACTTGATCAAGGATTGGATACTTCAAGAGTAACAACTGTTAACGGTATTGGCATGGAATCAAACAAATTGAACCTTCGTTTTATCATTGATAACAAGCTTGACGAAACAAACTTTCTCGACTGTGAAAGAAATCTAAAAATCATTTTGAGACATGAAAACATTAGCTATGTTTTGGACACACCCCTGACTAAGGACCCTGAAGATGCTACTAATGAGGAATCGGTTAAGAAGCACGCAAAGCACTGTTCTGATAGTGTGGAGGCTACTTGCATCATTCTTGCTTCTATGACACCGGAACTTCAGAAACATCATGAGTCAATGAATGCTTATACCATAATGACGCACCTAAAGGAACTCTATGCCTCCCAGTCTCGCACGGAGAGGTACGAGGTCTCGAAGGCGCTTTTTGGTTGTAAGATGGCTCCAGGTTCCTCGGTTGGGTCGTATGTGCTGAAGATGATCGGTCATATTAAGAGGCTTGAGAAGCTTGGCCATAAGATGGAGCGTGAGTTGAGTATTGACTTGATTCTCCAATCTCTACCGGACTCTTACTCGCATTTTGTGATGAACTATCACATGAATAAGATTGATTCCTCCCTCGCGGAGTTATTGAACATGCTTAAAACTGCGGAAGACACTGTTGGCAAGGGTAAGCAAGTGTTGCTCGTGACTTCTTCCAAAGGGAAGGAGAAAGCCCAAAAAAAATCCAAGAAAGTTAAGGAGGCTGTCAAGCCAAAGCCCATGATAGCTAAAGACAAATCCAAGGATGCTTGCTTCCATTGTTGCCATCCTGGCCATTGGAGGAGAAACTGCAAGGCCTTCTTGAACACTAAGAAGAACAAGCATAGTGATGCTTCGACTTCAGGTATGTATATAATTGAGATCAATATTGCTTCTTCTAAGTCTAACCACTGGATGTGGTTCTCATATTTGTACGGATATGCAGGCACTAAGAAGG
Organism: Gentiana straminea; assembly: GCA_036785695.1. NCBI lineage: Eukaryota > Viridiplantae > Streptophyta > Magnoliopsida > Gentianales > Gentianaceae > Gentiana > Gentiana straminea. Next base: position 15,569,083 of record JAVUPR010000398.1, on the reverse strand, counting down.
ACTAGAGATCCGAGGAAAGGAGAAGTGGACCTGCGCGTTGGGAATGAAGCAAGTGTTGCTGCCCTAGCCGTAGGAGTTTATTTTCTTTCATTGCCCAGTGGGCTAGTACTTGAATTAAATAACTGTTATTTTATTCATGCTCTTACGAAGAGCATTATTTCTATTTCTACATTAGATGTTGAAGGATTTTCTTTTACGTTTGAGAATAAATGTTGTTCTTTTTCATGCGATGGAATGTTTTATGGTACTGACAAACTTGACAATGGTCTCTACGTATTACATATCAATGTTGATATACTTAATATAAACAACAAAAAGCCAAATCAAATGATTTGAATGAATCCTACTTGTGGCATTGTAGACTTGACCATATAAATAAGAATCGCATTTCAAAACTCCATAAAGATGGATTGTTGGATCACTTTGATTATGAATCATTTGATACATGCGAAGCTTGTTTACTTGGTAAGATGACAAAGTCACCGTTTAATGGCAAAGGGATAAGATCCAACGAATTGCTTGAGCTCATACATACTGATGTATGTGGCCCAATGTCAATTCAAACCAAAGGAGGATACTCTTATTTTATCACCTTCACAGATGACCATTCTCGATATGGTTACATATACTTAATGAAGTATAAGTCTGAAGCTTTTGAAAAGTTCAAATAATTCAGATGTGAAGTGGAGAAATAACTGGATAAAGAGATCAAGACACTTCGATCTGATCGAGGTGGCGAGTACCTAGATGGAGAGTTTCAAGATTATTTAAAGGAGAATGAGATTTTACCTGAATGGACTCCACCCGGAACGCCTCAGGTGAATGGCCTGTCTGAGAGGAGAAATTGCACTTTGTTAGACATGGTGCGATCCATGATGAGCTATGCAGTTCTTCCAAAATCGTTTTGAGGGTATGCTCTAGAAACAACATCTTATACACTGAACGGAGTTCCATCAAAGACGGTAGATTCTACACCATATAAAGTATGGAATAAGAAGAAACCGAATCTGGCATATCTTAAACATTGGGGTTGTCCGACTTACGTGAAGCGGATGATGCCTGGCAAAGTAGTAGCCAGATCTGACAGATGTCTATTTGTGGGTTATCCTAGAGAAACTAGATGATACCAATGTTACCATCTAGGAGAACAAAATGTGTTTGTCTTCATGACTGGCCACTTTCTGGAGAAAGAGTTCATCCTGGAAAGGGTCAGTGGGAGTAAGATTGATCTTGAAAAGATTCAAGAGCCATTTACGGACAACAATCAATTGATGGAAGAAGAGCAGGCACCACATACCGATGAGTGAAGGCACCTGCTCTAAAGACACACACACACCTCGAAGATCCACTAGGGATCGCCGTGAACCCGAAAGGTACACTGGCGTATATCTCATGGAAGATGAGGACCTTAAAACTTATGGGAGGTGTTGATGAGGCATGACAACGAGAAATGGCTAGAAGCCATGAATTCAGAAATGGAATACATGAAAGACAACCAAGTTTGGAACTTAGTTGATGCACCTGAAGGAATAGTTCCTGTGGAAATATTACATATCAAATAGTATGTAATATTTATTTATTTTCGTGTATACATTATTTGTACACTTTAGTTGTAAAAGGACATATTAATTGTGGTACATAAAAACAATTAATATGTCAAACTCTAGTTGCTTTATGTCATAGACATACTTTTACTTTTTACATGCATGCTTGCCGCCCATCTAGTGGCCGCCCAAGCTAGCTAGTATCTCCCATCAATTGTAACTATTTATACTTCTTCCATTTGATGAATAAACTAAGTTGAAGTTTACTCAAGTAGTATTTACTTTCTCAAACTCTCTTCATGGTATCGAGACTTAAACTCCCGAATCCGCGCAAATTCTCGGACCTGCTCGAATCAAGAATGTCTTCATTATCCGAAGCTTCCTCACCCTCGGTTGAGTCCCACCGCCTCGGCGGACCGGGGTCACCGACTCTTCATCTTACACAAATCATAGACTTGATGGCAACAACTACTTGCCGTGGTCAAGATCTATGAAAATGTACATCTCTGGACAAGGTAAGATGGGATACACGTCCGGCTCTAAACCCGCCCCCGCCGAAGATGACTCGGGATTTGAAGCATGGGATACTACTAATAATCAAGTCATGACCATTCTCACAAGATCAATGACAAAAGAGATTAGTGAGAACTTTATGATGTATGATACCGCAAAGGAGATCTGGGATAATGCCAGGGATCTTTACACCAAGAAAGACAATACATCTGAAGTGTATGAACTTGAAGCTCAGATTCAAAATTGCAGACAAGGAGATATGTCTGTAACTCAATACTTCAACCAACTGTCTAGGGCATGGCAACACCTGGACATGTTGGAAACTCACCCCTGGAATGATGTCAAGGATGCTGCCCTTTATAAGGACATTATTGAGAAAAAGAGAGTATTCAAGTTTCTTACTGGACTGAATCCTACTCTTGATGATGTTAGGGGAAGAATCCTTGCCACAAAACCTCTCCCCAATCTCAAATCCATGTTTGCTGAAGTCAAACATGAGGAAAGCAGGAGAAAAGTGATGCTGCTGAACTCCCCGCTGACAACCCTGCTGAAAGTGCTACCCTGCTGACTGTCAGGAAGCCTGCTGAGGTTACTGAGACTGTCAGGAAGCCTACTGATCGAACTGGAAAGTTGTTCTCTGAGCACTGCAAACGCACAAATCACACCAAGGACACTTGCCGGAAGCTACATGGAATGCCTAAATCCTCCAAGCCTACCAGGGGAAAGTCGGGCGGGCATGTCAATGAAGGGGAGAATGATAACAAGTTGAATGCTCAGTTTGCTGCATTCAAAGCTTTCCTCACTCAACAAAAAGAAGGTAGTCCCTCTACTGACATGGCCACTCAGGCTAGTGCAGGTAAATTCTACTCTTCTATTAGTAATGAAACATGGATTGTTGATTCTGGGGCCTCCTCGCACATGACTGGTAATAAAAACCTCATAACTCACCTTATGCCATGTCAACAAATTCATAAAATTAAGACTGCTGATGGATCTATCTCTCATGCAAAAGGTTTTGGAAATGTTAAAATCACTAATAAGATATACCTAAAGGATGTCCTATTTGTTCCAAAATTAGACTGCAATCTCATATCTGTCAGTAAACTTGCAAAAGATTTGAATTGGACTGTGGTGTTTAATAAGAATCAGTGCACTTTCCAGGACCCTTCTTCACAGGAAGTGATTGGGAGGGCTAAACCCTGCTCAGGATTGTATGTGGTCAACCCTGCTGAAGACAGAAGACTGAAGACTGAATCTGCCTCAGCAGCCTGCACTCAAACCTTAGACAATATCATGTTATGGCATTATAGACTAGGACATCCAAGTTTTAGTTATTTAAAGTCTGTAATTCCTGAATTATTTAAAGGATGTAATGTCAATGATCTTCAATGTGATATTTGTCAATTTGCCAAACTTACCAAATCTGTGTATACCAAACTACCTTATTTGCCTTCCAAACCTTTCACTTTAATTCATAGTGATGTATGGGGACCTTCAAGAGTAAAAAGTATAACAGGGAAAAGGTGGTTTGTCACTTTCATTGATGATCATACCAGAAACACATGGCTGTTTTTAATGAAGGATAAATCTGAAGTTGGAACTGTTTTTCAGGAATTTTACAACATGATCTCTACTCAATTTGACACTAAGATCAAGATCTTAAAGACTGATAATGCACTTGAATACTATGAGTCTAACCTCAGTAATTTCTTGATGGATAAGGGGATTGTCCATGTCAGTAGTTGTGTGGAAACACCTCAACAAAATGGGGTTGCTGAGAGAAAGAACAGGCACCTGCTGGAGATGGCTAGATCACTCATGTTCACCACACATGTTCCAAAGTATATGTGGGGTGAAGCTATATTAACTTGCGCCACATACTTAATCAACGTACTTCCCGGTAGAGTGTTAGGCTTCAAAACTCCTATCCAAACCCTTCGACCACTCACTCCCCGCCCTCATCTTATTTCCCAATTACCTCCAAAAATCTTTGGTTGTACTTGTGTTTGTTTATATCCATGCCCAACACGAAGCAAACTTGATCCCAAAGCTCACAAGTGCATTTTCCTAGGATATGCAAAGGACGGGAAAGGTTACAAGTGCTATTCTCCTTCGAAAAGAGATTTTACAATTCTATGGATGTAAAATTCTTTGAAAGGACCCCCTACTACGACAAGTCCACCGAGGCGCTGCGATGGAAACTTGATTGAAATTGACCTAAATCCGTTCCCACGAAGCTCTTAACCTCGGCAACCTACGATTCTCGGCAAGGCCGAACCCCGCACTACCGACCCCCAAAGCGGCTTGCGAACCGGTGCCAACCGAAACTCGGCAACCTGCGACTCTCGGCGGCCTCATCGACTCTCGGCGGCCGTCGACATTGATGATAGACCTATTGCTATCGAAAGGGAAAGAGATCTTGCACTACCGATCATTCTATTCATAATTATCTGTCTTATGATCGCTTATCACCGCCTTTGTCATGTTTACACAGACTTGGATTCTCACTCTATTCCTAAGAATATACGAAGCTCTCCAACATGATAAGTGGAAGGTCATTGTCAAGGCCGAAATGACCGCCCTCCTAGATAATCATACTTGGGATCTAACGCCTCTCCCCAAAGGCAAAAAGACAAATCGGTTGCAAGTGGTTATTTACCATCAAATACAATGCGATGGTACAATTGACAAGTATAAGGCCGTACTAGTTGCAAGGGGTTTCACTCAAACTTATGGCATTGACTACAAAGAAACTTTTGCACCGGTTGCAAAACCGAACACTTGTCGAATACCGATATCTCTTCTTCATGTCCAACTTGACCGGCCTCTTCACCAATTGGATATCAAAAATGCCTTCCTCAATGGTGACCTTACGAGGAAGTTTACATGAATGTACCTCCCGGTTTTACCAATCCTAACACTCAAGGAAAGGTCCGCAAATTGAGGAAATCTCTATATGGCCTAAAGCAATCCCCAAGAGCCTGGTTTGGGAAACTCACTACCGTGGTTAAAGCCTGCCGGATATCATCAATGCAACTCGGACCACACCATGTTTATCAAGACCACTAGCCGAAAAAGATCTATCCTTATTGTATATGTGGATGATATCATCCTCACCGGTGATGACTCTACCGAGATCCGAATTTGAAGACTCTCCCCGGCAAAGGTTTTTCAAGTCAAAGATTTGGGCTATCTTAAATACTTCCTTGGTATGGAAATTGCAAGAAACAACCAGGGTATCTCTATCTCTCAAAGGAAATATGTCTTGGACTCGCTAAAGGAAATCGGTATCTTTGGGATGCAAACCCGTCGTATCCCCGCAGACCCTAGTAATACCTGTCGCATAGTGACATTGCTTGTCGAAAGGATCAATATCAAAGGCTTGTAGGGAAACTCATTTATCCGTCCCATACAAGACCCGATATTGCATATGGGGTCGGGCCCGGTTAGCCGGTTCATGCATTGCCCTACCGAGCAACATTGGGATGCGTGAACAGGATGCGAGAGGTACTTGAAATCCACTCCTGGCCAAGGCCTACATTTCACCAAGTCTCGCCGAGAGATTTATCAAGGTCTACACCGATGCCGATTGGCCGGCTCGTCACATAGACGAAGGTCTACTACGGAGCTACAAAGTTCTTATGTATGGGGAAATCTTGTCACCCGGAGGAGCAAGAAACAACCTACTGTCTCCGAAAGCGTCTTTGAAGGCGAACTCGGGGCACTAGTTTTGGGTATTTGTGAAGCTCTATGGATAAAAAGGGTCCCGACCGAACTTCGGCGGCCTATTCAAAGCACCTATCACACTCTGCCGTGACAATAATTCAAAGCATTATGCATGGCGAGAGGATCCGTCCATCATGATAAAACCAAACATGTGGACATTGACGGACACTTCCCCGAAGGAGAAGATTGATGCCAAGATTATTCAACTCCAGCTTCCCTCGGCGGACGTAATGCGATATTCTCACCAAGGCCATTCCACCACTTATGTTCGCGGAGATCGAGTAGCAAACTTGGCCGTATAAACATATACAACCCGGTTTGAGGGGGGGGGGGGGGGGGGGTGTGGAAATATTACATATCAAATAGTATGTAATATTTATTTATTTTCGTGTATACATTATTTGTACACTTTAGTTGTAAAAGGACATATTAATTGTGGTACATAAAAACAATTAATATGTCAAACTCTAGTTGCTTTATGTCATAGACATACTTTTACTTTTTACATGCATGCTTGCCGCCCATCTAGTGGCCGCCCAAGCTAGCTAGTATCTCCCATCAATTGTAACTATTTATACTTCTTCCATTTGATGAATAAACTAAGTTGAAGTTTACTCAAGTAGTATTTACTTTCTCAAACTCTCTTCAGTTCCTATAGGCTGCAAATGGGTCTTTAAGAGAAAGACTGACATGGATGGTAATGTGACTACCTACAAGGCAAGGTTGGTGGCAAAAGGTTATAAGCAAAGACAAGGAGTTGACTATGATGAAACATTTTCGCCAGTAGCTATGCTAAAGTCCATTAGAATTCTGCTTGCTATTGCAGCATACCATGATTATAAGATCCGGTAGATGGATGTGAAAACAGCTTTCCTTAACGGGAATCAGTCTGAGGAGGTGTAAATGACACAACCTGAGAATTTCACAAACGATGACGCTAGGATGGTATGCAAGTTGCAAAGATCCATTTATGGATTGAAGCAAGTTTCTCGGAGTTGGAATTTTCGCTTTTGATGAGACGATCAAATAGTTTGATTTCATCAAGAACAAAGATGAGCCGTGTGTTTACAGAAAGGTTAGTGGGAGTGCCGTTGTTTTCTTTGTACTTTACGTAGATGACATATTGCTTATAGAAAATGATATTCCTATGTTACAGTAGGTTAAAGTTTGGTTATCCAAGAACTTCTCAATGAAGCACTTGGGTGACGCAGTCTATATTCTAGGAATCAAGATCTACATAGATAGATCTAAGAGTTTGCTTGGTCTGTCGCAGTCCACCTATATAGACAAAATGCTGAAGAGATTCAGCATTGAGCAATTCAAGAAAGGTTTGTTGCCCATGTCACATAGGGTCTACCTGTCGAAAAGAATGAGTTCTAACACAGAGGAGGAAAGGGCGCATATGAGTAGGATCCCCTATGCTTCGGCAATCGGGTCTATCATGTATGCCATGTTATGCACTAGACTAGATGTCTCGTACCCTCTGAGTATGACTAGTAGGTACCAGTCGAATCCAGGTGATAGTTACTGGGTTGCTGTCAAGAATATTCTTAAGTACATGAAGCGTACTAAGGATATGTTCCTGGTTTTCGGGAATTATGATTTGGTTTTACGAGGTTACACAGATGCCAGTTTCAAACTGACAAGGATGACTTTAAGTCACAATCTGGATTTGTTTTCACGCTTAACGGCGGAGCATTGAGCTCGAAGAATTCCAAGCAGGAGACTACTGCAGACTCTACAACGGAAGCCGAGTATATAGCAGCCTCGGAGGCGGAAAATGAAGCGGTTTGGATGAAAAAAGTTCATTACTGAACTTGGTGTGGTTCCCTCCATTAACGGTCCAATCCCACTGTACTGTGATAACAATGGGGCAATTGCTCAGTCAAAGGAACCAAGGTCTCATCAGAAGTCCAAACATGTGCTACGGCGCTATCACTTGATTCGAGAGATAGTAGATAAAGAATATGTAAAGATAGAGAAAGTCCACACGGATGATAACATAGTTGATCCGTTAACAAAGGCATTGTCACAGGCAAAGAATGAGAAACATGTTCACATGCACGGTCTTAGGCATATGGGTGATTGGCTTTAGGCCAAGTGGGAGATTGTTGAATAGGTGTCCTAAACCCAATCGGATCCGACCGGGTCAGGTCGTTTACAGTCTATTCATGTAATTAGTTTATTATGATTAATAAAAGCACTTTTGTTATTATATATGTTGTTTATCTTTATGAACCAATTATGTTATTGAATATATAGTAACGTCCTTAGTATTAAAAAGTGACAAAGAAACCATAATAGTGTTTATGGTTGATAAGATCTCTAATCGCTTTAATAGGTTTGATACTTAAATGTTTCTAGCCGTATGTACTGTCAAACAGGACATTGATAGTATGATCAGAATAGCACGTATTAGATGTCTTCTATCTTATTGAAGATAGAGATAGATCTTGTCTATCGAAGTGTTGAGACACATGGAATGTACGTGGACGTGTATTAGAGAATGCGTACGTTAGACTGGCCCACTTACATGGAGTGTCGCAGTATGTGACAGTTGTGTAATTATCCTGAGACCGGAGTCTTCATGTCATCACGGTGTGGATTGTCGTGCTTTTACACTGTTGAGATTTACCCTAGCCACGGGGCGATCATGCGATAGTGATTGGGTGCGATATTGAAGCATGCGTAGGATACATGTTTGTTCGTCTAGAAATCGCGTATCATATTAGTAGGAGTGAATATCCGAAATGACATTGTTATACGGAATGCCTAGCTCTCATGAATATTTGCAAAGTGAGAGTAAATAAGTTATTCCGAGAGAGCATGATATCTAGATTATAAGATACGATCGTTGATGTATTGACACTCAAGAAACGATTGTATGGATATTATAACAACGATAGGATTCTATTTACACAGTAACTGTTTCACATGGACGGTAGTAGTCATTGATTTTGACTCTTCCGATGATTGGGGGTCACGGTGTGTTGCTAGACGCTATCCCGTGATCGTTAGGCATGAAGAGCATTTTCGTAATTTGCATTTTGTGTCTACGGCCAACATATTCGGAAGTCTATCGGGTCATACACATATGAACAAATAGCCGGATTAAAATGCGGTTATACTGATAACCAAATAAGGAAAGTTTATCTCGACTATAAAGTGTTATAGTGATTAAATTATGGTGGTATTTATTTATTATGAATAAATTAAATACAAGATATTAATTATGTTGATTAATTAAATATACATATTATATGTATGTGTCGAAATTTGTATATATGTGATATACATGTATTTTGCAAATTAATTAATCATAGTATTATATTAATTAAAGAATATTCCGGATGCCAAATTATTGGCATAATGGGCGCAGGATGTAGTGTATTAAGATACACCTGGATTGTGCAATTTAATTAATAGTATTATCATATATTAATATTAGATATTAATAGATTTACATAAAATGATTTGTGATAATAAGATAAAGATAGTCAATATTAGATATTGGCAATATCTTGGATTTGTTTAATACAAGGTATTAAATTAAATGAGATAAATCTAGAATATCTATTTTTCTTATTTTATTAGTAAAAGTTTTTCTTTCTCATCAATCTATTAGAAGCTAATCTCAATCAATTTGGGAAGACATATAGGGCACACCACATTCTATATAAGACAGGGGTTGACTAGCTCTTTTGTATATCACAATTAGAAGAGTTCTAATTTACAAAATAAATTGAGAGCTTCTTAGAGAGAGAAAAAAGACCGATCTAGTAGCCGGATTTTTCTAGTAGCTATCCAAAGAGGATTCCGGCGAGGTGCTCGTGTGGATCTCTTTAGAGGCCGGTCACGTGAATGGCTTGCGCGCACTACTACTCTCAATTGACGGTCAAAGCGTCGATTTATTAGATCAACCAAGGTAATCACCGTTAACTACTTAACGTGTTTATTGTATTAAACGAAGTCGATCTTGGGATCGGAAATCAATTTTTTATATTCCGCTGCGTAAACTTAAACGAAGTCGATCTTGGGATCGGAAATCAATTTATTATATTCCGCTGCGTAAACTTAATGATTTCCTAACACTAGGAGGGTCAAAACTCAGCAAAGCGATCAACTTATCGAGTTGTTGTGCAATAAGATTGGGAAACCTTGGTCCAGTAGACTTGTTCTGGGCATGATCTTCTTCTGTTGATTGTTCTTTGATAAGTTCCTAAAAAGTCGAATAATTCTAGATGTTTTGGACTCAATTTGGTGTCGTGTGTTGCTATTTTGTGATGTTTGTATCCTTTTTGGGCTAGATTACTGCGGATGTTTGAATTATTGCAGCATTGTACAAGATTAGAAGAAAAAGGCCAAAAAACAGAGCTAAAATGGAAGAACTCAAAAACCAGCCTCTGTCACACCCAGGGTATGACAGTTTCTAGAAATCTGATCCTGGCAACGAAATGTTCTGATTGGTCGAAATTTCACCAACGTATTTTCCTTCAAATTGGCGTGATTTCTGATGACAAGGAGGAGCCCACACACTAGAAGAGTCCAAGATTGATAGATAATTGATTTTTAGAGATTTTCTTGATTAAAATTAATTATGGAAACTTATTTTATGATGTAATTATCCCTTTTATACTCCCCTAAGTCGTACAATTCATGATTCACGCCTCATTCATCAGATTTTAGTCGACTCTTTTCCTCTTTTCTTCATCATCTTCTCCCATCCCCAAGAACAAATATTTTAGATTTTAAGAATTCAAAAACGAAGCTTTTTCGAGGTTTGATTATTTATGCAATACTTTGACGGTTTCTCTTTATCTCTTTTCTCCTTTATTCTATTTATTTATTTTTCTTGTCAAAGTATGAATCATATGGTTGAATCTTGGAATCTTGATATGTTACGAGAGTAAATATTAGTTTCTTGGATTAGGATAAGCCCGGCGATGATTATATAGTTTTAAAGATACAATCTTTTCATTTATAAAGGATTTTTGTCGTGTTTATGAATTTGATCTTGTATGCTTATTCATGTATTTTTCCGGAAATAATATCTCGAATGAGTGAATGGCCGTAGGATTACATGAGAAACTTCATTCGATTAATTGATGACGGAAAAAGTATTAATTAATCGATAACCTAGAAACCAAGATCAAATCTTTAGGGATTTCTTCAATGAAAATTAGGTTATACCTAACGTGGCCCATAATTATGGTAATTCAATGCATCTAATTTTATTCTTCATTGTAGGAAACTAAATGTAGGATAAAACTAGGTAAAATCACGATAATAGTTCGAAAGAATGTTTACGTGTAATATTTGATAATTGGTCTTCATAAATGGAAGATTCATATTGATACAAAGATTGTTGAAATTCTATGTAAACAACGCCGTGGTGGATCCGAAATCTAAGAAATGCCTCTAAACCTTGAATCATATTACCTAAATCTTGAAGTTCTTGGCTATTAATTAGATTTTCTTTATTTTCTTTAATTTTAGGATCTTTAGATAAAAACCTCCAAGATTTTGATTTGTCTAGCTAATATAAATCGGGAATTGTTTGGTGATTGACTACAAGTCCCTGTGGGATCGACATCCTAAGTACTACTTGATAAGCCGTGCGCTTGCGGTAGGATTTATTGATTATCTATTGAAAATCACACATCAAGTTAACGGCGCTACGTCGAAAGAGTATCAAACGCGGTCTCAAAATGAAGATAAAAAAATATGATCTTTGGTGAAACAATTTTGATGATCAGTGTTCTAAATCAAAAGTTACGGTCGTTTATAAGAAAAAACGCTCTGGTTAATATAAATATTTTTTCGTCTTTCAAAATATACGTCGGAAGGGTATTGTGTTTGGGCTCAAATTGAAGAGCAAAAAAAACATGAATTTTGGTGAAATTTTTTTGATGATCAGAGTTGTAAATCAAAAGTTACGAGTGTTTGGAAAAAAAAAAAACCCAAACCTGAAGCGGAACTGCGGAAGCGAAGGAAATAAGATATGCGCGCGTTCCTTTTAAAAATGAGTATTTTTGTCTGTCTGAATTTTTTTTGTCCTTTTTGCAACTTAAAAAAAAGATTATGTCTTATTTATTCATTTTGTAATGGTTTTTGTCATTTTATCACTCTTCCACTTCAGCAGTTCAGCCTCCAGGTTTGTTTGTTTGTTTTTTATTTCTTTCAAACAACCGTAACTTGATTTAAACTTCGATCATAGAAATTTTTTCACCAAAATTCATATTTTTTTGACTCTTTAATTTGAGCCATAATACGATACCCTTCCGACGTAAATTTTGAAAGCCGAAAAAATATTTCCATTAACCGAAATGTTTTTCTTATAAACGACCGTAGCTTTTGATTTAGAACACCGATTATCAAAATTGTTTCACCAAAATTCTTTTTTTATCTTCATTTTGAGACCTCATTTGATACCTTTTCGACTTAGTATTTGAAAGCCGAATTTTATCGCAGCGTTTACAGTAACAATACAGTAAAACATTAGCACATTTTATTAAACATCCAAAATATCACCATTAACATTGTGTAATACAACAATCTATCAAAATACTTCATATCCTAATGACACAATCTATCAAAGCATTATGGAGATGCAAACTCCGGGGAATCAAGAGAACAAAAGCCTAATACTATTGGATGTAATCAAAAAGCCTATTAATGAAACTAAAACATTCTTCATGTTCTTGAAGACGAAAGCAGTCTGTTTTACCATCATCAAATAGCATCGGCTCGGCTTCAGCAATAGAGAATCTAGGCTCCTCCAATTTTCTAAAGACAAAAAAAAAAAACACAAACATAACCATTTGAATCAACAACCTTCAACCACCTAGGCCAAAACTACACCACAACAAATAGTGGAATGCAAAGAAAGATTAAAACCAAATAAAGACATCATATGCCTGCAATAACACCATATACGAACAATACAAAGCGATATTAATAGTGTTATTGTGTTACTGTGTAACACAGTAACACCACAGTAACATCAAGTAACACAACCAATTCAATTTTCCTCTTCAACTTCTCAAAACACTTTTCAGTACTAATAACCACATAAAACAAATATCCATTGCATTTCTTATCCATTAATGACTGAAATATCATCTTTAGTATGCTTTCCAATGTAAGGGAGGGGGGGTTTGAATCACACTACTATCGATTCTTTTTGAAAAAAAAAAAACATTGCAACATTGTATCTTTAAAGGTATATTTGAAGAAAGTTGAAGAAGGCAACAACATAAAGTCTACAAAAGTATTTCAAGTTTTTCAACCCTTAAAACACTTTATTTTTTGCTTCAAAATCTAATTTTCAGCCTTATATATGGCTGAAAATGACACGGTAACAGTAACACAGTAACAATAACACAGTAACACACTAACAAAGTAACACTAGTCTATTAGAAAGCTTAATGATATGAACTAAGTAAAAAACACAATCAATCTTCTTTAAAACATCATAGATGCATCCTTAAACCAAACCTTAAACTGCGGAATCACTAATATGATCAACCACAACAGACCTACCATTATTTCTGTTCTCAACAGAACTATTAATCCTCTAAAAAAACAGAACTATTAGTCAACTTCATGGTTATCAAAAGAGTTGACGATGGTAACTTCAATATCTACCATGGCAGTTTCAATACCTACCTTGGGATTCCTCTCAACCCAAGTTGCCAGAGGAACGGTCCCAGACTCAATACGCGAATTATCAAACTCAATTTGCAAATTTCTAGAATTTTTAGAATTTGAAATGGATAAGGGTATACGCCATAGTCATAAATTTAACAAAGAATACCTTTTCTGCAGTAGATGCACGGCCTAAATTTGCTCCAGCACCAAGACTACTAATCAAGTCGATCTCTTGTGGCCTTCATCAATTTAAGCTCTGAAAATGGAGTGTACTTCTTGAGGCTTTCATTTCTCTATCAATGAATTCATCAACTTTGTTCTTGAAAGGACTGTCTGACAACTACTCATGTTACCACTCGGATACAAACCAGGCAACATATGCACAGGACAACAGATTTACAAGACCACCTACACCATGTGTTTCTTCACCCTGTACACCACATCAATGAATGAATTCAATGAATGAATTCACAAAGAACATCATAAACCAAAAAAAAAATGACTACAAGGGAGCAAGAGAAAAGTGAATCGAGCAATCATAAGCCACACATATATGACAAAATCAGAGGTAGCTTACTCTCTTGTACCAAAAAATGATGTTTCTACCCCAAAGATTTACTATTTATACATAATTATGAATTATGAATTATGAATTCATTTCCCATCACATAATTCACTGTATCCAAACAATTCTTGCACAAATAAACAAACAATCACCATGCCATAAGAAACCAGACTCGTGCTATAAGATTTTGCAAAAGAAAAAACTAGGTAAAGCTTAATTAATCCATAACTAAATATCAGCAAATTATTCATCTAAAAAAATATTCGTACTTAGTTTTTTAATTATCTTCTCCAAAGAGTGTCCGAAGCTTAGAAGCAAAACGATCTTAGCAGCAAAACTAGGTAAAGCAAAACGAAGCTTAGCAGCAAAGCTAGGTAAAGCTTATAAAGGTTTTTTTTTTTTTTGACGTAAGAAATTTCCATGTTTTTTTCTTTCTTAATCATGTTCAAAATTCCTATATTGAAAGGTTAATAATGTGTGGGTTTTTTTTTTTATATAATTTTTTTAATTTTTTTTATTTTAGCTCCCGACTCCTCCTTCGGAGACAGGGCCGGCCCTATGCTAAGGCCCGCGAGACCCGGGTCTTAAGCCCAAGTCGGAGGTCAAAATACATCGGTAGGGGAGCGTTCCGCCTTAGAGAGAAGTCTCCGCGCGAGCAGTGGTGGACGAAGCGGAAGCGAGAATGTCGGCTTGAGTAACGCAAACATTGGTGAGAATCCAATGCCCCGAAAACCTAAGGGTTCCTTCGCAAGGTTCGTCCACGGAGGGTGAGTCAGGGCCTAAGATCAGGCCGAAAGGCGTAGTCGATGGACAACAGGTGAATATTCCTGTACTACCCTTTGTTGGTCCCGAGGGACGGAGGAGGCTAGGTTAGCCGAAAGAGCCCAACGGTATATGTTTCTCTAAAAGAAAAAAAAAATTCGTGTAGATTTAATCCGATCCAACCTAATATAATATGTTAATTTTCTTTTTTGATAAAGGCCCAATTTTTTTTACTCTAATTGATAAATGCCCCAATAAAAAATTTACTTGATCCAAAGACATACAAACAAGTTTTATAATTTTTTGCATTTACGGATGTTAAAAACACGATAAATGTTGGAAAAATGTAGTACTTATGATTTGACAGAGAATTAGAAACTCAAAGGCACGTTAATAACGTTGTCTTTTAAGAGATGTTTCGTCCCACACGATTTGTCACTAAGGGATCAAATGAAAATCTCTTTCAGGATACAATAGGGGTGTTTGAGTCAAACAGTTACTTGTTTGAATCAAATTCGAGGACACTCAAAGTTTTTCTGATGATGTTCTCAAATTTATGAATTTTTGTCTGAATACTTATGCCTTTTATAGGTTGCAAGTACCCCATAAACGAATGAAGGTACTCCTTGCACGAAAGGGTGGGGTTATCACTGTTCACCGGATGAAAGCATGCAACCCTTACACGAAAAGGTAAATACATATCAGTTCGAACCCCGTTTCGTTGCGATAACATTAATTCGTACGGCAACTCGTATGTAAACGATAATCAAAATATTTATTTATGAAAAAATATCTAACAATAAGTATGTTTTAAAAAAAACAATTTCAACTAAAATGCCCAATTCGGGGACTTGGTCTTAAACCCAATAAAAGCGAGGGCCGGCCCTGTTCGGAGACGACTGTAGATGATGAAGATCAAGAGACTAGTACCGATGAAGAAGAAGATGAATATCATGAATGATAAACATGCCAAAGCGGAGGAAAATTTTTATAATACAACCGATGTTTGCCGATGATAATAACACATGAATGCCAAGCAACACAAAACACTAACTTTATGATTCCCCTTTCTACTAATCAATGAATACAGGCAACAAAAATCTAAGCAATAAAGAGATGATTAAATGTAAAATAAAAAAATTAGAATTTGTATTACTTTCACTGACTTGTACTTAAGTTAAAAAGAACCTCAATTCATTCATCTATCTACATATCTATATTATTATATCTAACTAGCTGATTTGTTTCAATGGGAAGATCAGACACCAATGTTTTTAACCCTCTTTCCACAATCAGCACACCCCACAATTTTAGAAGCCAATTAAACTCCAAAGCTGCAGCTTCTTAAGGAAGATCAGTTCATATTCACATATTGAAAACATTTAGAGACGACAATATTGTGCTACCTCAAACCAGTGGCAGCAAGAACGCGTGTCGGGCTCGGGCATGAACCAGACAGACAATCGGCACAAGCAGCCTGGAAAAGAATCCAAGTGGTGAGCCTTTTGCTCTTTAATTTGTACCCTTGAACAATTTTAGGGGAAAAATGGAATTTTAGTCCGGTAACTTGTCAATTTTTCGATTTTAGTCCTTTTTAAACTCCGGTGAGAATTTTGGTTCGGTAACTTTTTAAAATTCGGATTTTCAGTCATTTCTCGCCGGAATGCTGATGTGTCACTAAAATCCGGCGAGATGTGTTGATGTAGCATTTTTTTAATGTTTGCGTGGCATTTTGTTAATGTTTGCATGGCATTTCCTTTTTTTTTTTAGCCAAAAATCAAATAAATAACATTACAAAGCTGATGCTTCTCTTCCCCAAAATGCCAAATCCCTAAATCCAATTTCCCCCAAATCCCTAAATCGCATCTCCTTCCCTGTCGTCTCTTCTTCTCCCTCTCCCGGTCCTCGCATTTTCTGCTGTCGTCCACGGAATAAAGCTCATCTTTTGATTCCGAAAGATATTGCACCTTAAAGAAAAGGTCGGTCATTTTTCTTACTCGTTTTGCATTGTTGTTTGGCCATATAAAGAACTAGATCTAAGGTTTCATTTGCAAAATATTTAATTGGTCTGTATTTAGTTTTGGGCATTTCCAAGCACTGCGGACGCATTACATATTTCATTGATTTTTGAGATAAAGTTTTGAACTTTATCGACCGTTTGGGTTAATTTTGCTCTGTTTGCTTCTTGGTTTCTAAGCTGATGGTTGATGAGGTTAATGGAGTAATAATTTCAGGCGTTTGAATGTTGGTTGTTCCTAAAAGTGTTGGAACATTTGTTTTTTAGCTAGCAAAGCCAGGTGGGACTACATTCATGTTTCATTTGATCTTAATGGAGCATTTTCAAATCACTCTGTTTTGGGTATATCTAGGGTTGTGGCTTGAAGTGTGCAGAATGGTTTTCCTTCAAATTGATACATCATACATGCAGAACCTAATTATAGATGAACCATTGCTATTTTTGTTATTCCTCTTCATTTCTAGCTTAAAAAAATTGGTTATTAGTTGTGGATTTGATGATGATTTATTTGGAACATTTTGACATTCGTACCAACTTTTGGAACTTTTGGTTCATCTATAATTGTTCCACTTTTGATTTATTTGAACCGGATTTGGATTTTGTGTTTTTATGTAAGCTATTGATTTGGATTTTGTGTTTTTCCTACACTGTTTTGTAGGAAATGAGCACCTCCGGTCAAATCACATTTTGTCGTAAATGTCGTAATCCGACAACAATTGTAACATCTAATAGCACAAAGAATCCGGGAAGGCTTTATTACCGTTGCCCTTATTGTGCATTTTCTCATTGGGTTGTTGAGACGAACGCAGGATCAAGCGCAAGCACGAGCACAAGCACACATAGAGTTCTGCCCCCTCGTGCAAATATAGTCGGAAATGTTGTAGTCATTTTACCCAATTCACTGGATTTTGTAATCAAAATTGTTATTTTGGTCAATCTTGTATTGCTTGCATTGTATCTTATGACTCATTTGTAAATTTTTTGTTGGATTATTGTGCACCCTTTCCTTTTGAGTTGATGAACTATTTGCTAAATTGTTTGTTGGATTATTGTGTGTATTTGGTAATTTAATGAAGTTAAGAAGGTTACAAAAAATGTTTGTATTTTTGTAATTTTGTTACATTTTGTATTGTGCAAAAGTTGTACCAAAAGTTGGTACAAAAAGTTACACAAAGAGTCATCGATCCGAAATAGTTACATAAAGAGCATAACAACCATAAAAATTACAAAATAGTTACAAAATAGTTACACAAATAGTCATCGATCCAAAATAGTTACATAAAAGTTATCAATGCAAAGTAGGTTGCATCCAAAATAGTTACATTCAAATTCCAAACTAGGAAGCATTCTACAGTTGTGACAATGCTTTGTACTTCTTCTTTATCCGTTCACTTGGGCCTTTCTCGGTTTGAACTTGGCATTGTTCAAACTGCTCATATGGCGTTGGAGCAGACATCAAACAATTTTTTTTAGCACCTTCTTTCCTCGTTACCTAAATTAAAGCATCATTATCAAACTTTAGAATTAAAAAGAAAAGCTAACAACAATTAACACAAGAAATCATAACATTACCTTCAATTTAGAAGGCCTACTTGATTCCCCACTGTGTAATTGGCTACCACTGCCACCAAATTCAGAACATTGACTGACCATTTATTGAGAAAGCACGATCTCCTCCTATCACAAGACAAATACAATTAAACATTTCAACCAAAATTCCAAGTTCAACCAAAATTCCAAGCACGATCTCAACCAAAATTCCAAGCACGATCTCAACCAAAATTCCAAGTTCAATAGCAAGATGTAATACATACCTGTTGTTCCGGTTGATCGTTTGGAGTTTCATGTTGATGAAAAGTTTTCCTATTGTGCCCCTTGGATCCACATTTACCACATTTAATTGAATCTTGATGTCTTTTAAGGATTTGTTCATCTTTCCCCTTAGGCTTTCCTCTTGATCTCTTCTTCATCTTCTGTGATGGCTCATCATTTCCCTTTCTTCTAACCTTCTCTGGTCGACCAACACCCCTAATACCCTGTTTTGCCCCTATTTACAAGTTAAACTACTAAGTAAAAATGAATCAACTTAGTACATCAACCCACACATGTAAAAAACAATGGTCCATGCAGGTTTTTATATCATTCTTGTCGGAACTTGCAAGCTTTTACCAATTAAAAACACCAAATTGTGTTGATTTATAAAAGCAAGTGGTCCCAAAATCTAAAAAAAGCTAAAAAAAAATGGTTGCTGCCGGATTGCAACAGAGACACATATGTATATATATAATTAAAGTGGTCCCCAACAACCCAACAAACCCTACATATATAATTCTTGTCGGAAATTGCGTCTCTATATATATATATATATATATATATATATATATATATATATATATAATAAAAAAAAAAAAATCTTGTCGGCAATTGCATGTACATATATTACTAAATGTCGAAAAAACGTAGTTATTTTAAGAAAAAACTTACCATAGCCTGAATTGTCCATGCCGGATTTCTGATTATGCCCCATTTTTCCTTCAGCGTCACTCCTTGAATTCGGGATTTTGCCAAAAATGGTGTTTGAAGAAGATGGGTTTTGCATCATTTGGTTGGGTGGACGACAGGGAGAAGAAGAGCGATTGGGTTTCATAATTACGCCATTACTATGGTTGGAGGAGACGACCGGGACCGGGAGAGGGAGAAGAAGAGACGACAGGGAGGAAGATGCGATTTAGGGATTTGGAGGAAATTGGATTTAGGGATTTGGCATTTTGGGGAAGAGAAGCATCAGCTTTGTAATGTTATTTATTTGATTTTTGGCTAAAAAAAAAAGAAATGCCACGCAAACATTAACAAAATGCCACGCAAACATTAAAAAAATGTCACATCAACACATCTCGCCGGATTTTAGTGACACATCAGCATTCCGGCGAGAAAGGACTGAAAATCCGAATTTTAAAAAGTTACCGGACCAAAATTCTCATCGGAGTTTAAAAATGACTAAAATCGAAAAATTGACAAGTTACCGGACTAAAATTCCATTTTCCCCCAATTTTAGACACTTCATCTGAAATGAACCTACAAATGAGACAGGAAACATTAGAAACTCTTAATCATAATAACAAATCTGAGATCAAAAACATTTTTTTTTAACATAATTCATAAATTTTGTCACGGTGCAGTATCCGTCCTCCGGGAGGTGGAGGATGGTGGTGCTCATCTGAGAAATTAAAATGCATCCACCACAGAAGAAGAAGAAAAGGGCCAAACACAAGGAATTATGGAAGAGGAAAATGCAGAGTCTGCTCCGGTTCCGAATCCAATTCGGAATCCTCAACCTTCTTTTTCGTCGGTGAATAATAATGATAACATTAATAAACCTAAATCTTTATTGGATGGTGTAATGGGTCTGATCAGGATCCGAATGAAGAAAGGTATTAACCTTGCTGTTCGTGATCTTCGCCGGCGTAGCAGCGATCCTTACGTTTGATGATCGGTGTTCTAGGCGTAGCAACTGGAGGCGGAGATATTAGGGATTAAAGATAGGGCAAAATAGTCCGAAAGAAAATGTTTTGTTCTTAAATCAACAAAAAAAAAAGGAAAAAAAAAAATACAAAATGGATTAAAATGTATGTACAAGGGCAGAAAGTGGATTAAAACATAATATTCCCTATTTTTTATCCAATTTTTTTTTCTGAAAATATATGTAAGATATAAAAATGTTTATATTCTCGTTGGAACTATTTTATAAATTTCTTCTAAGTCTAGACTTATTTATACAACTAGAAAAATGCACGTGCTGTTTGAAAATTTTATTATTTTTAAATATATATTTTTGTTCTTGACAAAGCGTTTAATTTATAAAATATATAGATGTTATCGGTCAAAAAAATAAATTTGCAAAAGTATATGTTAACCAATAATAATTGTTATACACTGATTTTATGCTTGGTAGAATTATTTTAGTTATCTTACTTGTACGCATTGACTTAAACTCACGATGTATCGTTTTCATTCTTTTATTAAATACGATAAGTTTTTTTAGTTATAAAATCATGCATTTTATTGTTATCAAATTAAAAGTTTTCTCAAGTATGTGGTATTTTTTTAGATACTCTCTAAGTTCCTTCAAACCTAAAAAACATCATCCAAATGTTATGTTTCCAAAAAATTGTGTGATGTTTTAATTACGTGTATTTTTATTTCTAACATTCTATTACAACGGCAAAAACTCTTTGTTAAATAATTTACTGTCAATCAAATATTTTTTTTGAGGAACTGTCAATCAAATTTAATAATCATATAGAGAAAGAATCATTAATTTTGTCATTTGAATAGTAATGAGTTATACTTATTCTTAGATAAAACTAACCATACAAGCAAAATATTGTAAGAATTAATTTTAAGGATATTTATTTTGATCGTTTAAGTATTATCCATGGTTTATTTCACGCTTTTGCGATGCTATATGTCTCTTCTTATCAAATGGAATAAAGTGTCTGAATTTGGCCAGCATGTCCACTACTACCATGATGGCTTCCTTCCATTCAGACTTAGGAAATCCATCTATAAAATCCATGTTGAGTTGGGACCATGTCTGTGATGGATATGGTAACTGATGGAGTAGTCTTTGAGGTTTATCATGTAGACTCTTGTACTGCTGACAAGTAATACACCTTTGTATCATTTCCTAAACATCCATCTTAAGCTGCGGCCAATAAAAAAGTCTCTTAATCATGTTATAACATGCCTTGACCCTTGAATGGCCCCTATTAGACTTGAGTGCAATCAATTTGGATTTTAGACCTTCATGGGTTCATACATATATTCTCTCTTTGTACTTAAGAATCCCTTGGTGCACAGTGTAGTGGGGATATGGGGTGTACTAATCACCAATGCCTAATTTTTCCTCAACTGATAGGTCACTATTGTAGCTAGAAGTAACGTCTTACATCCAAGAATGGATATTGTGCTCATAACACACAATAGTCCCTTATCATGACTTTACATAAACAAGGCATCAACCGCTATATTTTCACTTCACTTTTTGTATTCAATAGTGAAATCCAACCCAAGGAGCTTAGTCACTCATTTTTGTTGTAGTGTAGTATTGACTATTATTGTGTTGTATAATCCCCCGTCGTAGCATTTGATCCCCCATCTGCTCTATTTCATCATTCTGGCAGTAAGCACACCCATAAGGTTTTAGTTTCACAGGTTCAACACATTCATTTAAAATATGATATGCTCATAGCCCCTCATTGGTGGAAATCCTTGGGAACTTGCACACTCATGACACTCTTCTAGGACAAGAGTCAGTTCATTGGCCACATGATTCAGGGCATGTTCATGTATTAAATTGAACCGAGCTTTTGCAACTGATTGTCTTAACTTGAGCTTCTTTTGTATAACTTCTCATCTTAATTTGTTCTCACTCGTTAGTGAAAACCACCTCCATTTTGTTGAAGTCAAAGATTATACGAATATACTTTTTCATCCAGTCCACCCTTAATACAATGTCACAGCCTCTCAATTCGATCAATCCCACATCTTGTTACACTTAAATTCACTCGCCATTATGTTTCCATCTACTGTTGTGATTAACATAGAGTGATTTGGTTATGTCACACATTGCACCTCTTTGGCAATCTAGTGGTCTAGGAAAGTGTGAGATGCACCACTGTCTATCAGGATGGTAATTGGATTTTTATTCTAAAGGCCTTTTTGATGGTGTTGGAGGTGACATGTCCATATAAGGTGCATGGATAACTCAATAGGCTCAAATGGTCCAGCATTTTATACCACATCCTCTTTATCCCCACTGTCCACTTCAATCTCTCCCCAAACTCCATCATCCTCGAGTACCCAAAAGCGTTTGTGTTTCTCCTTGCACACTTGGCCACGGGTGTATTTTTCATCACACCTAAAACATAAATCATTGGCCCTCTTCTCCTGCAACTCCTTAGGAGTAATTTCTTCATGTACCGTTGGTTTATTCTCATT
Source organism: Gentiana straminea (assembly GCA_036785695.1). Taxonomy (NCBI): domain Eukaryota; kingdom Viridiplantae; phylum Streptophyta; class Magnoliopsida; order Gentianales; family Gentianaceae; genus Gentiana; species Gentiana straminea. The sequence continues at coordinate 15,546,306 of JAVUPR010000398.1, read as the reverse complement.
GTCAGGTATTTTATCAGTCACCTTAGTGGTGAATGGAGAGAACCTATACTGGCTAAGGTTAGAGTAATTTTTCTGCCCATGCATGTCATTATAAAATATTCATGGCATATGGCAATATCAATAATAACAAACATTCCTCAGGCTTCACCAATCTCACCATATACTTAATTTCATTCTTAAGGCCTCTTATAAAACATTTGATGAAGTATGTCTCTGTGAACATAGGATTTTGTAATTGCATCAAGCTTCTTAATTCCCCAAACTTCGATAGATATTCTTATACTGTTGTTTTTTGTAGTTGATTTAATTAATCTACTGTCAGTTTAATGGCCTACCTGATAATCGTTTCATAACTTCTTCTATCAATATTTCCCAATTAATTGCTGGAAAACTCGATCTCGGATTGCCAAACCACTCATATGCTTTTCCCCAAAAATGTATTTCTTCTAAGCCTACTCTCTGATCATCCAAAACATCATGCTTCTGTAAGTATCATCAACTACGTCGTACACATTCCTTAGGCGATTCTCCTTGCAACAAGGGAGAATAGACATTAGGAACCTTAACTTCCGCCTCAAAATTTCTCATTTCTAGCTAATTTGAAGTTAGTTTCATACCTATATGGCGTAGTTACCCTATTTTTCCAATTAGAAAATATTATGTCCTTTTGTATTAGACTTAATTTGTTTACATTACTTATCACTTAATCTGAATAAATCAAGTAGTAGTTAATAACCACTTCAGACAACATTAATTTATTAAGTGCATCAGAATTCATTTGACCAATTTTAAGCAAATGGAAGTATGACTTACAAAAATACGCGGGGACTATTTATGTTGTAGTTTGATTATATTTACTAAAAAAATTTGAGAAAAATGTTTACTAAATTATTATCTTGTATATGTATATTTATATCTATGAATTGTTATCCGTTCTCGTAATATTTTATTTTTTCAAACTTTAATCGCTGTAAGATTCACCTATTTGATCAATTGTGGTGACTTTTCATGTTGTTGTATGATTAAATTTACTGAATTATTATCTTGTGTATATATATATATATATATATATATTATTAATTATTATCCATTCTCATTATATTATATTTTTTCTTACTTTATTCAATGTAATGTTCGCATATTTGATCAATTATATATTCCGATTTCAGGCTTTAGATTAATTATATAGTTGATTTTCAATTACACCGAGGAAGCCAATACATGCATATGTATTCTCACACTTACGCACGCAATATCCTTTGCGGTTATCCATGTTGGGCGGTAGTCACATAAAATGTTACTTATTATATAATAAAATATTAATATTAATCAATAGAATACACATTTATCTTTTATTAGAAGCACATTTATCTTCTTCTTTTTTTGGTTTACACATGTTAAATAAAAATTTATCATGCCAATACGTGCATGTTTTTTTTTTTAAAGATGCACGCACGTTTTGTGTATTGTAAATTAATAATATAATATATAATAGATTATAAATAAAAAATAGGGCCAATTATTTAAAAGGACTGATTTTCAACTTATTAGGGGTAATAGGACACTCCGAAATCTTATTTAGTTATAAGGACATTCTAATTTCAAGTGGATAAAGAGGAAGAAGGAAAAAAAAGAAGCAAGGGAAAAAAAAAAAAAAAAGAAGTGCTGAAAGGGGGAGGGGAAAAAAAAAAAAAAAAAACTGAACGTTAGGTTGTTGTTTTTTTTTAATATTATTTTTATTTATTTGATTTTTTTTTAATTCACCATATTCTAAATGTCATATATTTTGATCTAAAACTCGGATCATCATAATTTTTTCACTAAAATTCATATTTTTTTCGTCTTCTTTATTCTAAAATCAAATTTGATATTTTTCCGAATAAATTTCATAAAATCAATTTTTTCTTCATAAAAATCGACGTGACGTATTGATCACCGTCATGCATTGACCACCTACCCGGATGCATTGGCCATTGGGATCCATTAACCACCCCGATGCATTCACCGCCGCGATTCATTGGCTACCATGATGTATTGACCGCCGCGATCCATTGGCAACCTTGATCAGTGACATCTCATTATAGTGATTTATGCAATGACGTCTCATTGTAGCGATTTATGCAGTGACTTCTTATTGTAGCGATCTATGCAGTGATGTCTTATTGTATCGAATTATGCACTGACGTATTATTGTAACGATTTATGTAGTGACGTGTTATTGTAGCAATTTATGCATACCTTTGGTTGTAAAAATATGCATTTAAACCAAAAAAAAAAAAAAGGAATACAGTTATTTTACAAAGTTATCAAAAATTTAAACCAACATTAATCAAATAAACCAACATCAATCAAATATTTAAAGATAACAAAGAAATAAAATTACTTTACAAAGTTATCAAATGTGTGTATCAAGTTGTATATGCGGTGACATCAATATCATTGCATCGCTTATCTAATTGTAAATACGATCATCAATGTCACCGCTTTGTACATCAATGTCACTGCATAAGTCATCAATGTCACTGCTTCAGACATCAATGTCACTGCAAAAGTTGTCAATGTCCCTGCATCAGACATCAATGTCACTGCATAAGTCGTCAATGTCACTGCATAAAACCTAACAACTGCATCGTCAGCCCTGCTCTTGTTTTCCATTTCTCCAAATGTGGAGCTTTTAATATGGATAGAAGTACAAGTTTGGTGAAACTACAAAGACTCTTCACTATGACTCTTGTAATGGCTACACGTTGTTTGTGCCCTCCTGATAATTGGATTCATTGTGGAATCCCTCAATTCTTTAACACGATCTTGAATGTTTAGCTTAATGTCCCTGCATTATTCATCAATGTCACTGCATCGGACATCAATGTCACTGCATCGGACATCAATGTCACTGCATAAGGCATCAATGTCACTGCTTCAGAAATCAATGTCACTGCATAAGTCATCAATATCACTGCATCAGACATCAATGTCACTGCATCTTAAAATAAAAAATAAAAAACATTAATGTCCACAGCGGTTTTTTTTTCCAGTTTTTTTTTCAGCGCTTCATCTTTTTTTTTTTTTTTTTTTTTTTTTTTCCTTCCTTCCTTCATTTTTCTTCTTTATCCACTTGAAATTAGAATGTCCTTATAACTAAATAAGTTTCCTTCTTAAAATTAGAATGTCCTTATAACTAAATAAGATTTCGGAGTGTCCTAAATGATCATTAATTCTCTAACGACGGCCTTATAACTAATTTGCACTAAAAAATATGGGAGAAACACTGAGGGTGAAACATTTTTTGGGAGAAACATTTCATCGCACTTTTATTATGAGTATAGATATATATGAATTCTCAAAGTCTGAATTGAAGTAAATTGTTTTAAGCTAATCCTATCAGATAAAGCTCAATCAAATGATAAACTTGAGCCAAAACAAACTGAAATAAGTCTGATTTATCTAATGCTGAGCTAATCCAAAACTATTGATTTCATCTGGAATTCATGACTCTTGGCTAATCCAAAACTATCTTTGAGATAAACACACACTCCTTATTCATTTATGCAAGGATCAATAGACTGAATTCCTGAAATGACAATGAGCTATGGACAATGAACTATGTTGAGAGCAATAAGGTTTGATTGTGATGTTGACGCTAATTTGAGAGAGCATAGCTCAAATTAACGTACCCAAGTGTGACGATCTGGGGGTATATATATAGTATGTATGCAATGGTTACCGACGGGTTAGGACAATGGTTGATGGTCCCCGATGGAGAGGTGATGATGACGTTTGATGGTCCTTAATGTACGAGTACAAAAGGGACAAGACAACACGATACTGTGAAAAGCTCACATAATGACTTACAGAAGGTCGGGCTTGTCATAGGGACTAATTTATAGAATACAATAACTTGAAATCAGGGAGGATGTCAGGGTGAAATGCGGCTCAAAAAGAGAAAATATTCATATAGAATACAAATTGCTTGCTAGGAAACAATACAGATAGTTGAGCTAAAAAAAAAAATCCATTGTCCAATATGAATGAATTATATAATGCTCATTTAGATATTCAAAACATAAAACTCACTGCACAAATCACATTGTCAAAGCATCAAACGAAAATTCCTTACCGGCAGTGACAATTAATCTTGGTCACAAGCAGCAGATAAGTAAATTATCAAATAAAGAAGCAAAATGGGAAATAAGCAGAAGTGAAAATCCAAATAAAATGATGTACATATATAAACCCAAAAATGCTCAATGTAGTAAATAACAAAATGCTCAATGTAGTAAATATTTTATCAAAAGGTCATGCATACACAATCAACCATGTCTTCTACGGGAATACGTCCTCCCTGTGAAAGCCTGGAATTTTGGTGACTCCTTTGTCTTCTGCGGCTCCTCTTTCTTCGACTCGTTAGCACTTGAGAGCTTTGCTCGAGCGAGGCTGAGTAAGCTGGTGCTCTGTCAGCTTGAACCAGCAGCATAAAAGTGTGAACCACCACCACCATCAAAACAATCAACATACCTGATTAACGATATATATTCTTTGTTTTTGTTGGCTGGTAAAGTACATGTTTAACGATGAATATTCTTTGTTAAAGATTATTGCTATACTTGTCTAAATAAAGAGCAAATTAAAAAAAGGTTACCGAGATTATCATTATAGTTGCCCATATAAAAAACAATTACAAAAAAATTGTCGTTGCAGAGGTTATTAATGGCTGTTTGGATAAGAGAATAGATATTTATTGGTAGTTCTAGTTTATAGAAGGAAACATTTTGCAAAAATGATAAAATTTGGAAGAAATTGAAAAGAACCTACATTTGGTTCTATGTTTATTAAGCGATAAACGGCGACTTTTTTCGTTTGTCCCAGTCGGTAGGCACGATCAACGCTTTGATCATCGATGCTGACAAAGTCAAATATTCAATTTAAGCAAATGATAACGAATTGAAAGGATCAATAAACACCTTTCAAAACAATAGAAATGACAACGTCCATAGAAATTACAACAAATTGACTAATACAAGACAAACGAGGCAAATATGCTGAAAATAGGTGAAAGGAAGAGAGAACGTAAATCATATAATTAGGTGCGCTATTCCTGAGTATGCCGAGACGACATGCATGTTATCAAAAAATTAACTTAATCTTATAATCTCAAAGCTTTTTGGATAATCTCAAAATCAGAAATGGATCGATGCTTGTGTCTGCAGTTTGACACTTTGTTGGTAAGTTTGTCTTTAATTTTTTTCTTTCAATTAGTATTTTCTTCTAGTTTTGTTTTGTGTGTACTTATAATCAAGAACTTTATTACATTTTTAAGTTTTGAAATTCTTTTTTTCAAAAATAATGTCAATTAACTCTTAAGATCTTAAGTGTTAATTGACATTATTTTGAAAAAAAGAATTCCAAAACGTAATAAAGTTCTATCTTAAGAGTTAATTGACATTATTTTTGAAAAAAAGAATTCCAAAACTTAAAAACGTAATAAAGTTCTTGATTATAAGTACACACAAATCAAAACTAGAAGAAAATACTAATTGAAGAAAAAATTAAAGACAAACTTCCCAACAAAGTGCCAAACTGCAGACACAAGCAACGATCCATTTCTGATTTTGTGATTATCCAAAAAGCTTTGATCTTTTTATCTCTCCTTTCAAATGAGATTATAAAAAGTTTGATAATCCCACAACATACTTAGGCTTATGAAGATTTTTCACTCTGTCAAAAATCCCACACAACATACTTAGGCCTATGAAAATTGGCAGCACGAAATTTTTCTAAACACACTAAACTAGCTAAATTTAGTACCATTACGCAAAACAAAATATAATATATAAAAATAAAAATACAACAAAACATACTAATAAAACGAGACATATTTCTTTACACTTTTTAAAGGGAATTCACCACTTTTTTTACAAAGAGTAATTAACCGAAAGAAGCAAACCTTGGATTCCATCAACTTTAGTAGTTAAGAGAAAAATAGAATCCTCGTCTTTTTCTTGAAACTCCTATAGTTGTTTACAAAACAATTAAATCAGTACAAGTGTTTTTAAATTGGAAATGAAAAAATAAAATCAGTTGAATGACTACTTTGACCAAGACAGATCTAACAGACTTGTCAGTGGTACCAAATGATCATTGGCCCTAACATGAACTTCAAAGCACGGAAAACACAGAAACAAAATGAGAAATATAATAAGAAAAGAATTTAGGATTTGAATCAAAATAGAAATGTAAGTCACCGCAAATATTGAAACTGCTTGTTAGCCTATCAACTAAGAAATAACTCAAGTATGCCAAACATAATACGACGTTTGATCTTGATTAATCCTTTGTTCTTGATTAATCCACCCTAAGTTTATCAGTACAAGTATAGACTAAATAGTATTATATTCAAATAGGCTAACGAGTAAATTCATTATAAATATCCAAACTTAAGCAATTGATCATCGGTGCCGACAAAGTTAAACATCCAAATTTAAGAAATTGATAATGAATTGAAAATTTCAATAAACACCTTTCAAAACAATGGAAATGACAACATGCTTAGAAATTACAAAAAATTGACTAATACAAGACAAATGATGCAAATAGGGAGGAACATAAATCATACTAGTTTTTCACACAGATTAAAAAAACGGTTAAGTATCATTAATTTTGATAATAAATGTCTAGAATGCCTTTTGACCTCATTAATGTAATAGTTGTAAAGTACGTGAATGCATAGTAAAATTATAGGTAAAAGAAACAAAAATATAATAAATGCTCGATCGGTATTCTAAATGGGCTAATATTATGGGACAAATTCAAAAAGCTAAACGAATTACATTTTAGGACGGAGGTAGTATAATCAAGTGCTATTCCTGCGTAAGCTGCCAATACGACATGTTATCAACAAATAAACGCAAGTTTTCATTAGTTTTCCTCGTATATCAAGTCACAGTATTTAACAAAGACGATTGGTTTTGTTACAATAAATAGAGTATTATACAGAAAAAATTGGGAATAAAATTTTGCACAAAGAATAACCACACCGAATAATTGGAAAAAAATTTGAAACAAAACATGTTAACCCTATTTTGTCATGGTAGATACTTACTAATTTCGGACTACATCGATATTTCTCCCCATGTCCACGTCCACGTCCACGTCCACGTTTCATAGGTAATATTTTTGTTTTTTCGCCCTTCGGCACCCTTATCACACACACAAAACAGAACAACACAAGATTAGAAAATGAGAAGATTTATCAAAACAAACAAACAAAACAAATGAGTTTTTACCTCGAAAAGGTGATTCTCAAAGCTCCGTGGAATATGGGCTCATAAACAATTTACGAATATACACTAAGCAACACTCAATCAACTCGATCCACACAGACACACTCAGATGCCACAATTGACCAAGAAATTTAGTTTTGGTCTGCAAAAAGAGCAGGAAAAATTTCATAATAAATGGCACAGGCTCATGAATTTAAAACACCAATACCAATGGGCAACAAAGTTATTCATGCTTTATGACAACTCCTATGTTTTGTTCAGGAAAGATTCTCTCGGTCAATGAAGTTTTTTTTTTTTTCAGAAGACTCGGTCAATAAAGTTATTCATGCTTTATGACAACTCCTATGTTTTGTTCAGCTTTATAACATGCATTAACTTTCTTCAAACAAAAAGTGGTGATAGATCCACACCAGGGGACAATTACTACACATCAGGGGTGTACATAGTCCAATTCAGTTAGTTTTTTTATTATTTTTAAATTGAGCCGTAGTGACGGTTCTTATTTTTTCTCAACTAGACCGAATGGTCAATTTTCTAAACTCGACTGGACCAATACAGCCAGTGACGGACCCAGGAAAAATTTTCGGGGTGGTTTTGGTATATAAACTGCAAAGCTAAAAAAAATCCGGGAAAAAAATAAAAAATGTTGGTAGTGGGATTTGAACTTACAACCTAAAATTATGGAGACTTTAAAGGGTTTGTTCTTAAACCACTGTGATATAAGCGTCTTTTGTTCGAAAAAAAGACACATAACATATTAATATTAACACTACTACTACAATAATAAAAATTTAGGGGGGCTTGGGACCATATGTGGGGGGGCTTGTGACCATTTGGGGGGGGGGCTTGAGACCACCCTGGGCATAGGGTGGGTCCGCCCATGAATACAGCCCTGTTTGGTTCGGCTTCGGTTTTTAAACTGTGTATTAATTTCTAAATAATTGCATCAAGGGCTGAGATAAATAATTAAATACTTACTCAGAGTAATAATAGACAGTATAGGATTGAAGGTGGTCGGAGACGATGACGATCGGCGGCAAAATCCGTCACCTCGTCCGTAATAATAGACAAGATAGCGGTGGTCGCGATGACGATCGGCGGCGACCTTATGTCTAAAGCGCGTGATGTTGTATGAATATGACAATCGGGTAATTGGGCAATTCTAATTAAGAAAATAATACAAGAATAAGAATACTTGGGTATAATTTTGGACTGAACTCTTGAGAGAAGCTGCCTACGTATCCAATTTAGGTAATAAACTGGAATCAAGTCCCCCTCGTAGTTCAGGGTATTCCCTTTATAGTGGTAGATCGTGATTCCCTCCTTTACATGATGGGAGGTTATCACCGATTACTTCTGCACGTTGCTGATCGTGGGGTCTACCCACGTTTATAAGAGGTTGAACTGATGTTGACTCGGTCTTCGTTATCCTCAGCCGAGCATTCTGTCTAGAAACCCTCCTGCGCAGCCGATCAATCTGTCTAGAGATATACTTCTGCGCAGCATGAGATGGAGTCCTGCTCCTCCAACTATTCTGGTCAGCATTTGTGGTCCTGCCGTGCCAATTCATTATCTTTACTGCCTCACTTTGGGTCTGGCCCAATTATGGATAACCCGGCCCAATGGGCCCACCTATCATCATAAGTCCCCCCAGACTAAGGTGGACTACTTTATAGTCGCCTTAGTCTGAAACGTTTTAATTTCTGCCATCATTATAACTTGAAACGAGGCCAGGTCACGCTTGGTCATCATTATAACTGTGAATTGAACCATTGCGTCGTATCCACTTCCTGTCATATAATCACTTCTCTTGTCAAACGCCACTTCTATATCAGATTTTTGGAAACGCACTTCGGCAGTTACAAGTAAGTTTCACTTCTACATTGTCCCCTGTGTCTTGTGATTTTTTATTTCTTTCATGAGTCTGAGAGCCGATACTGCCTCCAGCGATTCTATCGAAAAACTGTTTGAGTCTCCACAAAAAAGTTCTAGGGCCATAGAAAGTGAAGAAGTGAATTCCTCTAACCCTGTGTTCTGTTCTGAAACGGCAATAAACCCCAATCATCCATCTTCTTCAATCGATTTGAGAAATACCTCCACTTTTGGAGATAACCCTTTGTGTCTGTTACCTTCTCATCTTCTTCCTCCTGGGATTTTTACCCCCACTTCCATCGTCCATCAATATCCGGAAGACCACTCTGCTTTTTTAAATACCCTAAAAAGGGAGATTACTCGATTTGATAAAACCAAGGCTATCATGGCTTGCCACGGAGTTGCTAGCAAGATGACCAAAACCGAAATGGCCAGTCTGTTAAAAACCTATCGGATCCGCACTGAGCCTTTCGAAGTTGTTCTCCCCAAACCAACTGAGTACGCTTACAATCCTCCAGCAGTTTTTGTACGGTGTATGCTGATCAGCTCCACAGTGGATTAAGATTCCCTCTTCCTCCTGGGTGTGTAGAAATAATGAAGTATTATAAGTTAGGAGTTGGTCAGATTCATCCAAATAGCGTTAAATTCCTCATAGGTTTCATGATTTGGTGTCGTCTGAACACCACCCCTTTTTATGTGAAGCTATTTAGAATTTTTACCAGTGTAAATTGACACAGGGGAGTGGAGGATGGTATCATTTTTGTCGTAGGGCCAGTGCTCCGATTATCCCCATAACTGGCAAAGATAAGACCGAGAAGAAGTGGCAAGAACACTTCTTCTTCGTGAAACATAATTCGGATGCCACTTTAGGGCGGTGGAATACTGCATCCATGAAGGACAAGTTGGAAGATTTCATTGATGCTACACTGTCCCAATACCTTGTTAATAACAAGATTTCCCTTAGTTTAGACTTCATAAGTTCTGCCCTGATAGATGCTGCTCAGCTTCAGGCTGCAGGGCCTGTTGGCTACGTGGAGTTCTCCAAGAAACAGTACAGAAAATGTATGCTTGTACTTGCATTTTGTTTTGATTTTTGATTATACTTAATTATCTCTTTCTTCTTGTAGTGGCCAATGTAGATGACTTGATCAATATCGACGTTGAGGAGGAGGAGGAAACGGAACAAACGGTAGGAGATTCTGAGCGGACTTTGTCCGTTATTCCAGAAGGCGGTGACGTTTCTGGTCAGCAAGAGGATGCAGAGATAGGCACTGGCTTTGGTACTGCTGTACAGGAAGAAATTCCCACTGCTAATCCTTCTGACCAGAATACCCTGAGCACCATTAATCCTGTGGATCTGACTGTTGAAGAAGACCTCCCCGGGGGTCAAACTACACGGGCCGGATGCGGTTCCCTCGGGACCTTTCCCAAAGCGAGCACCGGCGCTTAATTCCTCTTTCAACTTTGAGGACATGGATTTTGCGGATTCTGTAAGTGATCTTTCATAAAGTTTTCATTTTTCCTTTCATTTCATTTGGCTCTAAGACATTTTCTTTTGTAGTGTTACCGCCTGGGTAAGGCCTTGCATAAGAAAACAGCTAGTATGGCCAAAGACATTTCTGCTCTGCAACGCAAGCCAGGTGGCCAAATGGTGTAACCGCCGGTTTTTCTAACCGCCGGTTTTTCAAAGGCGGTTTGACGAAGAAGAACCGCATTCAAAACCGCCGGTTGCCGGTTTGGGCCGGTTCCGGTTTGCCCCCGGTTTGCTCCCGGTTTGCTCCCGGTTCAGATCACGGTTCCGGCAACGGTTTTAAAATTTCATTTTTTTTTTCTTTTCATTTTTATATAACACTTATTATTTTCACTACAATAACAAATTATTATTATTTTAATTATAATTATTAAAGCGAATGTAATATATATATTATTTTAAATAGATTTCTATTCGGTTTTAAAAATAATATTAATATTGTGTTATTTTATTTATATGTAAATAATGTTATTTAAAAAATTATGTTGTTTTTCTTATATGTAAATTGTGTTATCTTTTCAACGCTTGTACCGGACGTTTTTTTATGTGTAATCGTGTCGGAGGCACAACACATATAAAAAAATCAAAGCGAATGTAGTTCTAATTGTTTATGTTTTTAGTCTTTTATAGTTTGTTGTAATGATTTTTATAGTTATTTAAGTAGGTTTTAAGTATACTTTGATTATAAATGTTGTTTTATAGTTTCTTATAGTTTTTTTTATAGTTTGTTATAGTTTTTTTTTATAGTTTGTTATTGTAGTATTTTATAGTACTCTTATGTGTTTGTATTACATAGTTTCATATAATTTTTTAGGTTTGTATATGGTTTTTTTTAGGTTAGTATATAATTTTATAGTATTTTTTAGGTTTTTTTTATTTATAGTTTTTATGGTTTATTTGTTTAAATTGTTTTTATTGCCGTTACATTACATGCATCCGGTAAGGCCTTGCAAAAAAAAAAAAAAAAAAAAAAAAAAGAAAACCGGTTCGGTTCCGGTTACCGGCGGTTCCGGTTCCGGTCATAACACAAACCGGCGGCAAACCGGTTAAACCGGCGGCAAACAAAGACGGTTTTCGAACCGCCGGTTCCGGTTTCGGTTTGGCCACCTCTAGCGCAAGGTGATCCAGTTGGACGAGGCCAATGCTAAGGTGGCCAGTTTGGAAGAATCCAACCATGAGGCCAATGCTAAAGTAGCCAGTTTGGAAGAAGCCAATCTCGCTGCTCATCTGGAAATTGATAAGTTGAAATCTGACCTTGCCAAAGCTGAGGGTTTGATCTTCACTCAGGAGGAACAGTTGAACTTAAGAGATCAGCGGCTGGCAAAACTGAATGAGGAGCATCTACAAAATCTTGCCACTATAAAGAAGATGAAGGCCGATTTTGACGAAACCTTGAGGCAGATGGAGGAAGTTCCTGTTCAGAACGTTGTTCAGAAGGTTATTGCAGGGTATAAAGCTGCTCCTGAGACCCTTGAGGAAATCCAAATCATATTGGCTCCTGCTCTGCGTAGAGGATATACTCTGGGTGTTGATGAAGCTAAGCCATCCGACTTAGTGATTAGCACTTTGCCTAATCATAAATTATATGATAAAAAAGCAGGCGAAATCTTCACGAAGCGGTATGACGAGTACAAAAGTGGGGAGGACATTGTCCATAAGTATGCCAAGAAAAAACATGCTCAGCCTTCCACTAGTGCTTCTGCCCAGCCATCTGATACTCCGTCTTCTTAATTTGTCTTTTGAAATCTTTGTAATTTTGCTGCCTTTTCGAGCAGCTTTTGATGTAATGACTTTGTATGCTATTTTATGTCAATGACATTTCTTCTCTTTTTTTTTTTTTTTTTTTTTTTTTTTGAATTTGTACCTTTGAATTTGATATTCTCTGTTTAGAGCATCATCTTCTTGTTGCGCTGCAAAGAAGTTAGGATTTTTTATCCTTAGCTTCTTTATGTTTCTTTATATGCTGCATAGAACATTAATGTTTTCTGCTCAGAATACTCTTGCTCTGCAAGCTCGATGTTAACATTCTTTGATTTTGTGATTTACACAGAACTTTCTTGCGCTGCAAGTTTAATACTCTTGGGTTATTTATTTGGGTTTTCTGCCCGGAATGCCCTTGCTCTGCAAGCTTGGCATTTATAATCTTCAATTGTGTGCTCTGCACATGATTTTTCTGCGCTGTAAGTTTAGCCTTTGTGTGCTTTTTAATTGGGTCCTCTGCCCAAAATGCCCTTGCACTGCAAGTTTGGCTTTTGTATTTTTTAGGTGGGACTTCTGCCCAGAATGCCCTTGCACTGCAAGTTTGGCATTTACGTTGTTTAGGTGGGACTTCGGCCCAGAATGCCCTTTTGGCATTTACGTTGTTTAGGTGGGACTTCTTCCCAGAATGCCCTTGCACTGCAAGTTTGGCATTTACGTTGTTTAGGTGGGACTTCTGCCCAGAATCCTTGCGCCGCCATGTTCTGTTTTTAGTTTCGTGTTTCAACACAAGTTAAAATATATTTATAACAATCACAGAATTAATAGAGATCTATATTCAAGGTAGCAATACTCAGAAAAAATGAAATTACTTTAAGGAAAAAATTTCCTTAAATGAACAGCATTCCAACTCCTAGGAACAGTTTTGCCAGAGGCATTAGCTAGTTGATAAGATCCTTTCCCATGTACTTTGATAATTTTATAAGGACCTTCCCAATTTGGGTCTAGCTTTCCAGTGGGACCTTGCTTGCTGGCCTCATTTCGCCTCAGAACTAAATCACCTTCTTTAAAATACGTACCTTTGACTTTGGAGTTGTAGTACTGAGCAATCCTCTGCTTGTATTTGGCCATCTATATCAAGGCTACGTCTCTTTTGTGCTCTAGCTCGTCTTTGAGATGCAGCATGTCTACTTCCTGAGTTCCTGGACAGTACAATTCGGTTCTGGGAGACTTGTGTCCAATCTCTGCTGGTATTACTGCCTCACATCCATACGCTAAGGAGTATGGAGTTTCTTGTGTAAATGGCGTTTGGGGTGGTTCTATATGCCCACAAAATATTTGGAAGATGGTCTACCCAATGAGACCCTCTTGTTCCAACCTTTTCTTCGTCCTTTTTTATCTACTTTGTTGGTCCGCTCTCTACCTACCCCATTGGCTTGAGGATAGGCCACCGATGTAAAATGTTGGGAGATTCCTAGGTTGGTGCACCAAGTTTGCACTCCTTGATCTTCAAATTGTGTGCCATTATCGAAATGAGAACTTTAGGGATCCCATACATGCACAGAATATTTCTCCATAGGAACTTCTGTATTTGGTTGGCTGTGATGGTAGTTAAGGGTTCAGCTTCCACCCACTTAGTGAAATAATCCACTGCCACCACTAAAAACTTGAAATTTCCCGGTGCTCGGGGTAGTGGGCCCACTAAGTCCACTCCCCATTGATCAAAAGGCCATGGGGATACGATTGGTACCATCTCCTGTACAGGATTATGTGATAAATTACTATGCACCTGGCATGTCCGGCAAGTTCTGACCAGATTCTCTGCGTCATCTTGCATTTATGGCCAGTAATAACCGTAAAGCCTGCATTTCCTGGCCAGAGCTCTTGCTCCCATTTGATTTCCACAAATTCCGAGATGGATTTCTCTTAATACATAATCTCCCTCATCTGGAGTAACGCATCTCAACCAAGGTGCTGCATAAGATTTTCTGTACAGAACATCGTTAAACAGAGCATACCTGGCTGAAAGTCTTATCAATTTTCTGGCATGTACTTTGTCTTCAGGAAGCCTTCCATCTCTTAGATATACTACAATCGGATCCATCCAAGTTTCTGCCTGTGTGATTGGTTGTACTTCAATCTCATCACAACTCTTGTGCTTCAACTGCTCAACCAACACCTTTTTGTGGGACAAGAAATTCGATCCTAGCTTTGATAAAGCATCTGCTCTGGTATTTTGGGCCCGAGTTATCTGTTCCACTTCTATCGTTAAAAAATTTTGCAATTTCTTCTGTGCCACTGCAAGGTACTTTTTCATGGGGCCTTCTTTTGCCTCATACTCTCCCTTGATATGATTTGTTACCAGCTGTGAGTCTGTGTAGACTTTCAAATTTTGCACGCCTAACTTTTGTGCTAAGTTTAATCTAGTTATCAAAGCTTCATATTCTGCCTCATTATTAGTAGCTTGAAAGTCAAAGTGAAGAGCGTACGGGAATTCTTCACCTTTTGGGCTAATGAGTAGGAGTCCTGCTCCTGCTCCTTCTTTGTTGGAGGCTCCGTCCACGTAAAGCTGCCACTGTTCAGAGTTGTTCTTCTCAGCCTTGTTTTGTTCAGCTTTTTGTTCTATAGCCAAGGCTTTTTCCTCTGCCAAGAAATCAGCTAGTGCTTGAGCTTTAATTGCTGTTCTTGGTTTGTATTCGATATCAAACCCTGCCAATTCGACTACCCATTTTGCCAATCTTCCAGACTTGTCTGGTTTTTCCAAAATTTGCTTCAAAGGTAGATTTGTCAACACAATCACTGGATGGCTTTGGAAGTATGGTCTCAGTTTCCTCGTGGCATGTACTAGGGCTAAAACCAATTTTTCTACTTCAGAATATCTAATCTCCGGTCCTTGTAGGGCTTTGCTTACAAAATATACTGGCCTTTGTATCATGCCATGTTGCTTTACTAACACAGCACTTACTGCTTCATTGCAAAAGGATAAGTAAAGAAACAGTATCTCACCTTCCTGAGGAGGAGTTAGAGTTGGCAAATGACTGATATGATCTTTCAACTCCTGAAAATCCTGTTTACATTCTTCATTCCACTCAAATGGACTGGCCTTCCTGAGAATCTTGAAGAATGGCAATGACTTCTGTGCCGATTTTGACCGAAATCGGTTTAGCGTTGCTAATCTTCCTGTTAATCGTTGAACTTCTTTGATATTCTTCGGTTCGGGCATGGCTTTTAAGGCTTCTAATTTATCAGGGTTGGCCCTGATACCTTCTTTAGATATCATATAACCCAGAAATTTGCCCGATCTCACTCCAAAAGTGCACTTCTTTGGATTCAGCTTCATTCCTGTTTGTCTCAAAACTTGACAAACCTCTGCTACATCTTTCAAATATTGGTCAAGAGTCCCGCTCTTGATCAATAAGTCATCCACATATACTTCCATTGATTTGCCAATCTTGTTGTTTAAAAATGGTGTTGATCGCCTTTGGTAGGTAGCCCCCGCATTCTTTAATCCGAAAGGCATAGACACATAGTAGTAGGAACCAAATTCAGTAATAAAAGCGGTTTTTACAGCATCTACAGGGGTCCATCATAATCTGATGATATCCCTTATAAGCATCTAGAAAAGCAAAAATCTCATAACCAATTGTAGAATCTACTAGCCTGTCAATTCTAGGGGAAGTATAACTATCTTTAGGACAAGCTTTGTTTAAATCTGTGAAGTCCACACACATTCTCCAACTCCCATCTGGTTTTTTGACTAACACTGGGTTTGCTAGCCATTATGGGTAGATAACTTCTTTAATCATGTTGGCCTGCAACAATTTTTCCACTTCCTGCTGGACAGCCTGTATCATTTATGGGGCAAAAGATCTCTTCTTTTGTTTTACTGGTTTCCTGGTTGGATCAATGTTGAGTTTATGGACAACCAACTCTGTTGACAGTCCAGGCATATCACTCGCTTTCCATGCAAACACATCCCTGTAATCTTTCAAGATGCTGACCAGCATCTGTTTCTGTTCAGCAGGTATCCACGATCCTACGCTGACTGTGGATTCCGGGTTCGATTCATCCAGCATTATTGATTCCACCGGGTCATTGGATTGCCAACTTTTTCTTCATCTTGAACTAGGTCTTCCATTGTTACTTGCTACACCTTCATTCTTCCACTGATTGTGGCTATAGCAGTTCTTGGCAGCATCTACATCCCCTTTAACTGTGGCTTCTCCTTCAAAAGTTGGCAATTTCATACTGTTATGTGCTGGTGATACCACTGCCCTTAGATCAATTAGTGCTGGTCTTCCAAGAATCACATTATATGCAGATGGAGCTTTTACCACCACATAATTTACCATCAGAGTCATGCTCTGTTGTCCTTTGCCAAAAGTCGTCAGTAATTTTAACATACCCACAAGATGTATAGGTGGTCCGGTAAATCCGAAAAGAGGAGTTGATACATGAGTCAACTCCGAGTCTGCTAGCTTCATTGCTTGGAACGCACTATAATACAGTACGTTTACTGCGCTGCCGGTGTCTACACAGATCCTTCGACCAGATTTTTCTGAATAACCGTTTCTATTACCAGTCCTTCGTTGCTCACGACGGCTGGTAGGGCATCTCTAGGACCGTACTGAACGGTTCCCATAACTTTCTGCTTTTTCGCTTCCCCGTCCTTTCATGCGCTGCCCCCCTTATCTTCCTGAGCAGCCTTGCTACCTTCCCCTGGTCCACCCACAATTGTGTTCACAGTGTTAATTGGGGCGTTTTCCCTATGCCCATCTGCGTCTGGAGACGGATCTCTGTGTCTCCTCTGGTTGTACCTGTCATGGCTGTTATTCTATTTTTTGAATTCTCTCCTTCCTCTGGGATTATCTCCCTGCGCTCGATCGATGCACTCATCGATCTTTCCTTCCATTGCTGCTGCGTCGATATCTCTGATCAGATCCCTGCACTGTTCAGAGTCATGTCCGATATCTTTATGGTACTTGCACCACCTAGTGTGGTCTATCTTCTCCCTTGGACCCCTCAACGGAGGAGGAGTCTTGGCGATTCCTTTCTTCTCCATAATCGCCAGTGTTGGTCACGAGATCTGTTCAGAGGAATAAGGTCTTTGTCCTGCAAAGCACCTTTCTTCCCTAACCTTTCAGAGATAGGAGCAGTTACCCTATCCCAAACAGATTTTCTTTTTTTGTCATTCCTATCCTCAGTCTTTCCTTTTTTAGCATCCCTATGGGATTCCTCTTTCTTGGCTCTGTTAGCCTCTTTTCCTTGACAATGTTTGTATGCTATTTCCAGACATTCTTCCATTGTGCCCGGATCTTTGCTGCTCAGCTTTGCATGTAACCGCCCTTCTTTAAGTCCTGCTATGAAGGATGATACCAAGAACTTATCATCCAGATATGCTATCTGGGATGATTCTCCATTGAATCTTTTGATAAACTGTAACACTGTTTCATCACTTTTTTGCCTAACTGTCAGCAAATAAGTCCTGTTTCTTTGGAAAGGTCTTGCTGCGATGAATGCATGCATGAACTTCCTGGTCAGAGTGGGGAAATCCGGTATAGATCTGGGGTTCAACTTGTTGAACCAATCTCTTGCTTTTCCTGTTAGAAGAGTTGCAAATGCCCTGCATTTCATCTCTTCTGGGGCGTTGTATAAGTTCATGTGCTGGATGTACTGGTGCATATGGTCGTATGGATCTTTAGTTCAATCATATGCTTGGATTTTTGGAATTTTAAATCCTGGAGGGCATGGAAATGCATCGATGTCCTCAGTGAAGGGAGACACTAGCCTAAATTCGTCGCGTTTAGGCTTAAGTATAGCATCCAACTCTGCTCGGGCGTTATCACCTCCTGGATGAGTAATCACCACCTTAATGCTAGATTCTGCTTCCTGTTTCTCTTTTTTAGCAGTTTGAAGCGGTGTGGGTGCTTCAGAAATGTCATCATCCTGATTCCTCGCTTTCAAAACTGCCTCAAATATGGCTTTGATTTCTTCCCCTTTGAGATTGGCTAGATTTTCTACCAACATTTGTTTGACTACTCCGGGTTGCTCGTCTGCCCTTCTTCCAGAACCCTCTTTCCAGTATCTTGATCATTTCGATTTGGGCTTTTTTTTCTCCAATTTTGTCTTTTTCAGGTTGATTTTGTTGCTTCTTCGAATTTCCTTGATTTCGTGCCATTTTTTTCTTCTGTATTAATCACTCACTAACTAGAATCTACCCTCCTTCTAGCGCCAAATGATGTTGTATGAATATGACAATCGGGTAATTGGACAATTCTAATTAGGAAAATAATACAAGAATAGGAATACTTGGGTATAATTTTGGACTGAACTCTTGAGAGAGCTGCCTACGTATCCAATTTAGGTAATAAACTGGAATCAAGTCCCCCTCGTAGTTCAGGGTATTCCCTTTATAGTGGTAGATCGTGATTCCCTCCTTTACATGATGGGAGGTTATCACCGATTACTTCTGCACGTTGCTGATCGTGGGGTCTAACCACGTTTATAAGAGGTTGAACTGATGCTGACTCGGTCTTCGTTATCCTCAGCCGAGCATTCTGTCTAGAAACCCTCCTGCGCAGCCGATCGTTCTGTCTAGAGATATACTTCTGCGCAGCATGAGATGGAGTCCTGCTCCTCCAACTATTCTGGTCAGCATTTGTGGTCCTGCCGTGCCAATTCATTATCTTTACTGCCTCACTTTGGGCCTGGCCCAATTATGGATAACCCGGCCCAATGGGCCCACCTATCATCAGCGCGGAAACGGGCTAGTGGCGGAGAGTGTTTTTAGGGTTAAATATGCGATGAGGGTATTTATATTGCGGCCAATTTCAGATTCTATATATACATTATATATATTTTCTATTAAATATGTAAAATTTCGGTCCGAAAACTGGATTGATTGTCCGGTGCAGTTCGGGATTTTTCGTATATAAAAATTGACTATAAAATTGCTGTTTTTATTTTCGGTTTGATTTAATCCAGTTAGTTAGTCCGGTATTCCAGTTTATCTGAACAACCCTACTACACACCTTTTATCCAATCACTTGAAGTAGTACATTTTAATCAATGAATAAGATTTACGTAGTGATTGTATACTACACACTATGTGTAGTGGATATATCATTTTCCAAAAAAATACATTGGTTTCTCAACAAAAAAAATGCATTCGAGCAAGTGAATGAAATATGTGTGTCATGCCATAGCCAACCCCTGGAGGTCACCGGTTCGATTCTCCTCTGAGGCGCCATTCAAAGAGCTTTTGGTTAGACCTTACTCCTGGATAAGAGTCAGACTCTGCAGGCACGACCCGGACCAAACTCCAAATTAGACGGACCAATGAGTTCCGGATACCGGAAGCTTTAAGGAAGAAAAAAAATGTGTCATGCCATAGCCAACTTTATACAATTTTTTTTTGAAGGGAACTTTATACAATAATGTTTATATATATATATATATATATATATATATATATATATATATATATATATATATATATATATATATATATACACACACACACACACATTAACAATGAAATATGGATACAAGTCTCAACGGTAATTACCGTGGCCTTCAACCGGGTCGTGTTCGAGTCAGGGCAGGCCCTCGGGGTGGGCAAGTTGGGCGACCGTTCAGGGCCCATGATATAAGAGGCCCAATTTTACATATTTAACAAGTGTAAGATAATCTAGTAGATAAGCAGTGGTTATATACTCCTATTGATGCTAATTCGATTCTTGATCTTGACATATTTTGGTTTTATTTATTTAGGTGGGTTCTATTGGCACATGTCAAATTACTTTTGGCACCCAGTTATTGAATATTTTTTCTGCTGAACAAAACATTATTCCCACTAGTGTTCCTCCTTCAACACCAACGTCAGTGTCCACTGACGTTGGTGTTGAAGAGGGAACACCAGTGGACTGACGTCCTTAAGTTGTGTCACTTTTATAACGTGAATATCAGTGCCACTGGTGTTCCTCCTTGAACACCAACGTCGGTGACACTGACGTTGGTGTTGAAGGAGGAACACCAGTGTGAATGACGTTCGTCTTTTTGAAAACAGTGTAGTGCCGAAGTACTTTTTTGTGATGCCGGAAGTAATAGGGTGCCTGAAGTAATTTGACATGTGCCGATAGAACCCATATTTATTTAATGATATATTTTGGTTCAATATCATGAACTGGAGGGCCACACATGATCGTCTTCCAACCAAAATAAATATTGCAAAAACAAATATTCATCTCAACTGTTTGATGTGTTTTTTTTGCGAAGAGGATGAGGAAAACAACTCTCACATATTCTTTGAGTATTCGTTTTCATCGGCTTTATGGCGAAAGATCATCATTTGGATTTCTTTCAACTGCTTAGAGCATTATTATCAGTCTCCCTATCCCTAACCTAAAAAATAATATTAAAAAAATACATATCCATACTTACAGCAACTAAATTCAGAGTACTCTACATCAGCCTCCCTATCTCTGTCCTTACACCATTAAAATATTCATTCTTTATCCATAAACAATTTTTGACACTACCATTTGACATTGTTGTACTAATTATCACACTATTTGACACTACCATTTGACATTGTTATACTATGTGACACTACTATTTGACACTAACATTTGATATTGTTATACTATTTGACACTACTATTTGACATTGTGATACTATTTGACACTACCATTTGACATTGTTATAATATACGACACTATTATTTGACACTACCATTTCATATTGTGATATTATGTGACACTACTATTGAAAGGTGTTTTTTTTTGTTTAAGAAAACGTGGGTCACCCTCAAAAAAAGAATTGGGTCAGTTTTTTTTTTTTAATGCGACGTGGTTACAAAAACATGGGGGAAATAAAAAAAAAAGGTATTTTTGTCTATACACAATGACAAATGTCATTTTTGTTAAAATACAAATGTTCCTGTTCTTTTTGATAATTTCTTAATGTTTTTTTTTGTTATTTTTCATAACTTTCCCTATATTTTTTATTAAATATGTAAAATTTCGGTCCGGTTTTCTAAAAACCGAAAACTGGACTGATTGTCCGGTTTAGTTCGGGTTTTTCCGGATACAAAAATCGACTATAAATTTGCGGTTTCTTATTTTCGGTTCGGTTTGATTCAATCCAGTTAGTTAGTCCGGTATTCCAATTTATCTGTACACCCCTACTACACACCTCTTATCCAATCACTTGAAGTAGTACACTTTAATCAATGAATAAGATGTACGTAGTCTACTACACACTATGTGTAGTGGATATATCATTTTCCAAAAATATACATTGGTTTCTCAACAAAAGAAATGCATTCGAGCAAGTTAATGAAATATGTGTGTCATGCCATAGCCAACCCCTGGAGGTCACCGGTTCGATTCTCCTCTGAGGCGTCATTTTCAAAGAGCTTTTGATAAGACCTTACTCCTGAATAATAGTCAGACTCTGCAGACACGACTCAGACCGAACTTCAAATTAGACGGACCAATAAGTACCGGATACTGGGGGCTTTAAGCAAGAAAACAAAATGTGTGTCATGCCATAGCCATCTTTATACAATTTTTTTGAAGGGAACTTTATACAATAATGTGTGTATATATATATATATATATATATATATATATATATATATATATATATATATATATATATATATATATATATATATATATATATATATATATATATATATTATATACATTTAA
Source organism: Gentiana straminea (assembly GCA_036785695.1). Lineage (NCBI taxonomy): Eukaryota > Viridiplantae > Streptophyta > Magnoliopsida > Gentianales > Gentianaceae > Gentiana > Gentiana straminea. Next base: position 15,524,209 of record JAVUPR010000398.1, on the reverse strand, counting down.
CAATGAAATATGGATACAAGTCTCAACGGTAATTACCGTGGCCTTCAATCGGGTGTTTCGTGTTCAAGTCAGGGCCGGCCCTCAGGGTGGGCAAGATGGGCGACCGTCCAGGGCCCATGATATAAGGGCCCATGATATAAGAGGCCCAAAATTACATCTTTAACAAGTGTAAGATAATCTAGTAGATAAGCAGTGGTTATACACTTCTATTGATGTTAATTCGATTCTTGATCTTGACTTATTTTGGTTTTATTTATTTATTTATTATAATGATATATTTGGTTCAATATCATGAACTCGAGGGCCGCACATGATCGTCTTCCAACCAAAATAAATATTCAAAAAGAAAAATTCATCAACAGTTTGATGTGTCCTTATTGCTAAGAGGAGGAGGAAAACAACTCTCACATATTCTTTGAGTGTTCGTTTTCATCGGCTTTATGGCGAAAGATCCTCATTTGAATTTCTTTCAACTGCTTAGTACCAACGGATTGGATATCTTTTAACAAACTTGGCCCACCGTCGGTTCGACTTAAGGAGAAATTTTGGATATGTGATGCAATCCAAAAAATAAGTTTGTGGAACATATGGTGCACCAAGAACAATATTGTCTTCAATCATAAGGTTTCGACTGTCAAAGAAATATTTGCAGATATTCAAAGTCGTAGTTTCACTTGGATCATTGGCAGGAATACAAATATTAGTTTCGATTGGACAACGTGGATAAATAATTCTTATTTAGTTTTGTGTTGCTACTTGATCTTGATTTTGGGCCATATCTAGCACCTTGCTAGATGGGACTCTTCTTTAATAAATAATTCTTTTTGATGTTCAAAAAAAAAGCAAAGTAGTGTAAAGTAGGTGGGTAAATAATAAATTAGGGGTAACCAACAAAGGTTGGTCGGAGTGGAAGGGACTCCGGTCGTTTAAGCAAGAGGTCTCGGGTTCGAGCCCTTGTGGATTGCAACAAACCTTGTTGGGAGAGGTCCCCTTTGGTGCCTGACAGTTTCTTGAAAGATTAGTCTCATGCAATTGTTTGGGAATACCTTGCAAAAGCAAAAAAGAAATGAGGGGTAAAAGGAGAAAAATGTAATAAATACTTCATTAGTTATCTAAATTGACTTACATTATTGGACAAAACCAAAGAGCTAAATGAATTATATTTTTTGGGACGGAGGTAGTATTATTAAGTAACAGGACACCCAGATATTTCTGGGAAAATTAGGGAGAAACAAAAATATTTCATCAATTAGGGAATAAGACAACTTTTCAAAACTTTTGCATAAAAAACAAAAATATTTTAAATAGGAAAAGGTTGTGAAGTATCACTTTTAATCTAAAATGGGAAAAAAGGACAAGAAAAAAGATTGTGGTTGAGAAGGACAAAAACGCGTCAGTTACTACACGTGTTACTACATGTGGTTGTAGCAACACATGTAGTAACAGACGCGTTTTTTGTCCTTCTCAACCAGTATCTTTTTTTCTTGTCCTTTTTCCCCATTTTCTATCTTATTTTGTCCTTCTAGCCTACGATCCCCATTTTAAAATGTTGGAGCACTCCCCCCCACCCCCCCCCCAATCCCAAAAAAAAAATCTCTCTCATCTACATTTTCTTTAAACACTTATATCTCTCAATCTACAACTTCAAACTTGAAAAGTCTTCTACCAATTTTTTTTCGTGCTCTTTATTTGATATCACATTCACCATAATCGGAGGTAATTTCCGAAAAACCACTGTCGAAATTCACTGCTTTTCAGGACTCACTGGCGGGATTCCTTTATGCAAAAGTTTTATAAATGTGTCATATTCACCAATTTATAAAATATTTTTGTCTTTCTCGCTAATCCCCTTTTTTCCTTTTCCAATTTGTCTTAAGCTTGTTAGAAATTCGTATTGTGTGTAGAGTGATTTACGGAACAAATCCGTAATCACCGGGAATAATTATGGAATAAATAAATAAATAAAAACAGAATCAAACGATGCAAAAATAACGGAATAGAAATCAAACCCGCGAGTGTAAACACTTTTTCCTTAAGTCAAATTGCCTCGGTCTCGTGCCCGCGGTTGCATCAACTGTCTCCCAAGATACAACGGTTTCACGTCTCAGACTTCAAGGCACTTCAAAAACCTGAGCTTCGGTGAACTACTCGGGTGTTCCGACTTCTCTTTGACACACCATGACTTAATGAGTACAGAATTATTTTTGTATATAGTAGAGGAGGAAAATTCGATACGTCAATTCTCATTCACTACAGTTCTTTATATAATGGAAAGGATGAGTTAATACTTGATTCTTGTTGGCCGAATAACATATTTTCTTGTCCTTCAAGGCAAGACAACAACCAACTTCTTGGATTAGATCAGCCGACCTTATTAGGTGAGTCTAATTCAATTGTGTAAAGTAGAATCGCTTTTTACGTATATTACACAAACTTTAAGTATTAATTTCTCATTCACCCGATATCTGAATCGACCGATTCGAAAGCCCATCAACATCTACTCCGTTAGTAGTATTTAATGATATAATTAACTCTTGATGATATATAATGGAGCCTATCCGAAATTAGCGCTAAAATTGACCGTTCATCTCATCAATTAGGTGGGCTTTTTCTACAAAATGTTTCTATATCTTTTATATCTTGGCATCGGAGCATAGGTTCGATCAATGGCATCTATCGGAGCTTCAGCCGGAGAATATGGCACCACCGGACCTGGAATTTCAGCAACAACATCAGCAGGAAGCTTACCACAACATGCAACTTCTTCTATTCCGCCTCCAAATTCCCCAGCTCCTACTTATACCCAAACTACTAGATTAAGCATTGGTTCCTCAGCTCCGGTGACACCAGGCTCCTTATTCCCCGATGGTGTAGTTACAGGCATTCCGGTTATGGGCTCAGCTCTTATTTTCACAACTCAGATTGGAACATCCTATAGCAGATCTGAATCTCCTTACGGTAATCTTCGAAAGTTCTGTACTTCCTCCTCCATTTATGGGTTCTATGAGTCCTTGTTAGGTGTAGTGCCCGAAAGACAATTTCTGTAATTGTTTTTGATAGGATTTATAATTCATCTTAATATTTGCATTTATGCTTATATTAATACACTGCTGAAAACCCTAAGTATATCGGTATGTAATCACATAACTCAGTGTATGGCATACACACGAGGATTGAGTTAGTGATGGTATGCTTAAAATTATTTAGTCCGTGGTGAATTTAATCAGAGTATGGGTCTCATGATTAATATACCAATAATGCGACCAGAACACTTAACGGTGTGACCGTCTTATCCGGACTGTCGGTATAGGGTACCTAGTGGGGCATTTATATATGATGTCTATCATATAGGAGTGGACCGATTTGATTTGAGTTCTCGATATAATTCCGTGATCGAGAAATCTTATCGAATCACAAGATGATCATATATGGATTAATCTCAATCCTGATGTGATCATAGTCTACTTCTTGGTTCAAAGTAGGGTATGATGGGTTAGTTAAGGATCACTTCGATACATGTGATCTGAACACTTCTCGTTGGCTCTATTCTGGAATAAGTGAGTAGTCTGTGACTTCACAGATATGGAATCCATTCCTTCCTGCGGGAAGTACACATACAGTTCCCTTATTTGTTAATCCTAGAAACTGATCGATGGGCCCAATTCATTTTATATTAGTTATGAACTAATTGATCATTAGGGGTTAATGGTAAATAAGGATAAGATGTTTGAGAAGGGTTTACGGAGATATCCTGAAATAAAACGACTAGTCTATGGAGGATTTATCCGTATGTAATGATTATATCAATAGATGCTTTTACTCAATGATTAGAGTGTAAGTATATATCTATAATCGATAGAGTTCAGTTTCGGGTTTATGGTGGCGTAATCCCGGAATTAATAGATCGAATAAGAATTGTTCTGTTCGATGAATAATTTTATTTAATTTATTGTAGCTACTGGTTATAGGTCCATGGTCCCCGTTGTGGCTCCTAACATGCATATGTTTCTTGACGTTGGGCCTCAATGATAATTAAGTAGTTGGACTATTTAATTGATGTGCGAATAATTATTTAGTAGGCTAAATAATTAAATACATGGAAAAGACATTTCTCGTGGACTCAGCCCATAATTAAGTGTGGCGTGTGAAACCCTAATTTTAGGGGTGATTGGCATGGTATACATGTTGTAATTAGGAATAAATTAGTTTTCTTGGATAATTACATGTCATGTGATTAATTGTTTATTTGTTAAATAATTAATCGGGAGATATTAGATATTATCTATTATATATATCTAAATTAGTTTTAGAATATATTAGATTTATCTTATATTTAATAAAGGAATATTATGATTGATTATTTAATTATTAAATCCTTGGAAGACAATGATTTATCTCTTATATAAAGAGAGTTCTCCTAAACCTTTTACACACACATAATACACGCCATATGCACTAAGATAATGGGGAGATGTCGACTTCCCATTAGGGTTTAGAGTTGGGAAAATCTTCGGGATTTTCCGGGTAGCATATCAAGGAGGTCAAGCATCAAGGATCAACATCCATCGGTTGTTGCTTGGAGATACACATCGGAAGACTGTGGCATCTCAACTATTTGGATCTCGGCTTCTCAATCTTCAGATATAATCTTTTGATTGGTTAGTAGATCTAACCTTCTTGTAGTTTAGATCTATTTATTTATATGTTTTAATTTATATTGATCGTGATCCTTGTTATTCCGCTGCATAATCGGGCGGATCTAGATCCGTCCGGCGATATTACATCCAACAAGTGGTATCGGAGCCTCCGATCTATAAATTAAAGTATATAATTGATAGATCTAGGAGTGGATTTGCATGTTTAGATTGCATTGTTTTTTCGTTTTTTTTTTTTAAATTTCTAAAATCATGATGATGAATGCTTTGATATGATGTGGTTGAAGAGATGGATTGGGTTGGTATTGTTTCCTCGTTAGATCTATTGTAAACTCATATAAATTCGTTTATATGAGTATAGGAAATTTTGTAATTTTAGTTTCCTAGAAGTAGATCTGTTTTGTTGCTGTTCGGTTTTTTTATTTATTCCAGGAAATTGAGCCGTTGAAACGACAATCCCTCCGGTCATAATGAAGAATGAAAGTTGAAGAACAGGCCCTCAAAATTTCGTGTTGATCGGAGTCCATCTCGATGTCCAATCGTTGCAATAAAGTTTCTGCTGTGTCGAAAAAGCACTGCCGCCCCAGCTGTCAGTTCGTCGAATTTATGGAAGAGATTGGACCGTTGAAACGAAGATCCAACCGTTCAGATTGAAGTAAGATGAGTGAAGAACAGGTCCATAAAGTTTCGTAACGATCAAAGTTCGTTTGGATGTCCGATCATCGATAAAACGCAGCAGCAGCTAGATTAGAAAATAGTAAACCCTAGTTAGGGTTTGTTTATTTTTTTTAATAGGTTAGATACGGGGGTACCAATGATCCATCTCGGTGTTTATTTTCCGTAATTGCGTGTATGATCGTATTTATGTGTATAACCGGAAAATTGTCATGACATGCATCATATCATGAATTCCACTCCATATGAATACATGTAGCTATTTAATTCTGGATAATTAATTAGGCATGTATTCAACTCGATTAATTAGTTTAATTTTTTAATTAATTGTTGTGGGAATTAATTAATTAGAAACTAATTAAAGAACCAAGGAACCGGGTTTTGTCAATCGTTGAGTTTTCGGTGATGGATTCTCGGTGAATCCCACCTTAAACCGGAACGTGATTGCGGGTTTGTTCCGTAGTGTCTACGGGAAAGTATGTCAATTTAAGAAATCGGAAAATCATGATACATGGGTTCGGAAATGGTCTAACCATGGTTGGGTAAGTTCAACTGAGCTACGGCTCGATCGACTCACCCTCCACGTGTGACGTTTGCACGGGGGTTCGCCAAGACTTAGCATATCCGACAAGCCTTTACGGCTAAACGGGGCTTCTCCTAGCCGGATCCGACCGACAGTCACATATGTTCCAACGAATAAGACGGGTAGGCTCGCCTACATTACCGACACCATTCGGGTACATGATTTATTGTTTCTTAAAATATTGTCAAGTCCAAAACCGCGATCAGTAAACCCACCACTTTTTCAAAATATTGAGTGGGAGTGGGGAAGGCGACAGCCGACCCCACGGCCTCTACTATAGATGCAAGCAAGTGAGAGAATGGTGATGCCTCATGCCACTTTGATTTCGGCCCCCTTCGGATGGTGTTCACCACTATCAAAATTCAAGGCTTGGTCTCCGAAAGGATAGGATCTTGAGGACTCGCCGGGTCACTGACCTGCCCTACGTAGGCATACTCGGGGCGTACTTAAAGGTCTGATATAGTAGGTCACACTCATCAGGATATTTTAGGAAATATCTTGGTTGAGAAAGGAAGGTAATCGACGATTAAAGTATGGTATGTACGATTCCCATGAGATGTTTGATTCTCAAAGTTTAATCATCGAGAGAGATTGTCTCAGTTTAACCGTCATTGTGCTGATACCGACCCCCTAGGCGGCGGTACGATGTGAGGTTAAATCCTTGGAATGGTAGGATAGACTTTTACAGTTTATAATTCCTAAAATTTATCTAGTCGTGTATGTATGAATTTTTTCTGTCAATTTAGTTTACAACTATCATCTCTAGGCTACTAAACTGCTAGTGTAATGACTTCGTTAAAAGTGGAAAGTAACAAGAACGTTGAACTCATCGAAAAATGCAATTAAATTTCGGAAGAGATATTCCTCTTGAGCCTCTAAATCTTAAGTGACATAGTATAGGTATGTCACCACTGTCACTCGTGTTGAACGAGAGACGCACTTAGTTCAAAGATGATGTAGGACTATATAAAATTCTATTAGTGAATTTTAATTGTGTGAGTAATCACACAAGAAATTTCTAATTGAAAAATTGGAAAATCATAAATAAAGTGTTGCTAGTTAGACGGTATTTGGAACCGATAAACTAGTGGGAGGTTTATTCTTATGATTTGTTGTTTTTCTGAATCATTAAAAATGTGTAAGAGACTGCACAAGAGTTTTTTCCAATACTGGAAAAACATGAACAAAGCATTACTAGTTAGACGGTATTTGGAACCGATAAACTAGTGGGAGCTTAGTTATGGTGATTTTCTAATCTCTGAAAAATCATAAATAAAGTATTGCTAGTTAGACGGTATTTGGAACCGATAATCTAGTGGGAGCTTTAACCTTATGATTTGTTGATTTATTAGAAAAATCAAATAGTCCAAACGAGTAACACTATCAGTAGACATCCCACAGTTCACGAGTAGTGTCTACTCAAATGAATTGATGTTTCAAGACTGTGTCCAAATAAGGAAAGTCAAGAATGGGAAAGAATGTCTATACGTGTTAGTCATCTAAACTAAGTAGTTTTAAGGCTAAACCGGAATATTAATAAATAGAAAATCAGAGGATAAGGAATGTGATTTCGGATCACTGACTGTTTAGGGTGATTTTATACGATTTCTAATGTTATATTTTATAACAATTTCCTCCATATTCGTATAATTTGCATAGAAATCAAGGGTTTAATCGAATTATTGAGCAAATGAGTTTTAAAAGTGGTTAAGTGCAAATTTGTGTTAATTATGTGGTTTCATTGATAAAAATCTTTGAATATGAGATGTTACATTTTGCACGATGTTATCATGAATGTAGGTACGCTTGCATGTTAAATGAGGAGCTTAAACGAAGATCAGATGAAGATTAAGAAGAAAGCTCGATTCGAATAAAGAAAGCTCGATTCGATTCGGCCCAAACTTGGTGATCAAGTATTTCAAAATATGCCACGTAACATTATATTATGAGGCCTAAAAGATGGATTTTGAGGAAAAGAAGAAGATGCCACGAGTTTACGAGATCAACGGATCAATATTTTCCAACGTACTTCTACCGTAACCTGTTTTTCGATGGAAATTTTACCCGACTTAGAGGCATTTTCAGGGGAAGAGTTCTTGACGAAAGTTGTAGATACTAAAATGAGCTTTCCAACTCATTTTGAATCACGTCAATCGGAGGTCTACAACTCAAGTTATGATTTTTTTACCGAACTGCTGGAATTACGGACGAACCGGAGATATTTTGGCCAAGTTTGATGCATGTTACTCCATGTGCTCCTTAATGATGATGATGATGAGTCATAACAAACTCCACATGCTATTTTAGTGACTCCTCACCTTCACATGCAAAGTCATTATCACCTCCCACATGCTTATAACAAACTTGAGAATATTCCTTAGCATATTCTCCCAAAAATATCTCCCTCAACTACAACCTCTCCCTTATACACCTCCCCTCAACTCTCCTATAAGAACTCCCTCATTTCCATACATAAAGGCGCCCCTCCTTGGTCACTTTTGGCCAAGCTTTTACTTTTCCCGTCTTTTATGTAAATACTCTGTAGGCGTTATGCCGAGAATAAATTAAGAATAGTAGTACTGTTGTAATGCTGGAGCTACGGCCCTGATTCTGAAATCATAATCGAGGATGATTGGCTAAGGTCTCTAAGCTAGAACCACCTTTGTGAAGCCACCATCACCGGAATAAATAAGGATTTCGCTTTAATTCATTTTCGTAAGTTATCTTGTTCTTCCTTCATGTTTTACTTTGTTTAAGTGCAATGTGTATGAACAATATGTGTGTTGCATGATATTCGAATTTAGATACGGAAGTTGATGAATTCGTAGATTACCGTGAAGGAGAATGATAATATTCTTCCAACATACGTAAGTTGAGGGTGAATGTTATTAGATTAGGATTTATATCCATATCTTTGATCCGTAAATGCTTTAGTTGTACCGAGAGTGGTGAACTAATTAAAAGGCGATGAACCGAAAGGGAAAATGCCTCTTTAGCGATAATAATCCAAGAACTTACGAATGAATATGTGTCTTTCTTGTTATTTTCGGTGGGGTGGTGGATCATCGGTGCGTTCTAGTTGTTTTAAATTATAAATTTTTATTATCGTAGTTTTATTTATTTTCACGTTTGCTACCTTAGTTTGTTAATTGAAAATCCGAGATCATAATCATCAACTTTATAAAAGAAATCGAAGGAAAAAAAAACTCTTTTTCGTACAAGTCCTAACGGATACGATCCGGTTTCACCACTATAGCTGCGAGCCTTCGCACTTGGGGTTGACATCGGTTTTATTTTATTACTTGTTATCTTTTGCTTTGCATAAAACCGCGAACAAGTTTTTTGGCGCCGTTGCCGGGGACTTGGCACGGAAAATTTTCGTTTTCGTTTTTTTTGTCAACTAAGTTATCTGTTTTCGTCTTAAACAATAAAAAAAAAATTAAAAAAAAAAAAAATCTTTCGGTAATTACCGAGAGAGAGAAAAAAATATTTTCTTTTCGTTCTGTTTCTGTTCTGTATTAGTTTTATAGTATTTTGTTTCTTTTACGCTGTTTAGACCTGTTTCGAGCCTGTTTTAGTATAGCTTTTTTTTAATTCTAAAAAAAAAAAATTAAAAAAAATTTAAAAAAAAATTCTCGATAAATACCGAGTGGATTCGGTAATTACCGAGAAAGAGAGAAAAGAAACACGGAACACGTTTCAATCATTGAGGTTGGGTGATGGATTCTCGGTGAATCCCACTCTGCGGAAGCATAAGGATAAAATCCCGAAACCTCGTGATTTAGGTGTTGGTGCCCAAACGTAGTTTATGCAAACTCGAACTCACGGGGGACCACTTTTGTATAATCCGGAAATAGAGCGAACCATCGCTCGACCAAACGACGTTTGTTTCGGCTCGCCGGACCGACGGACGAGGGAACCACGGAAGGAAACGATCCCGAAGGATACACCGAGGGAGAAGCTCAAGGAGGAGCCCGGTTGAGGAAATGGCGGATCAACGGACATTGGCGGACTTTGCCATGCCATCTATTGTGAAAGTGAATCCCGCGGTCGTGATTCCCGAAATCACGGTGATAATTTCGAACTCAAAACTTCTTTAATCAATCTGGTGAGAGGTTCCACATTCCATGGATTTTCCACTGAGGACCCGCACGATCACATTCACTCATTTCTAGAATCGTGCGGGACTATTTTAATCAAAGGGGTCACTGAGGACGCCCTGAAAATGAAACTCTTTCCTTTCTCGCTGAAGGGAGAAGCAAAAGAATGGTATAAATCCTTACCAGTCGAATCCATTACTTCGTGGGAGGAGTTGGAGAAAGAATTCTTGAGCCAATACTTTCCACCTGCAAAGACGGCTCATCTTCTGAATCAGATATTCACTTTTGTGCAATCCGAGAAGGAATCTTTTTACGATGCGTGGAGACGATTTAAGACTCTCTTGAGAAAGTGCCCCCACCATGGGCTGGATAAACAAAGATTGGTCAACACTTTCTACAGTGGTTTGACTGAATTGACTAAGGGAATGGTGAATAGTTCACTTTGGAGGTGCATTTCGAGAAAGACACCTGATGAGGGATGGATGTTGTTTGAAGATATTGCAAAGTATAATTATGCCCCTACCTATGCAGGTGCGTCCAATCAGAAAAGCTCGACTGCAGGGAAGTATGAGGTAGATGAGACCACGTCTCTAAAAGCTCAGTTGGCCGCACTACAGAAGCAAGTGACGGCAATGAATGTTCAAAGTCTTGTGTGTGACAATTGCCATGGCCAAGGCCATCGTAGTAATCAATGCCAGCTTGACCCGATCTCACAGGTCAAAGCTGTTCAAAACAATGTCGTTTGCCAAAATTGCGATACCGTTGGGCACGCATTCCATCAGTGTCATCTATTGTTGCATTCAGAAGAAGTGAATACATTCACTTCTCAAAATTATCGACCTTCGGGTCAGAATCAAAACACTCAAGGATTCAATTATAACCGGAACCACCCTGGTTTCCGATGGAGTGACCCTTCCTGGGCGAAAGAAACCCCCATCATTTTCGGCCCCTAGGCCTAATCAAAGCAATTTTCAATCCAACTATCGACCAAACATGGAACACCAATCCACCGCAAAATCAAAATCAATCATTTCGGATCTTAGAACAAAAGTTGAGCGAGCAAATCACGGCCAACACTCAATTGGCAAATGCTTTAAGTACTCGACCGGTACGGTGAGAAATTTGGAGGTGCAAATGGGACAAATTTCGGGGCGAAAGCAAGTCGACCTCAAGGTCACCGCCGAGTTTTGCGAGAAGAACCCCCGAGGGGTTAATCAGTCCAAAATGACCGGAATTCTTGCACCGATCTCGCCGCACCATGGAACTATGGTCAAGATGAGCCGAATGCTATAAAGGCGAGGAGTGGGAAAGCGGTTGGCGTCGGGCCAACCGGGGAAACGAGTAGCCCCTCCCGTGAGCGAGAGACGCGGGGAGGGGAAGATCTTTGTTCTCCTCGAGAAGGATGTTGGGACTACTATTGATCCAAGTGAAAGAGAAAATTCTGAAGAAAATGTGGAAGTTGAGAATACTGATGATAAAGAGAAGAATGCTGAGAAGAAGTCAGAATCTAAGTTGTGTTCTGGGAAGCATGTGAGGTGGAAGGATAAGGAAGACAAAGCAATCAATGATAAGACGGCAAAGAAGCACTTTACTGAGGAAGACTTTGCTGATCTCCCTTACCCACCTAACAAGAACAAGCTGTCATTAACGGTCGATAAAGAATATAAGAAGGTTATCGACTTGCTCAAGAATACCGAGGCAAACATTCCATTAGTTGATCTTTTGATAGGAATGCCAAAGTATACAAAGTTTATAAAGGACGCAAGTGAGTTCGAAAAAGAAGCTCCAAGAGCTCGAGCACATAGTATTGAATGGAGAATGCTCGGCAATCAGCCGGACTAAACTTCTGTGAAGTGTCACGACCCCGGGTAGATTTACGATTTCATGTACTATCGGGAACAGGGGATTTCCACAATGTTCTATGCGATTCGGGAGCATCAATCAATCGATGTCTACGTCAATCTTCCAATCTCTTGGATTGGATCAATCTATTACGCTTAAACCTATTTCTCTTCAACTTGCGATAGAAGTGTGAAATATGCAAGGGGAATTGTAGAAGATGTGTTGGTCAAGGTTAAAAACTTCATATACCCACCGATTGGGTAATCATGGATATGACCAATGATGAGAAAACCCCTTGATCCTTGGAAGACCTTTTCTTGCAACTGCCCGTGCCTTACTAGATTCCTACAGTGGCGAAGTAACCCTACATTTGGAGGATGAGAGCATAAAGTTCAATGTGGGCAATGCAGTGAAGCACCCGTCCAGTGACACTTGTTTAGCTATTGAGGACGATTTCACTGATGAGTATGATAAACAAGTGTTCATGGGTAGTTGGGATGAGGAAGAATTCAATAAACTATCTCGCAACTTGGACTAATGAGGAGTGGATAAAATTTTTAGAAGAGATTGACAAGGAAAGTTCGATTACCACGAGGTGGTAGGAAAGAAGATGAGGGAGAGGCATGGTGATATGCCCGTTTTGCAAAAGGAGATGAGGCCCCTGTCTGCCGGGAGGCCATGATGCTTCGAGCCCTTATAATAAGCTTGGAGATCTAGAGCTTAAGGGAGATAAATTGAGACCAAGTGTGGAGAAGCCACCGTCGGATTTAGTGTTGAAACCCTTGCCTCAACACTTGAAATACATTTTTCGAGGGACGGTGATAAGCTCCCTTTGATCATTTCATCTAAGTTAGAACCGAAGGAGGAAGAAAAGCTTATCAAAGTGCCGCAAGATAATATCCTCGCCTTTGGTTGGCAAGTGGGAGATATTAAGGGGATAAGCCCGATATCCGTATGCATAAGATCGGGACCGGCTGAGAGGGATCGAAGAAGGTGCGACGCCCTCGGAGAAGGCTAAACCCTCACATGCAGGAAATCGTTAAGAAGGAAATCATCAAATTGCTTGACATGGGTATCATCTACCCAATAGCCGATAGTGAATGGGTGAGCCCCACTCGGGTGGTGCCAAAGAAAGGAGGGATTACTATTGAAAAGAATGAAAAGGGGGAAGAGATTGCCTTACGACAAGTCACCGGTTATAGAGTTTGCATCGACTACGAGAAGACTAAATGAGGTAACTCTAAAAGACCACTTTCCCTTGCCATTCATTGACCAGCTCCTTGAGAGGCTTAGTGGCAAGCAATTTTATTGTTTTTTGGATGGCTATTCGGATACTTTCGGATAGCTATCGACCCCACCGATCAAGAAAAGACTACCTTCACTGTCCCTCCGGTACCTTCGCTTACCGAAGGATGCCATTTGGTCTCTGTAACGCACCGCTACATTTCAAAGATGTATGCTTGGCTATCTTCAATGGTTTAGTGGAGAAGGTGATGGAAATTTTTATGGATGACTTCTCCGTATTCGGGGACAGTTTCGACTCTCGTTTACACAATCTTGATAAAGTTCGTCCCGGTGCATAGAGAAGGACTTAGTCTTAAATTGGGAGAAGTGCCACCTAATGGTGGAAGAAGGAATTGTTCTGGGACACAAGGTGTCCAAAGAAGGTATAGAGGTTGACAAAGCGAAGGTAAAAGCTATTGAAAAAATGACATACCCCAAAACTGTAAGAGAAGTAAGAGGATTCTTGGGTCATGTTGGATTCTATAGGCGGTTCATTAAAGACTTTTCTAAGATAGCCAAGCCTTTGTCAACTCTCTTAAGAGAGGATGTGAAGTTTGTTTTTACCCCTGAATGTGAAAGAGCGTTTAAAGAATTAAAAGACAAGTTGGTTACCTCGCCAATTCTTATAGCACCCGACTGGAAAGCTCCCTTCGAGCTTATGTGTGATGCTTCTAATTATGCGATCGGAGCGGTGCTAGGTCGAGAGAGTGGACGGCGGTGTTCCAACCTATCTACTACGCTAGTCACACTTTAAACCCAAAGACAAGTAAATTATGCAACAACCGAGAAGGAGTTGTTGGCGTAGTTTTTGCCATGGATAAATTTAGAAGCTATTTGCTTGGGTCGGAAGTTACGATCCGGACATGACATTCTGCATTGAAGTATACGTTGAACAAGGCCGATGCCAAGCCTCGTTTGTTGAGATGGATCTTGATTTTACAAGAGTTTGATGTTCATATCCGGGACAAGAAAGGTAGCGAGAATGTGGTAGGCGATCACATGTCTCGGGCGACCGATGATCCTCGGGTAGAGTCGGATGAAATTGGAATTGATTTTCCAACCGAGCAACTCATGACCATTGATGCGTGCGAGGTTACTCCCCGCCCGTACTTGGAAAAGGTTCTCCTTGGTTTGCACCTTTTGCAAACTTCTTGAGCGGCGTATATCCGGACCCCCGACTCGACATATCGGCAAAAGAAGAAATTCTTTTCGGATTTGAACTATTATGTGTGGGACGACCCTATTCTCTTCAAGCGTTGTAAGGATGGATTACTCCGTAGGTGTGTCCCCGAGTTCGAGCGAGAGGGACATTATAGAGCAATGCCATGACGGACCTGTGGGAGGTCATTATGGAGCTGGGAAGACTGCTGCGAAGATTTTTCAGTCCGGTTTCTACTGGCCGACAATTTTTAAGGATACGAGAGTTTTGTAAAAGGTTGTGACCGGTGCCGCCGCACCGGTAAACTTTCTCGGCGAATGGACATGCCCCTACACCCCATTCAACAATGTGAAGTTTTCGACGTATGGGGTATTGACTTCATGGGACCGTTTCCATCCTCGTATGGGAACAAGTACATTCGGTCCGCGTTGACTACGTGTCAAAATGGGTAGAGGCAATAGCAACACCGCGGAACGACCACAAGGTGGTCAAGAGCTTCCCGAGGAAAAACATTTTTACACGGTTTGGTTGTCCACGAGCTCTCATCGTTGACGAGGGAACTCACTTCGCAATACTCCATTAGAAAAGATTTTAGAACGATATGGGGTGAAACACAAAACTCGCTACCCCCTATCACCCTCGGACGAGTGGACAAGTTGAAGTAAGTAACCGAAGCCCGAAAAGCATTCTTGAGAAGACGGTGAATTCTCATAGGACGGACCGGAGCCGAAAACTGGATGATGTACTCGGGCCTACAGACGCCTTTCAAAACTCCTATTGGCACGTCTCCGTTTCGGATGGTTTATGGTAAGGCTCGCCACCCGCCAATCGAGCTTGAGCACGAGCATTCGGGCTATTAAATTCTTAAACTTTGACGACCGAGTTATGCAGAAAAGCGATTGTTGCAGTTGCAGGAGCTTGATGAGTTCAGACTCCAGGCCTACGAGAGCTCAAGAATCAGTAAGGAGAGGACTAAACTTCTTCACGACAAGAAAATCAAGCATAGAGAATTCAAAGAGGGCGAATGGGTTTTATTGTATAATACCAGTTACATCTCGTTTCCGGTAAGCTACGCACCCGTTGGTCCGGCCCCTTTGAAATTTCTCGAGTTTTCCCTAGTGGAGCCGTCGAATTGAAAAATAAGCGAGGAGAGTTGTTCGAGTGAATGGTCATCGGTTGAAACACTATATTGGTCAACAAAAGGAACGACCGGTGGTTTTCCATCTAAACGACGTCCCTAGTCAAGACACTCCGATCTTTTGGAACCCGATGATTTACGTCTCTGTGAATTCTTTGATGATATTGTGATTACCGATGATACACCTCGGCTTGTGGAACCGAAACCTAAAAAGAAGAAGAGAAGAATCATAGGAACTAAGTGGATACAGAAGTTTACTGATATGGCCAATACGTTGGCGAGACTTTGTTTTTGTGGGATCCATACTATTGACCCCGAGGAAATCAAGAATGATTCCGGAAAGAGGCCTCACACGGCCGACCCGGGTTGAAAATTTTTGGGTTGTCGAGCAAACGACATTAACCAAAAGCGCTACCGGGAGGCAACCCGTTTAAAAAAAAAAAAAAAAAAAAAACTCTACATTTTGCATTATACTTTACTCATACTTTGGATAATAGTTTTCCAATACTTCGAATTGATTTTCATTTTGTTTCACCAAGTCTCAGGATGAATGTTTGAATGTCATTTAAAGGGAACGATTAGGAGGTTATCCGAAAATCCCGAGGGAGTACAAAGAAAAAATTCAAATGCATCATTTCTTAGATTTAGGTTGTTAGAACAATTTGAAATAACCCTTGAGGATCCGGGTATAAAAGACTCATAGTTAATACTTTGTCACATATTTCATATCATGACATAGTCTCGTTTTAAATTTTCAAATAATGTGTGACATGTATTAGTTTAACTACTATGCAACTAAGGGAATAGGAAATTCAAACCTAACCCGAGTTGAAATTTTATTGTCTAGTCGAGCTCCCGACTATAATTAAGCCCTACTAGGACGGTAACCTAGATATCTTTTCCTTTTTGTCTGTAGTTTATTTCTGTCTTTATTCCATGATATTGCTTTGTCTATCATCTTTTGTGCCCCTATCCCCGAGGTACGTCTTGTTTTCCCATGGTGTGCAGGATTTTTGCGATAGCGATTGTGAGCTTTTAGATAAATCAGTTTACCGGTGGATGGTCCACAGTCTACTGATTTCATCGAGCATTTCTGGAGCTGATTCTAGGCCACTTCCGGAATTGCCACTTTCGAACCACAATCAGCTAAGTGTTCTTTTTCTTTTTACATTCTGCACAACCTGAGGACATGTTGTGATTTAAGTGTGGGGGAGGGATCGGTTTATGTGTATCTACCATTTGCTTAAATTATTTTGATTCTATGCTAAATGGGCTAAATTTTCAAATTTTTGTTTATTCCCGAGTAAACAATGCATATCTTTGTTCGTTATTTTTATAGTCATTAATGCTATATTCCGTATGTTCGATAAG
Source organism: Gentiana straminea (assembly GCA_036785695.1). Lineage (NCBI taxonomy): Eukaryota > Viridiplantae > Streptophyta > Magnoliopsida > Gentianales > Gentianaceae > Gentiana > Gentiana straminea. Next base: position 15,507,402 of record JAVUPR010000398.1, on the reverse strand, counting down.
TTAGTTGTTTCACCCAATATATTTTTCACGAGCCATAGTGAATGATGAGCTAAATTATAAAGCTATATCCCTTTTTGATTAGTGATTTTTGATTATCTTATAAAGTCATGTGCTTAGTGCTAACGTACGCGTATCGTGAGAATTATGATAGTTTGTGTTTATAGCCGAGTATGATATATTGTGAATATCGAACGTTTGAATGTGATAAGTGAAACATAACTAATGTTCTTGCACAATAATTAACAAATAAATCATTGCTTGAGGTGTTATGCTCGCAGGTTTGAATTGCTTTTAGCATGTTAACCACTGCCTGCCAGAAATCTCGAAAAAAGTAATCAATTGTGTGTGTCGAAAGCTGGTCGATGATTTGAGTGCGGTAGGGCATTATCTCGAAATGTCCTATACCACTATGATGACCAAAAGCTCACGACAGTCAGAAAAAGCTGCCTTATGATTTGAGTAGATAGGGGATTATCTCGAAATTTCCTATTCTAGTATGACGGGCAAAAGCTCATTCTGATGTGTGTTGAAAAAAAAAAAAAAGAAAAAAAAGTGTGAAAAAAAAAAGTGAAAAAAAATCGAAAAAATTTATTATTATGAATAAGTTAAGGACTTAGTTATCGTATACCTTATCCCCAGTATAAACTGACAGATATGTTGTAGGGATTATCCTCTCGAGTATATCGAATGGCCCTAGATATATTCTATCATTCTTTTCGGGATATGTCACGTTTTGTAGGGTACATCTTATAAGTATCATTATTACTAGTTTGAAGGGGGTATTAGCTAGTTTGCTTTGAATTTTTCAAGTTTGGACTTAGTGGAAGTTTTCTATGGCTATGCACACACATCAGGGTGAACCTCTGATTTATTGAGTATATGTTGTATTTGCTGAGGTGTCTATCTTTTTCGAGCCTTGATTCTTGTTTTGTTTTGCTCGGGACGAGCAAAATCTAAGTGTGGGGGAGTTGTTTAGGGTGATTTTATACGATTTCTAATGTTATATTTTATAACAATTTCCTCCATATTCGTATAATTTGCATAGAAATCAAGGGTTTAATCGAATTATTGAGCAAATGAGTTTTAAAAGTGGTTAAGTGCAAATTTGTGTTAATTATGTGGTTTCATTGATAAAAATCTTTGAATATGAGATGTTACATTTTGCATGATGTTATCATGAATGTAGGTACGCTTGCATGTTAAATGAGGAGCTTAAACGAAGATCAGATGAAGATTAAGAAGAAAGCTCGATTCGAATAAAGAAAGCTCGATTCGATTCGGCCCAAACTTGGTGATCAAGTATTTCAAAATATGCCACGTAACATTATATTATGAGGCCTAAAAGATGGATTTTGAGGAAAAGAAGAAGATGCCACGAGTTTACGAGATCAACGGATCAATATTTTCCAACGTACTTCTACCGTAACCTGTTTTTCGATGGACATTTTACCCGACTTAGAGGCATTTTCAGGGGAAGAGTTCTTGACGAAAGTTGTATATACTAAAATGAGCTTTCCAACGCATTTTGAATCACGTCAATCGGAGGTCTACAACTCAAGTTATGATTTTTTTTACCGAACTGCTGGAATTACGGACGAACCGGAGATATTTTGGCCAAGTTTGATGCATGTTACTCCATGTGCTCCTTAATGATGATGATGATGAGTCATAACAAACTCCACATGCTATTTTAGTGACTCCTCACCTTCACATGCAAAGTCATTATCACCTCCCACATGCTTATAACAAACTTGAGAATATTCCTTAGCATATTCTCCCAAAAATATCTCCCTCAACTACAACCTCTCCCTTATACACCTCCCCTCAACTCTCCCTATAAGAACTCCCTCATTTCCATACATAAAGGCGCCCCTCCTTGGTCACTTTTGGCCAAGCTTTTACTTTTCCCGTCTTTTATGTAAATACTCTGTAGGCGTTATGCCGAGAATAAATTAAGAATAGTAGTACTGTTGTAATGCTGGAGCTACGGCCCTGATTCTGAAATCATAATCGAGGATGATTGGCTAAGGTCTCTAAGCTAGAACCACCTTTGTGAAGCCACCATCACCGGAATAAATAAGGATTTCGCTTTAATTCATTTTCGTAAGTTATCTTGTTCTTCCTTCATGTTTTACTTTGTTTAAGTGCAATGTGTATGAACAATATGTGTGTTGCATGATATTCGAATTTAGATACGGAAGTTGATGAATTCGTAGATTACCGTGAAGGAGAATGATAATATTCTTCCAACATACATAAGTTGAGGGTGAATGTTATTAGATTAGGATTTATATCCATATCTTTGATCCGTAAATGCTTTAGTTGTACCGAGAGTGGTGAACTAATTAAAAGGCGATGAACCGAAAGGGAAAATGCCTCTTTAGCGATAATAATCCAATAACTTACGAATGAATATGTGTCTTTCTTGTTATTTTCGGTGGGGTGGTGGATCATCGGTGCGTTCTAGTTGTTTTAAATTATAAATTTTTATTATCGTAGTTTTATTTATTTTCACGTTTGCTACCTTAGTTTGTTAATTGAAAATCCGAGATCATAATCATCAACTTTATAAAAGAAATCGAAGGAAAAAAAAACTCTTTTTCGTACAAGTCCTCGCGGATACGATCCGGTTTCACCACTATAGGCTGCGACCACTTGGGGTTGACATCGCTTGTTATCTTTTGCTTTGCATAAAACCGCGAACACTGACCAATGCATCCTTGACGATTTCCTCGAAAACTATGTTCTTTGGAAGAACAAGGTAGCTATGCATTAAACGATAAATAGAGTAGACAACGGGCAGTTATTTCAGCTAAAATAGTGGGAGTGATATAAGTAAATGAATTTCGGATTCAATCCTTGAATATCACAGAAAATTTATTTTCTGTTTTCAGATTCGTTGGAACGAATGGATTCACTTTCAATTCGATAATTTGTTTGTCTTATTGAAAGTGAATATGACATTTGTAGCACGAATCCAAGACTCGGACTTTTGTTTGATAGGGTCAGAACCACTAAGAAATGCTGAAAAGGTATATGTAACACATCTTAAACTATTAAAGGCAAAAGGTTTCCATATTTAGATAAACAATTCTTCATACTCTATTAATTAGTGCATATTTCCTAAAGACAAAATCTGAAGACTGGCTTAGGGTGATTCCTATCTCCCAGTCAAGGAACGCTATCTCAAAAGGAACAATGACTAAGCTTCTTTTTCAATCGGGAAAGGGTAATAGATTTAAAGAAGTAACATAGCTTGTTCATAATGACCTTCGGGGTCTTGTGAAAGATACAAGTTAGAAGGAGCTTCTGAGTAGTGACATCTCGTCAGACAACTACTCGAAACACCGGTAAGATTATCTAAAATATTAGGAGGTATCTCTGATTTCACCAGAGATAGAGTATTCCATACTCAGTAATAGGCCATAGCATAGTCTTGGGACTGATGCTCGGCCTGCCTCCTAGTGGAATTTATCCACTGAGGAATAACACCATAAATTTGCCTCATATAGTTATTAATGTGCTACAATACACTGCTTAACTCATTTAAGATATTGGTTGTGAAATAACGGTTTACACTATCATGTAAAACCGAGAAGTCTACCTAGAAGATGCTTACAAATTTGTGGATAATGAGTGAATTCGGTTCACCCCACTTCCGTCAATATAGGCATTTAGCACTTAGTGCTTGAAGGTAGGACTGGAAATTTTGCGTACACGTTCAGATGATGACTGTTCGTGCAATATCTTATACGTTGAGAAAAGGTTGGTTGTAAGACTCTAAAGAACAGAAAGTGACGGTTATACTGTCACACCCCTTCTGATAGAGTCTATAAATAACAACCTTGGACCTTGAAGTACGGATACTCAAGGTAGTTACTAACTGATTTCTTCAGACCACGTCCAACATCGGATGTTGGTGATAACACTAATAATTACTACTGTAGTAGATCAGAATATCGATCCACCTAGAACGCAGTGGGAGTATGGTTTAACCATTACCTTTTGTGGTTTTCTGTAGACTTTGAAGTTTACAGAGGTGATTGATAACCTATGATTCCTTGTGGACTGTATAGGATTCTGATCATAGAGGTTGGTTTAAAAACCCTGTGAATGGAGTTTTGATACTCCAGTTCTGTTCACACTCTAGTAGAACCACCTGAGTGTCTCAGGCCCAATGGGAGTAATTGGATATACATGATAAGAGTTGAATGAATAGAAAGTTTAACTTTCGATACAAAGCTGAGTGGTCAGGGGTGATTCCCTAACAAGTAGAGAGTTAACCAGACCGTGAACTTTCTCACCACTCGGTCTTGTTTGATTCCGTTAGAAAGCAGAAAATAGGAGTGATTCCCTGGGACTTTCTTGCCGAACAAACGGAACCTAAATTCATTCGGAACGGAAGGGTTTTAGCTAAGAACAAATGGCAGATTCATTAGAAAGCAGAAAATAGGGGTGATTCCCTGAGACTTTTTTGCTGAACAATCGGAATCTGAATTTATTCGTAACCTAGGCTTATATCCTTTGTGGATTAAAGCAAACCTCTAGGTCATTTAAAAGTCACATATTTCAAGTATGTGGACTTGACCAGAATATTGATAAGTCTTTCATGGACTGGATGTCAGTATTGATAAAGTAGTATATACATTAGTGTTCATGAATGGTAACACTGAAACGGTTGGAAACAACATTGGTGTGTTATCTGAAGTCGGAAACTGACATGCCAAGATTCTCTTTATGAAAGAATCGGACTACATTCTAAAGGATTTGATTCGGTCAAATTCCCAAGAATATGTGACTGGCAATCCCATCTATCCTAATGGTTAAGATGATTTTGCATATTTGTATGCAACATTCAACGAAGTTGTCCTACCCTACCTCTCACGGAATGCTTCTCTAAACCTGAGGATGAATAGAAAATGGGATAGACTCTCTTTTGATAAGAGAAAGTCAGGAAATTACAAGTTATTCGAATCTTGGATTTGAGTATTAAATAGCAAGTTTAGTATGCCCTCAAGTATCTTTGGAGAACGAGGAATAATATGCTAGTATATTCCGGTGCGAACTTGGATATAAGTGATTACACTGATTCCGACTTTAAGTAAGATTGAGGATTTCCTTCCAAATTTGGGAGTAATTCCAGATCTGGTAATCCGATACCATTTCATTGTGAAAACAGTGGAAAGGTAGCTTATGAGGATCTTCGTATTCACTAGAGGTCAAAAGCATATTGGGATAGTACCACCTGATTAGATGGACCGGCAACGTTTCGATCCTAAAGATCGTCTCGAGCTGACAAACCAACTGATCAGTGTACCAAGTCGCATGGCATTCAGATTTTAAGTGCTCGCCGGGTCACTGACCTACCCTACGGCGGCACACTCTGGCCGTACTTTGAAATCTGAAATACTTAGATGCTCTTGGCGGGTACAGAATTGATGGATATGTCTCATTTGCTTTTAGAGCAAGTGAGAGAATGTTGTGTATAAGGGGTATGCTCTAAAACAATTAATCACTTGCCTTTCGTGCAAGTGGGAGATTGTTAGGTGTAGTGCCCGAAAGACAATTTCTGTAATTGTTTTTGACAGGATTTATAATTCATCTTAATATTTGCATTTATGCTTATATTAATACACTGCTGAAACCCCTAAGTATATCGGTATGTAATCACATAACTCAGTGTATGGCATACACACGAGGATTGAGTTAGTGATGATATGCTTAAAACTATTTAGTCCGTGGTGAATTTAATCAGAGTATGGGTCTCATGATTAATATACCAATAATGCACACCCGAACACTTAACGGTGTGACCATCTTATCCGGACCGTCGGTATAGGGTACCTAGTGGGGCATTTATATATGATGTCTATCATATAGGACTGAACCGATTTGATTTGAGTTCTCGATATAATTCCGTGATCGAGAAATCTTATCGAATCACAAGATGATCATATATGGATTAATCTCAATCCTGATGTGATCACAGTCTACTGCTTGGTTCAAAGTAGGGTTTGATGTGTTAGTTAAGGATCACTTGGATACATGTGATCTGAACAATTCTCGTTGGCTCTATTCTGGAATGAGTGAGTAGTCTGTGACCTCACAGATATGGAATCCATTCCTTCCTGCGGGAAGTAGACAGACAGTTATCTTATTTGTTAATCCTAGAAACTGATCGATGGGCCCAGTTCATATTATATTAGTTATGAACTAATTGATCACTAGGGGGTTAATGGTAAATAAGGATAAGATGTTTTGAGAAGGGTTTACGGAGATATCCCGAATCAAAACGAACAGTCTATGGAGGATTTATCCGTATGTAATGATTATATCAATGGACGCTTTTACTCAATGATTAGAGTGTAAGTATAAATCTATAATCGATAGAGTTCAGTTTCGGGTTTATGGTGGCGTAATCCCGGAATTAATAGATTGAATAAGAATTGTTCTATTCGATGAATAATTTTATTTAATTTATTGTAGCTACTGGTTATAGGTACATGGTCCCCGATGTGGCTCCTAACATGCATATGTTTCTTGACGTTGAGCCTCAATGATAATTAAGTAGTTGGACTATTTAACTGATGTGCGAATAATTATTTAGTGGTCCAAATAATTAAATACATGGAAAAGACATTTTTCATGGACTCAGCCCATAATTAAGTGTGGCGTGTGAAACCCTAATTTTAGGGGTGATTGGCATGGTTTACATGTTGTAATTAGGAAGAAATTGGTTTTCTTGGATAATTACATGTCATGTGATTAATTGTTTATTTGTTAAATAATTAATCGGGAGATATTAGATATTATCTATTATATATATCTAATTAGTTTTAGAATATATTAGATTTATCTTATATTTAATAAAGGATTATTATAATTGATTATTTAATTATTAAATCCTTGGAGGACAATGATTTATCTCCTATATAAAGAGAGTTCTCCTAAGCCTTTTACACACACATAATACACGCCATATACACTAAGATAATGGGGAGATGTCGACTTCCCATTAGGGTTTAGAGTTGGGAAAATCTTCGGGATTTTCCGGGTAGCATATCAAGGTGGTCAAGCATCAAGGATCAACATCCACCGGTTGTTGCTTGGAGATACACATCGGAAGACTGTGGCATCTCAACTATTTGGATCTCGGCTTCTCAATCTTCAGATCTAATATTTTGATTGGTAAGTAGATCTAACCTTCTTGTAGTTTAGATCTATTTATTTATATGTTTAATTTATATTGATCGTGATCCTTGTTATTCGCTGCGTAATCGGGCGGATCTAGATCCGTCCGGAGATATTACATCCAACAGTCCTAACCCTACTTCACCTTTGTTGAATCCACCATTTTCTAATAACTTGAATCAAACGTGTACTGTTAAATTGGATCGTAGTAACTACTTGTTGTGGCGTTATACTATTCTACCTATTATTCGAGGTTACAAGTTGGAGGATCACTTACTTAATCATGCTCCTGCTATGAGTGATCACTTTCAACGATCTTTTTTGCCAAATCCCTCTTTCCACGCTATGAATGATGACTGGATCACTAAAGATAATTTACTAATGGGATGGTTGCTTGGTTCTATAACTGAACAAGCCTTATCTGAAGTTATTGGTTGTACCACTACCCATGAAATATGGACAACATTGGAAACCTTGTTTAATAGCAGGTCTGAGGCAAGGATGCTTGAGTATAAAGATGCTTTGGCAAAAGGATCTAAATCCATGGCTGACCATTTAGCATTTATGAAATCCTACTCTAGATAATCTAACTGCAGCTGGCTATCCCATTACCAAATCAGAGTTAATTCTTGCAACCTTAAGAGGCTTGGACCGTGATTATGAAGCTGTGATTGTGAGTATTACTTCCGGGGTTGGATCCTTGAGCTGGCAGGATGTTCAATCCCGATTTATGACTCATGAAAGATTTATTTCTAGATATTCTGGTACAGCTCCAATAGCATACATTGCTCAAGGCCCTCAATTTAGAGGAAATCCCTCTTTTGGAAACAGTGGAAGATCCTCAAATCAGAATTCCAATAGTGGAAGAGGCAGGAACAACAATGGCAGAGGTGGAAGAGGAAGAGGTAGATGAGGCAATGGCAGAGGATCTAGGGGTCATAATGGTAACAAAATGGTGTGTCAGTTATATGGAAAGTCTGGACACATAGTAACTTTATGTTGGCACAAATTTGAAGAGGATTTTGTTCCCCCAAGTAGTGCAAGTGGCAGTGATCCAAAAAAGTATATGCCTATGTTGCCGCACCATAGTCTATGGGAGATTCAGCATGGTACATAAATAGTGGAGCTTTCAACCATCTCACCTCTGATTTAAACAATCTTCATCTAAGTGTAGGTTATTCAGGTTTTGAATCCCTAGTAGTTGGGAATGGTGAGAAATTACCCATTCTTCACATTGGTCAGACACATTTGCCTACACATTGTTCACAAACTACACTGCTCCTAAAAGATGTTTTACATGTTCCTCTCATCACTAAAAATCTTATCAGTCTGTCTAAACTCCTTGCTGATAATCATGTTGGTGTTGAATTTACACATTTTCTTGTTTTGTGAAGGACAAGATAACATGGACACTGCTTCTGCAAGGAACTCTCAAGGGTGGACTGTATCAGATAATGGCTCCAAATGAGATCTCTCTTCAATCAAAATTCAAGCCTTCTTCCCGCCAGTCGGCTTCAGAGTCTCTTAGTGTTCATTTGAGAACTGTTAGTTTGAATAAGGATCCTAATGTTTGGCACCAACGTCTAGGACACCCCTCTAGACAAGTTTTGAGTCAAATTTTGAAGTCTTGTAATATTTAAGTGAATGATTAGTTAAATTTCTGTGATGCTTGTCAGTTTGGTAAGGGTCACGCCATGCCCTATTATGAGTCTGAGTCTCATGCTACTCATGTTCTTGATTTAATACATTCTGATGTTTGGAGACATGCTCCCATCAAATCTACTGCTGGTTTTTCTTATTATGTTCACTTTGTTGATTATTGGTCTAGATTTACTAGGATTTTCCGTTTAAAATCTAAATCTGAGGTGTAATATACTTTTGTCCAGTTTCAAAAGCTTGTTGAAAACCAGTTTTCCACAAAAATCAAATGTGTGCAATCTGACTGGGGGGAGTTTAGAAGTCTTGAAAAATATCTCAAAGATCAGGGCATTCTGTTTAGACACCCTTGTCCCTATGCTCATCAACAAAATGGCAGAGCAGAAAGGAAACATAGACTCATTGTGGAGTTAAGTTTGACACAAATGGCTCAGGCTTCTCTTCCCTGATCACCTTTCTGAACCAACTAGAGTTTCAGAAGCTTTGACTTGTACTGAGTGGAGAAAAGCCATGGTTGCTGAATTTGAGGCTATGCAAAAGACTGGAACTTGGATTCTTGTTCCACCCTCTAGAAATCAGAATCTGGTGGGGAATAGGTGGGTATTCAAGTTAAAACTGAGACCAGATGTCATATTTCTTAGGCACTAGGCCAGACTTGTGGCCAAAGGATTTAATCAAACTTATGGAGTGGACTTTACATAAACTTTTAGCCATATTGCAAAGGCATCAACTATTAGGGTTGTTCTTGCTATTGCTGTGAATTTAAACTGGCATATACATCAAATAGAAATAGATAATTCTTTCTTAAATAGACCTTTGTCAGAGGATGTTTACATGCAGCAACCAGAAGGATTTGTTGATCCAGATAAACCTCACTATGTTTGTAAGCTGAAAAAGGCTTTGTATGGTCTTAAACAAGCCCCTAGAACTTGGTTAATTTGCTGCTCTTGGAACACAGATGATTCAGTGGGGATTTCACCAATCTGTAGCCGGTACCTCTCTTTTCATACTCAAAACTGGAAATCATTTGTTGTATGTACTTGTCTATGTTGATGACATTCTTGTGACAGGAGATTCAAAAGCTTTGATTCAAAAATTCATACAGATGCTACACTCAATATTTGCTCTTAAAGATCTTGGCTCAATCTCCCACTTCCTTGGTATGGAAGCACACATAAACTCTGCTGATCTGTTTTTGACTCAAGGACATTATGCCTCTCAGTTACTTAAACGTTTACAGCTTGACCACTTTTAACCTTCTGATACCCCTATGGTCCCTGGTCAACACTGTTAGATGTAATATCGTCGGATCAATTATAGATTGACCCGATTACGTAGCGGAATGCATCAGATCTAGATCTAAACGAAACAAAGAACATAAATTAAAGATTTAAACCTACAATGGGGTTCAGGAGCCTACCTTTTTATGGTGCTTAACTCCAAGAACAAAAAGGCTCCTTGAACACGTGTAAGAGCAGCCACAGCCTTCCAACGTGTGTCTCCTAGCAACACCAGGTGGATGGTGTTTCCCGCCGCCGGACCTCCTTGATATGCTACCGGAATAATCCCGAAGATTATTCCAACTCGAAACCCGAAGAAAATAGCCGAAAATTCTAAGCTACTTTTCTTCCAATATGGCGTGTTCTAATGTATGTCAAAAGGCTTAGGAGAACTCTCTTTATATAGGAGAGTAATCATTGTCTTCCAAGGATTTAATAATTAAGAGATAATTATTAAATTAATCCTTTTTCCAAATAAAAGATAAATAAAATAATTATCCCAAACAAATTAGGATAAATCATATTATTATCTAATATTCCATGAATTATCATTTAACAAATAAAAGATAAATCACACATTAAATAACTATCCAAGAAAACTAATTTCTTAACAATATTTAATATTAAATATGCGCCCCACCCCTTAAAAATTAAGGTCATACGCACATTTCTATATTTGACCAATTAGGTCAAAAAGGTCAACACACTAATTTGGGCCGAGTCCATGAAAAATGTCTTTTCCGTGTATTTAATTATTTAGTCCAACTAAACAATTAATCCACATATCAAATTAAATAGCCCAATCCAACTATTTAATTATAATTGAGGTGCAACGACGAGAAACCTATATGCTATATTAGGAGCCACGTCGGGGACCATGGACCCATATTCAGTAGCTACAATAAATTGAATAAAATTATTCATCAGACAGAATAATTATATCCAACCTATTAATTCCGGGATTACACCACCATAAACCCGAAACTGAACTCTATCGAATATAGATAACTTACACTCAATTTATGAGTCGAAAGCGTCCACCGATATAATCATTACATATGGATAAACCCTCCATAGACTGTTCACTTCGATTCGGGATATTTCCGTAAACCCTTCTCGAAACATATTATCTTTATTTACCATTAACCCCCTAGTGATCAATTAGTTCATATCCAATATAATATGAACTCGGCCGATCGATCGCCTTTCTAGGGTCAACAAATAAGGGGAACGTATCTGTCTACTTCCCGAGGGAAGGAATGGATTCCATATCTATGATAGCACGGACTACTCACTCATCCCGAATAGGAGCCAACGAGAAGTGTTGGACCACATCTTGCGAAGTGATCCTTACTAACACATCAAACTCTACCCTAGTCTAAGCAGTCGACTGTGATCACCTCAGGATTGAGATTAATCCATATATGATCATCTTGTGATTCGATTAGACTTCTCGATTACGGAATTATATCGAGAACTCAAATCAAATCGGTCTAGCCCTATATGATTATCATCATATATAAATGCCCCATTAGGTACCCTATTACCGACAGTCCGGATAAGACTGTCACACCTAAAGTGTTCTGGGCGCATCATTAGCTAATTAATCTTGAGACCCATACTCAGATTAATAAACGCTACGGACTAAGTTAATTTTAAGTATATTTCACAAACTCAATCCTCGTGTGTATAGCCATACACTGAGTTATGTGATTACATAATCAATATACTTAAGGTTTTCTGTAGTGTATTAATATTGGCAATAAATGCGAATAAATAAGATGAAATAAATTATGTCATTTATTTAAATAAAACAATTACAAATTGTCTTTCGGGCATAAAACCTAACAAACACATGTCACCTGACCAAGGAGAACCTATGAAGAATCCCACTATCTATAGGAGTGCTATTGGGGGTTTGCAGTACCTGACCTATACCAGACCAGATATTGCTTACTTTGTCAACTACTTGAGTCAATCTATACAACAACCTACACTGGATCACTAGCATGCCCTAAAAAGGCTACTTAGGTATGTAAAGGGCACCCTTTATTATGGTGAGAAATTACCCATACGTCCTTGGTATGGAAGCACACGAAAACTCTGCTGGTCTGTTTTTGACTCAAGGACATTATCCCTCTCAGTTACTTAAAAGTTTATAACTTGACCACCTCAAACCTTGTGATACCCCCATGGTCCCTGGTCAACACATGTCACCTGACCAAGGAGAACCTATGAAGAATCCCACAATCTATAGGAGTGCTATTGGGGTTTTGCAGTACCCGACCTATACCAGACCAGATATTGCTTACTCTGTCAACTACTTGAGTCAATATATACATCAACCTACATTGGATCACTGGCATGCCCAAAAAAGGCTACTCAGGTATGTAAAGGGCACCCTTCATTATGGTATTTTATTTAGGGCTAATGGTACATTGCACATGACTGGTTTTAATGATGCTGATTGGGCTTGTTATCCACCAGATAGGAAATCTTTTGCTGGTTATTGTGTTTATATCGGAGATTCTTTAGTCTCCTGGAGTTCCAAGAAAGAAAGTGTGGTTTTTAGGTCCAGTGCAGAATCTGAGTATATGTCACAGGCTAATCTCTCATCTGAGATGTTTTGGATCAACCAACTGATGTCTGGAATGAGATTGTCTTTGCCTGCCATTCCTGTTGAATGGTGTGATAATTTAAGTGCAACCTTCTTGGCTCAGAACCTTGTTTACCATGCCAGAACCAAACGTATAGAAGTTGACATACACTACATCAGAAATCAAGTTCTAGACAAACAATTGTCAGTTCAATATGTGCCATCTTCAATGTAAGTTGCTGATTCTTTGACAAAAGCTTTACCAACACCACAGCTTCATGGTTTCAGGAGCAAACTAAATGTGGTTGTTGTTCCCACGTTTAGTTTGAGGGGGGATGTTAAGAAATAATTAATTATTTGCATTATCTGTAGAGTGACATGTGTCACTATAAGACTGAGCCATGTGGCTGAGAGTTAGTTACTCCTAGATTCTGTAATGGTCTTATGGATCTATATGTACTGCTGTTGCTGTTATTCTCAAACTATGAATGGATTATTCTACATACACTACTAGAATTTCATGTTTTTGCGTCAACAAATAGTTGACGCAAAAAGCTCATTGTTGTCGCAATTACTTTTTTTGAGACAACATGTTGACGCAAACCGGTTGAAGCGAAAACTCCGTACCAAAAGAAGTATTAGTGAACACGTTGATGCAAAAACGTTTGAGACAACATTTCTCGGCTATCGGGAAATTAGCTACTCATTCTAACAAAAAAAACAACAAGAAATCAACAATAAAAGATTAAAAGCAAGAACAACGAAAGAAAACGAAATAACCGAATATATATATATATGTAGAAAATCAAATCTCCGAGTGAAATCCCATCAATAAGGCGTCAAGCCATCGTCGAGATCCTCCAGATTACAATGATCTACAACTTAAACTAAGCTAATCAACCTACAAATCTAGTCTAAGCTAATAAGATGAAGAAAAAACGCAGGAAATTGATCTATATATGTATATATATCAATATAGATGAAAATGGGGGTTTTATAGTGTTTTGGTAGATCTGAACGCTAGGTGTGCGCCTAGGTTTTGCTAAGCGTACGCCTAGCATGCTGAAAACACAGACTGAAACTTTTTGGACCAATTTAACTGCTAGGCTTGCGCCTAGCATTTCTCAGGCGCGCGCCTAGCTGACACGCCTTCAGTAAATTGGTCATAACTTTGTGTGTAGACCTCCAAATCAAGTGATTCAAAATACGTTGGAAATATGATTCAATTGTCAACTTTCATGAAGATGTTCAGCCTATAAAATTCCTCTAAGGTGGATCAAAATGCGGATCAATGGAAGATATGGTTGTAGTACCAACGAATTTTGATCCGTTTGAACATTTAAGCTTCGGGCACACGTTCCAATCCTCGTATCTCGCATTCCGGCCTTCTCGAACACCTGATACCTATAAAATATCACAACAAATACCACAGATAACCCCTACAGGACACTAGGGTGACCGAGAATGTATTAAAACACCGAAAAAAATTATGAGATTTCCGGACTTTTCGTCCTAGGTCTCGAAATGATAACCAAGGTGTAAAATACATCAAAATACAAACAAATGTCTCCGGAAACATATAACAACAATAAACAATTAAAAGAAAAAGGACCTAATCCTGAAGATTTAACCAACTCACAAGATATTAACTCTATTCCCCGGCAACGGCGCCGTTGAAAATGCTGGCCTGATGGCCGTTTTATAGTATGCGAATCTTTAGTAGAAATAGATGTGCTCGATCTTTCCTTAATTTAAGGTGAATCAATTATATGTGAATCGGTGTATTCCTAAGCTAGACAACTCCTCCTCACACGAGCGTATGAAATTGTCATATGTCAAATTGTCATCAGTTTAATCTCCACAACTGCCCCATGCTAATCTCAGTTAGTCTGAACAGGTACCGAGTACAAATCTACCCCGGATAAAAGAGGTTATTCCATTTGTCAGACGGCCGATGTTATTCAAAAGGCTCCGGTTGTCAGGCGGATCGATTTAACTTTCCGGTGTTAGTTTCAATTAAACCATTGATTTTAACATTATTATGATCTTGAACACAAACTTAATTAGATTCATCTTTCCCAAGACAAATCTGCCCCCGGGTAGGAAATCGGATTCCGTTGTCACGTTTTCACTCGGCCAATTTTACCCTCCGGTTTTTCTATCCTTTATCTCATATCCTAACTTCTCTGGTCAGTTCATCATTAGGTTATATGTTGCGATTCATCTTGGTTAATTATGTCAATCCGAATATTATCAATACGTTGCAAGATAGAAAAGATTCATTATAATCGATTTTAATTCAATTTTAACATAGTCATCATCTATTTCCCTAAAAAGATAAACTAATTCAATTTCATATCTTGGCTAGATATAGAGTTAGCCTAATATCATTATAACTAATAGATAGATACTAATAACAACAAACAAACATAAATACATTAAAAAGTTACCGGATTACGATTGTAGCGTCGAGCCGTATTCTCCGGAAATAACAACTCCTTTAGCAACAACGAGCCTTGATAATCCTTCTAAGTACTAAAACGATACTTATACTACATTATTATTTCGACGAGTGTCGTTTACGGTATTTACTGAGAACTACAAACTAGATTAAGATAATATATATATATAGAAGTGATATATATATATATTGGTACAACTCCATCGAGTACCGCAAATGAGGAGTATTTATAGAGTGAAACACAAGGCCGGCGCGGATAATTTTGATCAACATTGACCGGCAGAGTACCGAGTCGGTTGTAGTATAAAACTAGCGAGCAAGGTCATAATCCCACAGGGAATCTAGCTAAGTACCAAAGCTAGTGTCATCTCTAGTTTAGATCAACAAGAATTTTGAGAAGGTTATTAAAATATACCGTTCTATGTTTACAATGACTAACTTAAAACGGGAGTTTTAAACGATTAAAAGCGATAGCCGAGCTATGATCCAATCAACTACTTACCAAACCCTAGCTAAGTCTGGGGATATTCTTGATTCACCTAAACGTCTTGATGTCATTTGTAGGGTGTCGTTTCCTATTTCTGAGAATAGACATTATTTCAATAATCTACCCTCCTATGTTAGGTTCAACAGTCCACTGACCGGATTTAACTGACCTAACACGGTCTATGATTAATGAAACGCTCGACAAGTCGATATAAACCTCACACACGAAACCGAATCTTAACAACTCAGTCGGTTTTACAAGGTGATCCTATAACCCCTTTTCCTATTTCCTCTCGCAAAAAATACATATGTAAAGAAGACACGTGTGATAGGATTATCAAATGACCAATCTAACAAATATGGTTAAGCATAAGTTCTAGGACTACAAACACATCAAGAATGATCAAATCAAACATCAAGAATAACACATGAACAAGCTAGGATCCAGTTTCGATGATTATCACATAACTCGGCTATAGGATGATTATCTACTCATATTAACTATCAAAATACAAGATTTCATCATAAGACAAGAACAATCAAACAAAAAATAAATATTAGAAATACCTACAAGAGTTGAAAACCGATAGAAATCCGAAAATGAGAAAACTAACTTCAAATATATATAATCTAAGATGATCCAAGTGCTTATTACAAAAGAAGATGTTCTAAAGCTTAAAATCTATCTATGGTGATTTTGGGGAGTCAAAAATCGCCAGGATAAACTATGGAAGATGATCTATATATATATATATATATATATATATATATATATATATATATATATATATATATATATATATATATATATATATTTATGTATATCATATGGGGGTATTTATAGTGTTTTGTGAGATCTGATTGTTAGGCGTGTGCCCAGGGTTTGTCAGGCGCACGCTTAACATGCAAAAAAGTAGAAAGACGGACTGAAACTTTGGACAAAATTAACCCGTAGGCGTGCGCCTAGCATTTCCCGGGCGCTCGCCTAGCATAAACACCTTCAGTAAATCGGCCATAACTTTGTGTGTAGACCTCCAAATCAAGTGATTAAAAATGCGTAGGAAAGATAATGAAATTGTCTACAACTTTCATGAAGATGTACAGACCAGAAAATGCCTCTAAGAAGGATCAAATTGCAGATTAATGGAAGGTATTGTTGTAGTACCAACGAGTTTTGATTCGTTTGAACGTTTAAGCTTCGGGCACAAGTTCCAATCCTCGTATCTTGCATTACGGCCTTCTCGAACACCTAATACCTGTACAAAATCACAACAAATACCACACGTAATCCCTACAAGACACTAGGGTGACCGAGAATGTATTAAAACACCGAAAAAATAATGAGATTCCGGAATTTTCGTCCTAGGTCTCGAAATGATAACCAAGGTGTAAAATACATCAAAATACAAACAAATGTCTCCGGAAACATATAAAAAGAGGTATAAACGGGGTATAATCACATAGTAAATAATAGTCAATTTGACTCTCATCATATTACTTATGAGCACGAAGCAAATAATAAGATGAGAATAAATCAGTCATTTATTACTTATAAAAACAATTACATAAATTGTCTTTCGGGCGCTACTTCCAACAGTTTGTAGCGGGGAATAAGAGGAAGTGTTGTCTGCCTTACCTCTATAGTTGTTTATATCAAGTACCCCTTTAGAAGCAGATTGACGATCCTCTGGTTCGGAAGCCCCGGCATTCTGATTCAGATCCTTCCTGTAAAAGTTGTTCCCTTTAAAATAGACGTCTGGGAGGGATAGAATGTTTTTCCAAAATAGTCTAATACTTCTGGATATCGGCCTAAAATTTATCCTTCTCTCCACCAGTTGTCACAGGTTGTTGTTTAGTGTCCATTTTATCGGAATCAAAATCAAAGTTATTTTTCTTATTTTTATCAGACTCAGACTCTTCCAAGGGTAACATAAGAGCTAACTCATAATTAGACTCAATATTAGGTAACCCAGACTCCCCCTTAATTTGAGTTTGCCCAAAAAACATGATGTTTTCAAAGAAGGACACATCCATAGCGAAAAACAATTTTTTAGACTCCGGGTCAAAGCACTAGTACCTTTTTTTGTGTGGGAGAATACCCCACGAACACACACCTCTTGGATCTAGGTTCAAGCTTCCCTTGATGATACATTTTCACAAACACAGTGCATCCAATTTTTTTAAGGGGTAGGCTGTTAATAAGCTTAGAGTCAGGAAAACAGGCCTGAAAACACTGCAACATCGTTGGGCATTCTATTGATTAAATATGCACTTGTTAAAAGAGCTTCTCCCCACAAGTATTTTGGACATTTAGAGCTGAACATTTAAGCTCGTGTGACCTCCAGAAGGTGTCGGTTTTTCCTCTCAGACACACAATTCTGTTGAGGAGTATTTACACAGAGCATTGATGCACAATTCTAAAAATTTAAATTTGAACCTGGAATTGGGTTTTTATCATTTCATAAAAGATTTTAAAGATGTGTTCAACTTCGGACTTTTCTCTAAACATATAAACCCAATTGGTTCTCGTTTGGTCATCAATA
Source organism: Gentiana straminea (assembly GCA_036785695.1). Taxonomy (NCBI): domain Eukaryota; kingdom Viridiplantae; phylum Streptophyta; class Magnoliopsida; order Gentianales; family Gentianaceae; genus Gentiana; species Gentiana straminea. Next base: position 15,489,189 of record JAVUPR010000398.1, on the reverse strand, counting down.
AACGTGACGAACCACCACTTCCCTCCTAATGTCCGTATCCGTGAAGGTCCCCAAACGTCACTGCGGATTAGAGTCTAAGGTTTTGAGGGTTTGTAAGGTTAGGAAGGGTAGTTTTTCCTACTCAGTTTAGCAAACTGACACGATTCACACTGAAGAACGGAAATATTTTTATTAATAAATAATTCAGAAAAAATATTTTTCATATAATCTAGACTTGTATGACCTAGTCTTTGGTGCTATAACATTATTTGATTTTGATCAAACATGGAAACTGAAAAACATTATGTTTTATTAGGACTTCTATTACTTTGAGGGTCTTGCTCCAAAATGTACAGGCCTCCAACAGCATTAGACTTGCCAATCATCGTCTTCGAAAGAGGGTCCCGAAATACACACCCATTAGAGTAAAAGTGATGTAAACCGAATCTCGTAGGATCGTTGATTAAAGCACAGCAAACGATTCAGCTTTGAAAAGTATATTTTTATGGCTTTTTGAATATATATAACGAAAATAACAAAAGGATATGTAAATACTCCATCTGAAATATTTACTACGGTGATCCCATCTCGGAACACCAACCAATTACCCCGTCTCGGGATAATCGAAAGAAGTCCAATCTCTGAAAACTTCTTGAAAGAAACCCAATCTCTGAAAGTTTCTTATGATAAAAATTCAATCTCTGAATTTCAACCAAAATAGTTTTTTGATTCAATAATAAGCACCCTATTCAAATACAAGGAAATGCCTTATATAGGCTACAGACTCCAAGTCCAATTGCCATTTTAGCAATGTGGGACAAAATAACAATAATTAAAAATAATAATAAATATAAAAGACAATTAACCAATGTGGGATAATAAAAGACTAATTAAAAGACTAAATAAAAGACTCAATCTTCCTCTTGAATTGGGTATTATCTGGGCCACATCATTCCCTCCCTCTTCAAAAGGATTCGTCCTCGAATCAACCCGGATCGAACACGAATATCGTGCTTCCATACGTCCACTCAACCACGGAGAAACTCAGAATCACAACATCGCAAAAACATGGAATGGCGCGAGTGGAGAAATCAGTGACAACAAAATCCAAAGGGCGGCAATGCTGTAAATATGGATCCACATATACATGTGGCGCTTGTAACGCCTTCAAATCAGCAACTAAAATTGCCGAGTGCACCTTTGAACCATCGGATTGCACCGGTTCGGTCCCCGGATGGACCACAATCGATTCAGCAAGTAAGTCCACGGGCATAGTGATCGGGTCAACACCAATATCCACCTTGACGTCGGCAATCTCGTCAGAATGGTCGGGTACCGGTAAAGGAGAATCAATAGTAGCAACTGGAACAACATCATTAGTAAGTGCATTAGGAACCTCAATGAACTCTTCCGTGGCTGAATCAACAATAAGAATATCTTCCTCCTCGTGTACCACAGCCGTAGGGGGTTGGGAATAACATGTTTATTCGATTGAGCACGTGAAGGATAGAATTTGGGGGGTTTGCCAGCCATAGCTTCTTCACGTGTTACACCATACGTGATAAAGAAAAGTTCATCGTCCGCCTTCCACTTTGCGTCTAATTTCCTCCAACGTTCTGCACGTTCTAATTTTTGTTGTTCTGCCTTAATTTCCGTTGCGCAATACGTTCTAATTCGCTTCGTGGATCGAGGTTGGCATGTAATGCATCTAGGGCAGCCATAAGTTCAGCATGTCTTCGATCGGATTAATCTCGATGTCGCGCGAAGTCTGTACGGATGTGGTCGAATATTGCACGTAGTTTATCCATTGCAGCAACTTGCAAATAATCTTCCAAGAACGCAGCAGATGATTCCTCGCAAGAACAGGATTTCAGGACTAAAAAAAACGCAGCTTTTTATGATGCTAGGGCTTTACACGATCTGCACAAGGGTTTCTTGGATGTCAAGAATGCCAGTATGTGCGCAAAAAGGCTGTTGAAGATCAAAAACGCTGATTCAGGTTATGAATGTGTAGCAGCAACAAGATTTTCGACGGCAGCAAGAATTCTTCGATGATTAATCGCCCTAGCTGCAAGGTAGGGTTCTTGGATTTCAAGAACAGCTAGGGTTGAGAAAATAGCAGCAAATTTCGATGATGTAAGGAGCTTTTGAATGCGGCTGCAATTAGGGTTCTTGGTGCTCAAGAACGCAGCAGATTTGAACAAACACACAACGAGATGACGGCACTTGTCACGACCACACGGTCTGGAATTCGGAAAAACACAAAGAACAAAACTTGTAGAGAACGAAATTGTGGTTCAGCCTGTTAAGTTTCAGAATTTTTGGACAGGTATAACCCACTCAAATTGAATTCGTAAACAGATCACTCTCGGGTTACGGGTTTTGACGAAACAGTCAACTAGGTGACAGCGACTATTGTGCAAAACCGGTCGGGACTTTGAAAAAACTCAAAGAATCAAAGTTGTAGAACAATGAATTTCCTATGTGCTCACAAAATTTCATTCAATTCCGACCACCACAACTCCCTGAAAACAAAGTCGACTACAAGCTGTTCAAGAAAATCGAGCAGAATATTCCGATCCGAATTTGATCAAAATAAAATCCGAATTTGCGAAAGTGTCAAAGAGACAAAAGACAGCCAATACAAATTTCTATCTACTGGTAAATTTTGAGAATTTTTCGATATGATTTGATTAGGAAACGACTAGAACGAAATTCGAAAAGATTCAGAAAATACGCAGCAGATTATGAACGCAAATATTTCGGATGCTTTGATTACCTTGTGATAACGGTCGGCCAAATTAGGGCTTCTTGATGATGATCAAGAAAGGATCGAATGCAGCAGCAAGTGACGAATATAAGGCTGCAGTTAGGGTTTCTCGGAGAACAAGAACGCCAGGAACTCTAAGAAAACGCTGCGGATTTCTGTCAAGAACGCAGCAGCTGTTGTTGCTTTAATCGCATGAGCTTTGATACCACTTGATGTAAACCGAATCTCGTAGGATCGTTGATTAAAGCACAACAAACGATTCAGCTTTGAAAAGTATATTTTTATGGCTTTTTGAATATATATAACGAAAATAACAAAAGGATATGTAAATACTCCATCTCAGAATATTTACTACGGTGATCCCATCTCAGGAACACCAACCAATTACCCCGTCTCAGGATAATCGAAAGAAGTCCAATCTCTGAAAACTTCTTGAAAGAAACCCAATCTCTGAAAGTTTCTTATGATAAAAATTCAATCTCTCAATTTCAACCAAAATAGTTTTTTGATTCAATAATAAGCTCTCTATTCAAATACAAGGAAATGCCTTATATAGGCTACAGACTCCAAGTCCAATTGCCATTTTAGCAATGTGGGACAAAATAACAATAATTAAAAATAATAATAAATATAAAAGACAATTAACCAATGTGGGTTAATAAAAGACTAATTAAAAGACTAAATAAAAGACTAATTAAAAGACTAAATAAAAGACTCAATCTTCCTCTTGAATTGGGTATTATCTGGGCCACATCATAAAGTTAGCAACACAACCTCTATCCCAGGTTAATTATTGGACAGATATTAAATTGCAGTCTAATTTGGGTACATGCAACACATTTTCAAGGGTCAGATTGGAAGAAATTGGTATGGAGCCTTCCCCTGCTATAGCGGAGAAAGTTCCATCCGCAAGTTTTACCTTTTGTTTTCCTGGACATTATTTGTATGAAGAGAAAAGTTATGACAGACTGGTCATATGGTCTGTTGCACCCGAGTCTATGACCCAGTTGACCTTTTGACCTTGGACAGTAAATGATGTAGAAATACCCGAGTCCACATAGGAGCATGTGGATATACGTTTTTCGGGCTTCTAGGGGTTTAGGAGTCGGTTCAGCTGCTCAAGTTGTGAAAAGAGGCACTGTTGAATCCATGACAGCTTGGTTGGCTGATTTCCCTCTGTTTTCTTGGCCCTTGGTCTTCCAAGAAGGCTTCCCGTGTATCTCCCAACATGTTTCACGTGTGTGGCCCATTTTCTTACAATGATCACATTTCAGTTTGGATTTATCCACTCTTTTTGACCACTCTGTTCTTCCAACAACAAGAGCTGAGCTATCCACCTCTGCTATGGGGTTTCTGTGCATCACTTTTCTCCTCCCTTCTTCCCTTCTTACTTCTGCAAAAACTTCCTAAAGGGATGGCAAGGGTTTTCTCCCGAGCATTCTCCCCCTTACCTCGTCCAAATTTGATGTTATTCCAGCCCAGAAGGAGTATACCCGCTCATTTTCTTCCCTCTGTTTGAAATGGGTGATGTCAGCCGAGCATTCCCATTTGTCATCATAGCATAAATCCAATTCTTGCCACAAAGTGATGATCTTCTTGTAGTATGTGGTCACATCACTGCCTTCGTGTTTCATATTCCACAATTTCGTCTTCAATTCATAAATTTGAGACGAGTTTTCAATGTCGGAATACATCTCTTTTACGGCATCCCATATGTCCTTAGCCGTCGGTAAAAACATATACGGCCTGCAAATTGAAGGCTCTATAGAATTTGTCAACAACACCTTGACCATGGAATTTTCAGATTTACGGGTCCTATGACGAGGGTCCGTCTTTGCTGGTTCTTTCATTTTTCCAGTTAAATAACCCATCTTGCCTCTCCCATCAACCACCAGACGTACCGTATGGGCCCACTCCAAGTAATTGTCGCTGGTAAGCTTCCGAGTTGTGATTCAGGCCGGTATGGTTCGTGATATTGCTGTCTTCGCCGCCGTCGTGGGGCGATTTTGCCCAGTCACTTCCGGTGATCCGCTGGTGGAATCACCGCCAGACGCGGAGGTAAGGGGAGTTCTCTCTCCCATCATGGCACCTCTATAATTCATCGTGATTAATGGCTATGTGGTGGCTCCGATACCATGTTGAAATAGTTGGTATAAAAGATTAGGAAATCTTTTATTGATCTGTTTAGAAAGAATTACAGACTCCTGTTTAAATAGCAAACAACCGACCTCATAGCTTAGGCAAATAAGCTAATTTTTCTAACACATTTAACACATGTGCTATTTCATTCTGACATATTTAGCACATGTCTAAATAGTACAAGCAAGGGTAAAGCAGGAATTATAACTTAATAAATAGGCCCTAGGACCAACAATGCCAACAAAGAATAATAATAAAGTGCTACTCCTGATTATGCTGCCAATAAGACATGTTATCAACAAATTAACGCAAGTTTTCATTATCCTCCCACCACTCTAATTTCCTCGTATATCAAGTCATATACAAGGACGATTGGTTTTGTTTCAAGAAACAGAGTATTATACAGAAAAAAATTGGGAATAAAATTTTGTAAGGTGAATAACCACACCAAATAATTGGAAAAAAATTGAAACAAAACATGTTAACCCTATTTTGTCATGGTAGATACTTACTAATTTCAAACCACATCGATGTTTCTTCCCATGTCCACGTTTCATATGTAATATTTTTGCCTTTTCGCCCTTCGGTACCCTTGTCACAAACAAAACAAAATAACACAAGATTAGAAAATGAGAAGATTTATCAAATCAAACAAACAAAACAAATGACAAGCCATGTCTTTTCCGTTATTAATTTTTATTTTCACATTTTAGTCAACATAACGATTTTGACTAATCATTTAGACTCTCGAAAAACGACGATTTTCATGAAGGCAAGGGATTTCAACCCCTTGCTCCTGCAAAGGCTGATCATGGGTTGGTATGAGTGGATTCAGTTTAGAAAGTGCGAGATTGGTGTGGGTTATAATTTGTATCCAAACCAAACCAAAGTCAAACCTGTTGATTTGGTTCGAACCTGTTTTGATTTCAATTGGGTTTAACAATATTAATCTTTAAAAGAAAGTCTGGCCGTTAGCACGCGGGTGGTATTGTCAAAGCAGAAAAACCAGCTGTAATATTTCGATTTTCGAGAAATGGCAGACGTGTCATTTTGCGAAAACGAAATATTATTATTTCTTTTCTTTTATTGGAGTTAAGTGTTGTATTAATTATATATGTATAATTTTTGAATTATGTGTATTTAATTAAAGGAAATTTCTGATTTTGGTAATTAAGGGTGATTATGGAAAAAGGGATTTAATGGGAATTTGTATTTAAGGATAATTAACACACATTAATCTCATAACCTAGACTAAATCAGAAATTCAGACTCCACGCTTTTCCTTCTCTGCGTGTTGAGGAGAGAAAAAGGCCAAGGAAGTTTTCACAATAACTGAAGCGGTTATTGATCGTTTTCAGATCGGAGTGGAGAATTGGAATCGTTGTGATAAGAGCACCGTTTGGATATCAGTTCATGGGGAGTGCAGCAGACTTTTCAAGGCTGTTTGGATCAGTTTTTGGCTGCAATTAGGTAAGAGACTCTTCCTATGATTTCGATTATCGTTTATAGGGTTTAGATCATGTTTTAAGACGCTTTAATGTTAGAAAGATGTGTTTTCGTTGATCAAAGGATCATAGATGCTATGGAATAGTTAGATATGTTCTTCTACGTTATACTGTGCTTAATTTGATGTTAATTGGGTTAGAAACGGATTAGAAACTGATAAGGATTGAAATCAGAAATTTAGGGCAGCAGGCAGAATGCGTACGCATTGTATGCAATGCGCACGCATTCCTGTATCAGGTTTGCAGGTTTGCTTTCTGGACGCAGAATGCGTACGCATTCAATAGAATGCGCACGCATTCCTGGGACAGAGAGTTCTGGTTTTGGTTCTGGTTGTTGAATGCGTACGCATTCCTAAGAATGCGCACGCATTGTTCAAACAGAGAGTTTTAGCTTAGGTTCTGGTCAAGTAATGTGTACGCATTGTAGGCAATGCGCACGCATTGTTGAAACAGAAAGTTTCCAGCAGGTTCCGCAGCAGGGAATGCGTACGCATTCCAGTTAATGCGCACGCATTGCCCCAGTTAATGCGCATGCATTGCCCCAATTTGCACTTAAGTGATGTTTAAGCTATGTCTTTCAGTTTTAAACCCTAAATTATGATATGTTAACATTGTTTAAACATAAACAAGCCTAAATTGAGCTTCTGATTCATTCAGTTAAAACACCGAATGTACTCTTAAAGGGAGTTGAAGTTCGGATCCGTCGGAAGAGCGTGATAGGCTTGTGCTTTGATGAATTAGCATTCATCAATGTCTGTGTAATTGCTAGGCCTTGTCTATGTCTAGTGGTCTAGGAAGAGAGTAGTTGTGTGAGGGAGATTACTTGAAAACACTTAGTTTGTTAGTTAATCATTTTAATAAAATACGTACTTGATTAGTGAAAGATTAAACAACATGTCTCTCTTGGATAGGCACCAGTCTATATCGCGATGTGTGTGCTACCTCTGAAGGTGGAAGAACTCCGTAGGTCAAAAAAACCCTAAGTACGGAAGGACTCCACTGAGATGTGCGTACTATCGGAGTCTACCTATTCTAGACTTCGTGGATATTGGTGTGATCCACTAATATGTTGCCAAGAATATCCCAAGTTTGGATATGCGTAGTGCCCTTGAGTGCGGTTGTGACATAGATAAGTTGAGTAGAAACGTTTAGTCAATTCATGTTGATGGACATGGAATGAACCCTAGATTGAGTCGTCACACAAAGATAACTAAACGAATAAATATATAATTGTTGTCATAGCTTCTCTTTCTTATTAAGTACGTTGTACTTACCTCAAATGCATGTTTTCTATGTGTTTGGGGGTGAGAAGACGAACAGGTTGATCATGGTTACGAGGAGGAGTTCGATGATGACGTTTGACGACGCATCGTTGAAGATTATTAATTTATTCATTTATTAGACTGTTTTAGCACTTCTGGCTTAGACTTTTGGTCTTTCGAGACTTGTCGTACGTTTCTTTTGGATTTTCGTAATTTCCTTTGAATGTAATAAAGTTACATTTCCATCTTTAGATTTCATTTCTATTCTTGGATTATTTGGATAATTTTTATACCCGAGTCTTTTGCTTCCGTTTGCTTATTTTTGATACGACGTAGTAGAGGCTTACGTATAAAGTGAAATTTATTTTTATTTTATACGTGCCGAACGTTCCTTTTCCGGATAAGGACTCGGTGTCCGGGAACGGGGCGTTACAGTTGGTATCAGAGAAAAGCGTCTTTTAGGCTTCCTTTCTTTTAAGATAAGCTTTCTGTAGACCTTTTAGTAACGTTCTGGTTTTCTTTGATCATCAGGATGGTGTTCATGAGAACTGGAGCGGGTGCAGAGCCTTTCGGAATTCGTCGGGAAAGCCCAACACCGGTCGTAGGAGGCGGTGTTGTGAGGCAGAATCCTCCACCCCATCGGAGTTTGACACCACCACCTCATACTGCGACACCTACGCCAAGATCTCAACAGAGTTTGTCACCGCGACCTCATCAGGAGCAACCTCCACGATGGCACGTGGGGAGTTCGGTTCAATTCTCTTTGGTAAGCGATGTCCCAGCGGGTTTTGTACCACCACCGGTAAGTTACCCTCCACCAGCGAGCCACCCCTCACCACTAGTGTTTCATCAACAACAACAAACCTTTTACCCACCTCCTGTAGGTCATACCCCTCGACCTACCGTACCACTTTCACTACGTTTCGACCATCAGCAAGGTTTTGGTTACCCACCCTTCGGTTTCCAGCAACCTCGGCCGACCCCACAAAGACCACCGTAATTACCATCAGGGATATTATCCTTATCGACTGAGCCTCAAGTGATCCCACCTTACCCTCAACAACAACAGTTCCACCAGCAGATACCGTTTGGCTACCCTCTAGTTTACCCACCAGTCAGACCGGCTTTTGAGCAAGCACCGCTTGTGGACTGGTACACAAGGTTGAGAAGGAATCGGGTTGAAAATTTCTATCGGAATGTAGAACATCTAAAGGCTAAAGAGTGGCTGAGAGGTTTTGAGAAGGCTTGCAGGAATATACATGTTCCTGAAACAAAGATGGCATAGCTGGCAGTCAGTTTTCTTCTGGGCGCATCTGAAGCATGGATAGATGCTATACAGAGTAGCAATGGCAAAGCAACAGACTAGGAAGCTTTCAAAGCAATGTTTTACAACGAGTACTTCCCGGCAACAGTTCAAGCAGATAAGGCAAGTCAGTTTCTGAAACTCAAGCAGGGTAATTACATGACAGTATCCTAGTACACCAACAAGTTCAACGAGCTGGGAAGGTTTTACCCTGGGCTGATGAAAGTGGAAGAAAGGAAGATGGCCCTTTACAAAGAAGGGTTGGCTTATGAAATCCAATATGGTATGTTGGGATTCACAGCCAAGAGTATGGCTGAACTTCTGAATAAGGCATTGGAGGTTGAGGCCTTCAGGAAGAAGGCCACAGTAGTGATTGGTAACAAGAGAAACTTTGGGACTAGTCAGGGAAATTACCGAGGAGCACCGCAACAGAACGTCAAGAAGACAACAGGTCCCACGGCAGCTAAGGCCCCGAACAGTGCACCGCTTTGCCCTAAATGCAACAGAAATCATTCAGGGGAGTGCAAGCAGAATACTTATGGTTGCTACGTCTGCGGAGAGCCAGGACACTTTTCTAGAGCGTGTCCAAACAGAGGAAACAAAAGCAGTTCGAGCCAAGGAAACGGTAGAAGCGGCCCAAGTCGACCGGTTCGAGTTTTTGTGGTTGATGCTAGAGATGCAGAACCAGAGGATGATGTTATCTCAGGTACCTTGTTGCTAATTTATTTTATTAAGATATTTTTATAGCACGTTTGTTCATGATGTAATTGTATTTAAATGAATGAATATGCATCTTAGGTACGATAATGTTAGATAATCTAGTGGTCAGAGCTTTGTTCGATACGGGAGCGTCTAACACTTTTGTGTCGACCAAGGTAGCTAAGAAGTTGAGTTTACCCTCGGAACCTTTAAGAAACACTTTGGAGATAACTACACCATTAGGAAAGGTAACAAAGGTAACTAGGGTGATACCTCAAGTGGAAGTTCGAGTTGGACCCTATCGATGCAGGAGTGACTTCACCGTTTTAGATTTTTCAGACTTTGATGTAATTCTTGGAATAGATTGGCTATCCGAGAATTATGTTCACTTAGACTGCCGAGAGAAGAAGGTGACCTTTAAAGTACCCGGGAAATCAGATAAGATGTATCAGGGTAATGTGTACAAGCCGAGTAAGAAGCGACATCCGATAATTTCAGCGGTTAAGGCAATTAGGGCTTGTCAGAAGGGTTGTGAAGGCTACTTGTGGTACGCAGTGGATGTGGAACAAGTGAAGCCTAAGTTGGAAGAAACTCCGGTAGTAAGAGAGTACCCTGAGGTGTTTCCGGAAGAGTTACCGGGAAACATGCCGGATAGAGAAATCGAGTTTGAGATCAAGTTGATACCGGGAGCGGCACCAGTTGCTAAGGCACCCTATAGAATGGCACCGGCTGAATTGAAGGAGTTGAAAGCTCAGCTTAAGGATATGCTTGAGAGGAATATAATTCAGCCTAGTACTTCGCCTTGGGGAGCCCCCGTTTTGTTCGTAAAGAAGAAAGATAGTAGCATGAAGATGTGTATCGACTACAGAGCGCTGAACAATCTTACCATCAAGAACAAGTACCCCTTACCGAGGATAGATGATCTGTTTAATCAGTTGCAAGGCAAGAAAGTGTTTTCTAAGATTGATCTTAGGTCTGGTTATCACCAGTTGAAGATCAAGGTAGCAGATATACCGAAGACGGCTTTTAGCACGAGGTATGGACATTATGAGTTCTTGGTCATGCCATTTGGACTTACTAATGCTCCATCTACATTTATGGATTTGATGCAGCGAGTTTTCATGCCATACTTGGATAAATTTGTGATAGTGTTCATAGGCGATATCCTAGTATAATCTAAGGATGAGAAAGAACATGAGGAACACTTAAGGATAGTGTTAGATACTTTGAAGAAGAATCAGTTGTTTGCTAAGTTCTCTAAGTGTGACTTTTGGTTGAAGCAAGTCGGTTTCTTGGGTCATGTCATTTCTACAGATGGCATACAAGTTGATCCAGCAAAGATTGAGGCAGTTGAGAATTGGCCTAGACCTACCACAATCTCTGAAGTAAGGAGTTTTCTTGGTTTGGCTGGCTACTATAGGAAGTTCGTGCAAGACTTTTCGAAGATAGCTACTCCACTCACTAAGATTACACAGAAGAATGTGAAGTTCGAATGGACTAGCGAGTGTGATACAGCTTTTCATACCTTGAAGGATAAGTTGACTACAACCCCAGTTTTGGCAGTTCCAGAGATTTTTGATAACTACGACGTCTACACGGATGCTTTGGGACAGGGTTTAGGGTGTGTGTTGATGCAAGGAGGAAAAGTGATTGCCTATGCATCTAGACAGGTTGAAGGTGCATGAGAAGAATAAATATCTTGGATATTTTCCTAGGGAATATTCCAAGTATTCCCTGGATATTTATTTGATCACAAAATAAATATCTTGGATATTTTCTCACCAAACTTGGAGCCCAAGGCCAAGCCAAATAATATGTTTTGAGTCCTAAAAGATGGATTTTTGAGGAAGAGAAGAAGATGCCACGAGTTTACGAGATCAACGGATCAATATTTTCCAACGCACTTATACCGTAACCTGTTTTCGATGGAAATTTGACCCGACTTAGAGGCATTTTCAGGGGACGAGGTCTTGATGAAAGTTGTAGATACTGAAATGAGCTTTCCAACGCATTTTGAATCACGTCAATCGGAGGTCTACAACTCAAGTTATGATTTTTCTTCCAAACAGCTGAAATTTGGACGAATTGGGAGATATTTGGCTCATTTCCTTGCATGTTACCTTCAATGATGGCAAAGATTCCTCCCCAACAAACTCCACATGCTTGTAACTAACTCTTGCATGACTCATCACCCCTACCCACCATCTCCTACCCACCATATCCTAACAAACTAACAAACTCATCATTACATCCTAACAAACTTCTAACCAACTTCTCACCTCCCTCAAATGCTACCTCCCTTATACACCTCCCTCAAATGATGCCTCCCTTATACACCTCCCATTATATATACACACCTCCATCACCACAAAAAAATACACACTACCATTCACATAAAAAAAAAGAGGCAGCCGCACTTCTGAGGGGTTTCAAGGCCGATCACTCGAGCCTTGTGCTCGGGTGATCCGGGTTAGATTAGGATGTTTTTTTTCTTCTGGTTTTTTTCATCGTTGATGCTTGAAGATCAACCCTTGTATGAACTATGTGAGTTTAATCTCTTTTTAATTTATTCAATCTCTAGTTTATTTTTATGATCTTTAATTTATTTTGTATCCTTGTATGATTATGATGCTATTGTGTGAACTATATCGAGAGATTGTTTACTAATCGTTGTCTAACGCCGATGAGAATCGTTGTTAGGCTAGATCACCATAGAAAGATAGGATCTTTAATCGTTAATTCGTGACAAGTTAATCAGTTAATTATCTAGGTTGTTAGATTCTAAAATACGAGAGTTAACTTGAATCTACACCTTCGTTTTGTATGGAATATTGGTCTCAACATTCGGAAGAGGAGAGATCGATAATTGAATTCACTAAGGAATTAGGAATTCAAAGCTTGAGAAACGGATTCACTAAGAGATTAGGAATTTGTATCTCGTGTAAAGGTGAAACCACAATTTGAATTAAAATCATGAGATGAACTAGGATTGAGATCACTTAGTTTGTATTATGTTTGATCCCATGTATCTTTAGCTTAGGTCGTTTTTATTGTTCTTAGCTTAGATTTATCTTATTTGTTCTATGTTTGTATTTCCTTTATTTGTTTTCTTGAGTGATAATTTAGAGGAATTAATAAAATTAGATTCAACAGCCCAATTCCCTGTGGATCGACCCCTTACTCATTACGCTTTACTAGCAATTACCCGATATTCGGTCGGTTAGGAGTTAGTTTGCATATAGGTTAGGGTTTCATAAATTGTTTTTGTTTAGTGATGCAAAATCCTCCGAACAAAATGGCGCCGTTGCCGGGGAATCGGTGTTTTGTTGAATTTAGTTGAGTTAATTTCTCTATTTTGTTACGATTTATTTTCTTTCAATAAAAGTAGCGTTAAACAAATTGAGAGTTTTTATTTTTGCCGTGTTTCGATGACCGTTGGGTTAAGAATGTGCAAAAAGTTTTTTACTCGATTTGTGAAACGTGAAGTGTAATCTAATCTTAACCTTGTGTGCTCTATGCTAAAATTTGATGTGGTGCGCCGTGATGTATGATTTGTTTGGGTTGATGATCTGCTTTGTGTTTTTCCCGCATTCGTACTTCGTTGCAAAATTCGATGCTTGGACGGGCGTCCAAGTAAGTGAACGCTCGTCCGGCCCCAACATGCGGGTGAACGAGCGTCTGGATTGTTGAACGGCCGTCCTGTGCAAAAAAAAGTATCAACTCTGTTCTGTTCTGTTTTCAAGAACCAGACGGGCGTCTGTCTACACTGAACGCCCGTCCGATCTGTTTTCATGGGAAACGAGCGTCTGCCTTGTTGGACGCACGTCCAGGTTCCAGAATTTCTCTTAACTTGATTTTTAATGCTTTATTTGACTTGGATACTTTCATACGAGCTTCGTGGCTAATTTCTTTTACGTAGATGTTACGAACGTGCATGTTTACATCTTTCCATCTACGAATCCATGTTAAGTAATTGATTTATTTTTATATACATGATTCATCCATGCATGTTATAGCTAATGTCGGTTCTCGTGTGCTATAAGCTCGTTCTTAGTGTTATTTAGTAGCTAATGTCGGTTTCCGTATGCTACATATCGTTGTGATGAATCTTGTGAGCGTTAAGACTTATGTGCTTTCTTTTTATTTTTGTAACTCATATGGGTAGATACTTGTCGGTTTTCCGTTGCTACCATCTTTGGCTTATGAGTTATATTTGTTTAGTATAGCTACTGTTGGTTTTCCATAATGCTATCACCTCTTGACGAGTCTTAAGGCGCGTCTACACTGCATGTAATGGACAGCACTGTCGTTTATCGTGACCTGTCATTATTTGGTAGACGTTTATTATATACATGTCGTGTTGCTAATTAGTGGGCTAGTTTTCTTTCTTTCATTTTCGTTTATTTTTGCATATCACTTAGATGCATATCATTTAGCTGCATGTCATCTAGTTGCATTGTTTTTCTATTTTTCTTTTATTTTTCTTGAGCGTAGTTAACTGTCGGTTTCCGTAATACTACCTCGTTTTCTTTAATTTAGTTTCTGCATAGGCCGTAGTCACTGTAGGGTTGTCCTCGAAACCTGCTCAGCCTGAGCCTGTCAGAATTCATTTTTATTTATTTTTTTTATTTTTAGGATTGCATATCATGTATGCTGCATTGTAGTATATTTTCATGTAGTTGCACCTAGCCTACTGTTGTGTAATATTCCATGTATATGTTCCATCTTTATATGAGCTTAATCTGAAAAAAATCTCTATGACTTCTTTTCCATGTGTTTTACATGTATAACCCTTTGTTCCCCGAGATGTTTCTGTGTTTTTCAAGTGGTGCAGGTACCATTCATCGCTGTTTTTGTCAAGCTACTTTGGAAGTCGTTGCTGGAAAAGGACTCCATATGACATCACCATTGTTGTCCTCTTCAGCCACTCTTCGAATCAATACCAAATCGGCTAAGTCCCTAAATTTTTATTTCGTACAACTTGAGGACAAGTTGCAATCTAAGTGTGGGGGAGGGAATGATCGATATGTATCTACACTCATTTGCTTTATTCTATGCGAAAATGAGCTAAATTTTCAAAATTTTTTGTTTTGTCCCGAGTGAGCATTGCATGTCTTTATTTGAGTTTTATATCATTGATGCGTTATTTTGCATATTTAGTAAATTTAGTTGTTTCACCCAACACTATTTTTCACATGCCATAGTGAATGATGAGCTATAAAATATAAAGCTATACCCTTTTTGGATTAGTGATTTTTGATTTTCTTATAAGTCGTGTACTTAGTGCTAACGTATATATTGTGAGATTTATAATAGTTTATGTTTAGATCCAGAGTATGATATACTGTGAATATCTGAAGGTTTGAATGTGATAAGTGAAACGTAACTAAAGTCTTTGAAAAAATAATAATAATGAATAAATTGTTTACTTGAGGTGTTATGCTCAGTGGTCATTAGAAAAAAATAAATTTTTACCACTGCTAGCCAGAAATCTCTAAGTAATCACATAAATAAATGGGTGTGTCGAAAGCTAGTCGATGATTGGAGTGAGGTAGGGCATTATCACGAAATGTCCTATACCACTATGATGACTAAAAGCTCACGACAGTTAGAAGAAGCTAACCTATGATTTGAGTAAGGTAGGGTGTTATCCCGAAACATCCTATTCTACTATGACGGGAAAGAGCTCATTCTAATGTGCGTATAAAAAAAAAATTTAATTAAAGACTTGGTTATCGTTAATCTTATACCTAGTATAAACTAAAAGATATGCTGTAGGGATTATCCTCTGAGTATGTCGAAAAGGTCCTAGATGTATTCTATCATATTTTTCAGGATATATCACGTTTTGTAGGGTACATCTTGTAAGTGTCATTTGTCTCTAGTTGAAGGGGGGTATTAGCAAGTTTTGCTTGAATCAATTTCAAGTGTGGATTTAGTGGAAATTTATTATGGCTATGCACACACACTTGGGCGAACCTCTAAACTACTGAATATGTTTTATATTTGCTAAGATGTTTATTTATCTCGAGCTATGTTATTGTTTTGTTTTGCTCAGGACGAGCAAAAAGCTAAGTGTGGGGGTATTGTTTAGGGTCAAATTGTATGATTTTTAACGATATATTTTCTATCATTTTCCCCCATATATGGATGTTTTCCATAGAAATCGAGCGTTATATTGAAATATTGAGTAAATGATGTTTTTAAGAGTTAAATTGCAAAACGTAACAAATTATGTGCTTAAATGATGAATTTATATTATTTTGAAATTATGTTACGCTTTGGTATGTTTGATCCTCTTGTAGATACTCATTGATGATGGAAAAGATGGATTTTAGAGGAAGTGGACGGGCGTCCAAGGCTTGAATGATCACCCCATGTGCTTAGCTTGCAAAAAATAAATATCTTGGATATTTTCTGGGAATATTCCAAGCATATTCCCTTGGATATTTATTTGATCACAAAATAAATATCTTGGATATTTTCTCACCAAACTTGGAGCCCAAGGCCAAGCCAAATAATATGTTTTGAGTCCTAAAAGATGGATTTTTGAGGAAGAGAAGAAGATGCCACGAGTTTACGAGATCAACGGATCAATATTTTCCAACGCACTTATACCGTAACCTGTTTTCGATGGAAATTTGACCCGACTTAGAGGCATTTTCAGGGGACGAGGTCTTGATGAAAGTTGTAGATACTGAAATGAGTTTTCCAACGCATTTTGAATCACGTCAATCGGAGGTCTACAACTCAAGTTATGATTTTTTCTTCCAAACAGCTGAAATTTGGACGAATTGGGAGATATTTGGCTCATTTCCTTGCATGTTACCTTCAATGATGGCAAAGATTCCTCCCCAACAAACTCCACATGCTTGTAACTAACTCTTGCATGACTCATCACCCCTACCCACCATCTCCTACCCACCATATCCTAACAAACTAACAAACTCATCATTACATCCTAACAAACTTCTAACCAACTTCTCACCTCCCTCAAAAGCTACCTCCCTTATACACCTCCCTCAAATGATGCCTCCCTTATACACCTCCCTCAAATGATGCCTCCCTTATACACCTCCCATTATATATACACACCTCCATCACCACAAAAAAATACACACTACCATTCACATAAAAAAAAGAGGCAGCCGCACTTCTGAGGGGTTTCAAGGCCGATCACTCGAGCCTTGTGCTCGGGTGATCCGGGTTAGATTAGGATGTTTTTTTTTTCTGGTTTTTTTCATCGTTGATGCTTGAAGATCAACCCTTGTATGAACTATGTGAGTTTAATCTCTTTTTAATTTATTCAATCTCTAGTTTATTTTTATGATCTTTAATTTATTTTGTATCCTTGTATGATTATGATGCTATTGTGTGAACTATATCGAGAGATTGTTTACTAATCGTTGTCTAACGCCGATGAGAATCGTTGTTAGGCTAGATCACCATAGAAAGATAGGATCTTTAATCGTTAATTCGTGACAAGTTAATCGGTTAATTATCTAGGTTGTTAGATTCTAAAATACGAGAGTTAACTTGAATCTACACCTTCGTTTTGTATGGAATATTGGTCTCAACATTCGGAAGAGGAGAGATCGATAATTGAATTCACTAAGGAATTAGGAATTCAAAGCTTGAGAAACGGATTCACTAAGAGATTAGGAATTTGTATCTCGTGTAAAGGTGAAACCACAATTTGAATTAAAATCATGA
Source organism: Gentiana straminea (assembly GCA_036785695.1). Taxonomy (NCBI): domain Eukaryota; kingdom Viridiplantae; phylum Streptophyta; class Magnoliopsida; order Gentianales; family Gentianaceae; genus Gentiana; species Gentiana straminea. The sequence goes on along the minus strand of JAVUPR010000398.1, from coordinate 15,471,819 downwards.
GATGAACTAAGAACTACCCGACACATGACTTAGAGTTGGCAGCAGTAGTGTTTTCCTTAAAGACTTGGAGGCACTACTTATATGGAGTTAAAGCAAGGATCTTCACCGACCACAAAAGTTTAAAGTATTTCTTCACTCAAGAGAATCTGAACATGAGACAGAGAAGATGGCTAGAGTTCGTGAAGGACTATGATTTGGATATTCAGTACCATCCAGGCAAAGCCAATGTAGTGGCTGATGCTTTGAGCAGGAAACCAGTGTTTGCAGTTTCAAGCGTCGAAGAGGTGGCAGAAAGGTTAGATGGGCTGGAAATCAGCAGGTTTGATCAGATTGAGGATCGACAGTTTGTGGTGCCGTTGTTAGCAATATCGGAATTGATGGATGATATTCGGGATAAGCAAGATGAAGACCCAGCTTTGGTTGATTTGAAGCGAGTTGCTAGAGAGAAACCTACAGTGGGTTATGTCTTGGATAAGAATGGGAACCTTTGGTACCAGGATCGTCTGTGTGTACCTGATGTTGGTGATCTAAGACAAAGAGTTATGGAAGAGGCACATAGGATTGCTTTTGCAGTTCATCCAGGTGCTACTAAGATGTATCGGGACTTGAAAGAAAGGTTTTGGTGGCCCTCGATGAAGTTGGAAATAGTTAAGTTTGTGTCAGAATGTGATATTTGTCGAAAGTAAAAGCGGAGCATAGAAGACCAGGAGGAATACTTAAGCCATTGGATATCCCCGAATGGAAATGGGATAAGATCACGATGGATTTTGTCACCGGTTTACCGAAGACTAAAGGAGGACAGGATGCAATTTGGGTAATTGTGGATAGATTGACCAAATCTGCCCATTTCTTACCATATAATGTTGATATGACTTTGAAGAAGATGACAACCCTCTATCTGGATAATATAGTGAAGTTACAAGGAGTTCCTATCTCGATAGTTTCGGATCGTGATCCGAGGTTCGTCAGTCGGTTTTGGAAGAGTTTACAAGCAGCTTTCGGAACCAAGTTAGATTTGAGTTCGGCTTTTCATCTACAGATAGATGGACAATCTGAGAGGACAATCCAAACGCTCGAGAACATGCTAAGAGCTTGTGTTTTGGAAGTAGGTGGATCATGGGATGATTACCTACCCGTAGCGGAGTTTGCCTACAACAACAGTTATCATGCAAGCATCGGCATGCCACCGTTTGAAGCTTTGTTTGGGAGAAGATGTCGAACGCCGCTGTTTTGGGATGAAGTCGGGGAAAGACAAATCACAGGGCCGGAATTGGTTGAACAAGCTAAGGAAAGGGTTCAGTTGGTTAAGAAAAATCTGAAGGCAGCACAAGACAGGCAGAAAAGTTGGGCAGATGTTAGAAGGAGACCTCTTGAGTTTGAATTCGGTGACAGAGTGTATCTACGAGCTTCACCGGTGAAGGGAGTGAAACGCTTTGGACAAAAGGGAAAGTTAAGTCCAAGGTATGTTGGACCATTTGAGATTCTGGAAAGAATTGGACCGTTGGCTTACAAGCTTAGGTTACCGGAATCGATGTCAAGGGTCCATAGTGTGTTTCACGTTTCGATGTTGAAGAAGTGTCGACGAGGAATGATGTTGAAACTACGATTGATCCGGAAATTCTACAAGACAATCTTGCTTATGATGAGAGACCGATCAAGATTTTGGACCGGAAAGAAAAGATGATTAAGAGACGGATGATCCCATTGGTTTTAGTTCAGTGGAGCAATCATTCACCCGAGGAGGCAACTTGGGAAGTTGAAAATGATATGATTAGTGAATTCCAAGAGTTTGTCGATCTACCAGGTATGTTCTAGTTTCGAGGACGAAACTCCTTTTAAGGGGGGAGGAATGTAATATTCCGATTTTCGGGAAAGGGCAGACGTGTCATATTGCGAAAACGAAATATTATTATTTCTTTTCTTTTATTGGAGTTAAGTGTTGTATTAATTATATATGTATAATTTTCGAATTATGTGTATTTAATTAAAGGAAATTTCTGATTTTGGTAATTAAGGGTGATTATGGAAAAAGGGGATTTAATGGGAATTGGTATTTAAGGATAATTAACACACATTAATCCCATAACCTAGACTAAATCAGAAATTCAGACTCCACGCTTTTCCTTCTCTGCGTGTTGAGGAGAGAAAAAGGCCAAGGAATTTTTCACAATAACTGAAGCGGTTATTGATCGTTTTCAGATCGGAGTGAAGAATTGGAATCGTTGTGATAAGAGCACCGTTTGGATATCAGTTCGTGGGAAGTGAAGCAGACTTTTCAAGGCTATTTGGATCAGTTTTTGGCTGCAATTAGGTAAGAGACTCTTCCTATGATTTCGATTATCGTTTATAGGGTTTAGATCATGTTTTAAGACGCTTTAATGTTAGAAAGATGTGTTTTCGTTGATCAAAGGATCATAGATGCTATGGAATAGTTAGATATGTTCTTCTACGTTTTACTGTGCTTAATTTGATGTTTATTGGGTTAGAAACGGATTAGAAACCGATAAGGATCGAAATCAGAAATTTAGGGCAGCAGGCAGAATGCGTACGCATTGTATGCAATGCGCACGCATTCCTGTATCAGGTTTGCGGTTTTGTTTCGGGACGCAGAATGCGTACGCATTCAATAGAATGCGCACGCATTCCTGGGACAGAGAGTTCTGGTTTTGGTTCTGGTTGTTGAATGCGTACGCATTCCTAAGAATGCGCACGCATTGTTCAAACAGAGAGTTTTAGCTTAGGTTCTGGTCAAGTAATGCGTACGCATTGTAGGCAATGCACATGTATTGTTGAATCAGAAAGTTTCCAGCAGGTTCAGCAGCAAGGAATGCGTACACATTCCAATTAATGCGAACGCATTGCCCCAGTTTGCACTTAAGTGATGTTTAAGCTATGTCTTTCAGTTTTAAACCCTAAATTATGATATGTTAACATTGTTTAAACATAAACAAGCCTGAATTGAGCTTCTGATTCGTTCAGTTAAAACACCGAATGTACTCTTAAAGGGAGTTGAAGTTCGGATCCGTCGGAAGAGCGTGATAGGCTTGTGCTTTGATGAATTAGCATTCATCAATGTCTATGTAATTGCTAGGCCTTGTCTATGTCTAGTGGTCTAGGAAGAGAGTAGTTGTGTGAGGGAGATTACTTGAAAACACTTAGGTGGTTAGTTAATCATTTTAATAAAATACGTACTTGATTAGTAAAAGATTAAACAACATGTCTCTCTTGGATAGGCACCAGTCTATATCGCGATGTGTGTGCTACCTCTGATGGTGTAAGAACTCCGTAGGTCAAAAAAACCCTAAGTACGGAAGGACTCCACTGAGATGTGCGTACTATCGGAGTCTACCTATTCTAGACTTCGTGGATATTGGTGTGATCCACTAATATGTTGCCAAGAATATCCCAAGTTTGGATATGCGTAGTGCCCTTGAGTGCGGTTGTGACATAGATAAGTTGAGTAGAAACGTTTAGTCAATTCATGTTGATGGACATGGAATGAACCTTAGATTGAGTCGTCACACAAAGATAACTAAACGAATAAATATATTTTCTCTTATAAATTATAATTGTTGTCATAGCTTCTCTTTCTTATTAAGTACGTTGTACTTACCTCAAATGCATGTTTTCTATGTGTTTGGGGGTGAGAAGACGAACATGTTGATCATGGTTACGAGGAGGAGTTCGATGATGACGTTTGACGACGCCTCGTTGAAGATTATTAATTTATTCATTTTGTTATTCATTTATTAGACTGTTTTAGCATTCTGGATTAGACTTTTGGTTTTTCGAGACTTGTCGTACGTTTCTTTTGGATTTTCGTAATTTCCTTTGAATGTAATAAAGTTACATTTCCATCTTTAGATTTCATTTATATTCTTGGATTATTTGGATAATTTTTATACCCGAGTCTTTTGCTTCCGTTTGCTAATTTTTGATACGACGTAGTAGAGGCTTACGTATAAAGTGAAATTTATTTTTATTTTATACGTGCCGAACGTTCCTTTTCCGGATAAAGACTCGGTGTCCGGGAACGGGGCGTTACACCCGCTCCATGGAAAAAATTATACTTTTTTCTTCATTTCCTTGTTTTACCCTCAACATTAAAAAAAAAAAAAGTGAAATCGGCCTTATCCTTTTCTCCGGAGATTTCATGATCATTAGATTCATCGGAGGAAAAGAAAATAGGGACGGTCTCGATCCAAAGGAGGGACCAAAGGCGTCTCCAGTAGTGACGATAGCAGAGGTAAAACGAGTAGGCGAAGAAGAGAAGAATCCTAGCGAAGTAGAAGAAGATTAAGAGAAAAGAAACGTAGTAGAATCTTCCCATCTCTTTAGTCGATCAATCTAATTTTTTTTTAGAGGAGTCGATCAATCTAAATTGAACTCGTATGTTAGTTATTGAACTCGTAGGTTAGTTTTTATAAGAAAGGAGATATAAGGTTAAAACAAGGAAAAAGAGTTCATTATTTGAATATATTAGGATTTTTGAGGAAAATTTACTAATGAACATAATCACGTGTTGATATACATAATCGGTTGACAAATGTATGGAGTGGTATGTTGCAGTTAGTGAGTTAGTTAGGATATTAACAGTTAGTTAGCAGCGGTTATTTGGTTGTTAGTAGGCAGTTACACAAGTTAGTAAAGTAGAAAGTGTATATATATCCAGCTAGTACAATTTAATAGATAACAACACAGACAATGAATTAGTTCATCTTCAAGTTTTTCCCCTTTCTGATTTCAATATGGTATCAGAGAATTTCTTCCGCATAATCATTTTCTTTCTTTGAATCAATCAAGTTTTTAGCTGGTGAATTTGAGAATCTATTGTCTCGATTCATCAATGGCAGCAGTTGAGCCACAGAATCCAGAAATTATACCGGTTTCTAGTCCATTTTACATTCATCCAAATGAAAACCCTTCCTTAGTTCTGGTTCAGCCAATTCTCGATGAGAATGGCAGGAATTATCACTCCTGGAATAGATCAGCAAGGCAGGTGCTGATTATGAAGAACAAGCTGGTTTCATTGACGGATCTCTACCCAAGCCAGTTGTGGGAGATCCGAGGTATAATGCATGGGAGCAATGTGACATAATGGTCACTACTTGGATTCGAAATTCAGTAGCTAAACAGATATCACAGAGTCTTCTATGGATTAACAGTGCTCAAGATGTCTGGGAAGATCTCAGGGACAGGTTTGCTAATCTAGATGCGTTTCGTTTATCAGATCTACTAGAAGAATTTCATACCACTAGGCAAAACGGTTCCACCGTGACTGAGTATTTCACCAAAATGAAGATATTGATCGATGAGATAAATGTTTTGAAACCTGTACTTAGTTGTACTTGTAATCCTGCTTGTAGATGTCAAGTAATTCCTACTTTTGTTGGATATAATGAGAGAGAATGTGTGATTAGATTCCTAAGAGGATTGGATGATCATTTTGAACCTGTGATGTCACATGTGTTGCTTATGTCTCCTATACCTAACATCAAGGTAGTGTTTGGCTTAGCTCTTAAATTTGAGAGGCAGAAGGGACATAGAGGTCAGGTCTCACGTTTTGGAGAGTCTACTGTGATGTTTAATCGAACTAATGTGTCTCAAAATGGTCAGAATCAACAAAGTGAAAATAGAAGGCCTATTAGTAATAATGCAGGAATGGAGACCAGGAAATACAATGGTCAGTCAGGCAAGAAACCACAGTGCACTTTTTGTGGTTTGATAGGACATACTGAAGATGTATGCTACAGGAAACATGGATTTCCACCAGGATTTAAGCCAAGAAGCAGGATAAACATGGTGGAAGCAGCTAGTGATCAAACTGATGTGCAATCAGAAAAGGATCACAGCAGTGGGAGTAGTACTTCTGTTACTCTTACTCAACAAGAATACAGTCAGTTCAAGCAGCTTTTATCTGGTAAGCAAGAGTCCACAGATCACCAGCAGCATTATGTGAATCAAGCATCAGCGTTATCAGCTGCTTTCTAGCCATCAAATGAGTTAAATGCATGTAATCCATCTAATGTGTGGATTTTGTATTCAGGGGCTACAGATCATGTAGTATTCAGTATGAGTCATTTTGTTAGTCATAAAGCAGTTTAGAATGTCCATGTTAATCTACCAAATGGCAGGAGTGTCTTGGTGTCACACATTGGTGATGTACAGTTAACTAAGAACCTTTTGTTAACAGGAGTACTTTGCATTCCCAGTTTCAAGTTCAACCTTATATCATTAAGTAGGGTGACACAAAATCCTAGGGTAAATGTTTTGTTTGAATCTGATAAGTGTGTTATACAGGATCAGGATCATGGGATGATTGGATCAGCTGAAAACCAGAGGGGTTTGTATGTCTTTCAACCAGCAGTCAATCTATGCAATATGGCAGTTTTTCAAAACAGTAGCAGGGTACCAGATGATATGTTGTGGCACTACAGGTTAGGGCATCCGTCTCACAACAGGCTGAGGAAGATTGCACAACAGTTACCTGAGGTCCAAGTTCCAGGAGACACAATCTGTCATGTGTGTCCATTAGCAAAACAGAAACAATTATCTTTCAGTTTAAGTCAGTCTGTTGTCAAATCAATTTTTGTGTTGGTCCATATTGATTTGTGGGGGCCTTATCCTTATGAAACTATTCAAGGGCAGAAGTATTTTCTTACTATAGTTGATGACTATAGTAGGTACACTTGGATTTACTTACTGCATAATAAATCAGAGGCAATAGCCATAGTGCAAAGTTTTTGTCAATATGTTGTTACACAATTTGATGTTCATATAAAAGTCATCAGGACAGATAATGGAAATGAGTTTGATATGGTAGATTTCTATGCTGCAAATGGTATCATACATCAGACCTCTTGCACGCACACACCTCAACAAAACGGTTTGGTAGAAAGGAAACATCAACATGTGTTAAATGTGGCTAGAGCTTTGAAATTTCAGGCTTCTCTACCTATTAAGTTTTGGGGTTTTTGTGTACTACATGCCACTCATCTGATCAACTGTACACCAACACCACTTCTAGATCATAAAACACCATTTGAAAAACTTTTTGGGCAAGAACCAGAGTACAGCAGGTTTAAGGTTTTTGGATGTCTTGTTTATGTATCTACTATAAAACACAACGGTCCAAGTTTGAGCCCGGGAGTGTGGCTTCGTTTACTTGGGTCATTCTACTACCACAAAAGGTTACTTAGTCTATAAATTGGATAGTGGAGATATTGCCCTTTCCAGGAATGTGGTATTCCATGAGAGTTGTTTTCCTTTTGAACATCCCTCTTTAGCAACTTCTGATTCTAATGATGCAGATATCTGTATGCCTGCTCCTATTTCACCTCTTCCTGCTGATGATTACAGCATGCCAATACCACAAACAGTAGTTCAGACTAATTCAGGACAAATGACAAGTGGAGAGTCTATTCAATCTGAAACCAGTATTGTGAATGATAGTGATCCACCTACCAGAAAGTCTCATAGAGCAAGACATCCCCCCACACATCTTCAAGATTTCATATGCTCACAGGCCAGTCTTTCTACTCCTCACTCCATTGTTTGTCATATAGATAAAGAGGAGGAGCCTACAACTTATAATCAGGCAGTTCAAAATCCTAAATGGCAAGAGGCCATGTCTAAAGAAATTGAAGCACTTGAAGCTAATCAAACATGGAGTGTTGTGTCCTTACCTTCCCACAAGAAAGCTATTGGGTGTAAGTGGGTCTACAAAATAAAATACAAACCAGATGGTTCTGGAGAAAGGTACAAAGCCCGGTTGGTAGCAAAGGGTTACACACAGATGTATGGGATAGATTACCAGGAAACATTTTCCCCAGTGGCTAAAATGGCCACTATCAGAACTCTTCTAGCTGCTGCATCTGCAAAAGGCTGGCATCTCCATCAATTAGATGTCAACAATGCTTTCCTTCATGGAGACTTGCATGAAGAGGTTTACATGAAGTTGCCTCAGGGATTCCATACTGACATTCCAAATCCAGCCTGCAAACTTTCTAAGTCACTGTATGGTCTTAAACAAGCAAGCAGGCAATGGAATGCCAAGCTTACAGCAGCCTTAATGGATCAAGGATTCAGTCAGTCCAAGAGTGACTACAGTTTATTCACCAAAGGGACTGGACAGGATTTTATTGCTCTACTTGTATATGTGGATGATGTTATTTTGGCTAGTGCAAATTTACATCAGATTCAACTTGTCAAAGATTTCCTGCACAGGGCTTTCAAGATTAAGGACATTGGACCACTCAGCTATTTTCTAGGGTTGGAAGTGAATAGGACATCCAATGGTTTAGTGATCTCACAAAGAAAATATGCTACTAATCTGTTACAAGAGTTTGATGTCCTTGGGGCCAAACCTGCAGTCACTCCTATGGATGCCAAACATACTTTGCAGCATGGAGATTCCCCATTGCTCCCTGACACTTCAGTCTATAGACAGATAGTGGGTAAACTGTTGTACTTAACATTTACTAGGCCAGATATTGTTTTTGCTGTTCAACAATTGAGCCAGTTTCTAGATGCTCCAACTCAGAATCATCTAGCAGCTGCCTACAGAGTGATTAAATACATAAAGAGACATCCTGACCAAGGCCAATTATATGCCAGTAAGAATGCCTTAGTTCCCACAGCTTTCACAGACTCAGATTGGGCAGGTTGCCCTGAGTCCAGAAAGTCTGTGACTGGCTATTGTTTGTTTCTGGGGTCAGCATTAGTATCTTGGAAGGCTAAGAAACAAGGGACAGTCTCCAGGAGTTCTGCTGAGAGTGAGTACAGAGCCATGGCTGCAACTGTGAGTGAAGTTCGGTGGTTCAAATACTTGTTGGAAGATCTACAGCTTGCAGTTCAAACTCCCATTGCTATGTATTGTGACAATCAAAGTGCCATGCATATTGCCTCCAATCCAGTGTTCCATGAACGAACTAAACATATTGAAGTGGATTGCCATGTTGTAAGAGAAAAAGTGCAAGTTTGGTTTGGTGAAGTCGTTACCTATTTCCTCATTTCAACGGCTAGCGATTGTTTTACTAAAGCTTTGGACAAATTTCAACATTACACGAGCACTTCATTCATTTCATGTCACGACTTATACACTTCTCCCACCCCAACTTGAGGGGGGCATTGCGATTAGTGAGTTAGTTAGGATATTAACGAGTTAGTTAGCGAGCGGTTATTTGGTTGTTAGTAGGCAGTTACACAAGTTAGTAAAGTAGAAAGTGTATATATATCCAGCTAGTACAGTGTAATAGATAACAACACAGACAATGAATTAGTTCATCTTCAAGTTTTTCCCCTTTCTGATTTCAATATGGTATGTGGTGATCAACAAGGTATCGGCCTGGTGAGTTAACACTATGTCATAACCTGCATTGACCAGAGTTCGAGGTCCACCTGAGACCAAAAAAAAGGGTGCGTGTAACCACCCACCCAAAATCAATGCCAAGAGCCAGGGGCGGATCTAGGTTATACTAAAGGGGGTCCACGGACCCCGCTAAAAATAAAAATACTCTACATTTTACATATAGAAAAATATTCGGACCCCGTGAAAAAAATTATTTAATGTGTTAAATATTTACGGACCCCGCTGAAAAAACATTCTGGGTCCGCCACTGCCAAGAGCCCGAGACTTATATTCAATTCACTCCGATGAATACAACTTGCCATCAACCTCGCCTTCAAATGATAATACTTCACGATTATGTATCATTTATGTGGTACATACATATAAAAAGGGTGCAATCATGATTATGTTTATTTATGTGATACCCGTAATTTCACGAAAATATGTAAATGTCATTTCGGGATTATTAGTGAATATTATTGAACGAGAATTCTTTTCTTTACATCTAACTTTATTAGGAACATTTTATCACATTTTACATCATTTTATAACATTTTAAACTTCTGTTTTTCACAAGTCCAATATAAAAATTGTGAATTCCTAAAATATTTTCACACCTTTTAAAGAGATAAATAACCCCAAAATGAGTCATGACTTCGTCCCTCACACCTATCCATCCTATTCTTTTTAAAAGCCTCCACTTCGTTGATTAATTAATTTGATTTTGTTGCATTCATGAGTGTTGCATGAACCTACTTTCACTCTTCCATGCTCTTTAGATTGCTCCATATCTGTTTTGAAAAATTTCTTTTGTATTTATATAATTGTGACCTATTATAGTTTACAATGCTAATGATGTTGGTGTTGGTGTTTTATATTCATGAGCCTTCTCCGTTTATTCTGAAATTTTTCCCGACGATCATTTTGAGGTTCGAAAGGAAGCGACTTTCTATTCCCGACGATCATTTTGAAGAACTTTTGGATTTCATTGCTAAACGGGATAGGAGTTCCACCCATAGCAAAGGCTGCAAACAAGACTTCGAGGTCAGAGTTGCTTGTAAAGTTGCAAAAGTTGTATCCACCATCCGTATTGATATGTGATGACATATTGCTGCACCTGGTGGAACAACAGACACTTGACTCTCAACAGCAGGAAACTTGTAAGAAGCCTCACAATGTTGACCACTGTTTTGGTACTGACATTAATCTGCCCAGTTTGTCCTTCTCGCTATAAAAATTATGCAGTTGTCCTTCTCCCTATAAAAAATATGTATCTGTCATGTTACTTAAAAATATTCCAGATTGTGTCATTATCCCTAATTTCCCATTTTATTTATATAATTGTGACCTATTATAGTTTACAATGCTAATGATGTTGGTGTTGGTGTTTTATATTCATGAGCCTTCTCTGTTTATTATGAAATTTTTCCCGACGATCATTTTGAGGTTCGAAAAGAAGCGACTTTCTATTCCCGACGATCATTTTGAAGAACTTTTGGATTTCATTGCTAAACGGGATAGGAGTTCCACCCATAGCAAATGCGCAATCAAGACTTCGAGGTCGAGTTGCTTGTAAAGTTGCAAAAGTTGTATCCACCATCCGTATTGATATGTGATGACATATTGCTGCACCTGGTGGAACAACAGACACTTGACTCTCAACAGCAGGAAACTTGTAAGAAGCCTCACAATGCTGACCACTGTTTTGGTACTGACATTAATCTGCCCAGTTTGTCCTTCTCGCAATAAAAATTATGCAGTTGTCATTCTCTCTATAAAAAAATATGTATTTGTCATGTTACTTAAAAATATTCCAGATTGTGTCATTATCCCTAATTTCCCATTTTATTTATATAATTGTGGCCTATTATAGTTTACAATGCTAATGATGTTGGTGTTGGTGTTTTATATTCATGAGCCTGCTCTGTTTATTATGAAATTAAAAATATTCCAAATTGTGTTCTTATCCCTAATTTCCCATTTTATTTATATAATTGTGACCTATTATAGTTTACAATGCTAATGATGTTGGTGTTGGTGTTTTTTTATATTCATGAGCATGCTCTGTTTATTATGAAATTTTCCCGACGATCATTTTGAGGTTCGAAAAGAAGCGACTTTCTATTCCCGAAGATCATTTTGAAGAAATTTTGGATTTCATTGCTAAACGGGATAGGAGTTCCACCCATAGCAAAGGTTGCAAACAAGACTTCGAGGTCAGAGTTGCTTGTAAAGTTGCAAAAGTTGTATCCACCATCCGTATTGATATGTGATGACATATTGTTGCACCTGGTGGAACAACAGACACTTGACTCTCAACAGCAGGAAACTTGTAAGAAGCCTCACAATGCTGACCACTGTTTTGGTACTGACATTAATCTGCCCACCCATAGCAACTTGGAGAAAACATGCAGTTCATCAACCGGCTCAGCAGGCTGGCAAGTCCAAGTGCAGATAATGAAAGGGTACGTTGCGGACATCGAAGAAATGAACCTAGACCAAGACTTGTCCATTTGTACACCAATTAATAAGTTGCAAATCGTCAATGCTCTATTTTTGCAAACCTACTTATTACATCAATTAATAAGTTGAAAAACATCTAGGAAATAAACCATTTAAATGTCGTGTATTTCAACTTATTAATTGTTGTAATAAGTAGGTTTGCAAAAATAGAGCATTGACGATTTGCAACTTATTAATTGGTGTACAAATGGACAAGTCTTGGTCTAGGTTCATTTCTTCGATGTCCGCAACGTACCCTTTCATTATCTGCACTTGGACTTGCCAGCCTGCTGAGCCGGTTGATGAACTGCATGTTTTGTCCAAGTTGCTATGGGTGGGCGATTAATGTCGTACAAAACAAAGGTCGCATTGTGAGGCTTCTTACAAGTTTCTGTGTTGAGAGTCAAGTGTCTGTTGTTCCACCAGGTGCAGCAATATGTCATCACATATCAATACGGATGGTGGATACAACTTTTGCAACTTTACAAGCAACTCTGACCTCGAAGTCTTGTTTGCAGCCTTTGCTATGGGTGGAACTCCTATCCCGTTTAGCAATGAAATCCAAAATTTCTTCAAAATGATCTTCGGGAATAGAAAGTCGCTTCTTTTCGAACCTCAAAATGATCGTCGGGAAAATTTCATAATAAACAGAGCAGGCTCATGAATATAAAACACCAACACCAACATCATTAGCATTGTAAACTATAATAGGTCACAATTATATAAATAAAATGGGAAATTAATGATAAGAACACAATTTGGAATATTTTTAATTTCATAATAAACAGAGCAGGCTCATGAATATAAAACACCAACACCAACACCAACATCATTAGCATTGTAAACTATAATAGGTCACAATTATATAAATAAAATGGGAAATTAGGGATAATGACACAATCTGGAATATTTTTAAGTAACAGGACAAATACATATTTTTTATAGAGAGAATGACAACTGCATAATTTTTATTGCGAGAAGGACAAACTGGGCAGATTAATGTCAGTACCAAAACAGTGGTCGCATTGTGAGGCTTCTTACAAGTTTCCTGCTGTTGAGAGTCAAGTGTCTGTTGTTCCACCAGGTGCAGCAATATGTCATCACATATCAATACGGATGGTGGATACAACTTTTGCAACTTTACAAGCAACTCTGACCTCGAAGTCTTGATTGCAGCCTTTGCTATGGGTGGAACTCCTATCCCGTTTAGCAATGAAATCCAAAAGTTCTTCAAAATGATCGTCGGGAATAGAAAGTCGCTTCTTTTCGAACCTCAAAATGATCGTCGGGAAAAATTTCATAATAAACAGAACAGGCTCATGAATATAAAACACCAACACCAACATCATTAGCATTGTAAACTATAATAGGTCACAATTATATAAATAAAATGGGAAATTAGGGATAATGACACAATCTGGAATATTTTTAAGTAATATGACAGATACATATTTTTTATAGGGAGAAGGACAACTGCATAATTTTTATGGAAAATTAGGGATAAGGACATAATCTGAATATTATTAAGTTTATATTTTTTATAGGGAGAAGGACAACCGCATAATTTTTATAGCGAAAGGACAAACAAAGTGAATCCCGAAAATCGGTGAATCTCCCAGAATCCCGAAATCGGTGAATTTCGATAGTGAATTTCGACAGTGAATCCCGAAAATTAGTGAATTTCGATATGAATTTTGAAAATTAGTTTTTATGGTGAATTTCGGCGGTGAATTTAAACGGTGAATTTTGAACACAAGTGAATTTCGACAAATGAATAAATAGTTTTGTCCTTTATAAAATTTGCAAAAGACGTTTATCAATTGATGAAATATTTCGTCCTTCTCCCTCATTCCCCCTAATTTTTATAGCGAGAAGGACAAAGTGGCGGATTAATGTCGCACCAAAACAGTGGTCAACATTGTGAGGCTTCTTACAAGTTTCCCGTTGTTGAGAGTCAAGTGTCTGTTGTTCCACCAGGTGCAGCAATATGTCATCACATATCAATACGGATGGTGGATACAACTTTTGCAACTTTACAAGCAACTCTGACCTCGAAGTCTTGTTTGCAGCCTTTGCTATGGGTGGAACTCCTATCCCGTTTAGCAATGAAATCCAAAAGTTCTTCAAAATGATCGTCGGGAATAGAAAGTCGCTTCCTTTCGAACCTCAAAATGATCGTCGGGAAAAATTTCAGAATAAACGGAGAAGGCTCATGAATATAAAACACCAACACCAACATCATTAGCATTGTAAACTATAATAGGTCACAATTATATAAATACAAAAGAAATTTTTCAAATCAGATATGGAGCAATCTAAAGAGCATGGAAGAGTGAAAGTAGGTTCATGCAACACTCATGAATGCAACAAAATCAAATTAATTAATCAACGAAGTGGAGGCTTTTAAAAAGAATAGGATGGATAGGTGTGAGGGACGAAGTCATGACTCATGTTTGGGGTTATTTATCTCTTAAAAGGTGTGAAAATATTTTAGGAATTCACAATTTTTATATTGGACTTGTGAAAAACAGAAGTTTAAAATGTTATAAAATGATGTAAAATGTGATAAAATGTTCCTAATAAAGTTAGATGTAAAGAAAAGAATTCTCGTTCAATAATATTCACTAATAATCCCGAAATGACATTTACATATTTTCGTGAAATTACGGGTATCACATAAATAAACATAATCATGATTGCACCCTTTTTATATGTATGTACCACATAAATGATACATAATCGTGAAGTATTATCATTTGAAGGCGAGGTTGATGGCAAGTTGTATTCATCGGAGTGAATTGAATATAAGTCTCGGGCTTTTGGCAGTGGCGGACCTAGAATGTTTTTTCAACGGGGTCGGTAAATATTTAACACATTAAATAATTTTTTTCACGGGGTCCGAATATTTTTCTATATATAAAATGTAGAGTATTTTTATTTTTAGCGGGGTCTGTGGACCCCCTTTAGTATAACCTAGATCCGCCCCTGGCTCTTGGCATTGATTTTGGGTGGGTGGTTACACGCACCCTTTTTTTTGGTCTCAGGTGGACCTCGAACTCTGGTCAATGCAGGTTATGACATAGTGTTAACTCACCAGGCCGATACCTTGTTGATCACCACATACCACTCCATACATTTGTCAACCGATAATGTATATCAACACGTGATTATTTTCATTAGTAAATTTTCCTCAAAAATCCTAATATATTCAAATAATGAACTCTTTTTCCTTGTTTTAATTTTTTTATTGTTAATGGCACAGTCGATCTATTCGGGACCACAATTCATGCAAATTTCAACTTTATCTAGATCGAAATCTGTTTTCAACCCCTCCAGACTCGAATTTTATGCATAAATTCGACTTTAAAGAGATCGAATTTCTTTGTGATGCCCAACGGTAGATCGACCACCATAGTGCCATTAACATTAACATTAACAACATCAGATTGACCACCTTAGTGCCATTAATATTAACATTCACAGTAGTGGGATTTCATTTGCTTTCTTGACGTTAGGTATTGGATTTTCGAATACCAATGAACTCCATTTACCTAACTATGATTTTTTTTTGAAAGCATATACAGGTGAAGAATCCTTGCCTTTTACTAACCAACTTTGTATAAACATAGATATGTAGGATAGTTGCGGGGACTTTTATGAATCTACAGGATTGCAAACTGAAATTATTTACCTCTTGAGCATCTCATCATATATCTTGTTCCAATCTGCTAAAACTGTGAAGTTAACAATCTTGCAAGAAACAATCCTTGTATACTGTCCAAACATGTTACCGTGCTGGCCTGCTCTACTTAGGTTCGGTGTGTTGAATTCATACTGAGAAGGGACACAGAATTTTCACCCAAATTTAGCACTGATGAGTCTTTCAACCGACCCTATGGTGCCCAATATCGATATAACCAAGCAAAACGCGCTGAAGATTTGAAGAACCACCCAAGTTTTTGTCCAAGAAAGAATCTTTTTTTGCACTAAATACATCTCTAGTGGAAAATAAATCGTCATAGGCCAGAAATTTACAGCTCCTAATACCCCCAACACTTGATTGAAGTAAGGGAAAAGCAGTGCGATACCGGTTGTAGATAACACATACAATGTCCTGAAACAGAGTCTAAAGACATTCAGCTCGAAAGCAGGTAATGATGATGGGAGCAGCTTCAGCTTAAAGTCCTTTGCAAAAGGGCTGTCTGGGAATTTCACACTGAACCATCTTTCGACTAAAGCAAACATTGGCTGACTGTATATCTAAAAGAAAGAATAAAGAACCAAATAGTATGAACATTATTGAGAGGTATGTTGTATTTAACTATGTAAAGAGTGAAATATGGAAATGACATACTCGATATCCGCCTACTAGGTGCAAAATGATGCATGCATTTGCAAAGTTGACAAGCCAATATGGTTCGTAAAAGCCGAATCCTGTTAAGAGGTTGCCCGGTGTGTTGTTTCCAAAGGCAGCATATCCTAAACCTCCACAACAGAGGTAGAAGAACGTGGTAACAATAATGGAAACCATTGATGCCTTTTTCATGGTGTATTGTTCTGATGGAGGGGACTTCAAAGTGTCCTGTAAGAATTTGTGGGTTATAAGGGTCTTTTTCTTATTCAAGAAAAAGTCATGTTCTTGGAAAAGATACCTGAATCTCCAGAACAATTACAGAATACGGATATGCAAAAGCTATATCCCCAAGTGCCAAGAACACTGACCATAGCTTAGTGGCTGAACTTTCTGCTGGGACTCCTGTGATGCTTCCCAAGAATTCCCCATTGACTGCCATTAATCGTGTTGAAAATCCACATTTCAGTTCGTTTTAGGAATCAAGAAAGTACAATTACTTCATATTAAGCTCTTGAAATTAAACAAACAAAAGATGATCCACCAAATTTAATGTAATAATACCTACAATTTGTGCAAGAGCAAGTCCTACTCCAATTAGAGCATATGCGAAAGACATAACTGCTGCAACAATTGAAAGCCATGCCATGTTATGGAAATCAGGAATCTGAGACACAATCACTTGAATCAAGCCAAAAATCAGAGTAAAAACGTAATCTTCATGCCCGCAATCTGCTTGATGTCCTCTTTTATGGTAACAATTCGACTTTTGTATTGCTCTGAAACAAGTATACAAGCATAATATATCAGAAACCCCGACCATTAGTATATGAACATGGTCTATAAATTGGGTTCTGTGGAAGTACATACTCGACACTTTTAGAAGCCGTGATAGTATATGCGACCCCACCTCCATACAAGCTCTGTAGGACAAAAATTCCACATACTCTTTGGTTCTTTTTTCCTGAAATGAATTCTAATCGGTCAAGAGTTTATATTCTAAGATATATTTAGACGGGATGCACGAAAGCTACAAAAACAAAAACAAAAACAAAAGAGTAGTAAAACTTATGTATGTCCTCTGTGACTTACCCAAGTAGAAATCGACAGCATCCAAGAAAGTACGATTCCTGGTTGGTCCATATTCAGGATCAGGGGTCATATAGCAATCACATAGAATGAAAGTTGTAAGCACGGTGATGGCCGCGAAGACGACGATGACAAGGGGGCCTGCCACCCAACCTAGTTGAGCCATACTCCATGCAAGGGATAATACACCTGCCCCAATCACTCCTGTGATTATATGTGCTACTGCAGTCCATGTTGTCCCTTGAAAATTTAATGACACAAGTGCTATCAAATCAGATATCAGACTAATGAAAGGAAATATTCCAATCAAATATTCGTACAAAACGAAGAGGAACACAAAAAACAAATGGGATTACAAAATATTGTAACTAAAGCTGAAAATCGATTGGAGTTTTACTTAAGTCTAGTTATGTTTTTTCAAGCATTAAAGAATCAACTGGTGTTCACCTGCTTTTTGCATGTTGTGGATTGCTGGCAAAACATGATTTCTATAGAGAATGCATCCTTTTACAGGAGGGGAAAAACAGGATTTTGTTTTTAAATTTGGGGGTTAGAAGCAGATAGAAGAAGATAAAGAACAAGCCCCACAATAAAAAATTACTCCACAAAAAAATCCCACATGTCAAATACAAAATCTTGAGCTTTCATATGACCATTTCACAGAACATACAGTCGACATGATTGGGATCACCACAAGCAAATCCAATATCGCCTTTTTGTAACCGAAATCAGGGACTAGTCTTGGTGCGACGATTTTCCCCTCAGCAAGTTTTATCAATGTAACAGTAAAAGCAAGAGCTACACGAAAACAACTGCAAGAGCTAATGCTCAAATATTCAATCTTATCTAAAACACAAAGGGGTGCACAAGAAAAAGCACCAAGACAACCAAAATCAATAGTATCCGATGATCCCACCTCCCGTGATCTAACCATTGATCAAACACCCAAATAGTGTACCAAAACATCACAATGTCATATCTCCCAATATGATTAAATACACTACCAACACACCAGCATAGTTCACAACAATGCAAAATTCTCACAAAATCCGAGCTTTTTTACCTTGCGCAGCTTGTACAACCTCACCATAAGAAAATGCCTTACATTGAATCTAATATCGAAGAAGCAATTCAACACTGACTTCAGATAAAATTCCCATCGAAACTATCAATATAACACCTAAAATCAAACCCAAAACTTTCATTGTGGCAGGCAAGGCCATAATGCCAGCCCCAATAATGGAAGTAGTAAGGTTAAAGACAGCACCATAAAAACCGGATCCTTATTATTTTCCCCGAAAATAAGGGGTAAATTATCAAAGTCAACGTTGTCATCATCAAACAGTAAATCATCCAGATTTTGCTGCTTTACATAATCAAGTTCTGGATCATGGGATCCATACCAAGATGTAAAGTTTCGATCTTTAACTTGGAATTCTACATCTGATGCCTTTAAAATAGCTGATTAATTGCTATCCATCTTTTTATATCTCGATATACAAGAATACGAAGAATAAAACAAAAACGTATGTCCCTCCATTGACAAGAGAGGACTGACCAAAGACTCGATTGGCCCAAAATCACGAATTCCTGAAAGGAGAGACGATTGTGGAATGCTTAACATTTAACAGAACATACAGAATCTCGGTTTCCTTTCTCAAATGCTTAATCAACCTTCTAATTTGTTTCCATGTCTATTTTATCCCCCAAAACTACCCCTTGCTTATTTACTTGAATCCCACTTCATAACAACTCAAGAATCTTGTAATTATCAAAGTAGAATTGAATTTACTTGAATCCCACTTCATAACAACTCAAGAATCTTGTATTTATCAAAGTAGTATTGAATTTAGATAGGATTAAATTAGTTAAAAATACCAGTTCGTTTAGCAGCAGGTTGATCAGAGTGATTGAGTGCATCAAAGCTAGTAAGCAAAGCAGTCCCTTGATCTTCTTCTGCTAAATCATTACCCATTATGCTGAATCTCGTCGATTAATTCTCCATCCTTTTGCGTATAACCATCTTCTTTCCAACGCTGCATTTCATAATACTTGTCCATCTTTTATAAGAAATTATCTTTTTCAAAAAAATTGACGGAAGTCGTTTTCTACTATGATCCACCAATCGAATTGCACACCACTAATTGCTCATACTTTTGACACCACTTATTATGCCGAAACCCACCCGTCTTTTTCAACTATTTTTGTGAAACCCTGCGTTACTTTGATCTAGATGGTTTCAACAAGTTGAAAGAAAAACATAAATTATAAAGATCAAGAAAAAAATTTAAGATGTTGCCCGTAAAAATCGATTGGCCATCATGACTTGAGTGAACTTTGAATATCGCCGTGTCTCACATGCCATGATGACCAAATATATGTTAAAATAATATGAATCAAGTCCGAGCACTCGGTTATTTTTATGAGAATCACTATATTTTATCTTTAAAATAATATCAAATAGTGTTATTTGTTTATAAGGATGTGTTTTGCGACTTAATTAGACACTTAGGACACAATTAAAAAATCATTAGTTATAAGGACAAAATAAAACTTGTTGGACTAAATTAACCCTATATACTCATTCTGTTTAAAAGAAAGCAGCTTCATCCTCTCCTCTCACTGCCGAACATTCAGATCCACCCTTGGTGAAATTTTAATCGATCGCGAAGAGCGGCGATCTGTTGCGGAAACTTGAGATAGAGTAGTTCCAGTTGAGATTGATTATACATGTTCGGAGAATTTCTCTAATGAAGACTTCTCGGGTGAGTGCGAGTGCGACTACGGCTACTCCTCGGCATTTTCGAGCTCTTGTATGATACCCACACACCTAAATTTCTGTTTGATATTTGCTTTTCTTGTATACACGGATAAGCATAGGATTTTTCTAAAATTTGTAGCTTTGTCTAATTGTATTTATGTGCGAATTCGGGGACAAGCTATGTCATGACTTTCTCGTTTCTTCCGTTTCAATTCGACCCCTAATTTGCATTTTAGTTTTCCCTCAAAACAATTATACGGTGGTTGCTTTCTAGCAGGGGCTTGTTATTAGAAGTTTGAGTATCAGGTGGATGCAGACAGGCTTATGGTATCTTTTTTTTTTTCATGCCATTTTAAATCAATGGCTTTATGTTGCAAATTTCTGTTCTGTTTTTGTGTGTTTGTTGTGCCTGTTTTCATGATGTTTTTTTTCCAAGCCAATGCTAGGTGCAGTTACAAGAGGTTGAAGGGCATTCTTGAGTTTCCAAGACAGCATTTTTCTGATGAATGCCACTGGTTACTAGAGAATATCTTAATAGATAGTCATTTTAGAGTGTATTTCCTTTTTCATTTTGGACATGTAGACGGGTTTATGATGTTTGGCTGTTACAGCTCCTTCTGGTACTACTGGTTTGAATGAGGGTTCTCATTTGCAGATAAAAGTGTTTGAGAAAGGAAAGAACAATTTATGTATGTATGATTGGTGTAGTGACATGAATTTGATGGTAGGTTTGTGTATGATTTGTAATAAAATTGATGGAGTGACATTAATGTCACTGCATTTTCTTTTTTTCTTAGCGTTGTTGCTTATTACATTGAAGCCTTTGTCTTTAGTTGTCATTTCTTTAGGTATAATCACTTTATAAAGTATACATTCTTGAAATTCAACGGCATCATGCAATCTGTAGAATTTCTTGTCATACGATGCATAATGGCTTAAAAACCACATTCATAGTGACCGAACTCTTGGCCGATGTCACTGCATAAATTGTTGATGTCACGCATATTTATTATCGATGTCACTGCATAAAATGCCGATGTCACTGCATAAATTGCCGATGTCACTGCATAAATTGCCAATGTCACTGCATAAATTATTGATGTCACTGCATAAAATGTTGATGTCACTGCATATCTGATTGCCGATTCACTGCATAAATTGTTGATGTCACGCATATATGATTGCCGATGTCACTGCATAAAATGTTGATATCACTGCATATATGATTGCCGATGTCACTGAATAAAAATATGTAGTAAGGTGAAAGATTTATGTTGATCGTAGTTTTATATCAAAAGATATATCGATTTGAAGTCGATTTTATGAAGAAAAGAAATTGATTTTATGAAATTAAGTCGGAAAAATATCAAATGTCATCATGGTGTTGGTTCATCAAATGTCACTGCATCCCGGTGTCTCTGCATCGGGGGTGGCCACTTCATCGCGGTGTCTCTGCATCGGGGGTGGCCACTGCATCGCGGTGTCTCTGCATATATGATTGCCGATGTCACTGCATAATTGTTGATGTCATTCATATATGATTGCTGATGTCACTGCATAAAATGTTGATGTCACTGCATATCTGATTGCCGATGTCACTGCATAAATTGTCAGTGCATCAAGGTGGTCACGGCATCGCGGTGGTCGATGCGTCGCGGTAGTCAATTATCGGGGGTGGCCAATGTATCGCGGGTGGTCACTACATCCATGGTGGTCACGACATCGCGGTGATCAATGCATCGGAGTGCTCACACCATCGCGGTGGTCAATGGATCGTAAAAAAAAAAAAAAAAAAAAAAAAAAAATAGAGTTTCAACGCCTGCTTTCTTTAAATAAAAAAAAATGGAAAAATAAATAAAAAAGTTTGAGCGCCTTCTCTCTAAAATTAAAATTAAAAAAAAAAAAAAAAAGACACAGCAACTTGAAGCGCCTGCTTTATTGTTCCGAAATTTGAGCGTCTCTTTGTATTTATTAATTGAGGGTAAATTAGTCCGTGTATTAATATTATGTTCTTATAACTAAGTGTTTGTTTTGAATGTCCTTTTTGTCTAATTAAGTCCAATATATGTCATTTTCAATAATTGTCCCTATAAAATAATACATATTATCATTTTACAATATCTTAATTCAGAAATCTTCACAACAGTATCTTTATCTTTATCCCTATAACATTTTAAATGATATTAAATAATACATATTCTACCTCATAACTCTATTCATACACATTAAATATTTATTATTTCACTCCAGCAGCATCCCTATCCTTATCCCTATAATTTTTAATAATTAAATATGTTTAGGGACGTGAATAGTGCATCATCACAAGTAGGGATGCACTGTTCATATCCCTAAAAATAAATAGGGATAAAGATTCTCCTGTGAGAGCTAATTGGGGTAAACTCTACTTTTTATCTTCATTTTAGGGATAGGACATCGTATAGGGCTTCTGCTACGAATGCCCTAAGTTTACAGGTTCGGTGAACAGCTTCGTAAATGAAAATCATCTTCGGTGCGGTGGGAGGTCTGTATGGTGGAGTTCCATGTTACGTCAGTACCAGAGGTGTAACGCACCGCTCCCAGATACCGAGTCCTTATCCGGGAACGAAACGTTCGGCACGTATAATATAAATAAATTCAATATTATACCTAAATATTTACTACGTCGTACCGAGTTTAGCAAACGGAAGCTAAAAAGACTCGGCAAAACATCGTAAATGCTGCTAAGAAAGGAATACAAACCGACTTTGGCTGAATTGTTTAATTTACAGCAACAAAAGGGTCCAAAGTTTACAACATACGATGTCTAAAAGAAAAATACAACACTTATCTTACAAACTTGAAATAAAAGTACAACATTTACTATAAAAGTAAAAAGAAAGCATCATCACAGATCAACGTCATCAAACCATCATTGAACTCCTCAACGATCTCAAAGCTAACATGTTCGTCTTCTCACCCCAAAAAGACACAAAACAACATATGCAATTGAGGTAAGTACAAAGTAATTTGCAAGAGAAAGAAGCTAATGTATAATTAAGTCTTACATCGAAAGATTCATATTATTATTATTATTAAGTTATCTTTGTGAGACCGACTCAAACTCTAGGAATCACTTCATGCTCATCAACATGTCGTGACTATTGGTTTCTAGCTTAACTTATATTTGTTACAATCGTATTCAAGGGCACTACGCATGGTGTTCACTCACCACAAAGTATCTAGGTGCAACATATTGGTGGATCACACCAATAACCACGGAAGTCTATTTTAGTAGACTCCGATAGTGCATGCGTTCGGCGAAGTCCCCCTGCCATTCAGCAGTTTATAGGCCACCAGAGTTATTCACTTTATCTGACCGCCCACACATTGCGATATAGGCAGTGCCTTACCAAGAACTATGAATTCACCCTCTTAGACCAACAAAACATTATCAAACCTTGATAAATCCATACTTAGGGCTAGATTCATACCTTCTCAAAGTCCCAACTTTTCTGTATCACCAAGATACTCTCTTCCCGCTGATTCTGAGCCTTCAAACGATTCTGAAATCCGACAAACGATGATCAAGATCCTTTGAAAACTCTTATGTTTGCTTTTCTGTTTTCTTTTCTTTTCTTTGATGCCAAAGTTCGAACTTGAACCTTGAACTTATGACAACTCCCAAGAGTTATGGGGAGTTTATATTGTAGAAAATAACTCCGAATGAGTTATTACATTGAAAGTCCCTTTAATTTCATTTTAAACCCATTAAAGCCCCATAAATACTAATTTTTCCAAAACTAATATTTCTTTTACCAAGACTTTAATCCACAAATATTGAAATATAACACTCCGTTCTGTAAAAATACACGTCTGTCCTTTTACGAAATGTCGGGATATTACATTCTTCCCTACTTAAGAGGAGTTTCATCCTCGATACTCGAACGTGCTCAATCTGTTGACCTTCCTTAGCACAAACCAAAACCCAAGCTTCTATTGTTTCCCACTAACAACAACTAACCAATTCTGATCTTGCTAACCACTCAACCAAAACTTTACCGATTCCCAAATTGAGCCAACCCTTGTATACCCAACTCAAAACTAATCAACCACAACTTGAACCACTAAAACCACACTAACCACTCTTGTACTCATCTTCCCTTCTCAGGAAGAACACTTTCTTAGTTCAACAGTCCAAATAGACAAACTCTTGGGTAGCCAACCTATACAAAGAGACATACCAAGTCCGTAGAATCCAAAACTATAACCTTATTCTTGCAACGGTGGATTCCAACACAACCAACCATTTGTAAAACATCCTAGCAACCTTGATTACTCTATCCAAAAGTGTTGTAACAACCAAGAGATCCTTGAGGTTATTCTTACTAAAACTGAGGTGGGGTACCTGATTCTGAAACCAAACAACATGTTCCAACTGACTCACAACTGTTTGCCCCAGGTCTTGAACCGTACCACTCGCTTCTTACTAAGCCCTAGAACTTCCAAACTTACCAACACAAGTATCTCTGAGGTTAACTACCATTCTGAAGGATCATGAAGGATTATAATGTTACTAGGCGGTCTAAAGAGATCTTATCTTAAGGAATGAAGCCTAGGAAAGCAATGAACGCTTCTCTCTGATACCAACTTTAACGCCCCGCTCTCAAATACCGAATCCTTATACGGGAACGAAACGCTCGGCACGTATAATATTAAATAAATTCAATATTATACGTAAGCCTCTACTACGTCGTATCGAGTTTAGCAAACGGAAGCTAAAAAGACTCGGCAAAACATCGTAAATGCTGCTAAGAAAGGAATACAAACCAACTATGGCTAAATTGTTTAACTTACAACAACAAAAGGGTCCAAATGTTACAACGTACGATGTCTAAAAGAAAGACTTGTCTTACAAACTTGAAATAAAAGTACAACATTTACTATAAAAGTAAAAAAGAAAGCATCATCACGGCATCAGCGTCATCAAACCATCATTGAAATCCTCAACGAGCTCAAAGCTTACATGTTCGTCTTCTCACCCCAAAAGCACACAAAACAACATATGCAATTGAGGTAAGTACAAAGTACTTTGCAAGAGGAATAAGCTAATGTATAATTAAGTATTACAATGAAAGGTTCATATTATTATTATTATTATTAAGTTATCTTTGTGAGACCGACTCAAACTCTAGGGTTCACTTCATGTTCATCAACATGTCGTGACTATTGGTTTCTAGCTTAACTTATCTTTGTTACAACCACATTCAAGGGCACTATGCATGGTGTTCACTCACCACGAAGTATCTGGGTGCAACATATTGGTGGATCACACCAATAACCACGGAAGTCTATTTTAGTAGACTCCGATAGTGCACGCGTTCGGCGAAGTCTCCCTGCCATTCAGCCGTTTATAGGCCAGCATAGTTATTCACTTTATCTGACCGCCCACACATTGCGATATACGCAGTGCCTTACCAAGAATGACATGTTGTTTAATCTTTTAACTACACAAGTATATTTGTTATTATGTTGTTAACTAGCCACCTAAGTGTTTTCAAATCAGCTCCTTCACATCTACTACTCTCTTTCCAAGACCACTAGACATGGGCAAGGCCTAGCATATACACAGACATTGATGAATACTAATTCATCAAAGCACAAGCCAATCATACTCTTCTGACGGTCCCGAACTTCAACTCTATGGAAGAGTACATCCGGTGCCGGAACTAAATGCATCTAAAGCTTAATCAAGGCTTGTTCATGTTTATTTAATGTTATTAGATCAAGAAACAACATTTAAAACTAGACTTTGGGCTCAAAACTGACTAAACACAAAAAAGACAAGTCCAGTGCGCCCACACAAGATTCAGTGCGCTTGCACTGGCCAAACATAGACTTTCTGCCAGGCTGGTGTTCCCACACTGGCCTCAGTGCACTCGTACTAGCTTCTGGTGCACCCGCACCAAGCCTCGGTACCTAAAAAATGACTTTCTGCCTCCCGGTGCGCCCGCACCAGCATCTGGTGTGCCCGCACCAAGCATAGAAACTCCCAAAAACTCAGTTTTATGCATCTAAAAGATCTCCACTCGATTCAAACAAGTTCAACACCAACAGGCACAACAAAACAACAGAAAAGCATCAGTTTTATATAACTAAACATCACATACTTCTCTAATACAAGTAGGCATGATTTCAATCATTAAAACACCGCAAATTATACCCAAAACACAACCTTAACAACATAAGACCTTAATCAAACATTAGGAAGAGCCCCTTACCTTATAAGCAAGCAAAACCTAACCGAAACCTTCAGAAATCTGCAGCACTTGAGAAGACTTCAACTAAAACCTATTTGATCACTATTAAACTTGGATTAATTGATGATAAAAAACTTCTAAACTATTAGAACTATGAATTCACCCTCTTAGACCAACAAAACATGATCAAACCTTGATAAATCCAAAGTTAGGGCTAGATTCTTACATTCTCAAAGACCCATCTTTTCTGTATCACCACGCTACTCTCTTCCTGCTGATTGCGAGCCCTTCAAATGATTCTAAAATCCGACAACTGATGATCAAGATCCTTTGAAAACTCTTATGTTTGCTTTTCTGTTTTCTTTTCTTTGATGCCAAAGTTTGAACTTGAACCTTGAACTTCTGACAACTCCGAAGAGTTATGGGGAGTTTATATTGTAGAAAATAACTCCCAATGATTTATTACATAGAATGTCCCTTTAATTTCCTTTTAAACCTTCATAAATGAAAATCATCTTCGGTGCGGTGGGAGGTCTGTATGGTGGAGTTCCCTATTGTGTCAGTACCAGAGGCTCATCACAATCTCACGAAACATGAATCTCTCGAAAGCAATGTTGTCGTGTTTATACATGTTTATCTTCCAAAAATTCTCTAGCCTCACCAGAAATATCATACATTTCCACTCAGATATCCACCGTAAAATACTTCCATACCTGTTGATGAGCTAAAATTTACCCCTCAAAAATACATTTATAAAAGCTAGTAACTGTGGGTAAACTAACTCTCTAACTGGCAGAGTACCAGGTCGATTGTTAGAATAGCTACAGGAGTACGAGGTCGATCCCAAGAGAAATGTGGTTGTGAGTACCAAAGCGAACGTAGAACTTAGTCTAGGCGATCAAAGTTTAGGTGGAGTGTTTATAACTAATGCAAAAAGTAAAGATTATTCTAACGAGATTAAAAAGCATAGCCGAGTTATGATCCAACAGGTTATCTCCCCACAGGAAAAACTTGATAAGGAGTGTGTTTTATCGAGTTCAGTTTATATGATATTCACGGGTGTTAACTCTCTATTTCTGGTGTTAAGGTCTGAACAACTCTCACTTAACCCTCATACTAGGTTTATTAACCCTCCCTTTAGAGAGCTAACTTGCCTAACATGGTTGACCGGAATAAAAAGCTGCTGAAAAACCTCACAAAAACATAGTTTTAACGTATCACTTAGATTGTCAATCTAACGATTAAGGATATGTTTTAGTGATTCTAATACATGTTCCATTCATCTCGTAAATATAAGAATCTCACATAAGCATAGTCCTGACCTGTCACTCAGATTGTCAATCTGATAATCAAGACTATGATTAGTGATACTCATATCCCACATCTCACCGCAAAATACATTTATAAGCTTGATGTAACAATGAATAAGGTTGTCAATCTCATTCAAAGTTATTAACATGATCAAAACAAGTTTTAAAACATAAACGTTTATCATAAAAACGTTTAATTAAGCACAACACAACTCCCATCTCGTCTCCCGAGGGTTGATTTCACCCGTTTTCACATATTTCGGCTATGAAAAGTTTAGCTACCCATATAAACGGATTCTCACGTCAACATGTCATGGATTAAAATGGCGGGAAGTTTTACATAATAGCCTTCATCAATATGGCGAATTCTATTAAAACCAAATTAAAACCGAAATCCAATCATTTGTCGATTCTCATATATATGGATACTACTACGTATACATATATATATATATATATAACGAGAATGAAAGAAACAAGAAACAACAAGAAAGAAATAACTAGATATAGATATAACAATAATAAGAAAAAACAAACTTACTATTATAACAGAGATATCTTCGATTACATATAATCGAAGATACTTGATATTACAACGATTTCAGCAACACCGAACTTCTGATAATTCCCCGAGCATTACAACGATACTAATATTACTAAATTTATTTCGGCATAAGGCCTTATTTACAACCTAAAAACTAAAGAAAATAAGAAAGAGATATATATATATATATATATATATATATATATATATATATATATATATATATATATATATATATATATATATATATATATATATGTATATATATATTATGGTGCACTCTCTGTTGCTCTCCGAATGCTCTTATATATAGGCAAAGTTCCAGGGGCTGGACCAGTCCTTGATATGGCCGGACTGGTCCGGCCTAATGATGACATTCAGCCCCCTTGATCATCTAAGTTACGGATATAAATTTATATATTTGAATAAAACTTCTAAAATTCATATCTTGAGTTCTAGACCTCCAAATGACATGATTCAAGAGGCATTGGAAAGCTCGTTGAAAAATCTACAACTTTCATGAAGGACTCTTCTTCAGAAAATGTCTTTTTGATGGGCCATTCGCTCGTCGAAGATATTTCTCGATTTCCACTAAATCGAATCGATTAGCCACTTGACCACTTGACTTAATGATACTTGAGTTTTAGAAGTCTGATTGAAATGATTCAAAATGCGTTGGAAAGCTCTTTCAAAGATCTACAACTTTCATTAAGGACACTTCTTCAGAAAATGCCGTTTTAATGAGCCATTTGTTCGTCGAAGATATAATTCGTTAGTGATACCACTAACCACTGAGCCACTTGACCACTTGAGTTAGTGGCACACTCTTATATCCCTAAAAATACCTCTTTTAGGCCTCAAAACGTGTCATTACTCGGGATTTTGGTCAACCTATAATTCTGCAATAAACCACCAAAATACCAAACGTAAATCCGACACGACACTCCGGTTACTAAACCGGTACAAAAACTAATAAAAACACATAAAAACACGATATTTTATAAAATATTCATGACTTATATATTTTTATGAAATTTAGGAATTAAAGACTCGAAATGATACAAAAGTGCTCAATATAATATCTGAAACGGGGTGAAAGTTATAAAAATAACAGTGAATTTTTCCGTCATCACAACCCCCCACTTAGCTTTTGGTCGTCCTCGAACAAAATAAGCGATAAAATAAAATGAATGAGGAAAAATTCATGAAGATAAGATATTAATGATAATCAGATGATGCAACCATTCGAATCATAACTTCACGTTAACCGCAATATAAATGTATAACAGAGTGCGTGTGTGACAAGCCTTTTCAATTTCCACTATCCTCTCTTGAATAATTCAAGCAAACGCACAAATATCCATTCAGACAGTCCTAATGATTTTCCTAGGTATAGGCGGTAACAGTTCCACACAACGTCCTCATGTGTACTTATTAGGATAATCCCTAAATCATATCATTCAGTTTATACTGGGGATAGTCAGAAGATAACTAGGTTGTTTTTTTTTTTTTTTTTTCATAGGACACTAACATATCCGAACTCATTGCCAAAATCGACTATCTTTCAAGCATCATGAGGTGAGATGAATACATCAATACCTATCTAACTTTTCACTTAATTTCACATGTGTAGCATATGCCCTCATTCCCAGCAATAGGATGTTTCGTGATAACACCCTAGCTGGACTACTATCATCAGGCAGTCGGGAGCTTTTAAACCTCATAGTGATAGAGGACGTTTCGTGATAACGCCCTACTACACTCAAATCATTGGTAGCTACATCCGGCATATAAATAGCTCACTTATTTTGACATTCTTTCTATCACATTCAAAGATATTCACAGTACATGTTCAGAAATTAGGTACTAAGCTACTGCTATTTCTAGGATAAACCACTAGAATACTGAATGTGTACAGTTTAAAATTTTCGCTTCAATATCAAAGGCTTATGTGAAGGAATTCATGTTACACAAATAAATTTAGGCTAAAATGCACTTACGGTTCACATTGGTTATACATATCCAAATTGATCATTACATCTTTAAATCCATGAAATATATACCTTATACGATTATTTTAATCAACTAAATAATGCTCGAAAAAGAATCAAAAACTAAGGGTTTAAACACTTACTGCCATTTCTATACCAACCATACTCTACCCCCCACTTACGATTTTACATTATTCCCAGAGATAGAGAAAAGACTTAGCTGATAAATCTGGCAGAAAGGTGCTATCGAATCCCGTAACAGCCATGAGAAAGCACGTCCCTAATCCCTGTACCAAAACAACCAAAACAAAGCAAACACGGGACATGGTCCTCGTGCCAAAATATGCAAAAGGGATATGGGAATAATAAGATAATGGCCCTGTTACGTCAGAAAATTCGATAGGCAATATATATATAGCTTTAGATGGAAAAATAACCCACACGGGTAAAGCACAGAACATCTAAGCATATACGTATCACATGAGCATATATCATAGTCAAGTCGGCTATTCCTAGATTCATTTTTATTACACACGCTTTTATTAAGGTGGGAATACTCACCACTATACTACAACGACCAGAAATTTGAAACAGACTAGATCATAAAATGAAATGTGTGAAAGAGTATTGAGTCTTTTATACCCAGATCCTCAAGGGTTCAATAACCTAAGTCCAAGAAATGATGCATTTGAATTTTATCTTTTTTCTCCATTGGGATTTTCGGATAACCACCTAATCGTTCCCTTTTAATGACATTCAAACATTCATCCTGAGACTTGGTTGTGCTTTGTGTTCATCTTTCATACGATTCTACATTTCATTCGACTAGGCTTATCCAAATTATTATTATTTAACGGGCCCTCCCGGTAGCGCTTTTGTTTAACGTCGTTTGCTCGATAGGGTGACTCTATACAGACTCAATCAACCAAAATCCGAACTTAAGAAGATCAACAGCTTAAGAAAAGTGATCAAAGCGAGAACCATCGAAATTAAATTGTCTAGAAACGTACCTCGTTTGGCCCTCGATGTTATCTCCTCCCAGCCAGAGTATCAGCCTGTCGAACCATCTTCTTTTGAAAATCACCATAAAGCTCATCCATTGGGGAGTATATGAACTGAATCGCAAAAAATTCATCCTCACAGAGTGGACGAATATAGTAATCCGGGACCGTCATATCAACTATTACCAACTTTCCCAGTGGCTTTACCGAAGATGGCCGATCAATCTCTTGCTCCTCTAACTCTGAAATCTCATTATAGCAAACTGAATCATCAACCTCACTCTCAACCTGAACTTCTTCAATGGTTACATCATCATCCTTAACCACCTCTATTGCACGTTTTTCCTGCTCAAACCCCATTATTTCAATCAATTGCACCACCCTCTCTTGAAGATTTCTTATGGCGGAGTCAGTACTTATCTTGAACTCTTGCATGTCCAGCAGTCGCTCTTGCAAGATCTGGTCCAATCGCTCTAGTTGTTCCATTTGACTCGTCGGTAAAACTTTCTTGTGGCGCGGGAACAAACTGATCATACTGACTTTGATTCATCGGAGGTGGGTAGCAGGTTTCTTGCCATTCCAGACACTGATCAGGTGGCTGAATATGGGTGAAGCTATCAACATGCTGAGTATGATCACCGTAATCCTGATAAGCACTAGGGTTCGGGGAACCCTCAAAATGTTGTGGCTCATAACTCGAATAACCATAATTCTGGTCCTGGTTACTCTGCTGTTGATATTGAGGCCGAGGCACATACTGTTGTTGATAGCATTGTTCAGGTGCCTGAGGTTGGTAGGAGTATTGTTGTTCAGGTGAGTAGTATTGATTGAAAAATCCATCCATTTAAGCTCAAACTGCAAGATCTCAGAAAACAACAAGAAAACAATAAAATTTTTCTTTTTTCTTTTTATTTTTCGTTTTTTTTATATGGTAGCCGAAGGCCCTAAGCCCCAGTTCTAGCTGGACTTACAAGATATCAACCTAATATAACAACCCCGTAAAGAGATTGGGTTGAGTACCAGAGTCGTATTCAAACCGAGTTCAGGACAATATCACTTCAGCATCCCAAGACTCTTATCAAAATAAAATAAAGATAATAAAAACCTAGGCCCAAGCCTTCGGTTCACTTACAAGATATCACAACAATATCACACATTTCCCCGGCAACGGCGCCAATTTTTGATGAGCTAAAATTTACCCCTAAAAAATACATTTATAAAAGCTCGTAACTGTGGGTAAACTAACTCTCTAACTGGCAGAGTACCAGGTCGATTGTTAGAATAGCTACAGGAGTACGAGGTCGATCCCAAGAGAAATGTGGTTGTGAGTACCAAAGCGAACGTAGAACTTAGTCTAGGCGATCAAAGTTTAGGTGGAGTGTTTATAACTAATGCAAAAAGTAAAGATTATTCTAACGAGATTAAAAAGCATAGCCGAGTTATGATCCAACATGTTATCTCCCCACAGGAAAAACTTGATAAGGAGTGTGTTTTATCGAGTTCAGTTTATATGATATTCACGGGTGTTAACTCTCTATTTCTGGTGTTAAGGTCTGAACAACTCTCACTTAACCCCATACTAGGTTTATTAACCCTCCCTTTAGAGAGCTAACTTGCCTAACATGGTTGACCGGAAAAAAAAGCTGCTGAAAAACCTCACAAAAACATAGTTTTAACGTATCACTTAGATTGTCAATCTAACGATTAAGGCTATGTTTTAGCGATTCTAATACATGTTCCATTCATCTCGTAAATATAAGAATCTCACATAGGCATAGTCCTGACCTGTCACTCAGATTGTCAATCTGATAATCAAGACTATGATTAGTGATACTCATATCCCACATCTCACCGCAAAATATATTTATAAGTTTGATGTAACAATGAATAAGGTTGTCAATCTCATTCAAAGTTATTAACATGATCAAAACAAGTTTTAAAACATAAACGTTTATCATAAAAACGTTTAATTAAGCACAACACAACTCCCATCTCGTCTCCCGAGGGTTGATTTCACCCGTTTTCACATATTTCGGCTATGAAAAGTTTAGCTACCCATATAAACGGATTCTGTCAACATGTCATGGATTAAAATGGCGGGAAGTTTTACATAATAGCCTTCCGTCAATATGGCAGAATTCTATTAAAACCAAATTAAAACCGAAATCCAATCATTTGTCAGATTCTCATATATATGGATACTACTACAGATACATATATATATATATATATAACGAGAATGAAAGAAACAAGAAACAACAAGAAAGAAATAACTAGATATAGATATAACAATAATAAGAAAAAACAAACTTACTATTATAACAGAGATATCTTCGATTACATATAATCGAAGATACTTGATATTACAACGATTTCAGCAACACCGAACTTCTGATAATTCTCCGATCATTACAACGATACTAATATTACTAAATTTATTTCGGCATAAGGCCTTATTTACAACCTAAAAACTAAAGAAAATAAGAAATAGATATATATATATATATATATATATATATATATATATATATATATATATATATATATATATATATATATATATATGGTGTATATATATATTATGGTGCACTCTCTGTTGCTCTCCGAATGCTCTTATATATAGGCAAAGTTCCAGGGGCCGGACCAGTCCTTGATATGGCCGGACTGGTCCGGCCTAATGATGACATTCAGCCCCCTTGATCATCTAAGTTACGGATATAAATTTATATATTTGAATAAAACTTCTAAAATTCATATCTTGAGTTCTAGACCTCCAAATGACATGATTCAAGAGGCATTGGAAAGCTCGTTGAAAAATCTACAACTTTCATGAAGGACTCTTCTTCAGAAAATGTCTTTTTGATGGGCCATTCGCTCGTCGAAGATATTTCTCGATTTCCACTAAATCGAATCGATTAGCCACTTGACCACTTGACTTAATGATACTTGAGTTGTAGAAGTCCGATTGACATGATTCAATATGCGTTGGAAATCTCTTTCAAATATCTACAACTTTCATTAAGGACACTTCTTCAGAAAATGCCGTTTTAATGAGCCATTTGTTCGTCGAAGATATAATTCGTTAGTGGTACCACTAACCACTGAGCCACTTGACCACTTGAGTTAGTGGCACACTCTTATATCCCTAAAAATACCTCTTTTAGGCCTCAAAATGTGTCATTACTCGGGATTTTGGTCAACCTATAATTCTGCAATAAACCACCAAAATACCAAACGTAAATCCGACACGACACTCCGGTTACTAAACCGGTACAAAAACTAATAAAAACACATAAAGACACGATGTTTTATAAAATATTCATGACTTATATATTTTTATGAAATTTAGGAATTAAAGACTCGAAATGATACAAAAGTTCTCAAAATGATATCTGAAACGGGGTGAAAAGTTATAAAAATAACAGTGAATTTTTCCGTCATCACCTGTGTGCGATACGTCCAACCATATCAAATGGCTCTATTACCGGGAAATTACGTTTTCGAACAATTTTTCCGGTCAGATCCACCTCCCAAAAAACGGTTTTACGGCGATTCTGAAGAGCTAAAACCGCCACATTTAGGATTTCCGGCAAAGGAAACCATCCACCTTTTGGTTTTCCGGCGGAAAACCTCCAGATCTAGAAATATTCATTCAGGTATGGCTCGAATGTACCTTGGATCTACCTCAGATTCTTTAGATCTACATCATTTCATTCATAAATTCACCCGATCTACCTCGGATTCTTCGAATCTACCCTGTCTACCGGCGTGTTTTGCAAACCTCCATCGGCAACTTCATCTCCTTGAAGAATACGATGGCCAAATCTAGATCTGCCAGCGCACCTATCTAAGATGATCTTTCTCCTCCGCCAGGCAGGAAAACCGGTCAGAGCTCTACTCTGGTTGCCGCTGGGATAGAGGGTGGTCGCGCTCCAACACACCAGTCTCAGGGTGACCAGAACACCATGTCACCTCTAACACCAACGGATCCGGCACAAAGATATATTCGGTCTTTTCTTGTTGGAAGGGCCAAATCTAAAGAGGCACTTGAGACCGTCACCGGCCAGAGATCAAAAAATGAGGTCGCTAGGACTTCCCGAAAAAGACATACTCGTGAGCTGTCCCTGAACGTGGAGGTGGTTACACATCAGAACCCTTTATACGGCTGCGCTACTCGCCCACGCCGTATACATGAATAAAATGTTGCACACAAACCTGGAACTTCTGGCCCTAGGGCTACTTGCTTGGCCGATCAAATATTTCACTCCGCCGGCAAAAATCGACAGATATGCCGGGCTTCCGTCTCAATCACATGGCACTCCTTCTCATCGCTCTGGCAGGGAACGGAGTAGTCATTCATCTTCTGAGCGGTCTCTATGACACAAATCTACTCTAGCTCGCTTCGGACCTGTGAGCAGTGAACGTGTTGTGGCATAGGAACGAGAGGGCAACAAGTTTTAGTCTTCCCCGGCAACGTGCCCGCAAGATTGGGGGAGAATCAAGGTGAGTCTCACTACCGATCTAAGAGATCTAGGTCAGATAACGTTTTTAAACATTCCGGCTCAGGCACACTCGAAGACCAGGTTGCCAGACTCCAGAAATAGGTAAAGGACCTGTAGAAAGCTAAAATTAGAAAGGAAGACAACCTGTCTTGGGGAACCTGCGTCCTCGCCGATTGAAAATTAGAGGTAGCGCCAGAAAGGGCACACTACCCCACTTTCCAAAGCTACACATGGACGACATGCCCTTACGAATGGCTCTCATCTTTTCAGAGCAAGGTCTCCCTGAAAAAAAGAATCAGTACGCGTGGTGCATCATCTTTTTAGAAGCCATACAGGATAAGGCACCATCCTTGATCTGCAATCTGCCACCCAAGTTGATCTACTCATGGTCCGACCTGCACACCAAGTTCATCGTAGAGTTCAAGCAGCAGATCAGCCGAAGAAAACACAGGCCGACCTATACTAGATCCGGCAAGGGGTTGGTGATTCGAATCGAAGATATTACGAGCGATTCATCAAGGTTTATGATTTGACAAGAGGTTTGAGCGACAACATGGTCATGACCTCATTCCAGAGTGGCATAGCCAAAGGCTATCTGAAATCAGAGTTTGCATTCCAACATCTAGAGAATCTGCAAGAGATGCTTTCCTTCGCACGAAAATCAAGCGCTTCTGAGCCCGCACAGTCATCAAGCAAGGGCAAGGATAAGGAAAGAACTGAGCCAAACCTGCCCAACAAGGGTGCTAGCAGAAATCGAGACATAAAAAAACCCAAAAAAATCAAGGAGGAGCATTTCACGCATCTCAACACTCTCATCGAACATATTATTAATGAGGTGAGGGACGAGCTGCCCAATCCTCGACCAATGAAGCCCGGTGCATGGGGAGAACGTGATATGTCAAAGTATTGCGACTACCATAAGGACCATAGGCACACCACCGAGTCTTGTCGCATTCTGAAAATAGAGATCAATAAATTGGTCGCCCGTGTGGTCCTTGACAGATTCAATCGGGATGAGGATAACGCTAATCGAGGCAATCCCCAAGTGCGTCAGCACAAGAGAGAGATAAACGTTATTACAGAACCTCCCCCAACAACAATCAGCTTAAGAGTCAGATATTCTCTCTTAACAAGAGCATCGAAAAGCCAGCCATCCTACGCGGGCGCTAGAAACCGATCTCGTTCACCCTTAGCGAGCGGGTCGACATCCTATAAGCTCTAGATGTGCCGATCTTCGTGTCGGCTATGGCTAACAACGCCTTGGTACATCGTAATTTGATCGACACGGGAGCCTGCCATGACATTCTCTACTATGACTGCTTCAAACAGCTTGGCTTCCGTGACTCGCATCTCCGACCATATCATGGCACCCTTGAAGGATTCAACAACGACAACGTACAAGTCAATGGCGCCATCAATCTCGAAATAAGAATGGGCGACGACGAACCATACATAACTGAGAAGGTAAATTTTCTGGCCGTGGATCTCTGTTCAAATTATTAAATGATCCTGGGAATCCCGGCTCTCAGAAAATTCCAGATGGTCATCTTTATTCCACATCAGAGAGCCAAGTTTTACACCGGTAACATGGTCAGGGTTGTATTCGGTCGGCCTTAGAAAATGTTTTAATACATCCGAAAATCTCAGTCTGAGGCGCGGATCGAAACAAAAAGGGTCCGCACCGAACAAACAAAGATTTTGGTGGGGTTTAGTCAGGTGAATATAGTATAAGAGCTCGTTCCTGCAGACATCAAATAAGAAAATCTTCAAGTACGGGATGATACATATTTCACTGCTGAGGGTGAATTGATCGAGGTTGTGATAAACGAGGCACCCCCTGAACAGAAAGTCAAAATAAGGGCTTATTTGTCCGATTAGGAAAGGGAAAATCTCATCTCTCAACTTAAATCCAACCTAGACGCTTTTGCATAGGTTGTGACGGATGAGGGGGTTGAGCCAAAGGTCGCCCTAAACTATATGAACTTCAATCTAACTTTCAAGCCGATACAACAAAAGGCCAGACAATTTTCCCCTGAAAAACAGGCCGCTATCAAGGTTGAGATCGACAAGCTTCTGTAGACTAGCATCATCAGAGAGCTCGCATATCCGAACTGGCTGGCTAACGTCGCCATGGTCGAGAAGCATAACGGTTAATGGCAATTGTGCATCGACTTTACTGACATCAACAAGACATGCCCAAACGATCCTTACTCACTTCCGAGTATTGATCGCTTGGTGGACTCAATCACCGGGTTCGAAATGTTAAGCTTTCTTGACGCATATTACAGGTATCACCAAGTGAAGATGGCCGACTGCGATAAAGAAATGTCAACCATGAGAGTAGCCCCATATATATATATATTATTATGAGATGATGACGTTCGGGCTAAAGAACGCCGGCTCGATGTACCAGAAGATGGTTAATCTCGTCTTCAGCACGCAGATCGGCAAGAATATGGAGTATTACATCGATGACATGGTCATCAAATCATCCCGCCAAGGCCACGACACCGACCTCCATGAGACGTTTAGGAACGTTAAAAAACACTCGATGAAGTTCAACCCAGCCAAATGTGTATTTGGTGTTCAGGCGGGCAAGCTTATAGGGTTTATGGTTAGACAACGAGGGATCAAGGCCAATCCAGAGAAGATAGTGGCATTTCTGAATATGAAAGAGCCTACATGCATCAAAGAGGTTCAACGACTTAACAGGAGAATCGTCACTCTAGGCAGATTCATCTCCAGAACATATCGAGAGACAATTGGATTTGGTTAGACAATGTATGGTTAGTAAACAAGGATCGGTTTATGAGGGAGATCGCTCAGTGACATGTCAAATGATATGGAATTTCCATCAAGACTCATTGGATCGGATATAAGACAAGACTTGATGACGCTAGAGAATACATCTTAGAGTCCACCCTTCACTCTATTCCCGACTTTATGCAGGAAAAATGGCACCGGCCTTCGATTCTTCAAGATCCTTAAGGAGACAAAACGTTTACATGGAACGAAGAGTGTGTACAAACCTTTCAAGCTCTCAAATACTACATGGGAAAGGCGCCTCTTCTAGTCAACCCAATGATAGGGGATCAATTATTTCTATACTTGGAGGCCTCAGACAATGATGTTTCCCCCGTTCTTGTAAGTGAGGCCGGAACCCTCCAAAACACTGTTTATTATGTAAGCAAGGCTCTCAGTCCGGTGGAGAGTCATTATTTCAATATAAAGAAGTTGGCGTACTTGCTTGTCATTGCCGCCCGCAAATTAAGGACTTACTTTTCATCGTACACTATCATCGTTTTGACAGATAGTCTGTTGCATCAAGTGTTACACTGTTTCGATCTTTGAGGTCGACTACTCCGCTGGGCAATCAAACTAACAGAATTCGTCATTCAGTATCAGCCTCAAAAAGCGATTAAGGCTCAAGCACTCGACGACTTCATCGTTGAGACCAACTTCAATGTAGAATACTCTGATCCACAACTCTTGCCCGAACACAATTCACCATCAACCTGGGCACCCTTAAGACCGAGAAATTGTTGGCAGTTGTACGTTGATGGGGCGGCTATAAAAAGTGGCTGCGGAGACGGCATCATTCTGGTAACCGAGAACAACATAGGAATTCGAGAAAGCTCTAAGGTTCGAGTTCCCTGCTTCAAACAACCACTTCGAGTATGAGGTCGTGATCGCAGGTCTCAAGCTTGCTCATGCAATGAGAGTTGAAAACGTTGAAGTCTATAGCGACTCTCAGCTCATCGTCAACTAGATTTCGGGTACTTATGAAGCAAAAAAAATGAGATTCTCTACAAATATCTCTAAATCGTCAAACGGCTGAAAAGCAATTTAAACTATTATGAGTTTATTAGAATTAGCAGAGAGGATAACATGCGGGCAGGTTATTTCTCCAAACTATTGTCTGAGGACAAAACCCAAGACCCAACAGTTCTAGTCGAATATCTTGCCGAGCCCAAGATAAATCGGCCTGAGATCATAGACGTGGAAACAACATCGCACAGTTGGGTCGATGAACTGAAAGCATACCTCGAGGCTTTCTCCATACCTACCGATGCAGATCGAGCCCGTGCTCTGAGAAATCGGGTAGCACAATGCGCCGTCCTCGATGGAATTATGTCTATGCAATCTACACTAAGCCTCTATTACAGTGTGTTTGCCCAAATGAAACGACAAAGATCCTATCCAAAGATCATGCAGGAGTGTGTGAGGGCCATCCCGCCAGTCATTGCATGAGCCAGAAAATCATTTCGGCGGGGTACTATTGGCCGACACTTTCACAAGACCCTCTAAGGTTCGCTCAGACATGCAACAAGTGTCAAAGGTCGTTCGCCGACATCCCCAGGTTACCTTCGGTAGAACAAAGCATCGTCATCTCAGCTTGGCCCTTCGACATGTTGGGACTCGATCTTATTGGCCCATTCCAATACGGGTGAGGTAGTTGCCAATACGTTATCGTAGCAGTTGACTACTTCACCAAGACAACTATGAGGGACGCGATCTACTTCATGCACGACCAGATTTGGTCCCGATTCGGAGTTCCCCGAGTCGTGGTGTGCGACTATGGTCCTCAATTCGGGGAAACGACACGTAGTTTTGCGAGGAACACAATGTCAAACATTGGCAATCCTCCGTATCTTATCCCAGGGCAACGGTCAGGCACAAAGCGCGAACAAGCAGATACTCAAGATGTTAAAGAAGAACATGGATGAAAAAGCCGATAGATGGGTGTACGAGCTCCCATCAGTACTTTGGGCTATTCAAACAACCTTCAAAACGACAACATGTGAAACTCCCTCACTTATGGTTCAGAAACCATGGCTGTAGTTAGGGCTGAGCTTGGGTTGGGTTGGGTTCGTTTGGGTTGGGTTTTTCATAGTATTAGTCGGGTTGGTTTAAAAAAATACTAACCCAAACCAAACCAAATTATTCGAAAACCCAATGGTTTGGTTCGGGTTGGTTTCGGGTTGGGTTGGGTTGGGTTTCGGGTTTTAAGCCATAAACAATGTATTTATAATCAAACTTTGATGTAATAAAATCCATACTGTATTCTATCGAAATTCAAATTTTTTACCACATGTCCATAGAGAACAATATTTAACAACAATTTGTTTTCTGGATTTCATATTACGAACCCAATAATATATGACACAACTAACAACGTATAGAGATTGTAACAATGAACAATACTTAAGCATTAAGAAATCATACATGAAAATTTAAAAGTTAAAGAAATGATCCATGATTCATTCGGAAAAAATATTATATTCATCAAAAAGTCATTATAGTCTAATTCTGCAATCCTACAGATGTTTCTTCATTTTTCAATTATCACACCACAAGAATAAATGTTGATCGAAAATGAATAGCAATAAGCTTTTTCATTGGCTATCATTAGAATTATCTATTGTAATGTATGGGTTGGGTCGAACCGAAGAAAAAAATGAAAACCCCAAACCAACCCAATAGCATTCGGGTTGGGTCAAAAACCAACCCGGTGTTTTTGGTTTCAACTGGGTTGGGTTATTTTGGGTTGGTTCGGTTTGGGTTTTGGGTTGGTTCGGGTTTATTGGGTTTTTTGCTCAGCCCTAGCTGTAGTAGGATGGTTGGTTGGTAATGCTCATTCCCGAATAATCGATTCGAGGGGCGAAAGTAATCAATTAGATCATGGTTTGGGTATATCTTTCTTCCTTATTATCTTAAGTTTTAATACATTTTAGTATAATCAAAACGTGCTCCACCTTCGATTAACCTAAACTAAGATCGAAAACGACTTTAGTACTCAATTGATTCCTCGTGTGATCGACTTTTCCTTCTACTATAGTGCATGAATCCGACTCGGTACAATACGGATTAAAGTTAGATAGTCACTATTTTAGCTATCAGTGTGGTTCTTGAGCAAAGTTTTATATTCATCTTTAATAGCTGTCTGTCTACCAATCTGGCTGGGCCCGGCCCAGGGTATCGTTCTACTTAAAACGGTGAGGAACTTGCTTGAGCAAGGTAGAAAAATGTTTTAAGATTGGTTGTTTTGATTGAAAGTGATATTTATTTTTTATTTTTTTCCATAGAAAAAAAAAGCAGTGTGCTGTCCAATAGGATTAATTTTGTCTAAGAAGTCTTATTTTGTCCTAGAGGATAAGCAATGATGGAGTGTCCAAAATGCATAAATAAGTGCAGGAGTGGTCTTTGCCGCACACACAAAAACAAACGAGCAGTGATATGTCTACTGTTCATTTTACCACTACATCTTGCACAACATAATCAGCACCATATATTTTGTTGGGATCCATCATAACATTTCGTTATTCATTTTAATCAATGAGAACTACACATGTAGGGGGAAGTGCACTACACTAATGTGTAGTGTACATATCATTTCCCAAAACAAAATTATTTGTTTAATTTCTTTATTTGATTTTTATTTTACATTTCTGTTGAAGGTTTTGCCTTATCATTTTTTTTGGAACTAGTTTTGCCGTATCATATTCTTTTTCTTTTTCATTATGCCTCTAATTTCTTCTAATAAAAATAAAAAAAAATTCTATCCTACATGCATTCCGAACGAATCATAAACACAATTATGCAAGAAGCTAGGTTAGGTAAAAAAAAAAAGAATAATAAAAAAAAAAATCAGATGGGCGCATATCTAGCAGCTAGCTCCGTAATGATATATAAATAAGTATCGAGTATGACTTTTTTTTCCTGTAAAGCAACAAAGCCATGAAAATCATTACCCTACCTTTACTCATTTTATTCACAACTTTCTCCTCATCATCTTTGGCTTTGCCTTTATCAGCAAAATCAAGGTGGATTGTGGATGAAGAAACAGGCAAACGAGTAAAGCTCGCGTGTGCCAACTGGGAGGCACACGCAGAGCCAATGTTGCCCGAGATGTTAGACAAACAACCCTTAAACTATATCGCAACACAGATAA
The DNA here is from genome assembly GCA_036785695.1 of Gentiana straminea. NCBI lineage: Eukaryota > Viridiplantae > Streptophyta > Magnoliopsida > Gentianales > Gentianaceae > Gentiana > Gentiana straminea. The sequence goes on along the minus strand of JAVUPR010000398.1, from coordinate 15,429,231 downwards.
GTTTAATGGGTTTCAACTGCGTACGCCTCACATGGGCTACAGACATGTATACCAAGTATCGTAACTTCACCGTTTCTCGAAGGTTTCGTGATCTGGGACTTGTTCATGCAGTTGAGGGCATTGCTAGAAACAATCCTCAGTTCTTGAAATTGACTTTGGTGGATGCCCAGAAATCCGTGATTGAAGAACTTGGGGCACATGGATTAATGGTTGCACTTGATAATCAAGTTAGTAAACCGATGTGGTGTTGTGGTACTAATGATGGTAATGGATTCTGGGGAGATAAGTATTTTGATCCAGATGAATGGTTGTTGAGCCAAGCCATTGTTGCTAGACGTTATAAGAACTTCTCGATGGTAAGTAATTGTGTAGAGAGTAATGATACGGGTACAACTGTTGTGCCATAACGAATAACGGTCATCTGCATCGTTGATCATATTAGATTTATATCGGATCAATTTAGTATTATTATCAACGATGCAGATAAGTTGTGGTACAACGGTCGTTTTTGTATCATTACTCTTGTGTAAAATATATATTCGACTAATGATACGGACACGACCTGTCCAACCACAACGAATGAACAATGTGTATTTAAGTTGTTGAATGTACGTAGTGATCAATGGATCCTATATAATGATCAATGATATAAATACACGTCACGTGAGAGTGAACGATTGTGCCCGTATAGCTATTCAAAATATTCCAGAATTTCGCATTTTTTATTCTTGTTTTTCTTTTGTGTCACTATTTTTTTTTTTTATCTTTAGAAGGTGTCACTAATTTTAAGACTTCTTTATCATAAAGTCATACTTTTTTGCTTGTTGTTTTTCTTTTGTGTCTGACTAATTTCAAGACATCATTTTCAAGATATCATTTATCACAAAGTTTTATTTAAGGCATCATATATTATAAAGTATTGGTCTGATGGTTTTTACTAGGCCATAACCTGGTCAAGATCAGGAGAGTCCCATCTTTGGTTCACATAAAAAAATCAATATATAATTTCACAATAGGAAAGATTCAAAACAGGTGTTTGTTTTTCTTTCAAATAAATGTTTGCTATTTTGTTTTTAGATGATTATATAGCAAAAAGTCGTGTTAAATTTATTTCGGATATGAAATTTGTGTTTGTATCAACATACTGATTTAATTAATTTGATTTTTACTTGGACTTACAACATTTAGATCATTTACTAGTGCCTATGGTATTGCTTTAATTAGGTGGAATAACCAATCAATTGATTGTTATTTTTTGGAGTAGGGTAGATGATTTTTATCTGGTACGGGGATGAGAATCAAATCCTGATTTCTAACTAGAAAGTGCAATGTTATGTATCATAAGTCGGATTCGATTTTATTAATATTTTTATGTTCTTTTTATGGACAGGAAATCAATTGATCTAAATATAACGTTTTGAGACGACAATATTTCATTTTAGTTACCATTACATGTTAGCTTTTTGTTTTTGGGGCTTTAGGAACATCATTACATATACATATATACAGAGATGGAGCCATAATTATTATATAAAGAGCGTGATTAAACGGGAAAAGTAAAATATAGCTAGGATGGGTGTTAATTTTTGTTTATTTTATTTTAGATAACATTGATAATAATTTTGACCCAAAAAGAGATATATACCCAAAACCATTACTCAAATTAATTTCAATACTCAAAGTAATTTCAAATGATTTAATCTTGTGATGGATCATTCAGTCACGTTAATTGGTGTAAAGAATACTTATTTTTTCTGGAAATGATAGTTGCACTAAACATTTGTGTAGTATACATGCCACTACATGTTTTATGAGTGTTGATTAAAGTGATGAATTATTTATTATGATTGACCCCAACAAAATTGATAGTGTTATGTAGGATATTGTGGTAAAATAAATAGTGGATGTATCATTACTCTATTTTTTTTTGTCCACCTGAGTATAAAAATGAAGGGAAACTTGAGTTTTTATTCTTAAAAAAATTAAAAGTTTGAATTATATGTGTCGAATGAAACTGTTTGAAAATTATACTTACGTCGGCGTATGAACGACGCGAGCCACGCCGTGACCACCGAACGACGAATGACCGACGCATCATGCATGTAGAACGAACATAAACATAGTTTTCAAATAGTTTCATACAACACATATATTTCAAACATATAACTTTTTAAACGAACATATAACAAGTTTCCCTAAAATAAATGAAGTACAAGGGTTGATTTGTACTTTTCACCTAATCCCTATGTGATGTATTTGACGTATACAATTTTTAATTGAGTCGACTCACTTGGCGTGTAAAAAAGACAAATTGATATGCATAAGGTGCATGGAGTTGGTGAGGAAAAATTGGACGCAAGCCTTTATTTATGTTGTAGTTGTTGGTATCGATTAATCATTGAAATATATATGTGGCATTTTTTTCTTAACACCCTATAACTTATAATTCTTTTTTTTTTTTTTTTTTTTTTTTTTTTTTTTTGGAATTCACACTTGTTCGTAAATATTCCTTCCGTTCCAAAATAACCGTAGACGGTCTAAAAAAATTGTTTTAAATAACTGATGCAGAACAACTTTCAATATAAAATTTAATGTATTTTTCCCTTTTACTCATTCTTTTATTTTTTTCATACACCGTCTTAAATGCATCAACATATTTACTCTATTTTCCATAAGGTTTTATTATAGTCTTTATTTAATCAAAATCAAAACAATTAATTATTTTTTTAATCTGCGTGTTTTTAACAAATGCCTTAATTATTGTGGAATGGATGGAGTATTATTTTACATTGTGTAAGAGACTCTTCCGTTGCAAAAAAAAAAAAGAAGGGTAAAAATAAAAAATTATTCATAGCCATTTTATTATGTGATCAACGGCTATGTTCTACATTAATTTTATTTTTTCAGGGTAAATGTGTGCATCAAATGTGTTTTAGAGTGTAATTTTGATATAAAAATTCTAGTTCAGGTATAACTTTTAGGCTTGCAACTTTCTATTGGTAGTCATGTGTTCAGATACTCTAAAGTGCTAGTAATTATATATATAGACTAGTTTCGTCATTAGATAATAGTTTTAGAAATGGAGGTAGTATCTCCACTCAAAAAAGCAAAAAAAGAAAGAAAGAAATGGAAGTAGTATCTAATAGAAGAATAACGCACATGTTCAAATCACCATATTTATGCCATATATTCTTTACATATTTGTTGTTATACTTAGATTATTCTCATTTATTGCGTTTACACCATCATAAGTGTATATATATTGTACTATTGTATCACAATCAATATAATTCTTTCTCTCATTAATTTATTATGGTATCAGAGCTTTGATCATCTCCTCCCTTTTTCTTTCACGTTGCCAAAAACAAAAAAAAAAATTTAATTTGTCTGCTTCATTATTCAATGTCAGAAGCCACTTCTCAGTCAACCACAGCAGCAACAGCTCCGGCTAGCACACTCACCACCATCAATGTAAGCGCTCAACCACCCCTCAAGCTCGTTCCTACTAACTACATGGCGTGGCACCACCAATTCACCGCTCTCTTCAAAGGTTACAATTTGATGGGTTTTGTTGATGGTAGCAACCCGTGTCCACCAAAGAAGACCACCGCCGGCGAACTTAATCCGGCACATCAACTCTGGGAGCAGCAAGATAGCCTTCTTCTCAGCACTCTCTTCGCCTCTATTCATCCTGATCTTACTCACCAAATAGCCCACGCAAATACTGCTAAGGAAGCTTGGGATAGTTAAGCCACCATCTACGCCACCCCTTCTCGTGGCCGCATTATGCAATTGAAATACATCCTGCGAACCACCAGAAAGCTAAACGCACCATCATTGAATTTATGTCTTTGATCAAACAGAGAGCCAACGAATTAGCATCACTTGGCTCTCCCATGGACCCGGAGGATTTAACTGATATTATTCTTGCGAATCTTGGCCCTGAATACTCTGAGTTGGAGAGGGCAATTCAGGCTCGTGATACAGCCATAAAATTCGAAGAATTAAATGAGAAACTTTTGAGTTATGAAGCTGTCCTTCTGCAACAAGTGCCCGCACCATTTTCGAAATTTTCTCCCACAGCACAGGTAACACTTCGCCCCCCTGCTCCAGCTCCATTTCGGCCCCCAGCTGCATTTGATGGACGTGGAATTCTCCCCAACCCTAGGCCTTCCTCATCTTCTCAGCAGGCTGGAGGAAATCGGGGAAATGGTGGTCAACGCCGACCTTATTTAGGTACCTGCTGTCAGCTATATGGCTTCATAGGCCATTCGGCCAAGAGGTGCCATTCCCTTGCTTCTCTTGCATCTAATGCAGGTACACAGGCCCTAGGAAAATATGGTTTCTTCCACTCATGAACCATGGTTATTGGACACCGGTGCTTCGCACCATGTCACGCAGGATCTGGCCAATCTGTCCTTGCACTCGCCGTACACCGGTTCTGAGGATCTTATGCTTGGAGATGGGACCATTCTTCCCATCACAAACACGGGTTCAACTTCTCTCCCTACCTCTCACACTACCTTCCGCTTAGATAATGTCTTATGTGTCCCGGAAATTAAAAAGAACCTAATCTCCGTCTCTAATTTTTGTGCAACTAATAATTGTTCCATTGAATTCTTACCCACTCGTTTCTTTGTGAAGGATCTCCAGACCAACCACTGCCTCCTCCAATGGGACTCTAAAGATGGTGTTTATGTTTGGCCCAAGCCCCCTCTCTTAGCATTTTCCAGCACTACCACCACGAAAAATAATTGGCATCGTCCCTTGGGTCACCCGGCAACTTCTATTTTTCAGTTTCTTATTACTCATAATAATTTGTCTGTGTCGTCTTCTGCTTTAAGTCATTGTGATGCGTGTTCTTGCAATAAAAGTTATAAACTTCCATTTAATATTTCCACGTTACGGTTCAGTCGACCCTTAGAAATAATTTTTAGTGATCTCTGGACTTCACCACGTATTTCTGTTGATGGCCACCATTATTATATAATTTTTGTCGATCACTTTACTCGTTACAACTGGTTCTATCCTCTCGTTAAAAAATATGACGTCGTTGTTATTTTTCCAAAATTTAAAAGTCTTGTTGAAAATTACTTTAACTCGAAAATTAAAACCTTTTACACAGACAATGGTGGAGAATATATTTGTCTTGCCTCTTTTCTATCCACTTCTGGTATTACTCACCTCACCATCCTTCCGCACACACCCGAACACAATGGCTACTCTGAATGTCGTCACCTCCATATTGTTGAAACTGGTCTCACTCTCCTTACCCAAGCCTCTGTTCCACACTCCTACTGGCCTTATGCCTTTGCCACTGCTGTATACCTGATTAATCGCACGCCCACACCTATTCTCTCCATGAGTACACCTTACGGAATTTTTTTTTCCAACCCTCCCAATTACTCCAAACTCTAGAACTTCGGTTGTCTCTGTTACCCTTGGCTTCGTCCCTACTCCGCTGATAAACTCGATCAACGTTCCCTTCCTTGTGTCTTTCTTGGCTATTCCCTCACGCAAAGCGCCTATCACTGCCTTGATCCTTCCACCCACCGCATCTACACATCTCGACATGTTCGGTTCGTTGAAGATATCTTCCCTCTTGCTTAGGCCTCTCCCGCTCCCACCCCCTACCTTGATACGGCTGCCTGGGCTGGTAATGTCCCTTTGCCCACTCCAACCACCTCACCTCCCTCCCACCCACCCGGCCCCCTTTTCATTCCCCACCTCCTCCCCTTCATTCTCCTCTTACTTCCCCACCTCTTACCCACGGCATGACAACTCGCTCCAAGCATGGGATTCACAAACCGGTTACAAAACTTAATTTGCATGCTCAACCTGTGGATAGGTCCCTCGCCACTGAACCCCATACTATTAAACATGCCCATAATAATCCGACTTGGTTTGCTGCTATGCAAGATGAATATAATGCTTTATTTCGGAATGCTACTTGGGATTTGGTTCCTCGTGATCCTACATATAACATTGTTGATTGTAAGTGGATTTTTCGTGTTAAAAGGCATGCAGATGGCTCTATTGACAGGTACAAGGCCCGCCTTGTGGCCAAAGGATTCACTCAACGTCCCGGTATCGATTATTATGACACTTTCAGCCCGGTTATTAAACCCACAACTGTGCGTATCTTGCTTTCTCTTGCACTTGCCCATAATTGGCGTTTACGGCAGCTTGACATTAACAATGCATTCTTACAAGGCACGCTCTATATGGCCCAACCTCCTGGTTTTATTGACTCTCAAAAATCCTCTCACGTATGAAAGTTGGAAAAAGCCATCTACAGTCTTAAACAAGCTCCTCAAGCCTGGTATGAGGAGCTTCAGGCTTTCCTTCTCCGCGTTGGCTTCACCAATTCTACAGCTGATACATCATTATTTATTTCTCGGGTTAATGGGTGTTCTCTCTATATTCTTGTGTACGTGGACGATCTCATCATTACCGGCACTGACTCTTCTCAGGTTGAACGGTTTATTCAGGCCCTCTCTAACCATTTTTCCGTCAAAGACCTTGGGGACCTCACTTACTTCCTTGGGGTCGAGGTCACCCTCGACTCTGATGGGCTTATTATTGCAACGACGTTACATTTATGACATCCTAGCCAAAACTAATATGCTTGAGGCCAAACCGTGCTGCACCCCTATATAGTGTGACTTATCCCCCCTCTTGGATTCGATGGCTGAACCTATGACCGATCCGGCCACCTACCGGTATATTCTTGGAAGCCTTCAGTATCTTCATTTACTCGCCCGGATGTCTCCTTTGCCGTCAACAAACTAGCTCAATTTATGCATGCGCCTACCATGTCTCACTGGGCTTTTGCAAAACGCCTTCTTCATTACTTAGTAGGCACGTCTGAGGTGGGTCTGCAGCTTTATCTCCATTCCCTCTCACGCTCCATGCATATTCTGACGCGGACTGGGTGGAAAAAAACAAGATTATTCATCTACGGGGGCGTATCTTGTTTACTTGGGTGGCAATCTTCTTTCATGGAGCTCTAAAAAGCAACCTACCATTGCCCGCTCCTCCACGGAAGCAGAATATAAGTCTGTCTCCAACACTGCTGCCGAGCTTACTTGGGTCTTCTTCATTCTCTAGGATTGCGGTTATCCTTCAACTCAAGTACCTGCCATTTATTGTGATAATATTGGAGCTACGCACCTTAGCTCCAATCATGTTTTTCATTCGCGAATGAAGCACGTTGCTGTTGATTTTCACTTCATCCGTGATCAAGTTCGTTCGGGTAAACTTCGAGTATCTCATGTCTCGGCGGCTGATCAACTTGCTGATATGCTCACGAAGCCTTTAGACCGCCGTCTTTTCGACTCTAATGTTTCCAAGCTTGGTCTCCACTACCCTCGTCCAGCTTGCGGGGGGCGTAATAGAAGAATAACGCACATGTTCAAATCACCACATTTATGCCATATATTCTTTACATACTTGTTGCTATACTTAGATTATTCTCATTTATTGCGTTTACACCATCATAAGTGTATATATATTGTACTATTATATCACAATCAATATAATTCTTTCTCTCATTAACTTATTAGTATCTATGTGACAAATATTGTTATGTTGCATTAAGGTTAGCTCCAATGGGAGGTTTATGTTTTTCCTTAAAGTTTTAACAAAAGCTTCTCACCATTAGAGATGTGTAAAACTGTTAAAATCAAGCGCTTATCGTTGTACTAAAACCAATTGATTTTAGTTGAACGATAAATGCTTGATCCTTAACATGTTATCAGAGCTAGAGGTCACAAGATCGAACCCTGATTGGAACAATATTTAAAAAAAATTGTGCAAATGTTAGGAAAGATTGCCCACACTTGAGGGGGTGTTGGGAGAGATGACCCACATTCTTGAATGAAAATTTGTTCAAGTGTTGGGACAGATTGCCTTGGGATAGATTGACTACACTTGAAGGGGGGTGTTGGGACAGATTGTCAGACTCTTGAATGAAAAATTGTGCAAGTGTTGTGACAGATTGCCACACTTGAGGGGGGTGTTGGGTGAGAGTGCCCACACTCTTGAATGCATAAATGCGCTACTTTATTCCCTTATCATTTAAGAGTATGGGCAATCTATCCAACACCCCCTCCAAGTGTTGGCAATCTGCCCAACACTTGCACAATCTTTTTTTCAAGAGTGTAGGCAATCATATCTCTCCCACTTGCACAATATTTTTTTAACTATTGTTCCTACCAGGGTTTGATCTCGTGACATCTGGCTCTGATACCATGTTAAGATCAAGCGCTTACCGTTGTACTAAAACAAATTGGTTTTAGTAGAACGGTAAACGTTTGATTCTTAATAAAAACTTTTAACAAAAGGTCTATCTGCATCAAGCGGTTCATAATCCTTTTTTTTTTTTTTTGCTTTCGCAAAGTATTCCTAGATAATTGTTTGCGACTAAGCGGTTGATAATCCAACCGGCTACAGCTGGATTTTTTTTATTTTGCATTTTATAATGCAACTTCTGCTTTATTTTTATTTTTTTTCCCTTTTCAAACATGAGTTGCTTCAAGTGTTAATTTGTACTCCGTACTTCTTACTTTATTTTTGTTTGAATTTTTATATTTAATAATATTATTCAAACTTTTAATAAAAAAATTAATCATATCGTAAGAAATAATTAAATATTTATGTAGGGGGTCAATGTTATATTAAAGATGTAAAATATTTATGTATAATGAATAGATGTTTATAAAATAATAATATTATTCAAACTTTTAAAAAAAAATTTCATGATCCTAAGAATAAAAATATTTGTGAAGAATTTTTTTATAAACGTGATGTGGTTCAATCATCAACCTATAATATTAGTTGCTTACGTGTATCCCTTCATTTTTTTTAGTTGACCGAAGCATAGCACAAACACAATGGTCCCGTTGAGATTTTGGGCCTCAACTTTAATTTGACCATTATAGTAAATATCCATCGGCACATCTATTTTTTAGGCGTCTTCTATTAGCATCAAGTTTTTGTTTACGGCACCATATTCACCTCCGACACTTTTTAAATTATATATCTGACACCACAACAAATGTTTTTAAATATTTTTACTTCAAACACCACCAAAAAATTAACAAAATTACTTACTATACCACAATTCTAAAAAAATTCAATTGATTCATTTGATAATTAAAATGAAACATTATAATCATTTTTAATCTATTACAATCATCTAATACACAATTATTAATCTTCATACACATCAGCCCCCAAACTTAATCTTCATCCAAATCATCAATATTAACCGGAAAAAAAACACACGCTCACACACAAACCCGTCTTCTTCATCCTTTTCTATACACCATTCATAAACAATCTACAGACATTCATTCTTTTTATACACATCTTTATCATCTCAAAAACATCTATTTTATACACATATTCATCTTCTTTAGCACATCAAAATAATCAAAAGCTTCATAAAATAACATTTCTTAATCTTATAAAAGCTTTTTGTGATCTTCAATGCTTGAAATATGTCAATGGGTCACCCTATTACATCCTCAATAACATCTAAAACTATGATTTCTGGGAATGAAATGAAGTTTTTTTTTTTTTTTTTTTTTTTTTTTTTTTGCGTTTTCCGATTGATTGTAGGGTTCTGTCAGCGTTGTTTTTACGTTATTGAGCGTCCCGAATCAGTTACAATGAAGGTCACAACGATTAACCTTGGTTTAATGATGTAAAGGCTATTGAATTGAAATCAAAAGAGGTGTTGCTCTCAGTAAGTTCGATTACATACTGATAATTGTCCAAAAGCTGCCTAGCTGGGAAAGGGTTTGGGGTTTAAATACTCTAATGTTCAATACAACAAGGCTGATTAACTCAACGTAATGGCTCCTAACTCATTACATAGATAACATCAATAGACAAAATTAACCCTCAGCTTGATTAACTTTTGCATCCACAATGCATCATTTACCAAATGAATGTCAGCCATGTTAACTTTAGGATGCAGTGAAATATTTGGCCTGAAATACATTAACGTCAGCATCGATCATGGACGTTCCTTCTGTTCTCAGAACGTCAGCCAGGTTGACGGTGGGAAGAAGCATATTTTTCCTGGAATATATTAACGTCAACATCATGGATGTTCCTTCTGTACTCTGAACGATAGCTATGTCGGTGTTCCTTTAACGTCAAAATGGATGACATTTGTAGTATGTAAGAATGTCGGTACATGTGACGTTCTTCTTCTTGAACAACATCGGGCATGGTGACGTTACATGAGTTATCATTGTCTTCAACCCCTCTCCATCATGAAAACGGCGATTTGAAAAAGAACACAACAAATGACCCTCGATTTCAGTAAAAAACGAGGCGAAATCTTGACTCATTAAAAAAAAACTCTCGATTTCGTACTGAAAAACCTAAAGACTTGAAGAGGTTCTCTCGATCGGTGCCCCTCCGGTGAAGATTTCCGGCGAACTGTCATTTACTATTGCTGGCGATTACTTGTGAAAATGCTGGAAAATTTTTGGGGATTTTTTAAATGAGGAAGGAAATCAAGTATAAGTGTGGTGGGGGAGGGGTAGCTTTTAGAATCTTCATGCAAATCTCCTTTTGAGTATACTTCTGGTTTCAGCATCTGCACCTCATTCATAGTGATTATAAGGTTTTCAGTTAGCTAGTAGTATGTAATTAAGTTGTAGTTTTAAAGGTACAGTACATTTTAGAGTTTGTTAAAGATAAGGGTCTGGAGTGTAAATTTACAAAGTTTCAATATGTAAGTGGTGTTTTAAGTGATTTTATGTGTGTTGAAGTAAATGAAAAATAATAAAATGGATAGTAATTTTTGTTACTGATAGAAGCGTTCTTCTTTTATTGATTTGTAAGTATGGCCCAATTTAATAGCAATCGGTCAAGTGACAAAAAGTCGATCATTACCAGTTCAACCAAATTAAACTAACATTTCGTTGTGTATATAACGTGCAAATTGAAGCCATTGGATTGATAAAATTTCTAATTAAGCAGCATATAGTCCCAAAGGTACGCAATGGTAAAAAAACAGTCATATGTTTTCTTAGGGGCAGACCTACTAGGCCACGACCTAGGTCCTTCAAAATCAACATTTTTAGGGCCGCCGTTTTTATATATGAGTAATGTAATCTGATGTTGGAATCTCATGCAGGTTATAGCTATGAGCATAAGAAACGAAATTCGCGGTCCACAACAAACCGAGACTCTCTGGCGGCATTACGTTGAGTTAGGATCCAAAACAATTCACAAAGAGAACCCAAATTTATTAGTACTTATAGGGGGTCTAAATTATGACCTTTTTTTTCCCATATCAAAGAGAAGCCCTTCAATCTAAACTTCAAGAACAAAATAGTCTATGAGTACCATAGATACTCAATGACAGAAGGAAATGGGCAGCAATGGATAGATCAACCTGTGAGCAAATTTTGTACAAACACTACACAAGAAATTGAATCCCAAGTGGGTTTTTTGTTTAAGGGAGAAAATGCTGCTCCTTTGTTTATTTCAGAATGGGGTGTACCTCAACAAGCAGGGGCTAGCGTCGCGGATAATTTGTTCTTGGGGTGTTTCCTTTTGTATTTAGTTGTGAATGATCTTGATTGGAGCTTGTGGGCATTACAAGGTAGTTATTACTTTAGGGATAATAAACAGGATGGTGGTGAGACTTTTGGCATGTTTAATCATTCTGCAAATGGCCTTAACAGCCCACATTTTCAATCAAAGTTGCAGATCATACAGAGTCAAATTCAAGGTAATTTAAACCTTTGCTTTCATGTCAAGTAATTATACTCTACTATTGATAATGAATCAATCAATGAAAAATTCAATATATTAATTAATTCATTACAAATTCGTTGTGACCGTATAATTTATGTTTTCTTTTCACTATGCATGTTTTAATTTCAGATCCATATTCAAAGAAGGAACCACATTTGTCGTTGTACCATCCGCAAAGCGGGCGGGCTTTCCAGGTAAACGACAGCGTGATTTATCCAACCGAGTTCTTGGCATCGAGTAGATGGAGCCATGACGGAGAAGAATCCCCTATAATGTTAAAGGGTACAAATCTATGTGTGACGATGACCGGAGATAAGCTTCCGGTGACACTTTCCATTGAATGCATGAGCAAAAGAAGTTTATGGACACAATATGAGTATCAAATAATACAAAAGGATGACAAAGGGAATTTATTTTGCTTAGAGTATGATCCCTCCTACTCTCCAAAACTGATGACCAAGAAATGCGTCAAGCCTGATAATAAACTCAATTTGCTGACATTAAATCAGTGGTTGAAGCTTATTCCAACAAACGTGTATTAGTTTACGATAAAGTACTGGAATTATTTTTCTTAATTTTTATTATGTTAACTTTGATTTTATCAGATTTCAACAAGAAAATCAAGTTGTAATTTGGAATGTATTTTATAGGGTTAGAATAGAGGTGTAGAGAGGGGAAGAAAATCAACATCTACACCAGTCAACCATATTGTCATATATACAACCGGTGCATCTTATATTTCTACTCGAACGTGTTATATGCAAAAGAAATAGGGGGATTGCTGACATAAAATCGAAGAAACAGTCTTTTGAAACTTTTGCATAAAAGACAAAACTATTTATTCACTGTCGAAATTCACTTGTGTTCGAAATTCACTGTCCAAATTCACTTTTAAATTCACAAATTTTCAAAATTCATTGTCGAAATTCACTGATTTTTGGGATTCACTGTCGAAATTCACTGATTTTCGGGATTCACTGTTTGTCCTTCTCCCTATAAAAATTATGTATTGTCCTTCTCCCTATAAAATTATGTATCCCGTTACTTAAAAATATTTCGATCGTTGTCGCTTCCCTAATTTCCCAAAAGAAATAACATGCAAGGAATATTGAAATATTTGTATATTAAGAATAATGATCGTAACGAATGTTTATTAACCGCACGACAGAGGGGATGGTCGTGTGGCATTTGTTAGGCTATACAGAATATCGTAAATATTTTATATTTAATTGTAAATATTCTATATTAAGTAGGGAAATATTCTAGGCATTAATTACTGATTGACTATAGCTTGATTTGTAGTTAATTTGTACTCTCTCCGTTTTTTTATATGTCGCAGTAACAAGAATGACAAAGATTAAAAAATAATTAATATGTCTAAAATATAGTATTGAAAATATATTTTTTTTATTGGAGATGTAAATAATTTGTTGGTAACGGAGTTTTTTGTAATGAAAATGCACTTTTTAATTGTAGATGTAAATACTTTGTTGGTAAAGGAGGAAAAAAATAATAAATGATGCATTGGACATGTAAAATGACAAATAAATAAAAACAGAGCAAATTATGAAATGTGACGGATAAAAAAAACGGAGGGAGTAGCTATCCATTCAATGTTTGTAATTGTTGGAGAAAATTGAGGAAAAAGGAAAAAAATGATTTTTAATCATTTTTTACAACCATTTTGGGAGTCGTTTCGGTTGGACTCTTTTATAATTTATCAAGAGTTTATGATGACTTTGAAAACTACGTGCGACGTAGATGAAGATTGGTCTTAAATCATTCAATTCGAATATCGATTGAATGAGAAATTAAGACTAGTTGAAGAAGTTGAAGAGTTGTTTTTTAGAAGTTGAAGATTTGAACTTCCATAAGCTCCAATAAAAAGGGAGAGAAATCAGAATGGTTTTAGTGGGTCGAGGCTCTACTAAAATTGCTACATGCGTGCGAGCACCCCGCCGCCGCCCCGCCCATGCTCGTTGACCCTTGACCCTTCGTGGGCCTGATGCAAGTATTACTTTTTTTGGATAAAGCTACGTTGGATTTTGTCAAATAAATTAATCAATATTCTGTCATCCATGTTGAGAGTCTGAGTAATTCGATTCAAGCTCGATTTGGTTCAAGCTGAGTCCCTTCATCTGCTACTGCTACATTATTGCCTGCATTATTAGTTGAGTTTCAATTGATGGAGTTAGTGGATCTCTTTCAACTGATGACATGCTTTCAATACACTTCAAAACTCAAAAAGAGAGACCCTTCATGTGTCCTTCTCCCTATATAACGATCCTCTACTGCAATGGAAAGAGTACACTGAGAAATACAACACAAATTTGTATTAATTTTTGGACAAAATTACATTGGATTTTGTCAAATAAATTAATCAGTATTCAGACGAGTAATCTGAGCTGAGAGTGTAAGTAATTCGATTCAAGCTCGATTCGATTCAAGTTGCTACAGCTGCATTAATGCGTGCGTTATTAGTGGAGTTTTTTGTTTGTTTGTTTGTTTTTTTTAACATTTTGAGAAAATGCATGATCAAACTTATATTGCCTTGTCTTATAAAGAATTGCAAACCGCATCAAAACATGTAATATATAGCTTATAGGGAAATGATGAGATAATTAAAATAAATAGAAGACTTTTAAACGAAGAGATACTTAAACTAAATAAAAGTTTGTGATTACCTTTTAATAAATGATTAAAATGAAAAGATATATCATAAAATGATAGTAGTATTTTTCTAAAAAAATTGGTGTTGCTGAAATATAACACAAACATGAGTTAGATGTTATATTGCTAAATAACCACATATAGTACATCATATTCTTAAAAATGGACAATTCGGAATTCAATATCGAAATCCATTTCATACAGAAATTCGAACGGGTCTAAGCTCTTTATATACACATACTGACATACATGATAATGGCAAACCATAATGATACATTCATGTGTTCAGAGGATAAAACATTAAACCATGTTTACTTTCATAAATTAGGGATTTCATAGGAACACTTAATTGCACTTTGAATTAGACTTCTGAATACATTTATTGCCAGAATACCAAAGCACCCAGAATAGGTAAGTAAGGACAGTTAACATCAACCCACCAGACGGGACGTGATGTCAATAAAGACAAGCCAAATAATGCAGCTAAGTGTTCGCGCTACGAATTAGAGACTTAAACATTTCTCCTAATACCTTTGTCTTCTAATCGAAAGATTTGTTTGATGATCAGTGAAACAATAATGCTCTTTTAAAAATGGTCCTTTTTTTTTTAATTTTTATTTTTATTTTTTATAATTTTTTTTCCTTCCCAAATTATGTTGTCAAGCAGTCAAGCTTCATGTATTAGTCCAATCAGCATGTCATTACACGGTTAGGGATACTACCACAGTATTGTGTCACTGTGATAAAAGCACAGTATAATGTCACATCATCGAAATAGCAGGAAATCATTAAAAAATTAAAATTAAAATAAGATAAAACCAGCAAAAATTTCCCCTTCAAATGTATCTATCTATATATAATAAAAAAAGACCCAAATGAACCAAATTCTTACACGTGCCCTGTTTGGTTAACATTTTGGTGTGTGTTCACAGTCTGACACGTGGCAAGTTATATCCTTGACACGTGTCAGCTGAGTTTAATAAAAAAACAAAGGCCGTCCGTGAGTTCTCTATCTTTTCTTTTGTTTTTGGATTAATTAAACATCAAAGGCCAAGTCGGGAGGATTTCAATCAACCCTTTCGGCTACTCGATGCGTTTTTGCTCCCAACGGAAGGAGGCTTTTTCCATTGGATTTTAGCATATGCATAGATCATCAAATCCAAGAATGGATGACGCATCTCGGTATTTACCTTATTTATTAATTTAGCATCTATTCCGAGATGCACATGTTAAATCCAGGTAAAATGTTGAATTTTTATCATTATCTCTACCTTCTTCTTTTAAATATTTGTAACGCCCCGCTCCCAGATACCGAGCCCTTATCCGGAAGAGAACGTTCGGCGCGTATAACGTTAAATAAATCTAAAATTATACGCCAGCCTCTACGTCATCGTATCAAAAATAAAGCAACGGAAGTCCAAATGACTCGGGTAAAAACCATAAATGCTACTCTTAGAGTAGAAAACAAACCGTCTACAGGGGTAAAAAGGAAAAGCTTACAACAACGGTAACAAGCTTACAACGTACGATGTCCCAAAGAGAAGATAAGATACGCTAGTCTTACAAACTTGAAATAAAAGTACAACAAACTTATAAGAGAATCTACAAGATAAACCGTACAACCTTTAAAAGAAAAGTGAAGGAAAACATCGGAGGCTTCAATGCCATCAAAACGTCCTCGAACTCCTCAACGAAAACTCGATCAACCTTGTTCGTCTTCTCACCCCCAAACACATAGAAAAAAATATGCATTCGAGGTAAGTACAACGTACTTAGTAAGAAAGAGAAGCTATGATAACAATTATTGTTATAAAGAAAAGATAGTTATTTAATTAGTTATTTAAGCGGGACCGACTCAATCTAGGGTTCACTTCATGCTCATCAACATGTTGTGACTAACTCCGTTTCTAACTTAACCTATCTATGTTACAACCGCACTCAAGGGCACTACGCGCATCCACCTCGAGAGTCCCTCCGTACTTAGGTCATTGACCTACGAGTTATTCTACCTTGGGAACACTCTATTGCAACATATTAGTGGATCACACCAATATCCACGAAGTCTAGAAAAGGTAGACTCCGATAGCACGCACACCTCGCGCCCTCCGTACTTAGGGTCTTTTGACCTACGAAGTTCTTCCACCTTCGGAGGTAGCACGCATCACGATTTAGCCCGGTGCCTAGCCAAGAGACATGTTGTTTAATCTTTTACTAGTCACATACGTTGTTTATTAAGTTATTAACTAGCCACCCTAAGTGTTTTCAAATAATCTCCCTCACACATACTACTCTCTTCCTAGAACACTTTAGACACGGACAAGTCCTAGCACATACACGGACATTGATGAATCCTAATTCATCAAAGCACAAGCCTATCATGCTCTTCCGACGGATCCGAACTTCAACTCCCTTTAAGAGTACATTCGGTGTTTTAACGAACGAATCGAAGCTCAATTCGCTTGTCTATATTTATACCATGTTACATATCAAATACAAAGGTTTCATATAGTTAAAGCATGTTTCAAGGCCGAATAGCATCTAACATAGAAAGAAGGCGACAAAAATGGACGCCCGTTTAAAGACTTGGACGCCCGTTCGGTTTAATGGACGCCCGTCCAAAATAGTGGACGCTCGTCCACCCAAAAAACAGCAATCTGAATGTAAAATAGCACCTCGGACGCTCGTCCATTACGACCGACGCTCGTCCAAGGTGGAACCTAGGCCGGACGCTCGTCCGTAATACCGGACGCTCGTCCACCTGGGTTCGACTGGAACCCTAATTCTTCACCATGCGATTTCCAGATCGTATTTCAACCAAAACAAGAAGAATTAACACGGTAAGTTACGAAAATCTTCATCAAAAGACACCATATACTCTATAGACATTAACCAATGCAACCCTCATCCCTCTAACACCAAAACTTCTTGAGAAAAGATCTAATCCTTACAAATATTAGCAATCTTCAACTCGATTTGAACCTTAGTAATTTCATCGACAAGACTTGAGTCTTTCCACACAACTAATCTTGCACTTCGGACCCAAGCACCATTCTATCTTATTCACACCTTTCATCTACCTTATGCTCAACTCTACTAACCTAACTTCTTAAACTCCTCCTATAACACTTTGTCCCAAAAGTCATGCCAATCCTCTAGTTAACATGTAGTATTCTTCCGGTTCTTTGTCCATTCATCACCCTTACGTAAGTTTCCAGACTTACACAAAAGTTACTTCGATCTATACATTCGCCTTACCTCAAGAAACTAACTATTAACTTAAAGAACTTCAATTCCGCCTTGTTATCAATTCAAGACTAAACCATCTATAACACACCCAAACCATAGACAAACTTCAATCTTTACTAGTCTCCAAAAAGGTAACCATATAAACATCTTCTACCAACCTTATAAGGCTTTCCTATAGACAAGAAAACGACTTTCGACGGTGAGTTTATCGACAACCTATAATTTTATAGTCCAAAGAATATCGGAGTTGTGAAAGAGTTTATTTTTAAACAACACATCTATAAGAGACAAAGTTTTAAACTTGTCCTCACTTTGATTCCGTAAGGAAGGTAAGAATGGTTATGCAAATATTTTGAAAATTTGAAACTACTAAGGGAGATAGCAAATAGGAAAATCTTGAGATGTATAACACAAAATGAAGACGGATTGAACTTGGTTCACATGCATATAATAAAACATTTGTTTAGATAATGCAAAATGGATGATATATAAAATTTGCCTATATGAGAGGGTACTTGTGATAAGTCACTAAAAACAAAAGTACTCCGACCGAGACATTTATCACAAATTTTTTGCAGGTCATTCTACAAAATCCAGATTGAAACATTTTCCTTTCTCTTGAAATTATTGGTATGATTGAATGCAAAAGAAAGACAAACTTGCTATTAAAGAGTTCAATAGAAAGGTCTAGAAGTGGAAGAAGTCTCAAATATTATTCAAATATGTACTTATACATATGATAAATGTATATAAAGATTTGAAGACGACTGATATTCTCTCGAAAGATTTCATGTTGAAAATCCAAGTAAATTGGTGAAATGTTGTGAAAGGGGTCATGAATGATTACGTGGAAAAGAAAGCAAAAGAATTCAGAAAATGCATATTCTATTTCTTTCAACAACCGTTGCGGTTAAAATATTATTTTTGAAAGCGGGGAAACATCTTCTCCAAAGGTTCAAGGATAAGGGTAAACCGGAGAAGTGCTTCGTGAAGAAATCATAAGTAACGACCGAGTAAAGAAAACACAAGAGTTTCGAGCTTATTCAAAGACAAAAATTTCATAGGGAGTAAAAGATGCGATATCTTGAAAGTAATTATCGATAGAACTTTTGAACACATGTATATAATTTATTTATTTTTAAAAGTAGCCTGGAGTTACTAAATAACACTTTGGTAAGGAATGGTTGTTCACGTATTCTTACCGGAAGACAAAGGGTTATTAAAAAAACAAAGGCCGTCCAGGTTTTCTCGTCATATCCATCATCAGTATTATTATTATATTATTTTATTAAATACCTAACAAAACCAATCTCTATCTTTTCTTTTGTTTTTGGATTAATTACCAGCTGTCTTCTACATCTAGAGAATACGACAGACAAGTGTTTCAAGTCAGGGAGGATTTCAATCAACCCTTTCGGCTACTCAGATGCAGACAGGACGGCAAAACACTTTTGCTCCCAACGGAAGGAGGCTTTTTCCATTGGATTTTAGCAGGTATTTCATGCATAGATCAAGGGTATGTCAAATCCAAGAATGGATGACGCATCTCGGTATTTACCTAGCGGATTTAGTCTGGACGACTGTGAATTTAGCATCTATATCCGAGATGCACATGTTAAATCCAGGTAAAATGTTGAATTTTTATCATTATCTCTACCTTCTTCTTTTAAATATTAGCAAAGAATTGCTATTTATTTCTCACTTTACACCTTCTTGATTTTCTCCGTAGATTGACTGTTTAGATGCCTTTCGTGGGTATATTCGCTGCTTCAACTACGTTCGGTGGTGGTGCTCTGGGTATGTAACAAAATATGGAACCTTCAATTGCTATAAGATTTCATTAATTGCATTTAATAGAATGTGGAAGTCTTTTTATTAAATATATTAAATTGAGCCTAGGTTGAATTAATGTTTAGTCCAGTTTGGTATTCTTCTGCATATTTACTGTGTATGAGCAAGTTTGATTTTTAGTGTACTTATGTACTTATTCTCTGATCAATAAGTCTGTTGTTGCCATAATATGTTTATTCTGTAAAGAAATGGTTTTCCCTCCAATGAGACTGAAATTTTTGATTTTGATTTTTATTTCCACATGTTCATTGATGTTTTTTTAGCATATCTGCATAATCTTGAAGGCATGATGACTGTGGTATTCGTTATTTAGATCTAGATTATGAAACAATACTTTACGCATCAGCCTTTATGTGTGTGTCTACATTCTACAATGAACTTTATTGCCTTTATTACCTTCTCTGGAAAAAAACAAAAAAAGAAAAAGTTCATACCTCAAGTGCAGCATCCTTCTCCCTTTCTTTCTTATGTTTGAGGATCCTTCTTAGTCAAAGTATTTCTGTGCACATAATAGCATGTAAAAAGCTTCTTATGAGACTTGATTTCATGTTTTTTTTTGGCTGTTTTTTTTACAGAAAATTTAGGGATGATTTTGTTATTTCTTTATGTTTTTGGACTTTAAGAAAACACTGTTTTTTTATGGATGACATTTAATTTGATAGGATTTTGCTTAAATGATTTTGCTTTTTATGTAATTTGGATGTTATTTTGTGATCTTTTATGATGAAAAAGATCAGTCCGCCTACTGAATTATTTGCAAGAAGAAGGTAGAGATTCATCATACGATTCTGTTTGTGAACAGTCTGTTGAAAATATGAAAAAGATCTTTTATGATTCATCACAAACAGTCTGTTATCAATGACTGATCACAAAATAGCCTTTAGTTGACCTTGCTTTTCTCTGTAGTCTGTTTGCTTGTTTTTTCATCTTACGATTCTGTTTAACTAATTTGTGAATCTGCTTAAATGATTCTTCTTCTTTTAAGTGTTTATTTTTGTTTTTTCTAACAGTCTGTTTGTTTGCCATTTTTTCATGTATTTTGGGTAGTCTTATGCATAAGGAAAAGAAGAGGATTGATGTGTTTGTTGGTCAATCTTCAACTACGTCAATGGCACTTCAACAGGTATGTTACAGATGAAATTGGTATTCATTAGTGTTTTCTTTCTTGACTGCTACTTTTAGAAGAGGGTCTTAGTCTTGCATATGCTGCTTGTGTATTGTTCAATGTTATTGGTGTTTTATGTGGGATCAAACTTAAATATTAGCTGTAGGCAGGGATTCCTCTGGCAGTAAGTTAGACTTGGCTTCTTCGAAATCATGTTCAGTAGTATCTAATTGTTTAACAAAGGATGATAAGAAACATATAGTTATTTCTAGATGGAAGAACAAAAAATATAAGCAAACAAACGTTGAAAGTAAAAAATAAAATGAATGTGAATTAAACAAGCACGGGACTGATATAACTTTAGTAAAATTGATTGGTTGTATTAAGACTAAAGTTGATATTGGTATGTCTTCCTCATGTGCTGTTGCCGAAGAGAGTTTTGAATCTAACAATTTCACAGCCAATAAGTTAAATAATCAATCTGAAAGGGTTACTAAAATACAAAATTGGAAAGAAAAATGTGCTAGAAGAAGGTTAAAAACATCTGCCTATTTAGCTTGTTTTCAAAAAATTCTTCCTGGTGGTTCTTTAGCTTGTTTTCAAAAAATTCTTCCTGGTGGTTTTTTAAAAGAACATTCATTAAAAAATAATAACATCTTAATTTACCTAATGAAATTCTAGAGTCATCAGAGCAACCTAGGAAAAAACAAAAAGAAAAGTTTGCTTCAACTTCAAACATCTTCAGGCATGGACCATAATGCAACTTAACTACCGATGCATACATCCTATGCAACTTCTCTTTTGTTAAATGAACAAAATTCTGAATCAAAGTCTTCAAGTGCTAAAGTGAACAGTAGAGCAACCAAAATAGAAAATTGGAAGAATAAAAAACATAAACAGAATATACAAACATGTGATACTGTTATTTTGGATCAAACTTCTAATGTGGTACGTGCTAATATCCAACAGGAAGAAACAAAACAAGCGTAAAAGCAGAAAATTGGAAGAATAAAAAATCTGAACAGAATATACTGTTATTTTGGATCAAACTTATAATGTGGTACGTGCTAATATCCAACGGAAGAAACAAAACAAGCGTAGAAGCAACTATATTTGGGAAAATATATTTAGATTGGTGGACGGACCAATCTTTTTATCCGCTTCATAGGCCAATACAATTTACCGCCATGAACATACACTAGCATTAGATTTTCTTTTGCATACCATTATATTTGACTCAATTTTCCCACTGTGCATATTTCATTCTTTAATTTATGTTGCACCATGCATTGTTCTTTTAGACTGATAGTTGAACTATTCATTACATTACAACTAGAATTTTTACGATGTTTGTTTTATAGGGCCAATCATTATTGAAGGAAGTAGATACAACCCTCCCATTCCAAAGCTATCCTCGAAGAAATTGTTGATTCAATTGAGTCGAAAAATGAGACATGTACCCAGCCTCTACATTCCAAAGAACCTTAATGTTTGGTTCTATACCTACAACAGTCCCAACAGCTATTCCGGGGTAGGTGATTGGATCAGATGATGTTCCACATGAGGTTCGTGAAGTTGAAAGTTCAATCAAAAAGATGAAGAACAAAGAAGAGAACAAAGAAAAGGCAAATTAAGAGCTGCTGTATGTTTTTGTATTTTAAATGTAGTCATGGTTGTTCTGTATGCTTTTTAAAAGCCAAACTTGGATGTAGCAGGGAAATATAGTTAGCATATTACCATCATTAATTTTTTTTTATCATAAATAGATTTAATGGTGTAGCCGTGTAGGTAATATACATAATTATGAGTGCCTACAATGATTGTATTCTACTATCTTTTGTAACTTATGGTATTCTACTGACAAAGAGTATCTTATGGTACTCATTGTAATGAGTACCCACCATCTATGATGGTGTCTTTGTCAGTATATTCATGACTGTATCATTTCTTCTATGAATGTAAAAATATTCTCCACCTCTACGTTTACGTCTTCGACGGGCACGCCGTGCCTTGCACGGCGTGAGCATTGCCACTAGTATTGAATAGACAAATGTAACAATAACGATTTACATTAATCATATAAAAAAATATGATGAACCAACATCTAAAAAACTCTTAAAGATAAACTTAAATCATCTGCACCACATGCGGCTACAAAATACACAAAATATGTGTCGATTGTGAACAAATATATATATATACTAGTGGCTGCAACGTGCTTTGCACATTTGGCCCTCGGTTTTTTCGCGGATACGTGAAGTACGGTAGAAACGCACAACGTTGTTTGATAGTAATACCAAATATGATTTCATACATGCATTGGACATAGTATAAACTGGTACAAACAACGAGTGTAGTAATGTGGGGCGTTACAAATAACGACCGTGCCACTACTTGAGCAATCCCAAGCCTGACCAACATAGCACGTAAAAAATGTTAACGAAGGTAGGAAGGTAATGGAGACAACCGAGCAAGTAAAAAGGCACGCAGAACAAGCGACAGTGAAGGGCTACCTGCTACCAAGCAGAAATGCAGCCTGGAAAGGGCAAATTCGAAACAGGAGAACACAACTAACGGCATAATGTGCCTTGCAAACAAGCACAAATGAACAAGCAAGGATAATTTGAAACACCAAAAAGTTGAACTCATGACTCATCTCACCTGGGGAGGTTCAAACCCTCCGGCATAATCGAAATAGGAACCAACAATGACAGCATGATCAGAATATCATGTTGACGTCCATATCGAGATTGCTTTTATCCAAAAACAACAGTTGGAAAAGCTAGGGATTGAATGAGCAAAATCGAAGAACAGCCATAAGCCTTAGCAACTCAAAAGAGAAGAATACTTAATGTAGATAGCCAAAACTCAAATACAAATATTTCCACTCTTTTTCTGTCAAGTTTTTTACAACCATTCACGAAAGAAATGGCCATACCTCTTTGAATACCTCGAAAGTCTTTGTCAGATGGTCAACACTCACCTGCATTAATACATATGGCGTAATTTGACGCGAATTTACCTACGGTTCTGAGAGAATTCACCGATTTTCGACAACAATCTCTGGTATATTTGATGGAACAAATGAAAACAAAGTATTCCTCCAATCAAGGTTCTCACAGCCAATGGACCAAGGCGATTCTCTAGGAGAAGAAAAGTAATAATTTGATCCCACAAGAACCCCAACCTAAAATAGTGCTTGATAAAATCCAGTAGATCCTACAATTAACCCATTGACATCACCGCAAATAAATGTCGTTATCTAGTTTGAAATGAAGGCAGATCAATTAGCAAAATCAATTTCCTCCGAATTTGTTTTTTTACCAAAATGAAGAGAAAATTTTAGTGCAAAAAGGTGAGGAAGAAAGTAGTGGGCATATAAAAAGATGAAGAGATTTACAGATGAAATAGATACCGTTTATGTCACACGGTTTCCTATTATTGAACTCTGGTAGTGCGGCCACCCTATCCATCTCCACCGCCATGATCTTCACCTCATTTCTCACGACAACGAAATGTAATCCAGCAGCAAAAAGTAGGAAGCAACCGAATCTATACATTAAGAAATGCAGATCCTCACGAAATTTACCTAAAGAAAACATAATGGAAGACTAATGAACATCATCATCAGTGATTAATTTCTGGACTAAATACAAAAATGGAGTCAATTGAAAAATAATATAGTAGGGGTGCCCAATAGAAGGGTATGATCTTTCACCCTATCAATACCCGATAGAAAGGTCTGATCTTTTACTATAGTAAAGTTTACCTCACAGGTTAGGGATTCCTCAAAAATACTTAAGAAAATATATTAATAAACATAAGAACACATATACATCATCACCATGTTCGTAGATACAAATCTAACCAAAAACATCATCAATAAAGATTTGGACTTTACCAACATGTTTAGGAGGGAGAGGCTTTCAAGGAAGCTCAGCAAGACCACATTTGCCAGCAGATATAGCTTGAGATGCACCTTTCTTAGCACTGCCACCGGAGCTACAACTTTCTCAGCACCAGCAATCAACCGAACAGGGTCCTCAGAGTCATCGTCACCAAGAAGATCAAACGGATCCAATGACCCCATTCCCCCTCCACACAAAAGCAACCCGTTCTATGTAATGGGCAGAAAAACGTTAAGAATAAACAAATGATTGACCAATGCTAAGAATAAGTAAATTGGTCCCAAAAAAATCTAAAAAACAACCATTGGATTCAGCTGTCACAACTGCAGCAAAATTTTCATATCACTGAATAAGCAACCAAGTCTTAAAGCTGGGAAAATATTCAAACTTTATTAAAATCGTAAAACTTTTTCAGGTCAATCACCCTAGCTAAGAAAATCTATAAGTCAACCATTTAAAAGATTAGGCTGTCATTAAACAAAAAATAAATAAACAAGTACAATCACTGAATTAAAAAAGAAACTAATACCTAGTTCCATTTTACAAGAACACCCTAAGCAACTTACTTCAAAAGCAGTTTCAAATTGTTCACAGGGAATTGGTCCACAATTTGGGTAAGCCCTCTCTGCTGCTATTCACTGTATGCGCCTCAAACGCCCTATAAATGAATTGTGAAATAAATCAAAACACAATGAATTAAGTAAAATAGCACATATACATAATACATTTCAAATTTCAATGGAATGAATCGCTTCAATAAGAAACCTGATAGGCAACACGGATACGGGATCCTTCAGAGGAGATTAGACAAATTCGTTGACGTTAAAGGCTCTGAAAAGTAACAAATAAAAAATAAAATAAAAAGGAAAAAAAATATCAGAATTAACAAATTAACAAAGGGGGATTGATATGAGGTGTTTGTACTTGGAAGTGAAAAACCCAAACAGAACAGCAATAACAGTGAACGATACATGTACCCATACAAATTAACACATGCATAGTTTGTCTATTTGTGAATCCACAATGAAAACCAAAAGCAGGATAAAAGCCACAATAATAGACACCCATTTGGCCATGGCAAGTGTGGGCAGACACGACATGCAACACAGAAAGAGAAGAACCAGACCAAGCAAGTCTAAAGACCAACCAATTGAGATGAGGCAGAGGCATAGATACCATTGTACAGGGACCCAAAAACCACGGTACACAAAAATGAATGAGGAAGATAGCAAGAAAAAGTATATCCACATAGTACCTTCAAGAGAACCTAGAACCCGGGAATATGCCTGAAAATCAAGAAGCACTATGCCTGCAAAACCACAAGAACGTGTTATTAGCACCGAAATCAAACTAACAGATCGTGAAAAAGGAGAAGCCGGAGGAGAGGAGGTCTACACAATGTGAGAGCTAGCAGAGCAGAATTGCGTAAAAAGCCCATTCTCCACCCAAAGCAATTACTTATAGGCAAAGAGCAGGGCGGTGGAAAGTGAGTGGATTATTCAGACAGAGGAGTGATGCTGGAAGGCAACCATTGGCGAAAACGGAGGCGGAGGGTGAGAAATAAGAAAGCACGACGTCGTTTTACCTTACAGCTTCTATAAAAATAAAAAAATAAAAAATTAGCTACTGTGATTTTGGTAGTACAGATGCAACTTTAAATAGTTACTACTAAGTATGATATATATATATATATATATATATATATATATATATATATATATATATATATATATATATATATATATATATATATATATATATACATATGCAAATGAACGTATTCAAGAAACCAAATATATAGCGAATTCAATGAATATATTTGATTTAACAAAATACATCTGCTAGCATCTTTCAATACATTGGATTTGCCGTTATAAATAAATACTCCCTCCGTTTTAATTTATATTTCGTAGAGAGAAGAATCACACAGATTAAGAAAATAATTAATATGTCTAAAATATAGTGTTGGAAATGTATTTTTTTTATTGGAGATATAAATATTTTTTTGGTAAATAAGTTTTTAGTATTGGAAATGTATTTTTTTATTGGAGATGTAAATGCTTTGTTGGTAAAGGTGGAAAAATAATAAATGTTGCATTGAAAGTTAAATGACAGATAAATAAAAAAAAGAAAATTCTGAAATGTGATAGATAAAAAAAAACTGAAGTAGTATAAAATATATACCTGTCGAATTGACAACCGTTAATAGAATGAGCGGATTTCGACTTTCTTTATGCGGCGAAGGTCACCGTCGGGGAGCAGTGAGCGGCTTCTCCGGTGATGGTCGCCGCCGATTAAGTAGTATGTATAGGGATGGGCGTCTGTCAGTAGGGTTTGGGCGTGGAATAGGGTTTTCTTTTGAATACTATACTCCACGCCTTAATAAAGAACGGCGGGTGTGTGTGTTTTATAGTAGTCCAAGATCACTAAAATACCCTTTTTGTTTTTTTGTTTTTTTTTTTTTTTTAATGGAACCTATATACAGTGCATACCTAAATCATTATATTTCAGTCAATTAATTTTTCTGAATACTTATACTAATATTGGTTTAGAATCATAATGTCATACATTGTCACGGATCATTGTAAATTTGTGAAGAACATAACTCTTTGCTACATATCCCATGCAATTATTTCGTTAGCCTATCATATTATAAGTATCTGTCATAATAAATATTTTAAAATGTAATTATTAAATAACATATCATTTTATAAACTTTTATTGTAACATACTCCGAGTCAATTTTATTTTTTCACACAAAACGAACCCGAAGTATGATTTAACTCAAAATATCTTGATTTATTTATATAAATATCTAGTTTGTAATAAAAAAAGGTATAATATATGATAACAATTTAATTTATTTTAAGTTAATATGTGAAATTATGTTGTGGATTAAGTATGGGAGTTACAAAATAATTTCATCCCACTTTCCACCATTTAATATGACCTTCTTTTTTTTTCCAGAAACGAAAGGATTTTATTAAAACTAATAAACAAATCGATTACAACCAGACCAACGCAGGAAAATAGCAGAATTAAATCCGGATCACCGCCAGCCTAGAGCTGGACTACAACCATAAGGAAACGAAAGGAAGAAGGACATTAAAAACCCATGTCTGCCAAATTCTACCTCATTATAGAGGATTTGATTTGGTAACATAATACGATAGTCAAACTTGATCTGGTAACATAATACGATAGTCAAAATCGGATAGAAATGACTCCAAGTTAGTAGAATATAGATTAAAAAGGAACTTGGTATAATTTTACGTAAACAAACTAGACATATCATTATTTCACAAAATAAATGTTATCCATTCAAATCAGCGAGGTCGGTCATTAGAGCAAACTACAGAGCTCCGCTTCTACGCTTGTATGAGGCTCATGCTGACTGTATAATGACTTATTTCATTAAATGCATATTCCATCAAAAAAATTTACCATATTGGAAGGAAAGCCGGAATCGGGAGGTTTGGCAAGCAACACGTATGGTAAGGAACCCCTGTGAGGCAAATGCGCAAACGATCGAGCATTTGGGGTTGATAAATGATTTTAATTACGATTTTAAGTGATTTAATATCAATGATGTTTATTTAAAGTAATTATAGTGTTCAAAGATGATTATTATAGAAATTGAAAAACCGGATTAACTGATTAAACTGGATCAAACCGGATTGAAAAAAGATAAACTACAGTTTTATAATAGGTTTTTCATTGTAAAAAAAATCAAACCGTAAAATCCGTTTGGTTTCCGGTTATAATGAAATAAATTGGTATTCCCCGTATGAAAAATGTCTGATGGTTGAGCTTAACCTTTGATCTGCGGCATGCAAATAACTTTTCTCTAGACCTAGCTGCTATAGAAATTCAATCTATAAATGGAATGATAGTGAACTGTGGTAGAAATCAGATAGAAATGGGTCAAAATCGGATAGAAATGAGTCCAAAATAGTAGGGTATGGATTAAAAATGAACTTGGTATAATTTTAGGGGGAATGAGGGAGAATGACAGAAATATTTCATTAATTGAGTAGAAGGATAGTCTTTTGAAACTTTTGCATAAATGACAAAACTATTTATTCACTATCGAAATTCACTTGTGTTCGTAATTCACTGTTTAAATTCACTGTCGAAATTCACTAATTTTCAAAATTCATTGTTGAAATTCACTGATTTTCGGGATTCACTGTAGAAATTCACTGTCGAAATTCACTGTTTTTGGGATTCACAGGGGAGATTCACAGATTTTCGCGATTCACTGATTGTCCTTCTCGCTATAAAAATTATGGAAAATTAGGGATAAGGATAAAATCTGGAATATTTTTAAGTAACAGGACAACTACATATTTTTTATAGGGAGAAGGACAACTGCATAATTTTTATAGCGAGAAGGACAAACAGTGAATCCCGAAAATCAGTGAATCTCGACAATGAATTTTGAAAATTAGTGAATTTCGACAGTGAATTTCGGCAGTGAATTTAAACAGTGAATTTCGAACACAAGTGAATTTCGACAGTGAATAAATAGTTTTGTCCTTTATGCAAAAGTTTCAAAAAACTGTCCTTCTACTCAATTGATGAAATATTTCTGTCCTTCTCCCTCATTCCCCCTAAAAATTATGCAGTTGTCATTCTCCCTATAAAAAATATGTAGACGTCCTGTTACTTAAAAATATTTCAGATTGTGTCCTTATCCCTAATTTCCCAATAATTTTACGTAAACATACTAGACATATCAACATTTCGCATAATGAATGTTATCCATTCAAATCAGCAATGTCGGTTAATAGAGCCACCTGCAGAGCTCCGCTTCTTCTCTTGTATGAGGCTCATGCTGACCGTATAATGACTTATTTCATTAAATGCATATTCCATCATGAGTTTTACCATACTGAGGAAAGCCGGAATCGGGAGGTTTGGCAAGCAACATGTACCATAAGGAACCCCTACGAGGTAACGATCGAGCATTTGGGGTTGATAAATGATTTTAATTACGATTTTAAGTCATTAAATATCAATGATGTTTATTTAAAGTATTTATAGTGTTCAAGGAGGATTACTATAGAAATTGAATAACCGGATTAACTGATTAAACTGGATCAAACCGGATTGAAAAATTGCAAACTACAGTTTTATAATAGGCTTTTTATTGTAAAAAAAATCCAACCGTAAAATCCATTGGGTTTCCGGTTACAGAGAAATAAATTGGTATTCCCCGTATTAAAAACGTCTAATGGTTGAGCTTAGCCTTTGATCTGCGACATGCAAATAACTTTTCTCTAGACCTAGCCACTATAGAAATTCAATCTATAAATGGAATGATAGTGAACTGTGATAGAAATAATATAGAAATGAGTAGAAATGGGTCGAAATCGGAAAGAAATGACTCCATAATAGTAGAATATGGATTAAAAAGGAACTTGGTATAATTTACGTAAAAATACGAGACATATCAAGATTTCATAAAATAAATGCTATCCATTCAAATCAACGAGGTCGGTCATTAGAGCCAACTGAAGAGCTCCGCTTCTACTCTTGTATGAGGCTATGCTGACCGAATAATGACTTATTTCATTAAATGCATATACCATCATGAGTTTTACCATATTGAAAGGAAAGCCGGAATCGGGAGGTTTGGCAAGCAACACGTACGATATGGAACCCCTGCGAGGTAAATGCGCTAACGATCGAGCATTTAGGGTTGATAAATGATTTTAATTACGTTTTTAAGTGATTGAATGTCAATGATATTTATTTAAAGAAATTATAGTGTTGAAGAATGATTATTATAGAAATTGAAAAACCGGTAACGGATTAAACTGGATCAAACCGAATTGCAAAATGACAAACTACAGTTTTATAATTGGTTTTTTATTGTAAAAAAATCGAACCGTAAAATCCATTTTGTTTCCGGTTATAATGAAGTAAATTGGTATTCCCCGTATGAAAAACGTCTGATGGTTGAGCTTAGCCTTTGATCTGCGATATGCAAATAACTTTTCTCTAGACCTAGTGGCTATAGAAATACAATCTATAAATGGAATGATAGTGAACTATGGTAGAAATCGTAGGTAGAAATGGGTCGAAATCGGGTAGAAATGAGTCCAAAATAGTAGAGTATGTATTAAAAAGGAACTTGGTATAATTTTACATAAACATACTAGACATATCAACATTTCACAAAATAAATGTTATCCATTCAAATCAGCGAGGTCGGTCATTAGAGCCAACTGCAGTGCTCTGCTTCTACGCTTGTATGAGGCTCATGCTGACCGTATAATGACTTATTTCATTAAATGCATATTCCATCATAAGTTTTACCATACTGGAAGGAAAGCTGGAATCGGGAGGTTTGGCAAACAACACGTACGGTAAGGAACCCCTACAAGGTAAATGCGCTTATGATCGAGCATTTGGGGTTGAAAAAAGATTTTAATTATGATTTTAAGTGATTGAATATCAATGATGTTTATTTAAATTTATTATAGTGTTCAAGGATGACTATTATTGGAATTGAAAAACCGGATTACTTGATTAAACTGGATCAAACCGGATTGAAAAATGACAAACTACAGTTTTATAATAGGTTTTTTATTGTAAAAAAAAGCGAACCGTAAAATTTGTTTGGTTTCCTGTTATAATGTAGTAAATTGGTATTCCCCGTATGAAAAACGTCTGATGGTTGAACTTAGCCTTTGATCTGCGACATGCAAATAACTTATCTCTAGACCTAGCTGCTATAGAAATTCAATCTATAAATGGAATGATAGTGAGCTGTGGTAGAAATCTGGTACAAATGAGTAGAAATGGGTCGAAAATAGTAGAATATGGATTAAATAGGAATTTGGTATAATTTTACGTAAACATACTAGACATATCAACTTTTCACAAAATAAATGTTATCCAATCAAATTAGCGAGGTCGGTCATTAGAGCCAACTGCAGAGCTCCGCTTCTACCCTTGTATGAGGCTCATGCTGACTGTATAATGACTTATTTCTTTAAATGGATATTCCATCATGAGTTTTACCATATTGGAAGGAAAGACGGAATCGGGGGGTTTGGCAAGCAACACGTACGGTAAGGAACCCCTGTGAGGCAAATTCGCCAACGATCGAGCATTTGGGGTTGATAAATGATTTTAATTACGATTTTAAGTGATTTAATATCAATGATGTTTATTTAAAGTAATTATAGTACTCAATGATGATTATTATAGAAATTGAAAAACCGGATTAACTGATTAAACTGGATTTAACCGGATTGAAAAATGACAAACTACAGTTTTATAATAGGTTTTTTCATTGTAAAAAAAATCAAACCGTAAAATCCGTTTGTTTTCCGGTTATAATGAAGTAAATTGGTATTCCCCGTATGAAAAATGTTTGATGGCTGAGCTTATATCTGCGACATGTAAATAACTTTTCTCTAGACCTAGCTGCTATAGAAATTCAATCTATAAATGGAATGATAGTGAACCGTGTTAGAAATCAGGTAGAAATGACTAGAAATGGGTCAAAATCGGGTAGAAATGAGTCCAAAATAGTAGAGTATGGATTAAAAATGAACTTGGTATAATTTTACGTAAATATACTAGATATATCAACATTTCACAAAATGAATGTTATCTATTCAAATCAGCGAGGTCGGTTAATAGAGCCAACTGCAGAGCTCCGCTTCTACTCTTGTATGAGGCTCATGTTGACCGTATAATGACTTATTTCATAAAATGCATATTCCATCATGAGTTTTATCATATTGGAAGGAAAGCCGAAATAGGGAGGTTTGGCAAGCAACACGTATGGTAAGGAACCCCTGTGAGGTAAATGCGCTAACGATCGAGCATTTGGGGTTGATAAATGATTTTAATTAAGATTTTAAGTGATTGAATATCAATGATGTTTATTTAAAGTAATTATAGTGCTCAAAGATGATTATTATAGAAATTGAAAACCGGATTAACTGATTAAACTGGATCAAACCGGATTGAAAAATGAAAAACTATAGTTTTATAATAGGTTTTTTATTGTAAAAAAAGTCGAACCGTAAAATCCGTTTGGTTTCCGGTCATAATGAAGTAAATTGGTATTTCCTGTATGAAAAACTTATGATGGTTGAGTTTAGCCTTTGATCTGCGACATGCAAATAACTTTTCTTTAGACCTAGCTGCTATAGAAATTCAGTCGATAAATGGAATGATAGTGAGCTGTGGTAGAAATCATGTAGATATGAGTAAAAATGGGTCGAAATCGGGTAGAAAGGAGTCTAAAATAGTAGAATATGGATTAAAAAGGAACTTGGTATAATTTTACGTAAACATACAAGACATATCAACATTTAACAAAATAAATGTTATCCATTCACGTCAGCGAGGTCGGTCATTAGAGCCAACTGCAGACGTTTGCTTCTACGCTTGTATGTGGCTAATGCTGACCGTATAATGACTTATTTCATTAAATGCATATTCTATAATGAGTTTTACCATACAGGAAGGAAAGCCGGTACCGGGAGGTTTGGCAAGCAACACGTACGGTAAGGAACCCCTGCGAGGTAAATGCGCTAATGTTCGACCAATTGGGGTTGATAAATGATTTTAATTACATTTTAAGCGATTGAATATCAATGATGTTTATTTAAAGTAAGTATAGTGTTCAATGATGATTATTATAGAAATTGAAAACCTAGATTAACTGATTAAACCGGATCAAACCGGATTGAAAAATGACAAACTACAGTTTTATAATAGGTTTTTTATTGTAAAAAAATCCAACTGTAAAATCTATTTGGTTTCCGGTTGTAATGAAATAAATTGGTATTCCCCGTATTAAAAACATCTGATGGTTGAGTTTAGCCTTTGATCTGCGACATGAAAATAACTTTCTCTAGACCTTGCTGCTATAGATATTCCATCTATAAATGGAATGATAGTGAGCTGTGGTAGAAATTAGGTAGAAATGGGTCAAGATCGGTTAGAAAGGAGTCGAAAATAGTAGAATATGGATTAAAAAGGAACTTGGTATAATTTTACGTAAACATACTAGACATATCAACATTTCACAAAATAAATGTTATCCATTCAAATAAGCGAGGTAGGTCATTAGAGCCAACTACAGAGCTCCGCTTCTACCCTTGTATGAGACTCATGCTGACCGTATAATGACTTATTTCATTAAATGCATAGTCCATCATGAGTTTTACCATTCTGGAAGGAAATCCAGAATCAGGAGGTTTAGGAAGCAACACGTATGGTATGGAACCCCAGTGAGGTAAATGCGCTAACGATCGAGCATTTGTGGTAGATAAATGATTTTAATTAAGATTTTAAGCGATTGAATATCAATGATGTTTATTTAAAGTAATTATAGTGTTCAAGGATGATTATTATATAAATTGAAAAACCGGATTAGTTGATTAAACAGATTCTAACCGGATTGAAAAATGACAAACTACAGTTTTATAATAGGTTTTTTATTGTAAAAAATCGAACTGTGAAATCCGTTTGGTTTCCATTTATATTGAAGTAAATTGGTATTCCCGGTATGAAAAATGTCTTATGGTTGAGCTTAGCCGTTGTCTGCGACATGCAAATAACTTTTCCCTAGACTTAGTTGCTAAAGAAATTCAATCTATAAATGGAATGATACTGAAATATGGTAGAAATCAAGTAGAAATTAGTAGAAATGGGTCAAAATCGGATAACAATGACTCCAAGTTAGTAGAATATAGATTAAAAAGGAACTTGGTATAATTTTACGAAAACAAACTAGACATATCAACATTTCACAAAAAAATGTTATCCATTCAAATCAACGAGGTCGGTCATTAGAGCCTACTGCAGAGCTCCGCTTCTACGCTTGTATGAGGCTCATGCTGACCGTATAATGACTTATTTCATTAAATGCATATTCCATGAGTTTTACCATACTGGAAGGAAAGCCGGAATCGGGAGGTTTGGCAAGCAACACGTACGGTAAGGAACCCCAGTGAGGTAAATCCGCCAACGATCGAGCATTTTGGGTTGATAAAGATTTCAATTACGATTTTAAGTGATTTAATATATATCAATGGTGTTTATTCAAATTAATTATAGTGTTCATGGATGATTATTATAGAAATTGAAAATCCGGATTAACTGATTAAACTGGATCAAACCGGATTAAAAAATGACAAACTACAATTTTATAATAGGTTTTTTTATTGTAAAAAAATCGAACCGTAAAATCCGTATGGTTTCCGGTTATAATGAATTAAGTTGGAATTCCCCGTAAGAAAAACGTCTGAAGGCAATGGCGGACCCAGAACTTTTTTTCAGCAGGGTCCGTAAATATTTAACACACTAAATAATTTTTTTCACGGGGTCCGAAATATTTTCTATAGATAAAATGCCGAGTATTTTTATTTTTAGCGGGGTCCCGCCCTCCGATGGTTGAGTTTAGCCTTTGATCTACGACATGCAAATAACTTTTCTCTAGACCTTACTGCTATATAAATTCATTCTATAAATGGAATGATAGTGAACTGTGGTAGAAACCAGGTAGAAATGGATCGAAATAGGGTAGATATGAGTTCAAAATAGTAGAGTATGGATTTAAAAGGAAATTGGTATAATTTTACGTAAACATACTTGACATATCAACATTTCACAAAATAAATGTTATCCATTCAAATCAGCGAGGTCGGTCATTAGAGCCAACTGCAGTGATCCGCTTCTATTCTTGTATGAGGTTCATGCTGACCGTATAATGACTTATTTCATTAAAGGCATATTCCATCATGAGTTTTACCATACTTGAAGGAAAGCCAGAATCGGGAGGTTTGGCAAGCAACAAGTACGGTAAGGAACCCCTGCGAGGTAAATGCGCTAACGATCGAGCATTTAGGGTTGATAAATGATTTTAATTATGATTTTAAGTCATTGAATATCAATGATGTTTATTTAAAGTAATTATAGTGTTCAAAGGTGATTATTATAGAAATTGAAAACCGGATTAACTGATTAAACTGAATCTAACCGGATTGAAAAATGACAAACTACATTTTTATAAGGAAAAATTAGCTTATAGTCCACTTTTTCCCCCTTAATTAAGTGTTAATCCACACTCCAAATAAAAGTTGCATTAAGGACATAAAATATTTTACCGGACTAACATACCCCTGTTTATAATAATACTAATAAACACATGTACAATGACACCAAATTATGAATTTATGATCTCTGCATCACCACCCTCAAATCCGATCCTCGAAGCACCGATTCCGACGTTTCCGGCCTCGGCCTTGTAATCGTCGACCCCTTAAATGCAAAAGTCACCTCCGCCGTTGAATCCATCGATCAATTGAAAAGATCGAATCCGGAATGCCATGACAGAGAGTCGCCGGAAGTAGTCACCGGAGCTTATAAAACAGGAGGGAGGTTGGTTGGTAAAAGGATCTGTCCTCTGGAAATAAGTGAGTCCGTGCACATTAGATCTATGAAATGCAACAAAAAAGTGGCACTACTTATCCAGGTAGATGATTTGCAATGAAGAGATGATTTCATGGTTTAGCAAACTACATTTTCAAACTGTAATTTTTTTTAATGAAGTTCATGTTTCTTTTTTCTTTTTAGTATTGATGTCGAACGAATTTGGTTTATTAAAAATGTTTAATTTGGGTCTATTTTGAAGACAAATTCTTCAAACTCACTCTATGTTCATCTTGATATATTCCATAAATGTCGTGTTTTAGTTCTTAACTCTGACTATGAGTTTTTTTTAGTTCTTGTGATGTTACTACTCACGGGATCACCTTTTGGAGGCAGATATTTAGTGGGTTGGATTAGACTTTAGAATAGCAAGAGATATCATGTTTCCTTGAAAAGTCTTTGTAGAGCAATCGTAATGTCTATGAATGGGTGCATAAATTGATTGTTGTTGCTTTGCGGTGTTCGGTTCATTCTTTGCACTTATGAACACTTGTTTCAAGCATGTGCAAATATTAAGTCTTTGTATGATGGGAAATTGATTCATGGTAGATTACGAAACCATTTAAATGATACACCTGCATTTTTTTTGGAATTCGTTTTTCGGGATGTATTGTGAGAGCGAGAGTTTTCTGGATACTGAAAAGGTGTTCAACGAAATGACGGATAGAAACCTTGGATCTATGGATGTTATGATTTTTTTAATATGAGTGCTTGAACTTGTAAGAAGACATTCAGTTCATATCAAGGACTTGGGGGACATAGTCCTTGCAACAAAAAACCGAAAGGAGAGTCCTTTTGAGCCTGATACTGATACTATTACGATACGTCGATACGATATATTATCATATATCAATTCGTTACATCATATCGATATCGATATATAGGTAAAAAGGTTGTTACAGTATGTACAAAGTTTGGGGTATTACTTTTCAGCTATTTTTACTGTTGAATTCTGTTGTTGTTGATGTTAATTTGAGTGGAATATGTAAAGATTGAAGCTTTATTCTTCTGCCATTGTTGCTATTTTTTTGGACTGTTCTTTCTTCCATTATGGTTTGCCATTTTTTATGTTTATTTGGGCCTTAATTTCTGCCAATTATTGCTGATAATTTAAGAGAGATATGCAAAGATTTGAGCTTTACTTCACTGCAAATATGAGGAAAATATGCAAGAAGCATTTTGTTGAAGGTTTTTTTTTGCATTATATGAGCCTTATATGAGCGAGATATGATATTGTGTCCCTTGAATTAAACATTAAATGAGTCTTATATGAGCCAGGTATGTCTGCCTTGAAGTAGTCACTTGAATTAAGCCTTAAATTATACCGATTACCTCATATGCAATTGCATCGATTTTACGATCATCGTTCATTGCGATCGATATCGCGATCGATATCGTACGATCGATGCGATATCGATATCGTTCGACGTTATCGTTACGATCGATCGATCGATATCGATATCGATACGATATCGTTAGTTAGTAAAATACGCGATTAAATTCGGCTTTCAAATACTACGTCGAAATGGTATCAAACGCGGTCTCAAAATGAAGATAAAAAAATATGAACTTTGGTGAAACAATTTTGATGATCGGTGTTCTAAATCAAAAGTTACGGTCGTTTATAAAAAAAGCGCTCCGGTTAATACAAATATTTTTTCATCTTTCAAAATATACGTCGGAAGGGTATCGTATTTGGGCTCTAATTGAAGAGCAAAAAAAAACATGAATTTTGGTGAAAAAATTTCGATGATCGGAGTTGTAGATCAAAAGTTACGGGTTGTTTGAAAAAAGAAAAAAAAAACATATAAACAGCTACGGTAAATATATCATATATGCAAACAATACACTGAAGCTACGCGCGTGTCTCCTAAAGGATATTTTTGTCCGTCTGAAATTGTTTGTCTTTTTTGCAACTAAAAAAATATATGTGTCTATTTATTTATTTTGTGCCAAAAAGAGGACTTTTGGCTCTTTATCTCTATAAAATACTAGCCGATAGAAAAGTTTGAAAATTTGGGGCTTTACACCATGTGTCTCATTCATAATGCAATAAGAAAAAACAAACCGATATTCATTTCGTCGATCACTGTCACTTGCAAAGCTCTATTTCTGGCATATGAATTGGCTGCGGTTCAAATACATAGGTCTATTTTACTGTCATTCTTATGGAATCTCAAATTATGCTTCAAAAGCTTCGCTTTTTGCCATTTGTAATTATCAAACTTTTTATACATAGGCTTTTTTCTTAAACTGTTTATTTGTCCTATGTTTCTATCAGTGGTAACTATTTTTTAAGAAACAGATAGCTTTTTGCTTCATCAAAGCCACCACTTATAAGCCCTTCTGTCTGTAACTGTTTAGAATTTCGCGTTGTCTCTATACGCAGCAGTTAATGCCATGGCCGCACATAGTTCAATCTTGAAGTGGCATACTAATATATAACTTATTCAATATCAGAATGTCCACATCAAGGCCTCAATGTCCATTCCAGATAAACTCCAGAAAGTGTACTATTCCACATGCCCAAAATGCTCTCAGCTGATAGAAGCACATGGGAATGAAGGGTTCCACTGCAACACATGTAACGCTGAACAAATCGCAGTCACGGTACCTCTACAACTACATATACTCCTTCCAATTTATTCCCCATGTATGCAAACTGCAACCAAAGTTAAAACATCATGACAACCACAGGTGCAAGGTCAGTGTGAAACTTGAAGACATTACGGGAAACATAATAGCAACACTGTTCGACAAGTGTGCAGAGAAACTCTTACAACAAACTACTAACAAGCTGCATGATATGGATCCCCCGGTAAGCAATTGCGTACCAACCTATTCTGCTCTTCTAATAAATGAAGGTATCCTAACAACTTCTCTTACACAAACATTGAAGGGAATGAGAAATCTGCTTGGCAAGACTGACAAGGAGCTGAAGTCCAAAAAACTTATTATGGAAATCAGAGCCTCAAACAAAAAACACACAGACAAAAAAACGAGGTACACAATTCAAGAGTGGATAGAAGCAGGCATTGATCCAACATCAACATCTAAGGAAAATGACAGCAGGAAAGAATTCGGGAGTACTCTAGGTAATACAGCCCACTTTCACATAGTCTGTCATCATTTCAATACGATATTTCACAG
Organism: Gentiana straminea; assembly: GCA_036785695.1. Lineage (NCBI taxonomy): Eukaryota > Viridiplantae > Streptophyta > Magnoliopsida > Gentianales > Gentianaceae > Gentiana > Gentiana straminea. The sequence goes on along the minus strand of JAVUPR010000398.1, from coordinate 15,390,051 downwards.
TAACATGCTGCGTTATCTGTACCTTTTATAGATAAAGAAGGGGGAAAAGCGAGGACAATTCTACAAGAAACACCCGAGCCTAGCCGGTATAACAAGGAGAAAAGGTCATACGATGCCACAGATCCCGAGCAAATGAAGAAGGTGAAGCTGGAATTCCCAGAAAGTGCATCGCCAATGCAACTACGGAAATCAGTATAGGCTCACCAAACCAATGACAATCTTTTTCCAAATAACTAAAGCCTTAAGAATGTCTTAGTAAACCTCCATTTTAGAATGTACATAGGTCAAGACATTCAATAGCACCATGTAAATCATGCAACTCACCCTGACAACAACACTTCCATATGGCTACCTCACTTTTGAACAGCTTGAGGTCAGCCTACTATATTAGTAGCAACAATGGTAAATGTCTACATCACAATAGTTTTTTGGGCATATTACACCTTCAGCAAGGCTGAATAAACAGAACATATATATGTAATGATCGAAAATATTACTATTGGTATGTATATTAAAGCTTAAAACAGGGTCTTCACAGAAATCGCATCACAAACAAACAAGCCTAAATGACCACCTGAGATAAACTTAAAAAAGACAGGGACCACCGTGCAACGCACGGTACGCCTGTCTAGTGTTATTGTTATATGTACAAATCTTTGTATTCATATTCATATTATTTATAGATTTGCCTTCGGTTGTGTGTTGGACATTTCAAGATGTGGAGATGGAGTTGTTTATGCGTTGGTTGAGATGCTTAACTCAAAATAATAAGCGAGTTAATCAATTCGTGGTGATCAAGGTGGAAAAGTGTGATTCAAGGTTTAATGAATTTTAATTTGGTACTAACAACATTCATCAAATCGTTGAAATATACTCACCTTAATGAATTAATGTTGCGAAATGATGATGATTAACTTGAGGTTCACCAAACCTGTGAGGGAAGAATATCCTCTTGACTTAAATTTCATAATATACTTAGAAATGTGGGGGTGATTGGTAAAGGAAATTTACCTAAAGAAAATGATATAATGAGCAATGAAATGGGAAGGAGTTGAATCCTTGGAAAGATATTGCAATTCTTGGAAAGATATTTCGTGTGGATCATATTCTATCGCTGTTATTAGCATGCAATAGTCGGTAAGTGATAGAACAAACACACAGTAATATGGAAAATGGTAAGTCACGATTAATACACCGTAGACACAATACCATTTATTAATTGATCTCTAATGGTTTGATTTCCTCGATTGTATATGTTGAAATAGTGTCCTAAACCCAATCGGGTTGGACTGGATCCAACCGGATCGGATCATTTCTACTATTTCTTTATGTTTATACATATTATTTGGCTTTTCTATTATTATATATTCTATTCATATGAACTAATTTGTGATTGTATATATGATAACGTACTTAGTGTCAAACTGTGTAAGAGAAACCATTATAGTGATTATCGTTGATGACATCTCGACTCACTTTAAAAGGTTTGATATTAAATTTCTCTAGTCGTATGTGATATCAAACGGGACATTGATAGTACGATTAGACTAGCACGTATTAGATGTCTTCTATCTTATTGAAGGTAGGGATAGATCTCGTCTATCAAAGTGTAGAGACACTTGGACTGTACGTGGACGTGGATTGGAGAATGTGTACGTTAGACTGACCCACTTACTTTATTAAGTGTCGCACTATGTATCGGTTGTGTAATTATCATAAGACCGGAGTCTTCATGACATCACGGTGTGGATTGTCATACTTTGAAGCTATTGAGGTTTCCCCTAGCCATGGGGCGATCATGCGGTAGTGATTGTGTGTGATAATGAAGCATGCGTAGGATTCATGTCGTTCGTCCGGAAATCGCGTATCCTATTATTAGGAGTGAATATCCGAAAGGACCTTATTATAAGGAATGTCTTATTCTCGAAAGTCTTTGCAAAGTGGAAGTAATATGTTATTTCGAGAGAGTATGATATCCTGATTATAAGATACGGTCTTTGATGTTTGACACTCGGCGTACGGCCGTATGGATATTATTACAGCGATATGATTCTATTTACACGGTAATTGTTTCATATGAAAGGTAGTAGTCATTGCATTTAACTTTTCCGATGATTGGGGGACACGGTGTGTTGCTAGACGCTATTCCGTGATCGTTAGGTATGAAGGCCATTTTTCGTAATTGCACTTTGTGCCTATGGCCAACATATTCGGAAGCCTATCGGGTCACACACATAAGAACATCTAGCCGGATTAAAATGCAGTTATAATGATAACCGAATAAGGAAAGTTTATGTCGACTATAAAAGTGTTATAGTGATAAATTAATATGGTAGTATTTATTTATTATGAATAAATTAAATACAAGATATTAATTAATTAATTAAATATACATAGTTGATGTATGTGTCGAAATTAATTGTGTATATTGATACACATGTATTTTGCAAATTAATTAATCATAGCATTATATTAATTAAGAATATTCCGGAAGCCAATTAAAGGCTACATGGGGCGCAGATTTTAAAGTGTATAAGATACACTTGGATTGTGCAATTTAATTAATAGTATTATCACATATTAATATTAGATATTAATGACTATAGATTTGCACACATGTGTAAATTGATTTATGGTAATATAGTAAGATATATTCAATATGAGATATTGTCAATATATATCTTGGAAAAATATTTAATATAAGAAATTGAATATTAATGAGATAAATCTTTTTTTTTTTGAAAAACTTAATGAGATAAATCAATCAAATACATTTTTCTTATTTTATTAGGAAAATGTTTTCTCTCTCATCAATCTACTAGAAGTTTTTCCCAATCTTATTGGGATCTAAAAGTGGCGCCCCAACACCTATATAAGAAGGGGTTGGCTAGCTCTTTTATACATCTCAATTCCAAGTGTATATAGTTTCTTGTGAAAAATAGAGAGCTTCTTAGAGAGAGATTTGAGAGAGAGAAAAGGCCGGTCTAGCAACCGAGTTTTTCTGGTAACAATCCAAGGTGGGATTCCGGCGGGTTGTTCGTGTGGACTAGCGATAGAGGCCGAATGCTTGGGCGGCTCTGTACACCACTACTCTCCTTAGACGGTCAAAGCGTCGATCTTTTAGATCAAGCAAGGTAACGACCGTCTACTAACTTATTATGTTTGTTGCTTAAACGAAGTCGATCCTGGTTAAAGGAAATAAATTTTTGAATTCCGCTGCGTTCACGCGTAGACTTCCTAACAGTATAAAGTTGAAGGAGAGTCTTGCGGATCCGCTTATAAAAAGGTTTAACTAGAGACCGGGTGTCAAATTTTGACAAACGGAATGGGACTGAAGCCTATTACGCATGTTCCCATATAATGGTAACCCAACCATAGTGACTGGAGATCCCAAGATCATGGTTGAAAAGGGACAACTAAGTTATGAGGGACAGTTAGCACTTACCAATTTTGTTAAAACAAAAGTGATGTCTGCTGGAAGGTTCAGGTTAAGCATAAAGCTTTTAAAGATTCCTATATCTTGGTAAAGCCAAGTGGGGTATTGCAGAGTACTCTTTATAGGAGGTCATCTATGTAAGTGGAAGTGGAGCCTCTTCTGTGAGAATTTGAGGGCTGAATTCTCTAACACACTTTCTGAAACCAAGGTGTTCCAGGGCCAAAATGGACACAACCATGAGAACTTCGAGAAGACCATGGGGTCTATTGTGTTGATATCATTGTCTAGGCATGCACCAAATCCTAAGTAGTTCAAGACATAGTTCACTGCTTAGCCGAGTATGTCCGATGGTATTCTACTAGGGACGGTCCAAGGCAGCAAACCACCTTGCCCGATGCAATAGAGCTTTGTTTGTTATCTCTATAGAGTCTGCATAGCATATGTATTTATTTCATTCATGTGGGGGATTGCAGGAGTTTTTAGCTAGAATTGAGTTTTGGAACAAGTGGCGAACAGTCCACTTTAGACTCGATTTTGATATTGTTACGGAATGAATTTCCGGAAACTAAAAACAGTTTTGGAAAATACTAAGACAGTAGTTGATGTTAGGCTTTTGAATCACTTGATTCCGATATCGAGTGAATGAGAAATTAATGTCTAAATGTTGAGTAATATGTGTGGAGTGTTAATGTATAAAGTGTATTCATTTGTCCCATAGGTAATGAGACTCAAGTGGAATCACAACTTAAGAAGTAGTGTGGCACTTAGAGGTAAGCCCCAAGGGGCAAGAGAATTTTGTGAATGAGGGAGGACTTAGATGCTTGTTGGTTCACGCGCGCGTGCCACCTTCCGGCCGGCTCGTCTCGGGCTTTGGGCTTGGCTTGGCCTAGTATTAATATTTTTGGGCCAGCTCAACAGGGATTTCTGAATCAAATTAAAATGTTCAGTTCAGTTCGAACATGAACATGAACAGAAGCATCAGTTCGAAAATCCAAAGCAAGGCATCACTTCATGAACTGAACTCGAATTTCAGTTTTTAACTTCCCTAACTTCCATCTCCTGAAAGGTTGCTACTCTACCATTTTTATTCCTATAAAAGGAACAATCACGAATGGAAATAAGAGACAGAAAATTCATCTTTTCATTACCGAAACTCTGCATAATTTTTCTGCATTCATAAACTTCATCAAGTCAAGAGATAACAAGGTCCAATCAGTTCGCCGCCCTCTTTACATTGAAGTGCAACAACGAGAAGAGGTAAAGATTGTTGTATCTTGGGAGACGTGTTGTCATATCCGTGTGCACATAGTCGGGGAAATAATGTCTTAAAGACAACGTTCTACGCGCCTCAGTCTAACGAATAAGTTTTCGATTCACCTTCGTTTTCAGCATTTTGATTCATTGTGTGCAATATATGTTTGTATGAATATACATATTGCAGATTTTAAGTTCTTCTTGATAACTTTATGTTTTTTCCAAGTTGTGCAATTGCTTCATGACATTTTTTAGAAAAGTTAGTAAACCGATACTACACTGATAATTTACCCAACAAAAACACTCACAACCACGTTGGATGTAAACTTTATGTAGAGTTCTGGAAGTACACGTATCATTATCCAGGGTGGGGGATTTTGAGATATACATTAAATTCATAGTTGATTAAAGATGAAGAAGGCATCTTAAAGATTTTCCATCAATAAGTAGCTGGAATGCTTCGTTAATCTTTTCAAACGGAAGCTCGTGTGTTATGAATTCATCCAACTTCACAACCTGTATGCATTCCCAAAAAACACACTAGAATGAGCTTACTGCTACTCCTGTAGTACACTACATGTACATCACAATAAAATCGTCCTTATGAAAGTCGTTTCTGAAGCTAAAAACTGACTTCCCGTAGATGCATGGTGAGAATCGCTTTTAGGAAAGTCGGTTTTTGCCTCCAGAACTGAGTTGAACAAGGTCGAGTGGTGCACCGGTAACTAGTTGGAAGGTGTGGTGCAAATAATAACCCTTAAAATAAAGATGAACCGTACCCCAGAAGAGCAAAGAGAAGCGAAAGGAGGGAGTTGGGTCTTTCCTTTGAAGTCACCGAAAACAGTTCCAACTATTCTCCGCCCATCAAACAACTCCATTGGATGAAGAGGTAGCAACCTTGGGCTCGGATGTATTCCTAATATTACTGTTAGTCCCCAACCCTGCATACATGCGTACATACATTTTTATTTTTTTTTATAAACGAGCCCTATTATTATATAGAAGATGTGAAAAATGTTCGTATAATATCTTATCATGACCCTCGTTTTATGCCAAAAAAAGAAACGTAGTCGGAGCCAAGTCTTGTTTCCTCAAAATATATGAATGGCAAATCCAGTGTAGAAAAATTCATTATATAAAAAAAGTGCAACACCTACGTTTTAAAAAAAAAGAAACATAAACGTAAATGTATATATATAAATTAATATTACACTTACGTCGTGGGTGGAGAGAAAGGCCTCCCGAAGCACGTCCAAGTTCCCAGCGCATTCAAAGCTATATTCAACTCCGCCTCCTGTCATCTCTCTTATTTTCTGCATTGCGTAAAATTGTTTCTTCAATTCGATGATTATATAGTACAATACGGAAAATTCTGATGCGGAACGAAATCAATGCATATATTAACATACATTTTTTTAAGGTAAATATGATTTCTAATTAAAGCAAATTAATTAGGCCAAACAGAAATGGCATCAAAATTCACATGGCGAATCACAATAGATGACAAATACTTCCTCTGTCGGTTTCAAAATATACGTTCATCTAGTTTTTATTTTTTTTTTGTCTCATAATTTAAATTCATTTAAATAATTAATTAATCATTTATTACATTTTTTCTTTTTTATCCCTTATTTATTATTACCAGTCCATTTTCACTACTCTTCATTAATAACTGTCAAAAGTCATTTTAGACTTTTTCATTAAAATTAGTGTCAAATAATAAATTTAACCAACTTTCTTAATCTGTATAAAAAAATTTCAAATTAATTTATATTTTGAGACGGAGATAGTAAAAACATAAGTGTGATGAAACATGAATAGGATAGTTTTTAAATTTTCCAAGCAAGGTGACAATTTAATTTAAGAGTGCCATTATGATTGGCCTGAGATATGTAGAAAAGTCACCTGGTGGACAGGCATATCAAGATCCTTGGGGTTGATGAAGTGAGTGATTCCAATAGCTTCACCTGTAATTTTCAAAAAGAAAATATGGGCCAGAGGTCATAATGATAAAATAAGATATAAAATAAATAAAAAAGAACAAAAAAAAAATAATAATTGAGAAGGACAAAAACGCATACGTATTCTTACGTATGGTTGTAGAATACGTAAGAACACGTAGTAACGTACGCGTTTTTGTCCTTCTCAACCACTATCTTTTTTTCTTGTCATTTTTCCTCATTTTAGATCAAAAGCAGTCCTCCACAACCTTTAACCTAAGAAAATATGTACGTTGACGGATTCGGAAAAAAATTCCAGTGAAGCAACATAAGCAAATTCAAAGATTCAATAAAACAATATACTATTGTTTACGTATTTTTAATAACAAAACTATATCGTTTTAATATTAATTAAAAAAACGAATCGATCTGGCTCGATCCCACTTTAACCACATGAGTCTGCCCAGTAGCGGATCCAAAAATTCTTTCGAGTGGGGTTACCGTACCTACATTTTTTACCCCAAATTTTGTTTCAGTGAGGTCACCGGAGTCTAAAACTACACTTTTTAACAACAAGATTGCTTTACTACATCGTTTTAATACTAAAAGAAATTTCTCGGATATCAATGAGGTCATGTGACCCCACCCAATAGATCCGCCCCTGAGTCCGCCCTGTTACACATACACGTGCACACATGGATTTAACATTTAATTCTTTTAAGGGAGAAATACATTTTTTTTTAACACAATATATATAAAATGTAATGATAGAAACACTACTCAAATTACACTTTAGTTTTCAAACTTCAACACATACCTTTAAGACGTTTTTCAGCGTTAATATCAACTCCAATAATCGTAGAGGCTCCCCTAGTTCGTGCTCCCTCAACAACCTACACAATTAATAAAACAATAATTTAATATGATTACAGACGGAAAAAGCTAGGCGTCCCGAAATTGAGCACAACTTTTTCCTCGAAAATAGATCTCCACCGTCCATGCATTAAATAATTTCCTTTAAGGTGTAAAAAAAAAAAAATTGAATGCCGAGGATGTATTTTCGGGGAACTTTCGGGTGTATATTTCAGGGGATGTAGGGGTGATTCTGTTGTGGAGAGGCTCTAATGCGGAGATGTACACGTGGCAACATCTGGACCACACAGTTTCATCCTGTGTGGGGAATTCCCTATTGAATCTGAAACTGTGTGGTCGAGATGTTGCCACATGTACAACTCTCTATTAGAGCCTCTCCACAACAGAATCACCCGGGATGTAGCCGCTTCCATTACAGACTGATGTGAACTGTTGGCTACATTTTGAGTTGGCAATTTTACACACACATATAATATAATATACTTATATTTATATTTATATAATATCTATATACAAACATAATTTTAGACATTATTTTGGTGGATTCTTCCAACTTGTCCATGTCCCAAACATTTGGAAAAAGCATTTGGAACTTTCAAATTCAGTTGACCTCATTCGTTGAATCAATACTATTCTAAATACAAATTCATAATAATTATTTGTAATTATTTAGTGATATATATTTTCTATTCATATAATTAAAATTAAATATTCTTACAGCAAGGCCCACAGCTCCAAGGCCGAAGACAGCAACAGTTGCCCCTGCTTCTACGTTGGCTGTATTCCACACGGCTCCTAGACCTGTATTATTAATTCATTCAATTATGAAATACCAATAGTTCCCTTTAAATAAAATATAATAAAAATAGCAATAGGTGTGGGGAAAATCATATTCACGTGCCCCGAGACCGCTCGCTACATTATTTTCAAGTTTAATAGGATATGATTCACAAATACTTCTGTTTGGTTATGTATATATATCCGTATTCGATACGTATCCGACAACGATATTTATCAGATACTTATGATACATTAAGACAAATTCAAAATTTTCGAAAATTGGACACGGAACTCATATATGTATATTCGTAGTTCTGATACATGAAATGAAAACCATGTTTGAGTAACTACCGTTAGATAATGAATGAAAACTTGTCAAAAACACTAGAATACTACCAAATATGAATGAGCATGTACTTATATTAGTAATATTTACACAAATGTCTCTCGTACCTGCATCCTATAGTTTAGAAAAATCTCACATACGTGTATCCCGCATCCTTGTATCAATATCCGTATAACCTAAGTCATAGCCCTCTCGGGGACGGGAAATTTTTGTTTGGTATGTCCACATGCAATGAAGTGATGTGGAGTGAATCAGAACCTCACAGGTTAATTATATATATGCTGGTTATAAACTGTGTGGTTCTGATTCAGTTTATATCACTCCAATGAATGTGAACATACTACACAAAAATCTCCCTTTATGGACTATCACTTAACCTCCTTATGATGTAACTTTTCATGATGTGACACATCATTAGAGGTTATACCGACAAATAAGGTAGTGAAATTAACTTATTATGCCTAAACTTTTATATTGATAAACATATATAATAAAACTCAGTATGAATTTAATGACTCTTATAAATAAATACAACACGTGTTAATTCAGATACCTACCGGTGGAAACACAACAGCTGAGCAGAGACATTTGAGGTAGAGAAACAGCAGGATCAATCTTAACGACACAAGCAGAATCCACGACAGTGTACTGAGTGAAAGTCGAGGTGTTAAGAAAGTGATAAATAGGTTTGCCATCCATGGTTGTGAACCTTGTCTTCCCATCGTTATTCATTACGCTCTTAAACGGATTTACACGGAATTTCTCGCAATGGTTTGTACTCTTAGTCGATTTACAGTATGCGCAGCTGCCGCATTCTCCATTGAATATAGGGACTACATGATCTCCTTCTTCCATGTCCGTTACGCCTTCTCCCACGCTTTCAACCACTCTGTATTATCTTATCATTAATTAGTATGAATTATTACGGTATTATATATACTCCTTTAATTATTATATTGACAAAATAAGAGGATGATATATATATATATATATATATATATATATATATATATATATATATATATATATATATATATCGGTCGATTAATTAGTAAATTACGTACCCGGAAGCTTCATGCCCGAAGATTCGAGGAAATACCCGTTGAGCTTCATTCTATAACACAGATAGACATACCAATATGGTCAACTAACTTTTAAATGTCAAACATTGCACAGTCATCAATTTTTGTGAACAATCGTTATAAAAATTAAAAAATAATGTGAATAATTGTTAGGCAATTGGATTTCGTGTAATGATACTGTACATTTTATTTTCGTGTGATAATCAGAGTTTGAATCTCATCTCGTCTTCATTATAATAAACGTCTCCGGTTTTTAAAAAAAAAAAATCGTACGTGAATAATTGTTAAACATGTTCGTACTGCATCAAAATTTTCATAATATACTAAATAATGTGATTATGCGTCTTTTCCGGTTTAAAAAAATTAAAAAAAAAATAAAAAATGTTGGTAGTCATACGTGAATAATTTTTAAACATGTTCGTACTGCATCAAAATTTTCATTATCCCGCTTAGTTTTGATACTAAATAATGTGATTATGTGGTTGTGTTTCATTCATGTATGATTTTATGTGTACATTAATATAACGCAACTAATTTTATATGCAAAAGTTAAAGAGCCGACATCAAACAGGGCGAAAAAGACGTGTATACGCAAGGTCTCATTACAAAATTTCATATTCACGATTATATTTCTTTTGAACAGTAATGTTGTCACAATAATATACCACAACATATTTTTATATTATTAATTAATATGATATCTATTAATTTTTATGGGTCCTATATTATGGTGTAAAACTGTGCTTTGATGCTTTGTTATAGTCATTTTGCTCTACCACAAAAATTTCTCATTATTTTGGGTGTTATTAAAATTTAGATTAAGTGTATTTTATAAAATTAGATAATCTTTTTTTTTTTTTTGAGGAATATAAAATTAGATAATCAACAATGAGACTTACATAATGACCAAGTGTGGAAAATAGGTTTGTGTCATGCGGTACGACACAATAGTTGTTTTGTCTAATATTATATATATACGTTTTATATAAAAAAAACCAGTTGGGGGTGAGGGGGGGGGGGGGGTGTTAGATATTATCACACGCAGTGTAAATTATATTTTGTTTCAAAATTTTGTATATGCACGCTTATTCCCTCTCACCATATAAGGTGTAAGACAGTAAGAGAAGATAAGTAAGATTTGATGGGACCAGATTAGTTTTATAAATATATATATAATATAGTTGTAAGACTTTTTTGTGATGGAAAGTGATTTTTTTTTTTGTTTTTAGAAAACAAAGCAGGCAAGCAGACAACACCTAAAGATGACGTATAATGCCTGGCCAATAAAGGTTCCAAAACATTACGTAAACACTGAACATGTGGAGAGATGCATAAATTTCGGGGTGATATATATAAAAAGGTTAAAAAAAATCCGGAAAAAAATCTTGGTAAATAAAATTAAAAAATCCGGGGAAAAAAATAAAAAATGTTGGTAGTGGGATTTGAGCTTACAACCTAGAATTATGGAGCTTAAAAGAGTTTGTTCTTAAACCACTAGGATATAAGTGACGGATGAAAAGATAATAAAAATTTGGGGGGGGGGGGGGGGGGGGGGGGGCGTGGGGGGGCTTTGTGGGGCTTGAGACCACCCCGGGCATAGGGTGGGTCCGCCCCTGCACTGAACATGTGGAGAGATGCATAGATAGGACTATTAGGTTAGGGAAATACTTGTGTGGAGATGGATTTTGAGGTGAAGTGACGGATGAAAAGATCAGAACGACACAGTTTAAAAACAATGAAACTGTGTGATGTGTATGTCTTCACACTGTGTGGAAACACCACACAAGAACCTCCCATTAGGTTCGATGCTCGATTAGATGTGAAAAAGTAAAAGATGCAAAAGATGGAACTTAGGGCGGTTGTAGTGGTCAAACCCCAAAATCCCATCCAAAAACAATGTGAATATGATGCTTCATGCTAGACATGTAGTAAACGACCCGTCCTGTATCATATGTAATGGCACAAATGAGTCTATACTACATGCTCTAAGAGATTGTAATTGGGCGAAAGAGATCTAGAACCAGTGCGTCCCTGTTGAAGAAAAAATAAAGTTTTTTGGCGTTACAACTGTCGTTGAATGGTTGCGGTTGAATATGAACTCAAATGGGAGTGGTTGGTTTGGCACCACGCTTTGGAAATATACTTGGAGAGATGCAATATATGGAATTTGGCTATGGAGAAATAGGATCAAACATGACTATGATGAATAGATGCCACCATCGTTTATTTCAAATATAGTTGAACGAGCAAGAAATCTTCGGCTCGCTTGGTGTATAGAGAACAATCTTGTAAGTCTGATGGGTTTGGTGCCTCTTTGAGGATGTTAATAAAAATGATCCGTTTAGAAAAAAAAAATTAAAAAATTAAGTTTACAAAAAAAGAATTGAGTATTATATTGTAATAGCTTTTCAAAATGAATGCTGAAATGTGAAGTTTCTGGAAAGATGTGAGTAAAAGCTACTACAACCACCCTTATCCTAATTAGGGACTCAAAAACCACCCAAAAATGGAAAGATCATCCACCTGCCTAGAAAGCCGTTGAATTTACGTCAAACAATCACTTTCTACGACTAACCTTACAATACTCGCCATCTTAGCCTTGAATGAAACTTTATTATAACCATTGAATTACTGAGATATTCCGAGTACATATAACAAACCACATAAGTTCATTAAAGTATTATATTAATCGTAATAATTCAATAGCAAGAATTTTTCGTTGTTGTATAACTGTTCTTTGATGTATGTTATTTTCACAACGATTCTACATAATAACTGACATATTATGTTTTTCAATCATTTATTGTAATGTATAACCATTAATTATAATTTATATATTTATCATAATCAATAATATCATATAATGATTAAGAATTACCGACCATCCCTGAAAACTAAAAATAAATAAATAACCGACTAACCAACTAACCAAGAACAAGCACCACATGAAAAGATCTACTTAAACAAATAAGAAAATGAAAATAAAAATAAAAATAAATAAATAAAAAGAAGCAAGTGGCTTTAATAATAATATAAAAAAAAAACGAACCTCGCCTTGCCAAGCGCTGAGATCAGTGTGGCAAATGGAAGAGAAGAGAATCTTGATTCGGACCTCCATTTCCTTTGGCGGATCAACTAAGATGTCCTCCAACACCAACGCCTTTCCCGGCCCGTATGCCACCGCACCTTCATAAATTATATATATATATATATATTCATTCCACAATACATTAATTAATCATCAAGTAAAAAAAAAAAGAATAAAATCATTAATTCCAGAGTGTTTAATTTACGGATTTTCTCACCTTTGCACTTTATGATCTTTCCGGCAGTTGTTGAAAGGCGGTGGTTGTGGTGGTGGCCGTTGTTACCTGGTGCAGCATGGACGGCATCGCTGTTATGCTCCATTTCTGTGTAAAAGAAATTAAGAAGAAGACCGGAAGAAGGAAGAATGTTTGTGGTCAAATTACTATGGATGGGAATGGCCTTAGCTCTGAGCTCACCATGTTGCTGTATTTATTGTTGCTCCGACAAAAATTGTTCAATTTTTTAAAATGGATTGTCTAATGAAAAATGTCATTTAGAAAATTAATATATCATTTAGTATGTGTTTTTTTTCTTCCAAACATATTTTATTATAACATTTTTTTTTGTTTATATAATTTCATATTCCAAAAGAATATTTATTACTATTTTCGGTCCAAAATATAAGTCATTCTACACATTTTTTGATTTATCCCATAATATAAATCAATGTACAATACCAATGCAACATTTATTGCTTATTTTTCAGACATTAACTTTCAAATTAATGACATTCAAGTACTTCATTAATCTGTGTGAAACTCTTAAGATGATTTATATTTTGGACCTAACATAGTATTTGATTGGGGTCTTAAAATACAATTATTTCTTTAATCTGTGTACACCACAAAAATTGACATTTTTTGTGAGACGGAAGTAATATTTTGAACGTTGACTTATCAACATAACACCTTCCGGAAATCTTTTCTCTCTCAAATATTTTTTTTTTACTTTTAAAGTAATAAATTATTATTTTATTTAGATTCTTTAATGTTAAAAATCATTCTGTACGATTTTGGTTAAATAAATAGAACATAATTATGATAGAATAAAACTCAGGTTTGGTAATAATGACATGAAACCAGTATAATAAGTATATTAGAAGGTTAGATTCATGCATATGAGATTATGTTTATCATAAGGCAATGAATATGAACACCATAATAATGATGAGTATTTAGTCATTGACCAATATAGAAAAATCCTAGTTGTGAATATCATATAGAAAATTTGCTGTCATATTTACCATATTATGTTTATTATTTATCTAGTGAGATTATTTAACTCTTTTAAAAATAGAAAGTCATACTCGTTTTGACACTACTAGAAAAACTAGACATTATTACATATTTTTTGGGACACATTTAAAAAAATGTATCAAAAATTTCCCTGTCCGTACGCTTGGTGTTGAAACGCAGCAATACTTGTGAATTGTTTGATTGGGCAAGTGCTAAAGATGCCCTTTTATGTGCAGTAATATAGGAAAAGTTATTCGGAAGGCTACAATTGTCCTTTTTGACACTTATCCTGAATTTTGAATAAAATAAAATAAATGAAATTCTTGGCACTAATTTTTTTTTTTACTTTGCCCGCTTTTTTTTTTTCATTGACCCTCAATAAAGTAAAAATCCTACCCTCTCAGTATCCACAACCATTACTCTTTCTTTTATTTTAAGCATAAAGCGTAGCGGTGAAGCAGCAGCAGAAATCCAACTCTTCTTGCAATCGGAATCGGCAGGTAAACCAGAATCTTATCATCCTTCAATGTTTCTGCAATTGAAGCTTCAATTTTTCTCTTCCCTTTTACCTTTTCTTTCTCTATTTCGGTGTTTTGTGGAGAAGTAATAAATATTCATATGATTTCTTGTAATATTGTTGATGGTTGTGTTGATTCAGAGTTCAGACAGATGAAAGGAAAATATGTCATATGAGTATCTATTATAAGTGTGCTTGAATCGCCTTGATTGTGAATGCGTTAGGACTTTCTTAGAAAAAAAGGTCGATTGTGTATAGTTAAATTAGTAGAAGCAGATTTGCAATGAGGTTTTAAAGAAGGGTGTGTTACAAAGAAAGGATGATTTGTGCCTTTAAATGAGCTCTTTCTGGTGCCATGTTTGTTGAATTTATTTATGTTTAAATGGCTGTATGTTGTATGGGTAATACTAGTATCCGTAACGATTCCAGCTGCTACTCGAGGCTCGGAGAAAATACTATGATATAACTCGATGTTCTTGTGGAATTGTCCGCTCAAAGCATCATTCAAAAAATTGAAGTAATGTTGTTCATTGACTGTCCATATACTCATATTTACTGGGAAGTATCCGGTTGTACTCCATTTCTGAAGTTGCACCATAGAAAACGGGCCTTGAATTTTTCCGTTCGGGTCCCGATAATGCCATATTATCTCCGTTTGTATGTTGATGGCAATGGATGAGGTTTGGGACACCGGAGGTGTTATTGCCCTTTTTGAATCAGATCTTGGGACACTTTTGGTCCCTTTGTTTCACGTTTTTGTTTGTGCAAGGCTCCCCCTCCCCCACCCAACCCCTTCCCCTTAATTTTGGCATGTTATCTTTGTCTTATAGAATTTTAGATTGTTCAAATTGAGTTATGTTTCATTTTTTTTATTGAGGGGGTATCTTGAATGAAATGTTATCTTGTACTCTTTTGTGTTTCTTATAATATGTATTAGTGTTTGAAAAAAACTAATCTACATTTTATAAGATGTAACATTATATAAATGTAGTAGAAGGGCCAACTCCTATAAGGTTGGCCTACGGCCTCAAATGTGGCAAGGCTGGCCCTATTTCTTCGTATCGGTCAAGTTAACCGGAACGACGAGCTGAAATTAAAAACTCAGTGAGTAGTGTTAATGTTAATAATACGCGATTTAGCCTGCATTTAGGGGATCTTGCCGATGTTTCACTTAGTAAGGTCTTCTCAAAAATAGTGCTGAAAATGTTGCCCATAATATGTAGTTTGCTTTCTCTCAAGTTTGTTATCTAGCTTGGTCATGAATGATAGTTTTTTGTTTAGATGTGTTGTGTGCATATCCTTGCACAAACTAAGCAATGGCATTTTCTTGCTGCATTATACTTGTTTATGATTTTGAAGGTGTTTTGTGTATATTTACAAAATTAAGGCTTTTCATTTGTTCTTAGTGAAAATTGCTTATGGCTGTGTGAGATTGCCAACTATACGGAAAGTATGCAAATTGAGATTTCTTGGCCAAAAAAAAAAGCTTAAATGTTGAATGACATGCAGGTATGGTGCGTAAAAGAAAGAACGGGTGGAAAAGAAGTTTTGTGCTTAGAGACGAGGACATCGAGACAAATGAAAACAATCATTTACCTAACGAAAGAGCAGATGGTAATGTGGTGGACCTTTACTTAATGTAGTTGACTTTTCTTTCTTACCATAACCATGACTTGTTTGTTCTCTCATGCAAATTATTATAAGTGACTTTTGTGTGGACATGTTTTATGCAGATATTTAAATTGAGCAAAACAGAATGATCCTATTGAGTATGAACAGAATGGTAATTTTCTTAGAACAATTTAGTACATGCTATTTATGAAGCTTTTTTAATCAAACGTGTAATTCATAAGATAAGTTCACAAGTTTTCTATTGATTTGTATTTTGGTAGGAGATGAGGAGAATATGGAGGTCAATATAAGGAAAAAAGTTCGAGGACCCACATTGATGGTTAGGATATGGGGCTGGCCTAAAGGACACCCGAAAGAGAAGGTAACATGCAATCAGTTAGGTCAACCAATAGGACCCACCAAATCAACATTTGTTGAGTTCCTTGGATCTGTTGCTAGAAATGGCTATTATGCCCCACTTGATCGCGAAAATTGGCATCGTATGCCAAAGAAAAAGAAGGAGGAGATGATTGCTATCGTGAAGGTAAGTACGATTGAAATGAAATAGTTATATTACATCTTTAGAATGTTTTATCCTCAAATTGGCAACTAATGTTATGTTTGATTTTGACTGCAAGGAAAAATTCGAGGTCCCGCCTCGAATGGATTATTGGATGTTGCAGTTTATTGGACATAGGTGGAGAAATCGGAAGACGGATCTCAAAGCACGTCATTATGATGAAAATGCTCCACTTGATTTTCAAAATCAAGCAATTGACTCAAGGGTGGTTGAAGACCAATGGAAAGAGTTAATTAAGTACTGGAAAACTGATGCTGCAATAGTATGTTTCTCCAATATCTCACTCTGTAAATTGTTAGTTATTCATTGTTATATGCATCATCTTTTTCTCATATACAATAGTAGCCCTATTCTGTATGATCTCCACCAAACTAGAAGAAAAGGAAAACACAAATATCGGTGAGCCTAACCAAAACCTTATGATTTTACTGTAATAAAGGCAATGACCAGTTTCCTTTTAGTGCTATTTGAACCAATTTTTTATCTAGATTTGGCTTTTTGACTTTGCAGAGTACTTGTTAGGATTTCTAGAATACTTGTTGTGATCCTTGTATTTGATAATTTCAGGCTGCAAGTAAAAGAAACAAGGAAATTAGAAAGAAAAAAAAATGCATCATAGGACTGGAAAAAAGTCTTATGCTCAAATTTATGATGAAAAGGTATTGATTCTATCTTTTCTTTACTACGTAATATGGCATTTACATCACAAATGTGTCTTTTTTTACAAATTCTAAGTATGCATATGTTTATTGTCTCTAGTCAAACGATAAGAATGTAGTGCAGCCCCCATCCCGTGTGGAAATGTTCAAAGCATGCTACCTTGATAAAAACAAGAACGCAAGAAGCAGCGCACGCGGGAGCCGCCTGGTTCTTAGAGGGATCCGCAACCTCGTGTCCTGAGGGGATGGGGAGCTGTTCAACGGCTATCATGAGTGGGAGACCGCAGGCGGCCAGGCGCAAGTTCACCAAATATACTTGCTTCACGTATTCGGCGCAAGCGTGCTTAGTGCTGCTTTCGCCCCCGGTGTCATGGCTGCCGGGCTTCTTCTACCCTTGGGATTTTTTCTGGAACGGCTTTTCTATTTTCATGTTGCTTCGACGTTCCATCTATACATTTTCTGCGCGAGGGGGCGGAGTGGTTTGGAGTCAAATTTCTCGTGTTGTCCCTAGAGATAGACCTCATCTGATTTATTATAGTTCTCCCGTCGACATTGAGTTTTGATCTGTCCGGATGAGAGTCCCCCATCCTGCTGTGGGGTTCTCATGTGTGGTATCCAAGTTATCCTGGCGAGGGAGATCTCACGTGGTCCCCTTTCCTGGAGTAGGTGGAACATGGGTAGCGTCCTTCGTCCCTACCATGTGTCAAGCTCTGATTGATTGTCTGCGCTAGATGCCAAAAAGTACTTTGGTTCTCTACCGACACTCAACCTTGTACTATCTGAGTGCACAGGCGGTGTGTTGGGGATTTTGTCGAAAGTAACCTTTCCGCCGGATCTGATGACGGTGCCGACGTACGGATATCGGAATCCAGGGAGCAACTATGATTTTACAAGTGTGAGGCCCCAAAAATTCCAATATCTTAATGATTCCGGTATATCTTTTTCCGTAGATTCAGAGAAACAATACAATGCAACAACACGAGCTATTTTTGACGTGATATTCAAAAATTCGAGTGTATGCAAAATTCGGCCAAAATAACGCTACGATAACAGCCAAAACAGTGAGCGTGACTTTGACCCTTTTCTCAACGTGAAAATGTCAAGAGCGTCGACTTCTCAAGAACAAAATCAATAGATTCACGTGTCCTTAATCCTTTTGCATGGGTAGACAGTTATGAACAACTAACTAAAAAGCTCTGAAAGTAATTTTCGGCCAGGAAACGTGCGATGCCAACTCCAATGAATTTCTTTGCACAAAAGTCACGAGGGAGGAGATGATTCAAATGCAAACTAGGGATTCCGAGCAAGAAATTGGGGAGGTTACCTTGTTTCGTGATGATTTCGTGCTGAATTGAGGTTTCGGACGCGAGCGAGTGAGAGCGGAGCTTTCCGATGAAGAAACCGTGGGGGAGGCCTGGGGGAATACTGACTCTTCCTGGGACTGCCGTATATCTTTGGAACTGTGGATGAGCCGTACGCGGGAGGTAGGCTAAAAACCTTGATTTTCCCGGTAACGGAGTCAATTGATAACGTCGAATTATCAAGGATGTTCAGCGGGTGTTTAGTGTTGGATATCAAGCTGTATTTTGTGTGTCAGTGGTGGTGCTAGGTGGAGCTGAAGAGCTCCGATGGTGGTGCAAAGCAAATAGGAAGTATTGTTGGAAAGACAGAGTTTTGCCGAGTTTTATATATTTCATCTCCTTTTATGAATACTACATGGAGCCCTATTTATAGGGTAAGGACCGACTTATAATCAACATATTTACAACCAAGGACATAGTACAACTAAATCTGCAGCGGCGGCTAGGGTTGCATCAGAGTGTGGGCGACGAGGATCCCTGAGTTACCGTCCCATTTCCTTAGCTGGCTGGCATGGTCGTCAGTCCCTGATCTCCAAGCATTCGGGGTAGAGATCTTCGTGTGGACCTCCCACCCTTGTGCCTTTCTTGGGCTCATGGTCAAAGCCCGTTTCCGGCGTGGTCATGCTCGAAGGTCGATGGCCTGGCCGTTCCTTTTTTCTCGGCCCCGGACGCCTCTTGTGGCCATTGGCGGCCCGACCCAAATAAAATTATTATTATTATTATTATTATTATTATTATTTAATGTTGTACCATGTAGCAATATTAAATGCATGTTAGATCATATGCATTACGCATGTCAAATGTGTCATGGTTATGTATTGACGTTCTTTTACGTTAGTTATGACTTCTCGAGAATCTTTAACATCCATAAGGAGTGCCCACACCCGGGGGTCAACAGTTTGTAATTTCGGATGGATGTTTGGCCGGTTAGATGTGTCCACATGCGGGTCTATATTTAGTAATAGCAGGCCGGTTAACCTTTCTATTTATTATTAGGTCCAGTGTGTAGCCTGACATATGTATATTTATATTTATATTGGGTCATGGGTGTAACAATGATATATTTTAGGACATCCCTTTGTGATGTAATACCATTGAATCATATAATAACACCTACACATATGTCACGTATGCACAAATATGATATTCCTTCCCTTCCAATTTATTTGAGGCAGTTGCCAAAATCTTTTGTTCCATTTTATCTAAGATAATTACATTTCCAATGGAACATTAATGGTATTTTTCCTTGTTTTACCCTTATTTATTGCAATATGATAGGTAAAAAATAATGCCACATTAATTATATCCAAAGACTTTTTAGTCATTTCATTTTAAAGTCAATGTATTAACTCACATAATTAATATATGTGATTTTGACAACTGCCGCAGATAATTTAGAACGGATGGAGTATGATAATTCATTTATGGTAATGAAAGTATGGCACGTTGAGTAAAAGAAATACATAATGACATAGTAATTATGATATGGTAAATGAGGTAATTCACATGTATGCTTGAGTAAGTTATGATGCATTTAATTACAGTAAATACTAATATATTATTTTGAAAATATACATGCATTAATAGAGAATTATGAGTGTATTTCTTGGATACTACCATGGTTCCTTTTTAATTATGTTTTCTTTACTGGGTTGTCGTGCTCAGCATTTACTTAACATTTTTCAAATAAATTATTGTTGTGATCGATGAGTAATGAGAAGACTTCGTTGAAGACGTTTGTTATGCCTCTTAGTATTTATCATGTTTAGGTTGTTCTTTTTTCTTTTCAATTGATTGTATTTTGTTCATTTTTTGGGGGTGCGTCACCCGCTGTATGCTTTGACATTTATGTCATTCTGTTTCTCTCTTGATAATAAATAGAAATTAGTCGTATCTTTTTATTTTAATGGAATTGATGTACGTAGTATTTTGAGACTTGTTAAGGCAATTGAATGGTCATTTTTTTTATTGGGTCTGTATATACATATGTATTAGAAAATGTGAATTTTTAGAAATTTGACATACCGACATTGTAGAATGACCCTGCATCGGCGGCATGGTTGGTTTGTGGTTCTATATATATTTTTAAGTGCAAATTAGTTATAAGGCCGTCGTTAGAGAATTTGATGAATGATGCGGGGACATTAAGCTAAACATTCAAGATCGTGTTAAAGAATTGAGGGATTCCACAATGAATCCAATTATCAGGAGGGCACAAACAACGTGTGGCCATTACAAGAGTCATAGTGAAGAGTCTTTGTAGTTTCACCAAACTTGTACTTCTATCCATATTAAAAGCTCCACATTTGGAGAAATGCAAAACAGAGCTGAGCTGACTGATGCAGTTGTTAGGTTTTATGCAGTGACATTGACGATTTATGTAGTGACATTGACAACTTATGCAGTGACATTGATGTCTGATGCAGGGACATTGACGACTTTTGCAGTGACATTGATGTCTGAAGCAGTGACATTGATGACTTATGCAGTGACATTGATGTCTGAAGCAGTGACATTGATGACTGTATTTACAATTAGATAACTGATGCAATGATATTGATGTCACCGCATATACAACTTATACACACATTTGATAACTTTGTAAAGTAACTTTATTTCTTTGTTATCTTTAAATATTTTGATTGATGTTGGTTTATTTGATTAGTGTTGGTTTAAATTTTCGATAACTTTGTAAAATAACTGTATTTCTTTTATTTTTTTTGGTTTAAATGCATTTTTTTACAACCAAAGGTATACATAAATTGTTACAATAACACGTCACTGCATAAATCGTTACAATAACACGTCACCGCATAATTCGATACAATAAGACATCACCGCATAGATCGCTATAATAAGTCAAGCTCACCGTATAAATCGCTACAATGAGGCGTCATTGCGCATAAATCGCTACAACGAGATGTCACGATCAAGGTTGCCAATGGATCGCGGCGGTCAATACATCATGGTAGCCAATGAATCGCGGCGGTGAATGCATCGGGGTGGTTAATGGATCCCGGTGGCCAATGCATCCGGGTAGGTGGTCAATGCGACGGTGATCAATACGTCACGTCGATTTTTATGAAGAAAAAATTGATTTTATGAAATTTATTCGGAAAAATATAATTTCATCCGTAAGAAATATCCGGATGTCTTTTCTAAGAAAAAAAAAAAGGGAAATATCCGGATGGTTCTACGCTTTTCTGCAAACTCACCCGCGCATTCTCACAACACACAAGCCGTTTGCATACTTTCTTTTTTTTTTTTTTTTTTTTTTTTTGAGGAAATAACAAAAATAGCAGGAATATATAAAACACTCTCCCGCAATTAATGGCAGAAAAGGAAAGTAGTAGGAAGGAAGAGTTGTTGTTGGAAAATGGTGCAGAGGTTGACAGAGATGTGGAGGAGTCTTTGTTAAATGAAGAAGAAGTAGCTGACGAAATCGTAGACGAAGAACTAAACAACAGTTTCGATGAGGAACGTGGCGGCGCCGCCATTGATGGGGGTGGAGGTAGAAATCTTTTGCCGTCCTCTTCGTTCGTTTCTCAACAATGGCCTCAAAGTTATAGGTATCTTTTTCAAATTATCATGTATAAAATTTGTGCTTGTCGTCAATATGTACATAGAAACATTGAAGGGCTTTATGCCTTATGGTTATAATTTGTAGATTATCTGACATAGCTAATGATCCAGGACGAAATTTGCATTTGATGGTAATGGAAATGTTTTATCTTGTATTATTCTAAACTCTCTGTATTTAATTATTGGACACCGTTAATGGCACCACGGTCGATTTACTCGGGCAGCACACCTCGTGCTAATTTTGACTTTGTAGATGTCGAAATCTGTTTTCAACCCCTCCATAGTCGAATTTTGTGCATAATCCCTCCATAGTCGAATTTTGTGCATAATTTCGATTCTAGAGGGTTGAAAACAGATTTCGACATCTACAAAGTCGAAAGGTCTGGTGCCCGAGTAAATCGCGTGTGGTGGCATACCATTAACAATGCCCTTAATTAATTTATGGATTATGTGCTGGAGAGATGTATGCCTCTGTTTTCTTTCCATTTGATCATCCATTCGATAGAATATGCAGAGGCTTGATTATCCAGAAGCATAGGGATCATTCCTTTTAATGATTAATTGCAAGAAACATCGTTTTTCTCGATTTTACGGAATCTCTTGATGAAATGTATAGGAATCTCTATAATATTGGGGAATTTGTATTTTGGTTTTATAGAAGTAGTGCATAATTCAGATATTCCGGTTCATACGGTTCTTGCTGGATCTGGATGAATGATTTGGATATCTATTTTACATATTTACCCTTTTTTCAAGTATATATCTAGTGCAGGTTTTATGGTTTCATAGATAAGTTCTCAATCTTTTTTTATCATTACATTCCTTGTATACAGAGAATCAACAAACTTTTATACACTTGCTGCATCACCTGGTTTCGGAAACCTTCGTCGACTACCTAGTGCTAGTTATTTAGAAAACTTGGATTTGAATTTGAGAACTCCATTGTTGGATGAGGATAAGAACCTTCAACAAAATGAAGTCCGGGACAGCGTTATCGGGAAACGATTGTCGTGGTCGGATTGTCAAGCATTACACAAGCAGTATACAGGGGAAGTACCTATTGGTCAAGGATGTAGCTTGGTTCAAACCATCTTCAACGGTTAGCATTGTCACTACTTATTATTTTTTGCAACTCTGTTTTTCAAGCATTTTATGTTCACTCACCGAATTTCGAATGTTAATTCAAAAGCACAGTTGGATTTGATTTTGTGCGTCTTTAGTGGCGCCAAGGATATGTGTTTTAGTCCTCATAGATTCTCCTAGCTGTCTTGTATTGGGATATGTGTTTCAGATTGTTATTTTCACATTGTTTATACCATGACACTAGGGATATTCACGGATACAATTATCCGAAAATCAAACCGAATTGTGGTCATTCGGTTCAGTTTGATCGGTTAATAATTGTTTTCAGTTCGGAGTTGGTTCATAGTATATAGAATAAGCTGAAATTTTCGGTTCGGTTACAGTGAACTCTTCAATTTAACCATAACCAGACCGAACATTGAACCGTATAAAAGACCAACTTGATACCCAAACCGTATATAATTGAATTGGAAAGTGTAATCGAACCGTTTATATCCGAATGCTTAAAACCAAAGTTGGTGCCCAATTTCTTGTAACAGTTTATAACAGAACCGTTAGATAAAAAACCGAACCGTTTGTAACCAATTAGATATTTTGTATTTTATTTCATTTTGGTCCAATTCGGTTACCTTACTAAAACGGTTTGGGTTTCAGTTTTGGTTTTTTAATAACCAAAATTTTCCCTACAGTTTTTGTTACGGCTCTTAACCGTACCAAAACCGTGTATGTCCATCCCTCTATGACACCACATCGTCAATAATTAACAGGAGAAAAGTTAATTTTCAACTCCAGAAGAATCGGTTTCCATCCGGTCGATTTTGACATTCGACCGTCGAAAAGTCGTTCTCAGCTGGAGAATCATTTGTGAAAAAAGTCGATCGTTATTTTGGTGTCACAACAGTAGAATTGGTGTGGTGCCACAAAAAATGTTCATTTTTAAAATTTTTCTTTTTTTGCTACAATTTCAATGATTAACTTAAAATGATGGAGTTACAAAATATGTGTATAATGAAATGGAATAGGAGTAAATGTGATGGCCGGAGTAGGGATTCTATCTACACCATATACATTGAAAGAAGGTGGCTGGGCAAGTTTGGGAGTTCTTTTGCTGTTTGCATTTGTTTGTTGTTATACCGCGGATCTTATGAAGAACTGCTTCGAGACCAGAGAAGGTATCTCAACATTTCCAGATATGGGTGAGGCTGCTTTTGGGAAATTCGGGCGTGTGCTAGTTTCTGTAAGTTCTGAAATTCCGTTTGGATAAGAATCATTTTGCCTTATTTTGTTTCAATGAATACATTTTGGTTAAAATGCTTGAATTGTACTACCTCCGTTCCAAAATAGTTTTCACACAGATTAAAAAAGTGATTGAGTGTGAGAATTGTGAAGGTTAAATGTCTAAAATACCCCTTGACTATCGTTAATGCAATAGCTGTTAAATTAATTTCAAGAATGACATTACAGTTTGCTTATGGCTAACACATTCCTCATATGTTCCCTGCAGATTGTTTTGTATGCAGAACTATATGTAAGCAATACACTTACTTCATTGAGTTATGCAGATTTCATAATCATTTGACGCTCACAGGAGTTCTTGTTTTGCAGACTTCTTGTGTAGAGTTTATCACACTCGAAGGGGATAATCTAACCCGCCTTTTCCCTGGGGCGTCCGTTAACATGTTAGGTTTACAGCTGGATTCTACGCATTTATTCGGAATCATTGCCACCCTTGTCATTTTACCCACTGTTTGGCTAAAAGATTTGCGCTTGATCTCTTATCTTTCAGGTCTGCTTGTTTAGATTTGCTTCTTCTCTGCTATCTCCGTCGCTAAATAATAGTCGTTTTAAAGAGATTTTTACACAAATTAAGAAAGTTGATGAATGTCATGAACTTAAGATTACAAAGTCTAAAATGGCGTCTAACATGTCATTAATGCAATAGTTGTGAAGTTTAAATAGTATTATGGGTTGTACGAGAAAAGAGGTAATAAATACAAGCATGTTTTACATATTGCATAACTTGTTGCAGCTGGAGGGGTCATTGCAACAGTGATGGTAGTAGTTTGCTTGTTATTTCTTGGCACAGTAGGTGGAATTGGATTTCATCCAAATGGAGAAAAAATGGTGAATTGGAGTGGCATTCCATTTGCCATTGGTGTTTATGGGTACTGTTATTCAGGGCATTCTGTCTTCCCCAATATCTACCAATCAATGGCTGATAAAACCCAATTTACTAAAGCACTAGTCATATGGTAAATACTTGTTTTGCACCCTTTTTGTGTGTGTGTGTGTGTGTTTTTTTTTTCCTTTCCAATTTTGCCTAACCGTACCGTCTCGGCAAAAAGCTTAATTAATATGAGGGACCGTGAGTAGATTGTTTTAAAGTGTCTCATATTAGACGCTTGTAATTGTTTCGCCCACCATATTTAAAGATGGACTTCCTTCACCTCACAACCTAGGTTTTGAGGATGAGGCTCTGATATGGGTTTGGGATTATTTATTCTACATGGTATCAGAGTAACCCTTTTATATTGTGCAAGTGTTGGCCCCTTTGTTGTCCTTATAGTACATTGATGAGCCACATTTTTATATTGTGCAAGTGTTGGCCGCTTTGTTGGCCTTATAGTACATTTATATGCCATGATCCTTTGATATCGGCTAGAATTTCATTTTAATTTTATTTTGTTTAATTTTATGTCACGGCAATTGATGATGTCATTATTGGCCCTGTCTATGTCATCTAGATGAGCTGGCAGTTGTGGCTTAGGTAGTAAGTCTCACTATGGGTGAGTAGTTAGTAGATGAGGGATATGTGATGTATTGTGCTATTTGTGTAAACCCTAATTTTTCTCCTCTTTCTATTAATCAAATTCTCTTGTTTTCTCTGTTTAATGTTCCATTTTCTTCTCGATACCTATTGGTATCTAACAATATGCCTTGTGTACCTTGTGGCCCAGCTCTTTATAGGCCCACACCATTGTCCCACATTAAGAATTGTACTTCCCTCACCTCACGAATTAGTTTTTGAGGATGAGGCTCCTCTTCTTATATGGGTTTGAGATTATTGTTGGAATATGTCACCCTAGGACCTCATTATTGTCTTCTTTTCCTATTTTACCCTTACTATTGTGTTAATAATTAAGCATGTGTTAAATGTGTTTAGTATTATGCACATTGTAAATGTGCTAAATAAGCTTGTTCTCCAAGCCTATGTGTCAGCTGATGTACTATTTAAGGCAAAGTGTGTAATGTTTTAATCATCTTGAATAAAAGTATTGCTTTTCCACTTTATATTTTCCTACAATTATATATTCTACCGATTGCATATGAGGATGAAGACACTTTTGATCCCTTTTATCTCGTGATTTTTGCAATTCAATACCTACTGTTTCATCTTGACATTTTCACCCTTAGTCTATGCGTTTGTTTTTATTTTATTTTATACAGTTTCACTCCAACATGTGTCGAACACCCAACATTGAAACACGTGGCAAAAATGGACTGAAAAGGTTGAAATGCATGAATGAGTGTGAAAGTGTCGATTGGGGGGGGGGGGGGGGGGGGGGAGGATAGAAATGCAGAAATTGTGAAACAAAAGGGACAGAAAATATCCCTATTTAATCACAACACAATTCAACATTCTGAAGGATGGGCCCTGTCTAGGCCTATTTGGCACATAAAGACATACGAAGGGCATGAAAAAATATCTGTTACAATCATGCTTTCTCGCACATTTTGCATATTTTTTCTTGATCCAAACTTGTGATTTTGGTGATTGCAGTTTCATTTTGTGTGTTGTGTTATATGGGGGTGCTGCAGTCATGGGATTTCTGATGTTTGGTCAAAGCACTCTGTCACAGATAACTTTGAATCTGCCATCACATTCATTTATTTCAAAAATTGCACTTTGGACAACTGTAAGTTTTGATGTTGTTGTCTTTTATGTGTTGCTTAATTATCTAAAAGCCACTTGTATTAATTTTAACCTTTTTCCTTTGTGTTTTTGTACAGGTTATTAACCCGCTGACTAAATATCCTAGCTTGGACATTAGTTATTACAAGACTTTCCACTTTCATTTCATATATGTTCCCACCTACTGTGAATAAGGCTTACATGATACGCACCCCGCTACGTAGAATATATATTTAAGACGACTTTGCAGTTGTTTGTTTAAAAGTTTTTGGAAACACAATCCGGATATCCATATACATAACTTGTATCCGTGAAAAGGAAAAATCCTGCTAAAAATTGAATAAAACTGCCATAAAATCATTGAAAGACTGCCTGAAATGAATGAAAAACAACTAGAAAAACAAACAAATAAAGCCGTAAAATATCGTTTTATTTTCAGAATTTTAATATATATATCCTTAGTTTTGGTTTTTGTAGTTTTGTTATGTACGGGTTCGTTTCCTTGATTCCCTTCTGCACACATATCTTATATCTGCATCGATTAATGTTCTATACTCGTGCAAACTTAGGTGGTTGTTTCATTTCATACCACATATGCAGGGACGGATCCATAAATCTTGTTCAGTGGGGTCCGTAAGTTTTATTCAAAGTAATTTGTTATCTGTGTATCCGCCATTGCCCCATGATTTCCATTTTTAGTTTCCTTAATGCTTTGGTTAAATATGCCTTGCTGATGAACCCGCTGGCAAAAAGCATAGAGGAGTTGCTTCCAAATAGGTTATCCTACAACTTCTGGTTCTTCATTCTTCTACGCACAATCATTGTCTTATCTACCCTTGCTGTTGCATTTCTGCTTCCTTTCTTTGGTAAGCCTGTTTTTTTTTTTTTTTTTTTTTTTTTTTTTCCAGCAAGATTACTGCACTGCTCTAATATTGTTTTGTTCGCAAACATCTTCGCATTTTGATACAAAGTTGAAAGAGTAGTGATAGTGCCACAACAACATTTGTTGTGCACATTTTGTTGTGGCACAAATATTTCTCTTTTGATACAAAGTTGAAAACATGATTTAGACGATTTTTCAGTGATGATGTATGTTACTTTTTTTCATTTGCAAAACCACGGTAAATTTGTTAGAAATGTTGATAGCTGCTTTTTACTATTTCAAAATAGTGTAGTTGGTTCAAAGTGTTCACTAATTAAACAGCACTTTCTTATAAAAAGTAATGCAAAGAAGAATGTGATGAATGAAAGAAGTAAAAACGACACAAATTTACCGTGGTTTGGCAAATAATTGCCGATTTATATCTAGACAAAATTTTACACACTTATAAGGTTTTATTCTCTCAGGAACCTCAGTTTGTACGTACAAAAGCTATACTAAGCTTAAGATTACTGAAAATGGGACGTTTTACTAATCAGGATTTGAGTGGATTATATTATATAGAGGAAGATGATACCGTGGCTGTTCTTTAGATAAGTTTGCAGTAAAAAGGGGAAAACGAATGTTTTGTTAATTCATTTCATAATTGTGGCATTACAGCAGTGATGTATTTATGTTACTACATTCAACAGAATATTCAACAAACTAATGTTCTCTCTAATCCATTCAACACATGGCAGAACATTCTAATGACACTAGTCATTCTACAAGAGTCCTAATCATCACTTTTATCTTCAACACCCCCTCTCAAGCTGGATGGTGTGGTTACCACATTCAGTTTGTTCTTGAACAGTTGAAACTGTGAGGATGGTAAAGCCTTAGTTAGCAGTCAGCAATCTGAACAGTTGTAGGTGTGTACATGACTGAAATGAATCCTTTGAGTACCAAGTCCCTCACATAGTGAACATCAACTTCAATGTGTTTTGTCCTAGCATGGAACACAGGATTATGTGCCAGGAATGTTGCACTTACACACCAAGCTATAGGAGTACTGGGAATTTTCAGATGCATTTCCTTCATAAGATGCTGCAACCACTGTAATTCAGATGCCATATTTGCCAGTGACCTGTACTTAGATTCAGCACTGGATCTGCACACTACATTTTGCTTCTTGGAGCTCCAGGACAGAAGAGAATCTCCTATGTAAACACAATAGCCACCAGTTGACTTTCTGTCTGAATCATCACATGCCCAATCAGCATCAGAGTAACTACTAATCTGGAGTGTGAGACTAGGTTTGAAATGCAATCCTTCTCCTATAGTGCCTTTAACAAATCTCAGTAATCTCTTAAGAGCATACCAATAAACATCAGTTGGTGATTGCATAAACTGACTAAGACAATTCACTGCATAGGTGATATCATGTCTAGTAAGAGTTAGATATTGGAGTCCTCCTATAACACTCCTGTATAAGCTAGGATTAGTCATGAGGAGTACCTTGATTAGGTTCATGGTGTCTACCAGCAATCATAGGAGTGGGGCAAGCTTTAACATTGTCCAACTCCAGTCTTTTGTGTAGCTGTGTGGCATAGTGTTTTTGAGTTAGATAAAGTCCAGAACTGTCTCCGTGTGCCGCCATACCCAAAAAGTGTGACAAGTTTCCCAAGTCTTTCAGTGCAAAGGTGGAATCCAGAGTTTGAATGAATTTCTGAATGTGCAGTTGTGAGTTGCCAGTGACAAGTATGTCATTTACATATACTAGGACATAGAGAAGAACTTGACCCTTTCTGAAAACAAATAAAGAGCTGTCAGACTTGGATTGATGAAAACCCCAGTTGGCCATCTGTGTTCTAAGTGCATCTTGAGTCTGCAAACATAAGTAGCTTTTGTGGGATCAGCAAAGCCTTCAGGTTGTGGCATATACACTGTCTCATGCAAGGGACCATTTGGAAACGCATTATTGATGTCCACTTGCTTGATTTCCCAATTCAAGGTGACTGCTATGGCAATAATAACTCTGATGGTGGATGACTTTACAACTGGACTGAAGGTCTCAGTGAAGTTTACTCCATAGGATTGTAGGAACCCCTTGACAACCAGTCTTGCCTTGTACTTTAGTATAGAGCCATCAGGGTTCAGTTTTAACTTGAATATCCACTTGTTACCAACCAGTTGGTGGCTAGTGCTGGGTGTACAAGCTCTCAGGTGTCATTCTTCATCAGTGCAGTGTATTTATCTTCCATGGCCTTCTTCCACTGAGGAACAACTAAGGCATCTGACACTTTGACAAGTTCAATAGGGTAAGTTGCTAGAAGTGGCACCACAGTGGCAGTGTAGGTTTAGGGCTTAAAAATTCCATTTTTGGATCTTGTTTGCATAGTGTGTAGGTTTCTTGGGTTCCTTGTTGTGTTGTGTGTTATTAGTGGTGGACACAGTGGTTACATGCTCTTCCTCTTCATGTCTAGTGTTGTCAGAGTGAGTAGTAGGTGAAGTGTGTGAGGGTGATGTAGATGATGATGGGGAAGGTGAACTAGTACAAGAGTGACTGGGGCATGATAATGATGCAGTAGGTGATGCAGTGGATGGTGGTGATGAACTTGTTCCAGTAGTGTGTTGCCCCCATGAAGAGGAAGTGGATGTAGGGGAATGAGCACTGCCAGTAGTTGGTGTTGGATTTGTATGGTCTGATGAGTCTGTATTGCTGCTGGTCTTCTGTGATGCAGAATGAGGCATAAAATTAGTGGAGGAAGGGTCAGTCTGAACAGATCTTTGAGGGCCTTGTGAGAAACCATGTGAGAAGGGAAAATGTGTTTCACTAAAGGTGACATTCCTAGTGATGTACAGTCTGCCTGATTCAGACAGGCATAAGTGACCCTTGTGATCAGATGTGCCAAGGTAGACACACTAGAGAGGAGTGAAAGTTAAACTTGTGGGAGAGGTAAGGCCTAAGGTGTGGATAACAAGCACATCCAAACACTCTGTGAATGGTGTAGTTAGGTTTAGTGTGGTAGAGAACTTCAAATGGGGATTTGAATTGGAGGACAGAGGAAGGAAGGATATTGATGAGAGTAACAAAGTGTCTAAAGGCATCCCACCAGAATCTAAGTGGCATAGAGGCTTGTGCAAGTAGAGTTAGGCCAAGTTCTACAATGTGCCTATGCTTTCTTTCACTTCTACCATTCTGTTCATGTAGGTGTGGACAGGGATGTCTAAAAATGACACCAGATTCTTTCAAAAGTGGGACTAGAGAACTATATTCCCTTCCCCAGTCAGTTTGAATGCATTTGATCTTGGTGCCAAACTGGTTTTCATCTAAGGACTTGAATTCTTTAAAGGTGGAGAGTGCATCAGACTTGTATTTAAGTGGATATATCCAGGTGAACCTGGAGTGATCATCAACGAAATAGATGTAGTAAGTATATCCTGTGGTGGATTTGATAGGAGCAGGTCTCCATATATTTGAGTGTATCAAGTCTAATACATGTGAAGCATGAGAATTTGAGGGATTATAGGGAAGGGCATGGCCTTTGCCAAATTGGCAGGCTTCACAAAATCATTTCATTAAAAACAACAACATTACAATTTGAAGACACATGGTATAAGACCTTCTTAGATGGATGACCTAATCAGTTGTGCCACACATTGGCATCAACTTTCAAACTACTGACATTGACTAGAGAGGAGGGACCAAAAGGTTGAGTTGCATGGTAGGTTTTGGAGTGAATGGAGCTCTTAGCAGCAGCAGTAGGAAGCTTGTACAGACCATCAGACAACACCCCTACTAGAAGTGTCTTCCCTGTATTCAGATCCTTGACAAAACAATGAGAAGAGTCAATTCAATGTAAACAAGATTATCATGAGCAAGTTTGGAAAAACTCAGGGGGTTCTTAGTAATATGAGGGACATGTAAAGGGGAATTTAAGACAAGATCAGTGTAGGGTGTGTGCAGTGTACTATTACCAATGTGTGCTATTTCCAGTTTCTCACCATTACCAACTGTCAAAGTATCATTACCAGCATAGTTAGAGCTCAGATGTGGGTTGTTAAGGTCAGAGGTAACATGGTTAGAGGCACCACTGTCCATGTACCATGCTTGATCTCCCACAGATTGAGGTGTAGCCAAGTAAGCAGATACTTGCTTAGGGTTGTGATTCTGACTTTGAGGCTGATTGCCTTGTGGATGCCCCCGAGTGTTGGTGTTATTGAAATCCTCATACCTGTGCCAGCAGATATTGGCTGTGTGCCCAATTTTTCCACAGACTTGACATTGGACCCCAGGATTCGAACTTCTACCACCACTCGAACTTCTGCCACCCCTATCTCTTGTCTTGCCACCTCTGGATTGACCTCTTCCTCTAGGTGAGTTGTAATTGCCTTGATGTTGAGGTCTATTGTCTGGTCTGTTGGACTTAGCAGCTAGGTGAGCTGAGGGTGAGGAATCAAAGGATTGGACAGGATTGAATCGTGCCACTAGTCTTTCATGGGTGATAAGTTGCGATTGTACCTCCTGCCAGGTGAGTGAGCCAACACTTGGAGTGATATTTACGATTGCAGCTTCATACTCTTTGTCTAATCCTCCCAGAGTTGACAAAATAAGTTCAGACTTCGAAAATGGGTAACCAGCAGCAGCAAGGTTGTCAGCATGGGACTTCATAAGGTCAAGATAGTCAGCCATGGTTTTGCTTCCCTTTGTCATTTTAGTAAGAGCATCCTTGAATTCAAGCATTCGGGCTTCTGAATGATTGTTAAACAAATCTTCAAGCACCTTCCATACTTCTGCTGGAGTATCACACCCCATCACCTCTAAGAGTGCTTGTTCAGTCATTGACCCCAGTAACCATCCCATGAGCGGCTGGTCAACTTGATTCCATTCTGCAAAGGCCGGATTTGGGATTGTGCTGGTAAGAATGGTACCTCCGGGTCCTGGATAAGTCAAAAACTCTGATGGTTTGTCCGATTGTCCCAGCAAATGACCTTCAAGTTTGTGACCACGAACAACAGGGAGAATTGTATAGCGCCACATCAGATAATTGTTGCGATCCAGTTTGACTTTTGTTACAGGGGTGAGATGACCGAAAACGGTGTTTGTGAAAGGGGTGACGGTGGTACTAATTTGGACGGAGATGGTGGAGGAACAGCATCAGATCCAATCGAGAAGGATGGCATAACCGGATAATTGAAAATTGGTGGTCGGAGGACTGAGGAAGTTGGATCTGATTTGGAGATCTGCATTGTTGAAGGAGCAAACGGAGGTGTTTGCTGACTGTGGGTGGTTATGTTTCAAGGAGTGGTGGTTCCGGACTGAACCAGTGAAACAATGGGTGGTGGCCCAGCCACTGACGGCGGAGCAGAGGTCTGCTCCATGACCGGCTCTGATACCAAGATAAGTTTGCAGTAAAAGGGAAAACTGAATGTTTTGTTAATTAATTTCATAATTGTGGCATTACAGCAGTGATGTATTTATTTTACTACATTCAACAGAATATTCAACAAACTAATGTTCTCTCTAATCCATTCAACACATGGCAGAACATTCTAATGACACTTGTCATTCTACAAGAGTCCTAATCATCACTCTTATCTTCAACATCTTTATTATTGTGTTGCAGGTCTTGTGATGGCTCTGATTGGTTCTCTATTTAGTGTGCTAATGGTAAGTGCTTTAATTTTTTTTTTTACAAGTTTCTTTATGACAGAAAATTGATGTTTAGGTTTGCAGTTTTCTTGACGTATTTTGGAAAGTTCAAAACATCATTGAATAAACCACATAAATTGTTTCATTATTGTTTTTCTTGGCTTTTATCACACGGTACACATTATTCCGACACAACATAAGTCAGAATGTGGTTGATTATTGTAATTTAATTTCAGTCAGAACTCAAGTGTTTTCTACCAGTCAGGAAACATATTTCATTTATTCTGATCCAAATTCAGGCAGAAAAAATTCAACTTTCTGCTTAAATTTGGATCATAATAAATATGTGCGAAATTTTGAAGGATAAAATTGGGAAAAATATAGTGTGTTAACGACATTTTGTTGTGTGAAAAGACATTTATTTTCTAATTTATTTTTTTACCACTAGCTTGCCTTATCAAGAAATGAAACTATTATTATTATTATTATTATTATTATTATTATTATTATTATTTGGGGGTGGGGGTGGGGGTGGGGGTAGGGGTAGGGGTGGGTGGGGTGGGCCGGGGATTTCTCTTAGGCCTTTGTTCTAGTTTGAAGTCCTCAACAATTCACTTTTGAACTCAAAAACACTAAGATATGTTTTTTTTGAAAAATTACTAACTCACCCAAAAGTAAGTTGTTTAGGAGATATGTAATATATCCAACAACCTCTCACGGTAACATTTGTTTTATAATAAATTTAACTAAAAAAAATGAGGCAAATTAATTTCATCTTATGTTGCACAGACACGTCGCATAAAGCGATACGGACCCGGCGATATGACTAATTCTAAAATTTAAGGTCATGACACGCCGTCGACACGTTTTATATATATATATATATATATATATATATATATATATATATATATATATATATATATATGTAAATAAAAGTCAATTATCAAAAAAAATATTCGTAAACATCTAAAAAAAGCTAGACAAAATAAAATAGATATTATATAAACTCTATGAATATATAGAATAGATATTCGACAAAAAAAAAAAAAAAAAAACAGATATTCGACATTTATATGATGTCAAAATAAATTGTGATTGACCTTCATAATATTACAAATTGTAAAAATGACTGTTTATCAATAAAAAAACATATAAACTTGATACGGCGTATTATTTATTTAATTATTATAGAAATGAAAAATCGTGTATTTTAACGTTTCCATTGAAGAAAACTTAAATAAAGAAAAAAAATTAAAAAAAAATGGGTTCAGGAATGTCGGGGAGTGTCGGTGCCGTGTCGGGGATTGTCGAGGGAGTGTCGGATCTTTAAATTTTAAATAATATTAATTTAATCAACCGACACGTGTCGGAGCGTGTCGTGTCGTGTCTTGTGTCGGACACGGCGCACAGCGACCAGATTGAAGTGTCGGTGCATCATAGATTTCATCTCAAGAACTCCTGTTCTGATACAGTAATCAATTAACATCTAACACAAAAGTTTAAGTTGATTGCTATGTCAGGGGCGGACCCAAAGCTTGAAGGGTGGGGTGTCCCCATTGAAATCCGAAAAGTAATGTACTTATGTTGGTAAAAATTGTAAAAACACTATTATTGTCTCCACTCGATCTTTAATCTTTTTTTGGTGTCCCGACTGACAAATTTTTCGAAGTCCACCACTTGTTTATATATTTATAGCACATTTAATATTTGACTCATTCTTTACAGGCAGTCATAATGCCAGCTTTATGCTCCTTGAAAATATTGGGGAAGAAGGCGACGAGAACACAGGTAATATAAAGTATTTATCTTAATGAGAGTGATAGGGCCACATTAAATTGGCACCAAGCTTATACCTAATATGCGTTACTCGAGCCCTTCAGAGCTTAATATTTTTTTTTTTTTGGGAAAAAACCTTTTAGCCCGTGGTTTGCCAATTGAAGCGTTTGCCTCTTTGAGGTTTATAAATATACTCTTTAATTCCCTGGGGTTTGTCACAAACCGTCATATAAAAATTCCGGCAAATACTAAGGAATATTCCGTCGGAATATTCTGAACTTTACTGTTTTTTCCGTTTTGCCCTTGACCTTCAATTATCCAAAACAAACCTAACTTATTTCTATTCATCAAAAAATGATCGACAATTAGATCGACTCTTCTGGAAAATAAAAGGAGAACGCCGATGGGCGTCTAGGGGTTCCATTTTGGCTGCGATTGACTGCTTTCTCCGGCGATTTTGGAGTTTCCGATCTCGATTCCGGCAATTTTGAAGTTCCTTGCTCGGCTGCTGCTCTGTTTCCTTTCTGTTATTTTTTTTCCTTCTCTATTCTACAATAAGAGTAGCAGGCAAACGATAAAATTCGGAAGATGGGTTTTTGTGCTGCTGCTTCAACCTCATACATGAGGAGGAATAAGACATTTTGGGAGCTTGTTATTTTTGTTTGTTTTATTATTTTACAGCGATCTTCATCATTTGCTGTACCATTTAAATGCAACTCCAAATCCACCTGCAACGCCCTCGTTGACTATTTTCTGCCCAATACCACCACCATCTCCGCCGTGCAGACCTCTCCTCTATTCTTGGCACCAATGCTCTCCCTCTTTCCACTGATTCAAACCAATCTATACCCGCCAATTCAACATTCACGATTCCCTTCCCTTGCACCAACGGCACCGGAAATTCCAGCAGGGTCCCAGTCTACACCACCATCCCCGATGACGGGCTCTTCCACATAGCTTCGGATGTTTTCTTTGGGTTGGTGACTTACCAGGAAATACAGGCTGTAAAAAATATCACAGATCCGAACCGTGGTGGGGCAGAAGCTGGGCAATATCCTAATGGTTGTTGCATCTTGGTCCCTTAATAGGGGATGTGATGTCAAATTCGCGAGATCAGAAACTCCAAAATCGCCGGAAAACACAGCCAATCGCAGCCAAAATCAGCCCCTCATTGCCCTAGTCAATCATCGGTGTTTCTTTTATTTTTCCGGTAGCAGAGGGTTTTTTTGACGCTGAGAAATGAATTCACATGTTTTGGATATTTGGAAAACAAGGGCAAAAGGGAAAAAATAGTAAAGTTCAGAATATTCCGTCAGAATATTTTCTAGTATTTGCCGGAATTGTTATATGACGATTTGTGACAAACCCCAGGGAGTTAAAGAGTATATTTTTAAACCACAGGGAGGCAAACGCTTCAATTGGCAAACCACGAGGGGCTAAAAGGTTTTTTCCCCTTTTTTTAGCTGTTCGAGCTCGAGTTTGACTTTGAAGGTGCGCGGAATTTTGTCAAAAAAATAAAATAAAATTAAAACTTAATCGAACCGATCTCTGTTAGAGTATAAGGGCTATTATGTAATAAGTTAATAGTTGTGTCCTATATTCTATCTTATCTCTAGTAGTGACATTTGGTATTATGTAATAGGATCTAGTAGATATGGTTGTTAGATCCTTGGTGTATTTAACACCTCTACTGTAAACCTTGCTAGAATGAATTATCCAATATAACAAATATCTGTTTATTTCACTTGGTATCAGAGCCAGTATGGCTAACGTCTCCGCCGCCGGCGAACCAACTCGGTCCCTCATGTTTCCTTCGTTTCTGAGTCGTCTATCACCATTGTAAGCATCTCCACTCCATTGACGACCTCCGCTGTTGGTCCTTTGAGCTCAACACCACCGCTCTCCGGTATCCCCACCAGCATCCAGTTTCCAAATTTTACTGCATATCCCTTCACTAGTTCAGAGATCACTTTTTCTGGTCTTACAAGAGCCCCTTTATCATCTTTGCCTCCGTTTATGACTATACCATCTCCAACTTACTCCTCCATTTGTCCCCTGAATTTGGCACCGTTTGGAGGTAATCTCACTCAGACATGCAATGTTAAACTTAATAAGAATAATTATCTACTCTGGAAATCCACTGTTCATCCTATCATTAAAGGTCATCGTCTTGACGGTCATCTTTTTGGTACTACCCATTGTCCACCGCAAATTCTGGGTTCAAACTCTGTGTATGGGTCTGCTGCAAATCCTGCTTATGATGACTGGATGGCAACAGATTCTCTTCTTGTTGGATGGTTGATGAGCTCCATGACGGAGCAGGCTCTTTTTGAGATCATTGGATGCTCTACTGCTGTTGAGGTTTGGAATACTCTAGAAGTACTTTTCAACAACAGATCAGAAGCTCGAATGCTTGAATACAAAGAAGCCTTAACAAGAACTGATAAAGGTACCAAGTCCAAGGTTGATTATCTAGCTCTTATGAAATCATACTCAGATGGTTTGGCAGCTGCTGGATATCCTATTTCAAATGCCGAATTGATTCTAGGGCTGCTCTTGGAGGTTCAGGAAGAGACTATGCGTCTGTTATTGTTAATATCACCTCCAGGATTGGTTCTCTTTCTTGGCAAGAGGTCCAATCACAACTTGTCACTCATGAAAGGTTGTTGGCTCTCTTTAATCCCCCTGTTACCCTTGATGCTCCTGCCCCTGCTGCTCATTTAGCTACTCAAAAACCAGGAGCATACAGACCTAATAATAACTACAGACCTAATGGTGGCCAAGATTTTGGCAGGGGGAGAGGGGGCAGAGGCAATAGAGGTCGTGGTAGGGGAGGAAGAAACCAGTCTGGTCCCAGACCT
This sequence comes from Gentiana straminea, assembly GCA_036785695.1. NCBI lineage: Eukaryota > Viridiplantae > Streptophyta > Magnoliopsida > Gentianales > Gentianaceae > Gentiana > Gentiana straminea. The sequence continues at coordinate 15,351,557 of JAVUPR010000398.1, read as the reverse complement.
GTCTGTCAAGTGTGCACAAGGACTGGCCATACAGCAGCAAATTGCTATTACAGATATGACTTCTCATACACTAGACAGCCTCCCAACAACAACATGAATAATTCTGGGAATTTGCTCCCTTCCAGAACACAACACCTAGATCTAATTATGCCTACATTGCAGCTGCTGATACCTTCATGGATCCCAGTTGGTATGCTGACAGTGGAGCCACAAGTCACATTGCTTCTGATCTCAATAGGCTTCATCTGAGCTCAGGATATGAAGGTTCAGATGTAATTACAGTAGGTAATGGTTAGTCCCTTCCTATAGCTAACATTGGCCATTCTAATCTTCCTGTTAAACATAATTCTAATATGTCTCTTAATCGTATCTTACATGTTCCTAATATCACCAAAAATCTACTCAGTGTCTCTAAATTAACCTCTGATAAACCTGTGTTTCTTGAGTTTCACTCTGATTCTTGCTTTGTGAAGGATCTAGCTACCAAGAAAGTATTGCTGGAAGGAACCCTTAAGAATGGTCTTTATCAGCACCGGTCCATTTCAACTCCAAAGTCTGTTGATCAGTATCTTCCCAGAAAGCCGTTGCTGTTCAGTCTAGTTCTAGTTCTAGTTTTCCTAAAGTGTATGTGTGTAGTGAATCTAAGGGTACTGCTACCAATGTTTGGCATAAAATGTTAGGGCATCCTTCTGAGAGGATTTTGAATCAAGTTATGAAACTTTGTAAATTTCTTTGAAATCTAATGAAAATCTTTCATTTTGTGAAGCTTGTCATGTAGGCAAACAACATGCCCTTCCATATGTTATTTCTCAATCTAAATCAGTTATGCCTTTTGAACTTGTTCATTCAGATTTATGGGGCCCTTCACCTATCATGTCTACTGCTAGATATACCTACTACATACACTTTGTAGATGACTACACTTGGATATATCCTCTCAAGCACAACTCTGATGCCTTGAATGCCTATGTTGTGTTTAAGAAACAAGTGGAAAATCAGTTTAATCTAAAAATTAAATGTCTTCAAACAGATTAGGGTAGAGAGTTTAGGTCTTTTTGTTGATATTCTTAAAGAATCAGGGGTTCAATTTAGGCACCCTTGCCCTCATGCTCATTCCCAAAATGGAAGAGCTGAAAGAAAACACTGGTCCATAGTTGAAATGGGCCTAACCTTATTTGCTCAAGCATCTATGCCTTTAAAATTTTGGGGGGAAAGCTTTCTTCATTATGTTAGGTTGATAAACTACTTGCCTACACCAGTTTTGAATCACAAATCACCTTTTGAAAGTCTTTTTTGTAAAATTCCTGATTATAGCATGTTAAAGGTCTTTGGATGTGCTTGCTATCCTAATCTTCGGCCTTTCCAACATAGAAAGTTTCAGTTTCACTCTGTTAAATGTGTTCACCTTGGTCTAAGTTCTGTCCACAAGGGTTATATGTGTTTAGATCCCAGTGGCAAGATTTATATGTCTAGAGATGTATCCTTTGATGAACTTAGCTTTCCTTATTATAAAACTCCTACTGATTCTTCCAGTACAAATGCTACTTCCAACATAGTGTCACCATCTGTCTTCTTGAACCCTGTTCTTTCCCTTCCTATTGCTTCTCCACCTTCTACTCCTGCCATTCCTGATCAATCTCAGTCTGATCTCTCCCGCCCTTCACCTGTTCCATCTATTGTTGTTCCTGTCATAAACTCATCTCCTCCTGCTTCATCTAAATCTTATCAATCCTCCAGCTCCAGTCCTTTACCTCTTGTCAATGACTCTAGTCCTTCCTCTTCATCTTCTGTTCATACTATGCAAGCTCAGCCTGATATCAGTCCTGATACTCAATCCTCTCATGTTGCCTCTCCAATTCAACCTTCTATCCAAACCAACACCAACCAACACATTATGCAAACTAGATCCAAAAGTGGGATCTTCAAACTTGAGCCTGCATATCAGTCCTGATACTCAATCCTCTCTTGTTGCCTCTCCAATTCAACCTTCTATCCAAACCAACACCAACCAACACATTATGCAAGCCAGATCCAATAGTGGGATCTTCAAACCCAAAACCTATTCCTATCTAGCCACAGCTCATCCCACTTCCTACTCACCAGAACCTGCTAATGTTGCCGAGGCCCTTCAGCATCCTGCTTGGAAGAAGGCCATGAAGGAAGAATACAATGTCTTGTTAAAGAATCAGACATGGGAATTTGTTCCCAGATCTCATGCTCACAACTTGGTTAATAATAGATGGGTGTTTAAACTCAAACTAAATATTGATGGAACAATCAACAAACACAAGGCTAAGCCTATAGCAAAAAGATTCAACCAGACACCATGACTTGACTATACCAAAACCTTTAGTCCTGTTGCAAAGGCTGCTACTATTAGGGTTATCCTTGCTCTTGATGTAGCCTTGGACTGGCCAGTGAGGCAAATTGATATCAATAATGCTTTTTTTAAATTGTACCTTGCTTGAATCTGTTTTCATGACTCAGACTGTAGGTTTTGAAGATCCCTCCAAGCCAGGGTTTGTGAGTCATCTTAAAAGGCCATTTATGATCTAAAACAGGCTCCTAGGGCCTGGTTTGCTGAACTCAGTCACCTTTTGCTTTCTTGGAATTTCAGACAGTCTAGAGCTGACACATCTCTCTTTATTTTCCAATCTAGGAGATCAGTTTTGTATGTGTTAGTATATGTAGATGATATATTTATCACAGTAAATGACAAGGGATTGATCCAACAGTTCATTAGAGCTCTGAATCTTAGATTTTCACTCAAAGATCTGGGGGAATTGCATCATTTCCTAGGCATACAAGAAGTCAAGGATCACACTGGGTTGTATTTGTCACAGCACAACTATGCAAGGCAACTTTTGGAGAAGTTAAACTTACAAAATCTGAAGCCCTGCAACACCCCTATGGTGGTGATACACAAGACACCTCAGTCTGGTAAGCCTATGGTCAATCCTACTATTTACAGAAGTACTATTGGAGCCCTTCAATATTTGACTCTCACCAGGTCTGATCTGGCCTTTGCTGTTAATTCTTTAAGCCAGCACATGCAGGCTCTACTGTTAGTCATTGGCAACATGTGAAACACTTGTTGAGGTACATTAAAGGTACTTTATTTTATGGCTTGCACTTTAAACCTGCTCATCCTCTGAATCCATGGTTTTAGTGATGCTGACTGGGAATGTGATAAGAATGATATGAAGTCTATTGCTGCCTACTATCTTTATCTAGCAGGATCTTTGGTTTCTTGGTCTTAAAAAAAACAACATGTTGTTTCTAGTCCAGTACAGAATCAGAATACAGAGCCTTAGCTAATGCAGCTGCTTTGAAACTCAATGATTTCTTAATCTGCTGTTTGAAATGCATCTCCAACTTGCTGCTAGACCTATTTTGTGGTGTGACAATCTGGGAGCTGGATCCCTAGCTCATAACCATGTTCTTCATTCTAAAGTCGAGCACATTGAGCTGGATGCACATTTTGTAAGAGACAAGGTGTTGGATGGCACAATGCATGTTCAGTATATACCTTCATTGGAGCAGACTGATGATGCTTTGACTCAACCTCTCAGTTCTACTTTGTTTAGTCACTTCAGAAACAAACTCAATGTTGTGGTTACCCCATTTAGTTTGAGGGGGGATGTTAGAGTATAAGGGCTATTATGTAATAAGTTAATAGTTGTGTCCTATATTCTATATTATCTATAGTAGTGACACTTGGCATTATGTAATAGGATCTAGTAGATATAGTTGTTAAATCCTTGGTGTATTTAACACCTCTACTGTAAACCTTGACAGAATGAGTTATCCAATATAACAAATATCTGTTGATTTCACTATCTCGAGCAAAAATTTCATTACTCGAACAAACTTGAGATGAGTTTGAGTATCACTGTTTTGAATAGTTGCTCAGCTCGATAAGTAAATGATTATTTGTACGTGGTTTTGGTTATCCAAACTCGTGATCTCTGATGTGTGTGTGTGTATATATATATATATATATATATATATATATATATATATATATATATATATATATATATATATCTTCTACCGCTATGGTAAAGGCTCTAATCTTCACAAGTCGAAAAATGAAGTTTGTATATTGTTTTTTTTTTCCTGAGTAGATCATCTTGAGCATTGGAATTGTAGTGTTGGGAATAGTCAGTGCTGCTTTGGGGACCTATACATCTGTATCAGAACTTGTTAAGAAATTCTAAACACTACCCATGATTGAACTCCAAGATTACCATGCATGGGCATGGGCGGCGGGCCTTGCATTGTTTGATGTCGAGAACAGTTTTTCCATTTTACACACATCATTCGTTGTCTCAGTCGTCGAATGGTGCATTATGTAATTTTCACGATACTACTTCCCCTATTGAATTGTTGCTTCTGGAGCAATAACATCAATTCTCTGGAATTTCAAGCGTTTTACTACTGTTTCTTGGTGGCTGAAGTGTAATTTCTTTTCTTTTCTTTTCATTGTATCGGCTTATAATTGAAATGCAGGATGTGAAAACCACCAGTGATTATATATATACACATATATTTGGTACAACCGTTGTACCATTAGATCTCTTGTTACAACATGGAGAGGGCTGGTCAATTGGAGAGTTCGCTTGAAAATGTTTTTCGTTTTTTTTTTCTTTTTCTTTTTCTTTTGTGCTTGCTTGTACCCCTAGACGGTTCGTAATGCATTGTTTGTTAATGAAATTCTTTGCCAATTTACAACCAAAAAGATAAAACTTTAAAAAAAAATTTGCATTTGCCACTACATCTACCCAACCTTCACACCTGCAGAGACCATTAGTCTTGCAGAGCTGGTGGAACAGCCCAAACCATACACAAGGAGAAAATGGTCATGGGATGCTCGGTACGTGGACATCTCGTGATTAAATGCACGCGTAATCCTTACGAAATAGTCGCATCATACAAAAAAGCAGAAGTGTAAATGTTTACAAAAGTAGACCGCGTGAAAAACGAAACAAGTATTAAATAACAGACCTGATCAGACTCAGACCTGATCGAATGTAACATAAAACGTCGATCCATAATCTAACCATGCCGCCGATGCAGCGGCCTTCTACAACTTCTTAGGAATTCACATTCTCTGATACAGATGTATTTACAACTTCAATAAACAAAACGATCATCCAACCGCCATAACAATTCTCAAAATACTATGCACTTCAATTTCATTAAAATAAAAGAGATACAACTATTTAGTATCTATGTTCACTTTGTAATATTTTAAGATGAACCTTGGGGTTCTGAAATATTTTCTTGGGATCGAGGTGGCGCAGAACAAGGAGGGGATTTTCTTGAATCAGAGGAAGTATGCCCTCGACATTATTCATGAAATGGGTTACTTGGAAGCAAGCCGGCTGATTTCCTGATCGAGCAGAATCACAAGTTGGCTCTTGCATCTGGCGAGTTGTTGATCCAGGGCCTTATCGTCGGTTGATTGGACGTCTATATATCTCGGAGTTACTCCCCCGATCTGTCGTATTCTCTTCATGTGTTGTCTCAATTAATGCAGGCACCTCGGGTTGATCATTGGGAGGCAACCTTGCGCCTGGTTCATTATTTGAAGAAACATCGCGGACAAGGTATCTTGTTGCGGTCTGACAGTTCTCTTACTCTTGAGGGTTGGTGCGATTCTGATTGAGCGAGTTTCCCTCTCACCCGACGTTAATTAAGTGGTTGGTTCGTTTTTCTTGGTCTTTCGCCTATATCTTGGACATCCAAGAAACAAACAACGGTTTCTCGGTCCTCAGCCGAAGCGGAATATCGATCTATGGCGGCGATTACGTGTGAATTGAAGTGGTTGAAACAGTTATTGGCTGAGCTCGAGGTCCGCCACCCTCTGGGATACGACTCTTTTGTGATAGCCAAACATCACTTTATATTGCACAAAATCCGGTGTTTCACGAATGCACGAAGCATATTGAGGCAGACTGTCACTTTGTGCGTGATGCTATCACAGATGGATTGATTCTTCCTTCATATGTCCCTACGAAGCATCAGATGACAACAGTTTGAGTTTTTGTTACACAAGTTGGACGTTCGCGATCTTCACGCTCCCACTTGAGGGGGGGGGGGGGGTATTACGATATGGAAACTATTGTGTGTTATGGAAAATATTGATATTAGTGTATTAATTAATAAATGTAGTTTGGGTATCTTTTATAGATGTAGAAGCCCTGCCAGTGGCTATAAATATTGTACTATGTGAATAAAGTTGGAGATGAAATAGATTGACTGAAATTTGATAGCTTCCGGCAATTTCTTCACCAGACTCTTCTTCTCCGGCTAATTATGATGATTTCAGTTTTCTGTATTGTCCAGCTTAGCTATAGCCTCTTTAGATCAAAATTGTATTTACTTACGCATATATCCACCTATTTATTGTAGTACACACTTGCATCATGCTTCCATTGTGATATTAGATTGTTCTAGGATCCCAAACTATGTGATTGAATAAACCTTCCTCTATTTGTTGCGGGTCAAGGGGTCCTTCTCCCTCCCCTCTTCAAACTCCGATTCGTAGTTTTCATAGAGAAATCTCTTATCAAGGATAGAACATGATCCGCTTTGCATCATATCTAAGAGATTCCTCGGTTCGGGCTGAAGATCCGTATGCGTGGAAAACCCAACTTTTATAGTAGTGAGTTAAAAAAAACCAACAACTTGGTGAGAACCCCAAATTTGCCAAATAATGTGTTATCATGGATGACTTGATTTGACAACGGATGAAAAGACACGTCACACTAAATAAAAATGACTAGCTACCATGCGAGAAGTTCTTCTATGATGAGTCCATTTGAGGAGTAAAACATGTGGGTGAATTTGGACCGCATAGTTTCAATTCAAATTCAAACTGTATGGTCTAGAATCATCCACAAGTGTCTACGGTGTAAATGGAGCGACTAGGGAAGAATTACCCCTAACAAGCAGCCCTAATAGCTATCAATTGTACCGAAACTATAAAGTGAGTGGCTTGGATCAAGGAACTTATTAGGTGGTATATCCATTTACACCGAAGTGACAGGAAAACAGATCTGGATCACAGTTTGAATTCAATTTAGAAACACACACACACACACACAAAAAGAAGTTTCCAAATAACTGAACTGGTAATTAAACACCAAGACATCAAAATTATATAGTGCTATAAGAACACCATTCTTGTCTCAGACATTTGATATATATGTGGCCTTTGATTATTACACATTCGAGGCTAAATTACAATTTTGGTCCTCTAACTAGACACGTTTTTCGATTTTGGTCCTGGTTTTCTCCGGCGACAATTTTAGTCCTGTAAATGGTCTTTTTTTGCAAAAATAGTCCTGAACGCCGGAAAGACCACTTACAGGACTAAAATTGGTCTTTTCCGACGACAATTTAGTCCTGTAAGTGGTCTTTCCGGCGACAATTTTAGTCCTGTAAGTGGTTTTTCCGGCGTTCAGGACTATTTTTGCAAAAAAAGACCACTTACAGGACTAAAATTGTCGTCGAAGAAAAACCAGTACCAAAATCGAAAAAAGTGTCTAGTTAGAGGACCAAAATTGTAATTTAGCCTCGACAAAGCCGACATAACTATGTTTTGAAGAAACATTATACATGAAATATTCAGCAAATGTCCATACCCAAGCAAGTGAGGCCAATAATAAACCATGTTCTGCACTTTTCCTAGGATCTGATGTTCTTCTGATGGTGATCCAAGTAACAAGTTAAGGACCAAAACAGAGTATATATATGGCAGCCAGAAAAAACAATCTGTAAATACCTTAACAAAGCTATTGAAGACATGGTCATTTGCAAAACCGATTAATATGCTTGACAAGTTCATGTTTGCTTTAAAACTCTTATCTAATCAAACACTTTTCAAGCGAACTATTTCATCTAAAAACGGGTTTAAAGTAGAGGCACCGTGAGATAGTTAAGTTCCTTACCTCTTCAAGCTCGTAAGCCCGAATTGCAAAACCACCACATCAAGTCTCCCAAATGGCTCCAAGCTTCAAAACCGTCAATCTATAAACAAGCACAATCATTTCTACACCACATGAAAAATCCATTCTCAGTTACTAACCCTCAATTCATATGCCTTGGCTAGTAAGGTTCTTTTGCTAAAATTATGCCCTTATAACCTTATCAAAAAAAAAAAAAGGACAACAATTTCATAGTCCCATTACATACACACAGAAGAAGAAAAATGATTTACTCTTACCAGGAGCCCAATTTCCCCACTAAGTACAATGCTAAAACAACAAATCCATGGCCATTATATGCTTTTCAAAATATCAGTCAACCACAACAAATTTTTATATCAAAAATCTGTGGAGTTTTTTCAAATTAATAAATCAAATGATATAAACAATTACGCAAAAATTTGTGTTGCGGTTATTTGTTGTGAAACTAGCCCAACCCAAATGCTTTAGATTGTGTGATGGTGCGTTTCATTTCATCACCCAAATCACTTACCAGGAATAAAGCCAACAATTGTGTTAAAAGCTGAAATGCAAACTGATCTTCATATATAATACTGGAACAAGCCCCCTCCCCCCTCCCCCCTCCCCCCTCCCTAAGGCATGTTTTATCTTGTAAGGTCTGGGAAAACGAAAAGGCAGGTGAGAGTAATGGGGATTATTTCATGTATATTTATTATAATAACGTACTCCACTCTTGGAAGTTGGAACCGAGCCCTTAACATGAAACGATATTCGTCATATGATTTTTTAAATAAATCATAAAATCCACGTAAATTTAATGTCTTACCAGAATAATAAAAAATTTGTGCGGAAGAAAAGAAATAGCCGAGGCTCGAGAAACAGACCCTCATGATGTCGCATCCACAACTACTCTCTTAGTAACCGAGAATTGTCTGCACATCACTATTGCAAAGAACACACCCCAGAAAGATCACTACCGAAAAATAACTACTCCAAGTGAAACAGTTGCTAAAAATCCTAATAAACAACGTATCCACAGAAAGAACTTGTGATACCCCGTATCTCCGTAAAGGGTATAAATGTCTTTTTACGATTTTATGTCTCGATAATTTAATGAGTTATGTTTTAATTAAATAAATAGAGTCAAGATATTTGTTAAAGGGTATTTTAAACGTGTTATTTTAGCATGGGCAAAACAGGAATTTTACACTCTCTATAAATACCCCTTATAACCCAAATCCTATTCATTTTCTCCTTTCCACCCCAATTTCCTGCAATTGAGAGAGAGAAAAAGAGGGAAAAAGAGAAAGAAAAGAGAAGAAGAAAAGAGAGGAAGATTCCGCCTTTCCGGTCAATCCAACCGTCGGAATCACAAACCACATTCACCAAAAATGCTTCCCTCGTCGAGAGCTTCGTTTTGATACAAGTTTTACTACGATCGGGTAAGAGTTTCGAAAACCCATTTTCTAGATCTAAGTTGTGTTCTTGAGCTTTCCCTTAGCTTTTATGTTTTAACGGTTGTAATGATCGTAGAACCTTGTTTTGTTTGCGAGCTTTCGAGTTGGTGGTTGAATCTTCAAGCTTTCTTCATGGTGTTCTTGGTGTTTTTGAAACTCAAGTTTGAAGAATCATCACTTGGTCTAAGGATTCGAGGTAAAGGGGTGTTCAACCGCAATCTAAATGTGTAAATTCGTGTTTTAGATCTAGCTTTTTGATATGAATAAATATGATAATGTTTAGTGAAGATTCTAGCATGTTTTGGTAAGATTTTTGGTCTTGAAAGTGGTGGCAAAATCGCCATGGAAACGAGTTAAAAGTTGTTGTTTTTGATAATTTGCAAGCTCGGGACCACGCTGTAAGAGGCGGGCGCACTCTGACCGAACGAGAATGAAACGGGATACTCGGGAGTATGCCATCGTCACTTACAAGCCCACTCCTGGCCTGGGCAGAATGCTCAGGATTATGCCTGTCACTTACAAGCCCACTCCTGACCCCTTTTTGTGTGAGAAATGTATTTTTTAAGCCCGTTTTGAAGCATGTTTTAGTGTAAAACATTATGTGGTGTGTTGTAATGTTAGGTGTACGTGTTCTAGTGGCTTTGGCTTCGCACCGTGTCTCACGGGAGCATTGGAACGCTCTACACTTAGCCTTATGAGATGTTGACTTGAGTTCAATGTCGTAAATGTAACATGACGAAGTTAAAGGTTCGGTTTCTGGTGTATTCGGCTCGGCACCTTGTGGAGACCCTGCGCGGGGAGATACTCGGGATCGCCGGAAGCCTTATTTCTTAGCCTCGTGGATATTAGATTAGAATCTAATATTTACGTGCAATGTGCTAAGCTATGATCTAAGGTCGTCTAGGGTTTAGAGTCCTTAAGAAGCCTTTTATGTGTAATCTATTGGTGAATGCTTAACCACTTAAATAAGTACTTGACGTGTCTAAAAGCTAAAACGTGTTGATCTATGGTGAGGTACGTTTCAACCCCGCAACATGGAATCATTGCCATACGAAATGGCTATGAATCCAAGTTTTGTGCAATGCTTCCACATGATCTTGACATCATGCCACTTGATGGTGTTGAATGTGTTCGGATGCACGTTCTCATTCCGCTTAGTACCACTTGGTCAACATGTAACAAATGTCTTATGTGGTTGAGTCAACTAGTGAGAGTACTAGTAGAGTGTGGTGAGCGAGTGAAACATATATGTAATCATGATTGTTTGACTTGCCTTGTGATATTACTAGTATTGTTATTAATGTTAATCATTGTCTTATAGTAGGTGTAGATTCGGTGCTTCTACCCTTTGCTAAGTACGTTTGTACTTACCACTTTAGTTTGTTGTTTTTTTCTTCCCACCCCGAGAAGGTGGTTTTGTTGTAGGTTGAGTTCGCGATCGCTTAAGAGTGATTCCCGAAGTTCAATGGCGTTGAAGTATACATTTTCTTTCTACCTTTCTTTTGTTGTTGTAGCAATGGTATAGAACCTTCTCTTTTCTTTTGTAATAGATAAGATAGATGTACCTTGGCTTGTAAGAAGATTTGAAATAGTTGAATGGATATTCAATCTTGTGTATTATTTATTGGGATTTTGTTTTTGTTGCAGCCCCGTGTTACTTGTCGATCGTTGTAGTGATCTTTTAAAGTTTTTTTTTTCCGAGTCTTTGTTTTCGTTTTCCGCATGTTCTCTGTTATTGTTGTTGTTAGGCTTACGTATATAATCGATTTATTTTAGTTATATACGTGCCGGGCGTCCTTTTCCGGTTAAGGACTCGGTATCCGGATCAGGGTCGTCACAGTTGGTATCAGAGAATGAAGTAACACCGCTGCATAAGTTTAGATGTCTTAAGATGTAATCTTATCAAGTTTAGACCTTTAAGTTGTAGATTTTGAGGTTAGACTTTTCAAGTGTTAACCTCCTAAGTTAGATCTTCTTAGTGCTAGAACTCGTAATATTAGAATCCCTCAACTTGGGTAGTGTGACCTTAAGCTAAGTGTGAGTCTTTTTAAGTGAACCTTCTTAAGGTAGGAGTCTCAGGCCTACGTCTTAAGGTTGTGGACCTTCAAGTTGGGCTTCGTTAAAATACCTTTAATGAAATCTCTCGGTTTTCTTTAAACTTTACGGATCTTTTTTCATCAATGTTCTCTTTTGTTTGATTCATCATTTTTCAAGGATTCCGGCTTATTAATTTTCATTCAAACTTTTATTTTGATCATGATGTTGCATTGTCATTTGCACTTGAGCCCTTCAAGCTTTTTCATTCATAATGCGACCTCTTAATTCAAAATGTTCAATGATGGATGCTTTTGCTTCTAGCATACAATTTCCTCATCTTTTGTAACTTTACTCTAAGCATCACGGTCACGTGGTTTAATTTGCATGTTTGTTTTTACTGCACAACCGTTTTCCTTACCTGATAAAAATTGGAAGTTCTACTCATCATGAAAGGTTTCTTTTTCTAAAAGTTCTCCTTTTACATCTACGTAACTTTTCAAAAAGAGTTACAATTTTGAATTTCAAAACAACATCTGGAATTTATGTTTGAACAAGAAATAGTGTTGATCATCTTTTCTTAATCCGTTTTCTTAATAATTCATACATGTTCAATGATTTGACCTTCGAATGTGTTATGACCAACACTATGATCTACATTCTCCCTTTTGACCCAAGTACGATTCGTTCTAGCTTTGAAAACAATTTGTAACCCAAGTTAGTGTCTACTGACATGGAAAAAGAATTTGATAAACATTTCTTTTGCACAAAGATAGTTGTATTTGACTAGTCCCTTCATGTTCATAGACATTCCGATTTTTGTTATCATTTGGCAAACTCCAAAATATGCAATTCTCATCTTTCTTCATTTTCAAAATCATTTTCATTTGAGTTATCCATGTCTTTAATTTTCAATCATATTGCACGAAGTAATTTCAATTTCTCTTTTGCGTGATTTGAAATGGTAACCCCCACCTTATGGTTGTAGGGTTGTGGTATATGTTTTTGTTGTGTTCGGAAGAATAGTTTTGAGGAGTTGTTTCTCTAAGTTTAAGTTCTTCCTAATCCTAGAAGTATAGTAAGAAGTTTGTGTGGGTTTTCGTTTTAACTCTTTTCCGGTCGTGAGTAAACAAGCATTTATCTTCCATCGCCCCACGTACGTTTTTGCTTCCTTCTAACCTTCACCAACCAAGTTTTCTCCGAATAATTGCCACCTCGGTTAAAAATTATTCCACCCATGTGCCCTGTTTGTCCTAAAAGTATATTACCCTATGCCTTCTTTATAAAAAAAAAATGGGGTTTCAATGTTCTACTATTTTGAACTAAAGAAACAAACTTCTTTCTAGTTTTATGACTGTGGTATTAAATGTACAACTTCTTTCTTCAATCGAGTTGACAATATCTTTTTGGGTTTACTTGTGTGCATATTTAGTTATAAAAGGGATGATTTGTTATGGTTAATCTTTTGTTCTTAATAATGCATTCTTTTAAGTGTGTATCTTTGTGTTTGGTTACATCTCAAATTTTTTTGTAACAATCTCTTTTGGGTGTATCCACAACCTGCCTTGTATGAACTTTTAGATTCTCGTTTCAAGAAAAGATAGCTGTTTACTGAGTTTCTTTCTATGTAGCTTCAGTTTATCTCATCTTTTATCAAGTTGGCACTCTTTGGTTTTTGGCAATTTGTCCCTTGTTTTAATTATGCTTACTAGTTTCCTTCGATGCAAACTTTCTTCTAAGTGATTGGTCTTCAATTTGCATCCACATGAAGATTTTCAGTAATTTCTTTTGCATTGATTCATGACTAATTGTATTCTTGATTTTAATCCAAAGAACCTTTTTATGGTAAAAACTCTTATCCTTTTCTTTTGCTTCCCTCAAGTTGTTCTTCATCTTTGGGTGCTCGAACTTGTTTTTCCAACCATTGTTGTTAAGCAATCTTTTTCAGGATTCTTGTGGACTCAAACTCTTTTGACAATCTAATCAATAACTAAAGTTTCAAACTAATCGTTTTAAGTCCAAACGTTCTCTTTCTCAGTTTTGGATGTTCTTAAGTTTGATGCTTGACACTTTATGTTTTGGTTTTAATCCTTGACACTCGTATAAATGTCCATTGCTTTTCAAGCCAACAAGAGATCTTCTCTAACCACCTTGTTTTACGAGATGCCTCTTCTTTTAAAGAATCTCAGCTTCAAGGAGTTTTCTAATTTTTTTTTATACTCATCTCGAGCATTTTTTTTTTAAAATTCAATTCCCATCTGTCATTTTTGAATCAACTTTGGAACCTTTCTCTTCCCGAGTGCTAAAAAAAAAAAAAAAAAAAAAAAAGTTCCTTTTGATGTACCAATCAATCACCTAACCTTTTCAGAGTAAGAAAATTTTACCCAATCTGGGAACCTTCTGTTTGGCGTTCAATGACGTCATACACCTTACTTTAAGTTTATCTTTTCTTGGTGACTGTTCAGACATATTATTTGTTTAAGGGTTTCATACTCTTTTTTTTAGTTTGCCTTGTTGTTTTATTTCACTTGTGCACAACTCTCCACCTTTTAATTCTTGTGGCCTAATAACATTTGTTTTTAATCCTTTCTGAAATGGTTATCTTAAACCCGGTTCATCAAAAGTTTGTTTTGATGTTACCCCTTATTCAAGATCAATTTTCATTTCTCTCTTTTGATATGAAACGCTTCAAACTCGGTAAATATGTTATATTTTGTGGTTTCTACTTCAAACAGTGTGTGGATGTTGTTTTCTTTCCTTTCAAACCGACAAAAGATTTTTTTTTTCATAAAGTACCTCACCTTGTCTTTTGTGCTTTTGAAGTACTTTCTTTTAAAGCCCTATGTTATAATTGACGGAAACAAAATTTGATTTTAGATTTTTGAGTGTTTTCATATCTATGCTTAATTTCAAGTTTTATTCAATAATACCTTTTAAAACTTGATGCTTTAGTTTTGATGCGAAAGTGTTTTGTTTTTCCCTTGGAGTTCGGACTCGCTACCTGAAGTTGCCCTTAGTTTCAGAGGAGACCTTTTAAGTCCGTTTGTAAGTGTTGTTTTCCAGGTTAGACGAGGTAGGAAGAAATCGGTTAATGGAATAGTTCCTGGAAGACCTGCTTAAGCGTTAATATAGATTGAAGGATGAATGGTTTCATCAAAGGTTTGGACCGGGATGTGGTTTTGATGATATAACGAGTATTGGCGAGATTGTCAAGTTGGTTGTGGTCAAGTTTTCTGATTCAGGAAGTATCTCTTGAAGTTTAAGGTGATTTGTGTAAGACTAGGGTGTTTTGATCTTAGGTATGGAAATTTCTTGTTGGTGGACTAGGTTGAGGAAAAACCTAGTAGGCTCGAAACCCGATCCTTCTTGTGTGATGTCTCTCTTTGGAGTTGTTCTTTTAAGGATGTTGGATAAGATGTGAAGTGCTGATAGACTAAACCGTAAGTGTTTTTGTAAGGGATAGTGCAAGCTAAGTTGAAACGTCATGTTGGCTTATGTATGTATCTTGAGGTAAGAAAGAGTGTTTGATGAAGAAAAGTTTAATCTGGATCTTAGAATCTCTTGAAGACAAGGAGGAGTGTAATGATAAGCATGAAATGTTTTCCGGTGTGGTTGTGTAGTACTAAGTTTGGATGTGAGTGGGACCTTAGAGATGAACCGTGGAGAGCTTAAGTTTGGAAATGTTTGTTGGTTTGAGCCTTGTTTAAGGCGGGCAACTTTCGAGTTTCGAGGACGAAACTCATATAAGGGGGAAGAATGTGATACCCCGTATCTCCGTAAAGGGTATAAATGTCTTTTTACGATTTT
Source organism: Gentiana straminea (assembly GCA_036785695.1). Classification (NCBI taxonomy): domain Eukaryota; kingdom Viridiplantae; phylum Streptophyta; class Magnoliopsida; order Gentianales; family Gentianaceae; genus Gentiana; species Gentiana straminea. Next base: position 15,336,304 of record JAVUPR010000398.1, on the reverse strand, counting down.
ATGTCTCGATAATTTAATGAGTTATGTTTTAATTAAATAAATAGAGTCAAGATATTTGTTAAAGGGTATTTTCGGTATTTTAAACGTGTTATTTTAGCATGGGCAAAACAGGAATTTTACACTCTCTATAAATACCCCTTATAACCCAAATCCTATTCATTTTCTCCTTTCCACCCCAATTTCCTGCAATTGAGAGAGAGAAAAAGAGGGAAAAAGAGAAAGAAAAGAGAAGAAGAAAAGAGAGGAAGATTCCGCCTTTCCGGTCAATCCAACCGTCGGAATCACAAACCATATTCACCAAAAATGCTTCCCTCGTCGAGAGCTTCGTTTTGATACAAGTTTTACTACGATCGGGTAAGAGTTTCGAAAACCCATTTTCTAGATCTAAGTTGTGTTCTTGAGCTTTCCCTTAGCTTTTATGTTTTAACGGTTGTAATGATCGTAGAACCTTGTTTTGTTTGCGAGCTTTCGAGTTGGTGGTTGAATCTTCAAGCTTTCTTCATGGTGTTCTTGGTGTTTTTGAAACTCAAGTTTGAAGAATCATCACTTGGTCTAAGGATTCGAGGTAAAGGGGTGTTCAACCGCAATCTAAATGTGTAAATTCGTGTTTTAGATCTAGCTTTTTGATATGAATAAATATGATAATGTTTAGTGAAGATTCTAGCATGTTTTGGTAAGATTTTTGGTGCTTGAAAGTGGTGGCAAAATCGCCATGGAAACGAGTTAAAAGTTGTTGTTTTTGATAATTTGCAAGCTCGGGACCACGCCGTAAGAGGCGGGCGCACTCCCCGACCGAACGTAATGAAACAGGGATACTCGGGAGTATGCCTGTCACTTACAAGCCCACTCCCCGGCTCAGGCGGGAATGCTCAGGATTATGCCTGTCACTTACAAGCCCACTCCTGACCCCTTTTTGTGTGAGAAATGTATTTTTTAAGCCCGTTTTGAAGCATGTTTTAGTGTAAAACATTATGTGGTGTGTTGTAATGTTAGGTGTACGTGTTCTAGTGGCTTTGGCTTCGCGCCATGTCTCACGGGAGCATTGGAACGCTCTACACTTAGCCTTATGAGATGTTGACTTGAGTTCAATGTCGTAAATGTAACATGACGAAGTTAAAGGTTCGGTTTCTGGTGTATTCGGCTCAGCACCTTGTGGAGACCCTCTGCGGGGAGATACTCGGGATCACCGGAAGCCTTATTTCTTAGCCTCGTGGATATTAGATTAGAATCTAATATTTCTGTGCAATGTGCTAAGCTATGATCTAAGGTCGTCTAGGGTTTAGAGTCCTTAAGAAGCCTTTTATGTGTAATCTATTGGTGAATGCTTAACCACTTAAATAAGTACTTGACGTGTCTAAAAGCTAAAACGTGTTGATCTATGGTGAGGTACGTTTCAACCCCGCAACATGGAATCATTGCCATACGAAATGGCTATGAATCCAAGTTTTGTGCAATGCTTCCACATGATCTTGACATCATGCCACTTGATGGTGTTGAATGTGTTCGGATGCACGTTCTCATTCCGCTTAGTACCCTTGGTCAACATGTAACAAATGTCTTATGTGGTTGAGTCAACTAGTGAGAGTACTAGTAGAGTGTGGTGAGCGAGTGAAACATATATGTAATCATGATTGTTTGACTTGCCTTGTGATATTACTAGTATTGTTATTAATGTTAATCATTGTCTTATAGTAGGTGTAGATTCGGTGCTTCTACCCTTTGCTAAGTACGTTTGTACTTACCCTTTAGTTTGTTGTTTTTTTCTTCCCACCCCGAGAAGGTGGTTTTGTTGTAGGTTGAGTTCGCGATCGCTTAAGAGTGATTCCCGAAGTTCCAGCAGTTGAAGTATACATTTTCTTTCTACCTTTCTTTTGTTGTTGTAGCAATGGTATAGAACCTTCTCTTTTCTTTTGTAATAGATAAGATAGATGTACCTTGGCTTGTAAAAAGATTTGAAATAGTTGAATGGATATTCAATCTTGTGTATTATTTATTGGGATTTTGTTTTTGTTGCAGCCCCGTGTTACTTGTCGATCGTTGTAGTGATCTTTTAAAGTTATTTTTTTCCGAGTCTTTGTTTTCGTTTTCCGCATGTTCTCTGTTATTGTTGTTGTTAGGCTTACGTATATAATCGATTTATTTTAGTTATATACGTGCCGGGCGTCCTTTTCCGGTTAAGGACTCGGTATCCGGATCAGGGTCGTCACAGAACTACTAAAACATAAACTTGACACGCAGGCCCACAGAGAAAGAAAACCAAGTGAAACTACCTAAAGTAGACAGGAATTCCAACCAAATTATCTTATGCCTACTTTTCAGGGAGGTCAACATGTTCTTTGCAATCCTGCCAAACATTTTCAACCAAAAAGGAAGAAGTGAGTCAAAGACGGCAGTCGACACTGCTGAAGATTTCTTGACCCTCTAATATTAATATTAAAAAAAAAAACCTATGTATATTTTTTAACACTTATAAAATTTTATACACTAAAATCTAGTAATTTTAAATATTGCCTCCTGGCCCATAATCGTATTTGAATATTTAAAATATTAGGTTTTGTTTCGATCCCTGACCCATGTGTCACAATTTCTGCAGTCACCTCTGGAGTGAGCGTTCTAGACTGTGCAGTAATGAGTATATATAAGACCAAAAAGTGATTCATATTTGTAATAAGACAGAGCTTACCATGATTTAAAGAGAAACAATTTGAAAGACAAGACATAGTATAGCAAAAGTACTTTAATAGACAACATGTAATGTAGTACTTTAATAGACAACATGTAATGTATAAAACATTATCATACATCTTGTAAATTCATCTACTTATCTTCCTACATTCTTGTTCAAATCCATAATTACATGTATCTTGTTATATATGTTTATATAACTGTTAAGGTGTATAAGATGTTAATTATCTACCTCCCAATCAATTTAAGCTTTTGGGAGATATGATAGTTCAACATGATATCAAAGCCCCATGTAATGGGATCGAACCCTGGTTTCAGCATTACTTTTCTTATTTTTATTGTGCAAGTGTTGAGAGATTGCCCACACTTGAGGGGGCGTGTTGGCTCTTTTTTTTTGGGGTCAAGTGACCCTAAAAAATCTTTTCTAGGTATTTTTTTTTTTTTACAGTATTTAAAATTTTTATGTACTAATATCTACTTATCGACCCGCTAAAAAATTCAAATACCCGACCCATAATTATTCATATATTTTTTATATAATGCATTGGAAACTTGTAATACGGTGTGTCGTTCTTGATCCCTGACCCGTGTCACACAATTCATACCTCTTGGATCTCAAAATCCAAGTTGAAGAACCGCAATAGGATGAACGAAGGAAAGCGTGAAGAGCACCACGATCTTCCGTACGTGTGATCCAAGCAACTCCCGGTGGAAGGAATTCTCGACTCGAACCCTCCCGATATGCTACCCGGAAAAATCTCCAAGATTTTCCCCTAATCTCCCCTTGGCCGAAAAAATATTTTCTTCTCCTCTCTAAGAGGTGAAGTCGAAATATGTAGTGTGTTCTTTGGCTTGGGAGAACTCTCTTTATATAGGAGAGTAAAACTTAAGCCCCAAGGATTTTATAATTAATACAAAATCAATTATGATAATCCTATTAAATAAAAGATAATCCCAAAATATTCTAGAACAAATCTAGAATAATCTTTATCTTTATTTCTTACCATAAATATTTATCCAATAAATATTTTATGCACATGTCTTATTAATCACAAGAAAACTAATTTCTTGTTTCTTAAAAATATGCCATGGCCGAAATTCATCATCATTGACCTAGTCAATGTTATTTTCGGCTAACACACTTATTTTGCCAAGATTATGAAAAATGTCTTTTCCACATATTTAATTATTTAGCCCAACTAATTTAATAGTCTACTAAACAATTAATTCACATATCGTTTTAATAAAGTCCAACAAGAACTAAATTAATATTATTAGGATTCGACGTCCGAGAATAGCTATGCTATATTAGGAGGCACGTCGGGGACCATGGACTAATAATCAGCGGCTCCGATAAATCAAATAAATAATTATAGAATAATTATATTCGATAAATCAATCACGGGAATATGCCACCATAATCCCGTGATCGCACTCCTCCGATTATGAGATTATATTTATCTCCTCACGAGAATAATAATAAGCGTCCATTGATATAATCATTACATATGGATTAATCCTCCATAGATTGTTCATTCTAAATCGGGAAGTTACCGTTAACCCTTTTTAGAACCTCTTATCCTTATTTACCATTAACCCCCTAGTGATCAATTAATTCATACAACTCACTGGTGATCAATCAGTGTGATATGAACTCGCGCGATCGATCAGTTTCTAGGATTAACAAATAAGGGAATCTGTCTATCTACTTCCATAAATGGAAGGAATGGATTCCGTATCTGTGATAACACAGACTACTCACTCAATCCAGTACAATGCCAAGATGGGGTAATTCAGACCACAGACTCAGTGTAATCCTTAACCGTCAAGTCAAACCTCATACTGATTCAAGCAGTTGATTGTGATCACCTCAGGATTAAGATATATCCATAAATATGATCATCCATTGATTCGATAAGACTTCTCGATTACGAATTATATCGTGAACTCTAATCAAATCGGTCCATACCCCTATATGATATATCTATCATATATAAATGCCCCACCAGGTTCTCTTAACCGAAAGTCCGGATAAGACAATCACACCTATTGTGTTACGGGCGCATTAATAGCACGTTAAAGGAGAGACCCGATACTCTCGATTAACTTCACTACGGGCTAATTGTATTTTAAGTACATCTTCACTAACTCAATCCTCCCGTGTATATACCATACACTTTGAGTTAAGTGATTACATAAACGATATACTTTAGGGTTTTACGTAGTGTAATTACTATTGTCACATCGGTGAATATGAGAATAATAAATATGAATAACAATATCATTTCATTTATTAAATAAAACAATTACAAAATTGTCTTTCGGGCATCACACCTAACAATCTCCCACTTGCACGAAAGCATGTGATTAATTGTTTTAGAGCACACCCTATTATTTAAAATACAACAAACTACATCTCCCACTTGCTCTAAAGCAATGGAGACTTATCCCGTATTCTAGTACCCACTAAGCATGTCATAACCATTTCAGATTCCAAAGTACACTCCGAGTATGCCGTCGTAGGATAGGCCAGTGACTCGGGGAGCACCTACATCTAAATGTCATGGGTCTTAATGATTAGTCAGGTTGTCGGCTCGAGATGATCCGTAGAATCGAAACGTTACCGGTCCATCAAATCATGTGGTGCGAGTAAACACGAGCCCGAGATCGACTTAACGATCATCCTAAATCTGACTTAAAGTCAAAATCAGTGTATCACACATATCCAAGTTCACACATGAATATGTCCGCATATTGTTCCTCGTTCTCTTCAAGATACTAAAGGGCATACTAAACTTGCTTTGTTAACCGCCGAATCTAAGATTCGATCAAAATTGACGTTCAATAACCTGACCATCTCTTACTAGAAAGAGAATCTATCCCATTTCTCTTGATCCGAAGATTTAGAGAGTCATTCCTGAGGCATAGGGTAGAACTTCCTCGTTGAATGTTGCATACACAGATGCATCATCTTAACCAATAAGATGGATGGGAAACCAGTGACTGATTCTAATGAATTCGACCGGGTCAAACTCTTAAGAATGTTGTCCAAATCTCTGTTGCGAGAGAATTGTGGTATTGTCGGTTCGACTTCGGATAACACACCCATGTTGATTCCAACTCGGTGCGGTGTTATCCTTCACAAACACTAATATATATATTCACTACTGTACTAAAATTGATATCCAGTCTACAAAAGACTTATCAATATTCTGGTCAAATCCATATATTGTAGAAATATATGACTTCCAATGACCGAGAGGTTTGCTTTTTATCCACAAAGGACATAAGCCTTGACAGTCATCCTTTCATAAGTTCATAAGTCAATACCCTTCAGTTTCGAATGAATCCAGACTCCGTTTGTTTGGCAAGAAAGTCTCAGGGAATCACCCCTATTTTCTGCTTTTGAACGAAATCATGCAATACCGAACTCATTCTACTCTTTTCCGTGTAGATCCAATTACTCCTACTTGGGCACGAGACGCTCGGGTGGTTCTACAAGAGTATGAACGGGGTTGGAGTACCGAACTCCATTCACGGGGTTATGGCTATTCAACCAACCTCTATTATCGGAATCCTATCTTGCTCACAAAAGAGCCATAGGTCATCAATCGATCCTCGGACTACAAAGTCCGCGAACCCGTAATGGGTAATGGGTAAACCATACTCCCACTACATTACGGGTGGATCGAAATTCGATCTAGTTTAGTAGTATTTAGTGTTATCACCAACAACCGATGTTGGATGTGGTCGATTTTAATCAGTTAGTAACTACCTTGAGTAAACGTACTGCAAGGTTTAAGGTTTTACTGTTCATAGACTCTATCAGAAAGGACGCAACAATATAACTGTCCCTTCCCGATTTCAAGAATCTTATAACAAACCTTTTTCTCAATGCTACAAGATATGGAACGATTGGTCACTGACCGAACGTGTTCGCGAAATTTCCAGACCTACCTTCAAGCACCGTGTGCTAAATGCTTATATTTATGGAAGTGGGGTGAACCGAATCCACACCTTATCCGTAAATTCCAAAGCATATTCTAGGTAGACTTCTCGGTCTTACATTTCAACGTAAACCGTTATTTCGCTTCCAATATCTTTATTGAGTTAAGCAGTGTATTGTAGCACATCTAAAAAAAAAACTATATAAGGCAATTTAATGGTTTCTTCCTTAGTGAAAACATTTCACTATGAGGCAGACCGAGCATCAGTCCCTAGGACTATGTGATGGTCCATTTATGAGTATAGAATACTCCATCTCTGTTGAAAGCAGAGAAAACCTCAAAATATTTTGGATAAACTTGCCGGAGTTTTTTGAATAGTTATCAGACAAGAAGTCACTACTCAGAAGCTCCTACTAGCTTGTTTCTTTCATCAGACCCCGAAGGTCGTCATGAACAAGCAATGTTACTTCTTTATAACCATTATCCTTTCCAAATTGAAAGGAAACTTAGTCATTGAACCTTTAAGACAATCTAACCAGACTGGGAGAAAGGAATCACCCTGAGCCAGTCTTTAGGTCTTGTCTTTTAGGGACTATGCACTAACTATGGAATATGAAGAAGCGTTTATCTAAATATAGAAACCAACTGCTTTTAATAGTTCTTAAGATGTGTTTTATATACATATTTCGAGCGGTTGTAAGTGGTTTTGACTTTATCAAACAAAAGTCCGAGTCTTGGATTCGTACTACAAATGGTATATTCACTTTCATACGACAAACAAATTATCGAATAGAAGGTAAATCCATTCGTTCCAACGAGTCTTAAACGAAAAATAAATTTTCCGCGATATCCAAGGATTGAACCCGAGATTCATTTCCTTATATCACTCCCACTATTCTAGCTAAAATTAACGCCCGTTGTTTACTCTTTTAATCGTTAAATGCACTGCTACCTTGTTCTTCCAAAGAACTTAGCTCGAGAAAATCACCAAGGATTCATAGGTTGGTGATCCAAAATCACTGTCCTTATCCTATGATTTTCAGTTAATTAATTTTCGATTTAGCCTTAAAATCAACTCGCTTTAGATGACTAACACTCTTAGACATACTCTCCCATTCTTGACTTTCCGTAAATGGAAACAGTTTTGAACTAGCAGTTCGTGTGAGTAGACACTACTCTTGAACAGTGGGATGTCTATTTCGAGTGTTACTCGTCGAGACTTCTCGGATTTTCTAATATACCAGAAAAAACAAATCATAACATTAAAGCTCCCACTAGTTTATCGGTTCCAAATACCGTCTAACCAGCAATGCTTTATTTTATGATTTTCAAAATTTTCAATTTGAAAATCTCTCGTGTAAACACTTACACGGTTCTAATGTTTCCGAGAAAAATACAAATCATAAAACTCCCACTAGTTCATCGATTCCAAATATCGTCTAACTAGCAACGGTTCATGATTTTCCGGTTTTTCAATTAGAACGGTTACGTGTGTAGTCGATTACACTTTTCTAATGTTCTAGAAAAACAACAAATCATAAAGCTCCCACTAGTTCATCGATTCCAAATATCGTCCAACTAGTAACACTTCATGATTTTCCAATTTTTCAATTAGAAAATTACTCGTGTAATTACTACATACTCAAAATTCACTAGAAGAATTTCAAAGTCCGAAATCACCTTTGATCAAACTAAGTTTGTCTTCCGTTTGACACGAATGACACTAGTGACATACCTATATGTTACTCTGGTTTTTAAAAGGCTTAAGAGAAAATATCTCTTTCGAAAATTAATTGCATTATCGATTAACTAGTTCAACGTCCTAGTTACTTTCCACTTTTTAACAAAGTCAATACTAGTCAATTAAATTTTAAGCAATTTAGTAAGGGATATAATGCTGTAAATAAAATGACATGTATTAATTCAAGTTTAACACTACTATATTATTTTAGGAATTGTAAACTAAAATTAAGTCTACTCTACCATTCCAAGGTTTTAACCTCGCATCTCAGTGCCGCCTTAGGGTAGGTCAAAGAGATGACGGTTAAATCGAGACAATCTCATCAATGAATAACTTGTGAGAATCGAACATCCCACGAGAATCGAACATCCCTTTATTCATTGACTACCTTCCTTTTTTAGCCTAGATATTATCAAGAAAATACCCATGATGAGTGTGACCTACTATATCGGATCTCTTAGGTACGCCCCGAGTATGCCGTCTTAGGATAGGTCAGTGACCCGACGAGTACCCGTAAATCCTATCCTTTCGGAGACCAAGCCATGAATGTTGATAGGGGCGAACACCATCCTTAGGGGGACGAAATCAAAGCGCCTCGAGGCGTCACCCTTCTCTCACTTACTTGTATCTATAGTAGAGGCCGTGGGGTTGGGCTGTCGCCTCCCCGCTCCCACTCAATATTTTGGAAGTGGTGGTAGGTTAACTAACCACGTCTTTTTGATGTTAACATAAAAGCACATCAAATCAAGGATTCCGAATGGTGTCGGTAACGTAGGCAAGCCTACCCGTCCTATTCGTTGGAACATATGTGACAGTCGGACGAAGTCGGGTCAAGAGAGCCCCATGGAGATAAGAAGGAATCACCCCTCCGCTCTCCGGTGTAGCTTAGTCTTGCCGGACCCCCGTGCATACATCACACTAGGAGGGTTCCGTCGGTCGAGCGAAGCTCGCCTTGACCACCCAACCTATAGGCGAACCGTTTTTATCCAAGATTTATTGTTCTTTTACCATCATTCAATCTCGTAGACACTACGAATCGAAAACGTGATCTCGTTTCAGCTTTAAGGCGGTTCACCGAGAACACACACCGAAAGGCTAACGATTTCATAACCCGTCCTCGGATCTTTAATTAGTTACTAAATTTATTAATTACCACGTATTAATTAAATTTCAACTAATTACGCGAGTTTGTATACATGCCTATTTTAATTACCAAAATTAAAATTCTACATGTATGCATGGAGTGGATTTATGATATGATGCATGTCATGGCAATTCCGGTTTAATATCTATTTTATGATCAAACACATAAAAAATAAATGCGGAAAATTTAAACACCGAGATGGATCGTTGGCACCCCCGTATCTAATCTATTTAGAAAATAAATAACCAAAACCCTAACTAGGGTTTACTACTTTCTAACTAAATCTGCAGCTGTTCGAACTCTTCGACGATCGGCATACAAACGAACTCGGATCGGGACGAAACTTTCCAGATCTTATATTCACACCTTGAACTTCAATATGGACGGTTGGATCGGTGCTTTGACTTACCAATTTTCTCCAGTAAACCTCCAAACTTGCTGCTGAATCTGACTTTGACTGCACTGCATCAAGGACTTCATGAGGCAGATCGGGAATCGAGATGAATCCCGATCGACCTGAAATTTTTATGGTACGTCCAAAACTCATATTTGACCAATCTGAACGGTCGGATTTGCTTTTCAACGGTCCAAACTCTCCCAGAAAATCGAGGAAGTCACAGGTAGGGTTTCTGTGAATCCTGCGTTTTTCTGTTACAGCAGCCTCTTCGCAGCATCAAACGGATATCGAAACGGACTCTGATCGACGCCAAAATTTGTGGAGTTGATCATCATCTTCTAGTCTTGATTCTGACCGGAGGGATCTTCGTTTCAACGGTTCGATCAACGGGAAAAGAAAAAATACTAAACAGCTATTAACTAGATCTATTTGCTGGAAATTAAAATTGCAATAAAAAAAGAATTACATAATTTCCTATACTCATATGGACGAATTTTCATCGTTTATATGAGTTTACAATAGATCTAACGGGTAAACAGTGCCAACCCCAATCCATCTCTTCAACCACGACATTCATAAGCATAAAAATTAAACATATGCATCGGCCCCCAAAAAAAATTGGGACAAAAAATCTACATGTTTTACCACTCCTAGATCTAATATTTTATACGTATAAATATAGATCACCATGGCTCGCTACCACCGTTAGTAATACCATCCGCAATGAAACGATTTAATGGATCTAGATCTATAAACTACACGTAATAAAATAACTAGATCTATATCTACAAGGGGGTTGTAGAACATACCTCTTGGATCTCAAAATCCAAGTTGAAGAACCGCAATAGGATGAACGAAGGAAAGCGTGAAGAGCACCACGATCTTCCGTACGTGTGATCCAAGCAACTCCCGGTGGAAGGAATTCTCGACTCGAACCCTCCCGATATGCTACCCGGAAAAATCTCCAAGATTTTCCCCTAATCTCCCCTTGGCCGAAAAAATATTTTCTTCTCCTCTCTAAGAGGTGAAGTCGAAATATGTAGTGTGTTCTTTGGCTTGGGAGAACTCTCTTTATATAGGAGAGTAAAACTTAAGCCCCAAGGATTTTATAATTAATACAAAATCAATTATGATAATCCTATTAAATAAAAGATAATCCCAAAATATTCTAGAACAAATCTAGAATAATCTTTATCTTTATTTCTTACCATAAATATTTATCCAATAAATATTTTATGCACATGTCTTATTAATCACAAGAAAACTAATTTCTTGTTTCTTAAAAATATGCCATGGCCGAAATTCATCATCATTGACCTAGTCAATGTTATTTTCGGCTAACACACTTATTTTGCCAAGATTATGAAAAATGTCTTTTCCACATATTTAATTATTTAGCCCAACTAATTTAATAGTCCACTAAACAATTAATTCACATATCGTTTTAATAAAGTCCAACAAGAACTAAATTAATATTATTAGGATTCGACGTCCGAGAATAGCTATGCTATATTAGGAGCGCACGTCGGGGACCATGGACTAATAATCGGCGGCTCCGATAAATCAAATAAATAATTATAGAATAATTATATTCGATAAATCAATCACGGGAACATGCCACCATAATCCCGTGATCGCACTCCTCCGATTATGAGATTATATTTATCTCCTCACGAGAATAATAATAAGCGTCCATTGATATAATCATTACATATGGATTAATCCTCCATAGATTGTTCATTCTAAATCGGGAAGTTACCGTTAACCACTTTTTAGAACCTCTTATCCTTATTTACCATTAACCCCCTAGTGATCAATTAATTCATACAACTCACCGGTGATCAATCGGTGTGATATGAACTCGCGCGATCGATCGGTTTCTAGGATTAACAAATAAGGGAATCTGTCTATCTACTTCCATAAATGGAAGGAATGGATTCCGTATCCGTGATAACACGGACTACTCACTCAATCCGATTACAATGCCAAGATGGGGTAATTCGGACCACGGACTCGGTGTAATCCTTAACCGTCAAGTCAAACCTCATACGATTCAAGCGGTTGATTTGTGATCACCTCGGGATTAAGATATATCCATAAATATGATCATCCATTGATTCGATAAGACTTCTCGATTACGGAATTATATCGTGAACTCTAATCAAATCGGTCCACCTATATGATATATCTATCATATATAAATGCCCCACGGGTTCTCTTAACCGAAAGTCCGGATAAGACAATCACACCTATTGTGTTACGGGCGCATTAATAGCACGTTAAAGGAGAGACCCGATACTCTCGATTAACTTCACTACGGGCTAATTGTATTTTAAGTACATCTTCACTAACTCAATCCTCCCGCCGCCCCGCTTGAGGGCCCTGTTAAGATGTGTAAGATGTTAATTATCTATCTCCCAATCAACTTATGTTTTTGGGAGAGATGGTAGTTCAACAAAAAAGAGCTTACACAGAGCACAAAGCGTTACCTATGTATAACATCCTTGGATCGACGCACACATAGCCAGAAAGGTTTAACGGAGTATTCAATGGCAGACCATTTTAGATCTTTTGACCCTTTTCAAAATCACATGATTGCTTGACAAGTAAATCTGCGTGGATTGTTGACACATGAGCAACACATAATGTGACTGGGTTTTTTGAGTCACTCGTTCATCCACGACAAATTGTTCAGTGTTTGATTGGGTTACCCGATGGGAGTTCATCAGTGGCGACTTATGAAGGGAGTGTCATTTTGCTTGGAAATTTATGCTTAAAAATGTCTTATACGTGGCAAAATTGAATTGCAACTTGCTCTCGTTACCCAATTTCAGGATGATAATGATTGTGTTTTGCAAATTACGGGAAAATTATGTGTTATGCAGGACCGAGTGACGAGAACGTTAATTGGACTGCCAGAGCGTGTGGATGGACTTTTTCTGTTTTTGGGCATTCCGGAGGTTCGGGTTTTGGCCATTGATGGCGGGAAATCTGTAGATTTGTGGCATCGGCGCTTGGGGCACCCTTCCGAAAAGGTCCTTAAGCATATTCCTAATATTACTGTTTCCGAATATTTGAATAAAGATGGTTGTGATGTCTGTTTTCGGGCTAAGCAACATCGTGAACATTTTACTCTGAGTGAGAGTCGTGCTAGCCGTATTTTTGAACTTGTTCATTGTGATTTGTGGGGACCTTATAGTACTCCTTCTACGTGTGGTGCTACTTATTTCTTGACCTTCGTTGACGATTATTCGCGATCTGTTTGGGTTTACTCGCTTTTACATAAAGTGGGGGTTGAAAGAGTATTTTTGGACTTTGTGTCTTTGATTTCGCGACATTTGATGTTACTATTAAATGCGTTCATAGTGATAATGGAACCGAATTTCAGAAATTGCTTCTTTACTTTCGTGAATAAGGAATCATTTTTTAAACTTCCTGTGTAGCTACCCCATAACAGAATGGCCGTGTTGAACGTAAACACCAACATATTTTGAACGTTGCCCGGGCCCTTCGCTTTGTGGGTCACTTGCCTCACCAATTTTGGAGAGAGTGTGTATTAGCAGCCTCCCATATTATTAATCGTACCCCATCGAGTGTTTTAAATTACAAAACTCCCTATGAAGCCTTGTTTGGAAAGCCACCCAATTTATCTATGCTTCGCATTTTAGGTTGTTTGTGTTATGCCCATGACCACCACCACTCGAATAAGTTTGACCGCAGGAGTCGTAAGTGTGTCTTCTTGGGATATCCCTTTGCGAAGAAAGGGTGGACTTTGTATGACCTTGAAACTGAAGATATTTTTGTGTCCCGAGATGTGAAATTCTATGAGCATGTTTTTCCGTTCCATCAGGCCGAGGAGCCTTCTCCTCCCCCTAATCAATTGCTAGATGACATAATAATCTACGATGAGGACTTCAAAGTTTCTTCTTCCTCCCCCGGGCGTCCTCTGGTGCCAGATTCACCGGTTGAGGGAGGATGCACGGAGCGGATGAGACAGTTGAGCTAGCACTTTCACCACCACCCCAACAACTAGGTGAATGTGTGAAAGAATTGGGTAGAGGTAAACGACAAAAAATTCCAAATTCGCGCTTTCGGGATTTTGTGACACATACTCTGGTTGACGATAACAGTCCTACTCCACGATCTTCCACTCCATCTGCATCCTCAAGTACTCTGTATCCTCTGATGCATTTTGTAAATTATGATTTGTTTTCTAATAAGCACCGGATGTATCTCGTAGCTATCACTGTTGGAAATCCTCCAAATCTTTTAAGGAGGTAGTTAAATATGAGGGTGGCGTAAGGCAATGGCTGAAGAAGTTCGGGCTCTAAAAGATCAGGATACATCGGTGCACCCACTCCTTCATAGGAAAAAGGCATTGGGGAGTAAGTGGGTGTATACCGAGAAATATGATGAACATGGAACCTTGCAACAGTTGAAAGCCCGGTTAGTGGCTTTCGGGCATCATCAGGAAGAAAGAATTGATTATACTGAGACATTTGCTCCTGTGGAAAAGATGGTTACTGTATGCACTTTCCTCAATGTCTCTGCAGTGAAACGTTGGGATATTCATCAGATGGATGTGATGCTTTTCTGCACGGTGATCTGGAGGAGGAAATTTACATGAATTCCTCCCGGTTTCGAGAAGAAGGGCTTGAACTTGGTTTGCAAGATACACAAATCTCTATATGGTTTGAAACAGGCACCGAGATGTTGGTTCGCAAAGCTCACTTCTACATTGACACATTATGGATTTCGTCAGTCGTACTCAGATTATTCGTTATTTAACTTGCATCGAGATGGTATTCAACTGAACGTGCTTGTGTACGTGGATGATATGATCATTGCCGGGAACGATAAGGTTGCAATGACTATTTTTAAAGAATATTTGGGGAAGTGATTTAAGATGAAGGATTTGGGGGTTCTAAAATACTTTCTCGGGATAGAGGTGGCCCGGAACAAAGATGGGATTTTCTTGAATCAACGAAAATACGCCCTTGACATTATTCATGAAGCAGGTTTATTTGGGAGCAAACCATCCGATTTTCCTATTGAGCAGAACCACAAGTTAGCTCTTGCCACTGGTGAATTGTTGAGTGATCCTGGACCCTATCGGTGGTTGATTGGGAGGCTTATTTACCTTGGGGTGACCCGGCCCGACTTCGCTTACTCATTCCATGTCTTGTCTCAGTTCATGCATGCTCCTCGAGTTGATCATTGGGAGGCCGCACTACGTCTTGTTCGTTATTTGAAGAAACATCCTGGCGAGGGTATCTTGTTGCGTTATGATATTTCCCTCCTTCTAGAGGGTTGGTGTGATTCTGATTGGGCGAGTTGCCCGATTACTCAACGTTCTTTGAGTGAGTGGTTTGTGTTCCTTGGTCTTTCCCCCATATCCTGAAAGTCCAAGAAACAAACCACTGTCTCTCATTCCTCTGCGGAACCTGAATATCGGTCTATGGCCACTCTTAAATGCGAGTTAAAATGGTTGAAGAAATTGTTGGACGACCTGGGGGTGCGGCTCCCCCGGGTATACGGCTCTTTTGTGATAGTCAATCGGCACTATATATTGCCCATAATCCGGTGTTTCACGAACGCACGAAGCACATCGAGGTGGACTGTCACTTCGTGCGTGATGCTATTACGGTGGGTTGATTCTTCCTTCCTATGTACCCACAAAGCATCAGTTGGCGGACATTTTTACGAAAGCATTGGAACGACAACAGTTTGAGTTTCTCTTGCGCAAGCTGGGCGTTCGTGATCTCCACGCTCCAACCCCGTATTACGACGATGATATATTATATTATGATGTAAAACACTTCGATAATTGTAATTGTATTAATGTTTGCTCACAATAATCATTGGGGTACAAGTGATATATATAGTGTTTACAAATAATTGAATCGAAAATAAATAAGAGAGTGCTCAACATGATGTATTTGTATTATGTTGATAATGATAGTTTGGTAAATATCATTATCCTAGATTATACTCTAAATATTGTACTATTGTTTTTGTGAATGGGATGAGAAATATTTTCCCCAAACTATTTGACAAACACTTGGCTTGTTCAATTAACAAATAAACTGGAATCTTTAAGAAATTAATCATAGACAATAAGCCTTCTAGATTACAGAAAACTAAGAAAAACAAGAGCCTTTTCTACTAATTTCAAAATATCGACTCATCAACGGAATAGAAAAACCAACGGATGAAGTCAATTTACTCACCAGGATTAAAGCCAACAATTGTGCTATAGCTGAAATGTACTGATCATCATACATAATCCTAAAACACGCCCTCGATCAAAAGGCTTACCTTAAGTTCTAAGAAATCGAAAATTCGCAGGTAAACAGTAAACTAAGATAAATGAAATGTGATAATAGCTTTTACGATGCTCTTATAATAATCATTTTCTACCTTCATGTATTTGAGTTTTCATGGCAATTGACCGGGTAATGATAAGGACACAATTGTTCAGGCAAGATGAGTTGCACAATATGTATTTATTAAAGAATTTCAGAATACGCAAACGATAAAGAAAATACTGGTTTTTTATTGATTGATTAAAAGGATACATTGAACCTCCTTTATATAGGAGATAAATTGGATAACAAACCTAATTCAAAATAAATATAATTAATAATAAAACTAAAAGATAAATATCACTTAAAAATTTATTTGAAATAAACTCTATCATATCTCTAATTTGAACATCATCTTTATCTTGTGCTTTAACACCCTCCCTCAAACGTTGTCGAGGTTGGAGACAACGTTTGCCGTTAATGAAGAGTTTGATACGACTTATTGACACCCACGGTTGTAGCTCCTGGCTCTTGGCTCTTTTGGCTCTGGCTCTTGGCTTTTGATCCGTGGCTCTTTTTTTTTTTTTGTCGAAAAGTCGGTTCAATATTCTCTCAGACTGCAATTGTGATCTCTTGTTCGCAATGTTGACGGAGGGGATCTGTCTAACAAAGTTTAGATAAAGAATATATGACAAAAAAAAGATTGATGCATATGTAATTTATTGCCATAAAACACCAAAAATAAAAAGAACTGGACGAAAAAATAAAAAATAAATGTTGGGATTAAAGTTGTTGCATGGTGAAGGGTTGGCGATTTCCAAAGTGTTTAGTGGACAGATAGCAATTCATGGTTGATATGTATTTGCATGGGTGATTTTGGATTCGTTGGATTGGTGCTGATTAGGAGATAAGAAGAGTTGGATGGTTTATATATGAGAAGCGGAAGAGGAACGGGCTAGGGCACCCGTTAAGGTGTTAGATCCCTCGCCCCGGCTCTGATACCATAAAGAATTTCAGAATACGCAAACGATAAAGAAAATACTGGTGTTTTATTGATTGATTAAAAGGATACATTGAACCTCCTTTATATAGGAGATAAATTGGATAACAAACCTAATTCAAAATAAATATAATTAATAATAAAACTAAAAGATAAATATCACTTAAAAATTTATTTGAAATAAACTCTATCATATCTTTAATTTGAACATCATCTTTATCTTGTGCTTTAACATTTATACCATTAATCATGATGGAAAGACATTATAGTCAACGTGTCCGACATCATAATCAATATGTAAATATATATTGTGTCACTCATAATGGCTGAACGATTATGCCCATATTATAACTCCAATTCACTTCACATTTTATAGACATTGATTAAGATGTAGGAACTTTTAAATGATATGCGTCCATCATAATGAATGGCGAAAAAATATGGGGTGTAAATATGTTGTGACATGTTGGATGCTCAGAAGGAAAAACATCACTTTTTACACTATCAAGCATTTTGCCTAGACAAACTAATTTATGCCTCGACAATAATTCTCGTAATTATTATTTTTTATATATCTTTAAGTGAATTGTGATATAAATCACTTATTTTGCGTAAATATTCCGGATATGATGCATAAGTAATGTTTTAGTAATATTATACTCTCTCCGTATTTTTATCTGTCATAGAAAAAAAAACCATACAGATTACGAAAATAATTAATATGTCTAAAATATAGTATTGATAAATGAGTTTTTAATATTGAGAATGTATTTTTTTTATTGGAAATGTAAATAATTTATTGGTAAAAGAAGAACAAAAATAATAGCTGATGCATTAAAATGTAAAATGGAAGATAAATAAAAACATAACAAATTTTAAATTGTGACAGATAAAAAAAAATGGAAGGAGTAGTATATCTTGGTTGTTTTGGTGTGCACATATGTTTCATATTTGTATTGTATGTTAAGACGGAGTCAAAATGGGAGGAGACACATACTCCTTTTGCCTTTAAAAAGTTGAATCTACGGTTATCGTGTTTAAATCTTCGTCGGTGTACGAAGCAAGCTTCACCTTTTGGCGTCAAATCGTGCACAATTAGGTGAAAAGTTGACGTTGACTGATATCTGATTTTCCAAAGAGGCAATATTAATGATTAAAATATTATCTAGATCAAGTGACAAATCCAACATTTTGATATTAAAGTTAAAACATTAACTTATTTCTTTGATACATGTGTTTGTATCAATTGCAGCAATTAAAAAAGAACACAGAGAGTATCTTTTAATGAAACCGAAGGCACACACTATATTTTTTTCGGAACGTGGGATGGTAGCGACATTTTAAACATGGAGCGTGTATATATATATAATCAATTTGTTTTTATTTAACTGTCGTAGTTGTCAAAAACAAACAAAAAAATATTTTTTTATTTGTCGTAGTTATATTCCCAAAGTATTATTTAATGTATTTTTCTATATTTACCTTTATTTATTAAGGGGTGAAAGATTGAAAACAACATTACATTAATAATATTCAATGGGTATTATTGTCAATTTGATGTTAAGTCAAAATATTAACTACTCTGCTTAATATATATGTGTGTTTTTACAACTGCGACACTTAAATAGAAACTGACGATGCCCAGAATTGAACTTACCCACGTGTCACCTATTCAGTAGCCCAGCATTAAGTATATATAGTGAAAGGTTTGTCTAAGGGGTCGGAACTCCCAGCAGCCGAGCTGGGGTTGCCCAGTTGTTCTCCCCAAACTTCCTAGGTCGGCCAATGCTTAGGGCCGACCTTCGAGCGAGATAGGCACAGATACTATCCTGCCCCTTGTAGGTCGGCCGATACTTGTGATCAAACTTACTCACATCCGGTCTATAAGGTCGGCTGATGCACGTAGATCAAGTGATAAAAATACTTGACCACCATAAACCAATACTAGCAAGAGGACTAGGCCCATCGTAGTATAGCTATAGCGAATCAAGGTCGATCCCACATGGAACCAATTGTGGGTCATTTATATACAAACAATTAATCATTCATGTCAAGCACACAGAGGCGGTCTACGAGCAACGAAGTACAAGAAAAAGTAAAGGACACAACTCGACACAACACATAAACAACGTAATTAACCTCCCCAATTATTACTTTATCGTTTGGATCTAGAGATTCTATATAATTAAGCTAGACTCGACAACTATTAATCCGATTCGTATTTCTTTTATATTGGCTACGGGAGTCATCCCCAAACTAGATCTAGCTCCGGGTAGGCCATCCGGATCACTATGCTACATCACGTGACTTCGCTTTTTCGGCCTCCATCTCATATGACTTGCACGCTTACAAAACTAGGGATGCCGATATTAACCGTATTCCTCACCTAGGCAACATTCCTTTGTTCGGGCGTACTTCCTAGACGATCGCATCGGTCTCGTCCCATTAACAATTACCGGACGGTCTCATGTTAATCTACGATTTACGTATAACTAGGTGACGTCAATTCCCTAATACGAACGATCTAGATCTCGGCGAAAGTCCCGGAAGATCAATTCATGAGCCGACCTAGGAGCCTGTATTGGTATTTCCTAATCATACGCTAATTAAAACGGACGAGCAACGTAGCCGTAGCCATACCTACTAAGATAAGAAATTCTAGGTGGACAATCACACCATAAAGACGTGGCTAGATTGACGCGGCGAAAACCTAAATCTTAGCGTTTCTACATACGTAACGGATAAAATAGAGATTCATAAAGCAATTATATAGATCTACTAAAAACTCGGTTGCCGATCATACCAAAGTCATCTATAGGTCACCGGATAACGGATCGGGCGTTTGGATCCTTATAGACAAGGAATCCCCACGCCTCATATCGTATCCTTAGATCTACATCGTTCGGTGAAGAACGAACAACCTCAAACGATAAACAATAATTGGGGACTTAATTACAAAGAACTAAGAACAAATAAATACAAGAACTTACATTATTGCGGATCTTGCATAAAAAGCTGCTCTAAGAAAAAGCTCGAAGATTTTATTATAAACGAGAAGTGTAAAAATGTATTGTGTAAAGAAGTGTGTTTATGGCATGTATAACATGCCTTTATTTATAGGGGTTCAAGCTAATTAAGAGATATACATCAAAATGTCAAAACAAATAAGAGATAACTCCCGGCCGATCTCATAAAAAATAAGATGCGCCCCCCTAAAATTGCGTGTGGAAGTTGGCGCCATCATTTGATTGGTTGCCGACTTTTGTCATGCTTATCCGATCTTTATCTTGAATGCATCTTGATTTTCTTGGATTTATCTTGAGAATTAATTCTTCCACTTGTATTTATCCTCCATAAATTATCCAAATCTACAAAATAAATATTTATCCCAAAGTAAATCATATTTAAATAAAACGGATAAATATAATAAAAACGGATAAATACCGATTTATATGGATAAATACCAAATTATATGGATAAATACCAAATTATATTTTATTAATCACCTAATCATTAAATAATAAATATAAACATGTGATTTATCATAAAATATATATTATTAGTCCCGATTTAAGGTCTACGTTGATGACTTTTACGGGTATAATTTGACCGTCATCAACTACCCCCCACTTAGACTTTGATCGTCCCGAACAAAGCATCAATAAGTCATTCCCCAAGTCAACATTTCCCGTGGTCAAATCATACTTACGCGAGAAGCTCGAGTCAACTCATACCAGTCATGCTCATAAGATATCCATTATTCACTACTCTCTATGAACCGAAGTGATGTGTGCATGTGCATTCAGTTTTATATAATCGAAGCAAGATTAGAGTTTATGCTAACTTCATAGTCTCAACCTACCAACATCAGCATTCCCACTTCTTAAGCCTCGCAATGGGTAAAGACATGGTGCAATAAGCAAGAGCTTCATCCATAAGGTTTTTGGACTTGGAGACCGAGAAAAATACTCGAAGCCTCTTAAAAATTTGAATTTTTTCGCATTTCCGTAGTTTCAAGCTTTAACACCTCTCAAGAAAGAAACTTGCTTTAAAAGTAAAGTATGCATTGCAAGAATCCTCCTCTCACGGATTAGTGGAAGCATTGAATATTACCACAAGCGCGGGGCTACTTTGGTAATGTTACTACAAGCCCGTGTTTAACGCTTTGTCAAAACACGATTATTCTCAAGCTTATTACTCCGCTTTGATGGCTAGAAGATAAGAATACATCAGCAGATAAATATCGACTGTAAGTCTGCATAACCAATCATCTACGCAATGTACACATAATTTCTTCAGTTATTATGATTTGCGCGGTAAAACTCGATTCAAAGATTGAGTAATCGAATAATAAATAACTACTTGCAACAATCAGCATGAATATCCTTAAATTTTCATTCACATAAGTATAAAATGATCACGTAATTATGCAACTTGGTTCCTTTCCTATCAATTCTTAGCTAGGAACTCACAATTCTAAGGGTACGAGACAATTAATTTGGCATTTGTTCAATTTTTTTTTTTCATTTTTTTACCGTTTCATTCAATTGTTTAATTATAGCATCATGGCTAAGTCTCCTACCCCCCACTTAAACTTGGCATTGTCCCCAATGACAAATAAAAATGAGAATTGAAGAAAAAGACTTAGCTCTGGAAACGGCTCTCAAGTAGATGCAGAACATCGGAGTTATTCAAGCACGTCGTGGAGTTGCAAGTGCAAACCTGTTGAAGCAAACCAAATAGAAACTCCACGAAACCGTTAATAACATGTCAATGGAAGTTATAAAATAATGTGGCAGTAATTAGATATAAAATATCCAAAAACAAATTAAGCCACTTTATTCCATACAACCAATGACAAGGAAAACCAAGGAGTTAAAACGACTTGTTCAGATGCAAAAAGAAAAATACTAAATAGAAAGAAAAATAAACAAGCAACTAAAGATGGTAGTCTTCATCTATAACCTCCACCGCTTAAATATTCTGAAAACCGGGTGGAGAAGACAAAGATCAAAAAGCATTACCCCATGTGTAAAAACACGAGGTTGACTAGATCAACCATGTATTCAATCCAGTGTAAAAGAGACACTTGGTAAGGTATAACAGATTCAATGTGACCTATTGGCGAAAGATAAAATCAAAAATTTGGCGCAGACGCTTCTCGCTTGGATTGGATATCAACAACTTAGGGGGATGTAGCTTCTCCTCGAAATGACTAATCACCCAATTTATCACGTAGAAGGTCTCAACGTTACCAACAAGGCCGGATATGTGTGATCGTATAGAACAAAACTCATCATCTAGAAATGCCGGAATAGGCGTAAAAGTGTGAAATTTAAAACTTCCGGTAGAAAGATAAGTTGTATTTTGATCAAACCAAAAACTTTTAAAATCTAGCTGGGTTCAGAGCTACACTTACCCCAGCTAGGATCGTGAAAACCAAAATGATAAAAGATAATCATTAAAACGTAGCAATGTTCAAATTCGGAAACAAAAGGGTATAATGTAAACAAAATGGAGGTTTAGAGTGTGTTGGGTTGGTATTGGTTAAGGGATTGGGTTAGGGTGGGAGAGTGAAATAGATGGAAAGAAAGAGAGGGGATGAAAGAATGGTTAGAAATGTGAATTGTGAGGCAGATTGGTGAGAGAATAGAAAGGGTTGAAGGGTTAAAAGGTATAAAGGAAAGGATAAGGGTAGTTGCAGAACGAATTGCACACAACTTTGGATTTTCACTCGTATCGCCATTCTAAAAAGTTTTGGAAGTTGACCAAAATCGTTCCTGTTCGTACCAATCATTCTCTTTTACTTTTTCAGTAATTCTCAAGCTCCAATGCTTCCATTTTAAGGTTGATTGCTAAATTTCCTTTTCTTTAGCAATTTCTCGACTCTCCTATGGAACTCTATTTCACGTGGCCTATATTGAGTAAAAAAGTTTTGCACATCCTTAGCCTAATGGCCATCGGAACATGGCAATATAAAAAACCTCAACATATGTCACGTTACTCTTATTTAACTTAAAGAAAACAAAACCTAAAAAACTAAAAAGAAATCCTAAGGGTTTTAAAGAAGTAGTTCTGCGTTTAAAGTCCTCAGCTCGACTTTCCAAAAAGTATCCTTGTCAGTTATCCTTCTTGGATCGCCAGATGTTGACCCCTTGAGCACTATATGAGGTGGGCTCGTTGCTTTTGCGGATTAATATCCCTCCCTTGGTTGTGAGACCTAGGAAACGACATTTATCCATACCATTTATACAAAGCTCTTACCTCGGCTCACGTTTTAGGAACTAGTGAATTCTAAGAAGATTTAGTCCTAAGGACCCATTTTAATCACATCCTCTATAATGATGCTTCATTATGATCTCTCAAAACTCAACGTCTTCTTTAGATTGAGAATTCTTAAAACTACACAAATTGTTGCTCCCATGGCCAGTAGAAGCAATCTCATGCATAGGACAATGAGATTTTAACAGAACTATGAGGAACTCTTTATTCACTGCTTCCTTCAACTATTACATGTTTCCCTACACCCTCTAGATGAGACAGATTTGGGGCAGAACCTTCCACACTAATAAAATTAATCTTACAAACCAACTCCGGGCTAAGATTCTCATTCAGGTTCATGTAAAGACTAACTTATGTTCAAAAAACCAAAAGATAGTAAAACATAAGCAAAAAAAAGGTAGTACCTTGCCTTCAACATTGTACCGCGAAGAATTTAAGCCTTAAAATTTTTTCGGAGTTATCTTGGTGCTTTAAAGGTATTGCTTCCATCGCTTTTCCCATCGCAGATTCGTAGCTCCACATGTTGCTGGGTTATTTCTTAGCGCCCCCGAAAAATTACTGACTCGGATTATTATTTCCCTGGTTTCTGCAAACAGAAGAAGAACAAAACGGACCGTAGACTGATTTTAACATGGTTTCCCATGCTGCTATCAGACCTACGGATTAAACATACGGAGATAAACAGACACGCGAAGTCTTTTACACAGAGCAGATAACCAGAGGGACTCAAAAACGAAAAAAAATAGACTCTAAAACATAAAACTTAACATGAATAAAAAAAATATCTATATATAAAATTGACCGTTGGTTCCCCGGCAACGGCGCCAAAAACTTGATGCACGTAGATCAAGTGATAAAAATACTTGACCACCATAAACCAATACTAGCAAGAGGACTAGGCCCATCGTAGTATAGCTATAGCGAATCAAGGTCGATCCCACAGGGAACCAATTGTGGGTCATTTATATACAAACAATTAATCATTCATGTCAAGCACACAGAGGCGGTCTACGAGCAACGAAGTACAAGAAAAAGTAAAGGACACAACTCGACACAACACATAAACAACGTAATTAACCTCCCCAATTATTACTTTATCGTTTGGATCTAGAGATTCTATATAATTAAGCTAGACTCGACAACTATTAATCCGATTCGTATTTCTTTTATATTGGCTACGGGAGTCATCCCCTAAACTAGATCTAGCTCCGGGTAGGCCATCCAGATCACTATGCTAAATCACGTGACTTCGCTTTTTCGGCCTCCATCTCATATGACTTGCACGCTTACAAAACTAGGGATGCCGATATTAACCGTATTCCTCACCTAGGCAACATTCCTTTGTTCAGGCGTACTTCCTAGACGATCGCATCAGTCTCTGTCCCATTAACAATTACCTGGACGGTCTCATGTTAATCTACGATTTACGTATAACTAGGTGACGTCAATTCCCTAATACAGAACAGATCTAGATCTCGCTGAAAGTCCCGGAAGATCAATTCATGAGCCGACCTAGGAGCCCTGTATTGGTATTTCCTAATCATACGCTAATTAAAACAGACGAGCAACGTAGCCGTAGCCATACCTACTAAGATAAGAAATTCTAGGTGGACAATCACACCATAAAGACGTGGCTAGATTGACGCGGCGAAAACCTAAATCTTAGCGTTTCTACATACGTAACGGATAAAATAGAGATTCATAAAGCAATTATATAGATCTACTAAAAACTCGGTTGCCGATCATACCAAAGTCATCTATAGGTCACCGGATAACAGATCTGGGCGTTTGGATCCTTATAGACAAGGAATCCCCACTGCCTCATATCGTATCCTTAGATCTACATCGTTCGGTGAAGAACGAACAACCTCAAACGATAAACAATAATTGGGGACTTAATTACAAAGAACTAAGAACAAATAAATACAAGAACTTACATTATTGCAGATCTTGCATAAAAACTGCTCTAAGAAAAACTGAAGATTTTATTATAAACTGAGAAGTGTAAAAATGTATTGTGTAAAGAAGTGTGTTTATGGCATGTATAACATGCCTTTATTTATAGGGGTTCAAGCTAATTAAGAGATATACATCAAAATGTCAAAACAAATAAGAGATAACTCCCGGCCGATCTCATAAAAAATAAGATGCGCCCCCCTAAAATTGCGTGTGGAAGTTGGCGCCATCATTTGATTGGTTGCCGACTTTTGTCATGCTTATCCGATCTTTATCTTGAATGCATCTTGATTTTCTTGGATTTATCTTGAGAATTAATTCTTCCACTTGTATTTATCCTCCATAAATTATCCAAATCTACAAAATAAATATTTATCCCAAAGTAAATCATATTTAAATAAAACGGATAAATATAATAAAAACGGATAAATACCGATTTATATGGATAAATACCAAATTATATGGATAAATACCAAATTATATTTTATTAATCACCTAATCATTAAATAATAAATATAAACATGTGATTTATCATAAAATATATATTATTAGTCCCGATTTAAGGTCTACGTTGATGACTTTTACGGGTATAATTTGACCGTCATCATCGGCCTAGGTGATGACGTAGATCAAGTGATAATAAAATACTTGACCACCATAAACCAATACTAGCAAGAGGACTAGGTCCATCGTAGTATAGCTATAGCGAATCAAGGTCGATCCCACAGGGAACCAATTGTGGGTCATTTATATACAAACAATTAATCATTCATGCCGAGCACATAAAGGCGGTCTGCGACCAACAAAAGACAAGAAAGATAAAGGACACGACTCGACACAACACAACAAAGACAACGTAATTAACCTCCCCAATTATCATGTTATCGTTTGGAATTAGAGATTCTACATAATTAAGCTAGACTCGACAACTATTAATCCGATTCGTATTTCTTTTATATTGGCTACGGGAGTCATCCCCTAAACTAGATCTAGCTCCGGGTAGGCCATCTAGATCACTATGCTACATTACGTGACTTCACATTTTTAGTCTCCATCTCATATAACTTGCACGCTTACAAAACTAGGGATGCCGATATTAACCGTATTCCTCACCTAGGCAACATTCCTGTGATTAGGCGTACTTCCTAGACGATCGCATCAGTCTCCGTCCCATTAAAAATTACCTGCACGGTCTCATGTTAATCTACGATTTACGTATAACTAGGTGTCGACAATTCCCAAATACAGAACAGATCTAGATCTCGCTGAAAGTCCCGGAAGATCAATTCATGAGCCGACCTAGGAGCCCTATATTGGTATTTCCTAATCATACGCTAATTAAAACAGACGAGCAACGTAGCCGTAGCCATACCTACTAAGATAAGAAATTCTATGTGGACAATCACACCATAAAGACGTGGCTAGATTGACGCGGCGAAAAACTAAATCTTAGCGTTTCTCTATACTTATCGGATAAAATAGAGACTCATAAAGCAATTATATAGATCTACTAAAAACACGGTTGTCGATCATACCAAAGTCATCTATAGGTCACCGGATAACAGATCTGGGCGTGTGGATCCTTATAGACAAGGAATCCCCACTGCCTCATATCGTATCCCTAGATCTACATCGTTCGGTGAAGAACGAACAACCTCAAACGATAAACAATAATTGGGGGCTTAATTACAAATAACTAAGAACAAATAAACACAAAACTTACATTATTGCAGAACTTGCATAAAAACTGCTCTAAGAAAAACTGAGAACTTTATTATAATTCAAGAGAAGTGTCTAAGGTGTATATGGTGTGTATTGTATGTCTCTATTTATAGGGGTTCAAGCTAATTAAGAGATATACTTCAAAATGTCAAAACAAAATAAGAGATAACTCCCGGCCGATCTCAAAAATAAAATGCAAAATGCGCCCCCTTGGTGCGTCCCCCATTGGCGCCAACTCTTGTCATGTCTCACTCCTCTTTTCGTGCTTATCCGATCTTTATCTTGAATTTCCTTTGATTTATCTTGAGATTTAATTCTTCCATTTGCATTTATCCTCCAAAATTTATCTCAATCTACAAAATAAATATTTATCCCGAATTAAATCATATTTAAATAATAAAAACGGATAAATACCAAATTATAAATAAAAACAGATAAATACCAAATTATCTCTTTTAAATAATACAAAATGGATAAATACCAAATTATAAATTATAAATCACATAACATTAAATATTCAATATAACACGTGATTTAATTATAAAATATATATTATTAATCTCGATTTAAGGACAATGTTGATGACTTTTACGGGTATAATTTGACCGTCATCAACTACCCAACACTTAGACTTTGATCGTCCCGAACAAAGCATCAATAAGTCATTCCCCAAGACAATATTTTCCATGGTCAAATCATACTTACACAATAAACTCGAGTCAACTCATACCATTCATGCTCATAAGGTATCCATTATTCACTACTTTCTATGAACCGAAGTGATGTGTGCATGTGCATTTGGTTTTATCTATTCGTGGCAAGATTAAAGTTTATGCTAACTTCGCAATCTCAACCTACCAACATCAGCATTCCTACTTCTTAAGCCTCGCAATGGTTAAAGACATGGTGCAATAAGCAAGAGCGTCATCCATAAGGTTTTTGGACTTGGAGACCGAGAAAAATACTCGAAGCCTCTTAAAAGTTGAATTTTTTCCATTTTCATATTTTCAAGCATTAACACATCTCAAGAAAGAAACTTGCTTTAAAAGTAAATTATGCATTGCAAGAATCCCCTTTCACGGATTGGTCAATAACATTGAATATTACCACAAGCGCGAAGCTACTTTGGTAATGTTACTACAAGCCCAGTGTTTAACATTTTGTTAAAACACAGATAAATCTCAAGCTTATTACTCTGCTTTAATGGCCAGAAGATAGGAATACATCAGCAGATAAATATCGACACTAAGTCTACATAACCAATCATCTATGCAATGTACACATAATTTCTTCAGTTATTATGATTTGCGCGGTATTCGTCGATTCAAATTTGAGTAATCGAATAATAAATAACTACTTGCAACAATCGGCATGAATATCCTTAAATTTACATTCGCATAAGTATAAAATGATCACGTACTCATGCAACTTGGTTCATTTCCTATCAATTCAATGTATAAGAACTCACAATTCTAAGGGTACGAGATAATTAATTTGGCATTTGTTCAAATTTTTTTTTTTCATTTTTCACCGTTTCATTCAATTTTCAATTATAACATATCATAGCTAAGTCTCCTACCCCCCACTTAAACATGGCATTGTTCCTAATGACAAATAAATATGAGAATTTAAGAAAAAGACTTAGCTCTGGAAACGGCTCTCAAGTAGATGCAGAATATCGGAGTAATCCAAGCACGTCGTGGAGAAGCAAGTGAAAACCTGTTTAAGCAAACCAAATAGAAACTCCACGAAACCGTTAATAACATGTCAATGAAAGTTATAAAATAATGTGGCAGTAATTAGATATAAAATATCCAAAAACAAATTAAGCCACTTATTCCATACAACCAAATGACAAGGAAAATCAAAGAGTTATAACGACTTGTCCAGACATGAATTCTAAAAAATATATAAAGACGCAAAAAGAAAAATACTAAATAGAAAGAAAAATAAACAAGCAACTAAAGATGGTAGTCTTCATCTATAATCTCCACCGCTTAAATATTCTTAAAACCGGGTGGAGAAGACAAATCAAAAAGCGTTACCCCATGTGTGAAAACACGAGGTTTACCGGATTGACCATGTATTCAATCCAACGTAAAAGAGAAACTTGGTAACGTATAACAGATCGAATGTGACCTATCGGCTAAAGATAAAATCCGATACTTAGCGTAGAAACTTCTCGCTTGGATTATGTAGCTATTCCTCGAAATTACTAATTACCCAATTTAGCACGTGGAAGGTCTCAACGTCATCAACAAGGTCGGATCGGTGTGATATTTTAGAACAAAACTCATCATCTATATGCCGGAAGGGTCAGAAAATTTGTGAAATTGAAATCTTCCGGTAGAAAGAGAAGTTGTATTTCGATCGAACCAAAAACTTTTAAAATCTAGCTAGGTTCAGAGCTACACGTTCCCCAGCTCGGATCATGAAAACCAAACTGATAAAAGATAACCATTAAAACTTAGCAATATTTCTAATTCCGCAACACAAGGGTATTTGGTAAGCAAAATGGAGGTTGAGAGTATGATGGGTTTAGAAAAAGATATACCTAAGGATGGTAAGAAAAGATAAAGGGTGGGTAAGAAATTGTGTTTTTGGGTGGGTTGAAAATTGGTTTAGGAATTGGGTTTGGTGGGAGAGTGAAATAGATGGAGAGAAAGAGAGGGAATGGAAGAATGGTTAGAAATATGAATTGTGAGGCAGATTGGTGAGAGGATCGAAAAGTTTGAAGGGTGAAAAGGTATAAAGGAAAGGATAAGGGTAGTTGCAGAACGAACTGCACACAACTTTGGATTTTCACTCGGATCGCCATTCTAAAAAGTTTTGGAAGTTGACCAAAAATTGTTCTTATTCGCACCAATCACTCTCTGTTACTTTTTCAGTAATTCTCAAGCTCTCTTAATGCTTCCATCTTAAGGTTGATTGCTAACTTTCCTTTTCTTTAGCAATTTCTCGACTCTCCTAAGAAACTCTATTTCACGTGGCCTATATTGAGTAAAAAAGTTTTGCACATCCTTAGCCTAATGGCCATCGGAACAGGGAAAAATAAAAAACCTCAACATATGTCACGTTACTCTTATTTGACTCAAAGAAAACAAAACCTAAAATCCTAAAAAAAAAAAGAAATCCTACGGGTTTTAAAGAAGTAGTTCTGAGTTTACAGTCCTCAGCTCGACTTTCCAAAAAAAGTATCCTTGTCAGTCATCCTTCACAGCTCGCCAGTCTTTGACCCTCTGAGCACTATAAGGGGTGGGCTCGTCGTTTTTGCGGATTAATATCCTTCCCTTGGTTGTGAGACCTAGGAAACGACATCTATCCATACCATTTATACAAAGTTCTTACCTCTGCTCTCATTTTAGGAATTAGTGAATTCTCAGGAGATTTAGTCCTAGGGACCCATTTAATCATATCCTCTATAATGATGCTTCATTATGCTCTCTCAAAACTCAACGTCTTCTTTAGATTGCGAATTCTTAAAACTACACAAATTGTTGCTCCCATGGCCAGTAGAAGCAATCTCATGCATAGGACAATAAGATTTTGATAGAACTACGAGGAACTCTTTATTCTCTGCTTCTTTCAACTACTATATGTTTCCTTACACCCTCTAGATGAGACAGATTTGGAGCAGAACCTTCCACACTAATAAAATTAATCTTACAAACCAACTCCGGGCTAAGATTCATACTCAGGTTCATGTATAGGCTAACTTATGTTCAAAAAAAAAAAAAACAAAAGATAGTAAATCATAAGCAAAGAAGGTAGTACCTTGCCTTCAACATTATACCACGAGGAATTTAAGCCTTATAATTTATTTTCTCGGAGCCATCTTGGTGTTTTAAAGGTATTGCTTCCATCGCTTTTCCCATCGCAGATTCGTAGCTCCACATGTTGTTGGGTTATTTCCTCAGCGCCCGCGAAAGATTACTGACTAAGATTATTGCTTCCCTGGTTTCTGCAAACAGAAGAAAAACAAAATGGACCGTAGACTGATTTTAACATGGTTTCCCATGCTGCTATCAGACCTACGGATTAAACATACAGAGATAAACAGACACGCGAAATACCAGAGAACAGAACCAGGCTCGCTGGCAACGAGAGGCAGTCTCGCTGGGAGCGAAACCAGCTGTTCCAAATTCTGGAATTTTTACACAGAGCAGACAACCAGAGGGACTCAAAAACATAAAAACAGACTCTACAACATAAAACTCGACATGAATAAAAATTATTTATATATAAAATTGACCGTTGGTTCCCCGGCAACGGCGCCAAAAACTTGATGACGTAGATCAAGTGATAATAAAATACTTGACCACCATAAACCAATACTAGCAAGAGGACTAGGTTCATCGTAGTATAGCTATAGCGAATCAAGGTCGATCCCACAGGGAAACCAATTGTGGGTCATTTATATACAAACAATTAATCATTCATGCCGAGCACATAAAGGCGGTCTGCGACCAATGAAAGACAAGAAAGATAAAGGACACGACTCGACACACCACAACAAAGACAGCGTAATTAACCTCCCCAATTATCATGTTATCGTTTGGAATTAGAGATTCTATATAATTAAGCTAGACTCGACAACTATTAATCCGATTCGTATTTCTTTTATATTGGCTACGGGAGTCATCCCCTAAACTAGATCTAGCTCCGGGTAGGCCATCTAGATCACTATGCTACATTACGTGACTTCACATTTTTAGTCTCCATCTCATATAACTTGCACGCTTACAAAACTAGGGATGCCGATATTAACCGTATTCCTCACCTAGGCAACATTCCTGTGATTAGGCGTACTTCCTAGACGATCGCATCAGTCTCCGTCTTATTAACAATCACCTGCACGGTCTCATGTTAATTTATGATTTACGTATAACTAGGTGTCGACAATTCCCAAATACAGAACATATCTAGATCTCGCTGAAAGTCCCGGAAGATCAATTCATGAGCCGACCTAGGAGCCCTATATTGGTATTTCCTAATCATACGCTAATTAAATTAGACGAGCAACGTAGCCGTAGCCATACCTACTAAGATAAGAAATTCTATGTGGACAATCACACCATAAAGACGTGGCTAGATTGATGCGGCGAAAAACTAAATCTTAGCGTTTCTCTATACTTATCGGATAAAATAGAGACTCATAAAGCAATTATATAGATCTACTAAAAACACGGTTGTCGATCATACCAAAGTCATCTATAGGTAACCGGATAACAGATCTGGGCGTGTGGATCCTTATAGACAAGGAATGCCCACTGCCTCCCTAGATCTACATCGTTCGGTGAAAAACGAACAACCTCAAACGATAAACAATAATTGGGGGCTTAATTACAAAGAACTAAGAACAAATAAACACAAGAACTTATATTATTGCAGAACTTGCATAAAAACTGCTCTAAGAAAAACTGAGAACTTTATTATAATTTAAGAGAAGTGTCTAAGGTGTATATGGTGTGTATTGTATGTCTCTATTTAGAGGGGTTAAAGCTAATTAAGAGATATAATTCAAAATGTCAAAACAAAATAAGAGATAACTCCTGGCCGATCTCAAAAATAAAATGCAAAATGCGCCCCCCCTTGGTGCGTCCCCCATTGGCGCCAACTCTTGTCATGCCTCACTCCTTTTTTCGTGCTTATCCGATCTTTATCTTGAATTTCCTTTGATTTATCTTGAGATTTAATTCTTCCATTTGCATTTATCCTCCAAAATTTATCTCAATCTACAAAATTCATTCATTGGATACGTAGGCGACTTGACCTATCAAGTGCGAGTTTTTTGTTGCGACGCAAACAACCAAAAGAAGGAGGGCGGTTCATCCGCAACATAGGACGGGCGGCCACGAAATCGTCCTCGATGCTACCCATCAGGCATTGGTGGATCAGCTTGCAGCCCTCGATGGTGCAACCAAAGAGGCCGCCCTTAATGCCGCCTTGGCAGAGGAAGACAAAGAAGAGGAAGATCTAGAGGAAGAGGATCCTCTCGATTAAAATTCGTAGGATCAGGATCTACAAGAGGGAGAACCATCCGGAGAAAACTCTCAGGGGCAGGATTTGGAATAGGAGGATGATCCCAATGATGGGTAATGGCAGCAAACATCTTCTCCACCAAGACATAGAGGCGTCAGAAAGGATGATCAGTCATCATCTTCAAATCTGAGAAAGCAGCTGGTCGTCCCCTCGGCGATGGATGCAGCTCGGGCCGAGTTGGACGCAATAGCAGGGAAAAGAGCCACTCAATTAGCTCTCGAATCACCCTTCTCCGCACAGATAGATAGCTATCCTCGGCCCATGAGGTTTAAGATCCCGAAGTTGGAACCTTATGATGGGACAAAGGATCCCCAGGATCACTTGTTCCAATACTTCACACATATGAATCTCGACTGTGCCCCAGACGAGATGAAGTGCAAGGCGTTCCCAGCACTACTTACTGGCCGAGCTCGAGAATGGTTCAAGAAAATACCGGCCAGGATGATCTACAGTTTTGATACTTTACGAAAGATGTTTCTCAACGCCTTTATCATGGAAAAGCCATTTCAGAAAAATGCTACCCATTTGTTCACCCTCAAACAGAAGCGAGACGAAACCGCACTGCAGTATCTTTAGCGGTTCAGCGAAGAGTCACTACAAGTCCGAGATGCCGACGATCACGTTCGAATCGCATTCTTTGTGGCATGACTATGTGAAGGGTGGTTATACGTCAAGCTGAGAGCAGACTTCATGCATCTATGGAAGAGTGCATAGAAATAGCGTTCAAGCACTGCCAAGGAGAAGAGGCCAACCGACTGAAGCGAGAGTTGGAAAAATTGGAACAAAAGAAAGATAAGGCCAAAGATACTTCTGAGAAGAGAAAGAAGTCTTCTGAAGATCACACGGTAGGTTCAGCCATGGGCCGTTCCGAGAAGAAATATGCCTTACAACCACAGGATTTCCTGGTGTTGAACAGGCCCTGCGAACAAGTGCTCGCGATCATGGAAAGAAAGGGCTTAGCACGAACTCCTACGCCGCTACGAAGTCCCTTGGACAGAAAGGACCAAAGAAAGTTCTATACTTACCACCAAGACACCGGGCTTGATTTGGACAATTGTAGGGATTTTCAAAGAGACGTGGATATAAAAATTACAGAGGGAAAGCTAGATGAGGTAGTGGAGCGACCTCAGTATGGCGAACGGCGGGGTCGGCGAGATTACCTGCAGAGGAACTTCAACCGAGAGCGCAATCGGTAGGGCGAGCCTCAGAGAAGAAGGGATCGGTCTCCAGAGGGGGACCGACAAGTAGATAACCATCCGATCAACACCATCAACACTATTGTTGGTGGTCCTGGTAATACTTATGGAGAAGTAGGCAGCCTTAACACCCGACCTGGGGGCATACATGCGAACATAGGAAGTCCGATTCCTTTTCAGGAGGTAAGTTACGGGCCTAGGGATCCATTCCCGCTGGTCCCGAACAATGAAGGTCTGGTTATTGAAGTCTTGGTGAGTAAAAAATTGGTAAAGAGGGTTTGCGTCGACACTGGTAGCGCCGTCAACGTCCTCTATTTTGCAGCTTTCCAAGCGATGAATCTTAAGGAGTCCGAGCTGACTCCGGTTTCAGCACCATTGTTTGGGTTTGCCGGCCCTTCTGTTCATGCCATGGGAATGGTTCGGCTTGCAAAAATGCTTGGGAAAGAGTCAATGGGAAGGACTCTAATGGTCAGCTACGTCGTTGTCAAATCGTCGTCAGCATACAACATCATTTTAGGAAGGCCTGCTCTGATTGATCTTCGGGCCGTGATTTTCCCAGCTCACATCAGCTTAAAGTTTCCGACCGCCCGTGGCTCGGTTGAAATCAAAGGAGATCTAGAGGTCGCCCGAAGTTGCTACGTGGCCACTATCAAAGACAAAGGCGTCATCTTGGCTTGATCGGTTCGGCAAGTCTTTATCATTTACTGCTTTCTGTAATCTACTTTTCATTTTTGCACGATCATTATGCTTTGTCTTTCTCCGCTTCATTATCAGTCTTATTCCCACTTCGTTGAATAACTTTTGCTCAGGAAGCGTTTAATCTCCATTATTTACTTTTTTGCCTTGTTTTATAAGTCCACAAGGACCAGCTAACCAATATACTCCACGTATAAAATTCATGCGAGAAGTCAGTCCGACCTGGCCTTGATCGCCATGCTTTTAAACGAGAAGTCAGCACTAGCCTGGCCCTGCTCATCCTTAAACTTCACGTGAGAAGTCAGTCCGACCTGGCCCTGTTCGCCGTGCTTTTAAACGAGAAGCCATCACTAGCCTGGCCTTGATCGTCCTTTAACTTCACGCGAGAAGTCAGTCCGAACCTGGCCCTGCTCGCCGTGCTTTAAAAATAAGGCCAGTCTAACCTAGCCCGGACCGCTCACAAACTTTATACAAAGCCATTTAACATTGTCAAACTAACTTGTCTGATATCTTCTAACTACAAATGCCCGAGCTCACGCGTCGGGCCCGGCCTTACCAATATACAAGTATGCCATCAAAAAACTCAGAATAATGATTGGCATACTGGGGGGCACACCTCATCAACAATAAAAACAAACAAAAGATAACTCGAAAAAATAGAAGTACATTAATAGAACAACTTCTTTTCATTATCAAATAAAATCATAGAAAAATCAGAGTACAAAATTTTTCAATCAAAAATAAAATAACCCTAAAACTTTAAGAGTCAGGAGACAGACTCTTCTGAGGCTCGGACGAAAGATCCAAGCTGGAAATAGCGGCAGGTTGGCGAGCATACTTGGACACAATGTCCACCCCGGCCTAAAAATCCTGCACGTGCTCGGTATATGCCGCGCCCATTCCTTGCTTATAGTAAACCTTCTTAGGGAGGTCGTCCAGCACAAGGGGAGGATACTGAATCCTCACCTCGTCCACTCCCTGGTTATACCCATGGTTTAGGATGGGGATAAGCAGCACCTTCAAGGCCTCGGCAAAGTCCGTCGAAGCCTCTTGAACAGCCTCGGCACACCGAGCCAGGATCATGGCTTTCAGCTCGGCCACTCTCGCCTTGAGGTCGGCGACCTCCTGTTCCTTCATCCTCTTCTCCTCGGCAAGCTCACTCACCAATGACTTCAGCTCACCCTCTTGAGCAAGGAGTTGAGCCTGCAGAGCCTTCATCTCTGTGTCATTGAGCCAGGCGGCCGCCCTGAGCTCTTTCTGTGTTTGCCTCAGCTCGGAAATCTTGCTCTTTTGGGCAGATGAGTCCGCGGAGGCTTTGCCCAGTCTCCGGAAAACTTCCTGGCCAATCACGCCCCCTGAATAAGCAAGCAGAGAAGGTTAGGACCATCAAAAGTTTTGCTTTAAAACAAAAAAGAGTAAGGATTAATTACTTACCAGTTCCACGGTCTTACAACCTATAATAGCCAACTCCTCGTCGGACATGTTGGCGACCCGCTGCTGCTCGGAAGCTGCTTCCTCTTGAACTCCTGCAAGAACTTTGGACTTGCCTTTCTTTGAGGGATGACTCTTGTGCGAGATCGGCCTCGGCCGCCCCTTCTTCGCGAGAGACAGATCTTTCTCCGTCTTCTCTGGGAGGTCCAGGTCGGCTTGCTCCCGAGAGGGAGCAGAAGAAGAAGTACCCGCTGCAGCAGCATCCGCGATAGGTCCTCCATAGGCACACTTCAGACAGACGGTGTCGGCTCGGGCTGATGAACCGCCACTTCCCCTTCTGCTCCAGCTAGTAGATCGGCGAAATCAACCACTACAAGTATGAACAAAATATTAGTCGGACAAAAGCATAAGTGTAACAACAAAACTAAATTACAAATCAAAAGGTCCTACAGGACTTCACTCGGTCTTAGTGAATTCCACGTAGGGGCCAGGCCCTGCATCTTCTAACCGAACTGCTTCAATCAGCTCGTCATACATATCTTGCCACTCAATAGAGTACCCAGACTTGTGGATCTTCTTCACCAGCTTATCCGGCAGCTCCGGACGATCTTCCTTATCTAGTTCGTCCATATTCCACCGACTCAACTCAGGGTGATTCTCATGACGAGCAAAGAAGAATCTCTCATTCCACCGTTTGAAAGAGTCCTTACCTTTGAGGAGTATGAGGACGTCAGCTGACCGACCCTGCCTCCTGGAAAAATAGTACCGGTAGGGGTGGTCCTTTACCCCTTATGCGGTGATAAAAGTACCTAAATTTCTTCACACTAAACTTCAGGTTTAGCAGCCGGCGCCAGATAGAAAACCCAATGATGGCCCTGATACCATTAGGGGCTACCTGGGAAAGCCCTAGCCTATAGTGCCAAAGCACAGCAAGGAGCGCCGGGCAAAAAGGCAGCCTTAGACCTACCTCGAAATAGTACTCCTGGTGAACCGTATAGAATTCCTCCGGCGGGTTCGGGGCAAACAAGTGTGGCTCTGAGGGTAACCTCGGAGCAAATCTTTCCCTATCAACCCCGTACCGCTCACATATCTCATCCAGGTCATCTTGACCAAGGATGGATTTGACATCTCTACTATCGGTAATGGCCATTCATATAAAATTAGACCTAGGGTTCAGGCGTGATTAGGTCTACGTCTAAGGATGACAGAAATTTGGCTAAAATACGAAATGAGAAGAACTTACTTGCAAAAATATATTTGAAGAATGAGAGAAGAATAGCAAACATCAACGAGAAAAAGATCTTCTGCTTTAATAACTGATGAAGTGAACGTTTGATGTGATGAGGTTATAACCTCCCACTTATCTCAAAAATCGACCATAATTAGAGCTAGTGGGCAATGACACCTCGATTCTCAGGACAGTTACCGAGGCGTCATAACTAACCTTGCCACCTGGCACCCTAAATTCAAAACATGTGAACTCTGGCCCAGGCAGATCTGAGCCGACCTCTACGGGTTCGGCTGGATCTTGGGGGCTTATGACGATGCCCAGAATTGAACTTATCCAAGTGTCACCTCTTCAGTAGCCCGGCATTAAGTATAAACTGTGAAAGGCTGATTAAGGGGTCGGAACTCCCAGCAGCCAAGCTAGGGTTGCCCAGTTGTTCTCCCCAAACTCCCAGGTCGGCCAATGCTTAGGGTCGACCTCCGAGCGAGATAGGCGCAGATACTATCCCGACCCCTGCAGGTCGGCTGATACTTGTGATCGAACTAACTCACATCCTATCTATAAAGTCGGCCTAGGTCACTCTCGGACCTAGGCCTTTGCACACGTTCTGAATCTGATAAATATGGGAAGAATCCCTCGCATTTAGTACTCTTATCCTGACATTCAAATAACTCGCAATGATCTCCTAAAATCAAGGAGATCAAATAATCATTATCTTTTCTTTAGGGACCAAGGCAATCAGTGTCCATCTCATGCACGCCACACGTTAGCTCTAGGACACAAGTCTCTCTATATAAACGATCCTTAAGAAACTACGAAGATTTGATTCCAATTCATGCATTGGTTACGTAGGCAGCTTGATCACTATCAAGTGCAGTCTAAACCACCACCAAATCACCCCTTCTTTCTTTTTGTTTTTTGGTGCTCTTAGAGCCTTAGCATGTTGTCACTAGAAAGAAAAACTCGGAATTAGACGATTTCCAGCATCGTCAGAACGAAGAATGTGTGTATATATATATATATATATATATTACGAAAACTAAATATGCGCAGACGCTCTTTATCGCCAATACCTCATTTTGTATTGACATGGAGTGTATATTGAAATTGTTTGTATCATGGTATATTGTTTTCTAAAATAAATAAATAAATAAATACGCACCGACTCTACCATTTCTTAGCAAAATTCCTAAACGGCTAAACGGAAAATATTTGTTTGCCATCGTGTCGAAAATCACTTTGTCATTAATAATAGTAGTGAGTTGTAAAATAATTTTATTTCTGACAACTAATTATTTCTTACGCTTATTTCGTTTTCCCACTTTCCTTATTTTATCAATATGTAAGTCATTGGTTTAATTAGAGAATGTAAACAATAAGGTAATATGTGCATGCATCATGCATGTTTTGTAATAGTATTTGATATCATTCGTTTATGATTTCAATGATTTATTCTATTAATCAATGTTAATATTTCGTAGAATTGATTAAGTATATAAATATTAAAAGAAAATATCGAAGATTCTATTTGATAGTGATTGAAGCAATTAGGTAAAGTAATAATTAAACGTGATTGGAGTATAATAAATTAAACGTATTATGATGGAAAAATCAAATAAATCCGTGACATAAATGTTTTTTTTTCCTTCTTCTTAATAATAATAATAATATACCCCTCAAAAAATAATAATAATAATATATATAAATAAAAAAATAATTTAAAAAAACTTTTCGTCCTTTCAATTTGTGGTATAAATAAGACCTCATCGGTCCTCGAGTATTCACTTTTTTTTTTCTGCAAACAAAAAAGCCCTAAACTTTTTTTCTCCAGTTTTAAACTATAACAATCTTCCAATGGCCATATCATACAACTTCTTGCATCGTTTCCTCCTTACAACTCTCTTCCTTACTTTAATCTTCAATTATTCCGCCGCCTTCAGACCTTTAAATCCCATTCCAAATTTAGCTCTCCACATCGCCGGGAAAGATGCAGACTCTGCCGTTGCTGCCATGGGCGAGAAGTTGGACACGAAAAAGGTTTCTGCACTGAAGCCGAGAGGAGGAGGAAGACATGGGGCACTGGTGCTTAATATGTTGCCGAAAGGAATATCACCGCCGTCGAGCCCGAGCAAAATAGGCCATGCCATTGGTCAAAACGTCATCAACGATTAAAGATTACGTCAGCTTCCATGAATATGTTGCTAGGTTAAATAGCTTTTTTAATCTAGTGCATGAGAGATGGATCCATAGACGGAGCTTTCAAAAACGGCAATTAAGAAGAAAAAAAATCATGAATTATACTGTATGTTTTTGTTGGGAAATTTATGTTATGCGTTCGATCTGTGGTAACGGCAGTAGTGATTATTTTATGAATAAAAATATATAAATATTTGTATTTGTTTTTATTTGCTTTGCATGTCATTAATTATATGTTTTTTTCTTCTTCTGTTTTTGTTATTTTATTTG
Source organism: Gentiana straminea (assembly GCA_036785695.1). NCBI lineage: Eukaryota > Viridiplantae > Streptophyta > Magnoliopsida > Gentianales > Gentianaceae > Gentiana > Gentiana straminea. The sequence goes on along the minus strand of JAVUPR010000398.1, from coordinate 15,296,066 downwards.
CAGAAGTGTTGTTATATGTCGTAATCTTTAGGGCTTTGAAATTATTGATGTGTAGACATTAGGGTTTAAGTTTTTGTGGTGTTTGGATTAAAACTGACCACAATACATTTATAAAATCTTTTTTTTCGCTTTTTTTTTTTTCACCCTAAAAAAAAAAGTTTTCTTTTTTATTAAAGAAAAACTTATATAGTAGTACAATCAATTTACTAAGTTATCAATACCCTACTTATAATAAAATACAATTTACTCAGAATTAATTCTACTATATTATAATTAAGCCATTATTAACAATCTACTACATTCGTCCCATAAAAAAATGTCTATTTTTTAAAATGATTTGTCTAATAAAAAGTGATCATTTAGAAAAGCAATACATCATTTAATTTATTTTTTTCCAACATACTCCTAGCATAACATATAATGTTTATATAATCATTTAATATTTCAAAAGAGCCTTTATTATGTGATAGGGGTATATATGTCCATTACTACTTAAAATACAACACATTAATTATTTTCTTATGTGCACCACAAAAAGTGGACACTCTTTATGGGACGGAGGTAGTACATATTTACTTCTCAAATCAATTTATATTATGAGAAAGGTTTTATTTTTGAAAGGTAAAGAAACTTTTTATTAATTAATCAAATATGCAAGACATGCACAGAGAACAATGTTTTGAGGCTGAGTGCCCCAATAGACTACTCAATGACTAGAAATACCAAGCCTAGCTAACAAATGCGCCGGGACATTCCCGGTTCACCGAATAAAGGATAAGTGCACCAAAGGGAACAAGGAATTAAGCCGAGCTCTGACAGTCCTGCCAAAGACAACCTAAAGGGAAATAATCCTCCACTCCTCCTCCACGCAAGGGAGAATCTGCACACATGTCAAACAATCACTTTGCACTACTGGCCTCGTCAGTCCCAGTCTATGTCCTCCACTAGCGCCATCATAATTGCGTGCATCTTTAGCAGAACTACCTCAATGCCCAGGTCCAAATGGAATGAATAAGCCGCCAGGATGACACCCTGATGATACCGAAAAACAAGCCATACTCCCGAGGCTGATACAGGGCCGAAGCGTCCACGTTACATTTAACCTCCCCAATCTCCGGGGCCCTCCACCGGTCTGGATACACCGGGCCTTCAGTGTGCCGAGCCATATGCCAAGCATCCCTAAACTCCCAGGCTACCGAAAGTGCCGTAGAACAAATCCGGGAGATGTAAATCGGCTAGCCATTAAATCAAGTTATTAAACTGTTCACATGAGAGTGCGAGAATAAAAATTTCCTATAAGTATATTTTGCGGTAAAACATTTACTAATCTATTCACACACAATACCCTCCAATATATATCATTGTTTCTAAAATGATTCCCTTTCAAAAACAAAATCTAAAATGATTCGCCACATTAAGTTAATTAAGGCAATTTAGTTAAAAAGAGACATGTATTATTCATGCAATTTTCATACACCCCAGCCCCCTCATCCCCCACCCAATCTTCCCCGGGTCTTTACAATTTCTCTTCCTAGAATAATTTCGGTTATTTATAAAAAAAAGGGGCAAATTTCCAAAATAACACATATTAGACTTAATTAGGCAAATAGGACATTAAGAAATTTTATATGGTTATAAAGACACAATTAGTATATAGACCAAACTACCCATAATTTTTTTTTAATGTTATATTTTTATTTTTATTCTGGACGTAAAAAGAGTTTTTTTTTTTTTTTTTTATTCTGGACGAAAAAAGAGTTTTTTTTTAAAATATATTCTGGACGTACAAAGAGATTTTTTTTTTTTTTGGACGCTAAAAAATGTTTTTTTTTTCGGTGACTACCTCGATGCATTGACCACCGTGATGCAGTGACACACCCGATGCAGAGACGCTGCGATGCAAAGACGCATCGATGAAGTGACACCGCGATGCATTGACCACCCCAAGTCCATTGACTACCCCGATGCAGTGGCCACCCCCGATGCAGTGACCACCCCCGATGCAGAGACACCGCGATGCCGTGACCACCCCCGATGCAGAGACACCACGATGCAGTGATCACCCCCGATGCATTGACACCACGTTGTAGTGACCATCGCGGTGCATTCACCACTGCGATTCATTGACTACCGCGATGCATTGACCACCACGATACAGTAACCATCCCGATGCAGTGACCACCTCCGATGTAGTGACAATCACAATGCATTGACCACCCCCGATCCATTGACCACCACGATGCAGTGACCACCCCCGATGCAGAGACACTACGATGTATTCACTTCCGCGATACAGTGACCACATCCGATGCAATGACCATCGCGATGCATTGACCACCCTCGATCTATTGACCACCGCAATGCAATGGCCACCCCGATGCAGAGACACCGCGATGCAGTGACCACCCCCGATGCAGAGACACCGCGATGAAGTGACCACCCTCGATGCAGAGACACCGTGATGCATTGACCACCCCCGATGCATCGCTGTGTCTCTTTAGCGTCCAGGGAAAAAAAACTTTTTTAGCTTCCAGGAAAAAGAAATTAAGGATAGTTTTGTCTGGTTACTAATTTTATGTCCTTATAAACAAATAAGATTCCTTAGTGTCCTAAGTTCCTATTAAGTACTCAAACTAGTCCTCATAAACAAATACCCATAAAAATAATGTTTTATTTTATACTAACTAAAGGTGGTACATACAACCAAAATGATAAATTTAAAACAATGTACATCTGAAAACACGTTTTTTATATTGTTAGGATAGTATTATTATTGGGGTGGTCATTGCACCGCGATGGTCACGACATGGCATCACGGTGTGGATTGTCATGCTTTGACACTATTGAGGTTTTCCTTAGCCATGGGGCGATCATGCGGTAGTGATTGGGTGTGATACTGAAGCATACGGACTATACATGTTTGGTCGTCCGGGAATCGCGTACCCTAATAGTAGGGGTGAATATCTGAAAGGGCCTTCTTATAAGGAATGTCTTACTCTCATGAATCTTTGCAAAATGGAAGTAAATGAGTTACTTCGAGAGAGCATGATGTCCAGAGTATAAGATGCGGTCGTTAATGCTTGACACTCGACGTACGACAGTATGGATATTATTACAACGATAGGATTCTATTTGCACGCTAACCGAGCATATGAAAGGTAGTAGTCATTGCGTATTGACTCTTCCGATGATTGGGGGTCATGGACGTGTTGTTAGACGCTATCCGTGATCGTTAGATGTGAAGGGAATTTTCGTAATTGCGCCTTATGTCTACGGCCAACATATTCAGAAGCCTATCGGGTCACACACATATAAACATCAAGTCGGATTAAAATGTGGTTATAGTTGATAACCAAATAATGAAAGAATTTATCTCATACTATAAATGTTATAGTGGTAAATTAATATGGTGGTATTTATTTATTATGAATAGCGTTAGGGAGGAGTTGAAGAGACACGAGATCCATCAAAAACACGAGATCCATCAAAAACACGAGAAAATGGATGATGATAGCGTTAGGGAGGAGTTGAATGTTATTCTGGGAAAGAACCAGGTTTCGTTATGGTTAGAGTCTCCCTTCACTAAGGAGATCGAGAGCTTTCCTAAACCCAAAGGGTTTAAGATACCGAAGATAGAGCCGTACGATGGTACCACCGACCCAGAGGACCATCTCCATAGGTATCTATCTCAGATGAGATTGGATGGAGCACCCGACGCGATGCGATGTCGGGCGTTTGAGACGCTACTCGTAGGTCGAGCAAGAGAATGGTTCACGAAGCTACGACCAGGATCGATCTCCAGTTTTGCCATGCTCGCTCGCAAATTTCGAGATGCGTTCATAGTAAATAAGAAGTTTCATCTAAGTGCCACGCACCTCATGAACGTGAGGCAGCAAAAGGACAAAACAGTAATGGAGTATTTGAAGAGGTTTAATCTCGAGGCCATGCAGGTCAAAGATGCAGATGACCGACTTCTGATCACGTCGTTCGTGGGGGGCTGTGTAATACAAAGTTATACGTGAAGTTGAGCAGAGATGTCCCCCACACGATGGACGAATGCGTTAATGTGGTACATCGATTCTGTCAAGGGGAGGAGGCAGTGCGAAGGCACACCCAATCCGACTGGATGGATTCTAAAAAGGACAACCGAGGTCCGAACCGGAACCAATCCAAGAGACATGACATCGACAGCAAGCCGTCCGTCTGGGACCGTATCGAAACACCTGCCACAGACCGTGGGGGCAAGAAGGGACCCACGCGTGATAAAGATTTTATTCCACTCAATCGGTCTCGAGCCGAGGTGTTATCGATCATGCTCTCAAAGAACTTGGCAAGGAAACCGCCACCGTTGAAGAAACCTCGAGAGAAGAGGAATGCAGGCAAGTACTGCGATTTTCATGAAGATATAGGTCATACGACAGAGGACTGTATCGACTTGAAAAGAGATATCGACGTTTGCATCCAGGAAGGAAAGCTAGACGAAATTGTTGACAGATCTCGGTATGATGGGCCCAGGGGGCGTGGAGACTATAAGAGAAAGAACTCTGATCAAGATAGGAATCGAGGCCGAGACGCCCAAAGACGAAGAGATCGATCACCTCAGAGGAACCGATCTCCAGGTCGGGATGGAAACAACAGAGATAATTTTGGTCGAGACACATATGAAGATAATCGACCAGTGAACTATGTTAATACGATCTTCGGTCCTGGCGAGAGTGATAAAGACCAGACCTGTGAAGAGCCAGCTAGTAGCTCGAGAGAGCGCAAGCTACTCAGATTCACGACAGAAGTCGGATACGGCCCTCGCGATGATATCCCAAAGTCTAGGAGTCATAGCGAAGGATTAGTTATCGAGGCCGTGATTAGCCGAGCCCGTGTATCGAGAGTATGTATCGATAATGGGAGTGCAGTGAATATTATATATTACTCGGCATTTCAGGCGATGAAGTTGAAAGAGAAAGACTTGGCTCCCATAGCATCCCCTCTGTTTGGATTTACGGGGCAAGCAGTTCATCCTATGGGCTCGATAAAGTTACTCACGACAGTTGGCGACGGAGAAAAAGGAAGAACACTTGAGTTAAGCTATGTGGTGGTCAAAGCTCCTTCTGCTTATAATGTTATCTTGGGACGACCAGCTCTCTTCGATCTTCGAGCTATCATATCGACTTTTCATAATAGCATGAAGTTCCCAACTAGGAACGGTTCCCACGAAGTAAAATGAGATGTTGAAGTCGCTCGGAGTTGTAACTCGGTCGTCATGAATGGGAAGATGGCGGTTCAACAAGTCTTAGTCGAGGAACTGATTCCAGAGGAAGAGGAGGAGAAGAATTGGGTCTCTAGTGATGCAGTTGAGGACGTCCGACTCCGGGAAGGAGAGGACGATCAGTGTGTGCAGGTCGGGGTCTGGATTCCATCGAAAGAGAGGCAGTTGCTCATCGATTTGCTAATCGAGTTCAGGGACATCTTTGCCTGGAAGGCCACTGACATGCCGGGGTTATCTACCGACATCGCGGTTCACAGGCTTGAAATTGACCAGGCTAAGAAGCCAGTCAAGCAGAAGAAGAGAAATTTTGCGTCAGATCGACTTGAGGCCATTGAGTTGGAAGTCGGCAAGTTACTAGCAGCCCAGATAGTGAAGGAGGTATTCTATCCAGAGTGGCTTGCTAATCCGGTATTAGTCAAGAAGCCCGATGGCAGTTGGCGCATGTGCGTGGACTTCACAGACTTGAACAAAGCATGCCCGAAAGACTCATATCCGCTGCCTAAAATTGACAGGTTAGTAGACTCGACTATCGACTTTGAAGTTTTTGGTTTTTTAGACGCGTATAAAGGATATCATCAAATCCCGATGGACCCTCGAGACGCGGAGAAAACAGCGTTTATCACGGAATTCGGCACCTTCTGGCTATGTGACCATGCCATTCGGATTAAAGAATGCGGGGCAACGTACCAGAGGGCAGTCAATAAGATCTTTGCAAAGCAAATTGGTAGGTGTATGGAGGTTTATGTAGACGACCTGCTTATTAAGAGTCGATCTATGAGTCAGTACTTGGTCGATGCTCGAGAGGTTTTTGAAGTGTTGAGGGAGACGCAAATGAGGTTGAACCCAAAGAAATGTACTTTTGGAGTCAGGTCGGGTAAGTTCTTGGGCTATATGATTTCGAAGGACGGGATTCGAGCGAACCCGGACAAGATCGACACTCTGAAGAATATGCCCGCACCCAGGAACATAAAGGAAGTACAAAGGCTCACTGGCCGAATGGCCGCTCTCAACAGATTCCTATCGAGATCCGCCCAGCGTGCACTACCATTCTTCAAGATACTTCGCAAGGCCAGTCCTTTCCATTGGGATGATACCTGTCAGACAGCCTTTGAAGATTTGAAAGCCTATTTGTCAGAGTTACCCACCCTCACTTCACCTCGAGAAGGGGAGAAGTTGTTGGTTTATTTGGCCGTGTGCGAGGAGGCAGTGAGTGCGGTCCTAGTCAGAGAAGGGGTACATGGCCAGGTGCCAATTTATTTTGTCAGCAAGGCATTGCACGGTCCTGAAATCCGCTACTCACCAGCTGAAAAGTTAGCATTATCCCTGGTTCACGCCTCGAGAAAGTTGAGGCCCTATTTTCAGGCTCATCCTATTGCGGTAGTCACAGACCAACCTTTAAAGCAGATTTTGGCGAAGCCCGACACCTCAGGTCGATTGGCGAAATGGGTGATAGAAATGGCCCAGTACGACATCGAGTTCGTTCCTCGAACTGCGATAAAAGCACATGCTTTAGCGGATTTTTTAGCGGAAGGGATCTCCATCCAGCTCGGCCAGGAGAAGCAAGGTCCAGAAGAAAAATGGACTCTCCAAGTCGATGGAGCATCGAGCAAGGAAGGGGCAGGAGCAGGGCTCCTTCTAGTAAGCCCGAAAGGCGAAGAATTCCCGTACGCTCTTCGATTCAACTTTAAAGCAACGAACAATGAGGCCGAGTATGAAGCTATAATAACTGGTCTGAAACTTGCTTTGAAGCTGGGTGTCGAGGATTTGCTGGTATACATCGATTCGCAATTGGTGGTAAACCACGTGAAAGGGGAGTATGAGGCTAAGGAAGAGACTATGAAAAATTACTTAGCAGTTGTCCAGGGTCTCATACCTAAGTTCAAGACGGTTCAATTTGAACGATTCCTCGAAGTCGAACAAAAGAGCCGATGCCCTCTCAAAGCTGGCATCGAACTTTATGTCTAGTAAGAAGGTTCTAGTCGAGTTGTTGACCGAAAGGAGTTACATCGAGACAGAGGCCCAGCCGATCATTCAGCAGGCCACCTGGATGGACTCAATCGCCCTCTACCTCAAAGACGGAATTCTACCATCAGACAAGATACAAGCTAGAAAAATTCGACTCCAATCGGCTCGATATGCGTTCTTCGACGACATTCTCTATCGGAAGTGTTTCGTGAGTCCATGGTTGAGATGTGTTTCAGAGAGTGAAGGCGAATACCTCTTAGAAGAGATTCATAGAGGAGCCTGTGGGAATCACTGTGGGGCCCGAATGCTAGCCCGAAAATGCAAGTTAGCTGGGTATTTTTGGCCGTCGATGCAACGAGATGCAAATAAACTTGTCCAGAAATGCAACTCTTGTCAGATTCATGATAATATTTCTCATCAACAAGCACAAGACATGAATATCATCTCGTCAGCATGGCCTTTCGATCAGTGGGGAGTCGACATTGTCGGACCTCTACCCCGAGCCCGGGAAATCTCAAGTTCGTGGTCGTTGTTGTTGACTACTTCACGAAATGGGTGGAAGCTAAGGCTTTGCCTGATATCCGAGCTGCAACCATCAAAAAATTTCTGTGGGTCGATATTCTATGCAGGTATGGAATTCCGAAGGCTCTGATCTCGGATAATGGAACTCAGTTCGAGGATCGGAAAGTTAGAGAATGGTGCAGCGAATATCATATCGACCAGCGATTCACCTCAGTGGCTCACCCGCAGGCAAACGGTCAAGTTGAGCAAACTAATCGACAGATCAAGCTGGGATTAAAGAAGAGACTAGAGGAAGAAGGTCGAGATTGGGCAATGCAGCTCCCGAGCATCCTATGGTCGTATAGGACAGCTCCTAATTCATCAACAGGAGAAACTCATTTCTCTTTGGTATATGGTTGCGAAGCGGTGATACCCGCCGAGATCGGTGTTCCTTCTCCTCGAGTTCTGGCTTACAGTGTTGAGACAAATGATCCCGAACTCCGACAGGAAAAGGATAATGTTGAGGAGCGAAGAGAGGTAGCCTCAGCCCGAATGGCAAGGTATAAGCAGAAAATTTCTCAGTACTACAACTCGAGGGTCAGACATAGATACTTCAAGGTCGGAGATCTGGTTCTGAGAAAGAATGAAGCGAGTCGACAGGAAGTGGTCGGAAAATTGACTCCGAATTGGGAAGGCCCGTATCAGATATTGAAGGTTCACCCCAAAGGGTCTTATCAACTTGGTCGAGCGGATGGAACCACGGTCCCTCGACACTGGCACGCCAACAATCTTAGGAAATATTATGTTTGAGATAAGCTTTGATGAACTTGTTTACTTTTCAGTTTTAAATCTTGTAATAAGTCCATGAGACAATTTCATGAGTATTCTAATAAGCTTGCGTCTTCTCAAAATGTTTTCTGTGTTTGTTGAGATTTATAGCCAGTACAAGTCCAATGTGATAAAAATGTTAAGGCAAAACAGTTGTCGACGAGAAGAGAGATCCGCAGGTCGGACATCTCGATAAAGCCAAAAGCAAAGTTAGCCTAATGGGCAACAAATGCAAAGGCTCAATGACGGTTCGCAGGGTCGGGCCACAGGTCCAAGCTAAAAGCCGAACGAGCCAAAGTGGCAAACGAGGCTAAAGCAAAGGACGGTTCGCATGGTCGGGCCAAATGTCCCAGTCGAAAGCCGAATGAGCCTAAGAGGCAAAAGAGGCCTGGACAAAGGACGGTTCGCATAGTCGGGCCACCTGTCCAAGTCGATGGTCGAAAAAGCCTAAGTAGCAAAAAAAGACCAAGGCCAGGGACAGTTCACATTAAAGTGCTTAGCCTAAGGCAAAATAAGCCTAAGGGGCAAAAATATAAGGCAAGCGAGTCGACCTCAAGTGCAATAAGAACCAAAGGTTCATAGTACACTTGGGGGGCAACACAATATCAACAAAGCGAACAACAAATAAAACGAATAGCGAACAGGGCCAAAGGCTCGATAAGCGAAATACGAGTAGAGCCAAAGGCTCGACAAGAAGAAGACTGCAACACATCAAAGAGACAAGCAAAACAACAAGAAAGAAAAATCAAATTTCAAAAGCAAGTCAAATTCAAAATAAAGTTATTACAAAACAGGGCCAGGTCGAAAAGACCAGCCAAAGTTAAAATAAATGTTATTACAGATCCAAGTTCAGAATAACAAATCAACAAAAGATTTAAAAAAGACAATAATCAAGGGTTGGCTTCAGGAGTCGGCTCAGGATTGGCGGAGCTCGGATCGACAGCGATCGGATCAGCAGCTGGGGCAGAAGTAGAAGGACCGTACTTCATGGCCAAAGACTCTCATTGCTGGAACTCTTCCATGTACCGATCGTATAGTTCCTCCGAGTCAGGATTGTAAAATATCGGCGTCTCGAGGGTCGACACGTCGAGTCCCGGGATGATGGCCTTCACTTGATCAACGGCCAGAGTATAGCCACCCATCATCGAGGCGCGCGTGATCACCTCTAGATCAGCGTCAAGGTTAGCTGATTTTCGATACTCTGCAATCGCATCGGTTGCTGCCGTCTCGAGTCTCGCGCGCGCCTGATCCAGTTCAGCTCGTAGCGCATCTCTGTCCTCCCGAGCCGTCACGGCGTCTTTTAGTGCAGCCTTGTGCCACCCTTGTACCTTCTCATAATCTTGAGCCAGCCTGAGCAGCTCTTTGCCCTGATCTTGCCTCTCAGCCCGCAGTCGAGTCAGCTCCTTCTCGGCAGTTATCAGATTTGCCTCAGCCGCCACCAGTTTATCTTGCAACTTTTGGCACTCGGCAACCGACTCACGCTTTAACTCCTCAAATTGAATATCCATGGCGGAGATGGCGGCCTTCTTGGCAACGAGATCCTGCAACAGCTTGCCATTTTCGTTGCGTAGATCATCCGCCGACTCTCCCGTCCGGGCCAGCCGTCGGGCAGCTTCTCGGTTGATAATGGTGCTCTACAAAAGATAAAGAGAAGTCAGGGAATGGATAAGGCATGGGCCTCGAGAAAAATTAGGGATTAAAAGAAGACTGTATAATCGACTTACGAGGCGATTCAACTTCCGAAGGGCATGACCCAGAGCCTTATCATCTGCACCAGCATAGTCATTGGCGACCCAATCTACATCGACTTCAGGCTCGGTAAAGGTTTTAACAACCTTTTTCTTCTTCGACTGACGGTGCTGTTCCCTTACCAGCTCCGTAACTGTTGGTCTCTTTTTTGTCGATGGCACTTGTTCCTCGACATCGACCTCAACGGCCGGGGTCAGATCGACCAGCTCCTCCTCGTCCTCATCTCGAAGAGAGCCAAAACGAACTGTCAAACTACTGGTAGCCGGAGGTAGTTCAGTCGATCTAGCAAGGACAGACGACTCGACTGCGGCGGGGACTGTTTCAGGTGGAGCGGCACCTCCCTCTCGGGAAGAAGAAGGCGCCCTGACTTCAGGCACAGCCAACTCAGAGGTAGCCCGACCCCCAGTAGATGGAGCAGCCACGACTGCCGACCCAGGAATGCGTGTGGGATCAGTGACTTTAGTGAACCTACCCACTGCAAAAAATGAAGGGAAAAAGTTAGTTTTAATCAACAAACGAAAAGTCGCCAAACTTGACAAATAGCAGAAGTGAACGAATAAGAAAGTTTCCTACGGTTCTCGTGATCTTGGCAATGAAGGCCGACGTTGGGGATCGGCCCCGCTTCCTCTAGATGGGCTAGATCGTACAGGAGACTTAAATCTCGAGTGACCACCTCGAAATTATGTCTGCCAGTGTCCGAGTCTCCTCTGGAATAGGAGTATTTCCCCACTTATCCTTCTTTGAGCCCCCTGATCTCCATTGACCTATGTAGGGGTTCTCTAGACCATGTCGAAGGAAGAAGAACCGAGGCTTCCACTCCCCATGAGAAGAAGGCCCTTTGGTCACGAACTCGTGTCGGTTCGCCCTTCTCTGAAAAGTATACCACATCTTGTCCGGTGTGGAAGAGATCTGGTAGTAGTATCGAAACAGAGGTACCGAGAAGCAGACCCCGGCCACTCGACAAGCGAGGATGAACCCCATCATAGTCCTAACGGCATTCGGGGCGATCTGGGAGATGCTGATCTCGTAGTGTTCGAGGATCGCAAGAACAGCCGGGCAAATTGGAAATCTCAATCCACTTGCAAGTTGATTCTCATAGATGGCACAGAATCCCTCTGGGGGCTCGTCAGCAAATTTATGAAGGCCGGAAGGAAGACGAACCTCAAACGGGGGCACTACAAGAAAAATGATATTTTGTGACGACCAATGTTCGTCACATAATTAGTAAATTTCGTCACATTTTGTTATCTATGACGAAATTAGTGCGTCACTAAGGTCGTCACCTATCATAAGTCACGAAATGTATTCTGTGACGAATTTATCACTCCTCACTTTTTTGTTTCATATGTGACGAACACTTCCTCACATATTTCCTTTTGCACTTGGTCATTTTATATACATTAGTGACGACAAAGTCGTCACTTTTGCCTTAAATAAGTGACGCCACAACCTTCTCACGTGTTGTAAATTTCATTGACCCTCAATTCCTCACATATTCATATGGTACATGATGAAACCTTCATCACTTAAACTAATTATATATGATCGAAGTGCACATCACCCAATGTTCTTATTTTAACCTCAAGTTCGTCACATATTCTTATGAAACGTGATAAATTATATTTCACATACAACATGATTATTTTATCCAGTTAAAATTTTAACATAAGCAAAAGCGCATAACAATGATGGAACAACCAAAAGTGAAATAAATATATCAAAAATATTTTTGTTTATCAAAACAACATCCTTTAATTAATACTAGGAAGATTACATGTAGAAACAGTATTTCACCCTACAAGCATAACCCGAGAAAATAGTTCAATGATTCATGTATAAAAGTATATTGTAATAGTCTATGAGCAACTCGCGCTAGACGCCATAGATGGAGAACACATACAGCATGCGACAACTCATCAAACACTAATAACCAACTTGGCTAGCTTGTCTCTCATGCGACTTCCCAATAACATACAGCTTGATACCCTTGCCCTTAGGAAGAGAAATCCAAGATTTATTACCTTTGCCAATCGTGAAGACATTTCCCAAGCGAGCAGCAAACTCGTAATCAACAACATCCTGAACATGAATTGTCTCGAATGTGCCCTTGTGCTTCTCCCTATTTTTGATGGTTACAATTTGTCCCTTATTCCTTCCGCTGGTATTCATCACAACATTACCCATGACAAACTTAATGAAATCCACAATCTTGCTAGACTCCAAATCAAGCTTGATGGTATCAGTACCTTTAATTAGGGGATCTGGATAGCATATGGTTCTTCCATCACAAGTGTTCAAGTAAGGAATGCCTTTCTTACCAAATTGTAAAGATCTTACCTTGCAGAGCTTGATCTGTAAACGTTAAACTTATTTTAAAATTATAGCATATTCATTGTGTAGACAGAACATTCCAAAAACACGTATAATAAGCGAAATGAACGTTTACACACAACAAACGAATTGACAAATATGAACACTAACAGATTCTCATAAATATGCTAACTTTGGCCCCTTCATCCCTGATTTAATGAAGACAAAAAGTTCCCATTTGTGTCATACAGGAGGGGGAGTTCTCATTTGTCTTGGAATTTATAAAACATCTGAAAATGCAAATGATAGCAAGATACATGTCCAAGAATATTCTACAATCTTATCAAGCACATTTAGCAATCTGAAAGATTATAACAAGCTAAAAGAGGATACAACAATGTAAAGTAAGAAAAATCCATACCCATGAAACATGAAGGATAAGTGTTGAATGTCCTGACCTTCCCATCAACCATGACATGTTGCATCAAAATAGAGATAACCTCATAGTAGCTGAGAGCCTATTTCAACCGGTTCCGCAAGAAAAGAATCAAGGGAAAACACTCCCTTGATTTATGTGGCCCAAAAGATGGCTTAGGAGACTATATGATAAACACAAAACACATTGTTTTATAAATCCTATTTCCCATTAAAATATGTTACAAATTAAAAATCAATAGGGTTTGACACTTCACTTACAAATGCTCTCCCATTTTATAGAGCATCCAGTGCTTCCGTTCCCTTGCCTGTAAATATGTAACGATTTGATGAGAAGTTAGCCATCATCTCATCAAATCGCGATCTACCTTTTCAACAAACCATAACAAAAAAGAATAAAGCATATATTCCTCAAATTTAATGTATTATATGTCTACTTTTATTGTCAAATAGTCGGGCTATTTTTCTCATTTCATAATTACCCAAAAAAGAGAACCATCTAAGAAAAGATTACTAAACGAAAAACTTATGGGGATTGGCTTTTTTTTTTTTTTTTTTTTTTTTTTCAGGAAATCTATTTGTGAAAATTATTACTTCACTGGCTAAACAATAAAACATAACACAAATGACTTCCCAAGAAAAAAAGTGAATATACCGATGTCGAATGAATAATCTTAAGAATGGAGTCACGACATTCAACACTAAGTGATACCGGAAGGTTGATTTCGAAATCAATCACAAATTACGCAAATAAAATGAATAATCTTAAGAAACGAAGTGAAAAATAGAAAAAAAACGAAACCGAAAATAGAAAAACAGAAAACAGAGAAAGAGGGGAAAAAAGATATATGAAAAACGAAGAGATACCTGCAATGAAGCTTGGAAGCTATGCCTCGTAAGAGAAGGAGGCATGAAATTGGTGGTGCATGAGTTTAAATGGAGGCGACGCCGAAGGGGGTGGGGAGGGGGATTGTCGAATTTCAGAGAAGTCTACCTAGGTCTTCTTGTCTGGGCTTGATTTTTTTTTTTTCTTTCTTAAACGATGTTCAATACTACTATTTAGAAAGAGTTGGACGATTTTGGTCCACAGGCAGACCGATAAAATTATTCACCATTCGTTAAAAAGAAATATAAGTATAATTCTTAAGTTTTTATGTGACATATTCCAATATTCCTCACCAATAGAAATTCATTGTGGTGCTAAAACTTTCCCGCTTTTCTGTTTGACGAAATTGTAATTCATATGTGACGAATGAGTGTTTGATTTTTTAGAAAAACTCTGGATTGCAAATTTGTGATGACTATTAAAATTTCGTCACAAAACATATGTATATGTGATGGATTTGAAGGCGTCACATTTTCTTTCGTCACAAAAACTCATTTTTCTTGTAGTTGGTCTCTTTTTTGTCGATGGCACTTGTTCCTCGACATCGACCTCAACGGCCGGGGTCGGATCGACCGGCTCCTCCTCGTCCTCATCTCGAAGAGAGCCAAAACGAACTCGTCAAACTACGGTAGCCGGAGGTAGTTCGGTCGCCGACCTAGCGGGGACGACGACGACTCGACTGCGGCGGGGACTGTTTCAGGTGGAGCGGCACCTCCCTCTCGGGAAGAAGAAGGCGCCCTGACTTCAGGCACAGCCAACTTAGAGGTAGCCCGACCCCCAGTAGATGGAGCAGCCACGACTGCCGACCCAGGAATGCGTGTGGGATCAGTGACTTTAGTGAACCTACCCACTGCAAAAAATGAAGGGAAAAAGTTAGTTTTAATCAACAAACGAAAAGTCGCCAAACTTGACAAATAGCAGAAGTGAACGAATAAGAAAGTTTCCTACGGTTCTCGTGATCTTGGCAATGAAGGCCGACGTAGGGGATCGGCCCCGCTTCCTCTAGATGGGCTAGATCGTACAGGAGACTTAAATCTCGAGTGACCACCTCGAAATTATGTCTCGCGTGTCCGAGTCTCCTCTCCGGAATAGGAGTATTTCCCCACTTATCCTTCTTTGAGCCCCCGATCTCCATTGACCTATGTAGGGGTTCTCTAGACCATGTCGAAGGAAGAAGAACCGAGGCTTCCACTCCCCATGAGAAGAAGGCCCTTTGGTCACGAACTCGTGTCGGTTCGCCCTTCTCTGAAAAGTATACCACATCTTGTCCGGTGTGGAAGAGATCTGGTAGTAGTATCGAAACAGAGGTACCGAGAAGCAGACCCCAGCCACTCGACAAGCGAGGATGAACTCCATCATAGTCCTAACGGCATTCGGGGCGATCTGGGAGATGCTGATCTCGTAGTGTTCGAGGATCGCAAGAACAGCCGGGCAAATTGGAAATCTCAATCCACTTGCAAGTTGATTCTCATAGACGGCACAGAATCCCTCTGAGAAGCCCGCACTAGCCTGGCCTTGATCGTCCTTTAACTTCACGCGAGAAGTCAGTCCGACCTGGCCCTGCTCACCGTGCTTTAAAAATATGGCCAGTCTAACCCGGCCCGGACCGCTCACAAACTTTATACAAAGCCATTTAACATAGTCAAACTAACTTGTCTGATATCTTCTAACTACAAACGCCCGAGCTCACGCGTCGGCCCGGCCTTACTAATATACAAGTATGCCATCAAAAAACTCAGAATAATGATTGGCATACCGGGGGGGGGGGCACACCTCATCAACAATAAAAACAAACAAAAGATAACTCGAAAAATAGAAGTACATTAATAGAACAACTTCTTTTCATTATCAAATAAAATCATAGAAAAATCAGAGTACAAAATTTTTCAATCAAAAATAAAATAACCCTAAAACTTTAAGATTCAGGAGACAGACTCTTCTGAGGCTCGGACGAAAGAGCCGAGCTGGAAATAGCGGCAGGTTGGCGAGCATACTTGGACACAATGTCCACCCCGGCCTAAAAATCCTGCACGTGATCGGTATATGCCGCGCCCATTCTTTGCTTATAGTAAACCTTCTTAGGGAGGTCGTCCAGCACAAGGGGAGGATTCTGAATCCTCACCTCGTCCACTCCCTGGTTATACCCATGGTTTAGGATGGGGATAAGCAGCACCTTCAAGGCCTCGGCAAAGTCCGTCGAAGCCTCTTGAACAGCCTCGGCACACCGAGCCGGGATCATGGCTTCCAGCTTGGCCACTCTCGCCTTGAGGTTGGCGACCTCCTGTTCCTTCATCCTCTTCTCCTCGGCAAGCTCACTCACCAATGACTTCAGCTCACCCTCTTGAGCAAGGAGTTGAGCCTGCAGAGCCTTCATCTCTGTGTCATTGAGCCGGGCGGCCGCCCTGAGCTCTTTCTGTGTTTGCCTCAGCTCGGAAATCTTGCTCTTTTGGGCAGCTGAGTCCGCGGAGGCTTTGCCCAGTCTCCGGAAAACTTCCTGGCCAATCACGGCCCTCTGAATAATCAAGCAGAGAAGGTTAGGACCATCAAAAGTTTTGCTTTAAAACAAAAAAGAGTAAGGAAGAATTACTTACCAGTTCCACGGTCTTACAACCTATAATAGCCAACTCCTCGTCGGACATGTTGGCGACCCGCTGCTGCTCGGAAGCTGCTTCCTCTTGAACTCCTTCAAGAACTTTGGACTTGCCTTTCTTTGAGGGATGACTCTTGTGCGAGATCGGCCTCGGCCGCCCCTTCTTCGCGAGAGACAGATCTTTCACCGTCGCCTTCTTTAGGAGGTCCAGGTCGGCTTGCTCCCGAGAGGGAGCAGAAGAAGAAGTACCCGCTGCAGCAGCATCCGCGATAGGTCCTCCATAGGCACACTTCAGACAGACGGTGTCGGCTCGGGCTGACAAACCGCCACTTCCCCTTCTGCTTCAGCTAGTAGATCGGTGAAATCAACCACTACAAGTATGAACAAAATATTAGTCGGACAAAAGCATAAGTGTAACAACAAAGCTAAATTACAAATCAAAAGGTCCTACAGGACTTCACTCGGTCTTAGTGAATTCCACGTAGGGGCCAGGCCCTGCATCTTCTAACCGAACTGCTTCAATCAGCTCGTCATACATATCTTGCCACTCAATAGAGGACCCAGACTTGTGGATCTTCTTCACCAGCTTATCTGGCAGCTCCGGACGATCTTCCATATCTAGTTCGTCCATATTCCACCGACTCAACTCAGGGTGATTCTCATGACGAGCAAAGAAGAATCTCTCATTCCACCGTTTGAAAGAGTCCTTACCTTTTTGAGGAGTATGAGGACGTCAGCTGACCGACCCTGCCTCCTGGAAAATAGTACCGGTTGGGGTGGCCTTTACCCCTATGCGGTGATAAAAGTACCTAAATTTCTTCACACTAAACTTCAGGTTTAGCAGCCGGCGCCAGATAGAAAACCCAATGATGGCCCTGATACCATTAGGGGCTACCTGGGAAAGCCCTAGCCTATAGTGCCAAAGCACATCAAGGAGCACCGGGCAAAAAGGCAGCCTTAGACCTACCTCGAAATAGTACTCCTGGTGAACCGTATAGAATTCCTCCGGCGGGTTCGGGGCAAACAAGTGTGGCTCTGAGGGTAACCTCGGAGCAAATCTTTCCCTATCAACCCCGTACCACTCACATATCTCATCCAGGTCATCTTGACCAAGGATGGATTTGACATCTCTACTATCGGTAATGGCCATTCATATAAAATTAGACCTAGGGTTCAGGCGTGATTAGGTCTACGTCTAAGGATGACAGAAATTTGGCTAAAATACGAAATGAGAAGAACTTACTTGCAAAAATATATTTGAAGAATGAGAGAAGAATAGCAAACAGAACGAGAGAAAGATCTTCTACTTTAATAACTGATGAAGTGAACGTTTGATGTGACGAGGTTATAACCTCCCACTCATCTCAAAAATCGACCATAATTAGAGCTAGTGGGCAATGACACCTCGATTCTCAGGACAGTTACGGGGGCATCATAACTAACCTTGCCACCAGCTGGCACCCTAAATTCAAAACATGTGAACTCTGGCCCAGGCAGATCCGAGCCGACCTCTACGGGTTCGGCTGGATATTGGGTTCTTATGACGATGCCCAGAATTGAACTTACCCACGTGTCACCTCTTCAGCAGCCCAGCATTAAGTATAAACTGTGAAAGGCTGATTAAGGGGTCGGAACTCCCAGCAGCCGAGCTGGGGTTGCCCAGCTGTTCTCCCCAAACTCCCCAGGTCGGCCAATGCTTAGGGTCGACCTCCGTGCGAGATAGGCACAGATACTATCCCGACCCCTGCAGGTCGGCTGATACTTGTGATCGAACTAACTCACATCCTATCTATAAGGTCGGCCTAGGTCACTCTCGGACCTAGGCCTTTGCACACGTTCTGAATCTGATAAATATGGGAAGAATCCCTCGCATTTAGTACTCTTATCCTGACATTCAAATAACTCGCAATGATCTCCTAAAATCAAGGAGATCAAATAATCATTATCTTTTCCTTAGGGACCAAGGCAATCAGTGTCCATGTCATGCACACCACACGTTAGCTCTAGGACACAAGTCTCTCTATATAAACGATCCTTAAGAAACTACGAAGATTTGATTCCAATTCATGCATTGGTTACGTATGCAGCTTGATCACTATCAAGTGCAGTCTAAACCACCACAAAATCACCCCTCTTTCTTTTTGTTTTTCGGTGCTCTTAGAGCCTTAACATGTTGTCACTAGAAAGAAAAACTCGGAATTAGACGATTTCCAAAGATCGTCGAACGAAGAATGTGTATGTATATATATATATATATATATATATATATATATATATATATTACGAAAACTAAATATGCGCAGACACTCTTTATCGCCAATACCTCATTTTGTATTGACATGGAGTGTATATTGAAATTGTTTGTATCATGGTATATTGTTTTCTAAAATAAATAAATAAATAAATACGCACCGACTCTACCATTCCTTAGCAAAATTCCTAAACGGCTAAACGGAAAATATTTGTTTGCCATCGTGTCAAAAATCACTTTTTCATTAATAGTAGTAGTGAGTTGTAAAATAATTTTATTTCTGACAACTAATTATTTCTTACGCTTATTTCGTTTTCCCACTTTCCTTAGTTTATCAATATGTATGACGATACCGGGTTTCACCCCCTCCACGTGTCGTCTATATATCGATTGGTCCTGAAACAATATCATGGATAAAACAACAAGGTAATCATGTCGATGCCCAGGCTCGAGGCTAGGGCCATCTAGTAGAAGCCAGGCTACGACGATCGACTATCGAGCAGTGTGAGACGACGAGTCCATAAGGACAGAGTCCACACCAGCTAGCAATGTAGGACAACGAGTCTAGAGTCGATCACCGTAGGTCGGAAGTATCGACTCGAGGACAGGGTCCACACCAGCTGTCCAAGCCCATTAACAGCGATAGCTTGGGCAAGGGTTTAAGGTCCATTAAAGGGTAAAGATGACAATGGCATAAGCCGACTTAACCTTAGGGTTTAGGCAAGTATTGTCATTATAAATACCCAATCCAGGAACTACGTAAGGCTTGATTCCTGGAATATAACATGATACGTAGGCAATCTAAGATACAGTCTTAGACTCAGCCGCAATACCAAAATCCACCACCACGTTCTTTTGGGCATTAGGGTTCTTGAGTATTCTTTATTAGATTCATATTAGGTACTTGATTATTAAGGTGACATAATTTGTCATCGTCGATGTAAGTCATTGGTTTAATTAGAGAATGTAAACAATAAGGTAATATGTGCATGCATCATGCATGTTTTGTAATAGTATTTGATATCATTCGTTTATGATTTCAATGATTTATTCTATTAATCAATGTTAATATTTCGTAGAATTGATTAAGTATATAAATATTAAAAGAAAATATCGAAGATTCTATTTGATAGTGATTGAAGCAATTAGGTAAAGTAATAATTAAACGTGATTGGAGTATAATAAATTAAACGTATTATGATGGAAAAATCAAATAAATCCGTGACATAAATGTTTTTTTTTCCTTCTTCTTAATAATAATAATAATATACCCCTCAAAAAATAATAATAATAATATATATAAATAAAAAAATAATTTAAAAAAACTTTTCGTCCTTTCAATTTGTGGTATAAATAAGACCTCATCGGTCCTCGAGTATTCACTTTTTTTTTTCTGCAAACAAAAAAGCCCTAAACTTTTTTTCTCCAGTTTTAAACTATAACAATCTTCCAATGGCCATATCATACAACTTCTTGCATCGTTTCCTCCTTACAACTCTCTTCCTTACTTTAATCTTCAATTATTCCGCCGCCTTCAGACCTTTAAATATCGAAAATCCCATTCCTAATTTAGCTCTCCACATCGCCGGGAAAGATGCAGACTCTGCAGTTGCTGCCATGGGCGAGAAGTTGGACACGAAAAAGGTTGCTGCACTGAAGCCGAGAGGAGGAGGAAGACATGGGGCACTGGTGCTTAATATGTTGCCGAAAGGAATATCACCGCCGTCGAGCCCGAGCAAAATAGGCCATGCCATTGGTCAAAACGTCATCAACGATTAAAGATTACGTCAGCTTCCATGAATATGTTGCTAGGTTAAATAGCTTTTTTAATCTAGTGCATGAGAGATGGATCCATAGACGGAGCTTTCAAAAACGGGAAGAAGAAAAAAAATCATGAATTATACTGTATGTTTTTGTTGGGAAATTTATGTTATGCGTTCGATCTGTGGCAACGGCAGTAGTGATTATTTTATGAATAAAAATATATAAATATTTGTATTTGTTTTTATTTGCTTTGCATGTCATTAATTATATGTTTTTTTCTTCTTCTGTTTTTGTTATTTTATTTGCAGAAGTGTTGTTATATGTCGTAATCTTTAGGGCTTTGAAATTATTGATGTGTAGACATTAGGGGCTTTGAAACAGAATGGGGTCGCCGGTCGTATATCAAAGAATGATTAATTATAGAAATAGGGTTTAATTAAGTTAACAGATTGGATCCGATCTAATAATGGTTATAGAAATTTAGGGTTTAAGTTTTTGTGGTGTTTGGATTAAAACTGACCACAATACATTTATAAAATCTTTTTTTTCACCCTAAAAAAAAAGTTTCCTTTTTTATTAAAGAAAAACTTATATAGTAGTAGAATCAATTTACTAAGTTATCAATACCGTACTTATAATAAAATACAATTTACTCAGAATTAATTCTACTATATTATAATTAAGCCATTATTAACAATCTACTACATTCGTCCCATAAAAAAATGTCTATTTTTTAAAATGAATTGTCTAATAAAAAGTGTTCATTTAGAAAATCAATACATCATTTAATTTATTTTTTTTCCAACATACTCCTAGCATAACATATAATGTTTATATAATCATTTAATATTTCAAAAGAGCC
This sequence comes from Gentiana straminea, assembly GCA_036785695.1. Lineage (NCBI taxonomy): Eukaryota > Viridiplantae > Streptophyta > Magnoliopsida > Gentianales > Gentianaceae > Gentiana > Gentiana straminea. The sequence goes on along the minus strand of JAVUPR010000398.1, from coordinate 15,274,662 downwards.
TTTATTATGTGATAGGGGTATATATGTCCATTACTACTTAAAATACAACACATTAATTATTTTCTTATGTGCACCACAAAAAAATGGACACTCTTTATGGGACGGAGGTAGTACATATTTACTTCTCAAATCAATTTATATTATTATGAGAAACGTTTTATTTTTGAAAGGTAAAGAAACTTTTCATTAATTAATCAAATCTGCAAGACATGCACAGAGAACAATGTTTTGAGGCTGAGTGCCCCAATAGACTACTCAATGACTAGAAGTACGTACCAAGCCTAGCTAACAAATGCGTCGGGACATTCCCGGTTCACTGAATAAAGGATAAGTGCACCAAAGGGAACAAGGAAGCCGAGCTCTGACAGTCCTGCCAAAGACAACCTAAAGGGAAATAATCCTCCACTCCTCCTCCACGCAAGGGAGAATCTGCACACATGTCAAACAATCACTTTCCACTACTGGCCTCGTCAGTCCCAGTCTATGTCCTCCACTAGCGCCGTCATAATTGCGTGCATCTCTAGCAGAACTACCTCAATGCCCGGGTCCAAATGGAATGAATAAGCCGCCTGGATGACACCCTGATGATACCGAAAAACAAGCCCTACTCCCGAGGCTGATACAGGGCCGAAGCGTCCACGTTACATTTAACCTCCCCAATCTCCGGGGCCCTCCACCGGTCTGGATACACCGGGCCTTCAGTGTGCCGAGCCATACGCCAAGCATCCCTAAACTCCCAGGCTACCGAAAGTGCCGTAGAACAAATCCGGGAGATGTAAATCGGCTAGCCATTAAATCAAGTTATTAAACTGTTCACATGAGAGTGCGAGAATAAAAATTTCCTATAAGTATATTTTGCGGTAAAACATTTACTAATCTATTCACACACAATACCCTCCAATATATATCATTGTTTCTAAAATGATTCCCTTTCAAAAACAAAATCTAAAATGATTCGCCACATTAAGTTAATTAAGGCAATTTAGTTAAAAAGAGACATGTATTATTCATGCAATTTTCATACACCCCAGCCCCCTCATCCCCCACCCAATCTTCCCCGGGTCTTTACAATTTCTCTTCCTAGAATAATTTAGGTTATTTATAAAAAAAGGGGCAAATTTCCAAAATAACACATATTAGACTTAATTAGGCAAATATGACATTAAGAAATTTTATATGGTTATAAAGACACAATTAGTATATAGACCAAACTACCCATAATTTTTTTTAATGTTATATTTTTATTTTTATTCTGGACGTAAAAAGAGTTTTTTTTTTTTTTTATTTTGGACGAAAAAAGAGTTTTTTTTTAAAATATATTCTGGACGTACAAAGAGATTTTTTTTTCTTTTTTTTCTGGACGCTAAAAAATGTTTTTTTTCGGTGACTACCTCGATGCATTGACCACCGTGATGCAGTGACACACCCGATGCAGAGACGCTGCGATGCAAAGACGCATCGATGAAGTGACACCGCGATGCATTGACCACCCCAAGTCCATTGACTACCCCGATGCAGTGGCCACCCCCGATGCAGTGACCACCCCCGATGCAGAGACACCGCGATGCCGTGACCACCCCCGATGCAGAGACACCACGATGCAGTGATCACCCCCGATGCATTGACACCATGTTGTAGTGACCATCGCGGTGCATTCACCACTGCGATTCATTGACTACCGCGATGCATTGACCACCACGATACAGTAACCATCCCGATGCAGTGACCACCTCCGATGTAGTGACAATCACGATGCATTGACCACCCCCGATCCATTGACCACCACGATGCAGTGACCACCCCCGATGCAGAGACACTACGATGTATTCACCTCCGCGATACAGTGACCACATCCGATGCAATGACCATCGCGATGCATTGACCACCCTCGATCTATTGACCACCGCAATGCAATGGCCACCCCGATGCAGAGACACCGCGATGCAGTGACCACCACCGATGCAGAGACACCGCGATGAAGTGACCACCCTCGATGCAGAGACACCGTGATGCATTGACCACCCCCGATGCATCGCTGTGTCTCTTTAGCGTCCAGGGAAAAAAACTTTTTTAGCTTCCAGGAAAAAGAAATAAAGGATAGTTTTGTCTGGTTACTAATTTTATGTCCTTATAAACAAATAAGATTCCTTAGTGTCCTAAGTTCCTATTAAGTACTCAAACTAGTCCTTATAAACAAATACCCATAAAAATAATGTTTTATTTTATACTAACTAAAGGTGGTACATACAACCAAAATGATAAATTTAAAACAATGTACATCTGAAAACACGTTTTTTATATTGTTATGATAGTATTATTATTGGGGTGGTCACTGCACCGCGATGGTCACGACATGGCATCACGGTGTGGATTGTCATGCTTTGACACTATTGAGGTTTTCCTTAGCCATGGGGCGATCATGCGGTAGTGATTGGGTGTGATACTGAAGCATACGGACTATACATGTTTGGTCGTCCGGGAATCGCGTACCCTAATAGTAGGGGTGAATATCTGAAAGGGCCTTCTTATAAGGAATGTCTTACTCTCATGAATCTTTGCAAAATGGAAGTAAATGAGTTACTTCGAGAGAGCATGATGTCCAGAGTATAAGATGCGGCCGTTAATGCTTGACACTCGACGTACGACAGTATGGATATTATTACAACGATAGGATTCTATTTGCACGCTAACCGAGCACATGAAAGGTAATAGTCATTGCGTATTGACTCTTCCGGTGATTGGGGGTCATGGACGTGTTGTTAGACGCTATCCGTGATCGTTAGATGTGAAGGGAATTTTCGTAATTGCGCCTTATGTCTACGGCCAACATATTCAGAAGCCTATTGGGTCACACACATATAAACATCAAGTCGGATTAAAATGTGGTTATAGTTGATAACCAAATAATGAAAGAATTTATCTCATACTATAAAGGTTATAGTGGTAAATTAATATGGTGGTATTTATTTATTATGAATAGCGTTAAGGAGGAGTTGAAGAGACACGAGATCCATCAAAAACACGAGATCCATCAAAAACACGAGAAAATGGATGATGATAGCGTTAGGGAGGAGTTGAATGTTATTCTGGGAAAGAACCAGGTTTCGTTATGGTTAGAGTCTCCCTTCACTAAGGAGATTGAGAGCTTTCCTAAACCCAAAGGGTTTAAGATACCGAAGATAGAGCCGTACGATGGTACCACCGACCCAGAGGACCATCTCCATAGGTATCTATCTCAGATGAGATTGGATGGAGCACCCGACGCGATGCGATGTCGGGCGTTTGAGACGCTACTCGTAGGTCGAGCAAGAGAATGGTTCACGAAGCTACGACCATGATCGATCTCCAGTTTTGCCATGCTCGCTCGCAAATTTCGAGATACGTTCATAGTAAATAAGAAGTTTCATCTAAGTGCCACGCACCTCATGAACGTGAGGCAGCAAAAGGACAAAACAGTAATGGAGTATTTGAAGAGGTTTAATCTCGAGGCCATGCAGGTCAAAGATGCAGATGACCGACTTCTGATCACGTCGTTCGTGGGGGGGCCGTGTAATACAAAGTTATACGTGAAGTTGAGCAGAGATGTCCCCCACACGATGGACAAATGCGTTAATGTGGTACATCGATTCTGTCAAGGGGAGGAGGCAGTGCGAAGGCACACCCAATCCGACTGGATGGATTCTAAAAAGGACAACCGAGGTCCGAACCGGAACCAATGCAAGAGACATGACATCGACATCAAGCCGTCCATCTGGGACCGTATCGAAACACCTGACACAGACCGTGAGGGCAAGAAGGGACCCACGCGTGATAAAGATTTTATTCCACTCAATTGGTCTCGAGCCGAGGTGTTATCGATCATGCTCTCAAAGAACTTGGCAAGGAAACCGCCACCGTTGAAGAAACCTCGAGAGAAGAGGAATGCAGGCAAGTACTGTGATTTTCATGAAGATATAGGTCATACGACAGAGGACTGTATCGACTTGAAAAGAGATATCGACGTTTGCATCCAGGAAGGAAAGCTAGACAAAATTGTTGACAGATCTCGGTATGATGGGCCCAGGGGGCGTGGAGACTATAAGAGAAAGAACTCTGATCAAGATAGGAATCGAGGCCGAGACGCCCAAAGACGAAGAGATCGATCACCTCAGAGGAACCGATCTCCAGGTCGGGATGGAAACAACAGAGATAATTTTGGTCGAGACAGATATGAAGATAATCGACCAGTGAAATATGTTAATACGATCTTCGGTCCTGGCGTGAGTGATAAAGACCAGACCTGTGAAGAGCCAGCTAGTAGCTCGAGAGAGCGCAAGCTGCTCAGATTCACGACAGAAGTCGGATACGGCCCTCGCGATGATATCCCAAAGTCTAGGAGTCATAGCGAAGGATTAGTTATCGAGGCCGTGATTAGCCGAGCCCGTGTATCGAGAGTATGTATCGATAATGGGAGTGCAGTGAATATTATATATTACTCGGCATTTCAGGCGATGAAGTTGAAAGAGAAAGACTTGGCTCCCATAGCATCCCCTCTGTTTGGATTTACTAGGCAAACAGTTCATCCTATGGGCTCGATAAAGTTACTCACGACAGTTGGCGACGGAGAAAAAGGAAGAACACTTGAGTTAAGCTATGTGGTGGTCAAAGCTCCTTCTGCTTATAATGTTATCTTGGGACGACCAGCTCTCTTCGATCTTCGAGCTATCATATCGACTTTTCATAATAGCATGAAGTTCCCAACTAGGAACGGTTCCCACGAAGTAAAATGAGATGTTGAAGTCGCTCGGAGTTGTAACTCGGTCGTCATGAATGGGAAGATGGCGGTTCAACAAGTCTTAGTCGAGGAACTGATTCAGAGTGGAGCCCAGATAGTGAAGGAGGTATTCTATCCAGAGTGGCTTGCTAATCCGGTATTAGTCAAGAAAATTGACCCGATGGCGCTTGGCGTCGACATGTGCGTGGACTTCTACATAGTGAAGACTTGAACAAAGCATGCCCGAAAGACTCATATCCGCCCATATCCGCCGCCTAAAATTGAAAGGTTAGTAGACTCGACTATAGACTTTGAAGTTTTTGGTTTTTTAGACGCGTATAAAGGATATCATCAAATCCTGATGGACCCTCGAGACGCGGAGAAAACAGCGTTTATCACGGAATTCGGCACCTTCTGCTATGTGACCATGCCATTCGGATTAAAGAATGCGGGGCAACGTACCGCAGGGCGATCAATAAGATCTTTGCAAAGCAAATTGGTAGGTGTATGGAGGTTTATGTAGACGACCTGCTTATTAAGAGTCGATCTATGAGTCAGTACTTGGTCGATGCTCGAGAGGTTTTTGAAGTGTTGAGGGAGACGCAAATGAGGTTGAACCCAAAGAAATGTACTTTGGAGTCAGGTCGGGTAAGTTCTTGGGCTATATGATTTCGAAGGACGGGATTCGAGCGAACCCGGACAAGATCGACACTCTGAAGAATATGCCCGCACCCAGGAACATAAAGGAAGTACAAAGGCTCACTGGCCGAATGGCCGCTCTCAACAGATTCCTATCGAGATCCGCCCAGCGTGCACTACCATTCTTCAAGATACTTCGCAAGACCAGTCCTTTCCATTGGGATGATACCTGTCAGACAGCCTTTGAAGATTTGAAAGCCTATTTGTCAGAGTTACCCACCCTCACTTCACCTCGAGAAGGGGAGAAGTTGTTGGTTTATTTGGCCGTGTGCGAGGAGGCAGTGAGTGCGGTCCTAGTCGAGAGAAGGGGTACATGGCCAGTGCCAATTTATTTTGTCGCAAGGCATTGCACGGTCCCGAAATCCGCTACTCACCACCGAAAAGTTAGCATTATCCCTGGTTCACGCCTCGAGAAAGTTGAGGCCCTATTTTCATGCTCATCCTATTGCGGTAGTCACAGACCAACCTTTAAAGCAGATTTTGGCGAAGCCCGACACCTCAGGTCGATTGGCGAAATGGGTGATAGAAATGGCCCAGTACGACATCGAGTTCGTTCCTCGAACTACGATAAAAGCACAGACTTTAGCGGATTTTTTAGCGGAAGGGATCTCCATCCAGCTCGGCCAGGAGAAGGAAGGTCCAGAAGAAAAATGGACTCTCCAAGTCGATGGAGCATCGAGCAAGGAAGGGGCAGGAGCAGGGCTCCTTCTAGTAAGCCCGAAAGGCGAAGAATTCCCATACGCTCTTCGATTCAACTTTAAAGCAACGAACAATGAGGCCGAGTATGAAGCTATGATAACTGGTCTGAAACTTGCTTTGAAGCTGGGTGTCGAGGATTTGCTGGTATACATCGATTCGCAATTGGTGGTAAACCACGTGAAAGGGGAGTATGAGGCTAAGGAAGAGACTATGAAAAATTACTTAGCAGTTGTCCAGGGTCTCATACCTAAGTTCAAGACGGTTCAATTTGAACAGATTCCTCGAAGTCAGAACAAAAGAGCCGATGCCCTCTCAAAGCTGGCATCGAACTTTATGTCTAGTAAGAAGGTTCTAGTCGAGTTGTTGACCGAAAGGAGTTACATCGAGACGAGAGGGCCCGGCCGATCATTCAGCAGGCCACCTGGATGGACTCAATCGCCTTCTACCTCAAAGACGGAATTCTACCATCGACAAGATACAAGCTAGAAAAATTCGACTCCAATCGGCTAGATATGCGTTCTTCGACGACATTCTCTATCGGAAGTGTTTCGTGAGTCCATGGTTGAGATGTGTTTCAGAGAGTGAAGGCGAATACCTCTTAGTAGAGATTCATAGAGGAGTCTGTGGGAATCACTGTGGGGCCCGAATGCTAGCCCGAAAATGCAAGTTAGCTGGGTATTTTTGGCCGTCGATGCAACGAGATGCAAATAAACTTGTCCAGAAATGCAACTCTTGTCAGATTCATGATAATATTTCTCATCAACAAGCACAAGACATGAATATCATCTCGTCAGCATGGCCTTTCGATCAGTGGGGAGTCGACATTGTCGGACCTCTACCCCGAGCCCCGGGAAATCTCAAGTTCGTGGTCGTTGTTGTTGACTACTTCACGAAATGGGTGGAAGCTAAGGCTTTGCCTGATATCCGAGCTGCAACCATCAAAAAATTTCTGTGGGTCGATATTCTATGTAGGTATGGAATTCCGAAGGCTCTGATCTCGGATAATGGAACTCAGTTCGAGGATCGGAAAGTTAGAGAATGGTGCAGCGAATATCATATCGACCAGCGATTCACCTCAGTGGCTCACCCGCAGGCAAACGGTCAAGTTGAGCAAACTAATCGACAGATCAAGCTGGGATTAAAGAAGAGACTAGAGGCAGAAGGTCGAGATTGGGCAATGCAGCTCCCGAGCATCCTATGGTCGTATAGGACAGCTCCTAATTCATCAACAGGAGAAACTCATTTCTCTTTGGTATATGGTTGCGAAGCGGTGATACCCGCCGAGATCGGTGTTCCTTCTCCTCGAGTTCTGGCTTACAGTGTTGAGACAAATGATCCCGAACTCCGACAGGAAAAGGATAATGTTGAGGAGCGAAGAGAGGTAGCCTCAGCCCGAATGGCAAGGTATAAGCAGAAAATTTCTCGCACTACAACTCGAGGGTCGACATAGATACTTCAAGGTCGGAGATCCGGTTCGAGAAAAGAATGAAGCGAGTCGACAGAAGTGGTCGGAAAATTGACTCCGAATTGGGAAGGCCCGTATCGATATTGAAGGTTCACCCCAAAGGGCCTTATCAACTTGGTCGAGCGGATGGAACCACGGTCCCTCGACACTGGCACGCCAACAATTTGAGGAAATATTATGTTTGAGATAAGCTTTGATGAACTTGTTTACTTTTCAGTTTTAAATCTTGTAATAAGTCCATGAGACAATTTCATGAGTATTCTAATAAGCTTGCGTCTTCTCAAAATGTTTTCTGTGTTTGTTGAGATTTATAGCCGTACAAGTCCAATGTGATAAAAATGTTAAGGCAAAACAAGCTTGTCGACGAGAAGAGAGATCCGCAGGTCGGACATCTCGATAAAGCCAAAAGCAAAGTTAGCCTAATGGGCAACAAATGCAAAGGCTCAATGACGGTTCGCAGGGTCGGGCCACAGGTCCAAGCTAAAAGCCGAACGAGCCAAAGTGGCAAACGAGGCTAAAGCAAAGGACGGTTCGCATGGTCGGGCCAAATGTCCCGCCGAAAGCCGAATGAGCCTAAGAGGCAAAAGAGGCCGGACAAAGGACGGTTCGCATAGTCGGGCCACCCGTCCCGCCGATGGTCGAAAAAGCCTAAGTAGCAAAAAAAGACCAAGGCCAGGGACAGTTCACATTAAAGTGCTTAGCCTAAGGCAAAATAAGCCTAAGGGGCAAAAAGATAAGGCAAGCGAGTCGACCTCAAGTGCAATAAGAACCAAAGGTTCATAGTACACTTGGGGGCAACACAATATCAACAAAGCGAACAGCAAATAAAACGAATAGCGAACAGGGCCAAAGGCTCGATAAGCGAAATACGAGTAGAGCCAAAGGCTCGACAAGAAGAAGACTGCAACACATCAAAGAAACAAGCAAAACAACAAGAAAGAAAAATCAAATTTCAAAAGCAAGTCAAATTCAAAATAAAGTTATTACAAAACAGGGCCAGGTCGAAAAGACCAGCCAAAGTTAAAATAAATGTTATTACAGATCCAAGTTCAGAATAACAAATCAACAAAAGATTTAAAAAAGACAATAATCAAGGGTTGGCTTCAGGAGTCGGCTCAGGATTGGCGGAGCTCGGATCGACAGCGATCGGATCAGCAGCTGGGGCAGAAGTAGAAGGACCGTACTTCATGGCCAAAGACTCTCATTGCTGGAACTCTTCCATGTACCGATCGTATAGTTCCTCCGAGTCAGGATTGTAAAATATCGGCGTCTCGAGGGTCGACACGTCGAGTCCCGGGATGATGGCCTTCACTTGATCAACGGCCAGAGTATAGCCACCCATCATCGAGGCGCGCATGATCACCTCTAGATCAGCGTCAAGGTTAGCTGATTTTCGATACTCTGCAATCGCATCGGTTGCTGCCGTCTCGAGTCGCGCGTGCGCCTGATCCAGTTCAGCTCGTAGCGCATCTCTGTCCTCCCGAGCCGTCACGGCGTCTTTTAGTGCAGCCTTGTGCCACCCTTGTACCTTCTCATAATCTTGAGCCAGCCTGAGCAGCTCTTTGCCCTGATCTTGCCTCTCAGCCCGCAGTCGAGTCAGCTCCTTCTCGGCGCATCGATTTTGCCTCGGCCGCCACCGCTTATCTTGCAACTTTTGGCACTCGGCAACCGACTCACGCTTTAACTCCTCAAATTGAATATCCATGGCGGAGATGGCGGCCTTCTTGGCAACGAGATCCCGCAACAAACTTGCCATTTTCGTTGCGCGATCATCCGCCGACTCTCCCGTCCGGGCCGGCCGTCGGGCGCCTTCTCGGTTGATAATGGTGCTCTACAAAAGATAAAGAGAAGTCGTGGAATGGATAAGGCATGGGCCTCGAGAAAAATTAGGGATTAAAAGAAGACCGTATAATCGACTTACGGGCGATTCAACTTCCGAAGGGCATGACCCAGAGCCTTATCATCTGCACCAGCATAGTCATTGGCGACCCAATCTACATCGACTTCAGGCTCGGTAAAGGTTTCAACAACCTTTTTCTTCTTCGACTGACGGTGCTGTTCCCTTACCAGCTCCGTAACTGTTGGTCTCTTTTTTGTCGATGGCACTTGTTCCTCGACATCGACCTCAACGGCCGGGGTCAGATCGACCAGCTCCTCCTCGTCCTCATCTCGAAGAGAGCCAAAACGAACTGTCAAACTACTGGTAGCCGGAGGTAGTTCAGTCGATCTAGCAGGGACAGACGACTCGACTGCGGCGGGGACTGTTTCAGGTGGAGCGGCACCTCCCTCTCGGGAAGAAGAAGGCGCCCTGACTTCAGGCACAGCCAACTCAGAGGTAGCCCGACCCCCAGTAGATGGAGCAGCCACGACTGCCGACCCAGGAATGCGTGTGGGATCAGTGACTTTAGTGAACCTGCCCACTGCAAAAATGAAGGGAAAAAGTTAGTTTTAATCAACAAACGAAAAGTCGCCAAACTTGACAAATAGCAGAAGTGAACGAATAAGAAAGTTTCCTACGGTTCTCGTGATCTTGGCAATGAAGGCCGACGTAGGGGATCGGCCCCGCTTCCTCTAGATGGGCTAGATCGTACAGGAGACTTAAATCTCGAGTGACCACCTCGAAATTATGTCTGCCCAGTGTCCGAGCCTCCTCTGGAATAGGAGTATTTCCCCACTTATCCTTCTTTGAGCCCCTTGATCTCCATTGACCTATGTAGGGGTTCTCTAGACCATGTCGAAGGAAGAAGAACCGAGGCTTCCACTCCCCATGAGAAGAAGGCCCTTTGGTCACGAACTCGTGTCGGTTCGCCCTTCTCTGAAAAGTATACCACAGCTTGTCCGGTGTGGAAGAGATCTGGTAGTAGTATCGAAATAGAGGTACCGAGAAGCAGACCCCAGCCACTCGACAAGCGAGGATGAACCCCATCATAGTCCTAACGGCATTCGGGGCGATCTGGGAGATGCTGATCTCGTAGTGTTCGAGGATCGCAAGAACAGCCGGGCAAATTGGAAATCTCAATCCACTTGCAAGTTGATTCTCATAGACGGCACAGAATCCCTCTGGGGGCTCGTCAACAAATTTATGAAGGCCGGAAGGAAGACGAACCTCAAACGGGGGATTGATGATATTATACTTATGGCAGAGCCTGGAAACCTCCTCAGAAGAAATTGACCTGAGGCATCCTTTGGCACCCTTCCCATCCATCCTAGTCACTAATTTCTTGGGTTGATGGGGCACAGGAGGGGAGGAAGCCGTAGGCTCGCCGGAGTCTTGCCGGGGAAGATGACTAGAGGTAGTAGGTGCCGGAGATTGATTATGAACTGGCGTTTCACTACCCCTGTCTGATTCAGTAGCACTACTACTTTGGGACATGGGTAATTTAAAGACAAGATGAAGAATGCAAAGAAAAAGAAAGAAGCTTACTTGGTGTTGGAAACTGGGAGTTTATGAGGAAAGTAGCAAATTGGCTCTGCTGCAACTTCTGTCTCTCTTCTTTATATGCTAGCAAATACTCAAAATAATCTGAAAAGACGCGAGTGATGGGGAGTTATAACCCCTATAAATCACGAGAATCAAGGCAGTGACGCGTTATGATTTACAGAATTCGAAGCGTTTTGTATGCCAGATATCGCGCTACGTGTCAATAAGCAGTTAGGTTTGTAAAGTGGCGGGCTTTTTCCCGCCCAGAGAATAACCCAACTCGAAGACGATTCAGGTGACAGACTCGACCTCGGACAACGGAAGTCGCCTCTCTCAAGTCTGGGGGGCTTATGACGATACCGGGTTTCACCCCCTCCACGTGTCGTCTATCGATTGGTCCTGAAACAATATCATGGATAAAACAGCAAGGTAATCATGTCGATGCCCAGGCTCGAGGCTAGGGCCATCTAGTAGACGCCAGGCTACGACGATCGACTATCGAGCAGTGTGAGACGACGAGTCCATAAGGACAGAGTCCACACCAGCTAGCAATGTAGGACAACGAGTCTAGAGTCGATCACCGTAGGTCGGAAGTATCGACTCGAGGACAGGGTCCACACCAGCTGTCCAAGCCCATTAACAGCGATAGCTTGGGCAAGGGTTTAAGGCCCATTAAAGGGTAAAGATGACAATGACATAAGCCGACTTAACCTTAGGGTTTAGGCAAGTATTGTCATTATAAATACCCCAATCCAGGAACTACGTAAGGCTTGATTCCTGGAATATAACAGGATACGTAGGCAATCTAAGATACAGTCTTAGACTCAGCCGCAATACCAAAATCCACCACCACGTTCTTTTGGGCATTAGGGTTCTTGAGTATTCTTCATTAGATTCATATTAGGGCCCGATTATTAAGGTGACATAATTTGTCATCGTCAATGTAAGTCATTGGTTTAATTAGAGAATGTAAACAATAAGGTAATATGTGCATGCATCATGCATGTTTTGTAATAGTATTTGATATCATTCGTTTATGATTTCAATGATTTATTCTATTAATCAATGTTAATATTTCGTAGAATTGATTAAGTATATAAATATTAAAAGAAAATATCGAAGATTCTATTTGATAGTGATTGAAGCAATTAGGTAAAGTAATAATTAAACGTGATTGGAGTATAATAAATTAAACGTATTATGATGGAAAAATCAAATAAATCCGTGACATAAATGTTTTTTTCCCTTCTTCTTAATAATAATAATATACCCCTAAAAAAAAATAAAAAATAATATATATAAATAAAAAAATAATTTAAAAAAACTTTTCGTCCTTTCAATTTGTGGTATAAATAAGACCTCATCGGTCCTCGAGTATTCACTTTTTTTATTCTGCAAACAAAAAAGCCCTAAACTTTTTTTCTCCAGTTTTAAACTATAACAATCTTCCAATGGCCATATCATACAACTTCTTGCATCGTTTCCTCCTTACAACTCTCTTCCTTACTTTAATCTTCAATTATTCCGCCGCCTTCAGACCTTTAAATATCGAAAATCCCATTCCTAATTTAGCTCTCCACATCGCCGGGAAAGATGCAGACTCTGCCGTTGCTGCCATGGGCGAGAAGTTGGACACGAAAAAGGTTGCTGCACTGAAGCCGAGAGGAGGAGGAAGACATGGGGCTCTGGTGCTTAATATGTTGCCGAAAGGAATATCACCGCCGTCGAGCCCGAGCAAAATAGGCCATGCCATTGGTCAAAACGTCATCAATGATTAAAGATTACGTCAGCTTCCATGAATATGTTGCTAGGTTAAATAGCTTTTTTAATCTAGTGCTTTCAAAAACGGCAATTAAGAAGAAAAAAAATCATGAATTATACTGTATGTTTTTGTTGGGAAATTTATGTTATGCGTTCGATCTGTGGTAACGGCAGTAGTGATTATTTTATGAATAAAAATATATAAATATTTGTATTTGTTTTTATTTGCTTTGCATGTCATTAATTATATGTTTTTTTCTTTTTCTGTTTTTGTTATTTTATTTGCAGAAGTGTTGTTATATGTCGTAATCTTTTAGGGCTTTGAAATTATTGATGTGTAGACATTAGGGGCTTTGAAACAGAATGGGGTCGCCGGTCGTATATAAAATAATGATTAATTATAGAAATAGGGTTTAATTAAGTTAACAGATTGGATCCGATCTAATAATGGTTATAGAAATTTAGGGTTTAAGTTTTTGTGGTGTTTGAACTAAAACTGACCACAATACATTTATAAAATCTTTTTTTTCGCTTTTTTTTTCACCCTAAAAAAAAATTTGCTTTTTTATTAAAGAAAAACTTATATAGTAGTACAATACAATTTACTAAGTTATCAATACCCTACTATAATAAAATACAATTTACTCAGAATTAATTCTACTATATTATAATTAAGCCATTATTAACAATCTACTACATTCGTCCTATAAAAAATGTCTATTTTTTAAAATGAATTGTCTAATAAAAAGTGTCAATTCAGAAAATCAATACATTATTTAATGTATTTTTTTTCAAACATACTCCTAGCATAACATATAATGTTTTTATAATCATTTCATATTTCAAAAGAGCCTTTATTATGTGATAGGGGTATATATGTCCATTACTACTTAAAATACAACATATTAATTATTTTCTTATGTGCACCACAAAAAGTGGACACTTTTTATGGGACGGAGGTAGTACATATTTACTTCTCAAATCAATTTATATTATGAGAAAGGTTTTATTTTTGAGAGGTAAAGAAACTTTTTATTAATTAATCAAATCTGCAAGACATGCACAGAGAACAATGTTTTGAGGCTGAGTGCCCCAATAGACTACTCAATGACTAGAAGTAGCAAGCCTAGCTAACAAATGCGCCGGGACATTCCCGGTTCACCGAATAAAGGATAAGTGCACCAAAGGGAACAAGGAAGCCGAGCTCTGACAGCCCTGCCAAAGACAACCTAAAGGGAAATAATCCTCCACTCCTCCTCCATGCAAGGGAGAATCTGCACACAGGGCAAACAATCATTTTCCACTACTGGCCTCGTCAGTCCCAGTCTATGTCCTCCACTAGCCCCATTAGAATTGCGCGCATCTCTAGCAGAACTACCTCAATGCCCGGGTCCAAATGGAATGAATAAGCCGCCAGGATGACACCCTGATGATACCGAAAAACAAGCCCTACTCCCGAGGCTGATACAGGGCCGAAGCGTCCACGTTATATTTAACCTCCCCAATCTCCGGGGCCCTCCACCGGTCTGGATACACCGGGCCTTCAGTGTGCCGAGCCATATGCCAAGCATCCCTAAACTCCCAGGCTACCGAAAGTGCCGTAGAACAAATCCGGGAGATGTAAATCGGCTAGCCATTAAATCAAGTTATTAAACTCGTTCACATGAGAGTGCGAGAATAAAAATTTCCTATAAGTATATTTTGCGGTAAAACATTTACTAATCTATTCACACACAATACCCTCCAATATATATCATTGTTTCTAAAATGATTCCCTTTCAAAAACAAAATCTAAAATGATTCGCCACATTAAGTTAATTAAGGCAATTTAGTTAAAAAAGAGACATGTATTATTCATGCAATTTTCATACACCCCACCCCCCTCATCCCCCACCCAATCTTCCCCGGGTCTTTACAATTTCTCTTCCTAGAATAATTTCGGTTATTTATAAAAAAAAGGGGCAAATTTCCAAAATGACACATATTAGACTTAATTAGGCAAATAGGACATTACGAAATTTTATATGGTTATAAAGACACAATTAGTACATAGACCAAACTATCCATAATTTTGTTTTTTTAATGTTATATTTTTATTTTTATTCTGGACGTAAAAAGAGTTTTTATTTATTTTTTATTTTTTATTCTGGACGAAAAAAGAGTTTTTTTTTATAAATATATTCTGGACGTACAAAGAGATTTTTTTTTTTTTTTTTTTGGACGCTAAAAATGTTTTTTTTTCGGTGACTACCTCGATGCATTGACCACCGTGATGCAGTGACACACCCGATGCAGAGACGCTGCGATGCAAAGACGCATCGATGAAGTGACACCGCGATGCATTGACCATCCCAAGTCCATTGACTACCCCGATGCAGTGGCCACCCCCGATGCAGTGACCACCCCCGATGCCGTGACCACCGCGATGCCGTGACACCACGATGCAGTGATCACCCCCGATGCATTGACACCACGTTGTAGTGACCATCGCGGTGCATTCACCACCGCGATTCATTGACTACCGCGTTGCATTGACCACCACGATACAGTAACCATCCCGATGCAGTGACCACCTCCGATGCAGTGACAATCACGATGTATTGACCACCCCCGATCCATTGACCACCACGATGCAGTGACCACCCCCGATGCAGAGACACCACGATGCAGAGACACTACGATGTATTCACCACCGCGATACAGTGACCACATCCGATGCAATGTCCTTGCATTGACCACCCTCGATCTATTGACCACCGCAATGCAATGGCCACCCCGATGCAGAGACACCACGATGCAGAGACACCGCGATGAAGTGACCACCCTCGATGCAGATACACCGCGATGCAGAGACACCGTGATGCATTGACCACCCCCGATGCATCACTGTGTCTCTTTAGCGTCCAGGAAAAAAAAAACTTTTTTAGCTTCCAAGAAAAAGAAATTAAGGATAGTTTTGTCTAGTTACTAATTTTATGTCCTTATAAACAAATAAGATTCCTTAGTGTCCTAAGTTCCTATTAAGTACTCAAACTAGTCCTTATAAACAAATACCCATAAAAAAATGTTCTATTTTATACTAACTAAAGGTGGTACATACAACCAAAATGATAAATTTAAAACAATGTACATCTGAAAACACGTTTTTTATATTGTTAGGATAGTATTATTATTGGGGTGGTCACTGCACCACGATGGTCACGACATGGTATCACGGTGTGGATTGTCATGCTTTGACACTATTGAGGTTTTCCTTAGCCATGGGGCGATTATGCGGTAGTGATTGGGTGTGATACTGAAGCATGCGGAGTATACATGTTTGGTCGTCCGGGAATCGCGTACCCTAATAGTAGGGGTGAATATCTGAAAGGGCCTTCTTATAAGGAATGTCTTACTCTCATGAATCTTTGCTAAATGGAAGTAAATGAGTTACTTCGAGAGAGCATGATGTCCAGAGTATAAGATGCGGTCGTTAATGCTTGACACTCGACGTACGACAATATGGATATTATTACAACGATAGGATTCTATTTGCACGCTAACCGAGCACATGAAAGGTAGTAGTCATTACGTATTGACTCTTCCGATGATTGGGGGTCATGGACGTGTTGTTAGACGTTATCCATGATCGTTAGAAGTTATCCGTGATCGTTAGAAGTGAAAGGAATTTTCGTAATTGCGCCTTATGTCTACGGCCAACATATTCGGAAGCCTATCGGGTCACACACATATAAACATCAAGTCGGATTAAAATGTGGTTATAGTTGATAACCAAATAATGAAAGAATTTATCTCATACTATAAAGGTTATAGTGGTAAATTAATATGGTGATATTTATTTATTATGAATAAATATAATACAAGATATTAATTATGTTGATTAATTAAATATGTATATAGATACATATATTTCGAAGTATATATATGTATATATGATATACATGTATTTTATGAATTAATAATCATAGTATTATATTAATCATGTCGACTAATTAGATATATATGTGCATATATATGGTCCGCATGTTTTTGTGTATGTTGATACACAAAATCTTGCAAGATTAGTCAATTACGGCATTATATTATATATATTAATATTAGATAGGGCCAAAGACCCAAAAGTATACAAAACGGACTTATTGGACTTATAAGGACAAAAAGGAATCTGTTGGACTTATAAGGACACAAATTAGATAGATAGACTCAAATACCCTTAATGAAGAGAAAAAAAAAAAAAAAAAGGGGGAAGAAGAGGCGCTGTTCATGTTAGGTGTTTTTTGTTTTTTGTTTTTTTGTTTTTTCCGCACTGTTCATGTTTTTTTTTTTTTTTTTTTTTTTTTTTTTTTTAGGTTTTTTTTTTCAGACGATGTTCAGGTTTTTTTTTTTTTTAACCGATGTATTGACCATCGCGATACAATGACCACCCCCGATATATTGACCACCGCGATTCAATGACCACCACGACGCATTGACCACCACGATGCAATGACCACCTCGATGCATTGAACATCCTGATTCATTGACCACCGCGACGCCCGATGCGATGACCATCGCGATGAAGAGACACCGCGATGAAGTGACACCGCGATGTAGAGAAACGGCGATGAAACGACACCGTGATGCAGAGACACCACAATGAAGTGACACCGCGATGCAGAGACACTGTGATGCAGAGACGCCGCATTGCAGAGACACCTCGATGAAGTGATACATCGACGTAGTGACCACCCGCGATGCAGAGACGCCTCAATGAAGTGACACCGCGATGCATTGACCACGCCAGATCCATTGATCACCTCGATACCGTGACCACCTCCGATGCAGTGACCAACCCAGATGCAGAGACACCGCGATGTAGTGACCACCCTCGATGCAGAGACATCACGATGTTATTACATTTGACGATGCAGAGACATCGCGATGCAGAGACACCGGGATGAAGTGACACCGCATTGCAGAGACACCATGATGAAGTGACACCGCAATGTAGAGACGCCGCATTGCAGAGACATTGCGATGTTATAACATTTGACGATGCAGAGACACCGCAATGCAGAGACACCATATTGTAGAGACACCACGATGAAATGACACCGCAATGCAGAGACACTGCGATGCAGAGACACCGCGATGAAGTGACAACGCGATGCAAAGACACCGAAATGAAGTGACACCGCATTGCAGAGACACCGCGATGAAGTGACACCGTGATAAGTGACACCGCAATGCAGAGACACCGCGATGAAGTGACACCGCGATGCAGTGACCACCCCCGATGCAGAGACACCTCGATGAAGTGACACCGCATTGCATTGACACCGTAATGACGTCTTATTGTATCGGTGTATGCAGTGACGTCTTATTGTATTGATTTATTCGGTGACGTCAATGTCACTTCATTAATTGTCTAATGTATACAGTGACATCAATGTCACTTCATTAGTTGTCTAATGTATGCAGTGACATCTGCAGTGACATCAATGTCACTTCATTAATAGATAGGGTTAATTCCTTAAAAGTATAGTTTTTTATACTTATTAGCCTCATAAGGACATAAGTATAGGGTTAAAGGACTTTAGACAATACACACTTGATAGAAACCAGATTACTTGTCGAAAGTCTAGGAAATTATTTCTTATTCATGCATTACAGCCACAGGATAATTTTTTTTTTCTTTTGAAAGGGACAGCCACAGGATTTGCTCAGGCTGCTTTAAATAATGCCCAGTTCTCTTTAAATCATATTATTTCTCATGTCCTGATTCTATACAGATCCTTAGAAAAAAATTAGACGATTTAAATAACAAAAACATGAGTTTCCTGAAACATCTTGTGATACATACAACTTCCGACTCGGTTCAAACTTAGGTCAATCAATCAATAAAATTGACTCGGGGTTATTACACACCTCAAGAACACAATCCATCTTCTGTTGATCACAAGTCATTGATACTAGTAGAAGCAATAAATGCATGAAAGACAATCTTGTGTATTTAAAACGATAAAGCATGTTTGGAATTCGGTACATTAGCTAAGACACAAATAGTATTCTAAAAAAACAAAAGAAAAATAAATAAATAAACGGGGAGGGGAGGGGAGGGATGAGGAAGACGAAAAAGAAATTCCACAAAATGCGATCGATATTCAACCATTAATACCAACTTTATAGAGGAAAAAAAAACCTGTACAAGAATACTACTACGATGCAGTTTTTGCTATAAAAAAATCAAAGAATCCTTTGCTTACTACTGTACTATCTGACTATGAAAGAACATCCCCTAACGGTCTCGGGTGAGGAGGTAACGGTTCATTTCTAGCCTTAGGTGCAGGTTATTGATGACTTGTGCAGTTCCAATAACATTTCGAACCCTGCATTTCTCTAGATGCAACAGGACACACAAGGTTGATTGTTGAATCCAGTGTTAATCCTTTGCTCAATGTTGCGACTATGGAAAAACATCCCCTGCCAACGAATGCGGTCCTGTGGGTGAGGAAACTCTTCATTTCTTGCCTTTGGTGCAGGTTTTGACGAGTTCCGGAGTTCCAAAACATACCGAATCCCGAGAGTATCATCTCCGTGAGCATGCACATGGAACAGCACAAGTTTGGTGACTTTGATGACTTCAAGTGCTGGCCTTTGGGTTGGGGTACAGGTTGAGAGTTTCATCTCCAGATGAATAGCACAATGTTGTTTGTTTGCTAAATCCAGAAAGTCCTTTGGTAAAAACATCCCCTCCCATAAGTAATATCACTCAACGAATGCGGTTCAGGTGAGGAAATGGTTCACTGTTTGCCTGCTCATGATCATGCTTGCCCTCATATGTAGTAATGAAATGCCTCTCATAAACCAATAAAACCTCATAACCGGCCACTACGAAAAAAAAAAAGGGGAAAAATCTAACCTTGGGTAAGAACTTCCCTTAACAATTTTCTGTCCATACTTCCGCCACTTAAATCCATCATCCAAAAGATCAACTTCACTTCGAGTCGAACTACTATTTTTGGTTCGGTGTATGTCTTCAATGGTGGAGTAGATACACGTTCACCAAACTCGGTGTTCCCGCACATATCGAAAAAGTCCATTGAAAATGAAGAACTTACAAACAAAAAAACGTGCCTAAACTCATTAAACGAAAACGGGGATCAATCCTTTATTTTTCCCTTTTTGATTCACTTGGATTTCGATTGATCGGACATAGAAGCTAAAAAAAGTCATTACCTTTTCTAGCATTTGGTTCATCATCATAGTTATCCTCATCTATAACTACGGCGGAGTCTTCGGTTTCATCGTGCTCGCCGTTGATAGAAAACTTTGTACACCAGGTACTTGATGAGCAGGTAACTCCTGCTTTACTAAGTGTGAGTGATAATTATGATCTTCATCTAATATTTCCATCTGATTTTGTCCAATCCCGAGTCCAGCGTGTTTTTTCGTGCTGGCCTTTGGTAGATCTAGAAGATGCTTAACCTTCTTCAGATTCTCTGCAGCACCCAAACAAAAATCCGTCATTGATAAACACTGTTGCTTGAATTGGCTTGATTCAAAAGCACCCGATTCGGTTATCTACGTAAGTTTCGGGAGCTTAGCACGCAAGGCTCAACTCCATGAGATTGCTCTTGGGTTAGAATCTTCCGGCCATTATTTCATATGGGTCATCGGAAAAATTCTAGATGAAAACGACGGCGGCGGCAAGAGTATTTTACCAGATGGATTCGAAGAGAAATTGGAAAAGGAGAAGAAATGACTGATAATTAAAGGAGGGTAAATTAGGTAAGCTGAATAAAATGTGTCCTTATAAGTCCAACAGATTCGTTTATGTCCTTATGGGGCTAATAAGTATAAAAAACTATACTTTTAAGTAATTAACCCTATTAGATATTAATGTGTATAGATTTACACATATTTGTAAATTGATTTATGGTAATATGATAAAGATGATCAATATTAGATATTGACAATATCTTAGATTTATTTAATATAAAATATTAAATTAAATGAGATAAATCAATCAAATGTATTTTCCTTATTTTATTAGGAAAATGTTTTCTTTCTCCTCGATCTACTAGGAAGCTTCTCCCAATCAGATTGGGATAATAAAAGGGCACCCCATACTCTATATAAATGAGGGATTGGCTAGTTCTTTTGTACATCATAATTCCAAGAGCTAATTGCTCTTGTGAAAAATAAGAGAGCTTCTTAGAGAGAGATTATAGAGAGAGAAAAGGTTGACCTAGCAGTCGAGTTTTTCTAGTAGCAATCCTTGGCGGGATTCCGGCGAGGTGCTCATGTGGATTACTGGTAGAGGCCGGACACGTGGACGGCTCGTGCACATCTGCTCCTACCGGACGGTCAAAGCGTCGACCTTTTAGATCGACCAATGTAGTATTACTGTCCCCTCTCTTATATTATTATTGTTTAAACAAAGTCGATCCTGGATCGGGAAATCAATTTTTTGAAATTCCGCTGCGCTACTCGATTGATTTCCTTACAGGTGGGGCCCAGGTGGTTCGGAGTATTTTGCGTCGTTACGAGGTTCTATCGGGACAGTTTATTAATGCGCACAAATCAAGCTTAATCTTTAGTAAACGGGTTGCGGATTTTGATAGGGTGGATGTTAATCCGGATTTTGGGCATGCCGCTTGGCATTGGTACTGGGAAGTATCTTGGGCATCCTTTCATGACAGGCCGGTCCAAGCAGCATGTGTTCCAATACAATGAGGATCGTGTGTAGAAAAAATTAAGCAGATGGAAAGATAAGTTTTTGTCGCAGGCAGCCAGAGAGTTTCTTCTTAAGAGTGTTGCAAGCAATTCCCACATTTGTGATGCAGTGCTTCCTCATTCCTCAGACCCTGATAGATACGATAAAGGCTATGTTCGGCGGATTTTCTAGGGTGGTATGAAGGATAAACAAAAGATCCATTGGTGGAAGTGGGAGGTGTGCACGATGCCTAAGGATATGGGAGGGCTTAGATTCCAGGACCTCAAATGTTTTAATATTTTCTAGCAAAGCAGGTACTTAAAATGCTGCACACTCTTTGTTAGGAAATCTACGTGGGAACGCAGCGGAATTTAAAATTTGATTTCCTTTTAACCAAGATCGACTTCGTTTAAGCAATAAACAAATAAGTAGTAAACGAAAAGGTTACCTTGGATTATCTAAAAGATCGAAGCTTTATCGTTTACGAAGGAGTAGTGGTGCACGGAGCCGCCAAAGCGTTCGGTCTCTACCACTAGTCCACACGAACAACCCGCCGGAATCCACCATTGGATTGCTACCGGAAAAAGTCAGCTGCTAGGCGCCTTTTTCTTTCTCCAAAAACTCTCTCTAGAATCTCTCTTTTTATCTCACTAAAATATTGCTAGAATATTTTGTTGTAAAAGAGTTGGCCCAACTCCCCTTTTATAGATGGGACGCCATATCTCATTCCCAATTTGATTGGGAAAATTTCTTAATGGAGAGAGGAGAAAGAAAACTAATTTCCAATAAAATAAGGAAAATATATATTCTAGATTTATCTCATTAATATTTAATATCTTATATTAAATATTTTGCCAGATATATATTATCAATATCTAATATTGAATACATCTTTATTATATTACCATAAATCAATTTACACATGTGTATATATCACATATATATATTACACATATATCTTCCAAAAAAAATATATTACACATATAAATGTATATATATTAATATCCAAATATTAATACATAATATAATATCATCATCAACTAATTAGCAAAGAAAAACCCACGTATGTCATACACACATAAATTTTCGGCCATGCATTATATATATATATATATATATATATATATATATATATATATATATATATATATATATATATATATATATATATATATATATATATATATCACTAGATGTATCTTGCCGTGCGTTGCACAAGTGTACATTGTAAGGTTATGTTCGTTTTGATATAGTGTTTGGTTTGTTCGTTTTATGTTTTGAACAAAGAAGAAAAGCGATAATAACTACATTCCTAGAATAGGATAATACACATGCATATATATATTTCATGAGGTGCTAGTGTTCGGATGTTCGTTTTGATATAGTGTTTGGTTTGTTCGTTTTATGTTTTGAACAAAGAAGAAAAGCGATAATAACTACATTCCTAGAATAGGATAATACACATGCATATATATATATATATATATATATATATATATATATATATATATATATATATATATATATATATATATATATATATATATATATATGAGGTGCTAGTGTTCGGAATTTTCTTAGACATTACAGTTTTATAATTCATATATGTCTACAAACAGTTTTTCAAAAGAGGAACATTGTTTGGTGTTGATTAGGAAGGGACTGGATCTTCATAGCAAAAGTTAGATTGTTAATATCTGGCATCTTTTGTGGCATATGCATAGGGTTTCCAAAATTTTGTTGTTATGTAGATTTTTTCTTCTACTTTTTTTTCTTCACAATTGATTGGGGAATTGTAGCTTGATTTTCTTCAGGGGGGGCTTGTCGGTTTCGGTTGGATCTTCCTTCTCTGCTTTTGTAGCATTTTCTGTGCTTGTTCCAGCTGCAGCTTCGTTTGGCCTTTTTCCTTCTTGCTTTTCTGCAATCATTTTATGTATATGTGAGGTTAGTGTATCGTTGTTGCAATGTTCGGGATATCCATTTAATTAGGTACATTAGGTGCGCTTTTATGTAATGTGTTGTGTCACGAGTGGGTATAAAAAGATTACATAGTGATTATTCTTTTTCTGTGATGGTTTAGATTGTTACGCTTTATTGTTACCTGGGGTATTTTCCATTTGTTTTCTGGTCTGAATTTTAGTTGCTGTTAGGTCACCAGTAAGGTCAGAGTGACTCCAATTCTGAACATTGTATCTTGGTCTTTGGTCGGCATACTTCTTTCCTGAGGTTCTGATCTGGGCTCTGATTTCTTTTCCATGCAGTTTCTCATTTGCCATGTGCATCAATCTTTCCATTTCCTGTGGAATAATGCGTCAATATTTACTATGTAGGTTACCTTTACCTTAGAAACTCTGTTGTTATACGATATTTCGTATGTTATGTTATGTTAGTATATGGTATATGGTGTTGTTAATATGTGTGTACCTTAGATTCCATGATATGTAGCCGTGTTGCGGTGTGTTCCAAATAGTTTCTCAAAGACATTTGTCAAACATTGTGGTTGTGATGCTCCTTGTGTCATCTTTCAAGTGTACAACCATTTTGCATCCGTTTTAAATGGAATGATTATTATTTGTTTGGTTTTGCTGTATTGGATGTAGGAGTAGTATCTTGAAGTTGTACAGGGTTACCTAGGCATTGCAATTTCATCTTCATTGCAAGTGTTGCAACGGAATTCTTCATTTGCTTGTGCTTTGGTTGGTTGATGGCATCTCGGACACGTAGCGTAGTGAATTTGCTGAGATATATCTTGGATTGACATTTTGCATATCATGTGGAGGTCCTGTGAGTGCATTATTTATGTTATATTACAGTAAAGAATATTTGTGTTTATATATTGTGGTCGATGGTTAGAGTATGGATTACCATTTATTCCTTCTGTTTGATATATAATTTATATAGTAAGTAGCTATGTATTTTAATATTTATTACCTGGCTATCATCCGTTGTCACCTGTGCCTGTTGTGTACTGCTTGCTTTGTGAGTGTGAGAGGTCATTTGTGTTGTCTTAATTCTTTCTGTCATTGCAAGGGCCTTGATTGTTGCTATGTTGTCCTTCACCCTATTGCCCAATAAATTGTTTGTCAGACCTGTTTGGTCATATGTGTTGTTTGAATAGAGAGTAAGATTTTTTTTCATCTTTACCATTTTTCCATACGCTTCACTTGCGGCATATCAGGTTCTACTGTAACATAGGAAAATGGAACCGTCGAAAGTGAGCCACCTACATCAACAACAGATAGTAAATAGTTATATTATTTAATCAGAATAATTTTTTTGTTATGCATATGATTTTGTATTTGGTTTACCTGAGTATTCTGTGGCTATCAGTCGCCTACATACAATTATAGGCATTGTTTGTCTCTTGTGGTATATGGTAGATGCCTGGTTTGATACAAATTCTGCCCACATTGTTAGTGAATAGGGCTTCATGCTGTTTTGGAAACAGGGGTAACGTTAGATAAATAAAGGAAATACTATTAGAGCATGTACTAATATGAAACCCAAAAAAATTAGGATATTGCTTTGACCGTAGGCAATAAGGACATGTATATTTGGATTGAATTTTCTGGTGAATACATCTGTCTTCTTGTGGTTAAATGTATGCATTTGTGGTGCAGTGTATTTATGGTTGTGGTGTGAAATGTTGCAGGCTTGGTTATTTGGGATGTTTAATGTTATTGTAGCAGTGCTTTGATAATATAAATGTTGTCTTTATACTACTCACTAAATGACAAACAATGCCACCAGCATATTAAATGCAGTCTTAGAAGTTTTTCTATTTAAACTTTGTTGTTAAATATTGTTGTTCAGAACACATTCATTGTCTAATACCTGCAAACATTTTAGTCCCTCTTAGATTTGAAAGACACAAAGTATGGCTTTTGAAAACAACTTCCCAGGAATAATTTATGAAACAGAGGAAGGGATGTATGATGCTTATGCACCACCAATTCCACCTAAATTAGATGGGGATCCAATCATAGAGGCAGATATAGTGAAAGTGGGCACTTATCCTGACAAGGTTGTAAAGAGTTTGGCAGTGGAGCGTGATAGGAAGGGCCAGCAACTGTACGAGAGCAAACAGAATGAAGAAAGTATGTGGAAGAGGATGTATCGCAGTGAGGAAGAACTGAAGCAGCAAAAGGTGACAACAAAGGAGCATATGAGGTTACAATATTTGTGGAAAGAAAGGTGTGCTATGTTGGAGGCTGCACGAGCAGAGACTAATGCTAGCAGTACCACTGAGGAGGTCGGAGAAGAAGATAATGCTGAGTTGCCCAACGGGGATGTTTACTAAAGCTTTTTTCTACTTCTAAAACACAGTTTGTATGGTGGTAAGTGTAGTTTTTTTCTAAATCTATGGAATAAGTGTTGTGTCATGTAACCTTTTTTTATGTTTACCTAAGTGTTTAATTCTGTTTTGGTTTGAGGAAAAAATAAGCGAACTGAAGTACATGTAATCAGAGCAGAGATGAATGATATCAATGCAGCAAATAAAAGGATATGCCTTACTTTTTTTCTGCTGATTTATGGATTGATAATGGATCCTAGATTTTACTGAGGTTTGCTACATATTAGAAGAGGTAGAAAAGGAGTTTATAGGTGATGTTCATTATTAATGCTCATTGATTAACATTTTGGATGTTGCAAGTAAAAGGATAAGTTGTATGTTTTTGTATTCTAATTTATATAGTGACAGTGAACATAGGTCTTTACTAAGGCTTCTTACATATATAGAGAACAACACAAGTAGTATAGAGGTAAGTTTGATGAATAATTCTGAGCTGTTAACATGTAGTAACACCAGATTGTTTAAGGAATATCCAAATTTATGGGCAAAGGAACATAAATCTGGCAGGTATGTATTTTACTCAGGTTTGTTATATAGAAGCAGAATTACAACATCAGTAGTGAGGCTAGGCTGATGATGTATAACATTTATATGATAAAAATTACGATGTTTTATATACGTTATCGACTCTTTTTATATAAAATATAAGAAATTATAACGATAATCTTATAAAATATTAATAGTTATGAATAAATCTAAATACTATAAAAATCTAGTAAAAGTAATAAAAAGTTATAAATTTTGTACCGGGATAATAACCGGAGTGTCGTGTCAGATTTACGGGGGTATTTTTGGCATTTTATTTGCAGATCTTAGGTAAACCAAGACCCCGAGTGACGACACTTTTTGAAGTAAAATCGTATCTTTTGAAGGTAGAAAGGAAGTGCCATGAGATTTAAAGTTCAAGTGGATTAATAGTTCGTGACACCATTATCGAATTATATTTTCGACGAACAAATGGCCCATCAAAAAGGCATTTTCTGAATAAGAGTCCTTCATGGAAGTTATAGATCTTCTCAAGAGCTTTCCAACGCCTCTTGAATTATGTCATTTGGAGATCCAGAGCTCAAGTTATGATTTTATCAAGTTTCGATCAAGTTAAGGAATAAAAAGCTCCCGGATCAATCCGGATTAACCTCGGATCGATCCGAGGAAACTAATGATTATACGGCATGTGATCCTGCAGAGAATAATCTAAGGGATACTATTTTTTATTCCCGGATCGATCCGGCATCACCTCGGATCGATCCGGCCCCGAAATTTCGCCTATAAGAGGAGCGGCCTTGCGGACACATGAGGGGTACCAATATAGTTTCCTAACCTCTTTCTCTTAGAAATAGTATGTATGTATATAGGCCTTATGCCATAAATAAAGTAGTATCGTTATAATGCTCGAGAAAATTATCAGAAGATCAGTGTTGTTGAAGTTGTTGTAACATCCGGAAGAATACAAACTTTCCGATTCAACAATTGTAATCGGGTAAAATTTCTTAAGTATCTATGTTTATTATGTTTGTCTTTTTATAATGTTACTAGGCTAAATCTAATAACTAGCCAAAGTTATGTAATTGTTTTATTTCGATCTTTTCGGTAAAGGAATGCTGTCTAAAGTAAAATTGATTAAAATTGAGTTAATTGAATCTTTTTCTATTCTGTAACGTATTGATAATATTCGGATTGACGTAATTAACCAAGATGAATCGCACCATATAACCTAACGATGAACTGACCAGAGAAGTTATGATATGAGATAAAAGATAGAAAAACCGGAGGGTAAAATTGGCCGTGCGAAAGCGTGACTACGGAATCCTATTTCCTACCCGGGGGCAGATTTGTCTTGGGAAAGATAGATCTTATTAAAATTGTGCTCGAGATCATAATAATGTTAAAATCAACAGTTCAATTGAAACTAAAACCGGAAAGTTAAATCGATCCGCCTGACAACCGGAGCCTTTTGAATAACATCGGCCATATGACAAATGGAATAACCTCTTTTATCCGGGGTAGATTTGTACTCGGTACTGTTCAGACTAACTGAGATTAGCATGGGGCAGTTGTGAAGATTGAACTGATGACAATGACATATGACAATTTCATACGCTCGTGTGAGGAGGAATTGTTAACCTCAGGAGTGCACCGTTTCATTTACTCAATTGGACCTAAAATAAAAGGAAAGATCGAGCACATTCCGTCTACTGAAAAGATCGTATAAATCAATTATATAAACTTTGGCTAGTTCTATAAAATATATTGGTATCTATATATTTATATCTATATATATATTTTACAATTTATGTATATTTATATATATTTATATATCTATATATATTATATTAGAATAACTTTTAAATTACGTATTTATTTTATGTTGAGTAGAATAGTAGTGATATGTGTTATAAAATTGCGGTTTAGATCGAGTTAATAACAGCTCTTTGGTGTTTAACCACACTTAGAAGAATTACCAAGTTCCCTGAGGATTCGACACTCTGACTCACCATACTAGCACTACAGTTTGACCCGATACACTGTCGGTTAAGGACTGATATTAGCACTAGAAAAGGCCACGTCAGCTTTCTGGCGCCGTTGCCGGGGAGCGTCACTAATTTCTTTCTTTTGTGTCTATGGTTACTACTTGTATTAGCTCAAAATTCTCGAGAATAAGTCAACACTTTTCTTATCCCATTTCTATTTTATTTTTCGTTGATACTTACCTTATAGGTAAGTTACTAATTTTTTTTTTATACTACTATCAATTTCGTGTTATTTTCTATTTTCGTTAGTTGATGACCAGAAGTGGTAAGGCCCCACTCGCTCCTTATAAGCCCGACATAAACACTTACGAAAGGCGAGTTAAGAGTAGAGAGTAAACGAGGTCATACTAGTCGGGGAAATCCTGACGAATCATCTTCAAACGGAAATACGAGAATGACTGAAATCAGTGATGAAACACCTGAACAAGGACTAGAACATGCTCTAGGGCATGGACAGAACCCTGTTAACCCTAATAATCAAAATAATAATAATAATAGAAATAATCAAAATCGGAACCAGAACAATCGTAATAACCCACCAAACCCGAGACCTATCTGTGATCAAACTATAAGAAGAAACCAGACTAATAATCCCATTCTTTTACCCAATGAAGGAGCAAACAATTTCGAAATTAAATCTCATCTTTTTGGTTTAATTGACGCAAGAGCCCAATTCCTAGGAGAGGATGATGAAGATCCACATCATCATCTCTATCTTTTTGAAGAACTGTGCAATACAGCCAAAAGTCAAGGTGCTCATAAGGAATTAACAAGGATGACTATGTTTCCTTTTTCTTTAAAAGGACGAGCCCGAGATTGGTTTATGTCTCTCCCACATCACTCACTTACTAGTTGGGAGGAGATTCAAACTGAATTTCTGAAACAATATTTTACTCCTGGACGAAATTTGGAGTTAAAAGTCGAGGTTGCTAACTTTAGACAAGGATCTGAAGAAACGCTCGGGAATGCCTGGGAAAGATTTAAAAAGTTGTTAAGAGCTTGTCCCGACCATGGTTATTCCTTAGATATGCAAATTCAACTTTTTTGTCGTAAATTAAGAAAAGATTCACGTGCTGATGTAGATCATGCATGTGGTGGTTCTTTAATGATGAGTGAAGCTCAAATAGTTTACGATGCTATAGAAAAGATTTCCAAAAATAACATAATGTGGGAAACCGGTTCTAGCACCGTAAAAGTAGCTTTTGCGGAGAATGTACATCTAATACGGAAGTTTTAGCACACTTAGAAAATTTGAGTAGAAAATTTGATGGCCTACAAAACAAAAACCAAAGCTCGAGAGAATAGTACTCCAACTGAGTACTCAAATCAGGATAAAATGCCATTAGGGATTGAAGAACCAACAGATACTCAAGAGAGGAGGTGAGTTTTCTTCAACAACATAGGAATTTGAACAATGCATACTCAAACTCGTTTAATGCTATTAGAAGAGATCGCCCTACTTATCGATGGTCCGAAAACCCTAGTAAGCAAGGACAACCGCCATATCCAGCCCATATAGGAATATGAATAATAATCAAGTTTATCAAGAAAACACATCTAATCGAATTTACAATCATTACCTAAATCCTATCCTCAACATACCACTCAAAGTATACCAAGAACTCAAAGTTCAACTCAACCTGCGAAAGGAGTTGAAAAATGGGAGAAGTTAATGGAAAATATGATGGGTGTAGTATCCACTCAAGCTAAGAATATGGAAACAATGATGACCTCTATTGGTACAAGCTCTAAGGATCCGAGTACAATGAAAACATCTATGAGTGGACATGATACCGAATGAGAACGATAGAAGCCTCATAAAGGAATATGGAAGATCATTTGAGTAGGGAAGGTGAACGTAATAACAAGTAGACCTCCTGGAGGATTACCAAGTAATACTGAAAGAAACCCAAGAGAGGTAAATGTTGTAGTTACGAGAAGTAGAAAACTCTGTGGTAGTAATGGAGTAGAAAACTTCGGGAATAATGAAGTAGAAAATGATTTAGATGGTAAGAATGATGAAACTAAGGATGAAATTGAATTCACTGATGAGGAAGAAGAAATTATAGAAAATTTCTTGAAAAGGAATAGAAGTTTGGAACCTAAAAATGAAGGTGAAAAATGGGTAAAAATCCCTAGGATTTTGAAAGACCCTATGGATAAAGATTTAAGGACTTTATTCAAGGAACATGTTAGAATAGATGAAACTGGTAATAAGGATGAGAAACAAGAAGAACGGAAGGAATCTGAAGTAGAGATTGATTCAGGGAATGTCTTAAAAGAAAAAACTCAAGATCATGATACTTGGCGATCAAGTAATACTCAAAGGTTTAAGGAGAAAGGAAAAGAGAAAATGAATTTGGGATCAAAGGTTGTAGATTTGGAATCTTTACCTTACCCACCTAAAGATCAAATTAAAAAATTAAAAACTGATCAGAAGTATGCTCGTTTGCTTGATACCTTTCGTCATATTCATGTTAATATCCCTGTTATCGAAGCTCTAATTAGTATGCCTGCTTATGGAAAGTTTCGAAAGATATTCGTCAAACAAGAAAAAATTAGAGGAATATGAGAATATATGCCTAAATGAAGAATGTTCTCATGCGGTTTTGCAACATAAGTTACCACCTAAACCGAAAGATCCGGGAAGTTTTACCATTCCATGTGAAATTGGAGGATTTCGTTTAAGAAGGTCTTATGTGATCTTGGAGCTAGTATAAACCTCATGTCTTATGAGGATTATAAGAAGCTAGGCATAGGAAATCTTACGAAAATCGAAATGACTCTCGCGGATGGCGTATAGATCGATTAAATACCCTAAAGGAATTATTGAGGACGTATTGGTTAAAGTAGACAAGTTCTATTTTCCAAGTAGACTTTGTAGTTATGGAAATGGAAGAAGGATATTCGGCGCCACTTATCTTAGGTCGACCGTTTCTAGCTACGGGAAGAACTTTAATAGGCTCATCCGAAAGGAGAGTTAATTCGAGAGTCAATGAAGATGAAGTTGCTTTCAATATTTTCAAAGCTATGAACCATCCATACGGATCACCGTAATCATGTTCTTTTATAGAAGATATTCATTCCGTCTATGATAATCGGTTGCCAACTTTTGAAGACAGATTAGAAGAATGCTTGACTCTATCTATCTATAGGGAAGATGAGGAAGACACCGAAATGAAAGAGATAATTCTTTCTCTAGATAAAGGAAGTTTTACTTTTAAACCATCATGGCATAAGTATTTGGAATTAGAACTAGAAGGACCGGCTCTTAAACCATCACTGGAAGATCCACCTAAGAATCTGGAATTGAAACCGCTACCTTTAAATCTGAAGTATGCTTTTCTTGAAACTAATAATCTATTACCGGTTATTATTTCATCATCTTTAACTGAGCAACAAGAAGATCAATTACTTAGAATGTTGAAAAAGCATAAGAAAGCTTTTGGATGGATAGTTGCCGATATTCGAGGTATTAGCCCTGAGATTTGCGTTCATAAGATAATTCTGAAGGAAGATGCTAAACCTTGTATTCAACCGCAACGCCGCCTCAACCCAAATTTGCAGTTGATTGTTAAGAAAGAGGTCATTAAGCTATTAGAAATGGGGATAATATTTCCCATATCAGATAGTGAATGGGTAAGTCCAACTCAAGTGGTACCAAAGAAAGGAGGTTTCACAGTGAAAGAGAATGAAAAGAATGAATGGATTCCGACTAGAGAGATTAAAGGTTATCGAATGTGCATTGATTTTAGAAAACTAAATGATCATACTAAGAAAGATCATCATCCACTTCCATTCATAGTTCAGATGTTGGAACGTTTAAGTGGACATAAGTATTACTGTTTCTTAGATGGTTATTCAGGATATTTACAGATATTCATTGCAGCAGGAGATAGAGAAAAAACTACTTTCACTTGTCCTTATGGAACTTTTGCTTATAAAAGAATGCCGTTTGGTTTATGTAATGCTCTGCTACGTTTCAAAGATGTATGATGGCTATATTTGCTGATATGCTTGAGAAATTCTTAGAAATCTTTATGGACGACTTTAGTGTTTATAGAGATTCTTTCGACGAATGTTTATCACACTTAGAACGAGTGTTACAACGCTGTGAAGATACCAATTTAGTACTAAACTGGGAAAAATGTCATTTAATGGTATCAAAAGGAATTGTTCTAGGTCACGAGAATCTCGAAGAAGGTATTGAAGTTGATAAAGCTAAGGTAGAAGTAATCGAAAAATTACCTCCACCGAGTTAATTTAAGAACCCTAAGAGGATTTCTCGGACATGCGAGTTTTTATAGAAGGTTCATTGCCGATTTCTCAAAAATAGCAAAGCCTCTAAGTCATTTACTTGAAAAGGAAGTACCTTTCAACTTTGATAGTAAATGTTTGGAAGCCTTTCAGACCCTAAAAGCGAGGTTAACTACTGCACCAGTGCTAGTAGCACCAGATTGGAGTTTACCGTTTGAGATTATGTGTGATGCGAGTGATTTAGCTGTAGGAGCAGTTTTAGGTCAAAGATATAACAAAATTCTCAAAGCTATCTACTATGCATCTCACACACTAAACGCACTCAACTTAATTATGCAACTACGAAAAAAGAACCGTTGGTTTGTAATTTTTGCCTTAGATAAGTTTAGATCATATATTGTTGGATCTAAGGTAATAATTTATACGTACCATTCAACTGAAGTATTTACTAAGTAAGAAAGATGCTAAACCACGTCTTCTTAGATGGATTCTCTTACTTCAAGAATTTGACATTGAGATTAAAGATAAAAAAAGGAAGTGAGAATGTAGTAGCAGATCATCTAAGTAGAATGGAAACTGAGGAAGAGATAGGAATTGAAATTGAAGATTCATTTCCTGATGAACAACTATTTAGAATAGATACTCCTTCAACCATGCAGTTATTAAAGAATAGAATTCCTTCTAAGGAAATATCACCCTGGTTTGGAGATATCATTAATTACTTAACCTGTGATTACATTCCGTCTCATTGGACTTGGCAACAGAAAAAGAAATTCTTTTATGACTTAAGATTTTATTACTGGAAGGAACCATACCTTTTCCGTAAATGTTCGGATGGGATAATCAGAAAATGTGTGCCTGATAATGAAATTTTAAGTGTTTTATCATTTTGTCATGATCGTGAGGCAGGAGGTCATCATGGAGGTTGGAAAACTGCTTTTAAAGTTTTACAATGTGGTTTTTATTGGCCTACACTATATAAAGATGCGTATAAGTATGTTAAATCTTGTGAATCTTGTCAAAAATGGGGAAATGTATCTAAAAAACATGAAATGCCTATGCAACCTATTTTAGAATGTGAGTTATTTGATGTTTGTGGTATAGATTTCATGGGACCATTCCCTATATCTTTTGGGAAAAGATTTATTTTAGTAATGGTAGATTATGTTTCAAAATGGGTAGAAGCTGAAGCTCTTCCCACTAATGATACCAAAGTTGTCATACGATTCCTTAAAAAGAATATATTCACCCGATATGGTATTCCGAGGGCTATCATTAGTGATAGAGGGTCACACTTTTGTAATAGACCATTTACCAAGATAGTTGAAAAATATGGTGTAACACATAAGTTAGGAACGCCCTATCATCCGCAAACCAAAGGTCGGGTAGAGGTGTCTAATAGAGAAATCAAAAGAATCGTGGAAAAAACAGAGTTGATTCAAATCGTAAAAATCGGGCGGTTAAATTAGACGATGCATTATGGGCGTACGAACGGCTTTTAAGACACCAATTGGTTGTTCTCCCTATAAACTAGTCTTTGGTAAGTCTTGTCATCTCCCAGGTTGAGTTAGAACACCGAGCCTTCGGGCTATTAAATTTCGAATTTCGATCCTAAGGTTTGTCGGTGATCATAGATTGCTTCAATTAACGAACTAGAAGAATTTCGTCTCGATTCTTATGAAAACGCTCGAATCTACAAGGAACGCACGAAATCTTTTCATGATAAGAGAATCTATAGTCGTGAGTTCCATGTAGGTGATCGAGTGCTCTTGTACAATTCACGTTTAAAGTTATTTCCGGGTAAGCTTAAATCAAGATGGACAGGTCCATTTAAAGTAACAAGGGTTTACAAATCTGGAGCTGTTGAACTAACTGATGGAAATACGACTTTTATAGCCAATGGCCACAGAGTGAAGTTATTTGTGGAGGGAGAAGGAATCACACTGAAGGGAGAAGTAATGCTACTGACTGATCCTCCGACAAATTGAAAAGCAGAGGAACTGAAATCAGCCGAATATCAGGTGCTATCTATCTTTCTTCTACTTTTCTGTGTTTTATATGTTTGAACTAGTTTCGTCTTTTACCGGATAGACGGAAAAGAACTGGATGTTTTTTTTAGATAGAATAGGAGTTTTTATTTTGCTTTTGAAATTAGGCCTGGATAAAGATGTCGCGTTTAAAATAGAAGCTTCGCTTTTGAGAAAAACAAGCAATTGTTGAGAGAGATCGATTGAAAGAAGTTTGTAATGGAAAATCGAGAAGTTCAATAAAGAGAAGGGCAAAGTTTCTGATGAGATGCAGAATCTGTGGAAAAAGTGAGCATGATGGGAAATGTAGAGAAAGCACAACCAAATCCCAGGATGAGTGTTTGAATGTTGTTAAGAAGGGAACGATTAGGTGGTTATCCGAAAATCCCGATGGAGATCAAAGGGAAAATTCGAACGCCTCATTTCTTAAGGTTAGGTTGATAGAACGTTACGTCAGAACTCTGGAAGATTTAGAAGTAATGGAATTAGAACCCTTATGAATTTTATAATATTTATAAAATTTTTATTTAACTTTTGAAAATTTTATAAATAGTATCTTTATGGAATTACTTAAAAGTTTTATAAAGTTTTTATAAAAGGTTTTATTTAAATTTTGTAGAAGTTTTATTAAGGTTTTAAATTTTAAATTTTAAAAATAAAAATAAAAAAATAAAAAAATAAAAAAAAACTTTGGTCGGATCGATCCGACCTAACCCCGGATCGATCCGGAAACTAAAAAACCTAAAAAAAGAACGGGATCTTCCCTTCTTCTTCCTCTTCCATTTTTTCTGAAAAAAAAAACAGCCCCCCCCCCCATTCTCCCCTCGATTTTTTTCCAAAATCATCATTAAAATTCACTCTTACATCACCCCAATCCTTATACTCTTCTCATTTTCCTCTCTTCTCTTCAAATTCTTGTTTGAATTGAAGAAATTTTCAAAGAAAAACTTCAACTTTCACTCCGGTGATATTCAACTTTTCCGGCCAACTTTTCAAACTTTTAAGCATTATAAGGTACCATTGTAGTCATTTATTTTGTTTTAGCAATTTTTTATTTTAAATTTCAATTATTTTGTTACTCATTTGTGTTGTTTTGTGTTGTTTCTTTTGTTGTTTTGTTGTTGTTTTGTTATTGTGTCACTATCGTAGAATGGCCGAATCATCAAAAGCTAGTAAAAAACGTAAACCTAATATCCCAACCCAAATCCCGGTTATAGAAACTAGACCTTTAACAGAAGAAGAATTGGCAGTTAGTTTTGAAAGAACCGCGTCTGCTGCAGCTAAGAAAGCATTGAAAAATAAATAATTTAGTTGCAATAGAGAGGGGCTTAGATTTCAAAGATTTGGGAAGGGAGGTAAAAGAAATTTTTGAAAGACGACAGTGGTTGGAGTTAGCTAGTTTAAGGTCGGGTGAAATTAACACAACCTTAGTAGCCGAATTTTATTCTCTCGGTAGCAACTCATAATGCTACGAAAGGTGGTGAGTTAACTTCGTCAACCTAAGAACTAGGACAGTACCGTTTAATCCTCAGGTTATAAATGCTATTTATGGTATCCCTGATATACCAGAAAGTGAGGATTATTATACTGTATGGAATTTAGAGGAGCCTGCAGACTTTGATTATATTGTATCACTAGCCCAGAATGAGTTAGATCCCACTGCCGTATGGCATGAAAACAGGTTTTCCTATGGAAAATGTATCCGGGATATGAGAGCTATTAAACGTTTTATTAGCCACACTCTTTACCCTACTCGTCATTTTACATCTTTTGGTAAAGAGGATCTGTGTATTGCTTGGGCTATGGTCAATGAGATACCTGTGGATGTAGGCAGGATAATGTATAGAAGGGCCAAGGAATTTGTCTCAACTGCCAAACCAGCGGTCACATGCCTTTTCCTTGTTTTATTTCTTCCTTATGTCGCCAGATAGGTGTCCCTGAACTTCCAAATGATAATTTGATGGTGGTTGATGACACACTTATAGGCCCTAGTTTACCACTTATGCCGGTAGGAAGAATAGATTTTATGAACCCTAACCGCCAACGACCTCAGCCTACTCCACATGTTTCTCAATCCACTACTGTCCCTCCTTCATCCAGTCAAACTCAAACTCAACTTCCAAATACCATCACATACGACATGTTTCAATCCATGGCCTATGATGTTCATCGTGCCAATGCCAATATGGCTCATTTTCGCGAAAAGGAATAGGTTATGGTCTGAAGATTTGCGTCAAGGCATGCGAGGTATATATCAAATGAATATACTGCAAAACCCTACCGATGCCGAGATGGATATTCCGCATTGCCAATCCGTACCATATACCTTGCCAGACTTTATTCCACCAATGCCACCTCGCTCAGACTTCCAACAAATGCCACATTCTTTTGGATTTCAAACTAGTGGTGTAGGGGATTTTTCGACAGGTACTACGGCAGCTGCAACATCTGATTGGCCAGGATTTGGATCATTTGGCCATACCACGACGACATGGGGAAGCACTTTTTCTGATGTCACGAGAGAGATGAGCTCGATGGGGTTGGATAGCTCGGTTCGGATGTCAACATATTTTCAAGATCCATTCCAAGAATCGACTTATGATCCGGCCAGTTCTCAGGCTATGCCAAGTTCAAGCCACGTCGAGATGAGTGATGAGGAGGATTGATTTCAAACATTTTATGATTTTTGACATTGAAAACAATTTATTTTTCGTACAATTTCATTTTCGTACAATTTTAGGTTATTTTGGTAGGATTTTATTTTAATACGATCTTCGTAGTATTTTATTTTACTTTCGTTTTATTTTGTGATATTACGCACCGTGTAGAAAAATTTATCGTTATAACATAAATGAACCAAAGATAGGGAGAAAACATATCACCTAAGTAAAAACAACTCTGTCCGTGAATAGTAATTTTCCGGATCGATCCGGCCTTTTTCCGGATCGATCCGGTGTTCGTATACCGACCTGACAGGATTACTAGTTGAGAGGCCGGATCGATCCGGCCCTTTTCCGGATCGATCCGGTAAGTATAAAAACGCCAAAAAAGGAGATCTTTCCTGCTTTTACTTGATAGATATATTTCTATAAAAGGAAGGAGCTGCATCCTTTAACTTTGCTCATTCCTTCTTTATTCTATCTGTCTTTGTTTATTTTCTGTATCTGAATAAAATAATGTCTCACCACTCCTCTCCCTCGGTCAATAGTTACGAACCACATACGCCTGATGGTGTGGTTCCTGAAAGCCATGCTTCGTGTTTTCATAATGACGTTCCGAGACGTCTAAATTTCGTCCATTCTCCTATTCTTATGAAGAAAGGCTTGAATACAGAAAAAATTATTCAGTGGGGACGGAATCTAATCCGAGGTTGCGGGTGGAAGAAGCTGATTAGGACTCCAAGAGGTAGAATTAACATTTCAATTGTCAGAGTTTTTTATGCGTCTCTTACTGATATAACGGCAGTGGCCTCGTCTCATCTCATTACTGTTAGGGGCGTCGTTATATCATTTTCTCCGCTTATCATAAATCAAATCTTTCAAATTCCACTATCTACTTTTGAGCAAAACCCACACTACGAGTTTCTTTGGGAACTCGGAAATGCTTACAATGTTGTAAATCGTATCGCGAAGCCTTTCGGATGTGTTTCCACCGTTTGATCATAATTATGATTCTTCGACTCGGCTTTACCCCCTCATCCGAGGGCGTGGAAACGCTTCATTAATTCCCGGATCTATCCAACTAGAGATTTTTTAGGGGTTACGGATGATGAGATGCTATCGTTGTATGCCGACCGTGGGGGCATACATTGATTGGGGGATTTTGATGTTCAAAACTCGCAATTAACTTTGCGAGAGACGCAATAGGGGACGACCGCTACCGTTTGCCTGGGTTATCTCTCAACTTTGTGTCCAACTGAATCACGTGCTTGAGTTTACTACAGACGAGATTTTTCCATCTCGTGATTCTCAGTTGGGATTACTTCCGGTAGATACTCCCGGATGTTCATCTACGGTTTGAGGTGTTGTTGGAAATCAGTTAAAAGTTGTTGTTGTTAAATTAGTACTCGATTAAGTTAGACGGTTAATCGCTTTTAATTTAGTTTCTTTAAAGTTTGTAATAGTTTCATTAATGTTTAATATATATGTCATTTTCTTTAATCAGAATAATATATGTTGCAAAAATTAATAAAAATCAAAATTGTATAAAATTTTAATTTTATTTTCGAACCTACTTTTTATTACTCAACGTACATCGGGACGATGCCATTTCGTAAGTGGGGAGTAGAGGTAAGTTAGTAAATAAAAATTAAAATTTTCTCATATAAATTTATACTTAAATGCTTAATACTTAGTTTAATTTTTCTTGAATCAAAATAACTAGATAATATATAATTAATATGAATAAAAATAATATAAATTGGTAAGAATAGATTTTAATTAAGTAAAGTAAATTAGATATATTATAATCATATTATATATGTCAATTTTAGATTTTTAGAAGATTTTAAGTATATGTAACTATACATAATTATTATCAAGTAATTTTCATATGAAATTTAGCAAATATACTTATATTATAATGAAATTTTGGAATAATTTTCTTTTCAAAACGAATTATGAGTTTGGAATTGGATTAGGAATGATGAGATTTTTGGCACCATAAAAATATAAACTATAGCCAAATAGCCTACCTAAATAAATTTCTAATTTTTGTCCCTACCTCGCCCTTGATTAGAGTGATCAAGACCTCACTCGAAATAGCCATTTTTTGATTATAATCGACCCTTAGCTTAATGTGGTCTACATTTCCTAAAAATCCCACGAGTTTGTACGTACTTATGATGAAAAGAGATGATGACACAAAAACTAAGAATGGTGTATGCTGAGATTGAAAAAATTAGATAAGTATTAGTATATTCGATCTTACCTCATGACACTTGCAAAATAGTCGATTTTGGTAATAAGTTCGGATAT
Source organism: Gentiana straminea (assembly GCA_036785695.1). NCBI lineage: Eukaryota > Viridiplantae > Streptophyta > Magnoliopsida > Gentianales > Gentianaceae > Gentiana > Gentiana straminea. The sequence goes on along the minus strand of JAVUPR010000398.1, from coordinate 15,235,021 downwards.
GTTAATATTCTATAAAAGAATTAAGAACGAAGCACCATATTTACACAGAAGTAATCAAATACCAGGTATCTTCCTTATCTTTGATTAACAACTAAAAATCGGTTGTAGCTACCAATGATTTGAGTGCAGTAGGGTGTTATCTCGAAATGTCCTATATCACTATGAGGTTTAAAAGCTCCCGATAAAAAGTCGAATCATAAGATCTCAAGAATGATTACAAGTTTAAGGAAACCGGACTTGTAATTTTCAATCGAAAGAGTATTACTCCGATTAATCTTGATGAAGCAATGCTTGTAAGTTTGATTTTCTACACACACGCACGCTTTTAGTTCTTAAATCTCAAAAAAAAAAAAAAAATCAGAATGTTATTAATCAAGGTATTTTTGATCAAAATTATAAAGGTGTAAGTACGTACGACTTGCTTCTTTCTCTTTTGATTTTTCTTTTCTATCCTTTCGATTGACCAACATCCTGAGCCTAAAAAGTATAAGCCATTTTGTTGACTATTTGACTTAGTCCTTAATTCCAAATATATCATATGAGTTGAGATAGGAGAATGATTCTAGAATTTTAATTATATTTAAAGTAGATTATGCAGAATTTCATTTGAATAATAGTTGATAAATAATTTATCTAAGTTATCTACACTTCTTATCTTGTTAATTTCTAAGAAAGATATAATTAATATGTTTATAATATTGAAATGATATTTTACTAATTTAAAATCTACTCTACCACGTATATCATTTTTATTGTAATTTTTATATATTACCGCTTATTTTGCTCGAGGACGATCAAAGAGCTAAGTGGGGAGTAGTTGATGTATAACATTTATATGATAAAAATTACGATGTTTTATATACGTTATCGACTCTTTTTATATAAAATATAAGAAATTATAACGATAATCTTATAAAATATTAATAGTTATGAATAAATCTAAATACTATAAAAATCTAGTAAAAGTAATAAAAAGTTATAAATTTTGTACCGGGATAATAACCGGAGTGTCGTGTCAGATTTACGGGGGTATTTTTGGCATTTTATTTGCAGATCTTAGGTAAACCAAGACCCCGAGTGACGACACTTTTTGAAGTAAAATCGTATCTTTTGAAGGTAGAAAGGAAGTGCCATGAGATTTAAAGTTCAAGTGGATTAATAGTTCGTGACACCATTATCGAATTATATTTTCGACGAACAAATGCCCCATCAAAAAGGCATTTTCTGAATAAGAGTCCTTCATAGAAGTTATAGATCTTCTCAAGAGCTTTCCAACGCCTCTTGAATTATGTCATTTGGAGATCCAGAGCTCAAGTTATGATTTTATCAAGTTTCAGATCAAGTTAAGGAATAAAAAGCTCCCCGGATCAATCCGGATTAACCTCGGATCGATCCGAGGAAACTAATGATTATACAGCATGTGATCCTGCAGAGAATAATCTAAGGGATACTATTTTTTATTCCCGGATCGATCCGGCATCACCTCGGATCGATCCGGCCCTGGAAATTCTGCCTATAAGAGGAGCAGCCTTGCAGACACATGAGGGGGTACCAATATAGTTTCCTAACCTCTTTTTCTTAGAAATAGTATGTATGTATATAGGCCTTATGCCATAAATAAAGTAGTATCGTTATAATGCTCGAGAAAATTATCAGAAGATCAGTGTTGTTGAAGTTGTTGTAACATCCGGAAGAATACAGCTTCTGATTCAACAGTTGTAATCGGGTAAAATTTCTTAAGTATCTATGTTTATTATGTTTGTCTTTTTATAATGTTACTAGGCTAAATCTAATAACTAGCCAAAGTTATGTAATTGTTTTATTTCGATCGTTTCGGTAAAGGAATGTTGTCTAAAGTAAAATTGATTAAAATTGAGTTAATTGAATCTTTTTCTATTCTGTAACGTATTGATAATATTCGGATTGACGTAATTAACCAAGATGAATCGCACCATATAACCTAACGATGAACTGACCAGAGAAGTTAGGATATGAGATAAAAGATAGAAAAACCGGAGGGTAAAATTGGCCGTGCGAAAGCGTGACTACGGAATCCTATTTCCTACCCGGGGGCGCATTTGTCTTGGGAAAGATAGATCTTATTAAAATTGTGCTCGAGATCATAATAATGTTAAAATCAACAGCTCAATTGAAACTAAAACCGGAAAGTTAAATCGATCCGCCCGACAACCGGAGCCTTTTGAATAACATCGGCCATATGACAAATGGAATAACCTCTTTTATCCGGGGTAGATTTGTACTCGGTACTGCTCGTACTAACCGAGATTAGGATGGGGCGCTTGTGAAGATTGAACCGATGACAATGACATATGACAATTTCATACGCTCGTGTGAGGAGGAATTGTTAACCTCGGAGTGCACCGTTTCATTTACTCAATTGGACCTAAAATAAAAGGAAAGATCGAGCACATTCCGTCTACCGAAAAGATCGTATAAATCAATTATATAAACTTTGGCTAGTTCTATAAAATATATTGGTATCTATATATTTATATCTATATATATATTTTACAATTTATGTATATTTATATATATTTATATATCTATATATATTATATTAGAATAACTTTTAAATTACGTATTTATTTTATGTTGAGTAGAATAGTAGTGATATGTGTTATAAAATTGCGCTTTAGATCGAGTTAATAACAAATTTTGGTGTTTAACCACACTTAGAAGAATTACCAAGTTCCCCGAGGATTCGACACTCGACTCACCATACTAGCACTACGCTTTGACCCGATACACTGTCGGTTAAGGACTGGTATTAGCACTAGAAAAGGCCACGTCAGCTGACAATCATTGCTAAGTCATTAACATCTCGGATTCGAGATTGTGTAAGTAACACTGTTAGACATATTAAACAATATTTTGGTAAGTAATAAAAATACCTTTGATCAACAACGGTAAATTCCTGCAACGGTGTAAGTTTTCCTCGTGCAACCAATTCTCTCGGGGCTTTCATATCAATAACTGCAGCCATGATGTCTGGGAGGCAAAAGTTACAGCATTTATGAGGATACAACTTGATATATATATATATTATAAATGTTAATTGGAGAAAGTGTCAACGAAATTTACATATTGTGCCCGTACCTATTGGATTCCTAGTACCAATGAGAGATGGTATGGCATAAAAGGAAGTTGTTTCCATCTCTGGATAGACAATGAATTCTTCTGGGTTTGTTATTGGACGTATATAGGTTGATGCCATGAATACCCATTCTAATGTCATTCCAGGAGACATATGGCGATACAGTTCTTTAATTGGCTGCACTTTTGCCTCTCTAATAATATAGGTTGAAAACGGAGATAAAGTCTTGTCTAGGAGAGTTATGGTTTGGTCCCAAAGTATGCCCTCAATACGGTTACTCTGTTTCACATAGGTATATATAACAGTCTTAGATAACACAATGATGGTTTAATTGGTTATGAAGGCATATATATTTTTTAAGATACCTGACTGTCTTGCATCAGTATTTTCTGCGTACGACGGCCATCTTTCCCCGTATAAATATTGGTCTTATCCAGAATGATTACCTTGACCCTCCATTCAGTAGTGGTGGTTGTAACTTCAGTAATTGTTAAGTTTTGTGCTTTTTTAGCCATTCTTAAAAACTATTTAAGCAAAATTGAATCAGAATTAGATTTGCATAAGTAGTCATCTATTTCAGTTAACATTTTGAAATATACAGAGGATATATTTTGCAATTTCCTATGTTTAAATCTAGGTAGTTATTATGGTCGTAAGTAATTTTGTGCTCTCTGAATGATTTCACGGAATACAATGTTTTGTGTTTTGTGCGGTCGTATTTCATCTGCTAAAGTTGGTGGGGCAATGAGTACTTTTAATGCGTCAAACGTTCTAACTCTTGAAAGAGCAACATATAATTGACCATGGGAGAAGACAGGCTCGCGGAGGTATATACCAACGCTGTCTAATGTTTGACCTTGAGTTTTGTTAATAGTCATCGCGTAACAGAGTCTTATTGAAAATTGGTATCGTTTGAAGGCAATGCCAAACTTTTCGTTGTTTGTAGGTTGTAGTGGAATTTTATGTAGTATAGTAGTACGACCTTTGTATGGACCAGTTCCAATCTCTGCCACTATGGTATGTGTATTAAGTTCTTTGCAAAGCATTCGGGTACCATTGCATAAACCCTCAGTAGGGCATAGATTTCTTAGAAGCACTACTGGTGAGTTAATTTTGAGCATGAGTTCATAAGGTGGCAAACTACTGGGATTTAATGAGTGTAAGAAGTCTTCGTAATCTCCTTGGTGTTGAGGGTTTACAGTTGCATCGATACCTGTATATGTTTTCATATGACCTTCAACCCTATCTAGAATTGCATGGTTAATATCATTAACACAACTATTTGTGTCAGCTAGTATTGCCCTGTTCATTACCATGTCATATTTGGCGCTAAAATTTCTCATATCCGGATAAACGAAATCAATCAATCGTTGCAGTGATTTATCTTCATCAACAAATGGTATAGTTATTCTATGAGGCAAGACAATGTTTCTATCATCATCCTCAGGTTCTGTACCGTTACCAATACGTAGAAGGTATGCTGCAAAAGCAGGATCATTAAGGGATCTCATATTCTGTGTTAGCTGAATCTTTGTAAGGTAAGGCTATAAAGGGGAATGGAATATGCTAGCATCTATTTGTTGTTCTTTAGTTCCTCTAGTTACCACAGGTAAGACTTGTCTGAAATCACCACCAAATATGACGGTTTTATTTCCGAAGGGCAGATCTACCTTTGTTATGTCTCTTAGCATTATTGCAAATGCCTCAATTGACTCGCGATGTGCCATAGAAGCCTCATCCCAGATAATTACTTTTGCTTCCCTAATCAATTGTGCTGTTGCTGATCGTTTACTTACATTCGCAACTTTTTCTTCATCACTATGTAGGGGCAAATTAAATCGTGAATGTGCGCTTCTACCTCCGGTAGCATACATGCAAAGAACGCCGGAGGTAGCCGTGGCAAGTACGATATGTCCTTGTGACCTTAGTGTAGCCATAATTGCTTTGTAGAGGTACGTTTTCCCTGTTCCACCAGGGCCATCAATAAAAAAAGATGTTGGTTCTCCAGCGAAAACCTTGGTCATTATTATTTCATATGCATAGCGTTGTTCATCATTAAGTTGATCAATGCCTAGGACGTCATTTGGAGAAACCTCTATATTTCTTTTGCATAATATGTCTTTTGCTGGGTCTTTCTCGCTCAGCAGAAAATTTGCTTCTACACCAAGTTGAAAATCAAACAAGTTCCGACCCATGTTATCTAGGAACATAGATATATCTTGTAAAGCTTTTCTCCTCCCTTCTAACTGAAGCATTTCGTTTTTTCCATTGTTTTTATTATAATCCTCAGATAGCATGTGCTTATATTTGTCCCATAGAACACGAGGGTTTGACGGGGAGCAGAAAGTAAGAATGGATGCAAAAAGATGTCTTAGTTGCCTAGGCATTTGGTAAAGTACACCTTCTTCTAAACACTTATCTAGGTCGGAATCGGTTGACAGCAAATTTCGAGCTAGAGTTGATTCCTTAAAATTAGGGTAAAGGTAGTTATTGAAGATTAGTAGATCATCATATGATGTAGGGGCTTTAATATGATTCAGCAATAATCGAAGGTAATATCGCTCGCCTTCCATTGGACCAGCAGACACAATGCGTCCAACGACCCTACCTTTTTTCCGTTAAGTCCACAAATGTTTTCCAGAATCCCAGACAAAGAACTTTGGAAAATCACGATATAAAAGCTGTAAAGAGATTGCCGTTTGGTTAGTTTTGTTCATATAGAAGAATTGTGTGAGCATTGTCTTTGATAAGAAGGTATTAGATACGACACTATTTAAGTCTTTGTTAATTGGGAAAGATATATAGTGGTTATTTGGTAAATGCAACTGCAACACAATAACTGCTGGATGCATTTCAAACAGATCAAAAGAAAATATACGCCAAGCGGCCTCTGGGGTTGCCACCCATTGACCACATTGGTACTCTTCAATCTCATTATCAGAACCTAGGAGTGACATTTGGAAAGCAATTTTATCTGGTCTTTTGTAGATATATTTGTATATGTACTTAACTAATTTGATGGTCGAACAAATTTCGACATTAATATGGCAAATCATATTTTTCTAATAGATAAGGATTATAAGGAACAACAAATCGATTATCAACCACACAACGCCGCACCACAGCAGACAATCCATTGTTGCGACGTCTGTATTGAGGGTAACTATCTGCACCGTGCACAGTGCATTCTTGGTACTGTCTTGGATACCTATTTTTGCATTTCTTGTTTTGCATACAAGGGCTGTTAGGATTTGATGATCCGCAAGGACCATGAATCATGTGCTTCAATACCAATTTATGCAGTTTGGATTTATTTCGGGTCCGGTAATTCAAACTAATGTAGCGATCATATGCCTCACGCTTCAAAGGTTTGCTATCCTTTGTCATTATAAGAAGTAAGTGTGTATGAGGTAGACCTCGTTTCTGAAAATCAATAGAATATACTGATGCAGCTGGCTTTCCAAAAAATTTATCTTGTAAAAGATCCTTTTTCAAGAGTTCGAGTTTTGATTTGAAAACTCGAGAAAGCAAATCAGGACGGTTCTGCGGTATTTCGTTTGGAAGTAAATGGTTAGAAATTTCTGACCAAGAGGGATTACATGTCATGGTTAGGAAGAAATCAGGTTTTCCAAACTGTTTTACAAAAGCCATTGCATCCATATATCGTTTTTTCATATCTCTAGGACCACCCACGAATGAAGGTGGTAAAATCAATTTTTTCCCTACGTTGGAAGTGTTTGTGTTACCGGTTGCAAAACTGTCAATCAATCCTTACAAAGATTCTGTTCGCACCTCTTTTTGTTGTTTGTAAAAGTATTCTAACCGTGAAGTCTCAAGCTTAACAAACATGTCTACGATATATTGTTGAAATAACCTTCCCGTATGTAGCAGCATGGATTGGTCATCTGCACGAATTTGCATTTTGTAGCAATAATATTGTCTGCAAGAGACAATATTACGTTTACGAGTGGCCTTTTCGACAGCTGCAAAATAAAGAGTCGAATTTGATGCTATAAGCAAACTATTTGGATTTTTACTAAATAGAAAAAGAAGAGAAAGACTTCTTGCCTTGTTCTTCTTGGTATATGAGATGTTCTGCTGATACAATATTTGCATCTAACAGCGGGAGTGACATGTGACAATGGTAATTCTGCTTAGATAAGTTGGGTGGCAACTTCTCAATACCATAATGCCAACCAGTCTGTCCTCCAGGAAATATGAGCGGATACTGCAATGGATCATAGCATCCATAATTGTGACAAATTTTATATGGTGTAGTATTGTGGGAATATATTTGGATGTGGCATTTTGGATTGAACGTAGTTTCATCATCAAGGCATATTATTCCCGAAATGTCACTGCAAGTTGGTTCATTGTATAACCTTTGATCAAGTTTGGGATCATTGATAATATAGAATTTATACCTATCAAGAACCTCTAGGTCCTTAAGATGCCGCAGGAAAACAACATACGGATTCCTAGCTAATAGCTCAGTTAATTTGAACATGGTATCATGTGAGAACCGATCAGAAAGCTTCAAACGCTCTTCAACCTCTAAAACCGGATCATAAAAATACAGTTGAATTCCACTTAATTGGTCAACTCCAGATTCTAATGGATTAAGAAAATGGTGTATCTTGCCCTGTACTTTGAAAGTATATACACCAAAGGTATTTTTAAGGAGTTCCTTGTCCTTCCGTGCTGAGAAGGTAGTAAACGCGAGGTTGTTATTGTAAGCACGTGAGTATTTTTGGAATGCAACAGCCTCTGCATCGGTCCTCGGTAAACAGATTACGTAAGACATTTGGCATAGCGAGCATGACAATCCCGATCTCACCATCGAACAACGAAGCAAGGCGGTTCATGGAAGAACCGGAACGCCGAACAGTGAAGGCATTTCGGTGCACTGGGTACTGCTGAGTCTATCAGACCTTCAGCAGTAGAACTGGTACGATTAGTTACATACTCAGCACGTAACTGATCCCTTAATGCATTCGAAGGATAGAACTTAGGGTTTATGTATGCCTTAGAACATAATCTATCTACATTGGATAAAGTTTGAGCATCGAGACCTTAGCGACTTCAAAAACGACACACCGGAATCGCTCCCAACGTAACGGGGGACCGAAGAGCTACCCAGTGTCTACCTTCCGGGAAGCATACTGTGCACGGCGACGGGTACGCATAGATTCTTTCTCACTTTCATTCATACTTGCATAAGCCTGCCGCCGTTTAAGGTTTCGCAAATTCCGTTTTTCATTGTCCATAGTTTCTATTGCGGAAAAATTATCTACGCCATAAAACAGTTAACCAAACTACAGGTGGATCCTAAAATATTACTTTCAGATAAATATAGACCTATATAAGTAACCTATGAACTATAAGCCTAAGGAATGCATATATTTTAGGGGGTGAATAGAAAACTGTGCTGTCTATATATACAAGGAAACTGAGATTTTCTGTAGATCTCATAACTATGGGGTTTGCAATAGATCCCCTAACTATTGAGGTTTGCAGTATGTCCTCTAACTACACTGACCTGAAGCAATTCACTTTTCCGAAAAGCCAAGTAAGCAGGACACCTTGCACCAAAACTGCACAAAAGGGCAGCAAAGTAAGTAGAGTTGCAAAGCACAAAAACTATATTTATTGTGCAGATACTGAAAGTTAAATGCATTTAGTTAGCCGTCACCTAAATAGTATTGGTGCATAAAGTTACAAAGTACACAAATTACAGGTATGGGAACCAGGTGAGACATGTGAGACTAATTTTCAGCATACTGGGATAAAACAAACAGCAAATCCATAAGATAAGAAAAGAATAGGCTACAGGGTAAACAGAGCAACTGAACCCAAAGTCAGCATATATCCTAAAAACAGAATACTAATGAAACATTATTTTCAAGTCATTGAATTACATTTCATAGTTTATGCAAGAATAGACTAATAAGTATCTGAACAAATCTAAATCTACAAACAGAGCATGAACAATGAAGTAGTGGTAAAGCAGAAACAGCTTACATGAAAACATTAGTCTAATATAATGCAAGTATGTCTAAAGTGATGAGGGAAAGCCTAACTATATTTATACTCAATCACCAAGTGATTTAGTCACTGATTCTCACTTCCTATATTCTAACAAAGATCGAGATTTCATCTTACAATACTTGTATATAGAGTAATTATGACAGGCAGTAGAATCTTATATTAAAAAAAAGTAATCAAACACAATGCTAACATATCTGAAATCATGAGTGAGAAGTAAATTTGAAAATGTATTCAGTGAACAAGTAAGATATTTATCAATTGAAGGTTTCTGGAATTCAAGAGTAACCAATAACTCAATATCCCCTTTCACCAGAACAACAAAACACATACAAACAACAAAAGATAAAAAAAGCACATTTAAACCTAGGCATACATGCTGTTGGAAAACAAAAGAACACAGACAAAGACAAATAAAATCTAATTACACATTTAAGTAAAAGCACCTAAAAAACAACTACTAACCTGCAAATCAGCAAATCTTGATTCCTGAAAAAGGGGAAAACATGGATAAGAAATTGAAGAGCCTAACCAAAAAGAAGCGTGAATATGTAGGTAAGAAATCCCAAAGAACAATTGTACTAACCCTCTAAAAGTAATCACAGGTAAAATGAAATAATACAATGACAAAAGCAACAGTACCTTATGAGGACGGCAATCAAGAAGAAAGCCAAATTCAGATTTGATCCAAACAAACCTGGAAAGAAAAATATAATTTATCAATGAGATTGGTACTGCTAGCTAACAGACGATGCAAATATGTAATATTATGAAAGCACAACAGCAGATACAACAATCAAAACAATCCAAAATAGATTAACGAACAGCAGATACACATGCAATGTATATTACAACGCAACATAAGGCAACCACCACACAAAACTGCAGTATGAAGATACTGAACCAGAGAAACTCTAGAAATAAAATACAGCCGACATTTAAAAGCAACAAACAAGGGAAGTTTATCAGCAAAACCAAATCAATACTCTAACTTTACAAAAGGTTGCAAACATACAGAGAACACTCCAAAAAGTACATGCAATGAAAAATCCGGTTAACACCCGATGAAAACACAAGATCAAAATATTGGAGAAGAAAAACTGCATAAAGAAATCCAGTGAGCAAAAAAATCACATTTAACCATAGAGAATAGGATAGAACAGTATACGTTCATTCATCAAACCCAGGATAAATTGGAACCCACATAAACCAATAGCGAAAAATAAAAAAATAATCAAAACAACAGTTATTTGCAACAGAAACCGCAGGTGGAAGAACAACACAATAGAAATCAAAGGTCAAAGAACATTCATTGTTACCTCAATAAACATTGTTCTTCGAAGAAATGTAATCCACCGACTAAACCAGAGCCAGGAGACGAAGATACACCGACATAGAGAAGAACACAAACCGAATGACAGTGCTGAGAATAAGAATGCATGTTCTTTCAGTGGAAAATATATACGCTATTACGCCTTCCAAACTGCGAGTGAAATTTTGGCGTAATCTAAGTGGAGGAGAAGACGGTGGTAGGAGGGAAATAATCATTACAGTAAAACGACGCCGTTTTAACAAGGAAAGGGGAGAAAAACCACAAAACGAAAAATTTCAACGTACTGATATCTAAATATATATAATACTTCTAAGTTTAGATATATATATAATTAATCAACATAATTAATATCTTGTATTTGATTTATTCATAATAAATAAATATCACCATATTAATTTATCACTATAACACTTTATAGTCGAGATAAACTTTCCATATTTGTTTATCACTATAACCGCATTTTAATCCAGCTAGATATTCTTATGTGTGTGACCCGATAGACTTCCGAATATGTTGGCCGTAGGCACAAAGTGCAATTACGAAAATGCCCTTCATACCCAACGATCATGGAATAGCATCTAGCAACACACCGTGACCCCCAATCATCGGAAGAGTCAACTGCAATGACTACTACCTTTCATGTGAAATAGTTATCGTATAAATAGAATCCTATCGCTGAAATAATATCCATGCAGTCGTACGTTGAGTTTCAAGCATCAACGACCGTATCTTATAATCTGGATATCATGCTCTCTCGAAATAACTCGTTTACTTCCACTTTGTAAAGATTTGCGAGAGTAAGACATTCCTTATAAGAAGGCCCTTTCGGATATTCACCCCTACTGATAGGGTAGGCGATTCCCGGACAACCAAACATGTATACTCCGCATGCTTCAGTATCACACCTAATCACTACCGCATGATCGCCCCATGGGTAGGGGAAACCTCAATAGTGTCAAAGCATGCAATCCACACCGTGATGCCATGTAGACTCCGGTTATAAGGATAATTACACAACCGTCATATAGTGTGACACTTAACCGTGTAAGTGAGTCAGTCTAACGTACGCATTCTCTAATACACGTCCACGTACAGTCCAAGTGTCTCTACACTTCAATAGACGAGATCTATCCCTGCCCTTAAAGGCAGAAGACATCTAATACCTGCTAGCATGTTTGTACTATCAATGCTCTGTTTAACAGTACATAAGCCTAGGGACATTTAAGTATCAAACTTATTAAAGTGATTAGAGATCTCATCAACCATAATCACTTATAATGGTTTCTCTATCACAGTTTAATATTAAGGACGTTATCATATAACAATTCATAATTGGTTCTTTAAAAGATAAAATATATGACAACAGAAAAGACATTTATTATATATGTATAAACATAAAGAAATAGTAGAAATGATCCGACCCGGTTGGATCCGGTCCTACCCGATTGGGTTTAGGACACTATTTCAACAATCTCCCACTTGGCCTAAAGCCAATCACTGGTAAACACAAGACCAAGTTGAAACACAATAATCTCATGCATTACTCGCAACCAACCTTAAGCGTAAACAGATCACTATCCGTGGGGACTCAGACTACCTTCATATCATGCTCCAAATGATCAAGTCAAAAGGAGCTGCCTCAATACACACATGAATCTCTGACGAGACCCTGGTTCTTGCTTCAAGTAATGAATCCACTAACTATATCAGCTATATAGAAAAGGTGGAAGAACCATACAAGGTTCAAGAATGAACCTTCTAAATCCATGTACTACTCCCGCTATGCCTCCAAGGCAATACTGTGTTTTGGCTCAGTTGTAGAATTCACAATGATCACTTGCTCAGAACTTTTCCAGCTCGCTGTATCACTTAATCAAAGTGACTGCAAACCCAGAGTGTAGCTCCCACTCGCCTTCGTAAGACTCAGGATATACGTCTGTATATCTATATTTATTTGATTCCAAGTTTTGATAAACTAGGAAACCTTAACTTGTGTAAGGATATTCTCGACATTCACCAAATTTACTTTCATACTTCCTCGTGACTCTTCATGGACTATGAACATCTGGCATTACTTTTATGATGGTTCCTATCGCTGTAGCAAAGGAAACCTCTATAAGCATCATCTTTCACATTATCTTTAGGACTAACGTCCTAACATAGATAGATCTCGAGAACTCCGGCTAGCAGTATCTCCTGTCGCGATCTATGCTAAAATCTTTTAGCATCATATCTATATAGGTAACTATAAACTAACAGGTATTAAATCTATCACTATTGATACTTATTTCTAAAATAAGAACTGCTAATCCAAGTGCTTTCGTAAAAACATTGAACTACCAAACATTAATTGACTGTGACATGGGGTGATAATTCCCAAGAGAGATATTCAATACCTTACTCAAAAATCGTAACACACTCCCACTATCCATCTTGCACATTGGGCATATCCCTTCTTTTGACTAAATCAAACTCCTTTGATTATCAAACAAAGAAATCGTCTAGAGAAACTTGTTTGAGTCCATAAATAGATTTCGTGGGCTCACATACCATGTTATCGTCTATAAACATCGGGATGTTTGCCCAACATCTTCAACACTATCATATAACCATGATACGAAGTTATAACAAGCATAGGCTGAATAGAACTGGGCTCAGCTAGCAGCATAAAGATAATTACAAGGTTTAAACCCCGTATCCTTCAGCTGTCACTATAGCCTTATGGTAATCATATTACTATACATGTCAGCCTTTCAGGGACATTCCCTCTAGGTAAGACAAACTAGGTTCACAAACTGGTGGTCACTGATGGAATGTAATTCAGATATTATGGCTCCTGGCCATTTCTCTTAATCTTTCCTTTCAAATATTCTTTCATAAGTCGTGAGATATTCATTCTTCAAGATGAACATACCAGCATACTTTTCAGGCTTGAGGTTATCCACAGACTTAGAGAACATTTGTATGCACTGAGTAGTGTTCTACACCCCATCGCTATGCGGTTCCTGCTAGTGTTCCAATGGTTGACTATCTCTTTGTGGTTCTCAAACTCTTTTGAGATGTCGATGTACTCCCACTGTTTCTTTTGGAAGGAACACTTCCTCCGGAAGACAGCATGTTCGGAGACAAACATTTTTTGCTCTACGGGTAAGTAAATGATACCTAGCCTACTTGCTAAGATATTCCACAAAGTTGCACATGTCATACTAAGCTCCAAGACTTTCAGACATTGCCTGCTTGCTAGAAGCACGACAACCCTAAATCATTGGCTAAGATGGATTTGATGTCATCGATTCCATATCTGATATGGAATTTATTCAACTTTTATTCTTTGGAACTCGGTTAAGTATATGCATTGTATAAGGGCACTATCCCGAAATAGGTGAGGGATACTTTGCATGGCTTACGTCACACCTTTATCATATAAAGTGTAGTTTCCATTTTAGAAGCACAATCTGATTGCGTATCCAAAAATGGTATCCTTCAAGGGGGAATCTTATTTATTTTCAGACAACTTCTGAAACATCCTTGAGATATTAATTACTTCAATCCAATTGAAGATTAATTCCTAAGTAGTTCATCACTCTCATATTCGTGCTAGCTTGAACTTTTCGGGCTTTCCGAATTATGCACTTCACTGAGTACACTTGACTATTTCAAATAGCAGTTGTAGAGATTAATAAACAATTATTTGTGGCATTAATTGTCACAAGCCAACAAACATCGGTATGTTTAGGCTCTAGACAATTTTTCTAGAATTTATAACCTTTTCATAAATGGGTATTTTAGTCATCTTTAGATAAGATACATAACACCCACATGGTTTATAATCACGTGGTTCAGACATCATCAGAATGACATTTGATTATACATTTCTCTTCCAGAGAGTCAACATCTAGAACAACCACAAATATCAGGGATATCAGCCATACAAATATTTAGTTGAGTTTTTTCACCTATATCAACTATACAGTGATATCAATCTAGTATGTTACATTCAGTGACCTTTCAACTTTATCGGAATAACATTTATTCCTTACAACTGAATATGTCTATTAAATCCTAACAAACACCTGAATTCGTGTTCTTCATAAGAACCGGAACACGATAACATTTATTTAGTTCATTTATCAGTTTACTAGACTCGGAATACAAAACCGAAAATGTCACAACGTTTGCTTCACTTTCCCGTATCTTTGTGTATTCCGTATTTAATCCTTCTAATTAAATCATACTCGTAAGATATCATATATCTAAGAGTTGACTTGAACTTAGATAGATTTATCTCAACACACTTGCCTAGAATAAAGACTTCGATAAGATCCCTTATTTCAAGCACATGCCTTAACTTCCTTTTAATCCTTTAAGCACTTATAAATATTTATTAGTGTAGTCTTTATAAGACTTAAAGAAAGATCACAAGAGCTATGTCTTTAATTTCATTTCATAAAGAAAATCTAAAGTTTGTTAAATAGTTTATTTAACCTTTTAAATCGTATTCAAAACATTAACTATTTAATTAACCTTTAAGAAATGATTAAAGAATTAAGTCAATACTTAAATCTTACAATTTTGAAAACAACCTTTCCAAAATTCGATGTGGTCATTCTTATTCAACGTTTGAATTAATTGTCATCGTACGATAGAATAATCATATTGGATCGTATCCGATATATGATTAATTCGTTGAAACTTATTTCAAGTGATTTAATCATATCATGAGCTTCTGTTCTTCATTAATAATTAAAGTCTTGGAGCACTTCATCAAATATGTAGTCTTCTTGTCTCCAACTACTATAACCGCATTGCTCGTGTCATTGCTTCGTTTTAAAAAGATTAAAATTACTTAACCATACTTGAGAACGTTTCTCAAAAGGTAACAATCCTAATTTGGCTTTACTAATCGAGAATTAAAAACATAAATATAAAAGCTTGCTAAAATACTGCAACATAAAAAAAAGAACACAAAAGAGTGTTGTTGTTTATAAATGCAAAATCAAAAATGGTCTTATGGTTTATGATTTTGCTCCCACTAGTCAATTACTCCCAATTGACTTTCAAGAATTTTCCAAAATTATTTAGTGGCTGAGATCCAACCTAGTTACCTCGATTCCCGGCGGTGTTCGATCAACCAAGACAATTTCGAAAGGTAGGTAACTCTTTACTGATGACGGTCAACTTTATACCTTTATTTACCTATTGATTACCCCCGATTCTATCTTAAATGGGTTTTAAGTGGTTAATAATTAGTGGTCTCGTGCATAAATTACACCCGAACCGAGTTACGACTCGTTATTATGTAATTAGCCATTTTATTATATTATTTGATATTACAAGCCTTGTTTTATGGTTTATTTATAGTGGGCTTGATTTGGAAGTGATAGGAATGGACTTTGGAGGAGAAAAATGCACATAAATGGACCAGGAACGGACCAGGCGAAGTAGGCAGAGGCCCAACAGAATCCTCAGGCTCGCTGGCAACGAGCCCTGCTTTGGCTGCCAGCGAGTTGACCAAATTGCCCTTACTTTAGAGACATGTTTTCTATCTCGTTAGGGTTTAGTATTTACGAATTAGGTCGGCTGAAGGCTATTCTAAGTCGGTTTTATAGCCTATATAAACTCCCTTTCATTATACACTTTTTACATTGACTCATAAAGCAAATTATAAGTTTTTCAGAGCAGTTTTAGTACGAATTTCCAGCAGCAATAATGTGAGTTATTTGTATTCACTTGTTCTTTATTCTATGTTGTAATTAATCCCCCCCAATTATTGTTTATCGTTTCAGGTTGTTCGTTCTTCACCGAATGATGTAGATCTAAGGATACGATATCAGCCAGTGGGGATTCCTTGTCTATAAGGATCCACACGCCCAGATCTGTCATCCGGTGACCTATAAATGACTTTGGTATGATCGACAATCGTGTTTTTAGTAGATCTATATAATTGCTTTATGAATCTCTATTTTATCCGTTACGTATATAGAAACGCTAAGATTTAGGTTTTCGCCGCGTCAATCTAGCCACGTCTTTATGGTGTGATTGTCCACCTAGAATTTATTATCTTAGTAGGTATGGCTACGGCTACATTGCTCGTCTGTTTTAATTAGCGTATGATTAGGAAATACCAATATAGGACTCCTAGGTCGGCTCATGAATTGATCTTCCGGGACTTTCAGCGAGATCTAGATCTGTGTTATATTTTTGAAGTTATATGTAAATCGTAGATTAACAGGAGACCTAAAAAGTAGATGTTAATGGGACAGAGACTTATGCGATCATCTAGGAAGTACGCCTAACCATAGGAATGTTGCCTAGGTGAGGAATACGGTTAATATCGACATCCCTAGTTTTGTAAGCGTGCGAGTTATATGAGATGGAGGCCTACGAAGCGAAGTCACGTAATGTAGCACAATGATCTAGATGGCCTAACCGGAGCTAGATCTAGTTTAGGGGATGACTCTCGTAGCCAATATAAAAGAAATACGAATCGGATTAATAGTTGTCGAGTATCGCTTAATTAGATAGAATCTCTAGATCCAAACGATAACATAATAATTGGGGAGGTTAATTACATTGTTTGTGTCGTGTCCTTTATCTTTTCTTGTCTCTTGTTGGTCATAGACCGGTTTGTGTCCTTGACATGAATAATTAATTGTTTGTATATAAATGATCCACAATTGGTTCCTTGTGGGATCGACCTTGATTCGCTATAGCTATACTACGATGGACCTAGTCCTCTTGCTAGTATTGGTTTATGGTGGTCAAGTATTTTATTATCATTTGATCTACGTCATCAAGTTTTTGGCGCCGTTGCCGGGGAACCAACGGTCAATTTTATACATAAATAATTTTTTATTCATGTTAAGTTTTCTGTTTTTGAGTCTGTTTTTACGTTTTTGTGTCCTTCTGGTTGTCTGCTCTGTGTAAAAATTCCAGAATTTGGAACAGCTGGTTTCACTCCCAGCGAGAATGCCTCTCGCTGCCAGCGAGCCTGGGTCAGTTTTCTGGGATTTCACGTGTCTGTTTATCTCCGTATGTTTAATCCATAGGTCTGATAGCAGCATGGGAAACCATGTTAAAGTCAATCTACGGTCCGTTTGTTTTTTTTTTCTTCTTGGTTTGCGAAACCAGGGAAACAATAATCCGAGTCAGTAATTTTTCGCGGACGCTGGGAAAATAACCCAGCAACATGTGGAGCTACGAATCTACGATGGGAAAGGCGATGGAAGCAATATATTTAAAGCACCAAGATGGCTCCGAAAAAAAAAGAAAGAAAGAAAAGAAGAATGAAAAGGCTTAAATTCTTCGTGGTATAATATTAAAGGCAATGTACTACCTTTTTTGCTTATGTTTTACTATCTTTTGGTTTTTTGAACATAAGTTAGCCTATACATGAACCTGAGTATGAATCTTAGCCCGGAGTTGGTTTGTAAGATTAATTTTATTCGTGTCGAAGGTTCTGCCCCAAATCTGTCTCATCTAAAGGGTGTAGGGAAACATATAGTAGTTGAAGGAAGCAGTGAATAAAGAGTTCCTCGTAGTTCTATTAAAATCTCTTTGTCCTATGCATGAGATTGCTTCTAGTGGCCACGGGAGCAATAATTTGTGTAGTTTTAAGAATTCTCAATCAAAAGAAGACGTTGAGTTTGGAGAGAGCATAATGAGGCAGCATTATAGAGGATATGATTAAAATGGGTCCCTAGGACTAAATCTTCTTAGAATTCACTAGTTCCTAAAACGAGAGCCGAGGTAAGAGCTTTGTATAAATAGTATGGATAGATGTCGTTTCCTAGGTCTCACAACCAAGGGAAGGGTATGAGCCCACCTCATATAGTGCTCAAAGGGTCAAAGTCTGGCGAGCTATGAAGGATGACTGACAAGGATAATTTTTGGAAAGTCGAGCTGAGGACTTTAAACTCAGAACTACTTCTTTAAAACCCTTAGGATTTCTTTTTAGTTTTTTATGTTTTGTTTTCTTTGAGTCAAATAAGAGTAACGTGACATGTGTTGAAGTTTTTTATTTGCCGTGTTCTGATGGCCATTAGGCTAAGGATGTGCAAAACATTTTTACTCAATATAGGCCACGTGAAGTAGAGTTCCGTAGGAGAGTCGAGAAATTGCTAAAGAAAAGAAAATTTAGCAATCAACCTTAAGATGGAAGCATTGAGAGAGCTTGAGAATTATTGAAAATATAACAGAGAATGATTGGTGTAAACCGGAACGATTTTGGTCAACTTCCAAAACTTTTTAGAATGGCGATCCGAGTGAAAATCCAAAGTTGTGTGCAATTTGTTCTGCAACTACCCTTATCCTTTCCTTTGTACCTTTTCACCCTTCAACCTTTTCTATTCTCTCACCAATCTGTCTCACAATTCACATTTCTAACTATTCTTTCATCCCCTCTCTTTCTTTCCATCTATTTCACTCTCCCACCCTAACTCAATCCCTTAACCAATTTCAACCCACCCATAATCACAATGTCTTACCCACCCTTTATCTTTTCTTACCATCCTTCACTATCTTTTTCTAAACCCATCATACTCTCAACCTCCATTTTGTTTACATAATACCCTTGTGTTGCGGAGTTAGAAATATTGCTAAGTTTTAATGAGTATCTTTTCTCATTTTGGTTTTCATGATCCTAGCTAGGGTAAGTGTAGCTCTAAACCTAGCTAGATATTATAAGTTTTTGGTTCGATCGAAATACATCTTCTCTTTCTACCGGCAGATTTCAATTTCACAATTTTTCTGACCCTTCCGGCACATATAGATGATGTGTTTTGTTCTAAAATATCACACCGATCCGACCTTGTTGATGACGTTGAGAACTTCTACATGCTAAATTGGGTAATTAGTAATTTCGAGGAGTAGCTACATCTCCCTAAGTTGTTGATATCCAATCCAAGCGAGAAGTTTCTGCACTAAGTATTTGATTTTATCTTTAGCTAATAGGTCACACCCAATCTGTTATACCTTAACTAGTTTCTCTTTTACACTAGATTAAATACCTTATCAATCCAGTAAATCTCGTGTTTTCACACATGGGGTAATGCTTTCCGATCTTTGTCTTATCCACCCGGTTTTCTGCATATTTTTGTGGTGGAGGATATCGATGAAGACTATAATATTTTGTTGATTGTTTATTTTTCTTTCTATTTAGTATTTTTTTTTGAGTCCGTTTATCTTTTATCTTATTCGTTTTAGTAATTCGTGTCTGAACTAGTAGTTTTAATGCTATAAAATAAACATTGTAAGGGCTTAAACATCGGTTTAAGGTTTATTTTATTCCTTTTACTGCCCCTTTTTTATTATTACTTTTTATGGGCTAACGGTGAAACGATTTTCGAGCTTTGTTGAAGATTTGTTTTGCAGCGATATATCTCTGGTTAGGTCCATGGTTTGTAGAGTGCCCCGAAGTTCATCGACTTGTTCCACTACCGTGCTTGACCGAAGCTAAGTTCCTATCTTTATTTTATTTTATACATTGAGGACAATGCATTGTTTAAGTGGGGGGGTACGAGTCACTTAGCTTCCGTATATCAAATAATTAATAAATGTGTAAAAATTAAAATTTTCAGCAAGAATCACATTTCCTTTTGTGAAAACCGAGCATGTATAGATAATGAAAGAAGCTCTTAAGCACAATTATAACTTATTTTTGCCATGCTATCTTCAGAATTGTTTAGTAAATATCATATCACGCTGTGTGAGTAGTTTTGTATTAACATATATTTTGTCGTGGAATCAACCTCTTTAAGCACGTATAACTTAAATGCTAAGTCTGAAAGGTTAGATAATAAATTATTTTTTCCGGAAGGATGAAATAGGAACTACTTGACTTTGTGATTACTTTTTCTCGCCATACTTCCGATAAGGCTAATATCGATGATAGTGAAGCAAAAACCGGGCAAGAAAAAAAAACAGGATTTGGTTTATAAAATAAATAAATAAAAAAATAAAAAAAAAGAGAAATCATGAGCGTTTAGGTTAGAGACTGCTAACCGATGGAGCATAAGATGCACGGTTGTAAAACAAGGCAGTTGGGTAGACAATTCGTGGAGATTTGAAGGTAGTTTCTTGCTAGGCACCCACCATTTCAAGTTATTGTCCCTAGAATCTATGCGGCCCTGGCAAAGAAACAAACATGAACTGAGAAAAGTTTCTTGGTTTCCGAATCCGCCCCGCTTCACTTGAATATGGTATTACACCTGTATTATTTGTTAACGATAAGGAGGCATCACAAAGTTTTGAGTGGTGAAAGTTGCATCTAGAGGACATTATAATTCGAATCCCTCTATTTCAAATACTCTGCATGACGGTTATATCACACACACGTTGATTCAATGATGAAATAGTGGTTAATGCCTAACTGACAAACGTGTTTGCTATTTTATTTACTTTGGAATTTTGAATGAGCCTGCCATCAATTAGTAAATTATGTTTCGGTGGTTCTTTCGCCTTCTGTGTTTGCTCGGGACGATCAAAGGTCAAGTGGGGGGTAGTTGATGACGGTCAACTTTATACCTTTATATACATATTGATTACCCCCGATTCTAGCTTAAATGAGCTTTAAGTGGTTAATAATTAGTCGTCTCGTGCATAAATTACACCCGAACCGAGTTATGACTCGTTATTATGTAATTAGCCATTTTATTATATTATTTGATATTACAAGCCTTGTTTTAGGGTTTATTTATAGTGGGCTTGATTTGGAAGCGATTGGAATGGACTTCGGAGGAGAAAAATGCACAGAAATGGACCAGGAACGGACCACGCGAAGTAGGCAGAGGCCCAGCAGAATCCTCAGGCTCGCTGGCAGCGAGCCCTGCTCTGACTGCCAGCGAGTTGACCAAATCGCCCTTACTTTGGAGTCACGTTTTCTATCTCGTTAGGGTTTAGGATTTACGAATTAGGTCGGCTAACGGCTATTCTAAGTCGGTTTTACAGCCTATATAAACTCCCTTTCATTATACACTTTTTACATCGACTTATAACACAAATTATAAGTTTTTCAGAGCAATTTTAGTACAAATTTCCAGCAGCAATAATGTGAGTTATTTGTATTCACTTGTTCTTTCTTCTATGTTGTAATTAATCCCCCCAATTATTGTTTATCGTTTGAGGTTGTTCGTTCTTCACCGAACGATGTAGATCTAAGGATACGATATGAGGCAGTGGGGATTCCTTGTCTATAAGGATCCACATGCCCAGATCTGTCATCCGGTGGCCTATAAATGACTTTGGTATGATCGACAATCGTGTTTTTAGTAGATTTATATAATTGCTTTATGAATCTCTATTTTATCCGTTACGTATATAGAAACGCTAAGATTTAGGTTTTTGCCGCGTCAATCTAGCCACATCTTTATGGTGTGATTGTCCACCTAGAATTTCTTATCTTAGTAGGTATGGCTACGGCTACGTTGCTCGTCTATTTTAATTAGCGTGTGATTAGGAAATACCAATATAGGACTTCTAGGTCGGCTCATGAATTGATCTTCCGGGTCTTTCAGTGAGATCTAGATCTGTGTTATATTTGGGAATTGCTAGCACATAGTTATACGTAAATCGTAGATTAACAGGAGACCTAAAAAGTAAATGTTAATGGGATAGAGACTGATGCGATCATCTAGGAAGTACGCCTAACCACATGAATGTTGCTTAGGTGAGGAATACGGTTAATATCGGCATCCCTAGTTTTGTAAGTGTGCGAGTTATATGAGATGGAGGCCTACGAAGCGAAGTCACGTAATGTAGCACAATGATCTAGATGGCCTAACCGGAGCTAGATCTAGTTTAAGGGATGACTCCCGTAGCCAATATAAAAGAAATACGAATCGGATTAATAGTTGTCGAGTATCGCTTAATTATATAGAATCTTTAGATCCAAACGATAACATAATAATTGGGGAGGTTAATTATGTTGTTTGTGTCGTGTCCTTTATCTTTTCTTGTCTCTTGTTGGTCGTAGACCTCTTTTTGTCCTTGACATGAATAATTAATTGTTTGTATATAAATGATCCACAATTGGTTCCCTGTGGGATCAACCTTGATTCGCTATAGCTATACTACGATGGACCTAGTCCTCTTGCTAGTATTGGTTTATAGTGGTCAAGTATTATATTATCACATGATCTACGTCATCATTTACCAATCACATCTCTATGTAATTCTTAGTGGTTGACTAGTCAACTCTTTGACAATACACATCACTATGTGTTAGTCAACCTCTTGTCTCTAAAGTCAGACGGCCCTGACGTGGCCAATCACCGAAAGACTCTAGTCAAGTCACAACCCAATATTCACGAGATCTCATACGATCATATCTCAATAACGACAATATACCCGAGGTAGGTCAACTCCCAGCAGTGGTCGATCAGCTGGATCCAAAGAAGGGCTCTTCACCGTCGTTATAATATTGAGAGACAAATTACGACTTAATGTTTGTTGTGGGAGTATTTTTGTAAATTAATTCACTTAATTAATTTTAATTATGGTCTCATCATATATATCTATCTCTATAGATATACATCCTACACATTTATCTAGATTGTGCCTAGTTATGCATCTATCTTATCATATAAAATAAATACAAGCACAAAATAAATAAATGCGTAAAGTAACCGGTATGATCATTGACTTTTCCTAGGTGCGGTTTCAAATACAAACTGACGAAACCGCGGGTCACAAACTAAAGGTAGCTGCAACCGCCAATAGGATCTTTAATGCGCCATTCTCCAATTGAATCTTTATTTCATCTTTCTTTGGTCTCCATCTTCCGCTCCATTCTTGTTACATAATTTTTATCTAATAAAATAAATACACATGCCGCACACGGTCGGAGCTAATGTGAATGGGATAATGCAGAAAATAAACTAGGTCACGTTCTTCATAACGGCCTAGGACAATTTTTAAACCAACGAAAAATAAATCATTCACTTATATCCTATTGGTCGAGTCCATGATCAATCGGGATCCATATAATCATATTATATTTACACAATATTTAATCCATACAATAACATCTTATGTAAAAGATAAAATTAAAAACTAACAACCTGCGTCTTAATTAATTGATTAACGTTTCATCTATTAAATAATTTTATCTAATCAGTTAACTAATTAAAATTTAATTAATTAATTGATTTTAACCGAAATAAAATTAACGGTTAATTTTAAACGATTTTAATTTTAATTTTAATCAATTAGAACTATTCCAAAAATAAATCAAAATTAAAATTAAGTATCTTTTGTTTCTTTTCTTTTGATTTCTAATCAAAAGGAATGTGTTTGGTTTCATAAACCAAAAGGCACCAGCCCTTTCCAAAATCAAAATTTTCAAAAGGGCATATGGCTAGGCTTTTTCCAAAATCAAATATTTTCAAAATGGCATAGGCCTATTCCAAACTAAATTTGGAATGACCTAGGTTGACCTTAGGTCCACAATTATGGACCGTAGGTCAAACCATTTAACTCAACAAATTGAGTAATTGTAATTTTCATGCCATGTGGCATCCCAATTGTACAAACTATTTGTACCATTAGTTGACCCACATGACATCAACTAAACAACAAGAGATTTTCTATGTACCATAAAATTCACAAAACCACAAAACAAAATTTTTGGGGTCCACTGAAAAAAACACCAGCCGACGCCGGAAGCCCCGGGGCGCCGCCGCCGCCGGCGGTAGTCGGGTGGAGCGCCGCCGCCAGTCGGCCGAGCTGCCCTACGCCGAAATTAATTTTTTTTTGTTTTTGTTTCGCGAATCTATATCATGCATCTAGAATAATTAATACGCAAATTAACATGCTTATTGCTTAAGCTCGAAGCTCGATCCGATACCACTGTTAGGAAATCTACGCTCGAAGCTCGCTCCGATACCACTGTTAGGAAACCACTGTTAGGAAATTTTACGTAATTTAAAATTTAATTTCCTTTTAACCAGGATCGACTTCTTTTAAGCAACAAACAAATAAGTAGTAAACGAAAATGTTACCTTGGATGATCTAAAAGATCGAAGCTTTATCGTTTACGAAGGAGTAGTGGTGCACGGAGCCGTCCAAGCATTCAGCCTCTACCGCTAGTCCACACGAACAACCCGCCGGAATCCAGCATTGGTTTGCTACCGGAAAACGTCAACTGCTAGGCCGCCTTTTTCTTTCTCCAAAAACTCTCTCTAGAAGCTCTCTTTTTATCTCACTAAATTATTGCCATAATATTGTGTTGTAAAAGAGTAGGCACAACTCCACTTAAAAGATGGGATGCCATAACGCAATCCCGATTTAATTGGAAAAAACTTCCTAATGGATAGAGGAGAAAGAAAATGAATTTCGAATAAAATAAGAAAAATTGATATTCTAGATTTATCTCATTAATATTCAATATCTTATATTAAATATTTTTCAATATATATATTGTCAATATCTAATATTGAATATATCTTAATTATATTACCATAAATCAATTTACACATGTGTATATATATCACATATATGTATTACACATATAAATCTATATATATTAATATCCAAATATTAATACATAATATAATATCATCATCAAGTAATTAGCAAAGAAAAACCCACGTGTGTCATACACACATAAATTTTCGGCCATGCATAATATATATATATATATATATATATATATATATATATATATATATATATATATATATATATATATATATATATATAATTAATCAATATAATTAATATCTTGTATTTGATTTATTCATAATAAATAAATACCACCATATTAATTTATCACTATAACACCTTATAGTCGAGATAAACTTTTCATATTTGGTCATCATTATAACCGCATTTTAATCCGGCTAGATGTTCTTATGTGTGTGACCCGATAGGCTTCCGAATATGTTGGCCTTAGGCACAAAGTGCAATTACGAAAATGCCCTTCATACCTAACGATCAGGGAATAGCGTCTAGCAACACACCGTGACTCTCAATCATCGGAAGAGTCAAATGTAATGACTACTACCTTTCATGTGAAACAGTTACCGTGTAAATAGAGTCTTATCACTGAAATAATATCAATACGGTCATACGTCGAGTGTCAAGCATCAACGACCGCATTTTATAATCTGGATATCATGCTCTCTTGAAGTAACTCATTTACTTCCACTTTGCAAAGATCAATGAGAGTAAGACATTCCTTATAAGAAGGCCCTTTCGGATATTCACCCTTACTGATAGGGTACGCGATTCCTGGATGACCAAACATGTATACTGTGCATGCTTCAGTATCACACCCAATCACTACCGCATGATCGCTCCATGGCTAGGGGAAACCTCAATAGTGTCAAAGCATGACAATCCACACCGTGATGCCATGTAGACTCCGGTTGTAAGGATAATTACACAACCGTCACATAGTGTGACACTTAACAATGTAAGTTGAGTCAGTCTAACGTACACATTCTCTAATACACGTCCTCGTACAGTACAAGTGTCTTTACACTTCGATAGACGAGATCTATCCCTACCCTTAAAGACATAAGACATCTAATACGTGCTAGCCTGTTTGTCCTATCAATGCCCTGTTTAACAGTACCTAAGCCTAGAGACATTTAAGTATCAAACTTATTAAAATGATTAAAGATCACATCAACCATAATCGCCTATCATTGTTTCTCTATCACAGTTTAATACTAAGGACGTTATCGTATAACAATTCATAATTGATTCTTTAAAAGAACAAATATATGACAACAGAAAAGCTATTTATTCTTCTAAAAAAAACCATTTATTATGTATGTATAAACATAAAGAAATAGTAGAAATGATGTGACCCGGTCGGATCCGGTCCAACCCGATTGGGTTTAGGACAATATTTCAACACTCTTGTAAGTCGGGTCCTTCAGGCTCGATATTTCCAGGTGGAAACTGTGTTGGATGCCAATTGGGATTCCCGGCCCTCCTTTTTGTGGCGTAGCTTCTTGCAGGGACGGGATCTCTTGTGCATGGTTTGCATTGACGGGTAGGGGATGGTTCTTAATTTGATAGACATTTATTCTGACTCTTGGATTCCTCTACCACACTCTTTTTGAATTGGTTCCGCCTTCCTCCCACCGGATGCGAAGGTTCCGACACTCTTCCTTCCTAATTCACGCTCTTGGGATAGAGATCTGGTCCAGAGTTCTTACCCACACGAGACTGAGGCCATTCTCAGCATTTTCCCCTACCGGTTAGGACTCACACGGATGATATTATGTGGCATTTTGATCCTCGATGGTGATAAAGGGTGAAATCTGGACATAAGATGGCTACCCAGCTCCATCATAGTTTGCTGTTGCGGTCTAGGCCCTAGACTCCTGGCCAAAAAGGTGATATCTGGCGGAACATTTGGTCTTTACCGGTTTGGCCACGTATATCACACTTCTTGTGGAGAGGTTTACCTGAGTCCTTAGCGACTTGGGCCTCGCTTAGCCGGCGTAATATGGGAGTTGGTGGTTGTGATCTTTGTAGGGCCCCATCAAAGGATTTGTTCCATGCATTGTTTCATTGCACGATTCCTGCTGTAGTGTGGGAGCGGATTGGGTATGCTGCTATTAGTGAGGGTCTACGATGTTGGGGTATCTTTTTTCCGCTTGTGATGTGTCACGTCTAACGTACTTGGTCACAGTCTTGTGGTACATATGGAACGCGTGGTGCGCATGGCTCAATGAGGGTCAAGCTGTGGATATTGGACGCATTGTTATGTCCGCGGGGTGTGATGCACAGGAATATGTCGGTCTTCTACAGTCTCCTCTTCATGAGCCGGTTAATTCGCCTTTTCCTACCAACTGGCAGCCGCCTGTTGGGGACCAGTTGAAGGTCAATATTTATGCGGGTCTTTCTGTGGATGCTTATGCCTATGGGGCGGTATTTCGCAGGTCGGATGGCCGGATTCTGGGCGCTTTCTCGGGAATGTTGGGTCGGAGTCTAGATGTTGATTCTGTGGAGCTCAGTGCTATATATAGGGATCTTCTCTTAGGCCGTGAGTGGGGATACCATGCGATCTGCTTGGAGTCAGATTCCCTCTCTTGCATCCAGCGACTTCAGTCGCCTACTGATGATTTCACCTCCCTTGGCTGTTTAGCTAGGGTTTGTTTGCTTTTAGCGGAGTCCTTTGATTCTTTTTTGTTTTTTCATTTGTTAAGTGAACTAGCAATAGGCCAGCACATTTGTTAGCCCAAGAGGGTTTAGGTTATCTTGGTTTTGTGATTGGGCGACTGTACTTGTACTTCTGATTTGCCTTAGTAAAATAATATTGGTTAATTTGCTATAAAAAAATAAAAAAAACCATGTCCCTAAATTCTTGTAAAGCTCTTTTCTCTAGAGCTTGGTTCCAACTTCTTGGGTCTCACCCTCTTCATAAACCAGCTCATCAAGACATTCTTCTTATGACTTAGATTCCTCCGGTTGATCGGATGGCTTTTGCTCCCACAATTTTTAAGGTCTGGCCGGGAAGATTCCCGGCGATAAGAAACTGAAAATTTGCAGGGGAGACCATATATAACCTCAAATCAATCTAGAGTTGATACGCATAAAATAAGAGTTTTTTTGCATTTTGGCAAAGAGGTGATTTTCCTTCTTTTTCCTCTGATTAATTATAAGCAGAATCAATGGTTTTCCGATTCCAGTCCCGGAACTTTTTGCTGGCAACTGCGTTGATTCGTTTTGACGGAAATACTCCATATGTGATTCGCGAAGCATTACTCGAGGAAAACCTTGTTCTTTGCGGCTCTATTATCACTTGAGAAATTATAACGTAGGAGTAAATTAGTCTAGTTAAATTATTTTTTCTCTTATTGCAACTGATACACATGATTGAAACCTAATAAATACTAATAAGGTAGATTAAAAGCTAATTTTCTCTAATTAAAATTGACAACTTCTCTCTTACGCTTATATTCCTTTTTCCCACTTTCCTTATTTGTCAACATGAAGGTCATTGAATTAATTGGAGTATGTCAACAATAAGGCATTTGTGGTTTTGTAATAGTAATACTATTTGATATCCTTAGATTTCCTCAAAAAAAAAAAAAGATATCTTTAGATTATGATTCCAATCATTATATTGATCAATGTTAATGTTTTTAAGAAATTGATAAAATATTTTTTCAAAAAATATTTCAGCAATAAAAAGATTCTTCAAAAAAAAAAAATTTGATTAAATATATACATAAAATGGTTGCAAAAAATATATACATAAATGTTAATAAAAATAAGGGACAGTTATTGAAAATGACACATATTGGACTTAATTAGGCAAAAAAGAAACTCAAAAGAAACACTTAGTTATAAAGACAAAAAATTCACAAATAGACCAAATTAGCCCCAGCAAAAAAACTACAGTTATTAACCATTATGCATAAAACGTGAAACGGATACAGGCACAAAAAATTCAAAACAAAAACGGTGAAAAAACAGAAGATCATTGATTGAAGAAGAAAAACTGCAAAATCCGAAGCCAAATCGGACGAAAAATCAAGGAAGAAGCGAGCGTAATTAGAAGAAAAACGGAGCAAAATCAGAGAGAAGAAGTCTCGATTCATACAGTGACTGAACAATGGCGAGGAGGAAGAAAGTAATTTCAGCGGAGAAGAGAAGAGCAGGACAAAAATTGAAGAAAGAATGAGCAAGAAAAAGAAGAAAGCTGGGTAAGTATCTATTCAAACTGAACATGCAACAAAAAATAGGATTTTCTATACTGAATTGCAAATTTAGGGCACAAGTGTGGACATTGGGTGAAATTGTACTTGAAATCATATTGCAAGAGTTCTAAGTGTTTTCTATACTAAAAGGCATGTCAATGAATCTTCAAAAAAGTATATGCTTAGTTATTGAAGTATAAAACATGAAGTCACTGCATTCTGGTGCAAATAAGTTTTGTCTTTACATTCCTTGAACTATATTGCAGTAAATAATAGATAAATATCATGTCACTGCATAAGGAATCAAGGGTCTGGGTTTTATTTGATTGCAAACTCTGATGTCACTGCATTATAATGTTGAAAACATCATGTCATTAGATTCAAAAGAAGTAGAATGTCATGTCAATGCATAATGAGTCCAGTTTATGTAAAGTTGTTGAAGTGCAAACATCATGTCACTGAAAAAATTATGGCAGAGGTGTAGAGATTGGATGAAATTGTACTTGAAATCATACTACAAGAGTTCTAAGTGTTTTCTATACTAAAAGGCATGTCAATGAATCTTCAAAAAAAGTATATGCTTAGTTATTGAAGTATAAAACAGGAAGTCACTACATTATGATGCCAATAAGTTTTGTGTTTACATGCTTGGAACTATATTGTAGTAAATAATAGAGAAATATCATGTCACTGCATAAGGAATCAAGGGTCTGGGTTTTTATTCGAATGCAAAATCTTATGTCACTGCATTATAATGTTGAAAACATCATGTCGTTGGATTCAAAAGAAGTAGAATGTCATGTCAATGCATAATGAGTCCAGTTTATGTAATGTTGTTAAAGTGAAAATTTTGATGTCACTGCATTATAACATTGAGAATATCATATGAGTGAGTACACAACATTTTGGAAAATGGCATCTCACTACAATGACAAGCTTGAAAAATATCAGGTCATTGCAGGCATAAGGTTCAAATGACACATCAATGCATTGTCATTCCATTGAAAACACAAAAACTTACATGTCACTGCATGAACTAACTCATGTTATTTTTGGTTTTTACAGGACGAGAGAACAATACAGATCAACACTCAACAGTATGCACCAGATATTCAATGAAATAGATGAACATATAACAGAAGAGCATCGGAAACTAATGAAGAAAACTCAATTTAGACATTTGTTTGTTGCATTTGAAAAGGAAAAGATTATAATGGAGAAAAAGAAGAATGATATGCTGGATGAGCTGATAATGGCATACAACAAAGAAAATGGGGGTTTCAAGATTGGAAAGGACCATCACATGCCAATAAGAAATGATATGAAGCTCATATTTGCGATTGAAGATGGAAACAAAGAGGTAGGGGACATGAGAAATAACTCAAAAAAGCATATATCAATTCAAAAAAGATTGTTCTCTGATGTTGAGAGAATAAAGATAAGTGGGGTCAAAGAACTAATAAAGGAAACGGTAAAAGAAACTGATTCAACATCAGTTGAAGACACGAACTATTACTTGCAATAGTCTTCTTCACCACCTTAGGGCGGAACATACCATGGTCACCTATACTATGTGGACGACTTAAGTAATTAAGTTCATTTGATTGGTCATCTCAAATACTCAAAGAACTGCAAAATGGGCTTAATCGAAAATGGTCACATGCAAGATATGTAAATGGATGCACTGTGTTCCTGCTGGTATGTTCACTCACCAAACATTTGATTGTAATTGTATTTCATTATAAATGATAATTAGAAACCAATGTCACTGCATTCTAATCTATATTTATCTACTAGTGTGTTACAGTACTGGTTCTGTGAGCACACACACATCACAGAAGATCTTTTCAAGCACCAAAATGAAAAAAGAGCAGCACAGGGAAAGAAAACTTTGGCACACACATGGATTCCAAGGATAAAAAAGTGGAATCTAAGAAAACTACAGGGTATTCTAACAAAAAGAAACCTTCAACACATGGGCGAACATCAGGTAAATAATAACAGTGCATTAAGAATGTCATTGTCTCACAAATTTCATGGTCACTGAATGGTCACTGCATTTTTATTGCATGTCATTGCAATGAAATGCATTGAACTGCATTCTCATTGTAGTTCTTTATTTAATAACCTAGAATACTTGTATGTCATTCCATGATACAAAACATAACTGAATACTTTGGTAATGCAAAATGAAACAGTTCAATGCTGAAAAATGGACTTCAACATTGACTGAGTTCCACCTCATACAAAGCTTGGCACAAAACCAAGAGACAAGAAGCAGTCACAAGTCTAGAGATGATGAAATGACAACTGAAGAGGATGAAAAAAATTCTGAAAGTGATGATAATAAAGAGGATGAAAGATATTCTGAAACACATGATCATGAAGAGCATGAATCTGTAGAGGATAGCATGGAAACAGAAGGAAAAGAGAGGCAATCATAAGAGCATGAAACAAATTCTAAAAGTGATGAGCATTAATGTGCAGAGGACAGCATGGAAACAGAAGGAAAACAGGGGCAATTAGAAGAGCATGAAACATATTCTGAAAGTGATGATCTAGAATCTGGAGAGGATGGCATGGAAGCAGAAGCAGAAGCAAGTGAGTGGCAGTCTGAAGCCAATGAGGGAAAAGCTGAAGTAGATGACAAGGAGGAAGAAATTGAACAACAACAACACAATGAACAGGTCAAAGAACAACACACTCCTAAACAAGCACACAAATCTACAAGTAAATATGGAAGAACTCCATCATTCAGATTGCTCACACCAACACCATCACCGCCAAATGTAAACTACTTTTTCCATTTTTGCCACCACACAAAATCCAAAGAAAATTATGTCACTGCAGTTAAAATTCACATTAGATACAACTGGTGCATGATGTGCAGGATGAAGTTCAAGAGCTGAAACAGCAAAATATCACATTTTCAAGAGCATTGGAAGATGCCAACGTCAAAATTGAAGAAGTCAAGCAAGCCATGGTAATGACAAAAATAAAGTACTAAAAGCCACAGTGGAGTGACATTACATAATGTCACCGCATCACATAATCTCACTGCAAATAGACAACAATGGTTACACTAAGAAGGAACTTGATTTACTAATTATTGTATTTTAAAATATGTTTCCAGGAAAAAGACAAGAGTGATCAAGAAAATGTTGACATGATGAGGAAAATAATTGAAGAGCTGCAACATCAGAATCTAAGTTTAGCATTGAAAGTGGAAGAATTGAAGCAGGAAGAAGTCTATATCTCAAAGAAATGTAAAGAACTTGAAGCAAAGTTTGTAGACATCAATGAGACATTAGATGTCACTAGTGCTTAAAAAACTGAGTTGGGGATTCAAGTTAATGAATTGAATGATAAGATTGCCATTGCATTGTCTACCATTAACCGGCAAACAGAGAACATAAAGGAAAAATATTTGTACATCAGCAATCTGTTAGAGAGTTACAATGAATAAGGAGTTTCACAGAAAAATATGGCTGCTATGTTGCAGGAGGAAGAGAAAAATAGAAAGCTGATGCAACAGCTTAGAGAAAAAGTGGAAACACTTGAGCAAACCTTATTCACCAGGGACACCACAATTGGAAATTTGAAAGTTGAACTTGAAGGTAAGAAAGAGAGCAATGAAAGCTTCAAAGAGAAGATACAGATCCAAGAAAGAAAAATTGAAGAACTGGAAAACAAGATCCAAGCATTACAAGATGAAATTGATAACATTGCAACTCATCAAGTGACACAAAATCTGGAAGAACATGATGATACTGATCAACACACTCCTGCTGCACAAAATCTTTTAAAACCTGCACGACAACTACAACCTCGTACTGATCAACGGACCCCAGATTTCACAATTGAAAGGGGTGTGAAGAGAAATGCAAGAAAGAGTATCCTAATTTTTAGTATGCTAAAGAGAAAAAGAAAAAGAAAGCTCAGAAAGGGAAAAAGAAACCTTACTACATCCCTGAAGAAAATCCGACGTTTCAAGGAAGACTAATAATCCACAAAGACAAAGATCAATACCATTGTGGACCATACATTCTTCCGGAAGTATTCAGAAAAATTCAAGATTTAGACAACGAAGGAGGCCAAGGGTAAGCATAAATTACTAAATGTTGGGAGGATTTTGCATCATTAAAACAAAAGAAAATTTATAAACCTATACTTAACATGCAAACTAACTCCTAACCGACCAAATATCGGGTAGTTGATAGCATAGTAGGGTAAGTACAGGGTCGATCCACAGGGAATTGGGATGTTGAATCTAATTTCACTAATCCTACCAATTGTTAGTCAAAGAACGAATAAACAAAAGAAACGAAAGAACAAAACATAAAAACGAAAAAAGAACAATCAAGATAAATCTAACCTAAGAAACATAAAAACAATCTAAACTAAAGAAACAAAAACAAACAATCTAACCTAAAGACATGGGGTCAAACATTGAACAAGCCTAGTGATCTCAATTCTAGTTATCTCATGATTTTAATTCGGTTGTGGTTTCACCCTTTCACGAGACACAAATCCCTAATCTCTTAGTGAACTTATCTCTCGAGCTATGAACTCCTACTTTTGTAGCGAATTCAATTATCTATCTCTCATCTTTCGAGTGTTGAGGCCGATTTACCAAACAAAACGACGGGTGTAGATTCAAGTTACTCTCGTATAATCGAATCTAACAACCTAGGAATCTAACCAATTAATTTGTCACATAATCAACGGCTAAAAACCCTATCTTTCTATGATGATCTAAGGTTTATGCAACTTCCGTATTATAAACATCAATAGAAAACGAGATCTTTCAATCTATTCTCATGGCCTCATAAGCACAAAGAAAGATACAAAATAAATCAACAATCATGATGAAAAACTGGAATTGAATTAATCAAAAAGAACTCACATAGTTTTGAACAAGGATTGATCCATGGAAACGAAAAGCAAACATCTAATCTACTCCTAATCTAACATCGGTTCACCCAAGCACAAGGCTCGGGTGACCGGCCTTCAAACTCTCAAGATGCGGCTGCTGGCCTCTCTTTTGATGTGAAGAAATTTCTGAATGAATTTAGGGTTTGGGGCTGCTGTGCTTTTATAATAAAACTAAGTCGGCTGCTACAGTAACCTAAGTCGGTTTCAGCAAAAACGGTGGTGGACGCCCGTCTAACCAACTGGACGCCCGTCCAGAATGCTTGGACGGATACTGGACGCCAGTTCAGCCAACGTCTGAACTCTCTGTATGTGAATTAGCTCCCTGGACGCACGTTCGCTTTATCAGACGCCCGTTCGATATAAACGCTTCTCGGACGCTCGTCGGCCTCAGATGAACGCTCGTCCATCTTGATGCAGAACGGATTTCTTGATAATTATCCTTTCTTTCCTCCATCTTTATCCTCTTGTAACATCTCTATCTCTTCATCAACACTTCAAATTCGACTTTAGACTCTTCCAAATCCTTTCCAAGTTAAAGATATGTATCTACACACATCGAAAAACATACCAAAACGTAACACGATTCCAAAACAACATAAAATCATCAAATAAAGCATATAAATCGATACGTTTTCATATTTTACTATTAAAAACACCATTTACTCAATATTTACATATATAGCTCAAAATCTATGAAAATCATACGAATGTAGGGGAAATTGATATAGAAAATATATATAAAAATCACTATAATTTAGCCCTTAACAACACCCCCACACTTAAACTTTTGCTCGTCCTCGAGCAAAACGAACAAAGATCAAGCTCGAGACAAATAAACATCTACACAAATATAAAGTATATTCAATAACTTAGAAGTTCACCCCTGTAGTGTGTGCATAGCCATAATAAATTTCCACTAAGTTCCACAATTTGAAAGTTATTCAAACCAAAACTAGCCCGGTTTCCCATCTAAGTTAGAAATAATCAAAAAACTATAACAGGCACTTTACAAAACATACATATCCCAAAAAGAAATAGTAGAGAATATCTAAAACATTTCTGACAGACTCAAAGGATAATCCCTACAACATATCCTTCAGTTTATACTGGGTATAAGATTAACGATAACTAAGTCCTCACTTATTCATACTAATATATTTCAATATTTTCACTTTTTTCACACTTTTCTAACACACATCAGAATAAGCTTTTGCCCTCATAGCAGAATAGGACATTTCAAGATAATCCCCTACCTTACTCCAATCATAAGGCGGCTATAAACCGACTTGTCGTGAGCTTTTGGTCATCATAGTGGAATAGGACATACGTGGTACACCCTACCTCACCCAAATCATAAACCGACTTCCGACACACACAATTACAATTATGTTTACTTAGAGATTTACGGCCGTTTGGCGGTGGAAAAGATTATTTTCTAGTAGCACGGACCACCGAGCATAACACCTCAAGTAAACAATTTATTACTATTGCAAAGACTTAATCACGTTTCACTTATCACATTCAAACTTACGGATATTCACGGTATGTCATACTTTAATCCTAGAATACAAACTACTAAACTTTTCAAGAATTGTACATAAGCAAAGAAACATGCTATAATCATCAAAAATCTCCAACTAAAATGGGGTAGGCTTTCAACATTTAGCTCATCATTTACTATGGCATGTGAAAAAGAGTGTCGGGTGAAACAACTAAAATTACTAAATATACAGAATATAGCAAAAATGATATAAACT
Organism: Gentiana straminea; assembly: GCA_036785695.1. Taxonomy (NCBI): domain Eukaryota; kingdom Viridiplantae; phylum Streptophyta; class Magnoliopsida; order Gentianales; family Gentianaceae; genus Gentiana; species Gentiana straminea. The sequence goes on along the minus strand of JAVUPR010000398.1, from coordinate 15,199,177 downwards.
CAAGCAAAGATATGCCTTTGTCTACTCGGGATATAACAAAAAATTTGAAAATTAAGCACTTTTCATAGAAATACTAAAAATATGAGCAAACGAAAGTAGACACATAAATCATCTATCCCTTCCCCCACACTTAGATTGCAACTTGTCCTCAAGTTATACAGAAATAATAAATTAGAGAACTTAGCTGATTGGATGCTGGCAATTCTGGAAAAATCGGTAAAAACCAAAATTGCTGCATAGCTCAGTAGACTGTGGAGCATCACAGGACAACTGAATACATCTTTAAAGTGCACAATAGCTATAGAAAGTATCCTGCAGACTTGATTAGTGCAAAAAGAGTCTACGGGGAAAAGATTAGACTTATACAAATAAAGCACATGGAAAAGAATTTATAGAGATATTCAAATTATGCTCACATAAAGATGGACACATATACATGAAAATATCACAAACTCGTAGGCTAGGTGCAACTATATGAAAATATACTACAATGCAGCCTACATGATATGCAATAATAATAATGATGGCATATGGAAAACCAACAGTAACCATCATGAAAAAAAACGAGGTAGTATTAGGGAAACCGACAGTTAACTACACTCAAGAAAAATAGAAAAACAATGCAACTAGATGATATGCAACTAAATGATATGCATCTGAATGATATGCAAAAATAAAAGAAAATAAAAGAAAGAAAACTAGCCCACTCATTTGCGGCATGACATGTATATAATAAACGTCTACCAAATAATGACGAGTTACGATAAACGACAAGATCTTGTCCATTACATGCGGTGTAGACGCGCCTTAAGACTCGTCAAAAGTGATAGCATTATGGAAACCAACGAGTTAGCTATACTAAACGGATATAACTCATAAGGTTTCCATCGTAGCAACGGAAAACCGACGAGTTACTACCCAAATGAGTTATAAAAATAACAAGGAAGCACATAAGTCTCAAAGCTCACAAGATTCATCACGGCGGTATGTAGCATACGGAAACCGACATTAGCTACTAATTAACACGAAGACCGGTTATAGCATACGAGAACCGACGGTAACTATAACTTGCATAGATGAATCATGTATAAGGAATAAGATCATTTACTTAGCATGAATTCATAGATGGAAAGGTATAACATTCATATTCGGGACATCTATGTAAAAAATAAATAGGCCACGGATGCTCGAATGTAAGCAATCCATACTAAATAAAAGCATTAGGAATGAGATCAAGAAAAACCTGGACTACGAATCGGCGTTCGGCACAACGATGGGGCGTTCACCTCAAAATACGGCTTTGGACGAGCGTTCGGCAAAACAAACGCTCGTTTGACTTGAAAACCAACCGGACGGACGTTCAGAAAGCATAGACGCTCGTCTGGTCCTTTAAACCAGAACAGAGTCGAAAATATTTGAACGGACGAGCGTCCAATACTTTCAAACGCTCGTTTACCTGCTGCTAAAGAACTGGACGGGCGTTCACTAACTTGAACGCTCGTCCATACAACGAATACACACGAGAGAGAGAGCAGAAAACGCGGACAAACCCTAAAAATTTAAAACACATATTAACACGATCACATCGCCACTTTCAATTAAAGCACAAAGAGGCTAGATCGAAAAAACACATAAACACATACTTCACGTTTAAACAAATCGAGTAAAAAACTTTTGCACATTCTTAACCTTATGGTCATCGAAACACGGCAAAATAAAAACTCTCGATTTGGTAAACGCTACTTTTATTAAAACGAAAAATAAACGTAACAAAATCGAGAAATAACAAGATCAGATTCAACATGACACCTATTCCCCGGCAACGGCGCCACTTTTGTTTGGGGAGATTTTGCATCATTAAAACAAAAGAAAATTTATAAACCTATACTACCATGCAAAACTACCTCCTAACCGGCCGAATACCGGGTAGTTGCTAGTAAAGTTGGATAAGTACGGGTATCGATCCTCAGGGAAAAGGGATGTTGAATCTAACCTAATTAATCCTCTCAATTGTTACTAACGAAAACAAATAAACGAAGAACTAACAAATAAACTCATAGAACAAGTAAACTAAATCTAAACTAGAACAAATAATAAAAACCTAAACTAAGGATACATGGGATCAAACATCATACAAACCAAGTGATTTAAATCCTAGTTCATCTCATGATTTTAATTCAAATTGTGGTTTCACCTTTACACGAGACACAAACCCCTAATCTCTTAGTGAATCTGTATTCTCAAGCTATGAAATCCTACTCTCGTAGTGAATTCAATTTATCAATCTCTCCTCTCTCGAATGTTGAGACCGATATTCCATACAAAACGAAGGTGTAGATTCAAGTTAACTCTCGTATTTTAGAACCTAACAACCTAGATGATTAACCCATTAATTTGTCATCATTAATGATTAAAAATCCTATCTTTCTATGGTGATCTAGTTTACGCAACTCTCGTATTGTAAAAACATCAATAGCAAACTGATCGCTCGATCTAATTCACATGGCATCTTAAATTGCATAGAAAAATACAAAATAAATCAAGATCATGAAAATAAACGAAGATTGAATAAATCAAAAAGATGAACTCACATAGTTTATACAACGGTTGATCTCCATGAATCAACAAACGAAAATAAACGATCCTAATCTAACCTCGGTTCACCCGAGCACAAGGCTCGGGTGACCGGCCTTCAAACTCTCAAGATGCGGCTGCTGGCCTCTCTTTTGATGTGAAGAAATTTCTGAATGAATTTAGGGTTTGGGGCTGCTTTGTGCTTTTATAATAAAACTAAGTCGGTCGCTACGGTAACCTAAGTCGGTTTCGGCAAAAACGGCGGTGGACGCCCGTCTAACCAATCGGACGCCCGTCCGAGAATGCTTGGACGGATGCGGACGCCGGTTCGGCCAACGTCGAACTCTCTCGTATGTGAATTAGCTCCCCGGACGCATGTTCGCTTTATCGACGCCCGTTCGATATAAACGCTTCTCGGACGCTTGTCGGCCTCGGATGAACGCTCGTCCATCTTGATGCGAACGGATTTCTTGATAATTATCCTTTCTTTCCTCCATCTTTATCCTCTTGTAACATCTCTATCTCTTCATCAACACTTCAAATTCGACTTTAGACTCTTCCAAATCCTTTCCAAGTTAAAGATATGTATCTACACACATCGAAAAACATACCAAAACGTAACACGATTCCAAAACAACATAAAATCATCAAATAAAGCATATAAATCGATACGTTTTCATATTTTACTATTAAAAACACCATTTACTCAATATTTACATATATAGCTCAAAATCTATGAAAATCATACGAATGTAGGGGAAATTGATATAGAAAATATATATAAAAATCACTATAATTTAGCCTTTAACACTAAACAACAACATAGAAAATCAAAGTTCTTGATATATTGAATACTGACAATAAATTACTAAATGCAGGGCTGTAGTAAGGGCAAAAATCATTCGGCGACTACCCATATGTGACCGCCAACTTGATATTGGAAGTTCTCAATGATCTGTACATAGATGAAATGGTAAAATATTACTGTCACTTCATCATAGTCTAACTCCATCTTACTGTCACTACATCTTATTCTAATTCCATCTTACTCTCACTGCATTATTTGATGCCACTGAATTATTTGATCAATACATAAACTAACTTAGCCTAATGAAATTTGCAACAGGTGATTCAAGGATTCATTGAGCTCTTAAGACGTGCACATTTAGTTAAGCCTAACTACCATATATTCGATACAGGCTCATGGGTATGCATACAAAACGTATTTGAATAACTAACTTCCAGTTCACATTCATAATCTCATGAACATGCAATGTGCAGGAAATATTTGAAGAGATTGAGCGTGACAAAACCTATAGAAATCAAGAAAATGGTCGAGATGCTGCAAACAATACATCAAGGAAACAAAGTTTTCCTCCCGTTATGTTGTATGGGATTAGAGCCAAGACCATACCACTGGGTACTCCTAACATACACTTTAGAAGACCCCACCTAGAAAATGCATCATTCTGCACCGGTGAAGCCAGACATGAAAGACATTCATCGAAGAGTGCGAAGTTACAGTAAGTTATCAAAGAAATCATCATAAAAACAATAATGTCACTGCATTTACTTCACAAAATCATGCAATATAACAAAAAATTGAACATGTACTACTCTTATTTGCAGTTAGTGATGCTTCACAAGCCATTGAACCAACCAGCAACCAACAGAGAATAGCAAAAAAAGTGGAAAATGTTCAATACCTACCTTTACTGGATAATCAAACGTAAGTGTGAATGCATGCAATTCTTAACATAATGACCATAACTAAAGATATAGAATAATAACAGAATCATTGAAATATAATGCAGGAACTGTGCCATTTACTTGTCATATTACATCTACAAGCTAGCACAAGATTTGAACATTCCACCACAACTAGCAGATGAACAAGTGCAGCAGCTTAAAGGAATGATTGTCAATTCATTAGTGCTTAACAGAATTCACATACGGAACTATAATACTGTAGATTCTAGTTGTTTTGACTATTCTACTTGTTTTGCTATGTTGATGGTCAATCATTTATCTGAAGTACTTGAAGAGTAGACTATCGTAAGGCGGTAATAGTTTCTGTTGATGGTTCATAACTGATGGTTCATTTTGTTTAGACAAATCGTATATGTTTGATGCTTCATGTTTTTGATAAAATGCTAGTAAAATTTGTAATTGTTGTGCATTCATTTTTAACATTCAAGTGAGTGCATGAAAAAATTACAAGGACAAGGAATTAACACTAAAATGCATGTTAGTTCAGATGCAGTGACAACAATGTCACTGCACTCAGTACAAAAACATTTCAATGCATTACACAAATACAAAGATACAAATGACACTAACACACTGGGGATAAAAAGAAGCAAAAATGATTCACATTCAGTATATAATAAAGCTCATTCTATATAATGCTATAAAATACAAAAGATTCAATGGTTCATAACTTGTAATTCATGTTTGATGGTTCGTTGTATTTTGAGGAATTGTAAATGCTTGATAGTTCAGGTTTTTGTGCAGTTATTTCTAATTGTTTGTGCATTGCTGTTAACATTTTATGTACAAAAAAGGCAATTAAATACATTAGCATTTCTATGCAAAATGCATCTTCATAAAAATGCAGTGACAATGATGTCACTGCACTCACTAAACAATCATTTCAATTAACTCACTAAACTAACACAAACATAGAAATGTCACTAACATATTGTGCTTAAAAACCAAATATAAATGACTTCACAATAAGTATATAATAATATCTTTACAATGAATACAATAGCAACTGAATTAATTACAACTATTGGCAGTCCATAAACATAAAAATACAGGCACACTCAAGTCATTGCATTCATTACATCTTCAATTCAGTAGGAATACAAAAACACCAATGACAAGCATATATCAGGAATAAAAAGGATTACAAATATCAAAGCAATAAGCACAAAATACATAATAAAGATCGGTGCATTAGTAGTAAACTCAATGAGCATACAGATGTAATAACAGTAATGTCACTGCATCGGGGAAATCTCACAAATCATCAATATTAAATCCAAAAGTCGACGCTTACAAAACCAGAAACACAGACTATCAATTAAGACAATAAAAACAAGTCTTCTTATTATGATGGCCAAAGGCATGGCAACGACCACATTGGATAACACGGGTGGACGACTCACCATGAGATCGAAGACTCTTCGTCCGGGGCCTACCAGGCTGTTTCTTCGAAACGGGTGGAAGCACAATAACATCTTCAGAATTATTCTTCAAAAATGGACCAGGAATTGGCTGTACTCCAAAATCGTATGCATCAACATAGGACTGTGTCAAAAAAATAAGGATCCACGTACTCATTCAATGGGAAACATGTACTCCTAATAACAGCCAATACATGAATACACGGATAGCCATTCCGCTGCCACTCATTGCATGAGCAAGCACGGATATCCGGATTAACACTTGCCGGCGGGGATGAAAAAACCTCATACTTATAATAACTACAACTAGCAACACCAAATCAACTCCCCGAATCCATCAGCTTAAACAAAATAGAATCAACTTTTGGACAGATCAAAGACTTGAATGATGCCGCAGCAGCACGCTTATCTGAGAATCTTGTCATGATCTTGATACGAATTCCATCAACCATATTCAACACAGGAAGGTGCCTCTCCTTAAATATCCAAGCATTAAACGACTCAGCCAAAGTAGAAGCAGTATGACCATATCGACAACTTTCAAAATAAGCATTGGCCCAATTCTTCGGATCTAAATTCGCAAAGAATGTTTCTGCATGCTCTCCACTTTCAAGTAAGATATCATCCATGTACTTGTCATACTCTTCAACGATTGGAGCATAAACACATTGGTAAAACAAATGGACCCAGAATACAAGCATCAAAGGCAATAAACATCCGTTGAAAACGCTGAGATTAAGGATGAACCTCTAAAATTGCTACAGAACCAGGATTCGTTTCACGCACACTATTAACATAACCAGGTAAAATTTTGAATGATGTTTTAACATCCCCATATAATAAATCCCTAGCTTTGTTAACAGCAGACCAAACAACACCATAAGAAACTGCACGCCTATGATCAGTACTGGCCAAAAGTCGGAAATCTGATACAGAAAAACTTGAGTCTTCACGAACCTTACGAACAACCACCTTCAAAAGACGATCATAAGTCATACGACAATCTCACCCAAAAGATCTTGAAGACGTACCACAAGTATGAACATTGCAAAATTTAGTTACATAAAAGAATCCACTTGATTTCTGTTTCGAAGCACGCACATGCCAACCACATTTTGCTTCATTCATCTTAGCACAAACAACATAAATCCTACAACTATCATTCTTCTTGTACTCATACTTAAAGCCAGTTTGTATAGACAGCTTTTGAAGGCACTCCCTAAAATCATCTGCACCACCAACAAACAGTTGACCTTCATTGATTACCATTTTGTCCCAACCAAAAGTCAACACATTACTATCATTCGAAGATGAAAAAGACGATAACATAGAAACTTCATCATCAACAACATCATCCACAACAACACAACTACCGCCATAGTAAGAAGATGAAGAACCAACAACACCATTCGCTACAACCTCCACTTTAACACGCTTAGCACTATAAGATTCAACAACAGAAATCATGGCCTGCATATCATCATTAGAACATAACAGCCACTTGAGATTATCAGGCAACACAAAATACAGACTGATACACATATCCTTCAAATCCGTTCACCGATTTGAAAGTTTATCATGAATAGACTTTAACGTAGTATCAGCTATCACTGTGACAACACACATCTCTTCCTTATAGGTGCACATAGGAATCAACATTCTAAAGACAATATAAGCCTGCAGAAAAAACAAAAGAATATGTCACTGCAAAGGAGTAGAATGTCACTGCAATGACTACATCACATGAATACGCATTCCAAATATAATCAAACTTCATTTAGTCTAATAATTATTCAATATCATTCTCATATCTCCATACATTAGATCAATATTGAATAAATCACCTATAAATAACACAGTTCCAAAAAAATATGTATATATCAATACATAGTAGACAATGCCACCGCATAACGGATATTTGTCACGTCACTACATACACTACATAACCTAAATAGTCATTAAAACTGAAATTCCACTACATTGATTATAACATTCATTCAACAACATTGAAATATATCACTGTCATATCATCGTAGTAAAACTCAAATAACTCTGTTTAGATTGCAATCAAAATTAATGTACAGTATATTCACAAAATTACAAACAAAAACATCAAATTCACATAAAAAGAACACACGTACTAATTCTGTCTGAAAATATACTTCATATATTCCAAAAATCATTCAAAAAGAGCAAATGTACACTGAAATCACACTAGATGAATATTGAATAAATCACCTAAAAATAACACAGTTCCCAAAAAAACAGTAAATGTCAACACATAACAGACAATGTCACTGCATAACAAATGATTGTCACTGAATACACTACATCACCTAAATAGTCATTAAAAGTGAAATTTCACTACATTGATTACAACATCATTCAACAACATTGACATATATCACTATGTATCCTCAATACAGAATAAATCATAAAAAACATAACAGAAACATCACCGCAGTCAAACTCAAATAACTCTGTTTAGATTCAATCAAATTCATGTACATTATATTCACAAAAATACAAACAAAAACATCAAATTCACATAAAAGGAACACATATACTAATTCTAACAGAAAATACACTTCATATATTACAAAATTCATTACTAAAGAACAAATTTAACAATGAAATAATACTGACTACTATAAGAAGTCACTGCATACACAACACCCTATAAACAAACATAATACAATCCAAATCAGAAAAACAACAATGCAGAACTCGCTGAATAAACCCAAAAAAATAACACTCATTCAAACAAGAATCAAAATCATTCAAACTCATTTGCCATTTAAAATAGCTGCAATCACAATGCAGAAACAAAATCACCAATACACAAGAGTAATAACCAAATCTCCGAAATAACCAGAAAATATGATTAATTAAGAACAGAATGCAGAAACAACACAATCAGGTGGAGAAATATGAATAAGTAAATGAGAGTAATAACCAAATCTCGAAAATTACCAGAAAAACTGAAGCAGAAGATAAAAAACGAAGGTGGATGATATTCGAAGCTCTGAAGCACAAATCGGCCTAAAATTGATGAATCCAGAACAAAATACACACAGATGGATCAATATAGAATAAAATACGGCGAAAAATCGGATTAAATGAGCATGAATTGCATAAGAAACAAATTTGAAAACAAAAAATCGAAGCCGAAGATTGAGAAGTAGGAATGAGCCGTAAGAATCAGCGTTTATTGCGATAGAATAGGCATTAAAGACACGTTATATGTGAAGGGCAAAATTGGAAACATAAAAGAAATCCGTCCTTATAACTAATGATATTTTAAATGTGTCCTAAGTGCCTAATTAAGTCTCAAAACACGTACATATAAACAAATAACGCAAAAAATAATATGGACGATACCAGTGGCGGATTCAGGAATTTATTCCAGTGGTGTCACCGGAGTCTAAAACTATATTTTTTTATCCCAAAAAAATTCCAGTGGGGTCACCGGAGTCTACAACATCAATTTTTATCGACAAAACGACACATTTTAACAACAAAACTACATCGTTTTAATACTAGAAAATAAATTATTTTTTTAAAATCCAGTGGGGTCACGTGACCCCCGGGTTACGTGGATCCGCCCCCTGGACGATACTCTTTGATTATGATTGAAGCAATAATGAAAAGTGAAAAGTAATTAGTAATTAAACGTGATAGGAGTATAATAAAGTAAACATTTTTCTTTTTTGGCAAAATAAAGTAAACATATTATGACGTAATAATCTAATAAATCCTTGGCATAAATGCTTTTTTTTTTTCTATCCTTTTTTTTTAGGAAAGCTTTTTCTTTCAGTTTTTATGATCATAAAGAATTAAACGTATTATGACGGAAAAATCTAATAAATCCTTGACATAAATTTCCCCCTTTTTGTTTTGTTTCTTAGGACTTTTTATTTCAATTTGTATAAATAAGACCTCATAGGCCCCTCAATTTGTATAAACGTATTCACTTTTTTTTTCTGCAAACAAAAAATGCCCTAAACTTTTTTCTTTCTCTCCAGTTTTAAACTGTAATAATCTTCCAATGGCTATATCATACAATTTCTTGCATCGTTTCCTCCTTACAACTCTCTTTCTTACCTTAATCTTCAATTATTCCGCCGCCTTCAGACCTTTAAACATCGAAATTCCCGTTCCTTTAGCTCTCCACGACCCCGGAAAAGAAGCAGCAGTGGCAGACTCTGCTGTTGCAGCCATGGCCGGCGAGAAATTGGACACGAGAAAGGTTGCTGCACTGAAGCTGCAGAGAGGAGGAGGAGGAAGATATGGGGCGCTGGTGCTTAATAATATGCTGCTGAAAGGAATATCCCCGCCGTCGAGCCCGAGCAAAAAAGGCCATGCCATTGGTCAAAACGTCATCAACCAGTAAAGATTACGTCAGCTGCCATGAACATGTTTCTAGGTTAAAGAGTTTTTTTTTATTATAGAAAAGGTGCTTTTTTTTTAACCTAGTGCTGCAGTGCATGAGAGATGGATCCATAGGCGGACCTATAGCTTTAAAAAACGAAAAAAAAAAAAAAATCATGAATTATGCTAGAAAATAATTAAATTATGTTTTTGTTGGGAAAAATTATGTTATATGGAAAATTTATTAGCTCGATTTGTGGATCCAGATGGATATCATGGATCATATGTAACGGCAGTAGTGATTATTATGAATAAAAATATTTAAGTATTTGTGTTTTTTTTTTTGAAAAAAAGTATTTGTGTTTGTTTTTAGTTGTTTTGCATGTAATTAATTATATAATTTTTTTATTTCTAGTCTTCTTTTATTTTATTTGCAAAAGTGTTGTTATACGTCTTAATCTTTAGTGATGCGGTGAAACTATGGATGTCCATTAATTCGGGGCTGCTAATTCTCTGAAGGTGAAGTTTATTTATGACATTAAAACCGGCAACTATATTAACCCAACATGTGTCATAATATAAGACTCTAATTTGACTTGTTGAAAAATAAAAAAACAAAAAACTATGCGCCAGAATTGCTTTCGGGTAGTTCGGGGGATTTTGTCGGAGATGTGTGTGGATTTCTGATCCGGACCTAAAGGACTATATGCATAATCATCCGGTGAAGGAGATTCGGGTCCTTCCATATAATGATTATAGAAATTTAGGGTTTACGTTTTTGTGTGGTTTACAAGTAGGGCTTGGACAATTTGTTTCTAGTTTTGGAGTTGAATTTGTGCCTCGGGGTGTTAAAGTTTGTAATTTTTCAGTAATTATTAATGTTTTTTAATAATAAAATAAACGGTTTATTTGTCTTTGCCCCCTGACCGAGCCGAGTTACGCCGTGGACAAATCTAAACTGACCCCGAGTGGTCAGCAGATCTGGGGGGCTTATGATGCGGGACGGATTAACACATCGTCACGTGTCATCCCCGTATCAACCAGGTCATAAATATAGGCAATAAATGCCAATAGAAAGGGCTAGGAGACCTATTTTAAGCCAAAGGGTAGCTAGATTGGAACCCCAAGCGGGAGGTCAGCCTAGCTCGCTCAACCGAAAGAGAAAGGGGGACTCGGTTTCAAGAAGCTGCAAGTCATGAATGTGGCACTCTTAGGTAAACTTATATGGCAGCTACTCCACGATGATGAGTCCTTGTGGATCAAAGTTCTTTTAATGAAATATGGAAGCCCTTTTGAATCCCCTAAGGCCTCGGACTCGCTTATCTGGAAGACCATTTGCCACACAGCCAGTTACCTCCGTGACCATGTTGACACCATTGATGGGAATATTGTTTGGACAGCAGACCCAGATCACAAGTATACGGTTGCTACGGCTTATAAAACCATTAGCCTGGATACCTCTATAGATACTGATGCACATTGGAATCTTGTCGGCGACTTCATGGCCCTAATAGGTTGAATTTCCTCGCTTTGGCGAGGCTTCCCACGGGGCCCTACCTACCATGGAATTCCTTCACAACAGGCATGTAAGTCCTTCCTCCCTGTGCAAACAATGCAACCGCTACACCGAAACTAATATGCATGCCTTAAGAGACTGTGCCACTTCTCAACATATCTGGAAAGCCTTACTACCAAAGAATCAATGGAGAGACTTCTTCTCACCCCGGGATGTTAAAATCTGGATTTCTAAGTACATGCGGACATCTCGGAACAATAAAGATTGGCCCTACATTTTCGAGAGGCCTTGTATACCATTTGGTTTTGGAGAAACAAAGTACAACACGACCACGATATCCGAGCTCGCCTACGCACGTCTTGATTTCAAAAGTTTTGAGTAGAGTTCGTAACCTCAAGCTCGCCTGGGACGACTGATGTATAGATAGGCAAACCACCTTTGAACCTTTTGATTGTAACTTTGGGGGTTGATCTCACGTTTTATTATCAATAAATACAGATCGTTTCTAAATAAATAAATAAAAAAGGCATGTGTGGTTTTGTAATAGTAATACTATTTGATATCTTTAGATTTCCTCAAAAAAAAAAAGATATCTTTAGATTATGATTCCAATCATTATATTGATCAATGTTAATGTTTTTAAGAATTTGATAAAATATTTTTTCAAAAAATATTTCAGAAAAAAAAAAAGATTCTTCAAAAAAAAAGATTAAATATATACATAAAATGGTTGCAAAAAATATATACATAAATGTTCATAAAAATAAGGGACAGTTATTGAAAATGACACATATTAGACTTAAATAGGCAAAAAGGACACTCAAAACAAACACTTAGTTATAAAGACAAAAAATTCACAAATAGACCAAATTAGCCCCAACAAAAAAACTACAGTTGTTAACCATTATGCATAAAACGTGAAACGGATACAGGCACAAAAAATGCAAAACAAAAAGGAGAAAAAACAGAAGATCATTGATTGAAGAAGAAAAACTGCAAAATCCGAAGCCAAATCGGACGAAAAATCAAGGAAGAAGCAGCGTAATTAGAAGAAAAACGGAGCAAAATCAGAGAGAAGAAGTCTCGATTCATACAGTGTCTGAACAATGGCGAGGAGGAAGAAAGTAATTTCAGCGGAGAAGAGAAGAGCAGGACAAAAATCGAAGAAAGAATGAGCAAGAAAAAGAAGAAAGCTAGGTAAGTATCTATTCAAACTGAACATGCAACAAAAATAGGATTTTCTATACTGAATTGCAAATTTAGGGCACAAGTGTAGACATTGGGTGAAATTGTACTTGAAATCATATTGCAAGAGTTCTAAGTGTTTTCTATACTAAAAGACATGTCAATGAATCTTCAAAAAAGTATATGTATAGTTATTAAAGTATATAACAGGAAGTCGATCACTGCATTCTGGTGCAAATAAGTTTTGTGTTTACATGTTTGGAACTATATTGCAATAAATAATAGAGAAATATCATGTCGCTGCATAAGGAATCAAGGGTCTGGGTTTTTATTCGAATGCAAACTCTGATGTCACTGCATTATAATGTTGAAAACATCATGTCATTGGATTCAAAAGAAGTAGAATGTCATGTCAATGCATAATGAGTCCAGTTATGTAAAGTTGTTGAAGTGCAAACATCATATCACTGAAAATATTATGGCAGAGGTGTAGAGATTGGATGAAATTGTACTTGAAATCATACTACAAGAGTTCAATTCTATACTAAAAGGCATGTCAATAATCTTCAAAAAAAAGTATATGCTTAGTTATTGAAGTATAAAACAGGAAGTCACTACATTCTGATGCCAATAAGTTTTGTGTTTACATGCTTGGAACTATATTACAGTAAATAATAGAGAAATATCATGTCACTGCATAAGGAATCAAGGGTCTGGGTTTTTATTCGAATGCAAACTCTGATGTCACTGCATTATAATGTTGAAAACATCATGTCTTTGGATTCAAAAGAAGTAGAATGTCATGTCAATGCATAATGAGTCCAGTTTATGTAAAGTTGTTAAAGTGAAAAAATTGATGTCACTGCATTATAACATTGAGAATATCATATGAGTGAGTACACAACATTTTTGAAAATGGCATCTCACTACAATGACAAGCTTGAAAAATATCAGGTCATTGCATGCATAAGGTTCAAATGACACATCAATGCATTGTCATTCCATTGAAAACACAAAAACTTACATGTCACTGCATGAACTAACTCATGTTATTTTTGTTTTTCACAGGACGAGAGAACAATACAGATCAACACTCAATAGTATGCACCAGATATTCAATGAAATAGATGAACATATAACAGAAGAGCATCGGAAACTAATGAAGAAAACTCAATTTAGACATTTGTTTGTTGCATTTGAAAAGGAAAAGATTATAATGGAGAAAAAGAAGAATGATATGCTGGATGAGCCGATAATGGCATACAACGCAGAAAATGGGGGTTTCAATATTGGAAAGGACCATCATATGCCAACAAGAAATGATGTGAAGCTCATATTTGCGATTGAAGATGGAAACAAAGAGGTAGGGGACATGAGAAATAACTCAAAAAAGCATATATCAATTCAAAAAAAGATTGTTCTCTGATGTTGAGAGAATAAAGATAAGTGGGGTCAAAGAACTAATAAAGGAAACGGTAAAAGAAACTGATTCAACATCAGTTGAAGACACGAACTATTACTTGCAACAGTCTTCTTCGCCACCTTAGGGCAGAACATACCATGGTCACCTATACTATGTGGACGACTTAAGTAATTAAGTTCATTTGATTGGTCATCTCATATACTCAAAGAACTGCAAAATGGGCTTAATCGAAAATGGTCACATACAAGATATGTAAATGGATGAACTGTGTTCCTGCTGGTATGTTCACTCACCAAACATTTGATTGTAATTGTATTTCATTATAAATGCTAATTAGAAACTAATGTCACTGCATTCTAATCCATATTTACCTACTAGTGTGTTACAGTACTGGTTCTGTGAGCACACACACATCATAGAAGATCTTGTCAAGCACCAAAATGAAAAAAGAGCAGCATAGGGAAAGAAAAATTTGGCACACACATGGATTCCAAGGATAAAAAAGTGGAATCTAAGAAAACTACAGGGTATTCTAACAAAAAGAAACCTTCAACACATGGGCGAACATCAGGTAAATAATAAAAGTGCATTAAGAATGTCATTGTCTCACAAATTTCATGGTCACTGAATGGTCACTGCATTTTTATTGCATGTCATTGCAATGAAATGCATTCTCATTGTAGTTCTTTATTTAATAACCTAGAATACTCGTATGTTATTCCATGATACAAAACATAACTGAATACTTTGGTAATGCAAAATGAAACAGTTCAATGCTGAAAAATGGACTCCAACATTGACTGAGTTCCTCCTCATACAAAGCTTGGCACAAAACCAAGAGACAAGAAGCAGTCACAAGTCTAGAGATGATGAAATGACAACTAAAGAGGATGAAAGAAATTCTAAAAGTGATGATAATAAAGCGGATGAAAGAAATTCTGAAACACATGATCATGAAGAGCATGAATCTGTAGAGGATAGCATGAAAATAGAAGGAAAATATAGGCAATCATAAGAGCATGAAACAAATTCTAAAAGTGATGAGCATGAATGTGCAGAGGATAGCATGGAAACAGAAGGAAAACAGGGGCAATCAGAAGAGCATGAAACATATTCTGAAAGTGATGATCTAGAATCTAGAGATGATGGCATGGAAGCAGAAGCAGAAGCAAGTGAGTGGCAGTCTGAAGCCAATGAGGGAAAACCTGAAGTAGATGACAAGGAGGAAGAAATGGAACAACAACAACACAATGAACAAGTCCAAGAACGACACACTCCTAAACAAGCACACAAATCTACAAGTAAATATGGAAGAACTCCATCATTAAAATTGCTCACACCAACACCATCACCGCCAAATGTAAACTACTTTTTCCATTTTGCCACCACACAAAATCCAAAGAAAATTATGTCAACTGCGGTTAAAATTCACATTAGATACAATCAGTGCGGGATGTGCGGGATGAAGTTCAAGAGATGAAACACAAAATATCACATTGTCAAGAGTATTGGAAGATGCCAACGTCAAAATTGAAGAAGTCACGCAAGCCATGGTAATGACAAAAATAAAGTACTAAAAGCCCCAGTGCAGTGACATTACATAATGTCACCGCATCACATAATCTCACTGCAAATAGACAACAATGGTTACACTAAGAAGGAACTTGATTTACTAATTATTGTATTTTAAAATATGTTTCCAGGCAAAAGACAAGAGTGATCAAGCAAATGTTGACATGATGAGGAAAAGAATTGAAGAGCTACAACATCAGAATCTAAGTTTAGCATTGAAAGTGGAATAATTGAAGCAGGAAGAAGTCTATATCTCGAAGAAATGTAAAGAACTTGAAGAAAAGTTTGCAGACATCAATGAGACATTAGATGTCACTAATGCTTAAAAAACTGAGTTGGGGATTCAAGTTAATGAATTGACTGATAAGATTGCCATTGCGTTGTCTACCATTAACCGGCAAAAAAAGAACATAAAGGAAAAATATTTGTACATCAACAATCTGTTAGAGAGTTACAATAAACAAGGAGTTTCACAGAAAAATATGGCTGCTATGTTGCAGGAGGAAGAGAAAAATAGAAAGCTGATGCAACAGCTTAGAGAAAAAGTGGAAACACTTGAGCAAACCTTATTCACCAGGGACACCACAATTGGAAATTTGAAAGTTGAACTTGAAGGTAAGAAAGAGAGCAATGAAAGCTGTTAGGTATGATGCCCGAAAGACAATTTTGTAATTATTTTATTTAAGAAATGAAATGATATTATTATTCATATTTATTATTCTCATATTCACCGATGTGACAATAGTATTTACACTACAGAAAACCCTAAAATATATCATTTATGTAATCACTTAACTCAGTGTATGAGATATACACGGGAGGATTGAGTTAGTGAAGATGTACTTAAAACACAATTAGCCCGTAGTGAAGTTAATCGAGAGTATCGGGTCTCTCCTTTAACGTGCTATTAATGCGCCCAGAACACAATAGGTGTGATTGTCTTATCCGGACTTTCGGTTAAGAGAACCTAGTGGGGCATTTATATATGATAGATATATCATATAGGGGTTTGGACCGATTTGATTGGAGTTCACGATATAATTCCGTAATTGAGAAGTCTTATCGAATCAATCGATGATCATATTTATGGATATATCTTAATCCTGAGGTGATCACAATCAACTGCTTGAATCAGTATGAGGTTTGACTTGACGGTTAAGGATTACACTGAGTCCGTGATCCGAATTACCCCATCTTGGCATTGTCTTGGATTGAGTGAGTAGTCTGTGTTATCACAGATATGGAATCCATTCCTTCCATTTATGGAAGTAGATAGACAGTTCTCTTATTTGTTAATCCTAGAAACTGCTCGATCCATGGAGTTCATATTACACTGATTAGCTACCAGCGAGTTGTATGAATTAATTGATCACAAGGGGGTTAATGGTAAATAAGGATAAGATGTTCTGAAAAGGGTTAACGGTAACTTCCCAATTTAGAATGAACTGTCTATAGAGGATTAATCCATATGTAATGATTATATCAATGGACGCTTATTATTATTCTCGTGAGGAGATAAATATAATCTCATAATCGGAGGAGTGCAGTCACGGGATTATGGTGGCATATTCCTGTGATTGATTTATCGAATATAATTATTCTGTTCGTAAGATAATTATTTATTTGATTTATCGGAGCCGCTGATTATTAGTCCATGGTCCCCGACGTGCCTCTAATATAGCATAGCTATTCTCGGACGTCGAATCCTAATAATATTAATTTAATTCTTATTAGAATTTAATTAAAACGATATGTGAATTAATTGTTTAGTGGACTATTAAATGTTGGGCTAAATAATTAAATATGTGAAAAAGACATTTTTCATAATCTTGGCCCAATTAGTGTGTATAGCCGAAAATTATTGTGACTAGGTCACAAGGGAGTTTTCAGCCCCCTTATGTTTTATGGAACAAGAAATTGTTCTTCTTGTGTATTAATAAGACATGTGCACAAAATATTTATTGGATAAATATTTATGGTAAGAAATAAAGATAAAGATTATGATAGATTTGTTTTAGAATATTTTGGGAATATCTTTTATTTATTGGATTTATTTATTTGCAAAATAAAATCCTTGGAGGACAATGATTATTCTCCTATATAAAGAGAGTTCTCCCAAGTCTAAACACACGCATAAAATTCGACTTCCATCTCTTAGAGAGAGGAAGAAAAATTTCGGCCAAGGGGAAGAGAGGGAAATCTTGGAGGTTTTTCCGGGTAGCATATCGGGAGGATTCGAGACGAGAATTTCCTTCCACCGGGAGTTGCTTGGATCACACGTGCGGAAGATCGTGGTGCTCTTCATACCATCTATTGTTCTTCCTATTGCGGTTCTTCAACTTGGACTTTGAGATCCAAGAGGTATGTTCTACAACCCCTTGTAGATGTAGATCTAGTTATTTTATTACGTGTAATTTATAGATCTAGATCCCAAAATCGCTTCCGTTGCGGATGGTATTACTAACAAAAGCTTCAAAGAGAAGATACGGATCCAAGAAAGAAAAATTGAAGAACTGGAAAACAAGATCCAAGCATTACAAGATGAAATTGATAACATTGCAACTCATCAGGTGACACAAAATCTGGAAGAACATGATGATACTGATCAACACACTCATGTTGCACAAAATCTTCCAAAACCTGCACGACAACTACGACCTCGTACTGATCAACGGACCCCAGATTTCTCAATTGAAATGGGTGTTAAGAGATAGGCAAGAAAGAGGACAAAGAAAGAGGATCCTAATTTTTAGTATGTTGAAGAGAAAAAGAAAAAGAAAGCTCAGAAAGGGAAAAAGAAACCTTACTACATCCCTGAAGAAAATCCAACGTTTCAAGGATGACTAATAATCCACAAAGACAAAGATCAATACCATTGTGGACCATACATTCTTCCGGAAGTATTCAAAAAAATTCAAGATTTAGACAATGAGGGAGGCCAAGGGTAAGCATAAATTACTAAACAACAACATAGAAAATCAAAGTTCTTGATATATTGAATACTGACAATAAATTACTAAATGCAGGGATGTAGTAAGGGCAAAATCATTCGGCGACTACCCATATGTGAACGTCAACTTGATAATGGAAGTTCTCAATGATCTGTACATAGATGAAATGGTAAAATTTTATTGTCACTACATCATAGTCTAACTCCATCTTAATGTCACTACATCTTATTCTAATTCCATCTTACTCTCACTGCATTATTTGATGCCACTGAATTATTTGATCAATACATAAACTAACTTAGCCTAATGAAATTTGCAACAGGTGATTCAAGGATTCATTTGATGTCACGAAAATGTCACACCTGCCCCGGGTTCATTCTGATCATTGCCCTCTCCTGGCTTTGTGTGGTTCGAATAGCCCGAGTAAATCCTCCTTTCGCTTCGTAAATGTTTGGACTGAGGATACCACGTTCCTTGACCTTGTGAAGTCTATTTGGGAGGAGCATGAAGAAGGTCAGGGTATGCGTCTTCTGCATCGGAAACTCAAAAAACTGGCTTACAAGTTAACTGAGTGGAATCGTCTGGTTTTCGGGAATATTTTTGATAATACTAAGAAGGCGTTGTCTGCGGTTCATGAGAAGACCATTCGACACGATCAGGAAGGGTCGACTATGGCTAAGGAAGATCTTGATCAGGCCATCTTAGAGTACGAGAGGTGTAACGATGTTGTGACTCGGTTCCTTAAGCAGAAAGCGTCTGTGAAATGGATTTAGGCTGGGGATGCCAATAGTAAGTATTTCCATGCTATTTGTAAACAGAGGAGGAATCAGAATTACATTCATAGAATTAAGGCGGATGACGGTAGTTGGATTGACAACCAGGAAGACATCCGTGCTTCCTCTGCTACTTTTTACGAGCAACTTTTCTCCGAGGATAGGGAAGGTATGGGCACTCCTCTTGTTAATTTCTCTCTCCCTCAAATATCCCATGCGCAGAATGCGGCCATCATGGCTACTCCGTCTGTTGAGGAGATTCATAATACAGTGTTATCCATGAGCTCGGATAGTGTTCTTGGCCACGATGGTTACACCTCACATTTCTTCAAAGTGTCTTTGTGATTATTAAGCGGGATATGGGTAATGCGATTGGTGATTTCTTTACGGGTGGTCATCTTCCTCGTTACTTCTCCACCTCCACGATTATTTTGTTGCCCAAGAAGATAGGGGCGGATAAATGGAAGGACTTCCGGCCTATTAGCACGTGTCTTGTTTTCTCGAAAATTATAACCAAAATTATTACGCGACGTACGAATTCTTTTCTTCCCATGCTTGGTTGCGGACCGACAAGCGCTTTGTTCCTGGTAGATGCATTACGATAATATCCTTCGCCCGGGAGCTGTGCAAAAATGTTAATAAACCGCTCCGTAGCCCTAATATTATGCTTAAATTAGATATGGAGAAAGCATATGATCGTATGAATTGGGGTTTCATAATGAAGATGTTGAGGATGTTTGGTTTTCAAGAGCCTTTTGTTGATCTTATTTTCCGAACTCTCGGCGATAAGCGGTTTTGCGTTACGCTCAATGGCGTGCCTTCTACTCATTTTCATGCGACTCGCGGAGTTAAACGGGGAGATCCTTTATCCCCTGCTCTTTTTTTTTTTAGCGGCGAGTATTTCGGCGGTGATTAATGACTACATGTCTCGGAACCACGGCATGCGTTTCAATCAAAAGTAAAGGGCATCCACTACCTGGCCTTTGCGATGACACGATCCTCTTTACTCGGTGTAATAGGAAAGGGCTACGGGGCCTCAAAGAACTTTTCCACCATTATGAGCTTGTGTACGGGCGCGTATCAACTCCACCAAAAGTACTTTCATTGGACATAAGTTGACGTCTATTAAGGCGGGATGGGTGCGTAATGTTTTGGGCTTTACGCGTGAGCACATGCCTTTCCGGTACTTAGGGGCTCCCCTTTTTCGGGGCCGGAATTGCACCATTTTCTATCAGGACATAATCGATAAGGTTCAAAGGAAGCTTCATCAACGGGGAAACAGACTCTTGTCTTTTGGAGGGAAGCTAATTCTTCTCAGGCATGTCTTAACGTCCATCCCGATCTATACACTTCAAGTGCTGGTTCCCCCCAAAGAGGTTATTCATCGTATTCATCGAATTTTTAATAAATTCTTATGGGATAGTGGGCCGGATGGTAATCATATACAATAGCGATCGTGGGACAAATTGTGTACACCGAATGAGGAAGGTGGGCGGGGGGTGCGAAACCTCTTTGATGTTATCGACACTTTTGCGATCAAGCTGTGGGTTCGGTTACGTCAGAAACAGGGTATTTGGGCTATGGCCATTTTCAATACCTACATAGTTGACAAGTCTCCCTTGGATGTCCCCGAGCCCGGGGTCGGTACGCCTATGCTAAGAAGAGTGTGGAGTATGAGAGACAAAGCGAACAATTCATTTCTTGGAGGATAAATGCGGGGAACATTGACTTACGGAGAGACAAGTGGACGACGGCTAATTTGGGTGAACCACCGGACGGCCGGTTCGGAAGGTTAATGAGTTTTGGGTGAATGGCCAATGGAATACACGGCTCCTTCGTTCTCACCTTCCTAGTCACATAGTGGAAGAGATCATTCTTATCCCTTTCATGCGGGAGAAGGATGATGAGCTTATTTGGACGCTCAACCACGATGGGCGGTTTAATACTCGTTCCACGTGGAACATGGTTCGTACTCCTCACCCCTCCGAGTGTTATTTATAAGATAATTTGGAACAACCTCCTTCCTCTCAAGATCTCATTCTTTTGTTGGCGGTTGCTTTGCATAACATTCTCCCCACGACCCGAACATTCGGCGACGCGGTATAACATTAGTTTCCAAATGCTTTGCGTGCCAACATGGAGAGGACTGCGACACATGTTTATTGATTGCCATTTTGCCGGCTACGTTTGGAAGTACTTCATGAATCACTTTGGCCTGCGGTTTACTCCTACTTCAGGGATTGTGCCTATGCTTCACTTCTGGCAAAACTCGGCTACTAGTATTTACAGCCTTCGGCTTATTGTTCCGGTCATCGTTTGCTGGGGCATTTGGGCTGAGAGGAACAAGTGCCGGCATGACGAAGTCCAACCGTCCATACAGCGCACCATCATATACATTGAGCGGGGGATTCGGCAACTTGCCTTTCGGAAGAATCTGGAAGCTAAAGTCTTAGGAGCCGATAGAGGAACTCCCTTCTTCCAACCCTTTAGGGTCAAACCTACCCCGAGGAGGAGGGTGACTTCTCTGAGATGGATGCCTCCGCCAACGGGCAATGTTAAATTAAATGTGGATGGGAGTGTCAGGAATGGCATTGCTTATGGTGGTGGTATCATCAGGGACTCTGATGGAGGGTTTATTATGGCTTTCCACGCTTGCTTTGGGCAGGGGACGGTGGTGGATGCAGAGATTAAAGCTCTGCTGTTTGGTCTTCGCATGCGCACTCACGTACAAAATATGGATATCGAATCTGATTCTCTCTATGTTTATCGTATGATCTCTGGAGCTACTGGTGGGGGCTGGCCCCTGTGTCTCTCCGTCACTCAGATATGTGCTATCCTTCGGTCACTTCATTACACTATTTCCCATGTCTATAGGGAATGCAATAGGGTCGCTGACGCGCTTGCGGCGTTGGGAGGGGATGATCATATTTTCAACCATCAAAGAGAAGTCCCGTCGCATATTCGGAATCTTATTCATGATGATTTATACGGCCCAGCTCATATCCGCTGTATCACTGGTAACCCGGGAAGCACTCTTCACTTGTGAAGGGTGCAAACCGAGTCGTATTGCTTATCTCACGATTTTTCCATTTTCATCCGGTTCTATCCATATCTTGCGTGCTCCACTTTGTGCGGATCGATGAAGCTAACTGAATGTGGAGATGGAGGGAACCCGATTGCGCGTCACACTTATCTCCACCAATACCGGATTATTTGGACGCACCCTCCACTTTTTGTAGGGGTGCAATTCGAGTGTTTTTGTTCCTTTTCTCTACTATTGTACGGAGTTTGTACGTTGTTTACCATATTTCTGGTGTGCTTATGTTGCGGACAGATCACCACCTCGCAGTTTGTCTGGCGCTTACATATGGTTGCGGCTCAGTGGATTGTGCTGACCTTTGGACGCACCCCTACCAAATTGCTAGGGGTGCAACCCAGGTGTTTTTGTTGCTTTTGCAGTCAACCGCTGTGTTCATACTTATTCTGGTGTTTGATACTGGCCCTTATGTGTTTGATACGCTTAGTATGGGTTTCGTAGCTCACTTTACGGATGGGTCATGTCGAAATCTCAAGAGGAAGCGCCGCAAGCTTCTTCGAACCAAGAAAGTTCACACGAGGATGCGAATGGGTCTTCGGCATTTCATGCATAGAGGCGCATTTATTTCAATCGAATCCCACGATGTAATTATTTATAGGGCGGGGAATTTTTCGGGGGTGCATAGTAGCGAGTACTCTTCCCTATGTGGTGGATTTTCCTACACTTTGGGTTTGCCACACATAGGGTTTAAGGAGGCCGTAAACTTGGCTATGCACTCAATCACGTAAACTTGGGGCGGGCCGGGATATGGCACTCAACTTTGTAGCTCTTTATTTCGTTTATTAATAAAATAAAGTTGCTAAAAAAAGCGGGTTCTTGGATCTAAACGAATTAGATCAATGCGCGGCGGATGGATCACGATTTATATGACACAATTCATAATTAAAGGACTTAAGTACTACAAGGGGTTTAAGATTATGTTACCAATAACGGGAAGAGTCGCCTTGATCTTCCGATGTGTTCTCCAAACGGCGGTTGGTGGACACCCTTCTTGATACTCAAACCTCCTCGATATGCAACACTAAGAAAAACTCCAAGTTTTTCTTCCTCTAAAACCCTAGACAAGAGAAACAAATTTTTCCTCTCTTTTTTAATGAGTGGGGCGAAATTTTCCATCCCCATATGTCTTGGAAGAACTCTCTTTATATAGGAGAGTAAATCCTTGGCCTCCAAGTTTCTAATTAATTAAATAAATAATTAAAAAGAAATCACAATAAAGGATAATTCCATTTATAAAAGATTGTGATTAATCAATCAATCAATTACAAATAAATCATCTTTTATTAATCATTAATCACACAAGAAAATCAAATCTTGCATTTAATGAAGTATGAGGCGCCACCCCTAGGGTTTAAAAGCCCACATAAAATGTCTTTTATGTGTATTATATTATTTAGCCCAACTAAATAATATCTATGCATATCAATTAATTAGCCCAGCCAATTAATTATTACTGAGGCCCAAGTAACAAGATTACTAGTCCGAATTACAGAAGCCACATCGGGGACCATGGACCTATAACCAGTAGCTCCAATAATTAATTATTCGTCGAACATAATAAGTACATTAATTATTAATTCCGGGATTACGCCACCATAAACCCAAAACTGAACTCTACCGATTATAGATGTATACTTATACTCAACCCATAGAGTGAATAAGCGTCCATTGATATAATCACTACATACGGATTAACCCTCCATAGACTGTCCATTCTGAGTGGGAAGTCTCCGTGAACCCGACTCAGAATATCTTATCCTTATTTACCATTAACCCCCTGATGATCAATTAGTATGCATATCTGACTAGTAGCTAATTAGTCAAATGCGAAACTCCCGGGATCGATCACTTTTTCTTAGGGCTAACAAATAAGGGGACTGTCTCTCTACTTCCCGCAGGAAGGAATGGATTCCATGTCTGTGAAAATCAGAACTACTCACTCATCTGGAGATAGTGCCAATGAGAAGTGGCTTGGAACACATTATTTAAGTGAACCGTAACTAACACATCAAACACTACCCCGGGACAAGCAGCACCCTGTGATCACCTCAGGATTAAGGTTGATCCATATATGATCATCTAATGATTTAATAAGATTCCTCGATTACGGAATTATACCGAAAAATTCGATTAAATCGGTCCGATCTATATGAATGCCATCATATATAAATGCCCCACGTAGGTACCCTCTACCGACAGTCCGGATAAGACTATCACACCCTAAGGTGTTACGGGCGCATTATTGGTGTTTTAATCAAGAGACCCTAAACTCGATTAAGTTCACCACGGACTAACGGTTTAAGTATATCACCACTAACTCAATCCTCACGTGCACGCCATACACGAGTTAAGCGGTTACATACGATATACTTAGGGTTTGCGGCGGTGTATTATTTACAAGCACAAAGCAAGTAATAAGGTGAGATAAATTACGTCATAAAAACAATTACACAAATTGTCTTTCGGGCACTACACCTAACAATCTCCCACTTGCACGAAATGACAAGTAATGATTGTTTTTAGAGCACACCCTTTCTCATCTTATTCACAACACTCTCCCACTTGCTCTAAAAGCGAGATGAGACATATCCATCAATGCCGTACCCTCCAAGCACTCGACTTGGTACACGATTAGCTAGGTTGTCGACTCGAGACGATCTTTAGGATTGAAACGTTGTCGGTCCTTCCAATCGGGCGGTACTCTCTCTCAATATGCTTTTGACTTCTTGTGACCGAGAAGATCCTTCTAAGCTATCTCTTCACTTGTTTTCACAATGAAGTGATATCGGCTTATCGACACCGGAATTACTCCCGACCAAAAAGGAAATTCTAAGCACTATGAGTAAACACTGAGCCCGAGATCAACTTAATGATCATCCTTAATCTGACTACAAGTCAGAATCAGTGTAGTCAACCATAGTCAAGTTTGCACCTGAATATACATGCATATGATTCCTCGTTCTCTAACGATACTTGAGGACGTACTAAAATGCTTTCCAATGCACGAATCCGAGATTCGACTACTATTGACTTGTGATAACCTGACTTGCCGTTATCCAAGAGAGACTCTATCCCATTTTCTCTTTATCCGGAGATTTACGAATCATTCCCGAGATGTAAGGTAGGACTACTCTCGTTGAATGTTGTATAAGTATATGCATGATCATCTTAACCAATAAGACGGATGGGATAGCCAATGACTCATTCTTGTGAATTTGACCGAATCAAATTCTTAGAATATAGTCCAATTCTCTCATCCGAGAGAATCTTGGCGTGTCGATTTCCGACTTCGGATAGCACACCCATGTTGTTTCCAACCGTTTTAGTGTTATCATTTATGAACACTAATACTACTACTACATTACCAATATTGATATCCAGTCTACGAAAAACTTATCAATATTTTGGTCAAGTCCACATATTTTAAAACATGTGACTTTTAAATGACCGAGAGGTTCTCTTAAATCCACAAAAGGATATAAGCCATGGCAGTGCTCCTACCAAAGGTTCTTTCTGAATGAATTAAGATATCGTTAGTCTCGCAAAAAAGGTCTTAGGGAATCACCCCTATCTTCTGCTTTGTAACGAATCCGTTATTCATTCTTAGCTAAAACCCTTCGTTTCTGAATGAATTCAGATTCCGTTGTTCGGCAAGAAAGTCTCAGGGAATCACCCATATTTTCTGCTTTCTAACGAAATCTAGCAAGACTGAGTGGTGAGAGAGTTCAAGGTCTGGTTAACTCTCTACTTGTCAGGGAATCACCCCTATACCACTCACCTTTGCGCTGAAAGTTTAAACTTTCCTATTCATTCGACTCTTTTCTATGTAGATCCAATTGCTCCCACTAGGCCTGAGACACTCAGGTGGTTCTACAAGAGGCTGAACAGAACTGGAGTACCAAAACTCCATTCACAGGGTTAAGGTTTTCAAACCAACCTCTATAATCAGAATCCTATACAGCCCACCAAGAGCCATAGGTTATCAATCACCCCAGCAGATTATAAAGTCCACAAAATCACAATGGATCAACGGTTAAACCATACTCCCACTGTGTCTTGGGTGGATTGACATTCTGATCTAGTAGTATTTATCAGTGTAATCACCAACAACTAATGTTGGATGTGGTCGATTAAATCGAGATAGTAACTACCCTTGGGTAACCGTACTCCAAGGTTTAAGGTTGTTACTTATAGATTCTATCGAAGGCTTGTGACAGTTCAACCGTCACTTTCGATCTCAAGAATCTTATAATCAACCTTCACTCGTCTCATTAAGATATTTCACGAACAACACAATCCGAACGTATGCGCAAAATCCCCGTCCTACCTTCAAGCATTAAATGCTAAATGCCTACATTTACGGATGTGGTGTGAACCGAATTCACTCCTTATCCATAAACTCACTAGCATCTTCTAGGTAGACTTCTCGGTTTACATAATAATGTTAACTCGTTATTTTGCAACGAATTATCTTAATCGAGTTTAGCGATGTATTATAGCATATCAATAACTATATAGGGCAAGTCTATGGTTTCTTCCTCAGTGAGAAACATTCCACTAGGAGGTAGGCCGAGCATCAGTCCCAAGACTATGCGATAGCCTATTTCTGAGCATGGAATACTCTATTCTCTGCTAAAATCAGAGACTCCTCCTCGTATTCTTTCGACAAACTAAATCACGTTTCGAGTAGTTATCAGACAAAATGTCACCACTCAAAATCTCCCACTAGCTTGTATCTCTCACTAGACCCCGAAGGTCATGGTGAACAAGCTATGTTACCCCTTCAAATCTATTACCCTTTCCCGATTGAAAGGAAACTTAGTCATTGTTCCTTTGAGATAGTGTTCCTAGGCGGGAGATAGGAATCACCCTTAGCCGATCGTCGGTCTTATCTCTAGGATATATGCATTAATTAACAGATATTGAAAGGTCGCTTATCTTAATACGGAAACCTTTTACCTTTAATAGTTTTAGATGTATTACACATACTTATTCAACTGTTCTAAGTGGTTCTGACTTTATCAAACAAAAGCCCGAGTCTCGGATTCGTACTACAAATGTCATATTCACTTTCTATGAGGCAACAATATATCGAGTTGAAAGTGAATCCAATTGTTTCAACGAATCTGTAAACAGAAAAATAAATTTTTCTGTGATATTCAAGGATAGAATCCGAAATTCATTTCCTTATATCACTCCCACTATTATAGCTGAAATAACTGCCCGTTGTCTACTTTATTAATTGTTAATGCACAACTTCCTTGTTCTTCCAAAGAACTAAGCTACCGAGTCGAGTTACTCGGTTAAGAAAGTCGCTAAGGATTCATTGGTTAGTGATCCGAAATCACTTTCCTTATCCTATACTTTCTTTAATTAATGTTTTGGTTTAGCCTCAAAACTTTAGTTAAGATGATTAACACTTATAGACATTCTTTCCCATTCTTAACTTTCCTTAAAAGGAAATAGTCTTGAACTAGCAGCTCGTTTGAGTAGACACTACTCGTGAACTGTGAGATGTCTAATGAAAGTGTTACCTAGTGAGACTGATTTTCTAATAAATTAGAAAAACATAATATAAAAGCTCCCACTAGTTTATCGGTTCCAAATACCGTCTAACTAGCGACACTTTAATTTATGATTCTCCAATTTTTCTATCAGAAAATTTCTCGTGTAGACACTACACAATTCACTAGAAGAATTTTATCGTCCCAATCATCTTTCAAACTAACTACGGTTGTCTCTCGTTCTGCACGAGCGACAGCAGTGACACGTCTATTTACGTCACTTAAGTTTTGAAGGCTTCAAGAGAAATAGCTCTTCCGAAAAATTAATCGCATGTGAGATTAATAAATACAACGTTCTAGTTACTTACCACTTTTTAACGAAGTCATTACTAGTCAATTTTACACTAGCAGTCTAGCACCTTAGAGAGATATATTTAACAGTTGTAAATAAAATAGACGAAAATAAATCCAAATCATACACTACTAAAATTTTAGGAACATAAACTAAGTACTTATAGTCTATCCTACCGTTCCAAGGATTTAATCTAACGCCTCAGTGCCGCCTTAGGGTAGGTCAAAGAGGTTTCGATTAATATTGAAGATCAGATTGAGAATCGAACATCTCATTTGTGATCTTCAATCACCTTTCCTTTTTCAGCCAAGGTACTTCCAAAAATACCCTTTATAAGTGTGACCTACTGTCTCAGATTTTTAGGTAGACCCCGAGTGTGCCGCCTTAGGGTCGGTCGGTGACCCGACGAGTACCCAAAATCCTATCCTTTCGGAGACCAAGCCTTGAATTTTGATAGCGGTGAAGGCCTTCCTTAGGAGGCCGGTCCCGAGCCGGCACGAGGCGTCACCATTCTCTCACGTTGCTTGTGTCAACGATAGAGGCCGTGGGGTCGGCCGTCGCCTCTCCCGCTCCCACTCAATATTTTGAAAAAGTGGTGGGTTTACGATCACGTTTTTGGACTTGATGTTACATTAAGGAACAATAAATCATAGGCCCGAATGTTGTCGGTTATGTGGGCTAGCCCACCCGACCTATTCGTTAGAACATATGTGGCCGTCGGACGGGTCAAGGCTAGGAGAGGTCCGTTGAGCCGTAGTGGCTCTTCGGATGGCTCAGTATTGCCAGACCCCCGTGCAAACGCCACACGTGGAGGGTGAAGTCGATTGAGCCGTAGCTACCGTTGACCACCCAACCGTGGTTAAACCACTTTCGAACCTTGTTTGCCCGTGATTATCCAATCCTTAAACATCAAACTTTCACGTAGACACTACGGAACAAAAACGTAATCTCGTCTTAGGTAAGGTGGAATTCACCGAGAATCCAACACCTTAACCACGAGGTTTCGGGATTTTACTCCTTATGCTTTCACAGAGTGGGATTCACCGAGAATCCATCACCCAACCTCGACGATTGAAAAAACCCGTGTTCCTCGGTTTTTACCCTAATTAGTTTCTAATTAATATCAAATAATTAATTAAAACTAATCGTGTGTTTTATACATGCCTAACTAATTCCTCGAATTAATTTGTACATGTATGCATATGGAGTGGAATTCATGATATGATGCATGTCATGGCAATTTTCCGGTTCTACACATACAATCTAAACATGTATACTAGTGCGGAAAATAAACACCGAGATGGACCGTTGGCACCCCCGTAACTAATCTATTCGAAAATAAATTAAAAACCCTAATCTGCAGCTGTTTAGAATCTTCGACGATCGGCATATCAAACGAACTCGGATCGGGACGAAACTTTCCAGATCTGATCTTTATTCTTCGGACTTCAATATGGACGGTCGGATCGGAGCTTTAACTTCTCAATCTTCCTCAGTGAGCTGCCCAACTTGCTGCTGAAACAAACTCTTACAGCAGCGCATCATTTACTTCCCGAGACCGATCGGGGATCAAGATGAATCCCGATCGCCCTGAAAATGTTATCTCACGTCCAAAACCCCATGATTACCGATCTGACCGGTCAGATTTTCGTTTCAACGGTCCAATCCTTTCCAGAAAATCGAGGAAGTCACAGTTAGGGTTTCTGTGAATCCTGCGTTTTTCTGTTACAGCTGCCTCTTCTCATCAACGAACGGACATCAAAACGGACTCTGATCGACGCCAAATTTTGTGGGATTGTTCATCAACTTCCAATATCGATTCTGACCGGAGAGATCTTCGTTTTAACGGCTCAAACAACGGAAAAAACGAAACACTATACAGCTACTAAACAAGATCTATTTACGGAAATTAAACTTGCAATAATAAATAAATTACATAATTTCCTATACTCATATGAACGAATTTTCATCGTTTATATGAGTTTACAATAGATCTAACGGGAAAACGGTGCCAACCCCAATCCATCTCTTCAACCATAGCAATTTAAAAATTATTAATGCATAATAATAAGTAAAATATCACCTACATGCAATTCCACTCCTTTAAGTCGTTTAATTACGATTATGACTATATAAATCGTGGAACCTGGCTCTGATACCACATGAAGGATGCAGGTTCTTGGATCTAAACGAATTTTTCCTCTCTTTTTTAATGAGTGGGGCGAAATTTTCCATCCCCATATGTCTTGGAAGAACTCTCTTTATATAGGAGAGTAAATCCTTGGCCTCCAAGTTTCTAATTAATTAACTAAATAATTAAAAAGAAATCACAATAAAGGATAATTCCATTTATAAAAGATTGTGATTAATCAATCAATCAATCAATTACAAATAAATCATCTTTTATTAATCATTAATCACACAAGAAAATCAAATCTTGCATTTAATGAAGTATGAGGCGCCACCCCTAGGGTTTAAAAGCCCACATAAAATGTCTTTTATGTGTATTATATTTTTTAGCCCAACTAAATAATATCTAAGCATATCAATTAATTAGCCCAGCCAATTAATTATTACTGAGGCCCAAGTAACAAGATTACTAGTCCGAATTACAGAAGCCACATCGGGGACCATGGACCTATAACCGGTAGCTCCAATAATTAATTATTCGTCGAACGTAATAAGTACATTAATTATTAATTCCGGGATTACGCCACCATAAACCCGAAACCGAACTCTACCGATTATAGATGTATACTTATACTCAACCCATAGAGTGAATAAGCGTCCATTGATATAATCACTACATACGGATTAACCCTCCATAGATCGTCCATTACGAGTGGGAAGTCTCCGTGAACCCGACTCGAATATCTTATCCTTATTTACCATTAACCCCCGATGATCAATTAGTATGCATATCCGACTAGTAGCTAATTAGTCAAATGCGAAACTCCCGGGATCGATCACTTTCTTAGGGCTAACAAATAAGGGGATCGTCTCTCTACTTCCCGCGGGAAGGAATGGATTCCATGTCCGTGAAAATCGAACTACTCACTCATCCGGAGATAGTGCCAATGAGAAGTGGCTTGGAACACATTATTTAAGTGAACCGTAACTAACACATCAAACACTATCCCGGGACAAGCGGCACACCTGTGATCACCTCGGGATTAAGGTTGATCCATATATGATCATCTAATGATTTAATAAGATTCCTCGATTACGGAATTATACCGAAAAATTCGATTAAATCGGTCCGATCCTATATGAATGCCATCATATATAAATGCCCCACGTAGGTACCCTCTACCGACAGTCCGGATAAGACTATCACACCCTAAGGTGTTACGGGCGCATTATTGGTGTTTTAATCAAGAGACCCTAAACTCGATTAAGTTCACCACGGACTAACGGTTTAAGGATATCACCACTAACTCAATCCTCACGTGCATGCCATACACCGAGTTAAGCGGTTACATACCGATATACTTAGGGTTTGCGAGATGTATTATTTACAAGCACAAATCAAGTAATAAGGTGAGATAAATTCTGTCATAAAAACAATTACACAAATTGTCTTTCGGGCACTACACCTAACAATCTCCCACTTGCACGAAATGACAAGTAATGATTGTTTTTAGAGCACACCCTTTCTCATCTTATTCACAACAATTTGAGCCAAGGCCATACCACTGGGTACTCATAACATACACTTTAGGAGACCCCACCTGGAAAATGCATCATTCTGCACCGGTGAAGCCAGACATGAAAGACATATTCATCGAAGAGTGCGAAGTTATAGTAAGTTATCAAAGAAATCATCATAAAAACAATACAGTCACTGCATTTACTTCACAAAATCATGAAATATAACAAAAAAATTGAACATGTACTACTCTTATTTGCAGTTAAAGATGCTTCACAAGCCATTGAACCAACTAGCAACCAACAGAGAATAGCAACAAAAGTGGAAAATGTTCAAAACCTACCTTTACTGGATAATCAAAAGTAAGTGTGAATGCATGCAATTCTTAACATAATGACCATAACTAAATATATAGAATAATAACCGAATCATTGAAATATAATGCAGGAAATGTGCCATTTACTTGTCATATTACATCTACAAGCTAGCACAAGATTTGAACATTCCACCACAACTAGCAGATGAACAAGTGCAGCAGCTCAAATGAATGATTTTCAATTCATTAGTGCTTAACAGAATTCACATACGGAACTAAAATGCTGTAGATTCTAGTTGTTTTGACTATTCTACTTGTTTTGCTATGTTGATGGTCAATCATTTATCTGAAGTACTTGAAGAGTAGACTATCGTAAGGCGGTAACAGTTTCTGTTGATGGTAGACTATATAGTAAGAGTAGACTATATGTTTGATGCTTCATGTTTTTGATAAAATGTTAGTAAAATTGGTAATTGTTGTGCATTCATTTTTAACATTCAAGTGAGTGCATAAAAAAGTACAAGGACAAGGAATTAACACTAAAATGCATGTTAGTTCAGATGCAGTGACAACAATGTCACTGCACTCAGTACAAAAACATTTCAATGCATTCACTACACAAATACAAAGTTACAAATGACACTAATACATGGGGGGATAAAAAGAATCAAAAATGATTCACTTTCAGTATATAATAAAGCTCATTCTATATAATGCTATAAAATACAAAAGATTCAATGGTTCATAACTTGTAATTCATGTTTGATGGTTCATTGTATTTTGAGGAATTGTAAATGCTTGATAGTTCAGGTTTTTGTGCAGTTATTTGTAATTGTTTGTGCATTGCTGTTAACATTTTATGTACAAAAAAGGCAATTAAATACATTAGCATTTCTATGCAAAATGCATCTTCATAAAGATGCAGTGACAATGATGTCACTGCACTCACTAAACAATCATTTCAATTAACTCACTAAACTAACACAAACATAGAAATGTCACTAACGATTGTGCTTAAAAACCAAATATAAATGACTTCACAATAAGTATATAATAAGATCTTTACAATGAATACAATAGCAACCGAATGAATTACAACTATTGGTAGTCCATAAACATAAAAATACGGGCACACTCAAGTCACTACATTCAACATCTTCAATTCAAAGGAATACAAAAACACCGATGAAAAGCATATATCGGGAATAAAAAGGATTACAAATATCAAAGCAATAAGCACAAAATACATAATAAAGATCGGTGCATTAGTAGTAAACTCAATGAGCATACATATGTAATAACAGTAATGTCACAACATCGGGGAAATCTCACAAATCATCAATATTCAATCCAAAATTCGACGCTTATAAAACCAGAAACATAGATTAACTATCAATTAAGACGAGAAAAACAAGTCTTCTTATTATGATGGCCAAAGGCATAGCAACGACCACATTGGATAACACGAGTGGACGACTCACCACGAGATCGAAGACTCTTCATCCGGGGCCTACCAGGCTGTTTCTTCGGAACGGTTGGAAGCACAATAACATCTTCAGAATTATTCTTCAAAAATGGACCAGGAATTGGCTGTACTCCAAAATCGTATGAATCAACATAGGACTGTGTCAAAAAAATATGGATCCACGTA
Organism: Gentiana straminea; assembly: GCA_036785695.1. NCBI lineage: Eukaryota > Viridiplantae > Streptophyta > Magnoliopsida > Gentianales > Gentianaceae > Gentiana > Gentiana straminea. Next base: position 15,165,052 of record JAVUPR010000398.1, on the reverse strand, counting down.
CTCATTCAAAGGGAAACTCAGTACTCTCTAATAACAACCAATCCATGAATACACGGATAGCCGATCCGCCGCCACTCATTGCATGAGCAAGCACGGATATCCGATTAACACTTGCCGACGGGGATGAAAAAACCTCATACTTATAATAACCACAACTAGCAACACCAAAGCAACTCCCCGAATCCATCGGCTTAAACAAAATGGAATCAACTTTTGGACGATCAAAGACTTGAATGATGCCGCAACAAAGACGCTTATCGAGAATCTTGTCATGATCTTGATACAAATTCCATCAACCATATTCAACACAGGAAGGTGCCTCTCCTTAAATATCCAAGCATTAAACGACTCAGCCAAAGTAGAAGCAGTATGACCTTATCGACAACTTTCAAAATAAGCATTGGCCCAATTCTTCGGATCTAAATTCGCAAAGAACGTTTCTGCACGCTCTCCACCTTCAAGTAAGATATCATCCATGTACTTGTCATACTCTTCAACAATTGGAGAATAAACACATTGGTAAATCAAATGGACCATTCTCTCACGCAAAGATTTACCTACAGATCTACCACTGAAACAATTCTTCATATTCAACTTCAAATGATAAATAGAATAAGAATGAAATGCATCAGGAAACACTTCCAGTATAGCATCCACTAGGCCAGGATTTTTAACGGTCATGAACGTCATCCGACGAACTGTTATAAGCAAATTCTTCAAATGCAACAAGAACCATATCCAATTATCAAAATCCTCAAAATCAACAACACCATAACACAGAGGATATATTCCTACAACAATATCAAATGAGAACATCACAGCAAAATAACACAAAAGCAATGTCACTGCAACAAAAATGATAACTACCAAAACAAGAAAGTGTAAAATTACAATTATAACACAAAAATGAGAAACTAAATGCAAGGACGGCTAATACACAAGCTGAAAAAATCAGGTATCAGAGCAATGCCAATGGCAATTGACAAAAAAATACCAACTTTCAAACCATAAAAACAACTGTCGCGGCATAAACTCAAGTGTCACTACATAAAAGATAAATTGTCACTCAAAATAAAACATACCATTCTCACCGTCCTTCCCAGTTGCACCCAACAAATGGCCAGTCTGATCAAAATTCAAATGAGCCCCATCAAGAAAGAGCATTGGTCGACAATGCTTGAACCCACGAATACAAGCATCAAAGGCATCCGTTGAAAATGCTGAGATTAAGGATGAACCTCTAAAATTGCAACAAAACTAGGATTCGTTTCATGCACACTATTAACATAACCAGGTAAAATTTTGAATGATGTTTTAACATCCCCATATAACAAATCCATAGCTTTGTTAACAGCAGACCAAGCAACACCATGAGAAACTGCACGCCTATGATTAGTACCGGCCAAAAGTCAGAAATCTGATACAGAAAAACTTGAGTCTTCACGAACCTTACGAACAACCACCTTCGAAAAAAGATCAGAAGTCATACGACAATCTCGCCCAAAAGATCTTGAAGACGTACCACAAGTATGAACATTGCATAATTCAATTACATAAAAGAATCTACTCGATTTCTGTTTCGAAGCACGCACATGCCAACCACATTGTGTTTTATTCAACTTAGCACAAACAACAAAAATCTTACAACTATCATTCTTCTTGTACTCATACTTAAAGCCAATTTGTATAGACAACTTTTGAAGGCACTCCCTAAAATCATCTGCACCACCAACAAACAGTTGACCTTCATTGATTACTATTTTGTCCCAACCAAAAGTCAACACATTACTATCATTCAAAGATGAAAAAGATGATTACATAGAAAATTCATCATCAACAACATCCTCTGCTGTAACACAACTACCGCTTTAGTAAGAAGATGAAGAACCAACAACACCATTCGCTACAACCTCCACTTTAACACGCTTAGCACTGTAAGATTCAACAACAGAAATCATGGCCTGCACATCATCATCAGAACATAACAGCCACTTGAGATTATCAGGCAACACAAAATACGATCGATACACATATCCTTCAAATCCGTCCACCGATTTGAAACTTTATCATGAATAGACTTTAACGTAGTATCGGTACATCCTTTGTGACAACACACATCTCTTCCTTATAGGTGCACATAGGAATCAACATTCTAAAGACAATATAAGCCTGCAAAAAAACAAAAGAATATGTCACTGCAAGTGAGAAGAATGTCACTGCAATGACTACATCACATGAATACGCATTCCAAATATAATCAAACTTCATTCAGTCTAATAATTATTAAATATCATTCTCATATCTTCATACATTAGATCAATATTGAATAAATCACCTATAAATAACACAGTTCCAAAAAAAAAAGTATATATCAATACATAGTAGACAATGTCACTGCATAACAGATGACTGTCACTACATACACTACATAACCTAAATAGTCATTAAAACTGAAATTCCACTACATTGATTACAACATTCATTCAACAACATTGAAATATATCACTGTCATGTCATCGTAGTAAAACTCAAATAACTATGTTTAGATTGCAATCAAAATTAATGTACAATATATTCACAAAATTACAAACAGAAACATCAAATTCACATAAAAAGAACAACATACTAATTCTGTCTGAAAATACACTTCATATATTCCAAAAATCATTCAAAAAGAGCAAATGTACACTGAAATCACATGATGATATATGGGCCCAGTGGGTCGGATTATTTGTAATTGGGCCAGGCCCAAAAGTTAGATAATAGAGATAAACAAGCCAGACCACAAAATGCGACCAGGCCAAGATATCGGACGAATAGCCGAGAGAGCGAGACTCCACCGTGTCCCGACCCGAATGGTTTCGGGACGAATAACAGTTGAATGTGGTAAAGACCGGGTCAACAACATCTCGACGCTTACGGACGTGGGTAGACCCCACGTCCAGAAGATAATCAACAATAACTTCCCAGCACGTCCAGGAAGAAACACACGATCCACTACTATATAAAGAACACCATGAACTACGAGGGGGACTTGATTCCAGTTTATTACTTAAATTGGATACGTAGGCAGCTCTCTCAAGAGTTCAGTCCAAAATTATATTCAAATATTCTTGTTCTTATATCATTTTCCTAATTAGAATTACCCAATTACCCGATTGTAATATTCTTATAACATCATTTGGCGCTAGAAGGAGGGCCCAATTCTAGTTAGTGAGTGATAAACACAGAAAAAAGCTTTGAAGACCATGCTTGAACCAAAGAATATCAAAGAAGTTCAGCAATTAACAGGAAGATTAGCAGCTCTAAACCGATTCTTGTCGAAATCTGCACAGAAATCATTGCCATTCTTCAAAATTATTAGGAAGGCCACTCCGTTTGAGTGGAATAAAGAATGTAAACAGGCTCTCCAGGAGTTAAAAGATCATATCAGTCACTTGCCAACTCTAACTCCTCCACAGGAAGGTGAGATACTGTTCCTATACTTGTCTTTCTGCAATGAAGCAGTAAATGCTGTGTTGGTAAAGCAACATGGCATGATACAAAGACCAAGATATTTTGTAAGCAAATCCCTACAAGGGCCCGAGATTAGATATTCTGAGGTGGAGAAATTGGTCTTAGCCCTAGTACACGCCACAAGGAAATTGAGACCGTACTTCCAAAGTCATCCAGTGATTGTGTTAACAAACCAACCTTTGAAACAGATTTTGGAGAAACCAGACAAGTCTGGAAGACTGGCAAAGTGGGTAGTTGAATTGGCAGGATTTGATATCGAGTACAAACCAAGAACATCAATTAAAGCTCAAGCATTAGCTGATTTCTTGGCAAAAGAAAAAGCTTTGGCTATAGAACAGGAGGCTGAGAAGAATAATTCTGAACAGTGGCAGCTTTATGTAGATGGAGCCTCCAACAAAGAAGGAGCAGGAGCAGGACTCCTACTCATTAGCCCAAAAGGTGAAGAATTCCCGTATGTTCTTCATTTTGACTTTCAGGCTACTAATAATGAGGCAGAATATGAAGCTTTGATAACTAGATTAAACTTAGCACAAAAGTTAGGCGTGCAAGATTTGAAGGTCTACACACACTCACAGCTGGTAACAAACCATATCAAGGGAGAATATGAGGCAAAAGAAGGCCCCATGAAAAAGTACCTTGCAGTGGCACAGAAGAAATTGCAGAATTTCTTAACGATAGAAGTAGAACAGATAACTCGAGCCCAAAATACCAGAGCAGATGCCTTATCCAAACTAGGATCGAATTTCTTGTCCCACAAGAAGGTGTTGGTTGAACAGGTTAAAGCACAAGAGTTGTGATGAGATTGAAGTACAACCAATCACACGAGCGAAACTTGGATGGATCCAATTGTAGTATATCTAAGAGATGGGAGACTACACGAAGACAAAGTACATGCCGAAAATTGATAAGACTCTCGACCGGTATGCTCTGTTCAACGACATTCTGTACAGAAAATCCTATGCAGCACCTTGGTTGAGATGCGTTACTCCGGATGAGGGAGATTATGTATTAAGAGAAATCCATCTCGGAATTTGTGGAAATCATTTGGGAGCAAGAGCTCTGGCCAGGAAATGTAGACTTTACGGTTATTATTGGCCAGAAATTCAAGGCGATGCAGAGAATCTGGTCAGAACTTGCCGGACATGCCAGGTGCATAGTAACTTATCGCATAATCCTGTGCAGGGGATGATACCAATTGTGTCTCCATGGCCGTTTGATCAATGGGGAGTGGACTTAGTGGGCCCACTACCCCGAGCACCGGGAAATTTCAAATTTTTAGTGGTAGCAGTGGATTATTTCACTAAGTGGGTGGAAGCAGAACCCTTAACCACCATCACAGCCAACCAGATACAGAAGTTCCTGTGGAAGAATATTCTATGCAGGTATGGGATCCCTAAAGTTCTCATTTCTGATAATGGCAGGCAATTTGAAGATCAAGGAGTGCAAAATTGGTGCACCAACCTAGGAATCTCCCAACATTTTACCTCAGTGGCCTATCCTCAAGCCAATGGGCAGGTGGAGCAGACCAACAGACAGATAAAACAGGGACTGAAGAAAAGGTTGGAACAAGAGGGGTCTCACTGGGTAGACCACCTTCCAAATATCTTGTGGGCATATAGAACCACCCCAAACGCTGCTACGCAGGAAACACCATACTCTTTAGCATATGGATGCGAGGCAGTAATACCAGCAGAGATTGGACACAAGTCTCCCAGAACCGAATTGTACTGTCCAGAAACTCAGGAAGTAAACATGCTGCATCTCAAAGATGAACTGGAACACAAAAGGGACATAGCCTTGATACAAATGGCCAAATAAAAGCAAAGAATTGCTCAATACTACAACTCCAGAGTTAAAGGTACGTATTTTAAAGAAGGCGATTTAGTTCTGAGGCGAAATGAGGCTATCAAGAAAGGCCCCACTGGAAAGCTAGACCCAAATTGGGAAGGTCCTTATAAAATTATCAAAGTTCATGGAAAAGGATCTTATCAACTAGCTAATGCCTCTGGCAAAACTGTTCCTAGAAGTTGGAATGCTGTTCATTTAAGGAAATTTTTTCCTTAAAGTAATTTCATTTTTTAAGTAATGTTATCTTGAATATAGATCTCTGTTCATTATATGATTATTATATGATGTTTTAACTTGTGTTGAAACTCAAAACTAAAAACAGAATGTGGCGGTACAAGAAAACATACATATCAAACTTGCAGCGCAAGAATCCTGGGCAGAAGTCCCACTTAAAAATATAAGTGTAAAACTTGCAGTGCAAGGACATTCTGGGCAGAAGTCCCACTTAAAAAGTATAAGTGCCAAACCTTGCAGTGCAAGGACATTCTCGGCAGCAGTCCCAATAAAAAAAAATTTAAAAAAAAAAAAAAATATATATATATATATATGTGTGTGTGTGTGTGTGTGTGTGTGTGTGTGTGTGTGTGTGTGTGTGTGTGCCAAACTTGCAGTGCAAGGGCATTCTGGGCAACAGTCCCAATTAAAAAGGTAAGTGCCAAACTTGCAGCGCAAGGGCATTCTGGGTAGAAGACCCGATCAAAAACCACAAGCTGTTAAACGTGCAGTGCAAAATAATTCTGTGCAGACCACATAAATTAAAAGTGCTAATAGCAAACTTGCACTGCAAGAGTATCCTGGGCAGAATATATTAAATAAAGAAGCTAAGGATAAAAAAATCCTAACTTCTTTGCAGCGCAACAAGAGGACATACTCTATATAGAAAATATCAAAGTCAAAAGTTGTTACAGATAAAGGTATTACATCAAAAGCTTATCAAAGTCAAAGGTTATTACAGATAAAGTTATTACGTCAAAAGCTGCTTCAAAAGGCAGCAAAATTCCAAAGTTTTTTTTAAGGCAATAATTAAGAAGATGGAGTATCAGAAGGTTGTGCAGAAGCAGAAGGTTGGGCAGAAACAGAAGGCTGTGCAGAAGCAGAAGGCTGGGCAGTGGTAGCAGACTGAGCAGGTCTCTCTTCTTGGCATACTTACGAACAATGTCCTCCCCACTCTTGTACTCCTCGTACCGCTTCGTGAAAACTTCACCTGCCTTCTTATCATATAATTTATGATTAGGCAGAGTACTAATCACTAAGTCGGCCGGTTTAGCTTCATCTACGCCCAAAGTGTATCCTCTACGCAGAGCAGGGGCCAAAACGATTTGGATTTCCTCAAGAGTCTCAGGAGCAGCTTTATACCCAGCAATAACTTTCTGGACGATGTTCTGAGCAGGAATTTCCTCCATCTGCCTCAAGGTTTCGTCAAAGTCGGCCTTCATCTTCTTTACAGTGGAAAGATGTTGTAGATGCTCCTCATTCAGTTTCGCCAACCGCTGATCTCTTAAGTTCAACTGTTCCTCTTGAGTGAATATCATACCCTCAGCTTTTGCAAGATCAGACTTCAACTTCTCAATCTCTCGCTGAGCAGCAAGGTGGGCCTCTTACAAACTGGCCACCTTAGCATTGGCTTCATGACTAGATTCTTCCAAGCTGGCTATTTTGGCATTGACCTCATTCGGCTGAATCACTTTGTGTTGCAGGGAAGGGATATCTTTAGCCATGCTAGCAGTTTTCTTGTGCAAAGCTTTACCCAGGCGGTAACACTATAAAAGAAAACATCTTAAGAAGACAGAACTTAAAGGAAAAACAAAGGTTTTATGAAAAACTACTCACGAAATGCGCAAAGTCGTCGCGACATATCTTCAAAATTGAAAGAAGAACCGCTCGCGAATCGCTAGAGGGGGTGGACCTATGCCTTTTCTTCGCCTCTCGGGAAACGGTCCCGAGAGGGACCGCATCCGATCCGAGTTTGACCTCCGGGGAGATCTTCCTCAACGGAGTCAAGTCCACGGGGTTTATGGTGCTCGGGGTATTCTCGCTCGGAAGGATCGGCGGTAGGAACTTCTTCCCGCACGGCGGTACTGCAACCGGTGCTATTTCGCATCCTCTTGCCGACCGAAACTACACCACCTCCTCGGAATGACGGACAAAGTCCGCTCGAATCTTCTACCATCCGTTCCGGTTCCTCCTCCTCGTCAACGTCGATGTTGATCGAGTCATCTACATTGGCCACTACAAGAGGAAAAAGATAATTAAGTTATAAACAAAAATCAAAACAAAATGTAAGTACAAACATACATTTTCGGTACTGTTTCTTGGAGAACTCCACGTAGCCAACAGGCCCTACAGTATGAAGCTGAGCATCATCTATCAGAGCAGAACTTATAAAGTCTAAGCTCAGGGAAATCTTATTGCTAACAAGGTATTGGGACAGTGTCTCATCAATGACGTCTTCCAATTTGTCCTTCATGGAAGCAGTATTCCACCGCCCTAAAGTGGCGTCCGAATTATGCTTCACAAAGAAGAAGTGTTCTTGCCACTTCTTCTTGGTCTTATCTTTGCCAGTAATGGGGATAATCGAAGCACTGGCCCTACGACAAAAGTGGTACCATCCTCCACTCCCCTGTGTCAACTTACACTGGTAGAAATTCCTGAACAGCTTTAAAGAAAAGGGCGTGGTGTTCAGACGACACCAAATCATGAAACCTATGAGGAATTTAACGCTATTTGGATGGATCTGGCCAACTCCTAACTTATAGTACTTCATTATCTCTACACACCCAGGGGGAAGAGGGAATCTTAATCCACTGTGAAGCTGATCAGCATATACTGTGCAGAAACCGGCCGGAGGGTTGTAGGCATACTCAGTCGGTTTAGGAAGAACAACTTCAAAAGGCTCAGTACGGATCTTATAGGTTTTTAATAAACCAGCCATCTCAGTCTTGGTCATTTTGCTGGCAACACCGTGACAGGCCATTATTGCTTTGGTTTTGTCAAAACGATTGATTTCTCTCTTTAAAGTGTTTAAGAAGGCAGTGTGATCTTCTGGATACTGATGTACGATTGAAGTGGGAGTAAATACACCATGAGGCAAAAGGTGGGGAGGCAAAAGACACAATGGGTTATCTCCAAAAGTGGAGGTGTTTCTTAAATCAATTGAGGAGGACGGATGATCGGAGTTTATTACAGGTTCAGGGCAAAACACAGAATTAGACGAATTCACTTCCTCACTATCTATGGCTCTAGATATTTTCTCTGGGGATTCAAATAGTTTCTCTATAGATTCACTAGAAGCAGTATTGGCTCTCAAACTCATGAAAGATCAACGACTTCAAAGAAATGCATAATAAAATAGATAAAGACTTACTTGCGGTTGCAGAGGGGCGTTTCCAAAAGTTTAAATTATAAGAGTAATGTGGATTGAGAAAGGGTTATGTGACAATAAATGAAGCGACGTAATGGTTCAGTCTACGGTTATAATGATAATGGATGGGTGCAACTTGGCCCGTTTCGCGTAGCATTAATAATGGAAGCAGAACCGTTTCAGGCTAGGGCAGCTGTGAAGCAGTCCACCCTAGTCTGGGGGGACTTATGATGATATATGGGCCCAGTGGGTCGGATTATTTGTAATTGGGCCAGGCCCAAAAGGTAGATAATAGAGATAAACAACTCAGACCACAAAATGCTGACCAGGCCAAGATACTGGACAGAATAGCCGGAGGAGCAGGACTCCACCGTGTCCTGACCAGAATGGTTTCTGGATAGAATAACAGGTTGAATGTGGTAAAGACCGGGTCAACAACATCTCGACCGCTTACGGACGTGGGTAGACCCCACGTCCAGAAGATAATCAACAATAACTTCCCAGCACGTCCAGGAAGAAACACACGATCCACTACTATATAAAGAACACCCTGAACTACGAGGGGGACTTGATTCCAGTTTATTACTTAAATTGGATACGTAGGCAGCTCTCTCAAGAGTTCAGTCCAAAATTATATTCAAATATTCTTGTTCTTATATCATTTTCCTAATTAGAATTACCCAATTACCCGATTGTAATATGCTTAATAGGGTTGGAGCTGTTTCTGAGAATATATGCATATTTAAAGTTTCAAGCAAAACAAGACTTGGCATCTTAGGTAGCAATATTACTTTTAGCACTTAAATTTGATGTTCATGGCTCTTACAGTTGGCATCACATAGATGGATGTGCTAGACCATACATGCCTCAACTTGGTTTTGTTGGTGATGGTGCAATAAATTATAAGGTACACCTGATTTGCTAATTTTCATATTGTTTATGTTAAGGAATTGGTAAGGTATTTGTTTTTCTGAATGTACGATTCAGGCGAAATGCAAGCGCAACTCAATGATATAGATCTAAATTTATTTGAAGTTACTCAAATGGTAATTGTTTCTTCAGGTACGTTAGTGTAGTTCGTGTCCGTCCGAAATGAAAGTGATGATTATGCTTTGGGATTTGTGTAGATCCTTGTTTCTACGTCAAATCGTGCTCCCAATAATCTTTATGAGGGTGGATTGCAATGGGATCATTTTTCTGCCATTTACCGCTACAATGAAGGTATGTTTCATTTACTACAACATTCGTTATTGGGCAGGTGTGAATGAGCTACAATTTTCAGTCTACATTAGCTTTCAGGGGAATTTGAGTTGACAAGATATATAGAAGGAAACTACATTAGGCTTCTACTACGATGAACATTTCTTTCTAAAAATGCGCACAAAATGAATGTTGACTGTCTAGTCCTTGGCCAACACCCTAACATCGATTATAACTGATTACTACTAGTATTCTGGTTAATGCTAGTATTTCATACCAACATTTTTAAAATATTGATGATCCAGAATTTCTTTGACATGCTTTCTTTGGGTGGTTTTTTAATATTGATGATTATAGTTTTTTAGACAAGCTGATGAAAGGCAATTGGGCTTGGTTATCATTTTGATCATGCTAGGAGCATAGATCTGTCACTTGCATTACCATATGCTAGATTCGGCAAATGCTCTATGTCAATTCCTACTTTGGATAACTGTTTTAACTATAGTAACTATGAGTTTGCTGCTTTCCAGTTCCCTCTTTTAATAAAATTGCTTCCCTTTCATTTTCTCTTGGACAACACTACTGTTGAATGAATGACATATACTGAATTGATTACTTTTTTTTGCTTTTCAGCTTAGATGTGTAGTCTTTTTCTATTGTTAATGCTGAAAGTGTGAAATGGTGATATATGCTTATGACATTTCTGAACACAAGTCCTAGTATTCAATGTTTCATTCATCTTACTTATCGTAAATCATACCGATGTGAGGACAATCGTTTGGTAAACGTATATTTTAGTGTGTTTCGTTGTCATATAATGATTTTGTAAATCATACCGATGTGAGGACAATCTTTTAGTATATATTTTAGTGTATTCCGTTGTCTTATACCCACGCAATTGACATTTTGACTTTTCTTAGACTATCATTCTTTCTCAATAGTTGTCTAAACTTTAATGAGTGAATTGGAACTTATTGACGAGACAATGTATTGTAAGATGTCATTTGTTTATGTTATGTCATTCTCACTACTTTGCATGTCTTTTATGGTATAGTATATTGTGAAACACCTTTTCTAAATCCTCACAGGAGCTTTTCAGAGAGAGAATGCCGAACGTATTTGAATATTTTGGCAAGAAAGATCCAATTCCAGATGAGTTGTTACGTGAAGCCGATGAGGTGTTTCGGGAATGCGCCGGCGGTGTAAAGAATGGACGTATTAAAGGCTTGGTTAATTTATCTTCAGAATACATGAGTGGATCAGTTTCTCATACGATGCCAAATGAGGTTTTGACGCAGCAGGTATCACAGCTTTCAGAAGAAAATTCTAGGTTGCGTGAAGACCTTTCTGCTGTACGTGAAAGTTTGGCCGAGGAGAGAGAGAGCGCAACGGCTGCACAATCTGCAATGCAGGCGGAGATAGCAAGGATTGCACAATTAGTCCAAGGATTCCTCCATACTCCGAGGTAGTGCTTGATAGTGAGGATTATGGATTGTTCATATTTTGCTATGTATTGTGTTGTCACTTTATTTTGTTTTGGGAATCCTAAGTGGAACAATATACGCTTTTGTAACTTAATAATTAGCTATATGGAGCCTTTATTGACTTGGTTTGGTTGATGCATTAGTTAAATATTGTGTTAGTTTTTCATAAATTGTGATTTATTTGGACAGGTGGAATGAGAATTTACGAATAAATCAAAATAAAAATATATAATTTTTCCGATGGAGTAGTGACGAAATTCGTCGGACATGTTATGAAAATCCGACAAAAGTCGTCGGAATTTAGTCGGAATAATTAAGCAAATTTTCGTCGGAAATTCGTCGGAATAAATGGTCAGAAGTTCGTTGGAATCATTTCGTAAGAACTTCGTCGCTAATTTTGTCGGAACCATTCGTAGCAAATTTTGTCGCTATGCTCGTCGGAAATTTCGTCGGAAACATTCGTCGGAAATTGCGTCGGAAATTTTGTCGGGATTTTCGTGGGAAACATTCGTCGGAAATTTCGTCGCTAAACTCGTCGGAAATTTCGTCGCAACGCGTTTCCAACGGGCTTTTTTCCAACACCCCATATTTCGTCGGAAATTGGTCGGAAACACATGTTTCCGACGAAATTTCGCGTAGGAAATGCCGGAAATTCTAGTAGTGTTATAACATCATCACACTAGATGAATATTGAATAAATCACCTAAAAATAACACAGTTCCCAAAAAAATAGTAAATGTCAACTCATAACAGACAATGTCACTGCATAACAAATGACCGTCACTGAATACACTACATCACCTAAAGAGTCATTAAAAGTGAAATTTCACTACATTGATTACAACATCATTCAACAACATTGACATATATCACTATGTATCCTCAATACAGAATAAATCACAAAAAACATAACAGAAACATCACGGGCAGTCAAATAACTCTGTTTAGATTCAATTTAATTCATGTACACTATATTCACAAAAATACAAACAAAAACATCAAATTCACATAAAAGGAACACATATACTAATTCTAACAGAAAATACACTTCATATATTACAAAATTCATTACTAAAGAACAAATTTAACAATGAAATAATACTGACTACTATAAGAAGTCACTGCATACACAACACCCTATAAACAAACATAATACAATCCAAATCAGAAAAACAACGATGCAGAACTCACTGAATAAACCCAAAAAAAAATAACACTCATTCAAACAAGAATCAAAATCATTCAAACTCATGCCATTTAAAATAGCTGCAATCACAATGCAGAAACAAAATCACCAATACACGAGTAATAACCAAATCTCCAAAATAACCAGAAAAATATGATTAATTAAGAACAGAATGCAGAAACAACACAATCAGGTGGAGAAATATGAATAATTAAATGAGAGTAATAACCAAATCTCGAAAATTACCAGAAAATTTGAAGCAGAAGATAAAAAACGAAGGTGGATGATATTTGAAGCTCTGAAGCACAAATCGGCCTAAAATTGATGAATCCAGAACAAAATACACACAGATGGATCAATATAGAATAAAATATGGTGAAAAATCGGATTAAACGCGCATGAATTGCATAAGAAACAAATTTGAAAACAAAAAATCGAAGCCGAAGAATGAGAAGTAGGAATGAGCCGTAAGAATCAGCGTTTATTGCGATAGAATAGGCATTAAAGACACGTTATATGTGAAGGGCAAAATTGGAAACATAAAAGAAATCCGTCCTTATAACTAATGATCTTTTAAATGTGTCGTAAGTGCCTAATTAAGTCCCAAAACACGTCCTTATAAACAAATAACGCAAAAAATAATATGGACGATACCAGTGGCGGATTCAGGAATTTATTCCAGTGGTATAACCGGAGTCTAAAACTACAATTTTTATCCAAAAAAAATTCCAGTGGAGTCACCGGAGTCTACAACATCAATTTTTATCGACAAAATGATAATTTTTAACAACAAAACTACATCGTTTTAATACTAAAAAAATAAAGAAAAATTTAAAAATCCAGTGGGGTCACGTGACCCTTGGGGTACGTGGATACGCCCCTGAACGATACTCTTTGATTATGATTGAAGCAATAATGAAAAGTGAAAAGTAATTAGTAATTAAACGTGATAGGAGTATAATAAAGTAAACATTTTTTTTTTTTGGCAAAATAAAGTAAACATATTATGACGGAATAATCTAATAAATCCTTGACATAAATGCTTTTTTTTTTCTATCCTTTTTTTTTAGGAAAGCTTTTTCTTTCAGTTTTTATGATCATAAAGAATTAAACGTATTATGACGGAAAAATCTAATAAATCCTTGACATAAATTTCCCCCTTTTTGTTTTGTTTCTTAGGACTTTTTATTTCAATTTGTATAAATAAGACCTCATAGGCCCCTCAATTTGTATAAACGTATTCACTTTTTTTTTCTGCAAACAAAAAATGCCCTAAACTTTTTTCTTTCTCTCCAGTTTTAAACTGTAATAATCTTCCAATGGCTATATCATACAATTTCTTGCATCGTTTCCTCCTTACAACTCTCTTTCTTACCTTAATCTTCAATTATTCCGCCGCCTTCAGACCTTTAAACATCGAAATTCCCGTTCCTTTAGCTCTCCACGACCCCGGAAAAGAAGCAGCAGTGGCAGACTCTGCTGTTGCAGCCATGGCCGGCGAGAAATTGGACACGAGAAAGGTTGCTGCACTGAAGCTGCAGAGAGGAGGAGGAGGAAGATATGGGGCGCTGGTGCTTAATAATATGCTGCTGAAAGGAATATCCCCGCCGTCGAGCCCGAGCAAAAAAGGCCATGCCATTGGTCAAAACGTCATCAACCAGTAAAGATTACGTCAGCTGCCATGAACATGTTTCTAGGTTAAAGAGTTTTTTTTTATTATAGAAAAGGTGCTTTTTTTTTTTTAACCTAGTGCTGCAGTGCATGAGAGATGGATCCATATATAGGCGGACCTATAGCTTTAAAAAACGAAAAAAAAATCATGAATTATGCTAGAAAATAATTAAATTATGTTTTTGTTGGGAAAAATTATGTTATATGGAAAATTTATTACCTCGATTTGTGGATCCGGATGGATATCATGGATCATATGTAACGGCAGTAGTGATTATTTTATGAATAAAAATATTTAAGAATTTGTGCTTTTTTTTTTTTGAAAAAAAGTATTTGTGTTTGTTTTTACTCCGTATTTGTTTTGCATGTAATTAATTATATAATTTTTTATTTCTAGTCTTCTTTTATTTTATTTGCAAAAGTGTTGTTATACGTCTTAATCTTTAGTGCTGCAGTGAAACTATTGATGTCTAGACATTAATTCGGGGCTGCTAATTCTCTGAAGGTGAAGTTTATTTATGACATTAAAACCGGCAACTATATTAACCCAACATGTGTCATAATATAAGACTCTAATTTGACTTGTTGAAAAACAAAAAAACAAAAAACTATGCGCCAGAATTGCTTTCGGGTAGTTCGGGGGATTTTGTCGGAGATGTGTGTGGATTTCTGATCCGGACCTATAGGACTATATGCATAATCATCCGGTGAAGGAGATTCGGGTCCTTGCAAATAATGATTATAGAAATTTAGGGTTTACGTTTTTGTGTGGTTTACAAGTAGGGCTTGGACAATTTGTTTCTAGTTTTGGAGTTGAATTTGTGCCTCGGGGTGTTAAAGTTTGTAATTTTTCAGTAAGTATTAATGTTTTTTAATAATAAAATAAACGGTTTATTTGTCTTTGCCCCCGACCGAGCCGAGTTACGCCGTGGACAAATCTAAACCGACCCCGAGTGGTCGCGATCCGGGGGCTTATGATGCGGGACGGATTAACACATCGCCACGTGTCATCCCCGTATCAACCAGGTCATAAATATAGGCAATAAATGCCAATAGAAAGGGCTAGGAGACCTATTTTAAGCCAAAGGGTAGCTAGATTGGAACCCCAAGCGGGAGGTCGGCCTTCGGCTCGCTCAACCGAAAGAGAAAGGGGGACTCGGTTTCAAGAAGTTCGCAAGTCATGAATGTGGCACTCTTAGGTAAACTTATATGGCAAAATTTCTACTCCACGATGATGAGTCCTTGTGGATCAAAGTTCTTTTAATGAAATATGGAAGCCCTTTTGAATCCCCTAAGGCCTCGGACTCGCTTATCCGGAAGACCATTTGCCACACAGCCAGTTACCTCCGTGACCATGTTGACACCATTGATGGGAATATTGTTTGGACAGCAGACCCAGATCACAAGTATACGGTTGCTACGGCTTATAAAACCATTAGCCTGGATACCTCTATAGATACTGATGCACATTGGAATCTTGTCTGGCAGCTTCATGGCCCTAATAGGTTGAATTTCCTCCTTTGGAAGGCTTCCCACGGGGCCCTACCTACCATGGAATTCCTCCACAACAGGCATGTAAGTCCTTCCTCCCTGTGCAAACAATGCAACCGCTACACCGAAACTAATATGCATGCCTTAAGAGACTGTGCCACTTCTCAACATATCTGGAAAGCCTTACTACCAAAGAATCAATGGAGAGACTTCTTCTCACCCCAGGATGTTAAAATCTGGATTTCTAAGTACATGCAGACATCTCAGAACAATAAAGATTGGCCCTACATTTTCAGCGAGGCCTTGTATACCATTTGGTTTTGGAGAAACAAAGTACAACACGACCCTGATATCCAGAGACTGCCTACGCACGTCTTGATTTCAAAAGTTTTGAGTAGAGTTCGTAACCTCAAGCTCGCCTGGGACGACTGATGTATAGATAGTCAAACCACCTTTGAACCTTTTGATTGTAACTTTGGGGGTTGATCTCACGTTTTATTATCAATAAATACAGATCGTTTCTAAATATAAAAAAAGGCATGTGTGGTTTTGTAATAGTAATACTATTTGATATCTTTAGATTTCCTAAAAAAAAAAGATATCTTTAGATTATGATTCCAATCATTATATTGATCAATGTTAATGTTTTTAAGAATTTGATAAAATATTTTTTCAAAATATATTTCAGCAAAAAAAAGATTCTTCAAAAAAAAAAGATTAAATATATACATAAAATGGTTGCAAAAAATATATACATAAATGTTCATAAAAATAAGGGACAGTTATTGAAAATGACACATATTAGACTTAAATAGGCAAAAAAGACACTCAAAACAAACACTTAGTTATAAAGACAAAAAAATTCACAAATAGACCAAATTAGCCCCAACAAAAAAACTACAGTTATTAACCATTATGCATAAAACGTGAAACGGATACAGGCACAAAAAATGCAAAACAAAAACGGAGAAAAAACAGAAGATCATTGATTGAAGAAGAAAAACTGCAAAATCCGAAGCCAAATCGGACGAAAAATCAAGGAAGAAGCAGCGTAATTAGAAGAAAAACGGAGCAAAATCAGAGAGAAGAAGTCTCGATTCATACAGTGACTGAACAATGGCGAGGAGGAAGAAAGTAATTTCAGCGGAGAAGAGAAGAGCAGGACAAAAATCGAAGAAAGAATGAGCAAGAAAAAGAAGAAAGCTAGGTAAGTATCTATTCAAACTGAACATGCAACAAAAATAGGATTTTCTATACTGAATTGCAAATTTAGGGCACAAGTGTGGACATTGGGTGAAATTGTACTTGAAATCATATTGCAAAAGTTCTAAGTGTTTTCTATACTAAAAGACATGTCAATGAATCTTCAAAAAAGTATATGTATAGTTATTGAAGTATATAACAGAAGTCGATCACTGCATTCTGGTGCAAATAAGTTTTGTGTTTACATGTTTGGAACTATATTGCAGTAAATAATAGAGAAATATCATGTCGCTGCATAAGGAATCAAGGGTCTGGGTTTTTATTCGAATGCAAACTCTGATGTCACTGCATTATAATGTTGAAAACATCATGTCATTGGATTCAAAAGAAGTAGAATGTCATGTCAATGCATAATGAGTCCAGTTATGTAAAGTTGTTGAAGTGCAAACATCATGTCACTGAAAAAATTATGGCAGAGGTGTAGAGTTTTTATGAAATTGTACTTGAAATCATACTACAAGAGTTCTATGTGTTTTCTATACTAAAAGGCATGTCAATAATCTTCAAAAAAAAGTATATGCTTAGTTATTGAAGTATAAAACATGAAGTCACTACATTCTTATGCCAATAAGTTTTGTGTTTACATGCTTGGAACTATATTACAGTAAATAATAGAGAAATATCATGTCACTGCATAAGGAATCAAGGGTCTGGGTTTTTATTCGAATGCAAACTCTGATGTCACTGCATTATAATGTTGAAAACATCATATCTTTGGATTCAAAAGAAGTAGAATGTCATGTCAATGCATAATGAGTCCAGTTTATGTAAAGTTGTTAAAGTGAAAAAATTGATGTCACTGCATTATAACATTGAGAATATCATATGAGTGAGTACACAACATTTTTGAAAATGGCATCTCACTACAATGACAAGCTTGAAAAATATCAGGTCATTGCATGCATAAGGTTCAAATGACACATCAATGCATTGTCATTCCATTGAAAACACAAAAACTTACATGTCACTGCATGAACTAACTCATGTTATTTTTGTTTTTCACAGGACGAGAGAACAATACAGATCAACACTCAACAGTATGCACCAGATATTCAATGAAATAGATGAACATATAACAGAAGAGCATCGGAAACTAATGAAGAAAACTCAATTTAGACATTTGTTTGTTGCATTTGAAAAGGAAAAGATTATAATGGAGAAAAAGAAGAATGATATCTGGATGAGCCGATAATGGCATACAACGCAGAAAAAGGGGGTTTCAAGATTGGAAAGGACCATCACATGCCAACAAGAAATGATGTGAAGCTCATATTTGCGATTGAAGATGGAAACAAAGAGGTAGGGGACATGAGAAATAACTCAAAAAAGCATATATCAATTCAAAAAAGATTGTTCTCTGATGTTGAGAGAATAAAGATAAGTGGGGTCAAAGAACTAATAAAGGAAACGGTAAAAGAAACTGATTCAACATCAGTTGAAGACACGAACTATTACTTGCAACAGTCTTCTTCGCCACCTTAGGGCAGAACATA
Organism: Gentiana straminea; assembly: GCA_036785695.1. Classification (NCBI taxonomy): domain Eukaryota; kingdom Viridiplantae; phylum Streptophyta; class Magnoliopsida; order Gentianales; family Gentianaceae; genus Gentiana; species Gentiana straminea. The sequence goes on along the minus strand of JAVUPR010000398.1, from coordinate 15,146,539 downwards.
CCATGGTCACCTATACTATGTGGACGACTTAAGTAATTAAGTTCATTTGATTGGTCATCTCATATACTCAAAGAACTGCAAAATGGGCTTAATCGAAAATGGTCACATACAAGATATGTAAATGGATGAACTGTGTTCCTGCTGGTATGTTCACTCACCAAACATTTGATTGTAATTGTATTTCATTATAAATGCTAATTAGAAACTAATGTCACTGCATTCTAATCCATATTTACCTACTAGTGTGTTACAGTACTGGTTCTGTGAGCACACACACATCATAGAAGATCTTGTCAAGCACCAAAATGAAAAAAGAGCAGCATAGGGAAAGAAAAATTTGGCACACACATGGATTCCAAGGATAAAAAAGTGGAATCTAAGAAAACTACATGGTATTCTAACAAAAAGAAACCTTCAACACATGGGCGAACATCAGGTAAATAATAATAGTGCATTAAGAATGTCATTGTCTCACAAATTTCATGGTCACTGAATGGTCACTGCATTTTTATTGCATGTCATTGCAATGAAATGCATTCTCATTGTAGTTCTTTATTTAATAACCTAGAATACTCGTATGTTATTCCATGATACAAAACATAACTGAATACTTTGGTAATGCAAAATGAAACAGTTCAATGCTGAAAAATGGACTCCAACATTGACTGAGTTCCTCCTCATACAAAGCTTGGCACAAAACCAAGAGACTCCAACATTGACCGAGTTCCTCCTCATACAAAGCTTGGCACAAAACCAAGAGACAAGAAGCAGTCACAAGTCTAGAGATGATGAAATGACAACTGAAGAGGATGAAAGAAATTCTGAAAGTGATGATAATAAAGCGGATGAAAGAAATTCTGAAACACATGATCATGAAGAGCATGAATCTGTAGAGGATAGCATGGAAATAGAAGGAAAATATAGGCAATCATAAGAGCATGAAACAAATTCTAAAAGTGATGAGCATGAATGTGCAGAGGATAGCATGGAAACAGAAGGAAAACAGGGGCAATCAGAAGAGCATGAAACATATTCTGAAAGTGATGATCTAGAATCGAGAGATGATGGCATGGAAGCAGAAGCAGAAGCAAGTGAGTGGCAGTCTAAAGCCAATGAGGGAAAACCTGAAGTAGATGACAAGGAGGAAGAAATGGAACAACAACAACACAATGAACAAGTCCAAGAACGACACACTCCTAAACAAGCACACAAATCTACAAGTAAATATGGAAGAACTCCATCATTCAAATTGCTCACACCAACACCATCACCGCCAAATGTAAACTACTTTTTCCATTTTGCCACCACACAAAATCCAAAGAAAATTATGTCACTGCAGTTAAAATTCACATTAGATACAACTGGTGCAGGATGTGCAGGATGAAGTTCAAGAGATGAAACATCAAAATATCACATTGTCAAGAGTATTGGAAGATGCCAACGTCAAAATTGAAGAAGTCAAGCAAGCCATGGTAATGACAAAAATAAAGTACTAAAAGCCCCAGTGCAGTGACATTACATAATGTCACCGCATCACATAATCTCACTGCAAATAGACAACAATGGTTACACTAAGAAGGAACTTGATTTACTAATTATTGTATTTTAAAATATGTTTCCAGGCAAAAGACAAGAGTGATCAAGCAAATGTTGACATGATGAGGAAAAGAATTGAAGAGCTACAACATCAGAATCTAAGTTTAGCATTGAAAGTGGAATAATTGAAGCAGGAAGAAGTCTATATCTCGAAGAAATGTAAAGAACTTGAAGAAAAGTTTGCAGACATCAATGAGACATTAGATGTCACTAGTGCTTAAAAAACTGAGTTGGGGATTCAAGTTAATGAATTGACTGATAAGATTGCCATTGCGTTGTCTACCATTAACCGGCAAAAAGAGAACATAAAGGAAAAATATTTGTACATCAACAATCTGTTAGAGAGTTACAATGAACAAGGAGTTTCACAGAAAAATATGGCTGCTATGTTGCAGGAGGAAGAGAAAAATAGAAAGCTGATGCAACAGCTTAGAGAAAAAGTGGAAACACTTGAGCAAACCTTATTCACCAGGGACACCACAATTGGAAATTTGAAAGTTGAACTTGAAGGTAAGAAAGAGAGCAATGAAAGCTGTTAGGTGTGATGCCCGAAAGACAATTTTGTAATTATTTTATTTAATAAATGAAATGATATTATTATTCATATTTATTATTCTCATATTCACCGATGTGACAATAGTATTTACACTACAGAAAACCCTAAAATATATCGTTTATGTAATCACTTAACTCAGTGTATGAGATATACACGGGAGGATTGAGTTAGTGAAGATGTACTTAAAACACAATTAGCCCGTAGTGAAGTTAATCGAGAGTATCGGGTCTCTCCTTTAACGTGCTATTAATGCGCCCAGAACACAATAGGTGTGATTGTCTTATCCGGACTTTCGGTTAAGAGAACCTAGTGGGGCATTTATATATGATAGATATATCATATAGGGCTGGACTGATTTGATTGGAGTTCACGATATAATTCCGTAATCGAGAAGTCTTATCGAATCAATCGATGATCATATTTATGGATATATCTTAATCCCGAGGTGATCACAACAACGCTTGAATCGGTATGAGGTTTGACTTGACGGTTAAGGATTACACCGAGTCCGTGATCCGAATTACCCCATCTTGGCATTGTACTTGGATTGAGTGAGTAGTCCGTGTTATCACGGATATGGAATCCATTCCTTCCATTTATGGAAGTAGATAGACAGCTTCTCTTATTTGTTAATCCTAGAAACTCGCTCGATCCATGGAGTTCATATTACACCGATTAGCTACCATGAGTTGTATGAATTAATTGATCACTAGGGGTTAATGGTAAATAAGGATAAGATGTTCGAAAAGGGTTAACGGTAACTTCCCGATTTAGAATGAACAAATCTATAGAGGATTAATCCATATGTAATGATTATATCAATGAACGCTTATTATTATTCTCGTGAGGAGATAAATATAATCTCATAATCGGAGGAGTGCGATCACGGGATTATGGTGGCATATTCCCGTGATTGATTTATCGAATATAATTATTCTGTTCGTAAGATAATTATTTATTTGATTTATCGGAGCCGCTGATTATTAGTCCATGGTCCCCGACGTGCCTCCAATATAGCATAGCTATTCTCGGACGTCGAATCCTAATAATATTAATTTAATTCTTATTAGAATTTAATTAAAACGATATGTGAATTAATTGTTTAGTGGACTATTAAATTAGTTGGGCTAAATAATTAAATATGTGAAAAAGACATTTTTCATAATCTTGGCCCAATTAGTGTGTATGGCCGAAAATTATTGTGACTAGGTCACAAGGGAATTTTCAGCCCCCTTATGTTTTATGGAACAAGAAATTGTTTTTCTTGTGTATTAATAAGACATGTGCACAAAATATTTATTGGATAAATATTTATGGTAAGAAATAAAGATAAAGATTATTCTAGATTTGTTCTAGAATATTTTGGGAATATCTTTTATTTATTGGATTTATTTATTTGCAAAATAAAATCCTTGGAGGACAATGATTACTCTCCTATATAAAGAGAGTTCTCCCAAGTCTAAACACACACATAAAATTCGACTTCCATCTCTTAGAGAGAGGAAGAAAAATTTCGGCCAAGGGGAAGAGAGGGAAAAATCTTGGAGGTTTTTCCGGGTAGCATATCGGGAGGATTCGAGACGAGAATTTCCTTCCACCGGGAGTTGCTTGGATCACACGTGCGGAAGATCGTGGTGCTCTTCATACCATCTATTGTTCTTCCTATTGCGGTTCTTCAACTTGGATTTTGAGATCCAAGAGGTATGTTCTACAACCCCCTTGTAGATGTAGATCTAGTTATTTTATTACGTGTAATTTATAGATCTAGATCCCAAAATCGCTTCCGTTGCGGATGGTATTACTAACAAAAGCTTCAAAGAGAAGATACAGATCCAAGAAAGAAAAATTGAAGAACTGGAAAACAAGATCCAAGCATTACAAGATGAAATTGATAACATTGCAACTCATCAGGTGACACAAAATCCGGAAGAACATGATGATACTGATCAACACACTCATGTTGCACAAAATCTTCCAAAACCTGCACGACAACTACGACCTCGTACTGATCAACGGACCCCAGATTTCTCAATTGAAATGGGTGTGAAGAGATAGGCAAGAAAGAGGACAAAGAAATAGGATCCTAATTTTTAGTATGTTGAAGAGAAAAAGAAAAAGAAAGCTCAGAAAGGGAAAAAGAAACCTTACTACATCCCTGAAGAAAATCCAACGTTTCAAGGATGACTAATAATCCACAAAGACAAAGATCAATACCATTGTGGACCATACATTCTTCCGGAAGTATTCAAAAAAATTCAAGATTTAGACAATGAGGGAGGCCAAGGGTAAGCATAAATTACTAAACAACAACATAGAAAATCAAAGTTCTTGATATATTGAATACTGACAATAAATTACTAAATGCAGGGATGTAGTAAGGGCAAAATCATTCGGCGACTACCCATATGTGACCGTCAACTTGATAATGGAAGTTCTCAATGATCTGTACATAGATGAAATGGTAAAATTTTATTGTCACTACATCATAGTCTAACTCCATCTTAATGTCACTACATCTTATTCTAATTCCATCTTACTCTCACTGCATTATTTGATGCCACTGAATTATTTGATCAATACATAAACTAACTTAGCCTAATGAAATTTGCAACAGGTGATTCAAGGATTCATTGAGCTCTTAAGACGTGCACATTTAGTTAAGCCTAACTGCCATATATTCGATACAGGCTCATGGGTATGCATACAAAACGTATTTGAATAACTAGCTTCCAGTTCACATTCATAATCTCGTGAACATGCAATGTGCAGGAAATATTTGAAGAGATTGAGCGTGACAAAACTTATAGAAATCAAAAAATGGTCGAGATGTTTTTTACACTTAAAGACTTTTAAAACTCATTTGCTCAATAATTCAAATAATACATCAAGGAAACAAAGTTTTCCTCCCGTTATGCTGTATGGGATTAGAGCCAAGGCCATACCACTGGGTACTCATAACATACACTTTAGGAGACCCCACCTGGAAAATGCATCATTCTGCACCGGTGAAGCCAGACATGAAAGACATATTCATCGAAGAGTGCGAAGTTATAGTAAGTTATCAAAGAAATCATCATAAAAACAATACAGTCACTGCATTTACTTCACAAAATCATGCAATATAACAAAAAAATTGAACATGTACTACTCTTATTTGCAGTTAAAGATGCTTCAAACCAACATAGAATAGCAACAAAAGTGGAAAATGTTCAAAACCTACCTTTACTGGATAATCAAACGTAAGTGTGAATGCATGCAATTCTTAACATAATGACCATAACTAAAGATATAGAATAATAACCGAATCATTGAAATATAATGCAGGAACTGTGCCATTTACTTGTCATATTACATCTACAAGCTAGCACAAGATTTGAACATTCCACCACAACTAGCAGATGAACAAGTGCAGCAGCTCAAATGAATGATTTTCAATTCATTAGTGCTTAACAGAATTCACATACGGAACTAAAATGCTGTAGATTCTAGTTGTTTTGACTATTCTACTTGTTTTGCTATGTTGATGGTCAATCATTTATCCGAAGTACTTGAAGAGTAGACTATCGTAAGGCAGTATCAGTTTCTACGTTGATGGTAGACTATATAGTAAGAGTAGACTATATGTTTGATGCTTCATGTTTTTGATAAAATGTTAGTAAAATTTGTAATTGTTGTGCATTCATTTTTAACATTCAAGTGAGTGCATAAAAAAGTACAAGGACAAGGAATTAACACTAAAATGCATGTTAGTTCAGATGCAGTGACAACAATGTCACTGCACTCAGTACAAAAACATTTCAATGCATTCACAACACAAATACAAAGATACAAATGACACTAACACATGGGGGGATAAAAAGAAGCAAAAATGATTCACTTTCAGTATATAATAAAGCTCATTCTATATAATGCTATAAAATACAAAAGATTCAATGGTTCATAACTTGTAATTCATGTTTGATGGTTCATTGTATTTTGAGGAATTGTAAATGCTTGATAGTTCAGGTTTTTGTGCAGTTATTTGTAATTGTTTGTGCATTGTTGTTAACATTTTATGTACAAAAAAGGCAATTAAATACATTAGCATTTCTATGCAAAATGCATCTTCATAAAGATGCAGTGACAATGATGTCACTGCACTCACTAAACAATCATTTCAATTAACTCACTAAACTAACACAAACATAGAAATGTCACTAACAGATTGTGCTTAAAAACCAAATATAAATGACTTCACAATAAGTATATAATAAGATCTTTACAATGAATACAATAGCAACCGAATGAATTACAACTATTGGTAGTCCATAAACATAAAAATACGAGCACACTCAAGTCACTACATTCAACATCTTCAATTCGGTAGGAATACAAAAACACCAATGAAAAGCATATATCGGGAATAAAAAGGATTACAAATATCAAAGCAATAAGCACAAAATACATAATAAAGATCGGTGCATTAGTAGTAAACTCAATGAGCATACATATGTAATAACAAGTAATGTCACCGCATCGGGGAAATCTCACAAATCATCAATATTCAATCCAAAATTCGACGCTTACAAAACCAGAAACATAGATTAACTATCAATTAAGACGAGAAAAACAAGTCTTCTTATTATGATGGCCAAAGGCATGGCAACGACCACATTGGATAACACGAGTGGACGACTCACCACGAGATCGAAGACTCTTCGTCCGGGGCCTACCAGGCTGTTTCTTCGGAACGGTTGGAAGCACAATAACATCTTCAGAATTATTCTTCAAAAATGGACCAGGAATTGGCTATACTCCAAAATCGTATGAATCAACATAGGACTGTGTCAAAAAAATAAGGATCCACGTACTCATTCAAAGGGAAACCTGTACTCCTAATAACAGCCAATCCATGAATACACGGATAGCCATTCCGCTGCCACTCATTGCATGAGCAAGCACGGATATCCAGATTAACACTTGCCGACGGGGATGAAAAAACCTCATACTTATAATAACCACAACTAGCAACACCAAAGCAACTCCCCGAATCCATCAGCTTAAACAAAATGGAATCAACTTTTGGACAGATCAAAGACTTGAATGATGCCGCAACAGCACGCTTATCTGAGAATCTTGTCATGATCTTGATACAAATTCCATCAACCATATTCAACACAGGAAGGTGCCTCTCCTTAAATATCCAAGCATTAAACGACTCAGCCAAAGTAGAAGCAGTATGACCTTATCGACAACTTTCAAAATAAGCATTGGCCCAATTCTTCGGATCTAAATTCGCAAAGAACGTTTCTGCACGCTCTCCACCTTCAAGTAAGATATCATCCATGTACTTGTCATACTCTTCAACAATTGGAGAATAAACACATTGGTAAAACAAATGGACCATTCTCTCACGCAAAGATTTACCTACAGATCTACCATTGAAACAATTCTTCATATTCAACTTCAAATGATAAATACAATAAGAATGAAATGCATCAGGAAACACTTCCAGTATAGCATCCACTAGGCCAGGATTTTTAACGGTCATGAACGTCATCCGACGAACTGGTATAAGCAAATTCTTCAAATGCAACAAGAACCATATCCAATTATCAAAATCCTCAAAATCAACGACACCATAACACAGAGGATATATTCCTACAACAATATCAAATGAGAACATCACAACAAAATAACACAAAAGCAATGTCACTGCAACAAAAATGATAACTACCAAAACAAGAAAGTGTAAAAACACAATCATAACACAAAAATGAGAAACTAAATGCAGGGACGGCTAATACACAAGCTGAAAAAATCAGGTATCAGAGCAATGCCAATGGCAATTGACAAAAAATACCAACTTTCAAACCATAAAAACAACTGTCACTGCATAAACTCAAGTGTCACTACATAAAAGATAAATTGTCACTCAAAATAAAACATACCATTCTCACCGTCCTTCCCAGTTGCACCCAACAAATGGCCAGTCTGATCAAAATTCAAATGAGCCCCATCAAGAAAGAGCATTGGTCGACAATGCTTGAACCCACGAATACAAGCATCAAAGGCATCCGTTGAAAACGCTGAGATTAAGGATGAACCTCTAAAATTGCAACAAAACTAGGATTCGTTTCATGCACACTATTAACATAACCAGGTAAAATTTTGAATGATGTTTTAACATCCCCATATAACAAATCCCTAGCTTTGTTAACAGCAAACCAAGCAACACCATGAGAAACTGCACGCCTATGATTAGTACCGGCCAAAAGTCAGAAATCTGATACAGAAAAACTTGAGTCTTCACGAACCTTACGAACAACCACCTTCGAAAAAAGATCAGAAGTCATACGACAATCTCGCCCAAAAGATCTTGAAGACGTACCACAAGTATGAACATTGCATAATTCAATTACATAAAAGAATCCACTCGATTTCTGTTTCGAAGCACGCACATGCCAACCACATTGTGCTTCATTCATCTTAGCACAAACAACATAAATCCTACAACTATCATTCTTCTTGTACTCATACTTAAAGCCAATTTGTATAGACAACTTTTGAAGGCACTCCCTAAAATCATCTGCACCACCAACAAACAGTTGACCTTCATTGATTACTATTTTGTCCCAACCAAAAGTCAACACATTACTATCATTCAAAGATGAAAAAGATGATTACATAGAAACTTCATCATCAACAACATCCTCTGCTGTAACACAACTACCGCCATAGTAAGAAGATGAAGAACCAACAACACCATTCGCTACAACCTCCACTTTAACACGCTTAGCACTGTAAGATTCAACAACAGAAATCATGGCCTGCACATCATCATCAAAACATAACAGCCACTTGAGATTATCAGGCAACACAAAATACGGACTGATACACATATCCTTCAAATCCGTCCACCGATTTGAAACTTTATCATGAATAGACTTTAACGTAGTATCAGATGTCACTGTGACAACACACATCTCTTCCTTATAGGTGCACATAGGAATCAACATTCTAAAGACAATATAAGCCTGCAGAAAAAACAAAAGAATATGTCACTGCAAGTGAGAAGAATGTCACTGCAATGACTACATCACATGAATACGCATTCCAAATATAATCAAACTTCATTCAGTCTAATAATTATTCAATATCATTCTCATATCTTCATACATTAGATCAATATTGAATAAATCACCTATAAATAACACAGTTCCAAAAAAAAGTATATATCAATACATAGTAGACAATGTCACCGCATAACGATGATTTAATCGTCACTACATACACTACATAACCTAAATAGTCATTAAAAATGAAATTCCACTACATTGATTACAACATTCATTCAACAACATTGAAATATATCACTGTCATGTCATCGTAGTAAAACTCAAATAACTCTGTTTAGATTGCAATCAAAATTAATGTACAATATATTCACAAAATTACAAACAGAAACATCAAATTCACATAAAAAGAACAACATACTAATTCTGTCTGAAAATACACTTCATATATTCCAAAAATCATTCAAAAAGAGCAAATGTACACTGAAATCACATGATGATATATGGGCCCAGTGGGTCGGATTATTTGTAATTGGGCCAGGCCCAAAAGTTAGATAATAGAGATAAACAAGCCAGACCACAAAATGCTGACCAGGCCAAGATACTGGACAGAATAGCCGGAGGAGCAGGACTCCACCGTGTCCTGACCAGAATGGTTTCTGGACAGAATAACAGGTTGAATGTGGTAAAGACCGGGTCAACAACATCTCGACCGCTTACGGACGTGGGTAGACCCCACGTCCAGAAGATAATCAACAATAACTTCCCAGCACGTCCAGGAAGAAACACATGATCCACTACTATATAAAGAACACCATGAACTACGAGAGGGACTTGATTCCAGTTTATTACTTAAATTGGATACGTAGGCAGCTCTCTCAAGAGTTCAGTCCAAAATTATATTCAAATATTCTTGTTCTTATATCATTTTCCTAATTAGAATTACCCAATTACCCGATTGTAATATTCTTATAACATCATTTGGCGCTAGAAGGAGGGCGCAATTCTAGTTAGTGAGTGATAAACACAGAAAAAAGCTTTGAAGACCATGCCTGAACCGAAGAATATCAAAGAAGTTCAGCGATTAACAGGAAGATTAGCAGCTCTAAACCGATTCTTGTCGAAATCTGCACAGAAATCATTGCCATTCTTCAAAATTCTTAGGAAGGCCAGTCCGTTTGAGTGGAATGAAGAATGTAAACAGGCTCTCCAGGAGTTAAAAGATCATATCAGTCACTTGCCAACTCTAACTCCTCCACAGGAAGGTGAGATACTGTTCCTATACTTGTCTTTCTGCAATGAAGCAGTAAATGCTATGTTGGTAAAGCAACATGGCATGATACAAAGACCAGTATATTTTGTAAGCAAAGCCCTACAAGGGCCCGAGATTAGATATTCTGAGGTGGAGAAATTGGTCTTAGCCCTAGTACACGCCACAAGGAAATTGAGACCGTACTTCCAAAGTCATCCAATGATTGTGTTAACAAACCAACCTTTGAAACAGATTTTGGAGAAACCAGACAAGTCTGGAAGACTGGCAAAGTGGGTAGTTGAATTGGCAGGATTTGATATCGAGTACAAACCAAGAACAGCAATTAAAGCTCAAGCATTAGCTGATTTCTTGGCAAAAGAAAAAGCTTTGGCTATAGAACAGGAGGCTGAGAAGAACAAGGCTGAGAAGAATAATTTTGAACAGTGGCAGCTTTATGTAGATGGAGCCTCCAACAAAGAAGGAGCAGGAGCAGGACTCCTACTCATTAGCCCAAAAGGTGAAGAATTCCCGTATGCTCTTCATTTTGACTTTCAGGCTACTAATAATGAGGCAGAATATGAAGCTTTGATAACTGGATTAAACTTAGCACAAAAGTTAGGCGTGCAAGATTTGAAGGTCTACACACACTCACAGCTGGTAACAAACCATATCAAGGGAGAATATGAGGCAAAAGAAGGCCCCATGAAAAAGTACCTTGCAGTGGCACAGAAGAAATTGCAGAATTTCTTAACGATAGAAGTAGAACAGATAACTCGAGCCCAAAATACCAGAGCAGATGCCTTATCCAAACTAGGATCGAATTTCTTGTCCCACAAGAAGGTGTTGGTTGAACAGTTAAAGCACAAGAGTTGTGATGAGATTGAAGTACAACCAATCACACAGGCAGAAACTTGGATGGATCCAATTGTAGTATATCTAAGAGATGGGAGACTACCCGAAGACAAAGTACATGCCGTAAAAATTGATAAGACTCTCACCCGGTATGCTCGTTCAACGACATTACGTACGAGAAAATCCTATGCAGCACCTTGGTTGAGATGCGTTACTCCGGATGAGGGAGATTATGTATTAAGAGAAATCCATCTCGGAATTTGTGGAAATCATTTGGGAGCAAGAGCTCGCCAGGAAATGTAGACTTTACGGTTATTATTGGCCAGAAATGCAAGGCGATGCGAGAAATCGAGTCGAACTTGCCGGACATGCCAGGTGCATAGCAACTTATCGCATAATCCTGTGCAGGAGATGATACCAATTGTGTCTCCATGGCCGTTTGATCAATGGGGAGTGGACTTAGTGGGCCCACTACCCCGAGCACCGGGAAATTTCAAATTTTTAGTGGTAGCAGTGGATTATTTCACTAAGTGGGTGGAAGCCAGAACCCTAACCACCATCACAAACAACCGGATACGAAGTTCCCGTGGAAGAATATTCTATGCAGGTATGGGATCCCTAAAGTTCTCATTTCGATAATGGCACGCAATTTGAAGATCAAGGAGTGCAAACTTGGTGCACCAACCTAGGAATCTCCCAACATTTTACCTCAGTGGCCTATCCTCAAGCCAATGGGCAGGTGGAGCAGACCAACAGATAGATAAAACAGGGACTGAAGAAAAGGTTGGAACAAGAGGGGTCTCACTGGGTAGACCACCTTCCAAATATCTTGTGGGCATATAGAACCACCCCAAACGCTGCTACGCAGGAAACGCCATACTCCTTAGCATATGGATGCGAGGCAGTAATACCAACAGAGATTGGACACAAGTCTCCCAGAACCGAATTGTACTGTCCAGAAACTCAGGAAGTAAACATGCTGCATCTCAAAGATGAACTGGAACACAAAAGGGACATAGCCTTGATACAAATGGCCAAATACAAGCAAAGAATTGCTCAATACTACAACTCCAGAGTTAAAGGTACGTATTTTAAAGAAGGCGATTTAGTTCTGAGGCGAAATGAGGCTAGCAAGAAAGGCCCCACTGGAAAGCTAGACCCAAATTGGGAAGGTCCTTATAAAATTATCAAAGTGCATGGAAAAGGATCTTATCAACTAGCTAATGCCTCTGGCAAAACTGTTCCTAGAAGTTGGAATGCTGTTCATTTAAGGAAATTTTTTCCTTAAAGTAATTTCATTTTTTAAGTAATGTTATCTTGAATATAGATCTCTGTTCATTATATGATTATTATATGATGTTTTAACTTGTGTTGAAACTCAAAACTAAAAACAGAACGTGGCGGTACAAGAAAACATACATATCAAACTTGCAGCGCAAGAATCCTGGGCAGAAGTCCCACTTAAAAATATAAGTGTCAAACTTGCAGTGCAAGGACATTCTGGGCAGAAGTCCCACTTAAAAAGTATAAGTGCCAAACCTTGCAGTGCAAGGACATTCTGGGCAGCAGTCCCAATAAAAAATATATATATATATATATATATATATATATATATATATATATATATATATATATATATATATATATATATATATATATATATATATGTGTGTGTGTGTGTGTGTGTGTGTGTGTGTGCGTGTGTGTGTGTGTGCCAAACTTGCAGTGCAAGGGCATTCTGGGCAACAGTCCCAATTAAAAAGGTAAGTGCCAAACTTGCAGCGCAAGGGCATTCTGGGTAGAAGACCCGATCAAAAAGCACAACTGTTAAACTTGCAGTGCAAAATAATTCTGTGCAGACCACATAAATTAAAAGTGCTAATAGCAAACTTGCACTGCAAGAGTATCCTGGGCAGAAAATATTAAATAAAGAAGCTAAGGATAAAAAAAATCCTAACTTCTTTGCAGCGCAACAAGAGGACATACTCTATATAGAAAATATCAAAGTCAAAAGTTGTTACAGATAAAGGTATTACATCAAAAGCTTATCAAAGTCAAAGGTTATTACAGATAAAGTTATTACGTCAAAAGCTGCTTCAAAAGGCAGCAAAATTCCAAAGTTTTTTTAAGGCAATAATTAAGAAGATGGAGTATCAGAAGGTTGTGCGAAAGCGAAGGTTGGGCGAAAACGAAAAATGGCATGTCGAAAGCGAAGGTGGGCAGTGGTAGCAGACTGAGCAGGTCTCTTCTTGGCATACTTACGAACAATGTCCTCCCCACTCTTGTACTCCTCGTACCGCTTCGTGAAAACTTCACCTGCCTTCTTATCATATAATTTATGATTAGGCAGAGTACTAATCACTAAGTCGGCCGGTTTAGCTTCATCTACGCCCAAAGTGTATCCTCTACGCGAGCGGGGGCCAAAACGATTTGGATTTCCTCAAGAGTCTCGGGAGCAACTTTATACCCAGCAATAACTTTCGGACGATGTTCTGAGCAGGAATTTCCTCCATCTGCCTCAAGGTTTCGTCAAAGTCGGCCTTCATCTTCTTTACAGTGGCAAGATGTTGTAGATGCTCCTCATTCAGTTTCGCCAACCGCTGATCTCTTAAGTTCAACTGTTCCTCTTGAGTGAATATCACACCCTCAGCTTTGGCAAGATCAGACTTCAACTTCTCAATCTCTCGCTGAGCAGCAAGGTGGGCCTCTTCCAAACTAGCCACCTTAGCATTGGCTTCATGACTAGATTCTTCCAAGCTGGCTATTTTGGCATTGGCCTCATTCAGCTGAATCACTTTGTGTTGCAGGGCAGAGATATCTTTAGCCATGCTAGTAGTTTTCTTGTGCAAAGCTTTACCCAGGCGGTAACACTATAAAAGAAAACATCTTAAGAAGACAGAACTTAAAGGAAAAACAAAGGTTTTATGAAAAACTACTCACAGAATCTGCAAAGTCGTCAGCAGACATATCTTCAAAATTGAAAGAAGAACCGCTCGCAGAACTGCTAGAGGGGGTGGACCTATGCCTTTTCTTCTGCCTCTGGGAAACGGTCCTGAGGGGGACTGCATCCAGTCCAGTAGTTTGACCTCCGGGGAGATCTTCTTCAACAGTCAAGTCCACAGGGTTTATGGTGCTCAGGGTATTCTGCTCAGAAGGATCAGCAGTAGGAACTTCTTCCTGCACAGCAGTACCAGAACCAGTGCCTATTTATGCATCCTCTTGCTGACCAGAAACTACACCACCTCCTGGAATGACGGACAAAGTCCGCTCAGAATCTTCTACCATCTGTTCCGGTTCCTCCTCCTCGTCAACGTCGATGTTGATCAAGTCATCTACATTGGCCACTACAAGAGGAAAAAGATAATTAAGTTATAAACAAAAATCAAAACAAAATGCAAGTACAAACATACATTTTCGGTACTCTTTCTTGGAGAACTCCACGTAGCCAACGAGCCCTACAAGGTATGAAGGCCGAGCAAAGATCTATCGGGCGTAAACTTATAAAGTCTAAGCTCAGGGAAATCTTATTGCTAACAAGGTATTGGGACAGTGTCTCATCAATGACGTCTTCCAATTTGTCCTTCATGGAAGCAGTATTCCACCGCCCTAAAGTGGCGTCCGAATTATGCTTCACAAAGAAGAAGTGTTCTTGCCACTTCTTCTTGGTCTTATCTTTGCCAGTAATGGGGATAATCGGAGCACTGGCCCTACGACAAAAGTGGTACCATCCTCCACTCCCCTGTGTCAACTTACACTGGTAGAAATTCCTGAACAGCTTTAAAGAAAAGGGCGTGGTGTTCAGACGACACCAAATCATGAAACCTATGAGGAATTTAACGCTATTTGGATGGATCTGGCCAACTCCTAACTTATGGTACTTCATTATCTCTACACACCCAGGGGGATGAGGGAATCTTAATCCACTGTGAAGTTGATCAGCATATACTGTGCATAAAACCGGCCGGAGGGTTGTAGGCATACTCAGTCGGTTTAGGAAGAACAACTTCAAAAGGCTCAGTACGGATCTTATAGGTTTTTAATAAACCAGCCATCTCAGTCTTGGTCATTTTGCTGGCAACACCGTGACAGGCCATTATTGCTTTGGTTTTGTCAAAACGATTGATTTCTCTCTTTAAAGTGTTTAAGAAGGCAGTGTGATCTTCTGGATACTGATGTACGATTGAAGTGGGAGTAAATACCCCAGGAGGCAAAAGGTGGGGAGGCAAAAGACACAATGGGTTATCTCCAAAAGTGGAGGTGTTTCTTAAATCAATTGAGGAGGACGGATGATCGGAGTTTATTACAGGTTCAGGGCAAAACACAGAATTAGACGAATTCACTTCCTCACTATCTATGGCTCTGGATATTTTCTCTGGGGATTCAAATAGTTTCTCTATAGATTCACTAGAAGCAGTATTGGCTCTCAAACTCATGAAAGATCAACGACTTCAAAGAAATGCAGAATAAAATAGATAAAGACTTACTTGCGGTTGCAGAGGGGCGTTTCCAAAAGTTTAAATTATAAGAGTAATGTGGACAGAGAAAGGGTTATGTGACAAGAAATGAAGCGACGTAATGGTTCAGTCTACGGTTATAATGATAACGGATGGGTGCAACTTGGCCTCGTTTCGCGTAGCATTAATAACGGAAGCAGAACCGTTTCAGGCTAGGGCAGCTGTGAAGCAGTCCACCCTAGTCTGGGGGGACTTATGATGATATATGGGCCCAGTGGGTCGGATTATTTGTAATTGGGCCAGGCCCAAAAGGTAGATAATAGAGATAAACAACTCAGACCACAAAATGCGACCGTGGCCAAGATATCGGACGAGAATAGCCGGAGGAGCGAGACTCCACCGTGTCCCGACCGAATGGTTTCGGACGACGAATAACAGTTGAATGTGGTAAAGACCGGGTCAACAACATCTCGACCGCTTACGGACGTGGGTAGACCCCACGTCCAGAAGATAATCAACAATAACTTCCCAGCACGTCCAGGAAGAAACACACGATCCACTACTATATAAAGAACACCCTGAACTACGAGGGGGACTTGATTCCAGTTTATTACTTAAATTGGATACGTAGGCAGCTCTCTCAAGAGTTCAGTCCAAAATTATATTCAAATATTCTTGTTCTTATATCATTTTCCTAATTAGAATTACACAATTACCCGATTGTAATATTCTTATAACATCATCACACTAGATGAATATTGAATAAATCACCTAAAAATAACACAGTTCCCAAAAAAACAGTAAATGTCAACTCATAACAGACAATGTCACTGCATAACAAATGACCGTCACTGAATACACTACATCACCTAAAGAGTCATTAAAAGTGAAATTTCACTACATTGATTACAACATCATTCAACAACATTGACATATATCACTATGTATCCTCAATACAGAATAAATCACAAAAAACATAACAAAACATCACGGGCAGTCAAATAACTCTGTTTAGATTCAATTTAATTCATGTACACTATATTCACAAAAATACAAACAAAAACATCAAATTCACATAAAAGGAACACATATACTAATTCTAACAGAAAATACACTTCATATATTACAAAATTCATTACTAAAGAACAAATTTAACAATGAAATAATACTGACTACTATAAGAAGTCACTGCATACACAACACCCTATAAACAAACATAATACAATCCAAATCAGAAAAACAACAATGCAGAACTCACTCAATAAACCCAAAAAAAATAACACTCATTCAAACAAGAATCAAAATCATTCAAACTCATGCCATTTAAAATAGCTGCAATCACAATGCAGAAACAAAATCACCAATACACAAGAGTAATAACCAAATCTCCAAAATAACCAGAAAAATATGATTAATTAAGAACAGAATGCAGAAACAACACAATCAGGTGGAGAAATATGAATAATTAAATGAGAGTAATAACCAAATCTCGAAAATTACCAGAAAATTTGAAGCAGAAGATAAAAAACGAAGGTGGATGATATTCGAAGCTCTGAAGCACAAATCGGCCTAAAATTGATGAATCCAGAACAAAATACACACAAGATGGATCAATATAGAATAAAATATGGCGAAAAATCGGATTAAACGCGCATGAATTGCATAAGAAACAAATTTGAAAACAAAAAATCGAAGCCGAAGAATGAGAAGTAGGAATGAGCCGTAAGAATCAGCGTTTATTGCGATAGAATAGGCATTAAAGACACGTTATATGTGAAGGGGGCAAAATTGGAAACATAAAAGAAATCCGTCCTTATAACTAATGATCTTTTAAATGTGTCGTAAGTGCCTAATTAAGTCCCAAAACACGTCCTTATAAACAAATAACGCAAAAAATAATATGGACGATACCAGTGGCGGATTCAGGAATTTATTCCAGTGGTATAACCGGAGTCTAAAACTACATTTTTTATCCAAAAAAAATTCCAGTAGGGTTACCGGAGTCTACAACATCAATTTTTATCGACAAAACGATAATTTTTAACAACAAAACTACATCATTTTAATACTAAAAAAATAAAAATAAAATTTTAAAAATCCAGTGGGGTCACGTGACCCCTGGGGTACGTGGATACGCCCCTGAACGATACTCTTTGATTATGATTGAAGCAATAATGAAAAGTGAAAAGTAATTAGTAATTAAACGTGATAGGAGTATAATAAAGTAAACATTTTTCCTTTTTGGCAAAATAAAGTAAACATATTATGACGGAATAATCTAATAAATCCTTGGTATAAATGCTTTTTTTGTTCTATCCTTTTTTTTTTAGGAAAGCTTTTTCTTTCAGTTTTTATGATCATAAAGAATTAAACGTATTATGACGGAAAAATCTAATAAATCCTTGACATAAATTTCCCCCTTTTTGTTTTGTTTCTTAGGACTTTTTATTTCAATTTGTATAAATAAGACCTCATAGGCCCCTCAAGTACGTATTCACTTTTTTTTTCTGCAAACAAAAAAAGCCCTAAACTTTTTTTCTTTCTCTCCAGTTTTAAACTGTAATAATCTTCCAATGGCTATATCATACAATTTCTTGCATCGTTTCCTCCTTACAACTCTCTTTCTTACCTTAATCTTCAATTATTCCGCCGCCTTCAGACCTTTAAACATCGAAATTCCCGTTCCTTTAGCTCTCCACGACCCCGGAAAAGAAGCAGCAGCGGCAGACTCTGCTGTTGCAGCCATGGCCGGCGAGAAATTGGACACGAAAAAGGTTGCTGCACTGAAGCTGCAGAGAGGAGGAGGAGGAAGATATGGGGCGCTGGTGCTTAATAATATGCTGCTGAAAGGAATATCCCCGCCGTCGAGCCCGAGCAAAAAAGGCCATGCCATTGGTCAAAACGTCATCAACCAGTAAAGATTACGTCAGCTGCCATGAACATGTTGCTAGGTTAAAGAGATTTTTTTTTTTTGTTTTTTTTTTTTTATAGAAAAGGAGCTTTTTTTTTTTTTAACCTAGTGCTGCAGTGCATGAGAGATGGATCCATAGGCGGACCTATAGCTTTAAAAAACGAAAAAAAAATCATGAATTATGCTAGAAAATAATTAAATTATGTTTTTGTTGGGAAAAATTATGTTATATGGAAAATTTATTAGCTCGATTTGTGGATCCGGATGGATATCATGGATCATATGTAACGGCAGTAGTGATTATTAATTTTATGAATAAAAATATATAAGTATTTGTGTTTTTTTCTTTTTTTTTTTTTGAAAAAAAGTATTTGTGTTTGTTTTTAGTTGTTTTGCATGTAATTAATTATATAATTTTTTTATTTCTAGTCTTCTTTTATTTTATTTGCAAAAGTGTTGTTATACGTCTTAATCTTAGTGCTGCAGTGAAACTATTGATGTCTAGACATTAATTCGGGGCTGCTAATTCTCTGAAGGTGAAGTTTATTTATGACATTAAAACCGGCAACTATATTAACCCAACATGTGTCATAATATAAGACTCTTATTTGACTTGTTGAAAAATAAAAAAAAATAAAAAAACAAAAAACTATGCGCCAGAATTGCTTTCGGGTACTTCGGGGGATTTTGTCGGAGATGTGTATGGATTTCTGATCCGGACCTAAAGGACTATATGCATAATCATCCGGTGAAGGAGATTCGGGTGTTGAAGTAATTCAAGTACCTAAGAATTCTCTTAGCTGCCAACATATGAGATTCCATAGGATTGGACATAAACCTACTAAGCAAGCATACACTGTACATCAAGTCAGGCCTTGTAGCAGTCAGGTACATTAGGCTTCCAATCAGTTGTTTAAAGTAGGTTGGATCAACTTTCTTGCCTTTTTCATCTTTGGTTAACTTGCTGCCATGAATCATTGGATTTTTGACAGAGTTGCACTCTTTCATTCCAAATTTCTCCAATATTTCTTCTGCATATTTCCTCTGGCAAATGTGTATGCCTTCAGATGTTTGCTGCACTTCTACTCCCAAAAAGTAACTCATCTTGCCCAAATCAGTCATTTCAAATTCATTCTTCATGGAATTTTTGAATGAATTTATCATCTTTGAGTTGTTGCCAGTGAATACCAAGTCATCCACATATACACTTACTACCAATATGTTGCTTCCCTCTCTTTTGACAAACAGTGTGTGCTCATGTCTGCTTTTTTCAAATCCTTGTTTGACAAAATACCCCTCAATTCTACTGAACCAAGCTCTTGGAGCTTGCTTTAGGCCATACAAGGCTTTCTTCAATTTATAAACCTTTGTTTCCTCTCCTTTCAGTTCATATCCTTGTGGTTGATCCACATATACATCTTCTTTCAGTTCCCCATAGAGGAAAGCGCTCTTCACATCTAGTTGATACAACTCCCATCCATTTCTAGCAGCTAATGCCATGATTGTTCTGATTGTGTCCCATCTTGCCACAGGGGCAAATACCTCATTGTAGTCAACCCCCCTTTCTTGTGCATACCCCTTTGCAACAAGTCTTGCTTTGCATTTGTCCATCTCTCCATTTTCATTCAACTTGGTTCTGTATATCCATTTCACCCCAATAATCTTTGCCCCTCTTGGTGCTTCAACCAATTGCCATGTCTGATTTTTGATGATGGAGTCAATTTCCAAGTCCATGGCATCTATCCACTTTTTCTTGTTTGCAGCTTCCTCAAAGCAAGTAGGATCATCTGATGAAGAAAACATGACCAAATTTTGTACTTCTTCTTCATCAGTTAGCCCTTCACCAGTAATGTAATCTTGCAAGTATGCAGGGGCTCTTGACACTCTCCTTTCAAGCAATTGACTGGTATTAGTATTTGGAGTGGGACTTTCTTGAATAGTATCTGAATTGTCAGGATCATCAGCCTGATCTTCTTCCTCAGTGTGGTGGGGATCATCAGCCTGATCTTCTTCCTCAGTGCCTTCATCATCACTTGATTCTTCAATCTCTCTTTCCTCATCTTCCCAAATCAGAACATCATTTACCCTTTCTGTATCAGTCCTCCCCCAATCCCAGCTCTGGTTTTCTTCAAAAACCACATCTGAACTAGTGAGTACTGTTTTGTTGATGGATTGTACATTTTATAGCCCTTTGATTCTTCACTTGTATCCAATGAATATGCACGGTGACTTCTTGCATCCAGTTTTAGTCTTTTGGCTTCTGGAACAAATACATTCCCAAGACAGCCAAATACCCTAAAGTAGCTTATGTCAGGCTTCCTTCCATTCCAGCATTCTTCTGGGGTTTTTCCTTGCACACGAGCGACGGTAGGGACCCTATTTAGGACATGACATGTCCATTTTACAGCTTCTGGCCAGAATTTCTTAGGCATTCCCTTTTCTTCAAGTGCACATCTCACCATATTCATAATAGACCTGTTCTTCCTCTCTGCCACCCCATTTTGTTGGGGTGTGTAGGCTTTGGTTAGTTGGCGTTTTATGCCATTATCCACACAATACTGCATAAATTCATTTGAGGTAAATTCTCCTCCCCTGTCAGTCCTCAATCCACAAATAGGTAAACCACATTCCTTTTCCACATGACTTTTAAATTGCTTGAATACAGTAAATGATTCATCTTTTGTATTAAGCAAGTATACCCATAGTTTTCTAGAAAAATCATCTATGAAGGTGAGAATATACCTTTTGTTCTTTGTGAGACATAGGGCTAATGGGGCCACAAATGTCGAGTGAATAGGCGCAATGGCTTTGTAGCTCTCCACTTGCTCTTCCCAGGGTATAGACACCCTATGTTGCTTTCCCTTCATGCATATTTGACACACCTTGTCATTGAAACTTATTTCAGGAATGCCTTTAACCCAGCTTTGTTTCTGCATTTTCTTCAGACTTTCATGATTGATGTGCCCCAGTCTTTTGTGCCAAAGTTCTCCCATTTCTTCTGTTTTTGCATTGAAGCAATTTGGCACCTGCTGAGATGTGGCTAACAGTACAAACATCTTGTTTGTGGTCATGTTGCTGTGAATGATACATCCCCTTGTAGGATGATATATTTTGCATGTGTTCTGTTTGATCAGAATGATCAAGCCCCTTTCTTGAAGTTGACAATGCTCAGTAGATTATTCTTGAGCTCAGGCACATAGTAGACATTACTAATAACCTGGTTTGTACCATTAATGCTTAATTTGATAGTTCCCTTTCCCAGTACAGCCATTCTGTGATTGTTTCCCAGTTTCACAGAGTGCCTAAATTTTTCATTGAGTTGACCTGATCTAAACCACTCTTTGTTTCCTGTCATGTGGTTAGAACACCCTGAGTCAAGGAACCACACCTCCTCCCTTGTAGCATTGTTCATCTCTACATGAGCCATCAACAGCATATCATCTTGTTCAGTTGCTTCAGCATCTGCATAATTTGCAGTCTTTTCCCAGGTGGGACATTCAGATTTAAAATGTCCAAGATTATGACATTTGAAGCACTCTATTGTGGATTTATCAAAGGTCTGTCTACCCCTTCCTCTTCCACGTCCTCCTCTGAAATTTCCTCTGCCCCTTCCTTCACTAGACACTTTCAACACATGTTCTTCTTCTGCAACATTCTTCATTCTTAACTCATGGACGAGCAGGCTGCTCTGAAGCTCATCCACAGTTAAATTGTCCACATTGTTGGACTCTTCAATTGAGCACACAACATAGTTGAATTTTGGCAGTAGTGACCTCAATATCTTTGCAGTAATGTCCCTTTCAAGCAACTTTTCACCACATGCCCTCATACCTTTGGCAATGACCAGAACTCTTCCAAAGTAGACATTTACAGACTCCCCTTCCTTCATTTTCAACATCTCAAATTCAGTTTTGAGAGTTTGAAGCTGAGCCCTCTTTACTCTGGTGGATCCTTTAAACTTCTGAGCCATTGAATCCCAGATCTGCTTGGAGGTGTCATCATTTAGAATTGTCTCCATAATTTCTCTATCAATGGATTGATAGAGAAAGTTCTTGATCTTTCTGTCTTTCAATTTCTGCTCATCCATCTCCTTCACTTGTGCTGCTGTAGCTTGTGTGCCTGCTAGAATTGTGAGAATTCCCTCCTCAACCAAGCTCCAGTACTCCTTTGATCTCAGAAAATTTTCCATGAGCTTTGCCCATGCTCGCAATAGCCATCAAACTTTGGAATGGTGGTTGAATGAACTTACCATTAACATTGCTATTTTCGACATTTCTTACTAGTTTTTCTTTAACGGATCCTAGTGAGTAGGCTCCGATACCAAATGTTGAAGTAATTTAACAAATGATGTAAGGAAAAACTACTTCTCTCGCTTTATTTCTTGGAACAAAAGGGCTTTATATAGCCAAGGAAAGTACGACAAATAGAATACGGAAATAATGCTAAAATGACTCAACTACTTCCTACATAATAGGAGAGAGTGGGCACTATCCCTAAAGAATCAGTCAAATACCAATAAAACAGGAAAACAACTAACTAATGCAGAGAATAATTCAAACATATCCAAACATCGGGTCCTTCCATATAATGATTATAGAAATTTAGGGTTTACGTTTTTGTGTGGTTTACAAGTAGGGCTTGGACAATTTGTTTCTAGTTTTGGAGTTGAATTTGTGCCTCGGGGTGTTAAAGTTTGTAATTTTTCAATAATTTTTTTTTAATAATAAAATAAACGGTTTATTTGTCTTTGCCCCCTGACCGAGCCGAGTTACGCCGTGGACAAATCTAAACTGACCCCGAGTGGTCAGCAGATCTGGGGGGCTTATGACGCGGGACGGATTAATACCTCGCCACGTGTTATCCCCGTATCAGCTAGGTCATAAATATAGGCAATAAATGCCAACAGAAAGGGCTAGGAGCCCTATTTTAAGCCAAAGGGTAGATTGGAACCCCAAGCGGGAGGTCAACCTGGCTCGCTCAGCCCACCGTAGCTCGGTCAGGGCACAAAGAGCTGGGTCAGTGCGGTTTGGCAACAATAGCCTTGGGGACTCGGCACAGCTCGAGTTGAGCTACCCCCCTAATTTAACACCTTCACGATTCAGTGTCATAGATAAATATGAAAAGCATCATTGGCCCTATCATTTAAACAACCATTCAAATCCCATAATTATCTCCTACAATCCAAGAGATTACACCATAATTATCCTTTCCTTAGGGAACACGAAATTAGAGTCCACCTTGGACACGACCCATGCAAAGCCTAGGGCATAAAGACCTCTATATAAACAATTCCTAAGAAACTACGGAGACTAGATTCATGATTAATACACAGGATACGTAGACAACTTGAGATACAATATCTCAGGCTCAGTCTAAACATCACCAAAACTACCCCCATTCACATCTCTTTAGGCTTTAAGATCATGAATTGGTTGTCACTAGGAAAATTACGGCCCAGATTTATTGTTGGACGATTTCCAGCATCGTCAACTAACCAGTGACGGACCCAGGAAAATTTTTCAGTAGGGGCCAAATTCAAAAAAAAAAAAGGTGAAAAAAAAACTCAACAGCCAAGTCTTGAACCCATGACCTTAAAATAAGTAACAAACCTTCTAACCAATTGAACTAAATGAATAATTGTTATAAAAATTGTCTGTAATAATATAAATGGGGGAGTTGCCCAAAAGGACATAAAAAGTAAAATAATAGGCATTTAGGACACTATTAAATTTTAATTGATAAAAAGGACAAAAACTTTGAAACCTTACCAAATTACAAATTACCAATGAAAATCCTTATAAGAAGGGTAAAAATGTAAATTAATGGCATTTATATTTTACACGGTGGGCCCTTGTGTGTTTTATTAGGACCATAATAAAATTTCTGTCAACTAAATTAGTCTATTAAAAACTAATTAGTCCTTATCAACAAAAAACCCAATATAAATACACAGTGTTATTATTATAAGAGGAGTATATTAGTAACTTTGTCCGGAAATTTAAGCAGGGGTCGTGCACCCCACCCTTAATGAGCTAGGTCTGTCCCTGCAACTAACTATTTGATGTCATGTAGAAACAAATTTTCTCCATATACTCTAAAATACTTAGTCGTTAGGAAAAGCTAGTTTCTCCATTTATTCGAAGAGCGCTTACAAATGTGAATTACACGAGATAAGTCGGGGACCATGAGCCTATATCCAGAAACATCAATGATCCGAGTGATCGACCAAACTCTTTAGTCTAATCACTCGTTTCATTAATCTGTTAGGTGTAGTGCCCGAAAGACAATTTTTGTAATTGTTTTTATATTTAATAAATGACAGAATTAATTTCATCTTATTATTTGCTTTGTGTTTGTATATTATACACTGCTGAAAACCCCAAGTTGTATCATATGTAGCCATATAACTTAGAGTGTGTCACACTTGAGGATTAAGTTTATGGTGATACGCTTGAACTATGGGTCCGTGGTGAACTTAATCAAAGTATGTGGTCTATTGATTAAACCACCACTAATGCGCCCAGAACACTTTAAGGTGTGACCGTCTTATCCGGACCGTCGATATTGGTTATCTAAGTAGGGCATTTATATATGATATAGTCATATAGGACTGGACCGATTTAATCTGCATTTCTCATATAATTCCGTGATTGAGAAATCTTGTTAAATCACAAGATTATCATTTATGGATTAACCTTAATCCTGAAGTGATTGCATACTCCTACTTGTTTCAAGATAGGGTTTGATGTGTTCGTTAAGGATTGCTAAGAGGCGTGGTCCGAATCACTTTCACGTTGACACTATTTTGGAATGAGTGAGGAGTGTGTGTCTCACAGATATGAAATACATTCCTTCCTGCGGGAATTAGAAAGACAATCCCCTTGTTTGTTAATCCTAGAAACTGATCAATCGGTTGAGTTCATATTGGTTATGAACTAATTGATCACTAGTGGGTTAATGGTAAATAAGGATGAGATGTAATGAAGAATGTTTACGGAAACAATCCCACTTTGTTACGGATAGTCTATGGAGGGTTAGTCTGTATGTAATGATTATATCAATGGACACTTATTGACTCGACGCTTTGAGAATAAGTTATATCTATAATCGCTAGAATTTAGTTTCGGATTTATGGTAGTGTAATTTCGGAATTAATAAGTTGAGTAGAAATATTCTGTTCGATGAATGTTTTATTCAATTATTGTCGCTACTGGTTATATGTCAATGGTCCCCGGGTTGGCTCCTAACACACGAGTGTTTTCTCGTTTTGTGAAACCTTAAGAATAAATTAAATAGTTGGTCTATTTAATGAATATGCGAATATTATTTATTTGGTAAATAATATGTAAAATAGAAAAAACATTTTCTATTAATTTTGGTGGCATGTGGCGCCACACATGTTGAGAAAATTAGGAAATTTTTTTTCCCTAGATTATGTCACATGTGTAATTAATTAATTATTTATTTGTTAGATAATTAATGGAAAAATAAGAGGATGATTTTATAATTATTATCTCATTTATGGAGATTATCTCTTATTTTATTACAAATATCTTTTCCTTGTGGAAAAGGGTAATTGTATTGTGAAAATGATAACTCTCTCTTGACTAGTTATTTTTCAATATAAAGAGAGTTCCTCCCAACACAATATATCATCACAATTTGTGCCACTTTTACTAAAAAGAAAAATTAGTTTCTTGTTCTAGTCATTAGGAGAAGAAAAACCTAAGCATATTCGAGGAGGTTTTACTACGAGGAACGACGTCCACCAGTCGTTGCTTGGAGATACAATCCGGAAGACTGCGGCTTCTCTTTTGTCGATTGCGGCTCCTTCTTCTGTTGGGTAAATATTCAACTTTTTTTGTAGTTAATTAATTTATTATGTGAATTAATTATGGTTTAGAAAAGTTAGATCGTGTTTTTGATTCGTTTTGTAAGCGGGTGTTCTTAAACGGATTTGGTGTTCAACCGTATTTAATTATATTTTATTTGTTAATTATTGTTGATGTTATTGTTGTTACTGTTTTACATGTTTTAGACGTTATATTCTTAGCGGTACAATTCTTTTTCGTCGGCGTCGGTCATCCGACCTGTAGCACCTTAGAATACATATAAATTTACTATTTTAGAACAAAGTGCAGTTTGACTTTGTTGTTTATAATTTTGGTTTTGTCATGCTACTGCTGAGTATATATTTTTTATGGTTGGAAAAAAAGAGTAAACTAATCTATGTGGATGCCAGGGTCTCGAGAAGGGGTTAGTCTTATATGAGGAGGATATTTGAGGAGTGAGCCTATGTGGCTCACTCTGGACCACACAGTTTAAATCTAGATTCAAATTGTGTGGTCCATAGTGAACCACGTAGGCTCACGATGTAAATGGAGTGACCATAAAAGACTTACCCCTCGAGAAGGAGGAAGAAAAGTGAACATTTGTTTCTGTTTGGTGTTGTTCCTACCTATAATAATAATAATCATCATAATCATGATAAAATAGGATATTGACAGTTGGTTCCAAAAAATAAATAAATAAAGGGTAATGAAAAGAGAGCAGCCGTATTACAAAAAGAGATGATTTAATAAATATATAATGTATAGTTGTGTTGTGTTATTTCTTTTACGAAAAATATAAATAAACGATTTGATAGACAATGGATTTTGTGGCTAAGGTTACTTTGATGTTTAACTTGAATTGAAGTTTTGTTAATGTGCTTAAATAAGATGAAATAATGTAAACAAGCCCCGATTGAGTTCTGATGCGTTTGGTACCGTCACCGGACGTACTCTTAAAGGGAGTTGAAGTCCGAGACCGTCGGAAAGGCATGAAAGGGCTTGTGCTTTGATGAATTTAGAATTCATCAATGTCTGTGTAATTGCTAGGCTTTGTCCGTGTCTAGAGGGCTAAGAAAGAGGGTTGAGTTTGTAAGGGAGCTTACTTGAAAACACTTAGGTGGCTAGTTAACAACATAATAATAAACATACTTGTATAGCTAAAAGACTAAACATCATGTCATTCTTGGTAAGGCACAAGTTTATATCGCAATGTGTAGGCTTTCGGATAACACGAGTAAACTTGCTGGCCTTTCTAGAGGCACCAGGAGTAGAGGGTACTCGTGGATGGATAACTTTGCTAGCCATTAGAGGCACAAGGAGTAGATGGACTTCACCGAATGCGTATACTATCGGGACTAGCCCGTGGCTATTGGTGTGATCCACTAACAGGTTGCACCCAGATGTCTCGTGGTGGGCAGCACCATACGTAGTGCCCTAGAATGCAGATGTAACATAGATAAGCTAAGTTAGAAACAGTTAGTCATGACATGTCGATTGGCATTAATTGAACCCTAGATTGAGTCGATCTCATAAAGATAATTACTATATTAAAACTTGTTAATGAGCCTTAGTTAATTTATAGCTTCTACCTCTTATTGAGTACTTTGTACTTACCTCAAATGCATTGTGTTTCTATGTGTTTGGGGGAGAGAAGATGAACAAGTATATCTAGAGTTCGAGGCAAACTTTGATGACGACTTTTGAGGACGCCTTCTGTTTTTCTTTTATATACATTAGATACGTTGTTCTTTGGGAAACATTGTATTCTCTTTTAGTATTCTTTTGCAGGTTTCGTACGTTTTAGATTTCGTTTGGTTTTCCAATGTAATAAATGTTACATTTATATCCTCAGTATGTTGAGTTTTTTTCATAGTAGCATTTATGTTTTTACCCGAGCCTTTTTAGCTTCCGTTTGCTTTTATTTGATACGACGACGTAGAGGCTTGCGTATAATTTTAAATTTATTTAATGCTATACGCGCCGAATATTTCTCTTCCGGATAAAGGGCTCGGTATCCTGGAGCGGGGCGTTACAAACGCATATATGAATGCCGATGTCACTACATAAAATATTGATATCACTGCATATATGATTGCCGATATCATTGCATAAAATGTTGATATCAAGTCTCTTTTGCTTAAAAGGATGATCGATTTTTTTTTTAGTATGAATACCAACTCTAAGGTTCCTGTTTGGATTCAATTACCCAATCCTCATTGCCATGTCTCTGCATCGCAGTGTCACTTCATCGCGGTGTCTCTGCATCAGGGGTGGTCACTGCATCGCGGTGTCTCTGAATCGGGGATGACCATTGCATCGCGGTGGTCAATTGAGGTTGGTCAATGCATCACAATGGTCACTACATTGGAGGTGTCTCTGCATCGCGGCGTCTCTGCAGGCGTCTCTGTATCGGGGGTGGTCACTTCATCGGGTGTCTCTGCATCGGGAGTGGTCACTGCATTGCGGTGTCTCTGCATCGGGGTTGGTCACTGCATCGGCGGTGGCCACTGTATCGCGGTGGTCAATGGATCGGGGTGGTCAATGCATCGCGGTGTCACTTCATTGAGGCGTCTATGCATCAGGGGTGTCATCGCATCGCGGTGGTCAATGCATTGGGGTGGTCAATGGACCTGGGGTGTTCAATGCATCTCGGTGTCACTTCATTGATGTGTCTCTAGATTGGGGGTGGTCACTGCATCGCGTTGTCTCTGCATCAGGGGTGATCACTGCATCACGGTGTATCTGCATCGGGGGTGGTCACTGCATCGCTGTGTCTCTGCATCGAAGGTGGTCACTACATCACGGTGTCTCTGCATTGGAGATGGCCGCTACTATAATCCAGTTGCCGGAGGATTTGATATACGAAGTATTTCTTAGATTGCCGGTTAAGTCTTTGATCCGATTCGTTGCGTATCTAAAGGTGTATGTGGAACGATTGATAGCCCAGTTTTCATCAAAAAGCGTAAAAGATCATCATCCCGCTCATCGGATTCAGATTATGCCTTTATAATCGCAAAAGGTAGTTCTAATCAGTTGTTATCCCTGAATTTTTCTGATGATATGAAACGTGATAATCTAATAAAGCTGCCGGATTGTTCTTCATATAAAAGCAAGTATATACTTAGGTACTGCAATGGAGTTTTTTGCTTTCGGGACACAGAGCAGAAAAGGTATGTTTTATGGAACCCATCTAATGGCACATCCGCAAACATTGGATGGCCCAACCTATCTCTTAACACAATCATGTCAATCGGTTACGACTCTGGATAGATTGCCCTCTGAGTAGTTCTAGCTAGACAGTTTTGGAGTATTCTTTCTATGTTTGGAGTACTGTATTGAGATTTTGTACCATTCGTGTAACTCCCTCTTTTAGCTTATCTATTAGCTTAATAGATAAGCTCTAAATAATAATAATTGCTGTTGTTCAAAAAAAAATATATATATATATATATATATACGGAACAAGTACAACTTTGGATGTTTACGGCTTGAGAAAAGGTTCATGGAGAAGCTTTGATGGGAAATTTCCTACGGGATATCCCGCTCAAGCTTTATGCCCTGGAATTTTTGTTAGTAGTGCATTGCATTGGTTGTGGACCGAACGTATGAACACACCTAGGTTTATTGCTGTATTTGATTTTGTGACAGAATCTTTTAGATCATTACCTTTACCCTCAAATCCTAAATTACTTAGAATGAAACCAATTGATTTAAGAGACTTCGGGGGTCGATTATGTGTAAGTTTTATGCGACCATGTCGGTTGAATGTTGATCCTGCTGTTGCACCTAGAGTCTGGGTGATGAGAAGTATGGGGTTGAAAGATCTTGGACACCGTTATACACCGGTATAAGCAGCAGCATTATACCCACGTTATCTTATTTTCCAAACAAGGAAAGGCGATTGCTTTGCTACAACCCTTTGTTGTCCTGGTGGGACCCTCAAGACAACTCCTTTGAGAAAATTGATGTTGGGGAACCATTAGGCTATTGTTATGATATGCAGTTTATCTATATAAGGAACCTCGTCAAACTTGATCAAAAGCTTATTTAACCATTACCTTTTGGTCTAAAACACAAGTCATAATGTTTTTTTTGGTTCTTTTTTTAAAGTATGTAATAATCTCTTTACCTTACATTAGTGTGTTTTCTGCCATGTAGTTGTGTTAAAATGCAAATGGAGATTATTTATTATTGCTGAATTTATTTGTTCAAGTTAAATTTTATTTTGGAAATCTCTTAACTAATTACTTGTGTTCATGTTGTTGTGTTAATCAGTTTTGTCTATCAACTCTCTTCTTCTAACATCTATATATTTTCATTCAAAAGAGTTTCTATTGACAATCAAAAACATAATTAAAAACAAGGGAGAGCCTGAAATCTATTGATTCTCTCTTTCTGAGGTGTGAAAATAAATTAACAATGCTTTAGTTGTTTGAAGTGTGACTAATTAATTTATTTAAGCACGTGCCCT
Organism: Gentiana straminea; assembly: GCA_036785695.1. NCBI lineage: Eukaryota > Viridiplantae > Streptophyta > Magnoliopsida > Gentianales > Gentianaceae > Gentiana > Gentiana straminea. The sequence goes on along the minus strand of JAVUPR010000398.1, from coordinate 15,115,560 downwards.
TACGTGTGGGCATAGGCCCCAAAAGCTTTTAACTGGTTTGGGACAATATAAGCTAGACACAAAAGCAACGGCTAATAAGCCCTCAAGACTCGATTTTGAAGCTTGATTCAGTAAACAAGTTGTAATATTCTTTGATACACACTCACCGTGATACATACTTTTCAAGGGGAAGAGACATTCAAGTGCCGTTTCCCGAGACTTTACAATCTCGCCAAAGAAAAAAATTGTTTCATAAAAAACCGTAGAAAACTATGTGGTGATGTGTGGGAATGGGAGTGGGATTGGAGAAGAGGGATAAGGGGAAGGGAATTAGGTGAACTTGTAGATTTTTATGCCTCCCTCCCAGATCTTTTCCTTGATGCATGCCAACATGATTCTCCTTCTTGGAGCCTCAATCCACGAGGTTCCTTTACAGTTTCTTTCTTGAAGAAAAAGTTGCTCGAAGTTGAAGGCTCTTCTTTGGCAAATGATGCCCCTCCATGCCGTTGGAATAATTTGATACCGCCCAAGGTGAACATTCTTTATTGGCGGGCTACAAGATGTAGGCTTCCTACACTCTTGAACCTCTCGTTGAGAGGCATAAGTCTCAACAGTCTACTTTGTCCATCATGCTCGTCGGATACAGAAGATGAAAATCACATTTTTCTACATTGCTTCTTTGCTCTTAACATTTGGGATAAATTTTCAACTTGGTGGCGGGTTCAACACTTTCCACCTTCGGATTGGAGATCATTTCACCACTACAACACTCCTCGGCATATAAAGGAAAAGAACATGTCCAAGATATGGGACGCCACAAGGAAAATAACATGTTGGAGTCTTTGGAAAAGAAGGAACAATCTTATCTTCAATTCAAAAAACGTGTCGGTGGAGGATTTATTCGTTGAGATTCAAGCACTTAGCTTTTCGTGGATTAATACTAGAAGCGAAAAATTGTCGCTGGATTGGAATTCATGGAAGGTGTGCCTCTTGGATGCTCACAATTAGCTGGACACTTCTTTGTCTTTTTTTGTTTTGTTGCTCCTAGTTCTTGTTTGGATATTGTTTAGGCTTGAGACTTCCTAGTAGATTGGCGTCCTATTTTGTTCCTTTATTTTTTCAGACCACGTAACCTTGTTTTTTGTAGCATCTTGCTATCTTCAATAAAAAAAATTGCTGTTAAAAAATAAAACATACTTTTCAAATTAAATCATTAATCAAAATTAATTATAAACATTTGCAAAATTAAATCAGTATTCAGACTTTTGGAGTCATAGTGTGTGTGGCTTATGCAGGAGTATTTTGTGGATTAGAGCATTTGTGATTGTAATCACCATTTTATTTGGGTAACAGTAAATGTTGATTATCTAAATCATGAAAGACTAGTTTATTGTGATTTTAGAACCAGGTTGTGATGTTTTATGTTTCGCAATTTATTTTTGGGTACAATATTTGTTAGAAATAATGTGTTTCAAGTTTGTTATTTTGGGGCATAATCGAGTGATCCGACTATTATAAATACTCAAGTTTCTTAGACAGATTTGTTACTAGATTTGACCGATGCCTGGTGTACGGAAATTTACGTGGAAGATAAAACGACGTATGCTCGGCTTTCTAACACACCATTCATAAATGTAACACTTCATTTCATTTAAAAGTCATACAACATTCTATTGTTGTTTATAATACTCCAACATACTTAAAATTGACTTAATGTACTTAAACAAATAAGTTAGAAATCCACAACATTAATCAGCTCGTCATTCCATATCACTAACACTATCCTCAGATCACAGAATATGAATACCATGAATAGTCCACTGATACCCTCGGACAATGTGGCACAACACTTAAGGGGTTGGCATGAATAGTTCTTCATGGAACTTGAACATGGATACTAGAGGGAACATATGGGTTAGAAGCTACATGGACATTACTGCGAATCCTTTCAGACCGTCTCGAAGGCGTGCTTCTCATCGTCTAAGAGTTAAGATAAGTGAAGTCAAATTTATGATGTATTTACTATGTATTTATCCTGTTTTTCATGCTTTTAAGTAACTTTGCGTCCTTTGGACATTGATTGAAGGAGACTCACTCTTCAATCTCACATAGAAGAAAGGGACATCTGTGTTATATACTTATACATTCGTTCCAACCTTCAATCCTCTTTTCGAGATTTATCGATATTGAATCAATCGAACGTTTAAGGGCCAAGTTGGCCCCTTTGGATGTGCCTCAAGGGGGCAAAGCATTCTTGTATGGAAGGGAGAACCTAGATGACTCTTAGTTCACCACACACGAGCCCATCCAACCAGCCCGAGTTCGAGTTTTGTTCGGCGGTTGTTTACTATTAATTTATGGGGGAATGAGGGAGAAGGACAGAAATATTTCATTAATTTTTGTTCAGCGGTTGTTTACTATTATTTATTCACTGTCGAAATTCACTTGCGTTCGAAATTCACTGTTTAAATTCACTGCCGAAATTCACTGTCGAAATTCACTAATTTTCAAAATTCATTGTCGAGATTCATTGATTTTCGGGATTCACTTTGTCAAAATTCACCGTCGAAATTCAACGATTTCGGGATTCACCGGGAAGATTCAACGATTTTCGGGATTCACCGTTTGTCCTTCTCGCTATAAAAATTATGCGGTTGTCCTTATAAAAAATATGTAGTTGTCCTGTTACTTAAAAATATTTCAGATTGTGTCCTTATCCCTAATTTTCCATTAATTTATTGGACAAAATTTTTTTAAGAAATTAAGCGAAAATTAATTATAGCTAACCTTAAATTAAGGCGGTTTAGAAGCATCGGCTTAGCCACCTTAACTAAGTCGGCCAAGAGTAAAATGCGACTCAAAGACGCGGTTTTGAGTTGGTTAGTTTGTCTGGAGGGACAATAAATGCGATTTTAATTAGCTATTGAGGTCTCATCTCCAATATATAAGGAACCCTAGTGAATAATAATCGGATCATCGAATTTTCTAATCTTCTCCACGACAAAATATTTGTATTCATATCGAGTCATGTTGTGTCAAAGAGAAGTTGGAGCATCTAGTAGTTCGCCGGAGTTTGAGTGTTTTAAGTGCCGTAATACTCGAAACGTGAGCCGTAATCTTTGAAGACAATTGTTGCAACCGATAGCGCGTGATCGAAGTAAATATTGTCTTAAGGAATGAGTGATCAATTACACTCTCCTCGGTTTGATTTCTTTTCCGTTCTTTTATGCATCTACTTTATTTGTTTTCTAGATCAACTTCGGTGGTTCAGATCTATACTGTAACTGCTCTCGGTTTTTTTTGAAATTTATTCAATAAATAAAACGTATAATTACGAGATTGTTTTTTAAACACAATACTTTTTTGAACAACAATCCCAATACAACTTACACAACATATTATACACTATTGATCATCGTAATACTCAAACACTCAATATATAAACTTCAAAAGATCACTCAATATATTTATAATCATAATTTTAAAAGTTGTTCTAAAAAAATTTAATGTAAAAGCAGGTTGTCCTTTTTTTTTATTGTGGTAATAAGGGAAAATAGGGAACGTCGGCCACATCTTTGGTTACAAAATTGTGTTAAATCTTAAAACGTCCCATAAATTTTTTTTATTGTGGTAATAAGGGAAAATTACAAAATTGGTCCCATAAATTTTGGGTGTTATCAATTTTGGTCCCATAAGTTTGCAATTATCGATTTTGGTCCCGTAACTTAAAAACACATCAATTTTGGTTTCATACGTTTGCAATTATCGATTTTGGTCCCATAACTTAAAAAAAAAACACATTAATTTCAAGACACTTATATTTTTTATTTTTTTTGACACAGAAGACACTTATATTTTCCGGCGAGATCTTTTTGATTTTTCTTTAAATATTCCGTCCCAAAATTACCCGATTGGCTTGTCTATCTTCTTAGCAACACCGGCAATTTTGATCACCGGCAACCCCAACTCATAATTTCTCTGTTAATGTCCATCGCTAATATTTTACTCTTCGAATCAATTTTTTTATAAATATATAAGTACATTTCCGTCATTTGAAAGAGCAAGAGCGGTGGCAAGGTGGGAGTAGCTGGTGTAGACGCCGATCTCCGTGGTGTTTTTGGCGTTGATTAACTTGAGAAATATACTTAAAACTGCACTTCGTCGGCTGATGTATAACCTCGATAAATTAATTCCCTCAGGATCGAAAAAAAAATTCGTTTAGCGAGGATATTTATTTATCGATAAATGAATATATTATTCATTTATCGATAAATGAATATTTATTCATTTATATTTTATTTTTACATTTTTTTTCTTATGATTAGTATATTTACATTTAATGTACAAATTTACTAGAAAATTATGAAAAACTTAGTTACATTCATTTTCTTTAGACTCTAGATTAAGAATACATGCTATACCTGTGAATTAAGTACAATGTATTATGTATTGAGACTATTTATAAAATTGTTTCGGCTTTGCAAGATTCTGTCTGAAGATATTGATGCTCCTAAAGTAGAAGTTGGTCAATTAGAAGAAGATATCAAAGGATTAACTGATGCCATTTCTAATTTACGCTATAGAAATGTGATGGACATCGAACATATTTTGAACTATCCTAACGAGAATGATGCAGTTATAGAATTGGCTACAGATGAAGAAATTATTGAGTCCGTGCTAAATGATGAGAATGATCCTGAACCAGATGATAGTAGCCTCATACCAAATTTGTCATCAAAAGAGGGTTTTCAAACTGTAGTCACCATACAAAATTACTGGCTACAACAAGAACAAAATATTCCAGAATTTGTGCATGCATAGCATTTCGGTGGAAGGAAAAAACAAAGAACTTTAGATGAATTTTTTGAGAAGAAATGACTTTTTACATGAACATTGTTGATTGGATGGAATATTTTCATTTATTTTATATATATATGGAATTTAGTGATTATTTATTTATGTTTACATGGAGACTTTAAGGACTATTTTTTTTTTTCGTTAATGCATTTAGTGATGTTATTCACTTATCATTTGTTGCACGTTAAATTTTATTCTGGGGTTTTCGTCTTCAAGACGAATCTATTTAAGAGATTTCACGAGTGACTGAATATGAATTCATTTCCCACGGATATTTATATTTTACATCGATCGGTGTTCTACTCTTCTGTCGTAGACTAATATTATCAATAATACTTTTGGTGCATTTATAAATAGTCTCTCTTATTATTCAATTAAGGCATCTGGCAAAATTTACTTGCTAAATACTACGTACAAGTAAAATTATTTTCGCAGTTCAGTTAAACTGATGTATGGAAGATCGTTTATGTTGTTACAATTTCTCGGCAATCTTTTATTCTAACATGAAGTATTCTTTATCTCCCCCTAATGCCGAGAATCGATCTTCATGTTGCACCGAGCTATACCTTGATGCTCTTTTATTCGCTTCAAGCGATTTACACATTTAAAACAATGTGGTTTCATTAAATATCTCATTCTATGAGATTTCAAAATACAATATCTTTCTTTTGTTTCATGCGTTTATATACCACTATGTGATTTCAGATTCTTCAAATAGCGTTCAAATTATTTTCCACATCATATGTAGAGAAATCACTAGATAGAGACATTGAACTTTTGGTTCATTTCTCCCATTTTCTCAGAAAATATTTGATGTAAGCAGAATATGCATAAAATCTACCCTTCATGGGTTATATGTCAATGAGTAGTATATGAACTCATGGTTTATATATGTCAATATTTGCAATAACCCGTGACGGATTCAACGTTTCAATGTGAGATCCTCTTATGCGGGTATCAACAAATTTCTTTAATATTTTTCGATTCCGGGAGAAATATTGTCCATAAAGAGAATTATATTCTTTCCCACTTATGGATACAATGTATCGGGTTATACCATTGTTCTTGAATCACCAACCCAATTCTAGTGGGATTCTTGTTGGGGAGATTTTGCATCATTAAAACAAAAGAAAATTTATAAAACCTATACTACCATGCAAAACTACCTCCTAACCGGCCGAATACCGGGTAGTTGCTAGTAAAGTTGGATAAGTACGGGTATCGATCCTCGTGGAAAAGGGATATTGAATCTAATCTATTAATCCTTCTTTATTAACCTAAACCTAAACTAAAACGGAAAATAAACTGGACAGAGGATTGTTAATCCAAAGCCAGGAAGGATAAAAGCGATAAAAACATAAATAAAACTACATCTACGAAAACAGTAAAACTAACTAACAACTGAACAAACATGAACAAACCATGATCAACCTATTCCCAACAACCATCACCCCACCGAAATCAACAAGATAGACAAACATTCATTCATTAGTTATCTTGGGTTATTATCTTTTCTAATGAAGCGTTTCCTCTTCCGATTTATCACGCCATTAATTAGTTTACCTTCCGGTCTTAACTAATATCGATACAAATCAAAGATATGGATTGAATCCTAACCTAACAACATTATCCCTCAACTTCCGTTTGTTGGAATAATTATTGTCAATCTCCTCACGATAATCTAATGAATCTATTAACTTCCGTTATCTAAATTCGATTAACATGCGGCATAAAAACATGAAAGAGAACAAGAACAACATAATGAATTAAACACATGAAAAATCCTATCTTTCCGGTAACGGTGATATCCCTCAATTCCAATCTAAGATAATCTTGCATCGAATTAATCAAATTGTGATCCTCTCGTAAATCTAGATATTTAACCTACGAACTTCCGTTATGTATAGATTAAAGATCTACTCTTTCCTATGGTGATCTAAACTACACCGACTTCCGTCATACGGTAGCATCAAATCATGCAATCATCTTCCGATTTATATTGCAAGATACAAATAAACATAGAAAAGAAACAATTCGAATTAAAACTTACAAAACATCCATCGAAAAAGAATTAAAGTTGCAGCTGGAAAGAGGGAGCTTCAAGGCTCATCCATGGCTGCTCAACTTCATCATCACTCGAACAAGAAGAAAGAAAAACGAACTAACTACCTAATCTAACTAACCTCCGGCCGACCAAGCACGGAGCTTGGCCGGCCGGGCTGCTCTCTCGCTCGAAATTTAGGGTTCAAGAGAAGCTGGGGCGTATTTGATAATGATTAGGGTCGAAGAGAGCTGCTGTATTTATAGAAAATCGAGGCGGTTGCTACAAGAACGGTGCCGGACGCCCGTTTGAAGATCCGGACGCCCGTCCACTATTTTCAGCAACAGCATCCAAACTTGTAACGCTCATATCTCGGGCCTCGTAAGTCGGAATGGAGTGATTCAAAATCCTGTAGAATCCTCTCTTCAAGCCCTACAACTCTTATCTTGAGGTCGAGAGTCAAATCAGTTTATATCATATCAAGAACTGCGTCGGAAGGTCGTCACTACCCGGAATCCTGATTTTCCGACATTTATCTTGATTGATTTCTTTCCTTATATCTTTCAATCTTCCATAACTTTGATTGATCCTTTCCAAGCACGAATTTGGCTCTCTCAAATCCTCTCTTCCATCATCAATGAGTATCTACAACAATAGGAAAACATACCAAAGCGTAACGTATTTCCAAAATAACATAAAATCATCAATTACGCACATAAATCGTTACGTTTTGAGATTTAACTATTAAAAACATCATTTACTCAATATTTCAATATAAAGCCCTATTTCTATGAAAATAATACATATACGGGGGAAATTGATATAAAATATATCGTTAAAAACACTATAAATTCACCCTAAACAACACCCCCACACTTAAACTTTTGCTCGTCCCGAGCAAAACAAAACAACAACAAACCATCAAGAATCCACATAACCTGACACGAGATATAGTCAAAATCATGACAAGCTAGTATTCAGCAAATCGACCTCACTCGGTGATGTGTGTGCAGAACCTACTAAACTTCCACCGATCCTCTCTTGATATAATACATCAAGCACTAACAGCTATCCGGTCAACTAAACGAAAACTTCATTCTATCTACAGCACTTACCTAACAAAAACTAATTACCAAGAACATAGTAACTAACTCACAACTAAATTCCTTTACTTAGTACCAAGAAAATACCTTTCGGGTCTCTACCGGGTTTAGATCAACTTGACTTAGAATTCCACAAAAAACGTATATTTTATATTTCCTATCGTCGCGTCTCAAAAGTATAACACACTCCCCTACATTAGAGGCAACCCCGAGATCACTCAATCCCTTACCGTCCAAGGTAAACCACACTCCCCAATTGGGGCGTATCCAAATGGACTCGAGGTGATAGTTACAAACAAAATTCCCGCAAAGAAATTCTATTCATTTATTATTTATAGATATATATATTTTTATATTTTTCAAACTCTTTGGAAACTCTCGGTCAAATATATTTCTAACACATTCAAGACTCTTAAAGTTCTCAAGAACACTAAGGTACCGAGATTCTAACTCGTGAGTATAGCACTAGTTCTTAACTTTCATTAATGCTAAATAAGTGTTATCTCGTATCAAGAATTAACTTTCCTTTAACTAACCGGAAACTATTCTATATTTGGCTCTTCATCTAATAGGTTCGTGAAATGAAGTTCAAGTGAGTATCGACTACCAAATCTATTCTTAAACATGATATGACTACCGATAACAACTAAAGGGTGCCGATTATAAAACTAGCATGCAATTGAAATGTTACTCGGGACGAAACAAAATTTTGAAAATTTTGCACTTTTCATAGAAAATTATAACTAATATGAGCAAATGAAAGTAGATACACATAAATCATCATCCCCTCCCCCACACTTAAATTGCAACTTGTCCTCAAGTTGTGCGTAAATAAAAAGAAAGAAAAACTTAGCCGATTGTCGTTCGAATGTGGCAATTCCGGAAGTGTCGACCTCATCCGTAAATGTTGAGGAAATCGCAGATTGTGGACCATCCACCGGAAAACCGATATCGTCTAAAGCTCACAATAGCTAATGCAAATACCCCGCACACTTGACAAACATGAAATACCTCGGGGATAGGGGAAGATAACATATAAAGCACAGAAAGGAAGTCTAGAGAATTTTTAGATTAAGCTCATATAAAGATGGACATATACATGGAATATTACAAAATAGTAGGGCTAGGTGCAACTATATGAAAATGCATTACAATGCAATCTACGTGAAAATAAAATAATCCTAAAAACCAAAAACCATAAAAACGAGGTAGTATTACGGAAACCGACAGCTAACTACACTCAAAAAGAAAAATAAACTAGGTGGTATTACGAAAACCGACAAGGACCACACTTAAGAAAAATAAAAGGAAAAATAGAAAAACAATGCAACTATATGAAATGCAACTAAATGAAATGCATTTAAATGATATGCAAAAAGAAAATAAAATAAAAGAAAGAAAACTAGCCCACTATATGCAACACGACATATATATAAACGTCTACCACATAATGACAGTTACGATAAACGACAAGTCGTCGTCACTAGTGCCGACGCGCCTTAAGACTTATCGAAAGTGATAGACTTATGGAAACCAACAAGTCATCTATCTAAACGTAGTATAACTCATATGGAGAAAGGACGTAGCATACGGAAAACCGACAGTAGCTACCCATATGAACTATAAAAACAAAGGAAGCACGTAAGTCTTAAAAGCTTAAAAGATTCATCGGAGCGGTATGTAGCATACGGGAACCGACAGTCACTATAACATGCCTAGATGAATCATATATAAGGAATTGATCAATTATCTAACATGGATTCATAGATGGAAAGGTAAAACATATAAGTTCAGGGCATCTATGTAAAAATCAATTAGCCACAGAAGCTCGAATGAAAAATCCACATCAAATAAAAGCATTGAAAATAAAATCAAGAAACTTAGAACCTGGACTGAACCCCGGACGAACGTTCACTTAGCGTTCAGAACTGGACGGGCGTTCCACCTTTTCAAACGCTCGTCTGCTCTTGAAAACCTCCAGACGGGCGTTCAGAATTCCAGACGCCCGTCTGATCCTTCAAAATCGAACGAGTTGAAACCTTTTGGACGGACGAGCGTCCAACACCTCAACGCTCGTTTCACCCGCAAGTTAGGGATTGGACGGGCGTTCACTTACCCGGACGCCGTCCAAGCATCGAATTTTGCACGAAAACGCAGAAAACACAAAGAAAACCCTATACTTCGATCATCAAATTATAACAAAGCACACACATCATATATCACGGAAAGAAATACCACATCAAATTATAGCACAAAAGGGTTAGACTAGATTACACAAACATATAATTCACGTGTCATAAATCGAGTAAAAAAACTTTTGCACATTCTTAACCCAACGGTTATCGAAACACGGCAAAAATAAAAACTCTCGATTTATTAAACGCTACTTTTATTGAAAAACAAAAACAAAAAACACGTAACAAAATAGAAAAATTAATTCAATTAGATTCAACAAAACACCGATTCCCCGGCAACGGCGCCACTTTTGTTGGGGAGATTTTGCATCATTAAAACAAAAGAAAATTTATAAAACCTATACTACCATGCAAAACTACCTCCTAACCGGCCGAATACCGGGTAGTTGCTAGTAAAGTTGGATAAGTACGGGTATCGATCCTCGTGGAAAAGGGCTATTGAATCTAATCTATTAATCCTTCTTTATTAACCTAAACCTAAACTAAAACGGAAAATAAACTGGACAGAGGATTGTTAATCCAAAGCCAGGAAGGATAAAAGCGATAAAAACATAAATAAAACTACGAAAACGGTAAATCTAACTAACAACTGAACAAACATGAACAAACCATGATCAGCCTATTCCCAACAACCATCACCCCACCGAAATCAACAAGATAGACAAACATTCATTCATTAGTTATCTTGGGTTATTATCTTTTCTAATGAAGCGTTTCCTCTTCCGATTTATCACGCCATTAATTAGTTTACCTTCCGGTCTTAACTAATATCGATACAAATCAAAGATATGGATTGAATCCTAACCTAACAACATTATCCCTCAACTTCCGTTTGTTGGAATAATTATTGTCAATCTCCCTCACGATAATCTAATGAATCTATTAACTTCCGTTATCTAAATTCGATTAACATGCGGCATAAAAACATGAAAGAGAACAAGAACAACATAATGAATTAAACACATGAAAAATCCTATCTTTCCGGTAACGGTGATATCCCTCAATTCCAATCTAAGATAATCTTGCATCGAATTAATCAAATTGTGATCCTCTCGTAAATCTAGATATTTAACCTACGAACTTCCGTTATGTATAGATTAAAGATCTACTCTTTCCTATGGTGATCTAAACTACACCGACTTCCGTCATACGGTAGCATCAAATCATGCAATCATCTTCCGATTTATATTGCAAGATACAAATAAACATAGAAAAGAAACAATTCGAATTAAAACTTACAAAACATCCATCGAAAAAGAATTAAAGTTGCAGCTGGAAAGAGGGAGCTTCAAGGCTCATCCATGGCTGCTCAACTTCATCATCACTCGAACAAGAAGAAAGAAAAACGAACTAACTACCTAATCTAACTAACCTCCGGCCGACCAAGCACGGAGCTTGGCCGGCCGGGCTGCTCTCTCGCTCGAAATTTAGGGTTCAAGAGAAGCCGGGGCGTATTTGATAATGATTAGGGTCGAAGAGAGCTGCTGTATTTATAGAAAATCGAGGCGGTTGCTACAAGTAACGGTGCCGGACGCCCGTTTGAAGATCCGGACGCCCGTCCACTATTTTCAGCAACAGCATCCAAACTTGTAACGCTCATATCTCGGGCCTCGTAAGTCGGAATGGAGTGATTCAAAATCCTGTAGAATCCTCTCTTCAAGCCCTACAACTCTTATCTTGAGGTCGAGAGTCAAATCAGTTTATATCATATCAAGAACTGCGTCGGAAGGTCGTCACTACCCGGAATCCCGATTTTCCGACATTTATCTTGATTGATTTCTTTCCTTATATCTTTCAATCTTCCATAACTTTGATTGATCCTTTCCAAGCACGAATTTGGCTCTCTCAAATCCTCTCTTCCATCATCAATGAGTATCTACAACAATAGGAAAACATACCAAAGCGTAACGTATTTCCAAAATAACATAAAATCATCAATTACGCACATAAATCATTACGTTTTGAGATTTAACTATTAAAAACATCATTTACTCAATATTTCAATATAAAGCCCTATTTCTATGAAAATAATACATATACGGGGGAAATTGATATAAAATATATCGTTAAAAACACTATAAATTCACCCTAAACAATTCTCACGTAAAAAATGGTTATAACCCCAGTAATCAATATATTCATAATCATTATATGCTTTTTAAATATTTAATATGGTCGTATTTAAAGAGATCAAGTATAATATGGAGACAAAAAACTCAGATTTCCAGATTATGCAATTACTATATATATAAAAACGGTATTAAACTGATTAAAACAAAAGATCATAAAATCACATTTCATGTCTTAATTTAATCAATTATTAATCAGACTGATCAATGATACATAATCTTAGCTATTAATATCAATTGAAACTGTTTAAATCTATTCTTATGCAAAAGGTGTTTCAACTAATTAAGATGCTCACGAAATTGGCATCGAAAAACACATTTAAATTTAAACACATACAAAACTAAAACAAACTTGAAAATAAATGGCTCTTAACATCTTTATTTCTTATTCGAAAGACCAAAATGTGAACCACTATGTACGATAAATAGTGGCATGCTTAAAGTTGAAATAACATGAAAAATAACTCTTATCTGTAGTTCACGTAAAACAATTTAATAAAAGAAATTTTATCTTACGTCAACTAGATCTATAATCTATTATTATAAAACATTTAAACATGGACCTACATTAACATTTTCCAATGTAAATAATATGTAAATAATATGTTCACCTCGTTCAATATTGCTATATGTCAGGGAAAAATTCACACTCATACCATTCATCATTTATGAAAATCACCACTTTATTTACTCTTTAGTAAAAATTCAAAACTGCATCATAGATATGAAAATTTAACATTAAGCCAACCTAACAATTTATTCAACTATTTTAATGAATCGATGTAGGGCATTAGCGTGTCATTAAAGAAATCCAAAATTTATAGTTGTGAAATCAGTGACATATCAATATCAAAATCAAATTATATTGTAATTCTTATGATTATTAAAATTTACCACAACATTATAACGCAATAAATTTGTCTCAATGCCTATCTAACTTTTTCTTTTTTATTTGACCTATTTGGCCATTGTTGTCCACGTCTATAGCTTTTGTCACTATAGACTTTTCTTTCTTTATTATTATCATCCAATTTTTGTTTCTTGCCACGATTATCATTGTGGTATGTCATATATTTTCCACCACCACGACCTCTGCTAAGCCAATTCTTCTTGCCACGATTATTATGGTGGCGTACCATCACCTCTACTATGTCTCCACCACAACCACGAGGCAAAATTTGATTATTGTGTCGTGGCCAAAATTCGAATAATGTGTTGCATTCACTTCAGGGAATTGACTAGCACCAGCCAAAATTCAAATATTGTGTCGTGGCCAAAATTCGAATATTGTGTCGCATTCACTTCAGGGAATGGACTGGCACCGACTCTTGATTTTCATTAACAACCCAATATTTTTCATCACATAATTTCAATTGTGATGTAATCATAAAAATGATTGAATCATATATATTCAGTGATAGATTTATAACACTGCAGTTGCAGGTTGAGTCTGGTTTTCGGTAAAACGACCAACCTTTAGTGGTCGAGCATTTCTTTCAAATGGTTTGGATCTCAAACTTTAAATGGTCCATTTGAATCTCAAACTTCAAATGGTTTGGATTTCAAACCTTTTGGTAAAACGACCAACCTCAAGTGGTTGAACCTCCCTTTTAAATGGCTCCATAATTCATACGGATCTTTCACCGTAAAAAGACCTCATATTTCAGTTTATACGGATTTTTCACCGTTAAATATTCATATTTATACGGATCTTTCACCGGAGAAATATCATGGCCTTTGCATTGTCATGATTTATCTATCAAAACCCATGGGTTCCAAATGCATTTTAATGTTCATGACACATGATAAATAATTTATCCCCAATATGTTTAGGAGGAATTATTGTTTGGTAATGTTAGCCATTAAAAAAACTAGAAGAATGCAAAAATAAATTTTTACCGCTTATAAGATTAAAAATGGATTAATCCAATAGAATTTTACCACTGATTCTCTGCTTGGAATACTCCATCGGTAGATCTGGAATACTTCATTCCTCTGGTTCTCTGTTTGGAATACTCCATCGGTAGATCTAGAATACTCCATTGATAGATCTGGCCGGAACACTCCATTGGTAGAGTCTCGCGGAATATACCATCGGTAGATTTGGAATACTCCATTGATAGACCTGGTTGGAATACTCCATTCGTAGAGTCTCGTGCTGATAACGTGTTATAGAATTAATAACAGAGAAACAAAGATAAAATATAACGTAGAAAGAAAAAGGGAAAAGTTGTGTATTATTTCACTGGTATCATTGGGTATTTATAACAGAGATTACAATGTGAACACAATATAATTAATAAACCAGAAAATCTTCTAAATCAATTTAAATAATAGATAAACATATTTTTATCTTTTATAACACTTTCAAGAAATGTTTCCAAATACTCACAACTTTATCCATATGTTGTGAGTATTTGATAAGTTGATATATATCATAATGAATGTCACGATCAGAATACTCTAACTCCAATTGAGAAATCAAACTGTGTTGTTCCATTCCATCAGATAAATATGGTGGCACGCGATATATCTTTTTGGCTTTCATATTCTACAACACAATAACGGTAACCTTAACACAGTAACAATATCATAGTATCACAGTAACAGTAACATTATCATATTCAAACACAAGAACACACTAACAATATCAAAGTGCGTGAGCTTGCTAACGTTTGATGCTTATGACATAAACAACTTTTATAATAAAGTGGATATATAATCATGTCATGTGCCAAGAATACAACAAAAAAAAACAAGTAATTAAGACTGTAATTAATTAGCAAATGGAATAGTAGAGGAACTGAGCTTCATTATAATTTCTTCCTGCCTGACTTTGGAGAAGGCAGCCCTCAATTTAGGTAAAGATTTACTTCCAAGAAGACGACCCTTAACTTCATCAAGTTCTTTATTGAGGCCCATAAGAAACTTGAAGAGTCATTTTTCCTCAACAATTTCTTTGAATTTTTTCATCAGGGCAATGCCACTCACGGACATCGAACATATCAAGATTTTGCCATTTTCTAGACAGTTGATTGTAATATTGAACAACAGTTAACTTACCCTGCTTCATATCTTGAAGACTTGATTCTATCTCAAAGATTTTTTAAGTAATCTCCTTTATAGAAAACATTTCTTTTGCTGCCAACCAGATTTCACTAGCATTTTGATATAATAAAAAATCCCCACTGATCTCAGCTGTCATGGAATTGACAAGCCATTTCGGAGCTTATAAAAGAGGAAAAAAAAAAAAAAAGGAATTGACAAGCCAAGTCATGACCAGATCGTGTTCCGATCTCCATTGACAAAAATCGGATGACCTTTCTTTTGTGGAACAGACCCATCGAAGAGGTAATCTTCTTTTCCACCGAAACATGATGACGGCACCCGTTGTCCGATCAGGAATCAACAAAACTTTTGATAAATCAAATAATATAAGCAAGTCTTACAGGACGATTCAAAGAAGAGAACTAGAACATATCACATGGGCTGGGACGATTCAAGACCTTTGATGCTGCTTCTTTTTCACGGCAACCCTTGGACGTCCTTGGAAGGAGTATCGAGAGTTTTGTTTCTTCACCGTTTTGGTTTGCTTCGAGTGGAACGGCGATGAAGCAGAGAATAATCGGTAATTGAAAAGAAAAAAAAAAAAGGTAAAATGGTCCATGACAAATTTTTTTTTTGTGCAATTAAAGAAATAATTGTGGATTAAAACTTAAATAAAGGTGGAAAATATGGATTTATACTTAATTTTTCTATGTTTTATTGAAATTGTTTTTGTCGAAGATTTTTTTGGGCTAAAAGAATATTTTATTAATCGACAGAAATT
This sequence comes from Gentiana straminea, assembly GCA_036785695.1. Taxonomy (NCBI): domain Eukaryota; kingdom Viridiplantae; phylum Streptophyta; class Magnoliopsida; order Gentianales; family Gentianaceae; genus Gentiana; species Gentiana straminea. The sequence continues at coordinate 15,099,427 of JAVUPR010000398.1, read as the reverse complement.
CTGATTTTAATTTACACTATTGTTCTTCTTATGTTTATTTTTTTGGACTGGATTTAGAAGATTCTTTTTGATATTGTAAAAGAATGCATATATTATTTAATAAAAAAATTGTTAAACAAAATGAGAAATGATAACGACATTACACAACGAATTGTCACAACGGTAATTCACACTTGTGAGGGGTGAACAAAAAAACCAAACCAAACCAACCGTATTGAACAAATCGAACCAAACCTGAAAGGTATAAACCGTGGTTTTTTGGTTGGTTTTTATATTGTAAAAAAACCAAACCGTAAAAAACAATTTGGTTCCAATTTTAAAAAATGAAAACCGTTTAAAACCACATACACACACACACACACACACACACACACACACACACACACATATATATATATATATATATATATATATATATATATATATATATATATATATATATAGACACACACACACACACACATACCTACATCTATTAATACTTTAAAACATCAATGTGCTTTTTTCGGTCCAACTCAACTTGTTTAAACTTTGTAATCGTAATGCATTAATGATCAATTATTAATCTCATATCCTAAAGATTCATATTTTGTTGAACATTTAAGAGATTCTCGAATACATGTCAGTTCACAACTCACCACCGCTAACTTTTTCTTCTCTTTCTACTTCCTCAGCACCAATATTTGAATTATGTGAATACTTATTTGTATGACTTACTTTATGAACTTAATCATGGACATTTTCCGATTTGTTCATTTGTTAGGTTTGACATCTTATATAAATAAATGCATTTATGTACATTAGTTTTATTTAAGTTTGTCTTTTATTTGCTTATAATTAGATTATGTTGGACAATAACATTGTTGAGATAATCAAAATACGAGTTGGTGTTTTGGAGAAAATAAAATGACGAATATGTTACAACTAAATAAAGTCCAAAACTATATCACATGTTTTTTTTTGTTTGAAATGTGTGACGAAATTTATCTTTAATTTATCTCTGCTTACTTTATGGAACAAACGCATTCCTCTTTTTTCCTTGACCATACTCAAAATATTATTTTGTCAAATGGATTTTGAGATTTATAAATGATATTCAATAATGTAACAATTAGTTCATTATTAGTATTTTTTGAAATCGATGATTCATTGAAATTGAAATGAGTAAGAGATCTCTCTTGTTCGTCTCAAAAATTTTGTAGGTGTCGATTTCGTTGTGTTGGATGGTGTTGAAATATGATTGGTATATTTAAGATTCGGGTTAAATCATCTCATTGGAATCAGGCATATCATTCAGCCCTATTTTTTTAATTTTTTTTCTTTGAAAAAATTCAGCCCTATCTAAAAGACCTAATGCCCGGAATCGTCATATTCCTCCCTAGTAATTCTTGGGTTGTTTGGAGAAAGAAATAAGAAAAAATATTTAGAATAATCGATCCAGTTAGTATCCTTATCTTCATCGATTGCTAGCAGTAGAAGAACCTGACTACTCGATGCTGGACGACGACGACGACCACATTGAGTTGCCGGTGAAGTCTTCCGAAATTTCTTTTCGATCAACTAGAAGACGCAAAATTATTCCTACAATCCATTTGCCGGAGGATTTGGTACACGAAATATTCCTCAGATTTCCGGTGAAGTCTTTGATCCGGTTTCGTTGCGTATCCAAAGGTATGTGTGGAATGATTGATAGCCCTATTTTCGTCAAAAAGCGTAATCATCAACAATATTGTGAAGGATCACTCTCTGAATCTGATTATGCAATCATCATCCAGAAAAGTAATAGCTTGTTTTCCCTCAACTTTTCGGATGATCTGAAACGGGCTAATCCAGTAAAGTTGGATTGTCCTTCATATCTAGGCATGGCTTTAGTTGGTTGCTGCAATGGAATTTTTTGCTTTTGGAAGAAGAATATAGATCATAAAGCATATCTTTTTTGGAACCCATCTAATGGAACATCGAAAAAGGTTGAATGCCCTTTTAACCTACTACCTTCTAAAAACCTAATTAGTACCTATACCACAGTTATCTCAATTGGTTATGACCGTGTTAACGATGATTACAAACTCACCTGCATAGACATAAATGGTAAAAACTTGCAAGTTTACAGCTTGAGAAAAGATTCATGGACAAGCTTCGATGGAGAATTTCTTCCAGGTTATCCCTTTCCATGTTCTTCACGGTCAGCTGGAATTTGTGTTAGTAGTGCTATGCATTGGTTGTGGGAAAATCCTATCGACTCATCTCGGTTTATTGGTGCATTTGATCTTGTGACGGAGTCCTTTAGATCCTTACTTTTACCTGAAATGCCTAGAGGACTTGGAATGAAACCAACTGGTTTATCAGACTTTGGGGGTCGTTTATGTGTAACTTTCGATAGGTTGGGTGACGTTGATGTGCCTAAGGTCTGGGTGATGGAAAAGTATGGGGTTGAGAGATCTTGGACGCCTTTATACACCGGCCAGCTGAAATGCAGGATTTATTATTTTCCAAACAAGGAAAGACGATTGCTTTGCAACAGCAATTGTTTGATGTGGTGGGATCCTCATGACTACTCCTTTGAGGAAATTGAAGTTGAGGGGTACCCATTTGGCTATGCCTACATTAATGAGCATTTTATCTATATACGGAGCCTCGTTAGACTTGATAAGAAGCTTATTTAAAGAGCCGTCTCTCTCTCTCTCTCTCTCTCTATCGGTCTCTCTCTCGGTCGGTTGGATCGAGTACAACACAAGTCATAGTGCAAAATGAGACTACTTATTTTGCTGGAAATAAACTCTCGACCTGCTTTAAGTAATAAACATAGGGTGTCCATATTGTTATATTAATGAAAATGGAGATTTTTTTTTTTTTTACTGGATTTTATTTTATTTTATTTTTGAAATCTGTTACTTTTTAGGGTTCATGTTGTTGGGCAAAATTAGGATTTTAGTCCTCTAACTTGGCCTAATTTGGATTTTAGTCCTGCTCCTACTCCGGTGAGGAAAATGGTCCTCTAAGTTGGCTTTTTTTTTATAGATTTTAGTCCTATCCGCCGGAAATAGCTGATTGGGCACCGGAATCTTTAAAAAACGCTTACGTGGCAGCCTAGTTAGAGGACTATTTTTAAAAATTCCGATGCCCAATCAGCTCTTTCCGGCGGATAGGACTAAAATCCAAAAAAAACAAACTTAGAGGACCATTTTCCTCACCGGAGCAGAAGCAAGACTAAAATCCAAAATATGTCAAGTTAAAGGACTAAAATCCTAATTTTGCCTCATGTTGTTGGGCTTGTGTATCAGTTATCTTTTCATTATAAAACGCATTTGTAGGATTACGCTACATCAATATTCCACCTTTTCTCCTCAAAAGCACTCAAATTATGTGAATGTTTTAGTTGAGAATATATTGTCCTAGGGACTAAAGTGTATTTATGTTTTAAGTATTAAGTACATACTCTAGTAATTAATTATGTGATAAAGAACAATGTGTAACAAAAACCCTTGCTGTATTTCAGTGGAATGAATTATCAAAAGGTTTCAACATTCTGACTTGGTAAGCCATTATATATAATCGCAATTGGTGGTGATCACTTGTTATACCTGAATTTTTCAGATGCTATGAAACGTTCTAATCTTATATATGAAGCAGTGTTGGCTAGAACAAGTAGCTAGTCTACCTTTTTCTCAATGGTTTCATGAAGCGTTTACCTATTTCGTGAGGGGCTCGAATCCTGATCAGTGTCTGGATCGGTCTACTCGATTTAACTTCCAAACTAAAGTTTTTTTTTTTTTTTAATCTCTACCAAACGTTTTAGTTGTTTAAAAAGGTGCCCTTTACGTGTGGGCATAGGCCATGACCAATGTAGGGCCCAAAAGCATGTAACCGGTTTGGGACAATATATAAGCTAGACACAAAAGCAACGACTCGATTTTGAAGCTTTGATTCAGTAAACAAGTTATAATATTCTTTGATAAACACTCACAGTGATACATACTTTCCAAGCTCAAACAACATCATTAATCAAAATTAATTATAAACATTTGCAAAATTAAATCAGGATTTAGACTTTTAGAGTCATAGTGTGTGGCTTATACTAAAGTACTTTGTGGATTAGGGGAAATTGGAAAATCGGGTGTTGTCAGCAACACAAGTTGGGAATAAAGTTCAACTTTTACAAATTGCGTTTTTAGGTAATACGACAATAATATTATCGTAAAAAATATTGGAGTTAAACGGATTTTACGACAGTAATAATGGAGTTAAAAAGATTTTAAGACAAAATTATTGTCGTTAAAACTTTTTACGACAGTAATATTGTCGTTAAAAGAATTTTTACGACAATAATAATGTCGTAAAATTAATATTATTGTCGCATTTTGTAAAAAGTTGAACTTTATTCCCAAGTGTTGCCGACAACACCTGATTTTCCAATTTCCCGTGGATTAGAGCATTTGTGATTGTAATCACCATTTTATTTGGGTAACATTAAATGTTGCTACACGAGATTATCTAAAATTATGAAAGAATACTTTACTGTGATTTTAGACCCGGGTTGTCATGTTTTAAGTTTCGCAATTTATATTTGGCTACAACATTAGTCAGAAATAATGTGTTTCAAGTTTGTTATTTTGGGGCATGCATGATCTAGTGATCCGACTATTATAAATACTCATGTTTCTTAGATCGATATGTTACTAGAACTGACCGATGCCTGGTGTTATGATATTTGCACGTAAGCTAAAACGATATGCTCGGTTTTCTAACACACCATTCATAAAATATAACACTTCGTTTCATTTAAAACCCATCATACAACATTCCATTGTTATTTATAACACTTCAACATACTTAAACTTAACTTAAAGTACTTGAACAAAGAAATTAGAAATCCACAACATTAACCAGCTCGTCATTCCATATCACTAACACTCTCCTCAGATCATAGAACATCACATAATAGGTGTAGACACCCTAATACTATGAGTATTTCACCGATACCCTCGGACAATGTGGCACAACACTTTAGGGGTTGGTATGAATAGCTCTTCATGGAATTGAACATGGATACTAGGGAACATACGGGTTAGAAGCTACACGGACTCTACTGTGAATCCTTTCAGACCGTCTCGAAGGTGTACTTCTCATCGGCTAAGAGTTAAGATAAGTGATGTAAATCAAATTTATAATGTATTTTACTATGTATTTATCCTCTTTTTCATGCTTTTAATAGTAACTTTGCATCCTTTGGACATTGATTGAAGGAGACTCGCTCTTCAATCTCACATACAAAAAATGGGACATTTGTGTCTTATACTTAAGGGCCAATTAAGTTGGCTCCTTTGGATGTGCCCCAAGGGGACAAAGCATTCTTGTATGGAAGGGAGAACCGAGATAACTCTTAGTTCACCACACGCGTGCTCATCCAGCCGGCCCGAGTTCGAGTTTTGTTCGATTGTTGTTTACTATTAATTTTTCGGATAAGTCCCCATTTTCTATTGTCTACAAGAGAGTTCCAGCTGTTGTAGATATAGATATATAGGGTGTGCTCTAAAACAATTAATCCACTTGCCTTTCATGCAAGTGGGAGATTGTTAGGTGTAGTGCCCGAAAGGCAATTATCTAATTGTTTTTATCCCAGAATTAATAATCCATCTTATTATATGTATGTATGCTTATAATTAAGACACTACTGAAAACCCTAAGTACCTCGTTTATGTAATCACATAACTCAATGTATGGCTATACACAAGAGGATTGAGTTAGTGAGATGTACTTAAAATTAACTTAGTCCGTAGCGTTTATTAATCTGAGTACGGGTCTCAAGATTAATTTGCTAATAATGCACCCAGAACACTTAGGTGTGACAGTCTTATCCGGACTGTCGGTAATAGGGTACCTAGTGGGGCATTTATATATGATGGTAATCATATAAGGCTGGACCGATTTGATTTGAGTTCTCGATATAATTCCGTGATCGAGAAGTCTTATCGAATCACAATATGGATTAATCTCAATCCTGACGTGATCACAGACAACTGCTTAGACTAGGGTAGAGTTTGGTGTGTTAGTAAGGATCACTTCGTAGTATGTGGTCCGACACTTCTCGTTGGCTCTATTCTGGAATGAGTGAGTAGTGTGTGCTATCACAGATATGGAATCCATTTCTTCTCTCGGGAAGTAGACAGACAGTTCCCTTATTTGTTAATCCTAGAAACTGACCGATGCGCGCAGTTCATATTATATTAGTTATGAACTATTTGGTCACTAGGGGGTTAATGGTAAATGATTGAGCTAAAATCTACACCTTCAAAACAATTTGTAAAGACTCGAAACCGTGGGTAAACTAACTCTGTAACCGGCAGTGTACCGGGTCGATTGCTAGAATAACTACAGGAGTACCAGGTCGAAACCAAAGGAATCGTGTTTGCAAGTACCAAAGTGAACGTATTGCTTAGTCTACATGAACAATCTTTTCAAAGTATTTTTAACTACAACGACTCTAAAGTGATCCCTACTAACAAGTTTAAAGATAAAAAAGAAAGAACGAAGATTAAATTACTAGGTTTTAACGATAACATAGCCGAACCATGATCAAAATAGCTAGTTTCACCCAATTGAATGACAAAACCGGGAATGTGCATTAAACGAACGAACTCTTGCATTCGATTTCACGGGTGCATACTCATAATCCCGGTGTTAAGATCTGAACAACTCTCTCCTAACACCTTATGCCATGTTAACTACCCTTCCCTAAGGGAGATTCATCAACAAGACAAGATGTGCACTAGAGCCGCTTTTAAACGTTAAAACGAGTAACCTCACTCTAAGAAGTGATCCTAGAACCCTTTTCCCACATCTCTCTATCTGAACAACTCTCAAGATTGATGTGTGTGATTTTTGACCTAGGTGATCAATCTAGCCCAAATCCGTTATAACAAGTTCTAAGACGTGAAATATGCAAGATACAACAATAAAAAGAACTACTCACTCCCAATTTCATCACCCCAAGGGTGATTTCACTAAATTTCACATGATTCGACTATGAAAAGGGATTAGCTACTCATTATGCTAGTTAAAACATACACAAGACAGTAAATAATAGCCATAACAAGTAAAAGAGAAGAGAAATATACCATTAATTTGCAGAAATTCGAGTTGAGATCCAAAAAGTACAAAATAAAGAAGTAATTAAAATGTGGTCTCTTAGTGTTTGGAATGGAAATCTAAGCTAAGAAACGGAAGTATTAAGCTAATATTATGTTGATGTAGGCTAAGAGAAAGTAATCTAAGCTATTACAAAAATCAAGCTAAGAAATGGGTAGAGTTTTGCCAAGAAAGTAAGTGTTGTCCAAGAAGTAGTCTAAGGGGGGTATTTATAGTAGGGAAGAAAATCTGCAGAAAATTTGGCCCAAACGCACGTTTGGAGGCTGGAACTGGCGTTTGGCTTCTTCAAACGCACGTTTGGATTGGTCCAAACGTGCGTTCGCTTCGTTTCTGGGCAGGGACTTGAATGTTCTTCATCTTGAACGCACGTTTAGGATGGGTTGAACGTGCGTTTGGTGGACTTTGAACGCGCGTTCAGGATGGTTTTGAACGTGCGTTTGGAGGGGTTCAACTCTGTATCAACTTTTTCCTCTTTGAACGCACGTTTGAGGGGTTCAAACGTGCGTTTGGAGTCATGTTGCCCCAAAACTCCACTTTTTCCTCATTTGATCCATTCTCTTGCCTCGGTTATGCTTTTTACTATAAATCATCGCCTTCCGGGTTCTCGAGACACTGATACCCTATACATCACACATGACCAAAAACACACAAACAATTCCGGAGGGTAAAAGTGCTCGGGAATGGGTTAATATCACTAAAAAGAGGTAGTAAACCATCAAAGCGACAGATTTACTCCCGTGCTATAAACTCACGATATTACCCGAAAACGGTCTAAAAACACCGAGAATGTGCTAAAAGTGGGATAAACGGGGGTGGAACATGCACCGGAATAACGTAAAGTTGACTCCCATCAACCACCCACACTTAGCCTTTGCTCGTCCTCGAGTAAATTAGGCGTTTTAAAACCAACCAAGGGATTCAACTTTGTGATGTAGATGCTACTACTCACACTCTCGAGGTAACCACAAAGTAAGAAACACGAACATATACACACCGGTATAACATTATCAAGAAAATGGAGTGTGTGTGGTGCCAAGCTAAATCCAAGTGCTCAAAGTGATTGTCGGGGCTTGAATCCCGACCAAAAGTCTACCAATTGTTTCATACTCACTAGTCTCTCCACTGATCAAGGTCACTAAGTTTGAACACGATCGGGTAGGACTTGATAGGTTATAATGTTAGGCTAGGGTAATTCCGGTTAATCGAAAAGGATATTTTGGGAACTGGAGAAAAAGAAGTACGAGTGAACCTAATCAACAAGTGTACCACCTTATCTCTACCATACAAACCATCCAAACTCCTTTTGATTATTTTTAACACTTTGGGAACCATAGAATGCTAACATACCCGAACTCATTGCCTAATTCAACTATGTTTCAAGTTTCATAAGGCGAGGTCGAATACATTAGCACCTATCTCACTATCCCAACTCCAACATCATAAGTATAACCTTTGAGCTCATTACTTTGATTCCAACCCTTTATTTCTATATACTCCAAACTTTTATTGCAAAGAGAGCTAATTTATTTTGAACTTTGATCGAATACTTTTTTTTTTGAAAGAAAGGAAGAAGACAATTCACAGATTTTTCTTTTCTTTTTGGGCCAAACCCAAACACTAGGCCCAAATGAGCTCCTCTTCTCCTTATAGCTCCAAACCGAGAAAACACCAACCCATCACAAGACATCATTTCCCCCACCCCACACTTGCCTTAGCAAGTGTGGCCTAACAAAAGACTAAGTACACTCGTAGGGTATGAATGAAGGGAATGTGACCATAAAGCTCAAGGTAGGTTTCTGACTAAGTAACAAAACGGCTATAAAACGAATGGTGGTCAGACCATCTATCATGGCTGAGAGGGGCTACGAAGGTTTAACGTTAGGATTAGGCTTATTTGGCTTTGGTAGGGTCAAAGAGACGCCAAGACCGTCATCCCGTATCCTACTTAGGCAACCTTCCTATTTTGTCTCGAGACTAGTGGTATAAGAAGTGGTTGTAATCAAATTGTACACAAAGTGTAGCTTGCGTGAAAAATAATAAACTCCATACTCAAGATAATATCAAACCACAGGGCACATGTTCAAGGTCCTACTAAGGTGGTTACCACTTGAATGTGAAAATAGCACAAACAACACGGTGTTGAAAACCCTTGAAATTTTTTTAAAATGACCCAAAAATCGACTCGAGCCCGGTCATAGGCTAAGCAAACCACATATTAAGCACATTTAATCAACAAAAACAGAAAAACGGCTAAGTCTCCCACCCCACACTTAAACGAAACACGGCCCTCAGTGTGTGAGAGAGAAAAAGAGCAAAAGACTTAGCTGTTTGACCCAAAACCCGGCAGAAAGGCGCACTCGTGACTCGAAACTCGTGTCAACCTCGTGTAAATCCATCCCGTCACCTAAAGCGAGATCAACAGAAACAAAGACAGCGCATGCACGGGACGGAATCCGCGTGCTATAAAGCAAGCAATAGGGTAAGCGGGTGCGTAAAATAACGAGTTCATGTCACAGTGACAAGATCAAAGCATAAGGAGGGGGAACACGGGACATGCAATGGAAGGATACAATCGAATCAATAAAAACAGAACATCCATGCATCAGATATGAACCAATAATAAAAATCCATGTCATCCACCAGTATAAGTCAAAGAAAAGGAGAGCATACACGGTCAAGCAGGCCTCAGGGGCTCAAAAGTAAGTGCGCGTGCATGCAAAAGTGAAGTGAATCAGTCAGAATAATAGAGAAAAACTCAATAGTAGCTGAAACAGAACTAGCATAATAAATGTAGGCTGTAAAATGCAAGAAATCAGCTAGTCTGCTCCAGTGCCCTGTCCATCAGTAGTGGAGTCAGGTGTGCTGGATGATGGTGCAACCACAGCAGCTGCACTCTCAGTCTGTGTAGGTCCTGCAGCACCTGTCCTAACCGCCTCTGTCCCAACCCCATCTGTGCCAACCAGATCATCCCAAGCGATGTCATCAAATCCCTCCTCTGGCTCATCATCAAACATGTCCTCTAATACCCTCTGAAAGTCTGCCTCTATGTCCGGAGTATACTGGAAAGGTGCCTCATCTAAGTCCAACTGAGGAAGGTCTACTGAGGAAGGTCTATCTGTTTGGCTCGAGCAAAAACCCTCTGATTCTCTACTATGCCGTTCAGAGTCAGCCTCAAACTATCCATCCAATCCCGCTGCTTATGAGCAATAAGAAGTCCCTGCCGCTCACTGAGCCACGGCCCCCTGGCTGTAGGTGTAAAAAGTGGAGGAGGGGGTGTAGATGTAGTGGAGGGTCCAGTAGTAAAAGGAGGCGGAGGTATCGTAGTGGTGGTAGTGGAGGAGATGACCGGTGGAGGTATAGGGAGTGTGGTAGAAGCAGTCGAGGTGGTAGGGCGAGGAATGGTGTGAATAAGTCGTGAGGAGAGCCTAGGAGGTCGTGGAGTGGTGCGAGCATTGAACGGCTTAGGAACTACGGGCTGAATCTTCTTTCTCAAAATCTGATCGTCCGGATATTCTTCAACCGGTACTCCTTTGCATAAGCCATGAATGAGGTAGGGGCACATGATCATACAACGCTTGACCTTCTGATTCTCTCTAAACTCATCGAAGATAGTCTTCCCGACATCGACCTTAAGATCATAGTGTAAGGCATACAACAATTGCAGATGTGGAAATTCGTGATGTTGTCCTTCGGTAGTAGGCGATTCTGGGAAAACTTTGCTTTGACTTTCCATTCATCCGGCCAAGTTGTCGTCAACAGCTGATTCCTTGTACTACTATTTCCCCTAGCCACCCACTGTAAATCTGGATTAATAGCCTTTCTCAGTTTTTCCAACGGTTCCTCGGTCTCAGTATTATCCCAATACGATCTCTCTGCAAACCAACTGATATAATCATGTCCCTCAAAAGCCGGTATCCGGTAGTAATCATTAATCACTTGGACGGACCACGGGACATTTACCCCTCTAACCTTGATGAACCCTGTCTCTAGGTTGGCGACACTGAAATTTGCATACCACTCCCGAACTAGTGTAAGATTGAGGTCCCCCTCTGGCTCAAGAATCAAGTTGTTCCATCCCCTCTTCACCAAACTGTCTATGAAGGGTTTAGGAACCACCTTAAGATCTAACCCCTTCTCGTAACACATGTTCTTTGTGGATATGTACTCGTTGTAATTGGTCATTGCCACCGGAGAGTTAAAACGCATGTCAAAGGGCAAAGGATCACGAAGGGGAGGAGCTAGTGGGGGGTCTTTCCCGGGAGCACTTTGAGGGGGAAGTGAAATAGGTGGTTGTGTAGGTTTGGTTCGCATTCGTGCCAATGGCACATCACTTTCCACTTATGTCGCCTCCTCACTGTCACTACTAGTATTTCTCCCCTCAGTGTCCGGCTCAAAATCCTCATCCGAAGTCTCATCTCTCAACTTTCCAGGAGGTCTCAGGGCTCTAGGGTTTCTGCTCTCGGCACGGCCTGTGTCACTAATCCGAATGCCACCCTTAGGGATCCGAGGGTAAACTAGGGTTTTTTGTTTCTTGGGCAAGTGCTTTGCTACCGGTTGCTTTCCTTTCCCCTTACCGTCGGTTTCTTTCCGCTTAGTTTCCCTCATTGCCTCTAAACTCACCAAAACAGCACCAAACAACCAATCAGACAAGCAAAACCAACCCGGTTATCGTCCAACCGGGATTTCAAAACAGACCAAACCAAACAACAATCACCCCACGAGAGCCACACCATTCACCATCAACCATAAGACAAGAGAAATAAAGCACAAAACAAGATACAAAATCAATAACAATCAATAACGGGCTAAGGGCGTTAAACCAAAACGGCTAAAAACTAACCCTAACCGAAACTTAGACGTAAAACCAAATTGTACCTATACTATGCTTAAATGAGAAGAGGTGAATGATTTGGAGTGAAGACCCTAGCCAAAAGTCGCCAAAGTTGAAGATTGAATCGAGAATTTGGAGGATTTGTTGTTGGAATGGATTGATGAAATCAAAAGAAGAGATTGAGAGGTGTTGTTTGTGTTTAAATCGCCAAAAACGGACCAAAATTGTGTGATTTCGAGTGAAATGGGTAAGAGGGGCTGCCGGCGTTCGTAGAGTTTGGGAGAGAAAAGAAAAGAAACGTGCGTTTGAAACAGGGGTTTTATGAAGAAGATGAACTTGAACGCACGTTTGGAAATGTGAAACGTGCGTTTCGCAAGTCTAAACACACGTTTGAAGGTATTGAACGTGCGTTCACAGAGGGAAATTCTAACAGAGAGTTGGGGTCTCAAACGCACGTTTGGAATGAGTCCAAACGCACGTTTGGAACGGCACAGACTGAAACGCACGTTTGACTGGGTCTGAACGTGAGTTTGGACCAAAAAAAAAGGGCAACACAAGATTTCTACCCCACACTTGATTTGAACCACCCCGAGACTATTAGAAACAACAAACTCACTCTACAAAAACTACGAGATGGTGGGTTGCCTCCCCCGAGCGCCTTTTTTTACGTCGTTGGCTCGACAAGATGGATTATACGGTGCCAACTTTTTCAAGTTATACCGTTGGCACAAGGCGAGAAAGGGTAGAAAGATGGAAAGATGGATTGAGAATTATACGAGTCAAGGTTTAAAATCCATGACAAGACTTACATGATTCATCACACGGTATGGGGTCTTCAAGGTGCACTATTTCTAGTGCTTCATCGTAAGGCAACCTCTCATACCTTTTCAACCGCAAGCCATTAGTGGTAAACGTGCCAAACTTGGGGTGAGTGATTTCAATAGCACCGGACGGATAGACTTTCGACACCACATAGGGACCGGACCACCTAGACTTCAACTTCCCTTGGAAAAGATGCAAACGAGTATTGTAGAATAAGACTTCGTCGCCCTCATTGAAAACTCGGGGTTTGATCAACTTATCATGGAGTAACTTAGTATTCTCTTTATACCTCGTGGAAAGGTCATAAGCACAAAGGCGGAACTCATCTAGTTCATTCAATTGGGCCATACGCTTCTCACCAATTAAGGTGTCATCGAGGTTTAGCATTTTGATGGCCCAATAAGCCTTATGTTCGATTTCTACGGGAAGATGACAAGATTTACCATAGACTATCATATAAGGTGACATGCCTAGGGGTGTCTTAAAGGCGGTCCTATGGGCCCACAAAGCATCATCTAACTTTAAAGACCAACTCTTGACATTCGAGTCTACCGTCCTCTCTAAGATACGCTTAATACCCCTATTGGTGACTTCTACTTGACCACTCGTTTGAGGGTGATAAGCGGTACCTAGCTTGTGTTTCACCCCATACTTCTCTAAAAGTTTGTCAAACGGCTTGTTGGCAAAGTTGCTTCCATTATCACTGATTATAGCACGAGGTACCCCAAACCGACAGAAGACATTCTTCTTGAGAAACCGGATAACAACATTCCTATCATTGGTGGGTGAAGCTAAGACTTCCACCCATTTCGACACATAATCACAAGCGACTAGGATATACTTGTTACCACACGAAGAGGGATAGGGGCCCATAAAGTCAATGCCCCAAACATCAAAAATCTCACAAATAATGATCGGCTTTTGAGGCATCTCACTCCTCCTAGATATACGACCGGACCTTTGACAAGCGTCACAAGATTTCACATAAGCATGTGCGTCTCGGAATAGAGTGGGCCAATATAGCCCACTTTGTAACACTTTCAAAGCGGTCCTTTGCCCCGAGAAGTGGCATCCGGCCTCTTTATCGTGACAAAAAGAAAGCGCACTCAAAATCTCACTCTCCGGGATGCATCTCCTCAAAATGCCATCCAAACACAACCTATATAAGCAAGGATCCTCCCAAACATACTTACCGACCTCACTAAGGAATTTACGCTTTTGATTTGAGTCAAGGTCGGGATCTACAAAACCGCACTCGTGGTAGTTGACGAAAGGTGCGAACCAAGGACTACCTTCCTTACCGGCTTTTAGAAAGTTGCCTTTCTTAACCGGAAGAAGTGTGTCAAGTGGATAAAGTTGCTCGTGAGGAAATGAGTCATTTATCTCACTTTGTGCTTTAATAAACTCCTCACTAAGCTCCATACGACTCAAATGGTCGGCTACGACGTTCTCACACCCTTTTCTATCACGGATTTCAAGATCAAACTCTTGCAAGAGCAAAATCCACCTCAAGAGGCGGGGCTTGGCATCTTGCTTGGCAAAGAGATAACGCAAAGCGGCATGATCCGTGTGCACAACTACACGAGAACCTACGAGATGAGACCGAAACTTATCAAACGCGAAGACGACCGCTAGAAGCTCTTTTTCGGTGGTAGTGTAGTTTTGTTGGGCCGGATTCAAGGTATGACTAGCATAGGCAATAGGCTTGAAGATTTTATCGATCTTTTGACCGAGGACCGCACCAACCGCGGTGTCGCTCGCATCACACATTAGCTCAAATTCTTGGTCCCACCTCGGGGCAACTAAGATAGGAGCGGACACAAGCATTTGCTTGAGCAACATAAATGCCTCAATGCAAGCTTGGTCGAAATCAAACGGGACGTCTTTTCCAAGAAGATGGGTAAGAGGACGGGCTATTTTCGAGAAATCCTTAATGAACCTACGATAGAACCCCACATGGCCTAGAAAACCCCTAAGAGTCTTTAGGTTAGTGGGCATAGGAAGCTTAGCTATCGCTTCTACCTTAGCCTTGTCTACCTCTATACCCTTACTAGATATCTTATGCCCTAAGACTATCCCTTCCGTGACCATCAAATGACACTTCTCCCAATTTAGCACCAAATTCGTCTCCTCACATCTACTCAACACCTTCTCAAGGTTATCTAGACAATCCTCAAAGGAATCACCAAATACACTAAAGTCATCCATAGAGACTTCTAAAAACTTTTCAATCATATCCGCAAAGATGGCAACCATGCACCGTTGGAATGTCGCGGGTGCATTACACAACTCAAAATGCATTCTACGGAAAGCAAAGGTACCATAGGGACAAGTGTAGGTAGTCTTTTCTTGGTCCTCTAAGGCCACATGTATTTGGTAATAACCACTAAACCCATCAAGAAAGCAATAAAAAGCATGGCCACTCAATCTTTCCAACATTTGATCAATAAAAGGGAGGGGGAAATGATCTTTACGGGTTTGGTCATTTAGCTTACGATAATCAATACAAATTCGATGACCACATACCAAACGCTTAGGCACCTCCTCACCTTTGTCATTGATTTCAACGGTCATACCTCCCTTCTTCGGCACCACTTGGGTGGGGCTCACCCACTTGCTATCCGAGATGGCATAGATGATCCCAAGCTTTAACATTGTGACCACGTCCTTCCTCATAACCTCTTGGAGGTGTGGATTGAGCCTTCTTTGGGGTTGCCTCACCGGTTTCGCTCCATCTTCTAGAATAATCTTGTGTTGACAGATGGTGGGATTTATACCCTTGAGATCACAATATCTTCCACCCAAAAGCACGTTTGTGCCTCTTAATTAAGCATTTTCACCAACTCATCTTCCTGCAAAGCTGTTAGTGTAGCAGAAATAATCAAAGGAAGTAAATCATCATTTTCAAGAAAAACATACTTCAAATGGGGTGGAAGCGGCTTCATTTTCAAATCTCTCGGAGGATCTTCAATTGATGGTTTCTCTAGTTCCCCTTCAAGACCAAGATCAATCTTTTCACTCCATTTCTCAGCCACGAAAGCCGTCTCTTCGAGCTCCATTGCTTCCTCTTCTAACTCTTCTTCTTCATCAAGTCCCGTGCTCACTTTTGCCATGCATTCATCGGACTTATCTTTATATTCCTGCATGTCAACATGTTCCGAAACGCAAGAGTAGATAGCATCAACAGAAAAACAGTCATCGGTGCTCTCCTTAGGATGTTTCATGGCCTTATAAACATTGACCGCGACTCTTTCCTCACCGACTCTCAAAATAATCTCACCGCTTGCGACATCTATCAAGGTCCTTCCGGTGTTCAAAAAGGGACATCCTAACAACAAAGGTGTTTTGGAGTCCATCTCCATATCTAGTACCACAAAATCTACCGGGAAGGCAAACTTATCCACTTTCACTATGACATCCTCTATCACTCCCATAGGCTCCCTAATAGACCTATCCGCCATTTGAAGTGTCATCCCCGTTAGCTCCAACTCTCCTAGGTCAAGACTCTCATATATAGCACGGGGCATTAAGCTTACACTAGCCCCCAAATCACATAGGACACTAGGAAAATGAGTTGTACCAATGGTAACCGGAATAGTAAAACTACCCTTATCTCTAACTTTCGGGGGAATCCTAGACTTCCCGTCAAAAATAGCGGAACACTCTTCATTTAGACACACAACTTCTTGCATTTTACCCTTTTTAGTTAGCAACTCTTTTAAGAACTTACAATAAGAGGGCATGTTTGCAAGTGCTTCAAGAAAAGGAATGTTCAAGTCAATTTTTCGCAAAATCTCAATAAATCGGGTTTGTGCCTTATTCAAGCAACTTTGTCTATGATTCTTAGGGGGATAAGGGAGAGTACTCAAATCAAAATCTTTAGATGGGGGGGGATCATACCTTTCTTACCTTTGGAGCGTGGGGAAGACGGCTCTTTCATTGTCTCTTTCCCTTCTCGTCTAGTTGATTCCTCCTCTTTCACATCGATAACCATATAATCTCCCCTAGCTTGAGCTTCTTTCCTCTCAACTTTCTTCTTCTTGACATATTCCCCATGATCTTCATCATCTTCAATCCCATCTATGTCGCCATCCATGGCCCCCGCTTCGGTCTCAATAAGAGCTTTTCTAGCTTTATCCTCCCATAGGACTTTCTTCTCACCACTTGTCCTCAACACTTTACCACTTCGAGTTAAGATGGTGCTTACATTTCTCGGATTCTTCTCGGTGTTACTCGGTAAGCCGCCCTTCAACTGTACATGTTCCACCACTTGACCAAATTGAGTCTCAAGATTTTTTATGGCGGACCCATGTTTGTAGTTCATCTCAACCATGTCCTTCTTTATCTCCGCAAAGTTTTTGTTCATTTGCTCCAATATGACATCGGTTGAACTCTTTTGAGGTATAAGAGCCAAAGGAGGAGGGTTTTGATAGTTGTTAGAACCTTGTTGATAGTAACCTCCTTGTGGTTGCCTTTGGTGTGGAGGTTGATAGAATTGCCCTTGAGAAGATTGGCCTTGATTTTGACCTTGTCTATAACCTTGGTTTTGGCCTTGGTTTTGATTTCGGTTCCAACCTTGATTGTTGTTATTCCTCCAAGAACCATCACCTTGATTTCCATAATTCCCTCCTTGACCTTGTCCCACATAGTTTACATCTTGGGATTCTTCATACGGCTGCCCACTTTGTTGCTCCCCCATACATTGGCCTTGATAGGGGCTTTGCAATTGATTTTGATATTGGGGCCCCGTATTCCATTGCTCCATAGAACAAATACTCATCATCCGCTTAGCTAACTCATTCATGTTATCTTGAGATAGAGTACTAGGTTGCCCTTGGGTCGATGATTGAGGATAAGCCATGTTTTGAGCTTTGGTCGTCATCCTACAATCCTTTGCCGAGTGTGATCCACTACAGATTTGGAAAAGCTTAGCACTCTCATTCTCCTTTTGCAATCTCCCCAACTGTTGCTCCATCTTTTGTACTTGAGCATGATATTGATCACTTGCCTCAACTTCTTTCACTTCAACCAAACCGGGCTTCTTACTTCTTGTCCCCTTTTTACTTGACGATATGTATTGCCTCGAGGTCTCGGAAATTTTTTTGATTTGGTTCATGGCTACTTCGGGTACCATACTCATAATATCCCCGTTGCATGAAGCATGCAAGGTACTTTGATGTACTTGGTCCAAACCCCGAAAGAAAGCATGAACTACCTCATAAGATCTCAACCCGTGCCCCGGACACTCTCTCAACAAAGCCTTAAACCGATCCCATGACTCATGTAGCTCTTCTCCTTCATAAGCATTGAATGACATGATAGCTTCTTTCATATCCATAGTCTTCGATGGGGGGTAATACTTGAGTAGAAAAGTCTTAACCACTTCTTCCCATGTGTGCAAAGAATCATTAGGCAACGAATCATACCACCTCTTAGCTTGATCTTTCAAGGCGAACGGAAAAAGCATAAGTTTGAGAGCCTCATCACTCACTCCATTGATCTTTGTTGAGTTCACTATTTGGAGAAAGTGATCAATGAACAAATGAGGATTTTCCAAAGCGGTTCCCTTGAATATAGCATTGTCTCCCAACAAATGTATGATATTTCTGTTCAGTTCCAAATTGTTGGCGGCCACCGGGGGCATTCGAATGGACTATGCCCCATGTTTGCCGTAGGGCTAACACGAAGTCTCTACAGGTCAAACCACCCTGATTTTGCTCTTGTTGACCATTAAACCAATTAGGCATCGCATTTGCACCTTGATTATGAGCCTGATTTTGGTTCTGTTGAAGTTGATTCAACATCCATGCGTTGAACTGTTGCATAAGAACTGTATCCATTTGATTCCCTTGGGCCTCTTGTTGAACATGTTGAGGTATAGGCCCATTCGCGTTCACATGATTATTTCCTTGTCCATTCCCACCTCCTTGTGCATTTTTATTGACAAGAGGCGGGTTTTGATTCGGGATTCCATTCTCGTTCCCCAAATTTCCTTCCAAACCTTGTCCACCATTTTGTGCCATGTCGGATCCTTCTCCCAACTCACCCAAACTATTCTCTTCAAAGACCGGATTTGATTCCTCTACTCGACGACCTCTTCTTCTTTGACTATTTCTACGCCTTGCGTAAGCTTCAATCCCGTCTATGTAAGGTTCGAGTGGTGTTTGAGATCTCCGGGTCATGCACTACAAAAAGCAAACAACAAGAAAACAGTAAAATAAAACCTAGGCCCAAGCCTTCGGTTCACTTGCAAGATATCACAAATAGCACACAATTCCCCGGCAACGGCGCCATTTTGATTGAGCTAAAATCTACCCCTTCAAAACAATTTGTAAAGACTCGAAACCGTGGGTAAACTAACTCTCTAACCGGCAGTGTACCGGGTCGATTGCTAGAATAGCTACAGGAGTACGAGGTCGAACCCAAAGGAATCGTGTTTGCAAGTAGTACCAAAAGTGAACGTATTGCTTAGTCTAGATGAACAATATTTTCAAAGTATTTTTAACTACAACGACTCTAAAGTGATCCCTACTAACAAGTTTAAAGATAAAAAAGAAAGAACGAAGATTAAATTACTAGGTTTTAACGATAAATTAAGGGACATAGCCGAACCATGATCAAAATAGCTAGTTTCACCCAATGGAATGATAAAACCGGGAATGTGCATTAAACGAACGAACTCTTGCATTCGATTTCACGGGTGCGTACTCCTAATCCCGGTGTTAAGATCTGAACAACTCTCTCCTAACACCTTATGCCATGTTAACTACCCTTCCCTAAGGGAGATTCATCAACAAGACAAGATGTGCACTAGAGCCGCTTTTAAACGTTAAAACGAGTAACCTCACTCTAAGAAGTGATCCTAGAACCCTTTTCCCACATCTCTCTATCTGAACAACTCTCAAGATTGATGTGTGTGATTTTTGACCTAGGTGATCAATCTAGCCCAAATCCGTTATAACAAGTTCTAAGACGTGAAATATGCAAGATACAATAATAAAAAGAACTACCCACTCCCAATTTCATCACCCCAAGGGTGATTTCACTAAATTTCACATGATTCGACTATGAAAAGGGATTAGCTACTCATTATGCTAGTTAAAACATACACAAGACAAAAATAATAGCCATAACAAGTAAAAGAGAAGAGAAATATACCATTAATTTGCAGAAATTCGAGTTGAGATCCAAAAAGTACAAAATAAAGAAGTAATTAAAAGGTGGTCTCTTAGTGTTTGGAATGGAAATCTAAGCTAAGAAATGGAAGTATTAAGCTAATATTATGTTGATGTAGGCTAAGAGAAAGTAATCTAAGCTATTACAAAAATCGAGCTAAGAAATGGGTAGAGTTTTGCCAAGAAAGTAAGTGTTGTCCAAGAAATAGTCTAAGGGGGGTATTTATAGTGGGGAAGAAAATCTGCAGAAAATTTGGCCTAAACGCACGTTTGGAGGCTGGAACTGGCGTTTGGCTTCTTCAAACGCACGTTTGGATTGGTCAAAACGTGCGTTCTGCTTCGTTTCTGGGCAGGGACTTGAATGTTCTTCATCTTGAACGCACGTTTAGGATGGGTTGAACGTGCGTTTGGTGGACTTTGAACGCGCGTTCAGGATGGTTTTGAACGTGCGTTTGGAGGGGTTCAACTATGTATCAACTTTTGCCTCTTTGAACGCACGTTTGAGGGGTTCAAACGTGCGTTTGGAGTCTTGTTGCCCCAAAACTCCACTTTTTCCTCCTTTGATCCCTTCTCTTGCCTCGGTTATGCTTTTTACTATAAATCATCGCCTTCCGGGTCCTCGAGACATTGATACCCTATACATCACACATGACCAATAACACACAAACAATTCCGGAGGGTAAAAGTGCCCGGGAATGGGTTAATATCATTAAAAAGAGGTAGTAAACCATCAAAGCGACGGATTTACTCCCCGTGCTATAAACTCACGATATTACCCGAAAACGGTCTAAAAACACCGAGAATGTACTAAAAGTGGGATAAACGGGGGTGGAACATGCACTGGAATAACGTAAAGTTGACTCCCATCAGTAAATAAGGATAAGAGGTTTTGAGAAGGGTTTACGGAGATATCCCGAATCGTAACGAACAGTCAGTGGAGGATTTATCCGTATGTAATGATTATATCAGTGGACACCTTATGACTCATGGTTGAGTGTAAGTTTATATCTATATTTGGCAGAGTTCAATTTCGGGTTTATGGTGGTGTAATCCCGGAATTAATAGATTGAATATTATTGTTCGGTCGGACGAATAATTTTATTTATTTTATTGTAGCTACTGAATATGGGTCCATGGTCCCCGACATGGCTCCTAATATAGCATATACGTTTTCTCGTCGTTTCACCTCAATTTATATTAAATAGTTGGATTGGACTATTTAATTGATATGTGGATTAATTGTTTAGTTGGACTAGATAATTCAATACACGGAAAAGACATTTTTCGTGGACTCGGCCCAAATTATGATAAAAGTCATGTGGCCCTATACTTGCTAGGGTTTGGCCGAAATTTATCATCATTATTATTATTAGGAAATTTGTTTTCTTGATAATTATAATATATGTGATTAAATTATTTATTTGTTAAATAATTTAAGGAAAAAAAATCTTTTATATATCCTTTTTTTGGGAATATTCTAGATTTATCTTTTTAAGGAAAAGGATTAATTTGATTGATTTTGTATTGATTAAATAAATCCTTGGAGGACAAGGATTTCTCTCCTATATAAATAGAGTTCTCCCAAGCCTTTTCATAACACATAATTTTCGACATTTGAGAAGTATTAGGCTTAGAATTTTCGGCCTAAGTACTTGGGTTTGAGTTTTAGAAAAACTTCGGGTTTTCTAAGGTAGCATATCGAGGAGGTCCGGCGGTTTGAAACATCATCCACCTGGTGTTGCTTGGAGACCCACGTTGGAAGACTTTGGCTTCTCAACTAGGATCTCAACTAGCTTGGATTGACCCTTTTGTTCTTGGCGTTTTTGCACCATAAAAATGTTGGTAATCTAAACCCCCTCGTAGGTTAGATTTATTATTCATGTATTTTGATTGCTTAGATCTAGATCTTGTACTTTCCGCTGCGTAATCGGGTGGATCTTTGATCCATCCGGCGATATTACATCCTACACCAGCTACCATTGTTAACCTTATTCAACTTCCTACCGGTTTAAAGAAGAGTGAAGCTACACGTCTTTTGGCTCATCAGCACGTGGATACTATTGCTGAGGTGAAGAAGAATTTGGAACAGGCGACTGCTCGTTACAAGTCCGCCGCCGATCAACATCGCCGTGCGAAGATTGTGCAAGTTGCAGATTTGGTGATGGTATACCTACGTAAGGAGAGAGGAGGTGGACAACATAATATTGATGCACGCAAGATTGGTCCGTTCAAGATTCTCAAGATGATTAACGACAATGCTTATGTCATAGATTAGCCCAAGCACATGAGAATTTTCAAGACATTCAACGTCGCTGATCTCTACCCCTATTATCTAGACGACAACTCAGAGACGAGTTGCGTATAAAGTGGAAGGGAATGATGAGAAATTATTTATTAGTATTTTATTTTATGAGAATAATAAATATTATGAGAATAATAAATAGGGAATATTTGATTTTATTTTATTTCCTTAGTCATAAAAATTAGAGAACAAGTATTTTATTTCTTAGGGAACAAATTATTCTAGAAGACTCTTAGTTCTCTTTTGCACTATAAATAGAGATAGCTCTCATTGTATTCAACACGTCTTTCAATCAATAAAATTACATAAGAGTTTTCTCTTGTTAAACATTTTGGCTTGTTTGGTTCTTGAGTTTTTCGTCCTATTGAACAATATCAATCACCCTCGTCCGTTGACAACGCCTAACCTATCCCTGAGAATGGTGCCAGAAATCTGACAGACAATTCCCGGGTTAAACGATTCTAACCGGCAGTGTACCGGGTCAAATTGTGGTGCTAGTATGGTGAGTCAGAGTGTCGAATCCTCAGGGAACTTGGTAATTTCTTTTACGTGTGGTTAAACACCAAAGAGTCGTTATTAACTCGATCTAAACCGCAATTTTATAACACAGATCACTACTATTCTAGTCAACATAAAATAAATACGTAATTTAAAAGTTATTCTAATATAATATATATAGATATATAAATATATATAGATGTACATAAATTGCAAAGTATATATATATATATATATATATATATAAATATATAGGTACCAATTTATTAAACGTAGATAATTTTAGAGAACCGACCAAAACTTATATAATTGGTTTATACGATCTTTTCGATTAAATGAAATGCGTTCGATCTCTCCTTTTATTTTAGGTCCAATTGAGTAAATGAAACGGTGCACTCCTGAGGTAAACAATTCCTCCTCACACGAGCGTATGAAATTGTCATATGTCCATTGCATCAGTCCAAGGTCCACAACTGTTACGGTTTTTCTGAACAGGTCCACAGATCATTCCGTTCGTCAAACGGTCAATTTTATTTTAAAGGCTCCGGTTGTCAAAGCCGGACGATTTAACTTTCCGGTTTAAGTTTCGCTTAACTGATGATTTAACATTATTACGATCTCGAGTACAAATTATAATAAAATTCATTTCTCCCAAAACAAATTTACCCCCGGGTAGGAAATCGGATTCCGTTATCACGTTATTCACACGGCCAATTTTACCCTCCGGTTTTTCTATCTTTTATCTCGAATTCTGACTACGAGGCGTCAATTCATAATTAGATTATGAATTCCTCAGATCGATTAAATATGTCAATACGAATACGATTAAAATAGAAAAAGATTCAATTAACTCAATTTTAGTAATTTTAACTTAACAACATTTCTTTAACGAAAAGATCGAAATAAAACCGATTACATAGTTTTGGCCAGTATTATATTTAGCCTAAAAACATTATAACAACGAAAAATATAAAAACAAACATAAATACTTAAGAAAAGTTACCCGAATACGGCAGTTGATTCAGAAATCGTATTTTCCGGACATTACAACTTCTTTAGCAAAACCGACTTCCGAGATTTTCCCGAGCATTACAACGATACTAAAACTACATTATTACGGCGTAAGGCCTTATTTACAACTACTACTAAAAATAAAAAAAGAAAAGAAAAGAAAAGAAAAGAGAGAGGAGATATATATATATATATGAGATGTATATATATTTGGTACATCCTGATCGGTTGCAAATGAGCTCCTTTATATAGGCAAAGGTCTCAAGGCCGGACCGGTCCGAGATTAAGCCGGATCGGTCCGGTATAATGATTACCCCCACTAACTTGATCACTCCAGCATGTGCGGTGATTATATATATTTATATATATAATTATTAAACTTCTAAAATTCATATCTCGAGTTCTGGCCCTCAAAAAATTGCAAACGAAATGCCAAAATTAAGGTCTCGAGAAACTCTACAACTTTCATGAAGAACTCTTCTCCAGAAAACGCTTTCTTGATAACCTCGTGTTCCTCCGAAGCTTTTACGGGATTTTTCTTAACCCAAATCGATTAGCCACTTGATCACTGTTTAAGTTGTAGACCTCCAATCTTCATAATTTAAATTGCATTGGAAAGCTTTCGGAAAAATCTACAACTTTCGTGAAGAACACTTTTTCGATAATGTCATTTTGATGAGCCATTCGTTTGTCGAGACATTTCTCGATTTTTACTTAACCAGATTGGTTGGCCACTTGTCCACTTAAGCTATTCAATTGACCCTTTAAGCTCGTGGCACTCTCTAAATCATTCCGTAGATATGATTATACTTTAATATGTCGCTCGGGGTCTCGGTTTATAAATCCGCAATAAAACATCACAAATACCCACGTAAATCGACACGACACTCCGATTTACTAAAATCGGTACAAAATTACAACTTTTTACTATTTTTACTACTAACTACTCTAAATTATAAAGATTAACATTTCATACTATTTATACCATAATTTCATATATTTTACATAGAATTCGTTGATAAAACATAATAATATAACATATTTTTAATCATATAAAAATAATACATCATCCGTTCGTACGATAACGAACTTGGTTCTCCCGGTCATGTCCTACATAAAAGATGCGACTCAAAGACGTGGTTTTGAGTCGGTTAGTTTGCCTTGAGGGACAAGAAACACGATTTATCATCTTCTCCACTACAATTTTTTTTTATTCATATCTGATATGACATGTCCGGAAAAGAGCCCACGGATCCAAGTCTGGCCCATGCATAAACCCAGTAACGGATAGGGTCCTCAGCCCAAACGGCTCGCGCCCTTATAAGCCGGGCGAAGTTGAGAACGATCCAGCCCGTCACGCCCTTCTACGACTGATGTAAGTCAATTTTATGATGCATTTCATTATGTTTTTAGCCCCAATTCCCGTGATTTTCGTAGTAATTTTGCATCTTTCGGGCATCGATTTGCACATTTTTCATAAGGATGCAATAAGTAGTAAGTAGTAATAAATAAAGTAATTTTATTAGTATTTTCGGGTCATTAGACCGATATTTTGTTGGCGGGTTTATGCTTGGTATTTTTGGCGAGTCATTGTAGGATCTTAGGTTGACCAAGCATTGGGAGAGATGATTTTGATGTTGACAGGACGCGTTTCTACGGTGCGAATCATGTACCCGAAGCCACGGAGTTCTTACGGATCAATTGTCTAGAGTATTTCTACTCACAGTTGACTAAAGTGATATTTGACCCATCTTAGAGATAGAATTCGGTTTGGACTTATTCATAAGAGTTGTAGATATTTGAACAAGATTTCCAACGCATCTTGAATCACTCAAATCGGAGGTCTACAAACAAAGTTATGGTCAATTTACTGAAGACGATCTAGAACCGAACTTCGCACAGCTCGACTCGTTATGCGTTTTTCACCATAAAAACGGGATTTTTCAGCAGATTTCTCATCTCCCCCTTCCCCCAAACCCTTAGAGCCGAAATTCCTCCATTAGTGACCTTAGGGGAGATCACTCTATCACAAAAACATGTAATTAAAGTATATTTTGCTAGATAATATGAATTATGGTGTTCTTCTTCAAGAGTTTTCTTCATCAATGGTGTAAGGTGATTCATGTACTTGGAGAAGATGAAGTTGAAGATGGATTTTCATGGATAATCTTTTATTTAGCTAATTGCTCTTTAATTTCATCTCTTTTTGTGTTAGTTTTAGTTAGATTTTTACTTGGATTCTTCATCTTCTTGGAATGGTGTAAAAGCCAATTTGGAGAAGATGAAGATGAAGTGTAGAGATCTAACCCAAGAAATGTGAATTGTGCTATTGTAGTTTCTTGGATTTATGAGAATGATTGTTTAGATTTCAAGCACTTTGCGAAATTATTTCTCATTACTTGACCTTAATGCTTGTGTTAGATGAATCACCTGATACATGATTTAGCACACTTTGTTGGGATCGAGAGAAGATACTTAGTGTGGGAAAATGGGTAATGAGACCACTTAGCTAGTAAAATCAACTAGTGATAGATTCGGTTTCTATAGTGGGGTTCACTAATCGTGGTTAAGCAACCAATGAGTGTAATGCATATCGACTCTTCTAGACCTAATTTAGTCAATTAGGCCATTGACGAGATATAGAGTGGTTGTATCACGCGAGAGCGGGCAATCACTAAATCGGGGGTTTGCACCAAATTTATGAAAAAGTCACAAATGGATGGAGGGTAGGTCGAATCATTTCTTAACGAATCATAAGTGCTACTTTATCACTTTGACCATTATCTTGGCTAACATTAGATTTTATTTCTTTTCTTTTCTCTTTTTTGTGGCATTTAGGTGGTGAGTTGTGGAGTGACACCATGACTCATCTTAGTTTTAAAACTCATCTTTTATGTTTTGCCTAAACCAAACGTGCTAGTGATTTTGGTACTTAACCGGCATCCTCATGGGAAACGACATTGCTCACCTCTCTAAACTACAATTGACCCAGTGCACTTGCCGGTAATTTTGGACACTTAGAAAAGGTCGATCAAGTTTTTTCTTCTACGACCTTCATGTCGTTCAATCAAGCA
The DNA here is from genome assembly GCA_036785695.1 of Gentiana straminea. Lineage (NCBI taxonomy): Eukaryota > Viridiplantae > Streptophyta > Magnoliopsida > Gentianales > Gentianaceae > Gentiana > Gentiana straminea. The sequence goes on along the minus strand of JAVUPR010000398.1, from coordinate 15,072,568 downwards.
TCCAGCTTAGTACCAGTTTATATTATTATTATTATTATTATTATTATTATTATTATTATTATTATTAAATTCCATAATTACTATGATAATAACGTAATTGTTCCGTGAATCATTCCACAAACGACACTTTTTTTTCACAACAATCACAACATATTTTACACTATCGATCATCGCAATACTCAAATCACTCAGAATATAAACTTCAAAAAAATCACTCAATATATTTATAATCACAATTTTAAAAGTTGTTCTAAAAATTTTACTGTAAAAGCAGGTTGTCCTAATTTTATTGTGGTGATAACATTACCCATTAAATTGTTTTTTATTTTATGACCCGTACATTCAATTACAGATGTTTTCCTCTTCCCACACGCATTATATAAATTAATATTGGTTCAGCCCTAGTATTTATTTATATTTTATTTTTTTGAGGAAGCCCTAGTTATTAGTTAACCTGTCAACAGATTCTGGAGAAAAATATTGTGGATCATCGATGATGGGGGACAAAATTTCGACCACTAAGTTTCCGGCGGATACTGTTAAATCAATTATCCATAGATCTAGAACATCATAATAATCACACGGTAAAGATGAACCTCCGTTTGTGGCCATGTGTTGCTGCCGGAGATGGCTGCCGGAGACGAAGCTGTGCTGTTTTGACGAGGATTGCTATTTATTATTTATTGGTTATTTAAAAAGAGTTTTAATCCGATTAAAACTCGGCTTTGATGGACGGGTTGCTACTAATATTAAATATTAGAATGGATGGGACACTCAACTTATATAAGAAAATGCTAAGGCTTTTATATTGCAAGAGAAGTTGTATAATGAAAGTGGAAATGCTTTTCTTGGTACTAGTTGGAGACCAAATGACTCCTATTTATAGTTGCCAATGTCGGCTCATTGGAACAATCTAGTATGTCCCATTAGAAAACTCTAGCATAATATAGACCCAACCTTTTTGCTAATTTAATTTATGGCTCCATTATTTATGTTTTCCAAAGATGCTAGAACTCTCTAGCAATTAGTAAGCAAAAGAATAATCTAGAGACCTATAGATGGGTCAAGAGAGTCGGTGCTCTCTCTCAACACTCCCCTCACCGACTACTCTCTTTCGGTGATGATTTAGAAAGCATCCCAAGCGCATTTCGAAATCCGCGATATTGTTTCCGCTTAAACCTTTGGTGAAGACATCCGCTAGTTGATCTTCGCCTCTTCACGTGAATCATCTGTATCTCATCTTGAAGAACCTTCTCTCGAATAAAGTGGTAGTGCACTTTAATGTGCTTGGTCCTTGCATGAAATACTGGATTCTCTGCTAGTTGTAGTGATGATATATTGTCGCAATGTAAATCCACTGCATAGTCAGCCGGCTGGTGTAAATCCTTCAATAACTGCACAAGCCAAGTGACTTCTTGAGCTGCTACTGCGGCTGCCCGATACTCTGCCTCGGTAGTTGATGAGATACCGTAAGTTGTCTTTTGCTACACCAAGATATTACTCCGTAACCAAGGCCGAACACGTAACCGGTAGTTGATCGGAGAGTGTCATGATCCCCAAGATAATCGCCGTCACAAGATCCAACAAGTTTACATGGCACTCCTTTCCGTAGAAAATACCGTAGTCATAAGTTCCTTTGACGTACCTCATAATTTTATGAACTAACTCGCCAATGTGGCTTTCTTGGACTTTGCATAAATCGCTTGCGACGCCAACCGCAAAGGAAATGTCCGGTCTTGTTAACGTCAAGTATATCGCTTCCTACTAGTCGTCGATAACTTGTAGGATCATCCAACTCTTTGCCTTCTTTTGAGCTCAACTTGGCATTGACTTCAATTGGTGTTGAAGAAGGCTTGCGCCTATCATTCCGTACTTCTTTAACGATCCTTAACATACTTCTGTTGGCAAAGGAACAACCCATCTTTATTGTACTCGACTTCAAGTCCAAGAAAGTGCTTGAGCTCTCCAAGTTCTTTCATTTGAAACCGGATTGATAAGTTCCTCTTGACTTGTTGAACTTCGTTGTCATCATCTCCAGTGATGATGAGATCATCAACATATACCAACACGACTGTTAATTTGTTATTTTGATACTTGATGAACAAACTTGAGTCGGACGGAGCCATAGAGAATCCACTATGAGTCAAGAACTCTGCAATTTTTCCGTACCAAGCCCTTGGTGCCGTTTCAATCCATATAACGCCTTTCTTAACTTGCACACGTATTTAGGACGAGTCGTACTCTCGAAGCCTTTTGGTTGCTCCATGTATATGTCTCGATCGATCTCGCCATGTAGGAAGGCGTTCTTCACATCCATCTCGCCATAGCTTCCAAGACTTACTAGTCGCTAGTGCCGTAAAACTCGTACTGTAGTTATCTTCGCCACCGGGCTAAACGTTTCATCATAGTCTAAGCCATATTGTTGTGAGAAACCTCGAGCAACTAATCGAGCTTTATGTCTTTCTATGGATCCGTCTTGTCGTGTTTTCACCTTGTAAACCCATTTGCAAGATATTGGTTTTACTCCTTCCGGAAGAGGAACAAGTTCCCAAGTCCGGTTTTGCTTAAGCGCTTGAATTTCCTCTTTCATCACCCGGATCCATTCACCCTTTTTAGACGCCTCCTCATAGCTTGAAGGCTCCATAGTTGCGTATCATCAACTGTCGCAATGTTAGCATACTTAGGATTTGGTTTCCTCTCGTCGAGATGATCTCCTAAGTTGTTGTTCATGATGATCAACTTCCTCCATCTCCGGTGTTGGACTTTCGATACTGCTATATTCCATCTCTTGAGTTGCTGTCGATTTCTCTTGACCATCATCATTTACTTTCAGAGTGCATAACTCTTCTCCAAATTTTCTCTTACTTTCTCTTCTAGTACAAAGTGAGTCGTGAAGCTCCTCATCTTGAGATGACCACCAAGAAGATGCTTCATCGAATACAACATTTCTTGATACCATACATCGATTCGTTCTTGGGTCACAACACTTCCATCCTTTTCTTTCCTCATCGTATCCCAAGAATATGCATCTGATTGCTTTCTTGTCAAATTTGCTTCGTAGCTCATCTGGGACGAATACGTAACAGACACAGCCAAATACTTTGAAATGACTTATAGTTGGTTTCTCTCTTTTGAGTTTCTGATACGGTGAGATGAATCCAAGCTTTGCTTGTGGTAGCCGATTGATCACGTGGGCTGCAGTCTTCATGCATTCTGCCCAAAACGGGCCGGGACATTCTTTGCATGTATCATACTCCGACATGTCTCGGCTAAATGTCGATTCTTTCTTTCAAAGCCACCCCGTTTTGTTGCGGCGTTCTCGGACAAGTCAACTGCCGGCGAATATTATTTTGCTTTAGATATTCCGAGAACTCGGTGAATGTATACTCACCTCCATTATCTGTGCGGAGACAACGGACTCTCTCCGGAAATTCTGCTTCGACTTTACATTTGAATTCCTTGAATTTCTCCAAAGCTTGGGATTTCTCCTTCATGAAATCCACCCACGTATATCTTGAGAAATCGTCAATGAAGGTGATCATATACTTTGCACCTCCAATTGACTGTTGCTTTACGGGTCCAAAAACATCCGAATGAATCAACTCAAGTGGCGCCTTTGCTCGGTATCTCGACTCCTTATATGGGAGTTGATGCGCTTTTCCATATTGGCATCCGGCGCAAACCGTGTCGTCCCGACATTCCAACTTAGGAAGTCCTTTGAGCATAGACTCTTTCATCATGACCTTAAGTCTCTTATAACCGACATGTCCCGTACGTGCATGCCATAGATCACCGTGTCATTTTTCCCGGTTTTCTCTACATATGTCGCTTCAAAGCCAGCCGCACATATACTGACTCCTTCTTTTCACCTTCCAGGATTGGAGTCCCAACGACTCTAAGATCACGATAAACCTTCACATCTTGTGGACTGAACAATACATAATTACCTGACTCTGTGAGTTGTGATACTGACAAGAGATTTTTCTTCATTCCATCAACATGCATCACATTTTGCAGTATCACTGGCTGAGAATTTGAGCTTGGCGTGATCACTGTTTCTCCAATGTGTCTAATTGGAAGCTTGGTGTTATCCGCCGTTACGACAACACGACCTCCTTTGTATTCTGACATTCTTTGAAGTCTTTCTTTATCACCGGTCATATGATTGCCACTCTCCCGAGTCAACGATCCACATATTGTGAAAGTTAACACGCCCAATATCACTTGTCATAGTTGCTGCACAACTTACTTGGACTTGTTCTTTCTCCATAGTAGTGTCAATATTTTCTTGCTCGGACTTCAACCCTGAGAAAGATGCTTGAACATCCCACTCTGTTTCACTTTGGTCATCTTTGGTATCCTAAGTAGCAACGTTTCCTTCGACTTGTTTCTTCTTGAATCTGCAATCTCTTGCGAAATGTCCTTTTCTGCCACAATTGAAGCAAGCATTTTGTTGCTTGTGAAAGCGTTTGTCTCCTCCTTGAGGTCTATCATTACTTTTCTTATTATCATGTCTCTTCCCTTCAGCTCCCCCTCTTTGGTAACTCTGTCCTTCGTCCTTTTGTTGTTTTCCATCATATTGGCTTTTGAATCCCTTATTGTTATATCTATTTGATTTTCCTCTTGCTTGTCTTGCATACAACGCCTCTTCTTCTGACTTTATAACTACGCCCGCCATTTGCTTAGCCGCGACTCCGGTCCGCTAATAAATTTTCCACTCATCAATGGTTGGTTGTGTGGCCCAACCTTGTATTGCCGTTGTGAAACTTCGATACTCGGGTTTTAAACCGTGTATCAATATTCTTCTCATCCGAGACTCACCAATTTTGGACTCGGATCTAATTCGGAAATCTCATAACACAGAGATTTTACCTTGGTGAAATAATCTCTCGATTGATAGATTTCCCCGGGTGAGCGACATCAACTCATTCTCCAAGATTTGCAAGCGCGAAATGTTCTTCCTCGAAAACGACTAGCCAACGTGTCCCATGCTTCCTTCGGTGTGGTGGCTTTCCGGATATGCTCAATCATCTCATCTTCGATCGATGTCTTTATAGCAAACATGGCTTTCGCGGCTTTCACCTTCCATTTACGCAAGACCGTTGCATCTGTTGAAGCGGGCGGCGTTGCGTCACTTCCGGTGACATACTCCAATAAATCTTGGCTCTCCAGGTAGGACACCATACACGATTGCCATGTGCTATAATTATGATTATTTAATTTTTTAATATTACTCACCGAAAAATCCGCCATTGTGACTTAGTTTTGTTGCACCGTCAAACACTAAGTAAGCTAGGTCCCGCACCAATCGCTTCACAATCCCGGATCGCGCACGAACAAGAATCCTTGATTGATTCTTCTCAACCGGTGAATAATATCCTCCGACCGTTTATTTCGGCAGTGACGACGTCGTTGGTCCCCGACCAAATATCACCACCACAAAAAAAAAAAACTACGCCCGATCGACGAGGCTCCGATACCACTTGTTGCTACTAATATTAAATATTAGAATGGATGGGACACTCAACTTATATAAGAAAATGCTAAGGCTTTTATATTGCAAGAGAAGTTGTATACATGAAAGTGGAAATGCTTTTCTTGGTACTAGTTGGAGACCAAATGACTCCTATTTATAGTTGCCAATGTCGGCTCATTGGAACAATCTAGTATGTCCCATTAGAAAACTCTAGCATAATATAGATCCAACCTTTTTGCTAATTTAATTTATGGCTCCATTATTTATGTTTTCCAAAGATGCTAGAACTCTCTAGCAATTAGTAAGCAAAAGAATAATCTAGAGACCTATAGATGGGTCAAGAGAGTCGGTGCTCTCTCTCAACACTCTCCACCTATAAAAGCAATGCTTTATTCCATCATAGGCAAGAGAGAGATGTCGGAATCCTCTCATCAAGACGGGAACAACGGAGACGTAGTCGAGTAACAATAGATGTAGGAAACGATCCTGATGATTTCTTCCGCTATTAAGGTACTCTGAATTTACCATTTAAGTTACCGTGGTATCGGAGTCAACCTATTATCTATGTTAATCGATTCATGATCCCGTACGCTATTCCCAGTTTATATGAATAAATTGCTTTTCTTGGTTCCACGTAGGTAGCTTTTACATGTGATCAAATTAAGTTACTGTGATTTTGCTTTCAATGTATTATGCTGCTGCATGATACTGTTAGGATCAACAAATAAAATATTTTTTTTTCTTTTGTCCGCCGTTTGCAATAATGGACTAATAGTTTCACATCGGCGGCAAGATTAGGGCATGATTCCCTTTTTTTTTTTTAATTTATTATTATTTACTCCCTTAAAGTAATTCAAAAAAAAAAGGTAACGGAAAAAGCAATTACGTTATATTGCGGCGGTAGCTTAAGAAGCATAGTGCATTTTTTGTTTTCTATTATTTTGTTTTTTTTTTTTTAATTATTGTTGAAAAAGAAAATTAACTGGGCCCCAAAAAATTTTTTGCAAAGAATATAATTGCAATTTGTATATTATGCTGCTCATGGATTAATACAAAAATTATTATTAAGCGTATTGAATTATATAATGTTCTATGCTACTTGATGATTGATACATATCTTATATAATTTAATGAGAAAGATATAGAAACGTGTTGCATACAATGTTATATGTCTCATATAGTGATGATACATTGAACAACTAGTCACATAAAATTAAGTGATTAATTATGCTTATTTGTTTCTCCCATATATGTTTGAGAAACATTATGTGTTCATATGTTGTTATGTAATTGTGTTTGTACATATATTTAGGGATAAGTTTACTCACAAAATAAAATAAAAGAACGATAACAAAGATAGAGGGGCGATGCCTTTTGGGTTTGCATTATAGTATTCCCGCAATCGTGTTTTCAGTTTTATGATATTTGTTGATTCGTTGCATGTTCACATTAAATTGCGATATTATGAGGCAATTTTGGTAAAACTAAAATCATGAAGATATGAATGTATTGTGACATTAGCATGCACATGTATGGTAATAATCAAGTGTACATTATTATTATTATTTATGTGCATATTAAGTGGAAACAATCAAATCATACCTTATATATTGCATAAATACTAATTTATCACCTACAATGGTGATAAATGGTGACACAAAGAAATTAGTCACACAAAGCTAATTGATTAGCATATTGCTCTGCTACCACGGTAACTTAAATAGTAAATTCAGAGTACCTTAATAGCGGAAGAAATCATCAAGATCGTTTCCTACATCCATTGTTACTCGACTACGTCTCCGTTGTTCCCGTCTTGATGAGAGGATTCCGACATCTCTCTCCTTGCCTACAACAATTATGTGTTGGTTTCTTTCGTATGCTTTATGATGGAATAAAGCATTGTTTTTATTGGTGGAGAGAGGGCCAAAATCCGAATTGACTTAGGGTTTAGATTTAATCTCGGCCGTCCATCAAAGCCGAGTTTTAATCGGATTAAAACTCCTTTTAAATAACCAATAAATAATAAATAGCATATTTCCTAGGAAAAACCTAATTTCCTATAAGACCACTATTACGGGGAAGAAAATTACACGGTCTCAATTAATGGCCGACATAGTTTTTCTTACAGATACTGCAGCAAACGATTGCCTTCGATGGTCCAAAGTTTATTATCGCTCAGGTAAAAGATGCAAAATTCCTACTATAATCCAGTTGCCCGAGGATTTGTTATACGAAATATTTCTTAGATTGCCTGTGAAGTCTTTGATCCGGTTTCGTTGTGTATCCAAAGGTGTGTGTGGAATGATCGATAGCCCAGTTTTTTTTGTAAAAAGCGTAATCATCATCTATGTGAAAGATCATCCCTCTCTTCGGATTATGCCATCATAATTCCAAAAAGGGATCAGTTGTCTTCCCTGAATTTTTCTGATGATTTGAAACGTGCTAATCCAATAAATTTGGATTTTTCTCTTCATATAAGGGCAAGGTAATTAGAGTTCATAAAATGGCAAGGAAAGAGTTCGATGTTGCAACTTGCAATGGAGTTTTTTTGCTTTACCGAGCCGGAAAGGTATGTTTTATGGAACCCATCTAATGGCACATCCACAAAAGTTGGACGCCCAAACCTACCTCCTGCTATTTCTACCGGTTCATTTGGCTATGACGACTATGTGAATGATGATTACAAAATAGTCGACTCCGAAATCACCAAATACAGTATTGCTAAAACTTTGCAAGTTTACAGCTTGAGAAAAGATTCTTGGAGAAGCTGCAATGGGGAATTCCCTCCAGGTTATTCCTCTCCTTCTATACGGAATGGAATTTGTGTTAGCAGTGCTATGCATTGGTTATGGAAAGATCCTGATGAATCGTCTAGGTTTATTGTTAGCACTTTCTTTCCCATTGCACTAGCAGACACAAACAAAAAAAAATTTGGTGAGATCCCCTTTATGTTAATAGACCAATAGTATGATATTTATACTGCCAAACTACATTGTGAATTTTACTATTTTTATATTAGTCACATTCTTTTGACTATCATAAATTTAACAACTACGCAGTAAAAAAAAATGATTGGATTGATATAAATTAGCTGAAGATAAAGAAAAACGTTCGTTAATGTTCTGTTCGTATTGTGAATTACTTATATTATATGACCAAAATAAAAAACTAGTATGACTTATATTTTGAATCGGATAATATTTATTCTGATAAAGAAGTGATAAAGAAAGTGGCAAGTTGCTCCTAGAGTTGTCATATCTTCTACGCCAGCTTGCATGTTTGGAATTTTTTTTTTTGTTTTTTAACAACTTAGTTGGCATTATAAGAACCAACCAATTATTTAAGGCAAAGAGACAACCATTTTTATTTCGCTCCTGAGTTGCTCCTGAATTGTCATATCATTTTTATTTGGCTGGTTGGTAGCTTCTGCAAGCAATAAATTGTTTCTATTTATTTGTTTTTTTTTTACGTAATATTTACCGGCTGCTATATTATTATTTTGTTAAAGTTGATCTGTTACATATACAATTGTTAATGTATTTCTATCTATCATTTGTGTGGATGTTATAAGTATTCATTCTTCAGCATCACTCGGTGGACGCAATGGACACCAAAATGTTAACAGTGCTACCCAAACCCCCAACAATGTTATTGATTTGGTGTCAGATTCGACCAACATACGAAATGAAAATGTAGTCAACGATAATTTTGACTACGAAGGCTGGCTTAACAACAACGCAGCCTACCATTCACAAGCTTCAGACAACTATTCGGGTGTTCAAGGAAATTCAACACCCAATCTGAATTCTGGAAGTTGGAGCCCCAATTCTTGCAGTGCTAATCTGCAAAGTCTGAAAGGGTTAAGTGCTAGGGCGTGTATGGTGGCGTCGTTGAAGTTCAAAGAGCCTTTCATCTGTGACATGTACACAGGCTGGTCGGATAAAGTTAGAAGATGTTGGGCTAAGCATATGCTAAGGGAAAGTATTAAGGAAACTAATAAGAATGAGCGTGTGACAGGTGAGGAGCGAGATGATCCTTGCGAAGAAGGCGGGGACGATGATAGCGGGGACGATTATGAAGAGGAAGAGAGCTTTGATGAAGAGGAAGACTCTGACGATTAAACGGACGACGATGATGATGATGGAGGACGCTGATGATGATTTCCCACTAAGTATTTGTATTATTTGAAATATTGTTCAAGTATTTTCCAAAGTTTGTACGGTGTTTTTTTTAAGGTCAGTACGATGTTTTTAAGCTTTTAACTAGTTCGAAATCTATTTGCAGCTTATTCACTTTCTTGGTAATTTGTAATTTTAACATGTACCTCTTTGCATATGCCTTTTTAAGCTGTTAACGTATGTTTTTTGAAGCTGTTAACGTATGTTTTTTTATTTTTCATTTTTAGTTTATTTACATATGCCTCTTTTCACTTTCTTGCTGCCAATTTTTTTATTTTTTATTTTTATTTTATGTATTTATACTTCAGTTAATACATATATCATGAATTAAAAGAAAAAATGTATCGGACAGTTTCAATGTTTCACATTGATTAAATTGATAAGAAATAACAAAAATTAAAATAATACATTGATTAAAGTAATTATAAGAGCATGACTAGATCCAAAGTGCGTACTATATTGATATCAAAGAAATATAAGCACAAACATACAAAATAAGTATGAAAAGCAAATAAATTTATACTACTATCGCATAAAAGAAAGAAAGAAAGATTAAGTACTTAATTGTGTTATCAAACCGACAACTAAGATACTCCCTTCGTTCTAAAATATTTGAGACAGTTGTCAAAAACACGTTTATTAAAAAGTGATTTAATGCTATGACTTTTTAGATGTGATGACTAAAAAATCCCTATAATACGATTAATGTAATCTTCTTTTAACTTCTACCATAGTATTAAATAAGGGTAAAGTAGGAAAATTAACAATATATGATGCTTTGGAAAATGTTCTGCCTCATTTATTATGGAATAAAAAATTTTGGCAACTGTCTCAGTTATTATGAAACGGAAGGAGTACTTAAAATATATTCCCATCCGTTCTATAATACAAGGCATTTAGACCATTTCACACTGATTAAAAAAGCTCATAAATAAATTCTTTTATTAATATTTCGAAGCAAAATATTAAATTGTTTTATGAGATTGACTAATAATATTATTTCGGAAGGTGAGAATGTCTTATATTATAAGCCAAAAGACCAGAATGACCTATATTGTGGGACAGGGAGTATATATGTGCAATTAATAGGCTGCCGAGTTTGAGACGGAATTTGAAGCAAAAATAAATAATTTTGGTGTTGAAGAATGATCCTAAAAATTGTCCAAGCGCAAATGCAAGTTGACGTGTAAATGGTTCAGAAAATTATATATGTTAAACTAATAGGCTGGCGAGTTTAAGTCGGAATTTGAAGTAATAATAAATAGTTTTGATGCTGAAGTATGATTATAAGAGCACATAAAATAGTAAACCCATTCCCGTTGTAAATTGGGGTGGGTATCTTTTTGCAGAAACGTTTTTGTGTATGAACTTATCCCCTTTTCACTCTAATCAATTTTCTCCAAGTTTTTTTCTATGTAATCTCTCCCTTTCTTCTCCGATTACCTCTTGTTCCTTACAATTGGTATCAGAGACACCCCAATCCCACCGATTTTTGTTCATCTCTGAAGAATCAAGCCATGGCCGACGAAGATCCGTGGAAAAAGCAATCCCAGATCAATGAGAATATCAACTTGCGGTTAGACGAATTCAAGACCCAGTTAGCTTCGATGTATGTGATGTTGAAGCAATCACTTCAACAACAGCCGAAATTTCAAGAAGAATCAGATGTGGAACCAGGATCGGCCCAGCAATCAGCTTCGAGACCTATAGAAGCAAACACCTCTAACACAGACAAGCAGCAGCGGTATGAATTCTTTAAACTTCCTAAAATAGATTTCCCGTCTTTTGATGGAATTGGCCCCAGAGAGTGGATTCGTAAGTGCGAGGAGTATTTCATCATGCATGCGATCCCAGAGGATATGAAGATGAGATTAGTAGCCTTGCACCTCAAATGAGAGGCAGAATTGTGGCTAGGAGGGTGGAGATCGAGCAACCCCGTCAAGGCTATGTCCTGGGACTTTCTTAAGGATGAGATATGTAACAGATTTGACGAGGAACCCATGGAAGCTGTTGTGGACGAGTTTCATAAGCTCAATCAAACAGGTACCGTCAATGAATATGTTCGGAAATTTGAAGCTATGAAAACACTAGTTAGTACCTTTGATCCGGAACGGAATGAAAAGTATTTTATTAACTATTTTATTGGGGGGTTGAAGGACGAAATTAAGAACATGGTGCGACTGATGAACCCGAAATCCCTGACTGAAGCTCTGAAGTCTGCTAGAGCACAAGAATCTGTTCTAAATTCCATCAACATTAGGAAAGGAGCTGGGAAAAGATGGGGTGAATCCAAATTCTCCCCCATTCCTTCCAAATCTGCTTATAAATTGAAGCAAACTGTGACCCCTAAACCATTGGTGACCAATCAAAGAACCATTACACCGGCTGAAATACAAGAGAGGAGGAATAAGGGGTTGTGTTTCAAATGCAATGAGAAATATTTTCATGGTCATCAGTGTAAAATGAAACAAATCAACTTCATTTTGGCTGACGAAGACGAGGTCTATGGGGAAATCATACAAGAACCAGTGGAGGACCCTACATATGTGTTGGCAGGATGTGATTTAAGTGAGATTACGCAGTTGTCTTTTAATACCTTGTCCGGGCAGGTGTCAACCAGCACCATAAGAATTCAGGGACTCTTGAAGAAAAGGCCAATCAATATACTTATTGATAGTGGGGCATCCCATACTTTTCTAGACCTGCATATTGCTAAGGAGCTGCAATGTATAGTGGAACCAGCCACTCCTATGACTGTGACTGTGGCAGATGGAAGCAAAATGGTGAGTAATAGTAAGTGTCCAAACTTACCCTGGGTTATGCAGGGCCATAGATTCACACATGACGTCAGATTGCTCAAGTTGGGAGGTTGTGAAATGGTCTTAGGTGTTGATTGGATGAAGCATTACAGTCCTATGTCTTTAGATTTCAAGAAAATGGAGATGACTTTCCATAAAGATGGAGAACAGATTACACTAAAAAGCCAAGGGGATCAAGCACAACTCAAGATCATGAGTGCTACCAAACTCCAAAAGAGCCTTAGATCAGGGGCTTGTGGTTTATTTGGATGTTTAAGATTTGCAAACAGAAGTTGCTGTTACTAATAACAACCTAGATGAGGAGTTTAAAGCTGTGCTTCAAGAGTATGCAGATGTGTTTGAGACTCCAACATCCTTGCCACCAGTGAGAAATTGTGAGCATAGTATCACATTGAAGGAGGGAACTGAGCCTTTCAAGTTAAAACCCTACAGATATCCTTATTATCAGAAAACAGAAGTTGAAGGGATGATTGAAGAAATGTTGCAGCAGCAAATTATCAGGCCTAGTGATAGCCCTTATGCATCTCCTATACTACTAGTAAGGAAGAAAGACAACAGTTGGAGGCTATGTGTGGATTATAGGAGGCTGAATGATCTTACAGTTAAGGATAGGTACCCAATACCTATCATTGATGAGCTTCTTGATGAGTTGGGACAAGCTAGGTTCTTCACCAAAATTGACCTAAGGTCTGGGTTCCATCAAATAAGGATGAGAGAAGAAGACATATTCAAGACTGCTTTTGTAACTCACTACGGACATTTCGAGTTCAGGGTTATGCCTTTTGGCCTAACAAATGCTCCTACCACATTTCAGAGAAACATGAATGAGCTGCTCAGACCTTACTTAAGGAAATTTGCTTTAGTTTTCTTTGATGATATACTCATATACAGCCGTGACAAAGAAACTCATATACAACATATTAGGGTTGTGTTGGATCTCCTAAGGAAACAAAAATTCTATGCAAAACTCAGTAAATGCTCTATAGGGAAGAGTAGTGTGGAATATTTGGGTCACATCATTCAAGATAGGGTAGTGAAGGCGATCCAAAGAAGCTTGAAGCCATGAATTCTTGGCCCAGACCCTCTAACATCAAAGAACTTAAGGGATTTCTGGGGTTGACAAGTTTTTATAGGAGATTTGTCAAGCATTGTGGCATACTTTCTAAACCGCTCACAGACCTGCTGAAAAAGGACCAATTCGGTTGGAATGATGAGGCTGATCATGCATTCCACACTCTTAAGTCGGCAATGTGCAGCTCCCCAGTTTTAATTCTCCCATATTTTGACAGTTCTTTCTGCATAGAGACCGATGCTTGCAAAAGTGGGTTAGGGGCAGTGTTGTTACAGAAGGGAAGGCCAGTTTCGTATCTCAGCAGAGCTTTTAAGAGGAAGGAGATGGGGCTCTCAATCTAAGAGAAGGAGCTTTTAGCAGTGATAATGGCAGTGTCCAGATGGAAATATTATGTTCAAGGGAGGTCTTTCATCATTAGGACAGATCAACAGAGCCTTAAATACCTCTTAGAACAGAAGGCTACAACTTCCTTGCAACAGAAGGGCATAACAAGACTTTTGGGCTTGGACTTCAAGATAGAATACAAGAAAGGCAAGGAGAATATTGTGGCCGATACTTTGTCTAGGCAGCCACGTGAGGAATCCTCCAATATGTCTATCTCCTCAGTGGTTCCTGATTGGATTCAGTCAGTAGATAAGAGTTATGAGCATGATTCTTGGGCTCAAAACAAGATCAGAACACTTATCATAGATCCTAATTTAGTCCCGGGGTATTCTTGGCAGCAGGGACTGTTGAAGTTTGAAGGGAGAATATGTGTGGGCTCACATCGAGAACTTAGAAGGCAAATACTCCATCAGTTGCACTCTATCCCTATTGGAGGACACTCAGGGATTAGGGCTTGTCTCAAAAGAGTTCAGAGCTTGTTCTATTGGCCAAATATGAGGGATGATATACTGTCAATGATCAGTAGATGCATCACATGTCAGCAGTGTAAGGACCATCATGAGCCTCCTTATGGACTGCTTCAGCCCTTGCCCATTCCTGAAGGAGCTTGGAACCAGATCAGCATGGATTTCATAGAAGGGCTACCAAAATTTGAGGGTAAAGATGTTATTTTTGTAGTAGTTGATAGATTCACAAAATATGCACACTTCATCCCATTGGCACAAGGATTCACAGCTGAGATAGTTGTTGAGGCTTTCTTTGATAATATTTATAAATTACATGGTTTACCTCAAGAAATTGTAAGTGACAGGGACAAGGTATTCACTTCAGAATTTTGGCAGCATGTCCTAAAAAGGGCAGGGGTTAAGGTTTCACTTAGTACCGCATACCACCCCCAAACCGATGGACAAACCGAAAGGGCTAACCAATGTATGGAGATGTACTTGCGTTGTATGTGTTTCCAGCGTCCTAAGGGCTGGAAATCTTGGTTGTCCCTTGCTGAATTCTGGTATAATACCAGCTATCACACTTCACTCAATCTAACCCCTTTCGAAGCATCATATGGGTATTTTCCCTCTTCACTTCCTTTGGGCTGTTTTTCTACGGGACAACACTCATCCGTAGAGAATTTTCTACAAGCCAAGCAATCATTATCTAAACAACTCAGGGATCAATTGGGAATAGCTCAGTCCAGGATGAAACAATTCGCTGACAAGAAAAGGACTGACAAGGAGTTTGCAGTGGGAGACGGGGTGTTCTTGAAATTACAGCCGTACAGGCAAACATCCTTAGCCTTGAGGAAGAACTTGAAATTGTCTGCCAAGTATTTTGGGCCGTACGAGATTCTGGAGAAGATTGGAAAGATGGCTTACAGATTGCTCTTGCCAGATTCTTCAAAGCTGCATCCGGTATTCCATGTATCAGTTCTGAAAAAGTGTATTGCGGCTCATGTAGTTCCCAGTTTGTAGCCCCCAATTACTAAGGATGATGGCCAAATGGTGGTGTACCCAAAAAATGTACTAGAGATCCAGTCCATTAAGAGGAACAATGCCGCTGTAGTGCAATGGAGGGTGAAATGGATGAATCTAGATGATGATCTGGCTTCTTGGGAGGATGCAAAGTACATGATGAAGACATTTCCAAACTTCAAGCCTTGAGGACAAGGCTGGTTCTTAAGGAGGGGGAGGTTGTCAGGATCCCTAGTGATCGAAGACATTTGTAGTCATTTAGTTAAATTAATGTTTTATTAAATATTTTTTGTTTTCCAAAACGTTCACTCCATTGAGCCTACAACACCTTCATCCAACTACAATCCATCACCCACACACACTGTTCTGGCTCTCACTCAACCTCTGATTCATCCATCATTTCTTCCCCAATACCAACTGACCCCAGCATTCAGGATTCACTGACATCCTATTTGGGGATGATGTCATTTAGTTAGGCTGGTGACATCAGCTTGCTGAGCTGGCATTTTAGATATGTTGGGATATAGTCTGAGTTGTAAATTGGGGTGGGTATCTTTTTGCAGAAACGTTTTTGTGTATGAACTTATCCCCTTTTCACTCTAATCAATTTTCTCCAAGTTTTTTTCTCTGTAATCTCTCCATTTCTTCTCCGATTACCTCTTGTTCCTTACAACAATGTGAAGGATCCCCATCTGATTACGCCATCATCATCCAGAAAGGCAATAGCTTCTTGTCCCTGAACATTTCAGATGATCTGAAACGAGCTAATCCAATAGAGTTGGATTGTTCTTCATATCTAGGTATGGCTTTAGTTAGGTGCTGCAATGGGATTTTTTGCTTTTGGGAGATAGATCATGAAGCATATCTTTTTTGGAACCCATCTAATGGAACATCAAAAAAATTTGAATTCCCTAATTACCTACCTTATAAAAACCTTGGTTTCACAGCTATCTCAATTGGTTATGACCATGTTAACGATGACTACAAACTCACCCGCTCAAAACTCAACAGAAACATAGATGTCAAAAGTTTGCAAGTTTACAGTTTGAGAAAAGATTCATGGACAAGCTTCGATGGAGAATTTCTTCCGGGTTTTCCCTCTCCATGTACCGTGCGGCCGATTTATGACTGCTACTCACGGCCTGGAATTTGTGTTTGTAGTGCTATGCATTGGTTGTGGAAAAATCCTCCTACCGACTCATATCGGTTTGTTGGTGTATTTGATCTTGTGACGGAATCCTTTAGATCATTCCTTTTACCCGAAAAGCCTAGAGGACTTGGAATGAAACCAATTGGTTTATCAGACTTTGGGGGTCGTTTATGTGTAACTTTCGATCCGTTGGATCATGTTGATGATGTGCCTACCGTCTGGGTGATGGAAAATTACGGGGTTGAGAAATCTTGGACGCCTTTATACACCGGCAAGCTGGACTGCAGGATTTCTTATTTTCCAAACAAGGAAAGAGGATTGCTTTGCAACAACAGATGGTTGAGCTGGTGGAATCCTCAAGACCACTTCTTTGAGAGAATTGAAGTTAACGGGTACCCAAATGGCTATTGGTACAATGAGGAGTTCATTCATACATGGAACCTCGTTAGAGTTGATAAGAAGCTTGTTTAACAAGTCGTCTTGGTTTGAGTAGTCATAGGGAAAAATGAGACTATTTATATACACTAGCAAAATGTATGTGCTTCGCACGTGTTCAGTTAGCATTTTTTTAATACTATATCTATTGTTGACTATACACTTAATTTATAAAATACTAATATGTTAAATAATGATATTCGTTATGCGATGACTTTATGTTTGGTAAAATTGTTTTATTTCTCTTACTCATAGTCATTGAATCAAACTTGTCATGTTACATTTTCATTGTTTTAAATACGAGAAGCTCATTTAGTTATAAAATCATGTATTTTATTGGTATCAAATGAAGATTTGTCTCAAGTATCTGTCTCTAAAGTTCCTTCTAACCTAAAAAACATCACCAAAATATAATACGTCCAAAAACTTGTGTAATGTTCTAATTACATACTACATATTTATACTCTATGTTAAATAATTTATTGTCTGTCAAATTTAATAATCATGAAAACAAAGGATCATTAATTGTGTCACATGAGTATTAATGAGCTATATTTATTCTAAGGTAAAACTAATCGTACAAGCAAAAAAAAACCGTACGAATAATAATCGTACGAATTTATTTGAAGGATATTTATAATGTTCGTTTAAGTATATTATTCATGGTTTATTCCACACTTTTGTGATGCTATTTTCCTCTTCTTCTCAAGTGGCATAAAATGGTTGAACTTGGTCAGTCTGTCCACTACTACCATGTTGACTTCCTTTACTTCAGACTTATGCAATCCATCTATGAAATCCATGCTTGAGTTGGGACCATGCATGTGCGTGATTGGTTATGGGTGGAGCAATAATTGAGGTTTAACATGTAGACTCTTGCACTACTGACAAGTATACACCTTTGGGTCAACTCCTGAACATCCTCATTAAGGCGAGGCCCATAAAAAGTCTCCAAATCCTGTTATAACAT
Source organism: Gentiana straminea (assembly GCA_036785695.1). NCBI lineage: Eukaryota > Viridiplantae > Streptophyta > Magnoliopsida > Gentianales > Gentianaceae > Gentiana > Gentiana straminea. The sequence goes on along the minus strand of JAVUPR010000398.1, from coordinate 15,054,615 downwards.
GCCCTAACCTCTGAATGACCATTTATTGGACTTGAGTGCAACTGCCCTATCAGTTTTGATCTCAAACCTCTATGGGGCTTTTACGTATATCCTCCTTAAGGAATCCCCCGATGCATAGTGTAGTAGGGATTTAAGGATGTACTAATCAACAATGCCCGACGTTTTTCCTCCAAAGCTAGGTCACCCTTGCAGTTGGATGTTACTTATTGCAACCAAGAAAGGGATGTTGTGCTCACAACATACAGCTATCCAGAACATGACTTTTCCTTGGCAAGGCATCAATCATTACACTTTCACTTCTCTTTTTGTACACGATAGTGAAATCCAACCCAAGTAACTGTTAGGTGTAGTGCCTGATGTATGAAAAATATATGATCATATTATAAGACTTTTTATTATTATTTTATGATATTTTAGTATAATTTCATATAAATGCATCGAAAACTTATAAAAATCATAGTTAGTTATAATTAGATGCATAAGTTATAAAAACGATAAAAATGATGGTTTTTTGTCGATTTACGTTTGGTGTTTCGTTGAGTTTGTTGCGTAATCAAATGTGTACCGAGATTCCAAAATATGACATACTTTGGAGCATAAATCATGAGTTTTTGTGGGATAAAAGATTATGCCAAAATCTAACAACTTTGAACGGATCAACTCGTCCTTAATGTTTCTACCGTAACTCATCTTCAACGGACATTTGATCTAACTTAGAGGCATTTTCAGAGAAAAAGTCCTTGATGAAAGTTGTAGGCCTTCAAAAGAGCTTTCCAACGAATATCAAATCATGTCAATCTGAGGTCTACAGCTCGAGATAGGTTTTTACGAACATCAGATATGTTGTATGTCCGGCACGCGCCGGAGAAGGCCGAATATTGCAGAAAAACCTCTGAAACTGGGCCCACAAATCTCTGACAAGGGAATATATATCGTGTAGCCGGCACGCGCCGGTGGTGGTCCGGCACGCGCCGGCCTTATGGTACACTCTATAAATACCCCTCAATTGCAACCATTTTGAAGGGTACCAATGCATATATCTCTCTTCTATATATCTCTATAGTTTCGTTTTGTTGTTTTTCATTAAATAAAAGCGTAAACGGCACTCGCCGGAATAATGCTTTGTAGTATAAAGTCTCGTTATAATGCTTAGAGGATGTATCAAGGCTCATTGATGTCAAGGAGTTGCTATTTCCGGATGATACAACTCGAATGCTTCAATTGTAACCTGGTAACTTTTCTAATGTATTTATGTTTATGTATTAATTATAGTATCTATATTTTAGTTATTATGTTGTTAGGCTAAACTTAGTATCTAGCCAAGATATGAAATTGGATTAGTATTATCTTTTTAGGGAAATGGATGATGACTATACTAAAATTGGATAAAATCGGTTATAATGAATCTCTTTCTATATTCGTATTGAATTAGCTACTTGATATGAAAGAATTCATAATCGATTATGAATTGACGCCTCGTAGTTAGGTTATGAACTCGTTAATAGAAAGACCGGAGGGTAAAATTGGCCGAGTGAAAACGTGACAACGGAATCCGATTTCTTAAACCGGGGGTAGATTTGTTTCGGGAGAAACAAACTCTTATTGAAATATGTACTCGAGAGATTATTACGTTTAATTCGTTTGTTTAATTGACATCCCTTAAAATTGGCCGAATGACAAAACGGGAGTGACCCATGCTTGAGGATGACCTTGGACAAATGTTTGGACATATGACAATTTCGGATGCTCGTGTGAGGATGACCCGAAAGACAATTTGTGTAATTGTTTTTAATAATGATGACGAAATTTATCTCGCCTTATTACTTGCTTTGTGCTTGTAAAGTAATACAACTGCTGCAAACCCTAAGTATATCGTATGTAACCACTTAACTCGGTGTATGGATTACACGTGAGGATTGAGTTAGTGGTGATATACTTAAATTGTTAGTCCGTGGTGAACTTAATCAGAGTTTAGGGTCTCTTGATTAAAACACCAATAATGCGCCCGAACACCTTAGGGTGTGATAGTCTTATCCGGACTGTCGGTAGAGGGTACTACGTGGGGCATTTATATATGATGGCATTCATATAGGGCTGGACCGATTTAATCGAATTTCTCGGTATAATTCCGTAATCGAGGAATCTTATTAAATCATTAGATGATCATATATGGATCAACCTTAATCTGAGGTGATCACGGGGTCTTTGCTTGTCTCGGGGTAGTGTTTGATGTGTTAGTTACGGTTCACTTAATATGTGTTCCAAGCCACTTCTCATTGGCACTATCTCAGGATGAGTGAGTAGTTCGATTTTCACGGACATGGAATCCATTCCTTCTGCGGGAAGTAGAGAGACGATCCCTTATTTGTTAGCCACTAAGAAAGTGATCGATCCCGGGAGTTCACATTTGACTAATTAGCTACTAGTCGGATATGTGTACTAATTGATCATCGGGGGTTGATGGTAAATAAGGATAAGATATTCGAGTCGGGTTCACGGAGACTTCCCACTCGGAATGGACGATCTATGGAGGGTTAATCCGTATGTAGTGATTATATCAATGGACGCTTATTAACTCATGGGTTGAGTATAAGTATACATCTATAATCGGTAGAGTTCGGTTTCGGGTTTATGGTGGCGTAATCCCGGAATTAATAATTAATGTACTTATTACGTTCGATGAATAATTAATTATTGGAGCTACTGGTTATAGGTCCATGGTCCCCGATGTGGCTTCTGTAATTCGGAATGATATTCTTGTTATTTGGGCCTCAGTGATAATTAATTGGCTGGGCTAATTAATTGATATGCATGGATATTATTTAGTTGGGCTAAATAATATAATACACATAAAAGACATTTTATGTGGGCTTTTAACCCTAAAAGTGGCGCCTCTTATCATTTAATTATCACAAGAATTAATTTTTGTGATGTGGAAAATAAAAGATATTCTTGTTATATGATTGGTTGGATGACTTGTTATTTGATTTCCTATTGGTCAATACATGTCACAATTAGTCATTAAGGAAAATATCTTTTTATTTTGTTTAATTAATTATTTATTTAATTAATTAATACTTGGAGGCCAAGGATTTACTCTCCTATAAAAGGAGAGTTATTCCAAGGGAAATTACATGGCATAATTTCGACCACCACTTGTAAAAGGAGAGGAAAAATTAGTTTTTCTTGCCTAGGGTTTTTGGAAGAAGAAAAACTTGGAGTTTTTCTTGGTGTTGCATATCAAGGAGGTTCGTGTATCAAGAAGGGTGTCCACCAACCGCCGTTTGGAGAACACATCGGAAGATCAAGGCTTCTCTTCCCATTATTGGTAACATGATCTTAACCCCCTTGTAGTAGTTTAAGTCCTTTAATTATGTATTTTGATATATAAATCGTGATCCATCCGCTGTGCGTAGATCTAATTCGTTTAGATCTAAGAACCTGCATCCTTCATGTGGTATCGGAGCCAGGTTCCACGATTTATATAATCATAATCGTAGTTAAACGATTTAAAGGAGTGGAATTGCATGTAGGTGATATTTTACTTATTATTATGCATTAATAATTTTTAAATTGCTATGGTTGAAGAGATGGATTGGGGTTGGCACCGTTTTCCCGTTAGATCTATTGTAAACTCATATAAACGATGAAAATTCGTTCATATGAGTATAGGAAATTATGTAATTCATTTATTATTGCAAGTTTAATTTCCTGTAAATAGATCTGTTTAGCAGCTGTATAGTGTTTTCGTTTTTTCCGTTGTTTGAGCCGTTAAAACGAAGATCCCTCCGGTCAGAATTAATATTGGAAGTTGATGAACAATCCCACAAAATTTTGGTGTCGATCAGAGTCCGTTTGGGTATCCGTTCGTTGCTGCGAAGTGGCTGCTGTAACAGAAAAACGCAGGATTCACAGAAACCCTAACTGTGACTTCTTCGATTTTCTGGGAACAATTGGACCGTTCAAATTAAAATCCGACCGGTCAGATCGCATATCATGGAGTTTTGGACGTGAGATAAAATTTTCAGGACGATCGGGATTCATCTTGATCCCCGATCGGCCTCGGGAAGTATATGATGCGCTGCTGTAAGAGTCTGTTTCAGCAGCAAGTTGGGCGGCTCACTGAGGAAGATTGACAAGTCAAAGCTCCGATCCGACCGTCCATCTTGAAGTCCGAAGAATGAAGATCAGATCTGGAAAGTTTCGTCCCGATCCAAGTTCGTTTGGTATGCCGATCGTCGAAGATTCTCAACAGCTGCAGATTAGGGTTTTAATTTATTTTCGAATAGATTAGTTACGGGGGTGCCAACGGTCCATCTCGGTGTTTATTTTCCGCACTAGTATACATGTGTAGATTGTATGAGTAGAACCGGAAAATTGCCATGACATGCATCATATCATGAATTCCACTCCATATGCATACATGTAGAAATTAATTCGAGGAATTAGTTAGGCATGTATAAAACACACGATTAGTTTTAATTAATTGTTTGATATTAATTAGAAACTAATTAGGGTAAAAACCGAGGAACACGGGTTTTTTCAATCGTCGAGGTTGGGTGATGGATTCTCGGTGAATCCCACTCTGCGAAAGCATAAGGAGTAAAATCCCGAAACCTCGTGGTTAAGGTGTTGGATTCTCGGTGAATTCCACCTTACAAGACGAGATTACGTTTTTGTTCCGTAGTGTCTACGTGAATGTTTGATGTTTAAGGATTGGATAATCACGGGCAAACGGGTTCGAAAGTGGTTTAACCACGGTTGGGTGGTCAACGGTAGCTACGGCTCAATCGACTTCACCCTCCACGTGTGGCGTTTGCACGGGGTCGGCAATGCGAGCCATCCGAAGAGCCACTACGGCTCAACGGAGCTCTCCTAGCCTTGACCCGTCCGACGGCCACATATGTTCTAACGAATAGGTCGGGTGGGCTAGCCCACATAACCGACAACATTCGGGCCTATGATTTATTGTTCCTTAATGTAACATCAAGTCCAAAAACGTGATCGGTAAACCCACCACTTTTTCAAAATATTGAGTGGGAGCGGGAGAGGCGACGGCCGACCCCACGGCCTCTCTTGTTGACACAAGCAACGTGAGAGAATGGTGACGCCTCGTGCCGGCTTTGATTTCGGCCCCCAAGGAAGGCCTTCACCGCTATCAAAATTCAAGGCTTGGTCTCCGAAAGGATAGGATTTTGGGTACTCGGCGAGTCAGCGACCGACCACTAAGGCGGCACACTCGGGGTCTATCTAAAGATGCGAAACGGTAGGTCACACTCATAAAGGGTATTTTGGTAATACCTTGGCTGAAAAAGGAAAGGTGATTGACGATCACAAATGAGATGTTCGATTCTCAATCGATCTTCAATATTAATCGAAACCTCTTTGACCTACCCTAAGGCGGCAACGAGGCATTAGATTAAATCCTTGGAACGGTAGGATAGACTATAAGTACTTAGTTTATGTTCCTAAAATTTATTAGTAGTGTATGATTTGGATTTATTCTAAATCAATTTTATTTACAAGCTTGTTATATATATCTCATAAGGTGCTAGGCTTGCTAGTGTAAAATTGACTAGTAATGACTTCGTTAAAAAGTGGTTAGTAACTAGAACGTTGTACCTATTAATCTCACATGCGATTAATTTTTCGGAAGAGACATTTCTCTTGAGCCTTCAAGACTTAAGTGACGTAAATAAGTATGTCACTTTGTCAATCGTGTTGAACGAAAGACGGCGTAGTCGGTTTGAAAGATGATTGGGACGATAAAATTCTTCTAGTGAATTTTAATGGTGTAGTGTCTACACAAGAAATTTTCTAATAGAAAAATTGGAGAATCATAAATTAAAGTGTCGCTAGTTAGACGGTATTTGGAACCGATAAACTAGTGGGAGCTTTTGTCTTATGTTTTTCTAATTTAGAAAATTAGTCCCACTTTGGTAACGCTTTCATTAGACATCCCACGAGTTCACGAGTAGTGTCTACTCATATGAGCTTGCTAGTTCAAGACTATTTCCTTTTAAGGAAAGTTAAGAATGGGAAAGAATGTCTATAAGTGTTAATCATCTTAGCGAAGTTTTGAGGCTAAACCGAAACATTAATTAAAGAAAGTATAGGATAAGGAAAGTGATTTCGGATCACTAACCAATGAATCCTTAGCGACTTTCATAACCGAGTAACTTGACTCGATAGCTTAGTTCTTTGGAAGAACAAGGAAGTTGTGCATTAACGATTAATAGAGTAACAACGGGCGGTAATTTCGGCTAGAATAGTGGGAGTGATATAAGGAAATGAATTTCGGATTCTATCCTTGAATATCACGAAAAAATTTATTTTTACGTTTTTGCGGATTCGTTGAAACAAATGGATTCACTTTCAACTCGATATATTGTTGCCTCATAGAAAGTGAATATGACATTTGTAGTACGAATCCAAGACTCGGACTTTTGTTTGATAAAGTCGGAACCACTAAGAAAAGGCTGAATAAGTATAACACATCTAAAACTATTAAAGGTAAAAGGTTTCCGTATTAAGATAAGCGACCTTTCAATATCTATTAATTAGTGCATATATCCTAGAGATAAGACACGACGGCGGCTAAGGGTGATTCCTATCTCCCGGTCTAGGAACACTATCTCAAAGGAAAAATGACTAAGTTTCTTTCAATCGGGAAAGGGTAATAGATTTGAAGGGGTAACATAGCTTGTTCACCATGACCTTCGAGGTCTAGTGAGAGATACAAGCTAGTGGGAGTTTTTGAGTGGTGACATTTTGTCGATAACTACTCGAAACGTGATTTAGTTTATCAAAAGAATACGAGGAGGAGTCTCGATTTTAGCGAGAGAATAGAGTATTCCATGCTCGAAAATAGGCTATCGCATAGTCTTGGGACGATGCTCGGCACACCTCTAGTGGAATGTTTCTCACGCGAGGAAGAAACCATAGACTTGCACGATATAGTTATTAATGTGCTACAATACAACTTTGTTAAACTAGATTAAGATAATTGGTTGCAAAATAACGGTTAACATTATTATGTAAACCGAGAAGTCTACCTAGAAGATGCCGGTGAATTTATGGATAATGAGTGAATTCGGTTCACACCACTTCCATAAATGTAGGCATTTAGCATTTAATGCTTGAAGGTAGGATTTGGAGATTTTGCGCATACGTTCGGTTATTGTATTTGTTCGTGAAATATCTTAATGAGACGAGTGAAGGTTGATTATAAGATTCTTGAGATCGAGAAAGTGACGGTTGAGCTGTCACAAGCCTTCGATAGAATCTATAAGTAACAACCTTAAACCTTGGAGTACGGTTACCCAAAGGTAGTTACTATCGATTTAATCGGACCACGTCCAACATCGGTTGTTGGTGATTACAACGATAAATACTACTAGATCGGGATGTCAATCCACCACGCGGTGGGAGTATGGTTTAACCATTGACCCATTGTAGTTTTGTGGACTTTACGGTCTGTTTGGGGTGATTGATAACCTATGGCTCTTAGTGGGGTGTATAGGATTCGATCATAGAGGTTGTTTTGTCGGCCTTAACCACAGTAAATGGAGTTTTTGTACTCCGGTTTTGTTCGATCTATTGTAGAACCACACGAGTGTCTCGGGCCCGGTGGGAGCAATTGGATCTACATAGAAAAGAGACGAATGAATAGGAAAGTTTAAACTTTCGGCGCAAAGTTGAGTGGTATAGGGGTGATTCCACGACAAGTAGAGAGTTAACCGGACCTTGAACTCTCTCACCACTCGGTCTTGCTAGATTTCGTTAGAAAGCGAGAAAATAGGGGTGATTCCACGAGACTTTCTTGCCGAACAACGGAATCGAATTCATTCGAACGAAGGGTTTTAGGCGAGAATGAATAACGGATTCGTTACAAAGCGAGAAGATAGGGGTGATTCCACTAATACCTTTTTTGCGAGACTAACGATATCTTAATTTATTCGAAAGAACCATTGGTAGGAAGCACATGCCATGGCTTATATCCTTTGTGGATTTAAGAGAACCTCTCGGTCATTAAAAGTCGCATGTTTTAAAATATGTGGACTTGACCGAAATATTGATAAGTCTTTTGTAGGCGGGTATCAATATTGGTAAAATAGTAGTATTAGTGTTCATGAATGATAACAACGAAACGGTTGGAAACAACATGTGTGTGCTATACGAAGTCGGAAGCGACGAGGCCAAGATTCTCTGGATGAGAGAATTGGACTATATTCTAAGAATATGATTCGGTCAAATTCACGAGAATGAGTCATTGGCTATCCCACCTATCTTATTGAATAAGACGATCATGCGTATACGTATGCAACATTCATCGAGAGTAGTCTACCCTACCTCTCGGGAATGATTCTCTAAATCTTCGGATAAAGAGAAAATGGGATAGAGTCTCTACGGGATAAGGGCAAGTCGGCTTAAAACGAGTCAATTGCGGTTGAATCTTGGATTCAAGCAATAAGTAGCGGTTTAGTACGTCCTCGAAGTATCGTTAGAGAACGAGGAATCATATGCTTGTATATTCGGGTGCAAACTTGAATATGGTTGACTACAACGATTCGACTTGTAGTCGGATTAAGGATGATCATTAAGTTGATCTCGGGCTCGGTGTTTACTCATAGTGCTTAGAATTTCCTTTTTGGTGCAGGAGTAATTCCGGGTCGATAAGCCGATATCACTTCAATGTGAAAACGGTGAAGAGATAGCTTAGAAGGATCTTCTCGGTCACAAGAAGTCAAAAGCATATTGAGAGAGAGTACCGCTTTGATTGGAAGGACCGACAACGTTTCAATCCTAAAGATCGTCTCGAGTCGACAACCTAGCTAATCAGTGTACCAAGTCGAGTGCTTGGAGGGTACGGCATTGATGGATATGTCTCATCTGCTTTTAGAGCAAGTGGGAGAGTGTTGTGAATAAGATGAGAAAGGGTGTGCTCTAAAAACAATCGTTGCTTGTCATTTCGTGCAAGTGGGAGATTGTTAGGTGTAGTGCCCGAAAGACAATTTGTGTAATTGTTTTTAATGGATGACGAAATTTATCTCACCTTATTACTTGCTTTGTGCTTGTAAAGTAATACAACTGCTTTTGCAAACCACTAAGTATATCGTATGTAACCACTTAACTCGGTGTATGGATTACACGTGAGGATTGAGTTAGTGGTGATATACTTAAGCTGTTAGTCCGTGGTGAACTTAATCGAGTTTAGGGTCTCTTGATTAAAACACCAATAATGCGCCCGAACACCTTAGGGTGTGATAGTCTTATCCGGATTTGTCGGTAGAGGGTACTACGTGGGGCATTTATATATGATGGCATTCATATAGGGTGGACCGATTTAATCGAATTTCTCGGTATAATTCCGTAATCGAGGAATCTTATTAAATCATTAGATGATCATATATGGATCAACCTTAATCTGAGGTGATCACGGGTCTTTGCTTGTCTCGGGGTAGTGTTTGATGTGTTAGTTACGGTTCACTTAGATATGTGTTCCAAGCCACTTCTCATTGGCACTATCTCACGATGAGTGAGTAGTTCGATTTTCACGGACATGGAATCCATTCCTTCTGCGGGAAGTAGAGAGACGATCCCTTATTTGTTAGCCCTAAGAAAGTGATCGATCCCGGGAGTTCACATTTGACTAATTAGCTACTAGTCGGATATGTGTACTAATTGATCATCGGGGGTTGATGGTAAATAAGGATAAGATATTCGAGTCGGGTTCACGGAGACTTCCCACTCGGAATGGACGATCTATGGAGGGTTAATCCGTATGTAGTGATTATATCAATGGACGCTTATTAACTCATGGGTTGAGTATAAGTATACATCTATAATCGGTAGAGTTCGGTTTCGGGTTTATGGTGGCGTAATCCCGGAATTAATAATTAATGTACTTATTACGTTCGATGAATAATTAATTATTGGAGCTACGGTTATAGGTCCATGGTCCCCGATGTGGCTTACGTAATTCGGAATGATATTCTTGTTATTTGGGCCTCAGTGATAATTAATTGGCTGGGCTAATTAATTGATATGCATGGATATTATTTAGTTGGGCTAAATAATATAATACACATAAAAGACATTTTATGTGGGCTTTTAACCCTAAAAGTGGCGCCTCTTATCATTTAATTATCACAAGAATTAATTTTTGTGATGTGGAAAATAAAAGATATTCTTGTTACATGATTGGTTGGATGACTTGTTATTTGATTTCCTATTGGTCAATACATGTCACAATTAGTCATTAAGGAAAATATCTTTTTATTTTGTTTAATTAATTATTTATTTAATTAATTAATACTTGGAGGCCAAGGATTTACTCTCTATAAAAGGAGAGTTATTCCAAGGGAAATTAGATGGCATAATTTCGACCACCACTTGTAAAAGGAGAGGAAAAATTAGTTTTTCTTGCCTAGGGTTTTTGGAAGAAGAAAAACTTGGAGTTTTTCTTGGTGTTGCATATCAAGGAGGTTCGTGTATCAAGAAGGGTGTCCACCAACCGCCGTTTGGAGAACACATCGGAAGATCAAGGCTTCTCTTCCCGTTATTGGTAACATGATCTTAACCCCCTTGTAGTAGTTTAAGTCCTTTAATTATGTGTTTTGATATATAAATCGTGATCCATCCGCTTCGTAGCGTAGATCTAACTTCGTTTAGATCTAAGAACCATGCATCCTTCGCTTAAATCTTTATTGGGTCAACATGAAATTCATCCTCGTGTATGATATGGCATAAGTATTCCACATTGGTTTGTCCAAAAGAGCATGTGGACAATTCATCATAGTATTGGTTCTTCTTCAAAACTTCTAGAACCACTTGATGATGTATGTGGGAATCCATGTCAGGGATGAAGATTAAGATGTCATAAGAAAATACAAGCACGAACTTCCTCAATCAAGGTCTGAGCATCACATTCATACCTCTTTGAAATGTCATTGGGGGCATTTGTGAACCCAAATGGCATCACATTGAAATCAAATCGGACATGATGAGTTTCAAAGGCAGTCTTTTGGACATCATCTTCGTCATCGAATTTGACGGAATCACGACCTCAAGTCTAATATTGAAAATGCCCTAGCACTCCCTAACTCATCCAACAATTCAACAATTACAGGAATATATAGTAATAACTAGTGCATCGCCATCTACCAAAAATTATCACTCTACCCTTACTAATATATAATTACAAAATATATCACATATATCACAATATATATTTAGTTGGATGCTGCAATGGAATCTTTTTCTTTTGTGAGTTACATAAACAAGAGTGCTATGTTTTATGGAACTACCAAAATAGTTAAATGCCCTAACCTACCTCCCCTTAGTGCCGGAAATATCTCAATTGGTTACGACTATGTTAACGATGATTACAAACTCACCCGTTCATATATCACCAAACACATAAATACTAAAATTTTGCAAGTTTACAGTTTGAGAAGAGATTCATGGAGAAGCTTCGATGGTGAATTTCCTCCGGGTTATCCCTCTCCCTCTACAATGTTTTGGTTTTATGATTCCTCTGCAAAGTATGGAATTTGTGTTAGTAGTGTTATGCACTGGTTGTGGAAAAATCCTACCCAGGTTTTATGATTCCTCTGCTAAGTCTAGAATTTGTGTTAGTAGTGTTATGCACTGGTTGTGGAAAAATCCTACCCACTCCTCTCGGTTTGTTGTTGGCCACTGGATGATGTTACTGTTGAACTATCATCTCTCCTAAAAACTTAAGATAGATAATTAACATTTTATACTTCAACACGCCCCCTCAAGTGTGCCCTTATTATATTTTCAGAGAGCCCTTATTGTGTTTGGAGCGGGGTTTGAATCCATGACCTCCTACTCTGATACCATGTTGAACAACCATCTCTTTCAAAAGCTTAAGATGTTGGTGAGATAAATAATTAACATTTTATATTTCAACAGTTACATCTATGATCTTTGTGATGGAAAACTGTGGGATTGAAAAATCTTGGACTCCATTATACACTTATACCGGTAAGCACAAACGTAACCGCCGTAGCCACACGCTATGATATCATTTTCTTATTTTCCAAACAAGGAAAGACGATTGCTTTGCAACAAAAGATAGTTGACTTGGTGGAATCCAGTCAAGCACACTTTTAAGAAAATTGATGGTGAGGTGCACCGAAACGGCTTGTTCTAATATGAGTATTTCGGCTAAATAAGGAACCCAGACTTGATGAGAAGCTTATTTAACAAATGTCTTTTAGACTACAACATAACTCATAGTGCAAATAGATATTATTTGCTAGAATGTATTTCATTTTTTCTTCCTTTTCGTTTATGTAATCTCTTAACCTTAAGTTAATGGGCTTAGTGTCCCTGTTAATTGTGTTAGTGCAAATGGAGACTATTTCTTTATGTTGGAAAAAAAATATTTTTTTGGGTGAAATTTGTTAAGGGGTTTTCATTTTGTTGTGTTAATCAATTTCGTAATCCAATGGTCTCAAAAACTTGAGTATTTTTCTCTAATCGGATCGCTTGGTCATGCTTCAAAATAGCCATCTCAAAACAGGAAGTCTTACAAATTAATATTGGAAATATCTTTTCACACCAATTTTTATCTTATCACACAGAAATTTATTTTCAATTTCGCCCTTACTTTTTTTATTTTACGCGCGTTCATTCTGACCAAAGTTTGGTCAGAATGTGACACATTATCCAAACTGAAATATGGTCAGAATATACGTGTTGAGAGGCCACACTAGTTGATTCTGACCATCTTTTAGGTAGAATGTTTGAAGTTTTCCAAACTTATATATAGTCAGAGCATCATTCTGACCAATATTGTGTCAGGAATACTCTACACATTCAGACTAGAATTGGGTCAGGATAACAACAACAATATAAGAGCACCACTATTGATTCTGACTGAATTTCAGACAGAATATTAAAAGTTTTTTTTCTGACCGGTATTCAGTATGAAAAACATTCAAAATTCTGACTAGAATAAAATCAGTATAATGATCGTATTCTGACTCAAATTGGGTCAGAATGGTTGTTGTGTGAATTGACCATAAATTGGCCAGAATAGTATATATTTTCCGGACTCATTTACGATCAGAATGGCATGCGTGTGGAATATCCAAACGAAACCCACTCTCAGCTTTTGGTAAGTGTAAAACAACATTGGTGTGAAAAGATAGTCCCTTAATATTATAACCAAAACAGATTGCGAAACGTAAAACATCATAACTTGCGGCTAAAATCACAATAAATTAACTAGTCTTCAAAATTTACATAATCTTGTGTATTGATAATTTTACTAGTACCTAAATAAAATGGTGATTTACTACCATCACAAATACTCTAATCCACAAAGTACTTTACTATAACATAAAATCAATAACAATCGATCCCATTATGAAACCGTCTCGTCAAGTTATTATTAGACGGGCTAAAAACCTACGTCTAGCTTGGGTTTTACCCGATGTAACCAAGAAAGTAGATAGGTTATCTTGGCTTGAGTAGTCGTTGTAACGTCCCATTCCAGGACACCGAGACCTTATCCGGAAAAAGGCACATTCGGCACGCATCATATTAGATAAATCTAATATCACGCGTAAGCCTCTACTACGTCGTATCAAACAAAAGCAGACGGAAGCAAAGACTCGGGTTATTTGTTTCCTCAAATAACCAAGATTAAAAACTCAATAACTAAAGAAGGAAATGTAACATTTATTACATTGGAAGAAAAACCAACGAAATTCAAAACGTACGAATCCTCAAATTAAAAGTAAACTAGTAGGTTCCAATGATAAATCAAGTCTATGAGACAAATGTAAATAAATAATCAAGGTCTTCAAGTCCGGCGTCCTCAAACGTCGTCATCAAAGTCCTCCACATACTCCGAGTTTACCTGTTCGTCTTCTCTCCCCCAAACACATCAATAAACATGCATTTGAGGTAAGTACAATGTACAAAGTAAGAAGTAGAAGCTACAATTTAATAAGGTTATTATTAAAAGATTATCTTGGTAAGACCGACTCAATCTAGGGTTCACTTCATGCCCATCGACACGTCATGACTATACGTTTCTAACTTAGCTTATCTTTGTTACATCATTACTCAAGGACACAATGCATGGTGAAAATTCCACCACGAGATATACTTGCCAACTACGGTGATTAGCACCGGTAGTCCCGGGATCTCCCCGGTATGCATATACGTTCGATGGATTTCCTCTACTACCCTTCAGCCTTTTGAGCCAGTAGCGTTGTCCACCTTTTATGAACGTATCACATCTCCGATTTGAATCAGTGCCTAACCAAGAATAAGTGATGTTTTAGCTTTTATCTACACATATGTAATTATTAATTTGAATTAACTAACCACCTAAGTGTTTTCAAAATAAACTCACCTTAACAACCCTACTCCCTCACTTAGACAGCTATACATCACATCTTAACAATTACATAGACATTGATAAACTCTAGTTCATCAAAGCACAAGCCCTTTCATGCCCTTCCGACGGATCCGTACTTCAACTCCCTATAAGAGTACATTCGGTGTTTTAACTGAACGAATCAGAAGTTCAATCGAAGCTTGTTTATGTTTACTTAATGTTATTTGATCATGAAACAATGTTTAAAATTCAAAACATAGCTTAAAATATCATTATACAGAAATCTGGGGCAATGCGTGCGCATTCCCTATGAATGTATACGCATTCCTTATGCTGAAACATGCTGGAAACTTTCTGTACAAGCAATGCGTGCGCATTGTGCTCAATGCATACGCATTCCAAGACCAGAACCTAAGCTGAAACTCTCTGTTTGATTGATGCATGCGCATTCTTATGAATGCGTACGCATTCCTCAACCAGTAAGCATCATGTACTACTCTGGACCAGCAATGCGTGCGCATTGCTCTGAATGCGTACGCATTCAGCGTCCAGAAGCTAAACCTGCAATCCTGTAACAGGGATGCGTACGCATTGCTGGGCAATGCGTACGCATCCTATGCAGAAAAACCCTAAAACTCTGATTTTTCATCTCTTAATATTCTCTACTCGATTCCAAACATATTGTACATGAAAGATAGCAGAAAAATAGTAGAAAAACATAACTTTCACAGATCCTAACTTCCCTTAATCCATAATCAACATCTAAGCTTAAAACTTGATACACAACGCATCGAAACATGATCTAATCTACTCTAAACCACAATTAGATTGTAGGAAGAGCTTCTTACCTTTTAGCAAGCTAATTCCCAGTCCAAGAACTCAGAAAAACAACAGCTAAGATCTTTTCTGTAGAAAAACATGTGATATATCCAAACTTAGATTAGATTCGATCACACGCTTCTAAACGAATAAAACTATGAATTGATGAGTTTGAATCCATCAAACTCAAAGAAGAACAGAATTAGGGCTTACACATACCTTGACAAATCTCCAACTTTCTAATTTCAAAACATTGCTCTCTTCACAACGATTCCGGCGCTCTACTCTGATCTGAAAACCATTAAGAATTGACTTAGCGATCGATGAAGGTCTCTTATCCCTAATCTTGCTCTCACACACGCAGAAGACAAGTTTGGGGGTGAAAATCTGATTAAAAGATTAAGGGGCTGATTAGGTTTACGTTTTTCCTTAAATAAGAAAATATCACAATTACCTAATTTAAATGATTTTCCCTAATCACCCTTTTCTAAAATCAGATTTCCTTCCTTAATATATACATATATATCTCGAAAATATATATATAAATATCAAAATAGTTAAACTCCGAATAAAAGGAACCGAACCCAATATTTCGTTTTCGCAAAATGACACGTCTGTCCTTTCCCGAAAATTGGGTTATTACATTCTTCCCCCTTTAAAGGAGTTTCGTCCTCGAAACTAGAACATACCTGGTAATTCCATAAAATCTGGGAACTCGCTGATCATATCGTCCTCAACTTCCCATGTGGCTTCATCCGGTGAATGATTGCTCCATTGCACCAGAACCAAAGGAATCAACCGTCTCTTAATCATCTTTTCTTTCCGGTCCAAAATTCGGTTTCTCATCATAAGCTAGATTATCTTGAAGAACTCCCGTATCAACTGTGGTTTCAACGTCTGTCTTGGTCAAACACTTCTTCAACATCGAACATGGAACACGTTATGGACTCTTGACATCGATTCCGGTAGCTTAAGCTTATAAGCCAACGGTCCAACTCTTTCCAAAATCTCAAACGGTCCTACATACCTCGGACTTAACTTTTCTTTTTGTCCAAAACGTTTAACTCCTTTCATTGGTGAGGCTCGTAGGTAAACTCTTTCACCAACTTCAAACTCGAGAGGCCTTCTTCTAACATCTGCCCAACTCTTCTGTCTATCTTGAGCTGCCTTCAGATTCTTCTTAACCAACTGAACTCTTTCCTTAGCTTGTTCAACCAATTCCGGCCCGGTGACTTGTCTTTCCCCGACTTCATCCCAAAACAACGTTGTTCTACATCTTCTTCCATACAAAGCTTCAAACGGTGGCATGCCTATGCTTGCATGATAACTGTTGTTGTAGGCAAACTCCGCTACAGGTAGGTAATCATCCCATGATCCGCCTATTTCCAAAACACAAGCTCTCAACATATCTTCAAGTGTTTGGATAGTCCTCTCAGATTGTCCATCTGCCTGAGGATGAAAAGTCGTACTCAAATCCAACTTGGTTCCAAAAGCTACTTGTAAACTTTTCCAAAATCGACTGACGAATCTCGGGTCACGATCCGAAACTATCGAGATAGGTACTCCGTGTAACTTCACTATATTATCCAAGTATAGTGTCGTCATTTCTTCAAAGGCATATCAACCTTATACGGCAAGAAATGAGCAGATTTGGTCAATCTATCCACAATCACCCAAATCGCATCATGTTCGCCCTTTTTCTTAGGTAAACCGGTGATGAAATCCAACAATATCCTTAAGTGTTCTTCATGTTCCTTCTCATCCTTTGAGAATACTAGGATGTCATCTATGAACACTATCACAAACTTGTCCAAGTATGGCATGAAGACACGCTGCATTAAATCCATGAATGCAGATGGAGCATTAGTGAGCCCAAAAGGAATGACCAAGAACTCATAATGTCCATACCTCGTACTGAAAGCTGTCTTCGGTATATCTGTTACTTTGATCTTCAACTGATGATAACCAGACCTAAGATCAATCTTAGAAAACACTCTCTTGCCTTGCAACTGATTAAACAAATCATCAATCCTTGGTAAGGGATACTTATTCTTGATGGTGAGATTATTCAACGCTCTGTAGTCTATACACATCCTCATGCTACCATCTTTCTTCTTAACAAACAACACTGGGCTCCCCAAGGCGAAGTACTAGGCTGAATTATATTCCTTTCAAACATATCCTTAAGTTGAGCCTTCAACTCCTTCAATTCAGCCGGCGCCATTCTATAGGGTGCCTTAGCAACTGGTGCCGCTCCGGGTACCAACTTGATCTCAAACTCTATTTCTCTATCTGGCATGTTTCCTAGTAACTCCTCTGGAAACACATCGAGGTACTCTCTTACCACAGGGGTTTCCTCTAACTTAGGCTTCACTTGTTCCATAGCCACTGCATACAACAAGTAGCCTTCACATCCTTTCTGACAAGCTCTTATAGCCTTAACTGCTGAAATTATAGGGTGACGCTTCTTACTTGGCTTGTAAACATTACCTTGATAAGTCTTATCTAATTTCCTGGGTATCTTAAAGGTCACTCTCTTTCTCTACAATCCAAGTGAACATAATTCCCGGATAGCCAATCTATTCCAAGAATCACATCGAAGTCTGAAAAGTCCAAAACTGTAAAGTCACTTTTGCATCGATACGTTCCCACTCGCACATCCACTTAAGGTATCAACTTGGCTACCTTAGTCACTTTTCCTAATGGTGTTGTTATTTCCAAAGTGTTTCTTAAAGTTTCCATTGGTAAGTTAAGCTTCTTAGCTATCTTAGACGACACAAAGGTGTTAGACGCTCCCGTATCAAACAATGCCGTAACTACTAGGTTGTCTAACATTATTGTACCTATGATGTAAATTCATTTATTTAAATACTACTACAACATGATTTAAATCGTGCTATAAAGTACTCTAATAAATCAAAATAAACAATAAAGGTACCTGAAATAACATTATCATCTGGTTCAGCCATCTCAGCATCCACTGTAAACACTCGAACTGGGCAACTCGGGCCGCCTTTTCCACTTCCTTTCTTCTGATTACTCGAGCTCCCTTTTGTTGGACACATCTTAGCAAAATGTCCTAGATCTCCACAGTAGTAGCAGCCGCCTGTACTAGCCTTACACTCACCTGGGTGATCCTGTTGCATTTAGGGCAAAGCGGTGCTCCGGTTGGAGGTTTACCTGCTGTAGGGGTTGTTGTCCTCTTAGCATTCTGCTGCAGTGCTCCTCGGTTATAGCCTTGACATGCCCCAAAACTTCTTGTATTCTCGATAACCACGGTAGCCTTTTTCTTGAAGGTCTCAACCTCCAAGGCTTTGTTCAGAAGCTTAGCCATGTTCCTTGCCGTGAAGCCTACCATACCCGACTGTATCTCATACGATAACCCTTCCTTGTGTAGAGCCATCTTTCTCTCTTCATCCTTCATAAGCTCATGATAAAACCTTCCCAACTCATTAAACTTGTTGGTATACTGAGATACCGTCAGCTGTGTGCCCTGCTTAAGTTTTAAGAACTGACTAGCCTTGTCTGCTTGCACTGTCGCCGGGAAGTAGGGCTGAGCAGGAAAACCGAGAAACCGAAAACCAAACCGATCCAAACCGATCCAAAACAATTTGACCCAAACCGATACAAACCGAATTTTTCGGTTTGGTTTCAAACCGAACCGAAATGTATTGGTTTGGTTTCGGTTTTTTTTATTTTAAACCAATCCAAACCGAACCCGAACCGATTATATATATATATATATATATATATACATATATATATACATATATATATACATATATATATATATATACATATATATATATATATATATCATATATTATATATATATATATATATATATATATTATATTAAATTTTAAACCAATCCAAACCGATCTTATTTTTTGGGTTTTATGATATATGCAAACCGAACCGAACCCCAAACCGAACAACCATTTAATAGATAAACTGGTTCAAACCGAACCCAAACCGAACCCAAACCGAAATTGGTTCAAACCGAACCATTGGTTTTCCAAGTGATTCGGTTCGGTTTGGGGGATGAAATTCCTGACCCAAACCGACCAGCTATAGGCAAAAACCGAACCGAACCGACCCAATCCGGACCAAGCTCAGCCCTACCGGGAAGTACTCATTGAAAAACATAGCCTTAAAGCTTTCCCAGTCTGTCACCTTCCCGTTGCTACTCTCTATAGCATCAATCCATGATTCAGCCGTACCCAAAAGGAAACTAACCGCCAACTGAGCCATCTCAGATTCAGGAACATGTAAATTCCTGCAAGCTTTCTCGAAACTCCTTAACCATTCTTCGGCCTTCGAATGTTCCACATTCCCAAAGAAGTCTTGAACTTTGTTCTTTCTTAGCCTCGTGTACCAATCCACTGGTGGTGCTTGCTCAAAAACTGGTCTCACTGGTGGATCTGGTTGATGTCCAAAAGGTATTTCTTGTTGGTGAGGCTATTGCTGGTATGGTGGTGGTTGATAGAAACCATAGGGTGGGTATCATATGCCTTGTTGATGGTCAAAACGGGGTGAATGGGGTATAGTAGGTCGAGGAGTTTGACCTATTGGCGGTGGGTAAAAGTTCTGATGTTGCTGATGGTGGAAAACTGGTGGAGAAGGGTGACTTACCGGTGGAGGATAAACACTGACTGGTGGAGGGTATATGCTGGTTGCTGGGGGTACATAAACTGGTGGAATGTCTCATATTACGGTGACACGGATGGGGTCTTCCCCGGGTTCTCTATAAATGAAGTTGTACCTTGGTCTAGGTCATGGTGACTGACTCCGCTGAGATCGTGGTGTAGGGATTACGGTCTGAGGGGGTGGACTGAAGCTCGGGTGAGGTGATGGATTCTGCCTCACGAAACCGCCTCCTACGACTGGTGTTGGACTCTCTCGTCGTACTCCTGATGCTTCTGTACCTGCTCCAGTTCTAGTGATCACCATCCTGATGATCAAAGAAAACCAGAACGTTACTACGAGATCTAAAGGAAACTTAAAAGAAAGGAAACAAAAAGACGCTTCTCTCTGATACCAACTGTAACGCCCCGTTCCCGGACACCAAGTCCTTATCCGGAAAAAGGCACGTTCGGCACGCATAATATTAGATAAATCTAATATCACACGTAAGCCTCTACTACGTCGTATCAAACAAAAGCAGACGGAAGCAAAGACTCGGGTAATTTGTTTCCTCAAATAACCAAGAATAGAAACTTAATAACTAAAGAAGGAAATGTAACATTTATTACATTGGAAGAGAAACCAACGAAATCCAAAACGTACGAATCCTCAAATTAAAAGTAAACTACAAGGTTCCAATGATAAATCAAGTCTATGAGACAAATGTAAATAAATAATCAAGGTCTTCAAGTCCGGCATCCTCAAACGTAGTTATCAAAGTCCTCCTCGTACTCCGAGTTTACCTGTTCGTCTTCTCTCCCCCAAACACATCAATAAACATGCATTTGAGGTAAATATAATGTACAAAGTAAGAAGTAGAAGCTACAATTTAATAAGGTTATTATTAAAAGATTATCTTGGTAAGACCGACTCAATCTAGGGTTCACTTCATGCCCATCGACACGTCATGACTATACGTTTCTAACTTAGCTTATCTTTGTTACATCATTACTCAAGGACACAATGCATGGTGAAAATTCCACCACGAGATATACTTGCCAACTACGGTGATTAGCACCGGTAAGCATATACGTTCGATGGATTTCCACCACTACCCTTCAGCCTTTTGAGCCAGTAGCGTTGTCCACCTTTTATGAACGTATCACATCGCCGATTTGAATCAGTGCCTAACCAAGAATTAGTGATGTTTTAGCTTTTATCTACACATATGTAATTATTAATGTGAATTAACTAACCACCTAATTGTTTTCAAAATAAACTCACCTTAACAACCCTACTCCCTCACTTAGACAGCTAGACATCACATCTTAACAATTACACAGACATTGATGAACTCTAGTTCATCAAAGCACAAGCCCTTTCATGGCCTTCCGACGGATCCGGACTTCAACTCCCTTTAAGAGTACATTCGATGTTTTAACTGAACGAATCAGAAGTTCAATCGAAGCTTGTTTATGTTTACTTAATGTTATTTGATCATGAAACAATGTTTAAAATTCAAAACATAGCTTAAAATATCATTATACAGAAATCTAGGGCAATGCGTGCGCATTCCCTATGAATGCGTACGCATTCCTTATGCTGAAACCTGCTGGAAACTTTCTGTTCAAGCAATGCGTGCACATTGTGTTCAATGCGTACGCATTCCAAGACCAGAACCTAAGCTGAAACTCTCTGTTTGATCGATGCGTGCGCATTCTTATGAATGCGTACGCATTCCTCAACCAGTAAGCATCATGTACTACTCTGGACCAGCAATGCGTGTGTATTGCTCTGAATGCGTGTGCATTGCTCTGAATGCGTACGCATCAGCGTCCAGAAGCTAAACCTGCAATCCTGCAACAGGGATGCGTGCGCATTGTTGGGCAATACGTACGCATCCTACGCAGAAAAACCCTAAAACTCTAATTTTTCATCTCTTAGCAATCTCTACTCGATTCCAAACATATTGTACATGAAAGATAGCAGAAAAACAGTAGAAAAACATAACTTTCAACATCTAACTTTCAAAAACATAACTTTCAACATCTAACTTTCAACATCCCTGATCAACATCTAAGCTTAAAACTTGATACAAAATGCATCGAAACATGATCTAATCTACTCTAAACCACAATTAGATTGTAGGAAGATCTTTTTACCTTTTAGCAAGCTAATTCCCAGTCCAAGAACTCATAAAAACAGCAGCTAAAACCGATCTTTTCTGCCGAAAAACATGTGATATATCCAAACTTAGATTAGATTCGATCACACGCTTCTAAACAAATAAAACTATGAATTGATGAGTTTGAATCCATCAAACTCGAAGAAGAACAGAATTAGGGCTTACACATACCTTGACAAATCTCCAACTTTCTGATTTCAAAACGTTGCTCTCTTCACAACGATTCTGGCGCTCTACTCTGATCTGAAAACCGTTAAGAATTGACTTAGCAATCGATGAAGGTCTCTTAGCCCTAATCTTGCTCTCACACACGCAGAAGACAAGTTTGGGGGGTGAAAAATCTGATTAAAAGATTAAGGGGCTGATTAGGTTAGTTTTTCCTTAAATAGGAAAATTCCACAATTACCTAATTTAAATGATTTTCCTTAATCACCCTTTTCTAAAATCAGATTTCCTTCCTTAATATATACATACATATCTCGAAAATATATATATAAATATCAAAATAATTAAACTCCGAATAAAATGAACCGAACCCAATATTTCGTTTTCGCAAAATAACACGTCTGCCCTTTTCCCGAAAATCGGAATATTACAGTTGTAACACATCATCTTTGAGTTTTTATAATATATATCCTTCTTCCCAAAAGTAAAAAAGTTAATACAAATGTCAAACTCTCTTTGGAAGCTTTCTATTATTTCTAAGAAAAATAATTTATTGGCAATTGTGATACAAAAAAAACTTGACATCATTTCCTATTTATAATAGCAATGGCGCCTCATGTAGCTCTCAAATCCCTAGAGAGAAGCTTTCGAATCGGTCTAGGGATTAAGAAAACATTTTTCCAATAAAATAAGGGATTAAGAAAGTAAATTTTTTTAATTGATTTATCATTTTTATATATATCTTGTATCACACACACCCACACACACCTACACACACCCCCCACACACCCCCACCCACACTCACACCAACTCACCCCCCACACACTGTGGATATTTAATTAATTTAGATAATTAATATATTTTATTATTTATTCACAATAAATAAATACTATCATATTAATTTATCATTATAACATTTTATAATCAGGATAAATATATCATTATAATCACAGTTTAATTCTGACTAGATGTTCATATGTGTGTGACCCGATAGGCTTCCGGGCGTAAGTGCAAAGTATATTTACCAAAATACCCCACACACTAAACGATCATGATTTAGCGTCTAGCAAGACGCCATGACCCTTAATCATCGGAATTGTCAAGTGTATTGACTCCAACTTTTCATGTGAAACGATTACCGTATAAATAAAATCATATTGCATATAATATCCATACAGTCGTAGCTCGAGTGTCAAAACATTAACGACCGTATCTTATAATCCTGATATCTCACTTTCTCGAAGTAACACATTACTTCTGTCTTCCAAAGACTTTCGAGAATACGACATTCTTTATAAGAATACCCTTTCAGATATTTATTCATATGATTAATTGTAGATCTACTTTTCCTGAAGAAAATAAAAGTTCGCTGCTGAAAAAGAAACAAAATATGGAGTCTGTGTGTTGAAATTCGACCTAGGGTGCTTGTTATAGGTCAAAAACTGACGTAGAATAGGTCTAAAAACCGAAATATCGCGTTAGAAAACTGGGTCGGGCGTTCGCCTATTGAACCAGGTGTCCGCCCCTTGTACTGAAGTCGCCCACTTTGTCGCCCGTCGGCGGGCGTACGCCTGCTGGCCTGCTCAACGCGTCCCTCTTTTGCATCAGTCCACCAGGCGTACGCCCGGGTCACTCCCGGCTTACGCCCCGTTGCTGTCGGCCCGCCTTTATGCTTCTCCATGGTGGGTGTGCGCGTGGCCTTTGGCCCCGAACATCATTTGCATGCCATTTTCGCTCCCGAACTCCGTTTTGGTCGATTTTCGTCACGTTGCGCTCCACGTCACGCCCTCTATCACACTATACATGTAACAAAAATAAACCACCTACCCAAGCATGAAAAATGCCGATAAAACGCACACAACTCACCCAAAGATGTAGATATTTTCGGACGTAAACGTCTTTCATCTCGTGATTCGAACTATGGTGAAAAGTGCATATAAAAACCACTAAACTACCCCGAAACCACATTAATTAAGTCACAATTAGGAGCAAAATCATATGTAAAATAATTGCTAAGTTGACTCTCATCAACTGTGGAAATATTGAAGATTGTTCTCCCCGCTTCTCATATGTATCTTTCTCTTTTGTGAAGAAAACGGGAAATATCTTAGCCCATTTACTAGTTAAACATAGAATAGTTGTTCACTCTTTTCTTGAACGGGATATCTCTCCCTTTATCTTGTGCTTTTGAAAGTCCTTGATAAAAAAATTTAAAAGTTAAATAGAAACGAAGAAAGAAGACGAGTAATAAAATAAAAAATACATTAAATGTTTTATTGAAATTCTTTTTGTAGAAGATATTTTTACTAAATAGAAATTCTTGTTTTAATAAATTACCTTACATTATTGTGCTTCTTTATTGGAAAAAAAAAATGGACTGGATTTCGAAGATGTTGATATTCTAAAAGAAGGTATATACTCCCTCCGTTCCACGGTAATTGATGCAATTGTCAAAAATACGCAGATTAAGAAAGTAATTAATTGTTTTGACTTAAATTAGATAAAGACTAGAATACCTTTATGGAAAATGGAAGTAAATAATATGGAGAATTAGGATAATGACAGCTTTTGGAATATTTTTGAGTGACAGGACAGCCCAATATTTTTTATGGAGAGAAAGACAACTCTCATAATTTTTATAGGCTAAAGGACAAAACCAAAATATATATATATATATATATATATATATATATATATATATATATATATATATATATATATATATATATATATATAAATATATATATATATATATATATATATAAATAATAAATAAATAAGCCGCGCTGGAAGCCTGGAACGCTCCAGTTTTTGTTTTTTTTTTTTTTCTCTTTCCTCTCCGATTTTCAAATACTTATATCTCTTTATCTAGATCTCCAAACTTAATAAAAAATTCACTGAATTTTTTATTTTTTTTATGCTCTACGTTTTGAGACTTGGTTCAATACAATTACATCGTTTTTCGTGAGATTCACTGTCAAAATTCACTCAGTGAATCTCCCCAGTGAATTCCGAAAATCAGTGAATATCGACAGTGAATTTCGACAGCAGATTTTCTGAAATCACGTCAGAATATGTTAAATGTGGTCGCAAAATAAAGAGAATGAAAAAATAAAAAATTTGATAAAGAATTTTCAAATTTGGAATTCTAGATTGAGAGATATGACTGTTTAAAAAAATGGATGAGTGAGAAAATGTGTTTGGTTTATTTTTATTTTTTTGGAAAAAAAAATACACTGAGTATTAAAAAATAAAAATAAAAATAGTTTTGTCTTTTATGCAAAAGTTTTAAAAAATTGTCATTCTCCTTAATTGATGAAATGTTTATATTATTCTCTCCCATTTCTCCTAAATAATATTGGTACATTTAAGATAATGTATGAAAAAATAAAAAGATGGTAAAATAAAAAAAAAATAAAAAAAATGTGCATTAATTTTGGCACTGGAAGATGTTATGTATCGGTTATTTGAAACATTTTTTCTTAGAACGGTCCCAATTATTTTGGGAGAGAGAGAGAGTATTAATTAACAAATAAAATTGTTTAGAAAAAATATTTTTAAAAAAGGTACGGAATCAAGCATATCATTCAGCCGGCCCTATTTAATAGACCAAAAAGCTCGGAATTAATCGGCATAATATTTCATACAGCACTCTCAGCCGGTCTCCTCCTCCCTACGAATTCAATCGCTAGCAGTAGAAAGATGGTACAAGTCTTTGAATTTAAAGAACCCGATTATTCGATGCTGGACCAGGAGGACGGCGAGGACAATGGCAACATTGAGTTGCCGGCGGTGAAGTCTATCAACAGGTTTCGTCGCCGCCGACGAGGAGATTCTGGAAGATGTTCCAAAATCTATTTTCCCTCAGCTAAAAGACGACGCAAAATTACTTCTACAATCGACAACGACTTACCGGAGGACATGGTATATGAAATATTTCTTAGACTGCCGGTGAAGTCTTTAATCCGGTTTTGTTGTGTATCCAAAAGTGTGTGTGGAATGATTGATAGCCCAACTTTCGTCAAAAACCGTAATCATCAATGTGAGGAAGGAACAGGCTCCGTCTCCGAATCCGATTATGCCATCATCATCGGTCTAGGTGGTGACTTGTGGTCCATCCAATTTTCAGATGATCTGAAACGCGCTAATTCAATAAAGTTGGATCCTTCTCCATATCCAGGCATGAAATTACTTGGTTGCTGCAATGGAATTTTTCTGTTTCAGGAGGAGACGATGGATACGGATACCAATAATCCTCTAGCTTGCACGGACGCGGACACGGATACGTGCAATCTAAAGGATTATTGGTATCTTTTATTATGGAACCCATCTAATGGCACATCCAAAAAGGTTGAATGCCCTAAAACCCTACTACCACCTTCTAAAACCCTCATGGTCAGTACCATTCCTATCTCGTTCGGTTATGACTATGTTAACGATGATTACAAAATCATCTGTTCAAAAATCACCCAATACTACACAAATGCTGCTAAAAGTTTGCAAGTTTACAGCTTCAGAAAAGATTCATGGACAAGATTCGATGGAAAATTTCCTCCGGGTTATCCCACTCGCTCTATAGTGCGTCCGGTTATGTATTCCTCCTCCACTCCACCGCCTGGAATTTGTGTTAGTAGTGCTATGCACTGGTTGTGGAAGAATCCTACCGACTCATCTCGGTTTGTTGCTGCATTTGACCTTGTGACAGAATCCTTCCGATCACTACCTTTACCTGAAAAGCCTACAAGACTTAGAATGAAACCAATTGATTTAACAGACTTCGAGGGTCGTTTATGTGTAACTTTTTGGCCATTGGATGATGTTACACCTACGGTCTGGGTGATGGAAAACTATGGGATTGAAAGATCTTGGACTCCGTTATACACTTATAGTGGTAAGCGCAAACGTAGCCGTAGCCACGTTAAGTTGCCATTTTCTTATTTTCCAAACAAGGAAAGGCGATTGCTTTGCAACAAAGTAGGGTTGACTTGGTGGAATCCAGTCAAGCACTCCTTTAGGAAAATTGATGTTGAGATGCACCGACATGGCTACTTCCACTATAAGTATTTCAGCTATATAAGGAACCTCGTCAGACTTGATAAAAAGCTTATTTAACGGGTTTCTTTTAGAGTACAACATAAGTCATAGTGCAAAAAGATATTATTTGCTAGAATGTATTCCTTTTTTTTTCTTTTTCTTTTTCTGTGATTTCTTAACCTCAAGTTAATGGGCTTTGTGTTCATGTTATTTGTGTTGGTACAAAAGAAGACTATTTTGTTATGGAAAATTAGGGATAAGGACACAATCTGAAATATTTTTAAGTAACGACAACTACATATTTTTTATAGGGAGAAGGACAACCGCATAATTTTTATAGCGAGAAGGACAAACAGGTGAATCCCGAAAATCGGTGAATCTCCCTAAATGAATCAAATCGGTGAATTTCGACAGTGAATCCCGAAAATTAGTGAATTTCGACGATGAATTTTGAAAATTAGTGAATTTCGTCAGTGAATTTAAACAGTGAATTTCGAACACAAGTGAATTTCGACAGTGAATAAATAGTTTGTCCTTTATGCAAAAGTTTCAAAAAACTGTCCTTCTACTCAATTGATGAAATATTTTTGTCCTTCTCCCTCATTTCCCCATTTTGTTATGCTGGAATTATTATTATTTTTGGGGGTGAAATTTCTTCAGTGGTGTTCAATTTTGTTGTGTTAATCAAATTTCGTAATGCATTGGTCCCAAAACTTGAGTTTTTTTTTTTTTTTTTTTAATCGGATCGCTCGGTCATGCTTCAAAATAACACACTCAAAACAAGAAGTCTTTCAAATTAATATTATAACCAAAATAGATTGCGAGAAGTAATACCATAACTCAGGACTAAAAGTACCTAGTCCACAAAGTACTTGTAACATAAAAATCATTATCAATTGTTCCCATTATGAAATCGTCTCGTCAAGTTACTATTAGAAGGTGGGGTGAGCCTCATTCTACATGTCAGCTGCAAACGTAGAAATACATACTCAACCTTTTGTTTTGTAAAGTAGCGAAAAAATTCGATTAAGATAAGAAATATACAAACCATTCAATATATACAAGGAGCCAAGAAAATACAGCAAAAATGGCTCAAGAATCAAATCAAAGATACAAAAAAAAGGTGCACATATATACAATACACATCCTCTTTTTCTTAAGCTAGAACAATCTGTACCTGATCACCTCCCACCTCCTCAAAAAGTGAGTTTTAGTTTGAGAAAGCACCACCCAAACTACATGATTTTGACAACTTTTACCAACCTCTCTAAAGCTTTGCACATACCTCCTGGCAATAGAGGCCAAGACATCAGTATCAGTATCAGTATCAGTATCAGTCACTCAATCTCCTCTTATTTGCATCGGAACATACACAAGTGCCCAAGTGGGTGCAAGATGCCAAGTTATACACCTCACAAATCCATATCAAATATTTGTTATATGCTTTGACTAAGTTCCCTTAAACATTTCCCCTCCAATATATATAACATCTTTAGAGCAGCAACGCTTCTTCTAGCCCAATAGCGTAAAGGTGTGTCCCGTACGCAACAATAACTTAAGTTTGATAGAAGAAAAACCAAATGAGTATGAAGTCTCACACCATAATCAATGGTGTACAAATGTGTTGTGTGACTTCGTCGTGGAACTAACTCCAATAATAATATTCCAAAACTCCTCCGGCTTAAGTAGATTGGACATACAAACGAACTGCTTTTTTAAGGCTTAAGTAGATTGGACATACAAACGAACTGCTTTTTTAAGTAAATATTCCTGTTCAAGAAATGAAAAAAGAACTTACATAGAGAAGGCATTACCACCAACTTTTGGTAATTCGACTTTGAGGGCATCAATCACAAGCAGACACCAGACTTGCATCACAAAACTTCCCATGGCTAGCCTTCAGGCCACTAAATCACAACCATTCTGCTGTGCACATCATATAAAATGAATAATCTTACAAGGATGTAGTAGGGTCTCAATTATTATTATTTTCTATTTCTTTCGCATGAGTTTCAATAGTTAGGATCATTTTGAATGGAACAAAAGTCTACAAAATAAAAAATAAAAAGCACACCTCACTCACCTACTAGTTTCACATGCTCTATCCTCCGACCTTTCTACCGATAGAGGTTCAAGAGACCCCCAGGTTTTCCCAACCATCAATTTGACCTGCAAAGGAACTGTAGGAAAGTTGTGAGAAAATTGCTGTGTAACAAATTTAAGAATTCGCACTCTGTTATTTTTCAAAGAGTGACCAAAACAGCTTTGCAGAAAGCATAAATCAAGTAAAGCATGATAAGTATGAAGTTGTATGTAAAATGTTAAATGAAATTACATATATGCCGTACTATGTCCCAAAAGCAGTAATATCACAAGGGAGAAAAGTTTATCAAGGTACGTAAACAGAAGGGTTGCAAATAACGAGCATCATACTTCCTCACCTACAAGTGAAGCAGCACTTTCCATGCATGTTTGTAGCAGCAATGCAGCTTCCTTAACAAGTGTAGACTCAGCTTCCATGATTAATTCATCATGAACCTGAAAATCAGTTAAAGCAAAATAGGTAGGCACTTAACAGTTGGCATGATGTATATCATGTTTTACGAAAGAAACTTTAGCATCTCTCCCAAAAGCTTAGGATGTAAAGAAGTGTAATTTACATATGTATGTTCTGGAATGTCCCTCGTGTGTGAACTTGCCAACACATGGACAAGAGTGGACACATTTGTTTAAATGGACAGGAGTGGTAGAAGCTAAACCAAATTGCTACACATAGCATGGATCCCACACACTGAGATAAGGAATGCAATTGAAAATGGCACAGGGTAATTCATCTCGTCTGAATGCTAAGCAAGACTATGACATTAATGAAAGATAAGAGGAAGACAATGTTTTAATGAAGTTGTCGATGACAAAAACTTCTCCACTTTTTTCCCTCGGAAAAAAAAAATTTTGCCAATAATTTTCCACACTGTATCAGAGCGGGACATCATGCAATAAAACTTGTTTGCTGATATTGTCACCCTATTTGTGTTGTCTACATGTTCGGTCAGTTTATTTGCTTTTGTGCCTTATATTGTCCCAGACCCTTGACATACTTTTGTGCCTTATATTGTCCCAGACCCTTGACATGCTTCTGTGCCCTACATTGGTCAGACACCTTGGCTCATGCACACACGTAAGGGCATGTGTTGAAGTGCTTAAATGTCTTATTAGTCACTTTTCCAACTCAAACTTTAGGTAAAAATGGTAATTCACCAGATAAAATACAAAATACATTAGAATGAAAATTAGAATTGTGTGTTTATTCGTATAGAAAAAGCTGAAGAAAACGCGTTGGAGATGGTGTGCCCGCATGCAGGGGCAGTGCCACCCTTTGTGGGTGCAGGGCGGCCGACCCCCTATGAAAATATTTATGATGATAAATAGTAAAGAATTTATTTTTTATAAACACAAATATATGTGAAATTAACCCACCAAATTTTATGTATTGACCCATTGTTTTTATGTTTTGACCCATAATTAGTTGTATAAAATTGAATATACATATATGACAAAATTTTAACCCCAATGTTAAAAATCTTTTCTCCACCCCTGCCCCTGCATGTACACAGGGGCGGCGCCATGTACAATGAAATGGGTCACCCGACCCGCTAAAAAAATATTACAATGGAAATTTTTTTTTATATACGCATTTTATATGTGTACCGACCCCCTTATTTTTGTATATTGATCCCTATTGACCCGTATTGAACTATCATATGTAATATTACGCTTAGTAACTGTAAAATATGACAAATTTCTGACCCGTATCAGTAATTTCCTGGAGCCGCCCCTGCATGTACATACACTGTTTGCATGCATATGTTAGCTGTGACATGATCTCTATGATGGAAAAGAGAGACAAAAAGAGGTGTGGAAACTGAAAATGTTCACAACAAAGAATAGGGTCATCAACCTTTCTTGGTGTTACTGGGAAGGAAATTGCATTAATGAATTCAAGGATGACGTCAGATCTACATAGTAGAAATAGGGGTAGCTAGTGCAGTTTTTGGGCTTAAAAACTATTTCAGTTACATAATCGGCTGCCAATTATTGCAGTACTACTTTCACCAGCCTTTTTTTTTCTGACAACCTTTACCAACAGGCAGGAAAGGAATGTTATGATGTAGCCATTGCATAAGATAGCATGACATGAAAAGGATAGATGTATATCCGTTCTTTAATACAAGGACTAATAAGGTCACAGTTAGGGCTTCATTTTGAAGAGCGCTAATTGATTGTTGCCAGAAATAAAGTTGACAGCTATAAATACCTGTAAAAGAATTCGGCAGCGCCCCACAAGCATGTTAAATTTTTCTGCCAATGGAGACATTGCCTCACATTTATCAGCACCTTCAACTATCACAGAGTGAATATTAATCATTGCAATCTTGATGATGTCAGCAGCTGATCCCTGGAAAAAGAAGTAAAAAAATAAATGATAAGCTCTAAAACCACTAGTCATGGGACCAAAAGCTCTGGAAAATTTAGCCAACCATCAATCAAGCTCTTAGGAGAAAGATTATGAACCTGGCATATAGAATTTACTGCTTGCCTCTGAGCTTTACATTTTTCCTTACTGTTTCCAAACTTTATTTTTGCCAAGAAGCGCTTTCTTCCCTTAAGTGTCTTCACATAGCTGTAAAAAAGGAGCCATAG
Organism: Gentiana straminea; assembly: GCA_036785695.1. Lineage (NCBI taxonomy): Eukaryota > Viridiplantae > Streptophyta > Magnoliopsida > Gentianales > Gentianaceae > Gentiana > Gentiana straminea. The sequence continues at coordinate 15,022,702 of JAVUPR010000398.1, read as the reverse complement.
AAGCTCGGTTAAAAGTTGACACAAGCATCACAAAACAGCCAGAGTAGAGCAAATACCAACATTAATTATACCTGGGGTTATTCGTTGTTACCCTACTTCAGAGCAAAACATTAAAAGACTGTTGAAGTATATAAATGTTGATTATCTACCTCCCCACCAGCTTAAGCTTTTGGGAGAGATGGTAACTCAACACACACAAAGCATCGAAATCAAACGAATATAAAGAAGCTTTGAGAAGATAAAAGGACATGACAGACTGCCATAAACACGAAGCAGAATTGAGAAGTTACAATGGCCGTGACAAACTGCGACTACTCAAAAGTTTAGAACATTATCCCACTAATTAAAATGAAATAATTTAATCGCTTATATAAACTGTTTGAATTTTCACTAACTATTAGTTTGTTACCCCTAGGTTTTTATTGTGAATCTTCATTGTTGGAATAAATCGTTGTAAATATCTTCCTAGGCTGTTGTATGAAGTGTCTTGTTGGTTGTTAAGTATTGTCTGATGATTGTAAGTTGGGTTCAATGTTTTCTTTTATATATGTCTATCCGTTGCTCCCATTTCAAACATGGAAATAAGAAAACTCTATAATTCTAACTCTAATTCCTACATAAACCAAAAGAACTTTAATAAACATATAAATTGAAATTTCAATAGAAATCTAAACAGTTGATAATCAGCAAGAAGGAATACACCCTCCGTCCCAAATTATAAGTCCTTCTAGCTATAACGCGCAGCTTAAGAAAGATAATAATTGAATCATTTTGTAGTATTCTAGGACAAAAGTACCCATCATCAATAAATGAGTTTTATACATTGGAATACCAAAAGGCAGCATATTAATGCATTGATTTAGGGTAGATATTAGGGTGGAATAGGAAAAAAACGTATTACATTTTGTATTGACTTATATTATGGGACACTCCAAAAAAGCTGTAAGGACAATTACGGGACGGAGGAAGTGCTATTATAATTAAAGCAACTGACCCTTTCTCAAGACAGTTTGAAACCACTTGCTGAAGCCAGGAAGCAACACCGGGGAAAGATCTCTTAAAACTATTGATTCTTTCTGCAGCTTCTTCCTTGCTGCAGTCCAACTGTTCTGATAGAGCAGTAGCTCCCATTCCGTAAAGAATTCCATATATTAACCTCTTAGTATGGTCTCGCTCTTGCACACTAATGCTGGACTCAGTTTTTCCTGTCCATTTTGCTGCAATCATGGTAAAAACATCACCATGAGGTTTACTGAGAAGCTCAATCAACGAACTATCTCCAGAGAAATGGGCCATTAGTCGGAGCTCTATCTGAGAATAATCTGCTGTTACCAGTATCATGTTATCCTGCAAAAATGGTAAAGAACATAGCAAATAATTATCCTCTTACAAACACGCAACGAAATAAGCATTTCAACTATTGTTAAACTTCATTACCTGAGTGGGTAAAAAGAAATCACGGGCATTTACTTTGTAGGAATCAGCAACTAGGTCATCGTTGTTGCCAGACGTATTCATCTTAAATTCAACCAAATGCTCAACACACTGCAAAGCTTAATGTACTTCAATAATACTATGCAAGCAAATAAGTACTGAAGATTTACAGACAGACCATTCCAATGAAAAAACAGAACCTGAAGATTGGGTTCTTCCATAGAAAGTCTCCTGTAGCGGTTGAAGTTTGGAGCCAACGGCCATGAAGTGTATACCTTTGTGTTCTCATGGAAAGTTTGGAAAGTGAGCACATAGACCCCAGTGTACAATTTAACAGCTTTGCCAAAGTACGGTGCTCTTTTATTAAAGGTATTATCGGGTGCTCATTCCTGAACATACAGAGACCAAATTAGCACTAACATCCCACCACAAAACGAATGTAAGCAAATAAGAAATCGAATGTGAGCAAATAACAAATCTAAGGGAATCAGGCGAAAAGGAAAGGAAAAACAAGAAGAAAAAAACTCCAGAACATAGAACCAACAAGGGTGTCCTATACGCTGACTACACCCATTTGAAGGAAACTCGGTTGAGAAAGAGTGGGAAAATAAACTCCCTCCAAAGGAAGTGGATTGTTCTGTTTCAGGATAATATGCTCCATATGATCGTAAATCTGGACTCTGACTAAATATGACAGCATTTGCAGAGAGCAATTATAATACTGAATTCAGAAAGACCAAAAGGAACAATCACTTAAGGCGGGACTTGGTCGATGGATCAGTCACCAACCCATGATATCAACTTATTTAAACTACAAGATGTATAAATGTGAAAAAACTAAAAGACCATTGACATGTCACATCAAGAAAAAGAACTCATTGGGTAATACAAGGAAGGAATTAAAAAATGCACCTATGAAAAACTTGAAAATCTTCAAATGAAATACTTATTTAGTACTTTTTAATCCAAACTAAACGAACAACAAAAAGGCTCGTTTTACCTTAACAAATCTAAACTATGCTTGTCTGTGCTAGGGTGGTGTTTCCCTTTATTAAGTCCTTCGGGTACGGGAAGCTTCAAGTGTTCATACAGAACATTTGCAATATCAGCAGAATTGTACAATGAAAATGTCATGCCAGCTAATCTGTATGCTTCTCTCTCTAAGGATTTTAATTTCCTTGCCAAAAGATTCCGTGCATGAAGACACCCTTCTATATCGACACCAATCCCATGGTATTCCATATCTGCAAGAATGTGGACCTACAAAACAAGCAAGGGAGACACATTAGAAATGAGAAAGAGACAAACTGAATCCATGACACCTGTTCCTATAAAAAGTAAAGGTCTCAAAATGTAACTACAGAAATAGCACAATAAATGAAACAAATATCATCTAACGACTACAGGCTTGTAACTCATAAATGGAAGTAGGGGCTTCAATGAAGAAGGTACTGTGGATTAATGAAAGAGAAGAAAGAATCTTTATTCTCTGTTAATCACCATGGAAGTGGAGACATCAAAACCTTACCTGTACCCAATGTTCTAAAAATCGCCCTGGGCGGCCGCCTAGGCGCTCGCCTAGGCCCTAGGCGCACCCAGGGCGTCTCGCCTTGGCTCTGGGCGACTTCTGCTGGGCGACAGGGGTGCTGGGCGATTTTCTGGACGCTTCTGGGCCCCTCTAGGCGCTCCTAGGCCCTTCTAGGCGCTCTTAGGTCCTTCTAGGCAATTAGGGTTTCATGACTTTCATCTGGGCGAACATCTAAATTTTCCCAAGTGTTAGACAAGAAAGAGGCATAAAACCCTAAAACCCCCCTTAAAACCCTAAAACCCCCCGTAAAACCCTAAAACCCCCCGTAAAAACCCTAAAAACCCTAAAAACCCTAAAAGCGCCTGGGCGCCGCCTAGGCGCCCTGGGCCCTAGGCGCCCCTGTAGCGCATCGTCTTCGCCTAGCGATTTTTAGAACATTGCCTGTACCTTAAATCAGCAAAGGCAATATGGGAAGCAGTAAGAGACATGTTCTCAGATATAGAGAATGCCTCTCAAATCTACGAAGTTAAAACAAGGCTATGGGGCCTAAAACAGGGGGAGAGGTCTTTCACTTCATATTACAGTGACATTATTACCCTATGGCAAGAACTAGACATTTCCCAGGATGACAAGTGGGACTGCCCTTCAGATAGTGTGAGATTCCACAAGAGACAAGAGAATGAAAGGGTGTATTCATTCTTGGCAGGGCTGAATGCGGATTTGGATGAGGTTAGAGGCAGAATCTTAGGCAAAAGTCCCTTACCATCTCTCAAAGAAGCTTTTTCAGAAGTCAGGAGAGAGGAATCAAGGAGGAAAGTGATGCCTAAAATTGGGGGACAAATAGAGGTAGAAAGTCCTGCCATGGCTGCCAACAGAACAGAAGCAAATAAAAAGGTGGATAGGCTGAAACTGAAGTGTGACCATTGCAAAAAAACGGGACACACGAGGGATACTTGTCGGGGTATCCATGGCAAGCCGAATTGGAGGAATAAAGGGGGTGCACCGAGCGGGGAAGAGCCAACCAGGCTTCGGGCCGAATCAATGCCTCGGATCGGGGACTCTTCCACTCACTCAAGACCAACTGGAACAGATTAGTAAGATAATTGCCTCGATGAATTCCAATTCAACTTGCAATCTAGGCGAGTCGAGTAACCATTTTTCTTTAGCCCTATTAGGAACCGGTCATAAAACGAGTGGATAGTTGATTCTCGAGCAACGACCACATGACCGGCTCTCTCGATTTATTCAAAAATTATAAACCTTGTCCAGGAAATGAAAAAATCCGGTTAGGGCGATGGGTCCTTTTCTACAATCATTGGAAAAGGCTCCATCAATGTGACCAAAAACATCACTCTCACTAATGTCCTACATGTACCAAACTTGGCTCCGCAATCTAATGTCGGTTGGCAAACTAACCACCGACCTAAAATGTGAGGTCGTTTTTTCTAAGGGTGTGTGTTTATTTCAGGACACGGAATTGGGGGAGATGATTGGCAAGTGTAATCTCAGAGGAGGACTTTATGTGCTTTGGAGTCGAGAATGAATCACAGCAGGGAAACCTCTTGAAAGGGAGCTATCACACAGCTTGCAACACCAGTCAAAATCAGATTCTAGTCCTCCATAGGAGATTAGGCCACCCCAGTTTCAATTATATGAAAAAATTATTTCCTGAACTTTTTTTTAATAAAGATGTTAACTTTCAGTGTGAAATTTGTATTCTTGCAAAACAGCCTAGAGTGTCGTATCCTATCCAGTCTTACAGTCCATCCTCACCTTTCACTATGATCCATAGCGATGTGTGGGGACCATCTAGGATAAGCACAATAAATAAAAAACGGTGGTTTGTCTCGTTTATTGATGATCACACAAGACTCACATGGCTGTATTTGATGAAAGATAAATCTGAAGTAGAAGGTCTGTTTAAACAGTTCTTTGAAATGGTAAAGACACAGTTTCATACATCAGTACAGGTGTTAAGGACTGATAATGGAACCGAATATTTTAACCAATACTTAGACAAGTTTCTTATTGAGAAAGGTATAGTACACCAGAGTACTTGTGTCAGAACTCCACAACAAAATGGAGTAGTTGAAAGAAAGAATAGACACATTCTGGAGGTAGCTAGGGCACTCCTATTTACCTCAAATTGTCCAAAGACATATTGGGGAGATAGTGTGCTTACTTGCGCATATACCTAATCAATAGGTTACCATCTAAAGTACTTAATTTTCAAACACCTCTCAGTAAATTTCAGGAATTGTATCCTCAGTCCAAATTAATCACTAATATACCTTTAAAAACTTTTGGGTGCACAGCGTACACACATAACTATACACAAGGGAAATTAGACCCAAAATCAAAAAAATGTGTCTTTGTAGGGTATGCACCCACACAAAAAGGGTATAAATGTTTTGACACTCACACTGAAAAATACATAGTCACAATGGATGTTACTTTTATGGAAGACCGCATGTTTTTTGAAAAGGGTCAATTTCAGGGGGAGTCTGTAAGTGAGGATATAAGCAGGAATAGAGTCACCAGTGAATCCTATGAATTCCTAGTTTTTGATATACCTGAGTCTGATTTTGGCAAAGACAACTGTGTGGCAGATGAAAGGATCAATGTAACTGATTCTGAGCTCCAACAAGGGGATAGACCCTTTCAAGGGAAGACCTATGTGAGAAAATATCCTACAAAGGGACAGAAAGTCCTCCATGAGAACACTCAATTACCAGACCCTGATCCTAGTCCTGGTATAAACACACAACCAGAAGAACAGACAGATCACACAGAAAATCAGCCAGACTCAAAACTTCCAGAAACCACTCAGTCTAAACCTGACTCAGAAGACTTATTACCTATAGCCCTCAGAAAGCCAACCAGAACTTGCACCAAACACCCTATGTCCAGATATCTGTCCTATGCAAATTTATCACCTTCCTTCAAAGCCTTTCATCTACCACAATACCAAACAATGTCCAAGAGGCCCTGTTGGTTCCAGAGTGGAGAGAGGCAGTCCTTGAAGAAATGGAAGCATTGAGGAAGAATGAAACTTGGGAGGCTGTTCACCTACCAGATGGGAGGAAAACAGTAGGCTGCAAATGGGTCTTTGTCATTAAACACAAAGCAGATGGGAGCATAGAGAGACATAAGGCCAGACTGGTGGCAAAGGGGTACTCACAAACACAAGGGATTGATTATCTTTGAAACATTCTCACCGAGTTGCTAAGTTAAATACAATCCGAATTTTACTATCGTGGCAGTGAATCTGGATTGGCCTCTTATGCAGCTAGATGTGAAGAATGCTTTTCTTCATGGGGAACTAAAGGAGGAGGTATATATGGAAGCACCTCCAGGCTTCGGTAGGGAGTTTGGAAATAGGGTGTGCACACTAAAAAAATCTCTCTATGGACTCAAACAAAGTCCTAGAGCTTGGTTTGACAGATTCATGAAATATATGAAGAAAATAGGGTTCACACAGGGAAAGTCAGATCATACACTCTTCATCACGAAGACTGGACCAGGTAAAGTGATTGTGTTAATTGTTTATGTTGATGATATAATCTTGATCGGAAATGATGAAGGTGAGATGGCTGTAGAGTAAAAGCACAACTAGCAACGAGTTTGAGATCAAGGATCTTGGGAACCCGAGACATTTCTTAGGGATGGAAGTGGCAAGGTCATCTAAAGGTCGATTCTCACACAAAGACACTATACACCGGAACTTTTAAAGGAGACGAGGTTTGGAAGGATCAAGACCATCTACTACACCTATGGAATGCAACCCGAAGTTGGAGAAGGACAAGGGGGAACCAAAGGATATTGGCTTGTTTCAAAGATTGGTTGGGAAACTAATATATCGGCACATACTAGACCGGATATATCCTACACAAAGGTGGGAATTCGAGCCAATTTATGCACTCACCGACCGAGATGCACATGGAGACAGCAGAGGCCTACTCGGATATCCGAAGTCTACTCCGGGGAAAGGGCCTGTTTATCAAGCAAGGCCGGGTATGGTGGACATATTTGCTGAAAGTAAAGATTACATGGGAATATATACTAGAGAGAGAGAGAGAGAGCCTAACTACCCAAACTAGTTATAAGCCGCCTAAATATTTGCTACCAACGGCTAATGTTTATGACAACTAATAGCTATAAGGACTTTGTTTAAATAAAAATCAATACAGCTGTACAGCAAAGTATAAAAACAGATAAATTAAATACCATTAGATATATTAATAAAATATCTTTCAACAGGCACTACTGCATCGAACAAGGTATTTACCTAAAAAATTGTTCCGGTCTTATAGCTACATGAAAACGAAGAAGAGTAATCAGGGTCGGATCACTTTACCCCTGTGAACTTCTCAGCACTCTGGATGGCATTAGAATCTACTCAAAATACAACAGCCAGTAACTTTGTGTCCCTTCCCCAAAGATTTCGTATACAACCATTACTAATGTCAGCTACACTAAACTTCATTTAATTGATTAGCTATATAATTTGTGATGTTCAGTGTTAACTAGCCCACACTATCAGTCCACTGAGAAAACTTCTGAAGGTTAAGGCTCACACTTACCGTAGTATAATTTACATTATATACATATTGTATCTCAAGTTTCTTGGTAATTCCTACAGAAGACACACGGGTTATAATCAAGAACCCACCCCATTTTGATAATCACAAGACATCCTTCAACAAACTAACCACGGAAGGAAGTCTTATCTTACTTTGCAGCACATTTTCAATTCATAAACAGTAGAAGAGAAAGTGAACCACTGAAGTCTGAAACTACTCATTAGTTGAAATGGTCTTTTTGTTTAATTTCTAACACATAGGCTTCACCTACTGCTTTTCTTGTTCAAGCCATTGACCCGATCTCTAAATATTAGGATGTCCAAAAATTGTATCCGCTTATAATAACACACCATTCAAGATAAATTTTGAATAAAATATTACAATACATCACTGAAAGTATATTTGATATGTCGATATGCATTTTTTGTGATTGTGGGTTGACAATACCAACTCACCTAAAGAATAAAATGATAAGGGTTTGAGAGATTTATTAACCCAAAAAAAAATGGTAGCAGGAGATTCATGCATCTAAACAGCCCCTATACTAATGTCCCATGACATGCACAAAGACTAAGATTCAAATACCATATCCCTTGATCTTATAAATAGGCAATGGAAGCAATAAAGCATCCGACATCAGCCAGGACTCAGGATTTTGGGCCTAATGCACGCACTCTATCAGATTTTGATAAGAGGTTTTCGTCACTAGAATCAATGACCTCCCTCAGGTCAGATAGATCACCACATTGATATTATGTCAGATAGACATCTCACCTTGTAGGTCTGATTGTTTAGTAGTGCTACATAAACCTATACATTATATAACTAGGGTAAAATTGAAAACTATGGCAAGAAATTACTTCCTCTTATTATTAGCTTGCAAACAGAGATTCAACACTCTAGATTTTCATATTTTTTGCTAGCTGAATGGCTCAACGTGAATTTTCAGCTTTTTGTACCCTGGAACTTATCATAAATATTTTGATCATCTATATATATTCCACTTACAAAGTTGTGGTTCGGATAAGGGCCTTAAAATTTGAAATGATGGCAAGTCGCATTTTAGCACCTCAGCTACTACACTCTGTTCTACTAAAAGTTTACATTCTTACCAGTGGGTTTTCAATGCTTAGAAGTACTTCTGCGAGTTCTTCAGCTATAACTAATTTCCATAAGACAGAAGTCAATGCGCGTAGTTGAGCAGCCCGGCGACAGCAGCCATTGTGAGCTGCTCTTTTCATTTGATTCTTCCATCTACCACTCTTACCAGCAGCTGCAGCAGCATCAGAAGATAACCTTTTCTTAACCTCCTGTAGAACAAAAGTCAATTTAAACCCATGACAACCATGATTAACACATGACATAAAATGATAAATAAAGCCCATGTCATATCATGTATACTTTCAAAGGGAAATGATAATTCTAGTTATCTTAGTAAAAAAAATGTAGTATTCATACAAAACTCAAAACATGGCCTTATTACAACTGTCAATATTTTGCCATTATTGCCATTATACAGCAACTCTATCAAGTTAAGAGATATGAAAGATAAATCAATATTTCAAATGGAAATCAGCAGAATTTCCCCTTTCCTTGCACATTAAATATGTAATGGTTCATAATGTTAACTCTTCCACAGTTAAATCTATCATTTCAATCAAAAAAGAAAGATATGATAATCGGTTATATGTGTGGCATACAAGCATTACATCATTTATGTCCATTGTCCAGTATCCATATCATTACATTCTATAACATCCAGACTTCTCTACCCCGACTACACAGAGCATTCATGGTTCATGAATTAATTGGTCATCTCAAGAAGTCTGAAATATTGTAAGAATCGTTTCACTTCTTTCTTCGATGTTTTGAACCAAATGATTGAAAAAAGAAATGAAGTTGGGTACTGTCAAGTTTAATGATGGCTGCAGTATAAATATAATATTAATGCCAAAACTCCTCGGGTTTAATTTCAAAAAAAAAGAATTACATACATTCACTTATATATATATATATATATATACAGATTATCATACTTCAGCTTTTTCAGCTTTAATAAGGCATTGCACCAAGGACATGTGTTGACAATAATTTGCATATAATGACATATGTTCTTCCAAGTCTCTGGCACAACACAAACTTTCCCTTAAGATAAACACCGTCTGAATATCTGAACATTTTTTTTTTCCTTTCAACAAAATCTGCCTTTGAAGTTACAGTACCACAAAACTCATTTCCTGAAATCAAATATTGTTAACCTTGATAGTCATGATTACTATATGAGATGGAAAATATATTTTTTCAACATCACCACTTTGCCAGAGATTTCTTAATACCTTAGAAAAATGGTCAACTTCCTTTTACATGTGATGAAAATAGAATTCTGAGTGATAATGTGTGTGAGTAAATCATGAAGTTCACGTGTGATCCATATGAATTACCTTTTCCAGGTTAGGATTGGAACTCCTCTCCTCATCAGGCCAAAGTATCCATACAAAGATGCCCACGTCCACAGTATTTTGCATGAAAATAGGAGCCAGCATAAAATGGGAGTCATCAATGAGATCTAGACCCATTGATTTGGTAGAAACATTCAAACAGCCAAATCTGTTGATGGGAACAGCAGGTCGCATAAGCACCTGAATCTGAATTTTTAAGTTCCATGTGAACTTTCTGATCTCTTTTCTCCCCATAATAGATCCAATTCTTGCCCAACGTGACAAGGCCAAATTTATTTTTTGTGAAGTTGAAGCATCCCCAGTGCAAGCAGAAGCATTTGAGGACAAGTTATCAGTTTTCTTGCTATTAGAACAGAATAAATCCCTGGGAACATTTATGTAATAGACAGGAGAATTGTCCCAACAAATTGCTATACCATGCAGTTCAAAAGGTACAGGTTTACTTAGTTCAGATGTTTTATTGAAGTGGGCATCACAATAAAACTCCCTGGTATGATCCAAGAGATCTAGGAAAGAATCAAATCCACCAGGAAAACTAGATGCATTCAAAGGTCCTTTCTCATAAGCCTTCCCTTGACTTCCATTAGATGGATCCTTTCTCTCATCCACATGCGGCCTGGCCTGCTCTAGCTCACTAACGCACACACCATTTTCATTCCCGGCCCTAGTTAACTTGTTAGACAAAGGGGTATTTTCGTGATCCATACGACTAGAGCAAATATTAACTTGAAAGCTATGAGAAATTGAGCCTTTGACCTCTATTGCCTTTTCACAGACAGGTTCATTTCGATGAGCTACAGCAGAGTTAGCTTCTTCAGGCATGTCTATCGCATCAAATGATGCCTTTGACAAAATGCCTTCAGGGGTTTTGAGATTTAAGTCAGAAGTCTTCCCAGTTTCTTGCTTCCCGCCTTCCAAAACAGCAAGACTAGTGGTCGAATTATCCCCAGAAGAGGTTGTTGCATTCAGCGTGGCAGCATCACCAGCAGCAGAAAATGAAGGTCGAGAAAAAGATGGAACTTCTAGTCCAAGTGATTTAAAAGCCGCGAAAGCCGCAAGCCTTGCTTCTTCTGCTTTTTCAAGAACAATCTTACGAGCACCATTTTTTATCTTCTTGGCAACACCCAGTTGTATTCTCCTCTGAGCTGCACCTACAATACTCACAAGCAAAATATCACAAAGTTGAGCAAAATGCCTAACTTCAGCACACAAAAAATAAAACAAAAATGTTTTTGTTGACCCACTCATTCATGGTTTAGAACTTCGAGCATAGAGGACTCACATATGTTCTTGCACAAGCAGTACTAGACCGGAAAAATAAAGATTGAAAAATACATCATGCCATGATCTCATGAATACTATGAGTGTTCAACATATGTTAATAACGATTGTTAAATAGCAACAATAGAGGAAAACTCTGAGAAAATATAACACATACATGACGCAGATCTTTCATGAAGACAAGAAAATAATCCAGCTATGTTAGTTTAAATTGTGCTTTATTTAATTATATGGTGTATAAGTAATACCTGAACTTTGAGATAAAGAATGATGAACGTTTTGAGAAAGATTTTACTTGTACAACCTACATATCTCTATCAACTTAAACATGCAAATGAGAAGGTTAGTTATTGGAGCCTCCAGAAGAATAACAGACAAATGTACCTTGGGAAGACCATGCTGAAGATTCAAAAATTGCTTTAGCAATGTCAGAAACTGAAGCTTCAGCAATTGCTTGAGGGGTTCGCAAACCAGCTTTATAAAGTGCCCTAGCTCGGGAACCCTGTAATATACAGTTCACCGCTAACATTTGGAAAAGAAAAAGATGACAGGAAATGTCACATTATATAATATAGAAGAGCTGTCTTTTTCAAAACCTTGATGTATGGGATAGTAGTGAGTTCCACTATCTCTGCTCTAACTCCAAATGAGACTCGATTTTGAAACTTGGCGACTAAGCCCTCAAGATCATGCCAGCCCAGCCTTTCACAGAAAACGTTAACCATGGATGCAAATCGACCAGCATTTTCTTGCAGGGATTGAACCATGCCTCTAGCTACTTTGAAGGCATCACATACTTCAGAAACTGGCACTTCCTATCACCCATGTACACAGAAAAACTTAAATTAAATCATAATGTTTGATTTTATCTAAGGCAGGAACATGATTGTAATTCATGTTCACATATTTCCAGTGGGTAGGAAGTTCCATAAGGAATCATTGGTGCTAATAGAAATTACTCATGCCTCTGACTGGAATCAGCTACCATGTTGGACAGATGAACAACAAATCGGAAGTCTTTCAACAAAACATAACTAAATCTTCACCTAAGTCATAAAAGAACAAGTCCAAGGAAGGCCTAAGATGCTTCTCTTACCTGTACAAGTCTTGACAAGATGAGGGCAACATAAAACCTTCGAGCAACTCGAAGTTTTTGTTCCTCAGAAAGTGTGCTCGTGTTTTTTAGATCAAATCCATGAACTGCATTTCCCTGAAGCCCTCTGCTGCTGATCTCCTTTGATTTATGGGAAGTACGTAGCGGTGCTCCATGAGCCATGCGCATCAGAAAAGGCTCTTGTACTCCAACTAAATTACCAACAGACTTGTTGAATAATAAGGGTATTATAGTCAATTGTAATAGAAATGGTCATTCCTAGGGTAAATAAGCCGGATGGTTGACTTTCCTGATTTATAGTTATTCTGTCATAATGACAGAATATTGTGTAATAATAGGTGACTGATTTAGATCCTTAAATCAAGGAATCCAAATCAGTCAAGTCTCTATTTCACCTCCTATTTAAGGAGATGTCAGAATATTGTAATGAACATGTTTTTCCATATGAATAAAATATTCTTCCCTTCCTTACTTTAATAACATGGTATCAGAGCCTAGGTGATCCTAAAACCTACAATCATGAATTACCGGGCCGCCTTCACCGGAGAAGTGGTCAATACTACCACTGGTCAATCCTCTGGCACAAACAAGGAAGAATCTAACTATCCTCCTGCCCACCTTCTTGTCTCACACCAATTAAATGGAAAAAATTGGCTGGAATGGTCTGAGACCATAAAAATGGTGATCGATGGACGTAGCAAGCTCGGATTCCTAACTGGGGCAGAAAAGGAACCGGCTGAAAATGATTCCAAACATAGCACATGGAGATCAGAAAACTCAATGATTAAGGCCTGGCTATTAAACTCAATGGAACCAGGCATAGCCAGGCCTCATATGCTACTCCGCACTGCAAAAGATATTTGGGATGCTGTGAAAGAGATGTATTCTGATCTGGAAAACTCTTCACAGATCTACTACTTGAAGACCAAACTCTGGAGTTTGAAGCAAGGGAATAAGGATGTGACTACATACTACAATGAAGTGGTCACCCTTTGGCAAGAGCTGGACGTATGCCATGAAGACACATGGGAATGTCCAGCAGATAGCGTTAAGTTTAACAAAAGGGAAGAAAATGAACGAGTGTACTCTTTCCTTGCAGGGCTTAACTCTGACCTAGATGAAGTTAGGGGCAGAATATTAAGCAGGAAGCCCATTCCTTCATTAAGGGAAGTTTTTTCAGAGGTCAGAAGGGAAGAGGCCAGAAGGAAAGTGATGAATGGTGGGTCTGATTTTTCCCAAAATCAGAAAATTGGAGGACAAGATCTGGAGGCATCTGCATTGGTGACTGCCAAAGGAGAAAACAAGGGAAGGAAACAAAACTATGGTGTGACCACCGTAGGAAGCAAGGACATAACGAGAGATAATTGCTGGGTGATCCATGGAAAGCCCTCAAATTGGAAACCAAGAAACCAAGCTGGAAATACTGGGGAAATAAAGGGAAATCAAGTATCTCACGTGCCATCTGATCAGGGTCAGAAGAATCAAGGGCTGCTGCCATTCTCACAGGGGCAAATTGAGCAACTGAGTAGTCTTTTGGCAAGCCATAAACAAATCTCTAAGCCTAACCCCCAATGTACCCTTGCTGAATCTGGTAACTTAACAGCTCTTTCTACTTTTTCACATCACACTAATGCACACTGGATCATTGATTCGGGTGCCACAGATCATATGACACCCCGCTCTACCTGCTTTGTATCATACCTACCATGTGGAGGAAATCAAAAGGTAAGGGTGGCTGATGGATCCTTCTCGGCGATGGGCGGAAAGGGTTCAATCAAACTCAATACCAACCTTACCCTCCATAATGTACTTCATGTCCCCAAGTTATCATGTAACCTAATTTCAGTCCATAAATTAGTTTCTGAATCTAACTGCAAAGTTGCATTTTCTTCTACTGACTGTCAAATACATGGGATATGAGTTTGGAGAAGGTGATTGGCAATGCTAGAGTCAAAGAGGGACTGTACATTCTGGAAGACAAAGATAGCTCAGGACATGAGTCTATACCCAGAAATGCATGTTTCAGCACTTCAAGTCTGCCTCCTAATAATGAAATAATACTTTGGCATACTAGACTAGGGCACCCAAGTTTTGGGTATATGAACAAGTTGTTTCCAAATCTTTTCAAAAATAAGAATGTTTCAGATTTTCAATGTGAAATTTGTGAGTTGGCTAAACACAAGAGAAGTACATATGTTCAAAAGCCTCACAGACCCTCCAAACCATTTGCACTCATTCATAGTGATGTCTGGGGTCCCTCTAGACACCTAACTATGACTGGAAAAAGATGGTTTGTGTCCTTTATAGATGACCACACAAGAGTCACATGGATCTATCTCTTAAAAGAGAAATCTGAGGTTGAAAAAGCCTTTATAAACTTTTACAACATGGTCAACACTCGGTTTCAAACAAAAATCGAAATTTTGAGAACTGATAATGGTACTGAATACTATAACAATGTGTTAAGTACATTTTTTGATGAAAAAGGCATGATTCACCAAAGTTCTTGCACAAACACACCCCAACAGAATGGTGTGGCAGAAAGAAAAAACCAACATGTTTTGGAAGTTGTAAGATCCATCATGTTGTTCTCTAGATGTCCTAAATTCTTATGGGGTGAGGCTCTTCTCACAGCAGCCTACCTAATTAATAGGCTGCCCTCTAAAACACTGAATTTTAAAACACCTCTAAGTGAACTAAAATCACATTTTCCTAGCACTAGGGTGATCCAGGATCTACCCCTCAAGATATTTGGGTGTGTAGCCTTTGCACACACCTACAATCAAGGGAAGTTAGATCCTAGATCTTCTAAGTGCATGTTTGTGGGGTACTCTGCTAACAAAAAGGGATATAGGGTGTTTGATTTTGAAAAACGAAGAGTCATAGAAACTATGGATGTCACCTTTTTTGAAAACACATTGTATTATGACCAGCATCATCTTCAGGGGGGGGGGTCAATGATCACTCAAGAAGATGCTGCTGAATTCCTATACAGTATGGGTTCAGAAAACCAACTTAGTATGCTAACAGAAGAAGTGGAAATTGATAAACAGGCAGAATTGGATAAACAGGCTGAACAGGCTACTGAAGTAGATCTGGGAGGACATGGAGATACATCACCTACTAAAGGTGATAATCAACCTATAACCCCTAGACCTGCTCAGAAATTCTGGGAAAGGACCTATGTCAGAACCTATCCAAAGTCTAAACAGAGCACAGAAACTCAACCTACCATTGTTCAAGATCTGGAACCTGCACAACCTGAACAATCGGACAATATAAGGGAGTCTAACCTTGAACCTTCTGTACCACCTCCCACACCAGATTCGAGATCCAGCCCCCATATTGATAGCCCAACCACAGTGGACATGTCAGACCTTCTACTTGATGTCCCCATTGCCATTAGAAAACAGCCAAGGGCTTGTACAAAAAATCCTAGATATCCTATACAGAACTACTTAACCTACAAAAATATATCACCACCTCATAAAGCCTTCCTCACCAGTGTAACTGAACATCCAATACCAAAAGACATTCAGGAAGCTTTATCCATACCTGAGTGGAGGGCAGCAGTCCAAGAGGAAATCAAAGCCCTAGAGAAGAATGGCACTTGGCAAGTAGTAAACTTACCAATGGGAAAGAAGGCAGTTGGGTGCAGGTGGATATTCACCATCAAGTTCAAGTCTAATGGAGAGATAGAGAGATATAAAGCTAGATTGGTGGCAAAGGGATATAGCCAAACTTATGGCATAGACTACTCTGAAACCTTCTCACCGGTGGCCAAGCTCAACACTATAAGAGTTGTGTTCTCTGTGGCAGTGAACCTAGATTGGCAACTCTACCAACTTGATGTAAAAAATGCGTTCTTACATGGAAATCTCAAAGAAGAAGTGTATATGGACCCTCTTCCGGGGCTAACACATCAGTTTAAAGGAAAGGTATGCCTTAGGAAGTCTTTATATGGACTAAAGCAGAGTCCTAGAGCATGGTTTGATAGATTCAGGCAGTTCTTATTGAAGGCAGGGTTCAAACAAGGGCATTCTGATCATACCTTGTTTGTGAAGATATCTAAAGCAGGAAAAAAGGTAGTACTGGTGGTATATGTGGATGATATCATCCTCACTGGGGATGATCTAACAGGCATCAAGCAAGTGAAAATGGACTTGGCCAGGGAATTTGAAATCAAGGATCTTGGGGTCCTCAAGTACTTCCTGGGAATGGAGATAGCCAGATCTAAAGAAGGGATGACTGTGTCCCAAAGGAAATATGTATTAGACTTGCTGACAGACACTGGTATGCTGGGATGCAAACCTGCTAGTACCCCTATGGACCAGAATGTAAAGCTAGGTAAAGGTGAAGGTGAAGAAAATGTAGATAAAGAACACTACCAGAGGCTGGTGGGTAGACTCATTTACCTGGCACATACAAGACCTGATATTTCGTATGCTGTTGGGGTAGTGAGCCAATTCATGCACTCTCCCAAACAGTCCCACTATCAGGCTGTGATCAGAATTCTGAGGTACTTAAAGGGAACAGTTGGAATGGGGTTGTTGTTCAAAAAGGTGAATCAGAGGCATGTAGAATTATATGCTGATGCAGACTGGGCTGGCTCTAAGGATAGTAGATCTACAACAGGGTACTGCTCATTTGTGTGGGGCAACTTGGTCACTTGGAGAAGCAAAAAACAGGATGTGGTGGCTAGAAGCTCAGCTGAAGCTGAATTTAGGGCAATAGCACAGGGCATCTGTGAGGAATTGTGGCTTCAGAAAGTGTTAAGTGACCTACACCTTCCATTGATAATGCCTATGAAACTGTTCTGTGATAACAAGGCAGCCATAGCAATTGCTAATGATCCTGTGGAACACGACCGAACTAAACATGTGGAGATAGACAGACATTTCATCAAGGAGAAACTAGAGAAGGGCCTAATTTGCATTCCATTCATGCCTTCAGCACTGCAAACAACAGATGGGCTCACTAAAGCCTTGATGAAGCAGCAATTTGATGACTATGTATCCAAGTTGAACATGATTGACATCTATGCTCAACTTGAGGGGGGGTGTTGAATAATAAGGGTATTATAGTCAATTGTAATAGAAATGGTCATTCCTAGGGTAAATAAGCCGGATGGTTGACTTTCCTCATTTATAGTTATTCTGTCATAATGACAGAATATTGTGTAATAATAGGTGACTGATTTCTGTCATAATGAGAGAATATTGTGTAATAATAGGTGATGATTTAGATCCTTAAATCAAGGAATCCAAATCGATCAAGTCTCTATTTCACCTCCTATTTAAGGAGATGTCGAATATTGTAATGGCGGCCGGCTTTGTCTAAGTTTCCTAGGTTTTAGGGAAATTAGGGTTTCCTATAATTGTATAAATATATGGCTGATGCGGTAATAAAAAGATATACACACAGGTTTTCTGTGTTTACCTTTTTCTAACATGGTATCAGAGACTAGGTCTATAAAACCCTAGTTTTTTTTTCTAAGAAAAAAAAAATTCCATCTTTCCAAGATGAACTACCGAGCAGCATTCACCGGAGAACTAACTAGCAGTGCTAGCACAGGATCTGGAGCAAATACTGGGGGCGAAGATGGAAATACAGTCAATTCCTCGTCTAACCTACTGGTCTCACAGAAGCTGAATGGCAAGAACTACTTGGAATGGTCCCAGACCATTAAACTAATGGTTGATGGCGAGAGGAAAGTTAGGTCTTTTGACCGGAGCAAGCAAGGAACCGAAGCAAATGACCCAAGACTCACAAAACT
Source organism: Gentiana straminea (assembly GCA_036785695.1). Taxonomy (NCBI): domain Eukaryota; kingdom Viridiplantae; phylum Streptophyta; class Magnoliopsida; order Gentianales; family Gentianaceae; genus Gentiana; species Gentiana straminea. The sequence continues at coordinate 15,004,527 of JAVUPR010000398.1, read as the reverse complement.
GGAAATCGAAAACTCTATGGTCAAGGCATGGCCGATAAATTCCATGGAACTACCCATTGCCGGACCTCATATGTTTCTATCCACCGCTGCTAAGGATATGTGGGATGTTGTAAAGGAGATGTACTCGACTTAGAGAACTCCTCACGATATATGACCTAAAGACAAGGCCGTGGAACCTAAAACAGAATCTAGGGATGTCACCACATACTACAACGATATTGTAACCCTTTGGCAAGAACTAGACATCCGTTATGATGACACTTGGGACCGTCCCGGTGACAAGACAAAATTCCAAAAAGGGAGGAGAATGAAAGGGTTTATTCCTTTACGGCGAAGTGCCTTAATCCGTGTTGGATGAAGTAAGGGGGAGGATTCTTGGAAGAAAGCCTCTCGCCCTCTCTCGCAGAAACCTTCTCGAAGTAAGAAGAGAGGAATCAAGGAGAAAAGTAATGTACAAGTCCGGTCAAACAGAGATGAGGGCTCTCGCATTAGCGCCAAGGCAAGGGACCGATGACAAAAGAAGGGATGAAAGACGAGAAATTGAAGTGTGAACATTGCAAAAAAAGTGGTCACACAAAGGATACTTGTTGGGAGATCCATGGAAGGCCAAATGGAAGGAATAAGGGCACCGGTTTTCGGAATCAAGAACAAGCAAGGGCCAATCAAGTCTCTTCGTATTTGGTGCACTCATCTCCATCGATCTATTCCACTCTCTCGGAACAATTAGAGCAACTTAGTAAGATGTTGGCTACACAATTGTCCTTAAATTCAAAATCAAACTGTTCCTAGCCGAATCGGTATTTTTTCTCCTTCTCGCCTTTGTAGGAGTCGGTCACCAAATACGGTGGATAGTTGACTCGGGAGCAACCGACCACATGACCGGCTCCTCCGACCTTTTTAAAAACTACATTCCTTGTGCGGAAATCAAAAAGTTAGACTTGCGAGATGGATCTCTCTCGCCTATTGTCTTTGGGAAAGGATCCATCCAAATCAATCCAAATTTAACTCTCAATGATGTCCTTCATGTGCCTAACCCGACATGCAATCTTTTATCTATATGCAAATTAACTTCGAACGAATCGTATTGCTTGTGTTTTCTAAGAATGGGTGTGTGTTTCGGAGGCAATCTTGGGGAAGATGATTGGCGGTGTCCGAACTTCTTGGGGGGCATTATATACCGAATCGAGTCTCTCTCGGATAAGGGTTCTCTCCGAAGGGTTGCTATCTCACGCATTCCTTAGTTAATCGAATAAGAGTGAAAATAAAGTGATTGTAATGCATAGAAGGCTAGGTCACCCCGAGTTTTCCTTACATGAAAAAACTATTTCCCGAACTTTTTTTGAATAATAAAAGTACATCTTTTCATTGTGATGTTTGTATTCTTGCAAAACAAGAGTAGGAGTGTGTACCATACTCACCCTTATGTTCCATCAAATCCTTTCACCATGGTCCACAAAGATGTATGGGGGCCATCTAGGGTTACTACTCTAAATGGAAAACGGTGGTTCATTACCTTAATTGATGATCACACCGGACTAACATGGGTATACCTCATGAAAGAAAAATCAAGTAGAAACTCGTTTTCAAACAATTCTATGAAATGGTAAAAACTCGCTTTCACACTCAAATACAAATTTTAAGAAGTGACAATGGCACGAGTACTTTAACCAATACTTAGGTGGGTATCTTATTGAGAAAGGAATTGTGCACCAAAGTTCTTGTGTAAAAACCCCACAACAAAATGGGGTAGCAGAACGCAAGAATAGGCACCTTCTTGAAGTGGCTAGGTGTTTGTTACTTTCCTCAAAATGCCCTAAAACATTATGGGGAGAGGCGATCTTGACAAACCACACACTTAATCAATAGGGTACCTTCCAAGGTTATTGGGTATGAGACACCCCTAAGTATGTTTCAAACATGTTTTCCAAAAAACAAAGTTGGTAAACAACCCGCCATTAAAGGTTTTTGGGTGTGTTGCATATATCCATATGTATAATCAAGGGAAATTGGAACCTAGATCAAAGAAATGTTGTTTCCTTGGGTATTCACCCACTCAGAAAGGGTACAAGTGTTTTGATTATGAAACAAAAAGATTTGTAGTCACTATGGATGTGACCTTCCTTGAAAACAACATGTACTTTGATCGTGGTCAATTTCAGGGGGAGTCCTATACTAGAAATGAAAATGAAAATGAGAGGTTAATCTATGATTTTTTAAACCTAGACTTTAGGGTTAATAATGACTATAAGGGAATCTGTGCTGATGAAGGCCAAAGTGGGACATGCAATGTACCTACAACTGGTAAAACCCTTCAGTTTCATGAGAAAACCTATGTGAGGAAGTACCCTAAGAAGGTGGCTAAGCCCCCTAGTGAGCCTGGACCTGAACATGAGTCAATCCATGAGGTGGTTCCCGAATCAACCAACCGATTAGGACCGATAGCGACAGTCTGTCCGAAACAGCTTGCACTCGATTCACCTAATTCGAGAATTCGAATCCGACCCTCAAGTTTCGACGACTGGGACCAAAACAAACAAAAGACCTCATAACGAGACCAAGAACATTTACTCCTTGATGTTCCCATTGCCCTCGAAAAACAACCTAGACTATGTACTCAACATCCTATCTCAAAATACCTATCATATGCCAAACTCGTCACCATCCTATAAAGCTTTCACATCAACCCCGTCATCCACTACCATACCTAAAGACATACAAGAAGCTCTTAGGGTTCCCGAGTGGAGAGAAGCGCTTTTGGAAGAGATGAGGGCATTAAAGAAGAATGGGACTTGGGAGGTGATGATCTTGCCAAGGGGAGGAAAACAAAGTAGGGTGTAAATGGGTGTTTGTGGTTAAGTATAATTCGATGGGAGTATTCGGAGACACAAGGCTAGATTGGTAGCTAGGGGTTTTTCACAAACCTATGGTCCGGATTATTCGTAGACTTTTTCCCCCGTAGCTAAGTTGAATACTATCGGGGTGTTACCGTCGGTGGCCGTGAATCCGGATTGGCCCTCACTCAACTAGATGTAAAAAATGCCTTCCTTAATGGGGAGTTAAAGGAAGAAATTTACATGGATCCTCCACCTGGGTTCACAGAACAGTTTGGAGGGGGAGTATGCAAGCTAAAAAGGTCTTTGTATGGACTAAAACAAAGCCCTGGGCATGGTTTGAGAGGTTTATGAAGTTTGTAAAGAGTTTGGGCTTCACCCGGGAAGATCGATCATACCCCGTTCACAAAGAGGTCCGGCAAAGGGAGAGTAACTGTCTTGATTGTGTATGTTGATGACATCATTTTGACCGGAAATGATGTGAAGGAAGCAACTCGGTAAAGCGAAAGATCTCGGCCTTAGAGTTTGAAATCAAAGATCCGGGCCCTTTAAGGCATTTTCTTGGAATGGAGGTAGCTAGATCATCCGATGGACTGGTTTTGACACGAGAGAAAGTACACCTTGGACTTGCTTAAAGAAGTAGGTCTTGAAGGGTGTAGGCTGCAAGTACTCCAATGGAGTGCAACCCGAAGCCGGGAAGTGCAAAGGGTGAACAAGTAGATATGGTGATGTATCAAAAGTTGGTTGGCAAGCCGATCTATTTGGCTCATACTAGGCCCGATATAGCCTATGCCGTGAGCTCGTGAGCCAATTTATGCACTCCCCAAATGAAGTACATTTGGAGGCGAGTTAGGAGAATGCTCGGTACTTGAAATCCACACCGGGAAGGGGTCCGCATTTTAAGAAAACGGACGGGGAGAGGTGTATCGGTCTTCACGGATGCGATTGGGGTTCCCGTACAAAAGACGGGAGGTCCATAACCGGCTATTGTACCTATGTATGGGGAAACCTAGTAACTTGGAGGAGTAAGAAGCGAGGATGTGGTGTCTAAGAAGTAGTGAAGCTTCGAGTTTAGAGCGAAAGGCACAAGGAATTTGTGAGGGAATCGGTTACGTAAAGTGATGGAAGATATTGGGGGTGATGTAACTCTTCCGGTCAAACTGTATTGTGATAACAAGGCTGCAATCAACATTGCCAATGAGCTCGTGGAGCATGACAGGACCTTTTTCTAACAGTAATGAACATGTTTTTCCACATGAATAAAATATTCTTCCCTTCCTTACTTTAATAACAAACACCAAAAACCTGCTTGAATAAGTCAAATAATAGAAGCGTCTCAATATACTCAAAAGACGAGCATCTCCACGATGGTTACCCAGTTTCAACTTTCATGTATATGATCCAGCAAAGAATATATCATCCAAAGCCTTAATGATGTCTTATCCAATGTGGTCTTTAAATGGGCAAAACTTTTTCATAACATCCATGCATCACAAAAGAAACTATGTAGTATCAGAATTTCACTCTCTGAACAGTGAACACCAATAGGGAGTTACAGTGTATTTATACAAGGAGCCTAGAATCTCCCCAACTACCTAGCCGCTTAATAAATGAGTTCCAATAGGTGGAATCAACTATTCATCATACAACTTCAACACAGCAATTACAGGGTTTTGACCAAGCCAAAATAGTAACAAACCATCTATCAAACAAGCTAACAATAATCACTAATAAGTACACTAATCAATCATAGTCTTCAACATATACATAAGCTTAAGATCATAGTCATAACTAAAATATTAAGAACAATACTACCTCTTAGAAAACAAAACAAAAAAGCTCAACATGTGGATGCACAAAGTTCGACTAACAAGGCAATGCAAAATAGAAGTGCTGAGAAACACTAAAGGGCCTAGACAAGTAGAAATTCTATCTCTGCGATAAATTCCAAACAAAAGAGGACAGTAATAAGTAAGTAAGATGAGATCAATTGAGACTGACTTGATCTAAAGTAGACAGTTCCATAAACCTCTGATAGAACAGCTCCCAATCCGGCTCAACCTCAACGTTTGTTGGTGTAACTAGGTACACCAAATGAAGATCAGAAGCAAGAACGAATCCTTCTCTTGCTCTATTCAAATCATCCAACACAATCTAGGTAAACAGTTAAAAATGCATTATAGTAAGTAAAGAAATAGTTGCATAGAGACATGAAAACCCACATTAGAGTGGAAAATGTAAGATGTAATAGTAATACACCAGGTTGAGTTAATCTGTCTACTAGAAATCCAAAGTGGAGGAAACAGACAAAGAGATCTTATCCAAACCATGGATAACACAAATAACCCTTACTCACAGCAGGCAAAAAAAAAGGAACAAATAAACCAGAAATATAAATTTACCAGAGCTTCTTCAGGGTTCAGAGAGCTGCCAAAAGATGCACGACCAAGAGGAGTGGTGTTGTATAGCTTTGTCTCTTCATTCCACTCTAGAAATCTTTCCTTGCATAGCCAGCGGAGAGATTCCTGGGCAGATTTGACAACGTGCTCAAATATTTGTGTTGAATTCAAAAGAGTGCATCTTACATATCGATGTATGTCATTAGCAGTTTGAACAATCCCGCCGGCCACAACTTCCAGTATGGCATGGGTCATCCCATTTTTATCTTCGGCCAAACACGAATGCAGTGGTGTACAGCTGCCATTGAGGAGTCCTTTTATTCTTTTGACTTCTTCTGGTTTGCAAATTAAAATCTGTACCAGAGATAAAAGGGGATATGGGTATAGAAAGTGGATCAAAAGATGGCAGGCCTATTTGACTAAAATTGACAATATAAGTCCCAATTTGAAACACATAGGATAAAAACGTACACATAGAAAAGAAGATGCTTAAAGAGAAAGGTAACATAGGTACAAATCACTCAGAGAAAAAATAACTGAGTGAAAGACAGAAAGGAACTATTTATGCAAGATAAAGATAGAAGCAAAATTCCACTCAAGAAGAATGCATTTCCTTTATTAACCAAAGAGGATAACATTTTCCATCTCAGTCTATCTAAAGGCATCTACAAGGCGGATAATTTTTCAGCCAACTCTAAGACAGAAAAACATCTAATACAGGCACAGAAAAACATCTAATACAGGAACAAAGAAATAGCCTCAGAAACATGACTGGTAAAAGACAGGCATACTTACACTCTCTCCCTTTGTGTCTATACCAGTCCGACCAGCCCGACCAGCCATCTGCTTATACCTTGTTCCGTCAATAAAATCCCGGCCTATACGGGGCTGCCGAAAAATGACCCTCCTTGCAGGCAAGTTCACTCCAGCAGCCAAGGTAGATGTAGCAGTTAAGACACGCACAAGTCCTTTACGGTAACAGGTTTCAATGGTCTCTCTTTCTTCCACCTTCAAGACAGAAAAATGACTAAGTGATTGCACATAACTGAAAATCCCCATATTTCCCAAGAAAATTAAAAACAAGAAAAAATCAACTAAGAACAACGTGTGAGGATATTAATACCAGGCTAAATGTGAATTAAAGCACTCATACCGTAAGCCCAGCATGGTGATAAGCAACACCTGCAGGAAGAGTTTCTTCTAGTACAGGATCTAAACCAGCAGGAGATTTCCGTAAGGCATCAATAGCAAAACTGATGTCTGCTAACACCTCCTGATCCTTTTCCAGGATGCTAGAGAATTGTTTCAGATATTTCGCAACATGCCTAGCAGTAGATTCACAGCCTTTTCGACTGGAACAAAAAATCAGGACTGAGTGGCCCTCTTGCACAACCTGATGCCATTAAAATTTTCAGAGTGAAGTCTCACAACAAAAGCAATGCAAAGCAGAAAAGGCATACCTCATTGCACAGTTCAACAATATGATCAGGATCTTTACCACCCATGTCAGCCTTTTTCGGTATCATCCTTACAATATCCATTTCTTTGTTGTAAATTGTATACCCAACCTTAATGTATTCCTCCAGTGGAACAGGGCGGAAATCTGTCTCAAAGAGTGCAGCCTGAAGAAAGAACATAAATTGTAATAACATGTTAAGAAAGCCTTCTAGCTTTACGAGGAATAAAGATTGGAAGCATACATGTACTACCTCTGTCCCTAAATGTAAGTCTTTCTAGAGTTTTCACACAGTTTAATAAAGTGGTTAAATGTCATAAATTTTAGACGGTTAAGCCTAATGAATCATTTGACTATCATTGATGCAATATAGTTATAAAGGAGAAGGGGTTGAATGGATATAAATTAGGGTAAGAAGAAGATAAATGTTAAGTTATGAAACATGGATTGTTAAGTTTATAAACAATCATGGATATAAACTGCAGTTAGTCATGGATTGTTAAGTTTATAAACAATCTTGGATATAAACTGCAGTTTTCTCAATGAAACATGATTGTTTATCATATTAGGTTACACTGAAATATATCAAGACTAATTTAAATAGGTGGGTTCTATTAGAACCCCTTTTTTTACTTCCGGCACCCATTTTTTGATTATTTTATAGGACGAAAAAACGTCAGTCACACTGGTGTTCCTTGTGGCACACCAACGTCAGTGACACTGACGTTGGTGTGCCACAAGGAACACCAGTGGAAAGTCGTGGACTGACGTTTCTAAGTTTTAACACTTTTTATATAGGGAACGTCAGTCACACTGGTGTTCAACAAGGAACACCAGTGTGACTGACGTTCCCTTTGTAAAAAATCACCGGGTGCCGAAGTAATTTTTTGTGGTGCCGGGAGTAATAGGGGTGCCAGTAGTAAATTGGGGGGTGTCAATAGAATCCCCCTTCATCTTTTAGAGTGACAAAACATATTTTATCCATCTCAAAACGGACTCAAATTCGAAGGTGCTCATGATTGAGCTTCAGATCAAAAGGCATGTCAAGTCTGTGCTCAAAATCGGTTTCATAACACTTAATGTATGCTTAAGCTTGATAATTTTAACGTCCAACAACTGGTCGTTTATGTTTTCTAACACTTAAAGACAGGTTCAATGTGCGATTAAGCAACACTTAAATGGTCTCAGTTTTCCACCATTCAGGATTTTTTTGCTAGGAGATTTGATCCTTATTTTTTAAACAGTGAGATGTTATTGGATTTGTGATGTTTTCGAATAGTTCTAGATACTGAGCAATATACGTAATCAAAGATAAGATCGAAGAGATTGACATGTGCGTACTCATCACTATAGTGCTTCCTACTAATCCTAGAAAACTTTCGAAGGGAAATAATTTGGCTTTGGGAAATGAAAAATAAAATTGCAGACAAGGATTTACCACTGTCCATGTTTTCAACTAAAGAATACAACATAGAACCGACCCAACACCACCTCAAATCTGAAGATTGCAACAGGCTCTATCTATTTCAGGTTCTCTTTCACCACACTGTGGCCTGCATTATTTCTTTTCCTATTTAACTTAGGACTGCCTACAAATGTTTCACCACAAGCCTTCAATCCTAGGAAAAATTTAACAAGGGTTTCGTACAGAAACTGTGAAAGAACTCTGCAACAAATAGCTAAAACAATAAACCATTATTAGGAGGAGAGTTAATGAAAACCCCACAAAAATTGAAGTTATATACGACAGATTATTCATATCTGGTCTGTACTTCATTTATTCATCAACATCAAAATATATTCAATACATAGGGATTATATCCTTGCTTTATTATTGTTGAAATAATTAGTATCTTCTTTATTATTGTAACGTTTTTCCTTCTTTGTTAGTAGTGGGTATTGGCTGTCTTTAGTTGTTAATAGCTGTACTGGGGTAGTTGGTGTTATAGCAGTTTTTCCCCCTAGAATAGTTGCCACCCATATCTTAATGGGCTATTCACCTTTTATTGTAAGGTTAAGTCTATTGCCACCTAATAAGGCCTTACACACCACATTTGTATTTCCAGATTTACCCTCCAATTCTTTCGTTCATTAGTTTTGACCCAATTTTAGGCTGAATATTGATTATTTGATTGACTTATTTATAGTCAGAGTATCAAATGTACTTTCTGAGGGGTATTGAGTCTAGAAAACTCCCAATATCTTTACTCAAATTAGGTCAGAATAATATTTTCCGACTAATTTGGTCAGAATAGTTTTTAGATGTGAAAAGACTCTCCCTATTGTAATTAGCCGTTTTGGCTATCCCTTTAAATTGCCTCAGTTCTTCTGAGAAGAATAAAAAGGTTTATTCTCTTCTTCATTCTATTCTCTGAAAATTTGCTATTATCCATTATTTTAAGTCAATACGGTAATTGTAATAAACAAAAATGGACAATTCAAGAAGACATGCTCCAGATGATCAATACTTTAAGCAAAATGATATTCTTACCAGCCTCTTCCCTGCACAAAACATACCAACTTGCCAAGTTAATTATGGCACAATACAAAGAAGTATCCAATAGCATGAGCAAGGGACCACTCAGACTACGAATGACATTCTCAACAGCATAATGCTTTTTACTAGTTCATGAAAGGGGTTAGAGAGCCAGAACTAAATTTGGAGAGCTCCATTAACTGTAGTATTGATCAAATATTTATTTCTGTTGAACCACAAAATTTTTATGTTCGTACCTGGTTCTTATACACAAACTCTTGTATAAATATTCTTCTTTTATGGCTGAAAACTTGCTATTTCATAAATAAAAACAAAAAAACAAAAAAAAAACTAAACTGAACAAGAAGAAGAAACCCATTGATTGCGCTTTAGGACATCAGCTTACAGCCACGGAGATAAAAATTATGTTAGTACTAACCTGAAGCCACTGCGCCACTGCGGTTACATTTGGCAATGTTGCACTCATCCCCACAATTTGAAGACCATGAACAGAGTCAGATTTACTGCTACTAGTATCAGAACTCTCTCCACTGGATGATTGAGATCCTTCACCAGCAGCATAGCGAAGCTTTGTCAGCATTAGTTCTAATAAGTAACCCCTATTCTGGTCTCCAACCTAACAAGACCGAAAAAAGACAAGCTCAAGTAGAAAATAAAACATATTATACACATGTCTCTGTATGCTACTTTGTTGAATTACTTCTCCTATAAAATTAAGTTGATGGGGAGATAAATAACTACAAACTTAACACTTTAACACGCCTCTTCAATTGTGGGCCTATAACAAGCTTGGGCCAACATGGCACACAAAGGCATAAATGCACTACAAGGCCAACAAAGAGGCCAACACTTGAACAATATAATGGAAAGGCAATGTTGGCAGAGAGGTTTGAACTAAGGACTTCCTGCTCTGATACCATGTTCAAAATCTAGCCCAACAACATATAAGAGAAGGGGCCTCAACCTCAAAGCCTAGGTTTTGAGGATGAGGCCCTCATCTTATATGTTGTTGGGCCAATATTTTCAACATGGTATCAGAGTCACCGAATTATATTGTTCAAGTGTTGAATTCTTTGTTATAGTCTACATTTGAGGGGGGCAGATAAAGTTGTCCCACATTGGGCACTTGCTATTGTTTCACCCATCATATTAAGAGAACAATTTCCCTCACCCCATAGCCTATGTTTTGAGGTTGAGGCCCCTCTCCTCTTATAAGTTGTTGGTATATATTTTCAACATCAATGAAGCACAATGAAGATTCTCACCATGTGAAGTTCGTCAATCACAATTATGCCAAGCTCCGAAAGACGCCCCTCTTCCAATAATTTGTTAATTAAGATGTTTGCTTTTTCAATTGTGCAGACAGCTATAGAAGTATCCTTTGGAAGGGATCCACCACCCTGATTTCCAAAGTAACTGCGAACCTGCTTATTAAGTGGTTCTAGAAGCACCTCGAGATGTTCTGCCTGCATCAGATCAGAATTTGAGCAAGAAAACCTATATGTAAAAGCCCCCCAAAAGACGTTAAAGAACTAAAAAAAATGAAGACCTTTTCTGCACAAATAGATACATATGGCAATACAAGAAGTGCCATTTTTCCAATTGATAAGACTCGTCTTAACATCAGGATTTCGGCAACAAAACTTTTTCCAGCACTGCACCAATTAGGGGAGATTGGTAAATAAACAAGTTCTGTTATGAAGAAAATAAAAAAATCATGAAGCTCTTCAGAGCCCAAACATTTTCTTAAAGACAAGTACACAATTGAATCATTTATGAAAATTTAATTTGAAAAATCTAAAGGGAAAAATATAACTTACTATGTAAGTATCAGATGAAAGAAGTTCAGAAAAACAAATCTAAAGACATGATTACCACGGATGAAGACAAGATTGTTGGATTATGTAGAAATCAGAGTAGAGAAGGAGAAAAATAGGAGGAAACTCTTGTTTATTGCTTGGAACTCTTATCGGGTAGATAAGAGAAGGTTACACTATATAGGAAAGGCCTCCAACGGCTATAAAAAAGGAACCCAACGGCTAATGAACAGTAAAAGCAGTTAACTGTTCATTAGCTTTATTTTGAAGAATAACAGGGAAATCTAAGGCTAAAAAGGAGATAAACTAACACTAATTAGCACTAGATTAGGATTATAAACTACTTAATACAACCATCTTTCAACAAATTAGAAAACTGAGATGCTCAATGAAGATAACCCACTGTGAGCAGAGGATTACCTAGTAGATGCACAGTACACAAGATTTCTGTTGTGCAATACACCTTCCACCTGAAGACAGTCAACCTGAATATCCAAGAAAGCAATGTCATTCATCTCCTTGAGACACAATAAGGAAAGCCTACACAAACGTCCAATAAAAGCACAACTAAATAAAGAACAGCTCCAGCTACCATAAATTTCAGATACTGCAGACAAAACAAGTAGTCAGAATTTTACATTATAATTAAGCAAAAGACAATCTATAAATAATTAAATCGAAACTAATTCATCACATGTCAACTAATTTTTCAAGTAAAGTAACCTCACAATAAAACAATCGTAATGATGAATTGCATTAAAATCCTTACACACACAGAACGAGAAACCCATGCAAGACCACTAGCGCAGTAAAAAGTCCATTATTTTAATTTTAAAATAGACAATGCTATGTGGCATCCTAAGCACCAAAACTGCAATAATGTGACAGTCAGCGATCTCAATAAGACTGACTAACATAACCTGCGAGAAACCAGGCTTCTGTTGCAAAGGTGATAGGCAATTGGCAATGGCCAGCTGGTAACAGGTCAGACGAAGTATTTATTCAGTTTGTAATGAGATGCCCAACTATTAAGTCCACAGTCATGGAGCCAGGATCCTCTCAAGTGGGAGTGTCAAGTGATCTCTCAGTGTTTTTAGACATTATTAGCAAAACGACGGAGTTTTGTTAAAAAAAAATCTACGGCTAGATCATCCTCACATAGTGAGGGTGTGGTTAGATATCTTACACTTGAGAGGATCATGGCTTGTATACTTGGGTTCCTGGCATGAATCATACATTCACCATCAAGAGTGCCAGGGGGGTGCAAATTTATGTGGCCAAGGCCAAGGATGTATGCACCAAGATATGCATCCATCCTTCCTTTTGCTGGCATGTTTGAATAGACTTATTACTCAAGATAGGTTAGCAGAGTAGGGGATCATAACACATAATCAGTGCCTCTATTGGCATGAATTTAAGGGAACACAATATCACATGTTATTTTGCATGCCCCCCCCCCCCCCCTGCAAAAAAAGTGAACAATGTCCTAAACACTCACTTACATGAATCCAAACCTACTTCTAGCACAGAATCCAACTATAAGTAAATAATACTCGGCAGAAGACTAAGCTCCATAGAGACATGGCATGGCTAGGGTTAGCTACAACAGCATATGGCAAGCGAGGAACCTAAGATTTCATACTCAGAAATGACAAATCCAGTGGTGAAAGCAGTAAGGTTTTTGTGAACGCCAGGAAGGGAGTAAAAGAAAAACTCCTTGAAGATTATCCTCATTTGATATGTGTAACATATTTGGCATAGCTAAGCAATCCCCATCTCCCGACTGGGTGACGGAGATTAGTGTCGTTGGTAGCAATTAGTTAGAGAACATGGTAGGCCTAGTTGTGTTGGCGAAGATGCTGGGGTGCATATAACAACGCCTATCTTAAAAAAACAAAATTGTTACTTGCATCAATCAAAAGTTAACCATATGGGGAAAAATAAACCTCTGCTGCTTGAATTTGCTCAATCTTTTACGGTATGTTCGGACAAGGGTGTACTCCGATACTCCACTTGGATCGAACAAAGAAACTTTATTCATGTGAATAAAGTACTTTTATATCTCTTACTTTTCTACCCACAATACACAAAACCCACTTTATTCAACACAATACTCTCATGCAATCAAAACAACTTAACCAAAATCTACTGAAATAGAATAAAACAACCTAATCCATGTCCAAACGGACCCATAGATTTTTATATCTCCTATATATAGGCTTGTCGATCTGTTAATAACGTTTGGACGAAAATAAAATTAAAGTTGTATTTGATAATCAAGTTACTTAAGAGTTAAATTTTGATCTAAATAGTATAGCAGAGATGTTTGTATTGTGAAATTTGTAATATTTTAATCAATCACATCAGGGTAAAATGTGATCAATTACGATATGAAAAAAAATCGGTAATATAATATTAGTATTGGTTGTCAAGAACTCTTATTCATTGAAAACTTATCACTTATCAGTATATATTTCATCCCTTTACAAAATTACAGTAGCATGCTGAATAAAGAAGTAAGAGAGAAATTTTCATCTAGTCAATTTTGGAGAATATTGTGATTTATTAATTGGATTGAACTCTCTTTGAGCAGGAAAAAAAAAACCCTTTTAAAAGTCTGTCCAAACAGCACCTTAACTATTCTTCGTGAATGGATAAACGGGCCCTGCTTCTCTTGCTGGATACAAGATAACACTCTACAAAAGACGATTATTGTTGCTTAGGGAATAATCATCTGCCTCAAGTGAAGTGAGTTCTTGAGCAGTGGTCTTATCAAAGCTTTATCAACTCAATCTTTAATTTTTAGGTCATGGTTCACTCCATATTTTCAGTTACGTTGATATATACTTTCAATATTAGGTTGATGAAGTACTGTAAAGATGATAATGTAAAGCTCATAAATCAAAAAAGAAAGAAACAATAAAAATAGTAAATTGCCAGTTAATCAAATCATGACTTCTACAGCAGCTGAGCATCCAAATGCCATTGATTAATGACAAATGAAAGGAGGCATTGTCTGGAAATCGATTTTTTTTCCTTTTCACTTAAATCAAACTCTGAGTATTCCCATTTTAAAAATTCATGTCATCAAGAATCACTGCCAAGTTAAAAAAACCATGGGTAAGGCAACTGGAGAATTCTAAGGTGGCGCTGAGCTAAAAATGCTGTCAGTTTTGATACCATTGGAAAAAGTATAAGATGCAGGATCTAAACGGTCTAAAGGGTTCTGAAATTACGGCATCATACGTTGATAGCAATATAGAATTTCCAAATGTGACTAGCCATTCTGTTTTTACATGTAAACTGTTAGAGAAAAGCATGGTAAAGAAATACGGGATATACAATCGATATCCCTCCCTTCGACTTTATTGATATATATAGCAAACACGATTACAATAATAACTTGTTGCATAAGACACAAAACCCTACGACCACACACATGGCCCAATAACCTATTACGGCAGCCCACAATACTAAAACACACACACGCTTATTACTTCAACACTCCCCCTCAAGTTGGAGCGTGTATATCATACATGCCTAACTTGGAACAAATAAACATCAGACGCTGACCAAATACAGCTTTAGTGAGGACGTCTGCCAGTTGATCTCCTGTTCGAACAAACGGAGTGCAAATTTCCTGTGCCAATAACTTGTCACGCACAAAGTGACAATCTATTTCAATGTGCTTCGTTCTCTCATGAAACACCGGGTTGGTGGCAATATATAGCGCAGCCTGATTGTCACAATACAGAGGTACAGGTTCACTAACCGGCATCCCAATCTCCTCTAGAAAATGCCGTATCCAAGTCAACTCACGGCATGCAAGAGCCATAGCTCGATACTCGGCCTCGACTTGATCTTGCCACTACCGATCGTTTTCTTACTCTTCCACGACACTAAATTGCCTCCAAAGAACGTACAATAACCAGTGGTTGACCTCCTATCTGAAGGTGATCCAGCCCAGTCTGCATCCGTGAAACCTTCAACCCGAAGATGACCATTTGGCCTATAGATGATCCCTAGGCCTGGAGCTTGCTTTAAGTAGTGTAAAACCCGCAATGCTGCATCCCAATGCGGTTTCCGTGGGGCCTCCAAAAACTGACTTAATACACTCACTGAATATGAAATATCCGGTCGTGTAATAGTGAGATAATTGAGTTTGCCAACCAACCGCCTATACTTGCCAGGGAATTCGAGAAGCTCTCCTTCGTATTTCAACATTTTTTGATTTGGATCCA
The DNA here is from genome assembly GCA_036785695.1 of Gentiana straminea. Taxonomy (NCBI): domain Eukaryota; kingdom Viridiplantae; phylum Streptophyta; class Magnoliopsida; order Gentianales; family Gentianaceae; genus Gentiana; species Gentiana straminea. The sequence goes on along the minus strand of JAVUPR010000398.1, from coordinate 14,989,286 downwards.
TCGGTGTATTTACCGGTCTTCCACCTAATAATCCAGCTTCTTGCAACAAGTCAAGCACATATTTCCTCTGACACATAACGAGCCCCTGCCTTGACCTGGCGACCTCTATCCCAAGAAAGTAACGTAAGGTACCAAGATCTTTAGTCCGAAACCTTTTTCCAAGAAACTCCTTGAGTCGTGCAATACATGTTTGGTCACTTCCTGTAATCACGATATCATCCACATAGACAATAAGGAAAATAGTCCCAGATACAGAGTTGGCATAAAAGACAGAATAATCTGTGCGGCACTGTTGCAATCCAAACTGCTTAACCACTTCAGTTTACTTGCCAAACCATGCTCGTGGTGACTGTTTGAGGCCGTACAACGCCTTCTTCAATCGACAAACCAAGCCACTCTCCCCCTGAGCAACAAACCCCGGGGGTTGCTCCATGTAAACTTCCTCCTGCAAATCACCATGCAAGAATGCATTTTTTACGTCCAACTGGTATAAGGCCCAACCATTAGTAACAGCAAGAGAAATAAGAATGCGTATAGTAGGCATTTTAGCGACTGGAGAGAACGTTTCTTCGTAATCCACCCCATAAGTTTGAGTATAGCCTTTAGCTACCAACCGGGCCTTAAGGCGTTCAATGGTGCCGTCGGGTTTGAATTTAATCGTGTACACCCAACGGCACCCCACTATCTTCTGACCAGCCGGAGGAGGGACAAGCTCCCATGTACCATTTTCTTCCAATGCTTCCATTTCTGCCTCCATAGCCACACGCCACCCATCATCAGATAATGCATCCTGCAAAGACTTAGGAATCGAAACACTAGATATATGTGTCAAAAAACATGAATATGATGGTGTCAAACGGGCAGTAGAGACAAAGTTACTTAATGGATGCTTAGTAACACAGGTCCGGGTACCTTTCCGAAGAGCAATAGGAGGGCTCTCGGATGGAGTAGGCAGTGGTGGAGCAGGCTGATCCGGATCCCGAGAGGAGGAGGAGGACGGCACACCATCAACTGCAACATCGAACTTCTGCCTTCGTTGAAAGGCAAGAGGGAAAGGTGACAACGGTCCACTCGTAAGATCCTTGGTACTCAAATCTTGCTCTGTTGGTTGGTTGGGTTCGGGAGGCCGTTCAAGGTCACTATCAGGGAGGTCAGTCTCGGGTAAGGGTAAGGGACTGGACTCATGACTGTGATCATCGATGGGATTAAAGAACTCCATGTCCGAAAGAGAAGAGTAAAACGGGGTTGACTCATCAAAGGTTACATCCGGAAACGTAAAATACCGTTGAAGTTTTGGACTATAACACCTATACCCTTTTTGTGTGCGTGAATAACCCAAGAAGATGCACTTGGTTGCTCGAGGGTCAAACTTATCAAACCCGGGTCCCAAATTATGAACGTAGCATATGCACCCAAAGATTCTGGGTGTTAATGGGAAAGGAGACTCGGAGGGAAAGAGAATGGAGAAGGGAGATTCCCCCGCAAGATTTTTGGTAGGCATTCTGTTAATTAAGTGACAAGAGGTCATTAAGCAAGTGGAGGATGCATTACCCGACTGTGCTAAACCAGCACTCAAAGTTGGAGCAGCTTTTGTTTCTTCATTTTTCGGCTCTGACTGTGGTGTGGCCGGATTCCCTACAGCCTGGTTGGCCATATCCGTGGGTTTCCCGTGGAGGTCCCAACAACTTGCCATTGTGTGATTTGTTCTCCCACAATAATCACATCTCATGGATCCTCGACCATTTCGTCCTCCTCTAGCGCCACCCCGGACACCACGAGAATTCCTTCCACCTCGTCCACCACGTGTACCTGCCCCAACAGATGAGGCCACCATTGCAGATTTTTCCTCCACACTTTCTGCATAATGCTCGTTTTCCCGTGTGTTCCGTGTATCAATTTGTGCTCTCTGAAGTCGTGAAAAAATTTCTGGCAGGGATGGCAGCTGTGTCCCCCCCAGAATTTGGGCTCTAACTGGTTCAAACTCAGATCGGAGGCCTGATAGGAAACGAATTGCATCCATATCGGCGCGTTGCTGCTCCATGCGTGTGACATCAGCTGTCAATGGTTGATACAAGTTTCTCTCTTCGCAGACGCTCATGACCTGGGAATAATATTCCTCCAAATTCTTAGCACCTTGTTCCAACTGAAAGTATTGTTTACACACATCGTAAACGCGTGACACATTATCTGAACCAGAATACATTTGCTTTAAACGTGTCCACATGTCCTTGGCTGTTTTCAGATATAACAACGTCGAACCAATTTTTTCCTCAATACTGTTGAGCATGAGTGACATGATCTGCGCATCATCCTGTCGCCAATACGCAGCCCTTGGATCCTCCTTCTCGGCTTTGTCCTGTAGAAGGTGATGATCCATAGCACGTCCGGTCAAGTAGATTTCGACTGACCTGGACCATAAAGTGTAGTTTCTGCCATTCAACTTGACAGATGTGATGGCTGGCAGCGATACAGAGGAAGAGAAGATACTTCCGATAAGGGTTTCAGATTTCTTTTCCACCATAGCGCCACTGGCTGACATGGTGCCGTAGGTTTTTTTTTTTTTTTTTTTTTTTTTTTTTTTTGGGGTAAAAGTCGAAGGGAAGAAAGTTGAGATGATTTTGGCTCTGATACCATGTTAGAGAAAAGCATGGTAAAGAAATACGGGATATAAATCGATATCCCTCCCTTCGACTTTATTGATATATATAGCAAACACGATTACAATAATAACTTGTTGCATAAGACACAAAACCCTACGACCACACACATGGCCCAATAACCTATTACGGCAGCCCACAATACTAAAACACACACACGCTTATTACTTCAACATAAACAAATTAGTCAATTCGGCTGATATCAAAAAACTTACTTGCCATTGATACAATTTGGATATTCCCTTTTTCTTGTATCTGCTGCATACTTCAGGAGGAAGCCAACTATTGAGTTCCAAGTGATCCTCAGTTTTTGTAACGCTTGATGGAGTACAATACTGGTTAGACACAAGTTTGGAGGTGGAATCCTTCGGCTTCCCTCCTAATTTGTGTGATGTGCCGCTATCATCATCTTTAATCTGCAAGCTGCTTTCTTTCTGGAAGACATCACATTCCATAGACACCTCTTGTGCCACAAGCAAGCGATTTTTTGCATTTTCATCTCTGGGAAATGTACAAAAGTTAGCATGTTCAACATTTTCCCGATTAATGGATGCACCCTGGACTCCTTTGCTTTTGTGAATAGGATGGCTCTTTTTCTGGAGATGGGCCTGGGTCTCCTCGTTGAAGTTATTATCCTCCAAAGAAAAATCAAAGTGCTTTACAGGTAGTGGGGAACCTCCTTGGACCAAATCTTGCCCCTGATTCAAAACTGCACCTACAGTAGAAGGATGTCCAAAACTAGAACTTTTATTCATGCCCTCAACAAGAAAGTTCTCCACCTTACTGTCACGCACTTCAGATCCTAAACTATTCATATTCCTTATCTTCTGATCATTTTCGAAGTTACTTGAATCTCCAACCACTATAGTAGCAAGCTTATCTGGAGGAGCAACCAAACCATCTGCAACTTGGATTGCTTCATTCCAAAAGGTTTCCCCAGGTGAGAACATGGAACTTCCCCTTCTAGATTTAGGAGTTTCGAGAGGTCTAAGTTTACTGGACAATGAAGCAGGTGTGTCACATCCAGCTGCAACAAAAGAAGAAGACAGTGTGCCACATTTCCTCAACATCAGCCGAGATCCAGTTTCATTATCATCCAGAGTAACCTGCATTAACATATGAGCATGAATTGAAGAGTAGCAATGTAAAGTAGGAACTCTTATTGATTTAACAGAAGCCCACCTCTCTGCAACAGTTCAAAACTGCATCTTTGGATTTAGTAGTGGGACTGGATTGCATGGGCTCAATCTGCTCATCACCTTGGCAAGTAGTATCATTTTCAATAATGCACTGTCCCTCATCGGAACTGGTATGCTGTCTCTTAAATGGTCTACTGTCCAACTCATCTGTAGAGGGCCTATCGTGTCCTTTTTTGGCATCAACACCTGGTTCAGAGGGCAAGCATGAAGGCAACTCACTGCATAGAAGAGAGGACTGTGAGTTACCACATCAGATAGGCAGTCATCTAACTACAAATGACACAATACAAGCTGCATTACCTGCAATACAATGACAAAAAACTTGTCGCAAAATTCTTTAATTCAGAGTTCTCAGCTTTAACAGGCAGCGTCGTTTCTGAGATATCCTTATTGCATCCAGCAATGTTAACCTCGTCTTCAAATACTGACTTACCCCCTTTAGCTTCTTGAAACACGTCAAGACCTTGAGAATGCCCACTGGTAGATATTGGTGCCTCTTGCTCATCAATTCTGGCTTTTAAACCAATCTCCAATGTCAGATTTCTCTTGATAGCAACTCGACTATTCGATGAATCACTAATTGCATAAGAAGGATTCTTTTTCTCCTCTGGGGTTACTAACAGCTTGTCTAATGACCCTTTAGCACTGGGAGACACATCAGTTGTAAGCTTTGGCTCACTTCCACTTCTTTTGGATTCCAAAGCTGGGGATAGAGGCTTCCTCTTCTTTTTGGAAGGAAAGAACTGAGAGCAGCAACGATTAAACCACAAAAATGGGTTACATCATTTATGAATTTAAACAAGTGAAGCCTTAGTAACTTGTATATAAATTCACCAAACACCTCTGTAATGCAGCAATGGCAATTTGGGCTGGTGTCAAATTAAAATGTTATGAATGATCAATTATCTATAAGCGTTGATTACCAGAACAAGAATTTCTTCAACTAGCTCCTAGCTATAAAATAAAATATTAAAAACACAACACACACACACACACACACCCCTTGAAGTAATTGATTTTCAGAAAACTAAAAAGAAATCAAGGCAAACAATTCTACTGCACATTTACTGTGGAAATGTAATTCATAGACTGATTAAGTATATGCATACACCTATGCACTCTGTAACTATATCCATACGTAAAATAAAAATATGCACATAACAATGGGTCAAAATACTCTTGGGCCTTCGTACATTATACTAGAACACCATTGTTTTTAGATAGGTCAAATAAGCGTGTATAAAAAATAAATCTTCAGACGACCCAAAATGTCATAAGAATAGGCAACTCGCAAGTAGTAAATGTTATCGTGGCCCTGCCCTTCTCAATACCAACAACCCAAGCAGACATACATGCTTCACCTGTACAATCAAAATCCCCATAGCTGACCAGAATCTATAACCATATTTACGACTTTCTTCATACCAGGATTATGATTTCGCACATTGAATAAGTCACTGCAGAACTTGTTCAAAAAAAAGACGTATGATTACAACTGAAAATAAAGGAAGTAAAACCTGTTCGATGCGGGGCGCCATGAAGGAACCGTATTGTGTGACAGGTATGGACTGAATCCAATTCGGCGAAGAAAAACAATGAATTTAACGGTAGAACTTTGTATCAACGTAGCAAATTCGAATTCATTTTCAGGGCCGCTAGGAGCAAAGATCCCAAGGTTGGTTCTGGGTGGATTGTATGTGAGCGTAGTTGGGAGTTGGGAGTTGGGAGTCTTGGGACTGCGGAACTGGGGGGGAAGTGTGGAGGGAGAAATACAGAGGATCTGTTCTTGTTCAAATGTTTTGGAGAAATTTGCCATGCGGTCCCTAATTTTAATGGGAAATTTTTAAGTGGTCCGTCCATTTAGAATGACTTGACATATAGATTAATTCGGGGGCAATTGTTTATTAACTACTTTTTGAAAATATTTTTGTTTAAATAGTATTTCTACAAGAGTTCTTGTGTATTTAGTATCGTGAACACAACCTTATCCAAAATAAATTAATATTCCCTAAATAGCCTCATATATCGTAAAAAAAAAAAATAACCCATTTTTTTAGGAAAGATATTAAATAATTTCATGTATTAATGTCCCTTCAACAAATTGCATTCTCCTGCATTGTTGAATGTTATTAATCAGATTACAGGTTCAGCCTTCAATCCTTATTTCTTGATGTTAACATTAAGGGATTAACATTAATGGGAAATGTTGTCGTAAACCCAGTTGATCATTTTTCAAGGATTAAGGAGGATTTGACAGGCAGATTCAGAGTATTAAGGAGGGGAATTCACCGATTTCACTCTTCATTCTAATAAGTGTTCATTTTATCTCGTTCCCATAAACGTGTACCAGTTTCATAGATCCAACACTCTAAATTAATAAATGAATATTTTCAAATAGTTCCATGATATCTGAATTAATTCCAGAAGAACATTTCGTTAATGGAAGTATTAAATTTAATTGTTAATCCTTTTATCTCGTTCTCATAAACGTGTATCAGTTTCATATATCCAACACTCTAAATTAATGAATGAATATTTTCAATACCTCTCATACAAGAAGGAATTGTTAGGTAGCCAGAGGGATTTTACAGTTAATGAAAAATTTAAATTTAATTGTTAATTTAAAAAAGGGGTGAGCGGGAGCAATAAAATTTAATATTTTATTTATTTGGGTTAACCCGGTTTAAATTAATAATTTACTTTCAGAAAATTATTTGGATTTCTAGGCATATCTTTAAGAGAGAGAAAGTAGAGGGGGGAAATTTTTGGGTTTTCAACTTGGATCTTACTATGGTTTTGGTGAGGACCTCAGGGACTTATATGGTCCTGGGTGTGAGCCATTCATGTAATGCCACGTGGCTTATTTCTGGCCACACAAAACCATTTAATATTACTGGTTTTGCTTGTGTGGCCGACACGTGTCTCGTTAGCTGTACCCCACTAACAACATTGTATGCAAATATTCCTTTTTTTTTTCCCTGTAGCCCCGTGTTTGAATTTTCAAAATTATAACAGTTTACTGAAGGGTATTTTTGTCTTTTCCAATTAATAATATTTTTGCATTATTTTTTTATGGACTCCGCTTTGTGGAGTACCATATAGAGAAGAAACTTTGGAAAATATACTATATGAACAATTTCCCCTTAATTCGGACTAGTAACTTTTAATCCAGTTTAGAAATATACGATCCACACCATGTGGAGAGATCGCCTAAAAACCTCCCAATTTGAATGTATAAGTAAAGACGAGTGGTTAAAGTTGAGCGTCACAACCCAAAAAGATTTTCAAGGCCTCCGTTCTCATAAATTTTGTGGATAATATAAATCTAGAAATATGTTTTGATATTGGTATGACCCGAAAGTCATACACTACACTTTTTTGCCTTAATAGGGCCATAAGTGGTAAATGGGCCAAGTCCAGCCCAGGCCAGCATCACGCATCACCTTTGGATATTTCGGTTAAGGCTCTGCTGACCACATTCTAGTCGCTCTCAGAGGTCAGATCATTAGCTCAGTTCGGTATGGCATACTTTCAGCTCAGACAGTCCGCATACACCAAAGATAGATGGTCATATATTGCCGACCTCATGATCCATTCATCCTGGTCGCTCGTCAGTAGAATTGGTCCTCTCATACCTCCCAACGGCGGTTATAGCACACTAATGGGTATTGGGTTAAATTCCACGATTAATTCTTCATTAAATGCATCAACCCATAATTGATTACATCCCACGATTTAAGGCTAATTGAGTCATGATTGCACCACAGTTGGCATCATTATGACCCTCAATCACGGTCCCTATAAAATCAAAGATTCTTAACTTAACTTTCCCACGATGGAGGCCTATAAAAGATCATCATCAATTCAGAACTTTTTCAATTGGCTTGATCTTATATACAATACTAGGTACATAGGCGGATTGATACAACACAGTCATAAATCATCACATACGCCATCACTCTGCTGAATGGAATTCTCCTGAAAGATCCAGTTACCCGAAAATATGCATTGACAATTTTCCAACATCATCAATTGACGCTATAAGAAGGGCCCTGCAAATTCTTGTACTAACCAGCCCTGAATTTAATCATGCCTCGCAGTAAAACCAAAAAGTGTGACAAAACAGTCAAAAACAATTAGGCTAAAAAGGAAAAAATTGTCGATCCACCACAAGACAACGATGCTGCTGAAAATCACAAAATGAAGGAAGAAAAAGATGTCCCCATAAAGGATGTGTTCTTGGCACAATATGCCACAGCCCACAGGAACATCTAACCCATGCTAGATGACAAACCAGTTGGCCCAGAGTGCCGCAGGAGCGTCCAATCTTGGCCAAGCAGTAGATCATGCTATTGCTCAGGCCATGCTAAAGATAGCCAAAGAAATGAGGAGGAACGACTGTAAGGACATTAAAGCGAGTAGCGCAACGGAAATTTAAAATTTGATTTCTCATACCCGAGAATCGACTTTGAGGAACAAAGAAAATACATGAAACAAGAATATAAAAACTATCACCAGGATGATCCAAATGATCGACGCTTTATCTTCGGTTGTCGATCCAAGCATGAGCCATCCAAGCCTCTAGCGGTGATCTACATGAATGACCACCGGAATCCTCCAGTGACTATTACCAGAAAAATTCAACTGCTAGGTTGACTTTGATTTATTCTTTTCAAAACTCTCTCTATCAAAAAACTCTATCTTTTCTTCATTTAGTTACAAGATGTATTGTGATATATAAGAGCTTGTCATCTATTCCCTTAAATAACGAGTGTTGTGCCACTTTACTTGCCGTAATGGGCTTGGGCTTTGCTTTTTGGTGTGGAATAGGAAATATTTCAAATAAAATAAGAATTAATTTACTTTGAAAATCCTTTAATTGAATTATGCTATTAATTAATATCATATATTAATTTCTAATTGTAATATTCGGATATTATTTATCCATAATAAATAATAAATTGAACATTAATTCCATCACAACACTTTGTAATAAGCATGATAATCAAATCTTATTTGGTTATTGCGTAACCACAATTCAATTACAGACGATCATTCATATGTGTGTGACACGATAAGTTTCCGAGTATGTTCGTTGTAAATACGAATTATAAATCCATAAATAGAACCGTATAAGTTAAACCATATAACTCATCACTAATGACTTTATTAATTAATTCATATTTAACGATCGTGACTGACATATAACAATGTGTCACGACCCCCAGTTGTCAAAAGGAGTCAAATGCTACTGACTATAACTTTTCATGTGAAACGGTTCACGTATAAATACGTCATTTCTTATAATTAATATCCACATAAGCATCATACATCAAGGACTATTTTATATAGAACGGTAAAAGAATTGGATGCAATGTCTTGTCCATGTAATGTCCAACTATCCATATGCAAGTGCAACACCGATGGTAATTGATTCTGCTAAAAATTTGAAGTGATTAGTCTTTTATTTTGAAAGAACATTCATTGGCATTAGCCTCTTTGAAAAAGATAATACAAATGAATAAACATACACCGGAGGTATGTCGCGGACGATAATTGTGGCAACAATTGTGATATGGATGAAGAAAAAAAGGGAAATGTGACGGCCTTTTACGAAAGGAAATGATGAAGGCGTGAATAATGATCATAATTTGATACAAAAGATCATAATTTGATACAAAGGTTAGAGATGTTGGCCGTGAAATATCAACTTGAATTTATAACGGATACTTCAAACAAGCGCATTTATTTGGTGGTTTGCATAGATAGACAATTAATGCAAATCAATGACGGAGCCAGAAATTGATGCTCGGGTGGGCTAGTAGACTGTATCTAGACAATCGGGTGGGCTCATATAAGATGTTTTGATGAGTTAAGTTGCATTATATAAGTTTTTTGGTGTAGAATTTTTTTCTGACGGGTGGGCTTAGCCCCCCTCAGCCCTCCACTTACCTCCGTCCTTGATGGAAATGGAGTTTGCGAGCAACACGGATAGGAGGAGCTTCACTGGAGTTTCAAATTCGATTTTACTAAGAATCATACTTGCTCCCTTACTGTTTGCAACAAAGACCAGACCACAATAAAGCATCCTTCAAGACCAATGCAAGACACTATTCTTTTAAGTTTACACATGCAAAACCGTGTTTATCTGCCCAATGATATTATTAATGACTTTCGTTGTTGAAATTGATGAAATTAAAAGTACAATAGAAAATAAAATACGGAATTCTCATTAATCAGTAAAATAATAAAGTTAAGTTACAATGAGATTGATGATGAGTATTTATAGACGATACTCCTCACAATCCAGTTAGAAGAAGTTATAAACTATTATAATAGAAAACTATACAAAAACACCCGACATCATTAACTTCAGCTGAAGCAAGTTTTGTTGAACCTTTAGCTCAGCTCTGAAGTCTTCTCAGCTAAGTTATTTATTCGGCTGAATTCTTCAAGTCAGCTGGTCTGGTCATGACGAGGGTTGAACTGAGCCTCGCCACGTGTCATCTCCTCATTGACCAAACATTAAATGAACACATAAAAACTATAACATTAAGGGCCAGGAGCCCCACTTCATGCATAAGGGCAGATCCGAACCCCGGGTGGGAAATCGGTCCCGCTCCCCAAACCACCACAGGTCAGCTAGGTCGCAACGGAGCTGGGACAGTGTAGTTCGGGCCGAGACGGCCCGGGAGGGCTCGATGCAGGTCGGCCAAAGCCTCATTTATATGATAATTATCCCACGTGCTTATAAGATAATTATGGGAAGATCCTATGGATCTTTTACCCATTAAGACACTGATATTGATATTTAAACTATCCATAATTATCCCTAAATTATAGGGATACACACGTGATTATCCTTAGGGACTAAGAATATGAATCCTTGTAGAACAAGGAAAGGGATGAGACATCCCCTTTATAAACAACCCTAAGGAACTACGAAAGACGTGATTCTTGAATAATCAACAGGATTTTACGTAGGCAACTTGAGAGAGGAACTCTCAAGCTCAGTCTAAATCCACCCAAAAACCATCCCTTGTTCATATTACCCTATATTAAACGGGCCAGATTGATACCCGATGATTTTCAGCATCGTCAATTGGCGCTAGAATGAGGGTCTTCTATTGGTAATTGATGTTGCGTTGAACACCATATTTGCGGTAACAGTGTTTATCTTGAGGATATAGGGCTGTGATGAACGATTTCAACGGTGAGGACACGGTGGTGATCAAGAAGCGTGGTGGCGGTTTATGTGTTTGTGAAGAACAAGTAAATCAGTCGACAAATTGCCAGAGTTTCTGCTTGTATTAGGTTAATAGCTTAAGGTTTTTTAGGGAGAGATCGATCCTCTTCTATTACAATATGATCCTATATATATAGGCTAAAAAAGGTAAGTCGGTTTACTGTTCACCGATAAGACAACTAAGTGTACATAGCTAAGTTAAGCATGCATGCAATACAAGTGTCTTAGCCAGCTGTAAAGTGTGGCCAGCTGGATTGGCCAGCTGGACATGCATGGCGAGCAGCGAGAAGTATGGTCGAACAGCGGGCTCGTCTATATTTAGCTAGAATCACATGGAGAGAATGGGTCCGGCTTACTGTTGGCGGACACGATCTGGCTTGTAGTTAGCGGCTAGAAGAAGCTTGGTAGCAGCGGTCAGCGGGCGCAGAAGCCCATTATCTATGTTGATGGGCCAAAATTGTAGGCCCAATATGGTTGAACAGGGCCCCATTCCAATCCGGGTATATCAATGGCCCCCTACTCTGTGCCTGGCGTGTCCGCCAAGGCGGAGAGTAGATTTTTTGAAGAAGAACTTTAGGTGAAGCTCCTTTGTAGTTGCACGTGACAGGGGATCGCCGATAATGCTCTATCGGGCTTGAATCGGTGTTGGTGAAAACCACTAGATATATAATGTTCTATCGGGCTTGTGCATTTGTAGCGGACAGGCGTGATCGCCGATAATGTTCTATCGGGCTTGAATCAGTGTTAGTATCGCGTAGCGAATTACCGATTATATGCTGTGCATTTGTAGCGGACAAGCTTGATCGCCGACAACGCTCTGTCGGGCTCATTTAAGTGATAACGTTCTATCAAAGGTGCTTTGTCAAGATAAGCCACAGCGGGCATTGATTGGTGTTAGCCGCTTGAAATAAGGTTGGGAGATAGTAACATGTTGAAGCCGCTTATTCGGCGGATAAGCTGATGGTCGTCGAAAGAGTTTTGAACGGTTGGAAAGTACAAACGGATGTATCGGTACACGAAACGTCACGTCAGTCACGTGTACTGACACGGCGGTTGGAAATGAACCGTCCCTTGCTCTGATTGGCGGAGAAAAATCGGTAACCGTTCCAGTCATCATTACATTTGAATTTCAGATCCCAAACGTCGTTCCCCCTCAATTCTCCCTCTATAAATAGAGGAGTCACCCCCAACTTCTCCACTTTTCCTTCTCTTTCTCTCTGATAAAAATCTCCGGTCGATTAAAGCAAGGAAATTCCGGCGATTGCAAGCGAGGTTCCGGCGAGTGCTCGTTTCAGTCAAAGCTTAGCACTTTATCACCCCATTATTAATCAGGTATGAACTTTCACTCCTTTATTTGCTTTCTGGATTGATTTATGCTTTTCATTATCGTCTATTCTTGCTAGAGACATTAAAGATGCGATTTAGCCTCTGTGATTTTTCTTCATTTGTTTTCTGATGAACACCATGAGCCCAGCCTGAGTTTTTGCGGTTTTATACCCATCTTTACCCAGAAATATCCCTGTATGCATGTATGCTTTGTTTGGTAGTGTTTGAATGTGTGTTTAGGGTTTTTCTGGGCTTTGAATTTAGGGTTTTTCTGGGAAAGTTGGGGGTTTTTCTGGGAATTTTGGGGGTTTTGTTTGCTTAAGGAAGGTGGAAGGGCGAGGTGTCGGGGTGTGATTGCTTTCACCTCGGCCCGATTTCCATGTCCGGGTGATAATCTGATCCACCTTGCCCTTTTTTATTTTCCAGCATGTCTTCAGAACACACACAGTCAGATGAAGAGGCTAGGGCCGCTGCGGGTTATGGGTCAGAGGAGGTGAGCATGGAGGACGCTAGCTCTAGCGGCGACGAGGAGGAGATGGAAGAAATTCCAAACCCTGGACCTATTAACATAGAATCTGACCCGGAGGTATCAATTACTGGTGTGGGCGCTGCTGAGGTCGAGGTCGAAGACGACGATAATATAGTATTGAGCGGCCTTATTACCAGGATGGAGAAAGCAATACACCCTGGAGCCGCCAAACGTAGCGGCAAGCTCAAGGAAGCCGTGGAAACCGCTGTGATACCGGAGAAACCTAAAAAATCTCCTAAAGTCGTCATTTCAAAAAAGAAGACCACAACCGCTGGTGAGCCCGAAAAGAAGAAGAGACCGCCCAAGAAAAGGTCTGCTGCTGTCGAGAATGAGCTCGCAGAGCAAAAGCGAGCGGATAGGGCTCTTATATCCCGATGGAAGGAGTTCAAAGATCGGGAAGACTATATCTTGGCCTTGGGGGCGTATGATATTTCTGCGGACTATCGGTTTATCAGCATGGGTGCGACCAATGCATCGTGGGTTTGTGGTCGGGAACAGCAAGATTACCTGTGGTTGCATTATGATCATTTTGCAGCCGGACTCAGACCTCCCTTTGACCCATTCTTTGTTACATTTATGGAAGAGTTGAAGGTGATGCCTTGCGACCTGAGTTTGGGAGTTGTTCGCGTGGTCATGTCCTTCATTATAATCAGTAGGTTGAGCGGGCGCGAACCGTCGATGCCGGTGCTTTTATATTTTTATAGCTTCTCTCGGAAGGGCGGCGCCGGCCAAATCCAACCGCGTAGTCGATCGAGTCATGGTCGGCCCCGTTTACTGTTCGATCTCCCTGATAAAGTGGCGGAATGGGACAAAAGATGCATGAAAGTGGAGTCCCGGATAGGGTGGCCGTTTGAGAAGCTAGCGGAGAATTCGGTCCAAACCGAGCACTTGAAAAAGATAAGAACTCAATTCGATGATGATGAGTTTATCTCCGAACGAAAGACGATCCGGGCTACACCCGCAAAAATGAGCCTCAAGCTAGGGCGTTTAACGGAGATTGTTGCTAGACGTTGGCCGGCCCTATCTCGGACGGGCCGGACTTTTACGGAGCCGGCGTCGGCGAACCCTTAGTTGTAGTCGACCCGTTGCCTACTCATCCGGACCGGTATGGCGAGTGTCACCATGGCAGGTTCATGCCTTCTCAATGTGAAATCTGCGGCGGCTATCCTAATATGCGAGCACCGAGTAGGATTTTTACTTTTCATAGTATGTTTCTTTTCATATCTTCTGGTCGCTAATAAACATTTGTTCTTTGCAGGTACCATGGATAGATTAGTTCGACGCAGCCAGCTGACGAAGAAAAAGACCGTCGACGAGGTGAAGAGGGCCGCAGAGCTAAAGGGGATCAAAACACCCCTTCCCATGGTCGACTTACAGACGACGGCGGCCGGAGCTTCTGGAGCTAAAGTCGTGAGATCAACCCAGCCGCTCTTAGTAGAGAAGACCGCGGCGAGCAAAACCATGAAGCAGACCACTCTGACAAAACCGCCTGCGGGTGATAAGAAGAAGAGGGGTGCTGTTGAAGAGATTGAGCCCGTGGGAGAAGATAGCGGCGCGCGGGAGGTCCCTCCTCTTAAAAAGTCCGGGCGATAAAGGTAAAGAAACAATGGCCGATCAAGGCAAACCCGTGGCCGAGGAGGTGGCCTCTGCGGGCACGAAGATAATAGTGCCCTTCTTTGGAGTTCCTGCGGGCCTAGAGGTTGTCCCGCCGCCTGGTTGGATAAAGAGTTCATGCGGCAACAACCTCTTGACCTCGCCCAAGGCGCGCACAATTTCAATGGGTATCGCTGATGTGCCCCCATTGAGGCATTTCAGATGGGGTATCCCTAATAACATCCAGCTGGAGATAGGCCGCGGGATAGCGGACAGGGTTGTCTTGGCGGATCAGACTGATCCCCGCCGTGCCTTTCTTGGGAGTATTGAAGATTTGTGGGGCTTATACGGCGCCACGGTGAGCATGGTAAACCTCATTTCTTGTTTTTGTTTTTCATTCTTTTTATTGTCGTTTTTCTCATGTCAATATTGACTCCGCTGTTTATTTTTCTTCCCTTAGGTTGGCACTGGCTTGGCACAGTTCGTCAATGATTATAGAAGCACCATAGCTGAGAGTGCCGATGTCAGAAAAGAGATGGTCGAAAACCAGAAAGCTCTTGGTGCCGCAAATGCAGTGTCTGCCGGTCTTCGTGGGCGATTAACCGCTGCTGAGGCGGAGAATGAGAAGTTGAGAGCACATCTTGCTGAGGCCAACCAGATTAATGCAAAACTTATCGAGCAGAGCAAGTCCGTTGATCAAACTATGAAGGAAATGAAGCAGAAAGTATCGGAGGCTCAAGCTCATTGGGAGGCCGAGCAAGCAACGTGTGCGGACCTGCAGAAACAACTTAAGGATCTGGGCTCAAATGTTGAGGGTCGGATCAAGGCCGCTAATGATGATGGCTTTATGATGGGATACGACCAAGGGTTTTATCACATCGCGAGGTGTGTTCTGGCTCATGACGGTGGTACCCCCGATCTTGATGTCTTAGAGGAGTGGATTCTCACCCATCCCTTCTCTGATTTTCTGAGAGAATTTCATGACCGCATACCTTTCTCTGATATTGAGCTTCAGCGCTATGTTCCAGAGTGCGATCCTGACTGGGTGGCCCCTGCTGTGATTGAGGCGAATCTGAGGGAGCGTGTGCGCTTGGCTACAGAAGCGACGAGAGAGAGCCGGCGAAGAGGGCGAGCGGCGGGCGAGGGAGAGGTAGAACGAATAGTTGAGCCGGCGGTCGAGCTTACTGAATCTGAGACAAATGCCGATCAGATGCTGCACCATTCTCTCCGCGAAGAGAATGTCCATAATGAAGAGATGCGGCCTAGAGAATTCTTAATTTTGTGCCTCTGTTTTGTATAACATTATTCTAAGTTTGCATATGTATAACTCTTTTCTTTTCCGTATTTTTGTTCGCACATTTGCTTCTGTAATAACTAGTAAGCACTTTGTTCAACTTAAGTTTGTTTTTTGCCCGCTCCTGATGTATGTTTGCTTTTTGCTCGAATTTATTGTCTTAAATTGAGTCCGTATCCGCCCCTTGTTTTAGATAAGATTCCAGATCGATCTCGTGCGGACTCATCTTTGAGATATGCCCCTTGAATCTTATCTGAAACAGCTTATTCGTCGGATATGCCCTCCTGGCCGAAGCTTTTGTTGAAAATACTCATAATAATTTATGTAAAAGGAAAATGTAAAATCGGGCTTTATTAATTTCAACTCATCCCGCTAGATGAGTGAAGATTACAAGCAAAATAAGAAAGCCTAACCACTCACGTCGTAAACGAGAGGATGGCCATAACCCTAATTGATTTATTACATGTAGTACCTTTTGAGATTGTCAGCATGCCAAGGTCTATTGAGTTCGTAGCCTTGATGATCTCTGAGAATATAAGTCCCTTTTTTGATTTCCCTCGCGACTTGATAAGGGCCTTCCCAATTTTCTGTTAGCTTGCCTTTATTCGGCTCCATACCGGTGGCCTTTCTGTTTCGAAGAACAAAGTCCCCGACCTTAAACGAATGGTCGCGGATTCGTTTGTCGTGCTGTTGTTTGGCGATTTGCTTGTAGTTCGCGAGTCGATGGTATGTCGCCAGTCTTTTTTCCCCCAATAGATCCAAGTCGACTTGTCTGTTTAAAAGATTATCCGCTGGGTCATATAAGGCGACCCTGATGTTTGGTAGAGCCATTTCAACGGGAGTCATGGCCTCTGATCCATAAGTAAGAGCAAAAGGTGTTTCTCCCGTGGGTGTTTTGATCGTGGTGCGGAGTGCCCAAAGTATATCGGGTAACTCGTCAACCCACCCCCTGCTTTTACCTTGTCATCTACGCTCTTCTTTAACATCTTGATTATTTGTTTATTGCCGGCCTCAGCTTGGCCGTTTCCTTGAGGATAAGCCACGGATGACTTCCAATGTTTAACTTTGAATTCCTCACAAAGATTTGAGAAGTCCTTTCTAAATTGTGGGCCGTGATCTGATACAACTGCCCGGGGGATGCCAAAACGTGAAAAAATTTGATCGTGTAAGAAATAACCCGCCGCTTTCGCGGTTATCTTGACCATAGGTTTCGCTTCAATCCATTTTGTGAAATAATCCACAGCTACAATGATAACTTTGCATCCGCCTCTTCCTGGTGGAAAAGGTCCGATAAGGTCGAGTCCCCACATGTCGAAAGGCCAGGATGCGGTCACGATGCTTTGTTCGACAGATGGTATCCGGGGGATGTCCGCATGCTTTTGACACTCTGGACATTCTCTAACCAATTTTTCTGAATCTTTAAGAATTGTTGGCCAATAATACCCGGCAGTTATAACCTTCTGTGCCAAGGAGCGGCTAGCGGGGTGTCCCCCACACACTCCTTGGTGAAGTTCGATAAGGATTGTCTTGCTCTCCTCCTTTCGAACACATCGTAAAAGAGGCCTTATCGCGGATCTTCTGTAGAGTATTCCGTTATTTATAATATACCTTGCCGCTCTCTTCTTGAGTGCGCGGGCTTTGGCCGCCCCATCAGGTAATATGCCAGTTTCTATGTAAGTTTGGACCTCATCAATCCAACATGTAGTCGGCGCTGGTGTTTCGATTTCCATGATTTGTGTTTCCTCAATAGCGGGTACAGATAGATATTCAATCATTATGGAAGGATCTGCAATCTCTTCTTTGAGTGATAATTTAGAAAGATAGTCTGCTCGCTCATTGTCCTCTCTCCGAATTCTGATGAACTTACAATAGTTGAAGCCGCCTTTTAATCGTCGAACAATCTCACCATACTTCTCAAGAATACCACAGTGCGTGTCATAGTCCCCTGAGATTTGATTGACGATGAGTTGAGAATCACAAAATACTTCAACATTTTCTACGTTTAATTCCTTGGCTAGTTTGAGACCGGCTATAACTGCTTCGTACTCGGCCTGATTATTTGTGGCCGGAAATTCGAACCTCAAAGCTTTTTCGATTTCTTCCGTCGTTCCGGGCTCCATCAAGATAACTCCGGCCCCACAACCATTTCGATTAGATGCCCCAACAACATATAAGTGCCAGCATTGATTGGGCTTAACTCTGGCCGCCGCGGGCTCTTGTGATAATGGAGAACTAGGTTGTGGCGAGCTGAAACTTGTTTCTATAATAAAATCTGCTAATGCTTGACCCTTGATAGCTTTTCTGGGCTGATACTGTATGTCGAATTCAGTAATTTCGATGGCCCATCTGAGGAGTCGACCTGAAAGATCTGGTTTGTGTAGTATTTGGCGCATCGGACTATCCGTTAAGACAATTATGGTGTGTGAAGTAAAATAAGCCCTGAGTTTGCGGGCAGCAATGACAAGCGAGTAGGCAAATTTTTCAATATTAAAATAGCTACTCTCCACCGGACTGAGAGCCTTACTTACATAGTAGACGGGATTTTGGAGGGTTCCGGCCTCCTTGACAAGAACGGCGGCAACAGCCCGGTCTGAAGCCGCCAAGTACAAAAACAAAATGTCTCCCTCTACAGGACTAACCAAAAGAGGTGATTTCCCTAGATATTCCTTCAGAGCTTGGAACGCCTGCGAACACTCTGCGTTCCATGAGAAAGTTTTGTCACCTCTGAGAATTTTGAAAAAAGGAAGACACTTCTCCGCTGACTTTGATATGAACCGACCCAACGCGATGATGCGGCCATTAAGTCTCTGAACTTCTTTGATAGTTGTAGGCTCTTGCATGTCGATTAAAGCCTGAATCTTTTCTGGATTAGCCTCGATGCCACGACGACTAACCATGAACCCTAGAAATTTGCCTGCCTGGACACCAAAGGTACATATGGCCGGATTGAGTTTCATTGAGTGCTTTCGAACATTGTTGAAAGTTTCCTGAAGGTCAGCGGCGTGATTGTCCCCAGCGGATTTGACAACCATATCGTCTATGTAAGCTTCCATATTCCTTCCTATTTGCGAACTGAAAACCTTGTTGACCATTCGTTGATAAGTCGAACCCGCATTTTTCAGCCCGAATGGCATCATTTCATAGTAAAATAGACCTCCAGCGGCTCTGAAAGCCGTTTTCTCTTTGTCGGATTCTGCCATCCGTACTTGGTGATATCCAGAATATGCATCTAAGAAACTTAAAACTTCAAAGCCAGAAATAGAGTCTACTAACCGATCGATTCGTGGAAGCTGATAAGGATCTTTGGGACAAGCTTTGTTGATATCGGTGAAGTCGACGCACATCCTCCATTTGCCATTGTGCTTTTTTACCATAACCACGTTTGCTAGCCAGGTAGGGTAGGCGAGCTCTTTTATTATCCCCGCTTGTAAGAGTTTTCCAACCTCTACTTTTACCGCTGTCTCCTTTTCAGCTGAAAATTGACGCGCTCGCTGTTGTACTGGCTTAAAAGTGGAGTCGACGTTAAGATGATGAAGAGCGACGTCAACCTCGACCCCTCGCATGTCCGTGACAACCCAGGCAAATGCGCTCAGATTTTCTTTGAGTAATTTTACCAACTTTTCCCTTTCAAAGGAACTCAGCCGAGCTCCAATTTTGACTTTCTGATCGGGGTATTCATCGTTGATGATTACCTCTATTAACTCATCCTCTGCTGTGAAATCAGGCTCGTCCCTAATTTGCAATGTTTCGCACTCCACTTTAATCGCCACATGTTCGGCGGCGACCCTGATCATGTCAATGTTTTCCATGTGCGGGGGCTGCTCGATTCGTGCTCTCTTGTTCCCCGTTCTCATTTCATGTATGTATGTTAGGACGGCGGCGGGCTCGGCGATCGACGTTCCGATCCCGTCCCCAACATAAAACTTTATCCGCCGATGCGGAATGGAAGCTACCATCGAAACCTGTTTTAAAGGCGGGTGTCCCAATTATCATATTATAATTGGACTGAAGATCAACTATCAAAAATGTCACCTTTTCTGTGCGAAATGGCGCGTAATCTCCCATTTGTACATCTAAGTCAATGGCCCCCTTGACCTGTATTTTGTGATTTGTGAATCCCTCAAGGGTGCCATTGTGCGGCCTCAGATTGGAGTCGTTGAACCCCAATTCTTTAAAGCAGTTATAGTACAAGATGTCGCGGCAAGCTCCTGTATCAACCATCACTCTGTTGACACATGCCCGATTGATGATCACTGAAATGCATAAGCACATATCCTCTGTGTTGATCGAAGTCACCAGCTCACTTCGAGTAAAAGCCAGAGGCTGCTCATTTCCTCGCAAAACTATAGGCTTCTCCACATGTTTGTTGATGGAGCCGATGCGATTCTTAATCTGATTGTTACTGGGAGGAGGCTCAGTTATCATTCTAATGTTCCTGTCGAACTGACGAGCTTGTTGATTCCTCCTATCCGGACCACCATTATCAAGCTTGAGGTGATCATGGTGTCCACGAGCGAGTAACTTCTCTATTGCCCGTTTGAACTGGATACACTCATCAGTAGTGTGACCCTTATCCCTGTGATAGCCACAAAATTTGGATGCGTCGCGGCGTGTGTCGGGGACCATCGGGTATGGTTCAGGTATTTCGTCCCTTATTTCATTCAACACCTGAGAATAGGAAATTTTGAGCGGCGTGAAGTGCTCTTCCTTAAATCTTTCAGGTTTCTTGATTTCCCGATCTGCCCCTCGGCGGGTATCTCTTGGCGGGCTACGCTCAGCCCTCTGTTTGCCTTTGTTGGACGAAGGCACTCCTTCGTTTCCCGCAGTTGCAATGTACTTCCTAGTTGAGCTCAACATCTCTTGTAGGTTCGCTGGTGGCGACAAAGCGAAATAAGATTTCAAATACCCCGGTTTCAACCCTGTTTCGAAGCTAGTCATGACAACATTATCTGCTATGCCCCTGGTTAGCTCATACACTTTATAAAACCGCTCATAATAGCTGCGGGTAGCTTCGTTGTCGCCCTGTCGGACCTCATGCAGGTCAATGTGTGTCTTTTTAGGTCCTCCCACCGACCTAAATTCAGCTATAAATTTGTTGATCAGATCATCCCATGATAATATTGAACCGGGAGGAAGACTGCGGATCCAAGATGCCGCCCTATCTTGCATTGATCCCACAAATGCTATACACCAAGCCTCGTCGCTAGAGGTACATAAACTGATTCTGCTCTGGAAAGCTGACAACCAATCCAGTGGATCTGTGGCTCCATGGTAGTTAATGAAATTGGGGTAGTGAGTCCCCCCTCTTGGTGCGGCTTTCAATATACTCGGATGGAGCACACTCGTTCCCCATGTCGGAACCACTTTAACACTCCTTGTACCCTTCTGCAGCTCCTCTATCTGCTTTTTCATGATGCCCATTTCCACCTGAGTTTGGGGAATTGGCGGGAACGCCATATGTCCTCCCTGATCTTACGAGTCCCCATGTCCCTCTGTGCGAGTGCGGACCTGTCTTGGATTCCTTGGTCGCCCTGGGGCTGCACCGCGGTCGTCGACCACGGGCCCCAACCGACCAAATGCTGATCTTCTATCTCCTTTTGGATGTGAGGTCGCATGGCTGCTTTCTTCCATTTCTGACTGTTGGGATTGAACGGTTTTTGGAGGAATGAAAGTTGGTTGTAGCTCTGTTTGTGTGGGTTGAGGAGGGTTGAATTTGCGGATAGGCTGGGGTGGTAATCCCTCAGCAATTAGTAATGCATTTCCAGTTCGCATTTCCTCTACGTAATCCATGTGTGCCTGTAGAGCTATTCTATATGCATCTTGCTGTGGGGGAGCTCCCCCTTCTGAAATAGCCTCGTGTTCGTTATTTGGGTTAGATGTCCCAGCGATTCCCTTTCCTTTGTTTTTCCTAATTGCCTCCTCATGTATTTCGCGGGCTTTAGTTCTTTCCCGTATATATGCTCGCATATCGGTTGTGAGGGCAGGGTTGACGTCTGCCCCATCCGACACAACCTTTCGGCTAGCCTCTCCACGCAGCGTGCTCGCTCCACGTGTCGGGCGCTGATTGACTGGCTTAGTCGGTGTTGCTGGGTTCAAGTTTTTCCCGCCAGCCATTACTTATGATTTTTGTGGGTATTTCTGGTTCAGTATGTCGGGGTAAAAAGTGTTTGTGTTTTCCTGGCGGCTTATAGCAAAAATGACCAAACTTTCTTTACTTGAAGATCTGAAACCGCCAAAGAGGGTGTATAAACCAACCTGGATATTTAAAGATGGACTCAAGCGTGAGTATGCGATGAAGTTGGTGATCTCTTCTGTGTAAGTCGTTGAGATGAGGAGAGCAGCAATTTCTGGGCTGTATTATCCTAAAAAGATCAAAGCTTTAGTGACCGACGGATGATGATGATGATCTTCCTTGCACGAGACACCGTGAAATCGTCCTTGTGGTGGAGTGAGTGATCTCCAAAAGATGAATGTTGATGAGTTTCCCGGTAACGGAGCCAACTGATGTTGCGTTGAACACCAGATTTGCGGTAACAGTGTTTATCTTGAGGATATAGGGCTGTGATGAACGATTTCAACGGTGAGGACACGGTGGTGATCAAGAAGCGTGGTGGCGGTTTATGTGTTTGTGAAGAACAAGTAAATTAGTCGACAAATTGGCAGAGTTTCTGCTTGTATTAGGTTAATAGCTTAAGGTTTTTTAGGGAGAGATCGATCCTCTACTATTACAATGTGATCCTATATATATAGGCTAAAAAGGTAAGTCGGTTTACTGTTCACCGATAAGACAACTAAGTGTACATAGCTAAGTTAAGCATGCATGCAATACAAGTGTCTTAGCCAGCTGTAAAGTGTGGCCAGCTGGATTGGCCAGCTGGACATGCATGGCGAGCAGCGAGAAGTATGGTCGAACAGCGGGCTCGTCTATATTTAGCTAGAATCACATGGAGAGAATGGGTCCGGCTTACTGTTGGCGGACACGATCTGGCTTGTAGTTAGCGGCTAGAAGAAGCTTGGTAGCAGCGGTCAGCGGGCGCAGAAGCCCATTATCTATGTTGATGGGCCAAGATTGTAGGCCCAATATGGTTGAACAGGGCCCCATTCCAATCCGGGTATATCAGTAATGGATCGAGGTTGTTCATGATCAAGTTAATGGCAAAAACATGCCAAAAACGCAGTTAGATCGGAGATTGCACCGTTGGAACAAGAATTCCACCGTTCATATTGAATAAGAAGGAGGGATGAACAAGCCCTCCAAATTTCACGCTGATCGAAGTTTTTTTACATGTCCGATCGTCGCAAGAAAGTTGCTGCTGTATCACAAAAAACGCAGCAATCACCAAAAACGCAGTCAGATCGGAGACTTATTTCCAGAGATTGCACTGTTGGAACAATAATTCCACCGTTCAGATTGAAGAAGAAGGAGGTTCGAACAAGCTCTCCAAATTCATGTTGATCGGAGTCCATTTACATGTCCGATCGTCGCAAGAAAGTTGCTGCTGTATCACCAAAAACGCAGCAGTCACAAAAAATGCAGTCAGATCGAAGGCTTATTTCCAGAGATTGCACCGTTGGAACAAGAATTCCACCGTTCAGATTGAATAATAATGAGGGACAAACAATCTCTCGAAATTTTGTGTCGATCGGAGTCCGTTTACATGCCCGATCATTGCAAGAAAGTTGCTGCTATATCACCAAATACGAGCTCTTCAGCTCTCCATATACAAGCTCTTCAGCTCCTCATATACGAGCTCTTCAGCTCTCTGTATACGAGCTCTTTAGCTTCTCATATACGAGCTCGTAAGCTCTCCAAGTGTGAGATCTTTTATTATACGCTCTTCATTAACGAGCTCTTCACTACGAGCTCGCCATCAACACGGGATTTCGCTTATCCAACAATAAGACCGTCTACTTAATAGCACGTCACCACAAGACCGTCCGTTTAATAGCACGGCACCATAAGCCCGACTCTAGCTCGGCATCATATTTGGACTGAAAATTGAGCTCCGCAGGTCTGACTCAGCAAAAAATTATAAGTCAGCAGGACTGACAACTGAGTACTGCAGGTCAGGCTCAGAAAGTTTGCAAATGACAAACTTCTTATAACTGCAGGTCAGATTAATCGAACTGAGCTCTGTAGGCCAGGCTCTAAGTTCACAAAGGATGAAATAATTAAGTACACAGGATAGACCAACTGAGCTTTGCAGGTCAGGCTCTAAGTTCACGAAGGATGAAATAATTAAGACCACGGGACGGACCAACTGAGCTCTGCAGGTCAGGCTTTAAGTTCACAAATGATGAAATAATTAAGGGCGGCTTCTATTGGGAACGCACTTTTACTCCGCGGAAAACATATTTTTATTATTTTTTTTTACTTCACCACACAACAAAATTACTACTTGAAAACATTTTAATTAAACTTTCCTCGAAATACATTTTAGTCCTTATAGTTTTACAAAATCAAAAAAAATATACATATTCCAAACATCCACCCATTTTTTCCCAATTCAAAAAAAAACCTTCATTCCCAATTCAAAAAAAACCCTCCATACGGCTTGGAACACAGACCCCGCCGGAGAACTTGGAACGCAGAGGAGAAAGCCGGAGAGAAGGCCACCGCCGGAAAGGCTTTGACTGAGAGGAGAAAGCCGGAAAGGCTTTGATTGAGAGGAGATATTCTTGCCTTGTGGTGTGTAATACGGCTGAAAAGAAGAGCACCGCCGGAAACAAACTGAAATCGCCGGAATTGAAACTGAAATCGCCGGAAAGAAACTGAAATCACCGGGAGTCAACCAAATACAAGGTAAAATAAGGGCATTTACTTTCATTACTTCATTGTTAGGTCATTTTCGTCGATTTTATTCATTTCCGGTCAGTACACCACTCCATATCCGGTCACTACACCAATTCCGTTCGTTGGGGAAGATGAAGCGACTAACGTCAGCACAACTGACGTCAGTGCTCCTTCCCTAACGTTTAAGGGGGCGACGTTGTGCTCCTTCCCTAACGTTTGCGACGTTGTGCTCCTTCCCTAACGTTTATGGGGATGACGTTATCGGACAAAATTTTCCAAAATTTTTATGTTCTTATTTGACCGCTATTAGCATATCATAGAGAGCTCAATATGGAAAGAGCTCAAACAAATTACACCGTAGAGAGTACCCTTTGAGACAAACATATCATAGAGAAACTCTTAGGAAATTTCACTAGAGAAAACTCACTATAATTTATTTGGATGTGAGTTTTTTTCTTTTGGATTGATTCAACTGCATTCTTCATTTGCTTGTGTTTGTAATGTTATTATAGTATACTGTGATGCCAGGATTAGATTCCACGGAGAAATGAGTTATCTTGTGATTAGGGAACTTGAAAACTGTTAATTGTCATAATGACTTACTAAAAAAGAAACAAGTTGTATACATATACTGAAATAGTTCTGGTAAAACACACCCAAAGATAACAACTTTCAAGAAAAGAAAAAAATAAACAATGTTTGCTTCTTAAGAAAACTGAAAATGAATAAGTAGTTTAATTATGCAACATAATACAAAGAGTTGGGAAGCTTGAATGATATGTTTGCACTTGGAAGCCCCTTAATACTGCTCCATTGGTGTCCAAGAATACCCAAAATGCGATATCCTTTTTTGATTAATGTCTTTCTTACTTCAGAGTTGTATTTCTCCACACTCTCTTTATCATCATCAGCCCTGAGAAAGACCGAAAACATTCAGATCCATCAAAAAGCAACAACATATCGAACTCACAAAAACTATAAGAAGCCTAAGAAGAGGGGTGGTGGTGGGGGTGGGGGTGAGAGCATTTTGAAACCTGAGTATGAGACTAGACCACCCAAAGTAGCTTTGGTCAACAAGGTTGTCAACAGTTGCAGATCTAAGACTTTCCCTCCTTGAAGAAACCAAAAATTTAGTCACTGAATATCGATAGTAATTTTTGAAATATGACACTTTAAAGAACATTTTTAAGTTGGGGGAGTATACTTGTTCTCTATTTGCCAATTCCTCTCTTCTACACAAGAAAATCACATGAATTGATTTGTTAAAGGTATGGATCCTTAGCTTTGTGGAACTGGTTAGTTTTTGATGCGGTTTTATGAATGAACCGCATCTGTGATACTTAACTTGTTGATTGTATGTATAAATTCATTATGTTGTATGTTGTTGCATTCCATGATCATACTTCTTCACTTAAATATCTGAGTCCTATTTCGGTCGCATGCTTCGATTGGTTTTTTTTGTTTTTATTATTTTATAGTGATCCTTGTTGCATCGTCTCTTTGTACTATGATATGAAGTTTTCTGTTCATTTCCAAAATCTGAATTATCCGAGTCCTATTTCGGTCGCATGTTTATTTTTTTGCTTGTAAGGAATTTTAATATTTCATATGTATTTTGTTTTTTTTTGAAGGTAATTATGGTTAGGATACGATCTGGAGCCTTGGAAGACACAAGTGATGCACATGATGAAAGTGAATTCAGTAGTGTTTTGAGGTATAAAAGAAACCGGAAACGTGAGAAGAAAAGAAACACGAAGGAAATTGTTGAAGGAGAAATGGCATTAGAGCCTATTGTTGAGAATTTTGAGGCTCCTCGAGAGGAGAGTGAAGCTGATGCACATAATGCGGATGTAGTTGAGCCATCTGCAGCTGTGGGGGCAAATGCGGATGTAGTTGAGCCATCTGCAACTGTGGGGGCAAATGCGGATGTAGTTGAGCCATCTGCAACTGTAGAGGCAAATGCAGAGGTAGTAGAGCCATCTGCAAGTGTTGGTGTTGGGGCAAATGATGGTACATTTGATGGTTTAGAAGCAATAGTGCAGTTAATAGTTGAGTCTATTGAGGCTCCTCGAGATTCAAATAATCCACAAGTTGATGTTACGGTTCAGGCATCCCAAGCATCGGTTCAGACATCAGTTCAGGCAAATACTCCAGTTGATGGTGTTACACAAGAACCTGGGAGTTCGAGGCCACGGGTAGAGCCATGTGCAAGTGTGGGTGAGGATTTAGAGGTTCCTTATGATAATGATATGGATGTGGACACGACTGCATTATTACAAGATTGGGAGAAGCACGCTGCATATGGGTTGTGGAAGAAAACAAAGGTATATATAGTTTATTCATATGTTGTTAAGTTTTGTGTAGTTCAAGCAAATGTCAATAACATTTTGTTTTTTCATTGTTGCTTTTTTATAGGATCGGGGGCTCGTTGGATGTAAACAATACACAACTTCACTGCACTTGTGGAATCTTGAGGATGAAAGTGATCAATTTATGACAAGACTGAGAGAAATGCCATTCTACACAATGCTCAATGCTCCGTATTCACAAGCCAATAAAGTCATCGTATGTGGATTTCTTGAGAGATGGCATCCGGAGACAAACACTTTTCATCTACCTTTTGGTGAGATGACCATCACTCTCGATGATGTTAGATGTATTACCGGCTTGCCAGTCACCGGAAATCCAATCAGTCCGCCATTTCCAAAAGAATTCAACTATGCACAATATGTGAGCGAATGCCTTGGTATTGAAGCGAGTATAGTGACTTTGGATCTAGAGCATTGCAACGGTCATAGAGTGTCAAAAAGTTGGTTGAAAAGTAAGTTGGCCGGTAAATGTGGGCAAGACGGAATTACGGTTGATCAAGCGGTGCGAGGCTATTTGTTATATTTTCTAGGTTGTACACTTTTTCAAGATCGGTCCGGTGACAAGATCCCTATTGCCTATCTTCACTTCTTGTTGGATTTGAATAAGGTGAATGAGTGGGCGTGGGGTGCCGCCACACTTGCGAATCTTTATCGGCAACTTTCAAAGGCAACCGGGAATAAGGCCGTGGGTGTCTCCGGCTACTTGACGCTTTTGGAGGTATCAAATGTTTTATACAATATTTTACGCATTTTTTCAAAGAATATAATACGACATTATTACATATGAATACGTGACATGCTTGTTTAACAGGCATGGGTTTATGAACATTTTCCATCACTGCGACCCGCTGTAAACGATAATTTTGTAGAAGGACATATGCCAATGTCAATGAAGTGGAAACCTAGTGTTGGAATGAGTGATATGGTCGCCTTGACTGGACTTAGACATTTAAGAGAAGATTTGGATTTGATGAACTCGCGTGATGTAAGTAATTATTTCCTTTTTATTACCTTGTTATTATAATTTTACAATTGCTTAGTCTAAATCATTTTAGACCCCCATTTGGTTGCTTTTTAGTAAATATAAATGACTGATGTAGGTTGTATGGGATGCGTACAAGAGTAAGAGAACATTGTCCGATAACAACATATCTTGGTATTATGGGTGTATACGGACATTGGATATTGTGGAGCCTTATCATCCAAACCGCATTGTCCGTCAATTTGGTCACATACAGTCTATTCCCCAACCGCCGATCCCCCCAAAGAAGGCAAGTAGAAGCGGTACTTCTAAAGGATATAATGTCGAGTATGATGTGCGTGACGACAATTTCAAGTTTTATCATAATCATCTAGTGAATAAAGACGCACGGTTGGGAAAAGCGAGATTTGAGTGGGAAACTACTACAGATTACATGCCTTGGTGGTGTAAAGTAGCCGTGCGTCGACTGACAAGTGTGGCTAGGAGACAGCGACGAGATCCGATTCAGGTATAAGTTAGACATGAATTTCAATCTTTATATGCCATAGCGTAAATTTATGACAATTTTGAATTCCAATTTTAGGATGACGAAGGCAAGAGCAAGTTGATCGTAGTTTTAAAAGATGTTAGGCAAAATCGATCGAAGATAAGTAAAAAAGACTTGCTTAAGGCCATTGATATGAGCTATGACTTTTTGGTCAGCGGATCTTTTCGTGTGGATGCCCCCGGATCTTCTCGTGTAGATGCCCCCGATAGTGTAGAGGTCGAAGATAAAGTTGTAGAAAGACGATCTAAACGCCCACGGACATCCAATAAACGCCCATGGACATCCAAGACATCCAAGAAGAAGAAGTGAATGTTGGTGTTATTTTGACTTGTGACTTGAATTTATATCCTTTTGACTTGAATTTCTATTATTTCTATCCTTAAACTTGTGACTTGTTGGTGTTATTTTGTTATGTTGAATTATGTTGTTTTATGTTGGATGAACAATTGAACAAGTGATGGTTTTATTGGACAAGTATGAATGTTTTAAAGTGTAGTATTCATAATGTGCATTATTTGAAAAACTCCGAAAATGTTCCCAATTCATCTTAATGATTTTCAAATTTAGGTAATGTTATTGATGAAAGCATTTGATTGCGTTGGTCATAACGGATCAGATTCTTCCTCTTGTGGCTAAAATTATCCAATGTCTGCCTCTGCTTTTTGTTGCTTTTGTTCATAAACTTGTTCATTATGCAGTTGTGCAATAAAAAGAGATCCAATCTAATACCAGTTGTTTTCTGGTCAATAAAAGCTTTCACTTCTGTTTTTATCATTTTGATGTGCCACTTTTCAAGTTTTATAGATGATGCCTATTGGCCTGAAACATTTTAACTACTAGTGCTAAAACTTCACTTGATAGAGGATTTTTATTCCAATTTGTCTAATGATTTCAAACATGGAGCAACCATGTCAACAGGTTTAAATCCATTAGCATCAACACAATCTATATCAGCTCCAGCTTCAATCAAAATCTCGACGATTTCGATAGCTCCATAGACTCAAGATCTCTGTTCTTCGTAACGTCAGCACACCTGATGTTGTTTTGGCACCATTAACGTTACACATACGGACGTTGTGGAGTCCAGAGACTTAACATCTCTGTCCTTTGTAACGTCAGCACCGCTGGCGTTGTTTTGGCACTATTAACGTCACCCATGCTGGCGTTATGGAGTCCAGAGACTTAAGATCTCTGTTCTTCGTAATGTCAGCAATCTTGGCGTTGTTATGGCACTATTAACGTCACCCGGGCTGACGTTATGGAGTCCAGAGACTTAACATCTCTGTTCTTTGTAACGTCAGCACACCTGGTGTTGTTATGGTAGTATTACGTCAACCATGCTGGCGTTATGGAGTCCAGAGAATTAAGATCTCTGTTCTTCGTAACGTCACCAATCTTGGCGTTGTTATGGCACTATTAACGTCACCCGGGCTGACGTTATTAGGTCCAGAGACTTAAGATCTCTGTTCTTCGTAACGTCAGCCACACTGAGAGACTCAAAAGCACCAGCAATACAAATTCTCCGTACAACCATTAGAACGGTAACACATTGCATCACCAATACAAATAGAGCAAAATAGACAAGAGCAAAATAAGAGCAAAATAGAGAGCACGAGAATAATCAACTCTATGAAAGAGCAAAATAGATACACCACGAAAGATAAGGCTAATGGATCACCCCATCCCTTTATGAAAGAGCACTAAGTACCACAAATTCACTAGTCATGTAATCTAAACCATTTTTGTCCGCTTTCAACAAAATAAACCTGAAGCGGTAAAACAAAAATATTGGTAATCTATATACCAATTTGTTCCGACTTTGGAACACCAAAATAGTAAACACTAATCGGAACACCAAAAAAGTAGGTCAACTACATCATAATCAATCTAGAAGTACGGGATGGTCTTTCGTTGAATCATCCGGACATGAACTTGATTCCACCCATAGACCAAGCCGATGGCGTAATTTATCGTGCCAAGAACTTGCTTCCGCCGAACGAACATCATGCCAAACCTTAGGAACCTTAGGCATCGGACAACTATCTTTCATCTCCGCATACACAAAATGAATCCCGTCAACTTGAACCAACCATATATGTTTTGGGGGCCAGACATAAGGTTTTTTCAAGCTTGGAAGAAATGTTTGATTTCCAAACGTAAGAGACAAAATGCTCAATACACAATCATAGACATTGCAAATAGCCCATCCTAAGAAGCTTTGAAAGTATTTCTCTTCTCTACACGGTCCTTCCTGATGATCTATTGAAGTTAAGCATTTCTCATACACATAATCGTGCCCCTTACATAAAGCCATGTAGTGATCCTTGTTCAATACCATTTCATCTTTCACCTCTTTTCTCACCCGACTCCAATTCGTTTCTTGAAGACCCATTGCGTATGCTATGGCTCTAAAACCACAATTTCCATCCGCATCAACATCAACGACATTAGAAACGTGAGAACGGACCGACACCGGAACGTGTCCGATATACCATTTTAAATCCGCTTTGGTGCTTCTTCTGGAACTCGACCTCGTACTAACATAGGATTTTTTTGTTTTTTGCCGAAGGAATCGCTTCTTTTTCAACTCGCTTTAACTCTTCTTCAATATGCTCGTGTAGACTTAAATCCCTTTTTGTAGAAATATCTTCATTAATCTTTCTCTTGTTACCGGATCCTTTAGGCCGTCCTCGATTGGTACGTTTGGTCTTAGGTTCATCCGCCGAAGTAGTTACCGGTTGACATATTTCACGTATCTTCATAAGCAACCTATGCTTCTCCCATGGGGTGGCCGTTAAGATTTTCTCTGTCAATGCATTCAAGACAGGCACGTGGTCTAACTCTGAATCGTTTGGCGGTGGACCCTCTATATCAAGCGTCTTCCAATGAACATCAACGGATGAGAGACGAATGAATCCTGGTTTCTTTTTAAACCGTGCTAACTCGTGTGTACATGGCAACCCGTGTGTCTTTCGAATATAACAACCACAATCCCTTTTCGAATCACCTTCGCCATCTTTTTTCTTCAACTCATCAACTAACAACTCCAATGCGTATATGGATACATGATGTCTAAGCTCTTTCAACATTGGCTCGTCTCTCGAATAATTTGGGATCCATGAATAGAGATAATTCAAAAGATTTTTTTATGTTCTTAATCTCCTCGCTCTACCATTTTAACTCCGGCTTCCCAACCCGTCACTAAGTCACCAAGGCCGTTTGATAGCCAATTCTTAAACACGAATGCATTCCTTCCACCCTCGATGTTGAAGTGTTGCCTAAGTGAAACACGAGTCCGTCCACGCGTAAAACAAATAACTCTTTGTGTGGATCCAACCATGTACTTGTGATGTAACTCATTCCTCTTTCACCAAAAGCCTCTTTACATTCCTTCAACCGGTCATTGTACTCTTTCTCTGTGGTTGATTGAACAACAACACTCCATAAATTCATGATATTATTCCATTCCTCAGCCATGGTATCTTTTTTCTTCAAGTTCGCAACAAGACCTTTCTGAATGTGCCACTTACATAAGATACTCTTTGCATTTGGAAAAACAACACGTACTGCATTCATTAACGCCTCTTCTCTATCCGTCACTATACAACAAGTACGCTCACTTTTATCGCCTATTGCTTGTCGAAGAATATTAAGAGCCCATGTGTAAGTGTCTTTCTTTTCTTCACATAAAAGTGCAAATCCAATTGAAAAGGACATGTTCGTAGAAGTAACACCGACAATCTGTAACAACGGCATCTTGTACCTATTCGTCTTGTACATAGAATCCATCAGCATTACGGAGGGGAAACATCGAGCAAGAGACAAACTATGGGTATGTGCCCAAAAAATATCTGTCACGACATCATCGGCTTGTCTACAATGAACAAACGATTTCCTTTCATCCGCTAACTTGTATACTTGTTGCATCACAGACCGCCCCTCCCGTACTTCCTTTTTTAGCCTCGAACGAATGTTGTACAATGTTTTCATTGATGTACAATTTTGGCTATATTTAGATCTCAACTCCCTTGCTATGTTTTTGGGTAAAATACCGTTCTCAGTCATTCGTCTAACTTCGTCAATTTGATCTTTTTCTAATCTTCCAAGATATGCATGACCCTCATCGTACTTCACAATTACGTGATTATGAATCCCATTTAATACATGTACGGACCATACACCTTTCACTCTATCCTGAGTAGTTTTTATCTTGAAAGGACAACCGCATTTTTTTGTCGATGACGCCCTTGCCTTGTTTTTTCCAACACCGCCCTCTTTTTTCTCATACGTCCCCCCTTTGTAATGGTCTTTTTGTGCTCCTTCCCTGTCACATTGGTATAGTATGAAGGGAGTCCGTGATGAGCGACAAATTGTCAATCATTATTATGACATTTTACCCTAATATTGATAACACTTTGAGCATTATTGTACCAATTCAAATCATAATTACTAAGTTTTATCCAAATGTGTAAGTAGTATTATTATATAAATTATAACCGGAGTGTCGTGTCGGATTTACGTTTGGTGTTTTGGTGGTTCATTGCAGGATTATACATTGACCAAGAAACCACGTAAAGACATGTTTTGAGTACTAAAAGATGGATTTTGAGGGAAAGAAGAATGTGCCACAAGCTAACGAGTTCATACAGATCAATTGTCCTGAATGCTTCTACCGTAAAATATCTACGACAGACATTTGACCCAACTTAAAGACATTTTCTGGGGAAGACTTCTTCATGAGAGTTTTAGATCTTCAAATGAGCTTTTCAACGCATTTTGAATCACATCAATCGGAGGTCTACAACTCAAGTTATGGTCGTTTTACCGAACAGCTGATATTCCGGTCCGAACCGGAGCAAGCTCGGTTCGAACCGGTGTATGAAAAAATGTAGATTTTTGTGAGGAAATCAGATTTTTTGGCTAAATTTGGTGCACATGGGATGTAATGATGGCAATGATGATTCATAACAAACTCCCACATGCTAATTACCTTCCCATATACAACCTCTCCATATAAACCTCCCCATATACACCCTTCCCCTATATATACCCAATCCATTCCATTACAACCTTGCCCCTCTCTTCTCATCTCCTTCCCATTTCCTCCATTTCCCCTCTTCTTCCATCTCCTTTCTTCTCTTTTCTTGTTTTCATCTTGGGCCCATATATATATATATATATATATATATATATATATAATATATATATATATATATATATAAATAAAGTAGTTATAGTATCGTTGTAATGATGGAATAATTATCGAAGATTGTTGATTTCGAAGCTTTGTTATGTTATATCCGGAGGAAACGACCCCGATTCAACAGTTGTAATCGGTAATATATTCAAATATTATTATGTTTATTATTTCTATTTCTATTTATATATTACTTATCTATATCTAGCTAAAATATGTAATTGAACTATTTTAATCTTTTTGGTAAAATGGATGATTGACTATGGTATAAATGATTAAAACCGATTATGATGAATCTTTTTCTACCTATGCTTAAATGAAACGTTCGTATTGACGTAATTAACCAGTATGAACAGAATTATAATCTAATGACGAACTAAACGGTGAAGTTAGGATATACGATCAATGGTAGAAAAACCGGAGGGTAAAAATGGCCGAGTGAAAACGTGACAACGGAATCCTATTTCCTACCCGGGGGTAGATTTGTTTTGAGAGAAACAAATCTTATTAAAATTGTGCTCAAGATCTTATTACGTTAATTTACCTGTTCTGATCGAGATCCTTGACATTGACCGCATGACAAAACGGAGTACCAATCTTTTGGATGGCATTGAACAGTTGATGAGACATATGACAGTTTCGTACGCTCGTGTGAGAGGGAACTGTTGAGCTGAGGAGTGTACCGTTTCACATAAATTACACCTTGAAAAAGGAAGATCTGTCTCATCTATTAACTAAAAAGGGATCATGGTTCAATAACATTATCTTGGCTAGTTTCTATATATTATATTAGTATTTATATTATATATATCTATATATGTATTTATATATTTATATATATATCTGTATATTATATAAGTATTTATTTACTGTTTTACTAACATCTAACTCTAACAATCTAACCCTATAAAAGGTAAAAACTGCGACTTAGATCGAGTTAATAATAGCTTCTTGGTGTTTAACCACGCTTTGAATTAGATTTTCATTTCCCTGAGGATACGACCTGACTCACCAGACTAGCACTACAATTTGACCCGGTACACTGCCGGTAAGGATTGTATAGCCTAGAAAACGTCCGTCAGCTTTTTGGCGCCGTTGCCGGGGAGACGACGCTAATTCATTGTGTCTATGGTTACTACTTGTATTAGCTCAAAATTCTCGAGGATAAGTCAACACTCTTCTTATCACATTTCTTTTTTATTTTTTGTTGGTACCTACCTTCTTTTAGTTACCAATTTTCTTCTTTTACCAAATTCGAGCATTTTCTAATTTCGATAGTTGATGACCCGAAGCGGTAAGGCCCCACTCACTCCTTATAAGCCTGACATAAAGAAAGGCAGTTAAGAGTAGAGAGTAAACGATGTCATATCGGTCAGGGAAATCCTGACCAAGGATCATCTTCAAATCGAAATACGGAAATGGCTGAAGTCAGTGATGAAACACCGGAACAAGGGCTAGATCATGCCCAAGGGAATCTTAATAATCAGAATCAGAATAATAGAAATAATCAGAATCGGAACCAGAATAATCGTAATAATCCTAACCCACCAAACCCAAGACTTATTTGTGATCAGACCGTGAGAAGGAACCAGATTAATAATCCAATTCTTTTACCCAATAAAGGAGAAAATAATTTTGAAATAAAATCTCATCTTTTTGGTTTAATTGACACACGAGCCCAATTCTTAGGAGAAGATGATGAGGATCCACATCATCACCTCTATCTTTTCGAAGAACTGTGTAATACAGCCAAAAGTCAAGGTGCTCATCGTGAATTAACGAGGATATCTATGTTTCCTTTTTCTTTGAAAGGAAGAGCACGAGATTGGTTTATGTCACTCCCACATCATTCATTGACAAGTTGGGAAGACATTCAAACCGAGTTCTTAAAACAGTATTTTACTCCGGGAATGAATTTGGAATTAATAGTCGAAATGGCTAACTTTAGACAAGGATCTGAAGAAACGTTTGGAAATGCTTAGGAAAGATTTAAAAAGCTATTACGAGCTTGTCCCGATCATGGTTATTCCTTAGATATGCAAATTCAACTTTTCTGTCGTAAATTAAGAAAAGACTCACGTGCAGATGTTGATCATGCATGTGGTGGTTCGTTAATGATGAGTGAAGCTCAGATAGTTTACGATGCTATTGAAAAGATTTCCAAAAATAACAGAATATGGGAAACCGGTTCTAGCACAAGAAAAGTAGCATTTGCAGGAGAATATACATCGAATACGGAAGTTCTAGCACACTTGGAGAATTTGAGTAGGAAATTTGACGGCTTATTAGCCAGTAAAAATGTAAACTCAGAAAATAATTTACCAAATGAATACTCAAGTCATGATAATGTGTCATTAGGGATGGAAGAACCAGAAGGATATTCAAGGTAAAAGGTGAGTTTTTTACAACAGCATAGGAATTTGAACAACGCGTATTCAAACTCGTTTAATGCTATTAGAAGAGATCACCCTACTTTTCGTTGGTCTGAAAACCCTAGTAAGCAAGGACAACCACCGTATCAAGTTCAATATAAGAATCCATATACTAATAAGGTTTATCAAGGAGATACCTCGAATCAGAACCTACAATCATTACCTAGACCATATCCACAACATACCACTCAAAGCATACCAGTCACCCAAAGTTCAACTCAACCTGAAGGAGTTGATAAATGGGAGAAATTAATGGAAAATATGAAGGGTGTGATGTCTACTCAAGCTCAAAATATGGAAACTATGATAACTTCTATAGGTACGATCACTAAGGATATGAGTACGTTGAAAACATCTATGAGTGGACATGATACCGTAATGAGAATTATAGAAGCATCGGTAAGGAATATGGAATATTATTTGAGTAGAGAAGGAGAACGTAAAAATAGTAGACCTCCAGGAGGATTACCAAGTAATACTGAAAGTAACCCGAGAGAGGTAAAAGCTGTTATTACCAAGAGTGGAAGAATCTGTGGAAGTAATAGATTAGAAAACTTCGGAAATAATGAAGTTGAGGATGATTTAGATGGTAAATTTGAAAAGAATGTGGAATCTAAAGATGAACCTGAATTCACCAAATAGGAAGAGGACATTATTGAAGATTTCCTAAGACAAAACAGATATATTGAACCTGAAAGTAAGGATGAGGAATGGGTCAAGGTTCCTAGAATATTGAAAAATCCAAGACTGAATGATCTAAGGACCTTGTCCAATGAGCAGGTTAAAAAGGAATCAAGTTTGAAAGAGCCAATGCAAACCGAACCTTATCCGGCTCAACCCAAATTCACCTCGGTTCAACTCGACGGGCGACACCATATCCAAGGTGCGTGATTCGAAGAAAAAGGTGCAGAATGATGACACACAGTGTCCTCCAAATGCACAAACATCCAAGGAAGCTTCACCATCTTCGTCTAACGACAAGGGTAAGGGAAGTATACATTCTAACCCTAATTTAATTGATCTTGAATCACTTCCCTATCCCCCGAGAGAGGAAATGAAAAAGATGAAGTTGGATAAGAAGTACGCACGATTTCTTGACACTTTTCGGCACTTAACTATTAATATCCCTTTCATTGAAGCACTCACAAATATGCCGGAATATGGTAAGTTTCTTAAAAACATACTATCCAGAAAGAAACGGTTGGAAGAATATGAGACGGTGTGTCTAAGTGAGGAGTGTTCCGCCGTGCTTCAACACAAGCTTCCTCCTAAACTTAAAGATCCCGGTAGTTTTACTATCCCATGTGAAATTGGGGGACTTTTGTTTGAGAAGGCGCTTTGTGATCTCGGTGCAAGCATAAACCTCATGTCCTATAATGATTTCATGAAACTTGGCATATGTAAGCTTAAGCGTACGGAGATGACTCTCCAACATGCAGATAGATCTATTAAACATCCTAAAGGAGTCATTGAAGACGTGTTGGTTAAGGTTGATAAATTTTACTTCCCCGTCGATTTTGTTGTTATGGATATGGAGGTAGGGAGTGCACCCCTTATCCTCGGGAGACCATTTTTAGCAACGGTGGGAGTTGTGATCAATATTCGGAAGGGAGAGCTTAGTTTGGGAGTGAGTGATGAGCGCGTTGTCTTCAACATTTACTTGAAATATCCATGCACTACACTAGAATCTTAAATGAGGTTTACTTAAACCTTAAACGAGATTTACTTAAACCCTAAACCCTTAAATGAGGTTTACTTAAACCCTAAACCCTAAACAAAAACTATCTAAGAAAAAAAACATTCAACGTCATCCAAGACGGCGTTATGCAAAACTAACGTCAAACGGATCAACGTTATCCCTTAAACAGAAGCATGTCTTCACTGTGCCATTAACGTCGGCCAGAATGACGTTACAAATGCTGCTCTAACGTCAAACAGATCAACGTTACCGCTGAAACCTAAACAAAGCCACTGTATGTGTGAACGACAGTCATGCCGGCGTTAATAGTGCAATTGTAACGTCACCTTTGATAGCGTTTTGCTTAACAAAGCCTCTGCATGTTTAAACGCCAGCCATCCCGGCGTTAATAGTGCTTTCTTCACGTCACTGTCACTGACGTGTTTCTATAGATGGTAGGTAGCAGCGTTTTCCAACGTCAATGAACGCCGGTACGGAAATTGTGATCGGAAAACGCAAAAATTCACATTTTTTCGGCTTATATGTGCTATATCAAGGTGTCCAAAGCATAAAATGGTTACCTATTCATAGTTTTCAAGTATTAAACATGACATTAGTGATTTAAAAGCTTCAAAAAAAAAGTACCATTTTGTGTTCTTCATTATGGCTTGAACTTGAAGCTTTGTCAATGGAGTCTACACGAATTTCTTCACTACAATGTTGTTTTGAAGGTGAAGTTGATGAAAGATTCATCCTTTTCGATTATGGTAGCAATTAGTTTGACGAATTTAGGAAGAGAGTGATGGAGAAGAAGCATGGATGAAGAAGAAAGGTGTAAATGATGAAGATGAAGATGAATGGATGAATGTATTTTGATATTTGGATGAAAAAATGTGTTTGGATTAGTTTGTGGTTTTTTTTTAATTAGGGATGTAATTGTAGTTTGTAAAAGTATGCGTTCGATGAGTAATTTTGCGGTCCGTAAAGTAAAAATTATATTCAAAATAATAAATGCGTTACGCGAAGTAATTTTTGTGGTACCGTTAGTAATCGCGTTCCGCGGAGTAAAAGTGCGTTCCCAATAGAAGCCGCCTAATTAAGTCCGCAGGACGGGCCAACTAAGCTCTGCAGGTCAGGCTCTATAAAGTTCACAAAGGATAAACTGTTTAAATCCGTAGGATGGACATCGGAGCATCAAAGAAAAAAAAACTAAGGCAAATGTTTTAAATTGAGTATGCCATCAAAAAACTATAAAGTTATTGCATGGCATACTGGAGGGCTGGAAGAGCAGATCCGATGAGCAGACATCCGAAAAATTTGCAAGGAAAATAACCGGAAAAAGCAAGGTAAGTTGCAAAAAATTTCATATACTAT
Organism: Gentiana straminea; assembly: GCA_036785695.1. Taxonomy (NCBI): domain Eukaryota; kingdom Viridiplantae; phylum Streptophyta; class Magnoliopsida; order Gentianales; family Gentianaceae; genus Gentiana; species Gentiana straminea. The sequence continues at coordinate 14,950,069 of JAVUPR010000398.1, read as the reverse complement.
AATTTGTACTTATACAATTTTCGATATGACCAAAAAACTAAGTCTGCAGGTCAGACTTCAAAAAATAAAGTCTTCCTGAGCAGACCCCAAATAATCAAGTTTGCAGGTCAGACTCTAAAAAATTGAGTCTGCCTGAGCAAACCTCGAGAAATTAAGTCTGCCTGAGCAGACCCCAAAAAAATTAAGTCTGCCTGAGCAGACCCCAAAAAAATTAAGTCTGCCTGAGTAGACTCCAAAAAATTAAGTCTGCAAGACAGACAAGCCAACGGACTCCGCTCAAATCATTAAAAGTGACATTTGAGCTCCGCAGATCGGACTCAGCAAACATATGTCAGCAAATTTTATTAAGTCTGCTGGACGGACTAACTGAGATCTGCCGGTCAGACTCAGCACATGAGCTCTGCAGGTCAGACTCGGTAAGTTTGCAAAGGACAAACCCATTAAGCAGTGGCGGAACCAGAAATTTTTCTTGGGGTGGTCTTGGTTATCACTAATATACATATCCGGAAAAAAAATCCAAATGGTAAAGAATCACGATCATAATACATCAAGTTATGAACATGATTAGATTTAGATGCTACTCCCTCCGTTTTTTATCCGTCACATTTCAAAATTTGCTCTGTTTTTATTTATCTGTCATTTTACATTTCTAATGCATCATTTATTATTTTTATTTCCTCATTTACCAATAAAGTATTTACATCTCCAATAAAAAATTCATTTTCAATACTAAAAATTCCTTTACCAACAAAGTATTTACATCTCAATTAAAAAATACATTTCCAATACTATATTTTAGACATATTAATTACTTTCTTAATCTGTGTGATACTCCAATTCTGCGACAGATAAAAAAACATAGGGAGTATAAGATAGGAAAAAAATGTTTATTTAAAAATTCTAAGGTAAATAGAATAAATTATTAGATGAAAAATGCTATAAGCATTTCGGAGGTATAATGTACCAAAAAAGGTCTAATGTAAAAGGGGTTTTTTTTTTTTTTTAAATTTAGATCGTATAATGTAAGGGAAAAATGCTATAAGCATTTCAGTATATCATGTACCAAATTGATTAAATTTAAATGGTATAATGTAGGAAAAAAATAATGTGTTATAAAAAGTCTAAGGCAATGGAGAAAAATATTAGATTTAAATCGTAAAATGCTATAAGTATTTCAGCGGTATGAGAACAAAAAAAATGTTTTTGCCATGTTTTGAACCCATTACCATAGGATGAGAAAGACATACTAGATAGATCTTATTCCACTAGGCCACTATAGCTTTCTTTTGCAATTTAGAAGACTTATTAAGTACATATACTAATAATAACACTAATTCAATAATACAAAAAAATAATTTTTTTTTGTTTTTTTTTTCAAATTTTGGGGTGGTCTTGAGACCACCCCACCTATAGGGTGGGTCCGCCCCTGCCATTAAGTCCGCAGGTCGGACTTCAAAGATTGAGCTCTACAGGCCAGACTCCACAATGTTCGCTGGTCAGACTCATCGAACTGAGCTCCGCAGATCGGACTCAAAATTTGGTAAAGGACCAACTCATTAAGTCCGCAGGACGGACAGAAATTTGAGATCTGTAGGTCTGACTCAGTCAAAATTATTAGGTCTGCATGACAGACCAACTGAGCTCCACAGATTGGACTCGGTCAAATTTATTAAGTCTTCAAGTCAGACTCAAAAAATTAAGCCTACCTGAGACTCAAAAAAAAAACTAAGTCTGTGCAGGTCAGACTCAAAAAAATAAAAAATAAAAATAAGTCTGCCTGAGCAAACTCCAAGAAATTAAGTCTGCAGGAGCAGACTCCAGAAAATTAAGTCTTCCTGAGCAGACTCCAAAAATTTAGTCTGCAGGTCAGACCCAATTAATTAAGTCTGCAGGACAGACGCTGAACTGAGCCCTGTAAGTCAGACTCAACAAGCTTGCAACAACCAAGAGAACTTAATAAGATATTACAAAAACATTGTACATGTTATAATTCCTGAAACTTTTCTCCAAAGTTTGTAGGACAGACTAAAAATAATATAAAAAAATAATTAAACAATAATTAAGTCTGCAGGACAGACCAATTGAGCTTCGCAAAACGAACTCAGAAAAAACTCGCTAAGTCAGCATGAGTGACAACTGCAGGTCGGACCTAGCCGCATTTGTTAAGTCTGTAAGACAGACCTGAACTGATCTCCGCATATCAGACTCAGCAAGTTAGCAGTAGCCAAACTCACTTAGTCTGTAGGACAGGCCCGAACAAAAACTTAACAAAAGTCTAAGTATGCCATCCCAAACTATAAGTTAATGCATGGCATACTGGGGGCAAGACACCCCACTGCGGATCAGAGTACTTCAGGTAAGTGCTGAAAATAATATTAAGGCAAGAAAACTTGCAAAATTTGCATATATTAAAACATTGTACATGAAAAAATTGAAAGCTTTTCTCCAAAGTCTACAAAACAGACTCCAAAGTTTGAGCTCCTCAGGTCGGACTCAAAAGCCTTGGCTCCGCAGGCCGGAACCGAAAAGTTTGCTTAAGTCTACTGGATAGACATCAACTTTCAGAACTCCGTGAACTCAACAAAGTTTGCAGGTCAAACTCATCGAATTGAGCTCCGCAGATCGAACTCACCAAATCAGCAGGACGGACAAAATATAAGATCTCTAACCTAGCCTCCGTACAGTTTGTAGACCAAACTTCCTTAGTTCGTAGACGAACTCAAACCGATCTCCGCAGGACGGACTCGAGCAACTCCGCTGGACGGACAGAAATTCAGAGCACTGGGTGTCAGGCTCAATGCGTTTGCAAAGCTAAGCTCCGCAGGCCGGACTAACTCTAAACAGCCAATCTATAGGTCAAACTCGCGCAAGTCCGCATGTCGGATAAATTTATCGGGTTCCACATGTTAGGCTCGCTAACTTTGCAAAGTAAACTTCCTAAGTCCTTAAAGGGACTCTAGCTGAGCTACGCAGGTCGGGCTTGTAAAAATACAACGAAGCATAAACGAAATGCAAGTTCAAGAACCTAAGAAGTATTAAGGGTTGAGCTCTGCCCAGACTCTGTAGTAGGAGTAAGATTCGCCACAGAAGCATTGACTTGGGGCAGTTCGGTAGAACCGTTGAAGCTGAAGCAGCAGCCACAAAAGGCACTAAACAAGGAGATACAGCAACGTTCTCAAAAACCGTTCCACTTTAGAAGACGTGGGCATGAATGACATCGTCATAACAATAACTATGCCACATGGAAGAGTAGGTCATTGTAAAATTCTACAAATCTAGATGACAGTGGCCGAAAAACACCTCTAACAGATCCGACCTCACAACGAGTAGTTCAGCAAGATCTTGGGGGCTTATGACGAGGGTTGAACTGAGCCTCACCACGTGTCATCTTCTAATTGATCAAACATTAAATAAAGACATAAAAACTATAACATTAAGGGCCAGGAGCCCCACTTCATGCGTAAGGGCAGATCTGAACCCCAGGTGGGAAATCGGTCTCACTCTTCAAACCACCGCAGGTCGGCTAGGTTGCAACGGAGCTGGGCCAGTGTAGTTCGGGCCGAGACGGCCCGGGGGGCTCGACGCAGGTCGGCCAGAGCCTCCTTTATATGATAATTATCCCACGTGCTTATAAGATAATTATGGGAAGATCCTAAGGATCCTTTACCCATTAAGACACTGATATTGATATTTAAACTATCCATAATTATCCCTAAATTATAGGGATACACGCGTGATTATCCTTAGAGACTAAGAATATGAATCCTTGTAGAACAAGGAAAGGGATGAGACATCCCCTATATAAACAACCTTAAGGAACCACGAAAGACTTGATTCCTGAATAATCAATAGGATACGTAGGCAACTTGAGAGAGGAACTCTCAAGCTCAGTCTAAATCCACCAAAAAACCATCCCTCGTTCATATTACCCTAGATTAAACGGCCCGGATTGATACCAGACGATTTTCAGCATCGTCAGGTCACATCCGAATCCTCTTAGCTGAATATTTAAAATTTTGAGTGTGTGCACATCCTCTTGCATCAAACACTCCTTTATCCTTATATTGTAAAAAATACACATTGTCGCATGGTGTGGATAGCTGTTACAGTGTCAGGATTTCGCAACTTCAACATATAATAATGCTTGGGAAATTTTGAGTAAATTTCATATGGATTACCTTGAATCATATCCAATGTATGACTTGGTATAGCTTATGGTATATCCAAACTCTTGGCGAATGTTGCAATATATGAATAATTACACGAGGAAGCCGATTAGCTCATACCCAAGAGTAATGTAAGAGTAGTTGCAATGAATTCATTGATTTTGGTAGGAGAATGTAAGATATTGGACTATTGCTATCTATTCTTGCCCGGGGACGGGGGCATTTATGACCATACAACCATTATACGCATTTTCATATTGTTTTCCTTTTTTTTTGGGGTCAAAACCTATTTAGACAAACGGCTGAACTCGCGAACCTTTTTTTAAACAAATACGCCAAAGTATATAAAGACCGATCCCAATGGGCACTTTATTTAAACTATAAATATTGGATTTCACACAAACTTGAAGCTACAATGATTAACTTTAAACTTACTTGATTTGAAAAAATGCTATCCAATCCTCCATATATAGGGTCTCTCCTAAAGGTGATTAGTGGATCAATTTCTCTGTCCCACCATATACCCATTTGCCTCACTTTTCTTCCGACTACTCATGTGTATTATATATTAGTGTTAATGAAAAGGAAAATTGGAGGCAACTACTATAAATTTATACCGGCACACAACATTTAAATAAATCAACATACCTTTGACATATTGAACGTTTGATTTTTTTAGTTTTGAGGCAATATTGGTATTGTGGAATGTATGAGGGAATGTATATGAAAATAGTAACGAAAACATAAAAAGAAAAAACATAAGTTATAAATAACATTGAATTTTTTTAAATCGCATACGAAGAATTTTTTTTTGAGAAAACATAAGATATTTTAACATATACAATTTGAAAATATAAAATATTTTATTTCAATTGTGCTGGATGAATATTAATAAACAAAAAGAAAATGATACAAATTAGTGGTTAGGTATGTAATTTGAAATAAGAGGTGTTTAACCAAGTAGCTTGGTTTAAGAGATAAGTGACTTGTGAATGCCTAGTGAGGTCGTCGGTTCTATTATCCTCTGAGGCGTCATGCTGAAAGAGTTCTTGGTCATGCCTTACCTATGAGTAAGAGTCAGACTCTGCAGATACAATCCGGACCGAACTCCGGATAAGTCATTGATTTCAAATACCGGGGGCTTTAAGAAGTAAAAAGAAAAAGCAAAAAAAGAAAAAGAGACGTTTGAAAGATCGTATAAAATGTATACATCGGAGACGGTCTAATACATGGTTTGTGTATACTGTATACATCGTGTTAAAAAAAAATTGTTTTCTTTGTCTTTGGACTATCGGTGCCTCTCCTTTCTATCTATAGTCGCCTGGTATCCCCCCCCCCCCCCCCCCCCCGGGCAAATAAATTAGAACCAGAGCAATGTAGATATAATTATTGTGAATTGACCAAAATACCCTTATCTTCATTTTCAACTCACTACCCAGCATTGCAGGAGGGTGGATCCTCTGTTGTTTCCTCTATGGTGATAAGGTTATCATACCAAAACGACGCCGTTTTGATCTGAAGCAAAAAAAAAAAGTGGCTCAAAACGACGTCGTTTTGAGCCGATTACACTTGCACGGCAATGCTGTGAAATGGGCTTCACGGCAGAGGATCCTAATTCGCATTGCAGTACCTACTCCTCCAGCAACGGTCTCATGCGGTCCTCCACTGAAACCCAATTCCATGGGAGGTTCTAACATGGAGACTCCAACATAGCGAGTGACCGATGTGGCACAATTTAGACCATATAATTTCATTCGTCCAGATTGTGCCACACGGATCACTCCCTATATTGGAGTATTTAGGTTAGACTTTCCCCAATTCCATAACCTTTGAAATACCACAGTGATTTCGAAACAATGATGGTTAAAATCTTTGCAAAGTCAGCTTCATCATCAAAAAATTTATTTCCCCCCTTTCCTTTACAATCTTTGCAAAGCTCAATGTATTTTTCACTCCACATCACCAAATCAAATTTTTATTTTTTATTTTTGCTGAAGCTCTTATGGGTTACTTATTTATAAATCTTTTTTCCCGGTGGAATCGATGGTGGATGGGGCACCAAAGAGTTTAAAGTGTTGAATCGATGCCAATGTTTTCTTTCCGCAGTTCTGCTTCCCAACCTTATTCCGGTTAGATCTACATAATAAGCATTTGGAAATTAATTCCTCAAAAACCCACATAAACAGTTGCATACATTGAGCTTCAAAACTATTCTACTAACTATAGATGGAGGTTGAATGTTGAATGTTGAAAGGTATAATATATGGGAAGCCGGAGAGCACTTGGGAGGAAGGAAGCCTTGGCAATAATTTTTGTGCCTTGGGAAACGTATTCTTCCTCTTAAATTCATGGAAAGAAAGAAGTAAGTCAAGAGTCAGGGAAACGTATGCTATGTTATCGCTCATATGAACTATAAAGGTTCAATTTTTGCGAGAAAATTTTCCAGCTTTTCAGTTACAGACCTCGACAATGGCCACTGGAGTATTGACAATCAGAGGATTAGAAGATATGCTCATCGATATGTTACGGAACTGCACCAAAATCTCTTCCCTGAAGAAAATACATGCCCAAATAGTTAAACTGTCCTTGTCCCAGAGCAATATCTTGGTGACAAAAATGGTGAATATTTGTGATAGAAATGGCGAATTAGACTATGCAGGTTGGTTATTTAAGATGGCTGCAGAGCCCAATATTTTCTTATACAATGCTATGATTCGAGCTTTTACACATAAAGAAATGCATGCTAGTGCTATTGATTTGTATAAGCAAATGTTGAGGCAGGTACATTGTGAGGAGCCCATTTTCGCTGATAAACATACCTACCCGTTTGTTCTTAGATCATGTGGAGGGCTTCCGTGTGTAAAATTGGGCAGGCAAGTTCATGGGAGTGTAGGTAAATGTGGGTTGATTTCTAATAATGTGGTGGAGAATTCATTGTTGGGTATGTATGTGAAATGTGATGATTTAGAAGGGGCCCGTAAGCTGTTCGATGAAATGGGTGATAGAGATGTGATTTCTTGGAATAGTCTAATTTCAGGTCACATAAAATTGGGTCAACTGAGAAAAGCGAGACAACTATTCGACGAAATGCCCGATAAGAGTGTTGTATCTTGGACGGCGATGATCACTGGGTATACCAAAATCGGTTGTTATGGTGATGCATTGGATGTTTTTAGGAGGATGCAAATGGTTGGGAACAAGCCTGATTGGGTTAGTTTAGTTGCTGTGTTGCCTGCCTGTGCACAGTTGGGAGCTCTTGAAGTTGGAAAGTGGATTCATTTCTATGCAGAGAAAGAAGGGCTTCTGAAGAAAACTTGCCTATGCAATGCCCTGATTGAAATGTACTCAAAATGTGGCAGTGTGAGTGAGGCTCACCAGTTATTCGATAAAATGTCTGAGAGAGACGTGATCTCATGGAGTACATTGATAGGAGGAATGGCAAATCATGGGAGAGCTCTCGAAGCCCTTGAACTTTTTCAAGCAATGATGACAACTAACATTCAACCGAATGACATCACCTTTGTTGGTCTTTTATCAGCTTGTGGGCATGCAGGATTAGTAGACGACGGTTTAAGGTACTTCGATATGATGAAAAACGATTACAACATTGAACCAGGGATAGAACATTACGGTTGTTTAGTTGATCTTCTTGGGAGGACTGGATGCCTTGATCGAGCATTTAAACTCATAACAACCATGCCGATGAAACCAGATTCAGCTATTTGGGGCTCTCTACTTAGTTCATGTAGAACTCACCGGAACCTTGAAATTGCTGTGATTGCAATGGAGCATCTCCTTAAGCTTGAACCTGATGACACAGGGAACTACGTATTACTTGCAAATATATATGCAGATCTTGGAAAGTGGGAAGGCGTGTCGAAAATGAGAAAGTTAATAAGAAGTAAGAGCATGAAGAAGACACCAGGTTGCAGTATGATAGAGGTCAATAATGTGGTTCAAGAATTTCTATCAGGAGATGATTCTAAACCATTCTCTGAAGATCTATATCGGGTATTAAATTTACTATCGTTGCATAATAGCAAAGTTGAGGATGATACGTTATCAGAATTTTCCGATTATGCCTGCAAAACGAACAAACTCGTCTAAGGGCCTAAAGTGGTGCTTCCTGGGCTGACTATCCAAAGTTCAAGTTAATGAAATGGAACAGAGAATGTGTAAGAAAGCTTGTGGCAAGAGAGTTAGTAGAAGTTGTGAGATCAATGATCGTACATAATTACCGTAAATCCAATAAGCTTATATAGATAAAAAGTAATGCAGAAATCATGGAGCGGTTATACGATGTATGCGGGCTCGTGCAAATGAATGTCAATGTTGAGGCAGAGATCGTGGAGAATGCGCCCCATTATCTCACCCTTGAGCACATGAATATGTCAAAGTTGAGGCGGAGATCGTGGAGAACACTTCCCGTTATCTCACCCTTGCAGTTATTAGCTCGTAACCGTCTTGATCGAACTCAAAGTGCTTGGTTGATGATTTTATATAGAGGTTGAGTTCGGATCAAAAGGGGGTCGGCTCGTGAAGTGTCTGAACTTACGAGGATACATTATTAGCCTCTAACGGCCTCCTCCCACATGTGTGGGATCGAGAATTTGCTCCTGTCCACTAGGGTCGAAATAAGTGCAACAAAGGGATATGGATCAAAGAAAGGAAACCAGGATGCATCAGCAAAAACTCTTACTGTGTGATCAGAGGTGGCTACTTACTTCGAGCCTTGAAAATGGTATATTTATCACGAGATTACGGGTTGAGAGCATTTTTCTGTTTCACGAGTCTGTTGTATAACGGTGATTCAAAAGAAAAACTACTGTTCTTGAATGAATTATGACAGCCTGAGATTTGTGCTCTGAAATGAGGGTAGCCATATTCATACTTCTTTTCAGCTCAAGGGAAGTAATTAATTCTGGAACTCGGTGTTTTGTTTTGGGTTTGTTTCAGTGCAACAATTTCCATGTTCAATCACAAATTTACTGAAATAAAGAAAAAAGAATTAAGCCTCCTGAACTTCAGACATGAATGTGGATATAAGTATAACCTAATCAAATAATTAAGCAATATGATATGCAGTCTGAAGTTGAAAAAGACTTGTAGCTATGAAACTATCTCTGTAAACGAGCTGAGCTGAACCAAATACTTAATGTTTGAATTCAATCTCGTTTATTAAACGAACATGTTCGAGCTCATTCGTTAATTAAACAAAATAGAAAATCATGTTTGGGTTCGGCTCAGTTATAGAAGTGCTGTATTCGAGCTCGGCTTGTTTAGTAACAATTTTCCTTCTCCAATATCTGTAAACGAGCCGAGCCAAACCTAACAAACACCTATTGTTTGAATTTGAGCTCGTGATCGTTTGTGCATTAAACAAACACAAAAATCCTAATAGTAGTATATTTTTTCATTTCAACAGGTGAAATGTATCGCGAACTTAATCGAGCGCTCACGAGCTTGGCTCGTGTTCGTTCATTAATAAAACAAGCTTGATTATTAGTTCGAGCTCGATTCGTTATCTCTCACAAACAAAAGATCACAAGCTTTACCGAGCCGAACACGAGCTTGTTCGCAAATAGCTCAGTTCATTTGCAACACTATATGGAACAATTTCAAGCTACAAAACTACAGCAGGATAAAACAACATTTATTTGGCAAAGGCAAGATGATACAAAACTCCAAAGCCCATTACATATACAGAAAAGCAAACAAAGCTCATCATCAAAATATATATCTGTAGATTACAAGCCTAATTGAAACACTTTTTTCCCAGCATTCTCTATAGTAAATCACAACCACCAAAAGAAAAAAAGGATTGGTTTTAATGCACCACACCCAATTTATCCTGGCAATCAACTTTCAAAAAGTCGAGTATATATACGTATCATACTCGACCTTTATAAAAGTCAATTTTCAACGTGATGCGTGTGGTGCATTTGAAAACCCTTAGAAAATTCTACAATCCAAATGTTCGAGCAAGTGAAAGACCGCATATAACTATTACGGCATAGATACTACAGTCCATCATCAAAGCACCAGTGACATTTTGCAACATTAACCCAATCTCAAGAACACTCCCAATATGATCAGCCATACCCTTAACCGAAGGCGGCTGCTCACTAGTCGTTTCATGACGTTCAGGTTTCTGTTGACCTCCTTGTTTCTCTAAAAGCTGTGCCAGAACAACTGTTATATTCGTTAACAAAAGTAGACAAAGAGGCCGGAAAAGTATGACGTTCCCAAGAAAACGACTACCCAGTATAGGGAATCCAATGTATGACAAGATAACAGAAATGGCTACTGCTAACGAACAGTGAAGACGAACAGACTCTGTAGCTGTAAATGCCGCACTAACTTGAGTATACGTGATGGCTCTGGTCTGAGGAATCAATGATGTTTCAGAATGGTGGCTGGTATCGTCTGATGTGGAAATACAGGGGCTTTGGATAGTTGGCATGACATGCGATGATGCTCGTCCCTTTGAGTCACTATCAATGGTATTGGTAGTAGCTTTATAATAAGCTTCTGAGCTAATATCACTCTTGCGCATGTACGGTTCAACTAGGCTTCTAGTCATGATTTTCTCAGCAATTTTCGGGGAATTACCCTCATTTTGAAGGTAATCTGCAACGTAAACAACAAATTGAAAATAAACGCAGAAGAAAGTAAAAACAATGTAAAACAAATGCGTACAAATCACAGAACTCAGAACTTGAAGGATATACATCAACGGCTCACGTCATCTTTCCATATATATATATATATAATCTGGAAGCAAAACCTGAACAAGTATCTGAGGGGCTATTGATAAACTAGTTCACGCATCTTAAGAACAATTGAACGGTAAATGCAAAACTCTTACGACCACGCACATAAGCTCTTCTAAACGAACTACAAGAACACATTTCTTGAAATACAGTAGATTAGCCTATTAAAATAAGAAAACAATCTTAAAATTCTACTAGTGACCAATTCAAACCTTATTTATGTCGTGTTTCGTGCTGAATTGATGTGTTATACTATATACCACTGTAATACGGCATGTTGTAATTCATAGCAAATTTTGATTCATTTTGATATATTGATGAATTTATAATCTTTGATCTTATAGAACAGAAATACAAAAACGGGGTAAATACCTATTCTCTTGTGGTTTGGCAAATACCTTTTTTCCTATGGTCTATTGTACCTTTTTTCCTTTGTGGTTTCACATAAAACTTAATTGTGATTTTCAACTAAAATAAGACACTCTTGTGAAGCCGCATGCAGCAAAATGTACAATATTAAACCATATAATTAACCTTGAGTGTGAAATTACATGAACAAAAGGTTTAATATTAAGCCGAAATCCACGATTAAACCCTTCATATGAAAAAAAAAGCAAGAATCAATATTAATTCTGACAGAACAGTAAGCAAATAAAACGGAACAAGTTTTTATTCACAGCCAAACAGATACAGAATCACAATAAAAGTGTGTATCATCGCTGATGCAAAACAGAATGCAGAAAATAAAATAATGCAAACAGAAATGAGCGTTAAACACTCTGTTGTAAAAACTTAAACTAATTGCTCGGGTATAGTGTTCACGGATTATTTTAACACTGTTGTAAAAACTTATAACTAATTGCTCGGGTACAGATCGTCTTCCAATATACAAGGCTTTACCTCATGAATTAGCACCACTTCAAAATTCAAGACGAGGCGAGATTTTCAGTAATCTAAACTCTCCACAATGCAGTGAATATTGTATGCAAACTACTGTATGACCAAACGCTTCTGATGATTTTTTGTAAACAGTAATGCCCAGAGTATAGAGGTTATAGGAGTGACTCTACACAATTACAGAGTAATCCCCCTGTCCAGTGCCTGGCAGAGCTACTTGTAGCCCAAAGTCTGACTAACAACACTAATCGCGTTTCCAGACACTTAAGCCACTTACACAGCCATTAAAGACCACTAACCCACGTTCAGGGAGCATTATCAACAGTAACCCACGTCCAGAAATTTGCACTAGGTCAGAATCTTGCAACGGGCCGTAGCTTGTCGCAACAGATTACAGATCGCTACGATTCGCACCAGATCGAACTGAGACAGACTTGGTCAGATAACAATTCGGACTGGGTCAAATAATTGATTTATGGGTAAATAATACAAAGAAGTTGTCCAAAATAATTATTTAATTTCAACCCAAGCCCAGCCGGGGCGGCCAGAAGGCGATCAAACATGCGGTGAACCAGTAACCTTGTAAGTCCTGACACAAAAGCGTACTTGCCCTTTGGGGCACATCCCAACATATCGATAAGAGTTTTTGTCCAAGATAGCGTAAATTGTTATACCTCTCCAGTGTGGCACCAGGGGCATTTATAGATGGGGTGAAGACAACTACATGAATGATGAAGGGAGGGTGTAATTGACTGTCTTGTCAAAAGTGACTTTAGCATGCTCGGATGCCAATTAGCTGGATAAGGTCGGGAGACCGTCCTTGCTCGGGTCTGAATAGAACTGCTCGAGGACCGAGTTGTTGATCACAAGATGGCTACTGCATCAAACATCGAGTAGTCAGAGCCTACTGATAGGTTTGAAAGTCTGAGTTTTGCCACACTCTGCTCGTGATAAGGATTATCTAACCAACCAATGACCACTATGCCGACCGTGTAGGACCATTCTTGGCTGGAGTAGATAGTGAGGATGATGCCACGTAGGCGTTGTATCTATCCTCACCACTTACCATTATAAACACTACTTTGTGACTGTCCTATAGCCGGCTAACTATCGCAATGTGTGCTAATGCAGCAATCGTCTTAGGCCAATATGGAATATCCACCCGTAAGTTCCTAAGTCAGTATGCTTCTTTACCTGCTTTATTCATTGCTATAAACTATACTTCTATCATGGACAGTGCTATGCACATTTGCTTCATGGATTTCCATGATGAAGTTGCACCAATGAATAAACATTCAATGATGGATTTTGAATCTTTGGAATCATATATCCAATTTGTATCAAAATATCGTTTTAATATTGTTGGATATTTCATATAACATAATCCTAGATTTATTGTAAACTTCAGGTACTTCAGCACCTTTTCTGGAGCTTTCCAATGATCATAATTTGGATTAATCGTGAACCTACTCAGTTTGTTCATAGCACACACTAAGTTTGGTTGTGTCAATCCGTTATGTACATCATAGAACAAACTCAGTAAAATAAACATGTGTCAAAACAAGCCCATCGAACCATTTGAGAGATCTTGATCCTTAAAATAACATCTACAACCTCATACCCCATATTATGCATGTTTAAGTTCCGTGTCAACATTATGTTAATACTCATGATTATATCATAGCTACATTCCAAGATCATGTCATCAACATATAAGCATACTATATCACATAGGCATTAGGAGTGTTCTTGATGTAGACACATTTATCATACTACTTAAATTCAAACCTATTTGACAACATAATTTTGTCAAACTCTAGATGCCACTACTTTGGGATGGAAGGGGATTTTTATTAGGGGCGCGGATTAGAATCAAACCACGGTTCTCACATGGAAGTGCAATGGCGTGTACCGCTAGGCCGGATCCGATTCCACTTTGTTTCGTTAGAATACGTGTTCCCTATTATTTATTAGTATGAATATTACTTTCCTACCCTTACTTTTTCCACTTTGTATTTTACGCTATTTATGATTTAGACCTTTTATCTTCCTTTTAGTGGCTCTATACATCTATACATTGGGAGTATTAATCCCAACGGTTGTATGCTAAGCCCTAGGAGTTCTCTATTTATTTCCCTTTGTAATTCACAGAACTTAATGAGAAATATACTTTCTGTTTATCTTCTTGTTCACATGGTATCAGAGCGCTAGGCCTTCTATACTTTCTTCCGCTTTCTGTTGTTTTTCACCTTTCTCTTCTATCTCCATGGATGACTCTTCGGTTATCTCTACCGAGGAATCATCAAATAATGAGAAATCAAATAGGTCGTGAATTACAACCCATTCATCCGTTTATCGACCGAATGCAAAAAATTATCTCAAATGGTCACGGTTGTCCGCACATACCTAAAAGGCAAAGGTAAACTTGGCCATTTGATCGGTTCCGGCCCGTCTAAAGACGACCCAAGGTTTGACGCCCGGGATGAAGTGATTCAATGGTCATGTCATGGTTATGGAATGCCATGATACCCGACATTAGTGATACATGTATGTTTCTTGAAACTCGCAAAGGACATCCGGGATTCGGTTAAACAAACCTATTCCAAGGTCAATGATGCAAATTTCGATTTTTGAAATAAAGATGAAGATATCGGCCGCCAAACAAAGGGACAAAAACCATCACGAAATACTCAAACCATCTCGCAAAGTCTATGGCAAGAACTTGACCACTATCGTGTCATTCAACTCAAATGTAGTGAAGATGCTTGCAACCATCAAAAGAGCTAATGAGAAGGATCGAATCTACACCTTTCTTGCCGGTCTAAATTCTCGAATTAGATCCCGTAAGAGTGCGGATACTTGGTAAAGAAGATCTTCCATCTCTCAATGCTACAATGTCCATTGTTAGGATCGAAGAAGGTAGAAGAGGTGTAATGCTTGAAAACACCACCGAAGAAGGCTCGGCCCTTTTGCCGCAAAAGCTACAAGAAACTGGGAATCCAAAGAGTCAAAAGGAGAAAGAGGGAGCACCATGCAAAGATCCTCAACCAAAAATCCCGAGAAAGATGCTCTTTTTTGCACCTTCAAGAAGAACGAGTGCACACCAAAGAGAACTGCCGGAAACTTCATGGAAAAGGGAACAAAGGATCTACGGATATGCCTAATTCGTGAACTTAGTCAAAGATGAGGCAAAGGAACATGCCGCACCTAAAGACCTTGATCCTACTCGGTGAAAAAACTCATAAAACTCGTTGGAAACCTTGGAAGAACCCCCTAAATGCAAATTTGCACTTTCGTATTTCGACTCTTTTGATAATGATGAGATGTCATGGGTTGTGGACTCGGAGCCACCGACCACATGACACACCTACATACCGTTTTTAATGATTACACACCTTGCTCTAGCAATAAGAAGGTGATTTATTCTTGATGGCTCTTTTGCCACCGTTGTTCTTTGGGCAAGGAACTGTCAAACTAAATCACGGCCTAATCCTAAAAAACGTTTTACATGTCCCAAAACTCGTCCACTAATCTTGTGTCTATAAAAAGACTTACCGCCGACTCCAATTGTTGTGCTATTTTCTCCTCGACTTGTGTGTTATACAGAACTAGAGGAGAAGAAGACGATTGGACATGCTAAAAGTAAAGATGGATTATATTACCTAGACCGGCGAAAGAGAGTCACAAACCCGAAAAACAGTGTCTTATTACTTGTAATGTCGATCTTTTTGAAAAAATTTGGCTATTTCATAAACGTTTAGGACATCCTTCATTTATCATTTTGAAGCTTATGTTTCCGTTATGTTTAAAGGGATTAATCTTAATGAACTCCACCGTACCGAGTGTGAACTTGCTAAACATAAAAGAAGCCCATTCAACAATCATCCTGAGAAGTTTAAAAACCCGTTTGACTTAATCCACACTGATATATGGGGACCCTCTGTTGTTCCTAATATATCAGGGGCTAAGTGGTTTGTATCTTTTGTGGATGACTGTTCTAGGGTAACTTGGATTTACTTGTTAAAAAACAAATCTGATGTGTCTGTTATCCTTCCTAATTATTTAAAAATGATTGAGACTCAATTTGGAGTAAAAATCAAACGCTTTAGGAGTGACAACGCTAAAGATTTCTTTAATCAATCACTGTCTCCCATTCTTAAAGGAAATGGCATCATACATGAATCATCATGTGTGAACACCCCCCAACAGAATGGTGGCAGAGAGGAAAAATGGTCATCTTCTCGAATGTTACTAGAGCCATTTTATTTCAAAATAAAGTCCCTAAATGTTATTGGGGTGAGGGTGTTTTAACTGCAAACTCACTTGATCAATAGACTTCCCTCCAAAACTCTTGACTATAAGACACCCGTTGACATACTAAAACAGTTCCATCCCAACTTTCATGTATCCGATGGTTTGATTCCTGAGTCTTTGGTTGTGAGGCCTTTGTTCACATTCACTCTCGGCATAGAGGGAAATTAGACCCTGTGGCCCTTAGGTGCATCTTCATTGGGTATTCCTCTACACAAAAGGGGTACAAATGCTACCAAACCTCCACTAAGAAAGTCTTTGTTTCTAGGGATGTGACCTTTAATGAAAGTGCTCCTTATTATCCAAATGGCCATTCTCACTTTCGGGGGAGAATTTCACTAATGAACAAACCAGGGACATGTTCCTTCTTGATCCGCAAGAATCTACCCATAAGGAAACCCCTTGTAACAATACTAATCCTTCTCCTAGTCCCTCTCTCTAGTATAGAACGAACAATCGGCCTTCCACTCCTACTAAGAAGACCGAAACCGATCTTGATCTACCTATCAATGAACAACCTGTTATAATCTATACTAGAAAGAAGTCCAAACCTCAAGAGATACACTCGTAAGGGAATCTTCTCCGTTTTGTGTGACACGAACGAACACTTCTTCACCGTATAAACATGACCAAGCCTCTCATGAAGATGACTTGAGCCAAAATCAAAATCAAGCACCCCGTGTACCCATAAAACAAAACCCGTTGATACTCTCACCGAGGAGTATTTCTTGCCTATTCTTTGCTAGAAAGGGAACAAGATCTTGTACTACTAAGCACCCTATCCAAAATTTCCTAACCTACCAGAACTTTTCTCAATCTCACAAAACTTTCTTAAGCTCTATATCCTCTAATGAGATACCTAGAAATGTTAGTGAAGCCTTTAAAGAAAAGAAATGGAGGGATGCTATGACTGCTGAAATGACTGCGCTAGAAAAGAATAAAACATGGGATATTGTTGACCTACCTAAGCACACCAAGCCTGTTGGTTGTAGATGGATCTATACCATAAAATACAAATCTGATGGAACAATTGAAAGACACAAAGCAAGACTTGTTGCCAAAGGATATACCCAAACTTATGGAGTAGATTACTTTGACACCTTTGCCCCTGTTGCTAAAATGAACACTGTCAGATTGCTTTTATCTTTAGCTGTGAATCTTGACCGGAATTTACAACAATTCGATGTTAAAAATGCTTTCCTTCGGGGGAGTTAAAAGAAGAGGTCTACATGGACATTCCCCCGGTTTTGAGACAAAAAAGGGAAAGGTTTGCGGGCTCAATAAAGCTCTTTATGGGCTCAAACAAATCCCTGTAGCCTGGTTTGGCGGTTTACTAAGGCCATGATCTCTCTTAATTACAAACAGAGCCGGGGTGACCATACTCGTTTGTTAAAATCGATAAGTCCGGAAAAGGGCCATTCTTCTTGTCTATGTGGATGACATCATCATCACTGGTGATGATCTTGATGAAATTACTAAATTAAAGAATTGCCTTCTTAAAGAATTTGAGATTAAGGAATTGGGCAGGCTAAAATACTTTCTTGGGATTGAGATCCTTCACTCAAAGCATGGAATGTTTATTTCTCAACACAAATATATCCTTGATTTGCTAAGAGATACTGGGAAACTTGGTTGCAAACCTGCTACTACACCTATTGATTACAATCATAAAATTGATAATGCTTCAGATGACATTTCAGTGGATAAAGTGAATTATCAAAAATTGGTTGGTAGACTAATTTATCTGGCTCATACTAGGCCAGACATTGCTTTTGCTGTGAATGTTGTTAGCAGGTATAT
Organism: Gentiana straminea; assembly: GCA_036785695.1. Lineage (NCBI taxonomy): Eukaryota > Viridiplantae > Streptophyta > Magnoliopsida > Gentianales > Gentianaceae > Gentiana > Gentiana straminea. The sequence continues at coordinate 14,932,122 of JAVUPR010000398.1, read as the reverse complement.
GCAGGATCCAAGGAGAATCCACCTTCAAGCTGTTGAAAGAATCCTACAATACCTCAAAGGAACTGCTGGGCATGGGATCTTGTTAAAAAAGAATGGACATCTATCTCTAGAAGCCTACACTGATGCTGACTATGCAGGCTCTATTGATGACAGAAGATCCACCTCAGGATTATGCATCTTTCTTGGAGGAAACTTGGTGGTATGGAGAAGCAAGAAGCAAAATGTGGTCTCTAGGTCAAGTGCTGAAGCTGAATTTCGATCAATGGCTGTTGGAATTTGTGAACTATTATGGACCAAGATCATCCTGAAGGATCTACATATTATGACACAACATCCTATGAGGTTATACTGTGATAACAAGTCTGCCATCAGTATTGCTCACAATCCTGTCCAACATGATAGGACAAAACATATTGAAGTCGACAGACATTTCATCAAAGAAAAAATCGAAAGTGGCCTAATCTGCACACCCTACATCAGTTCTGCCAATCAACTTGCTGATGCTCTTACCAAAGGATTGCCAAAGAAATCATTTGAAGACATTCGATGCAAGTCGGGAATGAAGACTCTACATTCTCCACCTTGAGGGGAGTGTTAGAATACGTGTTCCCTATTATTTATTAGTATGAATATTACTTTCCTACCCTTACTTTTTCCAAATTGTATTTTACAAATATTTATGACAGACCTTTTATCTTCCTTTTAAAGTGGCTCTATACATCTATACATTGGGAGTATTAATCCCAACGGTTGTATGCTAAGCCCTAGGAGTTCTCTATTTATTTCCCTTTGTAATTCACAGAACTTAATGAGAAATATACTTTCTGTTTATCTTCTTGTTCACAGTTTCCTTTATATTATTTAAGAATGACAAATTGAAATCTTTGATCTGCCATGAATTCGAACTTGCAAAACACATAAGAACTATATTCCCCTCTGTTAATGAAAAATGTGATGAACCATTTAAATAGTGATACTTGGGCTCCATCTAGTGATCCCAACATATCAGGATCTGGATGGTTTGTTATATTTATTGACGATTGTACAAGAGTAACTTGGATTTACCTTCTTAAACAATAATTGAAGATGCCACTTATTTCCTATTTTACATAATATGATCAAAATTCAATTCAACACTTGCATTAAAAGATTTAGGAGTAATAATGCTAGGGATTATTTTAATGTTACATTAACTCCTTTTTTTCGCAAAAAACTGTGATAATTCATGAGTCATCTTGCGTTCACACCCCCCAACAGAATGGTGTGGCAGAACGTAAGAACATACATTTATTAGAAGTAACTAGAGCCATGTGGTTTCAACTTTCAAATGAATGTGCCAAAGTCTTATTAGGGGGAGGTTTTGACAGCAGATCAACTTATCAATAGACTTCCTAGTCAGACCTTAGGGCAGAAAAGTCTTACGGAAAAAATTAATCAGTTTTTTTCCAGGTTTTCAAACATCTAAGGGGTTAACACCCAGAGTATTTCGGTGTAATGCATACGTTCATGTACATTCTCCCAATAGAGAAAAACTTGATCCTAGGTGCATATTCGTTGGATATTCCTCCACACAAAAAGGATACAAGTGTTATCACCCATCCTCTAAAAAACTGTATCTGAAGATGTTATATTTGATGAAAATGAATCAATTAACAAATCTACTTATGATCAGGTTCAGGGGGAGGATATGGCACAGAACAAAGACATGTTCTTACTTGATTTACAACTCCAGAAACTCACATTGATCCTAAGAATCAGGTGGAGAACATTCAAACGGAAGGAAATATAGTGTTTTACCAATTGCCCTTAGGAAAACACGTAGAGCATGTACCAAACATCCCTTAAAAACATTTGTCTTATCATAGGTATATAGGTGATCACAGAACCGTTCTAAGTAATCTTCATAGGGAATCTATACCAAAAACCTTATTTGAAGCCTTAAACGACCAGAAATTAAAATCTGCTATCGAAGAGGAAATGAGACTCCTTGAAAAAAAATAAAACCAGGAACTAAGTTGATAAACCTAACAATGTCTAACCTGTGGGGTGTAAGTGGGTTTTTACCAATATGTATAGATCAGATGGGTCTATTGAAAGATACAAGGCTAGGTTAGTTGCTAAAGGGTATACTCAAACCTATGGGATAGACTACCTTGAAACCTTCGCCCCAGTGCTAAGATGAACACGGTTAGAATCCTTCTTTCCTTGGCTGTCAACTTGAGTGGAATCTGCAACAATTTGATGTAAAGAATACTTTCCTACAAGGAGAGTTGGATGAGGAAGTTTATATGTATGTCCCACCAGGGTTTGAAGCTAAAGAAAATATGTAAGCTTAAAAAGGCTTTATGGCCTTAAACAATCTCCAAGGTGATGGTTTGGGAGGTTTGCCAAGGTCATGCTTGCCCTAGGGTATAAACAAAGTCAAGGGGACCATACTTTTCATTAAACATAATAAATCTGGAATATTAAAAGCTTTATTAGTCTATGTCGATGATATAATTGTCACAGGAAATGATAACGAGGGAATTCAATACTTGGAGTGTTTATTTAAGGAATTTGACATTAGGAAGTTAGGAAGACTAAAGTATTTTTTGAGAAATTAAGTGGCTCACTCAAAACATAGGATCTCCATACCTCAACAAAAGTACATATTAGATCTTCTAAAAGAGACCGGTAAGCTGGGATGTAAATCCATTGACACTCCTTTAAAAAGTAATCACCATATATCAGAATTTCCTAATGGTGAACCTATTAATAAGATTTCTTATCAAAGGTTAATTGGAAAAATGATTTACCTTACTCATACTCGCCCAAATATAGAGTTTGTTGTTAATGTTCTAAGAAGGTACATGCGGAATCCTAAGAGAACTCACTGGAAAGCTGTTGAACGTGTCTTACATTACTTAAAAGGAAGTCCTGGAAAAGGTATAATGTTCAGAAAAGGAAGGGAGGTGAAACTTGAAGCATACACAGATGCAGACTATGATGGGTCACTTGATGATAGACGTTCTACCTCTGAATATTGTGTTTTCCTAGGAGGAAACTTGATAATTTGGAGAAGCAAGAAGCATAATGTCATGGCTCAATCAAGTGCCAAAGCTGAATTCAAATCTATGATTGTTGGATTATGTGAATTATTGTGGTTAAAAATCATCCTAGATGATCTAAAAATCAAGGGACTTATGCAGATATACTGTAACAACAAATCGGCTATTGACATTTCACATCATCCGGTTCAACATGACAGGACAAAGCATGTTGAAGTTGATAGACACTTCATAAGAGAAAATATCAATTGTGGCCTTTTATGCACTCCGTGCATTTCCAGAAAAGACCAGTTGGCTATCATATTTACCAACGAATTGCCAGGAAAGACGTTTCATTCTATTAATGGCAAGCTGGGATTAGAAGACATACCCTCACCAGCTTGAGGGAGAGTGTATGTCATATTACATCAGAATAATTATGTTCTTACATTAAACTGTCAGAGAAGTCAAGGAGTCTTCAGAGTAGTCTCAGAGTTTTTTAGCAGTGTCTTCTATTGAAGTAAATCCTCAGACTCCTATGTTCCTTGAATGTTGTATTAGTCGTTCCTTTCTCCAAGCCTAACAGTCATCTATGCATATATATTTATTCCTTCTATATTCTCTTGAAGATTCATTGAAATAAGATAATTATGTCTCCTCTTACTTTACAGTTTGCATAAGCTTTAAAATCACACAAGTTTGTATAAATTAACGGTTTTGTGTTTCTTTCTACCTATGGCAACAGTGCTTAGCCAACTCGGATTCAACACACACTTGGCATTTGTCATAAGGAACAAAATGCCGATTTGGTAACAAATCTAAATTCATCATTTTACGAAATGATTTGTAATTTACATGTCCTAATCTATTAATCCATAAGCAAGAATACTCAAGTAAGTAAACGGAAGAAAATGCAATAATATTAGGCGTAACAAGCGCAAAAGGTTTGGGTACAATATACATTACATTCAACCCTTCACTAATTTAGCATCTTCTTGCAAACATTTCATTTTTAGACGATACAAATTTTTCGAAAACAAAGACTAACTTAAACCTATTTTTGCTTAACAGTGAGCCACAGACAAGATTCTTGTGAATTTCAAGGACATGCAACACATTATTCAATGTTAGCTCCTTGCATGAGGTCACCTTCAAGACAACTTGTCTTGTCCTAGAGAATTTCTCATGCACAACTTCTCTCCATTGTCCGGCTTGTAGTCATAAAACATGGCTCTATCAGCACATACATGGCGAGTAACTCCAATGTCCACCCACCATTCCCTGGGATTGCCCACATCGTCGCACTCTGACACAACAGCGGGCAAATGAGTCTTTTGTGCTCCATCAGTCAACACGGTTTCAACCATGTTTGCCTGTGGCATCACCTTTTTTGACTTGCGGCACTCACTCTTACAGTGCCCCAGCTTCCCACAGTTCAAGCAGTTGCCATTGAACTTTTTTTACAGCATTTTGGTTCTTGGAACCTTCACCAGAGAACTTTCTTTTCTTCGCCTTTGGACCGGCTTTAACAAGGTTTGCCTTGTCCTGCCCAATTTGCACAACCTTTCTATCAGAGACTTTCCTATCTTCCTCAATCCTGAGTTGGACAATAAGGTCGTCCATTTTCATTTCCTTGCTCTTATGTTTGAGATAACTCTTAAACTCTTTCCACAATGGGGGAAGTTGTCCAATCACTGCAGCAACTTGAAATGACTCACTCAATGTCATTCCTTCTTCATGCATCTCAGATATAAGAACTTGAATTTCCTCAACCTGGCTTGCCACGGTTTTGGAATCTACCATCTTATAGTCCATGAATTCACCGACAAGGTATTTCATTGTTATGGCATCTTCCATCTTGTACTTTTTCTCTAAGGCATGCCATAGAGTTTTAGCGGTTTTATATTCACAATAGAAACCATAAAGAATGTTTTCAAGGCTGTTAAGGATATAGTTCTTGCAAAGGTAGTCAAAATGTTTCCATGCCTCTAGTGCCATCACAGATGCATGGTTATTTTCTCCTTCCTGCATTGCAGGTGGTTCCTCAAATAGTATCCTGGCTAACCCTAGTGTGGTCAGATATATTAACATCTTTTTCTGCCACCTTTTAAAGTATAAGCCACCAAACTTTTCCGGTCTCTCAAGATGAGACGGGGTGGTCAAAGATGCAATAGTAGGTGCCATAATAGGCATAGCAGCAGGTGCCGCAGCAGGCACAACAACGATAGGATTTACTTCAACATTAAACATTTCCTTCTATTTCTGTTAAAAACAGAAGATTAACAAATGTTTCAGAGATGGTTCGTTTTGAACAAACTTCGAAAGGAACAAAAGGGAGTATATGCAGATTACTGTTCAAAACAGTCAACATATTAATCACAGAATTTGAATTAGTCAACTGATCTGTACTACTACAACAAATAAAAGAGCGATAACATATTGTTCCAGAAATACACAAAAGAGTTATATTTTATTGTTCCAGAAATTTTCAAAAGAGGTATATTATATCGTTCCATAAAATTACAGTAAAGTAAAATCATAGTAGATTTCTTCTGTCCAAGCTTAAAATCTTTGTCTAGCAAAATACGTATTATTACCACTAAAACTATAATTCATCTTTTAAGATTATTGAAACTATAATAGTAATGTGCAAGTAAAATTCAATTCTGATGACACTCTCACCATAAGACGAATTGCTCCGTTATAGACTTATAATAGTAAAGTAAAATCATAGTAGATTTCTTCTGTCCAAGCATAAAATCTTTGTCAAGCAAAATATGTATTATTAGCACTAAAACTATAATGCATCTTTTAAGATTGTTGAAACTATAATAGTAATGTGCAAGTAAAATTCAATTCTGATGACACTCTGTCCATAAGACGAATTGCTCCGTTATAGACTTATAGCAGGGGTGTCCCTGGGCATGGGCCAACAAGGCCACAGCCCAGCCCCCTTCCCCCCTGAAAATGACATTTTTAGGGCCCCTTTATATCTTTATAATGTATTTTAGATATATGTTTTTATTTTATTTAAATTATAAAAACTTAAAAAGACTCAAATCAATGCACATATTTGATAAAAAAATGTTTAACCAACTTATATATCCTTTCCTACACCTGTTCACATAGTATAGCTTAAGAATAACCGCTAAATCGTATTTTTACACTGTCCAGGGCCCTAAAACAATATTTTTGCTCAAGGCCCCCGATTACACAGAGACGTCCAGTACTCGATGATTACAACAAGTCAACAATTGCCTCCCAAAGATACCACGGTTTCACCTATTGAATTAAAACACGTCAAAATTGAAGACTTGGCAGCGAACCCTTCAGATGTTATGAACGCTCTTCAAATTGCAATGGACTTCATTTGCAAACCACTGTATAAGTATACGCTTCGGATGATTTTTCGTATGCATTAATGCCAAATTGGGGAGGTATTTATACCGGTGAAATACTTAGAGCCAAATCCCACTAGCAGAACTAATCACATTTCCACAGACTAATACCACTAACACGGCCCGACTTTGGCACGTGTGTCTGGTGAACCAGACGCCTTGTAAATAGTGGAAAATCCTACTTGAGCAGACTAGGATAAGCTACTTGGTCAAGACTTCAATCCCCCGTATTCTTGACCCTAACTTAGTATTAATTCTTCATTCACCCAATATCGAAATAGAGGGATTCAATGTTATGTGGACATCGACAAATTAAGCAGGTTTACTGCCATCATCAGCAGTCATTAACGTAATGCACTTAAATCATATTTTAACTCAGAGTAAGTTGTCTCGGGTAAACAAACCCAATTCAAGAATGGTTCTGGACCATTTTAAAAAATGTGACTCTTGATTTCACAGACTGAATTTATCATCGCAGAAACACTCACCGTCTAAAACTATAAATTATATTTGCCAAATTCAGTAAAATCTAAAAGGAATAGAGTTCGATTTTCAGATGCAAATAAGTTATTAATCTAGAAGCGTCCAATTCACATTCTAAATCGAGGGGGGCAATACCTACATTCGTATTCAAACATAAGCCCATGAAATCATGAAACGCAATTAGACCTGAACGTGAATACCTTGAGAGTCCGAAGGTGCATTCACAGCCGACAATTGCGAATGTGTCATTGACGGAGGACATGAAGCTGTGTACATGTGACCTCGCGGATAATCGGATCCGGGTCCGGGTGATTCAGGTTCCGAAGGAAGAGTTTTGATGCGACCTGAAATTAGTGCTAGACGGTCCGATCCTCGTTCCACTATACGACGGCGTCTGGCTTCCCTGCTTCTTGGGGTGGTTTCGGCGTCCCTGCTTCTTGGGGTAGTTGCGGCGTCCCTGCTTCTTGGGGTGGTTGCGGCGTCCATAACGACGGCGGCGGCGCTTATCGTTTTTAGTTTTAATTACTCGATAACGAATAAGAAGTGCCTCCGGTAATCGTGTGCTTATAAGAAGCAAATAGCCTTGGTATATACAACATGTCGTTGCTTTCTTTCCCCACGATCCCCCGTTTAAAGTGAAGCGGGAATAAAACTCAATATTCCCTCCGTTCCAAAAACGTAAGTTCGTTTAGGATTTTTCATACGGATTTAGAAAATTGGTTAAATTGGTTGTGTATCACTAGATGTACATAAAGTAGAATTGATGAGGACAATGTGCTCTTCAATGTGTTGAAGACGATGGGTACGCACAATGACGACGATGTTGGGAATCGTCGGGTATTATTTCCGGAGCCATTTGCGGGGTGTCAAGGATTGGCTACTTAGGGTGTGAGGCATCTGCGGGGTGTCAAGGACACTTACCTATTGTATTAGTCTAGAGTACAATAGTGATACCTCCTGAGTCACAGGAGAACTGGTCACGTAGGAGATTACGCCACTCCGAAGATCGATAGCATTTTTTGTGTTCTTTACTTTCAGCCATTTACTTACAACACTTGCCTAATCAAAATCACACTACTCAACACTGAAAACCAAGCTCAAGGCTTAATTTGAAACATATCATTATTACGCTGCACTTACTTTTTGACAGTATCCAGACCAGTAAAACCAGACGAGCTACATGCTAGTCTGCTCTTACTTACTAGTTTGCTCTCAAAGTAAGAAACTCCAAAAATCGAAGAGAGTTCATTCACCCCCCTCTGAACTCTCACAAGCCTTGTATTGCGGACCAACAAGTGGTATCAGAGCGTGTCTCATAAAAACAAACATCTTCGTGTTCTGTGTGTTGGAGTGATCCAAAGCTTGCGTTTTCAAAAGCATGTTTCACCATGGAATCTAATAGCACAATTGTTAGAGTGCCTACTTTTTCAATTTCAAATTTTGATGAATGGAAGATGTGTATGCAGACGCACTTAGCTGCAGTCCATAAAGATATGGTCATTGTGATAGAAGTTGGTCCAATCACCATCATGAAAGCAAACACGAACGAAGCCACTAAAAGAGATCAATCGTTTGTAAGAAAGCCAAAGCATGAGTGGACTCCGGAAGACAAAAAGATCAACATTCTGGATAATGTTGCTAAGGACATAATAATGAAGACCTTGGATAGCAACATGTTCTTGAAGATCAAGGGGTGCAAAACTACAAAAGAAATCTGGAGAACTCTGATCAACTACTGCAAAGGCACTGAAGTTGTCAAAGGCAATAAACTCGCAGTTGTTGTTCAAAAATTCGAGACCTTCCAGATGAAGTCTGGAGAAAACGTTGAAAAGATGAAAGCTTGATTTCATGAGATCTTGAATGAACTTCAAATGCTAAATCGAAAGTACACCCAAAAGGAGATCTGCACGAAAATTCTGAAAGCATTCCCAGAATCATAGGATATCAGCACTACTGTGCTAGTTGCTATAAAAGATCTAAATACACTAGACACAGTGGAACTCTTCTCTGATCTGAAAGCATATGAGTTTGAGTTGAACAACAAAATCAAGAAAGATGTTCAGGAAATATCAGCTCTCATTGCTCCCACTGGTGAAATTTCTAATTCAATGGCTGAAACGGTCAAACAAATTAAGTCAGATCAACCAATTGCAAGATCAAATGGCCTTGATAATGAGGCACGTCAAAGGATTATCTCACTCAACCAGGAAGTTTCAAAATTAAAACAGAAGAGATGATGGTTATAGAAGAAGAGAAGATGATAGGAGAGATGACAGACAAGACACTCATAGAGAATATCGCAGAGATGATACAAGGGACAACATGGATGATCAGAAGAAAGATGATCATCAAGTAAGAAAGAAACATGAAGACTTGATGTGCTACAATTGCAATAAACCAGGACAATTTAAGACAAACTGTCCCAAACCAATCAAGAGAACTAGAGATGAGGACAGACGTGATAGAGCAGACGACAAGGGCAAAAACAGACGAGCTTACAAAGCAGATGATGACTCATCTCATGAGAGTCAAGCAGAGCCCTTATCTACTCATATGACAATGTATTCATGGCATTAGAGGATAGCGATGAGTTGTGACTGCCTCTGTTTTGTTGAGATCTTTAGATATTCAAAATTGGTTTTATGTTATCGTATTGTGCTGAACTAGAGTTTCATGAAACAGGCTCAAATGATGCTTTCGATATACATCCCGGTGAACCTCCAAAGCATGGTTTGACATACGGGAACGATTCATGAAATGACTATGATATCTGTCGCGAATCACGTTCTAAGGCATCTAGTTGAGTTAATGCAGCAGGTATATTTTGCAGTTCCTTTTCCGAATTTTATTTTCTTTAAACTGTTTGTGGTGGATATGATGATTGTAAAAGAAAAACAAATCAGTAATTTTTTATATGATCAAAACATCACCAAGAGTTCCAACCAACTCAAAATACAACCAAGGTCTAACTTTCAGTGCAAAACAAAACTGTCGACTCTCAAAAATCCTGAAATTCAAACAAAGCTGCACCACTCAGCTTGCTCCTCACCTCCTTCCTCTATATAGAGACACATAATCTTATACTCTTCAGTGCTTCTTTTGTTTGGTTGTTCATTTTCAAAGGAGCTGTGGTGGGGTTTGCTGAGGAACCTGTTGATACAGAGTAGGCTGGTGGTTTCGGAGGATATTTTGAAATGCAACAACAAACATTGTCTTTGAAATGCATTCATCACAGAGTTTCCGGCTTAACACATCCCACCAGATTCTCCTATACCGCAAATACAAAAAGAATAGATGACCATGAGATCCTTTATGTAAACATTTTTTGTTGTAAATCGGTGATAATTTGATTAAGAGATGAAGTTTACATCCGTCCAATATTTACAAGGAGCACAAAATATAAACCGAAATGGCTCATGTTTCAATGCTACGTAAATCTAGACAATAAGTCACGGCGATCTTCCAACCGAGTCATTTCTTTTACACTATATGCCACTCGATGCTCATTGTCGATGGTGTTAGGACTTCTCACTTAATCACAAAAAACAGAGGAAGATTTTTGTTGGAACAAGCCCCCGGTTTATTTCCTGCTAAATCAACTAGACGATCACTGAGAACCCAGGTTAATCATGTGAGTCTAAATCCTATTGCATATTAGAAGACTATCCAAGGAAGAATCTCATCACATCCACACGACCTCTCCTAGAACTCAAGTCGTCTCAAAGAGGTTGATCCAGTCCTTCGACAAAAGGACATTAATAGAGAAGATATCCGTGAAATTCGTCCTCGTCAAGGCCAAGTGCACATCTCGTGGAGCTGACCACCCCATTCCATTAGCCTATCCAATGCAGTGGGTAGATGTTTACAAGCAAGCTAGGCTATAAAAGCGCATTTATCTAGAGATCCTGTGTTTGTGCCATACTAACTTCCACCATTTTACTTCCTGCTTACTTTCTATTTGGATTCTCAAGGAACTATCTAAGGCGAAGATATGTGTGTGTGTGGTGCTATCATTCATCATTTCATTCTTTCTTATGTTACTGGATCATTCATTTAATTAACAGGAAAACTTCACAATCTGGCAAGAGCTGTTGCTGATGAACATCATGCAAGAGACTTAATGAAAGTGGAAGGTCAGCAACCTAATAGGAATCAAATTCCTAATTGTATCCCAGAAGTAGTCCTTGGGCTGGGTTTGAGAACCTTAAAACAATTACCTTCTGTTTCAACCGGGGAAGATGAGGCCCATTCTCATAGCAATGATGTCAAAGATGCTGAAAAGTTGTTATTTGGCCCGATGGTTTCCAAGCCTACTACGTATCTTTCACAGTTTATCCTCCACATTGCTGCTATTGGCGGGTTTGGATCGGGTGGAAAGCAGGTTTTAAGGGTAATTTCCGGGTAAAGATATAGATTAGTTACAAATACTTTGTGTTTGGAGATTGTTATTTTGAAGCATGTTTGAGCAATACGATTGCTGAAAATTACTCGCGTTTGTTAGACCAATGCATTACAAGAAGTGATGGACAAAATTGATTAACACAACAAAATGAACAAGTAAAAAATAATTTAACCCGAAAATAGAAAAAATAAAATAAAATAAAAATTCCAGCAGAATGAAATAGTTTCCATTTGCACCAACACAACATGGACACTAAAGCTCATTAACTCAAGTTTTTTTTTAAAAAAAAAAATTACATTCCAACAAACGAAATAATCTCGATTTGCACTATGACTGCTGTTGAAGTCCAAAAGAGATGGTCCAAAGAGACTAGTTAAATAAGCTTCTTATCAAGTCTGACGAGGTTCCTTATATAGCTGAAATGCCTATGGTAGTGACATAATTTTGGGCGCCCCTCAACTTTAATTTTTTTGAAGGAGTTCTTGTGAGGATCCCACCAAGACAAAGACAACCTTCTGTTGTTGCAAAGCAGTCTCTTTTTCTTGTTTGGAAAATAAGAATATTCGTAATTAGTGTTGTGGTGATTAGTGTTGTGGTGCCTGCTTATGAGCTCACCGGTGTAACTGTATAGTGGAGTCCAAGATCTTTCACACCCATAGTTTTCCATTACCCAAACCGTAGGTGCAACAACATGATCCAACGACGGAAGATCGAAAGTTACACATAAACGACCCCCGAAGTCTGTTAAATCAACTGGTTTCATTCCAAGTCCTGTAGGCTTTTCAGGTAAAGGTAACGATCGAAAGGATTCTGACACAAGATCAAATACAGCGATAAACCGAGATGAGGAGTCGGTTGGGTTCTTCCACAACCAGTGCATAGCGCTACTAACGCAAATTCCAGGCTTTGAAAAGCTGATAAAAGAAAAAGACATCCTCATTCTATAGGGGTAGGGATAACCCGGTGGATATTTTCCATGGAAGCTTTTCCACGAACCTTTTCTCAAGCTGTAAACTTGAAAAGTTTTAGCAATATCTATGTCTATGGAGATTTCTGAGCGGGTGATTTTGTAATCATCGTTAACAGAGTCATATCCAATTGAGATAGCTGTGGCATTCAAGGGAGGTAGGTTGTGGCATCTAACCTTTTTGGTTGTGCCATTAGAGGGGTTCCATAAAATATACGACTCTTCCTCCCGGAACTCCCAAAAGCAAAAAATTCCATTGCAGCATGCAACAAAACACACGTCTAGAGGTGAAATAGGATCCAACTTTACTCGATTAGCACGTTTCAGATCATCGGAAAAATTCAGGGAGGAGAACCATCTATGATCTTGGATTATGACGGCATAATCGGAGGCGGAGGCGGAGGCGGAGGCGGAGGAGAGGGATCCTGCTTTACATTGATGATGATGATTACGCTTTTTGACGAAAATAGGGCTATCAATCATTCCACATACACCTTTGGATACGCAGCGAAACCGGATCAAGGGCATCACCGGCAACCTAAGGAGAATTTCGTATACCATGTCCTCCGGCAATTGGTTTGTAGAAATAATTTTGCTTCTTTTAGTTGATCGAAAATAAATTTTGGAACATCCATCATCATCGCTTGCCGGAAAATCAATGTCGTCCTCCAGCAATGACCAATCGAGTCCTCTATTTGCAGAGGTAAGTAACATTGCTAGCAATTTAAGAAACTTTTTTATTTTTCTCAGGATGATCGGGTCCATTGAAGGATTCGTAGGGGGTGGAGAGGAGGCTGCTGTAAGAAAGAAATATGACGATTCCGACTTCCGAGCATTAGTTAGGTCAATTGAATAGGGGAAAACAACAATACTATCTCTTGTCATCATTGTCATTGTCTACACATGATCTTACCGTTGATTGATGCAATGCAGGATCTAGATGATCATCTAGATCCTCGCACGATGCATCAACGCGAAGATCACCGTCATTAAGACACCGTGTGCAAGACACGGATGTGCCCGTAGCACCACTCTAGGGGAAAATTGGGCTGATCCGTGGATATGTTTCTGGAGTAATGATAGAGTCACAACGTATTTACATAACGGATTGACATATGATCATCTATCTACACTTTCGTTGTTGTTGGGGGACTTTAATGATTGATCTAGGTCCCACAACAATAAAGGGTGTAGATGATTGTTGTATCAATCCGTTATGTAAATGCACTGTGATTCATTACTCATGTTTCTGCGCGTTAAATTTTTATTTCTTTTATTTTTTATTTTTAAGGGATGTAATAATTTAGAATACAGAACAGAAAAAGGAAAGCGAGAAAAAAAGAATTTGTTTTCTTTTTTTTTTAAGGGATGTAATTTATAATACGGGTCAATAAAGGAAAAGGGAGAAAAAAATTATTACACCGCCATACATAAATATCTTAATCTCGCATGTAATTAGAACTGTTAAATGAATCGAGCGTTCACGAACAAGGCTCGAACTCGACTCGTTTAAGCTCGTTCGAGCTCGTTCATTTATGCTTTATCGAGCCGAGCTCGATCAGGTTCTCCTGCTCGTTTACTAAACGAGCGAACACGAAATTTCGCCTGCTCGTGAACGCTCGTTAGTGTTCGCGAACTTATATAATATATAATACAAATAATAAATATAAGGGCCAAAGACCCAAAAGACACATAAACGAACTTATTGACATAAGGACAAAAAGGAATCATTTGAACATATAGGACACAAATTAGATAGATAGACTCAAATACCCTTAATGATGGAAAAAAATAAAAAAAAATAAAAAAAGGGAAGAAGTGGCGTACCTGTTGTTGTTGTATTATATTTTTTTATAAAAACAATTTATTATTATGAGAATAAATTGCTGTTCTGTTTTTTTTTTTTAATTTTTTTTTCCAGGCGCTGCTGTTCAGGTTTTTTTTTTTTTTTTTTTTTTTTTTTTTTAAATCCAATTTATTGACCATCGCGATACAATAACCACTCCCGATACATTGACCACCGCGATGCATTGACCACCCCGATGCATTGACCATCCTGATGCATTGACCACCGCGACGCCCGATGCGATGACCATCGCAATGCAGAGACACCGCGATGAAGTGACACCGCGATGCAGAGACATCGCGATGCAGAGACACAGCGATGCAGTGACCACCCCCGATGCAGAGACACTGCGATGCAGAGACGCCGCATTTCAGAGACACCTCGATGAAGTGACGTCATATTGTATCGATTTATGCCGTAACATCATAATGTATCAATTTATGCCGTGACGTCTTATGGTATCGATTTATGCAGTGACGACCCCTGATGCAGAGACATCACGATGTTATAACATTTGACGATGCAGAGACATCGCAATGCAGAGACACCGCGATGAAGTGACACCGCATTGCAGAGACACCACGATAAAGTGACACCGTAATGCAGAGACATCACGATGTTATAACATTTGACGATGCAGAGACACCGCAATGCAGAGACACCGCATTGTAGAGACACCACAATGAAATGACACCGCAATGCAGAGACTCACGATGCAGAGACACCGTGATGAAGTGACACCGCATTACGCGATGAACTAACACCGCGATAAGAGACACCACGATGCAGAGACACCACGATGCAGTGACCACCCCCGATGCAGAGACACCGCAATGAAGTGACACCGCATTTATGCAGTGACATCAACAATTCATGCAGTGACATCGACAATTTATGCAGTGACTTCGACAATTTATGCAGTGACATCGACAATTTATGCAGTGACATCGATAATTTATTTTGCTGGGCTTGGAAAATAGTAGCTCAATCTTGGTTAAAATACTAGTAACAATTTGCTTCATCAACAATTTAAAATTAAATGCGAAATAAATGTAAACGAGCGAATGAAAGTGACATCAATGCCACTCCATTAATTCTTTAATCGTAATGAAGTGACATCAATGTCACATCATAAATCGAAATTTTATCACTACCGTAATACATTACAATGTCGAAATTTTCGATATCATAACGAGAATATTTTCATAGCTATAAATATACATACTTCATCATAATGAACTTACGAAACTCGAATATTGTTGAAGAGTCCCTGGGCACATGAAGCCAAAAAATGACCTCATAAATCCACCAACAAGCAGAACCACAAAAGCAATCCCAAACAACAAGGGGCCAAAAAACCAAAAAAACCATCAATATTTTCATCCTTTCAATCATATCTACTTTCCTATTCCCGATACTTTGAGGCGACAAATTTCATTCAAATCGACCAAAAATCCATCCACTCCTCGGGAAAAAAACTCAATTTCTTTCTTGGTTTTGTCCACTAAAAAGTTTTTTTTTTCTACTTGAACTAAAAGTGACAAACTCGCACAATATGCGGGCCGTATCGTATCGTATTAGGCTATCGCTCGCGACTTGGACGAGGGTTGAGATATCTTCAATCCAATCGGCATAAACTTGGCTAATCTTCTCAATGATGTTCCATTTGAAGTAGCACTTTCCATCCTTCTCGCGGTTTTTAGACGAGTCTTGCTCTTCTTACATGATACCACCGCCTCCCCGGTAACAATGTCAAGATTGTTTGAACACAATGCTTTTGCGGTTCCATTACATCAACTCGCCTTAGTTCGCATGTTAAGATAACACATAAGATGATAAACCACGACGTCACAATGCTAGTAATTGTGAGTTTCTTGCTCCATTGTGCCACAACAAGTGTGGTAAAAACCATGATGCACAACAAGTCATATGTTGGAGAATTATGCGACCAACAATCATTATAGTTTTAAGGTGATCATAAGAACCTCGGCATCATTATAGGAGATGTCTGTTTCAAGAAACTCATGTCAAACACAACCAGGTATATCAAATTTGCTATTTGCATATGCTAAAGACAAACTAATCGGCAGGAAATGTTTGTTATGCAATCTTTACACTTTGATTCGATAGCAAATTAACAAGAGGTGCCCAAACCAAATGCATCGACAAAGAAGACATTCAAATTTCAAGAACAAGTAACTAACTATGAACTTAAACATAAGCATCACCCACAATAAATCTACAAATGAAACATGATGCAAAGGCATTAGTCAACATTTCGGTTCTCATTAATCATGTAATTAAGTTCAAGTTTATGTCTCTAATTCACCATTATTTCAAACATAAAACCAATCACTAGGCAAATAATACCTTCTTCCCCAAAGAGCAAAGCAACATCTTGCACCATAAGGGCAAGTACCGGATTGTGTCCATTTTATACAAAGCTTAGTCTTTGTCCGGACCACATTCTTTTGCTCCATGTGTCTTCCACCCGATCTCGAATTCGCGGACCTCCGGCGTTTCTTCGAATTTGGTTTCCGGTTCGATCCCCGATTCTATAGCAACAATGCCGGGGATAATTCATCTCGATCCGGGCTCGAATCTATTAAACGGAACGAAGTGCCAAAATTCATTCAAGATATGAAGCACCTCGAGTTCTTGAACATTGAAAAGAACAATTTCCATGGCGTGGAGAAAAATGAACGAAATAGAGGGAAGATAGGGTAAGTGGAGAATTGGGGAAGAAGAAGGAGGAAGAACGCGAAGAGACGGGAAAATGATTTTTGCTTATGTAAAACAGGGGTAATTTAGGAAAGTTAGATAAAATGCGTCCTTATAAGTCCAACAGATTCCTTTATGTCCTTATGGGGCTAATAAGTATAAAAAACTATACTTTTAAGTAATTAACCCTAAATATAAATCATATATACACATAATATTTTTTTTAGGGAATATATACACACAAATAATTTAATAAATAACAAATATTTTGTGGATGTTTGATTAAACGAGTATTTTGAGTTGAATAATGGATATTGGATATGATAAACAAATCATTCCCCTTAAAAAAAACACTATTGAACGAGCCGAGCTCAAGCTCGAGCCTGTTCGCGAGCTTGATCTCGAGCTCGAACATTTTTTATACTTATCGAGCCGAGCTCGAATAGACTTTTAGGCTCGTTTGTGTTAACGAGCCGAGCCTACCCGATTACAAACGAGCTCGATCTTGAACATCAGCTACTCGGCTCGTTAACGGCACTACCTGTAATAAATATATAGGGGGTTGAGATGAGGCAATATCACTATTTTCACACTCAGCATCCTCATCTAGTTCATGTTCCAAATCTGTAATTCAAAATCCTGAGAATGCAGATATTCAAGGATTTCTTAAAGATTTTAATAGTGAATTTGAAGAAATTCAAATAAACTGTGATCTTATAAAGGAAGAAAACGAATATCTCAAATCTGAGAATCTGAAATTGAAAGATGAACTTTTTGAATTGAGAAGTAACAAATCGTCAATGTTTGATGAAGCCAAACCTGATTTGAATAAGGAACTACACATTCAGATTAAGCCTAATACTTCAATCTTCTCTGAGTACAAACCAGCCAAACGACCTGGAGACAAGTCCGGTATGGGATACACAAGACATATGACTCTTGTCAAGTCTGACTCAAAGTTCAGATCTGAAAGTGGTATTCCTTATAGAACTAATTTCGCACATGAGGCTAGAGTCAAACATGTCATGCAAGTCAAGTTTGTTAAATCTTTGGTTGAAGGTCATGAACATGAGCATCCAGTCTCTTATGAACCAAAAAGAACGAACTCATCAAGGGATCATAAGGTCAAGGGGAATAAGATATTATATCCTTCCGATAATGACTAGAACATTGGACTTTCTACCCACAATAGGAGATCCAATGTCAGAAATAATCTTCCTAAAAGTACAACTGTGATACATCATTGATATCTATTTACACACAAGAAAGTTCCTAATAGAACAAGACATGTGTCTAGACAGATCCAAGATGTTTGCAAAGACTACTCTAAAGAACATTTTTGCTCATCCTTACAAACTAAGAGGAAGAGAAAGGATTTCAAATGGCAATAAGAAGTTTTATGAAATTCCATTTGATTACAACGTCTAAGAGTCCCCCGTTCAAATATAGACTATGCTTTACATCATCTGAAACAGACCCTATTGGACCCAAACAGATTTGGGTACCCAAATCCAACTAATTTGTTTTGCAGGTGGTCTGGTGACGTGGTCAATCAGGTTATAATATACTTGACCACCATAAACCAATACTAGCAAGAGGACTAGGCCCATCGTAGTATAGCTATAGTGAATCAAGGTCGATCCCACAGGGAACCAATTGTGGATCATCTTATATACAAACAATTAATTAAACATGTCAAGGACATAGAGGCGGTCTATGACCAACATAAGACAAGAAAGGTAAAGACACGACTCGACACAACGTAATTAACCTCCCCAATTATAGTCTTTATCGTTTGGACCTAGATAATTTATATAATAAACTGAACTTATTAACTGTCAATCCGTTTGTATCTATCTTAGATTGGCTACGGGAGTCATCCCCTTAAACTTGACTTAGCACCGGTTGCTAGATCACTGTGCTACATTACGTGACTTCACCTTTTGGGTATCCATCTCATATAACTTGCACGCTTATGACACTAAGGATGCCGATATTAATCGTACACCTCGTCCAGGCAACATTCCTATGGTTAGGCGTACTTCCTAAACGATCGTATCAGTCTTCGTCCCATTAACAATTACCGAGTTATAGTCTCATGCTAATCTACGACGTACGTACAACTACATGACGTCAATTCCCTAATACAAAACAGATCTAGGTCTCGCTGAAAGTCCCGGAAGATCATTCGTGAGCCGACCTAGGAGTCATATATTGGTATTTTCTAATCATACGCTAATTAAAACAGACGAGCAACGTAGCCGTAGCCATACCTACCGAGATAACAGATTCAATTAAGCTAACCTAATCATAAAGACGTGACTGATTAACGGATAAAACAGGTTTGACAGCTCTCGGTCGACCGAATGGATGCTCTCGGTCGACCGAGTGCTTACCTCCCGCATTTACATCCCCGAATATATTTCTCAGCGTTTCATCATACACAACGGATTAAACAGTAATTCGTAAAGCATTCATATAAACTAACTTAGATACACATTAATTAAATCAAGTAGATTCATGAATAGAAACTAAGTAGATGACGTAGGTTATGGGATCCCCATAGACAAGGCTTTGCCACATCCATAACGACATAACCTAGATCTACATCATCTAGCTATGAATTAACTAACTCAAACAATAAAGCATAATTGAGAGGGATTAATTACTTAAAAGAAAAGAAACATAAAATAAAGGCTTACATATTGCAGCCCTTAAATTGCTGGAAACACCCTCAATAAACTACATTGAATCAAGATATGAATAGAGTGATTTTATTGAATGATATTCTAAGGTATATGTTGGTGTATATGGTGTGTATTACAATTCTCGTAGCTGCTTGCTTATATAGAGGTTTTTGCCGACTTAGGGTGGTTCTAGAAGATAAGCACGATATAAGCCGGAAACCGCCCCGAAGCTGACACTCGGTCAACCGAGAGCTGACACTCGGTCGACCGAAGCTATAGGCTCGGTCGACCGAACCTAACATTTTCACACGTTAATCGTTTTTCTCGTCTATCTTGCTCCCCACTGCACGCTTGCATGTTGATCCGATTAATCTTCCACTTAATGCTCCGATTTTCTTCCTTCCTTATCTTGAGATAATTGATTGAATGACATTAATCCTCTCGATTTGTTGTGATCTGCAAAATCAATAATTATCGCACAATAAATCGGCTTTAATTAATAAAAACAACTAAATACCAAATATCATATTAATAATCACTTAACATTAAATAATAAATATAAACGAGTGATTTAATATGAAATATACATTATTAATCTCGATTTAAGGTCAACGTTGATGACTTTTACGGGTATAATTTGACCGTCATCAACTACCCCCCACTTAGACTTTGATCGTCCCGAACAAAGCATCAATAAGTCATTCCCCAAGACAACATTTTCTATGGTCACATCATACTTACACAAGAAACTCAAGTCAACTCATACTAGTCATGCTCATAAGATATCCATTATTCACTACTGACTATGAATCGAAGTGATGTGTGCATGTGCATTTAGTTTTATATATTCGTGGCAAGATCAGAGTTTATGCTAACTTCGCAATCTCAACCTACCAACCTCAGCATTCATACTCCTCAAGCCTTTAAATTTTTGAAGCACTAGAGCAATAAGCAAGAGCGTATCTATAGGGATTTTGGACTTGGAGACCGAGTACTACTCAAAGCCTCTTAAAGAGTTGAATATTCTTTTCATATCTTCATATTTTTCAAATACTATTAATCTCAAGGAAGAAAACTTTTTTAGAGTATCCCCCTATCTTAGATCATGTATAGCATCGAATATTACCACAAGCGCGGGGCCACTTTGGTAATGTTACTACAAGCCCAGTGTCTAACATTTTGCTAAAACACAGGTACGTCTCAAGCTTATTACTCTGCTTTAATGGCTAAAAGATAAGAATACATCAGCAGATAGATATTGATACTAAGTTTACATAACCAATCATCTATGCAATGTACACATAATTTCTTCAGTGATTATGATTTGCGCGGTATACTCGATTCACAGGTTGAGTAATTGAATAATAAATAACTACTCGCAAAGACGGGCATGAATATCCTTAAATTTACTTAACATAAGTATAAAATGATCACGTACTCATGAAACTTGGTTCCTTTCCTATCAATTCTTAGCTAGGAACTCACAATTCTAAGGGTACGAGATAAATGATATGGTATTTATTCAATTTTTTCAATCATGTGCCGTTTCATTCAATTTTCAATTATAACATAACATGGCTAAGTCTCCTACCCCCCACTTAAACATGGCATTGTCCTCAATGACAAAAATAAATGAGAATTTAAGAAAAAGACTTAGCTCGGAAACGGCTCTCAAGTAAAGGAAAAAGATCGGAGTAAATTTCGGCATGCCGTGGAGAGATAGACACATCCTGTATAAGCAAACAAACTCCACGAAACCGTTAATAACACCATGTCTATGGAAGTTATAGAATAATGTGGCAGTAATTAGGTATGAATACCGAAAAACATTTTAAGCCACTTTATTTTATACAACCAAAGACAAGAAAAATACTAAATAGAAAGAAAAATAAACAAGCAACTAAAGACAAGAAAAATATTCTTAAAACTGGGTGGAGAAGACCAAGATCAAAAAGCATTACCCGACGTGGGAAAACACGAGGGTGACTCGATCGAAAAGGTATTCAATCCAGGAAAAGAGAAACTTGGTAAGGTATAACAGATTGAATGCGACCTATTGGCTAAAGATAAAATCAAATACTTAGCGCAGAAACTTCTCGCTTGCATCGGATATCAACAACTTAGGGAGATGTAGCTACTCCTCGAAATTACTAATAACCCAATGTATCACGTAAAAGTCATAACCGTCATCAACAGGGTCGGATCGGTGTGATAGTTCAGAACAAAACTTATCATCTAGAAATGCCGGAATAGACGGAAAAAATGTGAAATTTAAAACTTCCGGTAGAAAGATAAGTTGTACTTTGATTGAACCAAAAACCTTTAAAATCTAGCTAGGGTCAGAGCTACACTTACCCCAACTAGGATCATGAAAATCAAAACGATAAAAAAAATAATCATTAAATCTTAGCAATATTTCAAATTCCGCAACACATAGTGACGTGATCCGTTTCCGTCAGGTAGTTTGAAAGGAAGACTTGGACGTGGGATATCTGGCCTCTTCGTGGTGCTCCGATCAGTGAGGTTATCGCCGTCGGACGGTGGCGTTTATCGACGTCGGTGATGAGCCCGCGGTGGTAATATGAAATAAATATGAGAGAGAGAACAGTGCTGATAGAAATAAATGTGCAAAAGTTGTTCTATATTTCTCTGTCTTCATTAATGTCACGGTGGGGGTATTTATAGGGAAAGGATAAAGCCGTAAAAGACTACTCGTGCTAGCGGCGCCGATGCCCGACGGATGGCGCTTGGCCTCGCATTCTATCTAAGCTTATGAACTTTTCATTAACGATATTCTCATAGGAATGGGCCCGCGGTCTTTGCGGGGCGGCCCCCTTATGCTTATGAGGATGGCGGGATGGCCATCAAGTTGGCGACGTCGCGCGCTTATGCTCGGGGAAAGAGTTTGACTTATGTCCTCGGACGAGTTGACCGGGGATAATGGGACCGTGTCGGGTTCCGTATCATCAATGGCCCCCTACTCGCGGCGGAAATTTGTTGCGGCGTAGAGTAGTATATCTTGTCGAGGAGTCTCCGTTGTCGAACACTCTTGGAAGACAAAAGTTGAGCGGACCCGGATTAGGGATACAAACTCGTAGAGCCTCATCAAAACCTTTCTTAAGAAAAACCCAGTGGGAAAAAATCTTAAGCAAGGGAAAAGAGTATTCTCTGTTTGTATCGAAATCTCAAGACCGCTCCTTCAGAGGCGAGGCGGGGTTGCGACATGAAGTTGATGCAACATATCCCGCGAGCGCTTTGTGAAGTTGAAGCTATACGAAAGGCTTGCCAATCACTACAAGCGGGTTTCCTCCTCCTAGTACACGTTAGTGGTGATCTGGAGTCGTCGTCGCGCTCGGTAGTTCGCAGTCAGTCGCAAGCAACAAGGGATCTGACCTACCAGGCCGCCCCTTTTCAGATATAGGAAGCGATCTTCTCTCATCCGGCGGCCTACCAGGTCGTCTTCCCCTCATATAGGAAGCGATCCTCTCTCATCTTGGATCTCAGCTTGCGGACTCGGTGATTGTAAGGGGCCCAATTCTGGTGAAAGACGCTTTGCCATTCTTCCCAGACAGCGTCGACCATGGCCCCCGGGCGCTTTCCATTCCGGACTAGACGCACAAACTTTTTGAACAAACTTGCTTTGTGCGGTCTCGTGGATCCGATCGCCGATGAATACCTCTGATCCTCCTGTGAGCCCGCGGGACTCTGGATTCACTTATCTCAGCTTCCTCCTCACGCTCTAACTCCGCAATCTCGGGCAGCAAGAAGGCGGCAGCGGTATCAAGATTCTGTTCCATTTCCACTCGTGGTATTGAAATTGGGGGTTGTCCTTCCCCTGAAGGGTTATGGAGGAAGTGCAAGCTGGATTCCAGATGCTCGTTGCCTTTGTAATCCTCCATAAATTCGTATTCAACATTATCCGACTGAGACATTCTTGTTTTTCTGGGATTTTGTAAGAAAAAAAACGAGTGATTCGAATGGGAGAAGAAGCATCTGTGGAGGAGGCAGTGAAATGGCTGGCTTTTATAGAGGGAGGTGGCGTGTTTGGCCTGGATTACCATAATGGTGGACAGACAGAACGACGGCTATCTGAAGAGACAGTCATAATGACCGGCGTAATGATGGTTATCTGAGAGGTTTACCGTCATTATGAGCATTCGAAGGGACGGTTATTTATGGTGGGTAATCATGGGCTATTTTTCGTCCAGCATAGTCCCTAGTCAAAGTAGCCCTATTAAACACGGCTAAAACTCGGGAAGACCACCAATGATGGCTTTTGAACCGTTCCATCCGTTGGGATACCTGACAGTTTGTGGACGCAGCGGGGAGATGCGACGACACCTGCGGACTGCGATTTGAGGTGCACAGCATAGAGCGATCCAGATATTCCGCGAGGAGCTGTTCTGGTCGCCACGACTGCGGCTTGAGAGCTTGCGATGGAAATCGTCCGTGCTCGTTGGTCTGGCCGAGGTCGACATGTTGAGGTGCACGCATGTAGCGATCCGGATATGCCGTGAGGAGTCGTTCGGTCGCCGCGGCTCGCGGCTTGAGAGCTTGCGATGGAAATCGTCCGTGCTCGTTGGTCCGACCGAGGTCGACATGTTGAGGTGCACGCATGTAGAGCGATCCGGATATGCCGCGAGGAGTCGTTCGGGTCGCCGCGGCGCGGCTTGAGAGCTTGCGATGGAAATCGTCCGTGCTCGTTGGTCTGACCGAGGTCGACATGTTGAGGTGCACAGCATAGAGCGATCCAGATATGCCGCGAGGAGCTGTTCTGGTCGCCGCGACTGCGGCTTGAGAGCTTGCGATGGAAATCGTCCGTGCTCGTTGGTCTGACCGAGGTCGACATGTTGAGTTTCTGGGAGTTATCATTTTCCGCGATCCCAGGCGAGATGGCGAAGTCATTTGTGTTGGCGAGAGCGAAAACTGTACAAGCGAGCTATTACAGGTGGCGTGCCACGTGGAGCAATATAAATGGGCTGCAGAACGCTGCGTATCATTAAATGTGGCGTCCTTTCGCCCGATAAGGTGACGTTTCGCCGCAGGACGTGACGGCTGGTGATGATGGCTTTTCGTTTTTTACGCAAACTTCAAATTTCAAAGCGTCGTGTCGGATTCTGAAACTTTTCGCTTTCCCGCGTAAACCCGAACCGTTGGATGTAGATAATCACAGCCGCTGGTTGATTGAATGCCTGTCTATTTAAGGGGGTGTTGCCCCTCTTTTTGCCACTTTTTCGAAAACCTCCTCCAAAATTCCCAGGCTGATCAAGCCAGAAATCAAGAGCATCCTGTGGTGATTCGAACCAAGTTTCCGACTTCGAGGCCGAGGCCGTGTTTGAACTTCATCGGAGTGAGCCTTTTCGCCGATCGGAGCGATCATCCTTGTCTTCCCAATTTTCTCGCCATCCGGATCATAAAGGTACCATCTTTATCCGATCTAACACCGGGTTTTTCTTTGTTGATCGTCTTTTTGTGGTTGATTCTTGGCCTGTATAGATCATAAGTATGCTTTTTGTCCCGTAGATATTCGGATTTTTGAGGTTTTCTAACCGGTGATAGAATCCGTATGCCTAAACCCTTCTTTTGTGAATTTGAAGCCCTCGTGGATTAGGGTGCAATTTTCAATTTTTCCGTGTAGTATTTCTTTATGACCCCGTTGCCCCCTGTGCTGTTTGGCTTGCGCGGAAATGGGGGGGGGGCGGTGTCGACCTGAACGAAGCGTTGATCCACCTCTCTTCATTTTGCGCATGTCGCACGGCCGGGGACGACGGCGATAAAGAGGAATTTAGTTATGGGGACGGCGGGGCCGAGGAAATGGCCGGCGGCGAGGTTTCATCTTCCCATTCGACGAAGAGGACTCGCGTCCCGCGATCGGCGAGGCCCAAAGGCTACTTATAACGAGGGGCACTCGGGCCGCTTCGAATCCTTGCGCACTTAGCTCCCGCAGAGAGCGAATTCCTAAGACCGCCGGTGAAAGGATTCGACGGCGTCCGCCCCAAAGCCGCAAAGGCGAAGGGGGACACCGTGGGGCACCCAAACCTCGCTAGCTCCGCCCCGCGGAGGGAAAATCCGGATCGGCTTGGAGACTCGCGGAGTCTTTGGAAAAGGGTGGCAAGTCGAAGGCCATGCATCGCGCCGTCGATGTAGAATGGAGATCTTTGTTGACCGCGGCGCCGATTTTAACACCGCTATCCGCGCCCGATACCGGCTTTCCGACGACTATCATTTTTGTCCGTGCATGGACAGTACCGACGTATGATTATACTTGTGGACGCTCTACCGGGGACCGCCTGTATGTTCCTTTCGACAATTTCCCCGGCGGGGTTCGGCCCCCTTTCGATCCTTTTTTGGTGGAGGTGATGTATTTGCCGGAAGCCTTGCCGGCGGACTTTCACCCTAATGTCGTTAGGGCCCCGGCGGCGTTTATTGCGACGTGCCGCCTTAATGGAATTGAGCCCTCCTTGGGCCTGTTTAGGGAGTTCCATGATTTCGTCGGCACCCAAACTCCGGGTCAGGTGAGCGTGAGGGCGCGTGAGGGGAGGCCTCGCCCTTTTTACCCCGCCGACAACAAAATCTACAACTGGAGGCAAAGAGTGATGCGCGTGCAATCCAGGGTCGGATGGCCGTTCCCGCATTTTGGGAGTCGGGCTGCACGGGGACTAGACTCCAAGTGGCTCAAAGGCAGAGTGGTTCCTCTCGCAAGTCCCGAAGAAGTAGAGGCGATTGTGGCCTTGATAAGCTCGCGGACGGATCCGCACAGTCCGCATGATCGCGTTCGGATGTTGACGAACGTAAAGCCGGGTAGCGTGAGGATGGCGGGGATCCCGGGCTGTTTGGAGTCGGGGATTTTGCCTGTCGTGAACATTCCCCCGCCATCTGTGGAGTTTAGTGATCCTGACTGGGTCGGCGAGTGCCACTTGGGTAGGAACTTTCCGACGCAATGCGAAGAGTGTGGCGGCGATTGGTCGAGCCGCCAGGGTAAAACCATTTCTTCTCTATTTTTGTTTTTGCTAACCCAAAAATACGCGGCGCCTGTGCGCGGGGTCGGGGCGGCGCTGGGCACAGTCCCCCTTTTTTTTTTTTTTTTTTTTTTTTTTTTTTTTTGACTTGTACATTTCTGATTGCTTCCTCTCTTTTTCTTTTTTCAGAGATGCCGGCATCCGGTCTTCGCAGGAGCGCTAATGTTGCCGCTGCTAATGCCGCGAGGAAGACGCGGGAGGAAGCGTTGGCGAGGGTAGATCCCGTGATCATACCGACTGTTCATGTGGGGATCAATCAGGGAGTGACCGTTGCGCGGCGGGTACCGCGTCCGAAGGCGGGGACTTCCTCTGGTATTGCGATCGCCGGAGCGATTACAGAAGATGTCCGCCCCCGCCACCGAAGGCTCGAGCGCCGCCCGGTAAGCGCCCGCAGAGTTTGAAGATGTTCTTGAAGACGTCCCCCTTTCCCGGAAAAGACCAAGAGTGGATGCGCCTCCGAGGTTGTCGACCTGAGGGTCTTGACTCTTCCCCTCTCAACCTTGCACCTCCTTATGAATTCGTGCCGCGAACGCGCACGGCAAGAAGCTTCGGCGAGCGCCGACATTCCTTTATATTTTGACGAGGCTTTCGCGCGCCGATCAATCATCGCCTAACCGGGGTGTGATGATGGAGTCGCCCGTCGGCGGTTCCCCCTCTTCCCCGTACTTACCGAAAATGGAGCGCCGAGGCTCGCCTATCCGTGGGGACCGGACCGATAAAAAGGATTGCTCCCGCCAACATCGGCAACGCTCTATTGATCCCCGCGAGGCTATGAGGGGCGCCGTCGCCGAGTACGGGATGTCGGCGAATAAGGTAAATATGTTTCCTCGCACGAATTTCCTTTTATTTTCCAAGTGCTTACTGTGTCTTTTTTAGGTCTCGCGTTGCATGCTTGCCGCTTTAGATACCGTTGAGAAGTTGGTGGAGAGCGAACGACGAACGAGCGACGAGCCGGCGAAGAAGGCGCGGAGAACCGGGAGTTGGTGCGGACGATGAAGGACCTGGAGGCCAAAGTTGGCGACGCCAAGGCTCTATATACCGCTAAAGAAAAGACCTGGGCGGACAAGATAGCGGAGTTGGAGCGCCAAGTTACTCATGAGAAGAATCATCGCAAGAAGGTCGAAGCCGCCCTGGGTGCCTGTGAGCAAAAGTTGAAAACTGCTGAGGATGCTATCGCTGGTGCTGCTAAGGAAACTGAGGATGCCCGTCGGAAAGCTGAGGAAGCTATCAAAAGGGCCGAGGACCTTGCCTCGGATGTCCAGGCCAAAATCGAGGCCGCCCTTGCTGAATATAAGGACAGCGCCGAATATTGGAAGGATCTGGGTGACAATTATGACCAAGGTCGCTATCATATGGCGAGGTGTGTCCGTAGGTCGATGCACCGGCGAGAGGGTCCCCGGCTTACATGATATGGCGGCGTGGACTCGGGAGAATTCCTTCGCGTCGAGCTCATTCAATATCATCCCGTGGTTCCATACTCCGAGGAGGAGATCGCGGAATACCGCGAGCGATGTAGGGTTGATGGTTTACGGCGGCGGTATTTCCGGCGGCGGCAAAGAAAAGAGAACATGCGATCACTCGTGCGGGCGATCTTGGATGGGGCCCATACGAGAGGGAGATCGGCGGCTCCGGGTGGTGAGGAGGGGGTGCGGCCGTGAGATTCGCAAGCCGGCCTTGATTCCGGAAGCGTTTGATTCTCCTTTTGTTATTGACGAAACTTTGTTATTGGTTTGTAATATTAACTTTTGTTTCCGGGCCGATGTGGGGCTCGCCACCCCGTTAACTTTGATCCTTTTCCTTCGTGCACATTGGGGCCGCCGCATGGCCATTTCGTTTTATGCCTTTTCTCTCTCGCTTTGGTATTTTGAGTTGTTTTTGTTTTTGCTAACCCAAAAATACGCGGCGCCCGTGCGCGGGGTCGGGGGCGGCGCCGGGCACGGTCCCCTACTCCCCCCCCCCCCTTTTTTTTTTTTTTTTTTTTTTGTGCAAAAAGGAAGAAAAATATATACACAAGGAACAAAAACTTCCAAAAAACGAGGACTACATGTAATATCTCTTGAGGTTGTCGGCGTGCCAAGTATTCTCATATTCACGGCCATTCCTGTCTTTGAGATAATATGTCCCCTTCTTTAGCTCACGAGAGATCTGAAGGGGTCCCTCCCAATTGCTGTCTAACTTTTTGGGCTTGTGGCCGGCGGCTTCACATTTAATTAATACGAAGTCTCCTGCCTTGAAAAAAATGGTGGCGTACCTTCTTATCGTGGTGTCGCTTAGCGGCCATCTTGAAGTTAGCCAAACGGGTCGCCGCTTGCAGTCTTTTTTCTTCGAGCATGTCGAGCTCAAACTCACGCGATCGTTCGTTGGTGTCCTCGTTGAAATGCGACACTCGATGCTAGGTAGAGACATCTCCACCGGTGTCATCGCCTCCGAACCATAAGTCGTGAGAATGGGGTTTCTCCCGTGGTGGACTTTTTGGCGGTCCGGAGCGACCATAAGATCGCGGGCGCTCATCTACCCACCGCCTTTCTTTCCGCATAGAGTGCGTTTCGGGCCTCTCGAGCACTTGTTTGTTTGCGTTCTCTCGCCCGACCATTACTTTGAGGATAGCCGACCGAAGACGTCGCATGAATGACGCCATGCTCTTTACAAAACTCGTCGAATTCCGTTCGAACTCGTGGTCCATGGTCGGATATGATGATGCGAGGTACCCCGAAACGAGTCCACACTTGATCCATTAAAAAATAGATGACCCGGGTGGTGGCAATCTCTCGAGGGCTTCGCCTCTGTCCATTTGGTGTAATAATCAGTCGCTACTACTATGTATTCACATCCTCCGCGCCCTTTAGGCATTGGACCGACGAGGTCGATGCCCCACATTTCGAAAGGCCATGAAGCGGTGACGATGCTCGCTCTACGGAGGGTAACCCGGGTATATCTCGCGTACCTTTGACAGGGGTTCATTCCCTAACGAATATATCCGCATCCCTCAACAAGGTAGGCCGCAGTATCCTCGCGGTGATCGCCCTTTGTGCGAGGGTTCGACAGCCGGATGCCCGCCGCACACTCCTTGATGAAGCTCATGGAGGATACCCTCTACTTGCTCCGGCCGACGCAATGCGGAGCGCAGGTTTGGAGAAAGAGCGCCCGTAAAGTATCCCATTTTGCACGACATATCTTGTCGCTCGGCGAGCCAAGGTTCTCGCCTCTCTTGTCCGAAGGCAAAACTCCATGCTCAATATAATCCTTGACCTCATCGATCCAAAGCGGCGCGAGGAGGGTTGAATATCCATGACCTCGCATCCGTTGATAGAAGGTTCCCCGAGGTATTCCAAAGGGATGTCGGGAGCGAGCGCCGCGTCGGCGTCGGATAACTTGGATAAATAGTCGCCCTCAAATTCGAGTGCGTGGTATATAAGAGAGCTCGCAATATCCGAACCGACGACGTAACTTCGGACCAGGTCGATGTACTGCTCAGCTTTCGAACAATAAATCTTATAACCTCCATTCACTTGATTGACAACCGCCTGTGAGTCGCAAAAGACGTGTATGTTCTCAACTCTCATTGCGAGGGCGAGCTCAAGGCCCGCGATGACCGCCTCATATTCGCCTTGGTTGTTTGACGCCGTGAAATCGAAGCGAAGCGCTTTCTCAATTTCTTCGGACGTTCCCGGCTCGAGCAAGACGATGCCGGCCCCGCAAGCTCCAATTCCACTAGCGCCGTCAACGAACAACTGCCAACAGTGGCTGGGCCTCATGGGGCCGCTAGAGCCGGTTTGTCGGGCGAGTTGGTCGAAGGGGAAGTGGGTTGTGTTGTCGAGGGATCTCGGAAGCTTGCTTCAAGAATGAACTCGGCCGGGGCCTCGTGCCTTGATTGCCCTTCGAGGCTCGTATTTGATGTCGAATTCGGTGAGCTCAATTGCCCATTTCTCGGAGACGACCGGCGAGGTCCGGCTTATGTAAAACCCGACGCAAATGGGACTATCCGATAGTACAATGATCGTATGTGATGAAAAATATGCACGGAGCTTTCTAGTCCGCTATAACAAGAGAGTAAGCCAATTTCTCTCGTATTAAAATATCGACCTTCCACAGACCGAGAGCCTTCGAAACATAGTAAATGGGCTTTTGAACGGGCTTCTCGAGTCCCCTCTTCCTTTACAAGAATCGCGGCGATGCCCCTATCGAGGCCGCCAAATATAAATAAAGCCGGTCGCCTATGATAGGACTTACTAAAAGAGGCGGGCCGACCAGTATTGCTTGAGCTCTTCAAAGGCTTCGGTGCATTCTTCGGTCCATTCAAACCCCTTGCCGCCGCCTTTCAAAATTTTATAAAAAGGAAGGCACTGTCCGCCGATTTCGAAATGAAACGCCCCGGAGCGGTTATCCTTCCATTCAACCTCTTGAACCTCTTTCACAGTCGTGGGAGGTGCCATGTCCGTAATGGCTCGATTTTCTCGTGATTTGCTTCGATGCCGCGCTGTGTGACCATGAAGCCTAAGAATTTTCCAGCTTTAACCCCAAACGTGCATTTGACTGGGGTTTAGTTTCATGTTGTTTTTTCGTACGTTCGCGAAAGTTTCCCTCAAATCGCTATGAAGTCGCATCCGCCGGATTTGATGACCATGTCATCTATGTAAGCTTCCATGTTGCGGCCGATTTGAGTGTGGAAGACCCGGTTGATCATCCTCTGGAATGTTGAACCCGCATTCTTCAGGCCGAAGGGCATCATTTTGTAATAATACATGCCGCCTCCAGCTCTGAAAGCGATGAAGTTGTCCTTCGTCCCCGGCCATACGGACTGATGTTATCCGAGAATAGGCGTCGACGAAACCGAGGATTTCAAAACCCGCTATCCGATCTACCATTCGTCTATGCGGGGTAGCTCATAGGGATCCTTGGGGCGGCTTTGTTCAAGTCGGTGAAATCTACGCACATTCGCCACTTGCCGTTGTGCTTCAAAACCATAACGACGTTGGCTAGCCAAGTAGGATATTGTAGTTCTTCAATGATATCCGCCGCAAGTAGTTTGGCGATCTCAATTTTTACGGCCTCTTCCTTTGCGGTTGAAAATTGACGAGCCCGCCGCCGAATTGGCTTGAAGTGGGGATTCACGTTGAGACGGTGGAGTGCGACCTCGGGTCGACGCCTCGCATGTCGGTGACCTCCCAAGCAAAGGCCTCCGGGTTCTCTTTCGACGTTGATCGCGCGGACATATCGGCCTTGCCGAGGTGCGCCCCGACTTTGATCTTTTGGTCGGGGTATCTCTCATTGATGATTACCTCGACGAGCTCCCCTCTCGCTTCAATGCTTGGATCATCTCGTATCCGCAATGTGTCGCATACAATTTCCTTTTGTTGTTTCTTAAGCGGCGGAGGGCGTTCGTGTCTTGTCCCCGCTCGATATGGGCTTCCGCCGCTCTTTTCTTAGCGCTCGCCTCTAACTCGGCCATGGACTCACCTATCCGGGGGTTGAGTCGTCCGGCGGTACTTGGGATCTCGGTGTATCGATTATCACTAGAGCTTCTCCCAACGCATTTATTGAATTCGTGATGGGGTTAGTCCCTGCTCGGTGCGACGGGAGGTGTAGCATGAGCTTGTCCTAGCACACCTTGGACTTCGGGCTCCCTTGCCCTTTTCAACCCTGCCTTTGATTTTGCCAAGTGGTCAAGATAAGTCTGTGGTCGGCTAATCGCCTGGCCTATCCTGCCATTTTCTGTATAAAACTTGACCCTCTGATGCGGAATGGAAGACACCATCTGAAATTTGCGCATCGCATGTATGCCCAGGATCATGTGGTAGCGAGCTGGCAGATCGACCACCAGAAATTCTATTTTTTCGATCCGGAAGGGCTCGAAGTCTCCGATGCGGACCTCCGGTCAATCATTCCTTTAACTTTTACCTCATGGTTGGTAAAACCCTCTAGCGAGCCCAGGTACGGTTTCGATTGGCCTCGGTGAAATTCAAACCTTTGAGGCGCTCAAGATAGATGATGTCTCCGGCGGCACCTCGTATCCACCAGGACTCGTTAACCCCGCACTTGCCGATCCCGATTTTGATTATGAGGGGCATCTCCATTGCTCCCGTAACAAAGCTAAGCTCGCTCTTTGTGAAAGTCAAGGCCTCTTCATCCGGCCGCGAGTTCTAGGCCGCTCTCGTCCAAATTCTTTGATCGAGTTGATCTGTTTTTATCTATCCGTTGCTAGGCGGGCTTTCGTGGATGACATTAAGCTCGCGCTCATACCGGGCCGCGACGAGTCTCCGGTTGGCACCGCCCGCCAATTTGAATCGATCTAACTTTCCCTCCCGGGCCATTTTGTCTAGGATCCTTATCGGGAAAAACAATCATCCGTGTTATGGCCGTGATAATTATGAAACTCACGAATTTGCTTGTGTCCGCTTTACGAACGGTGTCTTCGCTACGATTGTCGCGGGGCTTCCGGATGTGTTCCGAAATTTCGTTCAGGATCGCCGACGGTCGGGCATTCAGCGGAATGTAATCTTTTACGTCGAACTTTTGCGGCCTTTTGAAATCACGGTCGTCCGTTCTTTCGCCGGATTGACGGCCTCCTCCTTTCTTTGGGGATCGGCCTCGAGTACTATTGGACGGGGCCGTGGGATCAGATTGAAGGCCCCGGTTTCTGGCGGGGATGACCTCGACGGTAGTAAACTTCCGGGCCTGCTCCAACATGTCCCTCAAGTTGGTCGGAGCGTGCATCGTTAAGTGTGTCTTAAGTTCGCCGCCCACCGGTCCGCTTAAGAATGCCATCATGACCGTGGGTTCGGGCTCGTCCCGTGTTTGATCGTAAACTTGGACGAATTTCTCGTAATACGACCGGGCGGACTCCCCGGTGTCCTCGCTTTATCAAAAACGGATCGGTTGTGGTCTTGCGAGGTCTATGCGCCGTCTTGAATTCTCGTCGAACTTTGTCCGCATATCCTCCCGGTGATGTTAACCGATCCGGTGGCAATTTGCGAAGCCATGTAGAGGCTCTATCTTTCATGCAACCCACCATAGCCACGCACCAGGCCGCGCTATGGCGCGTAGCGAGCATCATTTTGCTCTCGAACGAGGCTATCCATTCGTATGGGTCGACTTACCCCGATAATGTTATGTTGATGTTGGAGACTCGGCGTCGAGGAGGCTCGCTATGAGCGAGTCCGAAAGTGCGTCCATAGCGGCGCTAGGTTCCTTATCCTCTTCTCGTTTGTTCTTTTTCATTTCCGAACCATCGGCCTCGGATCTTCAAATCGCCGGTTGGTCCGGGCTCGAGGTGTGCCCCGAGAGCGGGCGTCGTCCTCGTCACCGCTTTGTGCCTTCTGTTTCGGCCCGTGCTCTTCTTTTCGGGATAATGTTCCGGGGATTTTCACCGAGGGGACCCGGAGTCTCCGTCCGACGTTGCCTCGCGTTCCTTTATCTTCATCCCTCGGTGGTGATGGTAAAGCTCTACGTTTTCCCGTGCGGTCGTGCGCCGATATTCTAGTTTGGCCGTGTTCACCGTGCCGAGAGGAGGATACGCTTTCCCCTCGATGCTCGTGACGCCGAGCTCGCGTTGTTTCCCCCATGTTTGGCCCTTTCCACGGAGGGGCGATGACGTTAGGTCCGGCGTTCATGCCCCTACGGTTGGGGGAGGATCAATTGCTAGCGCGGGCTGGCCGGCGGAGATTAAGATCTCGTTGGTCGCCTTCATTTTCGCCGCGTATTCACCATAACTCTTCATTCTTGCCAGATCAGCCTCGCTAGGAACCAGCGGGGCGGGGGCCTCTTTGTCTGGGCCCTCGGTGTTAATCTGTCTTCGGGCGAGCTCTGCCTCTAACTGAGTGTTTTTCTTTCTTAACTCCAAGAACTCGCGGTAATCGACGGTTGTACGGGCGGGGTCACTCTCCTGAGACCTCGTTGGGGCGATCTGCTTTTCTGCCGGGTTGGGTGTGACGGGGTTAGGCGAAGGGTTAGCCATAATGGGAGGTCCGATGCCAGTCTGACAACAAGCTTTCCAAGGTAGCAAGTGAGATTATTGCCTCTGACACAAGCCGACTCTAGTATCCTTTTCAAAAGGTAGTTGATGTGACGTGATGTGATGTGATCTGCTGTCAGATTTTATGTACGCAACATCCGATGAACCTTTTACCCTCCTACAAGCAATCGATCCCAACACAGAGATGCTACAAGTCGAATTTTATGGCGTTCACACCGTCCCGATCAACATACAAATCGGAAAAACGCTAACCACAGCCGTTTCTTAGCGGTTCATATAAGATTATCCCAATAGTGGTGAATCTTCAAACGCAAGATTGGGATAGTCTACATAAACACATGAGCTATCTTTCAACGGACCGTGAAGACAAAGATAACCGATTTGATGATGATAAACTGGAATAACAAACCTGTTATACAAGGGAGACGGAGATCGGTACAAGGCCGAGCAACTATGGAGTCCACGAAGGTGTTGAATCCTTTGAAGAAAACGTTCCCGGTAACGGAGCCAATTGACGTGATCCGTTTCCGTCAGGTAGTTTGAAAGGAAGACTTGGACGTGGGATATCTGGCCTCTTCGTGGTGCTCCGATCAGTGAGGTTATCGCCGTCGGACGGTGGCGTTTATCGACGTCGGTGATGAGCCCGCGGTGGTAATATGAAATAAATATGAGAGAGAGAACAAGATCTTGATAGAAATAAATGTGCAAAAGTTGTTCTATATTTCTCTGTCTTCATTAATGTCACAGTGGGGGTATTTATAGGGAAAGGATAAAGCTGTAAAAGACTACTCGTGCTAGCGGCGCCGATGCCCGACAGATGGCAGTTGGCCTCGCATTCTATCTAAGCTTATGAACTTTTCATTAACTGATATTCTCATAGGAATGGGCCCGCGCGCTTTGCG
The DNA here is from genome assembly GCA_036785695.1 of Gentiana straminea. Taxonomy (NCBI): domain Eukaryota; kingdom Viridiplantae; phylum Streptophyta; class Magnoliopsida; order Gentianales; family Gentianaceae; genus Gentiana; species Gentiana straminea. Next base: position 14,896,699 of record JAVUPR010000398.1, on the reverse strand, counting down.
GGGCGGCCCCCTTATGCTTATGAGGATGGCGGGATGGCCATCAAGTTGGCGACGTCGCGCGCTTATGCTCAGGGAAAGAGTTTGACTTATGTCCTCAGACGAGTTGACCGGGGATAATGGGACCGTGTCAGGTTCCGTATCATCACATAGGTATTGTGTAAACAAAACGGAGGTTGAGAGTATGATGGGTTCAGAAAAATGATACACATAAGGGTGGGAAGAAAAGATAAAGGGTGGGTAAGAAATTGTGTTTATGGGTGGGTTGAAAATGGTTAAGGCATTGAGATTGGGTGGGTGAGTGAAACAGATGGAAAGAAAGAGAGGCGATGAAAGAATGGTTAGAAATGTGAACTGTTGGGGTAGATTGGTGAGAGGATCGAAAAGGTTGAAGGGTGAAAAAGTGTAAAGGGAAAGATAAGGATAGTTGCAGAATGAATTGCGCACCACTTTGAATTTTCACTTGGATCACCATTCTAAAAGATTTGACCAAAATTGTTCTTGTTCGCACCAATCATTCTCTGTTACATTTTCAGTAATTCTCAAGCTCTCTTAATGCTTCCATCTTAAGGTGGATTGCTAAATTTCCTTTTCTTTAGCAATTTCTTGACTCTCCTACGGAACTCTAATTCACGTGGCCTATATTGAGTAAAAAAGTTTTGCACATCCTTAGCCCAATGGCCATCGGAACACGGCAAAATAAAAAACCTCAACATATTTCACGTTACTTTTATTTGACTCAAGGAAAACAAAACCTAAAATCCTAAAAAGAAATCCTAAGGGTTTTAAAGAAGTAGTTCTGAGTTTAAAGTCCTCAGCTCGACTTTCCAAAAATTATCCTTGTCAGTTATCATTCTTGGATCGCCAGACTTTGACCCTCTGAGCACTATTAGAGGTGGCTTTTCGCTTTTGCGGATTAATACCCTTCCCTTGGTTGTGAGACCTAGGAAACGACATTTATCCATACCATTTATACAAAGCTCTTACCTCGGCTCTCGTTTTAGGAATTAGTGAATTCTAAGAAACTCGGCTAAAATTACGGTTTTGGCCTTGACAATAAGAAACAATGAATCTAAGTACTCCGAATAAAGTCGGTTATGTAGGCAAGCCTACGCCGTCTTATTCGTTGGAACATATGTGACGATTCGGGCCAATCCGTCAAGATTAAGCCCCGTTTAGCCTGAAGGCTTATCGGCTATGCTAAGTCTTGTTGAACTGCTGTAACGTACATCACACGTGGAGGGGAGTTGATTGAGCCGAAGCTCGTTTGAACTCGCCCAGCCATGGTTAAACCATTTCCGAACCTATGTACAAAGATTCTTCGATTTCTAAATTGTCACCCAAAGCGTAATCTCGTTTTTGTTTAAGGTGGGTTCACCGAGAAGCCATCACCATAAACATCAACGAAAGCCGAAGATTGCGTTCTTTCAAAACTCAATGTCTTCTTTAGATTGTGAATGCTTAAACTACACAATTTGTTGCTCCCATGGCCAGTAGAAGCAATTTCATGCATAGGACCATGAGATTTTAACAGAACTACGAGGAACTCTTTATTCACTGCTTCCTTCAACTAGTACATGTTTCCCTACACCCTCTAGATGAGATAGATTTGGAGGCAGAACCTTCCACACTAATAGAATTAATCTTACGAACCACTCCAGGCCAAGATTCATACTAAGGTTCATGTATAGGCTAACTTATGCTCAAAAAACCAAAAGGTAGTAAAACATAAGCAAAAAAAGGGTAGTACCTTGCCTTCAACATTGTACCATGAAGAATTTAAGCCTTTAAAATTTTTTCGGAGCCGTCTTGGTGCTTTAAAGGTATTGCTTCCATTGCTTTTCCCATCTTAGATTCGTAGCTCCACATGTTTGCTGGGTTATTTTCTCAGTGCCCGCGAAAAATTACTGACTCAGATTATTGCTTCCCTGATTTCTGCAAACAGAAGAAAAACAAAACAGACCGTAGACTGATTTTAACATGGTTTCCCATGCTGCTATCAGACCTACGGATTAAACATACGGGGATAAACAGACACGCGAAATTGACACCAAGCAGATAACCAGAGGGACTCTAAAACAGAAAACTTGACATGAATAAGAAAATTATTTATATATAAAATTGACCGTTGGTTCCCCGGCAACGGCGCCAAAAACTTGATGACGTGGTCAATCAGGTTATAATATACTTGACCACCATAAACCAATACTAGCAAGAGGACTAGGCCCATCGTAGTATAGCTATAGTGAATCAAGGTCGATCCCACAGAGAACCAATTGTGGATCATCTTATATACAAACAATTAATTAAACATGTCAAGGACATAGAGGCGGTCTATGACCAACATAAGACAAGAAAGGTAAAGACACGACTCGACACAACGTAATTAACCTCCCCAATTATAGTCTTTATCGTTTGGACCTAGATAATTTATATAATAAGTTAACTTATTAACTTGTCAATCCGTTTGTATCTATCTTAGATTGGCTACGGGAGTCATCCCCTTAAACTTGACTTAGCACCGGTTAGGTTGCTAGATCACTGTGCTACATTACGTGACTTCACCTTTTGGGTATCCATCTCATATAACTTGCACGCTTACGACACTAAGGATGCCGATATTAATCGTACACCTCGTCCAGGCAACATTCCTATGGTTAGGCGTACTTCCTAAACGATCGTATCAGTCTTCGTCCCATTAACAATTACCGAGTTATAGTCTCATGCTAATCTACGACGTACGTACAACTAGATGACGTCAATTCCCTAATACAAAACAGATCTAGGTCTCGCTGAAAGTCCCGGAAGATCATTCGTGAGCCGACCTTGGAGTCCTATATTGGTATTTTCTAATCATACGCTAATTAAAACAGACGAGCAACGTAGCCGTAGCCATACCTACCGAGATAACAGATTCAATTAAGCTAACCTAATCATAAAGACGTGACTGATTAACGGATAAAACAGGTTTGACAGCTCTCGGTCGACCGAATGGATGCTCTCGGTCGACCGAGTGCTTACCTCCCCAGATTTACATCCCCGAATATATTTCTCAGCGTTTCACCATACACAACGGATTAAACGGTAATTCGTAAAGCATTCATATAAACTAACTTAGATACACATTAATTAAACCAAGTAGATTCATGAATAGAAACTAAGTAGATGACGTAGGTTATGGGATCCCCATAGACAAGGCTTCGCCACATCCATAACGACATAACCTAGATCTACATCATCTAGCTATGAATTAACTAACTCAAACAATAAAGCATAATTGGGAGGGATTAATTACTTAAAAGAAAAGAAACAGAAAATAAAGGCTTACATATTGCAGCCCTTAAATTGCTGGAAACACCCTCAATAAACTACATTGAATCAAGGTATGAATAGAGTGATTTTATTGAATGATATTCTAAGGTATATGTTGGTGTATATGGTGTGTATTACAATTCTCGTAGCTGCTTGCTTATATAGAGGTTTTTGCCGACTTAGGGTGGTTCTAGAAGATAAGCACGATATAAGCCGGAAACCGCCCCGAAGCTGACACTCGGTCAACCGAGAGCGACACTCGGTCGACCGAAGCTATAGGCTCGGTCGACCGAACCTAACATTTTCACACGTTAATCGTTTTTCTCGTCTATCTTGCTCCCCACTTTGCACGCTTGCATGTTGATCCGATTAATCTTCCACTTAATGCTCCGATTTTCTTCCTTCCTTATCTTGAGATAATTGATTGAATGACATTAATCCTCTCGATTTGTTGTGATCTGCAAAATCAATAATTATCGCACAATAAATCGGCTTTAAATAATAAAAACAGCTAAATACCAAATATCATATTAATAATCACTTAACATTAAATAATAAATATAAACGAGTGATTTAATATGAAATATACATTATTAATCTCGATTTAAGGTCAACGTTGATGACTTTTACGGGTATAATTTGACCGTCATCATCTGGTACATAGACAGTGGATGTTCCAGACACATGACATACAACTAGTACTGTTTGAAGAAATATCAGAACAAAGTTGGACCCAAAGTCAACTTTGGAGGAAATGAGAAGCCTGGAATCACAAAGGGTATTGGAAGCCTAATCAAGAATGATCTAGAGATTTGTGATGTCACATTTGTTGAAGGACTCAAGTACAATCTCTTAAGTGCAAGTCAATTCTGTGACAAAGGATATGAGGTCCTATTCAACAAAAGAAAGTGCAGAGCCATCAATACAAACGATCTTAATCGGGAAAAGAAAGAAGAATATGTATGTAATAGACTGGTCAACTGCAACATCAGAAATTTGTCTACTAGTTCAATCCAGACCAGAAATAAGTCGTCCGTGGCAAAAGAGACTCAGCCATCTCAATTTCAAGACTATCAATCGATTGGCTAGAAATGATCTAGTCGGAGGTCTACCAGACATGGTCTACAAGAAAGACGGTATTTGTGACTCCTGCCAAATGGGGAAACAGATAAGAGCTTTATTTAAATCAAAGACTATGCCATCAACAAATCTGGATTCTACAGCTACTACACATAGATTTGTTTGGACCAGTTACTCCAATAAGAATCAGTGGAAAGAAGTATACTTTGGTGATAGTGGATGACTTCTCAAAGTTCACTTGGACAGTATTCCTCAACAAGAAGAAAGAAACTCTTATAAAGTTGCCGGATCTACTGAAAAGACTTCAAAATGAAAAGGACTTGACAGTGATTAAAATCAGATCTGATAGAGGCACAGAGTTTTTGAATCACGTTATCAAAAGTTATTGTGAAGAAAAAGGCATACAACATCAATTGGCTACTGCAAGAACTCCACAACATAATGGAGTTGCTGAAAGAAAAAACCGAACCATTAAAAAAGCTGCCAGAACAATGATTGCAGAAGCAAATATGTCAAGGATATTGGGCAAAGGTTGTCAACACTGTTTGCTACACTCAAAACATGTCGCTTATCAACAAAGCAAGAGGAAAGACACTGTATGAGCTATGGAATGGGAGAAAACCCAATATTTCTCATCTTCATGTCTTTGGAAGCAAGTGTTTCATTCACAACAATGGAAAGGATCGACTGAAGACCTTTGATTCAAAAGTAGATGAAGGAATTTTCTTGGGATATTCAGACATGAGCAAGGCATTCAGGATCCTAAAAAAAGAACTTTATCTATTGAAGAATCTGTTCATGTTGTCTTTGTTGAACCCAAATTCAACACCAATCTACCCAATCAGGAAGAAGATTAGACAACTGATGAGCCAATCTATGTGGACATTGAAGTCAGACAACTCAATTCAACTGATCCAGAGGATTTCATCCCACAATTGAGCAAAATACCACTCAAGAAGAAATATACACTACACCAGTCTCTGAACCAAATCTGAATCGATTAAAAGATCATCCAGCAGAACAAGTTCTTGGAAATCTGAACATTGGTGTTAAAACCAGAAGACAGTTGGAAACCATACTATCATGTTTTCTGTCAGACATGGAACCCAAAACTATTGAAGATGCATGCAAATATGCGGACTGGATAATAGCCATGCAAGAAGAACTAAATAAATTTGAGAGAAATCAAGTCTGGGAACTCACAAACAGACCAGACCACTCAAATGTCATTGGAACCAAATGGCTCTACATAAACAAAATGGATGAAAATAAAGTCATAATCAGAAACAAAGCAAGACCGGTTGCTAAAGGCTACTCTCAAGCTGAAGGCATTGACTTTGATGAGACATATGCACCAGTTGCAAGACTTGAAGCTATCAGATTATTCTTAGCACATGCTGCTCATCAGAACTTCAAAGTATATCAAATGGATGTTAAATCAGCTTTTCTCAATGGACTATTTGAAGGAGAAGTTTATGTACAACAACCACCTGGATTTGAAATTAAAGGGCAAGAGGATAAAATATACAAGCTCAACAAAGCACTATATGGGTTGAAACAAGCACCCGGAGCTTGGTATGAAACTTTATCAAAATTTATAGTGGAAAATGGATTCAAGAAAGGAACAATAGACAAGACATTGTTCAGAATCCAACATGAATATTGCACACTCTTGGTACAAATCTATGTAGATGACATCATTTTTGGATGTTAGAACTCCAATCTATGTGAAAAGTTTGCCAATTTGATGAAGAGTAAATTCTAAATGAGCATGATGGGAGAACTCAATTATTTTCTTGGGCTTCAAGTTAAACAGTTAGAAAAAATGGGATCTTCGTCAGCCAAGGCAAGTACATCAAAGATCTTATCAATAAGTATGGAATTGGATCAAGTGCCAAAGCTGCAACTCCTATGTCAGCAACCCTACACTTAGACAAAGACATCAATGGCAAGAGCTGTTGCTGATGAACATCATGCAAGAGACTTAATGAAAGTGGAAGGTCAGCAGCCTGATAGAAATCAAATTCCTAATTGTATCCCGAAGTAGTCCTTGGGCCGGGTTTGAGAACCTTAAAACGAGTTACCTTCAATTTCAACGGCGAAGATGAGGCCCATTCTCATAGCAATGATGTCAAAGATGTTTGAAAAGTTGTTATTTGGCCCGATGGTTTCCAAGCCTACTACTTATCTTTCACGCTTTATCCTCCACATTGTCGCTATTGGCGACATCGTTGACGGAAGTGACACAACTCATGACTTCAACTATTTTTCGGTCATTTACGAGTGGCCTAAAGATGTAAGACTTCTATATCGTATATTCACGTGCGAAAATGTGAAGGGCTTGTGTGGGTTTTCATTTGACAATTCTATCTGGAACTGACCTGAAGCAACTGAGTTTACAGCTTGTGACTTCTGTGGAAAGCTGATTTGATTTGTTGATTTTAATTTTTTTGTTTTATTGTATTGGCTTCTATACAAATGATTGGCTGTTTGCTGGATGAAAACTAATAGGAGTACTTTGAAAAAAATGAAGATCGTGAAAATATTATTGCATGAATCACGGAAAAGAACATACCTTTTCACGTTGTTTGCCGGTTCTGCAAATCAGATCAACACGGATGAGTTGGTTGCCAAATAAATACCCTAAAATTATTATCGCATGAATCATGGAGAAGAACATACCTTTCGCGACGCTTGCCTGTTATTCTCCGCAATTGCTTGAAGCACTTGAATGGAAATCGTTGGCCTTACAAAAAGAAAATCTATAAAATTACAGACGATGCACATGCACAGATTATTAATTTTAATGCTCATAAAAACACAAAACTTTACGAGTTGAAAAGCAACTGAAGCACATACCCGGAGAATTGAGTGCATTTAGAAACCAACGTCCCGAAATTGTAGGCTTGTTGAAGGGGAGGAAGTTTGATGAGATATTTTTTTAAAAGGAGATTTAAGGAGATGAGAGATTTACTGCTCGAGCAATTTGCGGGAAGTGAGTTATGACAGTACGCGTTTTCTTCATACGGGTTTGGATCGGGTGGAAAGCAGGTTTTAAGTGTAATTTCCGGGTAAAGATATAGATTAGTTACAAATACTTTGTGTTTGGAGATTGTTATTTGAAGCATGTTTGAGCAATACGATTGCTGAAAAATACTCGCGTTTGTTAGACCAATGCATTACAAGAAGTGATGGACAAAATTGATTAACACAACAAAATGAACAAGTAAAAAATAATTTAACACGAAAATAGAAAAATAAAAATAAAAATTCCAGCAGAATGAAATAGTTTCCATTTGCACCAACACAACATGGACACTAAGCCCATTAACTCAAGTTTTTAAAAAAAATAAAAAATATTACATTCCAACAAATGAAATAATCTCGATTTGCACTATGACTGCTGTTGAAGTCCAAAAGAGATGGTCCAAAGAGACTAGTTAAATAAGCTTCTTATCAAGTCTGACGAGGTTCCTTATATATAGCTGAACTGGCCAACGTAGTAACATAATTTTGGGCGCCCCTCAACTTTAATTTTTTTGAAGGAGTGATTGTGAGGATCCCACCAAGACAAAGACAACCTTCTGTTGTTGGAAAGCAGTCTCTTTTTCTTGTTTGGAAAATAAGAATATTCGTAATTAGTATTGTGGTGATTAGTGTTGCGGTGCCTGCTTATGCGCGTACAGGTGTAACTGTATAGTGGAGTCCAAGATCTTTCACACCCATAGTTTTCCATTACCCAAACGGTAGGTGCAACAACATGATCCAACGACGGAGGATCGAAAGTTACACATAAACGACCCCCGAAGTCTGTTAAATCAATTGGTTTCATTCCAAGTCCTGTAGGCTTTTCAGGTAAAGGTAACGATCGAAAGGATTCTGACACAAGATCAAATACAGCGATAAACCGAGATGAGGAGTCGGTTGGGTTCTTCCACAACCAGTGCATAGCGCTACTAACGCAAATTCCAGGCTTTGAAAAGTTGATAAAAGCAAAAGACATCCACACTCTAAAGGGGTAGGGGGAGGGATAACCCGGTGGATATTTTCCATGGAAGCTTTTCCACGAACCTTTTCTCAAGCTGTAAACTTGAAAAGTTTTAGCAATATCTATGTCTTTGGAGATTTCTGAGCGGGTGATTTTGTAATCATCGTTAACAGAGTCATATCCAATTGAGATAGCTGTGGCATCCAAGGGAGGTAGGTTGTGGCATCTAACCTTTTTGGTTGTGCCATTAGAGGGGTTCCATAAAATATACGACTCTTCCTTCCGGAAATCCCAAAAGCAAAAAATTCCATTGCAGCATGCAACAAAACACAAGTCTAGAGGTGAAATAGGATCCAATTTTACTCGATTAGCACGTTTCAGATCATCGGAAAAATTCAGGGAGGAGAACCAACCATGATCTTGGATTATGACGGCATAATCGGAGGCGGAGGAGAGGGATCCTGCTTTACATTGATGATGATGATTACGGTTTTTGACGAAAATAGGGCTATCAATCATTCCACATACACCTTTGGATACGCAGCGAAACCGGATCAAAGACATCACCGGCAACCTAAGGAGAATTTCGTATACCATGTCCTCCGGCAATTGGTTTGTAGAAATAATTTTGCGTCTTTTAGTTGATCGAAAATAAATTTTGGAATATCCATCATCATCGCTTGCCGGAAAATCAATGTCGTCGTCCTCCAGCAATGACCAATCGACTCCTCTATTTGCAGAGGTAAGTAACATTGCTAGCAATTCAAGAAAACTTTTTTTTATTTTTCTCAGGATGATCGGGTAAGGATCCGGATTGAGGGGGTGACTGCTGTAAGAAAGAAATATCACGATTCCGAGCATTAGTTAGGTCAATTAAATAGGGGAAAATTGGGCTGATCCGTGGATATGTTTCTGCGCGTTAAATTTTTATTTCTTTTATTTTTTATTTTTTATTTTTTAGGGATGTAATAATTTAGAATACAGAACAGAAAAAGGAAAGCGAGAAAAAAAATAATTTGTTTTCTTTTTTTTTTAAGGGATGTAATTTATGGGTATTTTGTGAATGAGATTTTCCATAGTGATAATGTTAACAGGGTTACTTTTGGTTAATTGCTTTGAAGTAATTGTTCTTGACGATGCTGGATTTCGTCTATGAATAAATACGGGCCGTTTAATCTAGGGGTAATTGAACGAGGGATGTTTTTTGATGATTTTTAGGCGAGCTTGGGTTATTTTCCCAAGTTGCTTACGTATCTTGTTATGTTTCGGGAATCGTCTTTCGTAGTTTCTTAGGGTTGTTTATATAGGGGATGATTTATCCTTTTCCTTCTTCTACAAGGATTTGTATTATTATTATTAATATTATTATTTCCCTAAGGATATACACGCATAAATCCCTATAATTTAGGGATAATTATGGACATATTTAAATGTCGGGATCGAGTCTTTATGACCTGGATTCTTCCCTTATTTATCTTTAGTTATCCCGCATATGGAATAACGAGGCACGGGTCCGAGCGTCCCGTTCGGCCCCCAAGGCCACTATGGCCGAACCGGGCACCTCCTCTTCGCCAAGCCTTAACCGACTGCGGTGGTTGGAGGAGGAGTTTGTTCCGATCTCCCACCTGGGGTAAGGGACCCGCCCTTAGGTATGTTTCTGGGCTCCTGGCCCTTAATGCCTTACATTTAGAGGCTAGTCATCTATTATACGACTTAAGAGGATGACACGTGGCGTAGTTCGGGTCGGGCATCATCATAAGCCCCCAAGATCTGGCTGAACACTCATTGTGAGGTCGGATCTGTTAGAGGTGTTGGTCGGCCCCTGTCATCTAGACTTGTATAATTTTACAATGGTCTTCTCTGCCAAGTGGCATAGTTACTTTTATGACGCTGTCATTCTTGCCCACGTCTTTTGAGGTGGAACGGTTTTTGAGAACGCTGCCACAGCCCCTTGTTTAGTGCCTTCTCCGGCTACTGCTTCTGCTTCTATGGCCCCTGCCGAGCTGCCCCAGGTCAATGCTTCTGTGGAGAATCCTACTCTTGCGAGTCCGGGCGAACTCGACCCTTAATGCTTCTTAAGTTTTTGAACTTGCATTTCGTTTATGCTTCGTTTTGATATAATCTTTCTTCTAGTTGGTCATATCGCACCATTTTAGCGGTTCGGCCGGACTTGTCCGATCTCGTGTGTTGAATTGCCCAATCGCCGGTGTGGCGATCTATTAAATAGGTCATCATTACTTTACGGGATACGAGGCGTTTTTCACTTTTTCCCATATCGACATCGTTTACACGTCGGAGGAGGGTTATAACCCGTCTTTTCAAACTAGGCTCCCCCTCTTCTCTTCATTTGCTATTAAACCGAAGATCTTCATTATCTCAAGAGTTTGCAATCCAAGTAAGCATATTTCCTCTCGTTTTTTCTGAGTTCTTCTTTTTTGCTTATGTTTCTTAGCAGTCCTGAATCGGAGCCTGCCTGGGCTAATCAATCCTAAAGATCTTCCTACTGAGGGTCTTCAACAAGAGGTTTGGTTGACCCCACACCACCTACTGATCAGCTAGATGATAGCCTGATCATCCTGGGCGGTTCTGATTATGGGTGAGCTCCTAGTGCGCTCCCGATCTGGACGCAAGAGAGGCAAGGCTGATCGAGGAGATCAGGATGCTTCTGAGGGGGATCTGTTCCCCAAGGTGACTTTCTCGTTCAAACCGCCGGACAAGGATCCGGCCTCGGTGGTATAGCATTTTATACTTTCGTACTTGCTTTTTTTTTTTTTTTTTTTGCCTTTATCATACGACCCCCGTATGCCTTTGTCGTCGTCGTAGCCGGGAAGGAGATTCTCGAACAGTGGGGACGGTTTCTCCACTCAAAAGGTTTCCTTGGAACGGCGGATCGCCGACCTTTACGCCGGTCGTAAAAGATACAAGGACGAGTCTCTCGTCCAAGGATGCCCGGATCGATGATCCGGAGAAGATTATGCAAGGTTAGCAAGCCGAGTTGAAGGAGGCGTGCATTGCTTGCGCCGAATGGGAGGAGGCCCTGGCCAATCTCCGCGCTGATCATGATGGACTTGAGGCCGAGATGCCTGCTCAGATCGCCTAAGCCATTCATGAATACAAGAGCTCTGTCCACTTCACTAGGGCCTTGAAGGTTTTACTTGGCTCCATCTTAAGCTAAGGGTATACCCTTGGCGTGAATCAGGCTAAAGAGCAACGCCCTCGGCCGATCATTGAGAATCTTCAACATGGGAGGCTTTGCAAGCCAGGATGTAGTCAAATCTATGAGGCTAGGCTTAAGGAGTTTCAAGCCGGTGAAGATCTGGCTGCGAAGTATGGTCGCAGACCCGCTGCCCAAAGCAAGCCGCGTGCGTCTTCAACTCGCCCATCCGGTACGCCCTCGTATCAACATCGCAATGTGATTCTCGCCGCCAATTCTTAAGATCGTGCCTTTATTATTTTGTTGAAAAACTTGTTGAAAGACTTTGCAATATTTTCCAACTTTTGTTATTTTTTGTTCTTGACAATTTATGCCTTTTTGGCACTTGTTCTGTAATATTTTCTTCTTTGGCGTTCAGCCCTTCATTGCTATTACTTTGGTTTTTGGTTTTGCCCTTGCTTTTGTTTTAAGCATAGCTTAGGGTCCTTTACCCCCCCCGAAGTACGTCCTTTACAAAGCTTTGCTTTTTGAATGATGTACTTCAGTGTATGCGCTGATTTTCTGTCCTGTAGACTTAGGAAGTTTGATTACTTCAACTTTCTAAGTATTATAGAAAGCGTTGATCGTCCGTCCCGACTTAGGAAGTTTGATTACTTCAACTTTCTAAGTATTATAGAAAGCGTTGATCGTCCGTCCCGCGTACTTAGGAAGTTTGATTACTTCAACTTTCTAAGTATTATAGAAAGCGTTGATCGTCCGTCCCGTACTTAGGAAGTATGATTACTTCAACTTTCTAAGTATTATAGAAATTGCTGATCGTCTGTCCTGCAGACTTAGGAAGTATGATTACTTCAACTTTTATAGAAATTGCTGATCGTCTGTCCTGCAGACTTAGGAAGTATGATTACTTCAACTTTCTAAGTATTATAGAAAGCGCTGATCGTCTGTCCTGTAGACTTATAGAGTTTGTCCTTTGGAAAACTTTTTCTGAGTCCGACCTGCGGCTCAGTTCTTCTACTGAGTCCGACATGCGGATCAGTTCATTGGGTCTGTCCTGCGGACTTATAGTTTGTCATTTGCAAACTTTTTTTCGAGACCGACCTACGGTTCGCTTCTTCTACCGAGTCCGACCCGCGGATCGCCCCCGAGACCGTCCGTCCGTCTTGCGGACTTATTTTGATTTGCCTTGGCAAATTTCCCCGAGACCGACCTCGCGGTTCGCCTACGCTCCGACCGAGTCCGGCCTTATTTTGATTTGCGCGGATCGGTTCGTTGAGTCCGTCCCGCGTACTTATTTTGATTTGCCTTGGCAAATTTCTTCCCGAGACCGACCGACCTCGCGGATAAGCGGTTCGCTTCTTCTACCGAGTCCAACCCGCGGATCGTTCATTGGGTCCGTCCCGGACTTATTTTGATTTGCCTTGGCAAATTTCCCCCGAGACCGACCTCGCGGTTCGCCTCGCTACCGAGTCCGGCCCGCGCGGATCGGTTCGTTGAGTCCGTCCCCGCGACTTATTTTGATTTGCCTTGGCAAATTTCTTCCCGAGACCGACCCGCAGTTCGCTTCTTCTACCGAGTCCGACCCGCGGATCGCTCATTGGGTCCGTCCCGCGACTTATTTTGATTTGCCTTGGCAAATTTCTTCCCGAGACCGACCTGCGGTTCAGTTCTTCTACTGAGTCCGGCCTGCGGATCAGTTCATTGGGTCTGTCCTGCAGACTTAGGAAATTTTTGCTGAGTCCGACCTGCGGAACTCAGTTTGTCAGTCCTGCTGACTTATGATTTTTTGCCGAGCAGGGCCAGATTTGTCTGACTTCTCGGACTTTATTTGAGCGAGCTGGGCCGGTTTGTACTGATTTCCCGTATATTGTTGATCGAGTGTTTGTCCTGCAAACTCAATAAGACCATGCGTAATAGAAAACAAAATAATATTAAATTAATGTACCGTTTGCTTATTTGGCATAGTCTGTTGGAGCATGCTAGACGGCAAGCGGACTACATAAGATTTGCTCGGGTGCAAGCTCCGGTATGATGCCGAACCGAAGTCGGTCTTATAAATGATTCGCTCAAAGGCGAGCTCGAATATAATGCCGAGCCGAGCTCGGTCTTATAGAAGATCCGCTCGCAGAGCTCCAAATATGATGCCGAGCCAAGCTCGGTCTTATAAAAGATACGCTCAAGGTGAGCTCCAAATATGATGCCGAGGCGAGCTCGGTCTTATAAAAGATATGCTCAAGGTGAGCTCCAAATATGATGCCGAGTCAAGCTCGGTCTTATAAAAGATACGCTCAAGGAGCTCCAAATATGATGCCGAGTCGAGCTCGGACTTATAAAAGATACGCTCCAGGTGAGCTCCAAATATGATGCTGAGTCGAGCTCGGATCTAGGGCAAGACGAGTCCGTAAAGATCGAATGCCGGTGCTCGATATCTCGAGTCTTTGTGGTGCAATGTGATTGTGATAAAAAACATTACACATATAATAAAGACTTACAAAGTGTATAAGAATTTCAAATAACGATTGTAAGAACCTGGAGAGCTAAAGAGCTCGGCTCGATCCTTGGAGCTCGAGAACTCGCTTCGTGGATAGCTAGGTACGGTAGATAATTCGTTGCTTTCTCGGGCACCACAGCAGTGTCTTTCCGGTGGCAATCAGACCTCGAGACGGATTCTGATTGGCACGAAATTCGGAGGGATCGTTCTTCCCTCACTTTTCTTCGATGTGACCGGTGGAATTGTTCTTTCGACGGCTCAATCTCCGGGAATAAGCCGCCGAATTGGCAGCTGCTGACCAGAATCCTGCTGCGTTTTTTGTGCCTGCAGTAACTTCTTTGCCACGATCGAGAAATCAAACGAACTCCGATCGGCCTAAAATTTTGAGGGTTTGTTTGGTCCTGATAATTCTCGAATCTGACCGGTGGAAATCTTGTTTCGACGGTTCAATCCTCGGGAATATTCAGCTGACTTGGAACCTGCAGATTAGGGTTTTTCTGCTTTTTTTTGTACGTAACTGCAAATTTTAGGCGATGATCTGGAATCGAAACCTACTCCGATCGGCATGAATTTTTTACAGATTGTTCTTCTCTCTGTATTATTTAATATGACCGGAGGAATTTTCATTCCAACGGTTGAATTGCTGGTAACAGGCCGCCGACCTGAAACTGCTGATTAGGGTTCTGCTGCGTTTTTGATACAGCAGCAACTTCTTTGCCACGATCGGGTGATTAAACGAACTCTGATTGGCCTGAAACTTTTAGGACTTGTTTGTTCCTGATAATCCTTGATTATGACCGGTGGAATTGTTTTTCCAACGGTTCAATTGGCGGCAATAGGCTGCCGACCTGTCTGCTCCGAATTAGGGTTCTGCTGCGTTTTTGATACATCAGCAACTTTCCGGCGACGATCGGGCATCTGAACGGACTCCGATCGGCATGAATTTTGGATGGTTTGTTCGTCCCTCCTTATTATTCAATATGAACGGTGGAATTATTGTTCCAAAGGTTGAAACTCCGGCAATGAGCCGTCGATCTGACTGCGTTTCTGGGGCTGTTGCGTTTTGCTGTTACAACAGCAACTTTCCGGCGACGATCGGGCATCTAAACGGACTCCGATCGGCACGAAATTTGGAGGGTTTGTTCGTCCCTCCTTCTTCTTCAATCTGAACGGTGGAATTTGTATTCCAACGGTTCGACCTCCGGCAATAAGCTTCGGATCTGACTGCGTTTTAGGCATGAAATTTTTGCCATTAACTTGATCACCAACAACCTCGATCTACTACCGATAGAAGACCCTCCTTCTAGCGCCATTTGACGATGCTGGATTTCGTCTATGAATAAATCCGGGCCGTTTAATCTAGGGGTAATTGAACGAGGGATGTTTTTTTGATGATTTTTAGACTGAGCTTGGGTTATTTTCCCAAGTTGCCTACGTATCCTGTTATGTTTCAGGAATCAAGTCTTTCGTAGTTCCTTAGGGTTGTTTATATAGGGGATGATTTATCATTTTCCTTCTTCTACAAGGATTTGTATTATTATTATTAATATTATTATTTCCCTAAGGATATACACGCATAAATCCCTATAATTTAGGGATAATTATGGACATATTTAAATGTCAGGATCATAGTCTTTATGACCTAGGATTCTTCCCTTATTTATCTTTAGTTATCCCGCATATGGAATAACAGAGGCACGGGTCTGAGCGTCCTGCGTTCAGCCCCCAAGGCCACTATGGCCGATCTGGGCACCTCCTCTTCGCCAAGCCTTAACCGACCTGCGGTGGTTGGAGGAGGAGTTTGTTCCGATCTCCCACCTAGGGTAAGGGACCTGCCCTTAGGTATGTTTCTGGGCTCCTGGCCCTTAATGCCTTACATTTAGAGGCTTATTATACGACTTAAGAGGATGACACGTGGCGTAGTTCGGGTCGGGCATCATCAGTTCTATTGTGATATATGTATTATGATTTTCAGAAAAAACAAGTTTAGCTTATAAACAACGATGTTTACAAAGGAAAAAAAGTTGTGTACTTTTAATTATATATGTTAAGAAAGACGTATCTTATTACAAAGAGGGCTTTAAAAAAAAAATATTAAGTTTGGATGATTTTAAAAATTATTATTTTTTCCTTTCTTCTCAAAAAAAAAAAAAAATTTGTTTCTAATTTTATTTGAAATGTCAAATGATTTCGATGTAAAAAATGTGAAACACTTGTGATGATATATATGGGCCCATTGGGTCGGATTATTTGTGGTTGGGCCAGGCCCAAGGTTAATAACAAAGATACCCGGACCAGTCAAGCTAGACCATCGAATGCTGACCAAGTCAAGACGCTGGACAGAATAGTCAGAGGAGCAGGAGCAGGACTCCACCTTGTTCTGACCAGAGTTACTTCTGGACAGAATAACAGTTGAACGTGGGGAAGACCGAGTCAACAACATCTCAACTGGACGTGGTCAGCAACATCTCAACTGGACGTGGGTAGATCCCACGTCCAGGGCATGATCTATGATAACTTCCCGACACGTCCAGGGAGAAAGACACGATCCATTACTATATAAAGAACACCCTGAACTACGAGGGGGACTTGATTCCAGTTTATCACTTAAATTGGATACGTAGGCAGCTCTCTCAAGAGTTCAGTCCAAATCATACCCAAACATTCATGTTCTTATATTATTTTCCTAATTGGGATGTTGAGATGTTGTTGAGATGTTGTTGACTCGGTCTTCCCCACGTTCAACTGTTATTCTGTCCAGAAGTAACTCTGGTCAGAACAAGGTGGAGTCCTGCTCCTGCTCCTCTGACTATTCTGTCCAGCGTCTTGACTTGGTCAGCATTCGATGGTCTAGCTTGACTAGTCCGGGTATCTTTGTTATTAACCTTGGGCCTGGCCCAACCACGAATAATCCGACCCAATGGGCCCATATATATCATCAACTTGTATTCTCATTCTTTGGATCTTATAAGGTTTTTGGGTAACATAATTAAAGGTCATGGTTGTTAATTGAGGTTATCTTTTCATGTATGGAATATAGTGTCGAGTAAGGCTATTGATATAGATTAGGTGGGCCCATTATCCACAGGTCCCAGGATCGCAACCTTTCTCGATACCTAAGAATAATGATAGTTGAGAATAGACTTCTGTTCTTTAGGGAATCTAGAAAGGAATCGACAAATTTATAAGGTTGATATCAAAGTTATAAGGAGAGGGAAGTTCGAGGACGAACTTCTTTCTAAGGGGGGAGAATTGTAACACCCCGAATTTTGAGTTAGTTAGTCTTGAATCTTGTGATTTTATTTGTTGTAATTTTTGTAATGGAAATAATTATTGAATTGATGTAAAATTAATTTGTGGATTTATTATGTTAAATCGTGGATTTAGTGGATTATTTTGGGATTTTTAGTCTAGTTATTGAAGTCGCGGCGAGAGCTTCGCAACCCCTCCTAGAATGACCCCAGTGGACCTAGGAGTCGGGAGTAGGGTATTACAAGCACTACCCGTAATATATATATATATATATATATATATATATATATATATATATATATATATATATATATATATATAGGGGGTTGAGATGAGGCAATATCACTATTTTCACACTCAACATCCTCATCTAGTTCATGTTCCAAATCTGTAATTCCAAATCCTGAGATTGTAGATATTCAAGGATTTCTTAAAGATTTTAATAGTGAATTTGAAGAAATTCAAATAAACTGTTGATATTGCGCTGAACACCATATTTGCGGTAACAGTGTTTATCTTGTGGATATGTGGCTAATTATAAGTGATTTCTCCGGTGAGGACACGGTGGTGGATAAGAACATGGACGGCGGATATATGTTTATGAAGAACTATCGAGTGAGTCTACAAATTGGCAGAGTGTATCTGCTTGTATTAGTTCTTGGATTCGAGATTAGCTTTCTATTACATTGTGATCCTATATTTATAGGCTAAATACTAGGTCGGTTTACTGTTCATCGACAAGACAGTTAAGAGTACATAACTAAGATAAGTATGCATGCAATACAAGTGTCCTAGCCACTGTCAGGAGTGGCCAGCTGGTTTGGCCAGCTGGATCGATAAGTATGGCGAGCAGCGAACAGCGACCAACGGACTCATCTGTGCCTTGTCTTGAAATCAGCTTGATTGTATGGGTAGAAATCACATGGAGAGGATGGGTCCGACTTATGACTAGCGGACAAGATCCGGCTTACCGTTGACGGATAGGACCCAGCTTGTAGCCAGCGGGTAGGAGATGGCGTGTAACAGCGGACAGAGGAGATAGAGGCCCAATATCTATGCTAATGGGCTAAGATAATAGGCCCAATTTAGATGAACAAGACCCCATTCCAATCCGGATATATCAATGGCCCCCTACTCTGTGCTTGGCGTGTCCGCCAAGACGGAGAGTAGAACTTGAAGAAGAACTCTAGGAGCAGCTCATTTGTGTCGTCGCTCGTGACAGAGGTATGCCGATACTGGTTTATCGGGCTTGAACCAGTGTTGGTAAAAACCACCAGTTGTATGTTGTGCATTTGTAGCGGACATGATTGATCGCCGATAATGTTCTATTGGGCATGAATCAGTGTTAGTATCGTGTAGCGAATTACCGATTATATGCTGTGCGTTTGTAGCGGATAGGCTTGATCGCCGACAACGTTCTGTCGGACTTAATTAAGTGATAGCGCTCTATCAGAGGTGGTTTGTCGGAATAGGCCACAGCGGGCATTGATAGATGATGGACTCTTGAGGAAGTATTTATTGATAGTAATATGCTGAGGTCGTACGTGCGGACAAGTTGATGGTCGCCAGAAGGGATTTGAACGGTTGGAGGGGATAAACGGATGTATTGGTTCATGAAACGTCACGTCAGCCACGTGCACTGACACGGTGGTTGAACTGAACCGTCCTTTGCTCTGATTGGTTGTGATGAAGAGCACTACTGACCTGATAATCAAACCTGAGTTGAGACTCTAAATTGATCATCAGTTCAGTGCTGAAACTGTTTGACCAGTGTAGTGTTGGTCCTTACCTTGCCCATGTGTTTACTATAATGCATTGTACTCGGCCTGAATTTATACTTATGACAATCTGCAAGTTAAGTTCTGGTTATCATCTGTGTAGGTTCAACTGAAGCATTTAGTTTAAGCCAGGGGCGGCTCCAGGAATTTAATGATACGGGTCGAAAATTTGACATATTTTACAATTACTAAGCGTAATGTTACATATTATAGTTCAATACGGGTCAATAGAGATTAATATATAAAAATAAGGGGGTCGGTACACATATAAAATGTGTGTATAAAAAAAATTCCACTGTAATATTTTTTTTAGCGGGTCGGGTGACCCATTTCATCCTACATAGAGCCGCCCCTGGTTTAAGCATCCTTTCTGTAGTGTTTGTTCGGATTTAGAGCTGACTAATATACAGGGCCGGGTGGTGTCTTCTTTTTAATTATGATGTTGGTGTATATTTTTATAAACTAATTAATGCGCACCTTCCCCTTAATCTCTTTTCTCCAAGTAATCTCTTAATTATCGATATTAATCAAAGCCTGTCTTTTAGGTAATTTTTCTTAATTATCGGATCCCAACAATATCTCCTCATAATTAACTCTTTAAATTAAAAGAGTCACAATTCCGGTCAATCACGTATTTTTCGGTGATTTATTAATCAATAAAAATAACTTATTATCAAAATATTAGAGTATTGAATAATATGTTTTCCATTGATTAAATTGATGATACAATGTGTCTATATATAATGATTACATTAGGGGGAAAATTGTAAACAATACAAACTTAATGATCAAGTCTAGAACCCTAAGAAGTGGCGGCAATAGAGCTTGTATCTTAGGCCATAAGTCTGGGCTGAGCATATGCTTCAATACGCCTCCGCAATCCCATGGGAATGGAATGCACATGGAGATTGGTCTTGAGATGAAGAAAACGAGCATGGCCCAAGGGCTTGGTGAGAATGTCCGCAAGTTGATCCTTGAATGAAATAAAAGAGACACAGAGTTGCTGGCGAGCAACCAACTCACGAACGTGGTGGAAGTCAATCTCAATGTGTTTGGTGCGAGCATGGAAGACGGGGTTGGCGGTGAGGTAAGTAGCGCCAATGTTATCACACCAGAGAGTAGGTGGACGCGAAAGGGAGATAGACATTTCTGACAATAAGGTGGTGATCCACTAGAGTTCGGCAGCGGCATGAGAAAGAGCTTTATATTCCGCCTCGGTCCTGCTCTTGGTGACTGTTTGTTGTTGTTTGGAGTGCCAACTGACCAGATTATCTCCAAAGTAAATGCAGTAGGCCCCAATAGAGCGGCAATCATCAGGATCAGAGGCCCAGTCAGCATCAGTAAAGGTCTGGAGCTGAGGAGAAGCGGAGGGCCGGAAGAGGAGGCCATAAAAAATGGTGTGCTTCAAGTAGCGTAAAATGCGCTTGACGGCAGCCCAATGAGTATCACGAGGAGCATGCATAAATTTGCTAACTTTATGAACTGTGAAAGCAATGTCGGATCGAGTAAAGGCAAGGTACTGCAGCCCACCCACAATACTGCGGTAAAGAGAAATGTCCGCAAAGGGCTGACCATCATGGCGACTGAGACGAAGATTAGAGGCCATAGGATTGACACAGGGCTTCAAATTTTCCATTCCATCACGTGTCAATAAGCTATAAATGTACTTGCGTTGAGTGAGTAATAAACCATCAGCAGTGTGCAGAGCCTCAACGCTGAGAAAATACGAAAGGGACCCAAGATCCTTGACGGGGAATGATGTGAAATTGCATGGATCTAGGAAAAGCGGTATTTGGATTCAAGTCTTTCTCCTCGACACAACTACAATAATTGCGTAGAAGCACCTTGTAATATTTTTCGAGAGCTCCTCGACACAGTCTCAACTTGTGAGAAAGCACCTTGGAATAACCTCAACACTTAGAA
This sequence comes from Gentiana straminea, assembly GCA_036785695.1. Classification (NCBI taxonomy): domain Eukaryota; kingdom Viridiplantae; phylum Streptophyta; class Magnoliopsida; order Gentianales; family Gentianaceae; genus Gentiana; species Gentiana straminea. Next base: position 14,875,724 of record JAVUPR010000398.1, on the reverse strand, counting down.
AACCTGTTTCTAAGCACCTTGGTATAGGACACCCACAAAGGTTGCTCAAGCCTTTGATAATCCAAAAGAACCTCTATCCAGAGAATTCAACACACTAATCCAAGTGTAGAAAATATAAAATTTTATTATTGCAAAAGATGATGGTTCAATACAAGTATATAGCTTGGGTATTTATAGGTGTAAAATTGACAACTTCTAGCTAAAAAAAAACACTTCAAATTTCGCCCCCTACATGCTCCAAGAAAGTCCTTCCATGTCTTCTATGCAACCTTGTAGTTTCCAAGTAAGACTTTTGATATTTTTGATGACTAGGATACATTGAACCTATTTTCTTCATGGTAATCTCAAAATGGCGCCACCCATTTATTTATCTACTTAAAATGTTACATATATTATGGTATAGTAACATAGTTCATTTATTTAATAATTACTTAATTAATCCGAGATTCCGTCGAATAAATGACGGTCTTCAAAACTTCAAAATGTGACGAACACTTGGTCTCCAAGTCTTCAAAATGTTGTAGGACCAAATTATTCATCGAGTCAAGCCTCTTTTTTCGTTGGAGACGAGTTTCGGGTCCAAGTCTAGTCGTGACGGGTGGTGGAGTGTCGGATGACTCTATATTTACATCATTCCCTCCCGGTTGCGAAGGATTCGTCCTCGAATCAAAAGAATATCGTATAGTTCAGAATTAAGCACTAATCTTGAATGAATCCAAATTATCAACAAACAAACACCCGGATCAAATATGTGTCGAATACGTAACTTCAAAATTGTAAGCTGATGTCGAGATCCCCACTTCACAAAAGCAACGTGAGAAGTGTATCTTGGTTTGATATAAACGTTGATGGCCCTCGGAATAGCGGAAACATATTCATAGAAACTCAGTGTCGGATAACCATCAAAACATTTAGCAAAAGGATCAATATATATGTGCGCCGGTTTTCCACAAAGGTGTTCTCGTTTAAAAACCTTCGTATCTAATAAGCTTTCCACAACGGGGTAATGATCATGTTCTTGCAAAGAAAAATCAACATAGCTGTCACATGATTTTAGTAACATGGTCTCTTCAATTTCTTCAACTGGAATCAACTCCTTAAGTTCTTCTTTTACCATACATTCCTCCAACATCCCTTCTTCTGTAATCACAAATTCAGAACGTTGCTCGTCTTCAATTGTTTCGGTAATTTGAACTTCATCGTCAACAATTAATCCCTCATCAATATGTATTACTACTTCTTCCACAATATCCTCTAAATTCTCTTGAGATATCTCTACTTTCTCATCAACGAATTCAGATTCACATTCTTTCTCAATCTCCACAACTTTCTCACATTCCTCCGCTTTCAACTCCACCTTACTATTGTTCTTCGCTTTATCCTCTTCAATCCATTTATTTTTCATTTCCTCCACGGTTCGAATAATATCATCCTTAAGATTTCTTATACATTGTTCATAATAAGAAACATCATGATTCTTTGACTTTTTGTGCCTTACAATTTCAGCCTTTACCTTTCCCTTTTCCAACTTCCTCCATACCCGAGATTCCTCAGAAAGTAACATAGTGTAGTTATAAATAAATGAAAAGATCTTAGAATTCGGACAGAGCGTTGGGGTGCTGTTTTGAACACGTTATGTTTCGAATTTTGAGATGAAGTCAAGAGAGAAAAGATAGATAAATGGATGGTTTAGATGTGGTAAAAATTTGAGGTCGTTTGGAGATGTATAGGTTGGCCAAACAATCAGATTTCTGAAACCGGTGCAATCTGTCAGAATAATTTCCAGAATTACAACAGTGACTTACGTCGCAGATTGTTGCCAAACGGTTGAGAATTTGGAAAAACTCAAAGAACAAAAGTTGTATAACGCGAAATTTTATATGAGATCACCAAAATTGAAGAGTTTTGGACAGAATTACCGTAGTCAAAATAAAGTTGGTATACAAACTGTCACTGCAGATAATGATATAATACCGTCGATTCCGCCTTGTTCTCTGATACCAAATGATGTGAAATTGCGCGGATCTAGGAAAAGCGGTATTTGGATTCAAGTCTTTCTCCTCGACACAACTACAATAATTGCGTAGAAGCACCTTGGAATATTTTTCGAGAGCTCCTCGACACAGTCTCAACTTGTGAGAAAGCACCTTGGAATAACCTCAACACTTAGAAAACCTGTTTCTAAGCACCTTGGTATAGGACACCCACAAAGGTTGCTCAAGCCTTTGATAATCCGAAAGAACCTCTATCCAGAGAATTCAACACACTAATCCAAGTGTAGAAAATATAAAATTTTATTATTGCAAAAGATGATGGTTCAATACAAGTACATAGCTTGGGTATTTATAGGTGTAAAATTGACAACTTCTAGCTAAAAAAAACACTTCAAATTTCGCCCCCTACATGCTCCAAGAAAGTCCTTCCATGTCTTCTATGCAACCTTGTAGTTTCCAAGTAAGACTTTTGATATTTTTGATGACTAGGATACATTGAACCTATTTTCTTCATGGTAATCTCAAAATGGCGCCACCCATTTATTTATCTACTTAAAATGTTACATATATTATGGTATAGTAACATAGTTCATTTATTTAATAATTACTTAATTAATCCGAGATTCCGTCGAATAAATGACGGTCTTCAAAACTTCAAAATGTGACGAACACTTGGTCTCCAAGTCTTCAAAATGTTGTAGGACCAAATTATTCATCGAGTCAAGCCTCTTTTTTCGTTGGAGACGAGTTTCGGGTCCAAGTCTAGTCGTGACGGGTGGTGGAGTGTCGGATGACTCTATATTTACATCAGGGAAGTGAGAGGATAAGTGATCAATAGTGGACTGCACAAGAGTAGGAGAACTACCTGTAATGAGCACATCATCAACATATATTAAAACAAAAACAGTATGAGAGCCCCGTGTGAGAATATATAAGAACGTATCCGCTTTGGAAGAGCGGAAGCCAAAGGAGCGAAGAACATCCGTAAACCGAGAGAACCAGGCACGGGGGGCCTAGAGAAGTCCATAGAGACTCCGCTTCAACTTGCAACCATGATTAGGAAACTCTGGATGTTGGAAACCCTGTGGTTGTCGCATATAAACGGTCTCATTAAGAAAGCCTTGCAAGAACGCATTGTGAATGTCAACCCGTCGAATAGACCAATTATATGAAACAGCAGGAGATAATAAGACACGAATAGTAACGGGTTTGACCACCCGACTAAACGTCTTGGAAAAGTCAACCCCAGCCTCCTGATGAAAACCTTTTGCAACTAAACGAGCCTTGTAACGCTCGATGTGATCGTCGGCATGACGTTTAATACGAAATACCCATTTGTTCCCGATGACATTTTGAAAAGAGGAATAAGGCACAAGATCCCAAGTGTCATTGTGGACCAAAGAATTAATCTCATATCTCATTGCATCCCTTCATTCATTGTGTTTCAAGGCTTCGGTGACGGAAGTGGGTTCAACCGGTTCAATGGAAGCGGTGAAGGCCTTGGGGGGGAGGATGACGAATAAAGTCATGTGGCAGCTGCTTGGGCTTGAGGGTGTTAGTGCGGGAGCAGGTGACCATTTGATGAAGTGGTGGAGGAGGAGTTGGTGGGGGAGAACCCGAGGGAGAGGAGTGTAAGGGGGAAGAGAGGCTTGGGCTGGAGGGAGAGGAAGTCGGAGGAGAGGGTGAGGAGGAAGGAGGAGACGGGAAGGGTATATTCGGGATGGTCAGATTGGAAGGAAGAAGGACCTAGTCAGAGGTATAGGAGGAGGGAGAAGTGGGCCGAGTATAAGGAAGGAGGGTTCATAAAAAACGACATGTCGAGAGATATAAATTTGACTCATGGCGAGATCTAGACATTTATAGCCATGATGGTTAGCACTATACCCAAGAAATATGCATGTTTTGGACCGAAAGTCGGTTTTGTGAGAGTTGTAGGGACGGAGGTGAGGCCAACAAGCACATCCGAAGACACGAAGGAAGGAGTAATCCGGAGAACGATGATACACCATTTAATAAGGGGATTTATGGTTAAGAATTTTAGTGGGAAGACGATTGATGAGATATGTGGCGGTAAGGAAGGCATCTTCCCAATAGGGAAGGGGCAAGTTCGATTGGGCTAAGAGGGTGAGACCGGTTTCGACAATATGACGGTGTCGGCGCTCAATGGCACCACTTTGCTCGGAGGTGTGTGGACATGACAGACGATGCTCGATCCCGATAGAAGTGAAAAATGTGTTAAGTCGGCGATATTCGCCCTCCCAATCAGTTTGAACAGATTTGATTTTAGTGATAAATTGGCGTTCAACAAGGTGACTAAATTGCATAAAAGTAGATTCAACATCGGATTTAAGACGCAAGGGATAAAGCCATAAAATTTTTTGTGTAATCGTCAAGGAAACTAACATAATACTTTGAATCATAAATAGAGTCTTAGGCACAAGGCCCCCACACATCGGAATAAATCAAGTCTAAAGGATTTGCAGAAGTAAAAGAGGACAAAGGTAACGACTGGCGATGGCTTTTAGCTATTTGACTCGCAACACAAACGGACATAGGGGCAGAAACATGTGCCACATTATTTTGACGCAAAACTTGTCGAAGAACTGGAAACGAGCAATGTCCTAAGCGTTGATGCCATTGAGTGACGGAAGGACGGTGGGTAGTGAGAGCTTGAGCAGGGAAGCGATTGAAGGACGTGGAAAAATGATAGAGACCGTCTTTAAGGAAGCCCCTATGACGGATATGGCCCGAGTAATCCTTCACAAGAAAATAATCATGATGAAACTCAAATAAACGGAGTTATGTTTAGCAAATTGAGAGACATACAGAAGATTAGTATAAATGGAAGGGGCAATTAATACATTTTTAAGAATATAGGAGTGGGCAGGGGTGGTTAAACGAGTCGAACCAAAATGCGTAATATGCAAACCTGAACCATCACCAATGTGAATTTGATCGGGACCATGGTAAGAGTTGGCTGAGACATTCAAATTGTGTGGGTTGTTGGTAATGTGAAGAGTTGCGCCCGTATCCACAACCCAGTCCAATGAACCATGTGTAGCAAGGTTTGCTTGAGGTTGACGAGCCAAACGGGGAGGAGTAAATGTGTCATCGAACCTGTACCAATAGTCGTGAATAGTATGCACAAAATTTTCACACAGCTGGCATTGTGCTCCGGGAGTCGAGGGCGGAGTGCCACAGCCATGGCCACGATTGGAGCCATGCCCCCATCCTTGATTGGATTGGTAGGCCGAATTGGGCTGATTTGGATAGCTCAAATTTCCCTGATTGGAATAGCTGGAATTATTTTGTTGTTGATAACTTGTACGTCCACGTCCACGGGAATTGTGTGAAATGTTGGGATAGACAACAAGATTGGAGGCCGGAAAAGAGGATGATGCGGCGGGAAGAGGCGGGCTGATGGGAGAAGGGAGATGACTATTGAGGCGGGCTTCGGTGGTTAGCAACAGGGAATATAGCTCATCCAAAGTAATTTGTGTACGGGTAGAGATCAAAGTAACCAATGAGTCATAATCTTTATCCAAACCAGCCAGGATGTATGCGATGATATTCTCCGTGTTGAGCGGGTGACCGGCCATACTCAATTCATCGGTGATCTTCTTAATTGTCATAAAAGAATCAGTAATAGTCATGGTTCCCTTCTTGGTCGAAGCAAGCTTGGTGAGTAGATGAACCAACTGGGCTCTAGATTGAGAGGCAAAGGCCGTATATAATGCCTTCCTGATTTCCGCCGAGGTAGAAGCCGTATAAACTTGAGAGAGAACATCATCTGAAAGGGACGGTGCTTAGGATCAAGCTGTCTTGTTTGATCCAATGGAGATAAGCCGGATTGACCGTGGTCAAGCCGTTGACTGTGACTGTTTGAGACGGGGGTGGAATTATGCCATCAACATAACCGAGAACGCCTTGCCCACGGAGATAGGGCTGAATCTGAGCACGCCATAAAGGAAAATTTTGACGGGTGAGTTTGGTAAGATGAAAGCTAGAGGAGGGGGTGAAGGTGGGATAAGGAGAGGTGTTGGTTGTGTCGGCTGAAGATGTTGTCGAGGTGGGGGAGGAGTCGGCCATGGATGCAGCAGGAAGAAGGAGATGAAGAAGGTAGAGTTAGGGTTTTATTGTTTTTTTTTGTGCGTGGAGATGGAGAAAAGAAAATTTTACAGAAGTCGGTTGGGAGAGGGGAGAGAATTCATGAAAGACGAGTATAGTGGCTCTGATACCATATTAGAGTAATGAATAATATGTTTTTCATTGATTAAATTGATGATACAATGTGTCTATATATAATGATTACATTACGGAGAAAATTGTAAACAATACAAACTTAATGAGCAAGTCTAGAACCCTAAGAAGTGGCGGTGATGCAGTATGAATATTACAAACGGGTAATCGGGTAATTCTAATTAGGAAAATAATATAAGAACATGAATGTTTGGGTATGATTTGGACTGAACTCTTGAGAGAGCTGCCTACGTATCCAATTTAAGTGATAAACTGGAATCAAGTCCCCCTCGTAGTTCAGGGTGTTCTTTATATAGTAATGGATCGTGTCTTTCTCCCTGGACGTGTCGGGAAGTTATCATAGATCATGACCTAGACGTGGGATCTACCCACGTCCATCTGCAGTTGAGATGTTGTTGACTCGGTCTTCCCCATGTTCAACTGTTATTCTGTCCAGAAGTAACTCTGGTCAGAACAAGGTGGAGTCCTGCTCCTGCTCCTCTGACTATTCTGTCCAGCGTCTTGACTTGGTCAGCATTCGGTGGTCTAGCTTGACTGGTCCGGGTATCTTTGTTATTAACCTTGGGCCTGGCCCAACCACGAATAATCCGACCCAATGGGCCCATATATATCATAATAAGTCCCCCAGACTAGGGTAGACTGCTTTACAGCTGCCCTAGCCTGAAACGGTTCTGCTTCCGTTATTAATACTACGCGAAACGAGGCCAAGTTGCATCCATCCGTTATCATTATAACCGTAGACTAAACCATTACGTCGTTTCATTTCTTGTCACATAACCCTTTCTCTGTCCACTTTACTCTTATAATTTAAACCTTTGGGAACGCCCCTCTGCAACCGCAAGTAAGTCTTTTTCTATTTTATTCTACATTTCTTTGAAATCGTTGATCTTTGATGAGTTTGAGAGCCAATACTGCTTCTAGTGAATCCGTAGAGAAACTGTTTGAATCCCCAGAGAAGATTTCCAGAGCCATAGATAGTGAGGAAGTGAATTCGTCTAACCCTGTGCTTTGCCCTGAACCTGTAGGAGAATCCAATCATCCTTCCTTCTCCATTGATTTAAGGAATACCTCCACTTTTGGAGATAATCCATTGTGTATTCTACCTTCCCATCTTCTGCCTCCTGGAATATTTACTCCTACTTCGATTGTACACCAATATCCAGAGGATCACACCGCTTTCTTGAATACCTTAAAGAGAGAAATCACTCGATTTGATAAAACGAAGGCAATAATGGCTTGCCATGGTGTTGCCAGCAAAATGACCAAGACCGAGATGGCCGGTTTGTTAAAGACCTATAAGATCCGGACTGAACCTTTCGAAGTCGTTCTCCCTAAACCGACTGAGTATGCTTATAATCCTCCAGCCGGTTTCTGCACAGTTTACGCTGATCAGCTCCACAGCGGGTTAAGGTTTCCTCTTCCCCCCGGGTGTGTAGAGATAATGAAATATTATAAGCTAGGAGTTGGTCAGATCCATCCGAATAGCATTAAATTTCTCATAGGTTTCATGATTTGGTGTCGAATGAACACCACTCCTTTCACAGTAACCTTATTCAGGAACTTTTATCAATGCAAATTGACACAAGGTAGTGGGGGTTGGTACCATTTTAGTCGTAGGGCCAGTGCTCCGCTCATTCCGATAACCGGCAAAGATAAGACGAAGAAGAAGTGGCAAGAACACTTTTTCTTTGTAAAACACAATTCAGATGCCAGTTTAGGGCGATGGAACACCTCTTCCATGAAAGACAAGTTGGAAGACTTTATTGGTGCCACGTTGTCCCAATATCTTGTTAGTAACAAGATTTCTCTCAATTTAGACTTCATAAGTTCTGCCCTGATAGATGCTGCTCAGCTTCAGACTGCGGGGCCTGTTGGCTATGTGGAGTTTTCCAAGAAACAGTACAGAAAATGTATGTTTGTATTTGTATTATGTCTTTATTTTTTATTATAATTTGATTATCCCCTTTTTCTTGTAGTGGCCAACGTTGATGATCTGATCAGCATTGACATCGACGAGGAGGAAGAAACAGAACAAACGATTGATGATTCTGAGCGGACCCTGTCCGTTATTCCAGAAGGAGGTGAACTTCCTGGTCAGCATGAGGATGCACAAACAGCACTAGCTCGATGCTGGCGCCGTGCGGAAAAGTTCCCACCGCCGATCCCTCCGAGCGGGATACACCGAACCCCATTTGTCCCGTGGACTTGACCGTTGAAGAAAATCTCCCCGGGGGCCAAATTACGGTGTAGATGCTGTTCCCATCAGGACTATCTCTCAACGACAGAAAAAGAGGCATAGGTCTACTTCTTCTAGCAGTTCTGCCAGTGGTTCCTCTTTCAACTTTGAGGACATGTCTGCTAATGATTTTGCAGACTCTGTAAGTGGTCTCTTTCATAAAGTTTTTTATATTTTCCTTATCTTTCTCTTTCTCAGATGTTTCCTTTTGTAGTGTTACCGCCTGGGTAAGGCTCTGCACAAAAAGACTGCTAGCATGGCCCAAGATATTTCGCCCTGCAGCATAAGGTGATCCAGCTGGACGAGGCCAAGGCTAAGGTAGCCAGTCTGGAAGAGTCTAATCATGAGGCCAGTGCTAAGGTGGCCAGTTTGGAAGAGGCCCGCCTTGCTGATCAGCGAGAGATCGAGAAGCTGAAGTCTGATCTTGCCAAAGCTGAGGCTCTGATATTTACTCAGGAGGAGCAGCTAACTTTAAGAAATCAGCGGTTGGCGAAGTTGAACGAGGAGAACCTGCAAAATCTTGCCATTGCAAAGAAAATGAAGGCTGATTTTGACGAAACTCTGAGGCAAATGGAGGAAATTCCTACTCAGAATATCGTCCAGAAGGTTGTTGCTGGGTATAAGTCTTCTCCACAGACCTATGAGTAAATCCAGATCATATTGGCTCCCGCTCTGCGCAGAGGATATACACTTGGCGTTGATGAGGCCAAACCTGCTGACCTGGTGATTAACACTCTGCCTAACCATCGGTTGTATGATAAAAAAGCAGGGGAGATCTTACGAAGCGATATGATGAATACAAGAATGGAGAAGACATAATTAGCAAATATTCTAAGAAAAGATCTGCCCAACCTTCGGAGAAGCCTGCTCAGCCTGTAGAGAAACCTGTTCAACCCTCAGCTCCATCTACATCTTAATTTATTGTCCTTTGAAAACTTTGAGTTTGCTCGGCTTTTGATAATAACCATGTATGTAACTTCTTGTCAGTGACATTTTTAATCTCTTTATTTTTGAGTTTGTACTGTGAATTTGACATTCTCTACGTTCTCTCGTTTCCTTATTTTGAGATCCATCTCTGTTTAGAGATCTTTTGTTTTGTCTTCATATTGCGCCGCAAAGAAGTTAGGATCTTTTATCCTTAGCTTCTTTAATTTTACCTTACCTCCTCGCGCGAATATTCTTGCTCGCAAGTTTAGTCATTACTTGTTTATAGTTGGGTCCTTTGCCCAGAATGCCCTTGCACTGCAAGTTTGGCCTTCATAATTTTTAATTATGTGATTTGCACGGAATTTTCTTGCACTGCAAGTTTCAGGAGTTGTTTTGGGTCCTCTGCCCGAAATGCCTTTGCGCTGCAATTTTAGCATTTTCATCACATAAGTGGGACTTCTGCCCAGAATGCTCTTGCGCTGCAAGTTTGGCATTATAGCTGTTTAAGTGGGACTTACGCCGGAATTTTTGCACTGCAATTTTACTGATAAATTAAGTATCCTGACCTTAATTCCTGGTTTTAGCACAAGTAAAAACAAATACACGTATAATCATAAAATCGAGAAAGAAACATCGATTCAAAGTAACATTATTTACAGGAATAAAATTGCTTTAAGGAAAACATTTCCTTAAATGAACAGCATTCCAGCTTCTAGGAATCGTTTTCCCAGAGGCATTAGCTAGTTGATAAGATCATTTTCCATGTACTTTGACAATTTTATAAGGACGTTCCCAATTTGGGTCTAGCTTTCCAGTGGGGCCTTGCTTGCTAGCCTCATTTCGCCTCAGAACTAAATCGCCTTCTTTAAAATACGTACCTTTAACTTTGGAGTTGTAGTATTGGGCAACCCGTTGTTTGTATTTTGCCATTTGTATTAGGGCTATGTCCCTTTTGTGCTCTAATTCGTCCTTGGCCTGCAACATGTCCACTTCCTGAGTTTCTGGACAGTATAATTCTGTCCTGGAAGATTTGTGTCCGATCTCTGCAGGTATCACTACTTCACATCCGTATGCCAAAGAGTATGGAGTTTCCTGTGTTGCAGCATTGGGTGTAGTTCTATATGCCCATAAGATGTTTGGGAGATGATCTACCCAATGAGACCCCTCTTGTTCCAATCTTTTCTTCAGTCCTTGCTTTATTTGCCTGTTGGTTTGCTCCACTTGACCATTGGCTTGGGGATAAGCTACTGATGTAAAGTGTTGGGAAATTCCTAAGTTTGTGCACCAAGCCTGCACTCCTTGATCTTCAAACTGTGTGCCATTGTCAGAAATAAGAACTTTAGGGATTCCATACCTGCATAGAATATTTTTCCATAGGAATTTCTGTATTTGATTGGCAGTGATGGTAGTTAAAGGTTCTGCTTCCACCCATTTAGTGAAATAATCCACTGCCACCACTAAAAATTTAAATCTTCCCGGTGCTAGGGGTAATGGTCCCACTAAGTCTACTCCCCATTGATCGAAAGGCCACGGAGACACAATCGGCATCATTTCCTGTGCAGGGTTATGCGACAAGTTACTATGCACCTGGCATGTTCGGCAAGTCCTGACCAGAGTCTCTGCGTCTTCCTGCATGGATGGCCAGTAATATCCGTATAGCCTGCATTTCCTGGCCAGAGCTCTGGCCCCTAGATGGTTTCCACAAATTCCGAGATGGATCTCTCTTAATACATAATCTCCTTCATCCGGAGTAACGCATCTCAACCAAGGTGCTGCATAGGATTTTCTGTACAGAACATCGTTGAACAGGGCATACCTGGCTGAGAGTCTTATCAATCTTTTGGCATGTACTTTGTCTTCAGGTAGTCTCCCATCTCTTAGATATACTACAATTGGATCCATCCAAGTTTCTGCTTGTGTGATTGGTTGTACTTCAATTTCATCACAACTCTTGTGCTTCAACTGCTCAACCAACACCTTCTTGTGGGACAAGAAATTCGATCCTAGTTTGGATAACGCATCCGCTTCCGGTATTTTGGGCTCGAGTTATCCGTTCTACTTCTATCGTTAAGAAGTTCGCAATTTTTTTCTCGTGCCACCGCAAGGTACTTTTTCATGGGGCCTTCTTTTGCTTCATACTCTCCCTTGATATGGTTTGTTACCACCGTGAGTCCGTGTAGACCTTCAAATCTTGCACGCCTAACTTTTGCGCTAAGTTTAATCCAGTTATCAAAGCTTCATATTCTGCCTCATTGTTAGTAGCCTGAAAGTCGAAATGAAGAGCATATGGGAATTCTTCACCCTTTGGGCTGATGAGTAGGAGTCCTGCTCCTGCTCCTTCTTTGTTGGAGGCTCCGTCTACATAAAGCTGCCACTGTTCAAATCAGTCTTCTCAGCCTTGTTCTTCTCAGCCTCTTGTTCTATAGCCAAAGCTTTCTCTTCGCCAAGAAATCGCTAATGCTTGAGCTTTAATTGTCTTGTTCTTGGTTTGTATTCGATATCAAATCCTCGCCAATTCAACCACCCACTTTGCCGGCCTTCCGATTTGTCCGGTTTCTCCAAAATCGCTTCAAAGGTTGGTTTGTTAACACAATCACCGGATGACTTTGGAAGTACGGTCTCAATTTCCTTGTAGCATGTACTAGGGCTAAGACCAATTTCTCCACCTCGAATATCTAATCTCGGGCCCTTGTAGGGCTTTGCTTACAAAGTATACTGGTCTTTGTATCATGCCATGTTGCTTTACTAACACAACACTTACCGCCTCATTGCAAAAAGACAAGTATAGGAACAGTATTTCACCTTCCTGTGGAGGAGTTAGAGTTGGCAAATGGCTGATATGATCTTTTAACTCCTGAAAAGCTTGTTTATATTCTTCATTCCACTTAAACGGACTGGCCTTCCTAAGGACTTTGAAGAATGGCAATGATTTCTGTGCAGATTTCGACAAGAATCTGTTTAGAGCTGCTAATCTTCCCGTTAATCGTTGTACTTCTTTGATATTCTTCGGTTCAGGCATGGTCTCCAACGTTTTCAATTTATCGGGATTGGCCCTGATACCTTCTTTAGATATCATATAGCCCAGGAATTTGCCTGACCTTACTCCAAAAGTACACTTTTTTGGGTTCAGTTTCATTCCTGTTTGTCTCAAAACTTGGCAAACCTCTGCTACATCCTTCAAATATTGGTCAAGAGTCCTGCTCTTGATCAATAGATCATCCACGTATACTTCCATAGATTTGCCAATCTGTTGTTTGAAAATGGTATTGACTGCCCTTTGGTAGGTAGCCCCTGCGTTCTTTAATCCAAAAGGCATAGACACATAGTAGTAGGAACCAAATTCAGTAATAAAGGCAGTTTTTACAGCATCTACAGGGTCCATCATAATTTGATGATATCCCTTATAAGCATCTAGAAAAGCAAAAATTTCATAACCAACTGTAGAGTCTACTAGCCTGTCAATTCTAGGGGAAGTGTAACTATCTTTAGGACAAGCTTTGTTTAAATCGGTGAAGTCCACGTTCATTCTCCAACTGCCATCTGGTTTCTTAACTAGCACTGGGTTTGCTAGCCATTCTAGGTAGATAACTTCTTTAATCATGTTGTCCTGCAACAGTTTTTCCACTTCTTGCTGGACAACCTGTATCCTTTTTGGAGCAAATGATCTTTTCTTTTGTTTCACTGGTTTCCTGGTTGGGTCGATGTTGAGCTCATGAACTGCCAACTCTGTTGACAATCCAGGCATGTCACTTGCCTTCCATGCAAACACATCTTGATAATTTTTCAAAGTGCTGATTAACATATGCTTCTGTTCAGCCGGTATCCAAGATCCTACGCTGACTGTGGATTCAGGATCCAATTCATTTAGCATTATTGATTCCACTGGATCGTTTGACTGCCAACTTTTTTCTTCATCTGGAACCAGGTCTTCCATTGTCACCTGCTGCACCTTCATTTTTCCACTGATTGTGGCTGTGTAGCAATTTTTTGCAGCATCTACGTCCCCTTTAACAGTAGCTTCTCCATCGAAAGTCGGGAATTTCATGCTGTTGTGTGCGGGTGACACCACTGCTCTCAGGTCAATTAGTGCTGGCCTTCCAAGAATCACATTGTATGCAGATGGAGCCTTTACCACCACATAGTTCACCATCAGAATCCTGCTCTGTTGCCCTTTGCCAAAAGTTGTCAATAATTTTAACATACCCACAGGATGTATGGGCGGCCCGGTAAATCCAAAAAGAGGAGTTGATACGGGAGTCAACTCCGAATCTGAGAGTTTCATCGCTTGGAAGGCGCTATGATACAGCACGTTTACTGCGCTGCCTGTGTCTACGCAGATTCTTCTGACCAGATTTTTCTGGATAACCGCCTATATTACAAGTCCTTCGTTACTTACAACAGCTGGTAGGGCATCTCTAGGGCCGTATTGAACGGTTCCCATAACTTTCTGTTTTTTTGCTTCCTTTTGCTCCTCTGCGCAGCCCTTTTTATCTTCCTGAGCAGCTTTGCTACCTTCTCCTGGTCCACCCACAATGGTATTCACGGTATTAATTGGGGCATTTTCTCTATGCCCATCTGCATCCGGAGACGGATCTCTTTGTCTCCTCTGGTTGTACCTGTCATTACTGTTATTTTGTTTTCTGAACTCTCTCCTTCCTCTGGGATTATCTCCCTGCGCTCGATCGATACACTCATCGATTTTTCCTTTCATTGCTGCTGCGTCAATATCTTTGATCGGATCTCTACACTGTTCAGAGTCATGTCCGATGTCTTTATGGTACTTACACCACCTAGTGTGGTCTCTTTTCTCCCTTGGACCCCTCAACGGAGGAGGAGTCTTAGCAATTCCTTTCTTCTCCATGATTGCTAGCACTTGGTCACGAGACCTGTTCAGAGGAATAAGGTCTCTGTCCTGCAAAGCACCTTTTTTCCCTAATCTTTCAGAGACGGGAGCGGTTACCCTATCCCAGACAGATTTCCTTTCTTGTCACTCCTATCCTCGGTTTTTCCTTTCTTAGCATCCCTATGGGATTCTTCTCTCTTGGCTCTGTTAGCCTCTTTCCCCTGACAATGTCTGTATGCTATTTCCAGATATTCTTCCATCGTGCTTGGATCTTTGTTTGCTCGCTTTGCATGTAACCGTCCTTCTCTAAGTCCCGCTATGAAGGATGCTACCAAGAACTTATCATCCAGTCTGCTATCTGGGATGATTCTCCATTGAATCTCTTGATGAATTGTAACACTGTTTCATCACTTTTTTGCCTAACGGTCAGCAAATACGTCCGGTTTCTTTGGAAAGGTCTTGCTGCGATGAATGCATGCATGAACTTTCTGGTCAGCGTGGGGAAATCCGGTATAGATCTAGGGTTCAACTTGTTGAACCAATCTCTTGCCTTTCCTGTTAGAAGAGTTGCAAATGCCCTGTATTTCATCTCTTCTGGAGCGTTATACAAATTCATGTGTTGAATGTACTGATGCATATGATCGTATGGATCCTTAGTTCCATCATATGCTTGAATTTTTGGAATTTTGAACCCTGGAGGACATGGGAATGCATCGATGTCCTCAGTGAAAGGAGACACCAGCCTGAATTCATCTTGTTTGGGTTTAAGTATGGCATCTAACTCAGCTCTGGCACTATCACCTCCTGGGTGAGTAACTACCACTTGTATGCTTGATTCTGCTTCCTGCTTCTCTTTTTTAGCAGTTTGAAACGGGGTATGTGCTTCGGAAACATCATTATCTTGATTTCTCGCTTTCAAAACGGCCTCGAATATGGCTTTTATCTCCTCACCTTTGAGATTTGCCAGGTTTTCGACCAACATCTGTTTAATTGCATCTGGATTGCTGGTCTGTCTTTCTTCCATAACTTTTTTCCCAGTTTCTTGGTCATTTCGACCTGGGCTTCTGTCTCCGATCTGATTCTTTTCTTTCTCTTGTTCATTTTGTTGTTTCTTTGAATTTCCTTGGTTTCTTGCCATTTTTCTCTATTAATCACTCACTAACTAGAATTAACCCTCCTTCTAGCGCCAAATGATGCAGTATGAATATTACAAACGGGTAATCGGGTAATTCTAATTAGGAAAATAATATAAGAACATGAATGTTTGGGTATGATTTGGACTGAACTCTTGAGAGAGCTGCCTACGTATCCAATTTAAGTGATAAACTGGAATCAAGTCCCCCTCGTAGTTCAGGGTGTTCTTTATATAGTAATGGATCGTGTCTTTCTCCCTGGACGTGTCGGGAAGTTATCATAGATCATGCCCTGGACGTGGGATCTACCCACGTCCATCTGCAGTTGAGATGTTGTTGACTCGGTCTTCCCCACGTTCAACTGTTATTTTGTCCAGAAGTAACTCTGGTCAGAACAAGGTGGAGTCCTGCTCTTGCTCCTCTGACTATTCTGTCCAGCGTCTTGACTTGGTCAGCATTCGATGGTCTAGCTTGACTGGTCCGGGTATCTTTGTTATTAACCTTGGGCCTGGCCCAACCACGAATAATCCGACCCAATGGGCCCATATATATCATCAGGCGGCAACAGAGCTTGTATCTTGGGCCGCAAGTCTGGGCTGAGCATATGCTTCAATACAAAATGACACAAATACCCTTGTTAGAAATTCGGGGTTTTACAACTATAATAATTCAGAGACTTTTTCTTCGTTTTATCTTCTAATACGCTATATATTATACTCTAATTATATAACAACATTAGTTAAGAACACAGTACTGAAAGAGAGTACTCCCAAATTAACTATAGAACATATACTCCCTCCATCCTATTTTATTTGTCATGTTTGATTTTTCACGCAGATTAAAAAAAGTTTACTTAATGCTTTGAATCACATTAAATAATCCAATATTTTTATGAGACGAAGGGAGTAATTAATATCAAATCAAAGATATGCATGCAAGAATTAATGGATCATTAATATATGGGATATATCTCAAATTTTATGGATCAATGCATTTATTTGTTTTTAGGCTGCACACTGATCCACAATTGTAGGCGGTGCAGTCGTCTTTAAATCCTGGTTCACAAACAGCATCTTCACATGCATCTAGTCCTGGCTGGTTGCAATGTTGTTCGGCAACATTACAGGTGCCGCAATCTTGGTTAAAGCACATCTGATCATCATCACTTGAGTAACATGGAACTTCATCACTACAACGATAATCAACCTCATCGGTAACACGGCCGACACGACCCCGAAGAGACAACTTGAGAAAGTTTATCTCTTTCTTTAGTAAAAAAGCAGGATGACTGTCGATCAAATTCTTCTTCAGATTTCCAGTAGCTGAAATGATGACGAAGAAGAAGAAGAAGAATACAAAAAGCTGAACAAACAGAAAAGGGCTCACATGCTGCTTCTTCTTATAATTAGCTACCATTGTATTGTATGTATGAATGTATTTTCTGTGAGCTAGCTAGCCTAGGACGTCTATTTATTGGTACGTACGATAATGTGTTATTAGAAGCTAGCTAGCTAGCTAGAAGATGCATGCATCATTTTATATATATGATTAACGATACGGAAACAACCGTTGTGACATGCACAAGTGCCACAACGTGTGTTAATTTACACCGTTGATTCCTAATGTATACTCATTGATCCTTATTATATTCATCATGATCAACGCTGTAGATATACGTTGTACCATTCATTATAACGATTATGTTTCTATAATTACTCTATTATACTAACAAAATTGACCTTGTCCAACAAAAATTCTAGTATTTAATTTGTTTTTTTCTGTAAGTTTTTTATTTTAATTCCGCCATATTTTGACCAACTTGAGTTGTTAATTAATTATACAAAATCCGGGCGGAGATATATACCAAAACTTTAACAGGCCATGTTCAAGAGACCGAGAGTAGAGAAAAACTGAGAAAGTGAATGACCGGCCGGCTATTTGTATATATATGGTGGGAATTAAAAAAAAAACGGAGAAAGTGAATGACCGGCCGGCCACTTGTATATGTGTCATGAGAATTATGTTATTGCTATCATGAGAATTGTGTTATTGCTTAAATTTTGATGATGAAGACCTACAAAATTATCATTTGGACATCCTGCAAAGGGTAAAGACATTGGTATATATACTAGCTAGTGTGTGTATATATATATATATATATATATACTAGCCAATAACCCGTGCACATGCACGGGACGTTTAGATTATATAAATTAAAAAGATAGCATAATGTAAATTGTGACACACTGCAATCATTAAGCGACGATAAAAAGAAAAATGAAACATCTTGTCTTGTTCATATGTTTCCAAAACAAAACGTAAATGAAACAATAACAATGTTTAATCTTGTCAGCATCCGCCAAGCTATTCAAATTTAAGCACGACCTGAAATTAACAGTTGAGGCATTGTAATGAGTTAATAATGTATAGTGCGTTTTGTACGGTTTTTTTCTTGAATGCGTTTGAAAGCATGAGCATAGGCCTCACCCCGATCCACTTTCAAAGACAAATGCGCTTTACGGTGGGTCCGTAGAATCTGACGTTGTTGGAGCGTGTAGAACGAATGTGTATGAGGTTCCCAATAATCTTGGTATTCGTTGCTCGAAACGTCGATGTCCATCGTCCTATCATCCATATAGATTTTAATTTTACCTTTTCTAAAAATAGACTTATAATTTGAAATGTAATTTGATGAAAAAGTCGCTTAAATCACCGTTTTCATATTTTATGTAGGGACGAAGGTGTAGAGTGGAGAAGAAACTTAGCCCCTCCACCGATCAAGCACATTGTCAAAGAACCATTTACGTACGTTATACGTGTTTGAACACGATATCTACATAAAAACAGAGTGTGTAATAAATATTGTTATAATATAGAGTGTAATAAATAAGAGTAGAAAATGGTTATTTACCTCACGACGGAGGGGACAATGTCATTGCATGTAAAACACACGTTATTTCCTTTGCAGTCATGCACCTCCGTTTTACATTCCTCGCACGACTCGTGGAACATGTTATCAGTATTTATACTTTCAATAACACCAACTATGCGAAAATATTTCACCTGTCATGTCAAATTGTTAGTTATGCTAGATTAGTGAGATTGAATAGATACAAAAAACAGAATAACAATTAATCTTTCTTTTAAAAAAGACATTACATTAGGCACGTATTTGAAATCTGATATTTGAATCACCCTTGCATTTGCAATCGAAGTGTGTTGGTAGGGTTGTGTCTTGTTGTCTTACCCATCCAACCAGGTGCTTAGCACAATTGTTTTTGTCATACCTATCATGTTATATTACATGATTATTCGAAAGACAAAGATAATATGAATTACTAATTCTTTAACAAAAATTACACGGGGTACCTAACAAAAAAAAACACATTTCATAAATTATGATTATTCTAAATCATACTATTGTGTTTGTTTTATATTGCCGGTGCATTATACATGTCAATGTCATAATTTATGAAAGAAACTAATGACTCAATAAAAATAAATAATAAAAAGTTTATACCGAATGAAAACCTGTGCATAACAAAACACAATGAAATACTATAAAAGAAAACACACACATAATGAGATACAACTATAGCATGAAAATTGTCGGGAGACGTGACATTCAACGGTGGATTCCAAGCATTGGAACTGCATCCGGAGTCTTAAATCCCCTACAAAGCAGAAAACCTTCCGTTGGAAACTTGTTTCTAGACCTCTACCACTTGAAGCGCACTATTAAAATTTTATGAAATAACAGTTATATGAAGTTTAATATATTTTAACTACATATATTTACTTTGTTTCACCATAAAAGCTTTACAAAATGAAAGAGGCAAATAATATGAGAATTGAATGCATGTCAATTAGTATATAAGATATACTTATAACAATCGTAGGATAAAATAGTTTACGGTGGTATTAGTGGGAAGAATGCATGTCACCACCACATTAGCTTCTTTATAAGAGAATAATCTTCGAATAGTGTCGAACTCGTAACTACTTTTGGAGGTGGAAGCAACCGTTCTTCATCATCCAAATCGATTATTTTACTTGCATCCACATTTTTACTTTTATTATCTCGCCGATCAAAATTGTCGGATGTATCCACAATAATTCATCTTAAATTCATTGACACAGGCTAAAAGGTTCTATATGCGTGAAGGAAAATGAAACCAAAAATTAAATAGAAGAGCCTTACAAATGGAATTTACAACAAGATCGGCCTTATCGAGTTCAATCGATAATGGCATATCCATAATATGTCTCTCAAATCACTTTAATGAGAAAAACTTTGTATGCATACGTTAAAAGAATATACCGACGTGTACCGAATTTATGATTACCTTAACCGACACGCCAAAACAACTCGATCCCCATGTATAAAGCGGTAGCACCAATGCATCCAACGAAATATTTCACTAAAAATATTACAAAAACCAAAACAACATGCCCATATTAAGGGAATCACATGATAGATATTAGAGTACTAAAACCAAGTGAATTAAATACAGATGAAAGCATGTACTTACAACCAAATGTTAGAGAGACGTATATTACCAATATTGAATCCATGTACTAAAATAGCATCCACGAACTTACCTGAAAATTTGAAATTCAGAATTTAATCATGTTCTAATGAAGAACAACTTCAACTTCGACTTCACTGATCACACATATACCGATCCATTAGAACATGATTAAATTCTGAATTTCAAATTTTCAGGTAAGTTCGTGGATGCTATTTTAGTACATGGATTCAATATTGGTAATATACGTCTCTCTAACATTTGGTTGTAAGTACATGCTTTCATCTGTATTTAATTCACTTGGTTTTAGTACTCTAATATCTATCATGTGATTCCCTTAATATGGGCATGTTGTTTTGGTTTTTGTAATATTTTTAGTGAAATATTTCGTTGGATGCAGATTGGTGCTACCGCTTATACATGGCGATCGTTTGTTTTGGCAAATGTCGGTTAAGGTAATCATAAATTCGACACGTCGTATATTCTTTTAACGTATGCATACAAAGTTTTTCTCATTAAAGTGATTTGAGAGACATATTATGGATATGCCATTATCGATTGAACTCGATAAGGCTGATACTGTTGTAAATTCCGCTGTAAGGCTCTTCTATTTAATTTTTGGTTTCATTTTCCTTCACGCATATAGAACCTTTTAGCCCGTGTCAATGAATTTAAGATGAATTATTGTGGATACATCCGACAATTTTGATCGTGCAGATAATAAAAGTAAAAATGTGGATGCAAGTAAAATAATCGATTTGGATGATGAAGAACGGTTGCTTCCACCTCCAAAAGTAGTTACGAGTTCGACACTATTCGAAGATTATTCTCTTATAAAGAAGCTAATGTGGTGGTGACATGCATTCTTCCCACTAATACCACCGTAAACTATTTTATCCTACGATTGTTATAAGTATATCTTATATACTAATTGACATGCATTCTATTCTCATATTATTTGCCTCTTTCATTTTGTAAAGCTTTTATGGTGAAACAAAGTAAATATATGTAGTTAAAATATATTACACTTCATATAACTGTTATTTCATAAAATTTTAATAGTGCGCTTCAAGTGGTAGAGAGGTCTAGAAACAAGTTTCCAACGGAAGGTTTTCTCGCTTTGTAGGGGATTTAAGACTCCGGATGCAGCCCAATGCTTGGAATCCACCGTTGAATGTCACGTCTCCCGACAATTTTCATGCTATAGTTGTATCTCATTATGTGTGTGTTTTCTTTTATAGTATTTCATTGTGTTTTGTTATGCACAGGTTTTCATTCGGTATAAACTTTTTATTATTTATTTTTATTGAGTCATTAGTTTCTTTCATAAATTATGACATTGACATGTATAATGCACCGGCAATATAAAACAAACACAATAGTATGATTTAGAATAATCATAATTTATGAAATGTGTTTTTTTTTGTTAGGTACCCCGTGTAATTTTTGTTAAAGAATTAGTAATTCATATTATCTTTGTCTTTCGAATAATCATGTAATATAACATGATAGGTATGACAAAAACAATTGTGCTAAGCACCTGGTTGGATGGGTAAGACAACAAGACACAACCCTACCAACACACTTCGATTGCAAATGCAAGGGTGATTCAAATATCAGATTTCAAATACGTGCCTAATGTAATGTCTTTTTTAAAAGAAAGATTAATTGTTATTCTGTTTTTTGTATCTATTCAATCTCACTAATCTAGCATAACTAACAATTTGACATGACAGTGAAATATTTTCGCATAGTTGGTGTTATTGAAAGTATAAATACTGATAACATGTTCCACGAGTCGTGCGAGGAATGTAAAACGGAGGTGCATGACTGCAAAGGAAATAACGTGTGTTTTACATGCAATGACATTGTCCCCTCCGTCGTGAGGTAAATAACCATTTTCTACTCTTATTTATTACACTCTATATTATAACAATATTTATTACACACTCTGTTTTTATGTATATATCGTGTTCAAACACGTATAACAGACGTAAATGGTTCTTTGACAATGTGCTTGACTGGTGGAGGGGCTAAGTTTCTTCTCCACTCTACACCTTCGTCCCTACATAAAATATGAAAATGGTGATTTAAGCAGCTTTTTCATCAAATTACATTTCAAATTATAAGTCTATTTTTAGAAAAGGTAAAATTAAAATCTATATGGATGATAGGACGATGGACATCGACGTTTCGAGCAACGAATACCAAGATTATTGAGAACCTCATACACATTCGTTCTACACGCTCCAACAACGTCAGATTCTACGGACCCACCAGAAACTGCATTTGTGCTGAAAGTGGATCGGGGTGAGGCCTATGCTCATGCTTTCAAACGCATTCAAGAAAAAAACCGTACAAAACGCACTATACATTATTAACTCATTACAATGCCTCAACTGTTAATTTCAGGTCGTGCTTAAATTTGAATAGCTTGGCGGATGCTGACAAGATTAAACATTGTTATTGTTTCATTTACGTTTTGTTTTGGAAACATATGAACAAGACAAGATGTTTCATTTTTCTTTTTATCGTCGCTTAATGATTGCAGTGTGTCACAATTTACATTATGCTATCTTTTTAATTTATATAATCTAAACGTCCCGTGCATGTGCACGGGTTATTGGCTAGTATATATATATATATATATATATATATATATATATATATATATATATATATATATATATATATATATATATATATATATATATATATATATATATATTTTATTTTTTTGTTTTGTAAAATTATAGATTATGAACAGTAATTTGTTAGGTGTTTTAGTGGGTGTTTTTTTATTTTTATATTTTATCGCATATATATATATATATATATATATATATATATATATATATATATGTAAAATTGTAGATTATGAACAGTAATTTGTTAGGTGTTTTAGTGGGTGTTTTTCTTTCCGGGTTATTTTACGGGTTTTGGAGCGAAATCCCGGGTAATCGGGCTAAATCATCCTTTCTAATATATATAGATATAGATATTTGAAAGGACAATTTAACCCGATTACCCATATTTTGATCCAAACCCTTAAAATGACCTGACTTCCACACACACACGATTCCTCATCTTTTTTTTTCTTGAAGATTATTTTTTACTTTAAATAACTTAAACTTTTCCGCATATCTCGGTCGATCCCATCAGTTAACAACCGAGTATGAATAATCATGTCAAATTACAAAATGCTCCGCTTCACTTCGATCTGCCACTACAATCCAATAACAACCCACTCTGATCTGAACGATTTAAACAATAAAAAATATAGACCTTAATAGATATTCAGTTTTACCGATGTGGCCGTTTTGCAAACGGGATTTTTTTAGCACTGCGACTGAAAGGACTCATATCGGGAAGTCGATTACAAGAAATGTTATTATGGTGATTGAGTTTTTGATTCCCCTTTGAGATTTTGAAGAAATAATTTGAAGTTCCACTTTGATTCGTGCAGGTTTCAGCTTTAAAGTCAGCAAACAAGGAATTGAGATTGATCTTAAAGTTGGTGAGATATAAGATACATATCTTTGTCTTTTGAGATATTATTTGACAAGGTAGAATACTGTTTGTAACTCCATTTACCATTTTTATTTTCAGATTTTGCAAGATGAGATAGACCATATAGGCGTAAATGATGAGATTAAAGAGTGACATAGTAAAAGATAGTGTCCTTGATGATATCTATGTGCAAGAGTGACGGTAAGCTGCATTTCTTTGTGAATCTTACCATGAAATCATATGTGTTGTCTTTTTCATTTGATCTTTATAAACATGAGAGTGGTTAGTGGTAATGCACTAAAATATGTGGAAGGTCCAATCTTTTTCTCAGATTAGACTATCAAATATTATGTTTTTCCGGTGAATTTAGTAAATGAGATTAAAGAAACGTGGTCAATGATGGGAAGAAACAACATCATTTACATAAATCCATTTGTAGCTATTTTTGTGAGCTTTGAATGATATGCATGTGTGCCGGGAGGAACGCGATCCCATACGGTGCAAAGGGGTGCGGTGCGGTGCTGTGCACCCGAAACGGCGTCGTTTCGGGTGAAAGCGACGCCGTTTTGACTGTGTTTTTTTTTAGATCGGAACCAAACGGCGTCGTTGCGGACCGAAACAGCGTCGTTTTGGTGCACAACACCGTAGGGGATCGGACCCCCGTGCCGGGACGGGCAAGTGGAATGTGTGTAAACGTACGCACTTACATAAACATATAAACACACATAATATGATCATGCACCCTTTGGTGAGTTTTTGAATGCTTTTGTGTTTGAAGGGTAGATATCTAAGCATGCAGCTATGCTGAGGACATTCTGCCTGCATTAGCACAGAGTGAAGATGCCATCTCACGTTATCGGGTCAACAAGAGAATTCTTTCAATAAGGCATATATATCGACGCATGTTTCTTCCTACATTAGCTTCTCGCATATTTGTGTCTTCTTTGTTAATTTATGAAAGTCACTTTGTTGCCCTTATCTTTGGTTAGTGTCTTTTTTTGTATTGGTAATATGGTGTTATCCCGTATCTCTATATTTAATCATAGTGATGACACTTTAGTAGCATATTATGCTATATAAAACCATTAGAAGTTCTCTGGTTTCGTTACATGATTCTTTTGATTAAGCATAATGATGAAACATTGTTTTTTAGGATGAAACATATTATTTTTAAGTTGGTGACCTTATTAAAAATCATTTAGCGGCAGTTGTGAGTTTACAATGATATTCATTTGCTTATGGAGATTTTGTTTAGCGTTTTGTATTTTATTGTATGTTGATGTTCTTATAACAAAATCTTATTGATAACTTCCCATAGCGCTGGAGTCCATATCCAATGTTGTGAAATTGAAGCATTTAAAGTCAAATTATTCGATGAGAAGATGAAAAGTAAGTATGTGCAATAAACGTAGACTGAATTTGATGTTTGAAGGTTAAATGCAGTCGAGAAGGCGCGCACACTAGATATAGTTTTAGTTTGTTTAATGATTGAATATTTTATCAGTACCGGTGTGATGATCTTTTTTTACCAATTTTCTTTTCCAGGTATAATAAGAGAAGTTCCCGGATTGTGAATTATTTTGTAGTTTTTTGTTTTTTTTTTTGTTTTTGAAAGGATTGTGAATTAGTTTTAGGAGACAAAATTAGTGATGACATTGGAGTGTGTACATTGATGGCAATAGTTCTTAGTCTTTCATATTTTTTATTTTTGTTTCATTCTTATATGTTGTCGATGACACCGGCGTGCATTAAGAAATTTTTTATGCTTAAGTTATACCAAGTGTCATAAATTATATTCACTTATATATTCTTGCTCTATTTTACATAGTAGATATGTGTATGATTAAAGAGGATAAATATATATTGTTGCAATACAACATTTAACCCCACGGTTGTATGTGGAAAAAAAAAAGAATCCGCATAGAGTTTCAAGCTTAGAGCATTTGTAAACCGTTACACCATATGCTTGCACTATTTATATTCATTTTTTAAGTTTACACACCGTGCATCGCACGGGTTTTGAGCTAGTATATATATATATATATATATATATATATATATATATATATATATATATATATATATATATATATATATATATATATATATATATATATATATATATATATATACACACACACGAGTTTTAGTTGATCGAGCAACAAGTAACGAGCGCATGTTGTGGTTCATCCCTAACCATACAACATAGGCAGATGAGGTCAGGATTGAGCGTTAGTGAAAGGTGTGTAGAACAGTAAATAGGAAAATCTGGAACCAAATTTGCTCCGATTAATCGGAGGTACCACCGATTAATCGATGTAAGTTTTATCAATCTGAGCGTTTCAAAAATTGAATCAGACAATTCGATAGCACGTGGAGGACACGTGTTGCATCGGGCAGATCAGAATCAGAGCGGTCGCCCATTTTTCCCTCTTTTCCATTATTTCCTCATTTCCCACACTCCACCAATACTTCACCTCCTCAATCCCATCAATTACACCTCAATCCGTTCACCGCCCACCCATTATCCCACTAAATCCTTCCATCTTCACCGATTTCTCCTAATTAAACACCCAAGTATCACCATTCTTCTTCATCCTCAACATAACTTTCTCCATCTCATTTCCTTCTTCACAAATCTCGGCCACCATCACCACCACTATAAATCATTTTCTCTTCATTATCCACCATCTCAAACACCCTAAAAATTCCATTTCCAATCTCTGTTACTGTGTTGTACTGCTGTGACGTTGCTATTGTCGTTATTCATCTTCTTCTTTCTCCATCTGCAGCTCTGTTTCAAAGAAAAACCTGAAAATTTTGGAGCGATTAATCGGGAGTACCGTCCGATTAATCGAGGGTTGATTTTTATTCCAGAAAGCAGCAGTCTCTCTATCCAGCATACATGGGCCCAATACGTAGCAGAACTGTTCGTTGCCCAAGCGGTCATCAGGTTGTCTATGGTGATGCCAACCCCTTGATAGATGGGAGCAATTCAATTCGTTGGAGATCTACGAGTTATTCTGAGGTCATTGGAATGGCCGACCTGTTTCTCGTGAACGCGGTATCGACTTGGAGGATTATGGCACTATCTTGCTTAAATCCATGAAGTATCATGATATTCTTGATATGACGGAGGCACCAAGCCGGTTTAATGCTACGGTGGTGCGAGAGTTCTATGCATATTTGGCCCACAACCCTGGATCTACCTTTGCCGTGGTCCGAGGGGTGAAAGTTGCTTTCACCAGCGAGCGGATCAACAAATATTATGGGGTACGCAATCCACCAGTAGGCCCGGAGGAGTATACGTCATCCTCGAATGTTAATGATTTGGAGAGAATGCAAATGATCGCTGATTACTTTAGGGTGGTATGGAAGAGAAACCCGATGGGAGCCCCAACCATTTACCTGGAGAATGACCTATCTTGGGATAGGAAGATGCTGAACAGATTTGTCTGTTCCCGCCTTCTGCCGACCAAGCATACGGCCTCTGTTACACCAAGATGGGCAGAGTTGATGTTCTACCTGGAGCAGGAAACTCCGGTCAACATCGGCATCCTGATGAACAACCCCATTCAGGATATTATTGATGAGTCTGAGCGAGAGCTTCTACCACATGGCCCGATGATTTATATGTTCGCTGTGGAGGACGAGGTTCCGGTTCTAGTAAGTGACGACTGGGAAGAGCCTGGGCCAAAGATAAACTCGCAGCCGGTTTTGCGAGCACCTAGACGAGTAGGTCATAGAGCTGAGAGAGAGCGCACTCCGGTTCACGGGGGGACTCGATCTCAGAGAGCTCTGATAGAGGAGAATGCGAGAGAGATTGCGAGGGTTAAAGCTCAGCCAGGGTTTAATACCGATAAGTTGGTGATTGCTTTTCAAGATTTATTGTTTTCAAATTATTGAGATAGATGATATTAGGACTATAAAATTCTTTTAGTGAATTTTAATTGTGTAGTGACTACACAAGAGATTTCTAAATAATCGACAAATTGGAAAATCATGAATGTAGTGTCACTAGTTAGACGGTATTTGGAACCGATAAACTAGTGGGAGCTTAAAATTATGTGATTTATTGTTTTTCAAATTATTAGAAAATTCATGAAGTCCTAATGGATTATGATTATAAAATTCTTGGTGAATTTTAATTGTGTAGTGTCTACACAAAGAATTTAAAAATCCGAGAAATTGGAAAATCGTGAATAAGTGACACTAGTTAGACGGTATTTGGAACCGATGAACTAGTGGGAGGATTAATTTAAATATTCATGATTTATTGTTTTTCGGATTGTGAATAAATTCTGAAAATCCTAAAAGACTACCTATTTTTCAAAATAATGAGTGGGAGCGGGGAAGGTGACAACTGACCCCACAGCCTCTATTGTTGACACAAGCAAGTGAGAGAATGGTGACGCCTCGTGCCGCTTTGATTTCGGCCCCCTAAGGATGGCCTTCACCGCTATCAAAATGCATGGCTTGGTCTCCGAAAGGATAGGATTTTGGGTACTCGTCGGGTCACTGACCGACCCTAAGGCGGCATACTCGGGGCGTACTTTTGAGATCTGAAACAAAAGGTCACACTCACAAGGATATTTATGGAAATATCTTGGCTGAAAAAGGAAGGTAATCAACAATTAAATGGAGATGTCCGATTCTCAGTCAATTGTTGAGAGAGATTGTCTCAATTTAATCGTCACCTCTTTGACCTACCCTAAGGCGGCACTGTAGGTGAGATTAAATCTTTGGAATGGTAGGATAAATTGCATGCATGACATCACGTTTATAATTCCTAAAATTTATTATTTGTTGTGGACCTTGTGGTGTATGATTTGATTTACATTTCTGTCATGATTTATTTTCGCAACTACATATCATCTCAAGGTATCTAAACTGCTAAACACGATAAATTAACTGATGATGACTTCGTGAAAGTGGAAAAGTAACAAGAACGTTGAACTCAATAATTGAAAATGCAAATTAATTTTTCGGAAGAGGATGTTCCTCCTAAGCCTTCAAACTTAAGTGACATTGATAAGTATGTCATTGTTTCCACTCGTGTTGAACGAGAGACAACCGATATTAGTTCAAAGATGACGAGAATGATTTGATATCAATTTCACCAGACATCCCACAGTTCACGAGTAGTGACTACTCAAATGAACTGCTAGTTCACGGCCATTTCCTTTATGGAAATCCAAGAATGGGAAGGTAAATGTCTACAAGTGTAAGTCATCTAAACTAAATAAGTTAAAGGCTAAACCGGATTATTAATCAAAGAAAATATAGGATAAGGAAAGTGATTTCGGATCACTAACCTATGAATCCTTAGAGACTTTCTTAACCGAGTAATATGACTCGGAAGCTAAAGTTCTTTTGTAAGAACAATGTAGCTGGGCATTCATGATGAAGAGTAGACAACGGGCAGTTATTTCAGCTAAAATAGTGGGAGTGATATAAGGACACAAATTTCGGATTTTAATCCTTGAATATCACAGAAATTTAATTTCTATTTTCGGATTCGTTGGAACAAATTGATTCGCTTTCACATCGATAATATAGTTGCCTTAAAGAAAGTGAATATGACATTTGTATACGCTTCTGAGACTCAGACTTTTGTCTGATAAAGTCAAAACCACTAAGTAATGCTGAAAAGGTATATGTAACACATCATAAGCTATTAAGACAAATGGTTTCTGTATTTAGATAAACGATTCTTCAACATCTATTAATTAGTGCATATATCCTAAAGATAAGATATGAAGACTGGCTAAGGGTGATTCCTATCTCCCAGTCCAAGAACACTATCTCAAAGGAAAAATGACTAAGTTACCTTTCAATTAGGAAAAGGTAATAGAGCTGAAAAAGTATAACAACTTGTTCATATTGACCTTCGGAGTCTTATGAAGGATACAAGCTAGTGGGAGCTTTTGAATAGTGGACAATTTGTCTAATAGCTACTCGAAACGCCGAATAGTTCATCTAAATATTTGGTAGAATCTCTGATGTTACTAGAGAAAAGAGTATTCCATGCTCAGATATAGGCCATAGCATAGTATTTGGAACTGATGCTCGGCCTACCTCCGAGTGAAATGATTTCACTGAAAGGATAAACCATAGATTGTCTTGTATAGTTATTGATATGCTACAATACACTGCTTAACTCAATTAAGATATTGGTTTCAATATAACGGTTTACATTATTATGTAATACCGAGAAGTCTACCTAGAAGATGCTTATGAATTTGTGGATAAAGAGTGAAGTTCATTTACTCCACTTCCACAAATAGAGGCATTTAGCACTAGTGCTTGAAGATAGGACTGGAGATTTTACATACACGATCAGATGGTGACTGTCGTGAAATATCTTGATACAATGAGTAAAAGTTGGTTATAAGATTCTTAAGATCGGATAGTGATGGTTACACGGTTATATCCTTTCCAAAAAGAATGTTTAAATAACAACCTTAGACCTTGAAGTACAGTTACTCAAGGAGTTACTATATGACTTCATCAGACCACATCCAACATTGGTTGTTGGGGGACAACACTGATAAATACTACTGAACCAGATCAGAATATCAATCCATCCAAATGCAGTGGGAGTATGGTTTATCCATTGACTCGCTGAGATTATGCAGACTTTACAATCTGCTGAGGGTGATTGATAACCTATGGTCTTCTGGAAGAACTGCATAGGATTCTGATAAAAGAGGTTGGTTTAAAGCCATAAACCTGTATATGGAGTTTTGGTACTCCAGTTCTGTTCATACTCTTGTAGAACCACCTGAGTGTCTCAGGCCCAGTGGGAGAAATTGGATCTACAAGGAAAAGAGTCGAATGAAAGGGAAAGTTTAACTTTCTAAGCAAAGCCATGTGGTCTTCGGGGTAATTCCCTGAGAAGTAGATAGTTCAATAGGGGTGATGCCCTGAACTCTCTCACCATTCAGCCTTGCTTGACTCCATGGAAAGCAAAAAGATTACCAGGGGTGATGCCCTGAAACTTTCTTGCCCAACAATGGAGCTTAGATTCATTCGAAACAGAAGGGTTTTAGCTTAAATCCAATGGCAGATTGACTGCCTATGCTTATCCATTGGTGGATAAAAGCAAACCTCTAGGTCATTAAAAGTCACATGTTTGAAATGTGTGGGCTTGACCAGAATATTGATGAGTCTTTTGTAGACCAGAGAATCAATATTGGTAATGTAGTAGACGTTAACGGTTGGGAACAACTTGAGTGTGTTATCTAAAGTCAAGAACTGATGAGCCAAAGCTTCTCTGAATCAGAGAAGTGGACTATATTCTTATAATCGATTCGGTCAAATTCATGAGAACAAGTTGTTGGCCATATCCCATCCTTCTTATCGGTTAAGATAAAAATGCATATTAGTATGCGATATTCAACGAGAGGTTTCCTACCCAACCCCTCACAGAATAATTCTCTCAATCTTCGTATATAGAGAAAATGGGATAGATTCTCTTTTGGATAGAGAAAGTCAGGTTATTAAAAGTCGATTAAAGTCGAGTCTTGGATTCGATCATTAAAAGCAGTATAGTGCATCCTCAAGTATCTTTAGAGAACGAGGAATCATATGCTTGTGTATTCGGGTGCAAACCTGAGTGTTGTTAACTACACTGATTCTGATTATTAGTCGGATTAAGGATGATCGTGAATCGATCTCAGGCTCAGTGTTTACTCGTTGTTACGGAGCTACAGTCTAGAGCAATCCAGACTACCAATTTGACTATGTTAGTCGAATACATAGAAACTTTCGAGTAGCTATAGAGGCAGTGTGTTTTGAGAAGTTCTTTGTTGGATCGGGAAGTGATTCCAGGTCTCGATGAGCCGATACCATTTTACTATGAAAACAGTTGAGAGGTAGATCATGCAAAGAATCTTCGCAATCACAAGAGGTCAAAAGCATATTCAAAGTAAGTACCACCTGGTCAGACAGATCGTGCAAAGAGGCGATGTTTCGGTCCTAAAAGATTGCCTCGAGCCGACAACCTACCTGATCAGTTTACCAAGTCGCGTGGCATCTATTGTCACTGATAAGCGCTTGGCGGGTATAAAATTGGGAGATATGTCTCATCTACTTTAGAGCAAGTGGGAGAATGTCGTAGATAGAAAGAATAAGGGTGTGGTGCTCTAAAACAATCATTGCTTGTCTTTACGGGAAAGTGGGAGATTAGATATAGTGTGCCCGATAGACAATTGTTGCTTGTCCTTATGGGCAAGTGGGAGATTGTTGGAAGTAGCGCCCGAAAGACAATGTCTGTAATTGTTTTTATAATTAATAAATGACAGATTTATTCTCATCTTATTATTTGCTTTGTGCTTATAAGTAATACACTGCTGAAAACCCCAAGTCGTATCATATGTAGTCATATAACTTAGTGTGTGTCACACATGAGGATTAAGTTTATGGTGATACACTTGAAATGTTAGTCCGTGGTGAAGTTAATCATAGTATGGGATCTATTGATTAAACCACCATTAATGCGCCCAGAACACTTTATGGTGTGACCGTCTTATCCGGACCGTCGACATTGGTTGTCAAAGTGGGGTATTTATATATGATGAGAGTCATATAGGAATGGACCGATTTAATCTGCGTTTCTCATATAATTCCATGATTGAGAAATCTTATTAAATCACAAAATGATCATATATGTATTAACCTTAATCCTGAAGTGATTACAGACTCCTACTAGTTTCAGGATAGAGTTTGATGTGTTCGTTAAGGATCGCTAAGAGGCGCGGTCCGAATCACTTTCATGTTGGCACTATCTGGAATGAGTGAGAAGTGTGTGTCTCACAGATATGGAAACCATTCCTTCCTGCGGGAAGTAGAAAGACAATCCCCTTATTTGTTAATCCTAGAAACTGATCGATCCCGGGAGTTCGTATTGGTTATGAACTAATTGATCACTAGTGGTTAATGGTAAATAAGGATAAGATGTATTGAAGAAGGTTTACGGAAATAATCTTTAGTAGAACATTTTATTGTGTTTTGATGATGGCCATACTAGCTGTTATAGCAAGCCTGAAAATAAGTTAGAATTCTCTGTATAAGTCTTTACTTAGAGTCTGACATGTTGTATAAGTTGAGTCAGACAAGTATTGTACTAGTTGGTAGGACGGCAAAGTAAAAAAAATTTTCGGCAGAGTAAATCCAACCAAGTACCAGCAGAGAAGAAATGAAGACATTATGGTCTGACTTATAACTAAGGAAGTATGTGATGACCTTGGATAAGTCTAAGTTATGTTTTGAGAGATGAAACTCAATGTTTAAATATGGTGTACACCGATCTCACACAAATCAAGGATCGGTGAAGTACAAAGATTTCTCCTGAACTGAAAAGAATGAAGGAAACAATGAATCGGCAAAGTAAACTAACTATCGGCTAAGTAAAGACAAAGCAGTGAACGAAGATCTAAGCGGCTGAGTCAGAAGGATCACTTGACCGTTCAGAGAACAGCTAAGTAAACCTTACTTAATCAGATTTTGAGATATGAAGAAGATACAGAAGATCAAGCATTAAATGCACACTCAATAGAGGATCAATCAAGGGCGGATTTTCTGACAAATGTTTGAAGAAAAATCCGATCACTGAAATCAAGGAGAATACAATTAAGGGGGAATCAAGAAATAAAATCAAAGATTATTCCCCTCATTAATATAGCCAACGGACGGAAATTCAAATCAAGGATTATCAAGGCTATAAATAGAAGGCATTGACAGACAAAAAAAAAAAAAAAAAACAATCATTAAGCAGAAACTCAGTCAAATCAAAAAGGCCTTCATCTGTGCTTAAAATGAGACATCTAGTGATCAACTCAAAACTGAAAGCAACAATATCAATATCAAGCATTGAGATTGGTCAACAAGTTCTGTGAATCCAATTCACTTCAATAAAACAACTGAATCAGAGCCATCTGAGAAGGAGTCGTGTTTGTGATAACTGCTGAAGGATTTGATCCCAAGGAGCAGTGAAAGAGACTGACTCACTGAAGCTATTGCTGTCAGGGAGTGATAGTCTTGAAGATTGTGAAGCTTGTGTAGTCAAGGACAATCAGGCTATTGTATCTGTTAAAACAATAGTGAATTCCTCCAATCATCACATGAGAATAGTGGATTAAGGGATTACACCACCCTGAACCACTATAAGCCTTGTGTCAATTTACTTTCAGCAATTTGCCTTACTGTATTTATTTAATTGTCTAAATTATATCATAGATCTGTGATTGAACAAACTATTTTGAAACAACATATTAAGAAGGGACTTATCCGCTGCCCAAAAGCTTTTAAACACAAGAAAAGTTTTTGAAACTCCACTATAGTCATTCACCCCCCCTGACTATAGTTTTACCCTTCTCTGGGACCAACATAATCCCGCTCCAATACGGATAGTCTTTGGAGGGTTAGTTTATATGTAATGATTATATCAATGGACACTTATCGACTCGACTCGACGTTTTGAGAAAAAGTTATATCTATAATCGATAGAGTTCAGTTTCAGATTTATGTGGCGTAATTCCGGAATTAATAAGTTGAGTAGAAATATTATGTTCGATGAATATTTTATTCAATTTATTGTAGCTACTGGTTATAGGTCCTTGGTCCCCGGGTTAGCTCCTAACACGCGAGTGTTTTCTCGTTTTATGGAACCTCGAGAATAAATTAAATAGTTGGTCTATTTAATGAATATGCAATATTACTTATTGGCTAATAATATGTAAAATAGAAAAGACATTTTCTATTAAATTTAATGACATATATGGCGCCCCATGTAGATAAATTTGGGATAAGAAATTTTCCTAGATTATGTCACATGTGTAATTAATTAATTATCTATTTGTTGGATAATTAATGGAAAATTAAGAGATTGATTCTTTGGGAATTATCTTTTATTTTGTGGGAAAAATATCTTTTTCTTATGGGAATAGGTTTTTGTGGTGTGAAAATGATAACTCTCTTGACTAGTTATTTTTCTATATAAAGAGAGTTCCTCCTAACACAATTCACACAATTAATTGCGCCACACATCAATTAAAAAGGAAGAAAAATTAGTTTCTTGCCTTAGTCAATTAGAAAAGAAAAACCTAGGGTTTTTCTTATGCATATTCGAGGAGGTTCTACGGCGAGGATCGACGTCCACCAGTCGTCGCTAGGAGACACAATCCGGAAGACTACGGCATCTCCTTTTGGTCGATTATCTCTTCCTCTCCGATAAGGTAAATCTTCAACCTTCTCGTAGGATTAATTAGCTATGTCTCATATCGTAAATCGTATAAGCTTCTGTTGTGCTAAGATCGATTGTCTCGATCGGTGCTACCACTTCTAGAAAAAATTACCTTTATTTACCCCGAATCGTGCTCGAGAGGAGATAAATAGGCTCGTTATTGTTAGGAATGTGTTAAATGTTG
The DNA here is from genome assembly GCA_036785695.1 of Gentiana straminea. Classification (NCBI taxonomy): domain Eukaryota; kingdom Viridiplantae; phylum Streptophyta; class Magnoliopsida; order Gentianales; family Gentianaceae; genus Gentiana; species Gentiana straminea. Next base: position 14,840,863 of record JAVUPR010000398.1, on the reverse strand, counting down.
AATGCATGTTCCTAGGTTTACGATTATGCATTTATGTTATTATCCCGAAGATTTGGTACTGTTTCGCCTTGTTTTGTACGTTTTTCAGGATGTACCAAAATCTGGAGCAGCTACGAATGAATCTGGACCGAAGGGAAGGCATTGGGCCAAGTGTAGAAAGTCCAAGAAGAGATCTGCCAGAAAAAGAGAAGAAAAACGGGGCTGATTAATCAAGGTCCAGGCCCGATTAATCAAACCCTTAGAAGATAGGAAACCGAAGTCTGTCGCGTTTACTAGGTCGGTTAGGGTTTCATTGAGTCTTAAGTCGGCCGTTGAGCCTATATAAAGTGTCAAAATATAATTGTAAAAGTATGCCTTCACAACTTTTCATATACATTGATAGATTTTCATGAAATAATGTTTTCTTTAGCTCTTTGGCGATTTATTTTATGGTTTCCCTCCTTCCACGCCATATCTAGCTTGAGTAGATCAAGCTAGATCTCTATAACCGAAGGTATGAAGTTTGAACGTTCCTTTATGTCTTTATTATGGTAGATCTACTTGTATTTACGTGTTATAGTTAATCCGAATGTTTAACAACCCCATAATTTACTTGAATTGATCAGAACGAAGCAATGTAAATTCCAGAATAGGAACCGACGCCCCCGATTAATCGGCGGTCTTTACCGATTAATCGAGGCAACTTTTAGGCCCCCTTATCTGGAGATTCAGCGTCATCTATCTTGATCGACATGATTAATTAAATTCGTACATCGTAAATCAACATGAAGGACTGTTAGTGAAGTGTTAATTAGGACGTAGTCTTGATGGATCCCTAGGAACGTGCTTGTCATAGTCGATAGCTGCTTAGGGAGGTTTTGGTCTTGAGCCGGCATTTCTGAAACTTATTGCGTATTAACTAATTCAACAAACGAATGAGGTTAGTTGCATATAGATTGTATGCTGTCCTTACAGTGGAAGTAGATAGGGTTAGGAGATTGCACCCGTAGCTAAACTGAATTAAAACGTTTGATTTATTCGGGAAAATTATGTGGGGAAGTAAACATAAGGATTAACTACACCAATTTAGTAGATATGTGGGGACATGGAGGAATAACAAGTTTCTTTCTATGTTATTGTTGGTCAATGACCATCTTCGTCTTCTTGATTAGGTTAGATTCGTTTATACTTGAGTTGCCTCGTCTCTGTGGGATCGACATTGATTCGTCGTTGCTAATGAAGCTGATAAGTGTATCTACTCTACATATAGAAATGGTGCATGCATCATTGTTTGCCTATATGTGGATGATATGCTCATCTTTGGTCCGAATTTGGAATCCATAAAGGAGACAAAGCAATTATTGGAAGCTAACTTTGATACGAAGGATTTGAGGGAATCGAACGTGATCTTAGGGATCAAAATAATGAGGAAAGATGGATTTATATCATTAAATCAATCTCATTATGTTAAAAATATCCATAAAAGGTATGGTTATATGAACCATAAGCCTGCATCTACACCCATGGATCCTAGTATCAAGTTAATAAAAAATACCGGTAGATGCTATGACCAATTACAATATGCAAGTGTGATAGGAAGTCTTATGTATGCATCCATTGCACACGACCTAATATTGCATATGCAGTTGGTATATTATGTCGTTTCACTAGTAATCCAGGAAAAGAACATTGGAATGTAATTTCCGGACTTCTGAAATACTTGAAAGGAACAATTGATTACGGATTACAATATTGTGGGTTTCCTGTTGTACTTGAAGGGTACAGTGATGCAAGTTGGAATAACATAGAATCGAATTCTAAGTCCACCACTGGATGGATTTTTACCTTACTACATATCTCGCAGATCCAGATTCTTCGATTGCATACCTATCATCAGTAGCAGATCATGTTCCCACTCGAGAGCTTGTAGTTGCAGATCCTCCAGATCTCTAAGATGGAGTTGATCCCCCTAACCCTTGTTGGCGCGGAGCGTCAGAGCCAATTCACTAAGTTGATTACCCAAACCCGTTCCAGCCCCATTAGTTGAAACTATTTATCAAGCCAAAGAATCGATGACTGCAGGATCAAAGAAAGCAGAAGCAAACTGATTCCAATCCCACCAAGATGTACTCACAAACACTCTAGAGGTGCAACCGTATCTTGGTGTTCGATTAAACAAACTTGTGTTTCGGATTTGACTATGTTAGCAGAATTTATTGCATTGGCAGATGCAAGTAAATAAGCGGAATGGCTGAGAAATTTATTGATTGATATTCCTTTGGGGGAAAATCCATCTCCAGCAGTAATGATACATTGTGATAATAAAGCAATTTTGTATTCAGTAGCAAGTAAGACTTACAATGGTAAGCAACGACATCTTAGACTGAGACATCAGTCTCTTCGTGGAATACTTAAACAAGAAATAATCTATGTTGACTATGTAGAGTCAAAGAATAACCTAGAAGATCCTGTGACGAAAGGACTGTCTAGAAATATAATTGCAAAAACAACGAAATGAATGGTATTAAGGTCTATGAAACATTAGTTAGCCTTGACGGGAACCCTACTTATGTTTTAAAATATAAGCAAAGTTCAAAGGGTACAAACAAGTTAAAGTCTAACTAGAGCGAGACACTAGAGTATTTGATAAATCTCATTCATAAAATCTCTAGTGTGAGTAAATACATCATGGTAAAGGTTGAATATAGTTCTTAATAAGTCCTATTATTAGAGAAAGTGACACGCGGTATCACTTTTAATGGACTTACCTATGTGAGTGTGGAAGTCAGGCCGCTTCTATGAGATACAGACCGTCTCTAGAGCACTCATGAATTTCGGGATATAACGCATGGCCATTAATGCGTTGGAACAAAGAGGCACTCTTTTATCGGAATAGTATGTGTGATAACTCCGGTTACATCACGATAGGGTCCTTGGTTCAAGATACGTTCACCATAGCACCTTGATTAAACTTTGAGTTATTTACACTACGTGGAAGTTCAAAGTCAAAAGCTACTTTCATTTATGTACGATTTCCTACGATGACGCTTAGTCCGTGTCTGCATGAACAACGATGGCTTGATCTCCTAAAAGGTACGTAGGCAATCACTTAGGTGATGCAGCTGCTTCATTCATTTGTTTTTTACACATAAAATGTTTTCTGAAAAAATAAGGGGAAATTGTAGGATATTTCTTCATAAATAAATATTTTAATTGTCGTTTGCATACGATTTTACGTGCAGATTAATGTTGCCGCAACGAAACGGGTTTGGCCGAACTAAATATGCGAAGAGATACACCTCATGAATCCATGAGTTGCAGTGTTTGGCCGAACTGAGATGTCTCTTACCTTTTTCGTGTAGGAGTACCTCACTTCGTGGCTCGTACATGGGGTACCTTAGGCCTATAAAAGGCAAATGCATGCTAACAAAATCATTCTAAGTCTTACGGCATCATCAGAATAAATTTACGAGTGTCCTCGAGTTTGATTCAAACAAGTCATTGTTTGAATCAAACACCTTCATTGTATCCTGAGAGAGATTTTCGTTTGACCCCTAAGTGACAATTGCGCGGGACGAAACATCTCTTTAAAGACAACGTTTTTGCGTGCCTTGAAGTTTTTTCATATTCTGTCAAATTTCTAAGTATCAATTATTCCCAACAGTTTTTTTTTATATTTAGCGTTTTTTCTTATTTAGTCTTGTATTACTGTTGTATCAATGTGACCTAGTCGGAATAGGGAAATTCTAACCTAAGGACTCCAACATAGGGAGTGACTCGTACGCGCATAATCCGACGGGCACACGCTTTCATCGTGCGAGAATAAATGACCGTGTGGTCCCGGATTATGCGCCACACGGCCACTCCTAACATGTTAGAGTGGCCCGTATAACCTCCCGTCGGAATACTTTCAAGTGTAGTTTTCGAGCAGCATCAAATACCTCATCTTTGTGAACTTATCTTTCCTTTGAAAATTTTAATTCTGTGTTTTGAATTAAAAAAATGGACAAAAAAAACTTTGTGAAATTATCAACAACAAAAAAAAAAGACAAGAACATTTACATTTTAGTAAAAAGGACATTTCTCAATATATAAGTTCAAAAATACCATTTCTCTTAATTTCCCATATTTGTAACCACGTTATATTAATAAAAAAACAAAAAACTAAAAACAAAAAACAAAACAAAACAAAAAATGACCCCACGTTGTCTAACTAACAAAAAAACAAAAACACACACATCTTATCCACACATTTGAGGTAGTACATTTTAATAGAAGTGTCACGTAGTATCGCAATATCAAATGGTATTGTCAAATAGTAATGTCACATAGTATAACATATCAAATGGTAGTGTCAAATAATATCACAATATCAAAGGATAGTGTCAAATAGTAGTGTTACATAGTATAACAATGTCAAATGACAGTGTCAAATAGGGTGATAATTATTAGTGACATATTATATCTACATTTGTTATTATCACTAATGACACACCGTCAATAGTGTTAGTCAAATAGTAGTGGCAATTTGAATTACGAATTATTACACACAAAAATGATTTATGAGATTTTATCGGAAAGATATCAAATTTGATATCAAATAAAGTTAACGAAAAAATATAAATTATGGTGAAAAAATTATGATAATTGAAAATAAAAATTAAAAGATATAACTAATTAAAAGATTGATAGGAGTAATTATATATATATACATATATATTTTTATATATATTTTAAATAAAATATATTTGAGGAACGTGGGCATTCCGTAGAGCAGTTTTGTTTTTAAAGAAAATTGATTTGAGGGGTATTACTGTCTTTGAGCTTTATGATGTCATTTTTAATAATTTTATAAATGTTTTTGCCTTTTTCAATAAGTCTCCCTTAAAAATCCGTTTTTCAAATTTATTTTCATAATACACTTCTTTGGTCATTGTCTAAAAAAAAAAAAAAAATCAAAAATCAAAAATCAAAAATCGTAAATTCATATTAAATTTACATTCATATATGTCATTTGAAAGTAACTAAAACTATATTATGCCTCTCTCACATCTTATTATAAGATAAGATAAGATACTTAAGTAATTAGATATAAATATGTGGTTTCTATCGACACCAAACGTTTTTGTTTCCGGTACCGCAACTACTTTCCGTACTTTTTAAATTACTCCTTACACCACAACAATATTTTTATTTTTATTTTTACTTCAAACGCCATATAAAAATTGACATAATTATTTCCAGCCGCCGCCACAATCACCTTCTCCCCACCACCACCATCATCTTATTCCTACCAACCTGTCAAATACCCGACACCGCCATCTTCTTCCTACCACCACCATCTTCTACCACCACCAACCCGCCGCCCTCCTTTTATCGGTAAGAATTTGAAATCAAACCAACCCAAAATCATCCATCAATTTCACGATTTACAGTCAGTGGGGAAGAAGGCGGGATGAGGAGAAGCCGGCGAGGGGGAATGGAGTCTTTTTCCGGCAAGGTTAAATGGAGTTTTTCCGGCGAATGTGAGATAGGATGAAGCTATTGCAATTTGCAGAGGGGAGGCGGGGCTGCACTGACGATGCAGAAATCGTCACGATGGCGTTGCGGTGTTAATGGTGTGGATATCTGGCTTGTTTGTGAGTAGTTTGCTAGTATATCAGCCGGAGGTAGGCGGCGGCGAGAGGAGTTTTCTTTTGCAGAGCTTTGGCCTGTGACTTTGTATTAGAATATATCTGATTAGGTTACACAAGACTTCCTTTTATAGGAAGATTAAACTTAGGGGTGAAGTAAAAGACTGGCGGTGCAGAAGCAGCTTAGTCACTAGTCTTAGTAGCTAAGCAAATACTAAATATCCAACATCAAGTGGGTATAATATCTAGCAGTAAGTGGACGCAATATCCAGGCGGCGACCCTTTGTGGTCGCCAGCTTCGTTGTCTGGCCTTCGCCCCCTGTTTTCTTCACAAGTCTCGCGCGGCTCCTTAGAGAGCCTTGTATTCATGGTCGCCCTCCGGCCCCCTAGAATTCTGACGAAGCTCTAGGAAGGGTTGTTCTCGGCGGCCTTGACTGTAATACTTATGATGTCGCCATAGATGTAACCGCGCAGCTTCCTTGGGTTGCTTCCGGGACCAACTGGTGGCGACATAATTTGTATCATCACTGCACGATTTTCAGGTGGGGGTGGGGTTGTGATTTGCTGATACAAGATCTGATTTTGTTGAGACAGATTGCCCACACTCTTAATGTATAAATAATATGGTAGCGCATTTACTACCACCAATTGGTTTTAGTACAACGGTAAGCGCTTGATCTTGACATGGTATCGTGAGCCAGAGGTCACGAGATCGAACCCTGGTTGGAACATTATTTAAAAAGAAATTGTGCAAGTGTTGGACATATTGTCAACACTTGAGGGGGGGGTGTTGGAATAGATTGCCCACACTCTTAAATGAAAATTGTACAAGCCTACACTTGAGGGGGTGTTGTGACAGATTGCCCACACTCTTAATGTATAAGAAATATAGTTGCGCTTTTACTACCATAGAAATTTCTTGATGTAAATCACTCAAGATTAAAGCCTAGGATGGTCTCTTCTTCTGTTTTTTTTTTCTGATATAATATCTGATTTTGTTGATCATCGGTGTTTTTTTTTTCCTGTTTAATTGTTTTTGTTATACCAATGCTACTATATTTCATGATGGAGGGGTTGTGATTTTCTAGGTGGGGGGTGGGGTTGAGGGTGGAGAATGGAGATGATGGATGGATCCAAGTAAATGGTGGTTTGTGGTGGAGCATTGTAGGTGGTATGGTGGGTGTTATTTTTGCCGGGTAACCGGAGGTGAAATGGAGAGTGTAGATTGGGTGGAGAGTTTATGGATGAGAAGGGGAGGCGGCACCATTGCTGCGTTGGAATTGGTTTGGAGAAGAAAAGAGAAAGTTGTATTTACATTAATTTTGGACTAAATTGTATGTTTTATGGACTAAAGTGTAATTGAATGCTATAATATTTACGTGGTGTCTTAAGTGATTTGATGGTGTGTTGAAGTGAATGAAAAATAATAACAAAAACGGTCGATGACAAAAGAAGAAAAGAGAAAGTTGTATTTACATTAATTTTGGACTAAATTGTAACTTTTAGAGACTAAAGTGTAATTGAATGCTATAATATTTACGTGTAATTGAATGCTATAATATTTACGTGGTCGATGACAAAAGAAGAAAAGAGAAAGTTGTCTTAATTTTGACTAAATTGATTTTAGAGTGGGTTGATTTGATGGTGGGTTGAAGTGAATGAAAAATAATAACAAAAACGGTCGATGACAAAAACAAAATTATTGTCAGAAGTGGGATTTGAACCCACGCTCTCTCACGAGAACCAGAACTTGAGTCTGGCGCCTTAGACCACTCGGCCATCCTGACTCCTTGTTATGTTTTCATCCAGTATTATATTACAAGACCTTCTCCATGGAATATTCTATACAAGTAGCTTTGTAGCATTTGTTTACTGAAAGGTAATTCTACTGTCACAAAAAGTGTCACCATATGCGTTTACACCATTAAGATTATGACGTAGCCTCATCATAATCAATGTTATAAAAAAACACAAATATTAGTATTTTATTGAATAGTACGACACGGTATTTTAACCCAATAACTAATGTTAGTGCTTCATCATTTTTTTTTGGTTTTATTACTATTATTTTGAAATTTTGGAATTCAACGGCGTAGATTACATGGTATCAACAAATACGACAATTGCATGTATCTATCGAATTATATAAATCTAAAGACTAATAAACACATTTCACTTGTATTTGTATTGTATCTAATCAAAACATAACATGTTACTACATCAAATAACTATAAACACAATTACACTAAAAACGTATTATATGTTTTGTTTTAATTGAATACAAACTTCTTAATAAGGAGTCTCCGCACTAAAATTTCCCAATCAAAAAGACTCCAATAAAATTCCTTAATATAAAATTTCCCCATCAAAAAGACTTCAATAAAACTTTCCTTTGAACAAAGCCAGAAAGGTATTGTGCCATCATTTTATGTAGAGAGATTAACAGACACATATATTACAGATACTGGCCAGTACTTCCCTTTTCCAGACATACATGGCTTAAAAAGCAATGTACTACTACAGCAAAACTTTCTCCTTACAAGATGCACAAGTTATAGACTAGTGTCTTACACAACATAGCACCACTTCTCCCCGATAATTTCGACCAAAAAAAAAAAAAAAAGCACTGGACATGAAATTTATCAACACAAAAGTTATTATCTTGATTCATAGTGGTAGCTTTTGATTAGTTTTCATCTTCTGAATCAGGTACAACAACGGACTCCAATGCAGTATTCATTGTCGGTCTTTGCCTCAATCTATGCTTTGTGCTTAATCTATTGCCTTCAGTGGCAATTCCAGTAACTTTCTGGATCTGATCCGGTACACGATTTTCAACTCTGGCTTTGTCGTCTTCTGATCCGGACATGTTACTGTCATAAGAAGCATCACTTTCTTGGCCCTTGTCACTAACCGACTCGTATTCGTCTCTTCTTCTACACTTCTTATTTGCCTCTTTGCTTCCTTGGACCTCAGGTGTCTTCCTTTTCCTAAATCACCATCATATGTTTCAGTACAGAAAATTAGAGCCTTAACTATAAGTGCATTTATTCAAAAAATCATTATAATGATAACTATAATCTTCTATTGACAGATTACTCTCAATTTATTACAACTGCATCTGAATTGAATTTGAATGACCTAATGACTAAAACACTAGCAACCCTTTGAGATTCTATTAGAGATTCTAGTAAAAGCACAAGCAACCCTTTGCATGAGGCTAACAGACATGGTCACTGATGCATATAGCTTTTGACAAAATGATCAAACAATCAAAGGAATGTTATGTACTGGTATGAAACAAGTTTCAAACCCTAATCATCCGAGCAATGTTTAAGAATCGGAACGAAATATAAGCCTGATATACAGATAGAAAAAGAAAAAAAGTAAAACAAAAGCAAACACAGAATATCTGATGAAACTTACTGTGTCACTTCTATAGCTTCCTCGATGGCTTCATCATTTTGTTCTGCGGTTTAGTTCATGTAATAAACATCAACTAAAGAAACTAGGAATAAAAGCTAAATTAACAAGAGATGCATAACTATATAACAAACTGAAGAACAAGAGGTAATAAAGCTTAAACTCAAGATTCCATGTATAAACAATGTGATAAGATCATCAAGAACTTTAGACAAAAGATCATGCATAACTAAACACAATTCTGTTCATGAATAGTATTCTGAAGTATTTGTAACCTATTAATTGATCTTCATGAGAGTGTATATCTTGCAAGGTAGTAAGTATCCTATGCTTTGATATGATCAGCAAGAATAAATATAACCTTTACTCAAACTATCTATACAGTATCTTTAAGACGGTCAAGCAAAATTATCAATCCAACCCTTAGAATAGTATATCGTTGGCATCTAAATCATGGCATGCATATAAATTCATATTATCTTCAGCTTGTGTACAATTACTGCATGCACTTGATCAAGATCAAAGAAGCAGTATTTTGCACCATACCAAATTTATAGCTGACAGCTGTGCGAGTACGGCAAGATCTTCTAGTGGCTGATGTGTGTAAACGACTAAGAAGCATCTCTTGAGTTTGCATTCGTTTCTGCAACTTTTCTTTCTTCTATTAAACCACAAGGATAAAGTCATCAACAACAGATAGCAATGGGGAAATGCAGGAGTTCAAGGAGATATAAAACATCTATTTGCAATTAAATTCACGACACGAATTAACCTTCTGTAGTCTTTCGAGAGCTGGAATAGCATGGGTTTGAACCGCCTCACTGACAGTGACTTCCAAATGAACTTGACTAGAAGAGTAGTCGTTCTACCAGTAGCACCAAAAAAAATGTAATAACCTTGCTCGGTATACAAAACATCAAAACCGATTGCATTCTTCTTTATTTTACATTTTTTTTTATTTCCATCTAAGTTACTGTTGAGCTTACCACAACTTTACGAAATTCTTCAAGATTGGTAGCAAGTGTCTCCCACTTAGAGATGATTCCTGGTTTGATCTGCCTGCCCGTGATTTTTGGCTTAACCTCAAATGTGCGAACTTCCTTATACAGTCTGTGACCAGTGACTGAATTTCCATCATACCTATCATGACAACCAATGTATTGTAAGTGCAAAAAGTTGGAATCATTTTACTCTAACTGCGTAGAACTTACCAGTAAAAGGTACCGTTAACATCTGCACCAAGCTCCTCCTTTCGAAAAGTAGAAAGACCATTTTCATTTTTTACAGTATCATTGACATAAGACGTTATATCATCTTGCTGCAAAGAAAACCACAAATCGAATTAGCACAATGTAAAATAATTAGATCATCAAGATACTTTTGTAGAAGAAAGAAGTGAACTCAGCAATCATAACCAGTATTAAACAGGATTAGCTAGCTTCCACTTCATTAGCAAGAATACAAATAATTTCAAGATATTGTGGAGGAAAGAAACATAACCAGCAGAACAGAAGAGGCAAGCCAAAATGTATGCAAGGAAAAAGAAGGGCAGAATGCATACATCAGCTCGGACCTCACAAAGTGCTTTAAGAATCATGAGACGAATACTTGGATCTAGTTCCTTGTATATATTAGCCTCCTGTCTGAAAAAATTGTCCCAGATGAAAAAGTGAATTGTCAGGTTACAAGATGTCCAAAATGATACAGACCATGAGAAAGAAACAACATACCCTTTGGGGACAGCAAGAGGAAAATTCCCTTCTGCAACCTGCAAGAGAAAGACGCAGCATTTGTCAGCAGTGACACCCCGTTGTTTTGATAAACGAGGAGACAGATTGTCCTACCCATGGCCACCACATTGCAAGTTTCTTAGCAAGCAAGGCCATCCAAGCTTCAGAGTAATCAATCTTTTTGCATGAAGTCGTTAACCCCTGAGAAAAGATTAACACGTTAATATGAAGAAGAAAAAAAACAGAGCCAAAAAAAGGAAAAGGAACATGCATGTCACAGAGGCCAATATCAGAAATTATCACCGCCGCATGCTTGTATAAGCATACAAATAAATATACAACTGTAAGAAAAAAAAACTTTCCCATACCTCACATCCCAAGTACATAAGATTATCGCATAAAATTATGTCAATCAGAAATCTTGAGATTATAACATATAAAAGTAATAGAGTATCATGCAGAAACATTTCAATTCTCCACAATAAGGAGAACTATACTTCCCCAAGTGTGTTATTCAAGAAGCACAACTAAAAACACAAAGATGCAAACATTCAGGGTTTAGTAGACAAATCTGCAGTCAACCATGTTCTTTACAATGTAAACATTTATAAAAAAAAATTAAGAGCCAAACTGTAATGGCTGAGTGGTCCAACTAAAGGTCCTTAAGGCCAACTTACCAACCCTTTTTAGTCCCATACTCCTACAACTACCCAGTTGTGTTCTCAAAAACTCGTTTAACCTTTCAATAATCAGCACTATACTTTTAATACTGCCCCATTATCCTACCAAGTACCAAGTCCAAGGAAATAACAGCATCACTGATCAAGCTAAACAAAATTGGTTGGCCAGTGAGAAATAAAAACCTTTAATAGAGCAATGTGAAGTTGAGCCAGCAAATCATTCGGCACAATGAGAGCAGATTCAATTTCCTCAGCTGAAGCCTTCATCCTGCTTTGAATTACCGGCTCAAAAACCTAATTATTCATACATGACAAAAACTCGGGAGTCAAATGCTTGTGTACATTTTGCTGATGGATTGATAAACAGAAGCATAATCAACAAACAACCTCGATAAAAGAACCTTTTTATTCCATCTGATCGGTAGAAATGCACAATAAAATTACTGGCCTGTTTTGCACATAACTGACTAATACAATACGACAGATTTTTATGCTAAAGTCAAGCATTCAAGTTTAGTGAAGAATAAATAGAAGAAACTTACACTCAAAAAATTGAGGACAGAAGCCAACTCCCACCAGCGTCGGAGCTTTTCCCGTTCAATCTCCATATCCACCGAAACGGTCGAGACCTTTTCCGGAATGAATACAGCCTCGTCGCTAGGTTCTTCCATCGCCGTCGTAGCTCTTCCGCCAAGAGCTTCAGCCATGGCTGTGATGATGGATTATGCGAAGAGAACAAAGCGGAAGTTGAGAGTTTCCTTGCGTCTTAGCACTATACGAATTCCGGGCTTAGACGGAAACGGAGGATGAATTTCCCGCCAAAATGCTTTTCCCCTTCGGCACGCCGGTAATCGGTTTTTTTTTGCTTTTTTCAAAGAGAGAGAGAAATTTTATTAAAAAAACCTAAAAGAAAATAAATACATTTTTTACCCCAGAAACGAAAGCATTTATTAACAAAAGCATATTTACAACACGGTCATCCTACACTACAACACGGCCACAAGCCGCACTACAACATCGTCTAGCCGCACTACAAACAACAATAAAACAAACAAGGTCAAATAATATATTGGGTCGAGGGTGCTGAACCGAAGGAAATTCTACCGAAAGGCGTTCAGACACATGGATCATCTAGGTAATCTATTACTCGACCAACACAAACAAATAACAAAAACAACAAACTCTGAAATAAAAACTAAAAATGAAACACCGGTAGACTACGCCGCCTCGAGCCGCCATCGTACGGTATAGATAGTAGGGGTGAACATGGTCTGGTTCGGCCGGTTTTTATCATTTTTAAAACCGAACCATTTTATACGGTTTCAAATTTTTAAAACCAAACTAGAACGGTTTGAAGACGTAAACCATGTTATTCGGTCCAATTTGGTTCGGCTTGGTTCCGGTTTATTACGGTTTTCACATGGTTATCTTACTCGTTTCAATTCGATCATCAATGAATTATCAAGTTTAAAAAACTACTATTAATGAACAAACAACTATATTATTAAATGATATACATAAATCTCAAAATGCATAACAAAAAATAGTATTTTGAGTAAGATTATGGAAGAAAGAGGAATAGATTTGTTTCATAAGTAAGGAGACATTAACGGAAGATAGATAACACACACACACACACACATATATATCAAATGAATGAACATGTGATACAGATTTGAGCTTTATTTAGTAAGAAAATATTCCTGATTTTATGATCTCCAAAACACTGATATTGATTATTTGTACAATGTTATTGTCCAACATAACCTAATTATAAGCAAATCAAAGACAATCGTATATAAAATTCAGGTTTATAAATTGATTTATCTAGATAATAAAAAAATATACATTATGCAGTTCATCAATATCATTAAAAGAAGTAAGTCATATAAATCAGCATCGACAAATATCCATAATGAAGTTCATCAATATCACTGAGAGAAGTAAGTCATTCAAATGAGCATCCACATATTTCAAATATTGGTGTTGAGCAAGTATAAAGAGAAGAACGAGTTAGCAGTGGTGAGTTGTGAACCGAAATGTACTCAAGATTCTTTCAAAGGATTGAAGACAATTCTGTAAAATGATCAACAAAATTTGAATATGTAGGATATGAAATTAACTATGTAGCACCACTATATTACGCGTAAAAAGTTCAAATAGATTGAGATAGATAGTAAAAAGCGTATAGATGTTTTAAAGTATTAGATGTAGGTGTGTGTGTGTGTGTGTGTGCGCGTGTGTGTGTGTGTATATCATCCGGTTTGGTCCGGTTTTAAATGGTTTTTATTTTCTTAAATTGGAACCAAATTGTATTCAACGGTTTGGTTTTAAGTTATATGAAAACCGAGCGAAAAAACCACGGTTTATACATTTTCGGTTTGGTTTAATTTGGTTCAGCCGGTTGGTTTGGTTTTTAGAATTTTTGTTCACCCTTAATAGAGAGCCCGCAAGCCTGACATCTCCTTTCGAATAGAAAGCGGCCAACCGAAGAAGACGCCGGAAAGCACCATCAGATTCCGGCATCAGTCACCGGACATGGCTGAAAAGCCAAGAAATGGTGGCGAGCTGAGCACCGGGACTATGGAGATGCATGCACCTCGGTCTGAAACGATTAAATCTAGCCGGAGACCAACAAAGCTCCACGCCAAAGACCTCAGATCTGAGACCCGCCGCCGAAAGAAAGCCGAAAAGAACCAGATCGACACAAACTGGTGGAGCCTCATCACAAAATGGATCAACCAGAAAAAGAGAAGGATGTACAAAAGGGAAAGAGATGGACGCCGGCAGCCAAAGGCCGCCGGCGCCGGAAGAGCAAACAAGGCTGATACTTCACAGAGAATAAAGAAGAGGGAGAGGGAAGAAAGAGCAAAGAAAAGAAATACATTAAAATGACTCAATTGAGAATAGTTTGAGGCAAATTTTACGGTGGTCCTCGACCAAGTATGACTTGGTGATCCAGGACCAATAGAGATCAAAGTAAACACATGGGGCCCAACCGTGTAAAATATATATGTCATGTTTTTACAAAATTGCCCCTCTTTTAATACTTCCTATTGGATGCACAAGTATGGCATGGTGGTCCTGGACCACCATAAAACTACCGATAGTTTGATTACATTATGACGTAGAAGTCGAAGATTAATACGCCCTCCGTTTTTTTATATATCACATTTCAGAATTTACTTTGTTTTATTTTGTGAATGTCTTTTCACACAGCATTTGTCTTATTGCACAACAATTTATTTCTGATTTTGCCCTTAAATTTTTGTCACTGTCGCGCCTTCATTCTCCGGTCAGAATGTGAAAAATTACACCTACCCAAATGTGGCCAGAATGTGAAACATTCTATTCTGACTTGCATTAGGAGCGGAAAACGTAATTTTTCGGCCTGTAAAATTGTCCGCATTGTTTCCCAAGCGTACATAGCAACGCCTCTCTATTCAGACCAAATATTGGTCCGGAAAACATAATGTTCTTGGCATATAACATGGTTCGAACCTTTTTTGTAACGTATATAATATCGTTTTATTCGGACTTGAATTTGGTCAAGAAAACATAAATTTTTCAGCCGCAATATTGGTCAGAAACGTGTTCCAAATATAAATAAATGCCCACACGCATTTAGAGAGCGTGTAAACAACCCCAAAAACAAAGAAATTATTCCTACTCATATCAGGTCCGTAAAATATGTTAAAAGCATACTATATAAGTTGGGCAGAATAATATACATTTCATGTCTCATTTAGAGTCAGAATGATATGCGTGTTAAATATCAAAATGAAACCCACTCTCGCCATAAGTTGGGCAGAATGATATACATTTCTTGACTCATTTAAGGACATAATGATATGCGTGTTAAGTATCAAAACGAAACTCACTTTCGCCCTTGACATGTATAAAACAACATTTGTGTGAAAAGACAGTCCCTTTTTTTTTAGGGTACAGTCCCTTTGTTTATCTATCATTTTACATTACCAATGCATCATTTATTACCTTTTTTTTTCCTCCTTTATCAATAAAATATTTACATTTCCAATAAAAAAAATACATTTCTATTATTAAAAACTCATTTACCAACAAAATATTTATATCTCCAATAAAAAAATACATTTCTTTTTTTTTGAAAGGAAAAAAATACATTTTCAATACTATATTTTAGACATATTAATTACTTTCTTAATTTGTTTGAATATTCTCTCCGCGACATATAAAAAACGGAGGGAATAGTATTAAGGAATAGGAAATCTCTGAATTACAGCAAAATAACGATAAATCTGCACTAAATTCTAGGGTTTTACGGCTTAAATACCCTCCCTTTTACAACCCAAATAGACATAAATATTCTTGTACATAAAACATCCATCATAGATAAATACATAAATATCATAACTAAAGAATAATAATATTAAATAGGGACAATTATCAAAAAGGACACATATTGGACTTAATTAGGCAAAAAGGACACCCAAAACAAACACTTAGTTATAAGGACATAAATTAGATAGATAGACCAAAATACCCTTAATGAAAAGAAAAGGAAAAAAAAACAAAAACGCGGAAACAGGCGGCAATGGCTGAATGTTTATTTATTATTGAAACTAACGTTGATGTTGTTATGTTTTGCTTTATTATTATTATTTTTTTTTTTCCTGTGCGCTGAAGAAAGGGTTTTTTTTTTTCCTGGACGGTGAAAGTTTATTTTTTTCATTGACCACCCCGATGCATTGATCACCTTGATGCATTGACCACCTCAATACATTTACCATCGTGATGCAGTGATCACCTCGATTCATTGAGCACCGCGATGGAGTCACCACTCTGATGCACTGACTACCGCGATGCAGTGACCACCCCGATGCATTGAGCACTGTGATGTAGAGACACCGCGATGAAATGACACCACAATACATTAACCACCGCGATGTATTGACCACCCACGATGCATTGACCACCCAATGCAGTGACATTTTATGAAACAACACCCGCGATGCATTGACCACCATATACAGTGACCATCGCAATGCATTGACCACCCCTGATTCATTGACCACCACAATATAGGGGCTACCCCGATGCAGTAGCCACCCCCGATGGAGAGACACCGTGATGCAGTGACCACCCCGATGCAGAGACACCGCGATGCATTGACCACCGCGATGCATTAACATCGCCAATCATATATGCAGTGACATCGGCAATCATATATGCGTGACATCAACAATTTATGCGGTGACATCGACAATCAGATATGCAGTGACATCAATATTTTATGCAGTGACATAAGCAATCATATATGAATGACATCAACAATATAGTGACATCGGCAATCATATATGTAGAGACATCGCGATGAAGTGACACCGCGTTGCAGTGGCCACCCCCGATGCAGAGACACCGCGATGAAGTGGCCTTCCCCGATGTAGAGACACCACGATGCAGTGACCATCGGGATGCAGTGACATTTGATGAAGCAACATCGTGATGACATTTGATATTTTTTCAACTTAATTTCATAAAATCGATTTCTTTTCTTCATAAATTCGACTTCAAATGGCTATATCTTTGGATATAAAACTACGATCAACATAAATCTTTCACCTTAATTCATATTTTTATGAAGTGATATCGGCAATCATATATGCAGTGATATCAACATTTTATGCAGTGACATCGGTAATCATATATGCGTGACATCAACAATTTATGAAGTGACATCGGCAATCAGATATGCAGTGACATCAACATTTTATGCAGTGACATCAGTAATCATATATGAATAACATCAACAATTTATGTAGTGACATCGGCAATCATATATGCAGAGACATCGCGATGAAGTGACCGCAATGCAGTGGTCATCCCCGATGCAGAGACACCGCGATGAAGTGGCCACCCCCGATGCACAGACACCGCGATGTATAGACCATCGAGATGCAGTGATCATCGGGATGCAGTGACATTTGATAAAGCAATACCGTGATGACATTTGACATTTTTTCCGACTTAATTTCATAAAATCGATTTCTTTTCTTCATAAAATCGACTTCAAATGGCTATATCTTTTGATATAAAACTACGATTAACATAAATATTTCACTTAATTCATATTTTTATGCAGTGACATTGGCAGTCATATATGCAGTGATATCAACATTTTATGCAGTGACATCGGCAATCATATATACGCGACATCAACAATTTATGCATTGACCACCGTGATGCATTGACCTCCTCGATGCAGAGAAACCGCGATGCACTAACAACCGCGCTACATTGACCACCGTGATGCATTGACCTCCTCGATGCAGAGACACCGCGATGCACTAACAACCACGCTGCATTGACCACCGCGATGCATTGACATCGACAATTATATATGCAGTGACATCGACAATCATATATGCGTGACATCGACAATTTATGCAGTGACATCGCGATAAAGTGGCCACCCCTGATGCAGAGACACCGCGATGAAGTGGCCACTCTCGATGCAGAGACACCGCGATGCAGAGACCATCGGGATGCATTGATCACCGGGATGCAATGACATTTGATGAAGCAACACCGTGATGACATTTGATATTTTTCCGACCTAATTTCATAAAATCGATTTCTTTTTTTTCATAAAATCGACTTCAAATGGCTATATCTTTTGATATAAATCTACGATCAACATAAATCTTTCACCTTAATTCATATTTTTATGTAGTGACATCGGCAATCATATATGCAGTGATATCAACATTTTATGCAGTGACATCGGCAATCATATATGCGTGACATCAACAATTTATGCAGTGACATCGGCAATTTATGCAGTGACATCGGCAATTTATGCAGTGACATCGGTATTTTATGCAGTGACATCAATAATTTATGCAGTGACATCGGCAATTTATGCAGTGACATCGACAATAAATATGCATGACATCAACAATTTATGCAGTGACATCGGCCAAGAGTTCGGTCACTATGAATGTGGTTTTTAAGCCATTGTGCATCGTATGACAAGAAATTCTACAGATTGCATGATGCCGTTGAATTTCAAGAATGTATACTCTATAAAGTGATTATACCTAAAGAAATGACAACTAAAGAAAAAGGCTTCAATGTAATAAACAACAACGCTAAGAAAAATAGAAAATGCAGTGACATTAATGTCACTCCATCAATTTTATTACAAATCATACACAAACCTACCATCAAATTCATGTCACTACACCAATCATACATACATAAATTGTTCTTTCCTTTCTCAGACACTTTTTTTTCGCAAATGAGAACCCTCATTCAAACCAAGTAGTACCGAAGGAGGCAGTCAGAATAACGACCAAACATCATAAACCCATCTACATGTCTAAAATGAAAAAGGAAATACACTCTAAAATGACTATCTATTAAGATATTCTCCAAGTAACCAAAGTGGCATTCATCGGCAAAATGGTGTCTTGGAAACTCAAGAATGCCCTTCAACCTCTTGTAACTCGCACCTAGCATTGGCCTAGAAAAAAACATCATGAAAACGAGGCACAACAAACACATAAAAACGAACGAGAAATTTGCAACATAAAGCCATTGATTTAAAATGTCATAAACTCCACATTCTCTTGTAGGTTGCAACACAATCATGATCTCCATATGGGCCGCGTCGAGCTATATCGAGTACTTAGCGAGTCGAGTTCGATGTTGCCTTTTTATGGCTCAAGCGAGCCCGAACTTTTTTAGTCAATTTGAGCTCGAGCCAAGGGAGTATCGAATTATAAAACTCCGATCAACATAAATATTTCACCCTAATTCATATTTTTTCATCCTCTTTATTTAGATATCTCATTTGACATTTTTTGAATTAATTTCAGAAAATCGATTTTTTTCTTTATAACTTCGACTTCAAACGGCTATATCTTTTGATATAAAACTTCGATCAACATAATTCTTTCACTATAATTCATATTTTTCCGTCCTCTTTATTCTGATATCTTGTTTTATGAAATGACACCTTATAAAGTGATACACAATAACACCAACATTTTATGAAGTGACATCAACACCCAAATTGCAAAAACAAAAACTTAGTAAATTGTATATGCAATGACATATGCAGTGACATCAAGATCAAGAAACAAAAACATAAAAGCAGCATAAACAAGAAAATCAAATCAAAATAAACAAAATATACAGGATGCGAAAAAGGTAAAGCTCTTGCAGTGTGCCAAAATTCAACAATATTTTGACTCATATAACCAACCAGCTCACAAAGAAATGGAATTAAAGAAATGAAATTTGTTGCAATTTGTTGAACTAAAGAAATGCAACAAAACAAATGGAATTCCAATATACACAATCTGCAAAAGATAGACACAGCCCATATTTCATCTACGATAATTAAGTTAATGGATTCCACAGCTAAAACTTTAAACTCGACACTCACTGGTGGTAGATTAACCAAGCAGAACAAAATTAAATATTCCAAAAAACAGAACAATCAGATAATCAGTATTGGAAGAAGAAACAGGATTCGGTGATGATGCATACCTCCGGTGTTTCCCCTACCTCCGGGACGCTTCCTGTGCTTGCCGATACGTCCATGTCCGGCGCTGACATTGCCTCTCTTCTTCCGATTCTTCTTGAAGCGGGTAGTCATCTTGTGGCTTGAAGGTTTTAGGGATTTGGGTAATGAATACGAGCTGCTGCTGCTGTTGGTTTGCTGTCCGTGGGAAAAATAATAGAAGAAAAGGGTAATTTAGGAAACTTAAATAGAAAGTGTCCTTATAAACGATGATCTTTTTTGGGTGTCCTAAGTGCCTAATTAAGTCTCAAAACATGTCATTATAAACAAATAACACTATTAAATACTACTACTCATGCATCAGTTCCATGACTTCCATCTATCCCTTAACATCAAACTCGTCCTCAAGTGGCGTGACTTGGGTAGGTGCAACATTTGAAGCATGATATGATGTCAAATCAACAACATTTAAAATGTGTGGTTCTGATCGTTTCATCCATCACTTCATCCTTAAATTCTCTCATCACACAACAACTTCCCAAGAGGGAGCTGCTGAATATGCATTATCATCTGCCAACCGGAAGGGCGCCACTTTCTAGGTGAATGAGGGAAAATTCTCACTTAAATACTTAGAATATTCAAAGAAATTTATGACCTTCTTAAAGATCTTTCATCAAGTATCTAGGAGTTTACTTGTGGGTTCACTACCTTGTGTTAGGGAGATCATACCGGAAAATCTTAGATTATAGTTAGTTCATTCAACCCATATTGTGTTGGTATAATTTGTGCTACCCCTTATGCATTATCAAACCATTATTTAATTTGTAGATACATGCTATTTCGATTTCCGAGTTAGTTTAATCGTTTATGCTACTTGGTTGAATCTTGAATATGATTTGTGACTCCCAAATGTACCGGGTGGCCTGCGGCCGTGAGCAAGCTCACCACTTCCACAAGTTGAGTGGAACCGAGGCCCTCAAAGGAAAAGTATTTAGGCACCAACTATTGCACAAAAAGAATGTACCGAAAGATGATCCAAAGGTGGGTATTGTTTCCTTTTTTGGTTTTTTGTTTTTTGTTTTGTAAATGTGTGGCTTAGATTTATTTTCTGTGTAATTTTTTATGTATGTATCATCTTCCTTCCTCAAAACACTCATGCTTTGACATAATAAAACGATATTTTTCTCACCAAATTTGACATATACTTTAGTTACATTTAACACAATAAAAAAAAACTTCACAAACTTTATTTTATTTACGAAAAGAAAACGTCGTTAGGAATAACATTTTATACATAATGATAATGCACAATATTATCACGGTGGCTTAGCGGTGGTATGGAAGATGGATATCTGGCTGTTTTGGATGATTTTACAGTGGTGATGGCCGGTGATAGCACGGCGGTGATGTGGTGGAGTGAATGAACACTAGGGAGAAATAACTTGACAAGAGTTTTGTCCTCTTTGTCTATTTTTTTGCATATATCTATGAAATTACACAAGCCCTCCTTTTATAGGCAAGATCCAGAGCTAAGGATACGGGGTAGGGGTGGATAAGCACAGTATACAATGATGTTATGCGATTAATATAACAGGCGGCGGTGACGCAAGGCCGCTCGAGCTGTGGTATGTGAGCTTGCCTCCTCGCTCTATCTTGACTTCCCTTTGGTCGCTCCTCTCCCGGGCTCGTTCCATATCTTACTGATCTCCGACTTAGGATGCTGGGAGGCCCCCTGAGCGATCAAGATCCTACAGGTTCGCACACTCGTCACGAGGTTTCCGCCCCGTGACCCTAACCCGATCGCTGCTTTTGATGCTATGGCCGCAGCTCGCCCTCAACCGGGTGACTGGATTGGCGGTTTCCGTTAATACCTAGGCGGCGGCATATTTAGACACATCAATGGCCCCCTACTCTATGTCTTTGCCGTTTTCGTGGAGGCCAAGCATAGAGTAAAGAATATCCAGATTATGCAGATTGCTGGCGTCCTCCTATTATTTGTTTAAGATCGCTCTATTAAGCTGCCGATCTCGGGGAGTTTTTTGGATCTGGCGACCTTGCCGTCTGAAGCGACTTATTCGCTAAGGGCCGCGCTTTTTAGTGCGTGTTGCCTCGAAGCGTTTTTTGGGTCTGGCGACCTTGTCGTCTAAAGCGACTTATTCGCTAAGGGCCGCGCTATTTAGTGCGTCTTGCCTCGAAGCGTTTTTTGGGTCTGGCGACCTTGTCGTCTGAAGCGACTTATTCGCTAAGGGACCTTGTCGTCTGAAGCGACTTATTCGCTAAGGGCCGCGCTATTTAGTACGTCTTGCCTCGAAGCATTTTGTGGGTCTGGCGACCTTGTCGTCTGAAGCGACTTATTCGCTAAGGACCGCGCTTTTTAGTGCGTCTTGCCTCGAAGCATTTTTTGGGTCTGGCGACCTTGTCGTCTGAAGCGACTTATTCGCTAAGGGCCATGCTATTTAGTGCGTCTTGCCTCAAAGCGTTTTTTGTCGGGGCGAGCCTGAGCGGTGCGAGCTTGCGTTTTGGCGACGTTGAGTGTGAAACTTGGGTAGTGGGGCAGTTGAACCGTCAGATCGTGGTCCTTTCGGTTTCTAGGTAACTGTTGCAACGTGGGTGTTGGAGTTTCGATAACTGCTTTAATAATGGCACAGTCATTGATGGACGTGCGTTATTACGTGGGCCTTGATTGACCCGCCGTAATGATGGCGATTTTGAATTTCGAAATCCTCAAGGTGACTACGTGAATCTGGACCGTTGGGTAGCTTTCATCTGGACCGCACGATCAAAATTTTCTTTTCTATATAAAGGTCCTGTTGGTCCCTTGGAAAGGCTAACACAAGTTTAGAGGGGGGGTGAATAAACTTGTCACCAAAAACTGAATTTTAAACAGATTAGGACTCAGATAGAACTTGTGAGGAGTTGAGCTGACTAAGCTGAGATTAAATCAAAACTAACTTTAGCTGAACTGAGTCAACCGGCAGCGGATATGATTTTAGCCTTTATATTGATCTTGTTGTTCTGTTATGAAAACTGAGTGTTGTGAACTGAATTCTGGTGAATGTCAGTTGTGACTCTGAGATGTGTAACAATCAAGTATCCAATGCTGTAAATAAATACTAAGTAAGTAAGTAAATGCATAAAGTAAGTAAGGTAGATGTTATAGAGGTTCCAGGTGGTGTAATCCTGTACGTCCTCTCTTCCCCTGTGGTGCGGAGGAAAATTCCACTAGAACTTCTTGAGGTGAACTGTTACAAAAAGTCCTAAACAATAGTCCTTGGCTAAACTCTAGCTTCACTATCTAAACAATTGTAGAACATGTAGAATTGCTGCTCTCCAAATGCTTGAACCACTGGTCCTTAAAGGGTAGGATTGCCTCTTCACCAGCTACCACCACAAACACAGTCTACCCGACTGCTTGTCACAACTGTCCTTGACAAAACCTTCCCGGTTTGCTTCACAGTCTAAACCTTTGAAATAGAATCAAAGTTGGGCTGAGAATCAATAAATTTATTCTTGTTTGTGGTTCTTCAGAGTGTTGAATTTTTGATAAATCCTTTGTAGTTTTGAACACTTGAAGAAATACTAGATATGATCTTGTTGTAGTTCAGTGATGATAACAATTCAAATAGAGTGCACAAATTGCTTGTTAATTCTTGTATATGCTCTGTTCTATATATGTTGTTGTTGGTGCAAGGTCTTCTATTTATAGTGTGAAGTCCAACGTTCATCTGGCTTCGATTTGAATTGTATATCTCACAACGGTTATATTTTCTGACCGTTCTGCTTGTGTCAGTGACTCATCCAATGAAATTTCTTTCTTTACAACGTTCAACTTGTACTTTCGATGTTGGATGGGCGACTTATAAAGCGAGTTTCCTTGTCGGTTTATCATGTGTCGGTTTCTAACCGACTTGGAGCATTAACGAGATTTTATTCTTCTTCAAATATCGGTACTCCGGTTTTATCGATTACAATTGACTTAATCGAGTACACCATGATGCATTTATCATCTAAGAATTCATTGTCCTTATGATTCTTAGGTCTTCATACAAGATCTATAAAGTCGGTTCGAGTCACCACAATCTTGTCGAAGTCCAACTTTACGATCTCGACTTTTAATCTTCATAACTGAGTTTGAACCCTCAGTTCTTCATTCTTCAATAACTGAGTCTGTGTCCCTCAGTTCTTCCATCTTCTAGATAAGCTAACCGAGTCTGTAACTCTCAGCGAACTTACCTTCTTCAGTAGGTGTATTCCGAGTCAGATTGTTTGTCTTGATGATTTCCAGTTTTCTAATTGATTCCCAGTTTTCAGTTTTACGACACACTATTAATTACAGTGCTTGTCTGATGTAACCTATACAAAAATCAGACTCTAATAAAACTTATACATTCAGTTCTAGACATCTTTTAGCTTTCCACTATAACAGCTGGCTTCAGCACTTCATCAAATGGGGTTAAAATAACATTATAATAAATAAGATGAATTATCATCAAAACATAAATTTTATTTCCAACAGGTCCAAACCCCATTCACTCAACACTTTTCCGCTCCTTCTACTCCTTTTCTATTTTTCTCTCACGGTTTCAAGAGCTGATACGCTTCGATTGTTTCCCGTTTGAAGATTTGAAGTTTCTAGCGGCCCACCTTGAGTTTTTCGTTTGCTATCTGCAGTTTCCGACCGCTCTTCAGCCAAAAACAAGGTAATTCTTCATCCACTAAGCTCCTTCGATTGTTTTTTTTGCAGTGTTTCCAGTTGTTCTTTGCGTTTGTTCCTCCCCTTTGCATATCACGCATGACCTGGGCATTTGGGGGATAAGGCTTATGTTTTTGAGTCAATGTTCTTGTTTTGGGAAAAATGTGGTCTTTTTCTTGGTGATTCGTGGTGTCCTTCCTTTTTGTGTTTCCTTCTTTCATTGTGGCATCCCATTCTGCAAAATCGTAGGGAAGGTGTCGAGATGGGTGCGATCACCTCCCTGGTGATTTACAATATCCCCGGTGATTTTAAAGCTCCATATTTCCTTGTTTTGCAGGATGTCAGATGATGCTTTCAGCCCTGGCGGCGATTATGATGCAGATCGAGAGGCGTATGACTATGCCCTAGAAGAGAGGTGGTCGCACGCGACGACCTACAAGAAATGATAGAGGGGGGTGCTGCGGGATATGACCCTAAGGACCCTTTCGACCTAGGGAGTTTGTTGTCTGATCCGGTACCTAGGCGAAAGAAAAGTCGCAAGGAGGCGGCTCGTAGCCAGGGCAAGGCAAGTGTTAGTGGTCGCGGCTGCGACGATGATATCTCGGCAGTGGAGGGTGCGAGTAGCGTGGGGGCGCCTGCCGATGACGAGATGTATGTAGAGGATGCCGTCTTGCATAGGTTGTTGGGATCTAGCGAGGATGATCTCGAATCGGTTCTGCGCAAGCCTCTGGAGCTTCCCAAGAAACCCAAGAAAAAGAAAGTTGATCCTTCGACCATGACGGTAGGGGAAGCGGCGGCTAAAGGGAAGCCTTTGAAGCCTAATAATCCTGAGGCCTTAAAGGAATTTGCCCTTATGAATCTGTATGAGAAGGATGTGGAGAAACACTGGCAACGGATCCAGAAAAGTACAAACCTCGCCAAAACCCTTCAGCGATATTATAATATTGACCCCAACATCTACCGTTCTCCTTGATCGATTTTAATAAGGACAAGCTGCGGCCTAGCAATCGAGAGGATTTTATCTGTGCTCGCCGCCCTGGAGATACCATAATTCTGCACTTCGATCATTTCTTTGCCGGCTTCCGGCCCCCCTTTGATCCTTTTTTGGTTAAGTTGTTGCGCGAGCTGCGAATATTGCCATACGACCTGGCAATTGGGGCCGCCATTCAGATCATGTCTTTTATCGTTCTCTGTCGAATGATGAAGCAAGAGTCTACTTTTTCCATGTTCAAACGGTTTCATTCGTTTTGCGGAACCTCTTTTCCGGGGAAGGCCAACGCGAGGGCCCAGACTCCCCGTTTATTCTTTCATCTCCCCAACAAGATACACAACTGGGGGGATCACGTTTTTAAGGTCGAATCGAAAGTTGGTTGGCATTTCCCTCACTCTCCTCCTCACAAGGGGAAATTCTCTATGATTGGTTTTGATGATCCTTTTGTGGACGAGTATCGATTCCTCTGAGCACTTTGGGCGATAATAGACTCTGATGGGGCTGCGCCCTCAAAGAGGCATGTGTCCTGGATCGATCTCCTGGATTTGGCGGAACCGTATGCAAGCAGAGCCGGAATTATGGGGCCGGTGAAAGGCCAGCCTCTGGTGGCTATTACTTCTGAGGAGAGCGACTCTGATTGGGTCGGAGAATGTCATATTAACCGTTGCTTTCCCTCAGAATGTGTGGCATGTCGGGGGGATCGCAGCCAGAGGCCTCGCCGTAATTTTCTTTGCTTTCTACTTCCTTATTCTTCCTGCCTTATTGCTTTGTTTTTTGTTTATTTTTCCAACTTTTGATGAATTTTTGTTTCAACAACTTTCAGTCAGCAATATGGATGCTACTCAGAGGCGAGCTCAAAGGCAGAGTTTGGCGGATGATGCCGTCAAAGGCAGGCAGGCGGCGCTGAAACAAGCTTTGGGGAGGATCCCCCGAACGGTCGACGCCTCAGTTGTCGATGAAGCCAACAACCCTAATCTTCAAGCTTCGGCAGCGACGCGGGCCCGAGTCAAATTGGAGGGGCCCAAAAAAGGTTGTCCGCTGATGTCCCTTCCAATGAGGCCCAGGAGCCCAAACGATCGAGGGTCGAAAAATCTAAAGCTGCTGGCGGCGCTAGCAAGGGCTCTGATCGGGCGATAAGCGAGCTGCTGCCGTGGAGGAGATCCCTGATGAGGAGAGGGCTCTGCCGAGGGGGACGTTGCCTCGCAGATACCAGGGGAAAGAGGCCCTTTGGTTGTACGCTGAGTTCATCGAAGGTCCGCTTGATATGGCGAAGGCGAGCCAAATCAGGGATGCTATTGCTGACGTTATCCCTCTGGGCCGCTTGTCTTGGGACGCGCCGACCGGAGTAAAGATGGAGATTGGCAGAGGGATCATTGACCATGTGGTTGTTCGAGACGATGCCCCCGCCCAGGATGAGGTTACAGAGTTGAAGGATCTAGCTGGCGAATTTGGGATCACCTCCTCCACGGTAAGCCACTGTTTTGCTTATTATTGTTTTTCCCTCTCTTTTCTCCTTCTGCGGCCTTATATTTTTTTAAAAAGCTTGGGACTCGCATATTGAAATCTACTGAGGCCGCTGAGAAGCGCAATACTGAGCTGAGGAAGGCGACGGCGGCCCTTGATGCCTCTGAAAAAGCAAGGCTTGCAGCTGAGGCCAAGAATGTCAAGGCCCAGGGCAAGATAGATCGAATGAGGAAGGCGATGGAGGAAGCGCGAAGATAGATGCTGAGTTGAAGGAGAGAATAAAGGTCATGACTGATCATTCTCAGAAATCCATAGAGGCCTTGAAGGCCGTTGAACAGGAGGTTGCGAGCTTGAAGGAGCAACTTGTCGTCGCCAACAAAACCGCCGAGGAAGCTGGTCCTGCAGCTGTTGCGGCCTATCTGGAGACGGACGAGTTCTACTATCATTTAAAGGCGAGTTTTGATCAAGGCTTCAACCATCTCGCTCGCTGTCTTTGGGCATATCTTGGCAAAGAGTCGCATAGCTTCGAGGAAATGCTCAAGTGGGTCGACATGCCTCAGCGGAATCCTAACTTATTGGCTCTTCATCCGGATATTCCTTATGCTCCGGATCACATTGTCGCCATTCAAACTGGCTAGGTAAAGTATGGCGAGCCGGTGTGGGATCCTCCTCCTGTTAATCCTGTCAACTTTGCCGCTCTGAGGAAACCCCCGGTTATCGACAATGAGGAAGGGGGCGATGAAGAAGGTGACCGCACCGACCCTCCTAGCCAAGTTTGAGATTTATTCGTTTCTGAGAGATTTGAGCGATTTGTACTATGCTACTTTGTTCCAAACAATTTGTTGATTTGTAATTTATTTTGTGCTTGGTTTAAAACTTTGTAATTTAGCGGGCTCTCATTGGGGCCGTATTTTGATAATTTGTTTTATGCATTTGTCTCGTTTTCTTGATTCGTTGCCCTTTGTTCTTGCGCCCCCTTTTTTTTGGCGAGGTTAAGAGTGTTAGCTCGCTAAAAATAAAAAATCCCCTTGGCCCCAATGATTTTAAGCGGACCCATTTTTGAGAGGTCGCTGCGATCTTGTGCCGGCTGCGATTTGTGCCGAATAACCTCGAAAATCCTGATATGCGGCCCCCCTGTTTGGCCCAAAGGCTAAGGCGATCTCAAGGAAATAGTGTCTTATTTTTGAAAATTCCAAGTTTCGGCTCCCCAGTTTTTGAGCAAGTCGAGGGCGAACATGGACTGGGACAAAAATTGGGAAGGCGACGCTCTGACTTGATTGGACAACTCTCTGACTGTCATTTTACCCGCTCGATAATTGCACAGTGAAAGCAGCCTTGAATCTCGGATTGTTCAACTGTCAGACATTTGACCACGTTTTTGAAATTCGAAATTTTGATAAAAACGCGTGAATGCTATCCGCTAATCCCGTTCGGAGCTTCTATAAGAGGGGGGGTGATTCCTTTGTTCTGCATTACCTCTCCCCCTTTATTTTAAGTCATGTCTTCTCCATCTGCCGGGGGTAGTTCAGTACGTGTGTATAAGGCTCGTCATGTGAGTGATGTTTCTCATTTTTTTCCTTATGGCCTCTCCGGTTGCCAAGGATCATTTTTGGCGTTATTTCGATGTTGTGAAGCTGGTGAAGGAGAGAGGCCTGAACCAGGACAAGCTTGACGGCGACGGTTCCCTGCTCCGGATTCGTCTTTCTGGGTGGTCAGATTTTGTTTCTCCGCCCATGCTACCCTTCAACCTTACTCTGGTTAAAGAATTCTACTTGGTATTGTCGGAGGCCTCACCGGGGGAGACGATTAGCTCCGTTGCTCTCCGGGGTGTTTCAGTCGATTATTCTCCGGAGACCATCAACTATGTCCTTCGTATTCCCGCCGTCAATCCCTCTGCTCACTATGAGGTGGTTTGGGACCTTGGAGATGCGGAGAGTCTGGGAATTCACCTACATCGCGCAATTCGTGAGCTTTTCCCCCACCGTTGCCGCCCTCGTACCCTGGGTCCTGCGTCCGAGATGTCCCGTAGTAACCGCGAGTGGAAAAGGTTTATTAACTCACGAGCTCTTCCGTCAGCGGACTTTGAAGTGGTTACCGAGGCTGAGGCTTTACTCTTGCACGCTATTCGCGACCCCCGTGTGGATATTGATTGGGGGGTCCTGATCCATCACGAAGCTGTTGCGTTTGCTGTTTCTATGGGACCCTGATCACCGTATTCCGTATGGGTCGCTGATTTCTAAACCGTGTACCGATGTAGCCAGAGTGCCAGTTCATTCGTTGGATCGCGGGGGGTTCGCCTAAAGTAGCTTAGCTTGAGATATTGATGTTTTTTTTTATCGCATTGATGTTTAAAAATTTTATTTTGCGGCCCCCTGTTTCTGGTTAAGTTTGCGGGAACTAAGTCTGCGGGCTTACCGAAAACAGCGATGAGCCTCTCTAACTGAAATTGTATTAGTCGCAACTGGCCTTTAATTTTCCGGAATAAATTGTTTGAGCTTACATATAAAATCTCTTCAAGTTATCAGCGTGCCATGGTCTATTGTACTCGCGACCTTGACTGTCTTTCAATACATAAGTTTCCTTTTTGACAATCCTAGCGATCTGAAGTGGTCCCTCCCAGTTTTCCGATAACTTGCCTTTCCGGGCCTTATGACCCGTGGCTTTTCTTTTGCGCAAAACGTAATCTCCTAATGCGAAGTGATGACCGCGGATACGCTTGTCATGATGGCGTTTCGCGGACTTTTTGCAATTGAGCAGGCAGCCATAAGAATTGATTCGCTTTTCCTCCGCTAAGTCGATGTCAAGTTGTCGGCTTTGTGGATTTTCGGCCTTATTGAAATGAGCGACCCTAAGACTTGGCAGGGCCATTTCTACCGGTGTCATGGCTTCCGACCCGTTAGTCAAAGCGAAAGGGGTCTCCCCTGTAGTTGTTTTTCTCGACGTCCTGAGGGCCCACAAGGCCGCAGGCAAGTGGTCTGGCCATTTCCCTGCTTTCTCGTTCAAACTCTTTTTCAGCACGCTTAGAACCTGTTTGTTAGCGTTTTCGGCCTGCCCGTTGCCTTGTGGATAGAACACTGATGATTGCCAGTGCTTGACGTTGTGCTCTTTACAGAACTCGTCGAATTCCTCCCGAAACTGTGGCCCATGGTCGGACACTATTACCCGCGGCACTCCGAACCTGGTCCAGACCTGATCGAGCAGGAAGTAGATCACATTCTTGGTTTCGATTTTCGCCAAGGCCTTAGCCTCGATCCATTTGGTGAAGTAGTCCACAGCCACGACCACGTATTCGCATCTAGAGCGGCCTTTCTTCAATGGTCCTATTAAATCGATTGCCCACATGTCGAACGGACATGCTGCGACGACAATGCTTTGTTCGACCGACGGTAATCTGGGGATGTCTGCGAACTTCTGACATTTGACGCATCTCTTGGCGTATATTCGAGCGTCCTCTGCGAGTTTTGGCCAATAATATCCGGTGAGTAAAACCTTTTGAGCAAGAGTGCGACTAGCCGGATAGCCGCCGCACATTCCCTTGTGCAGTTCCGCGAGTACCCATTGGACCTCTTCGGGTCGCACACATCACGACAGGGGGTTTGAGAAAGATCGCCTGTACAACACGTTGTTCATGAGGGTGTAGCGGGCCGCCCTTCTAATCATGGCCCTGGCCTCATTAGGGTCGGACGGTTGAGCACCTGATTCGATATACGCTTTTATCTCGTCGATCCAACACGATCTGGTGGGTTGGAAATCCATGATCTCGGCACGGTTGACCGCAGGCCCCAATAGGTGCTCGACCATGATCGCAGGATTGCTCATTTCGTCATCGTCTGTCAATTTTGATAAATAGTCTGCTCTGTGATTGTCTCCTCGAGGAATGTTGGTGAATTTACAATATTTAAATTCTCTCCCGAGCTTTTTGACGAGATCGATGTACTTTTGGAGAATGTCGCAGTGAACCCCAAATGATCCGTTGACCTGATTTACCACCAACTGTGAATCGCAGAATACCTCCACGTTTTCGACTTTCATGTCCTTAACGAGCTCTAGCCCTGCTATGACAGCCTCGTATTCTGCTTGATTGTTGGAGGCGGTGAAGTCAAATCTTAATGCTTTTTTGATTTCTTCCGTGGTGCCCGGCTCTAGCAAGATAATTCCGGCGCCGCAACCTTTATTACTAACGGCCCCGTCAACGTAGAGGTGCCAACAATGACTTGGCTTTTGAGGCCCGGATGGTGGGGCCGCACTAGTAACGGCGCTGGACGGTGAATCAGATTGTTCACCCGCTTGCAAGTTGAAACTTGTTTCTACAATGAAGTCGGGCAAAGCCTGGGCCTTGATGGCCCTCCGAGGCTCGTACCGGATATCAAATTCTGTGAGCTCGATGGCCCACCGAAGAAATCGCCCAGACAGATCTGGCTTGTGTAGGACTTGGCGCAACGGGGCGTCGGATAGTACAGTGATTGTATGTGACGAAAAATAAGCCCTTAACTTGCGGGCAGTAACGACAACACAGTAGGCCAACTTTTCAATATTGAAATAGCGACTCTCAACGGGACTGAGAGCCTTAGAGACATAATAAACGGGTTTTTGGAGGGTGCCGTACTCCTCGACAAGTGCCGCGGCTACAACCCGGTCTGAGGCCGCGAGATATAAAAGCAAAGAGTCTCCAGGCTAGGACTGACTAGCAGTGGAGGGCTGGCCAGATACGTCTTCAGATCTTTGAAGGCCTGCGAGCATTCTTCTGTCCATGAAAAGGACTTGCTTCCTTTGAGGATTTTGAAGAAATGCAAACTTTTTTCGGAGAATTTTGAGATGAACCTCCCCAGAGTGATGATTCTGCCATTAAGTCTCTGGACCTCTTTGATCGTGGTCGGCTCGCTCATGTTCATTAGAGCCTCTATCTTCTCTGGGTTAGCCTCGATTCCCCACTGGTTTACCATAAATCCAAGAAACTTTCCTGCATGAACTCCGAACATGCATTTGGCGGGGTTGAGTTTCATCGAATGTTTTCTTACATTAGCAAAGGTTTCACGAAGGTCCGCCAGATGATCCCGACGGCTTGATTTCACGACCATGTCATCGATATAGGAGCTGAAGACCCTGTTGACCATCCTTTGATACGTGGACCCCGCATTCTTCGGGCCGAAAGGCATCATCTCATAGTAATATAGTCCACCTGCGGCTCTGAATGCGGTCATTTCTTTATCTTCGCTTGCCATATTTACTTGGTGATACCCCGAGTATGCGTCCAGGAAACTCAGCATCTCAAAACCAGCGATCCTATCTACCATCTTGTCGATTCGAGGCAGCGGATAAGGATCCTTGGGGCAAGCCTTGTTTAAATCGGTGAAGTCTACGCACATCCGCCACTTTCCGTTGTGCTTTTTGACCATTACTACGTTAGCTAGCCAAGTCGGGTATTGAAGCTCTTTGATTATCCCAGCAGCTAACAGCTTGTCCACTTCGCCCTTTATGGCGATCTCTTTCTTTGCGGAGAATTGTCTTGATCGCTATTGGATCGGCCTAAAGATGGGATCGACGCTCAGATAGTGGAGCACGACCTCAGGCTCCACACCTCTTATATCGGTTACCTCCCAAGCGAAGGCCTTATTCTCTTTCAAGAGCTCAATTAGCTCTTCTCTTTTTTTTTCTTGTGATCTGTGACCCGATTTTCACTTTCTGGTCGGGATACTTTTCGTTTATGACTTCTTCAATCAATTCATCCTCGGCTATGAAGTCTGGCTGGTCTCGCACCTGCAGTGTTTCAACCTCTACGGGCTTTTCGATGAATTCTTTTATCGTGGCGATCTGGATGACATTGGCGTGGAATTCTTCAATTCTTGGTTTTTTTGGAGTCGACTCTATTCTTGGTCATATAGTCGAGAAAAAAATCCTGGTCGACTCATGGCGACCCCAATATCGTCTCCTACGTGAAATTTTACCCTTTGGTGCAGTATAGATGCCACCATCTGGAACTTTTTCATGGCTGGAATCCCCAAAATCATGTTATAATAGGAGGGGAGATCGATGACCAAAAAGGTGATTGTCTCTGTCCGGCAAGGCTCGTAATCTCCAAGGGTGATGCTGAGATCAATGGTGCCTTTGACTCTTACGGTATCGTTGGTGAAACCCTCTAACACTCCCAAATAAGGTTTCAATTTTGCTTCGCCGAATCCAATTTGCTTGAGACACTCAAAGTAGATGATATCGCGACCTGCCCCGGTGTCGACCATGACCCGGTTAACGCCGTGCAGCTCATTAACTCCGATCTTGAGGATGATTGGTACTTCCATGACGCCCTCTGTGCTTGTTACCTCGCTTTTGGTGAACATGATTCATTTCTCCTTTTCTCCTAAGACTATCGGTTTCTCAAAACCTCGCGTGTTAATCGAGTGCATTTGTGACTTTAGCTGATTGTTGCTGGGGAGGATTCCATGAATAACCTGAACCTCCCTTTGATAAGTGCGGGGCGCTCGCCCCTTACCGGCACCTGTATCGCCATCGCGTTTGTACTTGGCGGCAGGTCCCTCCCTTATCAACCTTTCGATTTCCCTTCTTAGAGTAAAACATTCGTCGGTGATGTGCCCGTGATCTCTGTGATAGTCACAGTATTTGATTTATCGCGAGTGCTGCCATCGCCTTTCATAGGCCTAGGTCTCTCAATTTGCTCACGAATTTCGAAAAGTATCTGAGACGGTTTCGTGTTGAGGGGGGTGAAATCATTTTCATTGAATTTGTATGGCACCTTGGCTTCGCGATCTGTGTTGGCATTCTTACCGCGTTCCTTCTTGCGATCGTCAGCGCGGTCCTCTTTATGAGAGTTAGGCTCGGCTTTAGGCTTTGATTTTCCGGTTAGGGACGGTGCTTCGCTTACCCCCATCATTCTGGCCCTTTCGAGCATTTCCCTTAGGCCCGCTCTAAGGGGCCGTAGGTTAAACTCCGTTTTCATCGGACCCTTGGCGATTCCTGTGAGGAAGCAAGTTATGGTGGCGTCGTCAGGAATATTCC
This sequence comes from Gentiana straminea, assembly GCA_036785695.1. Lineage (NCBI taxonomy): Eukaryota > Viridiplantae > Streptophyta > Magnoliopsida > Gentianales > Gentianaceae > Gentiana > Gentiana straminea. The sequence goes on along the minus strand of JAVUPR010000398.1, from coordinate 14,806,750 downwards.
TCGTTTGATCGTAGATCCTGACGAACCGTTCGTAATAGTCCTTTCCTGATTCATTTTCGCCCATGCGAATCTCGTAGAGATCTTTGATGGTTTTCTTTGGTCTGCTGGCTAATTCAAATTCTCTCACAAATTTTTCAGATAGATCCTCCCAACTTTCAATCGATCCCCGGGGGAGCCCACGGACCCAGGAGGCGGCCCTATCTTGCATACTTCCGACTAAAGCGATACACCAGGCGGACTTGTTCTGGGTTGCGAGAGTGATGCGACCCTGGAAGGCGGTGAGCCAATCGTGCGGGCAAGTGTTTCCACTGTAGTAATTGTAGCTAGGATAGCTGACCTTTTCCTTGTTGGTAGGTAAAGTTTCGACTATCTTCTTGGCTAGCACGTCGATCCCAGAGATAGGGGTGGGCTTTTCGGCAGGCCTCGACTTTTTGAGCTCTGCGAGCTCTCTCTTCATTATTTCTATTTGTTCTGCAAGGATCGGATCATGTCTTGTTATAGGCAGGGGAGGACTGGCCGCTAACTCGATTCCGTGCTCTAAGACCGTTTGATTTCGTGATTCCTCCTGTTGGGCTCGCTTTTCCCTTATTATCTGCTGGGCGTCCCTTTCATTCATTCCTTCCTGCCGATGTATTACTCCTCTTTCTGGGAGGCTTAATCGGCTTAGAGCCCGACCCTTTTCTTTTTCGCCCAGCCTTTTAAAGGCGGAGCCTCTTTCTCTACTTTCCTTGGAATTTTCGCGGCTAGGTCGGGCAAGGGTTTGGATGATCTCCTGTTCTCCCCGGCGACCTTTGTGACCTGAGGACTGGATGCTCTCCTCAACTTCTACCCTTTGACTTTGACGCTCTTTTTCTGGCGCTTTGTGGTGGGGCTCGCCCTTGGGTTGGTTCGCTTCCCGGGCTGGCAAAGGTTCTGGGCCTAGTGCTACTAGTCGGGAATTGGTTAAGTACATTCTTTCGACATACTTGGCATACTCTATCATTTCTGCGATCTCAGACTCTTCTTGCAACCCTGCTACTTTCTCTGGCACGTCCCGGCTGCGTTGCGGCCTAAACGCCCCAATGGGGTTCTTTTCTTTGCGAGCCTCTTCTAGGGCCGCTTGGGCTTCTCTGGACTTCGACTTCTGATTTATGATGTTTCGAGCATCGGCGGTGGCCAGGGCATCCCTTTGCGGCCTACTTCCCCCAGCAGTGGGGCTGTCCAATGTCTCACCAGCGCCCTCGGCGCGACTTTGATTGATTGCGCCCCCTTATCTGGGGTAGGGGTATCAGCGTGCCCTTACTTCCTGCCATTGCTATGGGCGCGAGATGGCGAGCCTGAAATTCGAGTTACTGACTGTTACCTACTCTGACAACCTGCTCCCAGCTAGTGAACTACTCTTTCTGACAGGTTTAACTGCTCTGCACAGTGTCTTCTGTCGAAGTGGTTTGGAGGGTTGTTAGTTGTTGTACTGCCCTCTGAGAGTTGGTGGGAGAATGGGCTCGGACGGTGGTAACTCAGGCGAGCTCCGGTCAGTCGATACCAATTTCTGGGAAAAAAGGTGATGATTCAAACGCAATCATCCCATAAACTGGTATAACCTTCGGTACGAGAGATATACATTGAAGAGCACTTCGAGAGATGACTTTTCCAATGCAGACTCGTAATAACACTACCTCGTTCGTCGTGAGGCCATCCAGGTGATTTATTCTTCGGGTGACAACTATGTTGATTCTGGGTGGGCGATGAAGGTGATGATCAGCCTTTCCGCCGTATTCAGGCTTTTCTGGGTGATTTCTTCACTGGAAAGCTGGAAGATTATGATGTTCCCAGCAATGGAGCCAACTGATAATGCACAATATTATCACGGTGGCTTAGCGGTGGTATGGAAGATGGATATCTGGCTGTTTTGGATGATTTTACAGTGGTGATGGCCGGTGATAGCACGACGGTGATGTGGTGGAGTGAATGAACACTAGGGAGAAATAACTTGACAAGAGTTTTGTCCTCTTTGTCTATTTTTTTGCATATATCTTTGAAATTACACAAGCCCTCATTTTATAGGCAAGAGCCAGAGCTAAGGATACGGGGTAGGGGTGGATAAGCACATTATACAATGATGTTATGCGATTAATATAACAGACGGCGGTGACGCGAGGCCGCTCGAGCTGTGGTATGTGAGCTCGCCTCCTCGCTCTATCTTGACTTCCCTTTGGTCGCTCCTCTCCCGGGCTCGTTCCATATCTTACTGATCTCCGACTTAGGATGCTGGGCGTAGGCCTGTAAACGAGCCGAACCCTACCGAACCTTGTCATTATTTGATTCGGCTCGAAATTATTCGAATATAGGGTTCGGCTCGGCTCGAAATTTTCGAGCCTAAAATATTAGGGTTCGTCTCGGCTCGATATTTTAAATGGGGGAAATTATTCGGTCCGATTCGGCTCGAAATGTTCGAATAGTTCGAACATGTTCGGCTCGTTCTAGACATGTTTATATATATATAATTTTTTTTTGTGAAAGGAATAAATAAAAAAATTCTAGTTCAAAAATATAACATGTCCAAAATATAACATGTTTACATGTCTAAAACGTCAAAATGAATTCAAATTGGAACAACTTCATAAACCAAAAGTAGTAAAGTCACCAAAATCCAAAATACACTTCCAAATCCCAATCCAATATATTGAGAATTTATTCAATTATTCTCATTAAAGAATTTATATTGAACCGAACTATGCTGCAAGTGTACGAGCCGAATATTATTGAACATGTTTGGCTCGGTTGTCGAATACCTATTTTAAAGCTTGATTTGACGTTTGATGATACGAATCAAGCCCCGAATCGAACATTTTCGAGCCGAATACACCGAATCGAATCAAATATTAAGGCTCACTTACAGCCCTAGCCTGGGCGGCCCCCTGAGCGATCAAGATCCTACAGGTTCGCACACTCGTCACGAGGTTTCCGCCCCGCGACCCTAACCCGATCGCTGCTTTTGATGCTATGGCCGCGGCTCGCCCCCAACCGGGTGACTGGATTGGCGGTTTCCGTTAATACCTAGGCGACGGCATATTTAGACACATCACATAATAATAACAATTGTTATTTGTGAATAACATTAATGACATTGATGTTCATTTCACAAAACAAATATCCCTAACAGTTAATAAAAAGTAGTAAAAAATAAAACCCAAAAAATTACCATTATTTATTGCATAAAATCTCGGAGCAGAATATTTTTTTTTTGAGGGAATTCGGAGCAGAATATTGTGTCATCAAACTCCATATAAACCTCTGTAAAGCCCACACATAAATCCTTTCAACGCATCAGCCATTTTCATAGTAGGCGAAATTTCATTCTGTATTCGTTCCAGAAATTTCATTCTGTACATTCATCACGATGTTTGTATCCATCACTTGAACATCAATTTCAGTTCAGTTTCTGCATAGAGGCAGCCATGGAAGAGGACAAGGAAAGCGAGCTTCTCAGTAGAGTCGCCGCTAATCATCTAGTATTAGCACAGTTCGAGCCATTTCGGGCGATTTTGCGGAGCCTCCGTGGCCGAAACCCGATCAAAGCGCGAGCAATTTTGCAGTCGATTATCACTTGTGGCGGGAAATTGGATTCCGTCCTATGGGCCCCACATTCTTGCCCATCACCATCGTTGCTAACTTTCCTTTCCACCCTTGAATTGCTCCAGTACGAGGATCCCGTTTCTGGGTTATGGTCATTTAATGAGAATAGTTTGAAGTTGAGGGCTGAATTTTTGTTGTATGTTCAAATGATTTGTAACAAGATGCTGGAGAGGGTGAAGAGGGGAATAGAGGTGACAGGTTTGGATAATAAGAAAATGGGTTCTGTGAATTTTGATTCCCCTGTTGAGTTTTTGATAGAAAATGAGGAGTTTTTGGGGTCATGTGGGGAATATAAGGAAGTTATGAAGGTCTTGGGTTTGATTTATAGTGTGGGTTTGAGTCGGTTGAGGCCGAATTCGATTGCTATGGAAGGCAAAGTGGAAGGGGAAGGAAGTGAGGTTTTACATATACAGGAAGAGGAAATGATGTGTTTGAAGGGGATAATTTTGGAGACTCCAGAGACTTTTGATGCATTGTGTCGGAATATAGAGCTGCAAATTGGTTTCGGAGAGAAAGATGTTTCTAAGATCAATATGAAGAATAGGGTGGAGGAAGAGGTTCTTAAAATGATGCAAAGCTGTGTCCAGACTGCACATTTGGATGGGATGAAGGAATGTCTAGGGAGGAGTGATTTGGATGGTGCCATTTCTCAGTTAAAGTTTCTTCACTTGGATTATGGAGTAGAGGAGGTGGAGTACCGGTATGTGCCCTTGTGATTATTGTTATATACAGTGAAATGAATGTTAACTACATGTACTAATGCATTTATAAAGTCTTAGTTTGCTGTTTTATGTCTTCAACTAACTTTTGTCTCGTAATTGTGTAATCATTTTAACCGAACCAAATCACTTGAAATGTGCTGTTTGTACATTCGCATGCATGCAAAGAGTAGATGCAGAACAAACAACTTAGGCCAGTGTAGAGTTATCCGTATTATAGTGCATAACGGTTTTGGTGAAGTGGTAATGTATGTAGATCTTTAGACAGATATCCAAAGCCTCCACCAGTAGGTGTATTCATGAACATACAGTATAGGAGTGATGCAACAAAGTTGTAATAGCTGAGGTCTGTTATTTTCCTTAATATTTTGTTTTTTTATTCCTTTTTTGTTTAAATTAATTGTGCATGATGCTAGGTTGCTGATTGGAGGGCATGTTTATGATTATTGCTACAAAGAATGTCATGATAATGATTAGATGGTAATTAGAGATGATGGATATTTGTAGGAAAAAGTTTCCGGCCTGTTTGGATAAAGCAATTTACGGGTTTTCTCATCTTGAAAAAAAAAAAACAATTCTTCTCATCTGGAAAAAGTGGTTTTTATCCCTCTCTCCTTATGTTTTCATAATGCACCACACCCAACATGTTCTACGTAGATGTAATCCAAACAACATCCTAACTTTGAACTTTCCAAATGTTGTTACATTTTCTGTAGACAATCTCTCTCTTTTTTTATCAGTAGTAAGTAACATGCCTTCAATTATCATTGAAGGGTTACTACATAGATGAATCCAAAATGTCCATCCAGTGATCTATACATGTTTCGATGTAATGATTTGTCCAGAAAATGATATAAAGATATAACAAGGCTTATGATCTTCAAAGTGGGAATCATTATCTTGAAAAGCCCTTATCTTCCTCATTTGGTAGTTCACTAGGAAAACAGACCATATTGATTGTTTAGGAGCTTTCTAACCTTACAACCTAAGAAATAGCAGCAGGGGCAGTTTTCCAGGAGAGGATAATCGTTATGGTAAACATGCTTATGTTGACTGACTATCCAGGCTTTGATTCCATGTCATAGCCCAGCGTTAAGGTCTATCCTAATTGGTATTGTGTTTTAATTTCTTGCCTTGAATGAATGTCATCTCTTTGGTATTCTGTTTGGGAAATACTAACTTCTGCCCTCATCTCATCCTAGAGCTGTTTTGGGAGGGCTTCTCAGAACGATTTTTCCTGGAAAGATTGATTATGGTAGCACCTGGTTTGCCATGCGAGAAAAGCTGCTGTGGGCTTATGTAGAAATGCTTTCATCAGGTTGTACCCGTCTTGTTCAGATGATCCAGGTGCATTAATTTTTCTGTTTCTCATGTATCTGGGTGGCCAAGTAAAGTTTGTTATCAAGTACCTTTTTTATACCTAAATTTATTGTAGCTATTCTGAATGGGTCTCTTATGCACTTGTTTGTGAGTCCGTGCCGTTTGTTTTTCTTATTTGTTATGTAGCAAGAGGTGCTGGGTTCCTACTTTTCAACCTGCTTTATGTGAGAAGATAAGGGAAAAGGACGAAGGATTAATATGGCCGTAAGGATAGAAGTCAAAACATTATGAGATTGTCGATAGGGTTAAGTAATTATATAATCTAGAAGTAGATTTTTGATAGGGTTAAGTAATTAGATAATATAGAAGTAGATTTATGATAAAAGTACCTGTTCATTTGTAATCATCTCATCTCTTTGTTGTCAACGCTATATAATGAATGAAAGGAAGGAAGGAAGACGGATCACAAGTTAGTGATCCTACACTTCTCTTTATTATGCGTATTTCTGTCATGTTGTCATAGCCATTTTACTAAGTGGTCTCAAATATGAAATTATGTTCGGGAGAGGGTTCATTTCCTTAATCAAGGCAAACCCTGGTCACTTCCACTTTCAACTTTCTTCTTCTAGATTTCTTTTATTTTGCTTGATCCTTTTGATATATTTTTAGATGTTTTTGTCAATAATATTGTAAGAATTGAAATGGAGAATAAATTATGCAATAGATTTCTCTTTGGGATTATAGGGAGAAGGCCCAACGGCTGAGAGGTTGAGTTGACAGTCCTAACTGTCAACTCCAACTAGATGTTACCATTATTTGATATAATTAACGATGACTTAACTCAAATTTAAAGAAAGAAAATTTAGACTTAGATTAGACTAATCCAGATTTAATAACATAAGATTCACACTAATAAAAGACTAATAACACACTCATAGGATTATACATCTGGCATCAACGTGTTTCAAATACTTGTGGGGAGAAGCACTGCTCACAGCATTGTATTTGATCAACAGACTCCCCTCAAGGAGCATAGGGTTCAAGACTCAAAAGGTTCTTCCTTGACATTAGACTGGTTCAAATTTTGCCGTTGAAAGTGTTTGGATGTGTTGCTTTTGCACATGCATTCAACCAAGGCAAACTAGATCTCAGATCCACAAAGTGTGCGTTTGTAGGGTATTCTGCAAATAAGAAGGGATACATATGCTTTGACTTTGAAAAACAGAAAATTATTGAACAATGGATGTTAGTTTTTTGACAATCAGATGTACTGTTATCAACATCATCTTCAGAGGGAGTACTTGATGAACCAAGAAAATGGTGCAGATTTTTAGTACAATAAGGTTGGGATCGACGTGTCTAGAATACCACCTTCCAATGATGACATAATTCGACATAATGATTAGAATGACGGTGGTCAGCTTTGGGACAAGTCAGTAGATGATAGAACTCCAAGCACCCTAAAATCTGTACCTAAGTTCCAGGGACTTACGGTAGAATTTCAGAGAAGAAAAGATATACTGTTTTTGATGATAATACTGAGATACACGACTCTGAAATAAATAAGACGATAACCGACCTACTAGGCTCTTACATCCGACTCCTATAACTTGGAGAGCAAGGTACACTTTATTATTACATAATAAGGGTAAAATGGACAAAAAAACATAAAAAGTAAAACTCTAGGCCTGAACAGCCGACCTACTTCCAACACCCCTCTCAAGTTGGAGCGTAGATGTCAATCATGCCCGACTTGCTACTAAAAGCATCAAAACCTGTCTTCGCTAGGGCCTTTGTTAGACCATCAGCCACCTGTCTCGAAGATGATAAGAACGAAATGCAAATTTCACCACTCTATAACCTCTCTTTAATAAAGTGACGGTCTATCTCCACATGCTTGGTCCAATCACGTTGAACCGGCTCATTTGCAATGTCAATCGCTGCCTTGTTGTCACAGCACAACCTTAAAGGCACAGCAACATCTTGTTTCGAATCCTTCAACACAATTTTTATCCACAAAGCTTCACAAATCCCTTGGGCCAAAGCTTGAAACTCTGCCTCAACGCTACTTGTAGCCATAACACTCTGCTTCTTACTCCGCACAATAACCAGAAACCGACCTCTTATCCTTGGTTCATAAACCCCAGGCAGCATCCGTAAATACCTCCACATTCGAAAGTATAACCCTTTCCTGGAGTAGTTTTCAGGAATTTCAAAATCTTTTGTACTGCATCAAGATGTTTTTGAGTCGGTTTTGCATAAATTGGCTTACTGTCCCAACTGCAAATGCAATATCCGGACGAGTATGAGATAAATAAATCAACCTCCCAACAAGCCTTTGGTATCTTCCAACATCTACTGGTTGCTCCCCTTCAACATTGCCAAAATTCGAATTGCATTCCATAGGCGTTCCTGCTGGTTTAGTATCAACCATCCCTGTCTCCTTTAGCAAATCAAAAATATATTTCTGTTGAGACACAACCATTTCTTCCTTTGCTCTAGCAACTTCCATGCCCAAGAAATACTTCAAGGGCCCAAGATCCTTGATCTCGAACTCCTTTGCTAAACACCTCTTCACTTCTTCAACACTTGTCAAGATAATGTCATCAGCATAAACAATAATGATAATCAATTTGTCTGCCTGTGAACTTCTAATACATAGGATATGATCTGATTGTCCTTGACCAAACCCCAAGGTTCTCAAGAACCTCATAAATCGTTCAAATCAAGCCCTCGGACTCTGTTTTAGTCCATATAACCGACTTTCTCAGCTTGCACACTTTATGATGTAGGGACACATAAGATGCCACATCACCAACTAGACATTTTACCATCTATTTCCTTTTTTTTTCTGTCTTTTGTCGTTTTGTAATATTTTCCCTAAATTCTGTTATGTCCTTTTGTTTACCTAAAGGGTATATCTGGTGACTAGCCCAGATTACCAACTCGTTTTTGCTTTTCTGAATATTGTAAAACCTTTGAGAGCTACTGTTCTGCTCTTTCTTCAATATCCTCTTTTGATTCTCACGTCATTTGGTATCAAGAGACAAGGTTCTTTCCCTTGCTCCGCTGATGGCGAATCACGGTGAAGAAACAAGCCAAATCTCCGACGTCGTTCGAGATTTGAAGTCCCTTCGGGAAAAGGTTGATTATTTGGAGACCAAGATGGATTCTTTCATCGCTGAGATGCATAAGTTCGTCAAGGAATTCAGGCAAAATCAAAGTAACACTCCGATATCGGTGGAGCGTGGCGTCACTCGCACACCGGTGGAAGAGGGAGACAGAAGGAAATCGAGGAGCAGTTTACCAGAAGGAAGCAACACACAGACCCTCTTCGAAAGAACCTAGTAGAATCAAAGAGGTGAGGGACAGTTTAGGCCGACCACCGGACGAAGAAGAAGATAGTACGGACATGGACACCGACGTTCCAGAATGGACACCACGCGCCACGGAGAAGATAGATCTAAGAAGAGCAACAACTAGGGTTCACACCCAGATGAACTATCAACCTTTTCGATTGAAGATGGAAATCGACACATTTGACGGCACCATGCACCCAGAAGATTTCTTGGACTGGATCGACTCAATTGAAGACTATTACGAAGGTATGAACCCACCTGAACACATTAGATGCAAATTGGTTTCCTATAAACTCAAGGGCGGGGCTAGGTCATGGTGGAAACAGCTGCAAAATAATAGAATTTTGAAGGGCAAGGGTAAGATTAACAATTGGAACAAGATGAAACAGCTTCTTTTGAGTAGATTCCTTCCCACAAATTACCAGAAACAGACCATCCTGGAGTTCTACAATTGCAAGCAGGAAGATAAGAGTGTAAAGGAGTACACAAATGAGTTTATGAAACTGGGATCTAGAACCAATACGTCTGAAGGAGATGAGGTCCAAGTTGCCAAGTACATAGGCGGATTACGGGAGGAATTTAGAGATAAGTTGGAGCTGGCACAGATATGGAGCCTTAATGAGGCTGTAAACATGGCTTACACAGTGGAAAAACAATTGCAGAGACAAGAGGGCAAGACATCTACAAAAAGATTGTTCAATAACACTCAAACACCTTTGAGCTCCCTTCAATCTAAAACCATTGAGACAGATGCTACAAAATCCAAGGGCAACAGACCTCATGATGGAAGGCCCCCAAACCCTTATGCCAAACCTGCACCTATAAAGTGTTATAAGTGCAACCAACCTGGGCATAAATCAAGTGACTGTCCACAGAGGAAACAGGTGACCTATCTGGATAAACAGAATGAAGACATAGGGGATTCCTCAGAACAAGAAGAGGAGTATGAAGAAGTTGAAAGGGATGAAGGAGTCCTACTGAATTGTATAGTGGATAGACTATTGTTAACAGAACCCAGCCCTACACAGAATCACGCGCTATTCAGAACTAGATGCACCATCAACTCTAAAGTATGTGAAGTGATCATAGACAGTTGTTCTCCAAAACAGCTGCTAAAGCTCTAGGACTTACCACCAGTCCACATTCACACCCCTATAAGATGGGTTGGATCAAGAAGGGACCAGAAAGCAGAGTTAGTGAAACTTGCAGAGTCAGATTTTCAATTGGGAAATCATATGTGGATGAAGTTACATGTGACATCGTAGAAATGGATGCTTGTCACCTGTTACTGGGAAGACCCTGGCAATTTGAAAGGGATGTTGTCCATAAAGGCAGGGATAACACCTACACCCTATCCTGGCATGGAAAGAAGATAGTGTTAGTTCCCATGCCACAGAAAGAACTAACCAAAGAAGATCCACAGAAACCAACAACTCAACTGATGATCACGTCTGGAAGACAGTTTAGATCGGAATTGGGAGAAGAATCAAGGGTATTTGGGTTGTACTTCAAAGAGATACCAGATCCTCAAGAGGACAGAATAGTGAGTGAAGAAGAAATCAGCCAGCTACTGGAAGAATTCAAGGATTTATACCCCTCTGAACTACCCGCAGGCCTACCTCCTATGAGAGACATTCAGCACAATATTGACTTCATGCCCGGATCCTCTCTTCCTAATCTTCCCCATTACAGATTGTGTCCAAAAGAGCAAAAGATCCTCCAAGACATTGTGGATGGACTACTAGCCAAACAAATCATCAGGCCCAGTACAAGTCCTTGTGCTGTTCCAGCACTTCTAGTACCAAAGTGGAGGATGTGCACGGATAGCAGAGCTATCAACAAGATAACTGTGAAGTATAGATTCCCAATGCCAAGAACTGATGACCTATTTGATCACCTGACCAAAGCCAAGATCTTCTCAAAGATTGACCTGACCAGTGGGTACCATCAAATCATGATAAGACAAGGGGGTGAATGGAAGACAAGTTTCAAGACTCAAGAAGGTCTCTATGAATGGATGGTTATGCCTTTTGGCATGTGCAATGCACCTAGCACTTTTATGAGACTAATGCATGAGGTACTAAAACCTTTTCTTAATAAGTTTGTCATCGTGTATTTTGATGATATTCTTGTTTATAGTTCCACTGTGGAAGAGCACCCTAAACACCTGAAGTTAGTTTTTGAAGTTTTGAGAAAGAACAAGTTATATATGAATATGAAGAAATGCATTTTTGGTGCACAAGAACTACTGTTTCTGGGGTTCATAATTAGTGCAGAGGGCATACACACAGATCCGAAAAAAGTGGAAGCCATTAAGGATTGGCCAATTCCCACCAACATCACCAATTTGAGGAGTTTCCTAGGGTTGGCATCATTCTACAGAAAATTCATTAAGGGATTTAGCATGCTCACAGCACCCCTAACATACTGTTTGAAGAAGGGAAAATTTAGGTGGGGTGAAGAACAAACAGCCAGCTTTGAAGAGACCAAACTCAGACTCACTACTGCCCCAGTTTTGGTACTCCCTGACTTTGACAAGTTCTTCCAAGTAGATACTGATGCATCCAGCCTGATAATCGGAGCGGTACTCAGCCAAGAAGGAAGACCTATTGCCTACTTCAGTGAAAAGCTATCACCTACCATATCTAATTGGACTACATATGAACAAGAGTTCTATGCTATAGTCAGAGCCTTGCAACAGTGGGAGCACTACTTGATACAAAAGGAGTTCATACTCAATTTTGACCACTGGACATTGCAATTCATAAACACACAGAAGCACATCAACAGGATGCATGCTAGGTGGTTCCTTCATATTCAAAAATTCTCTTTTGTGGTTCAACACAAGGCAGGTACCCTCAACACTGTGGCTGATGCACTCAGCAGGAAGCAATCCTTACTGACAACCCTCCAAACTGATTTAATTAGCTTCAACTCTTTCCCTGAACAATATGAAGATGATCTAGACTTCCATGACACTTGGAAGAAGTGCACAGAAAGGGAGTTCCTAGAAGACTTTCATTTAGTACAGGGATACTTGTTCAAGGGCAATCAGCTTTGCATCCCAAAAACCTCAGTCAGAGAACTATTGGTACAAGAACTCCATGAAGGGGGGATGTCTGCGCATAGTGGTAGGGACAAAACCATGGCACTTGTGGAGGAGATATTTTATTGGCCACAACTAAAAAGGGATGTTTGCAAGTATGTAAAGCATTGTGGTGTGTGTCAATCGGCCAAGGGAACTAAACAGAACACAGGGCTCTACACTCCCCTACCAGTACCCCAAACAATTTGGGAAGATCTATCTATGGATTTTGTACTAGGCCTGCCCAAGACTCCTAGACACTTTGATTCCATTTGTGTGGTAGTAGATAGGTTCTCCAAGATGGCTCACTTCCTTCCTTGTAAAAAGGTGATGGATGCTAGTTATGTGGCCCAATTATTCTTTAGGGAGATAGTCAGACTACATGGACTCCCCAAGACCATAACCTCTGACAGGGATGTTAAGTTTATATCCCATTTCTGGAGGGAATTGTGGAAGAGGTTCCAAACACAACTACAGTTCAACAGTGCCTATCACCCACAAACGGATGGCCAGACTGAAGTAGTAAACAGGACTTTGGGTAACATGCTAAGGTGTGTAGCTGCAGAAAGGCCCAAACAATGGGATGTAGCCATTGCCCAAGTAGAATTTGCCTACAATGCAATTAAGAACAGGTCAACAGGAGCTTCTCCATTTTCCATTGTGTACCAAGACACCTAATATGATCACTGATTTGGCACCAATCATTGGACTGAAGAACAATGCAGCAGAAACTATGGCAGAGGTGTCCAGAAGATGCATGAGGAGATAAGGAAACACCTAGAAGAGGCTAACCAATCCTATAAGCGAGAAGTTGATGCTAAGAAGAGGGAGAAGATCTTTGAACCGGGGGATATGGTGATGATTTATGTCAGGAAGGAAAGGTTTCCCATGGGAGCGAATCACAAACTTCATCCTAGGAGACTGGGACCATACCCAGAAAAGGCTAAGATCAATGACAATGTCTATGTTATAGGCATTCCGGAAACTTGGAAAATTTCTTCAACATTCAATGTTGCAGATCTCACTTTGTACTATCCGGTGGATGATGGTCAAGTGCAAGTGCAAGTGCAAGATGAGGAGTTGAACACTGGAGAAGAAGGGGGAAGGACTGATGTAGGGACACATAAGATGCCACATCACCAACTATACATTTTACCATCTATTTCCTTTTTTCTGTCTTTTGTCGTTTTGTAATATTTTCCCTAAATTCTGTTATGTCCTTTTGTTTACCTAAAGGGTATATCTGGTGACTAGCCCAGATTACCAACTCAATTTTTGCTTTTCTGAATATTGTAAAACCTTTGAGAGCTACTGTTCTGCTCTTTCTTCAATATCCTCTTTTGATTCTCACGTCACTTTACTTAGGGGTGTAATTGAGCTGAGTCGAGTCTAGGGATGTAATCGATCCAAACCGAAACAAACATTTACTTATCGAGTCGAGCAACCCCAAGAAATAATGATGCTCGAACTCCGCTCGAGTTCGTTCGAGCAAGAAAAAAAATGCTTGAGTTTGGCTCGTTAATATTGATGAACTGCTTGAGTTCGATTAAATCTTATTTGAGCGAGCATTTTACGAGCGCGCGTCGAGCTGCTCGTGAGCGGCTTGGGTCGTTTTACACCCCTATTCGAGTTGATACTCCACAGGGCTCAAGCTCGACTCGACTAAAAAAGTTTGGGCTCAAAACTTGCATAAAAAGGCAAGATTGAACCCGACTCGCTAGGTACTCGATATAGCTCGACTCGGCTCGTAAGCTCGATTAATTTCTTAGATTTCATTTTTAATAAAATATGGCAAGATCGAGCTCGACTCGTCTGATACTCGTCTCGAATAATACTTTTTAAATTATAAAAAAATAATATTTAATAATAAATTGAATAAATATAATTAATAAAATAATTATTTAATCAAGCTCGATTAGCTCGTGAGCTACTCGATTACTATATTTTAAAACTCGAGATCCGCTCGGTTTATTATTTGAGTTGCTCGACTCGAGCTCGAACTCGAAAAAACCGAATCGTGTCAAACTCTCTTGCGAGTCAAGTATGAGCAGCTCACGAGTAGCCCGACTCACTTAGAACCCTAACTTTACCACCAAAACTCTCTTCAAAACCAGGGGGTGCCTGCATATAAATCTCCCCTTTCAGCTCACCTTGAAGAAAGGTGTTCTTCACATCAAGCTGGTTTAAAGTCCAATCCAGATTTACTACAATAGAAAATATAATGCGAATAGTACTCCACTTAGCCACAGGTGAAAAAGTCTCAGAGTAATCTATACCTGTGTCTGGGAGAACCCTCGAGCAACCTGGCCTTATGCCTCAAAAGAGACCCAACGGAATTAAATTTGCTTGTAAACACCCACTTACACCCCACAACCTTTCTACCAATCGTGAGCTACTCGATTACTATATTTTAAAACTCGAGATCCGCTCGGTTTATTATTTGAGTTGCTCGACTCGAGCTCGAACTCGAAAAAACCGAATCGTGTCAAACTCTCTTGCGAGTCAAGTATGAGCAGCTCACGAGTAGCCCGACTCACTTAGAACCCTAACTTTACCACCAAAACTCTCTTCAAAACCAGGGGGTGCCTGCATATAAATCTCCCCTTTCAGCTCACCTTGAAGAAAGGTGTTCTTCACATCAAGCTGGTTTAAAGTCCAATCCAGATTTACTACAATAGAAAATATAATGCGAATAGTACTCCACTTAGCCACAGGTGAAAAAGTCTCAGAGTAATCTATACCTGTGTCTGGGAGAACCCTCGAGCAACCTGGCCTTATGCCTCAAAAGAGACCCAACGGAATTAAATTTGCTTGTAAACACCCACTTACACGCCACAACCTTTCTACCACACGGCATATCAACAATATCCCATGTCCCATTCTTCTCTATGGCATCCATCTCATCTTTGACCGCTTCCTTCCACTAAGGATCAAGAAGAGCATCATGTATATTTCTAGGTACATCAGTCGAAGTCACAGTGGTTAAAAAGGCTTTATAAGTAGGTCATAATTCAAGAAATAAGCCAAAGGATACATAGACCGCTTGGTACAGGCTCTAAGTGGTTTTCTGATAGCAATAGGAACATCAAGAAGTTAATCTTCATTACATGTTACTGATTCAGTCCCTGTGAGAGATTCCTGCAATCCTTCTGAACTTGATGAACCGGATTGATCTTGAAGCAGAAGTTGGCTATCAAGAGAATTCGAATCTTCTATCTCTTGCCTGGATTGCTTTCTGTGATAAACCTTTCTAAACAGTTCCTCTGATGGTCCACTAATAAAAAATGAAGACCGATAATAGCAATGGCCTTACATAGTCTATATATGGAAAAGTAAGACATCTGTTTTAACAACTTAGATTCATAGTTGTCAAGGCGATCGTCTAGGCGACGTCTAGGCGAGAGGTGAAGTAGTAGTACTAATTGATGACACTTTTCTTGCCTTGCATGAAAAGAAAGCTTTGAAGATGTTTCTTCAGCCAAAATTGGTTGCTGAACTCGCCATATGCATACAAATCTCTACTTAGTTCTATGTATACGTGACAGAAACACAGTTTGATTAGCCTACGTATTACTACTGTGATACATATTTCCTGCTATAAGAGCGACACGATTCAGCCCCCCTTATTTCATATGGTTTTACAAACAGTTGTTTGATATTCAATGGACTTACACTTTGGTTTAGCATTATACAACTTTCATTGCCCTTGGTTCTAAGGCGAGAGGAAACATTTTTGTGTTTCATGACATTTCTACACATGATCATCAATATTCAGTAGTGTAGGACAGATATCCCCTAGTATGGCCATGCGTTGCCTAGGCGACCAAGCTATCCCTCCTTGCCTTGTCATCGCCATAACGCTTTAACAACTATGCTTAGATCCTAACACTCTGTAATTCAAATAAATCTTATCTATATAATATGAGGTTAAGAAAAAGATCCTAAGGGTATGGTAAGTCATAATTTATAGGTTTTCAATGAAGGCATTCAAGTAGATTAATAGAGCAATCCACAGATTGTCATTTATAGAAGAGTTGATTTGATTAACTATGCTGTCTCCTTTAATGATCTGTTGACGCTATTGACATAGCCTTGCTGTTGACTTTTTGTCTTGCTTCCTATGTTTCATTAGTCCATTCAAGATGAACTGCTTGCTGCGGAGATAGAGAAGTTCAAAGCTTCCCAGGGTGATCAAACTCATATTCCTCTGCATCACCTTCAGAATTTTGTTGCGGATTTCAATCACGAAACAACTTCTGGCGACAAAGAATCATACCTAAGCATTGGAACTGCATGTTGCAGGATAGAAATGTTCCATTATGCCCGTGTTGGTGGTTTGCATATTCTTGAATGCGTCATGAATGCTGCTTTGACTGCTGTGAAGGCGGAACAGTTTCAAGAGGCCAACAGTGTGTGTTCTTGTACCATCTCTAATGTTGATTCTAATCCTAGCCTGCGTTGACTGTTTGAATAATCAGCTGTACCTGTATCTTATGACACTTTTAATTGTGTCTAACTGCAGTTTGAGATTTTCTCATCTTGGGTCATTTATCCGTGGCAGGTACTACAATTGTTTCCGCGACTTCAACCTCTTGTTGCTGTCATGGGTTGGGATATGTTAACTGGCAAGACTGGTCTGAGGAGGAAGCTATTGCAGCTTTTGTGGACCAGTAAATCACAAGTTCTTCGCATGGAAGAGTCACAATTATACCATAACAAACCAGACGAGGTAATGGATTTATGTTATCTTGTAATTAGTTTCAGTTTGACATTTGTCTGCATTGGTTATCAACTTGTTAAACTGGTTAATCAACATGTTAAACTGGTTAATCAGCATGTTGAACTGGTCATTCTTCGTTATTGACCTAGATTGTACTACTGTAAATCAAAATAAGTATAACCCTTATCATGGAAAATACAGCACCTTTTCCTCCCTCCCCTATATACTGACTGGTGGTTGCTTTGGCAGGTTTCCTGTATTGAACATCTTTGTGATCTGTTGTGCTACCAGCTTGATCTTGCTTCATTTGTTGCATGTGTGAATTCTGGAAATTCATGGAGTTCGAAATCATCATTGTCATTGTCGAGCAAGGAATCTCTAGAATTCGGAAATGAAGTCCAGTGGGACCCATTTGTTGAAAACTATGTATTGGAAAGGCTCTCTATCCAAAGCCCCCTCCGTGTAAGGATTTATGTCATGGTTTTCTGTAACACCTGTCATACAGGACTTATATTTTGATATTATTTCGGTATCACAACATCCCTTGGTTTTCATGGAGGCCTTATATGTGATGCATATGTTGTAACCTTAAACATTTTCCAATTCTTATGTGCTCTTTCCTCCCTATTTTAATTGGACTGGTTTCATTTCGGGTTGTCCCAAAATGCTTATCATAGACATGCATTGATCGTCTTTTCCACTTATATACCGTTCATACTTTGAATTAATCACCATAATATCAATATCATTATATGAAGCATCTACGAACCTAAGGGTATGGATGTTATGGTAAATTCATGGGTGAATCAATACATTCATCATTTTACTTTAACTATGTAAAAAGTCGAACAAGACAACTAAACAAAACAACTAACTTGGGACTAATAGCGTATTTTTCAGAGTTCCCGTAACTTGCTTGCATAAATTAGAGTCATAAAAAATGGGAGCAGACGGTTTACTTGGTTATGATCTTTATCCACTTGTATTGCGCTGCCTTCTTCAGAAGATCTTTGGTTGGTGTTACGTGATTGTTTGAGTATATTCTTTTTTTTTTTTTTTTTTTTTTTTTTTTTTTTTTGTGATCAGAAAGAGTATAAGGAGGTGCGAAATTTGACTGTGCTATATCCACGATGAATACTTTCATGCATTCAATTGCACCTCACTTTTGGCTTTTTCGTTGTGGTCAACCATTGACTGTTACGATACTTATGCCAATTCCATATAATGAGTACGGACATCATTCTACTTTAATTTATGTCACATGGTACGAGAGTAACCATCTGGTTCTAAAAGCTACAGTTCTCGACAGGCACCAGTTTCCATTTTTTTGAATTTGAGAGTTTGCCCAGATTCTTTCTTTCTGGACTTGTCAGTTTTCTTGTGTTAGGGATCATTAGCTTCTTCTTTGGTAAGAGATTGTTGTTATGCTCTGGTTTGCCTGTATCCTTCTGGTTTAAGTGTTATATATATATATGTATGTATATATATAAAGTGCGAAGGGTACATATATACTCTGCCAATTCTTTTGATCAAGCAAGAAATTCTTATAATGAAAATGATTCCTTGAGCATTTTGCATCGACCCATTAATTGGTGAAAACATCATGCTATTTCTGTCATGCTGCAATCCATATATTGTGGCTGCCAGTCCAAGCCAAACAATCTCCTTCAAGAAATTCTGATTTCCATTTATTGCCCAGACTCCATTCCAAGACTATGTACCATTGTACACGTTTTTGGTCACTCATAAGGATCTTCTCTCTCTTTTTTCTTCTTCTTAAATATCACATAAGGATCTTCAAAACCACCTTCACCAAGCTCCACCTTAGCATCAGTAGTCCCCACGTGCTTCCTCTCTCTGGGAAAGATGGGAGGAGAACAAGTGTATCCGCAATGGTCGTTTTTCCCGTGTAAATTTTAGAAAGCATTTCGTATTTCTGTTATTTAGCTATGCAATCCACTCAAAAACAACTTTTCCAGTGTTGTGTAGTTGACAACACAGTAAGCATGTGCCCTGCTCCTGAAGTTTAGTACCCAATCTTCTGTTACAAGCTAGCCAAAATACAATCACATATCCTAGTATATATCTTTTGGGCCAAACAACCATAGGCCAGGCACAGTTTGGTGGAATTGTGGTTATGACAGCCATTTCATAGGTGTCAGGTTAACTAGTTGTGTTGTGAGGAAAATATTGCATGTTTTTCCTCTTTTGGCAAGAGTGCGACTGCTTCATCTTGAGCAGGAGTTTGCATTGTTCATTGGCACGGGCCTCTGTTGTGCATGTTCAGTTGTATCTAATATTGTGTTTCATTTGTTTGACAACGTTTCAAAAAGCTACACTACCCTCAAAAGAAAAAAAAAGCTACTTGGATTACTGTGTATTTTTGTATTGTTAGTTGTTTAAAACATGAGTAGATAATTTTTAACAAGATAATTGTCGATGCTTTATATTG
Source organism: Gentiana straminea (assembly GCA_036785695.1). Lineage (NCBI taxonomy): Eukaryota > Viridiplantae > Streptophyta > Magnoliopsida > Gentianales > Gentianaceae > Gentiana > Gentiana straminea. Next base: position 14,787,480 of record JAVUPR010000398.1, on the reverse strand, counting down.
TGGTGGTGCTCGTATCATACTCCCACTGCCCCAAAATATAAGACCTTTTGGCCTTTTAGTTTTGTCCCATAATGTAAGGATTTTAGAATACAAACGAAATATTTATTACTTTTTTTCTTCCTTTTACCCCCTATTTATTATCATTCAATCACTTTTCATTACTTTACTACTTTACAACTATTGTATTAATGATAGTCAAAGGGTATTTTAGACCTTTATCATTAAAATTCATGACATTCTTCCACTTTCTTAGACTGTGTGAAAACTCTAAAGAACCTTATAATTTGGGACGGAGGGAGAATTTGTGTACGGTTTGTTCAGTTGTGAATCATTACTGTCGTATATTTTGCTTGTGGGTATAATAAGTACGTGTGCCTTGCTTGTGTTGTAGGTTTATAGATGTACATGATTTAAGACCAAGCTTTTTTCATTCCACTCTGGTCCATTTTGTAGGTTCTGTTTGACGTGGTTCCAAGCATAAAGTTTGATGATGCTGTTAAATTGATTAGCATGCAGCCAATTGATTCTGCTTTGGCAGCCTGGAAGAGGTGATGTCATGCTTCTTCCAGCCATTGTTGCTTGTGTTTTCTTGCTTGCTCCATCTGTACTTATGCATACCTCGTGTAAGAAAACTTTTTCTGGCTCATGGATTCCTGTCCTTTTGGTTCTATGGGATGCTACTTGACTATTAGTCTAATATATTCTTTCTTGGACTTGATGGTCCCATCTCTCATTTACCCTAATATTGTTACTTGGGATACTGTTTATTCAATATTATGTTAAGTTGTTCAAACCCGCTTCTGATTCATCAAGGTTTACATCTTGAAGGGGTCCTTTAAGGCTGTTGTTTATTTATTACCTTCAGTGGGTTTTACACTAGCTTTGCTGCTTGAAAGTTGGAACCTCTCACTGGACCTGGAACATGTTTATCCCATGCATATAATTAAGGAGGATTAGAATCAGCTTACAGCTTGTGTATACTGTCTTTATAGAACCATTTCTCTGGTGCATAAGTTGTTTTTGTGGTAGACAGTTCTGGTGCATTGTATTTATTTTTTTTCGTTTTCACTTGCAATACTTTGAGTAGGATGCAAGATGTGGAGCTTATTCACATGCGGTACGCACTGGAATCTGCTATGTATGCTCTAGGATCTATGGAAAGGTGTGCCACTTCAACAGAAAAGGACCGTGAGATGACTTTATGGCATTTAAAAGACCTGAAAAGCCACCTGGACGCTATCCACAGCAATCCTCGGAAGGTATACCTCCTATTACGTTCTGTCTTTAAACTGTTCTTTTATCTGCCTGCTGTGATAACTGATTACCTAATTTGGCAATATTGACGTCATACGAGGAGAAAGTGTCTCCATGTACAAGGCAAAAAATCTGAGTATATCCTTCCTCAACAAGGGGAGCCTTGAGATGTTCAACTTGTCTGTTAGGACCACGTTTAACATTGGAAACCCAATTGCAAGTAACCACTAATTGTAGAGATTCCCGTTGGAGTGAAGGACGGCCGTTTCTTCCACCATTGCATGATGCCTTCCTAGGCATGACAAATTCTCTTACTGTTTGATGAATAACACCGTCGACAAGGAGGACATTACAGGCTTTACAGCATAATATGTGAGGAGATATTCGCTGGTTAGAAGACTGTGTTTGTCGTAGATTTGCTGGCTAAATGGGCTACTGAGAAAAATGTAGTGGAACAACAAATGAGAGAACATGAAATTTATCGACAAACATGCAATGCTCAGAACTGTTGGAATTGAAGGAAAACGTGAACTTGTAAGCGTAACATCCGCATATACGAGATACATTTGAATGCCCGTAGAAAAGCATTTGTATCCCTTTTGTGTCCTAGGATAGACCAAGAAAACACATTTGAAAGAACAGGAGGGTAACTTTTTTTCTGAGAGGAAGATCATGAACAAAACATGCACATCCACGATTACCGTGGGAATGGGTATATGTTATTGTTTTGGAAATATAATAGAGCGAGGAGCCCAATTTTAGATAAATGATGATGGCATACAATTATGTGAACAGAAGTCATAATATCAAGCGTACGAGCTGTCTATCTCATTTTGTTTGTAGTAGCAGGGCACAATTATTGGTGTATAATTTGCGTGATGTCATAATGTTTGGAAATTAGAGAAAGTATTCATGTGTATTATCTCTTCAAAAGGGTCTACTAGAGACAATTATAATGTTTACGCTACCACTTTTTACAATATTATGACATGTTATATCCAACAGAATTGTTAAGTTTAACTTGTTTAATTTCACGTGTTGAATATTTTGTTCAAGTCTGTGTTCAAGCTCGTATTCAATGAGATTGAATTGAGCTTTAAATGACCGTGTTTGATTTTGCGTGCTTAGTATTTTGTTCAAGACTGACAATTTTTTTTTTCACCCCTTCCATTCTCAACTACTCTGCAATAGGTTTTGTAAAGATTGAGCTCATGTTGCTGCCATTGCCTTTCTGAATCATACAGTCTATATGATTATTATTGTTATTTTTGTTGTTGTTGTTGTTGCTGCTGCTGCTGTTATTATTTTTTGGGTCTCATGCAAGGATTTATGTAATGCAGATACTGATGATAAATATTGTCATTTCACTTGTTCATATGGATGATCTCTCTTCAAATCTCACGCCTCATGCCACACCCATAAGATCTTCTGGATCCTTTGATGTCTCTTGGTGGGAAGGAGCCGATGTTTCAATTAGTGATGGTGGAATTAAGATGTGTGCATTCTTTGCTGGGAAATTGGTGGATATTTTGAAGCTGAATCTGCCATCATCAATTTCAGATGCTGACCACTCAAGTGACTTCTGTGTCTCTGCCGGAGGAAAGCAACCCTTAGAATGGAGAATCTCAAAAGCAAAGCTTTTCATCGATGATTGGGAGTGGCGTTTATTTATTTTACATATCCTTCTGCCTTCAACTGAACGGCAATGGAAATGGAGGGAAGCTTTAAGCGTATTATGTGCTGCACCATCTAAGTTACTAAATTTGTAAGTTGTATTTTTCTCGATACAATTCAATATAAGAACCCTTGTCAATGGATAATAAATTTGGGGTAAATGAGAAAAAGAGCAAAAAGGCTCTATTGGTATTTAATAGCAACATGTAATCTGGAAAAGTGTGCTAAAACAACATATATGCTGGATGAAGTATTTTGAGGGCTATGTATTTTTGAAAGATATGTTTCATATATCAATAAAAATGCTGAGTTACAAAATAAAAAATGGAAGTTGTGTCTTGTCCGATGCGCACCGAGTCACCAAGACCGATATAACTACGTGGTCTTTTGGACGTGTGACCACGATTCTCCACAATAAACCTTATTAAATTGAACTACTATTACTGAGCTAGACTAAATCATGTTTTTAGTACATGGGCCTGCAATAAATTGCCACACTTCAACTCAGTTTGGTACATACATGCCTTTTGTTCCCAGAGTGTCACTCGTGTTATTGAAAAGACCAAGCAACACGGAATCTCTATCAATAATGTACTCAATGCCACATGTGTTTGATATTTGTGTTCTCGTTGGTTGTGCAGGTGCATGCAAAAGGCAAAATACGATGTTGGGGAGCAGGTTGTTAATCGTTATTCTCTTTCGTCTGAAGACAAAGCTGCTTTGGAATTAGCTCAATGGATGGACGGTGCTTACATGAAAGCAACAGTATGATCCTATTTTGAAGTATTTATGTTCTAATATTATTTATACTATTAATAGGATATTATTCAAGTGTTATCCTTATGATAACAGGCTGGACATGTCTTAAACATTGTAGCCGGCTGTTTAACTAACAGCTGCTCATTTAATGCTTTGCCTCCTGGCTGTCTAATGCCAGTTTGCACCCTGTTTCTTTTTTTTTTTTTTTTGAGGAGGGTTTGTACCCTGTTTAAACCCCTTCTTTCATTTACATTAATAGTAGAGTTTTACCTTTCTTATTCTCTTATCTTCATGGTATCAGAGACTTACTCTGTCTAAAATCGTTTCTGCATCCTCAAATACACAATAGAATGTCAATCGTCACTTGACAACTGTGCTGTGTACACCAATCTCCCGCCCCATGGATCCTCTGGACCCAGCTCTACTGCCATATCTCTATACAAATTGAATGGCAGGAGCTTCCTTCAGTGGTCCAGATCTGTTAAAATGTTTGTGACAGGGCAAGGGAAGATGGAATATCTCACTGGTGCTGCAAAGCAACCAGAGGCTGCTGACCCAAAGTTTAAAACTTGGGACATAGAAAATAATCTTGTGATGTCCTTGTTAATCAGGTCCATGGCACCTAAAACCAATGAAACATTCTGTATGATACTGCCTTTGACATCTGGACAACTGCAAGGGAGTTATACTCAAAACAAGACAACACATCTGAAGTGTATGTGATCAAGGCTCAAATCCAAGGTCTCTGCCAAAAGGAGACGGATGTCAGCCAGTACTACAACATTCTCAACAGAGCTTGGCAGCAACTTGACATGTTCGCTGAGTTCTCTTTGAAATGCAGTGAGGATACTCAAAAATACAAAGATTGTTGAACAAGAAAGTGTCTACAAGTTTCTCGTTGGGCTGGACAAGAGTCTTGATGATATTAGGGGCCGGATTCTCAGCACAAAACCCCTACCAAACCTCAAACTCACCTTCTCTCTTGTCAGACAAGAGGAGAGTAGAAGGAAGCTGATGCTGCCTGGCAACACTCTGGGCAGCATTCTTGAAGCTTCTGCTTTTGTCACCAGAAATGGTCCACTAGGGAACATTGGTGTGACCACTCTAAGAAGGGCGGTCACCTCAGAGAAATATGCTGGCAGATTCATGGCAATCCAGACTCTGGAAGATCTGACCTTGGAAAGAACAAAGAAGGTCAGAAAACCAACTATGGTAATCATGTGGAAGCTGAGGAGAGGAAGGAGGAGAACCAACCTTTTTCTAACAAATGGAGGCTCTCAGAAAGCTCTTCTCTCAGCAACAATCCACATCAAACAACCTACCACATGAGTCTGCTTCTATTGCACATTCAGTATTTATGCTCATATTATCAAATCCGTGCAAACTCCGGATTTCTCTTGGATTGTTGATTCATGAGCTTCTGATCACATGATAGGACACCTCTCTCTTCTACAAAACTACAAATCCTGTCATCCAAATCAATCTGTCAAGATTGTCGATGGAACAACTTCTAAAGTTGTTGGACTTGGAAAAGTAACTCTTACAGATAAATTTACACTAACTGAGGTACTATATGTACCTGGACTCAAATGTAATCTATTATTTGTCAGGAGGCTTGTCAAAGATCACAATTGTGAGTTTCAGTATTTGATCTCCAAGCAGAAGATTAGCGGTGCTATTATGAAATCTGGATTATTCTTTTTTAATCAACAATGGCCTCCAACTTTATCCTCTGGTTTTTGTAGTCAAACAAGTGTCTGTAATATGGATGAAATCACCAAGCTAGGAGGTTTTATACAAGGGCAGGGTGATCACACACTCTTTTATAGACACACCAAAACAGGGGGAGTCACAATCCTTATTGTTTATGTTGATGACATTATCATTTCTGGAAACTCTGACATTGAAATTACAAACCTGAAGAAATACCTGAAACATGAATTTGAGATCAAGGATCTAGGATACATAAAATAGTTCCTAGGGATAGAAGTTGCCAGATCTAAACAAGGCATTCTTCCAACCCAGAGTAAGTACACTATGGATCTCCTCGTTGATTATGGATAACTTGGTTGTAAACCAGTTGATAAGCTAGTGGATAACACCATCAAGTTTGGTAAAGATAATGATGGAGATCCTATGGACCATGAAAAGTTTCATAGTCTAGTTGGTAGACTTATTTACCTATCTCACACTAGGCCTGTTATTTCTTTTGCACTGAGCCAGATCAGTCAGTTTATGCATTCACCAAGGCAAATACTCCTTGATGCTGCAATGGGGTTACTTTGGTTTCTCAAGGGGAGTCCAGACTGTGGAATCTTGTTCAAAGCTGAAGGAAGTAATACCATTGAAGGATATGTGGATGCAGATTGGGCAGTGTTTGTCAAAGATAGGAGATCTACCTCAGGATGGTGCATGTATGTTTCAAGCAACCTAGTCTCATGGAGAAGTAAAAAAAATCAGTGGTGGCAAGAAGTACAACAAAAGCAGAATTCAGGGCAACAACTTTGGGAATATGTGAGCTCTTATGGATACAGAGGATTATGAGAGAACTAAAGATGCCATTCTCAGATCCTATGAGGCTATTTAGTGACACTAAATTAACTATTGACATAGCTGTTAAAACGGAAGGGACCTTTTAATTTAAGGTTTCGATATTTTATTCATCAACTGGAATGAGGTATTTATACAATCAGATTTAGGAGCCTTGACTAGTTAGGTCTCTAGGTGTGTATGAGATCCTAACAGAATCAGGAAAATAGAATAAAAATAAATGCCTCATATTACGGCTACAATCAATAATAATAATAAAAATAAAATCCCAACAAATCCTGGCAGTTAATGAGAAGATCTTTTCTCAATAATAGCCAACAACCCAGTGACATGACGGGACCAATCATAAAGAAATTGACATACATTTCATCAAGGAAAAACAAGAAGATGGAAGCATCAATACATGTCCCTACCAAGCAGCAAGTGGGAGATGTGTTTACAAAAGGATTGATCAGAGTCCTGTTTGATTATCATTGTAGCAAGCTTGGTTTATTGTATATTTACAAACCAGCTTGAGAGGGAGTTTAAGTTGATAATATTATTAATCTTATAATAATAATAATAATATAATTATCCTATAATCCAGCTTTTTTATGTCTTCATTACCGTTTAGTAGTTGCTATTGACAGATAATTAGTGTTTAATGCTGTAATAGCTGTGTTTAGTAGTAATGAGGTAGATTCTCTAACCTACCCATTTATTAGACAGCTAGGTAGTGGGCTTTTCAGCTATATTAGAGAGCTTGTATTTTCTTTATGTATTTTCAATGCAAGAAAGCTAAATTGCTTCTCATTTCTCTCTTCTTTCCTAAAAATCTACACTTTGTATTCTAATAAAACACTATTGTTTTAATTGAGTCTGTTGGGTTCTAAATGGTTGTATCTTTTTGGTGTTGATGGAATTTCTGATTTTAATAAAAAAATCTCCTTAAGAAAGTCTCACCTAAGTCAAAGGCATTGTTGATGTTATTTTCAAAGCGCTTCTCGTGGCCCCCCCTTGTTTGTGATAGTTTCTTTTTATTTGACATCACCCTGTCTGTAGAGATACATGCTGTTTTATATATTTCAGCATTTGTTTATTATTGTAATAATAAGGGCAGGATTGTCATTTCAATTTTTGTAATTCATCTAGCTGTGGCGGCTACTTCTTTAGAGTGTGAAAGGAGCAATTAATAGGAAGCCATAATTATAGGAAGTTAATATAGAAATGAGTCTTCCTTTCCTTAGTATAAATAAAGGATTCTGTAACAGCAATCAATCAATCAATCAATCATTGAATAAAATATTCTTCCTTTTCTACATGGTATCAAAGTGGGTCATATGATCAACACAAATGTATCTGCCCGCAGCCATGACTGGAAGCACATCATCGGCTGCTTCATCTAATACTACCTCCGGATCATCCGTATCAAGGGATGACCAATCAACTGGAAATGAATCCAGCAACTCCTCATCCTCTGTTGTGCTAACAACACAAAGACTCAATGGAAAAAACTACCTAGAATGGTCACAAACCATACAGTTGGCCATCGATGGTAGAGGGAAATTAGGATATTTGTCTGAGAATGCGTCAAACCGGATGAAGGAGATCCCAAATCCGCAACATGGAGATCTGAGGACTCAATGGTGAGAGCATGGTTGATCAACTCCATGGAGAAATTTGTAGCAAAACCACACATGTTCTTGCCCATTGCAAAGGACATCTGGAAAATGGTTAAAGACATGTATTCTGATATGGAGAATACATCCCAAATTTATGAACTTAAGACCAAGATCTGGGCCTGCAAGCAAGACAATAGAGAAGTCACCCTATATTACATAGAATTGCAGGGATTGTGGCAAGAATTGGATCTGTCCTATGACAATTCGTGGGAATGTTCTGGAGATGGAGTAAAAGCCCAGAAAAGAGAAGAAAATCAGAGGGTTTATACCTTCCTGGCAGGGCTGGATCTGGAATTAGATGAAGTTAGGGGACGGATACTAGGAAAATCTCCCCTGCCTTCACTCAGTGAGGTTTTTGCTGAAGTTAGGAGGGAAGAATCCAGAAGGAGAGTGATGCACAGAGGGCCTTCATCTGGAAATTCAGTTGGGGCAGAAAGTTCTGCCTTGGTGTCTAACATAAATGATCAAAAAGGGAGGAGACAGAAAACATGGTGTGACCATTGCAAAAAGCAAGGTCACACCAGGGATAATTGTTGGGTGATACATGGCAAACCGACAAGAACCGGAAACCTAGGGGCGGTGGATCGGGAAACTCGAGAGGCAAGGCGAGGCTAATCGGTTTCTTCGACCAAGGCACGGCTCTACTACACGGCGAAATTGTTTTCCCAAGAACAACCTGGATCGGTTGACTAAGGCCGATTCGAGGCCCAAACCATGCTAAACAAAGGTGATTCTTCCTGCTCCTTAGTGGAGAAAGGTAACTACCCTTCCCTATCTTTTCTTGGAGTCCATCAGTCCTCTTTTTGGGTCATTGACTCAGGAGCAACCGACCATATGACAAGTTATTCACATCTTTTCTCTACATATAAATCATGTGCTGGAAACCAGACAGTTAAGATAGCAGATGGCTCTTTTTCTGCTATAGCTGGAAAAGGATCCATCACTATCTCCCCTACTTTAACCCTCAATAATGTCCTACATGTACCATCTCTATCATGCAATCTATTATCAGCCTGTAAACTCACCTCAGATACAAAATGTAATGTTGTGTTTTCTGTTAATGGTTGTGAAATTCAGGGTATTCACAAGGGGATGGTGATTGGCAGTGCTAGGATGATGGGAGGCCTATATCTCTTTGAGGAAGAAGGAGAATCTTGGAATAAGAAAAATTAAAATATCTCGTCTTCGATCTACCTATATTGATAGGAATAATATCATGTTGTGGCATCTTAGGCTTGGCCACCCTAGTTTTTACTATTTAAAGAAAGCTGTTTCCAAATCTATTTATCAATAAAGATCCATCTTTATTTAAGTGTGAAATTTGTGAATTATCTAAACATACAAGATCATCTTTCCCACCTCAACCTTACAAGCCAACAAAGCCATTCACTATGATTCATAGTGACATTTGGGGGCCTGCAAGGAAGAGTACACCACAAGGGAAAAGATGGTTCATCACTTTCATTGATGATAACACTAGAGTCTCTTGGGTTTACCTATTAAAAAACGAAGTTTGAAGCTAAACAAGTTTTCTGTGATTTTTATGAAATGGTTTTGACACAGTTTCACTCCAAAATAGAAGTTTTTAGAAGTGATAATGGCACAGAATACTTTAATTCTATCCTTGGATCTTACTTCCTTGAACATGGAATTGTCTACCAAAGCTCCTGCCCTGACACACCCCAACAAAATGGGTGGCAGAGAGGAAAAACAGGCACATTTTAGAGATAGTTAGGGCTCTCATGATAACCTCTAATAGCCCTAAATATCTCTGGGGGGAGGCTGTCCTAACTGCCATATACCTGATCAACAGGCTACCCTCAAGGATCTTAAATTATCAGACTCCTATAAGTCAGCTAAAAGATTTTTATCCCAACACTAGAATAATCCAAGATGTGTCTCTTAAAGTTTTTGGATACACTGCTTTCACACATAATCATCATCAAGGGAAATTGGATCCCAGAGGTAGAAAGTGTGTGTTTGTAGGGTATTCTCCAACACAAAAAGGGTACAAATGTTTTGATCCACAAACACAGAAAGTGAATTTCAGCAGTGATGTGTCTTTTTTTGAAGGTCAAATGTTTTTCAAAACTCATGTTCAGGGGGAGAATTTTAAGGAACATGAGTCCTTTTCACTTACACAACAAGACTTTTCACAGTTTTTTGTTAATGAACCCAACAACACTTCTCCACATCTTGATACTTACTATCAAGAAAATGAATTAAGGGATCAGACCACTGATAGTCCTACCAAGGGCAATGCACCTGATCAATCAGATAGTCCTAGTCCCAGGACTAGAATACATAAATTTCCAGGGAACACTTATTCAAGGAAAGGTCTATTACTCAAAAAGAAAGCTCCTCATCCAAGCTATGAGCAGGTACCCTCCTTGAGTGCTACTCCTGAGAAGAACACAGAGACAGGTAATACAATAGATTCTTTGTCATCTGATTCTGAATCTGACAATCACAGTCACTCTGATTCACCAACTGTGTCTAAATCACCATAACACTCAAACCAATCTGACCAACTTCTTGATGTCCCAATTGCCATTAGAAAACCTCCAAGAGAATGTACCAAGCACCCCCTCTATCCTCTTAGCAGATATGTCACCTATGACAAACTGTCTCCACAATATCAAGCCTTTACTACCAGCCTATCTAATATCCAAATTCCTAAAACCATCCATGAAGCCTTGGCCCATCCAAAATGGAAGGCTGCTGTGTATGAAGAAATCGATGCACTTGAAAAGAATGGCACACCGGGAAGTTGCTAGCCTACCTACCGGGAAGACCACAGTGGGGTGCAGGTGGATTTTTACTGTAAAATACAACTCAGATGGATCCATATAGAGGTACAAAGCAAGGTTGGTGGCCAAGGGGTATACCCAAACTTATGGGATAGATTATTCAGAAACTTTTTCACCAGTGGCTAAGCTCAATACTGTGAGGATAATTTTGTCCATAGCTGTGAACTTGGATTGGCCCTTGGAACAGCTGGATGTAAAAAATGCTTTCCTACAGGAAGAAGTTTACATGGATATATGCCTCCTGGGTTTTCTGGCAGAGATAATGGTAAAGTGTGCAAGCTGAAAAATGCTCTATATGGGCTGAAGCAGAGTCCAAGAGCTTGGTTTGAGAGATTCATGAAATTCCTTAAAAAGGAGGGCTTCAAGCAAGGACAATCAGATCACACTCTATTCACCAAAAGATCAGAAACTGGCAAGATGACGGTACTGGTAGTATATGTAGATGATATCATCCTCACTGGGGATGACATGACTGAGATCAATTTGACTATGAAGAGCTTGGCAAGAGAGTTTGAGATAAAAGACCTTGGGAGTCTAAGATACTTTCTAGGAATGGAGGTTGCAAGATCAGACAAAGGATTGGTAGTGTGTCAGAGAAAATATGTGCTAGACCTCCTCGAAGAGACAAGGATGAGTGACTGCAAGCCTGCCGGCACTCCCATGGAAGCCAACATCAAACTCTAGGAAAAGAAAGATCAAGTCCCTGTGGACAAGGCAAAATATTAGAGACTTGTAGGAAGACTGATATACTTGGCCCATACAAGACCTGACATATCCTATGCAGTGGGTGTTGTGAGCCAATTCATGCATGCTCCTTGTGAACCTCATATGGAGGCTGTGTTCAGAATACTGAGATACTTAAAGGGGACTGTTGGTGAAGGTTTGTGGTTCAGAAAAGACACTAGTAGGAGCATTGAAGTTTACACAGATGCTGATTGAGCAGGGTCTGCTGAAAGAAGATCCACAACTGGGTACTGTAGTTTTGTCTGGGGCAATCTAGTAACTTGGAGAAGCAAAAAACAAGGGGTGGTATGCTGAGTCAGAGTACAGAGCCATGGCACTTGGAGTTTGTGAAGAACTATGGATAAAAAGAGTTCTAGAGGACTTGTCAATGCCTGTGAAACTACCTATAAAGTTGTACTGTGACAATAAAGCTGCTATTGATATTGCTAATAATCCTGTGCAACATGACAGGACCAAGCATATAGAGATTGACAGGTACTTCATTAGGGAAAAGTTGGATGATGGAGTGATCTGCATGCCATTCTTGCCCTCAGCACAACAGGTTGCAGATGGGTTGACCAAAGCTTTGCTAAAGCCTGGATTTGATGGGTTTACAAGGAAGTTAAACATGTTGAATCTCCATGCTTAACTTGAGGGGGAGTGTAGAGATACATGCTGTTTTATATATTTCAGTATTTGTTTATTATTGTAATAATAAGGGCAGGATTGTCATTTCAATTTTTGTAATTCATCTAGGGTTGGCTGTGGCGGCTACTTCTTTAGAGTGTGAAAGGAGCAATTAATAGGAAGCCAATTATAGGAAGTTGATATAGAAAGGATTCTTCCTTTCCTTAGTATAAATAAAGGATTCTGTAACAGCAATCAATCAATCAATCATTGAATAAAATATTCTTTCTTTTCTACACTGTCCTTTGCAAAAGTTGATGAATCCTTCCAATCATTTGTGGTGATTGGTAAAGTCCCGTTGGGCTTATTAGTGATGATATCTTAATACAGTTAGATAGCGTCTGCACCTTGGGTATTGTGGATGGGGAGGTGCAATCCACTGTATAATACATGAATTAATGTCTAAATACCTACTGTAGCTAGGAGCTCCTCACCCATAATCACCTAGTTTTCTTTAAGCAATTCCACTGTGAAACCATCCGGGCCTGGAGTTGTATTACGTTCAATCTCAAAAGTGCTTGTTTAATCTCATATATTGGACGGGACTCGCTAAAGTTGAGTGTTCAATTAGAGCCTTGAAAGTAAGGTTTGGTAGGTGCATCGTCTGGGACTTAACTTTTCAGGTTCAACTAATAATTGTGGTAATGGCACTGCCCTCTCTTGAACCTTTTCGAAGTCATCAATCATAATGTAATTTTCCTCTTGTATTTGGAGGATTTTGTTCTTGAAATTGTGTCATATCCACTCTTTGTTTTAAAGTAGTGTTCCTGTCCCCTTCATTCAACCATTTCACCCCTGATTTTTCCTTAAGAATGATTCTTCGAAAGCTATATGATCCTATTGGAAACAAGGGTTTCCTTTCTTCATTTCGTAAGCTAGTGATATGGCCTTCAGTTAATAAGAGCCTTTTACCCCTCAAAAAAATAATAATAAGAGCCTTTTAACTCTGTGTTGCCTGTCCCTCTAATCTTGTTGAATTATGAGCCTAATTAACCTAATTACCTCTTTGTTATTCTCTAATTATGGTTAGATTAGCTCCTAATTCGTCCAAGGCTGTAAATTGTTTTTTTATCTGTTTTTACTGTATTGTCCGTTGGGACTCTAGGGCGGAGCTACCTTATACTAAATTGGGTCTGCGGACCCCGTTAAAAAATAAAAACTCTATTTTACCTATAGAAAAATACTTTGGACCCCGTGAAAAAAAAGTTACTTTGAAAAATAATTACGGACCCAGCTCAACAAAATTTCTGGATCCGCCAGTTTTCCTGGAATTTTTTCAAAAATCCATAAATGTCTACCTCTGGAAAAACCAACTCCGCCACTGAAGTTGTAAACATCAAGGGGGAGTGATAATAATCATCTTCTCACAAACCACAAGTTCAATGGGAACAATGACCATCTTTTGTCTCGTTCCTTACTCATGTTTGTGTCTTAAAGAAGCAACGAAGGGCACTTGATTGGAGATACACCTCAGCCAATCACAGATGACCCCAAATACCAACAGTTGAAGGCTAACAACAACATCATGATGTCTTGGCTGGTAGGATCCATGACTTCTGAGCTGAGTGAGAACTTTATGTTCTACAACACCGCTGCAGAAATTTGGGAGGCTACTTATGAGTTATGATCTCTATTCTATAGGGATAATACCTCTCAAATCTATGAGCTCAAGTCCCAGCTGAAGGATCTGGGGAAAACCGACTCTTCTGTCACGCACTACTTAAACTAACTTAGCAGAATTTGGCAACAACTGGACTGATTCAATGAACATCAGTGGAAATGCTCTGAGGATGCAAAGGACCACAAACTTTCCATTGAAAAGGACAGTCTTCTTTTTCCTGATGGAACTCAACCATGATCTTGATGATGTCAGGGGAAGAGTTCTGGTAAGATCACCTCTACCCTCTTTAACGGCTGCCTTTGCAGAAATCAAACATGAAGAAAGCAAGAGGAAACTCAAGCTTGGCACTCAATGTACTGGAATTCTTCCAATTCCTCAACAAGATAGCTTTGCTTTCATCTCAAAAACTTTCCAACCCTACAAAGGGAAGAAGGAAAGGCCTTGGTGTGAACATTGCGAGAAACTGGGGCATACTAAAGACACCTGCTGGAAATTGCATGGCAAACCAGGCTGGAAATGGGAAGGAAACTCAGGCCAACCATTCTGTTCAGAAAGACATTTTCTCTCATGAACAGATTGAGGCTCTTAAGAGACTTTCACCCAGATTCAAGCGCTCGAAACCAGTCTGTGGTGTCCTCTGCCTCAGTTGCTCAGACAAGTATAATTTCTCAAACCTTCAAATCTCATGCTAAACACCACTGGATTATTGACTCTGGTGCGTCTGAGCATATGACTGGAGATAAAACTCTGTTCTCCACTCTTTATCCTTGCACTCAGGAGAGATATGTCAGAATTGCTGATTGTTCCACCTCCAAAGTAGAGGTATAGGAACCATCCACATTAAACATGGCATATGTCTCAAAGGTGTTTTATTTGTTCCATAGTCCTCCTGTAATCTAACCTCTGTGAACAGATTGACTAAATAGCACAATATGGCACTTAATTTTTCCTCTAATTCTTGTGACTTTCAGGGCTCAATAATTGGGAGGATGATTGGCAATGCTAATGCCGGTTCTGGTTTATATCTTATGCATGGGAATGTTGATACCGGTTCAGGAGGGGAGACTTCTAGATTTCTAAGTTCTAGTACTTGTAATGATAATGTTATGTTATGGCATTATAAGCTTGGACATCCCAATTTTGTATATCTGAAAAAGTTACTTCCTAATCTGTTTATTAATAAAAAACCTAGTGATTATGATTGTGAAATATGTTGTCTTGCTAAACATGCTAGGACCAACTTTCCTAAAAAATCTTATTTTCCGTCTAAGCCTTTTTCTCTTATACACAATGATATTTGGGGACCATCTAAGGCTATAAATATCACTTATCTAGATGGTTCTTTAGTTTCATTGTTGATCACACTAGACTTACTTGGGTGTATTTGATGAAAGAGAAATCTGAAACTGGAATGATATTCAAGATCTTTTCATACTCAATTGGAGACCGACATTCAAATCCGAAAAACTGACAATGGATCAGAATATTTTGAGAAGACTCTTGGAATATTCATGAAAGAAAAGGGTATTGTTCACTTAAGTTCCTGAGTTGATATCCCTCAACAAAATGGCATTGCTGACAGGAAAAACAATCCCCTGATATAGCCGGGTCTCTCATGTTTGCCATAAATGTTCCAAAGCATTTTTAGGGAGAGGGTTTTTCAACAGCTACATATTTGATCAAAAGGATGCCCTCACAGGTCCTACAGTTCAAAACACCCATTGGTGAGTTCAAAGGACTGTTTCCTAATTGTCATCTTACTCAGAATCTTGCCCTAAAGATATTTGGATGTACTGTGTTCATTCACAACAATCACAGAAATAAACTTGACCCAAAGGCTATCAAGTGCATCATTATTGGTTACCAAGTGTTATTATCCTTCCACAAGGAAGTTCCTTAACACTTTAGGTATCACCTTCTTTGAGTTAAAACCCTTATATGGTAATCCTGGAAATAGTGAACATCTTCATTTCTTCATCACAGAGATGGAATCTTGAGCTATCTCAAGAACATATCTCTGATTCAACAGATGGCAATGAACATAATCAGCCCCAACAACAAAGGATGTTACTACCTTTGATAAGAGGCATGCTGATTCTCAGTTTGGTCCTGAAAAGGGATCCCAATGTGTGAGACCACCTATTGAACTGGTTTACTCCAGAAGGAACATGGACACATTCAATCATTAGGATCCCCAAGATCCAATCAATGACCAAACATAATCCCTACCAAATATTGAAACACCAGATGACAGACCTATTGCCTTAAGAAAAGGAACCAAAACTTGCACTAAATATCCCCTATACAACCTTTCTCAGGGGTATCAGTCATTGCTCAACAACCTGGACAGTCAATATGTCCCATGCACCATTCAGGAGGCTCTAGAAATCCCTGAATGGAGACAACCTGTTCAGGATGAACTAGAAGCCCCGAAGAACAACAATACCTGGGAAATAACTGCTCTCTCAAAAGGGAAGAAAATTGTGGGTGCAGATGGATCTTCACAAATAAATATAATTCAGATGGGCCAATTAACAGGCATTGCCAGAGGTTACACCCAAACCTATGGCAGTGATTACTGAGAAACCTTTGCCCATGTTGCCAAATTGAACACCATCAGAGTTCTTTTGTCCTTTGCTGTGTACTTAGACTGGCCCTGTATCAAACTTGATGTAAAAACGCTTACATGAATGTGGAGCTAAGTGAGGAAGTGTATATGAAGATTCCACCTGGATATGGGAATCCAGGACATGGAAATCTGGTTTGCAGACTTTAGAAGGCTCTATATGGGGTGAAGTAGTCCCCCAGCGCATTGTTGGGCAGATTTACAAAATCTGTTAAGGCATATGGTTATAAACAATTCCATTCTGACCATACCATGTTTACAAAATTCTCAACAAGAAAAAGGGTGATCCTAATTGTCTATGTGGATGACATAATAATAACTGGTGATGACCTGGATGTGGTCAAGAAACTTAAGTCTTCTCTAGAAAAAGACTTTGAAGTTAAAGACTTGGGTCAGTGAAATACTTTCTAGGAATGGAAATTGCTAGACCAAAACAGGGCATACATATTTCTCAGAGGAGGTACAACCTAGATCTGCTAGAAGAAACTATAGAATGGCTGATTGTAGCTAGCTTCATCACCTGTGGAACCTAGCCAGAACTTCAGAAAGTGTGGATGTTGGAAGATATCAGAGACTTGTTGGAAAGCATATCTATTTATCTTATACTAGACCCAAGACATGCTTTGCTATCAGTCTAGTGAGTCAATTCATGCACAAACCTTGTCAAGAACATTAATAAGCGGTTTTCAGAACCCTAAGATACCTAAAAGGGGTACCAAATCAAGCACCCCTCTTTACAAAGAATGAGAGTAGAAGCCTGTAAATCTACACATATGCAGATTGGGTAAGCTCAGTTGTGGATAGAAGATCCACCACTGGTTACTGTTCCTTTATTTGGGGACACCTCACTACTTGGGGAAGCAAGAAACAACCAGTGGTGGCAAGGAGTAGTGCAGAGGCTTAATTGAGAGAATGTGGCTTAGGAAAATCTTAGATGAAATAAAGGTCCCTACACAACAACCTTTTCATGTGGCAACAAATCTGCCATAAACACGTCAGAGAATCTTGTTCATCATGACAAGTCCAAACATTTTGACATAGCAGCCACTTCATCAGAGAAAAAGCTGAGAACAAGGAAATTCAGATATCCTTTGTTCCCCTTCAAGATCAATTGGCCGACATTTTCACAAAGGGGATATCTATAGCTCAGTTCCAGCATGTATCTAACAAGCTTGGTAGTTTCTCTCTATGCAACCGACCTTGAGGGGTGTGTGTTGAATTATGAGCCTAATTATGTCTTTGTTTATCTCTAATTATGGTTAGATTAGCTCCTAATTCGTCCAAGGATGTAAATTGTTTTTTAATCCGTCTTTACTGTACAGCGTCCATTGGGACGCTGTACAGGACCATTGCTCTGTCCTGGTAGCCGTTTGGCTGCTTTATCTTGGACAATCTTTGTCCTATAAGTAGTAACACCTTGTAATATGTCAAGTACATGTTTGAATAATAAAAAACTCTTATTTCTCTTATTTCTTCTCTTAATTACACTTCTCTTACCCTTCTACATACAATTTCTGTAGCATTCCTGGTTTACGGACTTGTGAGTGGATTCCAAAAGTTCTAGCACTGGTCGCTTACTTTTATTTGTTTAAATTTTTGCTAACAGAATTCCATGGGGCCATAGGAAGGTTACTGTGTCTATTGGCCATAATTTGTCTTGTGATGACTTCCTGCCCAGAGTTAAGGAACTTGCTGTCTAGATTCTTGTTTTTTTTTTCATTGTTTAATTTTATTTATTAATTTTATCAAATTCATGTCTTAATGTGACTATCTAAAATACGTCGTTTCTTATACTTGTTTTTAGTAGTGAATGTTTTAGCATGTATTTTTGGTGTTGATAAGGTGGAGGATCCTGCTACTTATGCTGGGGAACAAAATGCTGTACCGGAGTTAGATTTTTCATCTTTATGCACTCAGTTAGGACCATTGGCAGCGGTTAGCATTTGCTTCTTTTTCTTCTATATTTTTGCCTGCTACTGTTTGCTTTTTCTCTTTTTGCATGGTAATGGTTGAATGACTGACTAGTTCCACTTTGTGCAGATTCTTTTATGCATTGACACAATATCATCATCCACTAAATCGAAACGTCTGGCTATGAAGCTTTTAAACCAGGCAATATAACGTAACTGTCTTTGACTATTGTGTCACTTCAAATTTTGCACTTGCGGCTCTCTTCGTTGTCTTTTTTTGCCCCTCTCATTTCTCTTTTCCTATGAGTGTCACCGATCATTACTGTATTAAATTCATCACTTATGATAAATTATTATGATGAATTAATTTATTTCCTTATTGTCTTGGTTATAAAATGATTGATTCGTGTCATGAAATCTGTTATTATATTTTGATAGGCAGCTTCAATAGTTAAAGAGATGGCTTACAAACCCTTATATATATATATATATATATATATATATATATATATATATATATATATATATATATATTAAGTAGTAAAAGAACTTAAGAATTCAACTCTTGTTATTGAACTCAACAAAATATGGCTGGTATAGAGGCCCATTACAAGACATAAGCATGCGGTGCATTTAATATAAAGTAAAAAGCATAAAGCAGCTATTTCTAGATAAACTAAAAACACTATAATAACTACCTAGCTACTCTTTGTAGAGTGGTTACCTAGCTATATTTAATAGAGAAGTTAAGGCTATAATTGTACATAAAGCTTATAAATAAAATTAACATACTAATATCTATGTTACACCGTATAAACATAGTAATATTTCAAATACTCCTCCTCAAGCTGATAGGTAGATGTCCAGCAGTCCCAATTTGTCCACACAGTTTTGGAAAACAGTTTTAGGAAGTCCTTTGGTGAAGATATCAGCTACCTGAAGCTTGGACTTGACATGAGATAGATTAATGCTTCCATTAGTGACTTTTTCCTTAATGAAGTGTCTATCAACTTCAATGTGTTTAGTCCTATCATGTTGAACAGGATTATTGGATATATCAATAGCGACCTTACTATCACTATATAGACACATAGGTTTGGATACATGAATTCTCTGTTTCCCATGATTTTCTCGGATCCACGAAGCTCACGATGCCCAAGGCAACGGCTCGGGTCGAATTCAACTTCGCCGTACTTCGGCCACTTCTTGGTTGTTTCTTGCTTCTCCAAGAAACAAGGTTTCCAAATATAAAGATACACCACCCTGAAGTTGATTTTCCTTCCACTTTATCCCCTGCCCAGTCAGCATCAACATAGCCTTCAATTTTTGTGTTTCCTTGAGCTTTAAACAGGATACCCTTCCCTGGACATCCTTTCAGAAACCTTAGGAGTCTTAATGCAGCATTATAGTGGATTACCTTAGGTGAGTGCATGAACTGACTAAGTTGACTCACAACAAATGATATGTCTGGCCTTGTGTGAGAGAGGTAGGTGAGTCTTCCTATAAGCCTCTGATACTGTTCAAGGTCATAGTCTCCACCATCATCATCTTTTCCAAGCTTGACAGCACAATCAACTGGGGTATCAGCAGGTTTACACCCTAGTAATCCATAGTCAGAGAGTAAATCCAGGGTATACTTCCTTTGAGTGAGCAGAATGCCACTTGAAGATCTAGCAACTTCTATGCCTAAGAAGTATTTGAGAGGGCCAAGGTCTTTTACATCAAATTGTTGGTGTAAGAAAGATTTGAGTTTTGCAATTTCTGAGTCTGAACTTCCAGTGATAACAATATCATCCACATACACTATCAAGATGGTGAGGTCCTCTGTTTCTGAATGTTGATTAATCATAGTGTGGTCTCCATGTCCCTGTATATACAAAGCAAGTTTCATAGCTTGAATGAACTTGCTAAACCATGCCCTAGGTGACTGTTTTAGTCCATAAATGGATTTATTCAGTTTTAGGATATGGTTGGGTGTTGGTACAAAGCCAGGAGGGTACTGCATGTACACCTCCTCTTGTAGTTCCCCATTCAGAAAGGCATTCTTTATGTCAAGCTGATGGAGTGGCCAATTCCTTGTTGCTGCAATTGATATGATAATTCTGACTGAGTTGAGCTTTGCTACGGGGGCAAATGTCTCATTATAGTCAATCCCCAAAGATTGGGTAAATCCCTTAGCCACAAGTCTGGCTTTGTACCTGTTTACAGTTCCATCTGGATTGTGTTTGATGTTAAACAGCCACCTACACCCTACAGGTTTGACCCCTTTGGGTGTAGTATGTCATCCCAAGTGTGATTCTTCTTCAAAGCATCCAATTCTTCCATGACGGCCTTCTTCCATTGTGGGTGGTTTAGGGCCTGATAGATGGTGTTTGGAGTTTGAGAAGTATCTAAGTTGGCTAAAAAGGTCCTCTGTTTGCTAAACACTTTACCATATGACACATACCTATCAATAGGATGTTTAGTACATTCTCTAGTACTTTTCCTTAAGGCAATGGGTAAATCTGGAGTAGGTTCAAGATCAAGATCAGGTTGCTCATAGATAAGTTCAAGTTCAATTGGAGGAACAGGGGAAGGTGCATGAGAAGGAGGCTGACTGGTTTTCTTTTGTCTAGTATAGACTATGGGAGTAGGACTAAGAGAGTTGGTAGGCTCCTCCTCATCAAAAGTGTGGATAGGAGGAGGTGAGGTAGGAGATGGTGAGATCACAGAATCATCAATGGTTTCCTCATGAATGGTTGTAGAAGGAGGAGTAATATGGGGTTCAGATATGGTTATAGATGAGGAACTGAGATTAGGAATGGGTAGAGTAGTAGGGTTATACAGAAACAAGTACTGATCACCATTGTGGTCTGGTTTTGTGTGGTAAAAGGGTTGGTCTTCAAAGAAGGTAACATCATTAGACACATAGAATTTATGGGTGTTTGGGTCAAAGCATTTGTAACCCTTTTGAGTAGCAGAATAACCAACAAATATAGTTTTTATAGCTCTAGGATCCAGTTTGGTTTTAGTGGGGGCATGGTTATGCACCAAGGCTGTGCATCCAAAGATTTTAAGTGGTAAGGTGGATACAAGTTTTGAGTTGGGGAATATGGAGTTTAGAACATCAATGGGGGTACTGAATTTCAGTATTCTGGATGGCATCCGGTTGATTAAAAAAGTGGCAGTTAGAACAGTCTCACTCCAATAGAAGTTAGGGACATTATAGGTATAAAGAAGGGTTCTAGCAACTTCCAGGAGATGGCGGTTTTTTCTTTCTGCTACCCCATTTTGTTGGGGTCTGTTGGTGCAGGATGTTTGGTGGATTATACCTTTCTTGGTGACAAAGGGGTTAAGGCAGGAGTTTAGATATTCTGTTCCATTGTCAGATCTGAGGAATTGGATTTTAGTCTGGAATTGAGTTTCTATCATGTTATAGAAGTTTTCAAACAGATTAGGAACTTCAGATTTATGTTTCATGAAGTAGACCCAGGTGAGTCTAGTGTGATCATCAATAAATGAGATAAACCAGGGTTTGTGAATAATGTTGGTTGTTCTGGATGGTCCCCAAACATCAGAGTGAATAAGCATAAATGGCTTGGATGCCTTATAAGAGACATGCTTAAAGACAATTCTAGTTTGTTTGCCAAAGATACAATGTTCACATTTCAAACTTTCAATACAAACATCAGAAAACAAGGAAGGATACATCCTTTTTAGGTAGGGAAAATTAGGATGTCCTAATCTAAAATGTAACAACTAACAACATTATCCTATTACATTTAGAGTTCAAGCGAACATTAAGACCACTTCCATTCTTAGGATTGCTGCTATGGATGAGATACAGACCCTCATATTTCCTAGAACTGCCAATCTTCATGTGTGACCCCAGATCCTGAAACTCACAGTGAGTTGAATAAAAGTTAGCAACACATTTCCTATCATTGCAGAACTGGCTGACGGAGAAAAGGTTACAACCAAGTTTTGGAACATAAAGAACAGAGTTTAGGGTGAGGTTTGGTAGGATTCTAACAGACCCTAGACCAACCACTTTGGAAGAAGAACCATCTGCAATAGTAACATAGTGATCATTATTACTATTAGTGAAAGAATGGAAAAGGGAGAAATCACCTGTCATGTGACTTGATGCCCCTGAATCTACAATCCAAGTCTGGTTGCCATGTGCAGTTGCCCCAACAGTGGTTTCAGAAGCAGGTGGAATTCTTTTGTCAAACATCAATGCAAGAGTTTCCATCTGCTCCTTTGTGAACCCCAAAGGTTGTTCTGTAGCATTGTATGCCCTTTTCTGATCATTTCCACTTCCTTCAAACCGGTTCTGTTGGTTCTTCATAAGATGAGGAGGTTTTCCATGGAGAATCCAGCATTTCTCCTTGAGATGGCCTCTTTTTTTGCAGTGGTCACAAAGCTGGTTGGCCCATTGCTCATTCTTCTTGTTATTGCCTCTGTTATACCCAGCATTTGCTGCTTCAGATTCAGTCACTTTGAGTGCTGAGTGATTTCCTCCTAGAGTTGGCAATATACCATTGCTCAAGTCCATAACTCCCCTTCTACTTTCCTCCTTTCTCACAACAGAAAAAGCATCCTGAATTGAAGGAAATGGAGTTTGAGAAAGAATCCTTTCTCTTGCAGCATCATAGTTGGGATTTAGACCGTACAAGAAGTCAAAGACCCTTTCTTCTTCAACAAGCTTTGCATAGATATCACTATCCTCAGTACACTTCCACCGTCTCATTGTAAGTTGATCACATTCCTGCCATAACTTGTTGAGGGTGTTGAAGTATTGGGTGACATTAAGTGCACCCTGTTTGGTTTCCTTTAAAGAGGTTCTCAGACCAAAGACAGTAGCCTAATTACCTTGGTCAGAATAGTTTTTAGCTATCTTATCCCAGATAGCCTTTGCAGAAGTAGTAAAGAGATGAACTTGACTGATATCATCAATCATAGAGTTGATGAGCCAAGATACAACAATATCGTTTTCTGTCTCCCAGACAGCATATTCAGGAGATTCTTTATTGGCTGGGGGTTTAATGGTTCCAGTTAGGTAACCAAGCTTACCTCTTCCAGTGACATATACACGCACAGATTGTGCCCACTGGACATAATTAGGTCCATAGAGTTTCTTTGATGTGATTTGGAGAGATGGATTATCAACTCCATTTACACTAAGAGAGATAGCAGAAGGAGTGGGAGTAGGAATTCCAGAATCAGTCATATTGAATGCTGGAAAAAGAAGAGTGAAAAAACAAAAAATTTGGAAGCTGGATCGTTTTTTTTTTCCTGAAAAAATCAGGGCTCCGATACCATAAAGAAATTAAGTAGTAAGAAGAACTTAAGAGAAAATATAACTCTTGTTATTGAACTCAACCAAATTTGGCTGGTATATAGAGGCCCATTACAAGACATAAGCATGCGGTGCAAATCTGGGTTTTACAAAAAAAAAAAAAAAAAAAAAAAAGCATGCGGTGCATTTAATGTAAAGTAAAAAGCATAAAGCAGCTATTTCTAGATAAACTAATAACACTATAATAACTACCTAGATACTCTTTGTAGAGTGGTTACCTAGCTATATTTAATAGAGAAGTTAAGGCTATAATTGTACATAAAGCTTATAAATAAAATTAACATACTAATATATATGTTACACCGTATAAACATAGTAATATTTCAATATTATATATATATATATATATATATTTGAAGATATAAAGATACTTTTGATTATTAGATAGATTAATTAGAAGATTGTTTATTAATGTTAAAACGGTAAATGATGTAGTTGGTCATTTACAACCGTTAGAAGTTTACACAGCCTCTCTCCAATTAGGATCCCTAAGAGCTTCATAGATATTGTTTGGGATACTTTCATTAGAAAGAGTAGAAATGAAGGCTTTGTGAGACTTGGAGATTTTGGAGTGGCTGAGGTAATTAGATAATGGATAATGGTACATTCTCTAGGAGGTTTCTAATGGCAATAGGAACATCAAGGAGAGGGTCCAGTTCGGGTGGCTTAGGCTTTTCACTGGCTGGGGTTTCTGAAACAGTGTTCTGGTTAACCTCTTTATAATTCTCTGTCACTTCGGTTTCAGTTCGAGGAGGAGATTGTTAGTTAAGCTGAGTTTCGATCTCAATCCTTTTACTTTCTTCCTCTGATACTTCTTTTCCCAAAGTGCAGAATTCCTACTTAATTCAACATGGTTATCACCGGATTGATCAGGTACATCAGTTGTCTTAAGTTGCTCAGACTCAGACAAAATACCTGACTGCGAATTATTTATAGTTTGAACACCCCCTTCTATTTCTAAATCAGGCCAATTAACAAGTCTTCTTGCTCATAAGTCTGTTCTCCCCCTCTTTGATTACTCTTAAAAGACATATCTTGCTCAGGAAAGGTAAGATCCATTGTTACAAACATCTTACCAGACTCAACATCTAGACATTTATAACCTTTACTATTTGCGGAGTAACAAAAAAAAACATTTTTATTCTTGGGTTCATTCTTTCCACTATTGTGAAGATAAACGTACGCAGTGCACCCAAAAATCTTTGAGGGAAGGTCATTGACAATCCTTGATTTAGAAGCGGCTCCTGTGATTAATGAGCGCGTTTTGTTTTTCCCTATTTAAAGGCCTCTGTAATCTTGAATAAATTATGGCAAGTTTATGTCTTTTCCTTAATTTCTACACGTGTATGTTGGCTTCCTGTCCCATTCTGGTTGAAATGTAGGTCATTTAAAAAAAAGCCTTTTTTGGTTGCCTTGTGACTGCCTTTGTTTTGTTGAGATCTTTAGATATTCAAAATTGGTTTTATGTTATCGTAATGTGCTGAACTAGAGTTTCATGAAACAGGCTCAAATGATGCTTTCTGAGATACATCCTGGTGAACCTCCAAAGCATGGTTTGACATACTGGGAACAGATTCATGAAATGACTATGATATCTGTCGCGAATCATGTTCTAAGACATCTAGTTGAGTTAATGCAGCAGGTATATTTTGTAGTTCCTTTTCCGAATTTTATTTTCATAAAACTGTTTGTGGTGGATATGATGATTGTAGCATACAGTCCTGCTTGAGTTGTACTTCTGAGCTACCTGGAACGGGTAGGAATATCACCAAATTTGTTTCGGTGGATGCTGTTTTAAAGAAAAATCAAATCAGTAATTTTTTATATGATCAAAACCTCACCAAGAGTTCCAACCAACTCAAAATACAACTAAGGTCTAACTTTCTTAATGTGTGTGAAACCCCCTAAAATGACCTATATTTTGGGACTGAGGTAGTATTAAATATTGTAAATTTAGCAGGTGTGATACATCATTAAATATTTGGAGAAGCATCTGTAAGCGTATTGTAAAATGCGTTTTGTTTATCATTAGTATACTTTTCTCTACTCTTTGCTTTCTGTTTCTTATCATGTGGGATTTGGTTGGCTTGAAAATTATCTGATTACTGTTGTACAATGTTAAGGATAAGTATCCACCTTTTCAAGCTGTATTATCTGGGGAAATGATCCTCTTGCCCCCAAAGGAGTTTCAAGGACAAGGACATGGAGAACGTGCTGTTGGTTTACTTCATCAGATGATTGAAGATGCTCACAGAGGAAAACGACAGTTTCTTAGTGGTAAGAAAGTAACTATTTGTCTGTTGTTACTTTTATTGACTCGGCTTCTTTGTGAAAGCTTAAGAAATTCAATCATGTGTTAAATTTCTACGTTTACAGAATGTCAAACCACAATGTTAGAAGTTCAAATATGAAGGGAAATGGTTAGAGTTCTGTGTAGGCTTGCTTCGCCTTATTCATTCGTTTATATAGCATCCATGATAATCACATTTAACCCACTTTTAAATAAATTGTTAAAAAATGTAACTCTTAATATGATAAACAGGAATAACATCTAATAAACTCATGAGAACAAATCTTTCATAATAAACAACTTTCTCACCAACCTTTAAGTGCGGTCCAACCATGATTTGATATATTGGCCAAACACTGGAATAAACACCCTTTGACAAGCTGATGGAAGTTAGGTGAGATTTGATGCTGGGGCTTGTTTCTGTACCATCACAAATGACCATCTCTGCTGAACTTTTTTAGTTATTAAGAATAGGTTATTTTAATCAGGTAAAAGAAACTTTTGATTTTTACTTTTAGATGCCTTGAAACAGATACAGAATACAATCTATTATTATTGTTATGTCTTTTTTTTCTTTTTTCTTTTCGTAAGTCATACAGTTTATTGACATCACCTGTAATTTCTTAAGCGAGGATGTCTCAAAAAATACATACAAAACACAATTTACCTAAAAAAAAGAAATTATATCAAAGCCCACAATAAACAGCAATATTGCCGGGGAAGCATGTTGTTCATCACATTAGATCATTTCGACACAGAACCTCAACACCTCCATCTCAACTAGGTAACATGGAGCAATCTATGATTTGTCTCTTGCCAAACATGATAAACAGCTATAGGGAATCCAACAACAAACATTGTCTTTGAAATGCATTCATCACAGAGTTTCCGGCTTAGCACATCCCACCAGATTCTCCTATACTGCAAATACAAAAAGAATAGATGACCATGAGATCCTTTATGTAAACATTTTTTGTTGTAAATCAGTGATAATTTGATTAAGAGATGAAGTTTACAATCCGTCCAATATTTACAAGGAGCACAAAATATAAATCAGAATGGCTCATGTTTCAATGATACGTAAATC
Organism: Gentiana straminea; assembly: GCA_036785695.1. Taxonomy (NCBI): domain Eukaryota; kingdom Viridiplantae; phylum Streptophyta; class Magnoliopsida; order Gentianales; family Gentianaceae; genus Gentiana; species Gentiana straminea. The sequence goes on along the minus strand of JAVUPR010000398.1, from coordinate 14,760,487 downwards.
TAGACAATAAGTCACAGCGATCTTCCAACTGAGTCATTTCTTTTACACTCTATGCCACTCTGATGCTCATTGTCTGATGGTGCTTAGGACTTCTCACTTAATCACAAAAACAGAGGAAGACTTTTGTTGGAACAAGCCCCCGGTTTATTTCCTGCTAAATCAACTAGACAATCACTGAGAACCCAGGTTAATCATGCGAGCCTAAATCCTATTGCATATTAGAAGACTATCCAAGGAAGAATCTCATCACATCCACACGACCTTCCCTAGAACTCAAGTCGTCTCAAAAGGTTGATCCAGGTCCTTCTGACAAAAGGACATTAATAGAGAAGATATCCGTGAAATTCGTCCTCGTCAAGGCAAAGTACACATCTCGTGGAGCTGACCACCCCATTCCATTAGCCTATCCAATGCAGTGGGTAGATGTTTACAAGCAAGCTAGGCTATAAAAGCGCATTTATCTAGAGATCCTGTGTTTGTGCCATACTAACTTCCACCATTTTACATCCTGCTTACTTTCTATTTGGATTCTCAAGGAACTATCTAAGGCGAAGATATGTGTGTGTGTGTGTGTGTGTGTTTTGTTCAAGATCTATCATTCATCATTTCATTCTTTCTTATGTTACTGGATCATTCATTTAATTAACAGGTAAACTTCACAATCTGGCAAGAGCTGTTGCTGATGAAGATCATGCAAGAGACTTAATGAAAGTGGAAGGTCAGCAACCTGATAGGAATCAAATTCCTAATTGTATCCCAGAAGTAGTCCTTGGGCTGGGTTTGAGAACCTTAAAACAGTTACCTTCTGTTTCAACTGGCGAAGATGAGGCCCATTCTCATAGCAATGATGTCAAAGATGCTGAAAAGTTGTTATTTGGCCCGATGGTTTCCAAGCCTACTACATATCTTTCACAGTTTATCCTCCACATTGCTGCTATTGGCGACATCGTTGACGGAAGTGACACAACTCATGACTTCAACTATTTTTCAGTCATTTACGAGTGGCCTAAAGATGTAAGACTTCTATACTGTATATTCACATGTGCGAAAATGTGAAGGGCTTGTGTGGGTTTTCATTTGACAATTCTATCTGGATCTGACCTGAAGCAACTGAGTTTTCAGCTGCGACTTCTGTGGAAAGCTGATTTGCTTTGTTGATTTTTGATGTTAATTTTTATTGTTTTATTGTATTGGCTTCTATAAAAATAACTGGCTGTTTGCTGCTTTAACAAGCTTTATGTTTAATTCCTGATTTCTTAGAGTAACAACAAAATTGACTTATGCATAAGCTATTGCAACTTCCCTTATATCTTTTTCAAACTCTGATTGCAAATGTAATGTCTTCTAGCCACCGTGCCGCCTAGAGTCGCACAGAAGACGCGGATTCATAGTTGAAAAGCCCGCTCCTGCTCTAGTTTCCGAAAGTCTTGGAACGATTGTGATCCTATTTGGCCTATTTGCTTTTCTTTGTGCGGCTTATGTTGGCCCAGACCTTTTCGATGCTTTTGTTGGTCAGGTTCTTTGTCTTAACCCCTCACACGAGGGGCGTATTGTGGTGTCTACATATCTTAATTACTCACCTCTCCATCAAAGCAATCTTTTGAGTCAGCGGTAATTTAAGAGTTTAAATGTTTTTTGTTTTTGTATTTTTTTGTTTTCGTTTTTGTTCTTTTTGTTTGTTTTTGTAATCTTTGTTTTTGTTTTGGGGTGCCATTATGGCTTTCTATCTAGTGTGAAACATGCTCACACTTTTTTTGGAAACAATGTTCTATATTTAACTTGTCTTTCTGCCTGAAGAGTTTCTTATTGCGGTAATTTCTTTTTGTGATAGTGTAGCTTCAATTTAGTGTGTGAAATATGTTGAAACTACTGCAACTCCTTACACCTTTTTAGAAGCAAAGTATCATATTTGACATGTTTTTGTGCTTGAAGAGTTCTGGATTTTGAAGGCAGAAATCTGTTTAATGACGGGATTTGTGGTTTCTATTGACACTTTTTTATCCATTTCTGTGCGACCTTGCAGCTTATAACTCGGCTAGATTTCAAACAAGGCAGTGCTGATATAGCTGGGAAAGTAGCAGAAATTCGTTGCGCTGACTTTGTTCATGAAGTAATTGCTGCTTGTGTACCTCCAGTTTATCCTCCAAGGTTTGCTCATAGTTGGGCATGCTCTCCAGTAGTTCCTGCTTTTAATAGGAGTTCTCCACAAATCAAATTGCTCTCTCCTTCATCAAGAGAAGTTGCACCTGGTTCTTACAGCCATTCTTCTGGAACTCCTGGAGTTCCGCTATATCCTCTCCAGTTGGATATGTTGAAACATCTTGTTGAACTGTCTCCCGTTAGGGCTGTCTTAGCATGTGTTTTTGGGAGTTCCATACTCTATCATGGATGTAACCCAGTTGTTCCAAATTGCTTGAACGACAATGCATTACATGAACCTGACACAGATAGACTGTTCTATGAATTTGCTCTCGATCATTCTGAGAGGTCAGTTTCGGCTTGGAATTTTTTGTATATATTGTGTTCTTATTTCATTTTGCTGATGTGGCTATTTACATTATTTGCAAGCAGGTTTCCTGCCTTGAACAACTGGATCAAAATGCAAACTAAATTCCATGTTTCCGGACTTGCTGGAGTGTCCTATCTTACTGATGGAACTAATATGGACAAATCTAAGTCTGCTTCCTCGAAACGTTATCGTGATAAGGACAGTGATGATGCTTCAGAAGTTGATGACGTTCTTTTAGGAGAAAATGTTACTGCAACATTTTTAGAATGCAAGGATCAAATCCTTGTTGCTTCTGATCCTTCGCATCATTCTCCAAAGTCTGAATCTACTGTTCCTGATGATATTGTTTTCCTTTCATTTGATTGGGAAAGTCAAGCACCCTATGATAGAGCCGTCGAGAGGTTAGATAAATTCCACTTAAGCTGTTATTGTCTTTCTTATTTGTACAAGATGTAAGAATTTGAGATCAGAAGATGATTCCCTTCTGTTCCATTGAATTGGTTAAATAAAGATTAGTAAGAGAGTTAACTTTAAGGAACAGCAGTTTCTGCAGCCATACATAGATAAACCGTAACTTAGTAATCAAGTAATAGAAACCATAGCCAAGGCTCCCGCTGCCTTTCGCTAATTCCCAAGTATTCTTCTCGTCTCTCTCCCCCTCAAGCTGGAGCGTGAATGTCATGCATGCCCAGGTTGGAGCAAATAAAATGTAGCCTGCTTGGTTGAAGAGCTTTGGTCGGTGTATCAGCCAACTGATCTCCAGGACAAACAAACAGTGTGCAATCAACTGTTCATAATGTGTTTTGCAGGTTGTAGTGATAGGTGTCTAGTAATTTGTTTTTCTAGTAAGTTAATTTTGTTGAGAAGTGTACACTTCAAAACTGTACGAGCTTCAACGTTTACGATCAATAAAATGTCGATCTACTTGAAATCAGTATCCCTCTTCAACTGCTGAAAAGATATACTCCCTCTGTTCCGTGATATAGGTCCTTTTAGCTTTTTTTTGTGGTTTCCCAAAATATAAGTCATTTTCACATAACAATGCAATATTAAATGCTTTGTTTCCACTTTTACATTTAATAATAAAATATTATAAGACGGGAGATAAGTTTATATAGTCTCTTGTAGAAGCTCTCTTGTTTAAATTGTCTTCCTCCAAGTTATTTTTATTTTTATTTTTATTTTTATCTAAATAGATTTTTCATCATCAAACTGCATTTTTATACCTATAATACCCCTTATCAGCCCTAAATTGAACAAACATAACCCTAAATTGAACAACCCAAACCCTTATTACAATTGAAGAACCCCTAGCCCTGAATTGAACAACCCAAACCCTAATTGCAATTGAAGAACCCTAGCCCTAAATTGAACAACCCAAACCCTAATTGCAATTGAAGAACCCCTAGCCCTAAATTGAAGAACACAAACCCTAATCGAAATTGACGAACCCTAAACACTAAATTGAAGAACCCAAATCTAATTGAAATCGAGAAACCCTAAACCCCAAATTGAGAAACCGCAGGTGAACACCACTCAATCCGCCGCCGGTGCTGCTGCTGCGTTCGCTTTTTTATGTAGAACGCTGGTGCTGCGTTCATTTTATTTATTTTTTATTTTTTAATGTAGAACGTTGTTCGTCTTTTTTTTTTCCCAGCGAATGGGATAAACGCTGCTGCTGCTTTTGGTTTGTTTTAGGCAAGTGTTGGATTATAGTGATATAAAAATAAGGGTATTTTTGTCTCTTCATTATTTTTCTTTTATTTCCACAATGAGGAGTACTATATAAACAAAAAACTTTGTAAAAAACCAAAAAGATAATTTTCCCATATAAGACGCTCTCAAAAAACAATGTCTTAAAATATTAAATAGTGATTAATTTATTGTGTCTCTTAGTAAAAGATAAAAAGTCTTATATTATGGGACGAAGGGAGTACATCTTTTCACCTGTGTTCCCGATCCTTCCCTCCATAGTTTCTTTTTCTAATATTCCTTTTTTGGGGGGTGTGTGTTGGGGGGAGGGGAGGGGTGTACTGTTATAGTGTTTTAATGCTGAGGCTTCATGCATTTGTTTTATAATGTTTTGCTCCTCACTCTCCTTGATCAGCCTTTTCTGGAACATCATGTCTCCTTTTACGTACTATTCTGGTGCTGGAGGTCAAGTTTTGTTTCTAGAGCAGTTTCACTTGAGCAAGCCACACCTCAAAACGTTGACAATAAAACCTCTTCAACTGCCGCAGATGGTGCTTCTAGTTATATATCATGGGCGTATGGGCTAGGGAAGGTGTCCTACCGTAACAAACACTCCGGCCAGCTCCTTGTTATTCTTCACAAGATTGGATATCAAGAGTGTATATTTTCATGAAAAGCCCCTGTTTTGCACGTTTTAACCATCCATGGCCCCTAACAGCCTATAGTTATAACATACTAATGTGCATATAGAGAATATTGACACACAGCGTAAGATTTCCCAAATATTCTTCATCTATTTCATAGAATCTCATTCTTAATGATTTGAGAACAAGCAGTGCTGTTTACAAGAAAATACATGTGTCTACCTCTGAAGAAGAATTATCTTTGATCAATATGAAATATGCAGTTTTTGGAGATATCTGTAATAGGGCCTGTGATTTTGCTTTTATACATGTGAATGGTTTGTCTGTTGTAATCCTGCCATCTTTTTTCCCGGTATATCCTGGTGTCCCTAATTTTAGTCACTTGAAACAGATTGATTGCTGAAGGGAAGTTGATGGATGCTCTAATCCTGTCCGATCGGTTCTTGCATGATGGTGCTTCAGACCAGCTGCTTCAGCTGCTCATTGAACGCGGTGAGCAAAACATTCGGACATCAGACGGCACGTCAGGTTATTCTGGTTGTCGCACAGGGAGTAATAGTTGGCAATATTGCATTAGGATGAAGGATAAGCATTTGGCAGCTGAACTTGCCCTCAGGTTTGTCTTCTTGAACTTTCCCCTGTTACGACTAGTTCTTTGATTTTTTATCCTGTACTTTTTGTTTCTTTTTATGTCAGCATCAGTCGTTTATTCATTTGCTATAGATGAAAGGTAGTGTAGAAACAGTAGGAAAAAGAGGAGAAAAAAAGGAAAAAGGAGGGATATTTTTTATTCAATCATTGATAATCATTTATGTTACATACTGTCTTTATTTATACTAATGAAAGGAGAATCCTTTCTATATCAAATAGCTATCAATCCTCCTATAATTGCTCCTTACTATAAATACTCCTTTCCCACTATACTGCTTAAAACACAGCCGCCACATCTAACCCTAAATAACAAACAAAGACAATTCTGCCCTTATTATAATAAAATGCTTGTGATACATCATGAATCTCTACACTCCCCCTCAAGTTAAGCATGGAGATTCAACATGTTTAACTTGCTCGTAAACCCATCAAATCCAGGCTTAGCAAGGCTTTGGTCAACCCATCCGCAACTGCTTGTGCCGATGGCAAGAATGGCATGCATATCACTCCATCATCCAACTTTTCCCTAATGAAGTGCCGGTCAATTTCTATGCGCTTGGTCCCGTCATGTTGTACGGGATTATTAGCAATATCAATAGCGACTTTATTGTCACAAGATACGACTTCATAGGTAGCTTTACGGGCATTGACAAGTCCTCTAGAACTCTTTTTATCCATAGTTCTTCACAAACTCCAAGGGCCATGGCTCGTACTCGACTCACCGTACTTACTTCTAGACACCACCCCTTGTTTTTTGCTTCTCCAAGTTACTAGATTGCCCCACACAAAGCTACAATACCCAGTTGTGGATCTTCTTTCAGCAGACCCCTGCCCAATCAGCATCTGTATAAACTTCAATGCTCCTACTAGCGTCTTTTCGAACCACAAACCTTCACCAACAGTCCCTTTTAAGTATTTCAATATTCTGAACACAGCCTCCATATGAGGTTCACAAGGAGCATGCATGAATTGGCTCACAACACCCACTGCATAGGATATATCAGGTCTTGTATGGGCCAAGTATATCAGTCTTCCTACCAGTCTCTGATATTTTCCCTTGTCCACAGGAACTTGATCTTTCTTTTCCCAGAGTTTGATGTTGGCTTCCATTGGAGTGCTTGCAGGCTTGCAGTCACTCATCCCCGTCTCTTCAAGGAGGTCTAGCACATATTTTCTCTGACACACTACCAATCCTTTGTCTGATCTTGCAACCTCCATTCCTAGGAAGTATCTTAGACTCCCAAGGTCTTTTATCTCAAACTCTCTTGCCAAGCACTTCTTGGTCCGATTGATTTCGGTCATGTCATCCCCAGAGTGAGGATGATATCATCCACATACACTACCAATACCGTCATCTTGCCGCTTTCGATCTTTTGGTGAATAGAGTGTGATCTGAATGTCCTTGCTTGAAGCCCTCCTTTTTAAGGAATCTCATAAATCTCTCAAACCAGGCTCTTGGACTTTGCTTCAGCCCATATAGAGCCTTTTTCAGCTTGCATACTTTACCATTATCTCTGCCAGAAAAACCCGGAGGCATATCCATGTAAACTTCTTCCTTTAAATCTCCATGTAGGAAAGCATTTTTTACATCCAAATTGTTCCAAGGGCCAATCCAAGTTCACGGCTATGGACGAATTATCCTCACCGTATTGAGCTTTGCCACTGGTGAAAAAGTTTCTGAATAATCTACCCCATACGTTTGGGTAAATCCCTTGGCCACCAACCTTGCTTTGTACCTCTCGTATAGAACCATCCGAGTTGTATTTTACGGTAAATATCCACCTACACCCCACTTTGTAGTTTTCCCGGTAGGTAGGCTAGCAACTTCCCGTGTGCCATTCTTTTCAAGTGCACCGATTTCTTCATACACAAGGCAGCCTTCCATTTAGGATGGGACAGGGCTTCATGGATGGTTTTAGGAATTTGGATATTAGAGAGGCTAGTAGTAAAGGCTTGATATTGTGGGGACAGTTTGTTATAGGAGACATATCTGCTAAGAGGATAGAGGGGATGCTTGGTACATTCCCTTGTGATACGGGAAACCTAAATTTCACGTACACGTTGAAACGATCTAGAATTATCACGATTTTTGGCTCCTCAACCCTCAAGAAACCTGTTCTTGAAAACCTTGGAATTGATCAAAACCCCTTGGAGACCTGCCCAAGAAACCTTGATTTGTGAACGTTCAAGAATTGTCAATTCTTGAATTTGATGTTCAAGATTAAGTTTATACGTAAACTTAAAAAAAAACGCAATTTTTCTTGCCAAAGCAAAGAAGAAATTTTATATAATTCTCAATAATTGTGTTTAAACAAAAGACTCTTAAGCCTTATTTATAGGCTTACAACTAAAGAAAATAAATCCCAAATTCCGATGTGGGACAAATAAAACTTAAAAAAAACTAAAAGTAACTCCTAAGTGTTTTATTAAAAATAATCTAAATAAACTCTAAAAAAAATATGCGCCCCAACACCTCTACTCACATCCATCGGAACAACGAGCAATACCGACTTCTCACAATCAACCTTAGCTGCGTGAACCTTGTCGAATGCCTGCATAACCAATGTAGCTAGAGCTTCATCTCTCTTCTTCCGTTGCAATCTGGTTAGTGGTCCATCTCTAATTACCAACGGATCCTTAGCCTTAATCGGTGACATAAGATCATAATGTGTGACTGGTGGTAACGGGTCCGAACTCACATCATTCCCTCCCAGTTGAGAAGGATCTGTCCTTAGATCATAAGGATTATCAAACAAAGACAACTCGTCGGCTGGAAAAGGAGATAGATCAGCAACATTCACTGAAGTAGACACGCCCCAATCTGGTGGTAGATCAATCACGTAAGCGTTGGGGTTGATTCGTTTCAAAGACTTTGAACGGTCCATCACCTCTCGGATGCGGCTTGGTCTTCCTCTGGTGTGGGAAACGCTCTTTCCTCATATGTAGCCACACGTAATCTCCTGGCTCGAAAATCATGGGCTTTCGGCCTCTATTAGCTTGCTTGACATATCTAGCGATCCGCTTCTTCGACATGCTTTCTAGCTTTCGCATGCATATCCTTGACCATAGCAGCCTTTCTTCTCACCATCCAAACTAGTGACTTCTCCTGCAGTGCAAAGGCAATAGATCAATAGGAGCATTTGGATTAAATCCATAAACAAGCTCAAAAGGTGAATACTTAGTTGCTGAGTGTGTAGCACGGTTATAAGCAAATTCAACAAAAGGCAAGCATGATTCCCAATTTTTCAGGTTCTTCTGCACAATCACACGCAATAATTGACCCAAAACACGATTCACAACTTCAGTCTGACCATCAGTTTGTGGATGATATGCAGTAGAAAATAGTAAATGCGTGCCTAGCCTCATCCACAAATATCTCCAAAAGTGACTGACAAACTTAACATCCCTATCACTAACAATAGACTTAGGCACTCCATGCAACCGTACAATTTCTTTCAAGAATAAATCAGCAATGTATGAAGCATCATTAGTTTTATTGCATGGCAAAAAGTGCGCCATTTTAGAAAATCTATCCACGACTACAAATATGGAATCCTTACCACTTTTAGAACGTGGAAGTCCTAGCACAAAGTCCATGGAAAGATCGGTCCGGGGGGAATAAGGAATGGGAAGCGGAATGTAAAGACCATGAGGCAAAGACTTAGATTTAGCACGTTTACACGCAATACATGACTCACAAAATTTCGAACATCCTAGCATATGTGGCCAATAAAAGTGTGTGCTCAACATGTCAAGTGTCTTTGTAACACCAAAATGACCCATCAATCCCCCGGATGCGACTCTTTAACAAGACAATCACGAATAGAACATCCGGGAATGCACACACGGTTTTCCTTATAAAGGAACCCGTCAAAGATATAAAACTTGCCATCTAACTTGTAAGATTCATCAGTTATAGCATGTCGGCATTTCTTAAAGATCTCATGGAAATCTAGATCAAACAAGTAAAGGTCTTTAATATGCTCAAAACCTAACAGCTTAGTCTGCATGTGAGTAATTAAAGTGTATCTCCTAGACAATGCATCAGCTACGGTATTTTCTTGACCTTTCTTGTATTTAATCACATATGGAAATGATTCAATAAACTCAATCCACCTAATATGTCTAGCATGCAATTTATTCTGACTTTTTAAGTACTTGAGAGACTCATGATCAGTATGAATAACAAACTCCCGAGGTCTAAGGTAATGTCGCCGGACTTGCAAACATCCGACTAAGGCATACGGTTCCTTATCATAGGTGGCATAGTTCAAAACGAGACCCTTTTAATTTTTCACTAAAATAAGCAATAGGTCTCGCCTTCTTGAATAAGAACACCCCCAATTCCCACACCCGAAGCATCACATTCAAGTTCAAATGTTTTATCAAAATCGGGTAATGCAAGAATAGGGCCGAAATCAACTTAGATTTTAAAGTTTCAAAGGACTCCTTTGTTTTGGACCCCATTGAAATGGAGCATTCTTCTTGATTAGATCATTCAAGGGTGCGGCAATGGTGTTGAAGTACGGCACGAATCTCCCGTAAAATCCTCGCTAATCCGTGAAAACTCCTCACTTCGGAAGCATTCTTTGGCTCGGGCCATTCTTCAATTGCTTTTACTTTATCTTTGTCAACTTCAATGCCACTGCGAACTCACAACGAAACCCAAAAACACAACCCTCTCCATGCAAAAAGAACACTTTTTAAGGTTAGCGTATAACCGGGCTTGTCTAAGGGCATCCAAAACGGCTATAACATGATCAACATGTGAATCGAGATCCGGACTATAAATGAGTATGTCATCGAAATACACGACAACAAAGTGACCTATGAACTCCCTAAGCACTTCATTCATCAAGCGCATAAATGTAGCGGGGGCATTAGTGAGGCCAAATGGCATGACTAGCCACTCATATAATCCATATTTGGTTTTAAAAGTCGTCTTCCATTCATCTCCCCGGCCTAATTCTAACTTGGTGATAGCCCGATTTTAAATCAATTTTAGTGAAGTATTTACTACCCTTAAGCATATCAAGCATATCATCTAATCTAGGAATAGGATGGCGATACTTTACCGTTATTTCATTAATTGCTCAGCGATCCGTGCACATCCTCCATTCACTGTTTTCTTTGGCACCACAATGACGGTACGGCACAAGGTGACATAGACTTCCTAATCTTCTCGTTGGCCGGCAACTCTTGCACCCGTCTTTCTATCTCGGCGAGTCTCTTGGGTTGGCCCGATAAGGTGGGCGGTTGGGCGACACGACACGGGATGAAATCAATCTGGTGCTCTATTCCTCGAAGTGGCGGCAATCCCTTCTGTTCCTCCTCTGGGAAGAGATCTGCATATTCCTGCAAAACAGACATAAAAACACTTGGAACCCCGGTTAGCTCAGATATAGAAAGTAAACAAGGGGAAGGGATAAGTGAGTGTGTGCTATCATCAAAGACAAGTGGAGATTCCTTGTAGACAAAGACAAATAAAACCTTACCATCAACAACATGATTCTGTAAATCAGATTTGTGCTTTACACGCTTACCTGGTCCTAACTTAATGACATCAGTGTCAAGGTTCTTAGGAACCGTAGGTTTTCTCTCGGCTACCCCTTTAGCCACGGGTTTGGAGGGTCCTATGGCCTTGCTGCCCACGGCTGTAGGTGGTTTTGCCATGGCTTTGGTGGTCTTGCTCTCCTGAGCTTTCTTCTGCGCTTGTTCCCTAATTTCTCCGAACATCCTTTGATCTTTATGAATTTCTTGGGGAGATAGGGGAAAAGTGTAACTTTCTTACCATTGTGAGAGAAGGAATATCTATTTAAGCGACCATCAAAAGAAACAGATTTGTCAAACCGCCATGGCACGCCTAGTAAAAGATGAGAGACATGCATAGGCACAACATCACAAACAACCGTATCCTCATATTTAGGTGTGGTGAAGGTAACCTTGCATTGCTTAGTAACTTTTAAGTCGCCGCTCTCATTTAACCATTGTAAATTATAAGGGCGTGGGTGTGCTTCCGTGGGTAAATTCGGATTTTGAACACACTCAAGGCTAACAACATTCGTGCAGCTACCGGAATCAACAATCAAACTACATAGTTTACCTTTGATTAAGCACCTCGTTTGAAAAATATTATCCCGTTGATCAACTAGTTCATCGGGTTTGACAGCTGCATGCAATGCTTTCATGGAAACAAGGGACTTACCACATGGAGCATATTCCCCAACATCGAATTGCTCCTCCTCTTCATAATCATCATCCTCCTGTTCCTCCTCAGACCATTCGCCTTCTTCATAGACCGGGTCAACAGTTAAGCCGGATTCCTTATCAATGTACAAACCTTCTTTGCAGACGAAGGCCTTCTTATTACCACACTCATTAGCTTTATGACCTATCCCATGGCATTTAAAACACTTAATAACAGATGGTCTTCCTTCAAATCCGGGCGCTTTAGACTTACCCTTGTCAGCGATTTGAGGTTTATCCTTGTTTTGCATCGGCGTAGAAGAGTCATTAATAACAATACCACGCTTAAAGAAAGGTTTATTACCATTGTTGCGGGGTTGGGAAGAGTTGAACCGATTGGGTGCACAGGAGTTACCTTTGGCCGAACTCCATCTCTTAGATTTGAGTTGCTCCTCTTTAGTTTGAGGCTGCGTTGAACACATCTTCAAAAGTGTCCAATCTCATGAGTTCTATAGCATCAGCAATATCATACCTCAAAGCACTAAGAAACCTTCGTATGGTATACTCCTCGGGTTCATTAGTATCCGTTCTAAGCATAAGCTTCTCAAGTGTATCTCTTAATTCGGCGACGGATTTATCCAAATATCAGAGCTAGTCGGGTTCATATGCTCCTCGGCCTTCTTAATTGGTATCAGAGCTAGTCACTGACGGTATCCAAATATCCCTTTTATTTTTATTTTCTTTTTCTTTTTCCTTTTCCTGTTTCGTTCTTGCATATTTCTTTTCCTTTCAACATCCAAATCAAATTCCCAACATCCCTGCGTCCCTTGCATCTTGAATTATCAAAAAAAAAAAAATAATCAATCCCTGTTGCTTATTTTTCCTTCCATCGTAACAAATACACCAGGCAATTACACCGCCTTTGGCATTTCCTTAAGCCGCCGTTATTGACCTAAATTGGTCTTGACATATTAGAATTAATTTAAGTTGTCCAATTCTTTTAGTCGGTCGCCCCGCTTTGGTGGAAAAAAAAAACAAAGGATCGGTTGGGTGATGGTGGTACTTGTTGCAATTTTGTGTTGAGAATTATTATTGTTGTTGGATTATTGGTGATTTTCGATCTTGAGTAATGGAGAGTCCTATGGATGCCTATATTCGGAATTTTAATAATGTGATGGATCGACACTTAGAAATAGAACAACGTTTTGATGATATGATGAATAAGATGAAGAATATGTTAAAGGGAGTAACGAGCAATTTAACCGTGGTGGTAGAGATAACCGCAAGGTGGTAGAGGTGATCATGGTGGTAGAGGTAACCGTGTTGGTCAAGGTAACAACTTGTTTTACACGTCATGTTTTATTGGAGATTATGAATATGAGTTGTGTATTGATCATGATGAAGAAGAAAATTTAATTAGTAAAGATGTGGTTAAGGATTTAAACTTGCGGACGGAAAGACTTTATCAGCCCTACTACATTGTTGTGGAAAACCATCGGGTTAAAGTTACACGGTATGCACGGGTTCCAGTGTCCATTGGAAGTTATAAAGCTGTTGTCTCATGTGATGTGGTGCCACCGAGTGATGTACATTTGATATTTGGGAGATCATGGTCGTCTTTGCATAATGTACGTCATAATGCGTCCCGGACTCGCTATTCTTTTTCTTTTGGTGGCAAGAAGCATGTATTGGAATCCCTACCCCCTATGAAACAATGTGATTATCAAATAGGGGATTCTAAGGCCATGGAAATAGATAGGGGTGCGATTCCTGATGTGAACTTGGTGGAAGCAGAAAATATTGAGCCAGAATTGAAAAATGGTGAGAGTGGAGGTGTGGTGGAGCTAGCGAATGAAATGGAGTGTGATGTTGTGACGCAGACCGAGGATATCGCATTAGTGGTGGAGAAAATCGAGGCAGATGAGACAGATGGTCCTACTTCACCAACCACTTGTTCGAGTTCTATTTCGTCTTCGTTGCGGTTCATGAAGATCATCCATTTGAGGAGCCAACTGGGCTATCGATACACCCAATCCAACCAATATATTGCCTATGGATGTTTTTGTCCCGAGTTGACATTGATGGAAAACCGAAGCACACTTTCATTGATCCTTTTGAGGTGTATTGTGCTATTATTCCGGCTTCTAATCCCTATGATTATGTTGTCTTGCTCCGAGAAAATAATTTGCATTGAGCACTCACGACATTCCTATGCATTGGTTTCCTTGGTGAGGTATTCGTCATCAGCTCGAGGTTGTAGTTCTTTGAAGCCGTATTTACTCCTTGCATTTGATCCGGGCATATCATTGATGTTCGTTGTTGGTTCGACCTGTTTTGTCCTTGATGGTGCATTTTACGACATCCTTTTGATTCGAGGACGAATCCTTTTGGAGCCGGGAGGGAATGATGTGATTCCCATCGAGAAGAAACTTGTCAAATTTATTTGGAGTCTTTTATTTATTTTTAGTTAACTTTTATTATCCCACATTGGTTAGATAGTATTTTATTTTTGTTATTGTTTTTATTTATAGTTATTTTGTCCCACATTGCTAGATTAGCAATTAGTCTTGAGTTTGTAGCCTATATAAAGGGATTAAGAGTCATTGTAATCATCGACAAATTTTGAGATATATATTATATTTGAAGCTTTTAAGCTCGGTGAGTTTTCTCACGTTGGTTTTGGTGGATTCCAAACCGTTGTTTGGTGGATTCCAAACGGAACTTATCAAGGTTCCGAGCGTACCTTGTGGCGTTCGTATACCAAGGTTCTTAGATACGGGTTATCTAAGGGTTGAGGTCATACCAAGGTTCTTAGTTACGAGTTAGCTAAGGGTCGCGGTGCTCGTCGTATTGGTGCCATCACTCAAGTCCTTGGGCAATTTCGGATTTGATTCGGCTACGGATCACATCACCTTGAAGGTTTTCTAATGGCAATTGGGACATCAAGAAGTAGGTCAGATTGGTTTGAGTGTTCTGGTGGGTTAGACACAGTTGTTGAATCAGAGTGACTTTGATTTTCAGGTTCAGATTCAGATGACCAAGGTTCAGTTGTATTACCTGTTTCGTGTTCTTCTCGGGAGTTGCACTCAAGGAAGGTAGTTGCTCAATGTTTGGATGAGGAGCTTTATCTTTGAGTAATAGGCCTTTCCTTGAATAAGTGTTCCCCGGAAATTTCGTATTCTTGTCCCGGGACTAGGACTATTAGATGGGTCGGGTGCGGTGCCCTTGGTAAGACTATCGGTGGTCTTATCCCCTAATTCCTTTTCTTGATAGTAAGTATCAAGATTTGGAGAAGTCTTTGTCGAGTTCAAAAAACAAAAACTGTGAAATATCTTGTTGATCGTGTGAAAAAGTTTGTGAAATATCTTGTTGATCGGGTGAAAAAGTCTCATGTTCCTTAAAGCTCTCCCCCGAACATGAGTTTTGAAAAACATTTGACCTTCAAAAAAAGTCACATCACTACCGACATACACTTTCGTGTTTGTGGATCAAAACATTTGTAACCTTTTTGTGTGGGGGAATACCCTACAAACACACATTTTCTACCTCTGGGATCCAATTTCCCTTGATGGTGACTATGTGTGAAAGCAGTGCATCCAAACACCTTAAGAGACATGTCTTGGATTATTCTAGTGTTGGGATAAAACTCTTTTAGCTGACTGAGAGGAGTCTGATAATTTAAGATCCTTGAGGGGAGCCTGTTGATCAGGTATATGGCTGTGAGGACAGCCTCCCCCCAGAGATATTTAGGGCTATTAGAAGCTATCATAAGAGCCCTAACTATCTCCAAAATGTGCCTGTTTTTCCTTTCTGCCACCCCATTTTGTTGGGGTGTGTCAGGACAGGAACTTTGGTGGACAATTCCATGGTCAAGGAAATAAGATCCAAGTATGGAATTAAAGTATTCTGTGCCATTATCACTTCGAAAGACTTCTATTTTGGAGTGAAACGTGTCAAAATCATTTCATAAAAATCACGAAAAACTTGTTTGGCGTCGGCTTTGTTTTTTAATAAGTAAACCCGGGAGACTCTAGTGTGGTCATCAATGAAAGTGATGAACCATCTTTTCCCTTGTGGTGTACTCTTCCTTGCAGTTCCCCAAATGTCACTATGAATCATAGTGAATGGCTTGGTTGGCTTGTAAGGTTGAGGTGGAAAAGATGATCTAGTGTGTTTAGACAATTCACATATTTCACACTTAAATAAAGATGGATCTTTATTGATAAAAAGATTTGGAAACGAGTTTTTTAAGTAGTAAAAACTAGGGTGGCCTAGCCTAAGATGCCACAACATGATATTATTTTTATCAATATATGTAGGCGAAGACGAAATTTCCGAATTCTTCTTATTTCCGATTCTCCTTTTTCCTCAAAGAGATATAGTCCTCCCATCATCCTAGCATTGCCAATCACCATCCCCTTGTGAATACCCTGAATTTCACAACCATTAACAGAAAACACAACATTACATTTAGTATCTGAGGTGAGTTTACTGACTGATAACAGATTGCAAGATAGGGATGGTACATGTAGGACATTATTGAGAGTTAAAGTAGGAGAGATAGTGATGGATCCTTTTCCAGCTATAGCAGAAAAAGAACCATCTGCTATCTTAACTTTCTGGTTTCCAGCACAGGATTTATATGTTGAGAAAAGGTGTGAATAACTGGTCATATGGTCGGTTGCTCCTGAGTCAATGACCCAAAAGGAGGACTGGTGGACTCCAAGGAAAGACAGGGAAGGGTAGTTACCTTTCTCCACTAAGGAACAGGAAGAATCACCTTTGGTGTGCATAGTTTGGGCCTGAATCAGTTTGGTTAACTGATCCAGTTGTTCTTGGGAAAACAACTGCTGTGTAGTAGATCCAGTGCCTTGGTCAGATGACACCTGA
Organism: Gentiana straminea; assembly: GCA_036785695.1. Lineage (NCBI taxonomy): Eukaryota > Viridiplantae > Streptophyta > Magnoliopsida > Gentianales > Gentianaceae > Gentiana > Gentiana straminea. The sequence continues at coordinate 14,743,915 of JAVUPR010000398.1, read as the reverse complement.
TTAGCCTGCCTTGCCTCTGAACCGCCATATCCAGCCCCCTAGGCTTCCGGTTGCCGGTTTGCCATGTATCACCCAACAATTGTCCCCGGTGTGACCTTGTTTTTTGCAATGGTCACACCGCATTTTCTCGTTTTCTTCCCTTTTGATCATTTCTGTTTGCCACCAAGGCCGAACCGTCCGTCCCAACCGAATTTCCGGTCGGTTGGTCATCCCCGGAAACGGATGATCCGGTGGTAGTATTAGAGGAAGCACCGATGAAGTGCTCCCGGTCATGGCGGCGCGCGCGATACATCTGTTTTGATCATACGACCCGCTCCGATACCATGTAGAAACAAGAGGAAAAAGAGGAGAAAAAAAGGAAAAAGGAGGGATATTTTTTATTCAATCATTGATAATCATTTATGTTACATACTTGTCTTTATTTATACTAATGAAAGGAGAATCCTTTCTATATCAAATAGCTATCAATCCTCCTATAATTGCTCCTTACTATAAATACTCCTTTCCCACTATACTGCTTAAAACACAGCCGCCACATCTAACCCTAAATAACAAACAAAGACAATTCTGCCCTTATTATAATAAAATGCTGTGATACATCATGAATCTCTACAGGTAGGCATCTTTTTCAGATGTTAGTTATGATTGTTGAAATACCATCTCTTCCAAAAGCTATTGGGGAGGTAAGTAATTTATACATTTAAACACGCTACACTTCAACTGTGATACTAGATCGTTCTCTATCATTGTGCACTTCCACGTTTTGTTCATAACAAAATATGGATGGGGGTTGTAAATTGGATGATGATGCCTGTTTCTAGCGTTTGAGAGACCTGGATGACAAATTGAATGTAAATAGAGATTTTTTTTCTTCTTAATTTTGTTTTATTTATTTGTATTTAGGGTTGACTCGGATTTTGAAATTTTATCTCCATGTTGGAAATTATAGCTTTTGCCCCGCATACGCCTAGAACTTACATAGTCTTTAAGGATAAACCTTCAATATTAAGGAAATGCACTAAGTTTAGTTTGCCCTTTGTTACCAATTCATACTCTTCATGTTTTTCTTGCTAATTAACGGCACACTTTAAATCAACCCAATGGCACTGAATACCAATACAAAGCACCATCCAATCCAAATTCTCATCATTTTATGGTGATGCTTCCTTTTACTAGATCTTTCACATAATTGGAAGATTATTACAATGCAAAACTAACAAAAGGTAAAATATGATATTTCAAGAGGTTGGTGCTCATGCATCATCCTGGTTGAATAAAGCTGGTGCAGTCATGTTCACTGATTGGATCATCAAAATGGCCTCCACCATAAAAAAACCACATCGGGTAATATGCAGGAGCAAAGGAATTGGGTGTGGATATCGTATTGCTACAATATTGACTGTTCTTAAACTTAGATATTTTCAGAAAACAAGTTTTTAAATTGTATTCTTTTTGCGTTTGTGTGTGTGTATAATTTATTTGAAATCTCGTATAAAAGGTAAGGCAATAATATGTAGAAGGAGTATATTATAGATTCCTCCTCAAACTGCCTCAGAACAATTATCTTCCCTTGTTTTTACAGAATATATTCAACCAAAAAATCAATTTGCAGCAATTTTATAAGTTCTTTTATTACACCTGATCCCCTTTCACGTGATAACTAAATCTAATGGCTTCAAGGAATTCTTGTTCTTTGGCATAGACCCTTTTTAATATTCTGATAATCTGGAGTTCCCCCCTTGCCATATCACATACACTAAGACAATAAAGCCGTTCTTCACTTCCTTTAGTGCACCTTTCCATTCAGGACTTTTCATAGCCTCATACACATCTTTAGGAATTTGGACAATGTCCAGATTTCCTATAAAAGCATGAAACTTAGGTGACATGTGACTCTAGGATAGAAAGTTGTATATGGGGTGTGGAAGTTTCATTGTTTGTAGTCACAATTTCATGATTCTCAGAAAAGTCAATCTTGGTTCTCAGACTGTGATGAAGATGAGGTTTCTTGTTTTTCAGAACTCTGATTCTCAGAGGATTGGTAGTCATCCTCCGAGGGGTCTGAGTTGCTGACCAAAACAGGAGTATCATCTTCAAGATTCTGAGAGGTTGCCGTCCTTTTTAGAGTAAACAATGATATTAGGTTCAGAGGCATCCCCTTGTTCAGGATGTTCATAGGGTTGATCATTGGAATTAGATTCTGGTTGGGTAATCCTTGGTTGGCTTTGAGTCTGATTTTTAACATTACGAGGATCAGTATCAAGGTTTATCCCATCTCAGGGATGGGATTTTCTGTATTCCAGGTTTCAATGATTGTAACATCCTTAGAGTTATAGAATTTCATAGAGGCAGGTCAGTAGATCTTGTATCCATGTTGGGAAGGTGAATACCCAACAAAGATACATTTTATGCCTCTAGGATCAAGTTTCCCCCTGTTTTGTGTATGGATGTGTACAAAACATGTACATCCAAACACCTTAATAGGAAGTGAATTCACGAGATTAGTATGAGGGTGCAGTTTTGTTAACACTTGAAAAGGTGTCCTGAAATTTAGTACCCTGGTGGGGATTCTATTTCCCCCCATAGGAACTTTGGCACTTTCGTGGTGAACATGATGCTTCTTGCCACCTCAAGAAGACGACTGTTCTTTCTTTCAGCAACCCCCTTTTGTTGGGGTGTATCACACATGTACTTATGTGAACAATCCCTTTTTCAGTGAAGAAGGAGTTGAGACTTTTCTCAAAATATTCTCTGCCATTATCAGATTTCATTACCTTGATTTCAATATCAAACTGATGTTTGATCATGGCAAAGGAAGTTTTGAAAACATTCCCTACTTCAGACTTCTCCTTTAAGAAAAACAACCAGGTGATCTTACTCTGATCATCAATAAAACTGACAAACCATCTCAGTGATGGTTTTTGTACCTCATATGTCACTATGAGTGAGGGTGAAAGGTTTGGAAGGTTTATCACTGATTTTAGGAAAAACAGCTCTAGTGTGTTTGGCAAGATGACAAATATCACAGTGAAGAGAATCAATAGACTTTCCTTTAAACATATTATGATACTATTTTTGCAAATACACAAAATTAGGGTGTCCTAGTCTATAATGAAGAAGCAAAATATCATTACAACTAGGATCATAAACAATACTACTAAAACCCTTTGAGGTTAGACTAGTAGCATAATTAGTGGGGTAGAACTTGAGAATGAAGAGAACAGACACTACTTCAGCACTACCAATCACTTCCTTCGGATTCAAATCCTGAAATGTGCAGCCATTAGTATAAAAAATCACATTACAATTAGTGTCCTTAATGAACCTACTTACAGATAACTGAGTACGCTGTAGATTAGGCACAAAAAGAACATTATTTAAAGTGATATTTTTGTCCATATAGGCACTGCCTATTCCAGTACCTTTTGAGACGGTACCATCGGCAATCTTAACATTGTGAGGTAGTTTGCGTTTGGAAATAGAGGTGAAGATCTTAGGGTTTCCAGTCATATGAATGGAAGGTCCAGAGTCAACAATCCAGAGATCTGTAAGGTGAGAATTACTGGGGTAAGTATAAGTACACAGACCTGTGTTATCCGTGGATGAACTGATCTGAGGGCAATCGGTTTGAGCAGACGAAAGCCTCTTTATGGCTTCAATTTGCTCTTTGCTGAAGCTAGCTTCAGGTTTTTGTTCTTCCATGGGTACACATTTCCCCAGTGCTTTCTTTCCCCTGGTTTTGTTTTGAAGATTTGTAGTTGGAGGCTTGCCATGCAGCTTCCAGCAAGTCTCATTGGTATGACCTGATCTCTTACAATGGTCACGCCAGGGTCTGTTACCTTTCTGTTTCTGAGGTTGAGATGAAGGGGTGTTCCTGGTAAACAGGGCATTGGTTTCATAAGGGGAAGCATATGTGATATGGGGTGATGAATTCCCACCCATCATGAGTCTTTTTCTACTCTCCTCATATCTAATTCCAGAGAAGACTGTCTTTATGAATGGTAGGGGTTTCATCCAAGGATTCTGCCCCTAACATCATCAAGATTGGGATTTAAAGACCCTTCTCTGATCTTTCATCTCTTTATATATCTTTGCATCTTCAACATAATGCCCATATATACTTTCAAAGCTGTCAAGTTGTTGCCAAGATCTTGGCAGAAGGTTATAGTAGTCAGTTACACATAGGTCACCTTGTTTATGGTCTTGTAACTTAGCCTCTACCTCATAGATTTCTTAGGTATTATCTTGTTTTGAGTAAGTTCAGAGGCTGCTGACCATATTTCTTCAGCAGTCTCATAGAAGAAGAAGTTCTCAGCAGTAGCAGGGGTCATAGACCCTAATAGAGCAGACATTACCAAGCTGTTTTCAACCCTCCATTTTTATAGGATGGGTGATCAGTCTTAGGAGCCTTATTTTCTCCTTTAAGGTACTCCTCTTTGCCTCTGACAATAATGTAGAGCTTGACAGATCTTGACCACCGTAGGAAGTTCTCATCATTGAGTTTGTGAGAGGAGATAGATAGCATTGAGGGTTCAGAGTTCCAGGAGGTGCTCACATAGCCTTCCTCTCTTGACTTGCCACTGATTGATTTAAAATAAAATTTTAGGAAGCTTGGAGCTCTGATACCATGTAAAAATGAACAAGATAGGGAGAAAAGTTGATAATTTTATTCAAGATCCTTATCAAGTAAGGGTCCTTTGTTTATATAGAAAGGACACACAACGGCTATAAAAGCCAAGTTGCAGAAATGTAAAAACAGGGCCACTTTAATCCAAACTTAATCCTGCTTAATTACAGGGATTAAGACTATTAAAGGGATCAAAGAAACACTCTAAAACAGCATAATTCAACAAGAAATATGAAATTTAGGGTAATCATTATGAAGAACTTCAATTATACTGATATTCCCAAGGCTTTTAGAAGGATGTTTGTTGATTAGGTAGGCTGAAGTAAGTAAAGCTTCTACCCAGTAGTGTTTAGGAGACAGAATGGACTGAGAGTAGAGTTGAAGAAGTCTTTAGCATTATCAGACCTAATTTTTTTTTAATTTTGACATCAAAATGGGTTTTATCATATTAATGAATATAGGGAAAATTCTAGTTACATTTGATTTGTGTTTAAAAAGATATATCCAAGTTAGTCTAGAATGATCATCAATGAAGGACAGAAACCACTTGGCTCCAGTGATATTTGGGGCAGTAGAGGGTCCCCAAATATCACTGTGTATTAAAGCAAAGGGAACAATAGTTTTATCAGAGATAGATGGATATGAGGCCCTTTTATGTTTAGCAATTTCATATTCACAGCAGTGTAATGAATCAAGATTTACACTTCTAAACATAATCGGAAACATCCGTTTCACAATTACAAAAGATGGGTGACCTAGTCTCCCATGGTACAACCAGATTTTATCTAAGGAAGCAATAACATAGCCAGCAGGCTGTTCCTTTCTGGGCTCTTATTCTCTTCAAAATTTTCAAGGTAATAGAGACCATTTCTGACTTTAGCAAGTCCAATCATCTTCTTTGATTGTTGCTTCTATAGAATACACATGTTAGGGGGGAGAATAAAACAACATGACAATTTGAGTCATTAAGTTTTTTGATAGAGATCAGATTTTGGACAATTTAGGTACATGGTGGACATTTCCAGTATAAAATCTTTAGAAATTCTTACATCACCAGTCCCTGCCACAGTTGTAGATGACCCATCTGCACCCGTGGTTTTTCTGCTGCTAGGGCAGAGTTTTTAAGTCATAAAATATGATGATTCATTAGTCATATGATTAGTAGCCCTTGAGTCAATAACCCAGGAAATTCATTAGTCATATGATCAGACCTGTCCCCCTGTTTGGCAGATCCTATCTTGGCATTTAGCTTATAAATTTGGGCAGCATCATTCACCATTGAGTATGTTTGTTTTATAGAGTCCCAAATCTCTTTTGCTGTGGTCAAGAACATATATGTGTCACTGTTTTCAGAAATCATCAAGTTCCATTATCATGACATTAGCATTGAGTCTTCTTCATCCCAGGCAGCAAATTTAGGGTCATCCATAGCTAGACCAGATCCAGTGAGATGGTAGTACTTACCCTTCCCTTTCAAGAAAGTCCTAACCACCTGATATGCCATTAAGCTGATACACTGCTTCAATACCTTGAGTAAGCTGTGACATGTTTAGTAAAAAAAATGCAGGAATGTTATTCATAGTCAAGTCAGAATTTGGGCTAGTGACTTTAGATATGTGAAAAGGAGGAAGACGAGAATCAACGGCAATGAGAAGACGGACGGTCGGTTTAAACTGATTGAAGCGAAATAGGTAGAATCAACGCCTATAACTCCGATACTAAATGAAATGGAATAAAAGATTATTCTATTGATTGAGTTGGATTACAAGATTTAAATAGGTGATTAGAAGGAGTGGCAATGGCTAGTAAGACTAATTAAGATTAGCCGCCTAACTTAACAGCTAGAGACTGTTCAACTTTCAAGATAAGAAAGCTGAAAATACTGTCTTAAGGATTACAAAAAATTAAATAGGAGTAACGGTAATGCAACATATAGTAATATACAACATATCGTAATATATATTCTGCCAGCTTCTTGTCCACGTGTCGTCAAACCCATATATTACACTTCTTAACAACTTTCGGTGGGTTGGTAATCTATCTGTACGTGTGGAGATATGAGAACTATTTCTAGAAATTTAATCTGTTAATTGTTTCACAATCATTGATTCTAGGGAGTTGATAAAGTTTGCTGTATATCAGGAAGTTTACCTTTTACAGAAAGGTTTGTCCCTAGAAGATTTTAGTGTAATCCTGCATCAGGTTTTAGTAAATCCTATTGCGGGCCTGGGGGGATGGGTTGGGCTATTTGTGTGTATGATTGCATTTAAACATTAACTTTGTATAACTCTTTGTGCACTTTCTCTCATACTTGTGGCAGGCACTTGAGTGAATGGAATCTGGATGCAGCTTTGGATGTTTTAACCATGTGCAACTGCCATTTGCCAGATAATGATTCTCTTAAATATGAGGTACATGAAGATATCGCTTATAGGATTTGTAGAATTCCAGCTAACGGGCTAGACTAACTCATGCTCAGTGGAATGAAGATATGTATATATCATGTGACTAGTTAATGTTAGAGCCTCTTTAAATAGGAGCATATGAATCTATCTACCATCCCAACTCCATGCATAATACTCAAAAAATGAAAGAAAGGTGATTTTGCAACACCATGCATGTCCGCTTCAGCGCTTCTAACAAAATGAAATTCCATCTCATTTTGCTTTTAAATTCCACGGAAGATCGGATTGCTGGCAATGCATGTGATAACTTGGGTGTCAGATCAGAATGCATCAGTGTAGGCTCACCCCTTGACTTTCTTCGGTGAGGTCAAGTCAGAAGTTGTGTGACCCACAGCTCTGCATGCTGCTGAATCTCATTGTCTTGATTTCCACCAATATAATTACAATAAGCATCTCTGGATCTTTGATCCTTCTTATATGTTGCATAGATATCAGAAATACGTTTCTATTTAAAAGCCATTTGCTTACATAACTCTTCATAATTCATACATTGTGAATTCGTAGCCAAATCCTAATCGAGTTGTGTAAACATTTACAGAAGAAGCCTCTATGAAGCATTGACATCTCGATGTTACTGCTATAATGTGTTATCATGATGTTGAACACTAACAGTTTAGCTCACTTTATTTTAATAGTTGGACACTCAACATGTATTTGATACTATTTAGACGTTTCTATGCACATGCCAGTATTTGATTATAACACTTGTTTATTTCATTCTTTTACTTTCTGTGATAAATGTTAACATTTTCAATCCATTTCCAAATGTTCCCAACATAATTTTGTGGCATTTTGACAATTTAAACAATAGCGTGACAATGACTTTCTATTACGTATGTTTTATTGTTTATAATTTGAGTATGTGCATTATATTGTTTTCTAGTTTTATTTTAGATATCATGTGAACTTTTGCAGTTAGCTTGCACATTTGATATAGTGTCTGTGTTCCAGTAAATGTGTTTTATAACAATTTTCCAGCAAGTCTTGTAGGTCTATTCTGGTCACTATTGTCTAAACCCCAAGTTCAAATTCTCATTTATAAGTAGTCTATTAGGTTTTCAACCCAAAGTTGATTTTCTTAAGGTCCACAACACATATTTGCTGGAGTAAAGAAATTCATGTATTGCTTTAATCAAAGCTCAATCCAGAAAGTGATTTTTTATTGAGAAAGTTTGTTTGTTGGGATCAAGTTTGTATGTTTTAATATTAGCGTGAAGTTTTATTTTTTAATTTATTTGTGTTATCTCCAAAGATAGTTCTCTTAGATTTTTTTTCTTGGGGGTAGGGGGGGTGGGGGGTTAAATTGGAAAATTTAAATTAATGATAAACAACTATACCTTTTTTAACTCATTTCAAATATCGCATGTCGGCTGTCGAAAATTTGAAAATCTAAATGTAGTTGTACTGCAATCAATAAACTCACCCCACTCTTCACCACCTTCCCTCATTTGGAAACACTGTCGTGTAGTCTTAAACACCTCTGGAAATTTGTTCATGAAAATATAAGCCCAACAACATATAGAGGAGGAGCCCCATCCCCAAAACCTAGGTTATGAGTTGACGGAAGTCCATCTTTAAATATGGTGGATGATATAAATGCAAGTTCTGGACATGGGACAAATATCAACTTTAACAATTTCTATGGCATTATTCCCTGAGGATATTCTGAAAGTTTATTATGGTACTCCCTCCATCCCAAATACACGTCCTTTCATCTTTTGGTTTTGTCCCATAATTTAAGTCCATTTAGAATACTAATGAAGCATTTGTTACATTTTTCTTCCTCTTACCCGTAATTTATTATCAATTCAACAACTTTTCATTATTTTACAACTTGCATTATTGATAATCAAAAGGGTATGTTAGACCTTTGTCTTTCAAATTTATGACATTCTTGCTGTTTCTTAAACTGTATGAAAACTCTAAATGGTCTTATATTTTGGGACGGTGGGAGTATTATGAAGAAATCGATCCAAGACATGTTGGCTTCTATCAGTTGTAGTACTGGTCAATGAGTTTTCGTGATAGTGTGTTTAAATTGTTTATGTACCTTGTTGTAAAGATGTATATGTATATAGACTCTTACTGCAATTTATTGCAACCACCACCACGGATAATGCTGGCACAATCATTGATACTCCAAATGTTCTTTTTCAGGTTGTTGAAACGAGGAAAACTCTACTGAGGTACAACCGCATACTTTCAGCAGATGATCGCTGTAGCAGCTGGCAAGAGGTGAATTTTTTTTATTGTTTCTTGTTTTTGTGTATGGTGAATTAGTAAGATATCATTCACATGAAAAGAATAATCACAATAGAATGCCCAACAGCTATACATACTGTGTAGAATCAAGTGCACTAACAATTATGATTCATCAAAATTCTATGTTTGATACTGGTATCGGATATGAGATTTTTTATTTTTATTTAAGAATATAGGATACGGGTGAGGGGATACTTGTAGAATTAAAAAATCCAGGGGCCTATATGTATATATAAAAAATCATAAGGTTCGACGTGTAAAGATTAGATCTTGTCAAAAAATATTTTACACACACACAACATATACAAATATATAAATAAATATGTATGTATGCATATAAACACGTATAAATATGATATACCACTGAAAAATTGCTTTCTGAATTATTTTAGGAGACCTTTGAGCCTTTTAACTTGCACAATTTCTCATTCTGATTACCCTTTAAAGCCTTCCTCCCCAAAATGCTTCACCATCTCAAAGAAGTGAGGTTTTCTCATCTAGCACTTAAAATATTTGCAGAATCTTGGCCAGCACTAAACCCAGGAAAAGTGTTGCAATACTAAGAGCATGATCAGAACCCATCGTTTAAAATTGTTGAAACGAATTATTCCGTTCTAGTAATAAGAGATGATTAGACACCATTGCTTAAAATGTTGAATTAAATTCTTCCATTCTTCAAGCTCAAAGACTATAATAGATCTATACACCCTGGTTTCCGCTCTCTTTTTGTTATTCCTTACCATACTCATTTGAAGGTAGTTTCACAAGACAGCATGTTTCACAAGACAGCATCCCTGACGCACTAATAAAACTGACTATTCCGTTGAACATGTCAAATCCCTCTTATCTTCTTTCATTTTGCTTACTGTTTCTTTAAAGTATCCCATAACAATAGGACCAGTCCTTTCCAAAACCCTAAGCACTCTTAAAAAATTTCACGAAGACATTCCTGCCATTTTGTCATTTTCCCCACACATTAGTTACCAAAAACGCCCCTTGGAACTGATAAATGTTGCCGCAAAGTTAGTCTGGATCTTTATTTATTTCCTCTCTTTTGTGATTGTAAATATGATGATTATGAAGTTTTACCAAAAGAACTCTGTATAAATATGTTATGCCATATGACCCATGTATTCCTTTTAACGAATATTCCCCCCCTTCTCCCCTCCCTGGCAAAAGGTTGAGGCACTGTGCAAAGATGATCCTGAAGGTCTGGCCCTAAGGTTAGCTGAGAAAGGTGCGGTTTCTCCTGCTTTAGAAGTTGCTGAAAGTGCAGGCCTTTCTTCTGAATTGCGGAGAGAACTACAAGGCCGTAGACTTGTAAAGCTTCTAACTGCCGACCCATTGAGCGGTGGAGGTCCAGCTGCAGCTTCACGTTTTCTGTCGTCATTACAAGACACAAATGATGCTCTACCGGTTGCAATGGGCGCAATGCAGCTTTTACCCACTCTACGATCAAAGCAGCTACTCGTAAGTGTTTAATTTAAGAAAACAGCATCACAACATTTACCGTCCTTCTGCTTTTACTAGCTTGGAGGAAAAGGCAAGGGGATGGCCATTAATTTGCTTACAACTTGAATTCCATTTAGGCTAGGCTGAATGTTATTTGTTTCTTGCAATAGGTTCATCTTTTGCTGAAAAGAAAAGATCGTATTTCGGCTGAGAGTGAGATTTCCCTGCTTAATTTATGGGCATTAGGACTGAAAGTGTTGACTTTATTACCATTGCCATGGCAACATAGATGCTCTTCCCTTCATGGGAATCCTCAGTTGATTTTGGAAGTGCTGCTAATGAGGAAACAGTTGCAATATGCTTCTCAGGTAAAAATCTTTCAGTTACTAAGCTTGTATGGTTTGCTTTACATGTTCCAAATCTGAATATATTGATTGAAATATTGGATGTTAGGATTTATGATGCTAATTACAATGACTCAAATTAATTGGCCCAAAATATGGTGAAGATTTGTTGCAAATAAGAAGCTTCATTTCCTCGTTATCTCTAATTTCTATTTATGTGCAGATACTTAAAGAATTTCCTTTGCTAAGAGACAACAGTTTAATTCTTTCTTACGCTGCCAAAGCTATAGCTAATAGCCTCAGTTCTCATTCAAGGGAGTCTAAAATTTTGACCTCTGGCCTTAGAGCAAAGCAAAAGACTAAGACAGGGGTGCCTGATCAGCCATCCTTTTCTTACAGTCCAAGTGGCTCACCGAAAGAGGGTCGCAGAGCATTTTCTTGGACACCTCGCCATACAGGAGATAAGACAACGCCAAGAGATACACATAGGAAAAGAAAAGGAACTGGTTTAACGCACTCTGAAAAGGTCTCTTGGGAAGGAATGACCGGTATTCGAGAGGAACGAATATCCTTGAATCCAATAGATGGACAAGAAAGGCCTTCTTCTGCTTCCATTGCCGAGGATTGGATGCTTACTGGTGATCCAAATAAGGATGAATCTGTTCGATCTTCTCATCGATATGAAAGTGCCCCAGATATTACTTTGTTTAAGGTTTGTATAGTTTCTTCGATATGAGAGTTCTACTTCTATTTAAGGGCCATTTTGTAAATAAAAAATAATCAGAAGACTCTCTTCAAGGTCTTTTAAGTTTGATACTTTTTAGATCTATTTCCAAGCTCTTTGATTTTTTGAACGGGTGACAGACAAATTCTGTTTTATATCTTGGTTGCTTTAACTTCGACTGAATGGATCACATCTCTCTGAAATCAAAATTTTGAGCAGGTGCTTCTAGATTTGTAGACATTTCAACACTCTTTAACAGGCCTGCATGATGTGAATATAATTTTCGATTTTTTTTAACGTATCAGATGCACAGGGCAAGTTTTTCTTAGGGGCATGACTTTGTTTATTTACTAGCTAAGTAGTTAGATTGTAATTCTGGATTAGGATCAGGGCTCCTAATTACATGCCAAATATTTGCCTGATCTGGGAAGTTCAGCTGTTGAAGTGTTTACTGTCAGACTTTTATCTTGTGTGAATTTTCATGATTGCTTCTGTTTTTTGTTTTTAGGCATTACTGTCCTTGTGTTCGGATGATGCTGTATCAGGCAAAGGTGCCCTAGATTTGTGCTGTACCCAGATGAAGAATGTATTGAGCTCCCGTCAGTTACCTGTTAATGCCTCTGTGGAGACTATAGGCCTAGCATACCATGCAACAGAAACATTTGTGCAGGTATCTACTTTTGCCCTTTCTAGGACAGTATTACAACTTTCATAATATAGCTGTATTAGGTGAGCTCTCTCTTGCAGGGTCTAGTCTTTGCTAAATCCCAGCTTAGAAAAGTATCTGGAGGAAGTGACTTATCATCAAGTAACTCGGAAAAAGGTAAAGATACAGATGATGCATTCTCTGATGCGGGCAGTTCAAGTGTTGGTAGTCAATCTACAGATGAGCTATCTGATGTGATTGCTCATGCTGACATTTGGCTGGGACGTGCTGAACTACTGCAAAGCCTTCTTGGATCCGGAATATCTGCCTCTCTTGATGAGATTGCTGATAAAGAGTCATCTGGACGGCTCAGAGATCGACTGATTAAAGATGAACGATACAGTATGGCTGTATATACTTGCAAGAAGTGTAAGGTAAAGGTCTCATAAATGTCATTCTGAATTGAGTTACTACCCTTCACCATTTAATGCTCTACTATTCCTAGATTGATGTATTCCCAGTGTGGAATGCCTGGGGTCATGCCCTTATTCGGATGGAACGTTATGCGCAAGCTCGTGTGAAATTTAAGTATGCTACATGGCTCTTTTATCTTATTGCCCTTCAAATGTCAATTCCAGTTCCTTGTAAGATGCGGCTTTCATGCGTCTGATATGCAGGCAAGCGTTTCAACTGTACAAGGGTGATCCCGCACCTGTAGTTCTGGAGATCATCAACAGTATCGAAGGAGGTCCACCTGTTGATTTTTCCTCCCTGCGGTCAATGTAAGATTACCAGTTTCGAACAATGTAGTAATGATATATTGTGCTCTTTATAAAGCATCTCATTTTAGTGTCCCTTAGATTGGGGTTCCTATAATCATGACACTTTCTTTGAGCTTCCGGGAATCTGAAGCTCTGTTCTCTTCTGAAATAGTCCCCCATTCCCCATTACTCTTGGCTTTGGTAATGCATGTCAAGGTAGTTCTGATGGTCTTTGCACTTGTCTCGTGTTTGACTATGATGTCATCTTCCAGAATAAATTGTCATTAGGTTGATGTTTTCCTTCATTGGTTCTGATGGAGTTTTTGACTGCTTACTTGAAATTGTGTATATCGTCTTGGTTGAAGAAAACGGATTCGTTCACTTGTTTTTCAGGTATGACCATTTGGCTAAAAGTGCTCCTACAATCTTGGACGACTCTCTTTCTGCTGATTCTTATCTAAATGTTTTACACATGCCATCAACATTCCCGCGTTCAGAAAGATCTAGACGATCCCACGTAGCTGCAAATGACAGTACCATACCCATTATGGATCTTGAAGAAGGATCTAGAAGGAATATGGACACCATAAGATACCTTGAGTGTGTGTACTATTTACAGGAAGTAAGCATTTTTCTTTTTACAATATCAACGAGTTATTGTTTTTTAAACATCCTTTACACCCCCTCGCATTTTCTCCCCCCTTATTTGTTTGTATATTTAACCTGAATTTTAGTTATTTATCTTTTATTTGGTTCGATTGTAGTGTTTGTGGTTCATTGCTAGTTGATATTTGATTGGCTGTTGGCAGAGTTACTGATCTGTGTATTCTTGTCCCACCTCCCTACCCGACTATGCAGTATTGCCGTCAGCATTTGCTTGGTTTCATGTTTAAGCACGGGCACTACAAGGATGCTTGCTTCTTGTTTTTCCCTCCCAACTCGGTTCCTCTTCCGCCTCAGCCATCTTCAGTTAGCGCAGTTACTTCTTCTACTTCCCCACAAAGACCTGATCCTTTGGCGATTGATTATGGGACGATCGATGATCTGTGCGAATTGTGCATTACTTATGGTGCCATGCCAGTTTTGGAGGAAGTCATATCAACACGCGTGTCAGTCTCGCAGGATCCCTCAGTAAATCAGTACAATGCTGCTGCACTTGCCCGGATCTGTCGCTTTTGTGAAACTCATAAGCACTTTAATTATCTATACGACTTTCAGGTGGTTAAGAAGGACTATGTTTCTGCTGGCCTTTGCTGTATCCAATTGTTTATGAACTCTTCTTCACTTGAGGAAGCTATTAGACACTTGGACCATGCGAAAATGCACTTTGACGAAGGATTGTCAACAAGATATAAGGCTGGCACCAATTCAACGAAGCTTGTTACCAAAGGCATGCGCGGTAAAGTTGGTTCTGAAAAACTTAGCGAAGAAGGACTTGTCAAGTTTTCTGCTCGAATCGCCATTCAGATTGACGTAGTGAAATGTTTTAATACAGAGGGACCTCAATGGAAGTATTCTCTTTTCGGAAATCCAAATGACCCTGAAACTTTCAAGAGAAGGTGTGAAATTGCAGAGGCTCTTGCTGAAAAAAGTTTCGACCTAGCTTTTCTGGTAATTTACGAGTTCAATCTTCCAGCTGTAGACATATATGCCGGTGTTGCTGCCTCTCTTGCAGAAAGGAAAAAAGGAAGTCAATTAACAGAATTCTTCAGAAGCATCAAAGGCACTATTGACGACGTCGATTGGGATCAGGTGTTGGGGGCAGCAATCAATGTCTATGCTAACAAACACAAAGAACGGCCTGATCGCCTCATAGACATGTTGATAAGCAGCCATAGAAAGGTGTTAGCTTGTGTTGTCTGTGGGAGGCTTAAAAGTGCCTTCCAAATCGCGTCCAAAAGTGGTAGTGTTGCTGATGTTCAATACGTTGCTCACCAGGCACTACATGCCAACGCCTTGCCTGTTTTAGACATGTGTAAACAATGGTTAGCTCAATACATGTGAGAAATAACAATATAGATTTTATTTTGTGGTGCCGGAAGTAAATGAAAAACAATAATAAAAAAAAAGGGTACATTGAAGCCGTCTATATGTATTTCTGCTACAATTTGTATTATTCCCTCTGTACAATTTTTTCAACTATCGGAGAGAATAATCACATAGAATAAGGAAGTGAGATTAATGTGTCTGAAATATGATGTAAAATAACAAAATTACCCTTCATTCCTTGTGTATGGAAAATTATACCAAAATTTGGGTTATTAAAATGAAGGATAAAGATGGAAACAAATATGGTGTAAATATGGTGTTTTGTACAACAAGTTCCCTTTCTTAAGGCTATAAGTTTCCTATATATAAACATTATAATTCCAAAGTAGGTAAAGTGTATCCAAATGTTAGTACCTGACGGCTCTTCACTGTTTTTATTTATTTTTTATTTTTATTATCATGTGGTGTTATAACGGCAACTTTATTTTCTTGTTGTTCAAGCGTCGTCGTTCTTGAGTACACGTGAATGCCCCCCAACACTGGGTGAAGTAAAACATAAACATGGTTGATTTTCAAATAAACACACATCCATGGTACCGGCCGGAAAACATTTTGTTCCTAGTGAGTAACTAATGTAACTTTTTTGGTTTGGTTAATACACACTTAGTAACTTCAACTTGAAGATGAAGTTTACTTCTATGTTGAGGGTGCACAAAAAAAAAAGGTGGTTTGGGAGGGATCCAGACGATGGTGGATGTCGGCAAAAACGGGGGTCGCCGGTAAAATGAAGGGGGTTTGTATGAAAAACGGGGAAGAGGGAAGGGGGTTTATGACCAGTTTCGTTTTGCTCGTGAGTGATAGAGAGATAAAGTAGATCTACTCCCGAGCTGCATCGTCTTCTTCCTATCATGTCTGCCGGAGATCGGCACCTCTCGCCGGAGAGGAGGAAGATTTGCTACAGAAACCCCCTAAGAAGGTCAACCCATATAACGGATATGGAAGCTGAAGACGATTAAACCCATAAAAAGAAGCCGATAAAAACGACAGAGGTCTATAAGCCTCCATAGATGAAGATGAAATGAAGGATTCCAACCTTCAACCTGAAAAGATGATGAAAGAAAAATATGGCAGATTTTCTTTGTGGGTGGGGGGTTTGTAAATTTTATAAGTTTGAGGGGAGATATGACATATAAAAATCTTATGGTAGTAAAAAAAGTTTGACTAAAGTTGTTTTTTTTTTTTTTTTTTTTTTCAAACTTTAAAATGAAGCTGTGATGTATTGATAGATTTTGAAATGAAGTAATAAGTGTGGTATAACAAGTAAATGAAACATTTTTTTATTTTATGTGGTATAAGGGTAGATTTGACTCGGTGTAAATAAAGGGTCCCAAAAAAATAGTTCACCCAAAGGTTTTGAGGGGTAAAATTGTTCCGATTTTGGAATCATACACGCATTCTTGATGAGCAAGTATGGGTGGTTGGTTTCATTTTATGTATGTCTATCCACTTATTTATGGCTCATTTAGTACATTGCTTCTTGTCTGGGTTCGCCTAGTAAAACTGACTCCGGACATATTCGGTTTATTAAGAGGGGTTCTAAATCTGGGTTGAGCATTTCAAAGAAAATTAATGCATGTTTGGTCAATTAGCTAGACCTGTCTGGACAGGCCATTGAATCAAACATTGGGCACTAGTTCATGAGAGTGTCTTGTCAACCATACATTGGAAAATGCACCAGTAATTGTTTCGCGAACACAAATGGGCAGTCAGATGTTATCAGTGAGGAAGTTCATCCCACTTTGTAAAGGATTGTCCACATAGGAAGGGCCTTAGTGCCCTGGCATCGTCATCTAGACCCCAAACATGCAAGGTCGGACCAAGTGGTTCCACTAGAGTGTTTACGATAGACTCCAAGGCTTATAAGCAAGAAGAGACGGTAGTCACACGTATATTTTATTTGAGTTTCTAATTTCTGGAAAGCTATTAGTTTCATAAAATTTAAGAATGCTTCTTGTTGTTGTCTACGTGTCTTGTTTTATACGAGCTAGGTATAATTCGAGTATGAGGTTTAGCCATGTCTGCGTAATTCGACACGATTGCAACACTGTTGTTTCTAGTAAGGTAGCGGATCATTTAATGATGCCTTTTCGTAAACTAAATAAACCGTTGTCTATCACCACTCCTTTGGGAGAGTATGTTAAGGTTGATAAGATGATATCCCAGTGTTCAATTCAGGTTGGAGAGTGCAAATATGATCTGATAGTGTGAGATTTTGCGGACTTTGATGTGATTTGGGTATAGAGTGATGTCACGACACGATGTGCACTTGGACCGTCGAGCTAAGAAAGTGATTTGTAACCCCCTGGGTAAAACATCCATCACTTTTCACGCTAGCAAGTCAGATAAGCGTCAGTATCCTATCACCTCAGCACATAAAGCCGCTAAAGCAATTCGACAAGGATGTGACGGGTACTTTGATGCTCTTGACACTAAGTCCGGAGTTGAAAGACGTGCCCATAGTGAATGAGTATGTTTTTCCGGATAAGCTACCGGGTAATACTATAGACATGGACATTTAGTTCGAGATAAAACTTGTCCGAAGAGAAGAACCATCGGCTAAGACACCCTATCGGATGGCTTCAGCGGAGTTGAAAGAGTTAAAGGAACAACTGAAAGATATGCTTGACAAAAATATCATACAATCGAGTACATCACCATGGGGAGCTCCGGTGTTGTTTGTAAGGAAGAAACACGGAAACATGAAGATGTGTATCAACTACAGAGAATTGAATATGTTGGATCAACAATGTGCAAAATACACTCTAGAGGGGGGGGGGGGGGGGGGGGGCGGTGAATAGAGTGTATGGGAATTTTTATGTCTTTTTCGATTTATCAAAATATAAGCAAGGTATAGTCAAGACAACACACAATTACTAAAAAGTTTAACCGTAAGCTTATTTAACAAATTATTCGATTGTGTGTGTGAACCTAGATGATCAAGATGTTTGACTAAGTGTGATCAAGGCACAAGTTATAACAGTTTCTTAATTTACTTAGTGACAAAACAAGTTCAACAAGATGTCCAAGTTATCACAGATTAAACAAATGCAGTTTTAATTTAGATGCCACAACAGTGCTAGTTTGTTTAACCGGAACTTAAGGATGTGAGCAAGTGCACAGAAAAACACTAACACATATTAACAAAACAGACAGCTATATATCAAGGCTGATTCAAGAACAAGCACAGATTGCAGCAGATCAAGACAACAAGACCAGAAATGATTTGCAAAGCAAATCAAGACTGATCACTGAAAGGAAAACGGACAAGTTGTGCAAGCAGCTTCATGTCTACTATCAATTCAATCAAGCAATCAGAATTCTCAGTGCAACCTTATCCACATGACTAATTACCACACTCAAAACTTCTGAATTGGACTGAATCAAGTCTAGTCCTGAATAGATTGCACAGACACAAACACATGGGGATGAACACTTCTACAAACTCAGATTGAAGATTATCAAGAAATCTGGTTTGTTGTGCCTTATCCACAAGGCAGTAACTTTGGTTATCAAACCAAATTACTCAAAATGTTAGATTTTCCTAAACATCAGCAATAGCAATACCAGTTTCAGAATGTTCAAACATGCAATAGGGGATCAAAACAAAGCAGTAGAGTTGATCAGTATTTCTGATTGACCCAAGATCAAAGGTCAATGTTAAGGGTGAATTTATACGATTTATAACGCTATATTCTATGATAATTTCCTCGTATTTGTGTTAATTTGCATAAGAAACGAGTATTTAATGGATTTATTGAGTAAATGATATTTAAAAAGAGTTAATCGCAAAATATGTTGATTTATGTGCTTTAATTATGTTTTTACGATTATTTGGACATTATTACATTTTGCGATGTTTTTAATGTGTTAGAGGTGCGTGCTTGATGCTCAAATGATGATCAAAAGGAGATAAGAGTCGAAATATTTGATGATGAAAGAGATAATGAAGGAATTGACAAGAAGAAAAGAGATAAAGATCAAGAAATCGAAATTCAATCATATTGGACTGGCGTCCAGGTCCCGTCCAGTGGACGGGCGTCTGATGAGACTGAACGAGCGTCCGGTTGAGGAAAGTTGATTCAGGATGTTTGGACGCTGAAGTGGACGCTGGGTGAACGAGCGTCTGGTCATGACTCGGCCCGATTTGAAGTTCTATTGAAGAGTGGACGGGCGTTCAAGGAACCAGACGGGCGTCCGGTAGCCGACTTGCTGAAACCGACTTTAAAATCTATAAATAGGCGGCTGTTTCTCAACCCAAAACATACCATACACTCATTATTCAAAACTCTAAACCTAGGGGCGGCTTTAGGCTGCGTTTTTCTTCCTTTTATTCCAGTTTTTATGCACTTTAGTTTAGATTAAACTAGTTACTTTTTATGCACTGTTTCTGCAAATTCGAGTTGCTGAGGATGTTTAGAGGCTAAAAGCTTCATCAAACGAGTATTGTGAAGTCATCCAACGATCGTTGATTTCGTTTTCTTCGGTTGTACTGTGAGTTTTTATTTAAAGGTTGTTTCTTATTCATGTTTATTATGTTTAATTGCTTTTACATCGGAAGATATGCACGTGTGATTGTTTATTGTTGATGGAAATCTTAATAAACCCTAGATCATCATGAATAAGAATAGTAATTCGAATCTATCATAACGGAAGTTAATAGGTTTAATTGCTAGATTATAAACATAAAGTTTACACCTTTGGTTAGAAAACGCGTTAATCTTGCATTGGAAGATAATAGATTAATAGATGAACTTTCTAAGGAATTAGGGTTCATAATTAGATAAGGTGAATCACAACTTAGATAAAAATCACAATATAATCGAGATAGGAAATCAATGCTTGTTGGATAGGTGGATCAATCCTCGTTTGCTCGTTATAAACTTGATTTAACCCTTAAAACTTGAATTTGTTTAGTTAGTTTACTTTTATTTGCATCTTAGTTTAGTTTAGTATTGAATTGGTTCGCAGCCCGTATCCTTCCTAGCTTTGGATTACATCCTCTGTCTAGTTTTATTTTCTGTTTTGTTTTGTTTTATTCGCTGTTTAGTTTAGTAATCGTGACATAGGTTAGTTAGTTAAACAAAAACTAGGGTTAGCAATCGCCAGTTCCCCGTAAGATCGACCCGGCATTAACCACTATTACTACGATCCTTATACTTGAGGTTAACCGGATTATTACTTGTTTGTTTTGTGTTAGATAAAATCCGTGACAGTCAACTGAAAGTCAATCTGTATGTTGAATCCCTTAGGCACTACAGAATGATACTTTCAGTACAGTTGATCTTAGAACAGAGATGCTACTGATCAAACCACCACAACAGACACACCAAAGCACAAAAACCAACAGTTAACAAAAGAAGTAAAAGGTATCTGAATTTGAGTACCTTCACAGAAGAAAACCAAAGACAGACTACCATTAGAGGTTGATCCTGAGTTACCGTGTATAGCTTTGCCAATCTGATCCGTGTGTAAGCCACTAATACGCACGAAATACTAGCAAGAGTACTAGGCCAATCGTAGTATAGTAGATGTGAGTCAAGGTCGATCCCACAGAGACAATGCAACATAGATAATAAACATTATATCTAGACAAGAAGACAAATAACGGTCCCTTGACCAACATAAATGCAGAAAAGGTAATTGGTGTATCTCTCCTCTCTGATCTCCTAACTTGGTGTCATTAATATTTATGTCTACTTTTCCTCGTAATTACCTAGACTAACCAGAACGTTTTCTAATTTAGTTTTAGCTACAGGTGCATTCTTCCAATCGTATCTACTTTCATTGAAAGGACAGTAGACGCCTATGTGCAGTTAACCTCCTTCGTTGGTTGTATTAACTCACACGCAATAAGTATTAGAGATAGCCGGCGCAAACCGAGTACATCCCTAAGCTGCTATCGTGGATTGACTAGCACGTTCCTAGGAAGTGATCAGACTATGTCCAAACTAACACTTCACCTTGCAAGTCCTTCATGTTAATTTACGAATACAATAAGCAGATTGGCCAAATCTAACCTATTGTTAATTAAATCTGTCGATCAACGTAGCTGACGCCGAATCTTCAGATTAGGGGGACCTAGGGTGGCGGCTGCGATATAGACCGTCGCAGGACCGGCGGCGATGGTTCCTAATTCTGAAATCTACATCATTTTGTTCTGATTACTCTAGTTAATTACGATTCGTTTAGACATGCAGATTAATTACAACACGTTAATCTAACTAAATCTACCATGGTTGAGTTATACTAGTGAGACTAGTAGAGGGGAGTGAGATCTTGAACATATGTGGTAGTATGTTAAATGACTCATTGTTACTTGTTTAGATTCGGTGCCTACGCCCTTTACTAAAAACTTTTGTATTTTCTCCGATTGTATATTGTTCTAACCCCGAGAAGGTGACACATGTATTGATGATTATGAGTATTACGAGGAGTGAAAGTAGAGCTAGTTTTGATGATTAGTCATTTTCAAATATGTAACATATTAGACAATCATGTTTTTGGAAGTTTTTGGAACTTGTAATGGTTTTGGACCCTAGATACTTTTGGGCGTTTGTAGATATCGTCGAACTATTCAGATTTGATGTTGTATTGGACTCAACATTTGATTTTCCTATTCTACCCCTACTTATGTTAGGCCTCGCGAGTCGTTTTTCTTTTCCGCAATTATACAATGATGTCGTTTTTTGAGATGCTTAAATATAAGATTTAGTTAATTTAAGTTATATTCGTGTTGGGCGTTTTCTCTTTCCGAACAAGGACTCAGTATTCAAAGAACATGTATTGTGTTTGCGTCTCGTATTCAGTGCTTAAGGATCCATTATCTCATATCCAAAACATTGAGATAATGGTGATGTTTAACGCCAATTTAGATAAATGTTTTGTGGCCATATCGTTTCAATGAAAGCTTCGGCCACAAGATAATTAACAATGTACTCGATTTATGCAAAATTAATCAACATACTATGTTATGGTCATGTGTTTGAGGCGACGATAACTGTCTCTCTCTGAAGCCACAACCAAATTACATTAAAAAATTTTAGTTCAAAAGTAAATATAGGTGGATTCTATCGGCACATGTCAAATTACTGCTGACATCATATTACTTCCGGCACCACGAAAATTTACTCCGGCACCACACTTTTTCAGAAAGACGAACGTCATTCCCACTGGTGTTCCTCTTTCAACGCCAACGTCAGTGATGGTGTTGAAAGAGAACACCAGTGAGAATGACGTTTTGTTCAGCAGGAAAAATATTCAATAAATGAGTGTCAAAAGTAATTTGACATGTGTCGATAGAACCCACCTAAATATATACCCTATGAATTAAATTTGGGATCTGACAGAAGTAGTTTTAAATTATTGACTACTTAATATATCCAAAGAAAGTGTTAAATAACAACCTGCAAAATTACTTCCCAATATTCTTGTCAATGTTAGTATCCTATGACAAAATCAAAACCATGTAATTCATTAGGAAAGAGATTAAAATACAATGCGTAGTAATTGACGTAATCCCATATATATATATTCCCTTTTGTATTCTAACATTTGGAAAAATGTACCATTATGTAGCAAAGTGTGATTTTCTGAACCAAAAAAACAATGAGATGAAGTACAATTGTTTTTTACGCTTAGACTAATTCAAGGATAATTATATACAGCTGTGTTACGCCTGGCCAGACTTATTCATGGCAACATGGCCGGCCCTATAAACTTCAAGGCCTTAATTAAGCCGGTTATGGCGGACGGCCCCCTTCTCGGTTAATAGTATAATTTTCTTAAAAGAAAATTTTAAGAAATTAACAAAGCATAAACAATAATAGATATTAAAGTAATGCTTCATTTCAATTTATAGACGTAATATGATGATGCTAAATAATGCACCACCGGAATAACGGGGCCACGTGTAATATAAGGGTGAGCTGTAAAGGGATCGAATGGCTATAACTTGTTAGAAAGATAGTGTTTTTGGGTGTTTCAGGGCTGAGTCCAAGAATATATCTTGGATTGCCTACGTATCCTGTGTTAAGTCCAGGAATCAAGCCTCACGTAGTTCCCGGAATGATGTATTTATAGGCACATGTCCTTCTCTGCCCTAAACTTGGGGCGGTTTGGTCTATTGACATAAATACCCTTAAATGGGCCTTGCCTCCTTACCCAAGAAACCTGTTAGAAGTGGGCCCAGGAGCCTGGACAGAAGTCCATGGTATCGACTCGATGAACACCGACGTGGGTGTCCGATCCCGGACACTTGTAGAATCTCTCCCGAGCCGCGGCTGTCACTGGTACGCCTCATATCGATCCGATGTGGATAACTAACACAGACTTTTCCATATGCCAGCTGGACCAGACGAATAATTCCACGTGGAGGCACTACAAGAAAAACAGTTTTTTGCTACACTATTGTTTGCCACACAACAAAAAAAGTGTTGCTATATACTTACTTTTAGCCACATGAGCGTGGCAAAAGAGTCTCACAAAGTGCTACTAGCCACACTTTTTTTGTGAGTGTGGCAAAAGCTAGTGTAGCAATAGAGTGTTTTTTTTGTAGTGAGGGGTAAATCCCCGTATCATCATAATACACGACATAAACGATGGGGTTATTTGGTTTTAGGAATACCGCAGATTTGTAATTAAGGGTTTTTGAGTCATTCTGACAATTTTAGCAAAACCCTAAAAAAGGCGGAAGCTTCGGTAGTCGGCTCGGACGGGTCGGTAATTCCGACTCCCAAAACATCTATAAAAGCCCCACTGATTATACATCTGGTGTCACATTATATCTTTTCCAAACCCTAGAAGCTCAGTCGTGAATTGGTAACTTTTCTCTCTCATAATTCGTCTTTTCGCGATCTAATCGTTCCGTCTTCACAGTTGATCAACCACACGCAGATCAAGGATTCAGGAGCAATTATTGCCATTTCATCTGCGTTTTTTGGTGATCACGCGTTCGTGCATTTTCTGAATACGCATCGTATCGCAGTCAGTGGCGAATCCCAAAATTTCGTTCAACCGGGTCTGTATTTTTTTTAAAGTAAATTTTTTTCAGTGGGTCCGAAATATTTTTCTACATGTAAGAACACGTGCATCCGTCTCTGATTGCAGTTGACATCCATTTGAGGTAATAAATATATAATTGAAGGGCTAGGTTAAATCTATAATTTTTAATTAATTAAATTCGTGTTTAATTTCCTTATATTAGTTAATTATGTGCATTAATTTCGAGTCGTTGCTTTACTGGGGAAAAACGAATCTATCGCTGGAAAAGAATTAGAGTCGATAACCAAGCCGCGTCGGCAACCACCCACGCCGCAGCGTGAGTCTCGGCCTCTGATTCTATCCAAGCAGACTGACTGCTAGATGTTCCACACTACATGGTACACGATCATGTAGGGCCCAATCAACATTTATTTTTACAGTATATTAATTATTATTATTATTATTATTATTATTATTATTATTATTATTATTATTATTATTATTATTATTATTATTAACATTATGTCATTTAGAGATTGTATATGCAAGTTAGGATCACATGCATTATGAATGTCAGATGAGTCTTGCTTAGGTATTGGCGTACCATTATTGTTGCTATGAGTTCTCGAGAATCCTCAACATCCTATACGCGCCCAGTGCATGATGGTCAATTATAATTTTTGTAGGTGTTGGGCGGGTGTTTATGTGCCCACCTACGGGTCAAAATAAATAGCAGGTTGATTAGCTTTCCATTTATTTATTATATTATTCGGGTCATGAAAAACATGAAAATCTCCCCCTTTGTGGGTGATACAAAGACGTAATATCCTTGAATCATCTAGCACCTTATTTCACATACGTCACATCACATATGGTAATTTATTTAAAGTAATGGAAGTATGATAATTATTTATCGTAAACCGTGTATGACTACAATACGCAACGGTACACAACATGTTATGTATGACTGCGATGCGTAACAATGCATAACACTAAATAATGAGGGATATGATAAACTCTGTATGACTGCGATACGTAATGATATACATTGTATTATGCATGACTGCGACACGTAACGGTGCATATCACTAAGTAATGAGAAATTAATGAAAGATACGTTGAATTATGCCATGTCCAATTCCCATTTCCATTATTCATGCGTAGCATATAAGTATGATAATCATTAATACGTATTTTAAAGGTATACTTGTATTAATAGAGAACTATGAGTGTATTTTCTAGCTACTATCATGGTTCCGTTTAATTATATTCTCTTTACTGGGCCGTCATACTCACTCTTAATATTTTTTAGATGAGGAGTATGTAGGATCCGATGAGACAAGAGAAGAACTGTTGGATATGAGTTATTTTACTTTTCAACTGATACATTGCACATTTACTTTAATTTATTTCTTGGGTTGCGCACCCGTAGTATGACCGACAATTATGTCCTTTGCACATTTTCTTTTGTTTCTTCATAATGGTAGACATATCTGTAACATGATACATAACTCCGGATTCTGGCCCTTCCGGCAGTGCGGCTGGCCATCGTCCCAACGGCAGTGTTGGTTTTTGGGTTCTCGATATTGTTTCATATGTTCAGCTCTGAGTTTGATCGTTATTTATTAAATGCATGTTTTATGTTCCCCGCATTCTGATATATGAAATTCCTCTTTAAATACAATGTATCTTGTGACGCCCCTGTCCCGGATACCGAGTCCTATCCGGAAAAGAACGCCCGGCACGCATATAATTAAATATTAATCTAATTATACACGTAAGTCTTACGTAAGCAGACATCGGAGAACAAGAGGAAGGTAAAACGACTAACTCGGATACTTAAAACAACTACTAAAACGATCGAAAGTAACACATGCTGCAACTATTACATCACCAAGACTATCTTTAACCATTAAATACAGTATGTCCATAACAACTTGATAACCATAAACTCAATTCTTCAGTTTCTACCAATACAAGGATAAAAGAATCTATACCAGATTACAATGGAAAATAAAGAACAAAAGACTTCATCTGCCATCTCCGGGTCACTCCTTAGTGGCCTCGAAAACACCTACAAATGCACAACCTTCTCGGAGTGGGGACAAGAGAGAAGAGGGGTAAGTACATACGTACTTAGTAAGGGGTAGAAGAACGGTACAATATATAGCAAAAAAGGCAGATACATAGAACATGACATCATCTACAATCACTAACACATATGTTGTAATAGTAGAGCTCTTTCACCCTCTACTAGCTCCGTAGTATAACCTCACACAAATAAGATTTGTTACATCAATACCAAAGGACACTGTGCATGGTGAGAATGCACCGAGACATATTAAGCACCTCTCAAGAGGGCATGGACTTAGGTCTCCATGTGGGAAGTTACACGTTGTCCCTTGACAAATAACTCAAAAGGGTTGCAAGATTCCCATGCTTCAATTTAGAAATGTGCCTTACCAATGACATTGACGTTTTAGCTTTTAGACAACCACATATGTATTTACGAGTTTAAGTTCTAACCACCTGGTTCAATCACAAAAAGGCTTCCTAAGGACATCTAGTCTTAGACATCTAGTTACGCTACCTAGCACGTTGTAAAAAGATAATTGACTACTAAGTCAACGTCCCACAAGGCCTAAACAAAGCCTTCCGGTGCTCCCACCTTCTCCCCGAAGAGGGTCTCATATGTGGTGCGATTTGATACCAAGGCTACCGAAGTCGATGTTAGACATTGTCAATTAACATATAATGTCCCACAAGGACATGCATATCAAACCATAACACACTGTACACCAATAATACCCAATAAGATGAATATTATTGCATATAATAATATTTAGGAACATAAACACCACCTTATATATTATTTTTATAATAATAATTATTATTATTACAATCCGGAAGCAACATATAATATATTCCTTTTTTTTTTAAATACAGTGCCCACGGTTTATTCCCCCCCTTTTTTTTTTTTTTTCCTGGGAATAGGGTACTTATATATATATATATATATATATATATATATATATATATCCTTTTTTATTTTTGATGGCAATTACATGTTCCACTTCTAATTTATATATATATTTTCTTTGTTTCCTGGAAACATACCAACTTGCTGCAAATATAATTAGTAATTATATATGTTCTATTCCTTTTTCCCTTTCCTTTTTTTCCTACGGCACATTCACCATGCAATAGCAATAGGAATTATATTCTTTGGGTGATTCGATCGGCAATATAGTGATGTAAACCGAATCTCGTAGGATCGTTGATTAAAGCACAACAAACGATTCAGCTTTGAAAAGTATATTTTTATGGATTTTTGAATATATATAACGAAAATAACAAAACGATATGTAAATACTCCATCTCAGAATATTTACTACGGTGATCCCATCTCAGGAACACCAACCAATTACCCCGTCTCAGGATAATCGAAAGAAGTCCAATATCTGAAAACTTCTTGAAAGAAACCCAATATCTGAAAGTTTCTTATGATAAAAATTCAATCTTTGAATTTCAACCAAAATAGTTTTTTGATTCAATAATAAGCCTACCTATTCAAATACAAGGAAATGTCTTATATAAAGCTACAGACTCCAAGTCAATTGCCATTTTAGCAATGTGGGACAAAATAACAATAATTAAAAATAATAATAAATATAAAAGACAATTAACCAATGTGGGATAATAAAAGACTAATTAAAAGACTCAATAAAAGACTCAATCTTCCTCTTGAATTGGGCTACATCATATAGAATATAAATAAAAATAAATAAACAACGGAAATAATCACTATAATTGAACACCCAAAATCCGTTAAAAACACCCCATTACCTTAGCAATTTCAAAAGTGATTGAAAGAGAAAACGGATAGTAAAAAACTTCAATCCTCGATTCCAACAACTTCTACGAATCACCTACGATAATTGACCATTACTACGATTATGCAACCTTTCTAATCTATAAAAACGCAGGTATATCTCAAGAACATAAACGGATCTAGATTTTGGGCTAAAAAGAAAACTTATCGAAAAAAGAACGGTTAGTATCGAAACGATCGTCTCCTCGCGGTGATCAGTTTCTTCTACTATAGTCTGCTCCGAAAATCAACCATTAGACTCCGAATTTGGAAAACAGCGTCCGACCCCCTTTTTTTTTTTTCTTGTACAGCGTCACCTCTCCAATTTTGCAGAAAGAAATATTGCCGTGTAAAAACTAATGTGTAATTTATGTAATGGTTCCCTTTTATACCCATTAATTAAAATTTCTTAAAATAAATCCTTTTAATTAAATCCTTTATAATTAAATAAATAGGTTAAATAATAATTAGGTCATAGTACACATATCCAATTACCATTTTACCCTTTTTAAAAATTCGGGGTTTTACATCCCTCCCCCTTAAGTCTATTAGTGGTTAAGCTTCATAGTGGTTATGTAACGCCCCGTTCCCGGACACCGAATCCTTATCCGGAAATCGAAACGTTCGGCACGTATAAAATAAAAGTAAATTCATTTTATACGTAAGCCTCTACTACGTCGTATCAAATTAAAGGCAAAACGGAAGCAAAACTCGGGTATATAAAATTTTTCCCAAAATTAAAGAGTAGAAAAGAAATCTAAGAGTGGAAATGTAAATTATTACATTTGGAAAAGTACGATGATATCAAAAAGATAAAGTACGACAAGACTGTCAAGACCAAAGGTCTATCTCAAAAGTAATGAAAGAACAACCAATGAAAAGCAGAATAGAAACATCTTGATACTTCAACGAGCGCCGTCAAACGTCGTCGTCAAACTCTTCCTCGTAAACCTGTTCGTCTTCTCATCATCCCCAAACACATAGAAAAAGTATGCATTCGAGGTAAGTACAACGTACTTAGAAAGAAAGAGAAGCTATGAAAACAATCATAGTTATAAAGAAAAGATAATTATTTAATCAGTTGATTAAATGAGACCGACTCAATCTAAGGTTCACTTCATGCTCATCAACATGTTGTGACTAAGCTGTTTCTACTTAGCCTATCTATGTTACAACCGCACTCAAGGGCACTACGCGCATCCACCTCAGCAGAGTCCCTCTGTACTTAGGGTCTTTGACCTACAGAGTTCTTCTACCTTGGGAAACACTCTTTTGCAACATATCAGTGGATCACACCAATATCCACGAAGTCTAGAAAAGGTAGACTCCGATAGCACGCACACCTCAGCAGAGTCCCTCCGTACTTAGGGTCTTTTGACCTACGAAGTTCCTCCACCTTCCAGAGGTAGCACATGCATCGCGATTTAGCCTGGTGCCTAGCCAAGAGAGTCATGTTGTTTAATCTTTTACTAGTCACATACGTTGTTTATTAAGTTATTAACTAGCCACCTAAGTGTTTTCAAATAATCTCCCTCACAAATACTACTCTCTTCCTAGACCATTAGACGCGGACAAGTCCTAGCACATACACGTACATTGATGGATACTAATCCACCAAAGCACAAGCTTTGTCATGCTCTTCCGACGGATCCGAACTTCAACTCCCTTGAAGAGTACATTCGGTGTTTTAACTGAACGAATCAGAAGCTCAATTCAGGCTTGTCTAAGTTTTACACCATTTTGACATATCATGTATAAAGGTTTCATAAGGACAAATCATGTTTATAAGGCTGAACAACAACCCACAAATAAAGAAGGACAAAACAAGCTAGACGCCCGTTTAAGACCCTGGACGCCCGTCTAAACATTACTGGACGCCCGTCCAAAGCTGAACGCCCGTCCACTATGGCCAGACGCCCGTCCACCTAAAACAGTTTCAATCCTGAATGTAAAATAGCACCCCAGACGCCCGTCCGGATAAGCCAGACGCCCGTCTGAGACACAACCTAAGCAGACGCCCGTCTAGAGAACCGGACGCCCGTCCACCTGCGTTCGACCAAAACCCTAACCTCATCATCATGCGATTTCCAGATCGTATTTCAACCAAACAGCAGCATATTATCAACACATTGAGCACAAAAGCTTCATTTAACAATACCATTGTAAGGTGTAGTGCCCGAAAGACAATTATATAATTGTTTTAGGACGGAATTAGTAATTCATCTTATTATATGCATGTATGCTTATAATTAAGACACTACTGAAAACCCTAAGTACCTCGTTTATGTAATCACATAACTCAATGTATGGCTATACACAAGAGGATTGAGTTAGTGAGATGTACTTAAAATTAACTTAGTCCGTAGTGTTTATTAATCGGAGTACGGGTCTTTAGATTAATTTGCTATTAATGCGCCCAGAACACTTTACGGTGTGACAGTCTTATCCGGACTGTCGGTAATAGGGTACCTAGTGGGGCATTTATATATGATGATAATCATATAGGGCTGGTCCGATTTGATTTGAGTTCTCGATATAATTCCGTGATCGAGAAGTCTTATCGAATCACAAGATGATCATATATGGATTAATCGAATCCCGAGGTGATCACGCACAACCGCTTAGACTAGGGTAGGGTTTGATGTGTTAGTAAGGATCACTTCGTAGTATGTGGTCCAACACTTCTCGTTGGCTCTATTCTCGGGATAAGTGAGTAGTCCGTGCTATCACGGATATGGAATCCATTCCTTCCCTCGGGAAGTAGACGATTCCACGCTTCCTTATTTGTTGACCCTAGCGATCGATGGGCCCGGTTCATACTTGTATTAGTGGTGAACTAATTGATCACTAGGGGGTTAATGGTAAATAAGGATAATAGGTTTCGAGAAGGGTTTACGGAAATATCCCGAATCGAAGTGAACAGTCTATGGAGGATTTATCCGTATGTAATGGTTATATCAGTGGACGATTTCGACTCATAAAATGAGTGTAAGTTATCTATATTCGATAGAGTTCAATTTCGGGTTTATGGTGGTGTAATCCCGGAATTAATAGGTTGGATATAATTATTCTGTCTGACGAATAATTTTATTCGATTTATTGTAGCTACTGAATATGGGTCCATGGTCCCCGACGTGGCTCCTAATATAGCATAATTGGATTTCTCGTCGTTGCACCTCAATTATAATTAAATAGTGGATTGGGCTATTTAATTGATATGTGGATTAATTGTTTAGTTAGACTAAATAATTAAATACACGGAAAAGACATTTTTCGTGGACTCGGCCCGAATTGGTGCGTTGACCTAATTTTTGGTCAAATATAGAAAATAGGTGCGTGACCTTATTTTGAGAGAAAGGTGCGCATGCATATTGTGATTTATTATTTAATTATTAAGAAATTAGTTTTCTTGGATAATTATTTAATATGTGATTTATCTTTTATTTGTTAAATGATAATTAATGGAATATTAGATAATAATATAGTTTATCCTAATTTGTTTGGGATAATTATTTTATTTATCTTTTATTTGGAAAAGGATTAATGTAATAATTATCTCTTAATTATTTAATCCTTGGGGCTTAAGTTTTACTCTCCTATATAAAGAGAGTTCTCCCAAGCCTTTTGACAATCACTAATCACGCCATTTATCATTAGAATATAGCTTGAATTTTCGGCTATAGTTCTTCGGGTTTCGAGTTGGAAAAATCTTCGGGATTTTTCCGGTAGCATATCAAGGAGGTCCGGCGGCGGGAAACACCATCCACTTGGTGTTGCTGGGAGACACACGTTGGAAGACGTTGGCTGCTCAATCACGTGTTCAAGGAGCTTTTTGTTCTTGGAGTTAAGCACCATAAAAAGGTAGGCTCCTAAACCCCTTGTAGATTTAGATCTTAAATTTATGTTTTTTGTTTCGTTTAGATCTAGATCCGATGCATTCCGCTGCGTAATCGGGTCAATCCATGATTGATCCGACGATATTACATCTAACAAGTGGTATCAGAGCCTTTGATCTAACGATCAAAGAATATGAGTTTTAGATCTAGGAGTGGAAAAACATGTTTTAGGTGTTTTATTTCGTTTTTTTTTTTTTGTGGTTAAATTCGAAATTTATTCATGTAATATGCTTGTGAATGTTGTGGTTGAAGAGATGGATTGGGGTTGGTATTGTTTACCCGTAGATCTATTTTGTAGCTCCTTTGTTTAGTAACAATTGAGCATAGGAATTGTATTTTTTTTATGTCAATTTCGAAATTCAATGTAAAAGTAGCATCTTTTATTGTAATTTTGTTATTCCGGGCTCGAAAAGATGAAGATCTTGCTGAAAATATGAAGATCGAGGCGAAACCCAAGGTATGAACGAGGAGAAACGGTTTAAATTTTTTTAAAAACTGCTACAGGATTTTCTGCGACGCTGAAAAGCGTCGCTATAAGTCCTGTTTATAAAATTGCATGCGGCTAGGGTATAAAGCTTGCGGCTGTGTCACAAAAAATTTTTGTAACCTAATTTTTTTTTATATAAAAGGCTGCTGTATGGCAAAATAAAAATAAAAAAATAAAAAAAAATTCATTTTTCTGTTTTTTTTTTGTAACAGCCGAAAGAAAAAAAAAGTTTTTTTTTTTTTGGCAGCCGCATGTAATAACACAAAAAAAAAAAAAAAAAAGTTTTTGATTAATTATAATAAATTGGTTTTATTTAATTAAAAAAAAGGTCTTTCTCCTCTCGGGTGTTCGTGGTTCGTGATCCGGCGGTTCGAGTTCAAGATTTGAAGATCAAGACTCGAAGACATAGATTAAGTTTTATTTTTCCTTAAAAAATAGTTAGTCGGGGGTACCAACGGTCCATCTCGGTGTTTACTTTTCGGTATAATTTTGTGTTTGATCAAGATTACGTGCTTAAAACCGGAAAATTGCCATGACTTGCATCTTCATGATTCCACTCCAATGCATACATGTAGCTAGTTTATTTCGAATAAATTAGGCATGTATAACTCGAATAATTAGTATGAATGCTTATTAATTTAATATGTGGTAGTTAAATAATAAGTAGCTAATTATAAAAACCGAGGACCCGGGTTTATGTCAATCGTTTACGATTTTAGTGATGGATTCTCGGTGAATCCCACTTGGATAAATCGTTGAGCTTTTTCGGTGATGGCTTCTCAGTGAACCCACCTTAAACAAAAACGAGATTACGCTTTGGGTGACAACTTAGAAATCGGAGAATCTTAGTACATGGGTTCGGAAATGGTCTAACCATGGTTGGGCGAGTTCAACCGAGCTTCGGCTCAATCGACTCCCCTCCACGTGTGATGTACGTTACGGCGGTTCGATAGGACTTAGCATAGCCGATAAGCCTTCGGGCTAAACGGGGCTTCTCCCCGCCGGATTGGCCCGAACCGTCACATATGTTCCAACGAATAAGACGGCGTAGGCTTGCCTACATAACCGACCCTATTCGGAGTACTTTGATTTATTGTTTCTTACTTGTCAAGGCCAAAACCGTAATTAGTAAACCCACCACTTTTTCAAAATATTGAGTGGGAGCGGGGAAGGCGACGCCCAACCCCACGGCCTCTACTATAGATGCAAGCACGTGAGAATGGTGACACCTCGTGCCGCTTTGATTTCGGCCCCCTTCGGATGGTGTTCACCGCTATCAAAATTCAAGGCTTGGTCTCCGAAAGGATAGGATATCGGGTACTCGCCGGGTCACGACACCGCCCTCGTAGGCATACTCGGGGCGTACTCTGAGATCTGATATAGTAGGTCACACTCTTTGTGGATATTTTCGAAATATCTAGGCTAGAAAAATGAAGGTAATCAATGATTAAATGTCCGGGATGTCTGATTCCCGTGAGATGTTCGATTCTCGAAGCTTAATCATTGAGAGACATTGTTTAACCGTCATAGTACTGATATCGACCCTCTCGGACAGTACTATATGAGGTTAAATCCTTGGAATGGTAGGATATACTTTATAGTTTATTATTCCTAAAACAAAAATCTAGTAGTGAAAATTTAATTTTGAATTTAACTTTCTGTCATTTTTTTTTTACAACTTTAATCTCTAGACTACTGAACTGTTAGAAATAGGACTTCATCAAAAAAATGTGGAAGTAACAAGTACGTTGTAATTATCAACAGAATGCAGTTAATTTTTTCGGAAAAGTTTTCTTCTATTAAGCCTTTAAAAACTTAAGTGACATAGTATAAGTATGTCACGGGTGTCACTTGTGTTAAACGAGAGACGACCATACTTAGTTTACAAAAGATGACATAGGACTATCAGATAAAATTCATTTAGTGAATTTTAAAAGTGTAATTACACAACAACAAATTTCTAAATTGAAAAAATTGGAAAATCATATACATAAGGCGTTGCTAGTTAGACGATATTTGGAACCGATAAACTAGTGGGAGCCTTACTCTTATGATTTGTTGTTTTTCTGAATCATTAGAAATGTGTAATGGAATGCACAAGAGTTTCTCCATTCATTGGAAAAACAAGAATAAAGCGTTACTAGTTAGACAGGTATTTGGAACTGATAAACTAGTGGGAGCTTAGTTCTGGAGATTTTATAATCTTTGAAACATCATGAACACAGCATTGCTAGTTAGACAGTATTTGGAACTGATAAACTAGTGGGAGCTTAGTTCTAGGTGATGTTCTAATCTTTGAAAAAATCATAAATACAAAGTATTGCTGGTTAGACGGTATTTGGAACCGATAAACTAGTGGGAGCTCTGGTTTTATGATTTGTCGATTAGAAAAATCGATAGTCCAAGCAAGTAACACTGAACATCCCACAATTCAAGAGTAGTGTCTGCTCAACGAACTGCTAGTTCAAGACTGTTTCCATCTAAGGAAAGTCGAGAATGGGAAAGAACGTTTATATGTGTTAGTCGTCTAAACTACGTAGTTTTAAGGCTAAACCGGAAAATTAATAAATTGGAAATTAGAGGATAAGGAAAGTGATTTCGGATCACTGACCAATGCATCCTTAGTAATTTTCTCGAAAGCTAAAGTTCTTTGAAAGAACTAGGTAGCTTTGCATAAAACGATAAATAAAATAGACAACGGGCAGTTATTCTCAGATAGACTAGTGGGAGTGATATAAGGAAATGAATCTCGGATTCAATTCTTGAGTATCACAGAAAATTCATTTTCTGTTTTCGGATTCGTTGGAACGAACGTATTCATTTTCAATAGGATAATTTGTTTGTCTTATTGACGATAAATATAACATTCGTAGCACGAACCTATGACTCGGACTTTTGTTTGATAAAGTCATAACCACTAAGAAATGCTGAATAGGTATATGTAACACATCTCAAACAATATAAACGCAAATGGTTTCCGTATTTAGATAAACGCTTTTTTCTATTAATTAGTGTATGTTCCATAAAGACAAGATCTGAAGACTGGCTTAGGGTGATTCCTATCTCCCAGTCAAAGGAACCCTGTCTCAAAGGAACAATGCCTAAGTTTCCTTTCAATCGGGAAAGGGTAATAGATTTAAAGAAGTTACATAGCTTGTTCATATTGACCTTCGGGGTCATATGAATGGTACAAGCTAGTGGGAGTTTTTTCAAGTAGTGACATCAAGTCTGACAACTACTCGAAACTCCAATAAGTTTATCCGAAATATTTGGAGGAAATCTCTGATTTCACCAGAGATAGAGTATTCCATACTCAGAAATAGGTTGTTGCGTAGTCTTCGGGACTGATGCTCGGCCTCCCTCCCAGTGAAATGTTTTCACTAAGGGATACACCATAAATTTGCCTTATATAGTTATTGATGTGCTACGATACGCTGCTGAACTCATTTAAGATATTGGTTGCAAAATAACGGTTGTAATAAAAAACCGAGAAGTCTACCTAAAAGATGCCTACGCATTTGTGGATACGGAGTGAATTCGGTTCACCCCACTTCCGTAAATAGAGGCATTTAGCACCGAGTGCTTAAAGGTAGGACTGGCAATTTCGCATACACGTTCAGGTTGTGAAGTATCTTAATGCATTGAGTAAAGGTTGGTTATAAAACTCGTAAAATCAGAGAATGACGGTTATACTGTCAAACTCGGTCTGATAGAGTCTATAAATAACAACCTTGGATCTTGAAGTATTTGTACTCAAGATGTTACTAACTGATTTGTTCAGTCCACATCCAACACTGGCAGTTGGTGATAACACTAATAAAAACTACTAAACTAGATCAGTATATCACTCCACCCCGAACGTAGTGGGAGTATGGTTTGTCCATTACCCATTGCAGGACCTTACGGTCTATAGGGCAGATTGATGACCTATAGTCCTTTGTGGGCTGTGTAGGATCCTGATCATAGAGGTTGGTTTAAAAGCCATAACCCTGTGAATGGAGATTGATACTCCAGTTCTGTTGAAACTCTTGTAGAACCACCTGAGCATCTCAGGCCCAGTGGGAGTAATTGGAACTACATGAAGAAGAGTAGAATGAATAGGAAAGTTTAACTTTCACAGTAAAGCTGAGTAATTTAGGGGTGATTCCCTAATAGGTAGAGAGTTAACCAGACCGTGATCTCTCTTACTACTCAGTCTTGCTTGATTTCGTCAGAAAGCGGGAAATAGGGGTGATTCCCTGAGACTTCCTTGCCGAACAACGGAATCTGAATTCATTCAGAACAGAAGGGTTTTAGCTTAGAACAAATAACAGATTCGTTACAAAGCAGAAATTAGGGGTGATTCCCTAAGACCTTTTTGCGAGACTAACCGTATCTTAATTTATTCAGAAAGAACCTTTGGCAGGATGCCTGCCATAGCTTATATCCTTTGGGGATTAAAGCAAACCTCTAGGTCATTTCAAAGTCATATATATTAATATGTGGACTTGACCAGAATGTTGACAAGTCTTTCGTAGACGGTATCAATATTAGTAAAGTAGTATGTAGACTAGTGTTTGTGAATGGTAACACGAAAACGATTTGGAAACAACATGGGTGTGTTATCGAAGTCGAGTCTAACATGCCATCAGGATTCATTCTAAAGGATTTGATTCGCTCAAATCCACGAGAATCGATCATTGGCAATCCCATTCATTCACCTGGTTAAGATATTCTTGCATTTATGCAGCATTCAATGATGTAGTCTACCCTACCTCTCAGGATTGATTATCTAAACCAGCGGATGAATACGAAATGGGATGTTTAGTGAATCCTCAAGTATCTTCGGGAGAATGAGGAATAATATGCTAGTATATTCAGGTGCAAACTAGAATATAAGTGATAACACTGATTCTGGCTTTAGGTCAGATTGAGGATGATCGTTAAGTCGATTTGGTCCTCGGTGTTGAATCAAAGGCATATTGAAATCGTACCACCGGATTAGATGGAAAGGCGATGTTTCGATCCCAAAGATTGACTCAAGCCGATATCCTACTCGATCGTTGTACCAAGTCACATGGTATTCGGATTCTGAGTACACGCCGGGTCACTGACCTACCCTGCGGCGGCACACTCCGGTCGTGCTTGGAAGGATGAATTACTAAGATGCGCTTGGAGGGTACAGATTTGAGGGATACGTCTCACTTGTTTTGAGCAAGTGGGAGAATGTTGTAGATATAGATATAAAGGGTGTGCTCTAAAACAATTAATCCACTTGCCTTTCGTGCAAGTGGGAGATTGTAAGGTGTAGTGCCCGAAAGACAATTATATAATTGTTTTAGGACGGAATTAGTAATTCATCTTATTATATGCATGTATGCTTATAATTAAGACACTACTGAAAACCCTAAGTACCTCGTTTATGTAATCACATAACTCAATGTATGGCTATACACAAGAGGATTGAGTTAGTGAGATGTACTTAAAATTAACTTAGTCCGTAGCGTTTATTAATCGGAGTACGGGTCTCTAGATTAATTTGCTATTAATGCGCCCAGAACACTTTACGGTGTGACAGTCTTATCCGGACTGTCGGTAATAGGGTACCTAGTGGGGCATTTATATATGATGATAATCATATAGGGGCTGGACCGATTTGATTTGAGTTCTCGATATAATTCCGTGATCGAGAAGTCTTATCGAATCACAAGATGATCATATATGGATTAATATGAATCCTGAGGTGATCACAGACAACTGCTTAGACTAGGGTAGGGTTTGATGTGTTAGTAAGGATCACTTCGTAGTATGTGGTCCAACACTTCTCGTTGGCTCTATTCGGGATAAGTGAGTAGTCCGTGCTATCACGAATATGGAATCCATTCCTTCCCTCGGGAAGTAGACGAACGGTTCCTTATTTGTTGACCCTAGAAACCGATCGATGGGCCCGGTTCATACTTGTATTAGTGGTGAACTAATTGATCACTAGGGGGTTAATGGTAAATAAGGATAATAGGTTTCGAGAAGGGTTTACGGAAATATCCCGAATCGAAGTGAACAGTCTATGGAGGATTTATCTGTATGTAAGGTTATATCAGTGGACGATTTCGACTCATAAAATGAGTGTAAGTTATCTATATTCGATAGAGTTCAATTTCGGGTTTATGGTGGTGTAATCCCGGAATTAATAGGTTGGATATAATTATTCTGTCTGACGAATAATTTTATTCGATTTATTGTAGCTACTGAATATGGGTCCATGGTCCCCGACGTGGCTCCTAATATAGCATAATTGGATTTCTCGTCGTTGCACCTCAATTATAATTAAATAGTGGATTGGGCTATTTAATTGATATGTGGATTAATTGTTTAGTTAGACTAAATAATTAAATACACGGAAAAGACATTTTTCGTGGACTCGGCCCGAATTGGTGCGTTGACCTAATTTTTGGTCAAATATAGAAAATAGGTGCGTGACCTTATTTTGAGAGAAAGGTGCGCATGCATATTGTGATTTATTATTTAATTATTAAGAAATTAGTTTTCTTGGATAATTATTTAATATGTGATTTATCTTTTATTTGTTAAATGATAATTAATGGAATATTAGATAATAATATAGTTTATCCTAATTTGTTTGGGATAATTATTTTATTTATCTTTTATTTGGAAAAGGATTAATGTAATAATTATCTCTTAATTATTTAATCCTTGGGGCTTAAGTTTTACTCTCCTATATAAAGAGAGTTCTCCCAAGCCTTTTGACAATCACTAATCACGCCATTTATCATTAGAATATAGCTTGGAATTTTCGGCTATAGTTCTTCGGGTTTCGAGTTGGAAAAATCTTCGGGATTTTTCCGGTAGCATATCAAGGAGGTCCGGCGGCGGGAAACACCATCCACTTGGTGTTGCTGGGAGACACACGTTGGAAGACGTTGGCTGCTCAATCACGTGTTCAAGGAGCTTTTTGTTCTTGGAGTTAAGCACCATAAAAAGGTAGGCTCCTAAACCCCCTTGTAGATTTAGATCTTAAATTTATGTTTTTTGTTTCGTTTAGATCTAGATCCGATGCATTCCGCTGCGTAATCGGGTCAATCCATGATTGATCCGACGATATTACATCTAACAACCATAACCCCTATAGACATTTACCAAGGCAACAACTCAATTTTCTAACACCAAAACGTCTTAGAACATGATCATATCCCTATAACTAGTAATTGATTTCATAGGACAGGTTCTTCTTACCTATTGCAGTCCAGAAAACTGATCCAAACTCAGATGAAAGACTGCTGCAACACCACCAAACTGATAGCAAACCGTTGCCCTCCTCACGACGCTTCCAATTCTTGAATCGGTTCTGAAAACGATCAACTCTTCCTCTTAGAATTGTGAAAACTCTCTTTTCTCTCTTTCTCTCCTCACAATGCCGCACAAGGGAAGGGGGAAGGCTGAAAGTAAACTGAAAATCCCTGATTTTTGGTTAGGTCTTAATATTAAAAGAGAGTTAATTCTTTTCCTTAATTGCCCTTGACCACAAAAACTGATTTTCCTTTTAATTATATATATAAAACTCGAAATTATATATATAAAACGTCCAATAATAATTAACTCCGAATAAAAGGAAACCGAACCTAATATTTCGTTTTCGCAAAAAAGACACGTCTGCCCTTTCCCGAAAATCGGAATATTACATTCTCCCCCCCTTAAAAGGAGTTTCGTCCTCGAAACTAGAACATACCTGGTAAATCCCCAAACTCTTGGAACTCACTAAGCATGTCGCTTTCCACTTCCCAAGTTGCCTCCTCGGGTGAATGATTGCTCCACTGAACTAACACCAAGGGAATCATCCGTCTCTTAAACATCTTTTCTTTCCGGTCTAAAATCTTGATAGGTCTTTCGTCGTAAGCAAGATTATCTTGTAGGATTTCTGGATCAACCGTAGTTTCAACATCATTCTTCGTCAGACACTTCTTCAACATTGAGACGTGAAAAACACTATGGACTCTCGACATCGATTCCGGCAACTGAAGCTTGTATGCTAACGTCCCAACTCTTTCCAGAATCTCAAAAGGTCCAACATACCTTGGACTCAGCTTTCCCTTTTGTCCAAAGCGTTTTACCCCTTCATCGGTGAAGCTCGGAGGTAAACTCTATCACCGACTTCAAACTCGAGCGGTCTTCTTCTAACATCAGCCCAACTTTTCTGTCTGTCTTGAGCTGCCTTCAGATTCTTCTTGACCAACTGAACCCTTTCCTTTGCTTGTTCAACCATTTCTGGCCCTGTAATCTGTCTCTCCCCGACTTCATCCCAAAACAGTGGCGTGCGACATCTTCTCCCATACAATGCTTCGAACGGTGGCATGCCTATGCTTGCATGAAAACTGTTGTTATAGGCAAACTCTGCTACCGATAGGTAATCATCCCATGATCCGCCTACCTCCAAAACACAAGCTCTCAACATGTCCTCGAGTGTTTGGATGGTCCTCTCAGATTGTCCATCTGTCTGAGGGTGAAAAGCCGTGCTCAAATCTAACTTAGTTCCGAAGGCTTCTTGCAAGCTCTTCCAAAACCGACTGACAAATCTCAAATCACGATCAGAAACTATCGAGATAGGAACTCCGTGTAGCTTCACTATATTGTCCGGATATAGTGTCGTCATCTTCTTCAACGGCATGTCGACCTTGTATGGTAAGAAATGGGCGTACTTGGTCAATCTATCCACAATTACCCAAATTGCGTCATGACCGCCTCTTGTCTTAGGTAATCCGGTGATGAAGTCCATTGTGATCTTATCCCACTTCCATTCGGGGATATCCAATGGCTTAAGCATTCCACCGGGTCTTCTATGCTCCGCCTTAACCTTCGACATACGTCACACTCGGCCACAAACTTGGTCGTTTCCACTTTCATCGAGGGCCACCAAAATCTTTCCTTTAAGTCTCTGTACATTTTAGTAGCACCCGGATGAACCGCAAAAGCTATTCTATGTGCTTCTTCCATAACTCTCTCGTCTTAAGTCACCAACATTAGGTACACATAGACGATCCCGGTACCAAAGATTTCCATTCTTGTCTAGCACATAACCGACCGTAGGCTTCTCTCAGCAACTCGCTTCAAATCCAACAAAACCGGGTCTTCGTCTTGCTTTCCCCGTATATCATCCATCAACTCGACCTTGCCAACAACGGTGCCACAACTCGCCCGTCTTCAATCTGATCAAAGCTTCTGATTTCCAGCCCATCTAACCTTTCTGCCACTACCTCAACACTGGAAGCTGCAAACACCGGTTTCCTGCTCAGTGCATCTGCCACTACATTCGCTTTACCCGGATGGTATTGAATATCCAAATCATAGTCCTTAACGAACTCTAACCATCGCCTCTGCCTCATATTCAGATTCTCTTGTGTGAAGAAATATTTTAAACTCTTATGGTCAGTGAAGATCCTCGCTTTAACTCCATATAAGTAATGCCTCCAAGTCTTTAAGGCAAATACTACCGCCGCCAACTCTAGATCATGTGTCGGGTAATTCTTCTCATGCACCTTCAACTGCCTAGACGCATAAGCTATCACTTTTCCTCCTTGCATCAACACACAACCCAAACCCTGTCCCGAAGCATCCGTGTAGACATCGTAGTTATCAAAAATCTCCGGAACTGCTAACACTGGTGCCGTAGTCAACTTACTCTTCAAGGTATGAAAAGCCCTATCACACTCATTAGTCCATTCAAATTTCACATTCTTCTGTGTCAGCCTGGTGAGTGGAGTAGCTATCTTCGAAAAGTCTTGCACGAACTTCCGGTAGTAACCAGCCAACCCAAGAAAACTTCTTACCTCTGAAACTGAAGTAGGTCTAGACCAATTCTCAACTGCCTCGATCTTTGCCGGATCAACTTGAATGCCATCTCCAGAAATGACATGACCCAAGAAACTCACTCGATCCAACCAAAAGTCACACTTAGAAAACTTTGCATACAACTCGATTCTTCCTCGGTGTGTCCAACACTATCTTTAAGTGTTCCTCGTGTTCTTTCTCATCATTAGAGTAAACTAGGATATCATCTATGAACACTATCATGAACTTATCCAAGTACGGCATGAAAACTCACTGCATCAAATCCATAAATGCAGATGGGGCATTAGTGAGTCCAAAAGGCATGACGAGGAACTCATAATGTCCATATCTCGTACTGAAAGCCGTCTTCGGTATATCTGCTATCTTAACCTTCAACTGATGATACCCGGACCTCATGTCGATCTTGGAAAACACTTTCTTACCCTGCAACTGATTAAACAGGTCATCTATCCTTGGTAGAGGATACTTATTCTTGATGGTAAGGTTGTTCAGTGCTCTGTAGTCGATACACATTCTCATGCTGCCATCTTTCTTCTTTACGAACAAAACAGGGGCTCCCCAAGGCGAGGTACTGGGCTGAATTATGTTCCTTTCAAGCATATCTTTAAGTTGAGCTTTCAGCTCCTTTAATTCAGCCGGTGCCATTCTGTAGGGTGCCTTAGCAACTGGTGCCGCTCCCGGTATCAACTGAATCTCAAACTCTATCTCTCTGTCCGGCATGTTTCCCGGTAGCTCTTCTGGAAACACCTCGGGATATTCTCTTACTATAGGAGTTTCTTCCAATTTCGGTTTCACTTGTTCCACATCCACTGCATACAACAAGTAGCCTTCACAACCCTTCTGACAAGCCCTGATGGCCTTGACTGCTGAGATGATCGGATGTCGCTTCTTACTCGGCTTGTACACATTACCTTGATATGTCTTATCTGATTTCCCGGGTATTTTAAAAGTCGCTTTCTTCTCTTTACAGTCCAAGTGAACATAATTCTTAGATAGCTAGTCTATTCCGAGGATTACATCAAAATCCGAAAAGTCCAAAACTGTAAAGTCACTCTTGCATCGATAAGGTCCAACTCGAACTTCCACTTGAGGTATCACTCTAGTTACCCTTGTTACCCTCCCTAATGGTGTAGTTATTTCCAAAGTGTTTCTTAAAGGCTCCGAAGGTAAGTTCAACTTCCTAGCTACCTTGGTTGACACAAAAGTATTTGACGCTCCCGTATCAAACAAAGCCTTGACCACTAGGTTTTCTAACATTATCGTACCTAAGATGCACATTCATTCATTCAAAATACATCACAACATGAATAAACATGCCATATAATATCTTAATAAAGGAATGAAACAAAACATGGTACCTGAAATAACGTCATCCTCTGGTTCCACAAAGCTAGCATCCGCTGCAAAAACTCGAACCGGTCGGCTCGGGCCACCTCTCCCGCTTCCTTGACCCAAACCACTCTTGTTTCCCCCGTTGGGACACGCTCTAGAAAAGTGTCCTTGCTCACCACAAACATAACAACCGTTACTACTCGCCGCTCTCTCCCGTATGATTTCGTTGCACTTGGGGGCAAAGTGGTGCACCGTTCGGGGCTTTAGCCGCCGTAGGAGCCGTAGTCTTCTTGGCGACTTGCCGTGGTGCTCCCCTATAACCGCCTTGACTTGTCCCAAAGTTTCTCTTATTACCAACAACCACTGTAGCCCTCTTCCTGAAAGTCTCGACTTCCAAGGCTTTATTCATCAACTCTGCCATATTCCTTGCCGTAAAACCTAGCATGCCCGACTGAATCTCGTAGGCCAACCCATCCTTGTAAAGGGCCATCTTTCTCTCTTCCACTTTCATCAATTCAGGATAAAACCT
Organism: Gentiana straminea; assembly: GCA_036785695.1. Classification (NCBI taxonomy): domain Eukaryota; kingdom Viridiplantae; phylum Streptophyta; class Magnoliopsida; order Gentianales; family Gentianaceae; genus Gentiana; species Gentiana straminea. Next base: position 14,699,651 of record JAVUPR010000398.1, on the reverse strand, counting down.
TCCTAACTCGTTGAACTTGTTAGTGTACTGGGACACTGTCTGATGATTACCTTGCTTGTGCTTCAGAAATTGACTTGCTTTATCTGCTTGAACCGTAACCGGGAAGTACTCATTATAAAACATAGTCTTGAACCCTTCCCAATCCGTTACCTTACCGTTGCCGCTTTGAACGGCATCAATCCATGCTTCGCTCGCTCCCAACGTAAAACCGATCGCTAGTTGTGCCATCTTCGTCTCGGAACATGTATGTTCCTACAAGCTTTCTCGAATCCTCTTATCCATTCCTCTCGCTTTAGAATGCTCCACATTACCAAAGAAGTTCTCAACTCGATTTCTCCTCAATCTTGTATACCAATCCACCGCTGGTGTGTGCTCAAAAGCCGGTCTAACTGGTAGGTGAACCGGAGGGTAACCAAAAGGTACATGCTGTTGATACTGCTGTTGCTGCGGGTAAGATGGGATTACTTGAGGCTCAGTCTGATACGGATGGTACCCCTGATAAAACTGGTGCTGTTGAGGCTGATGAAAACCAAAGGGTGGATGACCAACGCCTTGCTGGTAGTCAAAGCGTGGCGAAAGTGGTACTGTAGGTTGAGGAACATGACCTACAGGAGAAGGGTAAGAGACCTGCTGCTGCTGAGGATACACTGGAGGGTAAGCACTAGATGGTGGGGGATACACATTGGTCACTGGTGGAGGCACACTAATCGGTGGAATGTCGCCTACTACAGTGACACAAATAGGTGCTTGTCCAGGCTCTCCATAAATGTAGTTGTATCTTGGCGGTGGTCGGGGTGGCAGATTCTGATGCGGCCTTGGTGACATCTCTTGTTGAGACCTTGGTGTAGGTGTGGCTGTATGGGGTGGTGGTGAAAGACTCAAACGAGGCGAAGGATTCGCCTCACAAATCCGCCCCCTACTACGGGCACCGGGCTCTCTCGCCCTTGTCTAACCCCCGAGCTCCCGGCCCACGAACGCCTCTTCTTGTGGTTACCATTCTGAAAGATCAAGAAAACCAGACGTTACTAAAAGATCTAAAGGAACTTATCTTAAAAGAAAGGAAGCCTAAAGGACGCTTCTCTCTGATACCAACTGTAACGCCCCGTTCCCGGACACCGAGTCCTTATCCGGAAATCGAAACGTTCGGCACGTATAAAATAAAAGTAAATTCATTTTATACGTAAGCCTCTACTACGTCGTATCAAATTAAAGGCAAAACGGAAGCAAAACTCGGGTATATAAAATTTTTCCCAAAAATAAAGAGTAGAAAATAAATCTAAGAGTGGAAATGTAAATTATTACATTTGGAAAAGTACGATGATATCAAAAAGATAAAGTACGACAAGACTGTCAAGACCAAAGGTCTACCTCAAAAGTAATGAAAGAACAACCAATGAAAAGCAGAATAGAAACATCTTGATACTTCAACGAGCGCCGTCAAACGTCGTCGTCAAACTCTTCCTCGTAAACCTGTTCGTCTTCTCATCCCCAAACACATAAAAAAAGTATGCATTCGAGGTAAGTACAACGTACTTAGAAAGAAAGAGAAGCTATGAAAACAATCATAGTTATAAAGAAAAGATAATTATTTAATCGCTTGATTAAATGAGACCGACTCAATCTAAGGTTCACTTCATGCTCATCAACATGTTGTGACTAACTCGTTTCTACTTAGCCTATCTATGTTACAACCGCACTCAAGGGCACTACGCGCATCCACCTCGCGAGTCCCTCTCGTACTTAGTGGTCTTTGACCTACGAGTTCTTCTACCTTGGGAAACACTCTTTTGCAACATATCGCGGATCACACCAATATCCACGAAGTCTAGAAAAGGTAGACTCCGATAGCACGCACACCTCGCAGAGTCCCTCCGTACTTAGGGTCTTTTGACCTACGAAGTTCCTCCACCTTCGAGGTAGCACATGCATCGCGATTTAGCCTCGGTGCCTAGCCAAGAGAGTCATGTTGTTTAATCTTTTACTAGTCACATACGTTGTTTATTAAGTTATTAACTAGCCACCTAAGTGTTTTCAAATAATCTCCCTCACAAATACTACTCTCTTCCTAGACCACTAGACACGGACAAGTCCTAGCACATACACAGACATTGATGGATACTAATCCACCAAAGCACAAGCCTGTCATGCTCTTCCGACGGATCCGAACTTCAACTCCCTTGAAGAGTACATTCGGTGTTTTAACTGAACGAATCAGAAGCTCAATTCAGGCTTGTCTAAGTTTTACACCATTTTGACATATCATGTATAAAGGTTTCATAAGGACAAATCATGTTTATAAGGCTGAACAACAACCCACAAATAAAGAAGGACAAAACAAGCTAGACGCCCGTTTAAGACCCTGGACGCCCGTCTAAACATTACTGGACGCCCGTCCAAAGCTGAACGCCCGTCCACTATGGCCAGACGCCCGTCCACCTAAAACAGTTTCAATCCTGAATGTAAAATAGCACCCCAGACGCCCGTCCGGATAAGCCAGACGCCCGTCTGAGACACAACCTAGCGCGTACGCCCGTCCCGAGAACCGGACGCCCGTCCACCCGGGTTCGACCAAAACCCTAACCTCATCATCATGCGATTTCCGTATCGTATTTCAACCAAACAAAGAAAGATATTATCAACACATTGAGCACAAAAGCTTCATTTAACAATACCATAACCCCTATAGACATTTACCAAGGCAACAACTCAATTTTCTAACACCAAAACGTCTTAGAACATGATCATATCCCTATAACTAGTAATTGATTTCATAGGACAGGTTCTTCTTACCTATTGCAGCCCAGAAAACTGATCCAAACTCAGATGAAAGACTGCTGCAACACCACCAAACTGATAGCAAACCGTTGCCCTCCTCACGACGCTTCCAATTCTTGAATCGGTTCTGAAAACGATCAACTCTTCCTCTTAGAATTGTGAAAACTCTCTTTTCTCTCTTTCTCTCCTCACAATGCCGCACAAGGGAAGGGGGAAGGCTGAAAGTAAACTGAAAATCCCTGATTTTTGGTTAGGTCTTAATATTAAAAGAGAGTTAATTCTTTTCCTTAATTGCCCTTGACCAAAAAAACTGATTTTCCTTTTAATTATATATATAAAACTCAGAAATTATATATATAAAACGTCCAATAATAATTAACTCCGAATAAAAGGAAACCGAACCTAATATTTCGTTTTCGCAAAAAAGACACGTCTGCCCTTTCCTGAAAATCGGAATATTACAGGGTAAGCTTCATAGTCCTACGAAACATTTGTAATGATCAAGTTTTTATGGTCATAAGTAACTTCCATATTTGTGATGCTAGCTTGCTACCAGCAATGTCATCACGAGTGGACATTTTCATGGCAAAAAAAGTCCCCTTTATAAACATGGTTTGTCCATTTCATTAATGTTACACTATTGTACCTAGCAGTAACGTTCTACACCAAAAAAGAAAAAAAAAAAAAAAGTGTTGGATCAAATCTATGATTTTATAAAATATTTAATGTTAAGATTAAAGGGGAAAGGGCCAGAAAGACAAAAAAAATCATAAATAAGTCCAGAAGGACGTTACTACATGTTATGTGATTAGAAATGACAAATTCATAATAAATGGACAAAAATACCCTTTTACACATTGAACACGTAGTAACGTTAGATAAAGTATAGTAACAGCCAAGAAAACAAATAGTAACAGCCAAGAAAAAAGTAGTAACAGTCCATAAAATGTCGTAACATGCAATGAAAAGTAGTAACAGTCTAAAAACAAGCGGTAACAGTCCTGTAAAATGTCGTAACATCCAATGAAAAAGTAGTAACAATCTAAAAATAAATAGTAACAACCCCGTAAAATGTAGTAACGGGCAATAAACAAGTATTAACAGCCCATAAAATAGATAAAATTACATAAAAAAATGTAGTGCCGTTAAAAAATTAATAGTAACAACCCTAAATCCTAAACTTTTTCAAAAAAAAAAAAAACTACATCCTGCTTCTCCAGCGTTCAAATCCAATCGTTCAAATCCGATCGTTCAGCTCCGGCGGCACAACCGTCACCCCTCTTTCTCCTCCCCAAACCCTAATTTCTAAACCCTAACCTTATAAAAAAAAAAAAAAAAAAAAAAACTGCCGCCTCCTTCATGTTTTACTTTTCCGGTCACCTTCTCCGGCGCCGTAGTTCCCTTCTTCCGCACAGAAATTGCCTCCCACAACCCAGCACCGTCTAGCATCACACTCATCACAGCCGTCCTCCCCGCCATAAAAACAACCCACCACCAACACCTATGAGCCTGTCTTCTTGCCGGAATTCGGCCACGTTTCGCCGACGACTTCGTGTTTTCTCCCGCTGTTGCAGCAATCTAACGCGCCTTCGAGAAGCAGACTGCCGATTTGCCAAGATTCTCTCGGCTCGTTTTGGATCCAAGTTCTACCGCATTGAATCCAACAAAAAAAGAAAAAGAAAAAAAAAGACTAGTCTATTGAAGAAGCAGCAGCATATGTGAAACCTTCACTTAATTGGCAGGAAAATGTCGTAAATTGGCCGGCAATTGGACTCGCTGGTGTTGCTGCTGTGGCTGTGAATTGAACGAAGAAGAAAGGAAAAAAAAAAAGGGAAATTCAGATTTGTTTATAAAAATAAATAAAAAAGGTGGTGTTATATATTGTTTTTATCCTGATTAATTTTCAGTTTCCTTCGATTAGTAAATATGTCCTTCTTGCCAAATACCTAAAGATTAAATTGTGATGTTCGAAATAAAAAAAATAATATAGGTTTTTTATTGTCGTTCTTAAATAACTTATTATATACGTAGAGGATAATACAATATGAACGTCTACATTATTTATACGTACCAATTCATTCATTAAAATGAAATGACCGTCATATAAATAAATAAATAAATTTAAAAGAACAAGAACATGTTTTCAAAAAAAAAAAAAGAAGAAGAACAAGAACAAAAACCATGGTTCCTTTCTTGCCAGCTAAATCTTAAGTAATGTTAAGATTAAATTGTAATGCCTGGAATAAATAAAAGAAAATAATATAGGTTTTGTCAGTTCATAAATAACTTTTATGTTGAGAATACATTAATTACCAATTACCAACGTCTACATTATTAATTTCTACGTACCAATTTATTCATTCAAATGAAATGACCGTCTAATAAATAAATAAATTTAAAACAACAACAACAACCTTGTTTTCTTCTTTGCCGGCTAAATCTTTACCATGCCTTGTCCTTAATATCTATAAAATAAATAGAAATTGAGGCTATATAGAACATCATCAAATTAATGATAAATGCTGGGAAAATGAAGAAGGAAATGAATTTCCTCGCTTGCTTCGTTATCTTTTGCCTCGTTAGCTCCGGTTAGTTTATTTACATATATAACACTCCCCCCCCCCCCCCCCCCCCCCCCCACAATGCATTGTTGTGAAATTTATTGAATTCATACTTTTTGCTGTACTTCTTTTTATTCATTTGCTTTCTTCATGAAGGGAAAAGGAAAAAAAAAAAACTCATATTCTTTGTTTCATCACATGATATGTACTTTGCAGTTGATACAAACATGTTTCAGATAGGCCCAGTTTGCAAAAAGACTCAATGCAAGGATGATAGGGAATGTGGTGGCACGGGTTGTGGAAAATGTGACGTTGGCAATACTTGGTCTTGTACGAAAATGGAAGAGACTGAGTTTGAGTCGACCGAGCCTCAAGGTGAACATGAGTCTGAGTCTGAGTCTGTGCCTGTGCCTGAAGATACAAAAGCAGTCTGCTCGGAAATTAGCTGCGTGACGAGTTCCGAATGCGATAAAGCTAAGTGCGGAAAGTGTGACGATGAGGACACTTGGGTTTGCATGGAAAATGAGCCGGAGTCGGAGTCTGAGTCGAGGAGTCCGAGGATTATAAGGCTGAGGATGATGAGTATGAAGATCTACGCATCAGTGACGACGACCCGGTGACGTGAATGAGACACCGATGACCTAATCGCCCAAACAGTAATTGTAGCCTACTTTTTATTTTTCGAGAAATTACCGTTTATCTCATCTCGATCATATGGTATAACGTATAAAGTTTTTACCCATCTATGATATATTAATATATATATCTTACCCCTAGTGGTTTAGAATATAAATTAACATAGATTTTACCCATTGTGTTTTAGCATATATATTTTTTTTAATATATATATCATATCTTACCCCTATGATATATTAATATATATATATCTTACCCCTATGATATATTAATATATCATAGGGGTAAAAAATTTATATGCTAAACCGTATGTGGTTAAATGTCTTGTTTTTTTCCCGTAGTGTTGCTTCTTGATATAACTCTTAGTATGTCATGTTATAAGTTTAGTGATACAATAAAAGGACATAACACATTAATGTTTTTATTATAAGTTTTAATATGAATGATAAATTAAAAGTGGGTTTTGACGTTTTGTGTTATGTCCATTTTGATTATTTTATGGCATATCATCTAAAACCTAAGATATGCTACACATGTCAAGTTGATCTAAATTAATGCCATATTTGTCAAACTCAAAGCTCATGTTTATTTATTTATTTAAATTTTTTTTTTTTGGTTGCATAGTAGTAAAGTTAAATCTAGTAACAGGTGTCTTTGTAATTCTTTTTTCTAACATCTTGCTAGAGAAGTTTTTAATGATATAAATTGCCGTTCCAAAAAAAAAAAAAAAAAAAAAATTCTTCCGAGAAAAAGTCATGTTCAATAAGATTCTATTTTTTTTTGGGTACAATAAGATACTATTGTTTATAAAAAAGTTGAAATATGGTAGAAATGTTTGTATAGGTTTTACTTTGAAGTCTGACATGTTGTATAAATTTGGTTAGACAAGCACTATACTAGACTGGTAGGGCGGCTCGGTAAATATGCAAGACCAGCTCAGTGAAGACAGCCAAGGGACCAGCACAGTGAAGTGAAGACCTATGAACTGACATACAACCAGGGAAGTTTGTGATGACCTTGGGTAAGTCTAAGATATATTACAAGTGATGAAAAATAAATTTTCAATAATAAGGTATACACTGATCTCACACAAATTAAGGATCAGTGAAGTGTATTTCTATCGGTTGATAAACAAAGCAACAAAGAGCAGATATCATGCAGCCAAGTAAAGCAGTCACTTGACCGGTGAAGTAAATGCGAATGCAGTCAAGTGAAGTAATCACTCATCCGGTGAAGTAAAGAAAATGCAGCAGAATTAAAGTAAACTGTCTGCACTCATTCAAAACGTGGAAAATATGGAAGATCAAGTAATAAATGCAGAATCAATCAAGGACGGATTTTATGAGGAACGTTTGCAGAAAATCTAGATTACTGAAATCAATGAGGATTAAATCAAGACAGAATCAAGGATTATTCTGTGCATTAAATAGCCAATGGATGGAAATTTAAAATCAAGGAATCATGGCTATAAATTGAAGGCATCGACAGAGGAGAAAAAAAGCAATTTTTAATTAAGAATTCTAAGTGATGAAACTCTGTCAATTTCACATGCCTTCTAATTGTTCTTACAAGAAATATCCAGAAAATCAATCTCAGAATTCAAAAGCAGAAAAAAACAATCCAATCTGAGCATTGATCAAACTTGTGAATCCTGAATTCACGGTAACTTGAAGGATCTTTTTGGATCAGCAATTGAATCAGATTGTCTGAGAAGGAAATGCAAAAGTGCGATAGCTACTGAAGGATTTTTTTCCTATGGAGCAGTGTGTGAAGACTGAGTCACTGAAGCTTTTGTAGCCAGGGAGTGATAGTCTATAGATTGTGAAGCTTGTGTAGCCAAGGACAAACATAACTATTGTATTGGTGAAAGACTATAGTGAATTCCTCCAATCATCACAGGAGAAGAGTGGATTAAGGGATTACACCACCCTGAACCACTATAAGCTTTTGTGTTTATTTACTTTCTGTACTTTACTTTAGATCATTTACATTAAGCATTTTACCTTGTCCGTGTGTGTTTAAAATTACTTTGAAAGAACTATTTGGAAGAGTTTTAATATTCCGCGGCACAAAGGCTTTTCATCAAGAAAAGTTTTTGAAACTCCAATATAGTCATTCACCCCCCTCTGACTATATTCTCACACTTCTCTGGGACCAACAATTGGTATCGTAGCAAGCAAAGTTCCTAGTATCGAACCTCGTTCGTATCCGATTTTTGGTAACAAGGAGATCACATACTTTCAAAGTAGTTTTTCAAATCTGTGACATACATATATATTTATTTATCTGTGATTATGGATTCTTCAAACTTTGTGTCTAACATTCATATATTTAATGTCAATAATTTTGAGGAATATAAAATTAGAATGTTGTCTCACCTTGCAGCAACCCATGAAGAAATGCTTGATGTCATTAATGATGGTCCTATCAAAATCATGACTGTGGAGACTACATGCCCAAATCAAGGTAAATCAATTGAAAAGCCTAAGAATGATTGGACCAAATATGACAGGAGAAGAGCAAATCATGGCTATGTTGCAAAAGATATGATATTGAAGACTCAGGACAATAATATGTTCATGAGGATTAACGACTGCAAGACAACAAAAGCAATGTGGGATAAATTGGCACTTGTAAAGGAAGAATTAGAGGCAATCAAAGAAAAAAAAATTATCTGTTGCAAAATAGAAATTTGAAGACTTCTAGATGAAGACATGTGAATCCATTGATCAAATGGACAACATATTCTCAAGCATCATTAGTGAACTACAACAACTTAGACACAACTATCCACAAAAGAAAGTGTGCTTGATTGAAGATCTTGAGAATTTTACCAGAAAGATGGAGAATCATCACATAAGTACTTAAAGGCACATTGGATCTTTCAAAAACCCACACCGTGACCTTAATGTCATAACTTAAGGCTCGTGATTTTGAGCTTAACAGTGAAGATGGGGTACCAGATGAGTTACATGCACAAGACCAGTGCACTGATTGCACCACAGGAAAGTCAACCAGCTGACTTAGCCAACAAAGAAACTCAGGATCTAAAGGAGCAAGTTGCTTTGCTGATAAGAAAATTTGACAGATTCAAGAAGAAACAATTCAAAGGAAACTCATCATCAAACTACAAGTCAACCTCAAATAGAGACACAAAGAAGAAGGAAGATGCTTTAACTATAATAAGAAAAGACGCTTCAAAGCTGATTATCCTGAAGAGAATAAAGACAAAGATGGAGAAAAGAGAAGGCAAAAAGCTTCAGACAAGAAAATGCACTCAACTGACAAGAATATAATTAGGAAGGCACTAAAAGTTGAGACAAGCAATGAAGAGGATGACATCACAGCAGAGTCATCTGACAATGACTCAGATGCCAGTAAAGACACCAGCTCAGACAATGACAGAGCCTATCTATTAGGGTGCTCACGGTTCGGTTTGGTTCGGTTTTTGAATTTTGAAAACCAAACCAACAATTTCGGTTTGCAAAAGATGAAACCAAAACCAATCATATTAACTTCGGTTCGGTTTGGTTTGGTTTGTCATTTCTACGGTTTGGTTTGGTTCGGTTTCTCGGTCTACAATACAAAGAGTCCGACAACCAAATATTGTAGACAAAATTGATTCCATCTAATTTTTTAGTTCTTTTATTACTTGAGAAAAAGAAACCAAAAAGGTGCAAAAAATAAAAGTTCAAACATTTTTTGTTCTTAATTTTGTGGTCAAATTAACACTGTTGGACATTTTTTCTTTTTAATTTTTCTTCTTAATTTTTTATAAAAACCATCAAATTCACATAATAGAAACATTTCAAAGGTGTTGGACATTTTTGTTGGCCCAATATTGTTGAAGTAAAAATTTGGACTACTTTTTAAACATATAACTTTTTTTTAACAACATCTAACTGCATTTTTTTGTGTGCTTAAAAGTAGAAATATGTATTTTCATGGATATCAGTTCGGTTCTTCGGTTTCATTAATTAAAACCAAAACCAAAACCAAACCAACTAGAATCGGTCCGGTTCGGCTTTGTGCCGGTTTGGTTTGTTTCGGTTCGGTCGGTTTGGTCGGTTTTAAAACAAAATGAACACCCCTACTGCCTACGTCTAATGGCTAATGAGATTGAAGAAATATAGGTAATATCTAGTGCATCATCATCCAATGCATCTACTTCTGACACTGCACAATCTTCTACTTTCCCTATGGATTCTACAACACTAATTCAAAATCTCATGAGCAAATTTGAAGAACTTCAAATGAATCATGAAATTATATTGAAGGAAGAACTAGATGTGCAAAAATCTTACTTAGCAATAAAAAGGTTCACTTAGTTGCTCAACAAACATTAGATGATCAATCATTTGGTGTTGACAGAATGGCTAAGGAAACTACTTTACCAGCAGATAAGATTTCTGCACCAGTTGAGGCAACAAATGCACCAGCTTACAAGCCCCTAAAAAGGTTTGGATCCAGATCTGGTCTTGGCTACAACAGTCAAGATGAGGAAAGACATAATGGACAACACAACTATGAATCAAAGACCAAAACAGGTCCCAAGTTCAGTAAAGGACAAACCATTACGTCTATCACTCATCCTGCACCAGTCAAGGAACAGACCAGTGCAGAGAAACAACAAAATAGTAAATCATCTTACCAGCCTACTAGAGGTAATGGCATACTGAAATATAAGGGAAGACTTTACCCTTCAGAAGATGATTAGAATGTTCCACCTTCAATATATAAGAGGAGACCAACCCTAAAACAATCACATATACCTAGAAATAACCAGCAAAATCCTGGCCCTGGATACAAGAGACAGTTTGAGAACATGCCACCTCCTACCTATTGGAGAGTGAAACAAAATGCAAAAATACCAAAAAGCAAGAAAGTGTATCAGAATACCTTTAGTAGATCAATTAGAAGTTACTCTGACATGCCTTATACATACGAGGTTGATGATTTTAACCCTCCAAGAAAAAGATCATTTGGATTTACACTTGGGGTAGGAGGCATGACTGCTAACAGGCATGGACCCAAACAATGTTGGGTACCTAAGAATATTTAATTTGTTTTGTAGGATGTCTGGTAAATAGATAGTGGATGTCACAGACACATGACTGGCAATAAAGATTGGTTGACTGAGTCTAAAATTTTGATGGACCTAAAGTCACCCTTGAAGGCAAAGAAAAACCTGGCAAGATTAAGGGGGAAGGCATAATGTTGAAGAACAGCTTGAAGATTCAGAATGTGGCATATGTCAAGGGATTGAGTTTCAATCTCCTAAGCATCAGTCAATTCTGTGACAAAGGCTACAATGTGCACTTCGACAAAGAAGGATGCAAGGTGATTCACAAACAAACCAACACAATTGTACTTGCAGGAAAAAGAGAAGACAGCATGTATGTGGTGGATTGGATGACTGCAAAAGCAGAAACTTGCTTATTTCAAACAGATTGAATCACCTAGCTAGATCTAGCATAGAAGACTCAACCATCTGAATTTCAAGACAATCAACAAACTAGCAAAAAGCAAACTTGTGGAAGGCCTACCAGAGATCATATTCAACAAAGAAAGTCTATGTGATGCATGCCAGAAGGGAAAACAAATCAAGAGCTCATTCAAGTCAAAACCACACCAGTCAACAACAAGAAATTTTCAACTCCTGCATATGGATCTCTTTGGACCAGTCACACCAATAAGTGTAAGTGGCAAGAAATACACTTCAGTGGTAGTTGATGACTTTTCCAGAGACATATGGACCATATACATGAACAAGAAGAGAGAGACACCCAAGAAACTACCCGATCTACTTAGAAGGCTACAAAATAAGAAATAACTGAAGATCATCAAGATTAGATCAGATAAAGGAACCGAATTCTTAAATGAAGCAATCAGAACTTATTGTGAAGAAAATAGAGTACTACATCAACTTTATGCACCAGGAACCCCCACAGCAAAATGGTGTAGCAGAAAGAAGGAACAGAACTCTCATAGAGGCTGTCAGAACAATGATAGCTGAAGCTGGGACTACCAAAAAGATTTTGGGCAGAAGCCGCAAGCACAACATGCTACACACAAAATAGATCAATCATTAACAAGCATCATGGAAAAACACCTTATGAAGTTTGGAATGGAAGAAGACCTAACATCTCTCACTTACATAGTTTGGAGCTAAATGTTTTGTCTTAAACAGGAATCTACACACATTTGATGAAAAAGCTGATGAGACAATATTCATGGGATATTCAGACATAATAAAGGCTTTCAGAGTTTTAAATAAAAGAACCCTAGTGATTGAAGAATCAATCCATGTAGTGTTTGATTAACCCAACACCAGCTGTGAAGATCTACACACTCAAGAATATATGGAGACAAGAAGACAAGATTCTGGTCCATCAGCGTTGAGAAGAAGCAACTGCTGGATGAAGCAACTGATGAGCAAGAAGAAGAACCAATCATTACACCAGAAGAATAAGCAGCACATATACAACCTCAACCTGATATCAACTAGCTCAAAGATCACCCAGCCGAGCAAGTCATTGGAAATGTTCTTACAGGTGTAAGAACCAGAAGACAACTTGAAAGCATGTTAACTTGTTTTCTGTCACAGGTTGAACCTAAAACAATAAATGATGCAATTCAAGATGATGATTGGATCACAACAATCAAGAAGAACTCAATGAGTTTGAAGGAAATGAAGTTTGGGAACTGGTGGACATACCAGACCTAGCAAACATCATTGGAACCAAATGGATATTCAGAAACAAGATGGATAAACAAGGAGCAATTGTCAGAAACAAGGCAAGATTATTAGCAAAGGGATATTTACAAGCAGAAGGAATAGACTATGATGAAAACTTTGCACCAGTAGCAAGATTGGAAGCAATCAAACTGTTCCTGGCATTTGCAGCTCACAACGATTTCAAAGTCTATCAGATGGATATCAAAAGTGCATTTCTGAATGGAAAACTTGGAAGAAGAAGTATATGTGGAGCAACCCCTGGTTTTCAAATATAAGGAAAATAAGACAAAGCATACAAGCTCAAGAAAGCATTGTATGGACTCAAACAGGCACTTAGATCCTGATATGAAACTCTTTCACATTTCTTAATCAACAATGGATTTAGCAAAAGAACCATTGACAAGACACTTTTCAAGTTACAAGATGGATCAAGCACCCTACTTGTCCACATATATGTGGATGATATCATATTTGGATCAGAAGATGAGAAGATGAGAAGATGTGTGAAAAATTTGCAAATCTAATAAAAAGAAAATTCCAAATGAGCATGATGGAAGAACTCAACTATTTTCTTGGATTACAAGTGAAACAGATGAAGGATGTCATATTCTTCAATCAAGCCAAATATACAAAGGACTTAATAAACAAGTATGGAATGGACACAAGTGGAACTTCAGAAACACCAATGTGTGCAAGAATATATTCTTGGAAAAGATGAAAATGGAAAGGATGTGGATCAAAGGTTGTACAGAGGAATCATTGGTTCACTACTTTACTTAACTGCAAGCAGACTAGATATTGCATTTGTCGTAGGGGTATGTGCTAGATTCCAATCTCACCAAGAAATCTCACTTACTGGCAGCTAAAAGAATCATCAAATATCTGAAGCATACAATAAATGTGGGAATTTGGTATCCCAAAGATAGTGGATTCAATTTAATTTCCTATTCAGATTCAGATTATGTTGGATGCAAGGTTGACAGAAAAAGCACCCTAGGAACTTGTCAAATGCTAGGCAGCAGACTAGTATCTTGGTTTAGTAAAAAGCAGTATTCTATATCAACTTCAACATATGAAGCAGAATATATAGCAGCAGGTAGTTGATGTGCACAAGTCCTACAGATTAGACGGCAGCTAAGAGACTATGGAATAAAAGAAAAGACAATTACCATCATGTGTGAAAACACAAGTGCAATTTCAATTACAGAAAATCCAGTACTTCGCTCAAGGACAAAGCATATTGATGTGAGACATCACTTTGTCAGAGATAATGTGGAAAAAGGAGATGTAATCTTGAATTACATATCCACTAAAGATCAATTGGCTGATATATTCACTAAATCACTCAGTCATTAAAGGTTTTGTAAATTAAGAACTGAGTTGGGAATGATTGAAATTGACTAAGTTACATGGAGCAGCAAACTTGAGTGACCAGCAGAGTGACTTCACCAGCTGACTAAACCTTTGCCATTTCGGGTGCGCTCACTTGGCAGGTAAAGCACTGGTACCAATGAAGTCCACTTAACTGGTTGTTAGGAACAATTGTTTTGATGAAGCAGCTCAGTAATCATACTACTTGACCAGCTGAACCATCAACCAAGTCACTTAACCATTCAGACTCAGTGGAGATAGCAGCAAAGTCAGTTGTGAACAAAATCAATTATTTACTCATGTGGAAAGTAAGAGATTATGGAGCATTAATTATTAAGGATTACACACGTGGATTATAATTTTTAATCAAACACAAGGATTAAAATACGGGATTTATTATTTGAAAAGGGAGAATGACGGCTACACCTCAAAAAGCGTGATTCATCATTACTCTTTTTGATCAACTATCCCATTATCCTTATTTACCGTAATTTATATTCAAAAAATCACGCTATTAACTGCATCATGTCTGTCTAAATCCTCTCCACACTCATTCATGCAAGTCTATGTTCACATTCAAGATCTTTCATTATATAAACAACACTTCACCTTTTCACAAATCTTTACGCATTCGTTGAAATCAAACCCTAATTCTCCAGAAATTTCAAGCCTTCGTTCTCAAAATTTCTCTAAGTTTAACAATGGCTTCATCTTCTTCAATCCAAGCCTCTGCCACTCAATACGAGAAAATAATAGCCATTGGGTCATTCTTCAGACGCCAGCACTATCTGGATTTATGCAACAATGATGCTCAGGCTAGACGGTTGGCTGATGGATGCACAAATCGAGGGTTGATGACCTTTCTCAACCCTCTAATCACCTCAATCTGCTATAAAAACTAGATCTCTTTATGGAAGAATGCAAGATTCGTGGTAGGAATAACCTCTGTAGATGGTGATTCGCCTCCGGATAAGATAATCAGTAGTGTACAAGGAAGAGAACTAGTGATTACATCAACACTCATGACTCGATTCCTCAAACTATCATCAATCGGACCAGCCCAAACTAAAGACGTGGATGTTGACACTGATGCTTTCTAGTTAGAAATTGGCAAGAAAGCCTCATCAAAGAACAAAAATATCAACTGTAACAGATCAACACTCAAAAATCCATTTGTAGAATTTGGCTTATTAATAACCATATGCATAAAAGGAAAGATTGGATCTTTGCATGGCATGAACGAAGTTAGGACTAAATTAATGGCCATAATCTACCAAGGGTTGGAGTTTAACTGGGAAACCTTCATTTTCAACAGAATCAAGGAGTAAATAAAGGCAGAAATTGATGCTGCATCCAACGGTGAGGAAAAGGATTAGTTAAACCCGGCAATTTCTCGAAGAAAAATTCCTATGGGATTCCTCTTCAATACCTCTTGGACTGTATGAATGTAAAACCTATTCAATTGCACAAATTACACAATGCAAAAGTGATGTTCACATATGTGAAACAAGAAAAAGAAGTACATAGTAGACCAATACATAAAAGAAAGCAATCTGAAGGAAACACTTCTGGGTTCAGAAGGAGGACAAAATCTCAAACAAGAGAAGCTCAGCAGATAAATTTGCAAAGTCATGATGACACACCTCTTATAATCAGTGATGAAGAAGAAGAACCAGGACTGGAGAGTATGATGATGAAGAAGAACAAGGAACTGGAGGGGGAGATGCAAATGAAGAAAAGTTGGAAGAGATCCCTGAAAGGGATACAAATGAAAGGATTACAGAGTACCTGGCTTGGAAATTAGGCGATACACAAGCCCAATTATCCAACCTGGACAGAATGCTCGAAGAAGATAAGTGGTTCTTTTCATTCTTGGGAATAACAAGCTTAGTTGGCCTAATTGACAACATGAAGCTATGGCAGCTTATTGTAGATGCAACAGCCAAATTACAGTGATCTGGCGAAGAAGAAGGCAATGATGATAATCATCAAGGTGGCCGTGAAGATGGTCAATACGATGATGACGGTGTTGATGATGACTGTATGACAATCCTTGAAGCTTTATAGCACAATGCAGCAACAAAGCAAGAGCAGCAAAGTGGACCAGCTGATGGCACTGCACCGGCTGATACCAGCTTAGTCCCACCAGCTGATACAAGCAACCCAAGCACAGAGCAATGGGGAATGACTGACACTCCACCACCTACCCAACACAACACAGTGGACTTTATAGTTGATGAACTGGAGAAGAAAATGCTCTATTTTAGAGATCTCTAAACTGCAATCTGGGATAAAAGAACCTCTCAGGAAAATAGACTTGAAGCAGTCTCTACGTACATGGAGATGCAGCTTGATGTCATAACTAAACCTACACTCTTAATCAAGAAACATGCTCGTGAAATAGTAGAAGCACTCACCCCCATGGAAAACAAAGTGAATGAACATGAAGAGAGGATGCATCAGATGAAAAGCTATCTGGATAATACATCTGAAACCTTAGATTGCATACTATATGTATCTACAACAGCAAACATCTTGGAAAAACGTGCTGATGCCAAAAAGGAGGAAAACAGTAAGCCTGAAAGAAGGTCTGGAGGCATAACTGGAGGCACAAGGAGAACAAGGAGTGGCTGAACACCTTTTAAAATTTCTGTTTATGCTATTTGTCTGTTTGAATTATGCCCTTTATGGTTGAATAAAATTTCTGATTTTATTCCGATTTATTATATGAAAATGAGATTACTTATATTCAGGTTTATGAGGGTTATGACATCATAAAAAATGGGGTAATTGTTATGAACATTTTATTGTTTTGATGATGGCCATACTAGCAGTTATAGCAATCCTGAAATAAGTTGAAATACATAAGAAATGTTTGTATAGGCTTTACTTAGAAGTCTGACATGTTGTATAAGTTTAGTCAGACAAGCACTGTACTAGAATGGTAGGGCGGCTCAGTAAAGATGCAGGACCAACTCAGTTAAGACAACCAAGGGACCAGCACAATGAAGTGAAGACCTATGGACTGAATTACACCAGGGAAGTCTGTGATGACCTTGGGTAAGTCTAAGATATATTACAAGTGATGAAACTTAAATTTTCAATAATATAGGGTACACTGATCTAACACAAATTGAGGATCAGTGAAGTGTATTTTTATCGGCTGATAAACAAAGCAACAACAGAGCAGATATCAAGCAGCCAAGTAAATCAGTCACTTGACCGGTGAAGTAAATGAGAAAGCAATCAAGTGAAGAAATCACTCAGCCGGTGAAATAAAGAAAAGGCAGCAGAGTTAAAGTAAGTTGTCTGCACTCATTCAAAACTTGGAAAATATGGAAGATCAAGTAATAAATGCAGAATCAATCAAGGACGGATTTTATGAGGAATGTTTGAAGAAAATCCGAATCACTGAAATCAAGGAGGATTAAATCAAGATAGAATCAAGGATTATTCTGTGCATTAAAAAGCCAACGGCCGGAAATTCAAAATCAAGGAATCATGGCTATAAATAGAAGGCATTGACAGACAAGAAAAACGATTTTTAGTTAAGAATTCTAAGTGCTGAAACTCTGTCAATTTCACAAGCCTTCTAATTGTTCTTACAAGAAATATCCAGAAAATCAATCTCAGAATTCAAAAGCAGAAAAGACACAATACAGTCTGAGCTTGATCAAACTTATGAATCATGAATTCATGGTAACTTGAAGGATATTTTTGGATCAGCAATTGAATCAGATTGTCTGAGAAGGAAATGCAAAAGTGTGATAGCTGCGGAAGGATTTGTTCCTATGGAGCAGTGTGTGAAGACTGAGTCACTGAAGCTTTTGTAGCCAGGGAGTGATAGTCTATAGATTGTGAAGCTTGTGTAGCCAAGGACAATCATAACTATTGTATTGGTGAAATACAATAGTGAATTCCTCCAATCATCACACGAGAATAGTGGATTAAGGGATTACACCACCCTGAACTACTATAAGCTTTTGTGTTTTTTTACTTTCTACACTTTACTTTTCAGCATTTACATTCAGCACTTTACATTATCCGTGTGTGTTTAAAATTACTTTGAAAGAACTATGAGGAAGGGTTTTAATATTCCGCTGCATAAAGGCTTTTCATCAAGAAAAGTTTTTGAAACTCCAATTTATTCATTCACCCCCCCTCTGACTATATTCTCACCCTTCTCTGGGACCAAATCCATCCTTGGTGCTGGTGCTGCCATTGATGAATGAAAACAATTAAAACCCTTGGAAGATGTCTATGAAGATGGTGCTGATCACCAAGAAAAAGTTTGGCTTCGTAGATGGCAGAATAAAGAAGCCAGAAGCATATTTAGTAGACTTTCATGCATGGAGGCTGTGTGATACTATGGTGAGATCTTGGATTTGAATTCTTTTGAAAACACCATTGCACAAAGTTCAATGTACTTTAAAAGTGCCCATGTAGTTTGGAAAAATCTTTCTGATTGGTTTTAACGTTGATGCACTAAGACTTTTGATCTTCTTGAGAAAAAGCATCTTTTAAAGCAGGGTGTTGATTCTATCAATCAATTTTTCAAAAAACTGATGGTTCTTTGAGAGAAAATCAAGACAACTAGGCCAATGCCAGTCTGTTCCTATGATCCACAGTGGCACTGCAATGCAATTAATACTCTGGTGGATCATATGGAAACTGAACATGTCATGAAGTTTCTGAAAGGTTTGAGAGCTGAGTTTGATCCTGTGCTTTCCCAAGCAATGTTGATGGTGCCATTTCCAAAGATTCATGATGCCCTTGCAATGGATATTAAGTTTGTAAGACAGTAATTGTATGTGCCAAACAAGGCCTTGAATCAAGATTCAATGATTTGATGAATCAAAAGAATGGACAGGAGCAAAGTCAGGCAGTCATGAGACATGTCTCTGTGCCTGATCATAATCCTAAGGCCAAGAATTCCAAGAAAGTTCAATGTAATTTCTGTGGATTCAATCAAACTGAAGAAACTTGCTACAAAAAGCATGGCTATCCACCTGGATTCAATTCGAGAAAAGCTAATATGGTTGGAGAGGATCAGTCATCAGAAGAAGATCATGCCCCGAGCAAGACTGCTATCCCAGGGATTTCTAATCTAATTGCACATCAACGAGAGAAGCTGAAGGCCCTGCTGAGTTCTTATTCTCCTAGGCATACTGCTAGGCAACTTAATGCAGTGAATATTGGTTTTTCACCTATTTAAGGATCACGTGACTTAAATTTGATAAGACCAATACAATGGATCATATACTCTTGTGCTACAGATCACATTGTAGGTTCATTAGAACTATTAAGTAATCCCAAACAATCAGCTGGTATAAGAAATTGGATTACCTAATCGAAATAATGATTCTTTAACACACATAGGACAAGTGAGGATAAATCCTCAGGTGCTTTTGCATGATATGTGTTATAATCCTGTTTTTAAGTATAATTTGATTTCTTTATCTAATTTTATTAATCACTTTAAGTGTGCAGCTATTTTTACTATTAACAAGTGGGTTTTGTAGGACAAGAACAAGAACATGATTGATTTGGCTGTGTTGCACAGAGGATTGTATGTGATGTAGCAGTCTATTAAGAGATCTGTTGTCAATTATATTTCTAATTCTGCACAGAATAACATCTTGTCTGATAGATTAGATGATGCTCTCTTGTGACATGATAGACCAAGGCATTTATCAGACAAAAGACTGCAAATTATTAGTTCTAAATCAAATGATGTAAAGTACAGTGAACATGATTTGTGTTATGTCTGTCCTATGGTAAAATTAAAGAAGCATCCTTTTCCTTCAAGAACTATTAATGTGAATGTTGTTTTTTTTTATCTTGTTCTTGTTGATATCTGGGTCCTTTTAAGGCATCATACTGTGAAGGGACATCAATTTTTTTCACTGTTGTGGATGATTTTTCTAGATTAACTTGGGTATTTTTAATGAGACATATAAGTCTGAAGCTTCTGATCTTGTAAAATCCTTTGTTAAGTTTGTGTCTATTCAGTTTAACAAAATTATTAAAGTAATAATCAGATCTGAAAATGGATCTGAGTTTCAGCTCACAGTCGTATATGAACAACATTGCACTATACACCTGATATGCTAGGACCGCAATCCGGCCCGCATACCCTAATTTGGATCCGTCCGGCCACCAAAATAATGGACAAGGCCTCCGGACAACATAGTCCACATATATATAAGCCATTATGGGATCGCAGGCCATTGGCCCTGCCTTCTTAACGTCCCCGCAAGCCCAAAGAAAGGCAAGGGGGCCGGCCCGCAATTCCCCAGGCCATTAGTTCCGCTAGCGACCTGAGACCCCAATGTCATATGAGCAAGCTACAACTCAAGGGAAGCAAGACAAAGACATGACAGACTTGATAAATGGCTAAGTGTTGGGTCCACCCCACATCGACCCTGCGGATAGCTTTTAGTCTAAACGGCATCGTGTTGTACTTAATTATATCTAATTGTCATTAGTTAAACCCTAATCAGTAGCTTTCCTATAAATAGAGGCTCAATGTACATTTTATATATACTCAATTGGATAAAAAGCAGGCACACTCTACCATTTACTCTCTTGAATTTGCACCACAACTTTTATTGCCTTACACCACCGCATTTTCTTCATCTCACCGTTCACCACCGGCTTTCATACAATTTACTCAGCCAGATATCCATCAAAAACCACCGCTAAACACACCGTGATAATTTCAGCGTTATCAGTTGGCTCCGTTACCGGGAAAATCAAGCTTTTCTGCATCCTCCGGTGTACGGCAACGCTGCGAATTCTTTCTTTTACGGCATCGCAGTGAAGAAACAACATCTTCTTTGTTGACTTTCAGAGTTTTGAAGCAGGTTCTACATCAAAAAACTCTCAGAATCTTTCTAGTCATCAGAAATCACCACCATAACATCAAGTGACAACCCTCCACAAGTTTTGTTCGAAATCCTTGAGTTTCCGCTTTGTTCATCGCCATTCTCACTGATTTTTCATTCAAATCTTATTCGAAAGTAGTTGTTCATATTTATCCGAGGAAAAAGTCTATTTGTTCAACGCGTTTTTGGTTTCCTCTTGAGCCAATATTTGTTTACGTGAGTAGAAGCACAAAATCTGTTAAGTGTTCATCATTTTAGTCTCACCGGTGTGATCATTTTGAATATTCTAAGTTTGTTGATCTGAGAACTTTGTACCCTGGAATCATAAGAGAATAGAGGTATATTCTTGGATCTCCCGGTTGATTCATCCCAGTTGTCCTTGAATCTCTGATATTCCGTACGTCGGAGCCGTTACCAGCTCGCTGGAGACGTCATTTTTGACAAAATACTCAACACGCCGCCTGTAGATCAGATAGTACAAGTTTGTTGGGTGTCATGATACAGACAATTGGGTGGTTGTCAGAGTACCCTTTTGTGTTTTAGCGCTGACAGGTGCAAGGTAGTCAAGATGACTGGCGGTAAGGATAAGCAGTTTGTACCACGTACTCCAGCTACGGGGACCTCACAGAATCAGCCACGTGTTGAGCACGTCGAGGAAACACTTGAGAATACAACGGAAGAATGGGACCGATCCCAGCAAGAGGATAGGCTTAGGGCCACTGATGCCCATGGTATCATAACCCAAAGACCATGTCTAAGGAGGCTGCTGCGGCCACATAACAGATCTACACGGGACATGCCCGTGGGAAGGCAGTTATCGGAACATCGAGACCGCAGCGGCGCCATGAGGTGACTCCAGAATAGATACTGGGATTTCAAGAGGACATTGAGATAACGGCAGCGAAGGCATACGCTGAATATGTTCAAAAGATGTACCCAACCAACGTACGTTTGGCCACACTGGGTCAACCTCCAATGCCAATCTTAGATCAGCTCCCATAAACTGTCGACGCTGAAGTTGAGATCCTGCCTAAAGGTCATCACAGCCGTTCCAAACTCATTGAGATAGAAGAAAGCATCCACTAATCAGCCGGTCAGGGCCACAAGAAAGCTCCTGAGAAGAGCAACATGTTGGGTATACAACACTCTACCCGCCTGTGTGCATTCGAACCATGGCGTTGTGATGGTGTGGTATACAGAATAAAGTAGCACCTTTACTAACACCAATTGGTTTTAGTACAATGGTAAGCACTTGATCCTAAAAAACTGGTAGCAGAGCAGGTCATGGGTTCGAATCCCGGTAACATCATACTGTGGAAATGCCGCGGTTTGTGGTGGCGGTGTGCCTTTGGGGGGGGAGATTGTTGGGTATACAGCACTCTGCCCGCCTGTGTGCATTCGAACCATGGCGCTGTGAAGGTGTGGTATAAGGAAATAAAGTTCCACCTTTACTAACACCAATTGGTTTTAGTACAACGGTAAGCACTTGATCTTAAAAAACTGGAATTGTTGGTCCAGAGAAGGGTAAAACTATATTCAGAGGGGGGGGGGGGGGGGGAGTGAATGACTATAGTGGAATTTCAAAAACTTTTCTTATGTTTAAAAGCTTTTGGGCAGCGGATAAGTCGCTTCTTTAAATGTTGGTTCAAAGTAGATTATGCAATCACAGATATAGTATGCAATGAAATAAAGTTCTATAAAATAAATTGCTGAAAGTAAATACACACGAAGGTTTATTGTGGTTCAGAGTGGAGTAATCCCTTAATCCACTCTTCTCCTGTGATGATTGGAGGAATTCACTATTGTTTTCACAGATACAATAGCACGATTGTCCTTGGCTACACAAGCTTCACAATCTGCAAGACTATCACTCATTGGCTTCAAAAGCTTCAGTGACTCAGTCTCTATCACTGTTCCTTGAGAGCAAATCTTTCAGCAGCAATCACAAAGGTTGCAACTCCTTCTCAGATTCATCTGATTCAATTGCTTCAGTTGATGTGAATTGGATTAGACTTGTGATCAATCTCAGTGCATGATGTGGAGTTTGAGTTCTGTTTGCTGAGTTGATCTCTAGATCTTTCCTTTAAGTATAGATAGAAGGCTTTTCAAATTGACAGAGTTTCTGCTTGTTTCTTGTCAGATTATCGTTATTTTCCTTGTCTGTCAATGCCTTCTATTATAGTCTTGATAATCCTTGATTTGAATTTCCGTCTGTTGGCTATTTAATGTGGAGAATAATACTTGATTTAATTCTTGATTCCCCCTTAATTATATTCTCCTTGATTTCAGTGATCAGATTTCTTTTTCAAACGTCTATCAGAAAATCCGTCCTTGATTGATCCTCAATTGATTGTGCATTTAATGCTTGAACTTCATAGTATAAAATCTGAACAAGTAAGGTTTACTTGGACGTTCCTTGAATGGTTAAGTGATCCTTCTGACTTGGCTGTTTAGATCTTCCTTCACTACTTTGTCTTGACTCTGCCGATAATCAGTTCACTCTTCCGGTTCATAGCATTGTTATCTTCCTTGATCTTTTATGTACTTCTTGTACTTCACTGATCCTTAATTTGGGTGAGATCAGTGTAGACCATATTTGACATTGTATTCCATCATTATAATTATAACTTAGACTTATCCAAGGTTCACAGACTTCCTTGGTTATAAGTCAGACCATAATGTCTTCATGCTTCTCTGCTGGTACTTGGTTGGCTTCACTCTGCCGGATTTCTGTTTCACTTTGCCATCCTACCAACTAGTACATTACTTGTCTGACTCAACTTATACAACATGTCAGACTCTAAGTAAAGTCTTATACAGAGAATTCTAACTTATTTCAGGCTTGCTTTAACAGCTAGTATGGCCATCATCAAAACATAATAAAATATTCTTAACAATTTCCCCCTTTTTGATGATGCCAAAACCCTCATAAGCATGAACATAAGTATGCAAATTTTCATAATAATAGCAGGATAAAACTCAAAAAATTTATTCATCCATGGAGGGCAAAAAGATTGGTAAGTTCAAAACAGATACATAATGCTACATTTATATTTTACTTAAGTCTGCTTTGTACTCTTGAACTTTGTGGTTTGAACTTCCTCCATGTATTTCCAATTTATTTCTGGGAACTTCCGTTTCCAGTAAGCCATAGCAGTGTACTCAGAGACCCAAGAAATACTCTTTTGTTGACGAGTCTGTGGAAATCAGGCATGGTTTCATTTGCCTTGGGTTCTCCAAAGTATTTTTCAAGTCTATCTTTGGCTTCAGCAATGTGTGAGTCGGCAAACTTGAGATTCTTAAACAGACCCCATTGTTCCTGACGGTTCATTCTCCCCATAGGATTGAAGAATTTTACCATGTTGTTGAAATATTCTTGTTGTTCATTGGGTAAATCTTCTGGTCCTTTTGCAGAAAGGGGTATGGCTGAACTTGGTCTGCTGGTTGAGTTGGATCCAGTATTTTGCTTAAAAGATGAATACTGTCTCTTAACATCATTGTAAATTTTGGCCATTTCAGTTCTCATCTTCTCATCCTTATAGCTTAGGAAGTCTGCCCATGCTTCATCATGCGTTTGATTTGGATACAGACCGTCTTGGACTCTGAAGAATTCTCTCACATTTTCCAGTATTTCTTCATCATATTCTTGCCTTTTATTGTGAGGTATGAAAGTTCTTTTCTCACCACCATATTTAGTACTACTGCTACCTCTGCTTGTGCTAGATCTGTGTTGACTTGCTGATCTTCTTTGCTGACTAGATCCAGATCTTTGCTGTCTGCCTGATATGTCTCTATCATCATCTCTTCTCTGGATTGGATGAGGGAATCCATTGCAGGGTTCATTTAAGGCTTTTTCCCTCTCCTCTCTAGCTTTTCTCAGTTGTTCTTTAGCTTCATTTTGAATTGTCATCTCTCTGTCCCTTGCTCTTAGTTGTGCCTCAGTAAAATTTGAGGGTCTGACTGTTGATCCTTCAGGCTTATCATTTCTTTCACCTTTTTTGACAGCATCATCCATTTGTTGTAATAAGATGCTATTGGTGGCTTCAGCTGTACCAATCAGAGTATCCAGTTTGGATTCAATAGATGTGAATCTTTAGTCATGATGGGTCAGCTTCTCGGTAACACTTCGAAATCTGGTGCCAAAGGCCAATGCCATCGACTCATTTTCCTGAGAGACATGCTGTCTGAGACCTGTAAGATTGTTGGCAATATTTATGTTTGACTGTCTCATCAGGTCACCCTGTCTTTGCACAACAATGTTTTATGCATCAATGTACTCAGCAATGGCCTGAAATATTTTCTCTAAGGAGTGATTTTCATCTTTGAATGCTAGAGTCATGGATCTGAGATACATTGCTTGTTGCTCCAGTTCTTTAGCCAACAGGTCTGCTTCCCTTTCAAAAGCCTCATTTGATATTCCAGCGGATAGTTGTGAAAGTTTGTGACGGATATCAGCTGGTTCTGGTTCTGTTTGTTGTCCTCTGTCTTGGTGTTGCATAGTTGGAGAAACCTCAACTGATTCTTGGTGCGGTGCTGTCGGTTGAGTGACATCTACACCAGCTTCTATTTCTTCAAGTACTTGAGTGGATGTTAATGCTGGTGCTATAATTTGATGGGGCTGCGGTGCTGTGATGTATGATGTATGTTCTGGTTTGTTTTGAATTGATGATCTTTTAAGCTATTTAGGGTTTGCTGTGTTTTTCCTGCGTTTCTGTTGCAAAATCGATGTTTGAACGGGCGTTCAAGGTAAGCGAACGCCCGTCCAGTCCATAACACGCAGGTGAACGCGCGGCTGAATTGTTGAACGCCCGTCCAGGGCCGAAATTCCAGGTGAACGCCCGTTTGAAAGAAGGAACACACGTTCAGGTTCCAAATTTTTCTTGACTTGATTTTTAATGCTTTATTTGACGTGGATTTTTTTCATACGAGCTTCTGTGGCTAATTATTTGTACGTAGATGTTCTGAACTTGCATGTTTATATCTTTTCATCTACTAATCCATGTTAAATAATTGATTAATTTTCATATACATGCTTCATTATTCGACATGGATGTTTTAATGTGAGCCTCTGTGGCCTTTGTATATGCGTAGATGTCCTGTTCTTTCACCGTTATGGTTTTATTTCCATCTATTGCAATCCATGTTGAGTAATTCACCTAGCTAGACGTGATTCCAAATTTGACTTATGCTGTTCCTTTTGTCGTCTATCTAGGGTGTTAGGGTTGTTAAAGGCACGTCTACACTTTACATGGCAAGCTTCTGTGGCTTTGCATAATCGAATTTTGTTACGCTTCTGTGGCGTTATTTAGTAGACGTTTATATTCTTAACCTCGCTTAGATTAGGGCGACATCTATGGAATTAGTTGGGCTAGTTTATTTTCTTTATTTTCGTTTTGCCTTTTTAGTATAGTTGCATATCATTTAGTTGCATTGTATTTTATTCTGTTCTTTTTCTTTTATTTTTATTTATCTTTTTAGTGCACCTAGCCCTGCTACTTTGTAGTGTCCTCTATCCTTATTTCTGTATGCACATGTTGGGCTTCTTTGTATTGTAAAGCTTCTGTGGCTTTATAATTGACGCTTAGGTGTCCTGTGTTTTCCCTGTGTGGTGATTTTTCCATCTGAGCCATTATATCATGTGCGTATTTCTTGTCTTGCATTATATTTTTGCGCGACATGTTGTATTCCCCCGTGTTCCCCGAGATACTGCCATATTTCTTTGAGTGGTGCAGGCATATTTTTAGTTGTTTTTGTTAAGCTAGCCTTGGAAGTGAATCTGGAGAGGAATACATATGACATCTCGTGCCTCGGAACCGCGGATCGATTATCTATCCTTCTTCAGCCAATCTTCGGATCATTACAAAATCAGCTAAGTTTCCTTAACCGTTTTTTCCTCTTTTATCTGCACATTCTGAGGACATAATGTGATTTAAGTGTGGGGGGGGGGGGGGTGTCTAAATTGGGTATGTTATCATGCTATATTTCGAAAAGCGAGCAAATGTGAATTCCTTGGCAAAAATTTAAAATTTTTTCAAAGTAAATGTGGATAATTGTAAATCTTGAGCATGTAATTGAAACAAAAAGGCTCGCTAGTTGTAGTTTCCTGACGATGATTGTCTGTAACTTCTGTGAGATAGTTATAGCATGCTTTTACTAATATGAGATAGTATTCATTTCATATTCACGTAAGCCTTTGAAATTGAAGCGACATTTTTAAACTTTATCCATTCACTACCCTAGTGATTTATCCTGGAGAGACTTGTGCTTAATAGTAACGGTAAACATTACACCTAATCTCTAACCGTGTACTGTGAATATCTGAAGGTTTGAATGTGATAGGAGGGATATATCTTAAGGTTTGTACACCAATCTAAGATGAATAATATGAATAAAATATGTGTATGTCGGATGTAGTTGCCAATGATTTGAGTGCGGTAGGGCATTATCACGAAATGTCCTACACCACTATGAGGTTCAATAGCTCCCGACTGCTTGATGATAGTAGTCCAGCTAGGGTGTTATCACGAAACATCCTATTGCTGGGAATGAGGGCATATGCTATATATGTGGAATTAAGTTAATCTTAAAGAAAATTTGGCAAATGGTACTATGGAAAGTTGGTAGGAACCGTAGTTATCTTCTAACTATCCCCAGTATAAACCGAATGATATGTTTTAGGGATTATCCTAATAAGTACACGGGAAGACTTTTTGTGGAACGGTTACTGCCTATACCTAGGAAAGTCATTAGGATTATTTGAACGGATTTTGTGCGAAAGAATAGTGGAGATTGAACAGGGCTTTTCAGACACACACTGAATCTATCTCTATGTTGGTATTAATTGCTATATTTGTCATATCTTTTGTTACGTGAGTTGGGAATCTATATGGATTGCATGAAAGTGAGCTAGTTTTGATTATTTTGTTCGGGACGAACAAAAGTTTAAGTGTGGGGGAGTTGTTAACGGTGAATTTTATGGTTTTTATCGCTTTATTCCGTAACAATATTCTTCGTATTTTATCACTTTTTATAGAAAAGTAAGAGTTTAATTGAAATATTGAGGGGTTGTGTATGAAAAGGATTAAAAATGCAAATTCGAGCTATTTATATGGTTTATTAGTCATTTTCTATCTATATATATATATTTCTACAGTTTGCATGTTTTTACCCCCTTGTAGATATACATTTTCGAGCTAAAGAGAGGATTAAGAGTGGTGCAAGATCGGATTTATATGATGGAGAAGAGATAAAGATGAGAAAATCAAAATTAAGTCGATCCTGGACTGGCGTCCAGAATCTTGAACTGGCGTCCAGAGTGGACGAGCGTATGAAGAAGTGGACGAGCGTCCAGGAGAGGGAAGTTGATTCAGAGTTGTGAAGATTTTAGTGAACGAGCGTCTGATTTAAAGAAGGACGGGCGTCTGATCATGACTCGGCCCGATTCGAAGATTTCAAGCTGAGTGGACGGGCGTCCAACACTCTGGACGGGCGTCCACGGCCGACTTAGGCATAGCCGACTTATTTCCCTATAAATACCAGCTACGCCCCAACCCTAATAATCATCAGATTTTCTATACACCAAACACACACAGCAGCCGCACTTCTGAGGCTTTCAAGGCCGATCACCCGAGCCTTGTGCTCGGGTGATCCGGGTTAGATTAGGATGCTTTTATTTTCGTTGTTGATTCATGGAGATCATCCATTGTACCAAACTATGTGAGTTTATCTTCTAATTTATTCAATCCTTTGTTTATTCTTATGATCTTTGATTTTGTTTTGTATCTTTCTATGATTTATGATGCTATTGTGTGACTAGATCGAGAGATTGGTTGCTAATTGTTGTCTAACGTTGATGAGAATCATTGTTAGGCTAGATCACCATAGAAAGATAAGATCCTTAATCGTTAATTCGTGACAAATTAATTGATTAATTATCTAGGTTGCTAGATTCTAAAATACGAGAGTTAACTTGAATCTACACCTTCGTTTTGTATGAAATTGGTCTCAACATTCGAGAGAGGAGAGATCGATAATTGAATTCAATAAGAGATTAGGAATTCATAGCTTGAGAAATGGATTCACTAAGGAATTAGGAGTTCGTATCTCGTGTAAAGGTGAAACCACAATATTGAATTAAAATCATGAGATGAACTTGGATTGAAATCACTTGGTTTGTATGTTGTTTGATTCCATGTATCTTTGCTTTATGTTTTGTTTCTCTATTATTTGTTATAGCTTAGATTTATTTCATCTGTTCTATGTGTTTATATGTTTGTTCTTTCGTTTATTTGTTTTCATAAGTAACAATTGAAAGGAATTAGTAAAACTAGGTTCAACAACCCAATTCCCTGTGGATCGACCCCTTACTTATTCCGCTTTGCTAGCAATTACCCGGTATTCGGCCGGTTAGGAGTTAGTTTTGCATATAGGTTAGGGTTTATAAATTGTTTTTGTTTAATGATGCAAAACCACCCCAAACAGCTGCGCTGTGTTTGCTTTCTCTTACCACCTTGTGCTTCTTTTTTCTGTTTGACATATGTAAACATGATTTTGGATTCATGTAATTTGACGATTGGAACTTGCAAACATTGCAACAGATAGTGTAACTGAATCCCATAGGACTTCTTCACCCAAAAATCCCCTTTTTCTTCTTTCCTTCAGCTAGCCCCTTTTTAGCGGCATTGGCCTCTCCCTGAATTTGCTCTTTGATTCTCAGGAAGAAATAGTTGGCCTAATTGAACTCCAGACTGTTGTAGATGATTCCCATAAGGCGCATTCTAGCCTCTGTCATGGCATTGCTTTCCTCTAGCTTACCTTCTGATAAGTCCACCATATGTGGTTATTCTTGGATCATTTTGGCCTGTTTTAATGCCTATTTTGTGATTTTCGTATGATAAATTGCCTTTTTGGACTAGATTATCGCTTGTGGCTTTGATATTTTGCGGATATGATGAATCCGAGCATAAAAGGCAATGAAAACGAGCTAAAAAGGAGTCAAAATCATGAAGGCAAGAAGAATCACACCCCGGTGTGGAAGAATGGAACGAGGGTGTGAAAAAATGCGAAAACTATCCGATTTTCTACGAGCCAACGAAATGTTCGATTGGTTGACACAACTTCCAACGTGATTTTCATGTTGATGGCGCAAATTTGGATGGATTTACACGCATATTTTTAGGGAATTTTATTTTAGGAGATAAATTACACAATTTAAATTAAGGAAAATTCCTATTTATCCTAAAATAATTCCCTTAAATTAAAAAAAAAAGGATCATAGACGCCAAATGATTGCTTTAGGGCGTGAATTACATTCCCAATGGCATCTACTATTTTTCTCCCAAACTTTTGAAGAACAAGATTTTTGCTTAGGGCTCGAGAACGAAGAACGGATCATGAATTTCTTGGTTTTATGATATTTGTGAGACAATTCTATTTCCTTTCTCTTAATTTTCTTCCTTTTATTTTATTTTTACGTTTCACAATGCCTAAATCAATGATTTTTGTGATCTCTTTGATTATGCGCGAGTAGATTTAATTTTCTAGGATTAGGAGAGCCCGGTAAATGAATATATGAGTTAAAGATTTGATTTTTCCTATTATTATGAATTGATATGCTTTTGTATTGATTTTGGTGTGCTATTTCGTATGAATTTATGAATTGATGGATCGTAAGATGAATTTCCATAGGTTTATATGAAGAATTTATTATCAATTAGGTGATGTACTTGAAAGGTGAAGTCTAGTTGATAGGTTAGAACCCTAATTTCAATCAAGAAAATTCATGAGAGTGAAAGTTAATTGAAATTTCTTGTGGCAATATGAATAAATGGGTCTAGATTAAGTTAATGAGCGAGAAATCGGATTTAATATTAATTTAGGCACGATTAATAGTAGTTTGAAAGAATATTGTTAATCACTTTTGAATATTCGTCAACATAAGTAAAAATTCATAGTAAATGGAAAGGTCGTTGTAAAAGTCATATATTTGTTACCGTGGCAATCCGACGTCCTAGAAGTTCTTCCAACTTGATTTCTAGCATTTTCTTGGACTTGTGTTGAGATTTAAATAGGACCTTAGTTTTTAGTTATCTTATATCTTAAAACACCAAAATTTGATTAGTTTAGCTAATATAAATTGATAACTATTCGGTGATTGTCCCAAGTCCCTGTGGGATCGACATCCTAAGTACTACTCGATAAGCCGTGCGCTTGCGGTAGGATTTAGTGATTAAAGTGAAAATCACACATCAAGTTTTCTGGCGCCGTTGCCGGGGACTTGAGTGCCAACATCGAGCCGGTTGTTAATTTCGTTAGACTAGACATTTTATTTTATTTTAAGTGTTAGTAGGTAGTGTTATCCTTTTTGTTTCTCTCTTCTTGTTTATGCGAAAATCTCGAAATCTTGACAATCTATTTGAGTTAGATCTAGAAATCGAGAGGACTTTTCACAGGAGGAGAAGATTGTTTAAGCTGGAATCTGAGACAGAGGAAACTAAATCTGAAACAGAGATGGCTGAAAACAATAATAAGACTTTGAAGGATTACTCAGTGCCTACTGCACAGGGTTTACAGCCAGGGGTTGTGCAGCCTACTATAGCAGCAAACAACTTCGAACTGAAGCCTGCTCTTATTCAGATGGTTCAGCAGAATTCCTTTGGGGGATCACCTACAGAAGACCCTAATATGCATCTAAAGATATTCCTGGAATATTGTGATACTCTCAAAGTGAACAACATCACTTCAGATCAAATCAGAACCATGTTGTTTAAGTTTTCCCGAGAGATAAGGCAAGAGCCTGGTACCATTCCATACCACCAGGCACGGTGACTACTTGGGATCAACTCTCTCGGGCCTTTTTAGCCAAGTATTTTCCTCCCGGTAAGACGGTTCGGTTGCGGAATCGGATTACAAGCTTTACACAATCCAATGAATCCCTTTATGAAGCTTGGGAGCGGTTTAAGGAAATGTTGAGGAACTGTCCTCACCATGGGTTGGAAAAATGGCAATTAGTGCGACATTTTATAATGGACCGGATTATAGGGATAGGATGAACATTGATGCTGCGGCAGGAGGTGCACTGCATAATAAATATCCTGATGATGCATACAATCTTATTGAAGATATGGCAACAAACAGTTCCATGTGGTCAGGAAACAGAATCCCTAGCACATCAAAGAAGGAGCCAGGTAAGTATGAGGTAGACGCTTTGACCCTTCCTTCTGCTAAAGTGGATGCTCTTAGCTCTAAATTTGATAAAATGAATATGAGTGCTTTGAGTTATGCAGAGATACCTTGCGAAGTTTGTGGTGTGATTGGACATACTGCTCCAGGATGTCAACTGCTTACCCAACCCCATGAGCAAGTCAATGCCTATAATAACTTCCCATATAGGAATGATACTTCACAACCTAGCCCATTTTACCCTCCTGGTTTCCAACCTAGGCCATCCAATCCACCTCATCAAAAGTCCAATCTTGAGAGTTTAATAGAAAATTTTATGGCGAACCAAACCAAGCAAAATGAGGAGAACCAGTTCATGATTAAGACTCTAGCATCTAAGGTGGACAACCTAGCTGCCCACAATAAGATATTAGAGAACCGGATTGCCCAACAAGCGGTTTCTTCCTCCGTGCCCCCGGAATACCGCCAGAAAACCGAATCGAACCCTAGGGAGCATTGTAATGCGGTGACTTTAAGGAGTGGAAAACAACTTGTGGAGCCCGAGATCATGATTGGTAAGAGTAAGGATGTTGAGGTAGGTAAGCACGAAAATGAGGAACCTAAGTTTGAGGTTGAAATCCCTATAGAGAAAGAACCGGAACTAGAGCCTAAGTACGTCCCACCGCCACCTTATCGGCCGCTTTGTGCCTTTCCCTCAAAGATTGGCTAAGGCGAATCTAGATAAGCAATTTGGGAAGTTCTTAGAGGTTATAAGGAAGCTTTACATCAATGTACCCTTCACCGAGGCACTTTCCCAAATGCCGACCTATGCTAAGTTTTTGAAGGACATTCGTCTAATAAAAGAAAGCTAGAGGACTATGAAACAATTGCTTTAACGGAGGAGTGTAGTGCAATAATTCAAAATAAAATGCCTCCAAAACTTAAAGATCCTGGTAGCTTCTCTATACCTTGCGTGGTTGGCAATGTGACCATTGATCGGGCATTATGCGATTTGGGTGCTAGTGTCAGTTTGATGCCTCTGTCTGTTTGCCTAAAGTTGGGACTTGGTGATTTGAAGCCCACTACGATATCACTGCAATTGGCGGATCGATCCGTCAAACATCCGGAAGGTATATTGGAGGATGTTCCAATTAAAGTGGGTAAGTTTTCCATACCGACTGATTTTGTTGTTCTTGATATGGATGAGGATACCAACATCCCAATCATTCTTGGTAGACCTTTCTTGGCTACGGCGGGAGCGGTTATTGACGTGAAAAGTGGAAGTCTATCCTTGAATGTCGGAGAAGAGAAAGCTCGGTTTAATTTGTCCAAATCACCCCGATTGCTCTTTGGTTGAGAAGTCATGTTATAGAATTGATTCTAAGAAGGGGTGTGAGAAAGATGATACTATGAAACCTTTTGTGAGTGACCCTTTAGAGAGGTACATGATTTATGGTGAACCAAGCATCAATGGGAGCGCTGAATTAATTGCGAGTATCCACTTGCTCGAGACTAACTGCTATCCCTCGGTCAACAAAGTGAAGGCTAAGGCGGATGATCATAGGCACGATGTTTTGATGATTAAAAAAGGAGAAGTCATACGGGAGAAGACAAAACCCATCCTTCCAAATCCTAAGCCAAGTAGGAGTGGCATGCGACGAAAATGATAAACATCCCGTGGAATTTAAGTCCCGTAAAGGAGATGGGGACAATAAAGGTAGTATACCTAAAGGTAATGGTGTGAGTATATGGGGCTCGAGGAAGAATGCCGAGGGAGTTCAAGTGAAGAAGAAGGTTTCATCTACCTCCTCTCCACCTCGACCTCCAGATTGAATTGACCAGGGGTCGAGCTTATGACCTTAAACAAGCGCTTCTTGGGAGGCAACCCAAGTTTTTCTACTCTATTCTAGGTTTCTTCATTTGTTTTGTTTTGCGTCGTATTGGTTTTTGGTGTCGGTTTTGCAGCCAGGTAACTTTGCACAAGAGGAACTTGCGGATTTTGATGGCATGGTGTGGAATATTTAGCATGGAGAAAGCCACGATCGAGATGAAAGGAAATTTCGAGGTGTGATTTGAGGCCGTCTCTTAAAGCGAAACGGGGGAGTCCAAAAAAAAAAAAAAAAAAAAAAAAAAAAATGGCCGACGCAGGTCTCACACCCATGTGTGATTTTTATCACACCATGTGATTCTCCTATCTCCAAAAAAAAAAAAAAAAAAAAAAAAAAGGTTGATTTCACGTGAGTATCACACCAAGGTGTGTCCTTTTTCACAACATGTGATTCTTCTCAACAAAAAAAAAAAAAAAAAGAAAAAAAGGGTTGATTGCACGTGAGTATCACACCAAGGTGTGTCCTTTTTCACACCATGTGATTCTTCTCACAAAAAAAAAAAAAAAAAAAAAAAATAAATAAATAAATAAATAAATAAATACAAAAAATAAATTCCATTCCTGTTATTCAGTTTTTTATTTTATTATTTTTATATATTTCTTTTGATCAAAATTCTCCTACACCAATCAACCACCTCCCCTCCTCCCAAATTGCAGCGACCTTTCAACCATCCCCTCCCCTTTGCTGCCGTCCTTTCCAACTCTCCGGCGCCTATCGCCGGCCGGCCAGCCCCTTAGCGCACCACCACTCTACTCCTTTTTCTCCCCTCTCTTTCCTCTCTTCAACCATGAGATCAAACACCTTCACATGCCCACCCAAAAAGGAACCAACCGCCCACCACCACTCCACCTCCATGGTCGCCGGCGACCTTCCAACCACCATAAAGGTTCCCTACGAGCCACCCCCGCCGTACATCAACGCACAGCCCGACTCCACCCCTCCTCTTCACAAACCCGCCACACCTACCACCACCATGCCGGAATCCGGCCACCATCCTCTTTGGCGGATTCCGGCCAAACTGAACCTCTTGCAACTCATTCAGTCCCTTTTCAACCACCACAAACCGACCCCCAACCACGACTGCGACGAAACCCATCCCAAAACTCAACCAAAAAAAAAAAAAAAAAAAAAAAAAAAAAACAGCCACCTCAGCCCCCTCACCATCCCGCCCCGTTCCTACACCTCAGTCAAACAGGAGGGAACCACGGATTGCCGCCACATCTCGAGGGGAGCAGAAAGAAATCTCGACAGTCCTCCACCGCACTACCACCATCACATGTTCGAGCCGCCTGATCCGGTGAGCTTCCTTCCTACCCTCGCTTGTTTTTAACTTATTTACATTGGGGACAATGTAATATTTACGTGTGGGGGCGGGTCACTTGTGCAGTTTCCTTGGCTGTTATTCGAGTCTTTTGTCTTAGGGTATATAAAAAAATAAAATAAAAAAATAAATTTAGGGGTCAATAAAAGTCAATTTTGTGCAATTTAGAGTCTTAGTCAGTGTCAGTTGTGTCATTTTGTCTTGATGGTTTTGGCGATCACACATAGCTACTTTAGGTGAGATTTGCAATGCATGAAAATTGATATGGTTTGTTTTGACAAGATAAATGCATGACATGGAGTGAAAAATCCTTTTTGAAATATCATGTTTAGAAGTGCCATTATTTTCTTTTGGAAACAATAGAGTCCGAGTGAATAGACAAATTGACCCGGTGAGGTATTGTTCCGGCCATATGACTGACCACTTCAGTCTCACCCTAAATTTGTGCGTATTCTCTCTTCCTTGGATTTGTTCCTTTAGAACTTGTGTTGAGTCTTGTTGATATTACTTTGGTATGTGCAAACACGTAGAAATGATTGAGTCATTCGTTTCTACCTTCCACCACATTATATACCTTATACCTTTCAAGCCTTAATCTTTAGT
Organism: Gentiana straminea; assembly: GCA_036785695.1. NCBI lineage: Eukaryota > Viridiplantae > Streptophyta > Magnoliopsida > Gentianales > Gentianaceae > Gentiana > Gentiana straminea. The sequence continues at coordinate 14,663,709 of JAVUPR010000398.1, read as the reverse complement.
ACACATTTTTCCCACTTTACCTTATTTCACTACACCATACATTGAACAATCCCTAAAAGTGGTAGCCCAATTCCTTTCACCTAACCTTAGAACAAATAGGGACATGTGGCTATCAAATTTCTTTTACTTAGTATGTAATGGTCAAGCTTGGGGGAAATCCACACCGGTACTACGTGTTCGTCTCTTAGTTGAAAATATATATATATATATATATATGAGAAACAAAAAACATGAAAAAAAAAAAAAAAAAACTCGAAAAAATGAAAAAAAAAAGGAAAAAGAAAAAGAAAAGAGTCAATAAAGGAGGAAATCAAAAAAATAACCTCCTAAGTCTAGTTTGTTTTATTTGTTAATAATAAAGATGGAGTTGTATCATTATTCTTTCAAAGTAGAGAAATTATCCATTGTATTCTCTTTTGTTTGGAATAAAGTGTATGACCCCCTTGCACTCGTGTGATGTTAAGTTTAATAGTCATGTGTCTCGCTAGTTCTAATGGTTTTGCCATCTCTTATACCTTTTCCTACACCTATCACTTTCTTTTTCATACTTGGGCTATCCGCACTTACCATTTTTCCCCAAAGACCTTATGATTTATGTGTTGCACAACGCCTTGGTGATTGATATGAGACGATATACAAGCATATAGTAGGGCATTTTTCATGGAATGAGCTTGAGAGTTTAGTCACCTCATAAATATTGAGCGTTGAGTGATTTATCCCGTGAGGGTCTATTTGCTTGGTCTATGTTGTTTCCTATTGACAATTTTTGTTCACTTTTGCTCATGATACGATAAAAAGGATTAGTTAGTCCATATCTTTTGTTTTGAACGCCGAGATAAAATTTTATTAATGCTCGTGTGTTGTGCATCTTTGTCTAATGCTATGTCATGTGTGATCTTCTTAGTCCGTCTCGTCTTGAGTCCTTTTGACTTGCTTGGGGACAAGCAAGGTTTAAGCTTGGGGGAGTTTGATAAGTCCACCATATGTGGTTATTCTTGGATCATTTTGGCCCGTTTTAATGCCTATTTTGTGATTTTCGTATGATAAATTGCCTTTTTGGACTAGATTATCGCTTTGGCTTTGATATTTTGCGTATATGATGAATCCGAGCATAAAAGGCAATGAAAACGAGCTAAAAAGGAGTCAAAATCATGAAGGCAAGAAGAATCACACCCCGGTGTGGAAGAATGGAACAGGGTGTGAAAAAATGCGTAAACTATCCGCATTTTCTACGGCCAACGAAATGTTCGATTGGTTGACACAACTTCCAACGTGATTTTCATGTTGATGGCGCAAATTTGGATGGATTTACACGCATATTTTTAGGGAATTTTATTTTAGGAGATAAATTACACAATTTAAATTAAGGAAAATTCCTATTTATCCTAAAATAATTCCCTTAAATTAAAAAAAAAAAGGATCATAGACGCCAAATGATTGCTTTAGGGCGTGAATTACATTCCCAATGGCATCTACTATTTTTCTCCCAGCTTTTGAAGAACAAGATTTTTGCTTAGGGCTCGAGAACGAAGAACGGATCATGAATTTCTTGGTTTTATGATATTTGTGAGACAATTCTATTTCCTTTCTCTTAATTTTCTTCCTTTTATTTTATTTTTACGTTTCACAATGCCTAAATCCATGATTTTTGTGATCTCTTTGATTATGCGCGAGTAGATTTAATTTTCTAGGATTAGGAGAGCCCGGTAAATGAATATATGAGTTAAAGATTTGATTTTTCCTATTATTATGAATTGATATGCTTTTGTATTGATTTTGGTGTGCTATTTCGTATGAATTTATGAATTGATGGATCGTAAGATGAATTTCCATAGGTTTATATGAAGAATTTATTATCAATTAGGTGATGTACTGAAAGGTGAAGTCTAGTTGATAGGTTAGAACCCTAATTTCAATCAAGAAAATTCATGAGAGTGAAAGTTAATTGAAATTTCTTGCGGCAATATAAATAAATGGGTCTAGATTAAGTTAATGAGCGAGAAATCGGATTTAATATTAATTTAGGCACGATTAATAGTAGTTTGAAAGAATATTGTTAATCACTTTTGAATATTCGTCAACATAAGTAAAAATTCATAGTAAATGGAAAGGTCGTTGTAAAAGTCATATATTTGTTACCGTGGTAATCCGACGTCCTAGAAGTTCTTCCAACTTGATTTCTAGCATTTTCTTGGACTTGTGTTGAGATTTAAATAGGACCTTAGTTTTTAGTTATCTTATATCTTAAAACACCAAAATTTGATTAGTTTAGCTAATATAAATTGATAACTATTCGGTGATTGTCCCAAGTCCCTGTGGGATCGACATCCTAAGTACTACTCGATAAGCCGTGCGCTTGCGGTAGGATTTAGTGATTAAAGTGAAAATCACACATCACCTTCAATTGTTTTTCCGACTAGAGCACTGAATTCATTGAAGGGTTTCTTCAAGGTGGATCTAAGACAATTGAATTTCTTAGAGCCAGAGTTTGCTGTTTTAGCGATTATTACCCAGAATTCATCCAAGTTCTGTGAAACAAGAGCCACTTTTGCTTGACCTTTATTAGAGAGTTTAAGGTGTTTACGGATTACCTTGGCTGTAATTTCCACTTATGTACCATTGACAAATGTGATAATGCTGGAGATTATCACGGAGGCTCTGCGGTGTATATTTAGTGGTATCTAGCTTATTTGTTAGTGATTATAGGGATGTTAGCCGGTGATGCACGGCGGCGATCGGGAGGAGAATTGGAGAGTGGATATTTCTACAGAGCTTTGGCCTGCTATTTTTTAGAATGAATATCCCTTTTCTAATTACACAAGCTCTCCTTTTATAGGAGAAGGAAGCTTAGGAGCTAAGTGAAGACATGTGTTACATGATAGCTTAATGATTAAGTAAACTTAGTAGTTAAGCAAGCTAAATATCGTGATGGCAAGTGGGTTGAATACCCCGGCGGCGTCCTCATAGGATCGCATGAGTCGCCAATCTCGTTACTGTCTTACTCTTGCTCCCTGCTGCTTCCCATTAAGTCTTGTGTGGCCTCTTATGGACCTATCATCCAAGGTCGCAGGTTAGCCCCCTGAACTGATAGCAACCTTGTAGGCTCTATAGGCTCAAGGTGGGGACCGACTACGGTGACCTCACCTTGGTTGGCGCCACCGACGCTATGGCCGTGGGCCTCAATCCGACTTGATGGTTCAGATAGGCTATTTCCCGGACTCAGAGTTGGCGATATCATTTGGACAGATCAATGGCCCCCTACTCCATGTCTTAGACATTTTTCATGGAATGTCAAGCATGGAGTAAAATGGGCACAAGGATTATACTGTGGGGTTATTACGACCTTATCGTCTGAAGTGACTTGTTCACTTAGGACAGTGTTATTCATGCGAGCCGCCTCGAAGTAACTTTGGGTCAGTTGGCGACCTCGTCTTCTGAAGCGACTTGTTCACTTAGGTCAATTGGCGACCTCGTCGTCTGAAGCGACTTGTTCACTTAGGACCGTGCTATTCAAGTGAGTGGCCTCGAAGTAAATTTTAGTCAATTGACGACCTTGTCATCTGAAGTGACTTATTCACTTAGGACCGTGCTATTCAAGCGAGCGGCCTCGAAGTAACTTTGGGTCAGTTGGCGACCTCGTTCCAGGCGGGGTGATCCAATAGGTCATGGGTGTTTTGAGTAGTTGAACCGTCAGATCGTGGCTGTCGTAAGCCCTCTTGGTAACCACAATTACGTGGGCATTGATGCCTCTGGTAACCGCCCAAGTAGGCACGTGGGCATTGATTGACCTCCATAATGATTACGGTTTTTGAATTTTGAAATCCGAATTGACCGCGCAAATCTTGACCGTTAGATGGATTGATTCTTGGCCGTACGATCGAACTTCCCTTGCCTATATAAGGCTTGCACCCTCCAGACTTCAAACACTTTTCGCTCTTTTATTTCCCTCAACTCTTCCCCTCTTATCTTTTTTCTTTCTGCGAGTGCAAGGGTTTTCCGGTGAAGGTTTTAGAGAGGATTTTGGCGGAGGTTTAAACAAGTTTGTGGTTTCAGGCTAGGATTTGAAGATTCCAGCCAAGGATTTGAGGATTCCGACGTGCTTTTCCAGCTTCCGGCTTGAGATTTTCCTCAGAAATAGGTAAATCTTCCTTTCCTAAGCCCCTGTCTTCGTTTTCCTTTCCGTATTTCGACCCCTTTTAGCAATTTCGCTTCACTTTGTTGCAATGTATGCTTAACTTAGGATGTTTTAAGAAAAAAGTTGAGGCTTTCTGAGTTGGTGTTCTTGTTTTGGGTATGATTTTTCTTTGAAAGAAGGGGGGGTGAAGCATGCTTTTGTTATAAGGGATTTTTGAGTAGGTGTACCTGGGTGGTTTGGCTTTGAAACCTTTCCTTTCTTTTGCTTGGTGTTGTTCGTATATGTGCTTCCACTTTATTTGCAATTGCTTTCCATTTCTCCTGTAAGAACGGAGGGGAAGGCGTCGAGATGGGTGCGATCACCTCCCTGTCTTAATTTCCATTATACCAGGACTGAAAGATTCACCTTTTCCTCTTGTTTTTGCAGGATGTCCGACTGAGAGTATTCTTTTGGGGCGACTCCGAAGGGGATCAAGAGGCGTATGATTATGCACTGGATGAAATGGAGGATGACCCCTCTAGCCCCGACGTATCTGCATGGGACGACCTGCTTGACGAGATAACCGGAGGGGAGGCCGCTGCCCAAGTAGGCAATGACCCTTTCTATTTAGATGTTATGTTCCCTGATACGGTGCCGTGATGTAAAAAGAGTCACAAAGAGATGGCCTGCGCTCAAGGAACCACTACCAGCGCGGCCGGAGAAAAAGAGAGGTCTGTTGTTGAAGATCAGGCCGCCGAACCTAGTTCTAGTGGCGCCGCTGCGCATGATGAGGCCAATGGCCCACATGTCAAATGGCCAGGCGGCGACGACAATGCTCTGCTCAACGGATGGTAGCCTGGGAATGTCTGTGAATTTCTGGCATTTATCGCACTTTCTGGAGAATACCCGGGCGTCTTCTGTGAGCTTTGGCCAGTAATACCCCACTAGTAGAACTTTTTGGGCAAGGGTGCGGCTAGCTGGATGGCCGCCGCACATCCCCTCGTGTAGCTCCATGAGAATTCCTTCAACTTTCTCAGGTCGCACACATCGTGACAAAGGTGTAGAGAACGCCCTTCGATATAAAATGTTGTTTAAAACGGTGTACCTGGCGGCTCTTCTGACCAGGGCTTTAGCCTCTTTGGGATCATGGGGAAGTACCCCTGAGTTGATATAGGCCTTCATGGTGTCGATCCAACATGGATTGGCGGGTTGGAGGTTCATGACTTCGACCCGGTTAATGGCAGGTCCTGTCAGATACTCCACCATGATTGTGGGATTGCTAATTTCATGATCGTTGGTTAGTTTGGATAGGTAGTCTGCCCTGTGGTTGTCCTCTCGAGGGATGTTGGTAAATTTGCAGTATTTAAAGCTGCCCTCGAGCTTTTTGACGAGATCGATGTACTTTTGTAAAATTTCACAAGGGATACCGAATGATCCCGTTATCTGGTTGACCACTAATTGTGAATCGTAGAATACCTCCAAATTTTCCACATCCATGGCCCTGGCGAGCTCGAGTCCTGCTATAACTGCTTTGTATTCCGCCTGATTATTTGATGCGGTGAAGTCAAATCTTAAGGCCTTTTCAATTTCCTCCGAGGTGCCTGGCTCTAGTAAGATAATCCCATCCCTGCACCCTTTGTGACTGGTGGCGCCATCGACGTAAAGCTGCCAACAGTGACTTGGCCTCTAGGGCTCGTCCGCTGTGGTCACTATTATGTCGTCGTGTGATTTCGACGCAGGCTGTTCCGACTGTCCATTGAAGCTTGTTTCCGCTATGAAGTCAGGTAAGGCCTGGGCTTTTATAGATTTTCGAGGCTCATACCGGATGTCGAACTCAGTGAGCTCGATGGCCCATCACAATAAGCGACCATACAAGTTCGGCTTGTGTAGGACCTGGCGCATGGGGGCGTCTGAGAGCACTATAATTGTATGCGATGAAAAGTAAGCCCTTTGCTTTCAGGCGGCTATGACAACACAGTAGGCAAATTTCTCAATATTCAAATAGAGACTCTCTACTGGACTGAGAGCTTTAGAGACATAGTAGACGGACTTTTGAAGTGTGCCCTTCTCCTTGATAAGTGCTGCGGTGACAGCCCAATCTGAGGCCGCTAAGTACAGAAACAAAACATCTCCAATTACGGACTGGTCAGCAGCCCTGGGCTTGAAAGATAAGATTTGAGCTCTCGTGAGGCCTGTGAGCATTCCTCTGTCCATGAAAAGTTTTTGCTCCCTTTGAGGATTTTGAAGAAGGGTAGGCTCTTCTCCGCAGATTTTGAGATGAATCTTCCCCAAGCATTTTCCTTCCATTCAGCCACTGTACCTCCTTGATTGTTTTCGGCTCACTCATGTTGATAAGAGCCTCTATCTTTTCCGGGTTTGTTTCGATCCCATTTTGGCTCACCATGAAGCCCAAAAACTTTCCAGCCTGAACCCCAAAAGTGCATTTGGCGGTGTTTAACTTCATCGAGTGCTTTCTTACATTCATAAAGGTTTCGCGAATGTCCCCTAGGTGGTCCTGGCGACTCGATTTCATGACCATATCATCGATGTAAACCTCCATGTTTTTGCCTATTTGCGAGCTAAAAACTCTGTTCACCATCCTTTGATATGTGGAGCCCACGTTCTTCAGAACAAATGGCATCATTTCATAGTAATAGAGTCCGCCGGCGGCCCTGAAAGCGGTCAGCTCTTTGTCATCGTCGGCCATCCTCACCTGTTGATAGCCTGAATAGGTGTCCAGAAAACTCAACATTTCAAAACCTGCGATCCCATCTACCATTTTATCAATTCTGGGCAGTGCATAGGGATCTTTAGGACATGCTTTGTTTAGATCGGTGAAGTCCACACACATCTGCCACTTTCCATTGTGTTTTTTCACCATCACAACGTTGTCCAACCAAGTCGGGTATTGAAGCTCCCTGATTATTCCAGCAGTCAGAAGCTTGTCGACTTCACCCTTTATAGCAATTTCCTTTTCTGGCGAGAATTGATGCGCCCTCTGCTGGATCGGTCTGAAGTTGGGTCGACGCTCAAGTAGTGTAGCACGACCTCCGGCTCCATGCCCCTCATATCTGATACTTCCCAGGCGAAGGCGTCCATGTTTTCTTTCAAGAGCTCCACCAGCTCCCTTCTTTCCCTTTTCGTTGTCTGTGACCCGATTTTTATTTTTTGATCGGGGTATTTTTCGTTTATAACAACCTCAACCAGCTCATCTTCTGCCGTGAAATTGGACTGATCGTGGATTTGCAGGGTTTCAACCCCTACGGCTCTGTCCGGGGCTTCTTTTACCATGGCGATCTGGTCTGCGGCCATATTGAACCCTTATACCCTGGGCCGCTTGATCGGGGTCAATCAGGTTATAATATACTCGACCACCATAAACCAATACTAGCAAGAGGACTAGGCCCATCGTAGTATAGCTATAGTGAATCAAGGTCGATCCCACAGGGAACCAATTGTGGATCATCTTATATACAAACAATTAATTAAACATGTCAAGGACATAGAGGCGGTCTACGACCAACATAAGACAAGAAAGGTAAAGACACGACTCGACACAACGTAATTAACCTCCCCAATTATAGTCTTTATCGTTTGGACCTAGATAATTTATATAATAAACTCGAACTTATTAACTCGTCAATCCGTTTGTATCTATCTTAGATTGGCTACGGGAGTCATCCTCTTTAACTTGACTTAGCACCGGTAGGTCACTAGATCACTGTGATATTGTTACGTGACTTCGCCTTTTAAGTGCCTCCATCTCATATAACTCACACGCTTACGACTCTAAGGATGCCGATATTAACCGTACACCTCGTCTAGGCAACATTCCTATGGTTAGGCATACTTCCTAAACGATCGCATCAGTCTCTGTCCCATTAACAATTACCCGCACGGTTTCATGTTAATCTACGATTTACGTATAACTAGGCGAGCTCAATTCCCAAATACAAAACCTACCTAGATCTCGCCGAAAGTCCCGGAAGATCATTCATGAGCCAACCTAGAGCCCTATATTGGTATTTCCTAATCATACGCTAATTAAAACAGACGAGCAACGTAGCCGTAGCCATACCTACTGAGATGATAAATTCTATTAAGTTAACCTAACCAAAAAGACGTGGCTATTTAACGGATAAACAGGGCTCGGTCGACCGAATAGCTGGGCTCGGTCGACCGAATGGTCTTTTTCCCCCAGATTACATCCCTGAACGTATCTCTCAGCGTTTCATCATACACAACAGATTAAACAGTAATTCGTAAAGCATTCATATAAACTAACATAGATACACATTAATTAAATCAAGTAGATTCATGAATAGAAACTAAGTAGATGACGTAGGTTATGGGATCCTCGTAGACAAGGTATTGCCACCTCCCTAACGTCATAGCCTAGATCTACATCATCTAGCTATGAATAATCAACTCAAACGATAAAGCATAATTGGGGAATTAATTACTGAAGAGAAAGAAACAGAAAATAAAGGCTTACATATTGCAGCCCTTAAATTGCTGGAAACCCTCAAATTATTCTACATTGTATCAAAGTTGAATTGTACGATTGAAGAAAGAATGAAGGGATGTATTGGTGTCTAAGGTGTGTTTTACAAATTTCGTAGCTGCTGCTTATATAGAGGCTGTAACCGACCTAGGGAGGATCTAGAAGATATACACGCGAAAATCCCGTAAGTGACCGAGCCGACACTCTCGGTCGACCGAATGGATAGGCTCGGTCGACCGAGCCATTTTTACACGTGTTAAACGCGTCTCTTTGTCTGACTTGTTCCCCACTGCACGCTTGCGTGTTGATCTGATTAATCTTTCATTTAATGCTCCGATTTTCTTCCTCTATTATCTTGAGACCATTGATTGAATGACATTAATCCTCTCGATTTGTCGTGATCTACAAAATCATCATTTATCGCACAATAAATCGGCTTTTAATAATGAAAACGGCTAAATACCAAATATCATATTAATAATCACTTAACATTAAATAATAAATATAAATGAGTGATTTAATATGAAATATACATTATTAATCTCGATTTAATGATAATGTTGATGACATTTACGGGTATAATTTGACCGTCATCACCGCTTGGAGTCGACCATGTTCTTTGTCATATACTCGAGAAAAAATCCGGGCCGGCTAGTGGTGACCCCAATTTCGTCTCCCACATGAAACTTGACCCGCTGGTGCGGAACATATACCACCATTTGGAATTTTTTCATGGCCGTAATTCCCAAGATCATGTTATAGTAAAAGGGGAGGTCGATGACCAAGAAAGTAATTACCTCCGTTCGGCAGGGCTCATAGTTGCCCAGAGTGATGTTGAGGTCGATTGTGCCATTGACCCGCACCATATCGTTGGTAAAGCCATCTAGCACTCCGAGGTAAGGTTTTAACTTGGCCTCTCCGAATCCGATCTGTTTCAAACAGTCAAAATAAATGATGTCGCGGCCGGACCCGGTGTCGACCATCATTCTGTTGACGCTATGCTTATCGTTTACCCCGACCTTTAGAATGAGGGGTATTTCTATTGGACCGTCGACTGTGGTGAGCTCGCTTTTAGTAAATATAATTCCTTTCTCAGTTTCCCCCAACACTATCTGCTTGTCAAAACCGTGCGTGTTGATCAGGTGTATCTGTGATTTCAGCTGGCTATTGCTTTGGGGAGGCTCCCATGGATAACTTGAACCTCCTTCTGATAAACGCGGGGTTGGCGCCCTTGGTTGGTGCCGGTGTTTCCCTCGCACTTGTACTTAGTTGCGGGTCCTTCACGGATTAACCTCTCTATTTCCCTTCTTAGAGTGAAACATTCATCAGTAATATGTCCGTGATCCTTATGATAGTCACAGTACTTCGATTTATCACGACTGTCGGGGTCGCCCCTCATAGGTTTGGGTTTATCAAAATGCTAATGGATCTCGAACAGTATAGGGGATGCTTTTGTGCTGAGTGGCGTGAAATTATCCTCACTGAATTTTTACGGCCTCACGATCATGACTCGCGTCCCTACCCTTTTCTTTCTTATGATCGTCTTAACGATCTTCCTTCTGAGGATGCTGCTCCGGTTTAGGTTTTGCTTTCCGCATACTTAGCGTACTCTCTCATCTCCACAACCTCAGGGTCTTGGAAAACAGACATCTTTTCCGGGGCCGACCTTTGGCTTCGTTGTGACCTAACCGGCTCCCTGCGAGCCCCGTCTAGAGCCGCGACAGCTTCTCTTGATTTAGTTTTTTGATTCAAGACGTTCCGGCCGTCTCCAGCGGCCAGGCCGTCCCTTTGTGACCTGATAGCCTCCGCAGTGGGATTGTCGAACGTTTCTCCCCTGCCCTCCATGCGGGCCTGATACTGGGTGCCCTCTTTTCCCAGGGTTTGTGGAGGTAGTTGTCCCTTTCTCCCGGCCATCGCTGAGTCAGCGAGCTGATTAGGCTTAGAGATAAGATCTGCTGATGGAGACGCTACCGACTCTGACAACTCCTTTCTGACACACTCAACTACTTTGTACTTTCTTTCTGACTTTGTGGCTTAGATCGGAGATCTTTTAGGTGAGCCAGAGAGAGATCTTTAAGATAGTGATAGATCAGGTGACGTGGCGTCTGGAAATATGGTTTTCAAGAGAGAAGCGGTGATGATCCAAACGCGAGAAAACCCCAAAAACTCTAAATAACCTTTTCTGGTAAGTCGACGTATATGTTATTGAGGTAAAAGGGTCACCCTTTGATAGTACTCTTCACTGTGGGAAGAAAACTAAGGCGGTTTGGGGGGTTTTTCTGGTAAAATAGTGATATGGATACGAGCACAACACTCATTGAAACCTGATCGAAATGAAAAAACGAACTTGAACGACAACCCTACGAGAGAGGTGGTTTTCCCAACGCTTAACTCGTGAGCTTCGTGCAAGCTATGCTAAAGTTACCTTTTCTTTCTAGTGTGACGAACGCAGGGGTATATGAACCTGTCCGGACTCAGTGGATCGATGAATATGCTCCCTTTGATCCACTGGATGAGGGTGCTCAGCCGATGGCTTTACGCCGGAGAGGCTGAGAGCTTGCTATTGTAGGGGTTTCCCGGTAACGGAGCCAACTGATAATGCTGGAGATTATCACGGAGGCTCTGCGGTGTATATTTAATGGATATCTGGCTGATTTGTTAGTGATTATAGGGATGTTAGACGGTGATGCACGGCGGCGATCGGGAGGAGAATTGGAGAGTGGATATTTCTGCAGTGCTTTGGCCTGCTTTTTCATAGAATGAATATCCCTCTTCTGATTACACAAGCTCTCCTTTTATAGGAGGAGGAAGCTTAGGAGCTAAGTAAAGATAGGTGTTAAATGATAGCTTAATGATTAACTGATAGCTTAATGATTAAGTAAACTTAGTAGTTAAGCAAGCTAAATATCCTGATGGCAAGTGGGTTGAATATCTCGGCGGCGTCCTTATAGGATCGCATGGGTCGCCAATCTCATTCCTGTCTTACTCATGCTCCCTTCTGCTTCCCATTAAGTCTTGTGTGGCCTCTTATGGACCTATCATCCAAGGTCGTAGGTCGTCCCCCCTGAACCGATAGCGACCTTGTAGGCTCTATAGGCTCAGGATGGGGACCGAATAAGGCGACCTCACCTTGGTTGGCGTCGCCGGCGCTATGTCCGCGGGCCTCTATCCGACTTGGTGGTTCAGATAGGCTATTTATGGGACTCAGAGGTGGTGATATCATTTGGACACATCAAGATGCAACGATCCGGTCTTCACCCATTTGAACTCCTTCTTCAGCAAATAGCCTAGAAACAAACTTGGCGGTGTTCCAGAAAGAAATGAGGCTTTCATAACAGATGTCCTTGACGGGTGGATTTAGGAAAGTTGACAATCTTAGGTTTTTGCATCCGGTTACTAGTCTTTGTGCTTCTTTGTCATTTCCACTTAGTTTTAAGTAGTGTTCTTCTTGAAAGAACGATTCAGTGGCGATTGACTTCTCATATTGTTTTCCAATTTTTTTGTGTTTGATGAGGATGAAGACATTTTGAAATTTTTTGAGATTTGAGAAAAAGCTTTGATTTTTCGGAGAAAATAGGGTATATGAATTGCAAAGAAGTGTAAAGAATTCTGGAAATTCTCTAAGTGTGGTTTATAAAGGATGATTTGAGGTAGTGTGAACGTGGTTGAATATGGAAGGATTCTGTGACGGAATGACGTGATTTATGTATATAAATCACGGTGTTTGAGTGTAGTGAGGGAGTGGATTGAGGTAAGTAATGATAAATCCTGGGAATCGAGGCATTTAAATTCAAAAATAATATAGTTTGATCTCCACGATTATAATATCGAGGCATTTTAATTTCACGATTATAGTTTGATCTCCACGTGTATAATCTTCCACAGTATAATCCTCCATAACTTCTTGATTTTCCACGTGTATATAACTGTTTTAGTTCACACTTTAGTTTGCTGTTTGCTTCAATAAATATTCCGGTGGAGTGACTTGGCTGGTCACTTGGCCGGTGTAGTGGCTTCTTCACTGAGCCGCTGTATATAAAATAGTTCCTGACAATCAGGTGAGTGAACTCAGCTGATTACTCCAGTTAGCTTCTTCTTATGACTTAATCAATTTCTATCATTCCCAACTCAGTTCTCAACTTGTTGAATCTTTCATGACATAGTGGTTTTCTGAAGATGTCAGCCAATTGATCTTCAGTTGGTATGTATCTTAGAATAACATCCTCTTTTTCAACATGATCTCTGATAAAGGGATGTCTCACATCAATATGTTTTGTTCTGGAATGCAATACTGGATTTTCAGTAATAGATATTGCACTTGTGTTATCACACATAATTGGAATTATCTTCTCCTCAATTCCATAATCCTTAGCTGTTGTCTGATCCATAGCACTTGTGCACAACAACTGCCTGCAGCTATATATCCTGCTTCAGCTGTTGATGTGGATATAGAGTTTTTCTTTTTGCTGAACCATGATACTAGTCTGCTGCCTAGCATTTGATAGGTTGCAGAGGTGCTTTTTTCTGTCTGTCTTGCATCCAGCATAGTCAGAGTCTGAATATGATATCAACTTGAATCCTCCATCTTTTGGATACCAAATTCCAATATTTATGGTGTTCTTTAGGTATTTGATAATTCTTTTGGCTGCAAGAAGGTGAGATTCTTTTGGATGAGCTTGAAATCTTGCACATACTCCTACTGCAAATGCTATATCAGGTCTGCTTGCTATTAGATAGAGTAGAGATCAAATGATTCCTTTATAAAGCTCCTGATCAACCTCCTTTCCACTTTCATCTTTACCAATAATAACTCTTGCACACATAGGTGTATCTGATGTGCCACTAGTGTCCATGCCATATTTGTGTATCAAGTCTTTTGTATACTTGGCTTGATTGATAAATATGCCATCTTTCATTTGCTTTACTTGTAGACCAAGAAAGTAATTTAATTCTCCCATCATGCCATCTGAAATTTGCTTTTCATTAAGTTTGCAAATTTCTCACATAGCTTCTCATCTTCTGATCCAAAGATAATGTCATCAACATAGATTTGAACTAACAAGGTGCTTGTTCCTTCCTCTAGCTTGAAGAGAGTCTTATCAATAGTTCCTTTGTTGAATCCATTGTTGATCATGATTTGTGATACTGTCTCATACCAGGCTCTGAGTGCCTGTTTGAGTCCATAAAGTGCCTTTTTGAGTTTGTACACTTTATCTTCTTTTCCTTTGAGTTGAAAACTAGGGGTTGTTCCACATATACTTCTTCTTCCAAAAGTCCATTCAGAAATGCACTCTTGACATCCATTTGATAAACTTTGAAGTCTTTGTGGGCTGAAAAAGCTAGAAAAAGTCTGATTGCTTCCAATCTTGCTACTGGTGCAAAGGTTTCATCATAATCTATTCCTTCTGCTTGAGAGTAGCCTTTTGCAACTAGCCTTGCTTTGTTTCTGACAACTTTCCCTTGTTCATCCATCTTGTTTCTGAATACCCATTTTGTTCCAATGATGTTAGCCATGTCTGGTCTGTCAACACGTTCCCAGACCTCATTTCTCTCAAATTCATTTAGCTCTTCTTGCATAGTTGTAATCCAATCATCATCTTGAATTGCATCATCTATAGTTTTGGGTTCCACCTGTGATAGAAAATAGGTTTGCATATTATCTAGTTGTCTTCTGGTTCTGACTCCTGTGTGAATGTCTCCAATGATTTGTTCTTCAGGATGGTCTCTTAGCCAGTTAAGGCCAGGTTGAAGTTGCTCTTGACTTAGTGCTTCCACAACTTCAGTTTGTGCATCAACTTCATGCTCTTTTGTTGGTGCCTCTTGTATTGTGTTGCATGGTGCATTATTTTGATTGCCAAAGGTGTGACTGGTCCAAAAAGATTCATATGCAATAGATGTAAAATTCTTGTTGTTGATTGATAGGGCTTTGACTTGAAAGTGCTTTTGATTTGCTTTCCTTTTTGACATGCATCACAGAGACTTTCCTTCTTGAAAATGTGAACTCTGGTATGCCTTCAACTGACTTATTCTTTGACAGTGTGTTGATGATTGAAGTTAAGATGATTCAGTCTTCTATGCCAGATCCAGCTGGTTGATTGTTTATTTTTGACAAGCAAACATGTTTCTGCCTTTGCTGTCTTCCAGTCTACCACATACATGTTGTCTTCTCTTATTCCTATAAGTACAACTGTGTTGGTTTGGATGTGGATCACCTTGCATCCTTCTTTGTTGAAGTGCACATTATAGCCTTTGTCACAGAATTGATTGATGCTTAGAAGATTAAAATTCAGCCCTTTAACATAGGCCACATTCTGGATTTTCAAACTGTATTTGAGCATTATGCCTTCACCCTTAATTTTTCTGTGTTTTCTTTGCCTCCAAATGTTACTTTGGGTCCATCAAAAGCTTAAAAGTCAGTCAGCCATCCCTTGTTTCCTGTCACGTGTCAAGAACATCCACTGTCTATGTACCAGACATCCTACAAAACAAGTTAAGTATGTTTAGGTACCCCTCATTGTTTGGGTCCATACCTGTTAGCAGTCATGCCTCCTACTCCATGTGTATATCCAAAGGATCTTCTTTTTGGATAATTGAAGTCATCAACTTCATATGTATAAGGCATGGCAGAATAACTTCTAATATTTCTACTAAAGGTATTTTGATACTTTTCTATACTTTTTTGTGCATTTGCATCCTTTTTCACTCTCCAATATGCAGGAGGAAACATATTTCCAAACAGCTTCTTGTGTCCAGGAATATACCTTGGTTGGATTTTCCTAAACACATGATGCATAGCATGAAATGGTTTCTTCTTGTATTTTGGGGGTGCAACATTCCAATCATCCTCAGAAGGTTAAAGTCTTCCCCTACCTTTCTGAAAACCTTTGCCTTTACTTGGCTGGATTAATGAATTGGTCTGTTGTTTCACAACACTAGGTTTTGACTTCACCGGTGCAAGATGAGTGGTTGAAACTATCGCCTGTCCTTTTCTAAATTTTGGTCCAGGCTTGGTCCTTTGATTCAAAATTGTGTTGTCCATTGTTTCTATTTTCATCCTGACTGTTGTAGCCAAGACAAGATCTGGATCCAAACCTTTCTGACGGTTTGTAAGCTGGTGCAATTTGTGGTGCCGTGGTGCTTTTAACTAATAGGGATATTTCCTCAGTTGGTCTTTCAACATCAAATGAGTGATCATCTACTTCTTGTTGATTAGTTGAGTGAATTTCCTTACTGGTTTGTTCAGCTTTTATTTCATCCAGTTCTTTCTTTAATATTTTATTTTCCTTTCTAAGATTCTCACATTCTTGTTCCAGAATTTCGTGATTTACTTGAATTTCTTCAAATTTACTCATGAGATTTTGAATAAGGTTTGCAGAATCTAAAGGAAGAATAGATGATTGTGCAGTGTCAGATGTGGATGCACTAGATGATGAGTATGAGCTAGATGTTACCTCAGTTTCATTAGATTCTTTAGCCATAAGGAATAAGTAAGCCTTTTCATTGTCTGAGCTGTCAGCTTCATCATCATCATCAGAATCATTTTCAGATGATTCTTCATTCTTTTCACTACTGGTTTCAGCTTTGAGTGCATGCCTTCTTGCTCTTTCTCTTTTCAGTTGTCTTGTACTTCTTCTTATCCTCATCTTTGTATTTTTCTTCAGGTCAATTAGCCTTGAAATGACCTTTCTTCTTACAGTTGAAGCATCTGTATTCATCATCCTTTTTCTTCATGTCTTTGCTTGAGCATTACTTCTTGTTGGATGATGAACTTCCTTTAAATTTCTTCTTCTTGCTAAACCTGTCAAAACGTTTAATCAGTAACGCTACCTGTTCTTTTAGCTCATGTGTCTCTTTGATGCTTGAGTCGGCTGTTTTGCTTTCTGGGGTGCAACCAGTGCACTGGCCTTGTGTGCCTCTGCTGGTGCACTGTCTTCACCGTTCAACTCAAATTCATGAGCCTTTAATTGAGACATCAGAGTCAAAGTGTCAGTGTTTGCAAGGTTTATTGTTCCTCTAAGCACTAATGTGATAATCTTCCATCTTTCAGGTAGACCTCTCAAGACTTTCAGGCACACTTCTTTCTGTGGATATGTGTGTCCAAGTTGTTGCAGTTCACTGATGATGCTTGAAAATCTGTTGTCCATTTGATCAATGGATTCACCAGTCTTCATTTTAAAGTTCTCAAATTTCTGTTTTGCAACAGATAATTTGTTTTCCTTGACCGCTTCTGATCCTTCATTGATCAGTGCAAATTTATCCCACATCTCCTTTGCTGTTTTGCAATATTTGATCCTCATGAACATATTACTGTCCAGAGTCTTCAAGATCATGTCTTTTGCAACAAAATCTAGGTTTGCTCTTCTTCTGTCATCCTTGGTCCAATCCTTCTTGAGTTTGTCTATCTCATTTCCTTGATCTACTCCTGTGGTTATCACAGTTGTGATCTTGATCGGGCCATCATTTATTACATCCCCAGCATCTCCTCATGAGTTGCTGCAAGATGAGACCACATCCTTATTCTGTATTCATCAAAATTATTGACATTGAATACATGTACCTTTGCCATAAAATTTTAGGAATCCATAAGTACAAATAAGAGAAGTATATAGAAAGCCCAAATTTGAAAACAACTTTGAAAATATGTGATCTCCTTGTTACCAAAAATTAGATCTGAAAAGGTTCTAATACTAGGAACACTGCTCCGATACCAATTGTTGGTCCCAGAGAAGGGTAAAACTATAGTCAGGGGGGGTGAATGACTATAGTGGAGTTTCAAAAACTTTTATTATGTTTAAAAGCTTTTGGGCAGTGGATAAGTCTCTTCCTTAAATGTTGGTTCAAAGTAGATTATGCAATCATAGATACAGTATGCAATAAAATAAAGTACTGTAAGGTAAATTGCTAAAAGTAAATAGACACAAAGGTTTAGAGTGGTTCGGGGTGGTGTAATCCTTTAATCCACTCCTCTCCTGTGATGATTGGAGGAATTCACTATTGTTTTCACAGATACAATAGTACGATTGTCCTTGGCTACACAAGCTTCACAATTTGCAAGACTATCACGCCTTGGCTTCAAAAGCATTAGTGACTCAGTCTCTATCACTGCTCCTTGAGAACAATCTTTTAGCAGCTATCACAAAGGTTGCAACTCTTTCTCAGATTCCTCTAATTCAATTGCTTCAGTTGATGTGAATTGGATTCACAGGCTTGTGATCAATCTCAGTGCTTGATGTGGGATTTGAGTTTTGTTTGCTGAGTTGATCTCTAGATCTTTCCTTTAAG
Organism: Gentiana straminea; assembly: GCA_036785695.1. Classification (NCBI taxonomy): domain Eukaryota; kingdom Viridiplantae; phylum Streptophyta; class Magnoliopsida; order Gentianales; family Gentianaceae; genus Gentiana; species Gentiana straminea. The sequence goes on along the minus strand of JAVUPR010000398.1, from coordinate 14,645,809 downwards.
TACAGATAGAAGACTTTTCAAATTGACAGAGTTTCTGCTTGTTTCTTGTCAGATTCAATCGTTATTTTCCTTGTCTGTCAATGCCTTATATTTATAGCCTTGATAATCCTTGATTTGAATTTCTGTCCGTTGGCTATTTAATGTGGAGAATATTCTTTGATTTAATTCTTGATTGCCCCTTAATTATATTCTCCTTGATTTCAATGATCAGATTTCTTTTTCAAACGTCTATCAGAAAATCCATCCTTGATTGATCCTCAATTGATTATGCATTTAATGCTTGATGTTCATAGAATAAAATCTGAACAAGTAAAGTTTACTTGGCCGTTCCTTGAATGGTTAAGTGATCCTTCTGACTTGGCTGTTTAGATCTTCCTTCACTGCTTTGTCTTGACTCAGCCGATAGTCAGTTCACTCTTCCGGTTCACTGCATTGTTATCTTTCTTGATCTTTTATGTACTTCTTGTACTTCATTGATCCTTAATTTGGGTGAGGTCAGTGTACACCATATTTGACATTGTATTCCATCATTTGAATTATAACTTAGACTTATCCAAGGTCATCACAGACTTCCTTGGTTATAAGTCAGACCATAATGTCTTCATGCTTCTCTGCTAGTACTTGGTTGGCTACACTCTGCCGGATTTCTATTTCATTTTGCCATCCTACCAACTAGTACAATTCTTGTCTGACTCAACTTATACAACATGTCAGACTCTAAGTAAAGTCTTGAACAGAGAATTCTAACTTATTTCAGGCTTGCTATAACAGCTAGTATGACCATCATCAAAACATAATTAATGTTCCTAACACAACGAAAGAAGGTCAGCTCTCGAACGTATAAGAATCAATGAAAAGTGCTTGATCCTACAACATCTAAGTCCTAATCACTCCGGGCGGAACATTGTGCCACGGCGAGAGGGACGAGACAACCAAGCTGTCCACCAAGATATAAGAGATAGGCTAAGTGAGTTTCAGGGAGAGTCTCACAATCACACAGACTCAGAGTACGCTCCAAGAAGTGATGAAGTTTTTAGAATTACAATCAAACAAAATAAAATGCAGAATTATTATTGATCAAGTGAAAAGTTACAAGTTAATTCATACACCTCAGGAATCTGTTAGAAGTTGGTTACAAACGGTTACAACAGATTACAACTAGATAACCTCTTTCTACATTACAAACAGTAGGCTGCTGAGTCTTTGTACTATCAGCATGCTGCTGGTGTTCATGCTGTCACCAGGCCACTGATATCTTCATACGTCAGCAAAATGCACTTAGCATTCCTATAAGCTTTTATACTGTAACAACCCCCTCAAGCCGTGAGTGGTACATGAACAGCTTGCACTCAGCATTCCCATCAACTACTTGAATTCTGGAATATCTTTGAAACTCCCAATTTATCTAGTAGATAAGAGAAAATAGGTGCATCCAAGGTCTTGGTGAGGATGTCAGCTATTCGTTCTTTTGTATTGACTGGAAGGAGTTTGATGAGTCCTGATTTGACTTTGTCTCTCACAACATGACAGTCTATTTCAATATGTTTGGATCTTTCATGAAAGACATGATTGTGAGCAATGTGCATTGCATTATCATTGTCACAAAATAACACAACAGGCAATTGAACTAGAATTTGTAAGTCCTGTAGTATATAGATAAGCCACTGAATTTCACAGACTGCATTTGCCATGGCCCTGTACTTAGCTTCAGATGAGCTTTTAGAAATCGTTGTTTGTTTCTTTTCCTTTTAGGAGATTGGAGCATCTCCTAGGAACATCATATAACCTGAGACTGGTCTTCTTGTTTCAAGACAACCAGCCCAATCACTATCTATAAAACCCTTAAGTACAAGATTATTGTCTGCTGGAAAGAAGATTCCTTGGCCTGGATTGGTCTTCAAGTACCTCAGCAGTCTATAAGCTGCCTTTATATGATTTTAAGTAGGAGTGTCTAGAAAATGACTTAGTTGTTGCACTGCAAAAGAAATATATGGTCTGGTAAAAGTGAGGTAAATCAATTTACCCACTAGGGATCAGTATGCAGTGTTATCTTCTAAAAATGGTGAATCACCATGTCGCAAAGTCTGCTTGGACTTCATAGATATCTTCGCAGGTTTGGCTCCCAAAAACTCATATTCTTCTAGGAGGTTAAGTATGTACTTTCTCTGTGAAATGGACATACCTTTGGGACATCTAGCAGCCTCAATGCCTAGGAAGTATCTCAATTTTCCAAGATCTTTGATGGTGAACTGCTGATGTAAAGCATCCTTAACTTGCTGAATCAACTCTTCACTAGGACTGGCAACTATGATGTCATCTACATATACCAATAAGGCAATAAATGAATGTCCTGACCCTTTTGTGAACAGACTGTGGTCATGTTTGGATTGAATGAATCCTTGAGCCTCCAATGATCCAGTCAACTTGCAATTCCATTGTTTGCTAGCTTGTTTGAGGCCATATAATTATTTGGTAAGGTTGCAAACTTGGTTTGGTTTAGTTGCTGCACAGCCTGGTGGTAACAGCATGTATACTTCTTCATGTAGATCTCCATGTAGAAAGGCAGTATTGACATCCATTTGATGTAAATGCCAGTTGTTGGTTGCTGCTGCTGTATGTAAGGTTTTGACTGTGGTGATCTTGAGAACAGAGGAAAAAGTTTCTTGATAATCAATCCCATATGTCTGAGTATAGCCTTTTGCTACTAATCTTGCTTTGTATCTCTCTACTGATCCATCAGGATTGTATTTGATTCTGTACACCCATTTGCATCCAATAGGTTTCTTGCCTGGGGGCAGATCAACTATCTCCCATGCGTGAGTTTTTTTGTAAAGCTTCAATTTCTTTATTCATTGCCTCCTTCCATTCGTCATGCTTGACGGCTTGATTGTAGGTCTTAGGCTCTTTAACAGCATCAATGGAATTAATGAATCTGGCATAGTCTGCTGATAGGTTTTCCAGACTCATTCACTCGCACTCGCCATATGGAGTCTGCTGAACATTATGAGCACCCGCTTGATAAAAGGTTGGTGATTTCCTTGTTCTTGTGGACCTTCTTAGTTATGTGGGTTCAGGTGCCTGATTTACTGGTCCATGCCTAGTATTGGACGTATCAACTGTTGTTGATCCCATTGCTGGTTGGTCTGCTGATTCATTCAGTAGGTCATCAAAACTGTCCATTACTGGCAAAGGAACTGGCTTGTCAGCAAGATGTCTAGGCTTTCCCAACACCTGCTGAAAAAGAGGAAAGTAAGTTTCAAGGAAATGAGTATTTCTAGCAACAAAAAGATATCTTTGTTGGTAATGTCTAAGAGAGTGGCATCCTAGGAGGTGGTTGAATTCCCAAGATAGACACAAGTCCTACATCTTGAATCAAACTTGGTTCTATACTGCTGAAGTGTTGACGTGTCCCTACTGGGTGTTCTGTCTAACCGGCAGTGTACCGGGTCAACTGTTACCTAGTTGGTGAGTCAAGGTCGTATCCCACAAGGAGTGTGTTGGTTAACCACAGATTAGGTTCATATTTTCGATCCAAGTCACAATTTTTGTATAAGATAAATGATGCTCCAAATAACTAAACTCAATTGAAACATGGAACTAACCAAGACAATGCTTTGATCCAACGAACTTTCTTGACTATGATAGAGTTGTCTACCTACCTTCTGATGACGGTCAAATTATACCCGTAAAAGTCATCAACGTTGACCTTAAATCGAGATTAATAATATATATTTCATATTAAATCACTCGTTTATATTTATTATTTAATGTTATGTGATTTATATTATGTAAATTGGTATTTAGCCGTTTTTATTATTAAAGACCGATTTATTGTGCGATAATTGCTTATTTTGCAGATCACAACAAATCGGGAGGATTAATGTTAATTAATCAATGATCTCAAGATGATAAAGGAAGAAAATCGGAGCATTAAACGAAAGAAGTAATCAGATCAGCACGAAGCGTGGAGTGGGGAGCAAGGCAGACGAAGAAAACGTGGAGAACTTGGAAAATCCAGGTTCGGTCGACCGAGCCTCATGCTTCGGTCGACCGAGTGTCACCTCTCGGTTGACCGAGCCTCGGGTTTGGGTCGGTTTTCGGCTTTAATCGTGTTTATCTTCTAGAACCACCCTAAGTCGGCAAAAACCCCTATATAAGCAAGCAGCTACGAGAATTGTAACACCATATACACCTTAGACACCAATACATCCCTTCATTCTTTCTTCAATCTTACAATTCATAATATAACTTTGATACAATGTAGAATAATTTGAGGGTTTCCAGCAATTTAAGGGCTGCAATATGTAAGCCTTTATTTTCTGTTTCTTTCTTTTCAGTAATTAATCCCTCCCAATTATGCTTTATCGTTTGAGTTGATTATTCATAGCTAGATGATGTAGATCTAGGCTATGACGTTAGGGATGTGGCGATACCTTGTCTATGGGGATCCCATAACCTACGTCATACACTTAGTATTTATCCATGAATCATGCATTGTTTAATTAATGCGTATCTAAGTTAGTTTATATGAATGCTTTACGAGTTACTGTTTAATCTGTTCTGTATGATGAAATGCTGAGAAATATATTATAGGATGTAATATGGGGATGAAATCGTTTGGGTGACCGAATGGAATCATTCGGTCGACCGAGTGTCTATGCTCGGTCGACCGAGCCCCTGTCATCTGTTAAATAGCCACGTCTTTATGGTTAGGTTAACTTAATAGAATTTATTATCTCAGTAGGTATGGCTATGGCTACGTTACTCGCTTAGTTTAATTAAAACGTGTAAAAAGGAAATACCGATATAAAACTCTTAGGTAGGCTTATGAATTGATCTTCGGACGTTTAGCGTTATCTAGGTAGGTTTATATTTGGGAATTGCATGCACCTTGTTATACGTAGATCGTAGACTAGCATGAGACTATAACTTGGTAATTGTTAGTTGGACGAGAGTTTGAGTGATCGTTTAGGAAGTACGCCTAACCATAGGAATGTTGCCTGGACGAGGTGTACGGTCAATATCGGCATCCTTAGAGTCGTAAGCGTGTGAGTTATATGAGATGGAGGCACCAAAAGGCGAAGTCACGTAACAATATCACGTTGATCTAGTGACCTACCGGTGCCGAGTCAAGTTAAAGAGGATGACTCCCGTAGCCAATCTAAGATAGATACAAACGGATTGACAGTTAATAAGTTCAGTTTATTATATAAATTATCTAGGTCCAACCGATAAAGACTATAATTGGGGAGGTTAATTACGTATTTGTGTTGTGTCAGAGTCGTGTCGTTTATCTTTTCTTGTCCTTTGTTGGTCATAGACCGCATTTGTGTCCTTGGCATGAATGATTAATTGTTTATATATGAAATGATCCACAATTGGTTCCCTGTGGGATCGACCTTGATTCACTATAGCTATACTACGATGGGCCTAGTCCTCTTGCTAGTATTGGTTTATGGTGGTCAAGTATATTATAACCTGATTGACCACGTCATCACCTTCCTCCCTAAGATGTTCAAGAGCATGAACCGGTGTGTTCCTAGACTAGCAATCCCTCTTCTTTCGAATGCATGAGATCACTCTATGTCTCCTCCTTGACTTAGGCACCTTAAGTCTAATGATTGGACATGATATGCACTTGAAGACAAGCCTAAACTACCTTCGTATAAGAAACCGAATTCCACTTAAGGTCAGTTTTACCTTCCGATTCTTCTACTTCTTTCCCACACTCAATATATCCTTTCGGTTTCTATCAAGTGTGTGTGTGCAACCTAGGGTTAATTACTTCCTAGATTGCTATCAACGATATCAAGTAAAAGAAGGTTCAACATTACAAGAAACTCAATTGTAAAACTACCAACTCATTCACAATCAAAAGAATCATCTTCACTTAACATTATCTTGGCTAGTGTGAAACTAGCCACTCATAGTTATGAGCCCAAACATGTCAAGGTTAGAGTTCATAACCATAAGAACAATTAAATCAAAGTAAAGGCTAAGAATTATACCAATCACAAGCTATCAACTTGAAAAATGAAAACTTGCATTTAACCTTCAAAAAGATCCAATGGAGTGAGTGTATCCCAAGAGCTACAAACCTTTCCAACTAGAATTCATCCAAGGAATCAAATCAAGAATTCTTAATGTTTACACTTGTAATTTAAGAGCTAAAGTTATGATGATTTTGGATGCCTTGATAGTGGAAGTGCCTTCAAGATAAAGAAGAAGTTGTCTATTTTTTCGCCTCCCCTTGAATGGAGGTCAAGAATAAGCTTAAAAACTTGAAGTCCGGTACTTTCGGCGTCCGCCGACTGTGCATTCGGCGTGCACCGACTTCTGACAGGTAGTTGGATGTGTCAGACTCATTAACTGCTGCTCCGGCTCTCAACTGTCAAAATTTGGCGTCCACTGACTGTTCACTCGGTGTGTGCCGACATTCTACTCTTAGCTTGATTCTCTAACTTCTTCAACAAGAAACCTCTCTAAAGCTCAATAGGTTGTTCCAAGATCTTCCAAAACTCGTATCTAACCTGGGTATCTGTAAAACAAAGCCAAAAACGATACCTCGTGTAACTCTGATAACAAACTTTGGCACAAAAGCCTAAAATTACGGGGTTAATTAATTAAAACATATTTACAACTCTTGATCTTATTCATCACATAATTGCATTGATTTGATATAAAAGCGCCACTAAAAGCTTAAGAATTGGGATGAAAATGCATCATTCGGTTGACTTACATCATGTGTACATGAAAAAAATAAGCAACCAAAAACTTTAAACACAGAATAATCTGGTTTGGTGGCATAAAGAATTTCATGTGCAGTGCTTTCTTTCAGCAGTGGTGCAGGCGTGGAATTAATCAATTTTACAGCATGTAAAAGACAAAATCCCCAATATTCAATTGGAAGATTACTCTGGAACCTCAAACCTCTTGCAACATTCGGCAGATGCTGATGTTTTCTTTCAACAATATCATTTTGCTCAGGTGTACTGACACAGGATGTCTGATGTATGATACCTTGCTGAGCATAAAATCCAGTAAGTTGAAACTCTGCACCATTATCAGATCTAATCACTTTAATAATTTTATGAAACTGAGTAGAAGCATATTTAACAAAAGATTTAACAAGGTCAGAAGCTTCAAATTTATGCCTCATAAGATGAATCCATGTAAACCTAGAAAAATCATCTACAACAGTAAGAAAATATTGCTGTCCATCACAGTATGCTGTCTCAAAGGACCTCAAATATCAGTGAACAAGATCAAAAATAGTATTTACAGTAGTGGTACTTAAAGAAAACATATTTTTCTTCAACTTTTCCATAGGACAGACATAACAAAGATCATGATTACAAAATTTGACATCAACAGACTGTGAACTGATGACTTGCAGTCTCTTATCAGGCAAGTGTCCAAGTTTGTAGTGTCATAAAAGTGCATCGTATAATCTATCAGATAAAGTGTGATTCTCTACAACATTGGTAACAGAAAGTCTTATTGGCTGATCCATGACATAAAGTCCTCTCTGTAACTCAGCTGAACCAATCATGTTCTTGTTCTTGTCCTGCAAAACACACTTGTTAGTAGAGAAAACAGCTGCACCTTTTGTATGATTAATGTGTAATGTGTAATGTGTAACAATGTCAGCAGGTTGTCCAACAGCAAATCCTACATGTCTTGGAGGGTCACTCAGCAGAGCCATCAACTTGTCAAGTTGTTGTGCAGTAAGATTGGGAAACTCTGGTCCAGCAGACCTGCTTGGTGCCTGATCTTCTTTTACTGATTGCTCCTCTTCTTCCATATTTGCCCTTTTTGATTTAAAACCGGGTGGAAAACCATGCTTCTTGTAACAGGTCTCAGTATGACCATTGAATCAACAAATCTACATTGCATCTTTTTGGGATTTTTGGGCCTGCGATTTGCAATAGAGTTAGGTCTGCTGATAGTCTGATTTTGTCCCTGTCCATTCTTTTGTGACAATAGGACCATGGAATCTTGATTCTTGGCCTTGTTAGCCACATATGACTTATGTCACTCAAACTTGATTGCCATTGCAAAGGCATCATGAATTTTTGGAAAAGACACCATCAACATTGCCTGTGAGACCATTGGTTCAAATTCATCCCTTAAGCCTTTAAGGAATTTCATGACATGTTCAACTTCCATATGATCCATCAGATTGCTGATTGCATTGCAGTGCCATTGAGGATCACAAGAACAGATTGTTACAGGCCTGATGGTCTTGATTTCTTCCCAAAGAATCATCAATTTTGTAAAGTTATTGACAGAATCTGTGCCTTGTTTCAGTAGATGCATTTCTTCAAGAAGATCTGAAAGTCTTAATGCATCAACATTTTGAAAACCTTGCTGCAAGATTCTTCCATACTGCATGTGCATTCTTGAAGTACATCAAACTTTGTGCAATGGTATTTGCAACAGAATTTAAGATCCATGATCTCACCATTGTATCATATTGTCTCCATGTATGAAATTCTGCTGAATCTGGTTCTGGCCTCTTAATTGTGCAGTCTACGAAACCAATTTTGTTTTTGGTGATCAAAACCATCTCAATGGACATTTTCCAAGGATTGTAGTTATTGCCATTCATCAATGGCTGAACAAGAACCAAAGACGGATTCTCATTAGGATGATTCTAGAATGGACTGGAGGGGCTTATTTCTTGTTTCTTAGCTGGCATGGCTACCAAGAATTTCAGAATTGATTCTCAAATCAAACAATGATGGAGAAAAACTGATCAAGAACCGACAAAAAAATAGGAAAAGAATAACAGTTTACTCTCAAGAAACTGAAAACTCAGAAAAAGGATGAAGAACACTCTCAAGTTTCTTCAAAAAAAAATGCAGGAAAGCTTTTAGAAATGCTAATATTTCTGCTCTGATACCATGATGAAATTTGTAGAATTACAAACAAACAAAATAAAATTCGGAATTATTATTGATCAAATGAAAGTTACAAGTTAATTACAATGTGCCTGATCATGGGGTATTTATAGCTTCATAAACCTCATTAATCAATTAGAAGTTGGTTACAAACGGTTACAACATATTACAACTTGATAACCGCCTTCTACATTACACTATATCAAACTGATCAACATGCTGCTGGTGTTTATGCTGTCAGCAGGCTGCTGATATCTTCATACATCAGCAAAGTGCACTCAGCATTCCCATAAGCTTTTATACTGTAACAAGAAGAGCTGTTGATCCTATTGTTGAAAGTAACATGGAGCATATGTAAAGATAAATCGAAGATCTGAAAAGAATGAGGCCGACTGAAAGACTAAGAGACCTGGGGAATTGATGTCCTATCGGATAATATTTTTAGCTCACTACAGAAAGAAAATGTCCACTGTCCAACCTATATTTACTATCAAGGAACGACCTGTCCCTACGACTGGATTACGTCTTTCCAGAGCCACATCATACTGGCGACTCAAAAAAAATCTACTTGGTGTAGCTCTTGTAGGTAACATGCAGAACCGGGCAACATCTTGGATCCACAACCTACCTCAGGGGTCAATTCAAAGTTGGGAAGATTTGAGGAGTAAGTTTTTGGAAGAATTTGAGACGGCGGACAGGCCGAAAAAGACAATTGAGGATTTATACGATGTCCATCAAGGAGAAGGCGAGTCGAGCCAAAGTTAATATGATAGAATCATCAGAGTGCATGATCAAACGAAGAATATCCCGGACAACAACGTCATGACATGTTTCCTCACTCGGATAGCTAAAGGTTTCATGAAAACTCATTTCACCCTACACCCTCCAAAGAGCCTGCTTGATCTATTTGATAGACCTCAGAAACATGGGTTAACCGAGGCGACGCCCTCACCTTCGGGAAAAGGCAAAGCGAAGAGCGATCCCAACCCTCCGAGGGATGATCTCAGGGGGACCGCAAAGAAGATTGCGGAAAGGGTCAAAACTAGGAGCGGGAAAAGAGGAAGCCCGTTAAGTTTAATGAAAGTGAGTTCACTCCGCTCAACACCAAGCCGACTCAGACTATGTATGAAATCCATGATCGATTGTCGCCACCGAGGCCCATGAAGGCCAATCCCAAAAATCACAACGAGTCGAAATAAAGTGATTACCATAAAGACCACATGCATATAACTGATGAATGCATCACTTTGAGAAGGTTAATTGAGAAATTGATCCAAGAGAGAGTTGCAAGCAAATATAAAAGAGATGGTGGCAAGGCCACCAACAGGGATGGTCGACAGCCCCTCAAGTATCAGAATGAGATTCGAGTGATCTTGGAAGAATTCCCAAGCAACAATCAACTCAAAACCAGACCGAGTTCATAACGGGCCCAAGTCAAGTTAACACGGTCAATGAGACCGCACCAAAGGAGGTGGAATGTGAAACTCTGTAGGTATAAGATGAACCAGACTTTACAGCTCATGATGATTTGATTGAAGTTATTGTGAATGAAGCTTACCCAGATCAAAAGATCAAAATTGGAGCTCAGCTGAATGAGCAAGAAAAAGAAGAGCTGATATCACTGCTCAAAGCAAACTTAGATGATTTTTCTTGGGTCGTGACCGATATGAGGGGCGTTGAGCCCGAACTTGCACTGCATTATCTTAACGACGATCCTAACTTCAAACCGATCCAGAAGAAAACCCGCCAATTCTCTCATGAGAATGAGATTGCTATTAAAGTCGAGGTTGAAAGCTCATGCATGCTGGTATTATCAAAAAGCCCACATATCCTACTTAGTTGGCCACTGTTGTAATGGTCAAAAAGCATAATGGAAAGTGGAGGATGTGTGTCGACTTTACAGATTTGAACAAAGCTTGCCTGAAAGATCCATATGCTCTGCCGAGAATTGATAGAATGGTTGATGGAATTGCTGGATTTGAGATGTTAAGTTTTCTGGATGCATACTCGGGGTATCATCAGGTCAAAATGACAGACTTCGACAAAGAGATGACATCGGCCGCTGGAGGCCATTACTACTATGAGATGATGTCATTTGGTCTGAAAAATGCAGGCTCAACATATCCGAGAATGGTGAACAAAGTTTTAAGGTCCCATATTGGTAAAAACATGCAGGCGTACATCGATGATATGGTTGTCAGGTCGGCCCGCATCAATGAAGCCGCCGATCACCAGGAGGCATTTGATTATGTTAAGAAGCATTCAATGAAGCTGAATCCAGCAAAATGCACCTTTGGGGTTCAAGTAGGAAATTTTTTGGGGTTCATGGTGAGCCAACGGTGCATCGAGGTGAACCCGGAGAAAATTGAGGTACCCTTGAACATGAAAGAGCCAACTAATATCAAGGAAGTTCAGAGGCTAAATGGAAGAATCATTGCACTAGGTAGGTTCATTTCCAAATCTGCTGACAATTGCCTGCCATTCTTCAAAGTGCTCAAAGGAGATAAGACATTTGCTTGGACTAAAGAATGCTCTCAAGCCTTTAAGGCTCTCAAAACATATCTCGGGGGCCTGCCACTCTTAGTTATACCGCTTGTAGGTGGTGAGTTATTTCTATACTTTGTGGCCTCAGACAGGGATGTTGCCGTTGTTCTTGTCAAGGAGGACGGCACCCTCCAAAAGCCTGTTTATTATGTAAGTAAGGCTCTCAGTCCCGTTGAGAGCCTCTATTTTAATATAGAAAAGTTGGCCGACTCGCTTGTTATTGATGCCCGAAAATTAAGGGCTTAATTTTCTTCGCATACTATTATTGTGCTCTTCGATAGTCTGCTGCACCAAGTGTTACATCGCCCAGGCCTCTTAAGCCGTCTACTTCGCTGGGCCATCGAGCTGACAGAATTCGACATTCGTTACCAGCCCAGGAAGGCTATCAAATCTCAATCTCTAGCTGACAGCGGAGACGAGTTTTAACGAAGAACAACCTAGTCCGCAAATCATCAGCAAACCAGGCGCTAAAGCAGTGACAGTGCAACCAAGGCCGAGTCACGGCTGGAAGGTATATGTTGATTGTGCAACAAACCAAAATGGTTGTGGGGTCGGGATGATCTTGTTAAAGCCAGGTACTTCTTAAGAGATTGAGAAAGCATTGAGGTTCGACTTCACAATGTCAAATAATGAAGCAGAGTATGAGGCTGTCATCGCCGGCCTTGAGCTCGCAAAGGCCATGAACATTGAAAACATTGAAATATATTGTGATTCGCAACTGGTAGTTTATTAAGTGTCAGGTTCTTATGTGGCCAATGACGAAAAATTGAAGCGATACCTTGATCTAGTTAGAAAATGAGAAGTGGCTTCAGTTATTGCGAGTTCGTCAAGATAGACCGTGTGCGTAAGGTGCGGGGTGATTATTTGTCTAAGCTGTCAGCAGAGGAAGAAGTCAACGATCCATAAATTATGGTTGAATACCTCAGTGAGCCTGCCATTAGTTGGACAAAGATCATGGACATCCAACCAGCGGCGCTGTGTTGGATCGATGAGATCAGTGAATACATTGAAACGAGCACATTACCAGCGGGTCCAAAAGAGGCCCAAGCCTTGATCATGAGATCAGCCAGGTACACTATCTTAAATGGAATTTTACATAGAAATTCATTTTCCAAACCATTTTTGCGATGTGTACAACCTAAGGAGGTCAAGGGGATATTGATGGAACTTCATGAGGGCGTGTGTAAGGGCCATCCCGTAAGCCGCACATTAGTCCAAAAAGCCATCTTGGCTGGTTATTATTAGCCTAAGCTCGCCGACGACGCCGAAGAATATGCAAAAAATTGTGACAAGTGTCAGCGCTTCGCCGATATACCTACATTACCCTACGTACAAAAAAGTATTGTCGTCGCAACCTGGCCCTTTGATATGTGGGGAATTGATCTCATTGGTCCTTCCCATAAAGGACGATCTGGTTGCAAATTCCTCATCGTCGCCGTGGACTACTTTACAAAATGGATAGAAGCCAAAGCTTTGGTAAAGACTTCATCTAAAGATATAATTTACTTTTCGCTTGATCAAGTCTGGACTCGATTGGGGGTTCCAAGAACGATTGTGTCCGACCACGGGCCGCAATTCAGAGATGAGTTCACTCAATTTTGCAAAGAGCATAATGTAAAACATTGGCAGTCATCAATATCTTATCCTCAAGGAAACTGTCAGGCAAAAAGTGCAAACAAGCAAATCCTAAAAGCGTTACAGAAAAGCCTTTATGAAAAGGCAGGAAATTGATGGATGAGCTACCCGCGGTCTTATGGCTATTCCGGACATTGCGCAAAACAACAACGGGAGAAGCTCCGTTCGCTCTAACTTATGGTTCGGAAGCCATGGCACCAATTGAAATGACCTTACCAAGTATAAGGGTCTCGCACTTTAGCGAGGTCGAAAACCCTCTAAAACGAAAAATTGAGCTCGACCTTGTTGAAAAAAAGCGTCTAAGAGCCTATAATCAGATGGTTAATTGCAAGAATGCCGCAAAGCGGCACCACAATAAGTGGTTCCGCGATCACTCTTTCGCAGTTTGTAATTTTGTTCTCCTCAAAAGAGAGGCCGCATGACATAAAGTGACCAGGGAAAGTATGGCTAGTTTAAATGTATTTCCTCGCTAAAGCATATTAAAAGGTTTAAAGTATTGTTCCAAGTTCAACTGTTTTATTATTAACTTATAAACATGTATTTTTCTTCCCGGTGAAATATATATATATATATATATATATATATATGCTTGTTCAATTGATGCTTCTTACTCCTTACCGAGCCTTGCAATCTCACTTCTTTCATTTTGGAATAAGAAGGTTTACATGAACATGGGGGTTAGGAAGAGAAAGGTGCTGAAGAGCTATTAGGAGCAAGCATGAGAGCTCAAGTGGATGATTGAGGATTTGTTTTATTTCTTTAGTAATTAATAAGTGGCTCAGGCCATATATAGTGTCATTTCAGTTTCACCGGATCATATCATATTATGTAAACTATGGATGATGTTGATTTGGGATTTTTAGATTGTAGCAGTGCTTATTTGGTTCTCATTTATATCTCTTGTTGAGCCAATTCTATATCTTTATTGCTTCCGTTTTTGTAGCCTCTGACATAAGTATGTCGGCTGACGTCGTAATTGACGAAGTTGTTTAACTCTCACGTGCAGGGCACTCATTCCGGGAAAGGGCTCGATTCTTGGAACGGGGTGTCACGGTTGTTATCAAAGAATACTCGGGCTAGTACACTGCTGCATAGGTTTAAACTTTTTAAGTTATGATCTCATTATGTTCATATTTTTAAGGTACAGACTTTTAAGTTTAGACTATAAGTTTTTGATCAGGTAGAATTGGACTTCTTAATTTGCTTACTAGATTTTAGTGTTTCTAAGTATGACCCCTTAAGCACTACAAGAAAAGGTGTTTAAAGGGACGAAGTTTAAAGGGACGACAGAGTCGTCCCTGCAAAATCTTTATTGGGACGACAATGTCGTCCCTTCAAATGAATTTAAAAACAGTCAAACTTTTTGGCGGATTTTTTGGAGGGAAACTTTAAAGGGACGACAATGTCGTCCCAATAAATAAATTATTGACCCCACAGTGCCAGCTTGGAATTCCACGTGGCCAGGCCTATTTAAAGGGACGAAATTGGTATGGTATGTGAAAGTGTATATGTGTTAGAAAAGTGTTACATTTAGAGTGAAAGTGTTTTAAGTGTGAAAGTGTTTTAAGTGTTAAAAGTCTTTGTTTATTTGTTTGAATCTTGGCCATGTATATGTGTTAGAAAAGTGTTAGCACAACAACCGCCGCTCCAAACATAGCACAACAACCGGGCCGGACCATTTCTCGATTCCACCGCCCCTCTCGATTCCGTTTTGCGAGAGAAGAAAGCTACTTCAGGTTAGTGTAGTTAGGGGTCCTACTGCAAACCCCAATAGTTAGGGGGCCTATGGAAAACCCCGTTGTGTTTGTATCTCAAGTATGGCGTGTATATACGGTGTCAGATTCAATGCACAAAATCGGGATCGCACACGCACAACTCAAAACAATGGGGTTGCTGTCAAAGGGACCGAAGGCACTACATGGTATGGAGTCTTAGAAGACATATATGTCGTAAGCTATCCAAATGATAACACTGTTGTTCTTTTCAAATGTACATGGTTCGATACTAGTCCAGCTAAGAAGGGTGTCCGTGTATATAAGAATACAACAAGTATACGCACTACAAACACCTGGTACGAACAAGATCCATTCATTCTTGCTTCACAAGCAGAACAAGTTTTCTACATAGATGATTTGTATAACGGATGTGACTGGAAAGTTGTTGAGCATTTTCAACACCGTCATATCGTAGACGCACCAAATATTAATGGTGATGTGGTTGTTGATGATTTGGTAATCGACGAAACAACCCACGGAAATTTCCGACTTGTTGTTGAACTGCCACCGATGGAACCGTTCTACATGAGTGCAAATGATGTAGAAACAGATGTTGATGAAAACGATGAAAACGATGAAAACGATCTCGATCAAAATGAAAAGGATGACAATAACGATTATGCTTCAACGGATTGCGATGATGATAATAACTGTGTAGATGATGACATTTACGACTCGATCCCATCAAACTATGCAAGTGATGATGAATGATGCTATAAATATAATATTCTTTTAGTAAGTTCAATCAAATATACTTGAATTTAAAAATTATATAATACTAGTGCTTTACTTATACTACATCAACATAAATGTGTTCTTTATATCAAATATTTTTATTATATTCAAATATTTGATCATATAGGTGAATGGCTTGCGCGGGATCGGCAGGTGGTTCTCAACCACCGCACGAGCATCCATTTAGGCTACCGGGCCAATGCGAGGACGGTAATTAATTAACTTTCATTTTTTTTCTAGTATGATTATTCTTATTTCGTTGAATTAACATTGACACCGATCCTACAGATCATATAGCAGATAATGAGTATGAGGAATTCATACCATCACCTCCATCCCCGAAAAAGAAGTAGGGTGAACGTGGACCTGCAAAAGGTATCACCGTCCAAGCCCTCAAGAGAAAGTTAGGGGGCTTGATTCCTCTTATATGGGATCCTAGATTTCCCAGTGTTCAAAAGGCATTGGGAAGATACGCGAAGGATTTTGAGTCCGAGACAGGGAAAGTCATGAGGTCCCATGTTCCTCGTTACACCCCTTCCCGGCGAAAGGTGGACGACCGACTTAAACAATTAATTTGGGAAGAACTTCGGGTACTTAGCTATTCAAATTGTTAACACTTTCAAATTTTAAGAGTCAAACATATTAATTTAGAAACCAATCGTTTCATTTCTTGTGTTTTCGAGCATCGTTCCAACCCCTTGAGCCTATTCACCGCCCTGCCGTGCTTACAAGCGCCGGTACTTTATTCGAAAAATGGAAGGCTAGACTAAGGAAGGCCGTAGATAAACACAACAACAAGGGGTTGCCGTGGCCTTGTCCCCGACCCGTGGGATGTGTTTTCACAAAGAACAATGGGAAGTGTTTCTCCGCCACCTTAGTACGAAGCTTTTAAGGTAAAACATTTATTCCATTACATGTGTTACGTAGATTCGATTATTATTACTTGTTACTTGCTTATATATAATACAATAGTACTATTTTTTTTTACGTAAAAAATCTCGATCGAATAAGAAGAATCGCGCCGGGAGTAAATATGTAGCCGCCAAGGACGAACGCCTATGGCCGTGGTTCGATGGGATAAGTTAAGAATGGTAAGTATTAGGAAATACATCCCTAGGACTTCATTTTTTTGAATTTTCATAACTAATATTTTTGTTTTTTTCAAGGGTAATGTGAGTCCGAGTGAAGATCCTTTGGGCGGGATCCTATCCATGTATGGGCGAGCAAACATAAGAATGCGACGGTTCATTTCTCAACAAAGTGATGCGGAGGTCGCTTATGTAAGTGATATACGTTGTATATATTTCAATTCAATACGTTCACATTTTCCTTATCTTAACCGCCAACGATATATGTTGTGTTTAGAGGAGGTCGGAGGATTGGCGTACTATGGTTGCACCAGGGTCGACGGATGACTTTTGAAGATGAGGAGGCAATCTTTCGTGGGAGCCTTAGGAACAAGGCGAGATTATTTGATTGGCCTTGGCCCTACGCAATCTTCCTCCATATCCAATTCATCACAATCGGCCCAAGCTTCATCCCTCATCTTCTTACCACCAAGGATGCAATATGCAGATAGAAGAACTTAGAAAGTCTCATGATCAGTTGGTGAAGTTAACCAAAAAACAAGAGAAGAGAAATAAAAAACAAGGGGCTCTTCTCAAATTGTTGCTGAATAATCTTAAGGCTAAGGAACCGGATATGCAAATAGAGGTCAGCTCATCATCTTCCGATGAAGATGAAGAAGATTCTGAAGATGATCTTGACGATGATGCGTAGACATTGTAGAGGAAACTATTCTTACTTTTGGAAACATTACACAACTTTGTATTTTACGTAATATTTTTAGTTTATGCATTTTTTTTTTATGAATCCCCCGTTTATAAATACATATGTTATTGATTTTGGAAAAAACGGGATTGGATTGATTTAATAGCATGGGAGGCCATGCAAAAATAAAAAAAATATTTAAAAAAAATTAAATATTTAAAGGGACGACATATGTCGTCCCAAAGGGACGACATTGTCGTCCCAACAAACATTTAATAAAAAAAAATAAATTTTGTTCGTATTAAATTTTATTATGAAAATTAAATATATGATCTTTTAAGGGACGACATTGTCGTCCCAAAAAACATTTTTAATAAATTAATTAATTTTTTTCCTGATAAGAATTTTTTTTGGAAATTAAATAAATAATGTTTATAGGGACGACAATGTCGTCCCTTCAAATAATGCCATGTCAGCACGTTGATTTTTCTTAGAAAATTTCTTGCCACGTCAGCATTATTTTAAAGTGACGATTTTGTCGTCCCTTAAAACATGTCTGTTGTTTAAAGGGACAAAGCTGAAGGGACGCCTTTAAAGGGACGATATGTCGTCCCTTTAAACATTTATTGGGACGACAAGGCCTTTAAAGGGACGACAAAATGTCGTCCCTTTAAACCAGTTTTGTTGTAGTGAAGTTCGGACTCCTTAACAATTTCTGACCAATATAACAAGACTATTCAACTGCACCGGACCGTTTTTCTGGGATGTTTTGGGGATTGCCAGCTGATAGATCATGTTAGGGAGGCTCTTCTAGCAAAAATTCGTAGCACGTAACAACGTTGATGAAAATATGACCGAAGAGGAAGCTGTGAAGTACACTCTCGATCAGAGCTGTGAGACACGCCATTTAATGGGATTTCATTAGCGATGGAACGATTCGAGTGGTGGCCATTACACCGGGTTCTTCCATTGTTCATACATGGGAGGAGTAGATTGATCTTTCATAAGGTGAACATGAAGATGATAGATTCTAAGGTGGTCGAGAAGTAGCTTGTTATGGATGTTCTCTATTAATTATGAGAATAATAGTTTCTGTTGAGCTATCTTTTATGTCAAGTATTTATTAGGCTTTGATGCCTTTTTTTCTATTGAATAAATGTAATAGTACTTGGTTATTTTGGATTGGGATTGTAGGGTTTGTTTTCTTTTTTATTATTATGATTAATATGAATCTAGATCATCAGTAGTGAAAAAAAAAATAAAAAAAAAAGCATGCCCAACCTAAGTGAGGCAATGTTTAGACTAGAATTCACACACCTGCAATGTTTAGCTTGTTCAACAAGAAAGATTTTCGACATGAGGTAAAAAGAAGAGTTGTATATCTATGAGTTTTGAAGATGATACAAAATATTTAGAGTTTTTGGATGAGTTTAAGTCGGCCAAATCAGTTGTTCTTGTCGATCAACTGCTGTTAGCTGCATGTCAAAATTTTCAGATTTTAATGCACCGACTCGTGTTGCTGTTTGTGATCAAACTAAAACGAATTTAGACATGGTATAAGAATGGAAAATGTGGATCAGTTTGTCATATGAAACATATTCAAAAATCAGGTCATTTCGACATGTATAGACTCCTTAAATCAGAGTCTAAAGTGAATGTACTGCTGCAGATTAATTTATTGATTAGACTGTCCGACATTGTCTAGAAGTTTAAGAATAACGGATTCTGAATATCGAGATGATGTAAAGATAAAATATGTAGATAAAGTGTTATTCTGTAAGGTTGAAAATTTTTAACGTTTTTGCCACGGACTGTCGTGGCAAATACTTTATTCGCCACAACTTTATTGTATTAGCCAACAACTTTTTTGTATTACAGTTTCAATGGATTCAAGGTCCACTAGTGGATATGTATTCACTATTGGTGGTGGTGCTCAGTCCTAAAAACCCTCAAAGAAAATATGCATAGCTCGATCCATTCAGAAACTGAATATATATATATATATATATATATATATATATATATATATATATATATATATATATATATATATATAAATTGATAACACCCTTCAAAGAGAGGTTTCAAAGGCGGCCCGTGTTGGAGCTATTAGGTTACACCGATTAACCTCTCATCACTTTCCCCGTGGGATCGGGGGTGAGGGACCCTTAATGGTAGGGTATATATATATATATATATATATATATATATATATATATATATATATATATATATATATATATATATATATATATATATATTGCATTGGACAAAGCTGGAGAAGAAACATAATGGCTTCAAAATTTCTTAGAGATACTTCATGTTGGCTAAAGCCAGTAGCTTCTATCGGCATACACTATAATAGTCAGTCGGTATTAGGACTGGCACAATAGTATGTGCAGTGGTAAGTCACGAAACATACGTCGTGGACACAATACCATCAAACAATTGATCTCTAATGACTGATTACACAAAGTTGAAGGAGAATCTTGTAGATCCGCTTACAAAGTATAGCTAGAGATTGGATGTCAATTTTAACAAAATGAATGGGACTGAAACTTACTATGCATGGATCCTTATGAGAAACCCAATCATACTTATTGGAGATCACAAGACCATGGTACAAAAGGGACAAATAAGTCATAAGGGACAACTTCGCAGATAATACTTTGTTAAAACAAGAGTGTTGTCTGTTGAAGGTATTAGGTTAAGCCATTACTTTTAATGATTCATATACCCAAGGCAAACCAAGTGGGTAATTGTAGAGTACTCTTTACATGCTTGAATTCTCTAATGGAGATATTGAAAATCAAGAGTGATGTAGCGCAAAAAATGGATGCGACATATCAAAGGCTGAGCAGCTCAAGAACTAGTTCACTGTTTAGCCGAGAATGTCTGATTGTGCTCTACTAAGGAAGATTGAAGACAAAAAAACCACATCTCCTGATGTGATAGATTTCCACTAGTAATAGCTTACAAAAGGATTATGATGTGTTCAACGCGCTTGAATTAGTAAACAACTGTTTGCATCAATGGGTTGACTCAAAAGGTTGTTGTGAGTGACACATTATTTGAAGGGGTTCTATCGGCACCCCCATATTTACTACTGGCATCCCCTTACTTTCGGCACCACAAAAAATTACTTCGGGCACCCAGTGATTTTTTACATAAAGAACGTCGGTGGTACTAGTGTTCCTTGTGGAGCACCAACATCAATGTCACTGACGTTGATGCTCCACAAGGAACACCAGTACCACCGACGTTCCTTATGCAAAAGTGTTAAAACTCAGAAAACGTCAGTCCACGATTTCCCACCGGCGTTTCTTGTTGCACACCACTGACGTTGGTGTTCAGCAAGGAATGCCGGTGCCACCGACGTTTTTTCCGTCCGAAAAAATATTCATTAAATGGGTGCTAGAAGTAATTTTGGGGATGCCTTTAGAACCCCGTATTTGAATTGACGCAAATAACAAATTAGCCCTCTTCTCAAATGCTCTGTGTCTGTAACAAAAACAGAAACAGAGAACATACCCTTTTCTTACATTAAGGACATTGTCTAGTTTCCCAGCTAATGCTAGAGGCAATGTAGTTTTGCCTGAACATGGTGGGCCGAGCAGGAAAGTCATTCTGCAATACGAACATGTTCAAGTTAGCTAATCATATACTTCAAGAACATGATTTTTTTTTTTTGTTAAACTTTGTTTTTCTTTACCTTCCTTAGGCTTGACAATTTCACTAGCACCATGAAGAATTGTGAATTTACTCTTGCAATTAGGCAAAAGATGAAGCTTGTTAAAGAACACCTTGACATCATAAAACAAATCGAAATTAGTCCGATAAAAGATTAAACACATAATTGCAGTACCTCTAATAAGTTTACAGTGAAATTGTAGACTGTAGGCAGTGATCTACTGATAATTATATGAAAAAAAGATATATGGGTGTTTGTCATGCATATGTGAACATTCTTGAATAGGAGGGAGTTTAGTTGATCTTTGTTGGATTCCTTGTTAGGTAGTTGAAATCCATCGGTTGATTGAATTGTACAGTCACTTGCTGCACGTCCCAAACAAAATTGAAAATGGACAAAAGTTGGATGAATACAAACAGACTCACAAAAGAATTTCAGACCGGATTAAAAGCTTTCATTGTAAGCAGTTCGCCAATTCGGAAGGCGAAATCCATTGCCCATGCAAGAGGTGTCGTAACGTTCGCTAGTTTAAGCCAAACAAAGTTTATGCACACATCTTTGATTCAGGAATGCAACCAGACTATACAACAAGAGTCCCGTAAACGTGTCTGCAAACACCCAATTGTTGATGAATCAGGGGATCAACCAGACTATAGGTTAATCATGCTAGTGAACATGAATTGCCAGTATGAATTGCCTAGAGCTTGTGTAATCATTAAAAAAATATTTAGTGGGTAACAAGTAGTGTTGTTAAACGAATAGAGCCGTTCACGAATAAACTCGTGTTCGACTCGTTAGTATATGTGATTGTTCGTTTGTTTAGTCTAACGAACCAAGCTTTTGAACAAGATAGTTTGTTTTCTAAACGAACGAACACGAAGTTACTCGCTGCTTATATAGATAAATCAATGTACAACCTTTCTTCAACCTATAATATGATACGACATCTATTAATCTAGTAGATATTCTAGAGTAATTTTGTAGAATATTGACAGAGTTGTAATAATGTTTTTATTACTATAATTTTGAATATTGTTTTGTATTTTTTTATTTATTCAGTTTTTTTGAAAGGAGTTATTTATTCATTTGGTGTTAATTTTTTGGGGGAATGAGGGAGAATGACATAAATATTTCATCAATTAAATAGAATGACATTCTTTTGAAACTTTTGCATAAAGGACAAAACTATTTATTCATTGTCGAAATTCACTTGTGTTCGAAATTCACTGTTTAAATTCACTGTCGAAATTCACTAATTTTCAAAATTCATTGTCGAAATTCACTGATTTTCGGGATTCACTGTCGAAATTCACTGATTTCGGGATTCACCGGGAGATTCACCGATTTTCGCGATTCACTGTTTGTCCTTCTCGCTATAAAAATTATGCAGTTGTCCTTCTCCCTATAAAAAATATGTAGCTGTTCTGTTACTTAAAAATATTTCAGATTGTGTCATTATCCCTAATTTCCCATAATTTTTTATACTTCTTCACTAGCCAAACTCGAATCGAGAGGCGAAAATACATGTAGCATGCCAAACTCGAACAAGAGTTCGCACAATTTTTTTTTATAAATGAGTTGAGTTTGAACATAATTTTATGTTCGTTTATTAAGCAAACGTTCGCGAACAAGCTCGTTAGCATAAAGAACCAAGCTTGAACATATTTTTCTGTTCGTTTATGAAACGAACGAACATGAACAAACTCATGACCTAAACCAACAGAGCTTGAGTAAGTGATACTCGGTTAGACTCGGCTCGGCTCGTTAACAACACTAGCAACATGGATAGACTATTGAATTACTCGATTTAGATATTGAGTGAATTAGAAATTAATATCTAGAATAAGAGGAAAATGTGTAGGAAAGGAGTTTAAACGAGAATCAACTCACTCATCCCACATTGCTAACTCTCTCACTACATTTACGATGTAGGTCTACATTTTGGAGATGTGTCCAAGGGGCATGGACGATTTTTTTTTGGGAGGGAAGACTTAGATGCATAATGGTTCACCACATATGCATGCACCACCGCTGTTGTATGTCCGGTCGGGGTCGGGCTTTGTCTTAGATCTACTGGATTCTTATTTTTTATACAAAATTACATTACATTTTTTGAATTAATTTTCTTACATCACAATACTGATCTTTATATGTGGGAATTAAAATCGATCAACATATAAATTTGGAAGGAGTTCGTTGGTTGCACCAATTCGATTAAACCGAATAAAAACTACGGTTATTGGATGGGTTACAACATGAATTCTTACACAGCAATTTCTCCTCTATTAAAATACCACAACCAATAATGAAAATTATTCATGTTTTTCAAGTACTGAACTCTAAAAGAAAAAGACATATATAGATGCAATATTGTATTGCTGCCTTTTTCAAAGTTCAAAGTTTTATTTGTCTCTGAAATATCGGTTGCCTTTCTAATTATTTTATTGCAAATCAAGTTTTTCCCAACGAGACAACATTTGACTCAAATGGAGTCCTCCGTAACGTTTTTATAATATTCCCAGTCGACAAATTGGGAGAAATAATATTAAGATTTAACGTTGATGTATAATTGATTTGATAACACGAGTTATCCGTTTTAGGCTGAGTTAAGACAACGAGACTAAGTAGTTACCGAATTCAGTATGTCTTAAGTAGCGTTGTCAGACCCGCAATTGTGAGGCGTTACACTTTTCCTTTCTTTTGCTTGTAGTCTAGTGTTTTTCCCGTGATACACCAGAGTTATGGTTGTTGTTTGTAATGGTGACTTAAACTATGCTACTGAGGTTTGGTCAGCTGGGTATGATACTTTGCTGAATCTGGGGAAATTGTGGTCTGGTCAGCAATGCATGAAACATCTGCTGAGGTTGGTGTTCTGCTGAATGAAGTCAGCAGACTAATCATCTGCTGAGCATGGTCTGCTGAGTTGGTTAACAACATTTCTTGGGGAACACGTCTGCATGGTTTTCCGGTTTGGATAAGGTTACTTCTGGGGTATTTCAGTCATTGTCTGGTTTGGCTGTGTAGTCGGTTAGGGTTGGATTCCCAAGGCTTTAAATACCATCTGTATTAATTGTAACTTTGTAACTTTCTTGTGATAATAAAATATCATCGTTTGTCCATGCAGTAGTCGGCATATTGCCGGAAACCACGTTAAATCTGTGCTCTTCTTGTTTCTGTGTTTGTTTACTTGTTAATTGCTTATCTTTACTCACAATCACCATCATTTCTTGATCGATCCGTCATAACAATGTTCTTCTCAATTTCTTTGTTAAACAGATATATCTTTCCTTTTGGAGAAAAAAAACACACTATGTGATTTTGTTTTAGAAAAAAACATAATTTTTTTTGGTAAACAGAAAAAAAAAAAAAACATAAAAATTAGAATTTTCTAATTTTATCGTAAAAATGAATCTGGATATAGCCAAGGCCTTTGATAGAGTAGAATGTCAATACCTATGGAGCGTATGCGCTTTCCCTTGTCATTCATTGACTTGGTCCGCCGATGTGTCACGGTTCAATACGGTTAATGGCCGTAACGAAACCGAACCGAAATTTACGGTTAATAAAAAATTGAAACCGAAATTGAACCATTTTTCAAAGGCTATAAATACCATCTGTATTAATTGTAACTTTGTAACTTTCTCGTGATAATAAAATATCCTCGTCTGTCCGTCGAGTAGTCGGCATATTGCCGGAAACCACGTTAAATCTATGTTTTTCTTGTTTATGTGTTTGTTTACTTGTTAATTGCTTATCTTTACTCACAATCATCATCACTTCTTGATCGATCCGTCATAACAAACTGGTATCATAGCGTCCAGGTTCATCAAGAAATATGTTTATGTAAGGAATATTTTATTTGTTTTGATGATGGCCATACTAGCTGTTATAGCAAGCCTGAAATAAGTTAGAAATATTTGTACAAGTCTTTACTTAGAGTCTGACATGTTGTATAAGTTTAGTCAGACAAGTTCTGTACTAGACCGGTAGGATGGCTAAGTAAAACAACAAATCGGCAAAGTGAAGGCAACCAAGTACCAGAAGAGAAGAGTGAAGACATATGGACTGACTTATAACCAGAGAAGTCTATGTGATGACCTTGGATAAGTCTAAGTTGTATATCAAGTGATGAAATCTAATGTTTAATATGGTGTACACTGATCTCACATAGAACAAGGATCAGTGAAGTACAAGCACTCTTGAAGAAACAAAGAAAGAAAGGAAACAGTGAAACGGTGAAGTAACAGCTCTACCGGCTGACTAAAAGAATCAGTGAAGGAAATCTCAACAGCTAAGAAAGTAGATTCACTAAGCTGGTCAAGCTACAGCTTAAACATCAAAGTCAAGTATTCCTTCTACAATTCAATCAGAACATGGAATTAATGCAGAATCAATCAAGGACGGATTTTATGATGGACGTTTGAAGAAAATCCGGATCACTGAAATTAAGGAGAATATAATCAAGGAGGAATCAATAATTAAATTAAGGATTATTCTCCACATTAATTAGCCAACGGACAGAATTTCAAATCAAGGAAAATCAAGGCTATAAATAGAAGGCATTGACAGACAAGAGAAACAATAAGAAAAAGAACGAAAAAGTACTGAAACTCTGTCAATTTCTTAAGCCTTCTCTTTGAACTTAAAAGAACACATCTAGTAGATCAACTCAGCATCCAGAGCATAAAGTTACATCAAGCACTGAGATTGATCAACACCCTTGTGAATATCATTCACACTAGTTTGCAGCAATTTAATCAAGAAGTCTGAGAAGGAGTTGCACCCCTTGTGATACTGCTGAAGGATTTGTTCCCAAGAAGCAGTGTTGAAGACTGAGTCACTGAAGCTTTTGTAGCCAGGGTGTGATAGTCTTGGATTTTTGTGAAGCTTGTGTAGCCAAGGACAATCACACTATTGTATTGGTGAAAGTCAATAGTGAATTCCTCCGATCATCACAGGAGAATAGTGGATTAAGAGATCATATGAGAAGAGTGAATTCCTCCGATCATCACAGCAGAAGCAGGACAACTTCTGGGAGAAGAAATCTTATGGGATTCATCTCCAATATCTGTTTGATCAAGTGTAAGTAGCCTATTCACCTGTACAAATTGCATGAGGCTAAGGTGATGTTCACTTATGTTAAGCCATCACAAAAACAGCAGGCAATATTAGGAAAGAAGAGAAAGCATCCAAAAATCAGTGAATCTGGGATCGGCAGACGAACTAGATCTCAGACTACAAAAGCTCAACATTGGAGTCTACCGAGCAATGAAGACAGACCCTTTGTGATCAGTGAGGATGAAAAAGATCCAAAGGAAGAAGTTGATCCTGACGAAGAGGAAGAAGATGAGGAAACATATTATTTGACCCCAGATGATGATCAAGATGAAGAAGATGACGAGGATGATGAAGAATTTCATCTTATAGAAGATGAAGAAGCAGAGAAAGAAGGTGATCATCACAATGATGATCAAGACAAAGAAGAGGACTCTGATGATGATTTGACGCTCCAAGATGCCATTCAAATGAGCAAAACTCATAAAGAAAAACAGCTGAGTGAACCGGCTAAGGAAATTCACCCAGCTGATCCAACAAGGACTCCCGGCATTGATCAATGAGGGATGCTTGCAGAAGAAGTTGAAGCTACAGTCCATGAAGAAGAAGAGCAGTCCTCACCAGGACTCAGAGATGCAAGAAAATACCAACAATCTCTTTCTGACAAAGATATTGAAGAAGAAGAAGAGGAGGAACCAGCTGATGCATCTGGACCAGCACAGGAAGATCCAGACAGAGCTTTTCATATGGATATTAATCCATTGATTGTGTACATGGAGAAGCAGAATCTGAGCAGAGAGAATCTCACAACTGTCTTGAAAAGCAAATATGCCTCCATGGATCACAAGATTGAGGCCTTGATCAGTCACATCAAGGTTCAGGATGCTGTGATGGAAAGACACGGAGACATGTTATGCCAACTATCATCCATCATTCCCCATCATGTCCATACAAATCTAGAATTTCTAGCAGAAGCAGTTGATGACAAGCTCAAACCCATGGTTGACATTGTGAATGATCACTCTGCTAAAATTTAGACTGTTGAAACAATTTTGGATGAATCTCTCTCACTGCTTGACAAGGTCATCCAAGTGTCTGAAGCTACAAATCAGATTCTAGAGGAGAAGTTTGATGCTACCAAAAAGGGGAAGGTAGCAATAAGCCTGGAAGCTCCAAAAGCAAAGGCAATAAAAGAACAAGCAAAGGCATCTGGTTTCAAGAAAATAAGTAGTTTGCAATAATCTTTTATATGCCATTCAATAAGTTTTTATTTCCCTTCATGGATGAATAAAATTGTTGAGTTTTATTCCTTTTATTACTTGAAAATTTGCATACTTATGTTCAGGCTTATGAGGGTTTTGGCATCATCATAAATAGGGAAATTGTTAGGAACATTTTATTTGTTTTGATGATGGTCATACTAGCTGTTATAACAAGCCTGAAATAAGTTAGAAATGTTGTATAAGTCTTTACTTAGAGTCTGACATGTTGTATAAGTTCAGTCAGACAAGTTCTGTACTAGACTGATAGGATGCCTAAGTAAAACAACAAATCGGCAAAGTGAAAGCAGCCAAGTACCAGCAGAGAAGAGTGAAGACATATGGACTGACTTATAACCAGGGAAGTCTGTGATGACCTTGGATAAGTCTAAGTTGCACATCAAGTGATGAAATCTAATGTTTAATATGGTGTACACTGATCTCACACAAATCAAGGATCAATGAAGTACAAGCACTTTTGGAAAAACAAAGAAAGAAAGGAAACAGTGAAACGACGAAGTAACAGATCTACCTGCTAACTAAAAGAATCAATGAAGGAAATATCAACAGCAAAGGAAGAAGATTCACTAAGCCAGTCAAGCTACAGCTTAAATAGCAAAGTAAAGTATTCAATATGGAATTCAATCAGAACGTGGAATTTATGCAAAATCAAGCAATTAATGCAGAATCAATCAAGGACGGATTTTAGGATGGACGTTTGAAGAAAATTTGGATCACCGAAACTAAGGAGAATATAATCAAGGAGGAATCAGGAATTAAATCAAGGATTATTCTCCGCATTAAATAGCCAACGGACAGAATTTCAAATCAAGGTAAATCAAGGCTATAAATATAAGGCATTGACAGACAAGAGAAACAATAAAAAGAAATGAAAAAGTACTGAAACTCTGTCAATTTCTTAAGCCTTCTCTTTGAACTTAAAAGAACACATCTAGCAGATCAACTAAGCATTCAGAGCATAAAGTTACATCAAGCACTGAGATTGATCAACACCCTTGTGAAAATCATTCACACCAGTTTGCAGCAATTGAATCGGAGAAGTCTGAGAAGGAGTTGCACCCCATGTGATAGCTGCTGAAGGATTTGTTCCCAAGGAGCAGTGTTGAAGACTGGGTCACTGAAGCTTTTGTAGCCAGGGAGTGATAGTCTTGGAGATTTTGAAGCTTCTGTAGCCAAAGACAGTCGCACTATTGTATTGGTGAAAGTCAATAGTGAATTCTTCCGATCATCACAGGAGAAGAGTGGATTAAGGGATTACACCACCCTGAACCACTATAAATCTTTGTGTTCATTTACTTACTGCACTTTACGTTACAACATTTACTTACTGCATTTTATTCAAACTCTGTGTGTGCATAACCTACTTTGAAACATCTTTTAAGAAGGGACTTATCCGCTGCCCAAAAGCTTTTAAAAGAGAAAAGTTTTTGAAACTCTAGTATAGTCATTCACCCCCCTCTGACTATACTTTAACCCTTCTCTGGGACCAACAGTTTATATGTTTTAAGTATGGTAGATTTGCACCAAGGTCATAATTGACGCTAGGATTTGGGATCTACGCAAGATTTTCTGGTGAGAAAGATGTCTGCTTTAAATGTCAAGATTGATAAGTTTACAAGAAGAAACAGTTTTAGTCTATGGCAGATCAAGATGCGTGCTTTGTTGAAGAAACATGGATTATGGGTTCCCTTGTCTAAATCAACAGAAGGAAGTGCTGCTGAGAGAGCCATTCCGGAGGAGAAAGCACATTCAACAATTATTTTGTGCTTGTCAGATGATATTATCACAGAGGTTGCTGAAGAGGAAACTGCAGAGAAGCTGTGGTCCAAGCTTGAGATTCTGTATATGACAAAGTCTCTAACCAACAAGTTGTTATTGAAACAACGTCTGCTCAGCCTAAGGGTGCATGAGGGCAC
Organism: Gentiana straminea; assembly: GCA_036785695.1. Classification (NCBI taxonomy): domain Eukaryota; kingdom Viridiplantae; phylum Streptophyta; class Magnoliopsida; order Gentianales; family Gentianaceae; genus Gentiana; species Gentiana straminea. Next base: position 14,616,505 of record JAVUPR010000398.1, on the reverse strand, counting down.
TCAGCTCAGGGATTATCTAGATCAGCTGAGTACAACATTGCTTGATCTAAGGAATATTGATGTGAAGATTGAAAATGAGGATGCAGCATTGCTTGTATCATTGCCTGCATCATATGAGAACTTTGTGCAGTCCTTTATTGTTATGAAGGACTCAGTGTCATTGAAGGATGTGAGATCATCACTCCATGCTCGAGAGCTACGCCATAAGGCATCGGGTTCCGGGACAGGCAGCCAGTTTGCTGGATTGGTGGTTAGTGGAATCAGTAAAGGGCTAGGAAATTTTAGAAAGAAGAAATCCAAGACAAATTCCAAGAGTCCTAAAGCTAAGGATGTTTGTAATTACTACAAAAAGCAGGGGCATTGGAAAAATGAATGTCCAAAAAGGAAGAAGCAGCAGGGTACCCAGCAGGGTACTGTTGTTTTGGCAGAACAAGACACCAACTCGGAAAAAGATCTGGCCTTAGCAGTTTCAGAGTTAGTAGGGCACAGAGATGTGTGGATTTTGGACACTGAGGCATCTTATCATGTGTGTCCAAACAGGGAATGGTATACAACTTATCAGCAAGTAGATATAGGCCATATTGCTATGGCTAACAACAAGGTCTGTGACATAGTTTGGATTGGATCAGTTCAATTGAGGACACATGATGGTAAATTCTGCACACTGAATGAGGTTAGGCATGTTCCACATATGACCAAGAATGTGATATCACTTAGTCTATTAGACAGCAAATGGTTCAAGCTCAGGGGTGAAGGTGGAGTGGTGAATGTTTATAAGGGTTCAATTGTGGTTCTTAGGGGTATCAGGCATGGGACATTGTACGTACTACAATGGTCTACTGTGTCAGGTTCTGCTACTGTTGCATCATCAGAAGTTCACCGATCCACGGTGACTAAGCTGTGAAATATGAGACTGGGTCATATGGGTGGAAGGGGGATGCAAATTATGTCTAAGTCTGATCTACTTGGGGGGCATAAGGTCAAGGAGAGGGAATTTTGTGAGCACCGTGTGTTTGGGAAGCTACATTGGAGCAAGTTCCTAAAAGCAATTCACATCACAAAAGGGACACTTGATTATGTCCAAACACACAGTGCTCACAAAATTCCCTCTCCTCACATCACAAAAGGGACACTTGATTATGTCCATTCTGATTGTTAGGGACCTTCAAGGGTAGAGTCACTGGGTGGTCACGGGTATTTTGTGTCTTTTATAGATGATTATTCAAGGATGGTGTTGGAAATAAAATTTATGTTTTGATGATGATTCATCATATTTAATCATTTATTATCTTAACCCCATTGATGAAGTGCTAAAGCTAGCTGTTATAGTGAAAGGCTAAAATATATCTAGAACTGAATGTATAGGTTTTACTAGAGTCTGAAATTTGTATAGGTTACATCAGACAAGATCTGTAATAGATAGATGTATCATAAAACTGAAAACTGGAAATCATTTAGAAAACTGGAACTTATCGTTAAACTAAAGAGTTACACCATTTCAGAACTGAAGAAGGTAAGTTCGCTGAGGGACAGACTCAGTTGGCTTATCTAAGAAGATAGAAGAACTGAGGGACACAGACTCAGTTATTGAAGATTGAAGAATTGAGGGCTCAGCTTAGTTATGAAAGCCAAGATCCATAAAGTCAGTTCAGGTCACCACAAACTTGCCTGAATTCTAACTTTATAGTCTCGGCTTTCATAACTGAGTCTGAGCCCTCAGTTCTTCAATCTTCAATAACTGAGTCTGTGTCCCTCAGTTCTTCTGTCTTCTTAGATAAGCCAACGAGTCCGTCCCGCCGAACTTACCTTCTTCGATTACCGAAATGGTGTAACTCTTAAGTTTAACGATAAATTCCAGTTTTCTAAATGATTTCCAGTTTTCAGTTCTACGATACATCTATCTATTACAGTGCTTGTCTGATGTAACCTATACAAATATCAGAATCTAGTAAAACCTATACATTCAGTTCTAGACATCTTTTAGCCTTTCACTATAACAGCTAGCTTTAGCACTTCATCAATGGGGTTAAGATAATAAATGATTAAATATGATGAATCACCATCAAAACATAAATTTTATTTCCAAAAATTTCCCCCTTTTTGATGAGGCCAAAACCCTCCTTAAAAGAAAATCTTAAAGATAAATACAATTCAAAACAAGGTAAAACTGGAAACTGGATTTCATTAGAATTTGCAAAAACTGCAATAGTTACACAGTAGTGAAAACTAAAATACGAGCTAAACTGATTTCTGTGCTCTTTTTATAACTAGGTCAAATTTCTTCTCTTTATCATGAAGACGAAAGCATTTTCTAGCTTAGTGTCTTCCTTGGTAAAAGTTTTGTTGCAGTCTACTTGACTAGAAAGCTTCCATCTTCTCCACAGAACTAACTTTGGTAAAGCTGATTCACCCTTGTAGTAATTTTCAAATTCTGCCACATCAGCTTTCATCATTTGTTCGCCTTTGTCTCTCGATCTCCGCAACTTCTCTTCAATCTTCTTAATCTTCTTATAGTGTGCCATCCTTTGAATGTGATACTGATCAGATAAGAAGTAGACAAGATATTCTTCATAAGTTTCGCCTTTATACTTGAGCTTGACGTTGTTATGATCATTAACAAACTTCATCCATAGATCCTTTGTAAGAGTAGCTCTCATTTCTCTAGGTCGACTGTATTTTGCAATTAGCTGCTCTTCAGATAATTCTTTTATCTTCGGATCAAAAGGATCTGCTGCTGACTTTTATTTCTTTAGTTCTTCTTCTAGCTTCATCTTTTCATCAAGTAGTCTCAGCTTTTCTTCTTCAGATTCCCCCTTTTTGGCATCATATAACTGATTTACCAACTGATGGGTTGCTATTTGGTCTGCTGAGATAGTCTTTTGAGAAGCAAGAACTTCTTTCAGTTGAGTTTCTAAACCATATATTCTGTTGTTTAAATGCCATTCAGCTTGAACATGCGTTTCTCTGTCTTTCATGGTTGAGTTTTCAAGTTTCTCTTTAAGAGTGAGAATTTCTGAAGCTGATCTAAAAGATAATTTCTGAATAATAGCTAACTGAGTGTGAACTGAGACGTCGGTCTTCTTCCGATAATCCAAGTATCTAGAGATATTAGTCAAAAGACCATTGTATTCGTCCTTTTGGTTGAGCATAATCTTCAAATTTTCATGTACTTTGCTCAATTCTTCTTTTGTCATAATCTCAGATGGATCAAATTCTTCGTCTTGTTGGATTTCAGGCTGAGTCTCATTCTCAATGACCATTAATTGTTGATTATCAACCTTCCCATCTGCTTTCTGATTGTCAGTTGTTTGGTTCCCAACGGGCAAATCATCTTGCTAATTAACAGTTTGTGTATCTTGAGCTTGAGTTTGAACATCTATTTGCAAATCTGTAATCTTCTCAGCTTGTTTCTTTGATTCATCATCTTTGTCGTCATCTTTCTTCTTTGGAATAACTAGAGCTGATGACTTGGCTGATGTTTTTCGTTGAGCTAACTCAGTAAACCTTTTGAAGCAGTTATTGAGAAATTATTCCATAGGAAATAGAGTGTAAAAATCTTTAACTCCAAGTTTCCCCAACAATAACTTTTCTTCACTGAGTAAAGTAGCTTCTCGAAAATCTTCTGCCTTGAGTTTCATCTTCATCAGCCTGATGATTCTTTCAGCTTCAAAGAACTGAGCTGATTGCTGAGCTGGTTGTTGAGCTAGTTGCTGCTTTTCAGCATGCATAACGGAAACTTGTTTCTCTGGGATCTTCTGTTGTAACTGAGAAACAATTATAGTTGCGATACTGTTTTTTCTTGTGATTTTAGCTGTCAGTTGTTGTTCCCCCTCAGTTGGTGCTAACTGACTTGAAGTGCCTGGGAACAGACATTTTCCAACTGACTTAACCTTCTCTGAGTCAGCTTTTCTTTTGACTCCTTTGTGTTCATCTATCTGCTGAGACACAGTTTTCTTCTTGGCTTCAGGTTGGTGAGTCTTTTCTTTCTTAGAATGGACTATAGGTACATCACCTGTGGATGTATCCATTCTTTTGACAGATGCAGTACCAGTTTGTTCTATTGCATTCACTTCCTTAAGTCTTTCCAGGTAATGTTAATGAAATTTGTAAATCGGTTGTTCCTGTTTGGAGAAGAATCAACGGAATAGCTAATAGCATAAAAACAGATCCAAGTAAAGTATAAAGGAAAAAGCGATATGCGCCTTGATCTTTCTTTGTCTCGAACCCCATACCCCTATAATAATGGTAGAGTAAGGGGTGGCCCCAAAGCGGAATTGACCGGTGGTGATTGGTCGAAGCTCCGGTAGGTAGCCACTCCCTTCTCGCAGAACCGTACGTGAGACTTCCGCCTCATACGGCTCCGTCCCGAGCTTCGGTCGTCGGCCTTGGCATTAGACCACTATCTATGCATGTATTTTAAGCCCGGACTCTCGAATCTTTTGCTTCTCGGGTAGTGGCGAGGCTCGCTTCCCGCCCGACTTACGGCCTTTACGCTACTACTACCGTGATGTGGAGCGGTTCAAATTGGTTTGATCTTCCCAATCATCCCGGCCGGAACTTGTACGGAGGTCAAAGTTTGTAACTCTTTTCTTATCCGAATCTTAAGGACAGGACCCTACCCTATTTTCGAACCCTCTCGCCGAGCTCTACCCCCGCCCGCATTTCCTTTTGAAGAGGCAAAAAAAAATGTCTCCACTCCACCCGCCGCCAACGCCTTTCTTCGGAATTTTACTAAATGGGTCTCCCTTTATTTTAGCAACTTATCCGTCGGTCTCCTCGCCAAGAACTCCCCGGCGACGACAGAGGTGCGAAGCGAGTGTAGCGAAGCGAAGCGAGCGAGTGGAATACTTGTAACGAGTTCTTAAAGTTATTATAAGCCACTCGACTTACAGAGCGAAGCGAGCGGAATACTTAAGATACAAGTATTTCGCTCGCTTGCCGAGCGATGTTGCGAGTTATTATAAGCCACTCGACCGATAAGTCGAGGTTATGAAATAGACTCTTAGTATGTGAGAAGGGAGAGGATGTTTAATGCTCGACGGAGGGACTCTTAACGTATGTGAGAGGAGCGTAAGCCACTCGACCGGGATACTATAATGCTCTAAAGAGGAGAGGTGCGTACGCCACTCGTTAGAATGTGAGAGGATACTTAATGCTCTAAAGAGGAAGCAACCCGCCCGCCGTGGCGGGGCGGCTCTTTCACAATAAGACCCGGACGATTATCCCTACCTTCGGTAGTTTACGAGTTTACGTCCATCCCCGGTCGGGTACGCTTTCCTTTCTATTTCTCCCTTGTAGCCGTTACCCGAATTCGCGCAAGTGTGTCCACACCCCCCAAAATTCAAATTGACGAGGAATCCATTCTCGCGAACAAACACAACCCCTACACACACCTAGGAGCACCCCTTCCCGCATATCCATACAAGACCCGAGTAGGCGGGTCGAGGTCCTACAAAGTACCCACTACTCGGAGTACCCTCCCAAAAGGAAAAAGATGTGTCCGTCAAGTTCGGTTCTTCTTAGTTGGGTTGGGCGGGTTCGACCGTAAATGCTATGCTTACACACAAGACTACCCCTCTTCCCAAAAGCTTCGCGGGGACTACTTTACGACGACGGACGACCGCCCGTAGGGGGTTTACTTGCACAAGGCCCCTGCAGAGAGAAAAGCTTTATCCCGGCGAATAGAAGATGCTTAGCTCCGCACAACATAGGGATTAGCACACTTTCGAGAAAAACATAGAATAGTAGAGGATCCAAAGATGCGAACACGGCAATCATTAGAAATTCACGAATTAGAGATGCTTTGTAATATACTCTTTCCCATAACTTCTCATACCAGACCAACCCACTAAAATGCAAATAGGGATCAGAAATGTGGTCACTGAATAACTCCACTGAGTGTCTTCTTCAGTCGAAGTCTCCCAACATTTTCTCTTCCTTCAGCTTGAGCTTTATGAACACTTTCCAATTCAGCTAAGTGTTGCTATTTTATTTGATTCAGCTCATAACCTGCCTAATTGAACTCAAGTTCATCCCAGATGATGTTAATGAGATGAATGTTGTCTTCAAATAAAGTGGCGATTCCTTTGTATCTACCAATAACATGTCTGCAGAGCCATTTGCTGAGGAGTCCAAACTCCGGTTTGAGGGTGTTGACATGTGAGCCAATAGCTGCTAGTTCATTTGTCAAAGTCATTTGCTGAAGAAAAGCGTTTCTTTTGAGTGGTAAACAACTCAAAACTATTGTCTTTACTAGAGGTTCCTTGAAGTCGAATAGCATTCTAATGACTTGTTCATTGACGGTGATTCTTTCGCCTCGAACCTTGGTGATTAGGGATTGTCTTACTATTCTCATATTTTCCCAAAACTGTAAAATCCCTTCTACATCACGTTCTTCTTTGAATGTGACTTCCAGAATGTCTCTTAGTCCAGGTTGACGTGTTATCTTCTCACAAACCAGGCTTGCCAACAGAGTATTGTTGCATAAAGCTTCATACTCTTCAAAAAAGATATAGTATCTAATTCAGTAATCAGCCTTTCTTCTTGTGATTTTGCGGAGGCTGCCATTACAAATTTCTGAATTTGAAAAAGTTGAAATTTTGGTTGTGAGAAAAAGTTTGGATTTTTCTTGTGTGTGTGAAAGGATATGCAAAAGAGGTTGGATATATAGGGGATTTGTAAGTGGCTACTGACGGTTTTATGAGTGGGTACACGATTTTGTGAGGATTTAGTACAACCTTTTCAAATTCCTGACGGTTTGTGTAATCGATGCATGTACTGTTCTGACAGTTAGTGGGGGTGTACAAGCAACATGTTCTGACAAACGGCGGGAATTAAATGCGATGTAACAGCTGTCGGTTCGACCAAATGACTTCTTGACTAGAAAAACTGATGCTTGATGTCAGTTTTTGAATAATTTCAGTTCCGTCAATTCATCAGTTTCAGTTAGTCAGCTTGAGATTGTTGATGTCAATGACTGATCTGTTAAGTGAGCGCACCCAGGATAACAAAGATCAATCCCCTTGACGAATCTCTGGCTTAAACTGACTTAGCTGACTTTGATAATACCCAACTCAGTTCTTAGTTTGGAAAATCTCTCATTGTCTAGAGGTTTGGTAAAAATTTCAGCCAACTAATCTTCAGTAGGGACATAGAGAACTGTAATATCCTTCTTTTCAGCATGATCTCTTACGAAGTGATGTCTCACATCAATGTGTTTTGTCCTTGAGTGCAAAACTGGATTGGCAGTTATAGCAATTGCACTTGTGTTATCACACATTATGGGAATCATTCCATCTTCTATCCCATAATCTCTTAGTTGTTGTCTTGGGCACAACAGCTTCCAGCTGCTATATATTCAGCTTCAGTTGTTGAAGTTGAGATTGAATTCTGTTTCATGCTGAACCAAGACACAAGTCAATTTCCTAGCAACTGACATGTGCCTGAGGTGCTTTTCCTATCCACTTTGCATCCTGCATAGACTGAATCTGAATTGGATATCAGCTTGAATTCTCCTTCTCTTGAATACCAAATACCTACTCCTTCAGTATCCTTTAGGTATTTCAAAGTCCTTTTGATGACAGTAAGATGGCTTTCCTTTGGTTTAGTTTGAAATCTGGCACATACACCAACAGTAATGGATATGTCTGGCGTACTTGCTGTAAGATAGAGTAAGCTCCAAATCATTCTTCTGTAAAGAGTTTGATCAATGATGAGCTTAATTTACCCCTTCAAAAATACAATTTATAAAAGCTCGCAACTGTGGGTAAACCAACTCTCTAACTGGCAGAGTACCAGGTCGATTGTTAGAATAGCTACAGGAGTACGAGGTCGATCCCAAGAGAAATGTGGTTGTGAGTACCAAAGCGAACGTGTTACTTAGTCTAGGCGATCAAGGTTGTTGGTTTGTTTATTATAGCTAACGCGTAAAAATAAAGATTATTCTAACGAGTTTATCTAAGTGATTAAAAAGCATAGCCAAACTATGATCCAACAGGTTATCACCCCACAGGAAAAACTTGACAAGGAGTGTGTTTTAACTGATTCAGTTTATATGACATCCACGGGTGTCAACTCTTTATTATTGCGTTAAGATCTGAACAACTCTCACTTAACCCCCATACTAGGTTTATTAACTTTCCCTTTAGAAAGCTAACTTGCCTAATAAGGTTGACCGAAATAAAAGGCGATGAAAACCTCACATAAGCATAGTCCCGACTTGTCACTTAGGTTGTCGGTCTAACTATCAAGACTATGTTTTAGTGATTCTTAAACCTTTTTCCCACATCTAGCCGCAAAATGCATCTATAAGCTAGATGTGCGTGTAACATTTAAAACAAGTTTTAAAACATGAGTTTATCATACCAATGTTTAATTTAAGAGCTACACAACTCCTGCCTCGTTTACCGATGGTTGATTTCACCCGTTTTCACATAATTCGGCTATGATAAGTTTAGCTACTCATTATAACGGAAAAGAAAAATATATCATATATATATATATATATACATAGATATATATATAACATAAATATAAATATATATACATAAAGATCTATAGATATATATATATATATATATTGATAGATAGATATATATATATATATAGATACTAATATATATATACTAATAAATATGAATACGTATAGTTATGTATATATATATATATATATATATATATATATATATATATATATATATATATATATATATATATATATATATATATATATATATATATATAGATACTATAAAGAAAAGAAAATGAAACAAACGAAAGAAAAGGAAATTATATATATATATATGTTACTACTACAAACAAGGAAAAAAAAGAAATGGCCGAAGCAAGGGCAATCGAAAGCTGCTGGGAATTGGCTCTATTTATAGACAAAGTACTCAAAGCCGGATCGATCCGGGAAAGGGCCGGATCGATCCGGGAATAAAATATATTATCCCAAGCTTATCCTCTGCAGACCCATGTGCAAAATCATCATTATGTCGACTTTCAGTTAAGCCGGATCGATCCGGGATTAGGCCGGATCGATCCGGACTGTAAAAAAACATCCAGTTTTGAGCTGAAACTTGAAAAATTCATATCTTGAGTTGTAGACCTCCGATTGACGTGATTCAAAATGCGTTGGAAAGATCTTTCAAAGATCTACAACTTTCATGAAGGAATCTTTCTCAGAAAATGCCTTTTTGATGGGCCATTTGTTCGTCGAAGATATAATTCGATAATGGTACTACGAACCGTTGATCCACTTGAACTTTTAAACTTGCGACACTTCCTTACACCCTTCAAAAGATATGTTTTAACTTCAAAAAGTGTCGTCACTCGGGGTCTTGATTTACCTAGAAATCTGCGATAAAGCACCAAAATACCAAGCGTAAATCCGACACGACACTCCGGTTACTAAACCGGTACAAAACTTATAAAAACACGATAAAAATACGATATTTTACATAATAACTACTACTTATGCATTTAGATAAATCTAAGGAATTAATGACTTAAAATGACATAATAATACTCAAAACGATATCAAAAATGGGGTAAAAAGTTATGAAAATAACAGTGAATTTTTCCGTCATCAACCAACATCCTTTCCTTCTTGTCTTCATCTAATCTGATGTTGGTGCCAATAGGTGTTGAAATGCCAGCTGATTTTTCAATTCCAAACTTCTTGATCAAGTCCCTTGTGTATTTAGTTTGTTGAATGAAAATTCCATCATCTCTTTGTTTTACTTGTAATCCAAGAAAGTAATTTAACTCTCCCATCATGCTCATCTTAAATTTTCTCTTCATTAGGCTTGCAAATTTCTCACAAAGCTGTTCATTCTCAGATCTAAAGATAATGTCATCAACATAGATCTGAACAAGTAAAGTACTTCAACTTTCATTCTGAATAAAGTCTTGTCTATAGTTCCTTTGATAAATCCATTGTCCACTAGAAACAGAGATAGAGTTTCATACCCAGCTCTTGGTGCTTGCTTCAGTCCGTATAGAGCTTTTCTCAGTTTGAAGACTTTATCAGCTTGATCCTTGATCTCAAATCTAGGAGGTTGTTGAACGTAGACCTCTTCTTCAAGTATCCCATTCAAAAAGGTGCTTTTAACATCCATTTGATATACCTTGAACTTTTTATGAGCTGAAAAGGCGAGAAAAAGTCTGATTGCTTCTAGTCTTGCCTCTGGTGCATATGTTTCATCAAAATCTATGCCTTCAGCTTATGAATATCCTTTAGCTACAAGTCTAGCTTTGTTTCTGACAATATTCCCATCTTCATCAAGTTTGTTTCTGTAAACCCATTTGTTGCCAATGATGTTTACATGTTCTGGTTTTTCTACAAGTTCCCATACTTGATTTCTTTCGAACTCATTCAGTTCTTCTTGCATAGCTAGTACCCAATCTGGATCTTTCAGTGCTTCTTCTATCTCTTTAGGTTTAGTTTGGGATAGGAAACATGCAATCATTGCGTCTAGTTGATGTCTAGTTCGAACACCAGCTTGAGAATCACCAATAACTTGTTCTTCTGGGCGATCTCTTATCCATTGATATACTGGAGGTCGCATCAAAGGATCTAAATTCTGTTGAACTGGTTCTTCAGGAGTTTGTTCTTGATTTTCTTCATTTTGATTATCTTGAACTGGGTCAGAATCATGTTGTTCAGTAGTTGAAAACTGAGGCTGATCTTGATCTGATGATTCTGAAATCCTTAACCTTCTAATGTCAACAAAAATTGATTCTGGTAAAATTGGTAACTGTGGCTGAGAAACTGATTCTGCTCTGATTTCAGTTTCTTCACCAGGAAAGTTTGGTTCATCAAATACCACGTGTATTTATTCTTCATGCTTGAGTGTCCTCTTGTTCAGTACTCTGAATGCTTTATTGACATTTGAGTATCCAAGAAATATTCCTCCATCAGCTTTAGGTTGAAAAACGTGATGCTGATCTTTTCCAATGTTGTGTATGAAACACTTACTTCCAAATGCATGAAAGTATGAAACATTTGGCTTTCTGCCATTTCAAATTTCATAAGGTGTCTTCTCATGCCTTTTAGTCATGAGTGCTCTGTTCTGTGTGTAGCAAGATGTGTTAACTGCTTCTTCCCAATATCTTTCAGGCAATTTTGCTTCACAGATCATGGTCCTTCCCGCTTCTTTGAGTGTTCTATTCCCCCTTTCAGCTACCCCGTTCTGTTGAGGTGTTGTCGTGTTCTTTGCAAGTTGATGTAAAACACCATTTTCTTCACGGTATTCAATAATCACTTTGTTGAGGAATTCAGTTCCTTTGTCTGATCTTATCTTTACAACTGATACACTCTTCTGATTTTGAAGTTTCTTGAGAAGTTCTGTAAGCCGTTGCTTGGTTCCACTTTTCTTAGTCAAGAAAATAACCCAGGTGTATCTTGAATAATCATCTACCACCACCAATGTATAGTTCATTCCACTGATATTGGTATGACAGGTCCAAATAAGTCCGTGTGAAGTAGTTATAGGAATCTTGTTGTTGAGTGCTGAGATTTTGTCTTGAAATTGGCTTTCACTTGTTTCCCTTTTTGACAGGCGTCGCATAAGCTATCATTTTTGTAAGAAATATCAGGTAATCCAATAACTAATTGTTTCTTAACAAGAGTGTTGATGTCGTCGAAATTGAGATGACTCAGTTTCTTGTGCCATAACCAGCTGATTTCTGATTTGGTATGCACAAGGAAACAAGTTTCTGCAACTGCTGTAGTCCAGTCTACAACATACATATTCTCTTTTCTTCTTCCAGCAAGAACTACTTGAAATGTTGTTTCGCTGACGACAATGCAGAAATCTTTATCAAACGTGACTCTGTATCCCATGTCACAGAATTGACTAGTGCTAAGCAGATTGTAGTGCATTCCTTTTACATAAGATACATTCTTTATTGATTAAAGTACCATAACCTTTGGTGTGTCCAGGTTTGTCCTTACTTCCAAAATTGACTCTGGGTCCATCTTTGGCGATAAAATTGGTAAGACGGTCCTTGCTCTTTGTCATGTGCCTAGAGCATCTACTATCAAAGTACCAAATATCTTGCAAAATAAATTAAAAAGCTTTTGGTACCCAATTCTGTTTAGGTCCATAATGGTCAGTTGTCAGTACAACTCTGGGCATATTTCCAAAGGGTCTTCTCTGGAAATTGTTGCACTTGTTTACATATATGTAGGCCACATTTCCATAATATCTTTTTCTAGATTGTGTCTCATTTATATTATTTCTCAGGTCTTCTGGTCTAAACTGATTTCCAAAATGTCTTCTATTATTAGAAGCTGAATAATAACCATCATTCTTTTTGTACTGAGGTCTGGACTGACCATTGTAGTGATACTTTTGTTGAGGACTGATCACAGACGTTAGTATCGAATTGATTCTTGTTTGTGGTTCTTCATAGTGTATGATTCTGAGTAAATTCTGTGTAGCTTGAACACTTGAAGAAAACTAGATATGATCGATGTAGAACGTAGATACTAATGGCAATTTGAATGAACGAGACTTGTGCACAAAAATGCTTGTAATCATGTTAATTCTTGGTAAATAATCCTTGGTGCAAAGTCCTATATTTATAGTGTGAGAACCAACGTTCATCTTGCTTGAATTCAAATTGTATCAACGTCTATCAAGTAACGGTTATATTTTGCGACCGTTCTGACTTGTCTGTTTTTCGTCCAATAGAATTGCTTCCTTTGCAACGTTCGACTGTACTATAAGTTTGTTCGATTACTGACTTATAAAACTGAGTATCCTGATCAGTTTTATGCTGAGTTTGTCAGTTTTCAGTTTCTTAACTGACTTAGAGCATTAACTGAGATTTTACCCTTCTTCAAAAGTCAGTACTCTAATATTACATCTGATTATAATTGACTTAACCTTAGTACACCGTAAGAATATATCTTCTAAAAGTTCATTGTCCTTATGACTTTTAGGTCTTCATACAAGATCCATAAAGTCAGTTCAGGTCACCACAGACTTGCCGGAATTCAAAATTTACAGTCTCGGCTTTCATAACTGAGTCTGAGCCCTCAGTTCTTCAATCTTCAATAACTGAGTTTGTGTCCTTCAGTTCTTCTGTCTTCTTACATAAGCCAACTGAGTCTGTCCCTCAGCGAACTTACCTTCTTCATTTCTTAAATGGTGTAACTCTTCAGTTTAACGATAACTTACAGTTTTCTAAATGATTTCCAGTTTTCAGTTTTACGATACATCTATCTATTACAGTGCTTGCTGTAACCTATACAAATATCAGACTCTAGTAAAACCTATACATCTGTTCTAGACATCTTTTACTGAGTTACAATACATGAGTATTAAAATACAACACATGAAAAGAAACTAAGTGTCAGCTTCTTCTCCTTTCACTTGTCAGTTTCACTGAGTTTGGTGTCATATCTTTCACCATACTCCCTCATGGCTTCATTCGTTGCTGTGCTTTCAATTCTATGAATATTCGCATAAATATTCCATGAATTGGACATATTGTGTTTACTGAAAATTTTGCACTTGAAAAGTACAACAAACACAAACACAATATGTCTCAGTTTTTCGCTTGTGCCAGTTTTGAGTAGATCTATGACAAACTCGGGTTCAGCTTTCTCAACCTGTTCTGGGACTTTCTCTAAAGTGCCATTTCTCTCCCATTTGCTCAATTTGTGCTAGAAATGCATAATCACCTTTTGCATGTTCAGAAAGGTTGATAAGTCTTGTTCGCTTGATTCTCCTTCTCTCAAAGGTAGGTCTTTGAAAATGTTGTAGAGACGAGAATCTTGACCAAGTGTTTTCTCAGTGGGTTCTGCAAATTTTGCGATTAACTCCATTTCTTCATCGGTAAAATCTCAGTTTCACAGTTTGTTTTACTTTTATTTATTTTGTGTTTATCTTTTTGCATTGCTTTTAAGGAGGGTATTGACGACATCATCAAAATAGGGGAAATTGTTGGAAATAAAATTTATGCTTTGATGATGATTCATCACTTATTTAATTATTGTTTTTAGACCCATTGATGAAGTGTCATAACTAGCTGTTATAGTGCAAAGCAAAAAGATGTCTAGAAAATAATGTATAGGATTTAATAGAGTCTGATATTTGTATAGGTTAATCAGACAAGCACTGCAATAGTTCTAGGCTTAGAACTGAGAAATTGAGTAAGTAACTTGAGGAAACTGAGATCCAAAAGAGATACTGGAAAACTGTTATAAGAGCACACCAACAGAAACTGAAAAAGGTAAGTTCGCTGAGGGACACAAACTCAGTTGACTTATCTAGAAGATAGAAGAACTGAGGGTTCAAACTCAGTTATTGAAGACTGAAGAACTGAGGGTTCAAACTCAGTTTTTGAAGACTAAGTCGAGACCGTAGAGTTAGACTTCAGGCAAGATTGTGATGACCTGAACTGACTTAATTTATAGATCTTGTATACTGGATTAAGAATCATAAGGACAATGATATCTTAGATGATTTGTTTGTAAATGGTGTACTCTGATTTAGTCAATTAGAATCAGATGAAGGATAGAGTACTTAGATTTTGAAGAAGAGTAAAATATCAGTTAATGCTCTTAGAAACTGGAAACTGACTTAGTCATGTTTAAATCAGTTTCTAACTGAATTTAAGAAAAACTGAAGATAGATCAGACCGTTATGAATGTCTGAAAGGACACCGAGACACATACAGAACAACAGGACCACTAACGGCTATAATGATTCAAATTCAATTGATCTAACCATTGGAGAAACCCCTATAAATAGACTGCTTTTCGTATCCACTTTGCATCCTGCATAGTCTGATTCTGAATTGGATATCAGCTTGAATTCTCCTTCTCTTGAATACCAAATACCTACTCCTTCAGTATCCTTTAGGTATTTCAAAGTCCTTTTGATGATAGTAAGATGACTTTCCTTTGGTTTAGTTTGAAATCGGCACATACACCAACAGTAAATGATATGTCTGGCGTACTTGCTGTAAGATAGAGTAAGCTCCCAATCATTCTTCTGTAAAGAGTTTGATCAACATCCTTTCCTTCTTTGTCTTCATCTAATCTGATATTGGTGCCAATAGGTGTTGAAATGCCAGCTGATTTTTCCATTCCAAACTTCTTGATCAATTCCCTTGTGTATTTAGTTTGGTGAATGAAAATTCCATCATCTCTTTGTTTTACTTGTAATCCAAGAAAGTAATTTAACTCTCCCATCATGCTCATCTGAAATTTGCTCTTCATTAGGCTTGCGAATTTCTCACAAAGCTGTTCATTCTCAGATCCAAAGATAATGTCATCAACATAGATCTGAACAAGTAAAGTACTTTCATCAACTTTCATTCTGAATAAAGTCTTGTCTATAGTTCCTTTGATAAATCCATTGTCCACTAGAAACAGAGATATAGTTTCATACCAAGCTCTTGGGGCTTGCTTCAGTCCATATAGAGCTTTTCTCGGTTTGAAGACTTTATCAGCTTGATCCTTGATCTCAAATCTAGGAGGTTGTTGAACGTAGACCTCTTCTTCAAGTATCCTGGTCAAAAAGGTGCTTTTAACATCCATTTGATATACCTTGAACTTTTTATGAGCTGCGAAGGCGAGAAAAAGTCTAATTGCTTCTAGTCTTGGCATTGGTGCATATGTTTCATCAAAATCTTTGCCTTCAGCTTGTGAATATCCTTTAGCAACAAGTCTAGCTTTGTTTTTGACGATATTCCCATCTTCATCAAGTTTGATTCTGTAAACCCATTTGGTGCCAATGATGTTTACATGTTCTGGTTTTTCTACAAGTTCCCATACTTGATTTCTTTCTAACTCATTCAGTTCTTTTTGCATAGCTAGTACCCAATCTGGATCTTTTAGTGCTTCTTCTATATCTTTAGGTTCAGTTTGAGATAGGAAACATGCAATCATTGCGTCTAGTTGATGTCTAGTTTGAACACCAGCTTGAGAATCACCAATCACTTGTTCTTCTGGGTGATCTCTCATCCATTGATATACTGGAGGTTGCATCAAATGATATAAATTCTATTGAACTGGTTCTTCAGGATTTTGTTCTTGATTTTCTTCATTTTGATTATCTTGAATTGGGTCAGAATCATGTTGTTCAGCTGCAGGTTGTTCAGTAGTTGGAAACTGAGGCTGATCTTGATGATTCTGAAATCCTTAACCTTCCAATGTCAACAAAAATGGATTCTGGTAAAATTGGTAACTGAGGCTGAGAAACTGATTCTGGTCTGATTTCAGTTTCTTCACCAGGAAAGTTTGGTTCATCAAATACCACATGTATTGATTCTTCATGCTTGAGTGTCCTCTTGTTCAGTACTCTGAATGCTTTACTGACATTTGAGTATCCAAGATATATTCTTTCATCAGCTTTAGGTTGAAAAACGTGAAGCTGATCTTTTCCATTGTTGTGTATGAAACGCTTACTTCCAAATGCATGAAAGTGTGAAACATTTGGCTTTCTGCCATTCCAAATTTCATAAGGTGTCTTCTCATGCCTTTTATTCATGAGTGCTATGTTATGTGTGTAACAAGCTGTGTTAACTGCTTCTGCCCAATATCTTTCTGGCAATTTTGCTTCACAGATCATGGTCCTTCCTGCTTCTTTGAGTGTTCTATTCCACCTTTCAGCTACCCCGTTCTGTTGAGGTGTTGCTGTTGCTGCAAGTTGATGTAAAACACCATTTTCTTCACAGTATTCAATAATCACTTTGTTGAGGAATTCAGTTCCTTTGTCTGATCTTATCTTTACAACTGATACACTCTTCTGATTTTGATGTTTCTTGAGAAGTTTTGTAAGTCGTTGCTTGGTTTCACTTTTCTTTGTCAAGAAAATAACCCAGGTGTATCTTGAATAATCATCTACCACCACCAATGTATACTTCTTTCCACTGATACTAATTGGTATGACAGGTCCAAATAAGTCCATGTGAAGTAGTTCTAGGAATCTTGTAGTTGAGTGCTGAGATTTTGTCTTGAAATTGGCTTTCACTTGTTTCCCTTTTTGACAGGCGTCGCATAAGATATCCTTTTTGTAAGAAATCTCCGGTAATCCAATAACTAACTGTTTCTTAACAAGAGTGTTGATGTCGTCAAAATTGAGATGACTCAGTTTCTTGTGCCATAACCAGCTGATTTCTGATTTGGTATGAACAAGCAAATAAGTTTCTACAACTGCTATAGTCCAGTCTACAACATACATATTCTCTTTTCTTCTTCCAGCAAGAACTACTTGAAATGTTGTTTCACTGACGACAATGCAGAAATCTTTATCAAACGTGACTCTGTATCCCATGTCACAGAATTGACTTGTGTTGAGCAGATTGTAGTTCAATCCTTCTACATAAGATACATTCTTGATTGTGAGTCCATTTCTGATTAAAGTACCATAACCTTTGGTGTGTCCAGGTTTGTCTTTACTTCCAAAATTGACTCTGGGTCCATCTTTGGCGATAAAATTGGTAATACAGTCCTTGCTCTTTGTCATGTGCCTAGAGCATCCACTGTCGAAGTACCAAATATCCTGCAAAATAAATTAAAAAGCTTTAGGTACCCAATTCTGTTTGGGTCCATAATGGTCAGTTGTCAGTACAACTCTGGGCATATTTCCAAAGGGTCTTCTCTGGAAATTGTTGCACTTGTTTTTGTATTTGTAAGCCACATTTCCATAATATATTTTTCTGGATTGTGTCTCATTTATATGATTTCTCAGGTGTTCTGGTCCAAACTGATTTCCAAAATGTCTTCTATTATTAGAAGCTAAATAATAACCATCATTCTTTTTGTACTGAGGTCTTGACTGACCCTTGTACTGAGACTTTTGCTGAGGACTGTAAAAAGTTCTCTGCTGAGTCTTGGACTGAAATTGTGATAAGTTTTCTGTCTAGCATGATTGTTCCTATCAGTTTTAATAGTAGGTTCAGCAAAATTCCAATCATCATCAGTGGGGTATAGTCTGACTTCCCCCTTGATGTGTGAATCTTTGTGTGGAAATAAAATTTATGTTTTGATGATGATTCATCACCTAATCAGTTATTGTTCTTAACCCCATTGATGAAGTGTCATAACTAGCTGTTATAGTGCAAGGCAAAAAGATGTCTAGATATCAATGTATAGGATTTAATAGAGTCTGATATTTGTATAGGTTAAATCAGACTAGCACTGTAATAGTTCTAGGTTTTGAATTGAGAAAACTAGAAAACTGAGATAACTAGGAAACTGAGTTTACAAAGAAACTGAAGAAGGTAAGTTCGCTGAGGGACACAGACTCAGTTGGCTTATCTATGAATACTGAAGAACTGAGGGTTCAAACTCAGTTATGAAGACAAAGTCGAGACTGTAAAGTTAGATTTCAGGCAAGATTGTGGTGACCTGAACTGACTTTATGGATCTTGTATGAAGACCTAAGAATCATAAGGACAATGAGTTCTTAGATGATAATGAGTCATGATGTACTTTGATTAAGTCAATTATAATCAGATGAAACTGGAGTACTGATATTTGAAGAAGAGTAAAATCTCAGTTAACGCTCCAAGTCAGTCAAGAAACTGACAAGTATTAAACTCAATATAAAACTGATAAGGATACTCAGTTTTACAGGAGAGTAATTCGATGAACTGACAAGTACAGTCGAACATTATAAAGGAAGTGATTTATTGGATGAACTACTGACAAATCAGAACGGTCACAAAATATAGCCGTTACAACATTCAAGCAGGAGAAACAAACCCCTATAAATAGACTACATCTACAACAACAAGAGCAAAGCAGGAGGAATTAAAAATAAGAATCTATCTAGTCAAGAAAAGATTTAATTAAGGGGGAAAGCCATTTTCGAAAGAATTCCTGCTAAGTGCTAAATTGCAAGATCAAGAAAATTTCTTCAAGTATCCAAGCACATTCAAGCAAAATCAAGAATCTATCACTTGGAGAAATTCAGAGCCGTACTAAATTTATTTATTCAGAACAAAAGCTCTAATCACAATTGAATCATAGTTATTGATTCAAGTCTCAACTTTGATTTTATCAAAGGGTTAGACTGTGAAACACCAAGAAGGTGTGAAGGACAGTTGAGTGCAGTCAGGAAGACTGTGTTTGTGATGAGCTGGTGAAGAGGCAATTCTACCCTCCAAGGACCAGTGTTTCAAACAGTTGGAGAGCAGCAATCCTACCTGTTCTACAAGTGTTTAGATAGTGAAGCTAGGGATTAGTCAAGGACTATCAGTTTAGGACTCTTTGTAACCGGGCGATCTCAAAGAAGTTCTAATGGAATTTTCCTCCGCATCACAGGGGAAGAGAGGACGTACAGGATTACACCACCTGGAACCTCTATAATTCGTGTTCATTTACTTTATTGTAGTTATATGTATCTGGTTTTCACTCTGAAACTAAGTTAACTAGTTGTTAAAGGCTAAAATTTATCCGCTGCCAGTTAACAAGACTAAATATAAGTCAGTATTGACTTATACTCAGTTAAGTTAGCTGAACTCCGCACAAGTTAAAGGACAGGAACAAAACTGAGCCGAGCATCGCTTGAGTTTGGCAAAAACTCGGTTCCTGGGGCTTTTTCGCTTTGGGAAAGTTTTTGGTGACAAGTTTATTCACCCCCCCCCCCCCCCCTCTAAACTTGTGTTAGCCTTTCCAAGGGACCAATAATTGGTATCGGAGCAAGTTCTTCCTTTTGGAGGAGATCCGAGTTATTACTGCTCAAGTTACAAAGCAGTTGTTGAAAACCCTTACTGTACCTCATTACAATGGATACATCTAGAATTAGAAACTGGCTAAATAACCCCCTGACTGACTACTTGCAGAATGTTGTCTATGGTTTCCAGGATAAAGTATTTGAAAGATTCAGTACTACAAGCTCTCACACAAATCCGGAACCTCATTTCAGTTATGATGAAGACATTGAGCTTAATGCGAAAGTTGATGATGAATCCAGAGGATTTCCATCCCTAAGCAATCTTTCAGAAGAAGCAGAAAGAGAGTTACTTCGAGTAGCTAATTATATAGAAGAAAAACTAACCAAGGATCCATCCATCCAGTGCAAAAGCCAAAGATATTGATGAGACTCTACCTACAAGTCATGGAGGTGAAAGTGATGAAGAAATCATACTGCTAGGAGCTACACAGCAAATGCTACCGATAAAGGAAAACAAGTTCTAATTGATGATGATTCCTCGACAGAAGATCTACCTATCAAAAATCGGAGGTAATTGCATCTACATCCAAAGACTTACACTACAATGAACAATCAAAGGAATGATGATTTCAATAAAATCTTGGACATACTCATAAAGGAATTAGAGGTAACTCAAAAGAATTATGAGAATGTCAAAAAGGAGAAAAAGTTATTGAAAGGTGAAATTTCGATATTGAATGATGAAATTAATCAAATCAAGGCTAATAATGGAACCGAGGTAATTCGACCAACCGATGAACCAACAAAAGCAATAAACATAATAGAATCATCAGTTGATCCAATTTCCAGAGTTCAATTCAAACCAGGAAACCCATTTGGAGATAGATCTGGTTTAGGGTTTGATAATCGCATAATTCTAAGTTCGTACCTAGATCGCCTGCAATAAAATTTGTGACTACTCAAAAGTCGAACTCGAAAACTCGACAAAATTATTAGAACCGACAAAAACTCAGCACAACCAAACACACAAACTGATAAAACTGAAAAATCAGTTGGTAAAATTCACCAAGCCAACAGATTTTACAGGAAGACTCAGAAGGCTGAAAACAGTAAATTGATCCAAGATCAGTAAGAAAAATCTTCAAGTCATATCCATCTAAGAATGAAGATCATTCATGGAATAATAGACTCAGAGGGAAATGAAGACTATTTCCCACTGATGAAGATTGGAATTAACCATCGCATCAGTTTCACAAACTGAACAAAACTAAAGCTGTTAAGACAAAACAGGAAAAGTGTGTGAAAGCTGAATTTACTCACTCAAAATATCAAGAGAGGTATAAAGTTAAAAATAAAGTTGTATCATCGAAAGCTAATCAGTTAGGACCCAAACAGATATGGGTACCAAAAATTTCTTATTTTGTTTTGCAGGAGAAATATCGCTAGCTGAGAACTAAGGAGCTTAATTCACAAAACGGAGTTGTATTTACCACTGAGTTTTTGAATTCAGCACAAGGACAAAACTGAGTGCATACAACTGTTGATACACCGTACCTACTCTATTTACTATTCTCTAGCTACAGATATCAAGAAAAGACGTGGTCCTTCTCAATCTAAACCGTCCATATTTTCCACTCATCCACCTTTTTCGCAATCTCAAAATATTTATGACAAGACGTTTTAAGTCCCACTCAATTCTTAACTACCCTTGCTACAAATTATAAATACCCAGAATTCTCGTTTATAATTCTTTACGCTAAAATTTTGAATCCACTCTCTGAATCTCAAATTTTCAAAACTCTCATTCAAATCCAGAAAAATGACTTTCACTCTTGTTGAACCCGGAATGATCGTATCTCTTGACCAGTATATTGCAAAGTATATTGATCAAACACTAGTCAATTCAATTGCAACAAAAATCCGAAAAATTAAAGGTTTGGATGCTGCATTCAACATCGATCTGAAAAGTGTATGTCTAGAAAGCATTGGAGACTTCTATGAATTCGGGAAGACAACTATAGAAGGAGAAGACACACACACCTATACCACTACTGTCAATAGTAAGGAGATCAAGGTCACCGAAGATCTAATTGCAGAAATCATTGGGTTTGACAAATCTGGAGGATCAGCAGCCATCAAGCTAACTAAGGAACAAAAGGAGAAGCTATGGAAAGATATAGCGATTAATGGAGAATCTGCTATCTCACAGACCGGGAGCACAAGCTTACTCAAGCCAGAGTTTAATTTTCTCTCAAAGATGTTAGCAAATTGCATTATTGGAAATGCAGGAAACTTTAGCAATCTATCTGGAGCTAAATTAGATTTGCTATA
The DNA here is from genome assembly GCA_036785695.1 of Gentiana straminea. NCBI lineage: Eukaryota > Viridiplantae > Streptophyta > Magnoliopsida > Gentianales > Gentianaceae > Gentiana > Gentiana straminea. Next base: position 14,594,531 of record JAVUPR010000398.1, on the reverse strand, counting down.
TGTGATTTGGTTTGAAGAAAGTTTCAATTGGCCAAGGTATCTGTTTGATCAATTGACAGCTCAATCAATTGACTTACCCAAGAAGAAGACTGATGTCAAAAAGGGTCGATTTTATCACAAAAAGACTCTTGCATTAGTAGTCCAAAGAATACTAGACCATTTTGGAATTGCTAAGAAAAAAGAAACACCAGTTGCTGATGGGAAGGTTGTTGTTAAGGAAGAAAAAGCTGAAAAAAGGAAAGCTGAGAAATTTGTGATTGAACCTAAAAAGAAGAAAAGCAGGAAATCGAAGAAACCTGCAACTGTAGATGATGTTTTGGAACGGATTGAAGATCTAAGGAAAAGAAGAAAACAGTTGGAAGATACAGAAAAAGTTATTACTGATCAAGTTACTGAGAAACCAACAGAAGTGTCACCAACACCAGTAATAAGAACTGAAGCTGCTCTCACCGAGCCCACTCCAGTTTTGGTAACTGAAGTTTTACCAATTCAAGAACCAGCTACACAGTCACAAGAAAAAGAAGTGACAATGGAAACTGAAGTTGTCAACAAAGAACAAGTTGTTGAAACTGTCATACGAAGGAAGCTGAACTCAGGGGGAACAGACCCTGAGAACTGAGCATGTTGATGAAGAATCTGACAGTGATGAAAGACTGATTGACGAAACAACGCTAAATATGCTCTTGTTGCTTTCAAGATCCAAGTCTACAACTCAAGGATCTGCCCCCGGATTGGAACACGAGGAAACAATTAAAGAATTTTCAGCTCCTCACTCTGAGGAAAAAGAGGCTGAAGCAGAAAAAGAATCAACCAAGGTTATTCACTTGGATGAGCAAGTTAATGAAGAAGAACTTGTTGAACCAACTGAGAAAGAAGTTCCAGTTATTGAATTAGAACTTGAACCTAGTGAAAAACAAGTTGCTGAAGAACTTGTAAGTGAGAAAGTTTTGAAAACTGAGCCGTTAATCTCAGTTTCTGTTATTGAAAAAGAGACATCAGTCGTTCCAGACACTGCTGAGGGAGGAATCAGCAGAACCGATCTTATGCAGACTAATGATGTTGCAAGAACTGATGATCCCATGCAAATTGAAGATTCTATTCCAGAAGAAGGACAAGAGATCACAAGAGAATCAGAGGACACTCTCACACCATTTAAGTCCACAACTGATCATGGTGAACTAATGACAGCTGACTATGAGCGATTGCGCAGATATCAAACTTGGAAATTCAGTTCCATTGCCAATCAAAGAAGTCAGCAGGCAAAAATGGAAATTACTGAGAAATGGGTATTTGATTTATACAACATCACAAATCTATCAGAAATAATCAATACCAATGAGTTCTTAAATCAAGGGTATGCGCTGATTAGAAACAGTTATTGGAAGGAAGCCACAGATGGTGGAAGTTCCAAAAAGAACGATGATGATGATGATGATTTTCAGGAAGATCCTAACTTACAAAAATGGATTCTTGCCTCTCTACAAGAAAACAAAACTGCAACAGAACATAACACTGATGATGATTCTAGTAGTTCTGGTGAAAGCCGTGGAAGTTCAAGTTATGAAAGTGTATCTGAAACACAGCAAGGCAAAGAACAAGAAGGAGGTTACCAATCTCCCACTGACAAGTCTACACTTGAAATAGCAAGAAATATGGCAAACATGCCTGAAGAAGAGTCAGATGATGAATTCAATGTACATCTGTCACCTGCAAAAGTCATTGACTCATCAAGCTTGGAAGAAGCTAAGAAACAATCTGAAGAAAGAAGACAATCGGCTGAATACAGAGAAAAACTGAAGCAAGTTGTTCTCTCACCTCTAAAGCAAGCCAAACCAACTGAGGCCGAGACAAACAAAGGAAAAGAACAACAAGCAGGAAGTTCAAAAGATTTACCCACTCAGGTTGATATCATTAAGTTTTATCATAATGAGATAATCGGAATTCAGAAAGACGATAACAACTTATTTGGAAAGGTTCTACATGCCTTAGAATCCAGTAAAGATGAAAGAAGCAATCTTGAAAAGAAAATGGATACCGTCAATGATAACTGTCAAAACACCCTGCTTGAGCTTCGGAAAGCAACCATCGAGCATGATACAAGAAGAGATGAAACTCAAGATAGATGGGAAATTATTTTGAATAATCTAGTAGATAGAATGATCTTAATGGAACAGGGCATGAAGGACTCTGTTGTGGCTCAAACCATTTTGGCATCAACTCAACAAACACTGAACGCTTACATCAAGAGCCTGATCCATAAAGATGATGTCAATAAGGGGGAAAGTTTGGATATCTTAAAAGTCCATGCAGTTGAGATGCCACAAGTCCTTACAAATGTTGATGATAAGTTGAAAGAACTGAAGAAATCAAGAGGAGATTTCACTGATGAAGAAATGGAGCTGATTGTTAAATACTCAGAACCGACTGACAAGAGAGTTGGTTTGGATTCTCGACTATACAGTTTCTTTAGAAACTTACCAGAAAGGGAAGGAGTATCAAAAGAAGAATCTGTAGAATCGTTCCTACACATGCAGAAGGTGCTCATGCACTATTGGAATAAACTGAAGAAATAGGAAGCAGATGGTATCATTGATAAACAATCAGAGAAAATTGAAAAGGCTGAACCTGAATTTATTAAAAACCTACTGAGAACAGCCACCAATGAAAGACTAAGGGCAACTGTCTTCACTTTTGCAGTCCTCTTCAAAAACAAAATTTTCAAGAAGCACAACTTATCTGAATCATGGAACATTTGGGCAAGCATCCATGGAATTGAAAGCTCGGCTACAAATGATGCTATTAGATCTGTTGTAGAAAATTACGATAAGCAATTTTCTCTATCAGCCAAGTAAAAAGAAATTATCTTCTAGTTCTTTTTATCATGTTGTATTTTATTACTCTATCTTGTAACTCCGTTATCAAATAAATTCTCGTTTCTCAGTTCATTGCGTTATTTACTGTATTGTATTTTATCTTTTTGCATTGCTTTTAAGGAGGGTATTGACATCATCAAAAAGGGGGAAATTGTTGGAAATAAAATTTATGTTTTGATGATGATTCATCACCTAATCAGTTATTGTTCTTAACCCCATTGATGAAGTGTCATAACTAGCTGTGATAGTGCAAGGCAAAAAGATGTCTAGATATCAATGTATAGGATTTAATAGAGTCTGATATTTGTATAGGTTAAATCAGACTAGCACTGTAATAGTTCTTCGTTTTGAACTGAGAAAACTAGAAAACTGAAATAACTAGGAAACTGAGTTTACAAAGAAACCGAAGAAGGTAAATTCGCCGAGGGACACGACTCGCTTGGCTTATCTATGAAGACCGAAGAACCGAGGGTCACGGACTCGCTTATTGAAGATTGAAGAACTGAGGGTTCAAACTCAGTTATGAAGACTAAGTCGAGACTGTAAAGTTAGATTTCAGGCAAGATTGTGGAGACCTGAACTGACTTTATGGATCTTGTATGAAGACCTAAGAATCATAAGGACAATGAGTTCTTAGATGATAATGAGTCATGGTGTACTTTGATTAAGTCAATTATAATCAGATGAAACTGGAGTACTGATATTTGAAGAAGAGTAAAATCTCAGTTAACGCTCCAAGTCAGTCAAGAAACTGACAAGTATTAAACTCAGTATAAAACTGATAAGGATGCTCAGCTTTATAGGACGACCATTCGATGAACTGACAAGTACAGTCGAACGTTATAAAGGAAGTGATTTTATTGGATGAACTACTGACAAATCAGAACGGTCACAAAATATTGCCGTTACAACATTCAAGCAGGAGAAACAAACCCCTATAAATAGACTACATCTACAACAACAAGAGCAAGTGCAGGAGGAATTAAAAATAAGAATCTATCTAGTCAAGAAAAGATTTAATTAAGGGGGAAATCCATTTTCGAAAGAATTCCTGCTAAGTGCTAAATTGCACGATCAAGAAAATTTCTTCAAGTATCCAAGAACATTCAAGCAAAATCAAGAATCTATCACTTGGAGAAATTCAGAGCCGTACTAAATTTATTTATTCAGAAAAAGCTCTAATCACAATTGAATCATAGTTATTGATTCAAGTCTCAACTTTGATTTTATCAAAGGGTTAGACTGTGAAACACCAAGAAGGTGTGAAGGACATTTGAGTGCAGTCAAGAAGACTATGTTTGTGATGAGCTGGTGAAGAGGCAATTCTACCCTCCAAGGACCAGCGTTTCAAACAGTTGGAGAGCAGCAATCCTACATGTTCTACAAGTATTTTGATAGTGAAGCTAGGGATTAGTCAAAGACTATCAGTTTAGGACTCTTTGTAACCGGGCCATCTCAAAGAAGTTCTAGTGGAATTTTCCTCCGCATCACAGGGGAAGAGAGGACGTACATGATTACACCACCTGGAACCTCTATAATTCATGTTTATTTACTTTATGCATTCATTTACTTTATTGTAGTTATATGTATCTGGTTTTCACTCTGAAACTAAGTTAACTAGTTGTTAAAGGCTAAAATTTATCTGCTGCCAGTTAACAAGACTAAATATAAGTTAGTATTGACTTATACTCAGTTGAGTTAGCTGAACTCCGCACAAGTTAAAGTACAGGAACAAAACTGAGCTGAGCATCAGTTTGAGTTTGGCAAAAACTCAGTTCCTGGGGCTTTTTCAGTTTTGGGAAAGTTTTTGGTGACAAGTTTATTCACCCCTCCCCCCTCTAAACTTGTGTTAGCCTTTCCAAGGGACCAACACTTTGAATGATTGACATTCTTAGATTTACTTTGATTATCATTTTTCTGGTTCTTGACTTGATTAGTTTTTGTAGATCTAGCAGCTGTCCTGCCATTTCTTTTTCCTTGAGGTACAGCTGATCTACCATTTGTCTTGCTTTTGTTGGTAGGTGCATCTGTATTCTGAGAAAACTGAGTTTTCTTATATGAGACTGACTTTAATTACTGGTTCATCAATTTTCTTAGTTTGTGGAAGTTGCTCAACTACAAACTTAATACCAGTTTTGATACTAGGTTCAGCAGCTTTGTTAGTTCCTTCCTTAGAAGATTGCTGTGTATCAAATCCTAAGCCAGTTCTATCTCCATAAGGCTTTCCAGATTCGAATCCAATAGCTGAACTTGATTGTTCAAAAGATTCGATTGTTTGCTTCTTGATGCGATGAGGGTCGATACTAATTCTTTCCTTTCTCAGTTCTAGTCAGTTCATCATGTTTAGTCAGACATCAATCTTTCAACTTCAAGAATTAGAGCTTCTTTCTCAGCTTTAATTGATTCATAACTAGCTTGGATGGTTACAAGCTGATTCATCAACTCGTCAAGAGTTTCTTCTAATTCCAGATTTTTTGGATTGGAGTCAACAGTCGAAGAACATGCATTTTGTATGGAAATCTGAGCTGAGGAGTACTTGGAGTTAGATTCACATACCTCATTTGGATTCTCCATATGAGACATTAAAGCTATGTCATCTAATAATCTTTCAGTGCCAACTTCATAATCTGACTCATCTCCAGCCAAAACTGCTTTTCTGCTAGGTCTTCATTGCTGAGTCTTCTTACCAGTCAGTTTTGGACATTCAGCTTTCTAGTGTCCAGGATTTTTACAGTTAAAGCAAAGATACTCATCATCCTTTCTTTTCTCAGGAGTCTTTTTAATGAACTTCTGAGTGACTGGATGTCCACTCTTCATTCTTCGGATTCTGTTCATCATTAGGGACATATGTTCCTCCATCTCATCCAATTGCTGAAGATTGCTAGATGAGGATTCTTGATTATCATTTGAGGATGCTGCTGCAAGAGCTGTTGTTTTGGGTTCCTCCATGGCTTTGATTAGGGTTGTTGTCTTGGTGAAATCTTCACTGAATTCATAAGCTTTAAGATCTGAGAAGATTTTGAAAGATTCTTCTATATCAAGTCTCCTTGATTCTTCCATTGCTATAACCTTCATCTTCCAGCACATGGGTAAATCCTTCAAGATTCTTGTGTTGATTTCTTTCCTTGTGTACTCGATCTTGAGTAGAGCTAGTTCATCCATGATAGCACTGAATCTTGTTTCCATCTGATCCATGCTTTCGCCTGGCTTCATCTTGAAATTTTCAAACTTCTATTTTGCAACTGAGATCTTGTTTTCTTTGATGGAGTCAGTTCCTTCGCAAACCAGTTGGAGTTTCTCCCACATCTCTTTTGCAGTAGTGCAGTCTTTGACCTTTAGATACATGTTGCTGTCAAGAGTTCTGAGTATGATGTCCATGGCGATATTGTTCAAGTTGGTTCCTCTTCCGATCATCACTGGTCCAATCAGCTTTAGGCTTGAGAACTCTAACTTGTTCACCGTTGAGAGTTTGCATGTACGTGATCTGAATAGGTCCATCAGTGAGTACGTCTATCATCTCATCATGAGAAGCTTCTAAAAAGGCCAGCAAACGACGTTTATATTCATCAAATCTATCCATGTTGCACATCAGCATTTGTCTGGCATACTGATTGTTATCCATTGTGAAAATGAGTGGAATCTAGATAATGCAAAGATTAAAAGTTGAAAGACTGAGCTTTTTCAGGAGAACAACTAGAGGAGATAATTAGAGCAAGTGAGTTTTCAACAATAGCTTGTCAAAGAACACTGCTCCGATACCATGGTCCCTTTGGAAAGGCTGACACAAGTTTAGAGGGGGGGATGAATAAACTTGTCACCAAAACAACTCCCAAAAACTGAATCTTAAACCAGATTTAGTTCAACTACAACTTGTGCGGAGTTAAGCTAACTTAACTGAGTATAAGTCAAGACTGACATATCCTTAGCTGAGTTAACCGGCAGCGGATTAATAAGCCTTTGTTAAATATAAGTTATCAGTTATTATGCTGACTCAATTTCTGATGTTTGCTGAGTATGTGAACAAGATGAATAAAACTATAATGTAGTAAATAAATGTGTAAAGTAAATAACAAGAATTATAGAGGTTCTAGGTGATGTAATCCTGTCAGTCCTCTCTTCCCATATGATGCGGAGGAAAATTCCACTAGAACTTTTGAGATGGCCCAGATGCAAAAAGTCCTAAACTGATAGTCCTTGACTAATCCCTAGCTTCACTATCTAAACACTTGTAGAACATGTAGAATGGCTGCTCTTCAATTGTTTGAAATACTGGTCCTTGGAGGGTTGACTTGCCTCTTCACCAGCTCATCACAAACACATTCTTCCTGACTGCAGCTCAACTGTCCTTCACACCTTATTGGTGTTTCACAGTCTAAAACCTTTGATAGAATCAAAGTTGAGACTTGAATCAATAACTATGATTCAATTTGTGAATTAAGCTTTCTCTTGTAGATAAAACAGTTATGCACAACTCTATTTTCTTCAAATGAATGATCTTGATGTTTCTTGAATGCTTGTGATAACACGAAGAAATTTCTTGATCTTGCAATTAAGTGCTTAGCAGGAATTCTTTTGATTTACTTCCCCCCTTGATTTGAGCTTTCTAGACTTGATTGAATATTAGAATTCCGCACTACTTTTTGTGGTAGAAGCAGTCTATTTATAGGGGTTTCTCCAACGGTTAGATCAATTGAATTTGAATCCTTATAGCCGTTAGTGGTCCTGCCGTTCTGTATGTGTATCAGTGTCCTTTCTGACATTCATAACGGTCTGATCTATCTTTAGTTTTTCTTAACTTCAGTTAGAAACTGATTCAAACATGACTTAGTCAGTTTCCAGTTTCTAAGAGCATTAACTGAGTTTTTACTCTTCTTCAAAATCTCAGTACTATATCCTTCATCTAGATTCTAATTGACTAAATCAGAGTACACCATTTACAAACAAATCATCTAAGATATCATTGTCCTTATGATTCTTAGTCCAGTATACAAGATCTATAAAGTCAGTTCAGTCATCACAATCTTGCCTGAAGTCTAACTCTACAGTCTCGACTTAGTCTTCATAAACTGAGTTTGAATCCTCAGTTCTTCAGTCTTCAATAACTGAGTTTGAACTCTCAGTTATTCTATTTTCTAGATAAGTCAACTGAGTCTGTGTCCCTTAGCGAACTTACCTTTTTCAGTTTCTGTTGGTGTGCTCTTATAACAGTTTTCCAGTATCTCTTTTGGATCTCATTTTCCTCAAGTTACTTACTCGATTTCTCACTTCTGAGCCTAGAACTATTACAGTGCTTGTCTGATTAACCTATACAAATATTAGACTCTATTAAATCCGATACATTAATTTCAAGACACATTTTTGCTTCGCACTATAACAGTTAGTTTTGACACTTCATCAATGGGGTCTAAAAACAAAATGACTTTATGGATTTTGTAGACCTAAAAGTCATAAGGAAAATGATCTTTTAGAAGATATATTCTTACGTTGTACTCTGTTTAAGTCAATTATAATCATATGTAATATTAGAGTACTGACTTTTGAAAAAGAGTAAAATCTCTGTTAATGCTCTAAGTCAGTTAAGAAACTGAAAACTCACAAACTCAGCATAAAACTGACCAGGATACTCAGTTTTATAAGTCAGTCATGCAACAAACTGATAATACAGTCGAACATTGCAAGGAAGCGATTCTATTGGATGAAATACTGACAAGTCAGAACGGTCACAAAATATAGCCGTTACTTGATAGACGTTGATACAATTTGAATTCAAGCAAGATGAACGTTGGTTCTCACACTATAAATAGAGGACTTTGCACCAAGGATAACATGATTACAAGCATTTTTTGTGCACAAGTCTCGTACATTCAAATTGCCATCATTATCTACGTTCTACATCGATCATATCTAGTTTTCTTCAAGTGTTCAAGCTACACAGAATTTACTCAGAATCATACACTGTGAAGAATCACAAACAAGAATCAATTCATTGATTCTTAGCCCAACTTTGATTCTCAATAAAAGGTTAAGCAATCCGGTGAAGGATTTGCCAAGGACAGTTAGCAGTCGGGTAGACTGTGTTTATGGTGGTAGCTGGTGAAGAGGCATACGTAACCCTTCAAGGACCAGTGATCAAGAAATTGGAGAGCAGCCATCCCACCTATTCTATAAGTGTTTAGATAGTGAAACTAGGATTAGTGAAGGACTATTGTTTAGGACTTTTTGTAACAGCTCACCTCAAGAAGTTCTAGTGGAATTTTGCTCCTACACCACAGGGGAAGAGAGGACTGACAGGATTACACCACCTGGAACCTCTATAATTCTTACTCTACTTACTTTACACATTTACATTTTGTTATCAACAATTACAGCATTTATATTTGCTTATCCAGCATACTGTAACTGATTGTTATCGGCATACACAGTTCACAAACTGACATTCACTTGAATTCAGTTCAGCATACTCAGCTTTTTCACATAGAATAATAAGATCTAGATAAAGGCTAAAACTTATCTGCTGCCGGTTGACTCAGTTTTGTTATAAGTCAGTTTGACTTAAAACTTAGCTTACTCAGCTTAACCCCACACAAGTTAAAACTGAAACTTAATCGAATTAATCCAGTTTTAGGTGACAAGTTTATTCACCCCCCCTAAAATTGTGTTAGCCTTTCTAAGGGACCAACAGATGGTTTGGGTAATTTTGATTAAGAACAAAAGTGAAGCATTCAAGCACTTCAAGCAGAAGAAGGCATTGGTTGAAAATCAGAAAGGGAAGAAGATCAAGAGACGTAGAACTGAGAATGGACTGGAATTATGTTGGTCTGAGTTTGATGAATTTTGCAAGAATGATGGCATTGCTAGGCACCATACTGTTAGAGATACTCCAAAGTAGAATGGTGTAGCAGAAAGAATGAATCAAACTCTTCTGGAGAGGGTAAGGTGCATGCTCTCTAATTCTGGTCTGGCAAGAGGATTTTGGGCAGAGGCTGTTAACACAACATGCTATTTAATCAATGGCCTCACACTAGGATCAAGTTTAAAACAACACTTGAGGTTTGGTCAGGAAAGTCAGTAGACTACTCAGCTTTGAGGGCTCCTGGAAGCACAGTCTACTCTCATGTCAGTGAAGGTAAACTAGAGCCTAGAAGAAGGGAGTGTTTGTTGGATATGGAGATGGAGTAAAAGAGTATAGAATTTGGTCATCAGCTGAAAATAGGGTTATACTCAGCAGGAGTGTAGTCTTTGATGAAAATTCTATGCTTAACTAATCTATGAGGGCCACATCTTAATCTGAATTTGGATCTGAAACTGAGAAGGTTGACAAACAGGTGGAGCTTCAATGAAAGTCCACTGAATTGAAAAATTCAGCATAGGACAGTCAGCACTCAGTTGATCCAGAACTGGATCCAAGCTAGTCTGCTGAACAAGGGTCAGCAGATACTCAAACAAATGATGTTGGTCAGCAGGGTATAGCTCTCAGCAGAGCTAGGAGGACCAATATCAGACCCCCAAGAAGATATGAATTTAAGGAGGATATGGTTGGGTATGCACTACAGGTAGCTGAAGAAGTGGATGGTTTTGAACCTAACACTTACAGGGAAGCTGTGATGTGTTCTGAGACATCTCATTGGCTTATTTCCATTGGAGAAGAAATAGAGTCACTTCAGAAGAATGAGACTTGAGATCTAGTCAAACAACCACATGATAGAAGGGTGGTCAACTGCAACTGAATCTTCAAGAAAAAGAAAATAGTTACATCTGTTGAGGGCATCAGATATAAGGCATGTTTAGTTGCCAGAGGGTTCATCCAGAAAGAGGGGGTAGACTATGAAGAGATATTTTCCCTATTGGTCAGACATACTTTCATTAGGGTGCTATTAGCAATAGTGGCACATCAGAATCTTGAACTTGAGCAATTAGATAGTCTTTCTACATGGAGATGTAGTTAAGGAAATTTATATGACTCAGCCAGAGGGTTTCCAAGTCCCTGGAAGGGAAGGTTATGTTTGCAAGTTGAAGAAGTCCTTGTATGGACTTAAGCAGGCCCCAAGACAGTGGTATAAGAAGTTTGATAGTTATATGATTCAGCAGGGTTATAGCAGGAGTCCATATGATTGTTGTGTTTATCACAACAAGTTGAAGGATGGTTCAATCATCTATCTGGTTCTATATGTGGATGATATGTTGATAGCTGCTGCTAACAAGTCTGATATTCAAGATCTGAAGAATCTGCTCAAGGCTGAATTTGAGATGAAGGATTTGGGGAATGCAAAGAAAATTTTGGGGATGGAGATCTATAGAGACATGAACCATGGAAGTTGTTCTTGTCTCAACAGGGGTATATTGAGAAGATATTATCCAAGTTTGGCATGTCAGTAGCCAAACCTATAGATACTTCTATGGCACCAAATCTACATTTGTATGCTGTGTTTGCTCCACAGTCAGCTGAAGAGGAAGAATACATGTCAAGGGTTCCGTATGCTAGTGCAGTGGGCAGTTTAATGTATGCCATGGTTTGTACTAGGCCTGATTTGGCCTAGGCAGTCAGTGTTGTCAGTAGGTTTATGGCTCAACCTGGAAAGAAACACTAGAAAGCAGTGAAAAGGATATTTAGGTACCTTAGGGGTACATATGATGTTGGACTCATTTATGGATGTGGTACTCAATGTTTTGTCACAGGGTACTGTGATTCTGATTATGCTGCTGATGTGGACAGTAGGAGATCTATGACTGGGTATGTGTTTACTTTGGGTGGTTTTGTGGTAAGTTGGAAGGAACTTTATAGGGTACAGTGATATTATCTACTACTAAAGCAGAATACATGGCACTGACAAAAGTAGCAAAGGAAGCAATGGCTAGTCAATGATCTGAGTCTGCATCTAGATCAAGCCAAGTGTATTATGACAGTCTCAGTGCAATATGTTAGGCTAAGGATCAGGTTCATCATGAGAGAACCAAGCACATTGAAGTTATGTACGATTTTCTAAGGAATGAGAGGAGGGTCAAAGTGGAGAAGATCGGCACTGATGTTAATCCTGCTGATATGTTCACGAAACCAGTTCCAAGGGGCAAGTTTCCATTGTGTCTGGACTTGCTGAATATCCAAAGCAGTTAATCTGAATCTGGGAATACTCAACTGAATGCGGGGGTCTGCTGAGGTATTCAAATGTGAAGATAAAGGATTTCTGGCACTTCGTTGTGCATCTGGTCAGTTTGCATGAAGTTGAAGTCAAGGTGGAAATTTGTAATGGTGACTTAAACTATGCTACTGAGGTTTGGTCAGCTGAGTATGATACTCTGCTGAATCTGGGGAAACTATGGTCTGGTCAGCAGTGTATGAAGCATCTGCTGAGGTTGGTGTTCTCCGTCGAATGAATTCGAAGGATCGATCAACCGCTATTTGAAATGGTTCTCAGCAATCCTTGGGGAACACATCTGCATGGTTTTCCAGTTTGGATAAGGTTAGTATTTCAGTCATTGTCTTGTTTGGCTGTTTAGTCGGTTAGGGCTGGATTCCCAAGGCTATAAATACCATATGTATTAATTGTAACTTTGTAACTTTCTTGTGATAATAAAATATCCTCGCTTGTCCGTGGAGTAGTCGGCATATTTCCGGAAACCACATTAAATCTGTGTTCTTCTTGTTTCTGTGTTTGTTTACTTGTTAACTGCTTATTTTTACTCATAATCATCATCACTTTTTGATCGATCCGTCATAACACTGTTCTTGTCAATTTCTTTGTTAAACAGATATATCTTTCCTTTTGGATAAAAAAAACACACTATGTGATTTTGTTTTAGAAAAAAACATAATTTTTTTGGGTAAACAGAAAAAAAAAACCATAAAAATTAGAATTTTCTAATTTTATCGTAAAAATGAATCTGGATATAGCCAAGGCCTTTGATAGAGAAGAATGTCAATACCTATGGAGCGTATGCGCTTCCCCTTTTCATTCATTGACTTGGTCCGCCGATGTGTCGCGGTTCAATACGGTTAATGGCCGTAAATGAAACCGAACCGAAATTTACGGTTAATAAAAAATTGAAACCGAAACCGAACCATTTTTCAAAGGTAACCGAACCGAACCTAACCCAAATTTTCGGTTCAATTAGGTCGGTTAACCGAAAACCGAAATAAAAGGTTCAAATTAATCGGTTCACCGAAAAACCGAAATTGAACTACCAAAAAACAAAATTTAAATTCTGTTCGGTTCGATTCGGTTAACCAAAAATCCGATTAAACGGTTCAAATTGGTAGGTTAACCGATAAAACGATATTAAACTATTAAAAATGTTAATTTAATCTAAAAAAATATAACAAAAAACACTTAAAACAAGCCACATAATCCACACTACTTAGTTCTTAGATAATATACTTTAATTTACACAAATCATTCTAAATCATTAAAGTGGAAAGAATTAAGTTAGACAATTTGATCCACACCAAAAAGAACTTCAAATTAAATAATTTTATTTAAAATACATTTGGCTTCAAATCACACAATATGAATTACATTCTCCGGATCCTTGAGGTTAAAAGGATCACTACTTACAACATTTTGTATTCTATTAAGATTTTTTTTTGGGGAAAATATGTCATTCGTACATGCATTATTTATAGCATATGTATGTATATTAGATAAAATTCGTAAAAAAATGTACGATAATAAATTAAAAAATATATGGTTAATAAATTTTCTATTCGGTTACAATGTAATTAAAACAGTACAGTTGTGTTGGTTCGGATAACGGTTCGGTTTTTTAAGGGTATAGCGGTTCGGTTATAACGGTTCATTTTCCGTTCGGTTTTTTATTCGGTTCGGTTACGGTTAATTTAGATCACTAACCGTAACCGAACCGAAATTTTCGGTTTCTTCACAATGCGAACCACAACCAAACCGTGGGTGATTATTAACCAAACCGAACCGAATTTCTACAATTCAATTCTGTTTTCGGATTATCCATATCCGTGTACACCCCTACTTTCGGGTCCTGATCAATGGGAAGCCCAGTCAGAGGATTACGCCTACGAGGGGCTTCTGACAGGGAGACCCGATGTCTCCTTTCCTTTTTATCATCTGTGCGGAGGGGTTTACGACACTACTAGATGATTACATGCGCAGAGGAGAACTTCGGAATATTAGATTTGGGAGAGAGGCCGAAGTCACTATCTCACACATGCTTTTTGCTGATGATTGCATGGTCTTCTTTGAGTTACTGGATGGGGTGGTGGAGACGTTAGTGGAATTGTTTGCCAGTTATGGAGCCTTCTCCGGTCAGGACATCAATTTTCATAAATCTAGTTTGTACTTCTCGGAGGCAGTCTCTTTGGAGGAGAGGGATGTGGTGTCTGACATGCTCCAGATTCCTCTGGGCGATTGGTCTGGCAAGTACCCGGGGCTTCCGTTTTGGTCAAAATAAACGACAGGTGTTTGAGTTCTTAAGGGATAAGATATGCAAAAACTGGCAGGCTGGAAGGATAAGCTGCTTTCCTCGGCTGGGAAGAAAATATTTATTAAATCGGCCCTCCAAGCCATTCCCACTTCATGCATTGCTTCAAGATTTTCACTACTTTGATCCGTGCAAAAAGCGATCAGAGGTTTCTTCTGGGCGACATGGAGACGAGACGGCGGATTCATTAGAAGAATTGAGAGGCATGTTGCTTGCCGAAAAATCTAGGTGGACTAGGCTTCCGGGATTTAAAATGTTTTAATCTGGCCTTGTTGGCCAAATAGTCGTGGCAGATCATGTATATTCTGGGGTCGTTGGTGGCTCAGGTTCTGCTCGCGAAGTACTCAAAGGACAACACTATCTTGTCAGCCAGGTTGGGCTTCCGGCCGTCGTTTATGTGGCGTAGTATTTGATGAGAGTCAACTTCACTAAGCTCTGGTGCATGTTTTAACCCACGTTTACGACACTTTTGGATCATTTTGGGTAGTTCAAGACCATTTATAGGGAAAAATCACATTGAGCACTCACTTTGGGGTAAACCGTCAAATAGATGGAAACCTCACCATTTCACGGCATTTTGACCCTTTTCGAGGCCTATCTTTTTTGTGGAATTACCCTCGAGGCCTATCTTTCTTACGGAATTACCCTCGGTATGTTGTTTGGCTTGTGAAATGCTGGATATAGGTGACTTATGAGCCCAGATGATGAGGCATGAGGCTTAGAGTGGTAAAAACCGAAGCCCGGAAATGGAAACGGATCAAATATAATTGGTGTTTTCACCTTACATTCACTTTATATAAAATTTATCAATGTTGGAGGCCTTTTATGGGCTTTTGGTCTTCATAAAAGTTGTAGATAATTGAATGAGCTTTCCAACGCATTTTGAATCACTCAAATCAGAGTTCTGCATGCGAAGATATTTCCAAATTACTGAAGGATGTCAATGTTGAGTGCTGTCACAGGGCAATGCGCACGCATTCAGTCGAATGTGTACGCATTCCTGGAGCCGAATGTGTGGATTTTGGGCATTTCGAGCAATACGTACGCAATCGAATGTGTACGCATTCGTACGTTCTTGGGTGCCTATATTTACATTTTTGAACATATTTTCCAGCATTGCTTCTCCTCCTTAGAACCCTAACTATTAGATTAGGTCGATCTCTTCCCTTTTCGCTCCTTAGAACTCTTTCTTACTTTAACTTCTCTTAGATTAGACTTAATCTAGCTTATATTTTTGCTTAACTCTCTTGGATTTTGCATTTTATGTTCTTCTTCTTCCCCAAAGTGACATGGGTTTGGATGAAGATTGAAATCATGTGAAAGATTGAAGAAATCACCCTCTAGTTGATGTGTTTGGGAATGGGTAGTGTTTAATTGTTGTTATATCGATGAATTCATGACTTAAAACTTGTTCTTAATACGTGGATTAGCTTGATCACCTAGTTCATGAACACACACACCACTTTTATAAATGTATGTTGCGAGGGGTGTGGGAAAAGGGGTTTTAAGATCGTTGTTTACAATTGACTGAGTTGTTTAGATCGATTAGGTAACGAGGTTTGTCGGTGTGAATCGAATGACTCTAGAGCGTTTATCTTGTTTCGGTCAGTTAAATCCTTAAAGGCGGACTGTTGAACCGGGCAAAGGGTACTAGGTTTTTGCATGGCGTCTAGTACTATCTTAGGAGTGTGCACCCATGAACGAGTCGATATAAGCATTAGGATGGTTGGTTGGTAGTTTTCATTCCCAAATAATCAATGAGAGGGGCGAAAGTATTCAATTGGATCATGATTTGGCTATGTCTCTTTCTCTCTCATTTAAATATCATCTTAGCATAATCAAAACTTGAACGCACTTGACTAACCTAAACAAGTATGAAAATGACTTTGGTACTCGATTGATTCCTCGTGGGATACGACCTTGCTTGCCACTATAGTGCTTCCGACCCGGTACTCTGCCGGTTATGGTTGGTCATTAATATTTTGGTCATCAAGTTTTCTGGCGCCGTTGCCGGGGAATTAATCGATATCTCTTAAGTCATTGGAAGACTTAGGCTTAGGTTCTTTTTATTTTATTGTTTTCTTGTTGTTTGAGTTTGTGCAGTTTATGATCTAAACTCGTCATGGAATTTACTAACAAGCAACCTATGTTCCAAGCTCAAGTACCTAAACCAATTTTCAACCAATTCCACAACATTAACCCCATGCCAATCTCCCAAGTATCACAAGTCCCAATTCAACAAGCTCTAATTCAAGGCGAAGGCCGATTACTTAAAGATTATTTCGTGCCACGTGCAAGATTTATACATAATGCCATTCGCTTACCTCTTATTGATGCAAGTGACTTGAGATGAAACCACATGTGTGGAATTTGATAAAAGAGCTTGCTCTCTTCTATGGAACTGAGACAGAGGATCCATATCAGTTTTTGATGTGGTTCACAAATGTTTGCGGGACAATGAAGATAAGTGGGGCAAGTGATGATGCAACCGGTTGAGGATATTCCCTTTTGCATTGAGAGATATTGCTGTTGATTGGGTAGACTCTCAAGCTCATGATTCATTGCATACGTGGGAAGACTTGAATTCGGCTTTCTTATCGTACTATTTTCCACTCCATAAAACAATGGAGATCCGGGCTGAGATCTCAAACTTTTCCCAACTGCCGGGTGAACGACCTTATGAAGCATGGGACCGAATGAAGGCTTTGCTAAGAAAATGTCCACATCATAGGTATGAGATATGGTCACAAATGCTAATCTTTTATTACGGATTGAGGGATGATGCAAGAAATGTCTTGGACTTGGCAAGTGAAGAATCTATAATGAGCTTGACAGCCCCGATTGTGTATGCCACTATTGAGCGGATTACTAATAACAATAGGCAATGGGATAAGGGCAAGCCTCAAAAGAAGGTAGTTGAGACTATAGAAATAGAACAACAAAACTTGATGATGGCACAAATGGAATCTATGGAGAAAGCAATCATGGATCTTGAAGTGGGTCAAAGGCTACAACAACAAGGTTTTTCTCACCATTTGAATCAAGATCATCAACCATTTCCACAAGTTCCTTGTGCACCCCCGGGATTGTCTTATCAACCACAACATCAAGAGAGGAATTCCCAATGTGAAGCGATGATAGAAAGCATAGCAATGATTATTGATGCTTTTGTGAAGAATGTGGAGCAATACAAGACCATTACCGATACTCGTTTGGAAAGCATGGAAGATTCATTGAAAAGTCTTGAAAACCAAATAAGGCACTTGACCGATTACTTGAATACCGCACCGGTTCAAGGCCTACAAAGCAATACCGTGACAAACCCGAATGAGGTAAATGCTATCTTTGCGGTGTATAATGATGGTGAGGATGATGATGTGGTTACAGAAAGTCGTGAGGCAGTTAGAGTTGTAGGGTTGGTAGAGAAGACAAAAGAAGTGTTGGTTTTTGATGAAGCAGCTGAGCAAGACAAGAAACTCGAAGGAAATCTCTTGGGTAAGCATGTGAACAACACTTCTGAGGGCAAAGGAAACTTAGGTATATCTCAATCTAGCATTTATTTTGATTTGAGTTCCCTTCCCTTTCCTTCATCTCATGATAAGAAGGCGAGTGTTGTAAGTAAAAAGCAAAATTGTTTTCTTGACATCTTGCGAAAAGTGACGAGAAACATTCCATTAGTTGATGCTTTAATGAACATGCCTTTGTATGCTAAATTTCTCAAAGATGTTTTATCGAAAAAGCCTAAAATGCAAAGTGTTGTTTATTGTAATGAAGTGTGTTCTGAAATTTGTCAAGAGAAAGTTCCTCCTAAACTTAGTGACCCCGGGAGCTTTTCAATCCCATGCATGATAGGTAGCTCTAAAAGTCTCAACACCCTATGTGATTTAGGATCTAGTGTGAACCTTATGTCGTACGCCACTTATAAAGAACTTGGTCTTGATGGTATTAGAAAAACTAGAATGGTTCTTTCTATAGGGGATAGGTCCATTAGGTATCCTAGAGGGATCGTTGAGAATGTGCTAGTCCAGGTTGATAAGTTTGTTTTCCCGGCTAATTTTGTCATTTTAGACATGGAAAACAACTCTAGAATGCCTATTTTGCTTGGTAGACCATTTTTTGTCATAGGGGGAGCCTTGTTTGATATGCAAACCGGAGAGATCACTTTGAGAGTTCACAATGAGAGATCTACCATCAAGGTTTATGAGCATGTAGATCATCCATATGATGATTGGGGTAACATGAGAGGGTTGATAAGGTTGAGGTCTTTCAAGTGCGTCATAGGAATCAAGAGTTTCCAAAGAGCGAGTTTGAGGCCAATGGAGGGAGAAAGAATCCAAATATAAAATTTGGTGGATTCTTGTTGTGTCATGGACTTTAAACTTGACATTCCTACCTGTATAACTCCATCATTAACCTCTTTCTATCCACCATTTCCACTTTCGTGTCAACAGCATTACCTGAAAGTTGACACCATATAAGTCATTCCGTCGAGCCAACGACGTAAAACAAAGGCGCTTGGGGGAGGCAACCCACCGTTTCTTTGTTTGCTTTAGTTTTTGGTGCTAGGAGTGGTCTAGGATGATACTTTGGGGAATCTTTGTACCATTCTTGGGTAATCTTTCTCTGACCCATTTTTGGCTCAAATCTTTATGCATGGATGTTGGTTTACTTGTTTGATTGTCTTTGCATCGCTGACACCCCGAGTTGGTTCCCTTTTGCTTTCATATGATCGTATTTATGACTTTGCGCTTTTTGATTATATCTCGATATCTGTTGCTTGCTTTTGGCGCGGTGGCTGTTCCCCGTGCATGTGTTGTCTTGGTGTTTTTGTCTCATGGCTCTAGGTATTCGAGTGGAGCTTTTGTGGATAAGTCATGTACATGGTTTGTGCCTCTCTTCCGGGTAAGCTAAGCCTTCTTTCTCCTTTATCATTCACACACTGAGGACAGTGTTGCATTTAAAGTGGGGGGTGGTAGGCTTAGCTATTTGATGTGCATCATCGATATTTGAGCCATTGTGTTGTATGCTTATCGTTTGGTCACTACTTTAGTAAAATTTGAGCAATTTTTAAAATTTTCCATGGTATTGATGTTGCATTCATATGTTGAGCCGTCACACTAATAGGATAAACGGTTTAGTGAACATTTAAAAGCATGCTACTTCGCTTACTACATTGTCTTGTGAATGGGATACTTATGCACATATAGCTTCGATTTCATGAACCATGGTAACTAGTGACCAATTATGGTAGGCTTAGGCACAATTAGGCTACCTAGAACTCATACCATTAACTTCGAGACGAAATAGAAAGGCCGACCTTGGTAGAGTTTGGGATGACAGTTATGGCGTTTCTTTGACCTAACCAGAGCCAAATAGCCATCCCATGACATATTCCACAGTAACCCCTCTAAGCCTTGGTAGGATGGTTAGACCCCATCCGACACTTAGCCATTCATATTTAGCCCGTAATTTCCCAACCCCGATCTATATTTGTGGTCTACATTCCCTTGAACACCCCACAAGTTAAGCTTAATCTTTTCATCTATATCACACTT
The DNA here is from genome assembly GCA_036785695.1 of Gentiana straminea. NCBI lineage: Eukaryota > Viridiplantae > Streptophyta > Magnoliopsida > Gentianales > Gentianaceae > Gentiana > Gentiana straminea. Next base: position 14,574,655 of record JAVUPR010000398.1, on the reverse strand, counting down.
GCTTAGAGTGGTGTGTATGTTTAGAGGAGTTGGTATTACGAGCTATTTCACATCTTGGAGGGCAGGAGCTCGATTCATATGATGTATGTGTGATGGCCTTTGACTCAAACCAAATTGAAATAAAGTTATAAAAAAAAGTGTTGTGATAAGTGAATAAAGGTTGAGTCAAAGAAATCCAAAAGTTTAGGCCACATGTTTTGATTTGTTATATGATGTTGGTGTTGGGATGAGTCATTAGTGTAGAAACATGATTCTTATACATTTTTTCCTCGTTACACTTGAGACATAGTGCGATATGGCATTTTATTTCTTGGATCATGTTTCTAGTTTCATTTTGAGCTAGAGAAGGGTAGAGCTAGCTATGTTTTGTATTGTTACACCACATGATTAAGCTTGCTCGTTTATCTCTTTGTTGTTTATTCCCCAAAATTCCCTTTGGTTAGCCCCGTCCCGAGCCTAACGTTACAATCTTTCAAGTCCTACTTGACCTTGCTTAGCCTCGGTTGGCCCTGATTAGTGGAGATGCTTATAAAGTATGAGCCTATGGTGTAGTCGTATTAACCAAGCATCCATAATCCAAACCGGTTAACCGTGGCAAATGTTAGAGAAGCTATTCAAACACACACATCCCGTTTGCTCGATAAGATTGGGTTAAGTGGCATGCATTTACTCATTTACTTGTCGGTTATCTTTGATGTGTGATTGAGTTAACCTACGCTTGTAACATTGACTCTTTGGATTCTTTTAAAACGCTATTTTGCTCGAGGGCGAGCAAACGCTAAGTGGGGGTGGTTGATGAGAGTCAACTTCACTATACTCCGGTGCATGTTTTAACCCCCGTTTATGACAATTTTGGATCAGTTTGGGTAGTTTTAGACCATTTATAGGAAAAAATCACATTGAGCACTCACTTTGAGGTAAATCGTCAAATAGATGGAAACCTCACCATTTTACGGCATTTTGACCCTTTTCGAGGCCTATCTTTCTTGCGGAATTACGCTCAGTATGTTGTTTGGATTGTGAAACGCAGGATATAGGTGACTTATGAGCCCGGACGATGAGGCATGAGGCTTAGAGTGGTAAAAACCGAAGCCCGGGAATGGAAACGGATCAAATATAATTGGTGTTTTCGCCTTACATTCACTTTATCTGAAATTTTAGAAATGTTGGAGGCCTTTTATGGGCATGTGATCTTCATGAAAGTTGTAGATGATTGAATGAGATTTCCAACGCATTTTGAATCACTCAAATCAGAGCTCTGCACGCGAAGATATTGCCAAATTACTGAAGGATGTCAATGCTGAGTGCTGTCACAAGGCAATGCGCACGCATTCAGTCGAATGTGTACGCATTCCTGGAGCGAATATGTGTGAATTTTGGGCATTTTGAGCAATGCGTACGCATTCATATGTTATTGGGCGCCTATATATACATTTTTGAACATATTTTTCAGCATTGCTTCTCCTCCTTAGAACCCTAACTATTAGATTAGGTCGATCCCTTTCCTTTTAGCTCCTTAGAACTCTTTCTTACTTTAACTTCTCTTAGATTAGACTTAATCTAGCTTAGATTATTTCTTAACTCTCTTGGATTTTGCATTTTATGTTCTTTTTCTACCCCAAAGTGACATGGGTTTGGATGAAGATTGATGCAACTTTGATTTCTTGCATTTTTGGTAACTAATCGTTCTCTTTTTAGTTTTATTGCTTTAATGTCTTCTTTGATTGTTATTTCATGCTTTGTGATGAGTAGGTAATTTACTACATAGCTAAATCATGTGAAAGATTGAAGAAATCACCCTCTAGTTGATGTGTTTGGGAATGGGTAGTGTTTAATTGTTGTTATATCGATGAATTCATGTCTTAAAACTTGTTTTTAATGCGTGGATTAGCTTGATCACCTAGTTCATGAACACAAACCACTTTTATAAATGTATGTTGCGAGGGGGTGTGGGAAAAAGGGTTTTAAGATCGTTATTTACATTTGACTGAGTTGTTTAGATCGATTGGGTAACAAGGCTTGTCGGTGTGAATCAAACGACTCTAGAGCGTTTATCTTGTTTCGGTCAGTTAAATCCTTAAAGGCGGACTGTTGAACCGGGCAAAGGGTATTAGGTTGTTGCATGTCGTCTTGTACTATCTTAGGAATTTTCACCCATGAACGAGTCGATATTATCATTAGGATGGTTGGTTGGTAGTTTGTATTCCCAAATAATCGATCAGAGGGGTGAAAGTATTCAATTGGATCATTATTTTTCTATGCCTCTTTCTCTCTAGTTTAAATATCATTATAGGATAATTCAAAATGTGAACAACCATTGATTGACCTAAACTAAGTTCGATTATGACTTGGGCTCCCGGCCGTCGTTTATGTGGCGTAGAATTCAGGTAGGCAGAGATTTGTTACTCATTGGGATGTGATGGAGAGTGGGGAATAGAGAGTCAGTGTTAGGAACATTTTATTATGTTTTGATGATGGCCATACTAGCTGTTATAGCAAGCCTGAAATAAGTTAGAAATCTCTGTATATGTCTTTACTTAGAGTTTGACATGTTGTATAAGTTGAGTCAGACAAGTATTGTACTAGTTGGTTGGAAGGCTAAGTAAAACTGAAATCCGGCAGAGTAAAAGCAGCCAAGTACCAGTAGAGAAGCATGAAGACATATGGTACGACTTATAACCAGGGAAGTCTGTGATGACCTTGGATAAGTCTAAGTTATATTTCAAGTGATGAAATTCATTGTTTAAATATGGTGTACACTGATCTCAATCAAATCAAGGATCAATGAAGTGCAAGTACTCTTGTAAACTCAAAGAAATCAAGAAAGCAGTGAACCGGAAAAGTGAACTGTCTGTCGGCAGAGTAAAGACAAAGCAGTAAAGGAAGAACTAAACAGCTAAGTCAGTAGGAACACTCAACCGCTCAAGCAACAATCAAGTAAAAGAACAACTGAGTAAGGTATATCATCTATACTTATTCAGAACGTGAGATGATAAGGAAGATTCAGAGGATCAAGCATTAAATGCACAATCAATCAAGAATCAATCAAGGACGGATTTTGTGATAGAAGTTTGAAGAAAAATCCGGAGTACTAAAATCAAGGAGAATATAATTAAGGGGGAATCAAGAATTAAATCAACGATTATTCCCCACATTAAATAGCCAACGGACGGAAATTCAAATCAAGGATTATCAAGGCTATAAATAGAAGGCATTGACAGACAAGAAAAATAACGATTGCATTACATAAGAACAAGCAAAAACTATGTCAATTTGAAAAGCCTTCTATCTGAACTTAAAGGACACATCTAGAGATTAACTCAGCAATCAGAGCTAAAATTCCACATCAAGTACTGAGATTGATCAACAGAATCTGTGAATCCGATTCACGCCAGTCAAGCAACTGAATCCGAGTCATCTGAGAAGGAGTTGTGTTTGTGATAGCTGTTGAAGGATTGTTCTCAAGGAGCAGTGTTAAAGACTGAGTCACTGAAGCTTTTGATGCCACGGAGTGATAGTCTTGTAGATTGTGAAGCTTGTGTAGCCAAGGACAATCTTGCTATTGTATTAGTGAAAACAATTGTGAATTCCTCCAATCATCACAGGAGAAGAGTGGATTAAGGGATTACACTACCCTGAACCACTATAAGTCTTTGTGTCAATTTACTTTCAGTACTTTACCTTACTGCACTTACTTACTGCATAATTCATATTTTGTGTGTGCATATCCTACTTTGAAATAGCATTAAAAAAATGTACTTATCCGCTGCCCAAAAGCTTTTATATTGAGAAAAGTTTTTGAAACTCCAATATAGTCATTCACCCCCCACTCGACTATACTTTTACCCTTCTCTGGGACCAATAATTGGTATCAGAGCAGTGTTCCTAGTATCAGAAATTGTTCAGATTTGATTTCTGGTAACAAGGACATCACATATTTTCAAAGTAGTTTTCAATTTTGTGCTTTCTAAATATATCTTTTATTTGTACTTATGGATTCCTCGAATTTCATGTCTAAAGTACATGTATTCAATGTTAATAATTTTGATGAATATAACATAAGGATGTTGTCTCATCTTGCAGCAACTCATGAGGAGATGCTGGATGTAATCAATGATGGCCCAATCAAGATCACAACTGTGATAGCCACATGAGCAGATCAAGGAAAGGAAATAGACAAACTCAAGAAAGATTGGACCAAGGATGACAGAAGAAGAGCAAATCTCTATTTTGTTGCAAAAGACATGATCTTGAAGACTCTGGACAGTATATGTTCATGAGGATCAAAGATTGCAAAACAACAAAGGAGATGTGGGATAAATTAGCACTGATCAATGAAGGATGAGAAGCAGTCAAGGAAAACAAATTGTTTGTTGCAAAATAGAAATTTGAGAACTTTAAAATGAAGACTGGTGAATCCATTGATCAATTGGATAATAGATTCTCAAGCATCATTTGTGAACTGCAACAACTTGGACATACATACCCACATAAAAAAGTTTGCCTGAAGATCTTCAGAGGTCTACTTGAAAGATGGAAGATCATCACATCAGTACTTAGAGGAACAATAAATCTTGAAAATACTGATACTTTGACTCTGATGTCTTAATTAAAGGCTCATGAATTTGAGTTAAATGGTGAAGACAGTACACCAGCAGAGGCACACAAGGCTAGTGCACTGGTTGCACCCCAACAATGCAAAACGGCTGATTCAAGCATCACATAGACACATGAGCTAAAAGAACAGATTGCTCTACTGATTAAACATTTTGACAGGTTTAGCAAGAAGAAACAATTCAAAGGAAGTTCATCATCAAACAAGAAGTCAAGCTCAAGCAAAGACATGAAGAAAAAGGATGATGAATACAGATGTTTCAATTGCAAGAAGAAAGGTCACTTCAAGGCAGATTGCCCGGAAGAAAAAGACAAAGATGTGGAAAAGAAGAAGTACAAAACAACTGAAAAGAGAAAGAGCAATAAGGCACTTAAAGCTGAAACCAGTAGTGAAAAGAATGAAGAATCATCTGATAATGATTCAGATGATGATGAATCTAACAGCTCAGACAATGAAAAGGCATATCTATGTCTTATGACTAAGGAAGCTGATGAAACAGAGGTAATATCTAGCTCATACTCATCATCAAATGCATCCACATCTGACACTGCACAATCTTCTACTCTCCCTTTAGATTCTGCAAACCTAATTCAAAATCTCATGAGTAAATTGAAATTCAATTGAATCATGAAATTCTGGAACAAGAATGTGAGAATTTGAGAAAGGAAAATAAAAGATTAAAGAAATAACTAGATGAAATGAAAGTTGAATCAACTAGTAAGGAAGTACACTCAACTGATCAACAAGAAGAAGATGATCACTCATCTGATGTTGACAGACCAGCTATGAAAATTTCCCTACCAGTTAAGAGCACCACTGCACCACTCAATGCACCAGCTTACAAACCCCCAAAAAGGTTTGGATCCAGATCTGGTCTTGGCTATAACATTCATGATGAGAAAAGAAACAATGGACAACACAATTCTGAATCAAGGACCAAAACTGGACCTAATTCAGAAAAGGACAGACCATAGTTTCAACTACTCACCCTGCACCGGTGAAGTCAAAACCCAGTGTAGTGAAACAATTTGTTAAGGGTGTTTTTATATGTTTTATAACGTTATATTTTATAATGATTTCCCCCGTATTCATATAATTTGCATAGAAATTAAGGGTTTAATCGAATTATTGAGCAAATGAGTTTTAAAAGTCTTTAAGTGTAAACTTGAGCTAATTTCGTGATTTTATTGGTGATTATCTATGGTTTTACACTTTGCGTGTTTTTATGGTTTTGAAGGTACATTTACATGTCATGGAAAGGGATTGAAGGAGCTGAAAAGATACTTGATTGAAGGTTTAATGGAAGGATGAAGAAGGAGTTGATTCAAGAATTCAATCACATTGGAGGCAAAATCAGGCTGGACTGGCGTCCAGATTCATCAAACTGGCGTCCAGGGTGAGCTAGAGTGAACTGGCGTCTGATATGAGTGGACTAGCGTCCATATGATGTTAAATTGGACAGGATTGGATCAAAATCAGTGGACGAGCGTTCAAAATAAAGGAGGACGGGCGTCTGATCCAGCTCGGCCCGACTCGAAGTTTTTATGCGAGTGGGACCGGCGTCCGCAGAGGCCCCGGACGGGCGTCCACCACCGCCTTTGCCGAAACCGACCTAAAAAAATCTATATATAGACGCGTTATTTTCAACCCTAAACACCACAATTCGATCCCTGGCCGCCCCAGGCCCTTTGGGGGCGCCCTAGCTGCGTTTTCCCACCATCATAAACATCTTTTTATCTTCTTTTTATTTATATGATTTGTATTCCAACGATGGATAGAGGCTAAGCGTTTTGAACAAGCTTGTGAAGCCGATCGAGCATCAACTTGATTTCTTCTGTGGATTTGTTTTGTGAGTTTTATTAAAGCTTGTATCTTTATTATGCTTTTATTTGATTATGCAATTATATCGATGGATTGTTGCTTATTGATGTTTAATGTTGATGAGAATCGTTGTTAGACCTAGATCACCGTAGTAAAGATTAGATTTTTAACCTAAAAATAACGAGAGTTGATTAGGTTAAATTTCTAGGTTGCTAGATTGAGAAATCTTACACCTTGTTTTGAAGCGTTAATCTTTAAGATCGAGAGATGAGAGATTAATAGGCGAATTATCTACGAGAGTAGAATTCATACCTTTGATAGGTGAACCACATCTTTATTAAATCTTCACTAACCGATCTAGGGTAGAAATTGAGAGTTGCGAGATAGGTGGATCATAGCTTGTTCTTCGCTAAAATTAATTGAAATCATCTTTGTGCCTTGTTCTTCGTTGTTATCTTAGAAGTTTATTTTCTTTTTAGTTTATAGATTAGAGTTATTTTTGTTCGCAACGATCTTTCCCGGCTTTGGACCGACAATCCTCTCGTCCAGCTTTATTTTCCGTTTTAGTTTAGGTTTAGTAATAATATAGTAATGACAATTTTAGAAGAATTAATGAACTAGATTAAACAACCTCGATTCCCCGTGATCGACTCCGGTATTAATCGCTATACTACGATCCCTACACTTGGGGAATACCGGATTTATAAATTTTATTACTTGTTTGCTTTGTTAGATAAATCCGTGACAAGTTTTTGGCGCCGTTGCCGGGGAATCGGTACGGTTGTCTAGTTTTATTAATTTTTCTATTTTTGTTACAACTTTTTCATAGGTAGATTATAGTTTAGGTTATTAGGGCTGTTCGTAGTTAACTTTTATAGTTATCAATTTCCCTAGGTTTAGCTGTTCTCCCCTTTAGTTTTCTGCTCTTTCTGTCTGTCTGTTTCCCGTTTTTCTGCACTCAAACGGGCGTCTTGACTAGTAGACGCCCGTCTGTCTGGAAATCGATAGCTCTGCTTTGTTTTATCCTACTGGACGAGCGTCTGGATTGCCAAACGCCCGTCCACTTCAACCTTCAGTCAGACGTCCGTCCAGTCATCTGGACGCCCGTCTTGACTAGTTTTTATTGATTTTTCTGTTTTTGTTACGAATTTTTCGTAGATAGGTTTTTGTTTCTATCCTTTCTAGTTTCTACATTGATTCGGGGACATCTGAGGTTGAATTATCTGACTCCACGTTTTTAGCGATCGAACTTTTGGATAAAAGGGATCGTTTTAGCACTCGTTAGTATTTTGGCCGTAACTTTCGGCTCGAGTGTCCGTTTGGCGCGCAGGACCCCAATTCGGAAAGCTCGTTCCGACGCCGACGACATGGAGAACGCCGGAGGCCGTTCGATGCCGTTTTCGAGGTCAAAATCCACTGTTTTCCCTTCCATTTTGGGCTCAGAAGATTTCAACACGTTTTTCTCCCTTTTTCCGTTTTCTGTTTTTCTGTTTTAAATTTTTCGTAGGTAGATTTCTTTTTCTGTTTCCGTTTCTTTTTCTATTTCTTTTCTCCTTTCCAAAAAAAAATAAAAAAAAAAAGCAAAAAAATGTCATCAACTGGGATGTATGCAAGATCGTAACGCCATGCCGAAACAAAGCGATGGAAGCTCTTCAAATGTCGCTTAATCCTATGAATCGACCCCGTCTTTTCCACGAACTCACAAGTTCTCGTTCGTGGAAGATGTTGTCGACCCGGCCATGCCGTTGGCCGTGTCAATTTCTTTCCCCTCCTCGCGTATCGAGTCAATTCTTTCCGTAATCGTGGAAATTTCAATCTAGTCACATGTCGAAATTGTGACAACGTGGGACACATCGCTCGTTTCGTCCCATGAATGGACAAAACGCCGAAGTAAATGCTTCCCGTGGCCGCAATATCGTAGATTTAATAATCGCCTCTCCGGCCAAAGCAATTTTCGAATCGTGGTTTCAATTCTCGAATCCAAATTTCTATCAAAACCCGAACTTCAATCGACCAAAATATCAATTTTTCCAATCAAAATCAATGGTTCAATCGTAACAGTCCCGATCCTATGTTTCAAAGTCATTCTAGCCAATCTTTCCCACGTAACTTTCGTAACTATCAAGGCCCCTCTCAATCGGACGATCTCCAAGCTAATGGAGCTCCTTTCGGAGGAGCAAAACAGACACTCAAGAATCTTGAGAGACGGCTCGTGCAAATGGCTCAAGACCAAGGCATTGACCTAGCTCCCACACTTCTTTATGATAGAGAAGAGGACAATGCCATGAACTTAGGATCCGGCATTCAATTCGGTGGTCCCCCAAAAGTAGTCAAGTTTAAATGTTCATCCGTCTTTGGATCCGATGCTCGTATACCCTCAACCGATGAAAATTCTTACGGACATGGATTTAATAACGTTCAAGTGAGATGTTCGTATTGTGGTGGAAACCATTATGAGGCTCGGTGCAGGCAAGTGGAGGTAATTCACCCCACCAATGGAATACTAATAGCAATTATGATGCAAGTTATGAGAATCCACTTCAATCTAACTATGCATCCACATACAATGGTGGAGAAGAGGCTAGTGCTATGAATGTAAGGTCCGACACTCAACTTAGTGGTTTCCCCGTTCGGATGAGAATACTCGTGGGCCGATCCCCCGAGAAATAAAGAATTTAGTGGAAGTCGGGAGGCCGATCTCCCGACCGGTAAGGAAGGTGGAAACGAAGTAGATGATCACATGTCTAGAATGAAGGATGAAGAGTGAAAGAACCCGAAGGGATAGACCTTTACCTTCCTCTCCGAATGTTATGCATCTAGACAAGTGCACTCCTAAAAATCCTTGGTATGCTTCTATCGTCAACTTCTTACATTCCCGTATCTAGATCCAAATTGTCTTATCGGGAGAAGAAGAAATTCTTCTCGGATATGAAAACATTCGTTTGGGATGAACCTTACCTCTTCAAGATTGGTAAAGATGGTTTGCTGAGAAGATGTGTTCCAGAATCCGAGCAACGTGATATTATTGAGCAGTGCCACAGTGGACCCACTGGAGGTCACTTTGGTCCTTGGAAAACCGTTGCTAAGATCTTCCAATCCGGTTTCTATTGGCCCACAATCTTTAAAGATACAGAAGCTTTCTGTAAAGCGTGTGATAGGTGTCAAAGAACCGGAACGTTGACAAGGCGTTTCGACATGCCATTGAAACCCATCCTAGAATGCGAAGTCTTTGATGTATGGGGCATCGATTTTATGGGACCATTCCCATCATCTTGTGGAAATAAATACATCTTAGTCTGCGTGGACTATGTATCGAAATGGGTGGAGGCTCAAGCCACGACTCACAATGATCATAAGACGGTCATGAAGTTTCTAAAGAAAAATATTTTCGTGAGATTTGGATGTCCACGCGCCTTGATTAGTGATGAAGGGACACACTTTTGCAACCGACCTCTGGAGAAAGTTCTTGAGAAATATGGTGTCCGGCATAAAATTGGCACACCATACCATCCTATGACTAGTGGTCGTGTTGAAAGAAGCAACCAAAGTTTAAAGAAGATCCCGGAGAAAACGGTTATCAAATAGAAAAAGACGGAGTCTAAAGTTGGATGATGTACTTGTGGGCATATCGAACGCCTATAAGACCCCCATGGGTACATCACCCTATCGATGATGGTGTATGGAAAATCATGCCACTTGCCAATCGAATTAGAGCATAGAGCGTATTGGGCCATTAAGTTCTTAAACTTTAATTCCCAATCTTGTGGTAAGCACCGATTGCAACAGTTGCATGAGTTAGACGAATTTAGACTTCAGGCCTACGAAAGCGCCAGGATAAGTAAGGAAAAGACAAAACTCCTTCACGATGCCAAAATCAAGAAGCGAGAATTTCAAGTTGGGGAACAAGTTTTATTGTACAATTCCAGGTTACATCTGTTCCCTGGTAAGCTGAGGACACGATGGTCCGGTCCCTTTGAAATTCTCCAAATCATTCCCGGAGGTGTTTTAGAACTAAGAGGTCATGGTGACCACCGTTCGAGTGAATGGTCAAAGGTGTAAGCATTATATCGGTCAACCCAAAGAGAAGCCTTTGATTGTTCACTTCCTCGACATCCTCGGGTGTGGTACTCCAGAAGTCAATGAGTTTGACGAGTTTTCGCCCGATTTGTTTTCTGAGAATGACGGCGGTGGTCCGAGAGGAAGTTCGTCGGTAGTTGGGATATGGAAGAGTTTAAACGGGAGGCACAGTTAAAGAGAAGATTGAAGAAGAAGAAGTCTGCAATGGGGAAAATTAAGAATGTTTGGAAAGCGGTAAAGAACTTGACCCCATGTGTGAGATGTTGTTTCTGTAGCCACACTAATGACCAGAGCTTACACGAAGTAGTGGCCGGAAGGAAGATTAAGTGGCCTGATCCAGGCTGAATAGTACATGTGTCTAGCCAAAGACACTAAAGAGAGGCGCTTGTTGGGAGGCAACCCAATAATAAGAATAGTTTTTTTATATATTTTAGATTATTTTGTTTTTTTTGTTGAATAAGGGGGGGCTAGTTTTGTCTTGTGTCGTCTAGGTTTTTGGTGTCGGTTTTTGTGGCCGTGTAACTTGCATGAGCTGAATTTGAAAAATCAATGTGATTCCTTCCTTCCCCGCCGATGTTACATTTGTGCACTACTTTTCACATAGATTCGGTTTTTGTCAATTTTTGCATTGCTTATGCTTTGTTCCATGATAATGCCTTGTCTATCATCTTTTGTGCCCCTACCCCCGAGGTACGTTTTGTTTTGTTTTTCATGTGTGCAGGATATTTGCGATAGCGATTGTGAGCTTTCAGACGATATCAGTTTTCCGGTGGATGGTCCACGCTTCATCGATTTCTTCAAGCATTTCGGATATGACTCGCTGACCACTTCCGAATTGCCACCTTCGAACTACAATCAGCTAAGTTTTTCTTATTCTGCACAACATGAGGACATGTTGTTATTTAAGTGTGGGGGAGGGATTAGTGGTATCTACACATGTGCTTAATTATTATACTTATCTTTTGTATCCTTCGTGAAAAGTTGAAAATTTTTAAAATTTTTTTCAAATCCGTCCCGAGCATGATTTTATTTTGGCTTACTTACTTGTTATATTCCCATACTTATGCTCAGTTGACTAGTATTTTAGCATAGACCTTTGGTGATAAGCCTTTACTCGAATTCTTTTCACGTAAGCCTCTTCGATGACGAGCTGAACTTAGTAGACTGTACCCATTTAAACATTTGATGTTTGATTCTGGTTATCAGACCGTTCGCTTAGTGCTGATGTCATGGAAATTGTAATATGTGCGTAGTTGGAATTGAAGTAGGAAGTATCGTGAATATACCGAATCCCGAATGTGATAAGTGAACGTGACTATAGTTCTTTAAAAGTTTTTATTAAAGGAAAAAAAAAAAAATATATGAATTAATTGGGTGTGTCGGAAGCCGGTCGATGATTTGAGTGAGGTAGGTCATATCTCGAATGTCCTATACCACTATGATGACCAAAAGCTCACGACAGTCGAAGAAGCCGCCTTATGATTTGAGTAAGGTAGGGCATATCACGAATGTCCTATTCTTGCTATGACGGGCAAGAGCTCATTCGATGTGTGTTAAAAATGTGAAAGATAAATTGAATCAACTTACGAAAGAAAGTGGTATGAATAAGTGAAAGACTTAGTTATCGCCTACCTTATCCCCAGTATAGGCCAAGGTATATGTTGTAGGGAATATCCTCTCGGGTATAACCGAAAAGATTTCGAAAACACATGTATTACTCTAGTCATGACGTGAGTAGTTTTGTAGGGCGTATGTATAGTCGTGGGTAATTCATTATCCGTCTTTAATGGGTATTTGTTGGTTAGCTTGAATTTAATTGTCAAGTGTGGAATCAGTGGAAGTTGAAGAAGGCTTTGCACACACTACACATTCGAGTAATCGTTTATTGCATGGGATGTATGTTTTTGATGCTAGTCGACCGGTTGTGATTTGATATATGGGATTTTATGTGGTTCAATGTTGAGTAAGCCCTTGGTTTTCTTGTTTTGTTTTGCTCGGGACGAGCAAAAGCTAAGTGTGGGGGAGTTGTTAAGGGTGATTTTATATGTTTTATAACGTTATATTTTATAATGATTTCCCCCGTATTCATATAATTTGCATAGAAATTAAGGGTTTAATCGAATTATTGAGCAAATGAGTTTTAAAAGTCTTTAAGTGTAAACTTGAGCTAATTTCGTGATTTTATTGGTGATTATCTATGGTTTTACACTTTGCGTGTTTTTATGGTTTTGAAGGTACATTTACATGTCATGGAAAGGGATTAAAGGAGTTTAAAAGATGTTTTCATTGAAGGTTTTATGAAAGGAAGGATGAAGAAGGAGTTGATTCAAGAATTCAATCACATTGGAGGCAAAATCGAGCCGGACGGGCGTCCGGATTCATCAAGCGGCGTCCGGGGTGAGCTAGAGTGAATCGGCGTCGATATGAGTGGACTAGCGTCCATATGATGTTAAATTGGACAGATTGGATCAAAATCGGTGGACGAGCGTTCAAAATAAAGGAGGACGGGCGTCGATCCAGCTCGGCCCGACTCGAAGTTTTTATGCGAGTGGATCGGCGTCCGTAGACCCGGACGGGCGTCCACGGCACCGCCTCGAAAAACCGACCTAAAAATCTATATATAGACGCGTTATTTTCAACCCTAAAGCACCACAATTCGATCCCCGGCCGCCCCAGGGCCCTTTGGGGGCCCCTAGCTGCGTTTTCCCACCATCATAAACATCTTTTTATCTTCCTTTTTATTTATATGATTTGTATTCCAACGATGGATAGAGGCTAAGCGTTTTGAACAAGCTTGTGAAGCCGATCGAGCATCAACTTGATTTCTTCTTTGGATTTGTTTTGTGAGTTTTATTAAAGCTTGTATCTTTATTATGCTTTTATATTGATTATGCAATTATATCGATGGATTGTTGCTTATTGATGTTTAATGTTGATGAGAATCGTTGTTAGACCTAGATCACCGTAGTAAAGATTAGATTTTTAACCTAAAAATAACGAGAGTTGATTAGGTTGAATTTCTAGGTTGCTAGATTGAGAAATCTTACACCTTGTTTTGGAAGCGTTAATCTTTAAGATCGAGAGATGAGAGATTAATAGGCGAATTATCTACGAGAGTAGAATTCATACCTTTGATAGGTGAACCACATCTTTATTAAATCTTCACTAAACGATCTAGGGTAGAAATTGAGAGTTGCGAGATAGGTGGATCATAGCTTGTTCTTCGCTAAAATTAATTGAAATCATCTTTGTGCCTTGTTCTTCGTTGTTATCTTAGAAGTTTATTTTCTTTTTAGTTTATAGATTAGAGTTATTTTTGTTCGCAACGATCTTTCCCGGCTTTGGACCGACAATCCTCTCATCCAGCTTATTTTCCGTTTTTAGTTTAGTAATAAATAGTAGTGACAATTTTAGAAGAATTAATAAGAACTAGATTAAACAACCTCGATTCCCCGTGATCGACTCCGGTATTAATCGCTATACTACGATCCCTACACTTTCCGGGGAATACCGGATTTATAAATTTTATTAAGGCTTGTTCGAGAATGTAGCTTATGTTAAAGATAAATCTTCTACGCATCCGTGTCAAAAAGGAAAGTCTTTGTGATGCCTGTCAAAAAGGGAAGTAGATCAAAAGCTCCTACAACAAGAATCTTACACTTTTTGCATATGGACCTTTTTGGACCAGTCACACCAGTAAGTGTAACTGGAAAGAAGTACACTCTAGTGGTGGTGCATGACTTTTCCAAATTCACTTGGACCATATTCATGAACAAGAAAATAAAGACACTTAAAAAGCTACCAGATTTGTTGAGGAGGATACAGAATGAGAAAGAGTTGAAGATCATCAAGATCAGATCAGATCAGATAGAGGCACATAGTTCCTAAATGAAGTGATCGATCTTATTGTGATGATAATGAAGTACTACATCAACTATCAGCAGCAGGCACCCCACAACAAAATGGTGTAGCAGAAAGAAGAAACAGGACACTCAAAGAAGTAGTCAGAACAATGATTGTAGAAGCATGCTTAACAAAGAGATTTTGGGCTGAAGCAGCAAATACAACATGCTATACTCAAAACAGATCAATCGTCAACAAACATCATGGAAAGACACCATATGAAATTTGGAATAGAAGAAAACCTAACATTTCACATTTGCATATGTTTGGATCTAAATGTTTTGTTTTGAACAGGAATCAACTGCATACTTTTGATGAAAAAGTTGATGAAACAATCTTTATGGGATACTCAGACACAAGCAAAGCCTTCAGAGTACTCAACAAAAGAACTTTGGTGATTGAAGAGTGAATTCATGTAGTTTTTTATGAACCAAACACAAATGGTGAAAGCCTACAAGATCTTGAAGAAAAAGCTGTACTAGGACAAGTGTGGAAATATTACTCAGCAGACTCAGTCTGCTGAGGCTTCAGCAGGGTGCTCAGCAGATTGCTGAGCCTCAGGATTTCGTGCATAATATTTTGTACACCTTATTTAATTGTAAAATTAATTGTAAAAGACATATTAATTGTGAGTCATATAAACAATTAATATGTCAAACTCTAGTTTACTTTATGTCATAGACATAACTTTTACTTTTTACTTTTGCATGCTTGCCGCCCACATCTACATACTCAAGTGGCCGCCCAAGCTAGCTAGCTAGACTCTCTATCTCAATTGTATCTATTTATACATCTTTTTACTCAATGAATAAACCAAGTTGAAGTTTACTCTTGTGTTTATCACATTCTCAAACTCTCTTCATGGTATCAGAGACTACTGAGTTCTAATATTCCGCTGCATAACTCAGGTTTTTTTTTTTATCAAGAATGTCTTCATCTGAAGCATCCTACTCATCAAGTAAATCTCAGCAGACTGAGGTTACTGACTCCACTCCATATACAAATCACAGACTTGATTACAACAATAATCTTGGGTTGTCAAGATCTATGAAAAAGTATAACTCAGGACAAAGCAAGATGGAAGACTTGTCTGAGTCCAAACACTCTCAGCAGACTGGAATCACTGGTGATATTATGGATTCTCAGTTAGCTCTCTTCCAAAAGTTTCTCAAATGGCAGAAGACTGATAACTCTCTCACAGGCATTGCCACTCATACCAAGACAGGTATATCTTATTCCCAACTCGCAATGGCACCCGGATAGTTGATTCGGGGCCTCATCTCATATGACAGAAATAAAAACCTGTTATATAACCTCAAACCCCGTCGACGGACTCATAAAATTACAACCTGCCGATGGGTCTATTTCATATGCTCAAGGTTTTGGAATTGTTCAACTTACGATAAGGTTTATCTTAAAGATGTCCCGTTTGTGCCAAAGCTAGACTCGTAATCTTATATATGTCGGTAAACTCACTAAGGACCTTAATTGGACAAATCACTTTTAAAGACAATCGGTGTATTTTCCAAGATACTTATTCACAAGAAGTAATGGAAAGAGCCAAAACTTGCTCAGATCGTTTATTGTTCACCCCGTCGAAGACGAAACCCGAAGACCGAATCGCCTCGGCCACCGCTCTCAAACCGTAGACAATATTATGTTATGGCATTATAGATTAGGACATCCTAGTTTTGGTTATTTAAAGGCTTTAACTCCTGAATTATTTAAAGGATTCAATCTTAATGATCTTCAATGTGATATATGTCAGTTTGCCAAACTCACCAAATCTGTGTATGCTAAATTGCCTCACTTACCCTCCTCACCTTTCACCCTAATTCACAGTGATGTATGGGGGCCCTCAAGAGTGAAAAGTATAACAGGGAAAAGGTGGTTTGTCACCTTCATTGATGATCATACCAGAAACACTTGGTTATTTCTAATGAAAGACAAATCTGAAGTTGGACCTATCTTCCAAGATTTTTATCATATGGTCTCCACCCAATTTGATACTAAGATCAAGATCTTAAAGACTGATAATGCTCTGGAATACTATGAGTCTAACCTCAGTAACTTCTTGACAAACAGAGGAATTGTTCATATCAGTAGTTGTGTGGAAACACCTCAACAGAATGGGGTTGCTGAAAGAAAGAACAGCATCCGCCGGAAATGGCCGTATCAATCATGTTCACTACACATGTTCCTAAATACATGTGGGGTGAAGCTATACTTGATCGCAACTTATTTACTCAATAGACTTCCCGGCGAGTGTTAGGTTTCAAAACTCCACTCCAAACCCTACCGACCACACACTCCCGCCATCATCTTGTTTCCCGCTTGCCTCCAAAGATCTTTGGTTGTACTTGTGTTTGTGTATATCCATGCTCAACACGAAGTAAACTTGATCCTAAAGCTCATAAGTGCATTTTCCTTGGATATGCACAGGACGAGAAAGGTTACAAGTGTTACTCTCCTACCGAAAAGAAATTTTACAATTCTATGGATGTGAAATTCTTTGAAAGGACTCCATATTACAAAGAAACCTACGATCCGATCCTTCGGTGGAAACCCGATTGAGATTGAACTAAGTCCGTTCCCTCAGCAAACCATTTACCCTCAGCAGAGTCCTAACCCTCAGCAGCCTGCTGACATTGAGTCTGGCGACTCTCGGAACCCGCGACCCAAAACCTGCGATCCTCGCCAGACCGAACTTCGACGCTACCGACTCTCTACGCCTACTACTACTCCTCGAACCTCCCCGAACAAGAGTCTACTGACTCAGAGCCTGCTGATCCTGAGCCTACTGACACTCAGCAATCTACAGATCCTCAGCAGCCTGCTGACATTGATGATAGGCCTATTGCTCTTAGGAAGGGAAAGAGATCATGCACTGATCACTCTATTCATTCTTATTTATCTTATGATAAGTTATCTCCTGTCTTTGCCATGTTTACACAGGACCTGGACTCTCACTCTATCCCTAGAAATATTCAGGAGGCCCTTCAAAATGATAAGTGGAAGGCTGCTGTTAAAACAGAGATGACTGCTCTCCTGGATAATCATACTTGGGACCTCACAACTCTTCCCAAAGGCAAGAAAACGAGTTAGGCTGAGATGGTTATTCACTATCAAATACAATGCTGATGGTAAAATTGACAAGTATAAAGCCAGATTGGTAGCAAGGGGATTCACTCAAACTTATGGCATTGACTATAAGGAAACTTTTGCACCAGTAGCAAAGCTCAACACTGTCAGGGTACTGATTTCCCTAGCTGTCCAACTTGACTGGCCTCTTCACCAATTGGACATCAAAAATGCCTTTCTAAATGGGGACCTCACTGAGGAGGTTTATATGACTGTACCCCCTGGTTTTATCAATCCTCATACTCAAGGCAAGGTGTGCAAACTGAGGAAATCTCTATATGGCCTGAAGCAATCACCAAGGGCATGGTTTGGAAAACTCACTACTGTGGTTAAAGCTGCTGGATATCATCAATGCAACTCTGATCACACCATGTTTGTCAAGACAACCAACCCAGAGGAGGTCCATTCTAATTGTATATGTGGATGATATCATCCTTACTGGAGATGACTCTACGAGATCCAGAACTTGAAGACTCTCTCTACCGGCAAAGGTGTTCCAAGTTAAAGATCCGGGCTACCTCAAGTACTTTCTTGGTATGGAAGTAGCTAGAACCACCAATGGCATTTCGGTCTCCCAAAGGAAGTATGTCCAGGACCTGCGAAGGAAACGGTATGCTTTGGGATGCAAACTCCTGCTTGTATCTCCGAGTAGACCCCGGTCATACCCTATCGCATGGTGACATTGTTTGCGTCGGGAAAGAACAATATCAAAGGCTTGTAGGCAAACTCATATACCTTTCTCACACAAGACCCGATATTGCATATGGGGTCGGTCCTCCGGTCGGTCAATTCATGCATTGCCCTACCGAGCAACATTGGGATGCGGTGAATAGGATACCGAGGTATTTAAAATCCACTCTGGCCAAGGCCCGCACTTCACCAAGTCTACCGATAGATCAATCAAGGTCTACAATGATGCGATTGGGTGGATGTCACATTGACGGGGAGGTCTACCACGTTATTGCTCATATATATGGGGGAACCCGGTTACTTGGAGGAGCAAGAAACAACCTACTTGTGTCAAGAAGCGATCTTGAAGCCGAACTAAGGGCACTTGTACTTGGCATTTGTGAAGCTCTATGGCTAAAAAGTGGTACGGACCGAACTTCAAAGAACCGTATCGACAACCTATCACACTCTGTTGTGATAATAATTCAACCTTATGCATGGCGAGAAGATCCAGATCCATCATGATAAAACCAAGCATGTGGACATTGACGACACTTTCTCGAAGGAGAAGATTGATGCCAAGATTATTCAACTCCGGTATGTTCCCTCGGCAGATCGAATGCGATATTCTTACCAAGGCTATTCCACCTCTTATGTTCGAGACTAAGTAGCAAACTTGGCTGCATCAACATATACACCCGGTTGAGGGGGTGTGGAAATATTACTCGGCGGACTCGGTCTGCCGAGGCTTCGACAGGTGCTCGGCGGATTGCTTGAGCCTCGGAGATTTCGTGCATAATATTTTGTACACCTTATTTAATTGTAAAATTAATTGTAAAAGACATATTAATTGTGAGTCATATAAACAATTAATATGTCAAACTCTAGTTTACTTTATGTCATAGACATAACTTTTACTTTTTACTTTTGCATGCTTGCCGCCCACATCTACATACTCAAGTGGCCGCCCAAGCTAGCTAGCTAGACTCTCTATCTCAATTGTATCTATTTATACATCTTTTTACTCAATGAATAAACCAAGTTGAAGTTTACTCTTGTGTTTATCACATTCTCAAACTCTCTTCAACAAGTTTATATGAATACAACTGTACCAGCCACAATCTTGAATCACACCTTTGGTAATCAAGATGATACACCAGTCAATACAATTCAAGAAGCACCAACACAAGATCTAGGAGTTGATGCACAAGCTGAAGTTGTGGAAGAACCAAATGAAGAGCAACTCCAACCTGGCCTAAGCTGGCTAAGAGATCATCCTAAAGAACAAGTCATTGGGGATATTCATATAGGAGTTAGAATCAGAAGACAACTGGAATGAATGCTAACTTGTTTTCTATCACAGGTGGAACCCAAAACAATAGATGATGCATTTCAAGATGCTGATTGGATTACAGCCATGCAAGAAGAGCTCGATAATTTTGAGAGAAATGAAGTCTGGGAACTTGTTGACAGACCAGACATGGCCAACATCATTGGAACAAAATGGGTATTCAGAAACAAGATGGATGAACAAGGAACATTTATCAGAAACAAAGCAAGGCTAGTTGCAAAAGGCTACTCTCAAGCAGAAGGAATAGATTATGATGAAACCTTTGCACCAATAGCAAGATTGGAAGCAATCAGACTCTTTCTAACTTTTGCAGCACATAAAGACTTCAAAGTTTATCAAATGGATGTCAAAATTTCTTTTCTTAATGGACTTTTGGAAGAAGAAGTATATGTGGAGAAATCACCTGGTTTCCAACTCAAAGGGAAAGAAGATAAAGTGTACAAGCTCAAAAAGGCACTTTATTTACTCAAACAGGCACCTAGAGCCTGGTATGAGACACTGTCACAATTCTTAATCAACAATGGATTCAACAAAGGGACCATTGACAAGGCTCTTTTCAAGCTAGAAGAAGGTACAAGCACATTGTTAGTTCAGATCTATGTTGATGACATCATCTTTGGATCAGAAGATGAGAAGTTGTGTGAGTAATTTGTAAATCTGATGAAGAGCCAATCTCAAATGAGCATGATAGGAGATATCAATTACTTTTTTGGTTTACAAGTGAAACAAATAAAGGATGGCATCTTTATCAATCAAGCCAAGTATACAAAAGACTTGATACACAAATATGGTATGGATACAAGTGGCACAGCAGATACACCAATGTGTGCAAGAGTCATTCTTGGGAAAGATGAAACTGGAAAAGATGTTGATCAAAAGTTATATAGAGGAATTATTGGATCTCTACTCTACCTGACTGGAAGCAGACCTGATAAAGCATGCTTTTTCTATCAATCTTGCATCCAGCATTGTTTGAGTCTGAATATGATATCAACTTGAATCCTCCATCTTTTGGATACCAAATTCCTACATTGATAGTGTTCTTCAGATATTTGATTACCTTTTAGCTGCTAGTAAGTGAGATTCCATAGGTTGAGCTTGAAATCTTGCACATACTCCTACTGCAAACATCTGGAACTTGTCAAATGTTAGGCAGGAGACTAGCTAGTATCATGGTTTAGCAAAAAGCAAAACTCTATATCCACATCAACAGCTGAAGCAGAATATATAGGAGCAAGTAGCTGTTGTTCACAAGTATTATCGATCAGACAACAACCAAGGGACTAAGGAATGAGGAGAAGATAATTCCAATTATGTGTGATAACACAAGTGCAATATCTATTACTGAAAATCCAGTATTACATTCAAGAACAAAGTATATTGATGTGAGACATCATTTTATCAGAGATCATGTGGAAAAAGGAGATGTTATTCTAAGATACATACCAACTGAAGATTAATTGGCTAACATTTTCACAAAACCACTCAGTCATGAAAGATTCTACAAGTTGAGAACTGAGTTGGGAATGATTGAAATTGATGAAGTTATAAGGAGCAACTAACTGGAGTAATCAGCTAAGTGACTGAACCATTGCCATTTCGGGAGCGCTCACTTGGTACGTAAGGCACTGGTACCCAGCGAAGTTAACTTCACTGATTGTTAGGAACAGTTTTATATAGCAACTCAGTAAAGGAGTCACTGCACCGGCCTAGTGACCAGCCAAGTTACTCCACCGATACATATCTTGGAGAATACAACAAAGTGAAGTGTGAACAAAATCAACTTATTACATCGGGAAAATCAGTTGATTTATGGAGAATAATCTTATGGAAGATTGCACACGTGGATTATATAGTGTAATTGTGGAAGTTATTTTTGCATCAAGGTATGACGGCAACGCTTCGATTCCTGGGATTTATCATTACATACCTCAATACACTCCCCCACTACACTCAAATACCTTGATTTATATAAACAAAATCATGCCATTACTCCACCAAATCCTTCCGCATTCACACTACCAAGACTTCTCCTATATAAACAATACTTAGAGTTTTTTTAGATTTCTTTACGCTCTCTTGCAATTCATAAACACTATATCTCTGAAAAATCGAAGCTTTCTCCAAATCTTGAACACTTCTAAACAATGGCTTCATTTTCTTCAACCACTCAAACTGGAAAACAATATGAGAAATCAATTGCCACTGGTTCTTTCTTTCAAGAAGAACACTACTTAAAGCTGTGTTCAAATGAGGAAGAAGCAAAAACATTGGCGGATGGATGCAAAAACCTAGGATTGCTGACTTTTCTCAATCCTCCCATCAAAGGTATTTGTTATGAAAGTCTTATTTCTTTATGGCAAACCGCCAAGTTTGTTTCTGGGCTCTTTGCTGAAGAAGGTGTAGAAATGGGTAAAGACAAGATCGTTGGGACTCTCAATGGTACAGAAGTGGTAATTACGGCAAAAATTATCCACCAACATCTCAAGCTACGAAACGAGGGGCATTCAAAAGTTGGTTTTGTCCACTAGGACTTAAACATTATGTGGATGAAAATTAGAAAGAATACCACAACAGCAAACAAGAAGTACAACTGTCTTCGATCTACCTTAAAGAAGCCCTTTAACGAATTCAATGCCCTAATTGGAAATAATATTGAAGGAAATTTAAGGGCCATGAATGCCATGACAGAAGCCAGAATACGACTTACGAGAATCATTTACGATTGTTTGGAGTTCAATTGGGCAACCTATTTCTTCCTGAGAATCAAGGAGCAAACCAGGGAGAGGCCAATACTGCTAAAAAGGGCATAGCAGAGGGCAAGAAGAAAAAATGGGATCTTCTGGATAAAGAAATCCTATGGGATTCAACTACACTATCTGATGCAATGTATGCAAATACCTGCTGTAAAAATCCACAAACTGCATGACTCCAAAGTCATGTTTACCTATGTCAAACAGCGATAGGCAGCAGGAGGTGGAAAGAGAAAGCAAACAAGAATCCGTACCTCGCCAAAGAAAGAAACAAAAGTTTCAAAGAAATTTGGACAAAGAAGATTTTGGAAAATTAGTAAATGAAGAAGAGGAAGAGGAAACAGAAGAAGACCCAGAACAACAAGAGGAAGAAGGTAGTGGTGATGATGACCAACTTGACAATGAAGAAGTTGAAGAAGACAATAGAGATGATGATGAGACTCCTGAAGAACCAGCAAACATATCTGCAAGAGATATTGATGACAGAATTGCTGCTTACCTCGAATGGAAGGAGGGAAATTCAAGACTTCAACTTCACAATTCTGAGCATATGTTTGTAAAAGAAGATTGGTTCTTTAGTTTCCTAGGCATCATAACCCTAGTAGGTGTACTTGATGAATCACCACTTTGAGACATGATAGATGCAGAAAAGGCAAAGATGCATCAGACTTTTGATGAAGAAAGTGGCAAATTTATGGATAATGATGATGGTGATGACCAAGATGATGATGATGATGGTCAAGATGGTGCTAATGATGAGACATCAGATGCAATTGATGATGATATCCCTCTCAGTGCATTTTTGCAAACAAAAGTAGTATGACATCAAACATCTCCAGTACAGCACCCACCCTCAGCTGATGTTCAACAATAGCAAACTACAGTGGCTGAGTGCAATCCTGAGCCAACCAGTAATAGAGCACAACTATCTAATGATGTATCAATTGATCCTACACTAGTTGTAGACACTGGATCAGCTACTGCTACTCCAGCTAAGTCTGTCCACAGTAAAGAGCAGGGAAGCAAAGAGCAAAGGGGAACTTGAGAAGATGTTGAACCTGAAATCTCCACAACTCATATACTTGAAGAAGTAGAAATAGGTGTTGATGTTACTCAACCAACAATACATCCTCATGAACCAATGTTGGTTCCTCCCACTTTTCCACAATAGGACAACGAACAGCAAAGAGAGCCAGAGTTCACTGATATTAGGAAAAAATTTGTTCAACTCCCTACTAGCATCTCTAATGAATCTTTTCAAAAAGTTGTTGATCTATTAACTGAAGAGCTGGAACAACAAGCAATGTATCTCAGATGTATGACTATAGCCTTCAAGGATGAAAGCCACTCAATAGAGAGAAGATTTTTTGCTATTGCTGATTACATTGAGGCACAAAACATTGTTGTTCAAAGGCAGGGTGACTTGATGCGCTAGATTAACATAAATTCTACCAACAATATTGCAGGCCTTAGACATCATGTTTCTCAGGAAAATGAGTCAATGGCAATGGCTTTTGGCATTAGAATTGGCAGTGTGACAAGGAAATTGTCTGATCATGATAACAAATTCACGTCTGTTGAATCTAAATTAGACACTCCAATTGGTACAGCTGAGGCTACAAACAGCATCCTATTGCAACATAGGGATGATACTGCCAAAAAGGGGGAAAGAGATGATAAGCTTGAAGGATCAACAGTCAGACCCCCAAATTTTATTGAGGAACAACTAAGAGCAACGGACAGAGAGATAAGAATCCAAAATGAAGCTGAATAACAACTAAGAAAGGCTGGAGAGGAGAAGGAAAAGGGCCACAAAAGAACCATGTATTGGATTCCCTCATCCTATCCAAAGAAGAGATGATGTTAGAGATAGATCAGAAAGGCAGCAAAGGCCGGATCTAGTCAACTAAGAGGCTCTGCAAGTCAATACAGATCCAGCACAAGTAGAGGCAGCAGTAGCACAAGATATACTGGTGAGAAAAGAACTTTCACCACTCACAGAAACAGAGAAGAGTATGATACTGAGATACTGGAAAATGATAGAGAATTTTTCAGAGTCCAAAATACTCTGTACCCAAACAAGCAGCAAGATGAAGCATGGGCAGATTGGCTAACTTACTATTATGAAGATGAGAGTTGATATGGCCAAAGTTTACAATGATGTCAAAAGAGAGTATGCATCTCTTAAGCAAAATACTAGATCTGGCTCAACCAACAGACCAAGTCAAGCCATACCCCTTGCTGCAAAAGGACCAGAAGATCTATCCAGTGAACAACAGGAAGATTTCAACAACATGGTAAAATTCTTCAGTCCTATGGGGAGAATGGGCCGTCGGGAACAATGGGGTCTGTTTAAGAGTCTCATGTTTGCTGACTCACACATTGCTGAAGCTAATGACAGACTTGAAGAATACTTGGGAGAGCCCAAGACAAATGAGACTATGCCTGACTTCCATAGACTCATCAACAAGAGAGTATTTCTTAGGATCCCAGAAAACACAGCTATGGCATACAAGAAATGGAAGTTCCCAGAAATTGACGGGAAAGACATGGAGGAGATTCAGACTCAAAAGTTCAAGAGGTACAAACAGAACTTAAGCAAAATGTAGATGTAGCATTCTATTTCTGTCTTGAACTTACTTGTTTTATTGCCCTTGAATGGATGAATAAAATTTCTGACTTTTTTTTATGTTTTTATATGAAATTTTTGCCAACTTATGTTCGGGCTTATGAGGTTTTTGGCATCATCAAAAAGGAGGAAATTGTTAGGAACATTTTGTTATGTTTTCATGATGGCCATACTAGCAGTTATAGCAAACCTGAAATAAGTTAGAAATCTCTGTATAAGTCTTTACTTAGAATCTGACATGTTGTATAAGTTGAGTCAGACAAGTATTGTACTAGTTGGTAGGATGGCTAAGTAAAACAGAAAACCGGAAGAGTAAAAGCCGCCAAGTACCAGCAGAAAAGCATGAAGACATATGGTCTGACTTATTACCAGGGAAGTCTGTGATGACCTTGGATAAGTCTAAGTTATATTTCAAGTGATGAAATTCATTGTTTAAATATGGTGTACACTGATCTCACTCAAATCAAGGATCAGTGAAGTGCAAGTACTCTTGTAAACTCAAAGAAATCAAGAAAGCAGTGAACCGGAAAAGTGAACTGTCTGTCGGCAGAGTAAAGACAAAGCAGTAAAGGAAGAACTAAACAGCTAAGTCAGCAAGAACACTCAACCGCTCAAGCAATAGTCAAGTAAAGGAACAACTGAGTAAGGTATATCATCTATACTTATTCAGAACATGAGATGATATGGAAGATTCAAAGGATCAAGCATTAAATGCACAATCAATCAAGAATCAATCAAGGACGGATTTTGTGATAGACGTTTGAAGAAAAATCCGGAGTACTGAAATCAAGGAGAATATAATTAAGGGGGAATCAAGGATTAAATCATGGATTATTCCCCACATTAAATAGCCAACGGACGGAAATTCAAATCAAGGATTATCAAGGCTATAAATAGAAGGCATTGACATACAAGAAAAAGAACGATTGCATTACATAAGAACAAGCAGAAACTCTGTCAATTTGAAAAGCCTTCAATCTGAACTTAAAGGACACATCTAGAGATCAACTCAACAATCAGAGCTAAAATTCCACATCAAGTATTGAGATTGATCAGCAGAATCTGTGAATCCAATTCACACCAGTCAAGCAAGTGAATCAGAGTCATCTGAGAAGGAATTGTGTTTGTGATAGCTGCTGAAGGATTTGTTCTCAAGAGCAGTGTTGAAGACTGAGTTACTGAATCTTTTGAAGCCAGGGAGTGATAGCCTTGTAGATTGTGAAGCTTGTGTAGCCAAGGACAATCTTGCTATTGTATCAGTGAAAACAATAGTGAATTCCTCCAATCATCCTAGGAGAAGAGTGGATTAATGGATTACACTACCCTGAACCACTATAAGTCTGTGTGTCAATTTACTTTCAGCACTTTACCTTTTTTTTTTCCACGAAGAACGAAAGCTTATATTAATACGAATAAAAATACAAGTTAAACATTACAAAGCCAGACCGGGACAGAGTTGTGCCAAAAAACCCCAAAATCCGAACGGAACGAGAAAGCCGCAAGATTGTGAGCCATCTTGTTACCTTTTGTCCGTGTGCAAGACCCTTCAAACCTTTAACGACACGATATCATCATATTTTGTGTGTGCATATCCTACTTTGAAATAGCATTAATAGAAGGGACTTATTCGCAACCCAAAAGCTTTTATATTGAGAAAAATTTAAGAAACTCCAGTATAGTCATTCACCCCTCCTCAGACTATACTTTTACCCTTCTTTGGGACCAACCGTCATTTTTCATATTCCATGATGTGTGGACGCAGCGGCGGCTATAATTCCGTATACCTTATGCTAGTCACCCACTACCGACTGATGCTAAGGTTTCATCCTTATTCGTTCCGCATACACGTACTTGAGATGGCCCACGCATTTGGGAACTATTGGAGCCTTGGGAGTCAGATGCTAATTTTGCCATATCTATAGCCTCAAGGACTCATCCGGATCGGCGGATTTGGGGCTATGATCGCATGGGCACTTACACGGTCAAGTCCGGGTACTTTCTGGCACTCTCGCTTTACCGGCCAGCATTGGTCGCAGGTCCGGTGACTTCGGGTTGGGCTGATCGGGTCTGGCGGCGATGTTTGCAGCACCCGGTCCAGCCTCGTATTCAGCACTTTCTGTGGCAGTGCCTCCATGATAACTCGGCCATAGGCCAAGGCCTTATTGTTGAGTTATGAGCCCCAGTTGCACTTAAGTTTAATTAATGTCCAAAAATGCCCTTAAAATACCCCTGTGACTAACGGCCATGAAGTTAAAAGCTTACATCATATGGAAATCTTTCTATCTATTTTTGTCTTTGCAGGTTTTATTAATTTTGTAGTTGATTATTAAATTATTAATCAAATTTATAAAATTAATTTATTGATTTTATGAATTAATTAATTAATATACAAAATTTAATATATATATATATATATATATATATATATATATATATATATATATATATATATATATATATGGTACAAGAAAATCTGGCCCTGTTTCTTTTCTATTGCGTGATCCGTGTCCGGCCCAACTATTTTTTTTGTTGTATAACCCAATCAGCCTACCCTTTATAATCTTATAAACCAAAAAAAAATCCCTAACCCTAATTTGAGTTGATCTTTATGTACCTCATCCGGAGGTAATGCTCGAAATGTAAACTTATTCCCCTTATGACGCAATGTGTATGTGTTTAAATACCTGTCATAGATCACCTTCCTATCAAATTGCCACGGTCATCCCAACAACAGATATCCCACATGCATCGGAACCACATCACACAACACCTCATCTGCAAACTTCCCAATACTGAAAGTAATCTTCGCCTGTCTGGTGACACGTATCTCACCGAAATCATTCAACCATTGAAGTTTGTATGGTTGAGGGTGGGAAATCGTAGGAAGATCCAAACTCGAGACAAAACCCGCGCTAACAACGTTTGTGCAACTTCCCGGATCAATAATCATCACACACACCTTTCCTGTCACCAAACACCTCGTATGAAAAATGTTCTCACGTTGCAAATTATCCTCAGTCTTCATCACACTACTAAGCGCCCTCTTTATAATAAGCGCATCCTGAGACACATCCAGTTAACTGCCTCAAGCTCATACTTACCATCACCGCCCACAAAATCGTCCTCCTCCTCCTCAGACGCCGACGCATACCTACTCTCACCATTAGCCTCTTCAATAAGCATAATGCGATGCCTTGACGGACATTGGGAAGCTATATGACCCATCCCTTGGCACTTATGGCATCGTATCTCGTGAGATGGCTTCGAAGTACTTGCTACACCTTTCCCTTTATCATTCTCCTTTGGCCTAGGGGCCTCTCTATATGGAACAAGGGGCTGTCTCGGTGTATCCTGGGGAAATCTAGCCGAGTCCCTTCTAAATGGATTGGAACACGAACCTGAAAACCCACTACCCGAAGATTTCGTAAAATCACTCCTCTGTCGCCGCAACTGCCTCTCATGCGTCTCAGCAGCATGTAACATCGCTTGTAACGAAGGACACGCTTGTGCTTCGACCCGATTCGCGATATCCATCCGTAACCCAGTTAAGAAACGTGTCATAGTCATCTCCTCTTTCTCCTGAATGTTAGCCTTAGCTATCAGTGTGACCATCTCCTGATAATATAACGTAACCGAACGATCCCCTTGCTTAATGGTTTGCAGTTTGCGATATTGCTCAATATAATAAGAAGGAGGCACAAAGTATTTTTTCATTTCCCTCTTCAGCTCCGTCTACGTACTAATTTCATCTTCACGGCTACAATGCCGAGCAAAATTCAACTGCGTCAACCATATCATGGCATACTCGGTGAATTCTAGTTGAGCTAACTTGAACTTCTTCTCGTCAGAGTAGTTATTACTCTCAAAAATCTGCTCCAACTTTGATTCCCACTCGAGGTAGGCATCCGCATCCACTGAACCCGAAAAAGACGGCAACTTCATCTTAACTTGCCTCATATTATTATCCAATAGGTCATCCTCAGGAAGAACAACGTTGTCGTTGGCACCCACATCACCTCCGTTACCACCATTCCTATTGCCACCGTTACCACCATTCCCTCTCATCAGTTCATTCACCTGGCTGTCAATTCAGCCATGGCTTGGGGTAGTGCGGCCAAGCCATTCACAGTATGTTCGATTCTAGCCATTCTCTAATCTACACGGTCGGTTATCTCTCGTGTCAAGTTGTCTGACATTATCTTAAAATGACCATCCGTCACAGGCTCGTCATCCCCATGTCTCACCATCTTGTCTCACAGTCACTCGTGTTTGGCACTCACCCTCGTTCTCTGAGTAGTAGAGCACCCTTTGTTGAGCAAATCAGAATATGAGCAACCGAAAAATGTCCCTAAGACCTACTACCTAGATGTGACCACTAGGATAAGGATGAAAATGGTGTTTGGAACTAGTACAAGAAAAGATTGGATATGCAAGAATAGGTTGGAAGGTATGGGAATGAGTGGGATAATGTGTGAAAAGTTGCTAAATGCGATTATTAAAGACAAGAAAAGGAGGACTCAAAAGACGGAATGAAATTGGATTACTGCAAAATTTCACGGGTGTGAAAAAATCACACCTGGGTGTGGTGTCCACGTCAATATGCAGGGCTTTTTTTTTTGAGACTACAGAATTTTCACGGGTCTGAAAAAATATCACACCAGGGTGTGATACACACGTAATTTCTTAGTCTCCCCATTTTTTTTTTTTTTTTTGACTAGGACCGACTCTTTGGGAAATATGTGACAGGAAAGAAAACAAATCAAATAGATCAATTAGGTCAACACAGCCGCACTAAGTATGGACGCAAGGCAATCTGGAAGACCAGTCTTTGTTTTTTTTTTTTATGATCAACGCAAAAGGCCAACAAAGCTGAGAAAAGAAGACGGCTTCGGATATATATATATATTTTTTTGTCTTTGGATCTAATACGTCCCTGAAGAAAAGAACAATGCAAGATTTGGTTTTTTTTTTTTTTGGGTACAAAAGGTCGACGCAACAAGGACAACTAGGGCTGATTTTTTTTTTTTTTAATTTTTTTATTTTGTTGATGAGGAACGGCGCAAGAAAGAAAACAAAAACTGATTTTTTTGTTTTTTGATGAATTCGATGAACAAGAACAACTGATGCCATACAACTGATCCCAGGAGATCAACGAAAGGATCAATACGAGCCGAAAAACCCTAACCTAACTGGGCAGCAGTCTAGAAGGAGGGCCAAGAACAACTCAACGCTTTGCTAAAGAACGCTGATAAGCTCTCGAAAGGGGTGCAATCTCTATGACAAAGAGATCACTCGCTCTCAAGCGACGTTCTTGATCAATCACAGACCAAGAAAGAAGAGAAAACTCTTGTGTGTCAAAATAATATCAAAATCTGTCTTTTGAAATAATAGGTTAGCCTTTATATAGGCTACAAGAATAAAATCATAAGGGTAGTTTGGTAATACCCAAAAGTGGCGCCTAAATACAATAAGAATAAATAAAATAATCCTCAAAAATAGCCTAATAATATAATAGAAAATAAACGATGTCGTGGACGTCAAGCTAATCCGTCCTCGTGATCGCCGAGCTCCGTAGCATAAATAACGCAACAAATAGCCTGCTCGTCGTCTGGCTTCACTTGTGCCTGCTCGTGACATATATCAATGATCAACGTGTCCAACGCATCACGCATCCATCTCTTCTGAACCCGTGTCATCGGCCCGTCTCGAATAACTAGATGATCGATCGGCTGCATCAAGGCAAACGGGTCGGGAACCTCTGTAGGGATCGTATCACTAGTGGGCTAGTGAGAATGACTTACGGTGTGTTGACCCGATGATGGTCTGGTTTGAGTCAAAATGCTGAGGGCTTCGGTCCAGTGATGCCCAAACTTTTAATTAAACCCGGTCCAGTCATAACCAGTCCTAATTGGTTCTTGAGTCAGTTAGTTCAGTCTTTTAAATAACTACTAACACCAACCATGATAAACACCAGTTGACAATTTAGCAATCCCATATTTTCTCCTTTCCAAAAAGTTTCTGAGTCTCTTTTTAAGAAGAAGTCTTTGGTCTGAATTCCTTATCACTTGCCTGAACTTATAGTGAATTGGTTAGAATCTTGCTGGAGTGTGTATAGCTTGAGGACCGGCAAAGATATACACAGGACTCAGGATCAACCCCTATGTTTGTCTGCATTGTGTTCTTCTAAAGGTACTCAATACAGAAAACCTTTTTTAAATTTCTTTTGTTAACTGTTCTGTGTTGTCTGCTTGATTAATCTGAAGCACCATTATTCTAAGATCATTGGTGTTGAAGGACCTCAGTCTGAAATTGCCTGAGTGAGGATTTGGCAATTCATACATAGGCTTCAAGTTACCCCTGATCTTGAGTCAAAAAGGAATTTAGATTAAGTCCAGCTTGTGCTTGCTGTGTTTGCTATTGTGTCTTCTTACTTGAGTAGTTAGCAGTCTAGGTGTACTTTTCATTTGGTGTTTTGAATCCACAGAAAGTCAGTAGGAAAAATCTGCCATGTTGGTGAATTTGCTTGAGATACCGATTCACTGCCTTGTTGATAAAGCTCTAGCATATTTTGACCTCAACACTTGACTGTGCATTGATTACTGAAGTGAAAAGCTTGCTGTGCAAATTTTAGTCTGGTTATCAGTTTGCTAGTGCCCTTAAGGATTTAGGATCTTCTTCTAGGTGAGTCTGGCTTGATATACCTACTCACTGCCTTGTGAATAAGGCCAACAGACTGAATCTTTAAGCTCTTGCAAAGCTGAATCATCAAACTGTGATTTGGCCTTGAGTCTGTTGTCTTCCCCCATATCTGCTGGGAATTTCAGATTGCATATCCCTGTGATTTGCATCTTGAAATTCTGCCCCTTTGTTGTGCTTACTTGTTGTATTGCCTGCTGAATCTTTGTCAAAATCTGCTGCAAAATCCTTGTACCTGTGTTGCCTGCAAATCTGTTTAAGAAACCTGCACTTACTGTGAATACCTTGTAATAGGTTCTTTAGTATTTTTTTGGCAACCTCTTGTACCTGATGATCATTCTGTGATCAATTACAATATTGATCTTGATGGTCAAATATGAGTTGAGTCTCAAGCCGACCATCAGCTCAGTGCTGAAATTGATTGATCAGCCTAGTCTGGTCCCTGCCTATTTTCTCACTGAAGTAAGTGTATTCAAACTGCACATAAGTGTTGATAAACCTCTCAGGTTAGTCTGTTTATCATCACTGAAGTTCATCTGATAACTCCAGTCTGAACAGTTATATTGACTGATTTGTGTACTAATTTTTATGATCAGTCTTACCTGCCTATATCTGTAATAATTTACCTTAACTTTGATTCAATTTTGTAAACTCCTTGAACTGTTTGATACTTTCGGTTTATTGATTTAATATATATATATATATATATATATATATATATATATATATATATATATATATATATATATATATATATATATATATATATATATATATATATATATATATGTTTTGAACTTAGAGTATCTTTTGATCCGTTGTGTAACTCGACTGAATCCGGATAAATCACAATTAGACATTTCTTGATCACTTAGGTTATACACAATCGAATAATTTGATTAAATAGCTTCCGGTTTAATTAATTAGTAATTGTGTAGTAACTTGTAATTATTTTGCTCCAACTTGTTATTAAATGATCAAATCGAAAAAGAGGCATAAAACCCTATCACTCTATTCAACCCCCCTTCTAGAGTGATTTAGCGCATTAACGATCCAACAATTGGTATCGGAGCTTGGTCACATAGTGATCATAACACGTTATCTTTTGGTGTGATTTATAGTGTCTTTCTATTTCTTTGATTTACCTTGGTCTTTTGGCCTATTTGTTTTGCTGTTTTTATTTACCAAGTAAATCATCTCAACCGTGTGCTTAATCGTTGTTCATCACACACTCACATCAGGTATATAAAAAAAAACTTTGCATAGTAATTCATTCATATTTTTGCATTACATACTTGTTGCATATCATTGTACTGCATTGTAATGGCTTCACTAAATAACTCCATGAACCCGAAGGAGGGCTTATCTTTGGTATGGCCACCATACTTTGACGGTTCCGGATTTATTCAGTGGAAACGCTCGATGATGATTCATGTGCAACAAACGGACTATCAATTATGGCTCTAAAATTTATAGAGAGCTAGTGCGAGTTAAAGAAGACTTCAACTTCACAGCACCGGATCTCGGGCCGTAGAACCTAAAAAAAGATAACCGTGATGTGATAAAGAAAGACGAAGCGACTGAACAGGGAGGAGGCAAGGATTTTGACATTGGTTCTAATTTTTCTTTGGATGTTAAAGCGGACCGGTATAATGGATGAGCTGGAGAGGCCTGAATTCGCCCCGGTATTACCTTGAATCTATCAAGAATTAAGGGGAAATTTCCTATTTTTATCTCTTGATGAGACAACTATCTATTCCATCGAAAGAAATCGATATGGGAGTCTACATCGTACGTAGAGCGCCCGAGCGCTTTGCTTTTTAGGCCGGCTCGCTTCTCTTATCCATCGGTCCAATGCACCGGGCTCATCTCATGGAGAGAAAAAATTGGACTTTGCCTTGTTTGCCGCCTCGACACATTCCCTTCTCTCTCCGGTATCGTCGTTTGTTCCCACAAAAGACATCACCGAAGATGGAGTCACTACAAAGGTTAATAAGACTGAGGACGAATTTAACGAAGGAGGACTATAGAAAAATGTCCTTGAACGCTAAAGTCGTCGCCTTCTTATCAACTCTTTAAGTCCCTCTGAGAACCAAGATGTTGCCGCATGCGAGACTGCCAAATAAATTTGGGAGGCTCTTATTAAACGACATGAGGGAACTAGTAAGGTTAAAAAGTCCAAGGTTAGTCAGCTAAATCATGCATATGAGTCTTTTCAAACAAAACCGAACGAATCTGTTATTGATATGGATAATAGATTCACGGACATAGCCAATGCACTTAGCGCTCTTGGTAAAGACATCTCGTATGGAGGATCAAAGCTAGAAGATACTTTGCTCCCTCCCTCCTCGATAAGAACCTAAGGCTACGGCCATAGAGGAAGCGAAGGATATCTCGGTGCTCACTAAGGATGAACTTATCGGAACGCTTTTTGTTTACAAACAACATATGAACACTCCCAAGCACAAATATCATGAGACGTCTATTCCGGGGCTAAAATCTCGTGAAGGGTCTGAATTTGAAGCTGAAGTTAAGCAAGCAGATCATGAAAGTGAAAACAACGATGAGGAAATCACAAAGCTAGTATGAAAATTCAGGAAGTTTCTTGTAAATGAGAAAAGAAACAAGTCTGGTGAGAGAAACAAGTCCCAAAACAAAAGTGGATGGAAATCGGATATGACTTGTTTTGAATGCAACCAAAAGGGTCACATCGCCAACAAGTGCCCAAATAAGAAAGATGGAAAGCCCAAGCCTACATCCGGTCAAAGGAACATAAATGCTCAAAAAGGCGAAGGCAAGAAAAATGGCAAGGCGATGAATGCTACTTGGGATGAAAGCGATGAATCAGATAACGACAACAAGTCTGAAATGTCCGAGAAAGCAAACTTGTGTTTTATGGGTTTTTCACAACACACGAACTTGAGTGGCAGCGAGGTATCCGACTCTTCCTTAACTAAGGAAAAACTGCACACACTTAACGAACAATTAGCTAGGGAGAACCTCACACTTAAGGGTAAAAATGAAACACTGAATATGCTGAAGGTGCAACAAGATTACGATTTTGTCACTTTAGTCAATGAACTAAGTCAACTGAAACTTAAGCACCAAACGACCGAGATTGAGAATGAATCTTTGAAGTGAAAGGTTGCGGCATTTAAGCAAGTCATCTCAGGACTTGAAGAGAAAATTACTCAGCTCAAAACACAACCCTCAACTTCTCAGACTTGAAAGGGTAAGGACATTTGTGTGGAAGATTCATCCGATACACAAAACTCACCCTCCTCAACCAAAGTCTTGGAGCCTAGGACAATTGCCTTAGCACACACCACGACTGCACAACCCATCAAAAAGAAAAGAAGAAACAGAAAGAGAAAGGCACACACCACACCAAAGAATGCTCCATCAACATCCGCACACAACTCACAGCGTTCTTCCCCCAATACTCATGCATACGCCTATAATCGAAGAGGTTTAAGGAGCTTTTCTCTACACAACCACTTCACTCATAACAGCTATGCTTTACCTAGTTTTTACCCGACTACACACTACGATCCACGCATACACCAGGCACACACCTATACACATAGATTCCCCCAGTTTGACCCCTCTTGGCCTAGATGCTATTCTGGCAAGATCAGGTCAATCAAATGCAATCGACCACATACCAACCCAACCCACGTCACTGTGAATAGACCGAGTCCTCCCGGACAAAGAAGGCTGCTAGAAAACCAAGGTTAAGAAGGTATGGGTTCGAAAGGACTTGATCAAGCATGATTCTAACCCCCAAGGACCCAAGAACTAAGGGCACCTATACAAACTCTTTGTATTACAAGCATGTCTTTAAGCTAAACTATACAGAAGCAATACAAAGTGGTGCTTGCATAGTGGATGCTCTCGACATATGACTGGAAACTCCGTGATCATCCGGGATTATAAAGCTATATCAAATGGAGGATCAGTCACCATTGGAGACAATTCAAAAGGCAAGATCATTGGCAAAGTATCCGTTGGTAACCCTAGTTGCTTTATGATTCATAATGTTTTATTAGTCAAGCATTTAGAATACAATTTATTAAGCATATCACGATCTCGGGCCTTAAATTGTGTTTGATGAGGATAGTTGCACGATATCCCTAACACATGAGCATAATATCTACACGATCAAACTGGACAACCTCATTGATTGCCCGATAACGTGCCTCGTATCTAAACATGATGACAAAAATCTTTGGCACCATCGCTTAGGTCATGTTGGTAATACCACTATTGAGAAACTGTGCAAACAGAATCTCAGACGAGGTATACCAGCTTTAGATCTGAATGACTTTGACACTTGTGAGCCGTGTATACATGGAAAGCAAGCTAGAACTTCATTCAGATCCAAACACGAAGTGTCTTCTACTCGCATCCTAGAATTGTTGCTCATTGACTTGTTTGGCCCTAGTAGAGTAGTAAGTCTTAGTGGAAAGCCTTATGTGCTCATCGTTGTTAATGACTATTCCCGATATACTCAGACTTTGTTTTTGACTCACAAGAGCGATGGTGCTCATGAATTTTCTACTCTCATGAAGCAACTACAAAACATCTTTGATATATCTATTGTAGCTGTCAGGAGTGATAGAGGTGGTGAATTTGTGGATACTAGTCTCATAGAATTCTGTGAGTATCTCGGTGTCTGTCACGAATTCTCTACTCCTCGAACTCCTCAACAAAACAATGTTGTTGAGCATAAGAACAGAACACTGTAAGAATCTGGTCGAACAATTCTAAATGAGTTCAAGGTGCCTCAATTTTTGTGATTGAGGATGTTCCTTGTGCATGTTATGTTAATATTCGAGTGTCTATTAGACACAGATTGCATAAGACACCCTACGAAGTCCTAAGAAATCGGCCTCCGAAAGTTAACTACTTTCACGTTTTCGGATGCAAGTGTTTCGTGTTGAATGATAAAGGGAATTTGGATAAGTTTGCATCTAAGTCCATCGAATGTTATTCCGAGACCTCACGGGCATATAGATGCTACGATCCAGTTTCTCGACGCATTCTCGAGTCCATACACGTTTCATTTCATGAGTCTGTTTCTTTGACTAACGTGTGCTCTAGTGTGCAAGATAAGAATGTTAGCATAGAACAGTTGGACTTGGAGGATGAGTTTGAGCTGCTTCCATCTACACAAAACGACACATCCCCTGGAACGGAAGTAGCACAAGATATAGTTGTTGAGTCAACAACATCCATTGTGAATGACATCTTAGCAAAAGATGCTCCCAACGAGGAAGTTTTGCAAGAGGAGAATGACGGTTCTTTGCGACATAGATAGGAAAAGTATCACACACCTGATCTAATTATTGGTGATCCTGATGCCGGTATAAGTACCCGAAGGTCCACTTACTATCCCTCATCTTTCCATGCATTCGTTTCTGACATCGAACCTAAGAAAGTCGATGAAGCCCTCTTCGATAATGAGTGGGAAATAGCTATGTGTGAAGAGCTTCACCAATTAGAAAGGCAAGATGTTTGGGAACTTGTTCCCCTACCTAAGGGTAAAACCTCGGTAGGCACACGATGGGTCTTTAGGAACAAGTCATATGAAAATGGTAAGTTTGTTCGGAATAAGGCTCGACTGGTGGCCTAGGGTTATATCCAACAGTAAGGCATCGATTACGATGAGACCTTCGCCCCAGTTGCTCGGTTGGAAGCCATTCAACTTTTAATCGCGTTTGCATTTGGCTTAGGAAGAAAGCTCCATCAAATGGACGTCAAGAGTGCCTTCTTAAACGAGCTTATCGATAAAGAAGTGTATATTCGACAGCCCCCGGGATTTGAGGATACACTTCATCCTAATTATGTCTTCCGTCTCAAGAAAACACTGTATGGACTCAAACAAGCGCCTCGAGCATGGTATGATAAATTGTCATCAATGCTATTAGCTAATGGCTTCGTTAGGGGCAGGAGTAGATAATACATTGTTCATAAAGAAGTCTGACTCTGACATCCTGGTTGCTCAGGTATATGTCGGTGACATTATCTTCGGTTCTACCGACCCTGCTCTTTGCACTGAGTTGAGACCTTGATGTCTTCTCAATTTGAAATGTCATCCATGGGAGAATTAAGTTTCTTCCTTGGCTTACAAATCAAACAGACATAGTCCGGCACACACATAAGTCAAACTAAGTATATTAGAGATATGTTCACCAAGTTTAAGTTTGACCAGTTGAAACCTGCTACGACTCCTATGAGTTCGCCGGTTACTTATCCTTGATGAAGATGGAGAGCCATTTGACCCGCACCTATATCAATCTATGATCGGTTTTCTATTATACCTGACTGTATCGAGTCCCGATATACATTTTTGTAGGACTATGTGCACGTGTTTAGTCTAGCCCTAAGATATCGCATTACAAAACTGTAAAGCAAGTTTCCGATATCTCAGGCACACACCCACTCTGAATCTATGGTACTCTCGAGACTCATCACTTACACTTACCGCATACAGTGATGCCGACTATGGAGGCTATCGTATTGAATGGAAGAGTACTAGTGGTACCTGTCAAATACTTGGGGACCGTCTCATCTCATGGTTCTTTAAGAAGAAACCTAGTGTTGCCCTTAGTACTACTGAGGCTAAGTATGTATCCTTGAGCACATGTTGTGCTCAACTCCTCTTGATTAAACAACATTTAGCAACTTCGGCATGTCTGTAGATTATGTTCCGGTTTATTGCGACAGTACCAGTGCAACAGACCTTGCACACAATCTTGTATTACACTCCCGAGCCAAACATATAGACATTCTCTATCATTTTATACGTGACCACGTGCGAAATGCTATGATATATATTGAGTTTGTTCCAAATTTGCATCAGGTAGCTGACATTTTCACGAAGCCTTTGCCCCAGAACTTGTTCGAAAAGTTGCGTAGTGACCTACATATGGTACCGTTATGAACCCTTTTTCTTTTTCAAACTAAGGGGGAGAAGAACATATGTAGGGGGAGTTGTAACAAGGGGGAGCGTACTTTGAAAATTAATCAAAAGAGGGAGATTGTTGAGTTATGAGCCCCAGTTGCACGTAAGTTTGATTAATTTCCAAAAATGCCCCTAAATATGGTTTTACTAAAATACCCCTGTGACTAACTGCCATGAAGTTAAAAGCTTACATCATATGGCAATCTTTCTCTATTTTTGTCTTTCCAGGTTTTATTAATTTTGTAGTTGATTATTAAATTATTAATCTAATTTATAAAACTAATTTATTGATTTAATGAATTAATCAATTAATTAATATACAAAATTTAATATATATATATATATATATATATATATATATATATATATATATATATATTAATTCATATATATATATAAATATTATATATATGGTACAAGAAAATCCGGCCGTGTTTCTTTTCTATTGCTTGATCTGTGTCCGGCCCAACTATCTTTTTTGGTGTATAACCCAATCAGCCTACCCTTTATAATCTTCTAAACCAAAAAAAAAATTCCCTAACCCAAATCTTTTTGCAGCCGTTTCTGTATCTTCTCTCCAGTATCATCTCTCCAATGCTCTCTGAAAAACCTTCCCTCTTCACCTCTCTCGAATCCCTGAATTCTTGCTACCTTAATCTCTTACCTTATCCGTTTACTCCTCGTGACGGTAATCCTTTGGAGAAACGCATTTGCTCATTCTGTGAAGGCTCCTCCTTCAAACTAAAACAACCATGTGATGAAATTCAAAAATGGAAGGTTTGAGTTTGAAAAGGCTCTATCTTTGAGAATTGGCTTGACGATTTGATGCAGATTTTGTGCTATGGCAACTCAGAATCGCTCTCCGTGATTGCTCCTCACAATTCGTGATTAAAAGGTCTTATATTTCTCATTCATTGTTAATATCCTCTTATTTTATTTTGATATGAACAGTTCATCTGCCTGATTTTATGCTATTATGTCTGATTAAAGGTGTGAATATGAAAGGTCGGACCTTTCATCCAATCCGGTGACTGAGACGAGACTTTAATGCTCGATGCTATGGATCCGTAGTCAACCCTAAATTAAAGGTCGCATATTTTCATATCAGGAGTATTTTAATATTTTCAGTTATTCTATTGATTTGAATTGGATTCTGCCTTGAACTTTCCCTTTGCCCGTCATTGCAGCGTCTACTGTCCAGAAACACGTTTCACACATGATGACTGGTCTTGTAGCCGTTAAAGAATGAACTTGATGCCAGAAATAGTCCGTATCAATGAAGGATTGAGTGTTGCCGTTCAAATAATTGGTGGTTCTCTCATTCATTGGTCTAACCAACCCCGGTTTGGTGAATCTCAACCCAAATCGCACAGGTAATTTGTCTTGAACCCTATATTGTGGGCTAGTGAGATTGACCTAGGGTGTGTTGACCCGATGATGGTCTAGTTTGAGTCAAAATGCTGAGGGCTTGGTCCAGTGATGCCCTAACTTTTAATTAAACTCGGTCCAGTCATAAACAGTCATAATTGGTTCTTGAGTCAGTCAGTTCAGTCCTATAAATAACTACTAACACCAACCATGAAAAACACCAGTTGACAATTTAGCAATCCCATATTTTCTCCTTTTCAAAAAGTTTCTGAGTCTCTTTTGTAAGAAGAAGTCTTTGGTGTGAATTCCATATCACTTGCCTGAAGTGATAGTGAATTGGTTGGAATCTTGCTGGAGTGTGTATAGCTTGAGGACTGGCAAAGCTATACACAAGACTCAGGATCAACCCCTCTGTTTGTCTGCATTGTATTCTTCTAAAGGTAATCAATACATAAAACCTTTTTTAAATTGCTTTTGTTATCTGTTCTGTGTTGTCTGCTTGATTAATCTGAAGCACCCCTATTCTAAGATCATTGGTGTTGAAAGACCTTAGTCTGGAAATTTCCTGAGTGAGGATTTGGCAATTCAGACATAGGCTTCAAGTTACCCCTGATCTTGTGTCAACTAGGAATTCAGATTAAGTCCAGTTGTGCTTGCTGTGTTTGCTCTTGTGTCTACTTACTTGAGTAGTTAGCAGCCTAGGTGTACTTTTCATTTGGTGGTTTGTGTCACGGATTTTTGCAATGAAAATAAACAAGTAACAAATTTATAAACCCGGTATACCCCAAGTGTAGGGATCGTAGTATAGAGGTTGATACCGAGTCGATCTTACGGGGAATCGGGGTTGTTTAATCTAGTTTTTATTATCTAACTAACTATGTCACGATTACGACTAAAAAGATACGAAAATAAAATAGTGAAAACTAAACGAGAAAAATGAAACTACAAATAAGAATAACTGGACAGAAGATCGTGATCTAAAGCCAGGGAAGATATGGTTGCGAACAAATTATCTAAACTAAATCTATTCTAAATCTATTACGAAATAAAGGTCGTAAATTTACTGAGTAATTCAGATTCAAGTGGTGTAATCAATGAAATAACAAACGAACAAGCAATTGATCCACCTATCCTACAACTATCAATTTATACCTCGATTATCTCGTGATTCTTAATCAAGTTGTGATTCACCTAGCCAAGGTATGGACTCCTAATTTCTTAGACAAGTTCGCCTATTAATCTTCTATATTTCGATCTAAATATTAACGCTTTCTAACCAAAGGTGTGAAATTTATAAGTTTCCAACCTAGATATTTAACCTAATAACTCTCGTTAATTAGATTAAAGGTCTAATCTTTATTATGGCGATCTAGGGTTTAACACGATTCTCATCAATGCAAACAATCAACATACATGCAAAGATCTTTCGATATGAATTGCATAAAATCAACATAGACATAATAAAGATACAACTTGAATTAAGAACTCACAGGACAAACGAGAATCGAAACTGAATTGTTGATCGGATGGCTTCACAACGCTTGTTCAATAGAGGTCTAGCCTCTTAGCATCCTCTTGAAGATCGAATTATTTGAATAAAAATACATAAAAAGTGTTTGAATCAAACTAGAAAGTAAAAGCAGTAAAAACTGAGCCGCCCCTAGGGTTTAGGGTTCGAAAATCTGATGATATTGAGTGGAAATAACGCAGCTATATATAGAATTTTAAGTCGGCTGCTGCTATGTCGGCCACTGGACGCCCGTCCACTCCTTCTGGACGCTCGTCCGGTCTTCAATATCAACTTCGAATCGGGCCGAGTCATGATCAGACGCCCGTCCTTCTTTAAGTTGGACGCTCGTCCATCAATTTTGGGAGAACTCTGAATCAAATTTCCTCTCCTGGATGCCCGTTCACTTTCGTAGACGCCCGTCCACTGGACGGGACTTAGGACGTGCGTTCAGTGGACTGGATTTTCGATTTCTCCATCTCTATCCATTTCCTTCTATTCAAATCTTCCTTATCTCTTTCTCATCAATTAAATCCGACATTTATCTTCATTGAATCATCTTTTGAGCCGCAATTACGCATCTACAAGTCATTAAGAACATCGCAAAATGTAATAATATCCAAATAAACATAAAATCAACATTAAAACACATAAATTAACCAATTTTGCGATTAAACCATTTAAAAACTCATTTGCTCAATAACTCAATTAAACACTTAATTTCTATGCAAATTATACGAATATGGAGGAAATTGTTACAAAATATAACGTTATAAATCATATAAAATCACCCTTAAGAACTCCCCCACACTTAGCTTTTACTCATCCCAAGCAAAACAAGACAAAACCAAGGCTCAGAAAAAGGATAGACATCTCAGCACATATAACACATATGCAATAACTTAGAGGCTCACCCCGGTGTGTGTGCAGAGCCATAACAAACTTCCACTAAGTCCAAACTTTAAATTTCAAAGCAGACTAGCTAATACCCCCTTCAAACTAGAGATAAATGATACTTATAAGATGCACCCTACAAAACGTGACATATCCCGAAAAAGATGATAGAATACATTTAGGACCTTTCTGACATACTCAGAGGATAATCCCTACAACATATCTGTCAGTTTATACTGGGGATAAGATATACGATAACTAAGTCTTACATCAATTCATACCAGATTCCTCATATAAGTTGATTTAACTTTTTTCACATTTAAACACACATCAGAATGAGCTGTTGCCCTGTCATAGCAGAATAGGATATTCGAGATATACCCTACCTTACTCAAATCATAAGGCAGCTTCTTCTGACTGTCGTGAGCTTTTGGTCATCATAGTGGTATAGGACATTCGAGATATGACCTACCTTACTCAAATCATCGACCAGCTTCCGACACACAC
This sequence comes from Gentiana straminea, assembly GCA_036785695.1. Classification (NCBI taxonomy): domain Eukaryota; kingdom Viridiplantae; phylum Streptophyta; class Magnoliopsida; order Gentianales; family Gentianaceae; genus Gentiana; species Gentiana straminea. The sequence goes on along the minus strand of JAVUPR010000398.1, from coordinate 14,531,757 downwards.
AATTAATTCATTTACTTTTCAACTTTTTCAACAACTTTAGTTACGCTTTACTTATCACATTCAAACCTCAGATATCACAGCATATCATACTTTGGATCTAAACACAAACTATTATAATTCCCACGATATGCACATTAGCACTAAGCACATGACTTATAAGATAATCAAAAATCACTAATCAAAAGGGGTATAGCTTTATATTATAGCTCATCATTCACTATGGCTCGTGAAAAATATATATCGGGTGAAACAACTAACTTACTGGTCATACAGTATACAGCATCGATGACTATAAAAAAACGAACAAAGATTATGCATTGCTTACTCGGGACAGAACAAAAACAAAAATTTTGAAAAATTTAGCTCATTTTGCATAGAATAATGATGATATAAGCAAATGATAGATACACATAACCATTCCCCTCCCCCACACTTAAACCATAACATGTCCTCAGGTTGTGCAGAACTTAAAAGAGACAAAATACTTAGCTGATTGCAATAGATACTCGAATCGTTGGTCAGGCCGGAGCCTTCGTAGTGACAAATAGAACTCGTATCAGCACGATGTAAAAGCTAGCTCGACAATACAGCTAGAAATATACCTGCACTACTCGACAAACACGGAAAAATCTCGGGGAAAACGGGGGAAGTATACCATGATGAGAGATAACGAAATGATTAGATCAAAAGAGAAAACATCCAATACAATGAAAATCGAAATCATAGTAATGTCAAATGAAAGTACGGAATGCCTTAAGGCTTACAAGATTCATCGAGAAAAATAGACAGTAGCTAACACGAAAAGTACAATGAATCAAGTAATGAAAAGTAGCAGGACAATACAATCATCTCAAAAAGAAATACATAAGCCAGAATCAGCAACAAATCATCAGGTCTGCCCCGGTGCCGCAGAATCATCAGCAGGAGGTGATCCACCCGTAGGAGAGTCAGGCTGCTCCTCATCCGAAGACGACTCGGAATCATGAAGAACATCCGCAATGGCTTGCTCAATCTCATCCGAATAGACATAATCTATAATGCTCGGGTTGAAGACTATGTCGTCCCTCGGAGGCCGGTCCTCACTTATGCACCGCAAAATAGTCAAGATATTGTTCTGGGAAGTCCTAATATCCTCCATCCAGTTCCGTACACTGTTAGCCATACTCAACTTCATCCGGACTGAGGGAGATAAAGATGGAAGGGAAGATGCTCGAGGTGGTGCCGAAGATGAACCGGGCTCGCGTGCTGCCCCAGCCTCAGACTGTCCCGAAGATTTCACTTTCTCTCGCTGCAAGTACCTAGGATTCTTCGGTTTGTGATCGGTCTTGTACTCGGGAACCCTAGCATTTTGACAGATACTGTGGATCAAATGCGGACATATCAAACACCTAGCATAGACCTTCTGATTCGGGGATATCTCATCGAAAATGGCTTGTCCTACATCGACACTCAGCTTGAATTCAAAGCATATAACATCCCAAGGTCACCAATGTCAAAATGAGTCAGGTTGTTCTTAGGTAACAACCTGTTCTGAATAAACCGACATTGGACATTCCAATCCTCCGTCCAACTCGTCGTCACCAACTCTTTCCTATCTCCGCCCGGTCTAAGTGTCCACGGCACCTCCGGGCATACCAACAAACGTAAATCCTCCAGCGGATCCTCTCCCGCATCCTGCTTGGCCTTTATTGCCTCCTTGTAGTCCAACCCCTCAAAAGGTGCCAAGTTATACTTCTCGTTTATCACCTTAGGCGTAAACGGCACCTTCACCCCCCGAACCATCACAACTCCGGCTTCCAAATCCGTTTCCGAGCAATTGGCATAAAACTCTCGGACTAATGTAGCATTAACTGGGGTCCTCGGAGTTCTCATCAATGCTCCCCACTTTCTATCCGTAAGCATTTTAACAAAAATGGGATCAACCTTGGTATCAAGGACGGCTCGCTCTATCAACATATTCCTTGTTAGATAATGCTTATTATAGACTTCCATCGCCTTAGGGTTCACGAATCTCCGTGCAAATGGAATAGGGACAGGGGGTCTCACATTCTGTCTAGCCGGTTCCGCTCCCTCAGTTGCTTCCTCGGCTTGCTCAGCTCTAAACCTAGGCAGTCTCACTAAGGGTACATCATCATCAGTGGCTGACCCCGACTCAGACTCATCTCGTAAAGGAACTCTAGATTGACCTCTAGGAGGATTTTGACGTTCACCAATACGAATGCCTTGGTTCGGATTGATTAAGGTGGGGTCTACAGCCTTCTTCTTCTTAGCAGGTTCATCGGCAATCCCCTTACCATGCCGTTTCTACACCCCTTTACGAACCATTGTAAACTAAGGCTAACAAACAACAATCCCAAATCACAATCCAAACGAACCACCCGTTTATCGTCCAAACGGGATTTCCCAAACAAATCAATACCAAACCAACATCAAAACCACAATGCAACCCATCCATCATCATCCAAACCATCCCAGATCATCAACAAAGAAAGAAAAATACCAAACAAAAAGAAGAAAACAAATAAGGCAAGTTTTATGTAAAAGAGTCGACTCGAAGATCGAACTCAAGAAAAAACATGAAATAATCTACGAAAAGCTTATAAAATCTTACCAAGTACGTTGAAGGGATGATGATGATGATGATTACAAGTCCAAACAATGCCAAATTGACCCAAAAAAAATCGAATCTTGTTCTTCAAAAAGTCGGACTATATAGATCACTGAATCCGATTAAATGGTGTTTGTTGGAGGGTTTGGTTTGAAAAATCGAAAAGAGGGGATTGAGAGCTGTTGATAGAGCCTTGAATCGCCCAATTTGGTTCAAAAATAAAGATTTTAGGGCAAAGGAGGGTTGAGAAGTCGGGTTTGCTTTTGAATTTTCTGATGCAAAATAAAAAATGGGGGCAGGGATATATATAGTTGCAGATCTGAACGGGCGTCCAGCTGGAGAACATATGAACTGGACGGGCGTCCAGATACTCAGACGCTCGTCCAGGTTGTCGATTTTTGAACAGAGTTGGAGGAAATCATGCAGACCGGCGTCCAAGAAATTTGGACGCTCGTCCAATATTTTCAAAGGACGGACGGGCGTTCAGGAAGTTTGGACGCTCGTCCAAGGCAGACACATATCAGACGGGCGTCCAAAGGCATGGACGCTCGTTTGATGCAGAATTCAGCAAAACTATGAATTTTTATTCAAATCAAATCAATCTTTTATTCCATTATAAAAATTCATACATAACTTCAAATAATAATTAAAAATTGAAGAACACATAAAAACACTAGAAAATAGTGGGTTGCCTCCCACCGAGCGCTTTTGTTTAACGTCGTTTGCTCGACGAAACGGCCTAACGACGCTAGTCATCGTAAATCTCCGCCCAATCCACAATCCGGATCAGACGGCGGAGCATGTCAATAGCAGGAGGAAAATCGTACTCGTCTTGTAGAGCCCAGTCCTCGCCAGCAACATCCACTCCTTGGAAATGCTTAGCTTGCAGCACTAGCGCCAAGTCAGTCAGCATCGGATCATTGAGGATTGTATACGGCCGTCCTAAAATCTCCTGCAGGTCCTCTGAGCTAAAATCTCCACCTCCCGAAGATCGGGGTACAATGAGGACATAAGTAACGGTCCTGACGTGGGTACTAATATCAAAGTCTACGTCCAAAATGATAGTCCCTCCGGGTCCCTCACCTAGAGTGATAAGTGGGATCCTACTAATGAAAGGAAACTCCTTTGGTAGAACTCCGTAATCCATATCTAAAAACACAGCTAAACGGAACAGATTCAAACAAAATCTTAATTAGACTTAAGTTAAAAACTAATTAAAGAAAAAGAAACAACACAAAAGAGAGTCCTAATATAATAAAGGATATCTAGGATGCCTCCTAGTGGCGCTTTTGGTTAATGTCGTTAGCTCGACACTCTTTTAGCTCAGCCTGGATCAGGGCATTTAACTTTTCTGCCAGCCACTACCTCGTGTAAGCTTCGATCAATAGTGTGGCTGCAGAAACAGCATCTAACACATGGGGTGAATTCCTTAATTGCCTTCCACACACGTTTAAACCTCCCCATGGCTGATTTCTTCTTCTTCTGACGACGTTTCAACTGTTGCTCCTTCGCAAACTCTTCCATGTCCCAACTACCTGCTAGAACATCTTCAGAGGGACCACTACCGTCATCCTCAGAAAACAAATCAGGCGAAAACTCGTCAAATTTATCGACTTCTGAAGTACCACACCCGAGGATATCGAGGAATCAAACAATCAAAGGTTGTTCCTTGGCTTGACCAATGTAATGCTTGCACCTTTGACCATTCACTCGGAACGGCTGGTCACCATAACCTCGTAGTTCTAGAACACCTCCAGGAATGATTTGGAGAATTTAAAAGGGGCCGGACCATCGTGTCCTCAGCTTACCAGGGAACAGATGTAACCTGGAGTTGTACAATAAAACTCGTTCCCCTACTTGGAATTCTCTCTTCTTGATTTTGGCATCGTGAAGGAGTTTCGTCTATTCCTTACTTATCCTGGCACTTTCGTAGGCCTGAAGTCTAAATTCATCTAGCTCATGCAACTGTTGCAATCGATGTTTTCCACAAGATTGGGTATCGAAGTTCAAAAACTTCGTGGCCCAATAGGCTCTATGCTCTAACTCGACTGGCAAGTGGCATGGTTTACCATAAACCATTTGATAGGGTGATGTACCCATGGGGGTCTTATAGGCAGTTCGATATGCCCACAGTACATCATCCAACTTTAGACTCCAGTCTTTTCTATGACTGTTAACTGTTTTCTCCAGGATCTTCTTTAAACTCTGGTTGCTTCTTTCAACCAGACCACTAGTCATAGGATGATATGGTGTACCAGTTTTGTGCCGGACACCATATTTCTCAAGAACTTTTTCTAGTGGCCGGTTGCAGAAGTGCGTTCCCTCGTCACTGATTAAGGCGCGGGGACACCCGAATCTCACGAAGATGTTTTTCTTTAGAAACTTCATGACCGTCTTATGATCATTGTGAGACGTGGCTTGAGCCTCCACCCATTTCGATACGTAATCCACGCAGACTAAGATGTATTTATTTCCACAAGATGATGGGAATGGTCCCATAAAATCGATACCCCATACATCAAAGACTTCGCATTCTAGGATGGGTTTCAATGGCATGTTGAAACGCCTTGTTAAAGTTCCGGTTCTTTGACACCTATCACAAGCTTTACAGAAAGCTTCTGTATCTTTAAAGATCGTGGGCCAATAGAAGCCGGATTGAAAGATTTTAGCAACGGTTTTCCAAGGACCAAAGTGACCGCGCCGGTGGGTCCACTGTGGCATTGCTCAATAATATCATGTTGCTCGGATTCTGGAACACATCTTCTCAGCAAACCATCTTTACAAATCTTGAAGAGGTAAGGTTCATCCCAAACGAATGTTTTCATATCCGAGAAGAATTTCTTCTTCTCCTGATAAGACAATTCTGGATCAAGATATTGGGAATGAAGGTAGTTTACGATGGAGGAATACCATGGAACATCTGGAGCACAACCGTCGATAAGCATGACATTCTCCAGAGGAAAGTAAAGATCTATATCGTCAGGGTCATCCTTCTTCTCACTCAACATTCTTGAAACATGATCAGCCACTACGTTTTCACTGCCCTTTTTGTCTTTAATTTGGACATCGAACTCTTGTAGGGTCAGTATCCAACGTAGTAAGCGCGGTTTAGCCTCTTTCTTTGTCATCAAGTATCGCAAAGCAGCGTGATCAGTCCACACAACTACTTGAGCACCCAACAAGTAACTACGAAACTTGTCCATAGCAAAGACTACGGCCAATAATTCCTTTTCAGTCGTCGTGTAGTTTACTTGGGACGGATTTAGCGTGTGACTGGCGTAGTAGATTGGCTGGAATTTCCCTTTTATTCTCTGTCCTAAGACTTCGCCAACAGCATAGTTTGACGCATCGCACATAAGTTCAAAGGGGAGATTTCAGTCAGGCGAAATAAGGATCGGCGCAGAGATTAATCTACTTTTAAGCTCCTCAAACGCTTGCTTGCAACTTTCATCAAAATCGAATAAAACGCCTTCTTTAAGTAGCGTAGACAGGGACTTGGCTATCTTGGAAAAGTCCTGAATGAATCTCCTATAGAAACCGACATGTCCAAGAAAACCTCTGACTTCGCACACATTCTTAGGATAACTCATCTTCTCGATAGCTTCTACTTTGGCCCTGTCTACCTCAATACCTTTGGCGGAGATCTTGTGGCCAAGAACTATTCCCTCATCTACCATGAAATGACACTTTTCCCAGTTTAGGACTAAGTTCTTTTCCACACATTTGGATAAGACCTGGTCAAGATTGTCAAGACAATCATCGAAGGATTGACCAAAGACCGAAAAGTCATCCATGAAAATTTCCATACACTTTTCAACTAGCCCGTCAAAGATAGCCAGCATACATCTTTGAAACGTAGCTGTGGCATTGCAAAGACCAAATGGCATTCGCACAAAGCGAATGTACCATAAGAAGCGGTGAAAGTGGTCTTTTCTTGGTCAACCGGATCGATGGGTATCCGAAAATATCCCGAATATCCGTCCAGGAAGCAGTAGAATGCGTGTCCCGCCAGACGCTCAAGCATCTGATCAATGAAAGGAAGGGGAAATGGTCTTTCATGGTTACCTCATTGAGTTTCCTGTAATCAATGCAGACTCTGTAACCAGTAACAAGTCTCAATGCTATTTCTTCTCCCTTCTCATTCTTCTCAATAGTAATTCCCCCTTTCTTGGGAACTACCTGAGTAGGGGATACCCATTCACTGTCAGCGATTGCGTTTATGATACCCATATCTAAAAGCTTGATAATCTCTTTCTTGACCACCTCTTGCATATGAGGGTTGAGCCTCCTCTGGGGCTGTCTAACACATTTCGCACCCTCTTCAGTCTTGATTTTATGCATATGGATGTCAGGAGATATCCCTCTGATGTCTCCTACTTTCCAACCAAAGGCTTTCTCATTTTTCCTCAAGACGTTTACCAGCTTCATTTCTTCTAATCGCGACAGCTTGGCAGATATAATTAATGGAAGCTTGTCACCTTCTCTTAAAAACACATACTTTAGATGTTTAGCCAACGGCTTCAGTACCAGATCTGCAGGGGGGTCTTCCAAACTTGATTTAAGATCTCCACTTTTCAACTCAACATCGCTGAGTTTACTTAGTGGTCCCACTGCCAAGGCTTCTCCTTTCAACAACTCATCCTCAATTTCATCTTCTAACTGCTCTAGATTCACCACACCATGATTATTCAGCTTCTCAACTAGTCGCTCGTATTCAGTTGCAACAGCCATGACTTGCTTTTCCATGAAATCATTGAAGTCATCAGACGTATCGTCAATGGAGAAGCCGGTCGGTCTTTCAGAGGGTTTCTGGCTAGCTTTGGAAACATTGTAGCTCACCTCTTGATCACCAACACGTATCGTCACTTGCCCACCATCACAGTCAATGAGGGCTCTGGCTGTAGACAGAAAAGGTCTCCCAAGAATTAGAGGGACATGCTCATCCTTCCCTATGTCCAGAACGTACCAGTCCACCGGGAAGGTAAATCTGTCAATTTGAACTAGGACGTCCTTTAGTATTCCCGCAGCTTTCTTAGAAGATCTATCCGTGAATTGAAGATTCATGGTAGTGGGTTCTAGAAGATTGTCTAACCCAAGTCGTTTGCGTACGGACAATGGCATCAGGCTTATGGATGCACCCAGGTCACATAAAGAGTTTGGAAAGACTAGGCCTCCCATCAGCAATGTGAGCACAAATTTCCCAGGGTCACCCCTCTTGATTGGTAGATCTTCATAATTGATCATAGAGCAGTCCTCACCAATCAACCGATCCATGTCTGCTAATTTCTTCTTAGAAGCAACAACATCCTTGATGAATTTGGTATACTTAGGCATCTCAACCAAAACCTCGGATAATGGAAGATTAACCTGAGTATTTTTTAGAAGGTTTAGCACCTTCTCATACTTTTTATCCTCATTCAAGGAGATGTTGCTCTTCCTAGGTGGAAATGGAAGCCTTTTCAAGTCACTCTCAGAAAAGGCTTTCTTCGAGGATGAACTGACAGCTTTGTCTTCCAAATCCTTCCACCTCACCACTTTTTCATTCGTCTTACTAGTCAGGGGATCAACCTCCTGACTCTCACTTGATTCTTCATTCCTCAGGGGTTCAGCCACCTGAGGACTTCCAACTTTTTCACCTCTCAGGGGATCGGCCACACGAGTATTCTCTTGCGGCCAAGGGGAACGTAGGTGCTCGACTTCCCCTCCTACCTTATCGGCGGGGGGGGGTTAGTGGTTTCCCTGGTGAGGGGACCACTTAGTTGAGTACGACCTTAAGTTCATTGCACTGGCCTCTTCTCTACCGTACGGAATTGAAGGCACCAGGTCAGTGCATTGGCTATTATTCAGATTGGTCTGAGCAACTTGACCACCCTTTGGATTCTTTTCCGTGAAGCTGGGCAACTGCCCTGGGGGTCTAGAAGCTAACTGTTCAGCCAATTGCCTTATTTGCCTCTCAAGATTCTTGTTTGTGCTCATCAAGAGTTGGAGGTTTTTATTTTGCTCCTCCCTAAAAGAGTTCCATTCAGCTTGGATATCACTCGAGTGTGAGGGCCCTTGAGAGTTTTGCAAGTTTTGCGGGTAAGGCTGGCTGGACCGATTCTAAAATGTAGAATTAGAATTGTTAGGCCAATTCTGACTGAACCTTTGATTCTGATTGGAAAAATTGGAGTACTGGTTCTGGTTGTAAGTAGGGTTTCGATTGAAGTTTTGATTTTGATTAAGATTCGAATTTGGATTGAAATTTTGATTCTGACTAAAACCCTGGTTTTGAAGATTACTCTGGCCAGAGAATTGATTATTAAACCTCTGATTGGTCTGGCCAGAGAAAGCGTTTACTTCAGCACTCTGTCCGTTCATAGGACAGAAACGAGATGTATGTCACATATTGTCACAGTTCTGACATGTGACTGGATTATACTGTCCATTGTCATGAATAGTATTAACTTGATAAGCATAGGAGGGACAAATTGACACTGGCCAATCATATGGCCAGTCTGACAACAATTCTCACAGTACAGAACTTGAGAGTTCTGTTGAGGGGAAAGATTCTGATTGATCGGATTAGGGGAAATTTGAGAAGCTGCCATCTGCTTTTGCAGCATGGCGATCAGACTTTGCATATTCACCTCCTCGATCTTAGGAGGAGGAGGAGGTGCTTGAATAGCTTGAGAGGGGGCGTAATTGTACTTGGCAATATCCTCAAATAGTGCCCATCCCTCTTCAGGTGTCTTTCTCAAGAATGCCCCACTATAAGACCTATTGACCATGCCCTTAGTGAGCTCGGTCAATCCACTGAAAAATGCATTGACTTGCCTCTACAAGTCAATACCATGATGGGGACATTTCCGAAGAAGAGATTTGAACCTCTTCCATGCATCAAAGAATGACTCGTTTTCCTTCTGATAAAATGTAAAAATTTCACTGAGGCATTGGGCTGTCTTGGAGAGTGGGAAATATTGACTTAGAAAATCTTTTTCAAGTCCAGCCCAAGTGGTAATGGATTCAGCTGGGAGAGAGTTATACCACTCTTTTGCCTCCCCCTTCAAGGAAAACAGAAACAATTTCAGCTTAATGGCATCCTCGCTTACACCTTGAATGCGAGTCGTACCACATATCTCCAGAAATGTGTGTACGTGAGTGTGCGGATTTTTAGACTAATAGCCGTGGAAGATAGATGCATGTTGCATCATTTGAATGAGACCAGGCTTGAGTTCGAAGGTCTGAGCATTTATGGTTGGTAGGACGATAGCCGGGTTGACCTTGACTACGCCAGGCATGGCGTAGTCAGCCAACATACGTCTATCTTCAGCAGCCATAATGACTATATTTTCGATCTCTTGAGCTAAATCCCGCTCGATATCCCGGTCGACTACGTTCTTTTCGTCAGGGAGGTCCGGAAAACGTAGCCTTCTCCTGTTTGGTCGGACTATGGTCCGCTCGAGGTCAGGGGTATAGAGTAGTGGCCCTTTTTGACTCCGAGTTTGCATAAACCGAGACCAAAATCTAGTTTTTTTAACCTTTGAATCAAAGGTTAAACCCGAGAAAAGATTTCAAAGAAAAAGGGGTCAGACGGGCGTCCAGATGAATGGACGGGCGTCTGCCTGAAAGATGAACAGGACGGACATCTGGATAACCAGACGCTCGTCTGACTGGGTAAAAACGGACAGAGTTATGAAAACTTGATCGGACGGGCGTCCACTACTCTAGACGCCCGTTTACTGGAACAGAAACGAAACAGAGATTTTTACCCTACAAAAAATAGAAACTAAAAACAAACTATCCAAATTAAACAAGTAATGACGAAAATAAAAACTAGACAACCGTCCGGTTCCCCGGCAACGGCGCCAAAAACTTGTCACGGATTTTTGCAATGAAAATAAACAAGTAACAAATTTATAAATCCGGTATACCCAAGTGTAGGGATCGTAGTATAGAGGTTGATACCGGGTCGATCTTACGGGGAATCGGGGTTGTTTAATCTAGTTTTTATTATCTAACTAACTATGTCACGATTATGACTAAATAGATACGAAAATAAAATAGTGAAAACAAAACGAGAAAAACGAAACTACAAATAAGAATAACTGGACAGAAGATCGTGATCTAAAGCCAGGAAAGATATGGTTGCGAACAAATTATCTAAACTAAATCTATTACGAAATAAAGGTCGTAAATTTACTGAGTAATTCGGATTCAAGTGGTGTAATCAATGAAATAACAAACGAACAAGCAATTGATCCACCTATCCTACAACTATAATTTCTACCTCGATTATCTTGTGATTCTTAATCAATTTGTGATTCACCTAGCTAAGGTATGGACTCCTAATTTCTTAGACAAGTTCGCCTATTAATCTTCTATCTTTCGATGTAAAGATTAACGCTTTCTAACCAAAGGTGTGAAATTTATAAGTTTCCAACCTAGAGATTTAACCTAATAACTCTCGTTAATTAGATTAAAGGTCTAATCTTTATTATGGCGATCTAGGGTTTAACACGATTCTCATCAATGCAAACAATCAACATACATGCAAAGATCTTTCGATATGAATTGCATAAAATCAACATAGACATAATAAAGATACAACTTGAATTAAGAACTCACAGGACAAACGAGAATCGAAACTGAATTGTTGATCGATGGCTTCACAACGCTTGTTCAATAGAGGTCTAGCCTCTTAGCATCCTCTTGAAGATCGAATTATTTGAATAAAAATACAAAAAAAGTGTTTGAATCTAACTAGAAAGTAAAAACAGTAAAAACTGAGCCGCCCCTAGAGTTTAGGGTTCGAAAATCTGATGATATTGTGTGGAAATAACGCAACTATATATAGAATTTTAAGTCGGCTGCTGCTATGTCGGCCACTGGACGCCCGTCCACTCCTTCTGGACGCTCGTCCGGTCTTCAATATCAACTTCGAATCGGGCCGAGTCATGATCAGACGCCCGTTCTTCTTTAAGTTGGACGCTCGTCCATCAATTTTGGGAGAACTCTGAATCAAATTTCCTCTCCTGGACACCCGTTCACTTTCGTAGACGCTTGTCCACTGGACGGGACTTAGGACGTGCGTTCAGTGGACTGGATTTTCGATTTCTCCATCTCTATCCCTTTCCTTCTATTCAAATCTTCCTTATCTTTTTCTCATCAATTAAATCCGACATTTATCTTCATTGAATCATATTTTGAGCCGCAATTACGCATCTACAAGTCATTAAGAACATCGCAAAATGTAATAATATCCAAATAAACATAAAATCAACATTAAAACACATAAATTAACCAATTTTGCGAATAAACCGTTTAAAAACTCATTTGCTCAATAACTCAATTAAACACTTAATTTCTATGCAAAATATACGAATATGGAGGAAATTTTTACAAAATATAACGTTATAAATCATATAAAATCACCCTTAACAGTTTGAATCCACAGAAAGTCAGTAGGAAAAATCTGCCCTATTGGTGAATTCGCTTGAGATAACAATTCACTGCCTTGTTGATAAAGCTCTAGCAGATTTTGACCTCAACACTTGACTGTGGATTGATCACTGAAGTGAAAAGCTTGATGTGCAAATCTCAGTCTGGTTATCAATTTGCTAGTGCCCTTAAGGATTCAAGATCTTCTACTAGGTGAGTTTGGCTTGATATACGTACTCACTGCCTTGTGAATAAGGCCAGTAGACTGAATCATTAAGCTCTTGCAAAGCTGAATCATCAAACTATGATTTGGCCTTGAGTATGTTGTCTTGCCCTCATATCTGCTAGGAATTTCAGTTTTCATATCCCTGTGATTTGCATCTTGAAATTCTGCCCCTTTGTTGTGCTTACTTGTTGTATTACCTGCTGAATCTTTGTCAAAATTTGCTGCAAAATCCTTGTACAAGTGCTACCTGCAAATCTGTTTAAGAACCTGCGCTTACTGTGAATACCCTGTAATATGTTCTTTAGTATTTTTTTGGCAACCTCTTTGACCGGTTGATCATTTTGTGATCAGTTACAATACTGATCTTGATAGTCAAATCTGAGTTGAGACTCAAGCCTGACCATCAGCTCAATGTTGAAACTGATTGATCAGCCTATTCTGGTCCCTACCTGTTTGCTCACTAAAGTAAGTGTATTCGACTGCACATGAGTGTTGATAAACCTCTCAGGTGAGTCTATTTATCATCACTGAAGTTCATTTGATAACTTCGGTTTGAGCGCTTTATTGACCGATTTGTGTACTAAGTGATCGAGTCTTACCCGCCTATATCCGTAATAATTTACCTTAGCTTTGAATCGGTTTTGTAAACTCCTTGAACTTGTTTGATACTTTCGGTTTATTGATTTAATATATATATATATATATATATATATATATATATATATATATATATATATATATATATATATATATTTGTTTTGATCTTAGAGTATCTTTTGATCTGTTGTGTAACTCTGACTGAATCCAGATAAATCACACTTAGACATTTCTTTATCACTTAGGTTATACACAATCGAATAATTTTATTAAATAGCTTCCGGTTTAATTAATTAGTAATTGTGTAGTAACTTGTAATTACTTTGCTCCAACTTGTTATTAATTGATCAAATCGAATAAGTGGCATAAAACCCTATCACTCTATTCAACCCCCCTTCTAGAGTGATTTAGCGCATTATCGATCCAACACTTATGCGGCGTAATCTGGGGCAGGTACGTGCTTGGCTTGCAGGGAGACGGATGAGACCCTGCGGCATGTCATGTTTGAGTGTGAGATGGCGGACAAGATCTGGCGTGCCTCTCATTTTTATGGGATCTTGGAGTACCTCCGCTCGTCCTCTTTTCCGGATTTCTTTATGCGTCTTTTGGAGGAACATGGGGGTTATCGGATAAAGTGCGAGTTGTTGGCCTCATGTGGGGATATGGAAAAAGCGTTGTTCCGCAGTGTTTGATAGACATGTGGTTTATGCTCGGCGGCGTGTGCGCGTTCTTTGGCTGCGATGGCTGAGTTTACGGAGGCCCTAGCGGCCTATCGGGTGCAGGGGGCATCCAGCATTTGGCGGATACTTGGGCTCGGCCGCCTCAGGGGATAGTGAAATGTAATGTTGATGTTGCAGTGAGGGAGGATCGAGCAGGTATTGGGCTTGTTTTTCGTGATCCGGTAGGGGCGGTCTTGCATTCTGTGGGTTACCCATTTGATAGGGGAGGTCGGCCGGAGTACATGGAGCTTCGAGGTATCTACTTGGCACTGGTAGAGGTGTAGCTTTTGAATTTGCGGCGGGTAGAGGTGGAAAGTGATTGTTTGGCATGTGTGCAGCGGTTTCGACAACCTGTGGAGGACATTACTGCTTAAGTCTGTCTTCTGTGGGACTGCTTAGCTTTACTCCTTAGATTTGACTCTATTTCTTTCTCGTATGTTCGCCGTACCGGTAATGTATCTGCGCATCTTCTATATAGCGCGACATGCTTTGTCTTTACATACTGTGACTTCTTGGGGCAGTTTGCTTCCTGGAGATGTTTTAGCTGCATGTTTTACGGTTGTTAATTAATATAGTTCTTTGGTTTATAAAAAAAAAATTAACTTTATTAAATTTTACTGTGCTTTTATTTAAATCGGTGATAGTACAATATTTTTTATCGAAGTATAGTACAACTTTTCACTATTTATTTTTATTTTTATTTTTATTTTTATTTTTATAACCAGTAGCCATTATGCAGTACAATAAATGAGTGAGTTGACAGAGACGGCCCCAAAAAATAGCGATTACGTATTTGTCGTTTTTTGCCGATCGGGGTCTAGCTGCAAAAGTGTAAAGTAGAAACTGAAAGATTCTAAAGGGAAATAAATAAAGAAACACAGGGGAGTTCTTTCCTTACCAAAAAGCAAAAATAATTATTTTTTTATAATAAAATAAATAATAATCATATAATAATAATTAAGAGAATAATTTTTTGGGCATTTATTTAGCATCATAGCAACTCCATTATACCATTTAGCATCAAAAATCGAATGCGACTCCACATTATAAAATTTTTCATAATTTAAGAGAATCGTATCGTATAAATTTTAGTGTATTTTTTTTGGATTAAGGAAATTCGCCTAATGTAGGTCCGCCACTGGTTATAGAGAACAACGACATTCCCAATGCCGATTCTGTTAGGTGAGAATGCTTTGCTTTGCAAATAACCATGCAAAAATATTTGCTTTGTTTCTAAATCTTTTATTGCAATATTTTTAGAAAACACAATTTCCAACTTTTACATATTGCACGTTAAGCAAACTTCTTGGGCTTCGCTATCAGCTAATCATCCATATATATATATATATAGATCGATCATAATCTTTAGATTGAATTTGAGGTTGAGACATAATTGAGCTTAGTAACTTTATATAATCATTTTAATCGTATAAAACAGCTACAATGGTCGTAAATAGTTACTAGCGGCGTTAGGTTTGAATTTCGGGTCTAGGAAAGGTCTACGGAAGGTTTGTGTTAACGTCGCATTTCATGCTTGTATTTGATTTTGGAAAAATTAGTTTATAGTCTACTTTTTTCTCCTTAATTAAGTGCTAATCCAGCTTCAATTTTTTAGTTGCATTAAGGACAAATAAATTCCACCGGACGAATATGCCCTTATTTGAGCGTGCTGTGTTCATTCTCAACGACTTTGCATCCAACTTCCTTCCGGCCAGCTAGAGATGGCGTGTTCTCAAAGTGTTGATCCCCAAATACAAATTGGTGCAAATTTTTCTCCTGCCAGAACATCCCATTCGACATAGACTATTATTTGGCAAACATATTCGAATTCCTTGATTTTATCATATACAGATTTCCTCTAATTCATCCTCCCTGAGTTGGGAAATTTCACTCGATAAATCTTATTTGCTTCAGTATCCGAATGTTTGAAGCTTTTTTTTTCTCTTCCGATTGAGGTTCAGGCTTGATATAGTGGAAAAAGGATTTGTGTTTTATGTGCAGGCTTTTTGTTTCTTTTTCTGTTTGAACACTTTCTGCCAAAACTTGCAAGTAAATATAAGATTGTAATTTGATTCTCTGAATTTGTTAGAAACTTTCTTTACATTTATGTCCTGATTGAACTGTGAACTTCATTTCAATTCATTCATTTGTAGTTTTATATTGTGTTGTAAGTTGAGTGAAAATCACAGTCCATGTTTGAAGATTGACACAGTCTTTGGATATGCAAAATAAGAAAAATAAGTTATTGATCGATTATTCACACTAAATATGTGATTTTTGATGTTAGGATTGAGAGAGATCAATCAAAGGCTATAAAGACGACGAATGAGAATCACATATGTATGAAGTATTGAATGTAACAATAACAATATGTCTCTGGCTTTGTTGCAGCCCTGAGATAAGATTAGGAAATCCATGTTCAGTATAAGTCTACAGATTGCCTTTTTGTATAGTTAAAAGAGTGATTCTAAATGAAGCTGCTTTTTGTTTATCCATTGTGCTCTGAGGCATATTCCGATCCTCAGTCTTTGTATGAAATAATTTGTTTGGGGATAATAGGATAACGAAAGTATCCTCTTATAATAATATGATGCAGATGCAATGAGTGCTGTGTTGTTAAGAGAAAATTAATGTGAAAAAATGGTTAATTAATGTGAATTAACCATGTTGGAAATAAAATTTATGTTTTGATGATGATTCATCGAGGTCTCAAAATGATTTTAATTATTATATTTAACCCCATTGATGAAGTTAATCATAACTTCATTATGTTATAACCCCATTGCAAAGCAAAAAGATGTCTAGAAATCAATGTATATGGATTTAATAGAGTCTGATATTTGTATAAGTTAAATCATACAAGAACTGTAATAAGCTCTAGGTTAAGAACTGAGAAAACGAGAAACTGTCTTATTAAATTGAGTTCATAACTGAAGATTAATCAACTGATAGAAACTGACTAAGAGCACACCAACTGAAGGCTGAGGGATCAGACTCAGTTATAGAAGAAGAACTGAAGAAGGTAAGTTCGCTGAGGGACACAGACTCGGTTGACTTATCTAGAACTGAAGAACGAGGGTTCAGACTCAGTTATTGAAGATTGAAGAACTGAGGGTTCAAACTCAATTTTGAAGACTTAAGCCGAGACTGTAAAGTTAGAATTCAGGAAAATCTATGATGACCTGAACTGACTTTATGGATCTTGACAAGAAGACCTAAGTATCATAAGGACAATGATATCTTAGCTGAGTTATGAGTTATGGTGTACTCTGATTAAGTCAATAATAATCAGATGTGAAATGGAGTACTGAGTTTTTAAAGAAGAGTAAAAACTCAGTTAATGCTCTTGAGTTGAAAACTGACTAAGGTAAGTTTTCATGCTGAGGTCAAGGAAAGCTGAAGGAAAATCTGACCGTTATAAAGCAGACAATTTTATTGGCTGAACAGAATTGTCGAAAGGACACTGACATTCATCAGAATAAGCAGGACCACCAACGGATACAAGAATTCAAATACAAACGTTCAAATTCAGCTAACCATTGAAGAAACCCCTATAAATAGATTACTTCTACCATTAGAAGAAGTGCGGAATTCTAAGAATTAATCTAGTCGAGAAAGTTTATACCAAGGGGAAAGTAAATCAAAAGAATTCCTGCTAAGCACTTTATTGCAAGATCAAGAAATCTTCAAGTGTTCATAAGCATTCAAAGAAAGATCAAGATCAAACATTTGAAGAAAACGAGAGATGAACGTATCATATTTTATATCTAGAAGAAGAAGCTCAAAACACAATTGAATCATAGTTATTGATTCAAGTCTCAACTTTGATTCTATCAAAGGTTTAGACTGTGAAACACCAAGAAGGTGTGAAGGACAGTTGAGTGCAGTCAGGAAGACTGTGTTTGTGTTGAGCTGGTGAAGAGGCAATTCAACCCTCCAAGGACCAGTGTAGCAAGCTTAGTTCAAACATCAATTCTACCTGTTGAAGACTGAAGCTGGAAGATTGTGAAGCTAGGGATTAGTGAAGGACAATCAAGTGTTTAGAATTTACTTTGTGTCTTGTAACTATAAACCTCAAGAACATAGTGAATTTGGCCTCCTACATCACAGGGGAAGAGAGGACTGACAGGATTACACCACCTGGAACCTCTATAATTCTTGTCTTATTTACTTACTTACTTTACGTATTTATTTACTTACTTTAAGTATTATTGCACCTGATCACAGACTCAGCAAACTTAAGAAACTGAGTCAGCACAGCATTACACTACATTATATTTAGACGAATTGATAAATTCAAGTTTTATATAAAGGCTTAACTTAATCCGCTGCCGGTTCAGTTAAGGATAAGTCAGTTCTGACTTATACTCAGCTAAGTTAGCTTAACTCCACACAAGTTTAAAGCTGAACTCAATCTGCACAAGATTTAGTTTTCAGTTAGGTTTTTGGGGACAAGTTTATTCACCTCCCCCTCTAAACTTGTGCTAGCCTTTCCTAGGGACCAACAATTGGTATCGGAGCAAGGTTTCTTCCGAAGAGATATCCGATTGACCAATCTCAATTCGGTTTTGCGAGCAATCGGTTTGGCTCGACATTTATTTCCGATACCAACAATTGGTATCGGAGCGGTTCTTCCTTTTGGAGGTGATCCAAAGTTACTACTGCTTCGAGTTCTTCTGTTTCAAAGACACTTAAATTTTCTTTTAGCTTTCAAAACCTGCATCATGGAATCACACAATCATTTTAGAAATATGCTCAGCTGTTCATTTTTGAGATTTGATGAGTACAAAACTAAATTTCAGGCTCTTGTTGCTGAAACTCAAGAAAAGCTGATTGAGACATTCATTGATGAACCATCCCTTACAAACAATGAAGATAATGTTGAAATGCTACCCATAAGCTTTGGAGGAAATAATAATGGTGAAAGTGATGAAGAAATCATACTTTTTGGGACTTCCGACAAGAACAATCTTTGGATTAAATAAAGACAAAGCAAATAATAGAAAATGAAGAAGCAAGATCAGAAAAATTATCTATTAAACATCATGAGGTAAATGCTTCTACATCAAATTGTCACACTGCCATGAACAAGTCATAGAAATGAAGATCTCAACAAAGACTTGGACATACTCATAAAGGAATTAGAGGAAATTCAAAAGAATTATGAGAATGTCAAAAAGGAAAAAGAATTGTTGAGAGCTGAAGTTCTAAGATTGAATGCTGAAATCAACCTTATCAAGGCTAACAATGGAGCTAAGGAAAATTGCTCAACTGATGAACTGACGGAAGTAATAAACATCACAGAATCATCAGTTGACCCGTCTTCCAGTGTTCAGTTCAAACCAGGTAAACCATTTGGAGACAAAAAGCGGGTTAGGGTTTGACGATAGACGAAATTCTAAGTTCAGACCTAGTACAAATACACCTAAGTTTGTAGCTGCACATAAGTCAGGAACTCAGAAAACTGACAATATTGTTAGAACTGACAATTACTCAGCACAACCTCGACCTAAAACTGACAAAACTGTAAAATCAGTCAGTGGGAATCCACAAACGACAGATTCTACAGAAAAACTCAGAAGGCTGAAAAAGGCAGAACTGATCAAAGATCAGTTAAAAGAACATTCAAGTCTCATCCATCAAGGAATGAAAATCATTCATGGAATACCAAATTCAGGGGGGAAAGGAAGACTTTTTCCAACTGATGAAGACTGGAATGGACCTATGATTACTCAGTTTCACAAAATCCTCAATAAAAAGATGTTCGAATCAAGAAGGCAGAAATTTGTGAAAACTAACCATACTCAGTCAAAACATCAAGAAAAGTATAAGGATAAAACTGATAAGTCATCTAAGACTTACAGAAATACAAAAACTAATCAAAAAGGACCCAAACAGATATGGGTACCAAAGACTTGTTAATTTGTTTTGCAGGAGAGAAGTTAAATGAATTTTGAAACCGATCTAAAGGACAACTGATTCAAATCTTTGGATAAGATCAAAGCAGGACCTTCACAGCTGGAGATATACCGTATCAACTAATACAAGCTACGAATGAAAAGTCATACCCTACACACATCTCAACCGTTCATCCATTCCACTCATTTTTTTTCCGTATCTCAACGCTTGACATGATTTATGACGAGACGTTTTAATACCCACTCAGATTTTCTAACCACCAAATCTACCACTTATAAATACCCTTGTATCATACCTAAAATCCTTTACACTCAATTTTCTCTTCATATCCATCTAGTTGAAAGAATTTTCTCCATCTTCAAATTCTCCAACAATCTGAAATAATGGCACTTACTAAAGTTGAACCCGGAATGATCATTTCACTTGATCAATTTGTTGCAAGATACATAGATCAGACTCTAGCCAAGGAAATTGCAAACAAAATCAGAAAAATCAAAGGATTGGAGCAAGTGTTCAATGTAAATCTGAAGAGTGTATGTCTGGACGACATTGGCGACTTCTATGAGTTCGGAAGCAAAACCATAGAGAATGATGTAATCACTTATATCACTCGAGTCAATGGAAAGGAGATTAAGGTTACAGAGATCCTAATTGTGGAAATATTTGGTTTTGAAAATTTTGGATTTACCTCTGTTCTTAAAATATCAAAAGAACAGAGAGAGAAACTTTGGAAAGATATTGCAATCATAGGAGATTCAAGTGTATCACTGTTTGGATCAACATGACTACTCAAACCAGAATTCAACTTCTTGACCAAAATGCTAGCGAATTGCGTAATTGGAAACGCAGGCAACTTCAGTAATCTCTCCGGCACAAAGATAGACTTGCTTTATGTTATTTGGTTCGGAGACGATTTCAATTGGCAGAGATATATCTTTGATCAACTGGTCGCACAATCTTCTGATGTGCCCAAGAAGAAAAACACAGAGAAGAAAGAAGATTCTATCTCAAGAAGACCCTTGCTCTCCTAGCTCAAAGGATTATCGATCATTTTGGAATTGCAAGGAGAAAGGAAACTGTAATTGTTGATGGTAAAATTGCGGTCCAAAGAAGAGAAATCCAAGAAAAGAAAAATTGAAGGTTCTGAAGCTGAACCTAAGAAGAAGAGAAAAAAGGTCTTCCAAGAAAGTTGAAACTACTGAGGAAGCCTTGGAGGATCTTGAGAGACTGAGAGAAAGGAAAATAAAATTGGAAAAAGTCACAACCGGAAAAGTTACTGAGAAAGCAATAGAGGCTTCACCAGCAAAATCAGCCACCTCAGTTGTTGAAAGCCAAGGAAAGAAATCCAGAACTGAGGAAACCCCACCAAACAAGTCATTGCTGAAATAGAATATGTTGCTGAGGAAGTACCCATTCAAGAATCAGCAAAGGAATTTCAAGAAGCTATTCCATCACTACCAGAAACTGATACTCGGGGGAACAAACCCTGAGAGCTGAAGTTGATGATGAGGAAACCGATAGTGATGAGGAACTGGTTGGACCTGGTGTAATCGCAATGCTTAATCTGATATCTTTATCAAGATCAACACCACAAAAATCAGCATCCAGAATCGAATATGAAGAATCTATCAAAGAACTGGAAGCTTCTCAGTCACAAGAAAAAAGAAGTGTTGAAGTTGAATCGAGACCAGCACAAGTCATCACTCTGGATGAGCTTGTCAATGAAGGAGAAGTTGAAAAGAAAGTTGATGATGCTGAAAAAGAGAAAGAACCGGTTACTGAACTAGGAACAGAACCAGTCAAAGAACCTGTTGCGATGAGCCCCAAGAAACTGAATCAAAGAAGGATTCTGAACAAGTTGTTGAACTTGTAGCTGAAGATGAACCAACAAGCCGTAACTAAATATCAATGTAACAGAATTCCTACCAGAAGAAGTTGTAGCCGAATAAAAACTGGAAACTGAACAAGCTGCCTCAGTTCCAGAAATTGTCACTGTATCGTCAATCATCCCAGTTGTTGCTGAGGGGGAAGCCAGCAAAACTGAAGTTGAAAGATCTGCAGCTGAAAATGTGTTAGGACAAGTTGAGACTCTAGCTGAATCAAGTGTGGAGATTCCTAAAGAAACTGAAGATGTTTTAAACCAACTTGATCCAAGTATCAACATTGGAAAACTGATCGAAGCTGACTGCAGAAGACTTGATGATTATCAGTATTGGAAGTTCAGCTCTATTCCAAATCAAAGAAGTCAACTTGCGGAAATGGAAAGAACTGAAAATTGGTTTTTTGAGCTATTCGACATCACTCATCTATCCCAACTGTTTAGATCCGAAGAATTTTTGAGTGCTAGTTACTCACTCATAAGAAACAGATTTTGGGAGAGATATGCCAAAAAGGGAGACTCAAAGACAAAGAAAGATGATAATGATGATGATGATGATTCTCAGGGAGATCCTGATTTACAGAAAGGGATTCTTGCCTCTCTACAAGAAAAAAAAGAAGCAAAGGATGTTATTGAAGAAGGATCATCTGAAGGAAGTTCAGATGAAAGTGAAGAAATTGAAACTGATTCAGATACTCAATCTGAAAATCAAGAGAAGGAAAATTATCAGTCCCCGACTGATAAAAGAGTTCTAGAAATAGCATTAGCTAAAGCTGACCAAGCTAAAGATGATCTGATTAAAGAAAAAGACGTTGTTAAGTCACCTACAAAAGAGGTTGTTTCGGAAGAAGAAAGAAAGATGGCCTCCACTCAACTCAAAGAATTTGAGACATCTGAGAATGTTGTGAGCAAATCTCAGACTGAAGTTATCGAAACACTTGGAGTTGACAAAGGAAGATCTGAAGAAAAGAAAACTGAAACTAAAGATGAAGTACCTACAATGAGCTTGTGAGGATTCAGAAAGATGATCTAAGTGTATTCGGGAAAGTTTTGAAGTCAATGGAAGAAAGCAGAAGCGAAAGAAACAACATGGAGAAGAAGCTAAACAGTGTCAAGGCGGACTGTCATGATACTCTAATCGCCATCAGAAAAACAACCATTGAATCTGAGGCAAGAAAAACTGAGACTCAAGGAAGATTGAAAGCATTCTCAACAATGTGGTTGATAGACTGATCTTATTGGAGAATGCAATGAAAGACTCAGTTGTTGCACAAACCATATTGGCATCAAATCAGCAGCACCTGAACTCTTACATCATGAGCTTGATCAACAAAGATGATGTCAATAAGGGGGAAAGTTTGGACATGTTAAAAGTCAATGCAATTGATATGCCTCAAGTTCTTGAGCATATTGATGAAAAACGAAGAACTAAAGAAAGCTAGAGGTGAGTTCACTGATGAAGAAATGGAACTGATTGCAAAGTTCTCAGAACGAACTGAGAAAAGACTCGCTCTAGACTCACATCTGTACAGTGTTTTCAAAGACTACCTACTCAAGAAGGCTTATCAAGGGAACAAGCCTCGTAGAGACATTTCTGAATATGCAAAAGGTTCTTTTTCACTATTGGAACAAACTAGGGTAAATGGGAAAGAAATGGTACTCTAGATAAGGCCTCAGATCAGGTTGAAAAGACTGAACTCTTGAGTTTGTTCAGAATTTACTGAAGACAGCCACAAGTGAAAGATTAAGGAGAGTTGTTTTCATGTTTGTTGTGTTATTCAAAAGCAAGTTTTTCAGCAAGCACAGTATGACAGATTCATGGAACATTTGGGCAAATATCCATGGAATCGAGAGCACATAAACTAACTTAGCTATGAAAGAAGCTGCTGAGATCTTTGACATCAAGTCAAGTGAAGCTGGTCAAGAGATAGGAAAAGAAGTTGGAACTTAATTTCTTTTCATGTATTTGTATTTTAATACTTTGTAACTCAGTTATCAATAAAATCTCAGTTTCTCAGTTCTTCGTGTTCTTTACTTTGTTTTGTCCTTATCTTTTTGCATTGCTTTTAAGGAGGGTATTGACATCATCAAAAAGAGCAAAATTGTTGGAAATAAAATTTATGTTTTGATGATGATTCATCAGTTATTTTAATTATTATATTTAACCCCATTGATGAAGTGTCATAACTAGCTGTTATAGTGCAAAACAAAAAGATGTCTAGAAATCAATGTATAGGATTTAATAGAGTCTGATATTTGTATAAGTTAAATCATACAAGAACTGTAATAGCTCTAGGTTCAAAACTGAGAAAACAAGAAACTGGCTTATTAAACTGAGTTCATAACTGAAGATTAATCAACTGATAGAAAACTGACTAAGAGCACACCAACTGAAGGCTGAGGGATCAGACTCGGTTATAGAAGAAGAACTGAAGAAGGTAAGTTCGGCCGAGGGACACAGACTCGGTTGACTTATCTAGAAATCGAAGAACGAAGGCTCAGACTCGGTTATTGAAGATTGAAGAACTGAGGGTTCAAACTCAGTTTTGAAGACTTAAACCGAGACTGTAAAGTTAAAATTCAGGAAAATCTGTGATGACCTGAACTGACTTTATGGATCTTGACAGGAAGACCTAAGTATTATAAGGACAATGATATCTTAGAGTTATGAGTTATGGTGTACTCTGATTAAGTCAATAATAATCAGATGTGAAATAGAGTACTGAGTTTTCAAAGAAGAGTAAAAACTCAGTTAATGCTCTTGAGCTAAAAACTGACTAAGGTAAGTTTTCATGCTGAGGTCAAGGAAAGCTGAAGGAAAATCTGACCGTTATAAAGCAGACAATTTTATTGGCTGAACAGAATTGTCAGAAAGAACACTAACATTCATCAGAATAAGCAGGACCACCAACGGATACAAGAATTCAAATACGAATGTTCAAATTCAGCTAGCCGTTGAAGAAACCCTATAAATAGATTACTTCTATCACTAGAAGAAGTGTAGAATTATAAGAATTAATCTAGTCGAGAAAGTTTATACCAAGGGGGAAAGTAAATCAAAAGAATTCATGCTAAGCACTTTATTGCAAGATCAAGAAATCTTCAAGTGTTCATAAGCATTCAAAGAAAGATCAAGATCAAACATTTGAAGAAAACAGAGCCGTGCATAATTTACTTATCTAGAAGAAGAAGCTCAAAACACAATTGAATCATAGTTATTGATAAAAGTCTCAACTTTGATTATATCAAAGGTTTAGACTGTGAAACACCAAGAAGGTGTGAAGGAAAGTTGAGTGCAGTCAGGAAGACTGTGTTTGTGTTGAGCTGGTGAAGAGGCAATTCAACCCTCCAAGGACCAGTGTAGCAAGCTTAGTTCAAACAGCAATTCTACCTGTTGAAGACTGAAGCTGGAAGATTGTGAAGCTAGGGATTAGTGAAGGACAATCAAGTGTTTAGAATTTACTTTGTGTCTTGTAACCGTAAACCTCAAGAACATAGTGAATTTGGCCTCCTACATCACAGGGGAAGAGAGGACTGACAGGATTACACCACCTGGAACCTCTATAATTCTTGTCTTATTTACTTACTTACTTTACGTATTTATTTACTTACTTTAAGTATTATTGCACCAGATCATAGACTCAGCAAACTTAAGAAACGAGTCAGCACAGCATTGCACTGCATTGTATTTAGACGAACTGATAAATTCAAGTTTTATATAAAGGCTTAACTTAATCCGCTGCCGGTTAACTCAGTTAATGATAAGTCAGTTCTGACTTATACTCAGCTAAGTTAGCTTAACTCCACACAAGTTTAAAGCTGAACTCATTCTGCACAAGATTCAGTTTTCAGTTAGGTTTTTTGGGACAAGTTTATTCAACACACACACCCCCTCTAAACTTGTGCTAGCCTTTCCTAGGGACCAACAATTTATTAAATTACTAGTCGGGTTTGATTCAAACCATGTACCTGAGGACGCGCGCTATCAGGGTCAATTTTGTCCGTCTGAATTTTTTTTTGTCCTTTTTGCAACTTAAAAAATGAGTGTGTCCTATTTATTCATTTTGTAATCTTTTTTTGTCATTTTTCCTCAATCTCCCTATGATTTTTTAGTGGTCAAATGTGGCATAACACCAATTTGACTACATAAACAAATTAAATAGTTTTCAAATTTAAGTAGTACTTGTTTTAACATTCGAATTATTTACCACATCAATTGCTGAAGACATGGTATCATAGTCAAAAGTCAAGAATTCAAGGATTATTGTCAACGTTATCTTTTCATTTATATTGTTCAGTGTTGTTGGCCTTTTAGTGTCATTTCATATGTTTTTGTATGTCATGTTGACTCAGATTCTTCGTTATAGACCTACACTAAAAGGGGCGTGCGTGTTGAAGATTGTGTTTAACAAACCGCGGAGGCAAGTGAAGGACCAAATGGGGGGCAAACATTGTGATACCATACATTCATAAACAATTGATTAATGAGCGGGACTTATACGTACCGATCGTTAAGTTTCGTCATGATTAATGATTACAAGTGTGTAGTGACAGTAACATTACCCTATTAGCCACTTTAATGACTTAATAACCGATATAAATTCCACAATTATCAATTTCGTAAAAGTATGTTCTGTTATTTTGTTATGTAGGTAGCATTTTCGTTACGTAATCAACCTCTTGCGAGGATTTGGATCATCTCTCGTGACCCAAGGGTCAAGTGGTGTTCACACCTTTGTCCTACGTAAAAGATTCTTTTTTTCCTTACACATAGGATAAATGTGTGAACACTACTTAACCCTTAAGTGTACATGAGAAGATCCAAGTCCCTCTTGTGACCCAACTTTGGGAAAACAAAAAACATAAATGTAATGGAAATAAAGCTTTGACTTTTTTATGAGTAATTTCTTGAAAATATAGTAACCAATGCTCCCCAAGGTCAAAGAACATTTGCAAGATATGTTGGACATACAGAACGTGATGATAGCTCAAAGATACATAGTAGTATGAATACACTATAGGCAGTCTCATCTAGCTCAATATAATATTGATCTGAAATCGTAATTTGGTAAGGTGTGAGATCGACAAAACAGAAAGAAAAATATGATTACAAGGGATTTATGGAGTTATATGAGGAATACTACCATAATTCTCTCTTGATGAAATGTTTTCTTAAAATGAAATTGTTATCATAAGTATATCATAACTATGATGTGGTATGAGAAGTAATTGAAATATAGGAAACAAGATAGGGGAGGTGACAAGACACTGTAAACCTGAAAAATTATAGTGTAGGAATTAACCTTCTTGGATGAAAGTACATACATTACCATACTCGAATTACATTACTTAATTAAAAAGATTACCTTACCATATAAAACGGTTCATAAGTGAAGTGAATGAATGAATTATTGTTGATGATTCTACGTTATTACGTCTTTGTATGATCCCTAAAAAGAAGTAATTGAATGTATTACAATACAATATGATGCTAACTAACATGTTATTACCTTACAAAATAGACCCGCGGTGGAGCACTTATAACTGGCCTAACATCTTCTTAAAATTCTACGACACTTACACGCAGAGCTCTCTTCAACGGATGTAGAGGATTCTTGAGTATTCATAGCATATGATTAAGAATACTACTTCCAGAACAAGAACAATATGACATGCGTAATGCATATGGTATTACAATACCTCTAACCAATTCCTCATGCCATCATTAAATATTAGATATTCTAGAAAATAATACCATGAATTGAATACTTACAAGAGTACTATGGACCAATGTATTGTGAAATCTAAAAATTTGTAAGGCAGAAAAGATGTTCAAGTCTGTCGCAGTCCCGGTGGAATCCCAATAGTGAGTTGGCAGCCTAGAAGCCTTAATCTGCTACAAATTTCATAGTGAAGTGCTTAACTTGAAATTATGAATGATTACTTGCTAAATCATTGTTTCAGAAATTAATAAAATTTAACCTAGCCCTTTGATTATATTATCCGTACCTCTAACTCTAGAAATATACGTTATGAATCTACGATTATAATAAGAAAGCTTTGTCTTTTTTGAATTAGAGCGTTATAAAATGACATGAAAGAATGAGCATATGAATATTTTATTACTAAGAATTGATGTAACTTGTGTTGGTTGCAGTGGCGGAACCAGTTTGGTTGATTTTAGTCTTTTGTCTTTATTATGCTACAAACATATTCTCACTTGTTTTTTTTTTTTGGGGGTGGGCTTGAGACCACCCCACCCCTCACTTGGTTCCGCCAGTGGTTGGTTGAAGTATTTTGTCGCCTTGACTTGCTCGAGATTGAGTATATATGGTTAGAATGACATTAGGATGAGTTTTGGTGAGGAAAATGGTGCAAAAGTCGATCAGCCATACTAGGGCTCAATTATGATGTAAGAAGTGTCATAATTTTGGAATTTCATGCCTTTTATTAGCTCTGGGACCGAGGTCCACCGTAGTCCCAGTGGTATGGCACCATAGTTCCGGTGGGACTCTTCCCCCTAAAATTCTAGTTTTACCCTTATTTATGTTTTAGATCATTACAAGTAATTTGGATCCTGTCAAAGTGGATCAAATTGCACTTCAAGATCCTATTTGTTTAATATACCACACCAATTCCTTATGTATGTATGATGAGATTCCATTGATAAAGATCCAAGTCCGATAGACTTATTGGAGGGTTCCATTGGCATCCAATTATGAGTTGGGTGCTTTAACCATTCAGAAGTGGATGCTTAGTGAGAATCCTCATACATGGAGAATGATAAATTCCATGTGAATTGAAATCTTAAGGATAAATCAATGAAATTCAGAATGAATCAACCCATGAATCAACCCGAGGGCATCAATTCAAATCCTCGATTTTTTTATTAAGAGAGATTAAGAATTCTCTTTATTTTTTATATTCATGGACCCACTTCAATTAATTAGGAACTTTCATACATATTTTTTCTGTCATGAACGTTTTCTAAAACAATTTGACCCTCAATTTCTTAGTATCATACTCTCATGTAATTCACGGTGTTCAAGAATCAATCAACATTTCACAGTCCGGGTTTAATACTCTATTTATTAGCGGTCATAAGAATACCAATTACATTATTAATTATCCAAAGAGGTACCTTCCAATAGTATCGGCCATTTATCCTATTTCCCTCTACATTTCATCAGGTGTTTGTGGTAGAGACAAAAATATTCATCCATAATTATAAGATGAGATACTTTCAAATATGGTTAAAGAATGCCTCAAATTCTTATGTACTATCGTTCATTTTAAAAAAAAAAAAATTAATTGGATTGTTGTGGTTCACTATATGTATTTTATCCGCTCTTATCCATACTTAGTTACTAAATATGGTACCCAACTGTCTTTGTCCACACATCACATGTGGATTAGTGGATTTCTCATAGTTGGTATGTTGTGGATGCATCCATTTTTTTGTAAGTGACTTTGATCATGATGCAATCATATCACATTCAATGAAATATGGAAAAAAAAAAAAGAATGAATATCCACAGACCGCCCCTATCATCTTCACCCCGTAAGAACTATAAGATCACCCCAAGGATGCCTTTGGCATCTAAGGGTCATGGACCAACCATAAAACGTTTTTTAATAAATGAAATATATTATATGTCTACTATCAAGTTGGGTAGTAAGAGTTGGAGAAGGGCAGTCACTCATTCTTAAACCTAACGTATTAAGACCGACCAAAGATTCTGATGGAAAGAGGAAAAGTTCTCTATTCTGGGTCTTTTGTGGTTAGATCCTTTAGAACCACATAAGTGAAGAATCACCTATTTAAACTTGAATCTATGATCAGGATAAGAAAGCTTCGATCTTTTTTTAGCGTTATAAAATGACATGAAAGAATGAACATACGAAGATTTTCTTATTAAGAGTTTATGTAACTTGTGTTGGTTGATGTCTTGTGTCGCCTTGACTTTCTCAAGATTGATTATATGTGGTTAGAAATACATTAGGATGAGTTTCTGTGAGGGAAATGGTGCAAAAGTCGATCAGCCATACTAGGCCTCAATTATGATGTAAAAAGTATCATACTTCTAGAATTTCGTGCCTTTTATTAGCTCTGGGACCGAGGTCCTCCGTAGTCCCAGTGGTAGGGCACCATAGTTCCGATGGGACTCTTTCCCTGAAGTTTTAGTTTTACCCTTTTTTATGTTTTAGGTCATTACATGTAATTTGGATCCTGTCAAAATGGATCAAATTGCACTTCATGATCATATTTGTTTCATATACCACACCAATTCCTTATGTATGTATGATGAGATTCCATTGATAAAGATCAAGTCCGATAGACTTATTGGAGGGTTCCATTGGCATGTATTTGGTTGGAATTAAACCTACAATTTTTTTTCCAATTATGAGTTGGGTGCTTTAACCATTCAGGCGTGGACGTTTAGTGGGAATCCTCATACATGGAGAATAATAAAATTCCAATTGAAATGAAATCTTAAGGATAAATCAATGCAATTCAGAATGAATCAACCCGAGGGCGTCAATTCAAATCCTCGATTTTTTAATTGACAGAGATTAAGAATTCTCTCTAGTTCTTATATTCATGGACCCAATTCAATTAAGTATGATCTTTCATACATAATTTTTATGTCAAGAACGTTTTCTAAAACTATTTGACCCTCAAATTCACAGTATCCTACTCTCATGTAATTCACGTGTTCAAGAATCAATCAATATTACACAGTCCGGGTTTAATACTCTTTTTATTAGTGGTCATAAGAATAATAATTACATTACTAATTATCCAAAGAGGTACCTTCCAGTAGTATCAGCCATTTATCCCATTTCCCTCTACATTTTTTCAAGTGTTCGTGCTAGAGACAAAAATATTTATCCATAATTATGAGATGAGATACTTCCAGATATGCTTAAATAATGCCTCAAATTCTTATGAACAATCGTTCATTTTATAAAAAAAATAAATAATTGAATTGTTGTAATTCACTATGTGTATTTTATCCACTCATATCCATACTTAGTTACTAAATATGGTACCCACGTGTCTTTGTTCACACATCACATGTGGATTAGAGGATTTCTCATAGTCAGCATGTTGTGCATGCATCCATTTTTATGGTAAGTGATTATTATCCAACTACTCAATATAATAATCCGTTATATTTTGTGCTTCGACATTATGATGCAATCATATCACATTCAGTAAAATACAGAAAAAATGAAGGAAAATCCACAGACCGTCCCTATCATCTTCACCCCGTAGGAACTACAAGATCACCCCAAGGATGCCTTTGGCATTTAAGGGTCATGGACTTACCATAGAACACTTTTTAATAAGTGATATGTATTATATGTCTGCTCTCAAGTTGAGTTGTAAGAGTTAGAGAAGGGCAATCACTCATTCCTAAAACCATCGTTATTAAGACCAACCAAATATTCTGATGGAAAGAGGGGAAAGTTCTATATTATGGGTTCTTTTGTGGCTAGATCCTTTCGAACCACAAAAATCCTTAGCTAGAATAGGATTCCAACCAAGCACCTTTCTTTTTGAGTGAGATTTTGAGAATAGTTGCTCTTCGGAGATCATAGTGCGATGAAAGTTGTAAGATGTGTTTAGGGGAAGTTATTGTCTATCATTGGCCTCAATGGTAAAACCATTTGGAGGCCTTGAGAGACAGTTGTTTATCATATGATGGTTGTCTACGGTCTGAGTCCACTTATCTCCAACCCATGAACCTAGCCAATGCAAATGATAACACCCAAAATTTTCCATTGGTGGTTTGATCAAAGCTTTATCATTCATTGACGTTGATACAATACATCCATTTAGCAACACCTTAGAATGACATAGCCCTCAAATTGAATATAAATTTGGAAAGCAAGGTTCAAACGAGGAATGGCTTATGGTGGAGACATGGGCACCCATAAATGACGAAAGGGTATAGCACTTGACGAAATGCTTCACAAAGCTGAGAAAAGCATAGTTCTAGAGATTCCAAAATAGGGTAACCTTTCGAATTGTGATGAATCCATGGACAGGAAAGAGGCAACCGGGAACTAAAACATCTTAGTAGCTAGAGTAAAAGAAAGAAAAATTGATTATTGCATTAGTGGCGAGCGTAACGAGATCAACCTAAACCATGTGAGAGATCAATACAAGCTTTGTGCTACGAAGAGGAGAAGCCCGAATGTTGCACCGTAGATATAGAAATTCCAGTAGATGAAAGAATCCCTCGCTTGCGCTCTGGCCTGAGTAGCATAGGGCACATGGAATCTTATGTGAATCAGCAATGACCACCATGAAAGGTTAAATACTTTTTGGTGACCGATAGAGAAGTAGGACCATGAGGGAAAAGTGAAAAGAAATCTCATCGAGGAGTGAAACATAATATGAAACCGTAAGATCTCAAGCAGTGGGAAGGACCTAGGGCTCTGACCGTATGCCTATAGTTGAATGAGCATGCGTCTCATAGGTAGGGGTTTGGTTAATGAAACCTACCGGAGTCGTGGAAAATTCGAGTCTTCATTGGGTAATCAATTGTCGCTGCCTATGGACATGAAACTGGGTGACATATATCAAGATGAAGCTTGGGTGAAAGTACGTGGAGGTCCAAAGTGACTGATGTTGAAAATTTAGCAAAGGAGAACTCAAAGAATTTATTGGGTATTGTACGAAGTTTTGAAATACATGAAAGAAATACCATTTTGGTAATATTTCCAAGGGAGTTTCAAATGGGTCTGCTAGTTCACTCTTTTGCAGTGTCAGTGAAACGCTGGATATTTTATCTCATGTCTCCCTTTCATGAAAAAAAAAGCCAATTGAATCACATAAAATTGAGCATATTTCCTACCTCTTTTCGGGAAAGAATGAGGTTATTTCTTCACAAAAATGTGCGCAGTTTCATATGTGGCCATTCCGACAAGATCTCTTCATTTGTTGGGCAAAAATCCACATGAATTCAATATTTTGAGGAACATGTCGAGTGAAGATTGAATCTAGTTCGACAATTTAAGTTTATCAAAACAAGGCTCGTTTTTTAGCATACGAGATGTATCGTCAAAAATATTGAATATGATGATTCCACAAAATCTAGTTTCATCCAAGTAACAGATTCTAGCCACTAACATGCCAAAATGTATTTACTAGATAATAGTAAAATCCAATGTATTAAAATTTAGAAAAATTTCTCTTAAAAATCTATATTATACACATCGTTATCGTCTCACAACACATTTTCTAAAAAAATTAAAAATAACATTCACAATTATAAAATAATGAAATTGTGTGGTGAAATCATATCGGTTTGAACATTATATAGAGTTTAGAAAGAAAATTATGTGTTTGGATAGTGTTTTTTTTTTTTTTTTTTCATTTATTCACCTCACTAATTTTTTCTTTCATTATTACTTTGAAATTCAAATCTTACTCTTTTATTTCTCACAACATTTTACGCAATGATACGAGCACAATCAATTCGTTACAACGAATGATACAACCTAATCATCCAATATAGATTCGTCACAACGAATGACACAACCTAATAATCCACTATTGATTAAGATGAGGCTAGATAATGATCAATGAAGACCAACCTAATCAAGGGATAATTAGTTTGTGTCACTCCTCGTGACGAATTGGTTGTATATGTATCATTACACTTTATATTTATTCCACACGAAAAGTCGAAACTAATGGAATCTAAACCCGGAGGTTCCGGGTTTGAGTTCAGTGGGGATGGTGTGCGTGCGTGTGTATATTTCGTAACCGTAAAAAATAATCAAAAAACAGATGTCAATAGTAAAAAATAATGTGACGATAGAACTCATCTATAAAAAGCAAAACACCTATCTCTATGAAAATGAAACGAATTTGTGTTTTTTCAAATTCATTTCATAGGTGTTTTACTTTTTATTTTCCTTTTTATAGTTGAGTTCTATCGTCACATCATTTTTTACTATTGATATCTGTTTTTTTATTATTTTTTCTTATTAAAAAAACTTCAGTGTCACCGACGTTATTATTGAAACACCACCAACGTCAGTGGAAAGTCAGTTGACGTTTCTAAGTTGTGACACTTTTATAACGTAAACGTCTGTGTCACTGACTTTCGTTATTGAACACCACCGTCAGTGTAACTCACGTTGGTTTTCAATAGCAACGCCAGTGCCAATGACGTTTCGTGCATCAAAAATCATCGTGGTGCCAAATTAATGTTTTTAGAAACCGAGAGTAATGTGGTGCTAGTAGTAAAAACTCGGATGCCAATAAAATGTTTTTTTTTTCTTTTTCAATAGTTTTATGGTGGTCCAGGACCACCATGTCATACTTGTCATCCAATAATATTTCTTAAAAGAGGGCAAATTTGTAAAAGGATGACATTTATATTTTACACGGTGGGCCCTGCTTGTTTTTTCTGAATTTCTATTAGTCCTGGATCACCAAGTCATACTTGGCCTAAGACCACCATAAAATTTCCGTTTTTTTTGGCCCTTTCTTCTGCCATGATGAGTGAAGACACAATGCAATAATACCAAGGCAAGAAAAAGCGAACTTACTCAAATAAAATGAGAAAAAAGAAAGAAAAAAAAGGGAGTTGAAAAGAAAAAAAAGAAAAAGACAGAGGAGTAAGTGAGAAACCCACTCTTTCTCTGATTTTGATGCATGTTAATGTAAATCGAAGTAAAAGACAGGTGAACAGCAATTTTCTTTTTGGGAACTCAAAGTCCAAGAAAGAAATAATGAAAGAGAGCAGATTGGTCATTACTCCTCATTTAAGTTACAGCAGTAAAAAAAAATAAAAAATAAAACTGTATTTCATATTTCAGGTTATAACTTAGATCTTGTCCTTCTCTTTGTGGTGTAATTTTCAGAGACGAAGAAAGAAAGTAAAAATATGTGATATACAAAAGAAGGCTGCATCTTCAAACAAGAACACGTGAGTTAAGCTCTGATTGTTTTATTCAAGATTTTATTTTTATATTTTTTTATTGTCTACATTCATAATCAGGCCTTTATGTCTGTATTGCATTCTTCAAGTTATAAAAGTTTTCTGAGAAATAAAGTTTGCGTTTTTTTTTTTTTCTTCTTCTTATGAAATAGTTATAGCATTCTGTTTTTTTTTTTTTTTTTTTTTTTTTTGGTATCCTATTTGCTATTTTCCTTTTTGTTTTTAGTTTAGCAGTGCTTATAGATCTTTCAAATATAGGAGTAAATTTTAAAAATTTCTGGGCATTGTATCTCTTTCAAGTGGTTGTTTTGAATAGTTGAGATATTTCACTTTCTTTTTCTTAAAAAGATGAAATCGTTGCGCTTAATATTTTCTGGAAAAAAAAAACTCTCAATTAGTATTTAGTATTTTTTTTCTTAAGTCCCTTTAATTTCTTGAGGATTTTTTCTTGTAATGTTGATACAGGTGGCAGTTTCTTCTTGTTATTCAGCTTGCTAAATATAAGATGGATCAGCCGAGTGGTAATGCACATTCAGAAAAGAAAGTTTCCTCTGAATTTGTAGGTCAAAATCCTATGAAAACCTTATTTTCCAATGCCCCTTTGTTTGTTGGATTTAATCCCAAGAGCACAGAATCAGATTCAGTTAGAAGCCCGACTTCACCGTTGGACTTAAGGGTGTTTTCCTTTTTAGGCAACCCCTTAAGATCACAAAATAGATCATCTCATGAGAAAGTTTGGTATAGGAATAAAGTTGGCTTAAGCATTGTTGATTCACTTGATTTCGAATCCGAGCATTCTGGAAAAAAAGTTATCAGGGCATCTGATAGTATGAAAAACATTCTTTTTAAACCACAGATAAGGACTAAACCAATGGATTCCAAAACCAATACCTTAGGTTATGCAAGAACTGATGAGGTAACGAAGTCATTGCCGAAATATGTTGCCAATCCTTCGAAAAAGGAGAGTTCTAATGTCTGTTTTGAAATCGGTTATTCGTCTACGAATCTCTGTTCTTTCTCGTTTGATTCAAGACAATCAAGATCACGTCTTAGTCGAATGTCAGAAAGTAGTTCATTGTTTTGTCCTAGGAGGAGCCCTGTTTCTGATAATAGTAAAACTCATCCAACTTCAAGTGTGCCTAGTAACATTCCACCAAGTGAAATCGAGCTTTCCGAGGATTATACCTGTGTGAAAATACACGGTCCTAATCCGAAAGTAACTCATATTTTTTGTGACTGCATTTTGGAATGTAAAAGCAATGGTTTAGCCCAGAGACCAGCAGCTTCAATGGCTTATCCTTTTTGTGATTTCTTGAAGTTGTGCTATTCTTGCAAGAAGAATCTGGATGGTGAAGATATTTACATGTATAGGTATGCTTTTAATTACTTGGTTATCAATCCCTTTACGTTTATCGCGTAATTTTGCTTTGCTTGTAATCTTGAGGACACTGTTTGTTGTTGTATTTGTAGAGGTGAGAAAGCCTTTTGCAGCAGCAACTGCCGTCTCCAAGTTATTTTGCTTGATGAAGAAATGGAGAAAAGTAATGTCAATAGCTGTGATGATTCTTCAGAGCAAAAGAATGGCTCGACCGCAAGCTTGTTTATCTCTATGTGAGCGTAATCTAACGAGGTCTATATTGTGCACCTTATGTGTTTGTAAAAAGGTTCATAAAAAGAGAATTTCTTGGCTTCAATCAGTCTGGTGTTTGAGTGGTTGTAGCCCATCTTGGTGGCTCCCCATTTTTGTTTTTCTGTTGAATGTAGAATTTCATGTCTAAGTTGTTTAACTTTGAAATTTTGGATTGATGGATATGAATGAGTTCTTCCCATTAAGAGTATTCTTGGCTTTCTGACTGTTTGTTGATACTCAATTCTTTCTG
This sequence comes from Gentiana straminea, assembly GCA_036785695.1. Lineage (NCBI taxonomy): Eukaryota > Viridiplantae > Streptophyta > Magnoliopsida > Gentianales > Gentianaceae > Gentiana > Gentiana straminea. The sequence continues at coordinate 14,495,547 of JAVUPR010000398.1, read as the reverse complement.
ATGCAAGACTATGTAAGTAACAGACACGCGAAAAAGTGTCTTTGACGTAGTAGCAGTAAAAGTTGTCGTTGTTTGAGCCTCGGAAATAGCCTCATACAATGGTATAAGAGATCCATAGTGTTGGTTATGTTGAAGTGAAGTCAAGTGAAGTTGGCTTGATTAATGATGTGTTGTGCAACATGGTTGCGCCTTTTCAGAAACCGAAAGTAGGCCTTTGTTCCTACATGAGCCAGTTTTCACCCTACCTATTCGGGTCATGGCAGATACGAAAGGTTACACACACCCCACTTTTCACCCTACCTATTCGGGTCATTGATTACGACATTATAGTTGGTGGTTCTTTTTCTTTCAAGTGGGCTGCATTCTAATGCTGGAAACACACATTAATCCACAACTCTTTCCTTTCCTTGCTCCCCCAATTACCAGCAATCGAAGACAATCCATTCCCTGCTACAGAGCCGTCCCTGGGACAGGCCAACAAGGCCGCGGCCTAGGGCTCTCGACGAAACTTGCAATTTTAAGGCCCCGTTTTCATGTAATAGAAGTGTATTTTAGATCAATTTTATTTTTTACTCAAGCTAAAAAACCGGTAATACCCAAATTTATAGCCGAAGTCAATGAAAGAAAGTCTAATGTTACATTTTTTATAACGCTCATTAACATAGTATACCTCCAAAATAGTTGTGATGTATTATTTTTTTCACGGGATCGAGGGCCCTATTTTTTTTAGCCTAAGGCCTCCGATTACACAGGGACGTCCCTGCCCTGCTATGCCATTAGAAACTCCTCCCCACCACCCATTTCGTTGGAAAACACCAACCGCCCTTCACCACCTTCCGACAAAACCACTGTCATCTCGATGTGATGTGATCCTTACGAATCAAATCCTTTGTTTGCCCAGGAAGAAACTGAATTGCAATCAATGAGAGCTATGATCCGTATCTTAATCTAAGACTACGGTTGGAACGCCACAATGTAATGCTCGGTTACGCTGATAAGTTCTCAAAGGGGCGATCCTCCAATCCAAGAGAATCTCACACATAAACGTGCACAATTAAGACAAGCTTAATCAAATAATAAAATTTCACTCAAATATATGTTGTTCATAAAAGAGATAGTGTTGGCCTATATATAGGCTACAAAAACTGACTCAATGTTCACATCTTCCAATGTGGGACGGAAAACTAATGAAAACTAAACAAACCTAAAGGAAAAAGGCGCCTCGCACTAGATGGGCTTTGCCAAACCACACTTCAGGCCCAACAAGCCTTTATTGACACAAAACTGGAATAAAAAGACTGATTAAAGTGGTCTTCCAGGCGCCCCATGAATGGGCCTTCAACTAGGCGTTTTCCATAAGCCCAAAAGCGTAGTGAATGTATAATATTGAAGCTTCATCACTCCTTTTGGGCTGCCCATACTCTTCATGGATTTCTTTTAGCAAGGTGTTCAAGGCTTCTCTCATTCTCTTCCTTTCGAGCCTTGTCAAAGGTCCATCTCTAATGACCAATGGATCACTCTTCTTCATGGGTGCTAATGGATCTGGCTCCTCATCATAAAGCTCATCATATATCACATCATTCCCTCCCGGTTGGGAAGGAATTGTCCTCAGATCAAAGGGATTATCAAAAAGTGTCAAATCAGCCACGTTGATAGAAGGAGAAATATTCCAATCTGGTGGTAAGTCAATCTTGTAAACATTGTTGTTGATCCTCTCGAGCACTCGGAACGGTCCTTCGCCTTTCATATGCAGTTTGGTCTTGCGTTGCTTTGGGAACCTATCCTTGCGCATGTGTAACCAAACATAATCGCCAGGTTCAAAGATGACTTCCTTGCGACCCTTATTAGCCTGCTTAGCATACCACACCGTGGCTGCCTCCACATTCTTCCTTGCTGTCTCATGTAGCTCACGAACAAGCGCGGCCTTCTGCTCAACATCCAAGCTAACCTGCGCAACATCAGGTAAAGGAACCAAGGTAAAAGGTGTTTCTGGATTAAAACCATAAACCATCTCAAAAGGAGTAAATTTAGAAGCTGAATGTTTACACATATTATAAGCAAATTCAGCGAAAGGTAAACAAGCTTCCCAATTCTTGAGATTTTTTTGAACAAGACAACGAAGCAACTGACCAAATACACGATTAACAACTTCAGTTTGACCATCAGTTTAAGGATGAAATGCAGTAGAATAAAGCAACTTAGTTCCTAAACGCATCCACAAAACTCTCCAAAAATGACTAATAAACTTGGAATCCCTATCACTCACAATTGTTCTAGGCACACCATGCAATTTAACAACTTCCTTAAGAAACAAATCAGCAATATAAGAAGCATCATTAGTTTTAGAGCATGCAATAAAGTGTGCAATCTTAAAAAACCTATCCACCACCACAAACACAGAATCCTTACCACTCTTAGAACGGGGTAAGCCCAACACAAAATCCATAGATAAATCAATCCAAGGCTGTGTAGGAATGGGAAGGGGCTGATACAAACCATGGGGGCTGGACGTAGATTTAGCAGCCTTACAAGTGATACAAGCAACACAATATTTAGCAACATCAACTTTCATACGAGGCCAATAAAAATGTGACTTAAGCATATCAAGTGTCTTAGTAATGCCAAAATGACCCATAACGCCACCACTATGTGCCTCACGCACCAACAAATCACGCATAGAACAACGAGGAATACAAATAACATGATCACGATACAAAAAACCCTCGCGTCGAAAGAACCTACCATCGGTTTTATTAGCAGTATTAGGCCAAATTGCCGGAAAATCCTCATTAGAAGCATACAAATCCTTGATAAACTCAAAACCAAGGAATTTAGTTTGCATAGTGGTAATTAAAGTAGGTCTACGAGACAAAGCATCAGCTACCACATTATCTTGACCCTTTTAATACTTAATGATATAAGGAAAGGACTCAATGAATTCAACCCAACGAACATGACGAGGAATTAACTTACCCTGCCCTTTCAAGTACTTAAGTGATTCATGATCAGTGTGTATGATAAACTCTCTAGGACATAAATAGTGCTGCCAAGTTTGAAGGGCTCTAACTAACGCAAACAATTCCTTATCATAAGTAGCATAATTCAAAGAGGCACCCTTAAGTTTCTCACTAAAATAAGCAATAGGTCTACCCTCTTGAGTTAGGACACCACCAATACCCACACCCGATGCATCACATTCAATCTCAAAGTGCTTATTAAAATCAGGAAGTGCAAGTAGAGGGGCTGAAATTAAACGAGCTTTTGTCGTGGACCCCAATAGAAGGGTACATTCTTCTTCACAAGCTCGTTAAGAGGGGCTGCGATGCTTCTGAAATCCTTGACAAAACGCCTATAGAAACTCGCCAATCCATGGAAACTACGCACATCAGCCGCCGTTTGTGGTGTAGGCCAATCCTCAATAGCCTTAATCTTGTCACGATCAACTTCAACACCATGTTCACTTACCACAAAACCAAGAAAAACGACTCTATCCAAACAAAAGGAACATTTTTTACTATTAGCATAGAGTTGAGCATTACGAAGTGTAGAAAACAACACGAAGGTGAACTAGGTGATCATCTAAATTGTGGCTATAAATCAGAATATCATCAAAATAAACTGCCACAAATTTATTTATGAACTCTCGAAGCACCTCATTCATCAAACGCATGAAAGTACTAGGTGCATTAGTCAAGCAAAAGGGCATGACCAGCCACTCATATAACCCAAACTTGGTTTTAAAAGCTGTCTTCCATTCATCACCCTCTCTAATTCGAACTTGGTGATAGCCACTCTTAAGATCAATTTTAGTAAAAATTTTAGCACCCCTAAGTTCATCCAGCATGTCATCTATACGAGGAATGGGATAACGATACTTTACCGTGATTTGATTAATGGCACGACTGTCCAAGCACATTCTCCATTCACCTCCTTTGTTGGGCACTACTAACACTGGCACAGCACAAGGGCTCATAGATTCTTGAATTTTCCCTTTAGCTAGCAACTCATCGACTTGCTTCTTGATCTCTAAAGATTCCGTGGGGTTGGCTCAATAAGCCGGACGATTGGGCAACGTAGAGCCCGGCACGAGGTCAATATGATGCTCCACGCCTCGCAATGGTGGCAAGCCACTTGGTTCCTCCTCGGGGAATACATCAGCAAACTCCTGCAAGACAGAGCACACACACTAGGTAGAGAACCGATGAGATCACTTACAAGCATTAAACAAGGGGAAGGGGAGGGGAAAAGGGAAGGCGGAGGGGAGCCACTCGGCCAAGTCACCTTTGGTGAGTATGTGGGGCTGGCTGCATGTGTAGGGGTGGGATCACGGGACCTTTAAATAAGAAAAGAAATACAACCTGATTGGATTCAATAGTATCAATGAATTCAGTGGCTTTGGCATAGATATTCCTATACACGCGCGCACCTTTTGACTTTTCAACTGTATTACCTCCCTCACTAGTTATGGCACCAACACTCGCAATTGACTTTTCAACTTTATTACTCCCTCGGCGAGAAACTAAATCGACCTCCCTTGCCGTTTGATTTTCAACTTTTATTTTGCCCTCATTCCTAAGACCCTCATTTTTTTTTCTCCCGTCAATTTTTTATCTTTACTTTTCAACTGTTCTCCCTCTTTCTTTTGCTTTTCCTCACGAGCTCGAACAAGAGCAAGCTGATCTTGACGTACTTGTTCAGGGGTAAGAGCTGATAAAGAATAATTCTTGCCCTTATGATGAACGGTGTACTTATTCAAAAACCCATCAAACAACACCTTTCTATCATATTGCCAAGGGCGACCCAACAATATGTGGCTGACTTCCAAGGGGACTAGATCACATAACACCTCATCTTCATATTTCCCAATACTAAAAGAAATCAACGCCTGTTGTGTAACCTTCAGCTCGCCCACACTATTCAACCATTGCAATTTGTAGGGGTGGGGATGAGGAATAGTAGGTAAACCCATACGAGCAATCAAATCAGCACTAACAACATTAGCACAACTACCAGAATCGACAATAAGAGAACATAGTTTACCATTCAGCAAGCAGCGTGTATGGAAAATATTTTCACGTTGGACACCGTCCTCAAGTTTAGCACTAGCAGTTAGCACATTTTTAAGCACATAAATAGAACCCTCAAGTGGGCCACACTCAATATTACCATCATCATCCTCATAATCAGCCTGTTCAAAGTCCTCCTCATCAAAATCATCACCATCTACAGCCTCCTCTACAACTAGCATGCTACGTTTAGTAGGACACTCAGACGCAACATGACCAACACCGGTGCATTTAAAACATTTAACGTCACGAGGCTGCCTAATGCGGTGGTCTAGACCTTTACCCTTCTCACCTGCCTTAGCTTTAGAAGCGTCATAGGAAGTAGTAGGGGCTGTCCGAGGTGCACTCAGTACAAAATTTGGATTATCTCCTCTAGGCTGAAACGAACGAAAAGAAGAAGAATTACCTCCAATTGATTTATGAAAAGTGGGTTTTGGGCGTTTCAAATGCTTCTCAATCGCACGAGCTGTTTGTAACATCTCATCCAATGTATTACAACCGCGTAATTCCAATGGCTATCCAATTTGCAAACGCACACCACACAAAAAACGCTGCATGGTGACCATCTCCTCCTCTTCAATCTGTGATCTTGCTAGTGTAGTCATCATCTCCTCATAGAAATCATCCAAAGAACGTTCTCCTTGTTTCATAGTCTGAAGAGCACGATAGAGATCTTTATAATATGACATAGGAACAAATCGAGTGCGCATTACCTCCTTCAAAAGTGTCCATGTACGGATGGGTGGCTGTCTATGTTTGGTACGCATGAATTGTACCTGATTCCACCACACCATAGCATAACCTGTAAACTCCAATTGGGCTAGATTGCACTTCTTCTCATCAGTATAATTATTACATGCGAAAATCTGATCAAGCTTATTCTCCCAATCAAGATACACAGAAGCACTACCGGATCCCATAAAACTAGGAAGCTTCATCTTTACCCTTGTCATGTTATTATCTGGAATGTTCTCAGCCTCTACACCATTATCAATTGCATCATCATTCAAATTTCGGACTTGCGGAACATTATGCAAACGGACTGGTTGCCTAACATGATTCACTGCACCAACAATACCTCGGTCTCCACGACCAACGGGCTGCCCGCCACGATCACGATCAGCTAATTGCGTGGCCAAATTTTGAATGGACGCCGTTATCGCAGCCAACTGATCATCCATCTCCTCACGAAATCTCTCAATCTTATTATTAGTCACATCATTCACGGCCTTGGCATAAGTAGCCAATCTCCCTTCAAAATACTCATCTCTCAATGCATTATCATCATCACTCTTATAGTCCGCCATAGGATAGACAATTCAAGCCTCACCAATACACTCGTATTTACACTCACCCTCTCTCTTGTGGAAAGTAAAGCACCCTTTTTACAAACGAATCAGAATAACGAGCAAAACGAATCTAGGCTAGGGTTAGGCTAGGGTTCGGTTTGGGACGGGTTCGGATCACCAAAATTTTCGTAACACCAAATTTTGCACAAGAACTCTACGACACAACACAAGCTACAAAAAACAAAACAAAAATTCTTGCAGAATTTTCCCGCCAATTTTACTCTTGTTTTTATCACAAAAATTTTCGTAACACGAAATTTTGCACAAGAACTCTACGACACAACACAAGCTACAAAAAACCAAAATTTTTTTTTGCAGAATTTTCCCGCCATTTTACTCTTTTTTTTATAATTTTTTTTAGGCCGGGTTGCCTTTTGGACGATTACACAAACCACAAACTTATACGCACTGCAAATAAACGACTGCCTTTTGGACGATTACACAAACAACAAAATTATACGCACTGCAAATAACGACTCCTGAAACCAATAAGCACAAACTAGGGTTCTTGATCGTTCTTGGTGTGAAAATAGGGTTTAGGGTTGAAAGGTTGCGATTTTGGGGGTGTTGCAACCTTATTATCCGGGGATGATTAGGGCTTAGGTAGGTTGATTGCTACGGATTTGTGTGTATTGTAGCAAAATTATCCGGGCTGCGAGGAAGAAGGTTTGAAGAAAATTTGAAGGTTTCAGGTTGAAGGATTCGGTTTAGGGTTGTGAAAACCTAGGGTTTGATTCAGCCAAGAACAAGAAGAAAATGGAAAAGAAAACGAAAAAGAAAAGAAAGACGTGTTTTTTTTTTTGAATTTTTTATTGTAAGATAAGAAAAAAACGAAATTAAAGGAAAAGGATATTTGATTATCTTCAGTTACTGAGCTCTGATACCAACTGATGTGATCCTTACGAATCAAATCCTTTGTTTGCCCAGGAAGAAACTAAATTGAAATCAATGAGAGCTATGATCCGTATCTTAATCTAAGACTACGGTTGGAACGCCAAAACGTAATGCTCGGTTACACTGATAAGTTCTCAAAGGGGAGATCCTCCAATCCAAGAGAATCTCACACATAAACGTGTACAATTAAGACAAGCTTAATCATCAAATAATAAAATTTCACTCAAATATATGTTGTTCATAAAAGAGATAGTGTTGGCCTATATATAGGCTACAAAAACTGACTCAATGTTCACATCTTCCAATGTGGGACGGAAAACTAATGAAAACTAAACAAACCTAAAGGAAAAAGGCGCCTCCCACTAGATGGGCTTTGCCAAACCACACTTCAGGCCCAACTAGCCTTTATTGACACAAAACTGGAATAAAAAGACTAATTAAAGTGGTCTTCTAGGCGCCCCATGAATGGGCCTTCAACTAGGCGTTTTCCATAAGCCCAAAAGCGTAGTGAATGTATAATATTGAAGCTTCATCACTCCTTTTGGGCTGCCCATACTTTTCATGGATTTCTTTTAGCAAGGTGTTCAAGGCTTCTCTCATTCTCTTCCTTTCGAGCCTTGTCAAAGGTCCATCTCTAATGACCAATGGATCACTCTTCTACATGGGTGCTAATGGATTTGGCTCCTCATCATAAAGCTCATCATATATCGCATCACGATGCCCATCACTATTCAAGAAACCACCATCGGTCCTCCACCACCCCTAAAACAGCCCCACCCGATTTCACCACTTCCACCACCCGAAATTTGGCCCAACCTCCGTGAAGACCCTCGTCTACCTCCACCCATACTCAGGGGTGGATCTAACTTACCGCAAACAGTGTGCGCAGACACCTTTAATTTTATTTTGTTTCAAGTTTTACGTATCGCAAAAAATTGGACCCCCGTTAAAAAGAAGTTTAGTCTTAATTTTTCTTTTTTGTGTGGGGCGGGGAAGGGGAGTAGTGCTGTTAAACGAACGTAGCCATTCGTGAATAATCTCGTGTTCGACTCGTTAGTGTTTGTGATCGTTTGTACGTTTAGTTTAACGAGCCGAGTTCAAACATGATTGTATACTCGTTTGCTTAATGAACAAACACGAGCGTATTTCGCCAACGTGCTTATATAAATACATCATGTTACATTAACCCTGACTTAAAAGGGGATAAATCATCCATTAATCTAATAGAGATTATAGATTGATTTTTTTAATGGGAGGAAGACAACATAAAGATCATGTAGAGATTATAGATTGATTTTATATAATACTTGTGTGATGTATGTAATATTATTCTAAAACTGGTTATTTTTGCATTTGCACTTTATGTTTTATATCTTAACGAACCGAACCGAACTCGAGCCAAACTCGACTTGGAAGACGACAATATGTTTAACGAGCTGAGTTCGAACACGAGCTTGAACATTTCATTAATTAAGCGAGCCGAGCTTGAACATAATTTTTTGTTTGTTTACAAACGAACGAGCTCGAGTTCGAACCACCAATACTCGGCTCGGCTCGTTAACAGCACTAAGTGGGAGTAAATGACAAAAATGAGGGGAAAATAGGAATCGGCGGGGAAAAATACAAATATCTTTTCATACAGAAAAATATCTTAGCACACATATTTTTTTTCCTAATTTTATCCTTAAATTTTCATGCTTATTTATTCTGACCCAAATTTAGGAAGAATGTTGAATTTTTTTCTGTCCATATTTGAGTCATAATGTATGAAATAGACATTCTAACCGGTATTAGTTTTAGAAAACACTTAACTTCTGACTATAATTATGTCAGAATAGTCAACCACATTCTGACATTATAGCGTGTGCTGTGTGAAAATAATCTCCCGAAAAAAATTTAGGTGACAAGGACAAATTCATTTTCCACAGCCCCAAACCCACTATTAGCTACAATGTTTTACCGTGGAATAGATCATAAATCCACTGTTCCACTATTCTACTGTTTCGCTGTTTTTACGAAAATGGCATCGGAAAAGTCATCAGAAAAATATCAAATGGGCTGTCAGAATATAAAAGACGAAAAATGAAAAATCTGGTGAAATAATTACACCCTCCGTCCCAATTTGTTTGAGACATATTCTTTTTATTGATGTCCCAAAATAAGTCTCATTTCTAATGTTTAGATTTAAAGTTGCTTCTTAAATGTCCAAAGTGCCCACATATCAACATCATTCAAAAATGTAAGGACAATATAATAGAGGTGTAATTGTAAATTAGTCATGTATTTAATGACTAGACAATGTAATAAATGATGTTTCCTTAAATTTCAAGAGTTCCAAAATGTCCCAAAAAAATTGGGATGGAGGGAGTACAATATTTTGATGCTTAGATCAATATATATATATATATATATATATATATATATATATATATATATATATATATATATATATATATATATATATATTATTTATTTATTTATTTATTTATTTTTGTAATTGAATACAAGTAAATGTGAAATATACTAGAATAGAGATAGTCCCTTTTTTTGTTGAAGAAACTAGTTTTTATTCAAAGAGTACAATACTCAGAAAAAAAATAAAATTAATCAAAGTCTCATGCTAAACTAAGATTTCTAACTCGGGGTGTCCCATTAGAAATCAGAACTGCGATTGGCGGGTGTCTATCCTCAACTCCATGGTAGAGTTTATTTCACCATATCCATACGCAGGATGCCATTTCTCTAAATTGATACGCCCACTTTTGTTGCGTCCTTGGACATCAATGTTATTATGGATCCAATCAACCTCCGTAGCATACGAGAAGAAATCATCCCAAAGGTGATGCGGCAGAGTGTGTCTCCAAAGCTTCTTTGCCAAATCACAGTCCCTCAAGGCATGTAGTGCCGTTTCTTCATCATTCTTGCAGATCTGACACGTAGCAGCTGCACTCACGTGTCGTTTGAAGAGTAAAGACATAGTAGGCAGGGCCCTATGAGCAGTTTACCACAATAGGAAATTCGATCTGGCTGGTCGTTTAAGTGAACAAACATTTTTCCAAATCTTAGAGTCAGAGGTGGTGATGTCCTTGGAGAGGTAACTGTAGCCATCATAAACAGAGTATTTTTCGCTCCCACTATTACTCCACACAATATTGTTATATTCCACCACAAACATATCCTTTAACTAATTTGCCGCGTGCCAAATGCTTTTCCAAATATAGGAACTAATCGGTCTCGGTGTCAGGAATGGATTCCCATATTTGCTCACCATGACTTTAACCCAAAGAGATTGTTCATCTGTCAGGAGTTGCCAAACGAGCTTCCCCAGGAAGGCTGTATTCATATGTTGCAAGTTTTTAAATCTTAGGCCCCCACTGTCTTTAGGCTGACAAAGTTTATCCCATGCTATGTAGTGCATCTTCCTTTCCGTATCATCTTCTCCCCAGAAAAACTGTCTGCCATACATTCCATATCAAGGAGAATGGATTTCGGCAATTTCATAGTCTGCATAGCATCGAAAGGATGTGTCCCAAGAGAGCTCTTCAGAAGAATCATTCTACCAGCTCTAGATAGGCATTTCACTTTCCAACTTGCAAGCTTTTTCCTCATTTTGTCCATGATGTAGCTGAAGGTATTTTTTGTTACCCGTGAATGCAGCAGAGGATCACTAAGGTATTGGCCAATATTATCATAATGTTGCATTCCTAGTTCGTGTCCAATCATTGCTTGCATCTGGTGGGGGTGTTCTTGGACACATGTAATCTTGATTTGCCAATACTCACCTTTTGGCCTGAGAAAGTACAAAAATCATCAAGTACCTATTTATTTGTGTGAGCTTGTTCGATTGTGGCTTCCTCGAAAAGCACAAGATCGTCTGCGAAGAAAATATGAGATAAGGGCGGGGTATTCCTTCTCTTTGTGGTGTAATTTTCACAGGCTTCCAGACACCATTTCGTAGAGCCGAGTCAATTATTTTGCTTAGGAATTCCATGCAAAGAACAAAGAGGCATGGGGCCAGGAGGTCTCCTTGCATGAGGCCTCGTTTCGATTGTATTGGTGGCAAGGTATTTCCATTCCATAGAATCTGCATCTGGGAAGTTTCCAACATAAACATGATGAGGTTTACCAACTTTAGAGATAAACCCACATTTGAGATGATCTTTTTCAAGAATTTCCAGTCAACTCTGTCGTATGCTTTTTCAAGATCGGCCTTCATCAACATACTACCATTTTTCCCTGTTTTGTGTCTGAAGTAGTGCAGTACTTCCCGTGTGATAATTATGTTGCCCGTACTCCCTCTACCTGGGATAACAGCCGATTGAGTTTGACTCACGAGTTTTCCAATAATAGTTTGTAATCGATTAGCGATCACCTTCAAAATTACTTTCACACACACGTTCGTCATGGCAATAGGTCGAAATTGAGAAACAAGTTCCGGTGGATTGACTTTCGGGATAAGAGATACAGTAGTACAATTTAGTCTGGGGTCAAACGATCCCTCCTCAAAAGCTTTAAACACAAAAGAGAGAAGCGTTTTATAGATCTTAGGCCAGCATTTTTTTGTAAAACATTGCAGGGATCCCATCCGGTCCTGGTGCTTTGAAGTCTCCCATATCAAACACCGCGTCCTCAACTTCCTTTTCCGTGACCTTTCTATTTAAATATTGAATGTCCGATTGGGCTAAAAATGGCAAGTTGATATCACAATCCGGGGTCGGGGTTGTTGAGTTCGGTCTAAACAATTGCTCGTAATAGTTTCTCACCATATGCTCCAACTTATCAACATCATAAGTCCAGTTTCCTTGTTGATCTTTAAGACATGCCAATAATCGCTTCTGCTTCCTTCTTATGGTGGAAAGGTGATAGAAGTGGGAATTCCTCTCACCCTCTGCCATCCACTTTAATTGTGATCTTTGGTGTCAAAAAACTTCTTCCTGGATCAAAATTTCATCAAGTTTCCCATTAAGTTTAGGTGTAAGTCGGATAGGAATAAAATGGTGCTCTTTCAAGGCTTCTCTCCACCCATTTAGTCTAGCATGGCATTCATTTTTTCTAGTAAAGATATTACCAAAAACTTGACGTTTCCAAGTATTTGCTGCTTTTGCGAACTTCTGGTGCATGTCGTAGATATCAAGGCTCTCATCCCAAACATTGACTATCATATCTTCAAATTCCCGATGCTTTAACCATGATTTATGGACATAGAACGATTGAGTTCTTTTTTGTTTATTAATTTGGAGGTTTGTTTCCAAGAGAATAGGGTTGTGGTCCGATTGTTCCCGGGGTAGGAGTCTCACCAAAGCATGTGCAAACTTCTTTACCAAGTCCGTATTTCCCCAAGCTTGATCAAGTATTTGCTGAATTTTCTGGTTATCAGCCGTTTTCCCAATCCACGTGAATCTTGGCCCCAGAAAAGGAATTTCAGTAAGTCCACATTGCTGTATCATGGACCATAGTTTAACTCTGTTAAGGCCCCCTACATTCCGTCCACCAGATTTCTCTCTCTGATTTATCACCTGATTGAGGTCACCTATGATACACCAAGGCCGATTGTGGAGGCATTGAAGTCTCGATAAGTAGTCCCAAAACTCATTTCTTGCATTGGAAATTAGAGAGGCATAAACAATGTTAAGGATCCAGTCTAAGTTTCCTTCTTTAAGGACGGCCATAGTAAGAGATTGATTTGAGCACGTGATGTATTGCAGGGACACTTTTTCCTTTTTTCCAAAAGCACCAGAGCTCTCATGCACAACCTCAAGCCTCCACAACAAAAAGATTCATAAAATCAGTTTTATTAAGAATAATATTTGCTCTCTCACTAGCACTCCTGCTTTCTATCAGGAAGAGGATATCCGATTTAGAGACAGCCAAAATAGATTTAAGGTGTCTGAGTAACCCACTGGAGCAGGCCCCTCTGCAATTCCACACAAGTATCTTCATTAATTAATGGGGAGGGGATCTTGAGACCGAATGGTCTCCCTGCCTACTTTAAATAACAGGTTTATCGGCTAAGCCATTCTGCTTGCTCATATCAGTGGGGTGGTTCTTGACATGTCACTGGATGGAAGAGGTAGTATCTGATTTGTTTTATTGCCCACTTGAGGCTGGTCCGCCCCATCTCTTGGATCCACTGGTTTCTTAGAGGCGTTAGACATGTCGGAAAGAGCACTTTTTGAGGAAGTCGTCTTTCTACTAGTAGATGTTCGTTTCATTTGTTGTCCTTGAGCTCCCAACTCATTATTTTGTTCTTTACGTCTACTAGAATCCGTTGCACCAATTGTCGACCTGTCTCCCCCCTTAGCCGTTTTATTGCTATGCGAACCTATGCTACTCCCCTTTTCACCTGAGGTATTCTTTTTGTTATTCGTCATCTGAGAAGTAGATTTGGTGATTTCCTTTGTTGTTCCCATCCTCGCCATGCGATTCCACTAATTTCACACTCTCTCTTAGCTCCTTCACCGCTTCAGGAGCATCAACAATTATATCTTCAGTTGTTTCATTCTTGTCCTCCTAAAAAAGAACATCAAATGTAGATCCTCCCACTTGGGCATCAGGAATACTTTCTTTTTCAATAGTCACAATCTCATTAATAAGGTTGTTGTGGCGAATTTTTCTTTGCCAGATTCCACTTTCTACGTCTTGCCGCTATCATCCATGGCCCATAGGGGTTTTTCCAGAGTTGGCCTTTGTTGTTTCGGCTACGGGTTCTCTGTGGTGTTTGACTCACCAAATTTTGCTGCCTCGGCAAGAAGGACGGAGCATTCATCCTTACTATGTCCAAACTTTCCACAACCATAACCAATTTTTTGCAACCCCTCATAATCCATCTTATATATCTTCTACCATTGATTACTACCGAGATTTAAGCCTTTGTTCTAGGTTCACTTCAACACAGACTCTTGCAAACCTTCCTCTGGTATTCATATAGGTTGTGGGATCTATTTGAATAGCTCTGCCCACCAGGTTTCATAGACCCATCAACAAATGTTCACAAAAGATTTCTAAAGAGACACTTGTAAATCTTACCCATGCCAAGGTTGTGGTGATCTTCTCGTTCTCCGGTTGGAAAAAATGGTCTCCATTTGCGGACTGCTAAATAGTGCCCCATAATCACCTAAGGACCATTCTCTAAGGCAATCTCGTAATCCTCTTTTCTGGTCAAACGGATGACATAAAATCCATGCTTGAGGTCAGTGACCTCAATCCGGCCTTGATGTTTCCACAATTCTGAGAGTCGCTGACATAAAAATTTGTATGTGAACGATTTCCCCAAAACCTTAATGATCAGAGCCTTCTTTCAAGGTTTCCAAAGGTCTAAACACTCATCGAGGGGGATGGTCATAGCTCTCCGGCCCTATAAGGTTGTCGATGACATCTTCATACTCAGTCATCACATTATCTTCATCTTCTCCGGTGTACATTGTGGTGTCGGGGAATCTTCCCTTCACCACTTCGACCCCACTATTTTTCTTCCAGATGTTTTGTTGTGGCTGCGAACGTGTTTCTTTCTATCTCTCGACTGAACGGCGGAGGTCGGCCTCCTCCTGACTACAATCGACAGTCATCTTGTCCATCGGCGGCTTGGATTTTTTGGATGTGACGGGGGCGACGGCGGGGGAACCCTAGATCTCCAGGCCGTTGACAAATTAAATTTTTGACGAGGAATTATTTTAGTCTTTCGTTTTCATAGAGATAGTCCTTCAATTATCTCAAAAAAAGTGCACACATGAAGAAAATTTCTGATATGCCGCCGTCTATACTCCACCCTCGTCCCAAAATACGCATACCACTAATACCGACAACAACCTCCCGTTCCACCTCATACTGAACCCTCTAGCTACACCAAACCTAATCGAATATAGCCACCTCACCCAGAGGCGGACACATGATCTCGGGTAAGGGAGGGGGGCAATAAAATTTTCAAAGGCAAATAAAAATTTTAAGGAGGAACAAACGATATGCTTTGTACATATATTAGTGTAATTTTTCCGAATCGAGGGGGCAGTTGCCCCCTTTGGTTGTATGTAGCTCCGCCATTGACCTCACCTATGAACTGCATATATCCTCAACATCTCAAAATTCAACCTAGCCCTTTTCCTTGAAACACTACTTCGCCCCATAACTCCATCTTCGCCGAGCTCCCTCACCGTCGAGGGGCAGACCCGAGCAGAGTGGCCTGGTGGGGGCCAGTGCCTTGATTTGTAAACGATTTAGTTTTGTTGCTAAAATAATATAAAAACACTATTAATGTTTTCACTCGAATACGAATTTATGGATTTTTTTTATCCGCCATCGCCACATTTCCAACTAAAACCGCCAAGAGCTCAAGTAAAATTTGCACAAATTGTTTATTTTGGGTGCACTTTTGGACGACCTGTGATAAACAAAATGGTATATTTTCTTAATCTAAGCATACTGAAGGCATACTATGCTCGGTGATCAAAGGTTTGATTAATTTGAGCCGTTAGAGTTCTGAAGTCCATCAAAGGTTAGATTTCATAGGAAGAATAAACTTGTATTGATTTCTCATAATGTATACTGTTGTATTTTATGGATACATATTTCAAAAGTATTTTACAACAATTTAAGAAACTGTGGCATCATCAGAGCTTATTGATGCATCTGCTTCTCTACCTGTAAAACTGCGTTTTTCCAAGCCATTTCCAGTGTCCAAAATTGAAATTTTCGCATATGAGAACTTCAAAAGGTGGCAGGAACATGTGCAATCCCTTCTTGACATTCATGGATTTGTTTACGCACTGACAGATCCCCAGCCAGCTGCAACTGTTGATGCAAAGACAATTGAATCATGGCAATATGGCAATAATTTTTGTCGTCACACTATCTTACAAACTTTATCTAACGAATTATTTGATGTGTACTGCAGTTATAAAGAAGCTGATAGAATATTGCGTGTATTAGCAATATTTATTAATTGTAATTATGGTAGATATGGGTTATTATTTGTGATTATGGTAGCTACGAACACCAATTGGTTTTAGTACAAGGCGCTACTATATTTTCTTATATCACTTTTAACAGAAGCAACGGCGATTTGGGATGGACTTATTACTAAATTCACTGCTGTAGATGCAACCAAACAGAAGTTTTTGGTTGGAAAATACTACCAGTGGGAGATGACAGATGACAAGGAAATGAAGGTCCAAATCATCCAATATCAAAAATTGCTTGAAGACTTGAAAGGCAAAGGCATTGTCCTACCGGAGAAATTTTCAGCAGGCATTCTTATCAAAAAATTGCCGGAGTCATGGAGTGATTATAAGAACAACCTGAAACACAAAGAGAAAAACTACACAATTGAGGAGCTCGTGAGACACATTCTAATTGAAGACACAACCAGGAAGGAGTAACTTGCAGCCAAAGCCAAGGGACTTGCCCTCAATGCGAATTTGGTACAAAGCAGCGATAAGAGGTACGCAAACAAGTCCAAAAATTTGAAGCCCAAAAATTACAACTTTAAAAAGAAATGCACGTGTTATTATTGCGTAAAACCAGGATACCACATTGGCCAATGCAGACACAATCCCAATAGAAATGATAAAGCAAATGCAAAGGCCAATCCTCTTAAGGCTAACTTAGCTGAAGGAGATGACATAATTGTTGCTGTCATTTCTCAAGAAAATATTGCTGCATGAAAGAATGGGTTGTAGACTCTGGGGCTACTCGACATATATGTGCAATTCGAGCAACGTTTACCTTCTATACTGCAATGTGGGATGATGAAGAAATAGTCTACTTTGGGGACTCAAGAACTGTTAATGTTCTAGAGAAGGGGAAAGTACCCCTGAAATCACTTCAGGAAAAACTTTAGCTCTTTATATTGTACTACATGTACCCACCATTCGTGCCAATCTGGTGCCTGTTGCCTTGCTTGGAAAAGTTTGAGTAAAAGTGTCATTTGAATCTGACAAGGTTGTAATTGTAGGCACATATAACTCAATTAAAAATGCTGTCAACACCGATATAAACATAGATTAAACAAAACATAGATGCTGAAAATTAAAATGACATAAAACATGAAAAACGAAAACTTATGGATTGAGGCAAGTTGGCACTCTATCCTTAAGACGAATTCTTGTCAAATTCGTGACCACGGTAATCGCAATCGTCTTCCAAGATAAAACGATCCTTACCTTCTGATCATATGGCACTAGTAATGAATCAGAAGCGGCGAACCCGTAAGCTTGGTATCAAACCTTTTATTGACTTTGAAAAATGCAAGGTATAAAGTATGTTGTTTGTAAAAACATTCTGCAGAATTTTATGCATAAAATTCATTTGGGGAATACTTCGATTTATAGAGGAAAAGCAACCTTCCAATAAAGGATACAACACTTCTTTCTTATTGGTTCAGCCCAAAGATGCAACTTAATGAGCGAAACTGATGCAACTCTTGAACCAAATGGCCACATCTCATGAACTGAAAGGTTGCACCGATTCGGTTCAGTTTGATTGAACAGATGCAACCGTTAGAATAAACTGGTTCGATTCGAATAAGCATAATTTCCTTTAACTTTAATATTAATTTCTCATTCACCCGATATCTGAATCGAGTGATTCAAAAGCCTATCATTATCTATTTTTTATATAGTATTTAATGATACCATAGGCTCCCAATAATTTGTATTTCATACTATCCGAAATAAATACCGAAGTGGATTACTCGCTACTTTAAATAAAGCTCACTATGAGCAATTTTTCCAACAGTAATGACAAAAAATAATGTATTTGTCGGCAAGGGTTATTGCAACCATGGACTTTTTGTACTTAACATCTCAAATGTCACCAATAAAAATGCTTCATCTTCTGTTATTTTGTTGACTCAATTTCTTTATGGCATGCAATGATGAAGTTTGTAGAATTATAGACAGAAAATAAAATGCGGAATTATTATTGATGAATTGAAAGTTACAAGTTACATTGCAATGTAGCTGATCATGGGGTATTTATAACTTCATACGCCTCATGAATCAGTTATAAGTAAGTTACAAAAGGTTACAACAAACTATAACTGAATAACCGTTTACTACCCCACACTACTCATCAGTCTTACACCACTCAGCAGCATGCTGAGTTCAGCAGACATATTGCACTCAACATTCACTTCAGCCTTTATACTGTAACACCCCTTCAAGCTGAGAGTGGTACATAAACAACTTGCACTCAGCATTCCCTTCAGCTACTGGAACACTGAAATATCATTGAAATCCCCAATTTGTCTAGCAGATAGGAGAAAATAGGTGCATTCAAGGCTTTCGTGAGAATTTCAGCTATTTTCTATTTTGTGTTGATTGGGAGAAGTTTGACAAGCCTAGATTTGACTTTGTCTCTCACAACATGACATTCAATCTCTATATGTCTTGTTCTTTAATGTAAGACAGGATTATAAGCAATGTGCATGGCACTGGCGTTATCACAAAATAATGCATCAGGAAGCTGAACTGGAACCTGTAAGTCTTGTAGAATGTAAATCAGCCATTGAATTTTCCAAACTACATTTTCCATAGCTCTGTATTCAGCGTCAAAAGAAATTCTTGCTATAGTAGTTTGCTTCTTTGCCTTCCGAGAGATGGGGGCATCTCCTAAAAAATCATATATCCTGATACAGATTTTCTTGTTTCAGGACAACCATCCCAATCACTATCTGTAAAACCTTTTAAGAGAAGGTTATTTTCTACTGGAAACAAGATTCCTTGACCAGGATTAGCCTTCAAATATCTTAACAGTCTATGTGCTGCCTTCATGTGCTTTTCAGTAGGAGTGTCCAGAAATTGACTTAGCTGCTGAACTGCAAAAGCAATATATTGTCTTGTAAAAGTTATATAGATTAGTTTACCTAGTAATGATCTGTATGCAGTGTTATCTTCTAAAAGTGGTGAATCACCATGTTGTAAAGTTCATTTGGATTCCATAGGTGTCTTAGCAGGTTTTGCTCCCAAAAATTCATATTCTTCTGGGAGGTTGAGAGTGTATTTTCTTTGAGAAATTGATATTCCTACAAAAGTCCTAGCAGCTTCAATACCTAGGAAATATCTCACATTTCCAAGATCTTTAACAGTGAACTGCTGATGTAGAGCATCCTTAACCTGCTGAATCAACTGCACACTAGGGCTTGCTGCTATGATGTCATTTACATAGACCAGCAAAGAAATAAAAGATTGTCCTGACCCTTTTGTGAACAAACTGTGGTCATTTTTAGATTGAATAAATCCTTGAGCTTCCAAGGCCAAGGATTTTGTGAGTTTGCAAACTTGGTTTGGTTTAGTTGTTGTACAACCAAGAGGTAACTGCATGTATACTTCTTCATGCAAATCTCCATGTAAGAAGGCAGAGTTGACATCCATTAGATGAAAGTGCCAATTATTGGATGCTGCTGTTGCAAGTAAAGTTCTGACTGTAGTAAACTTGACACTAGGAGAGAAGGTTTCTTGATAATCAATGCCATATGTTTGATTGTAGCCTTTTGCTACTAATATGGCATTGTATCTCTCTACTGAACTATCAGGATTGTACTTGATTCTTTATACCTACTTGCAAAAAACTTGATCTCGTCACGGTCCTTATGTCGATTTTACTAGCAAGAGTACTAGGTCAATCGTAGTATAGCAAGGGCGAATCAAGGTCGATCCCACAGAGACAATGCAAATTAAGTATAAATGATTCTAATCTAATTAAGAAGACAGATATGGTCATTGACCAACAATGAACATAAAAGAAACATGTAATTCCCCATCCCTTCTATCTACTAAATTGGTCTAGTTAATCCTTATGTTTACTTCCCCACATAGTTTCCTTAAACTAATCGAGCTTTTTAATTCCGTTTAAAGCTACGGGTGCAATTCCTAACCCTATCTACTCCGACCATGGTAGTAGATAATCTATACGCCAGCTACTCTTCTTAATTGGTCCGTAATAGCCCATACGCATAAAGAACTAGAATTGCCAGAATTGAGCAGTAACACATACCGCTAACCCGCCTAGGCAACTATCGACATTGATTAGCACGTTCTTATGGTCCATCAAGATAATGTCCTAATTAACACTTCACTAACAGCACTTCATGTTAATTTACGATCAAGAGGATCAATGAGTACTACGGGGTGCGCAATCCACCAGTGGGCCTAAACGAGTATACATCCTCCACAACTGTGAGTGATTTAGAGAGGATGCAGATGATCGCTGATTACTTCAGGGTGGAATGGAACATAATCCGATGGGAGCCCCCTCCATCTTCCTAGAGAATGACATATCCTAGGATAGGAAGATGGTCAATAGATTTGTATGTTCCCGCCTCCTGCCGACAAAGAACACGGAATCTGTCACGCCCAAGAGGGTGGAGTTGATGTTCTATCTGGAGCAGGGATCTCCAGTCAATATTGGCTTATTGATGCACATCCGTATTCATGAGATTGCCAAGGATTCCGAGCGAGAGCAAGTTCCCTTATGGACCCATGATAGACATGTTCGCTCTAGAGGATGAGGTCAAAGTTCTGTCAGTGATGATTGGGAAGAGCCTGAACTGAAGATCAGTTCACAGACGGTTTTGGGAGTACCCAGACGGGTCGGATCAAGGCCTGAGAGAGAGCGTACTCCGGTATTAGGAGGACCTCGATCCCAGAGAGCCTTGATTGAGGAGAAAACACGAGAGATTGCGAGTGTATATCGCAAGATGGATCGTATTATGGACGTTTTAGGTGTTCCTCCTTCGACCCCACCACCTAGGACTGCCCCACGTCATGAAGCATCTTCCTCCGCCGCCGCTACCTCAAGTTCTGGACCACCTCCCGGTTTTGAGCATAGAGATGACTGGGAGGAATATTTTGACGAGGACTAGTTTTATTTCTTTCTTCTTGTTGTTATTTTCCATTTCTTTTATTTTTGTTTTTATTTCCTATCTAGTTATGTAGAAAATTTTATAATAATACTATAATGATTTTGTCGGCTTAATTGTTTGGAGTTATTTCATTTCTCTTTTACTGCCGCAATTTTATTATACAGTTTGTTGTCACCCAATTCTTCTTGGATTGTTTAAGATGCTTAGCACAGATTTTTCATGGCCAATTTACATCGGCCCATTGCAATTACAATGATCCAGTTTCTTACTTGGCTCCACGCTTAACCGAAGCTAAGTTCCTTTTCATTTTATCTTATAATCTTCTCATTAAGGACAATATTTCGATTAAGTGGGGGTAGGGACGTCACTTAGCTTGTTAACATTATATTCCAAATTATAAGATTATCTGAATTCTCTAAGATGTATTTTTCACCACATAGATTTTTTAATTATTCTAAGCAAGAAACTTGAGTTAATTATTTATATCTTTGTTCACAAAGCTTAGGTAAGAGTCATGTTCACTTTTGAAGTAGTGACACATTATTCATACATTCTGTTATGAACCACACTTTGTAAGCATGTATGGTTCGATTCTTCGGTATGTCATATAGATGAAACATTATTCAATTTAGTATGGAAGAATGAGCATGTGTTATGACTGAATGAAGTAGTGACTTATTAATTGTTATTTTGCCATTTGCATTCAATTTTTGAGCACGCAATCTGAGTGAGAGGTATTTGGACTAGACGAAGAATTATCCTAGACCGGGAATCGATATTTGTCGATGGATATACTTTAACCCTTGTCATAAGAGGAGGGTAGCAACTTGAGTGCCAAGCAAGGTACACCGGGACAAACAGACTTGCGAGTGAGAGTGAAAAAGTGAGAAATCTGCCATGCAAAAGAAAAAGAAAATTGAAAAAAAAATAAATAATAAAGGCAGTGAGGGAAGCAAACTCGCAGCAATAAGGGCACGGCCCTCGCATAAAAATGAAACAAACGAGGACTTAAGAGTAATACTCGGTCCCCAAGTCTGTCCGGCCCAAGTAAGGTTCCATGTTGTTTACCTAAGTCTGAAAGCAGGAGAAGCGAGTGTGCACATTTGTAAGTAATGATTGTGCGGTCTCCATAACTTCAATATTTTCTTGAGTACGATAGCACAAACGATTTATCACACGACACATTGATGCATTCGTAGGTGATGATTAATGGGGAAATTATAGAATAATGCATGATATGTGTTTTGCGTGAAGTGCTAGTTGATATAATGTGATTATGTATGCGTAACTGATGATTTAGGGTCATTGCACACACACATTGGTTCATGGCATGAATATTGGCTAACGTGGAACTTATGGATATGAGTGGCATGATCTTTATCATGTCTATGTGAGGCATTGTTCTTTTTGCTTTCTTTGCTCGGGACGATCAAAAGCTAAGTGGCGGGTAGTTGATAACGCTCTAAATGCATCATTAAATTAACCCTTATTTACCCCGAATTCTGCTCTGGAGAGTATAGATAGGCCCATTATTGTGAGGGAACATATGTTGAACACTGAGTGCATGTTCCTAAGTTCATAATTCTGCATCTATGTTATTATCCCTAAGATTCGGTACGGTTTTGCCTTGTTTTATTTACTTTTCAGGATGTATCTGTTGAAAAAGTGTCTTAAACCCAATAGGGTTGGACCGAGTAGGGTCGTTTACAGTCTATTTTAGTTCATGTAATAACTTTATTATGATTAATAAAAGCCCTTTTGTTATTATATATTGTTTATCTTCATGTTATTAGTTGTATATATATAGTAATGTCCCTAGTGTCAAACTGTGATAGAGAAACCATGATAGTGATTATGGTTGATGAGATCTCTAATCACTTTAACAAGTTTGATACTTAAATGTCTCTAGTTATATGTACTGTCAAATGGGACATTGATAGTATGATTAGACTAGCACGTATTGGATGTCTTCTATCTTATTGAAGATAGGGATAAATCTCGTCAATCAAAGTGTAGAGACATTTGGACTGTACGTGGACGTGTATTAGAGAATGCATACGTTGGATTGACCCACTTACATTAAGTGTCACACTATATGGAAGTTGTGTAATTATCCTAAGGACCGGAGTATTCATGGCATCACGGTGTGGATTGTCATTCTTTGACACTATTGAGATTTCCTCTAGCCACGAGGCGATCATGCGGTAGTGATTGGGTGTGATACTGAAGCATGCGAAGTACACATGTTAGTTCGTCTGGGAATCGCGTATCCTATGATTGGGATTGAATATCCGAAATGGCCTTCTTATAAAGAATGTCTAGCTCTCGTGAATCTTTTCAAAGTGGGAGTAAATGTGTTATTCCGAGAGAGCATGATATCCAGATTATAAGATACGATCGTTAATGTACTGACACTTGAGATACGATCGTATGGATATTATTACAGTGGTAGGATTGTAATTTACACGGTAACTGTTTCACTTGAAAGGTAGTAGTCATTGCATTTGGCTCTACCGATGATTGGGGGTCACGGTGTGTTGCTAGATGCTATCCCGTGATCGTTAGGCGTAAAGGGCATTCTCATAATTTGCACTTTGTGTCTATGGCCAACATATTCGAAAGCCTATCGGGTCACACACATATGAACATCGAGTCGGATTAAAATGCGATTATAGTTGATAACCAAATAAAGAAAAATTATCTCAAGACTATAAAGGTTAAATATACAAGATATGGTAAATTAATATGGGGGTATTTATTTATTATGAATAAATAAAATACAAGATATTAAATATACATAAATTATATTAATCAAAGAATATTCCGGAAGCCAATTAATTGGCATTTGGGGCGCAAGTCATAAGGGTGTAAGATACACTTGGATTGTGCACTTTAATTAATAAGATTACCATAATACTAATATTGGATATTAATTGATTTTGGAAAAATAGATTTATGGTAATAAGATAAATATATTCAATATAAGATATTGGCCATATTTAGATTTTATTTAATATAAGATATTGTAATAAAAGAGATAAATCAATCTAAGTGATTTTCCTTATTTTATTGGGAAATGTTTTTCTCTTTCATCTATCTTCTAGGAAGCTTCTCCTAATCAGATTAGAGAGACATGGGGCGCCTCTCACCCTATATAACAATGGGGTTGGTCAGCTCTTTTGTATATCACAATTGCAAGAGCTAATAGTTCATGTGTAAAATAAAGAGCTTCCAATAGAGAGTTAGAGGGAGAGAAAAAGGCCGGTTTAGCAGCCAGATTTTTCTGATAGCAATCCAAGGAGGATTCCGGCGAGGAGTTCGTGTGGATAATCGATAGAGGCCGGAAGCGTGGACGGCTTGCGCATAGTACTACTCTCCGTTGACGTCAAAGCTTCGGTCTTATAGATCAACCAAGGTATATTCCGTCAAACTATTTAACGTGTTTATTGTGTGAAACAAAAAGGCGATTTTGGAAAAGGAAATCAAAATTTTAAATTCCGCTGCGTTAAACTAGTGGTTTCCTAATAGTGGTATCAGAGCCAACTTCGAACTTAAGCAATAAGCACTAATTAAATTGCGTAGTAATTAATCGATAGATGCAATTAAGATCTAGATTCGCGAAACGTTAAAACAAACAAAAGGGGGAATCGATGGGAGGGCTCGGCCGACTGGAGGCGGCCCCCTCCTCAACGGCTGCGGTGGCCCAAGGGTTGCTGACGTCGGCCGGTCTTCTCCAAGGGGGAGATCGATTCGTTTTATTTTGTGATATTTATTGTGCATTGATATCTATTTTGTTTAATTGTGTCATGTGGCTAACCAATGGTTCAAATAGTTAGGACCGTTGGGATGCCATGTGGCATATCAACCAAAATATTGGCATTTTCAAATTTTGTTTGGAATAGGCCTAGGCCCTTTCCAAATATTTGATTTGGGAAAAGGCCAAGGCCACTTTTCAAATTTTGATTTTGAAAAGTTGCCAGGCATAAACCAAATTTGGTTTGGAAAGATGCCTTTTGGTTTAGGAAACCAAAGGCATCCCTTTTGGTTATGAACCAAAAGGAAAGGAAGCAAAAAAGCAGATATTTTTAATTTTGATTTTAATTTTGAATAATTCCAAATTAATAAAATTGAAATTAGAATCGATTTAAAATTAAATGTTAATTTTATTTTCGATTAAGTCGTTTAATTAATTAAAAGTTAATTAATTATTTGATATGATAAAATAAGACGCATAAGTAGTTAAAATTTTAATTTGATCTTTTTCATAAAATATAATTGTATATATGGATTAGATGTGTAGATATAATGTGATTATATGGATCCCGATTGATCTTTGACTTGACCAATAGGATAGATGGGAGTGATTTTCATTATGTTGGTTTTTCAAACTGTCATAGGCCGTTATGAATAACGTGACCTATTTTACTTTTTGCATTTATCTCATTCCCGTTAGCTCCAACCCGTGTGCGGCGGGTGTAATTATTTATTAGATTTTTTTTGTAACAAGAATGGAGCAAGAAGATGAAGGCCAAAGAGAAATAAAGAACCTATTGGCGTACAACAATAAAGATCCTATTGGCGGTTGCAGCTACCCTTAGATTGTGACCCGCGGTTTCGTCAGTTTGTATTCGAAACCGCACCTAGGAAAAGTCCATGACCATACTAGTTATTTTATGCGCGGAATGTTGTGTAAGTCTTACTTTATATGATATCGTAGTAATATGCACATAGTAGATGAGACCATAATGAAATTAATTAAGAGAATTAATTTAAAATTATTCCCACGATAAAAATCAAGTCAAAATTGTCTCCCAATATTATAATGACGGTGAAGAGCCCTTGTTCGGATCCAACTTATCGGCCCAAGTCGAGAGTTAAACTACCTCGGGTATATCGTCGTTATCGAGATATGATCGTTATGAGATCTCATGAATATTTGGGTTTCGGCTCGACTAAGAATCTTGCGGTGATTGGCCCACGTCAGGACCGTTTGATTTTAAGAAAAAAGGTGGCTAACACATAGAGATGTGAACTATCAAAGAGTTGACTAGTCAACCAATAGAAGTCGAATAAGATTCAATCAGTAAAATGTACCCACCTTCGAAATTGACCAGGTCGACCGGCCAACGTCAGTGTCCGAGTCAACTAGATTGGATTCCATCAACTAAAGGATTGATAAAATTCTTGAAAGCCAATTGGGAATAGTTGGCTAGTGGGAGCAAAACCTTATAAAAAAATTTAAAGTGCAATTTTAGGGTTTTAAGTACATGAACTTTTACTTATTCTATCTTTATTTACTGTTGTAGAAAATGTCAAACAAATTGAACCTTCGTTTTTTCATCGAAAACAAGCTTGATGAAACCAACTTTCTCGATTAGGAAAGAAACCTCAAAATCGTTTTGAGGCACGAGAAAATTGTCTATGTCTTGGACGATGCCCTACCGGAACCGCAGAGGGCTCGGCTGCAGATGTTGTCGAGAAGTACAACAAGGACTGTTCTGATAGTACTGATGCAACATGTATCATGCTTGCTTCTATGACACCTAAACTGCAGAAACAACATGAGTCCATGGACGCCTACTCAATCATATATAGTACACCTAAAGGAACTCTATGCTTCTCAGTCTCGCACTGAGAGGTATGAGGTCTCGAAGGCCCTGTTTGGTTGTAAGATGGCATCTGGAACTGCTGTGGGGTCGCACGTGCTTAAAATGATCGGGTACATAGAGATGCTTGGGAAGCTGGGCCACAAGTTGGAATGAGAGTTGAGTATTGACTTGATTCTACAATCTCTACCTGATTCATACTCGCAATTCGTGATGAATTATCACATGAACATGATAGATTGCTCCCTTGCGGAGTTATTGAACATGTTGAAAACTGCTTAGGGCACTGTGGGGAAGGGAATGCAAGTGTTGCTGGTCACTTCAAGCAAGGCAAGGCAAAAGCCCAAAAGAAGTCCAAGAAGGCAAAGGCTGCACCTAAGCCAACGCCTATGATAGCTAAAGACAAATCCAAGGATGCTTGCTTCCATTACGGTGAGACCAGACATTGGAGGAGAAACTACAAAGGCTTCTTCAGTACCAAGAAGAGGCATTCTGATGCTTCAACTTCAGGTATGTTTATATTGAGATCAATATTGCTTATCCTAAGTCTAACCACTAGGTGTTAGATACTGGTTGTGGTTCTCATATTTGTATGAATATGCAGGCACTAAGAAGAACTAGAGAACTGAGGAAAGGAGAGGTGGACCTACGCGTTGGGAATGGAGCAAGTGTTGCTGCACTAGCCGTAGAAGTTTATTTTCTTTCGTTGCCCAGTGGGCTTGTACTAGAACTTAATAACTGTTATTTTGTTTATACTCTTATGAAGAGCATTATTTCTGTTTCTGCATTAGATGTTGAAGGATTTTCTTTTACGTTCAAGAATTCATGTTGTTCTTTTTCACGTGATGGAATTTTTTATGTTACTGGCATGGTTAGCAATGGTCTTTACATATTAGATATGAATGTTGACGTACTTAATATATACAACAAGAAAGCCAAAATGAATGACTTGAATGAATCCTACTCATAGCATTGTAGACTTGGCCATATAAATAAGAATCACATTTCCAAACTCCATAAAGATGGATTATTGCACTTCGATTACGAATCATTTGATACATGCGAGGCTTGTTTACTTGGAAAGATGACAAAGTCACCTTTAAGTGGCAAAGGGATAAGATACAATGAATTACTTGAGCTCATACATACTGATGTATGCGGCCCAATGTGAATTCAAGCCAAATGAGGATACTCTTATTTTATCACCTTCACTGATGACCATTCACGCTATGGTTATGTATACCTAATGAAGTATAAGTCTAAGGCCTTTGAAAAGTTAAAAGAGTTCAGAAGTGAGGTGGAGAAGCATTTAGGTAAAGAAATCAAAACACTTCGATCCGATAGAGGTGGAGAATACCTAATGAAGAGTTTCAAGACTACTTGAAGGAGAATGAGATTCTACCTGAATGGACCCCTCCCGGAACTCCTCAAATGAATGGTATGTTTGAGAGGAGAAACCGCACCTTGTTGGACATGGTGCGATCCATGATGAGATATGAAGCTCTCCCAAAATCATTTTGGGGGTATGATCTAGAAACCGCATCCTATACACTGAACCGAGTTCCATCAAAGACGGTTGATTCTACTTTATACGAGGTATGGGCTAAGAAGAAGCCTAATTTGGCATATCATAAACCTTGGGGTTGTCCGACTTACGTGAAGCGGATGATTCCTGATAAATTAGAGACTTGATCTGACAAATGTCTGTTTGTGGGCTATCCTAGAGAAACTAGAAGATATCAATTTTACCACCCTGAGGAACAAAAGGTGTTTGTTTCCAGGACTGGCCACTTTCTGGAGAAAGAGTTTATTCTAGATAGGGTAATTGGGAGTAAGATTGATCTTTAAGAAGTTCAAGAACCACTGTTGGAGAGATTTTGCATCATTAAAACAAAAAAAATTTATAAAACCTATACTACCATGCAAAACTACCTCCTAACCGGCCGAATACCGGGTAGTTGCTAGTAAAGTTGGATAAGTACGGGTATCGATCCTCAGGGAAAAGGGATGTTGAATCTAATTTTATTAATCCTCTCAATTGTTACTCAAGAAAACAAATAAACGAAAGAACGAACAAATAACACATAGAACAAGTAAACTAAATCTAAGCTAAAACGAAATAAAACTAAACTAAACTAACGATACATGGGCTCAAACAATGTACAAACTAAGTGATCTCAGTCCTAGTTCATCTCATGATTTTAATTCAAATTGTGGTTTCACCTTTACACGAGATCCAAATTCCTAATTCCTTAGTGAATCCGTTTCTCAAGCTATGAATTCCTAATTCCTTAGTGAATTCAATTATCGATCTCTCCTCTTCCGAATGTTGAGAACGAATTCCATACAAAACAAAGGTTTAGATTCAGGTTAACTTCCGTATTTTAGAACCTAACAACCTAGATAATTAACCGATTAATCATCACTAATTAACGATTAAAAATCTCATCTTTCTACGGTGATCTAGCTTACTCAACTTCCGTATGTTGTAAACGTATCAATAGCAAACAATCTTCCGATGTAATTCACATAATAGCATCAAAGATCATAGAAAGAATACAAAACAAATTAAACATCATGAAAATAAATAAAGGATCGAATAAATTAAAAGATTAAACTCACATAGTTTTGGTACATTGGATGAACTCCACGGATCAACAACGAAATAAACGGAAAAAACTACATCTAATCTAACCCCGGATCACCCGAGCACAAGGCTCGGGTGACCGGCCTTGAGCTGCCAAATTGCCGCCGCTCGTGCCGTGTATTGCCGCAGAATATATTTTATTATTGTGTACAAATTAGGGTTGCAAAAGTGTTGTTTAAATAGAGAAGTATGTCGGCCGAGGCAAGGAATATGCGGGCCGAATTAATAATTATCCAATTATGGTTGTAAATCTTAAGTCGGCCGCTTTCAATGTTTAAGTCGGTTCTGCTGAGAAAAGCTCCGGACGCTCGGCTGGACATGATGGACGCTCGTTCACGCATGATCTCTAGACTCTGTATCAACTTTCTTGCATGGGACGCCCGTTTTCTGAATTTGGACTCAAACTTCTAAAATTCATATCTTGAGTTGTAGACCTCCAAAAATTATGATCCGAATGTCATAAAAAAGCTCTCGGAAAACTCTACAACTTTCATTAAGGACTCTTCTTCAGAAAACGCCTTTTTGACTAGCCCGTCGTATTACGAGTCGTTTTCGGGATTTTCCACTCGAATTCAGCAACAGCATCCAAACTTGTAACGCTCATATCTCGGGCCTCATAAGTCGGAATGAAGTGATTCAAAATCCTGTAGAATCCTCTCTTCAAGCCCTACAAATCTTCTCTTGAGGTCGAGAGTCAAATCAGTGTATATCATATCAAGAACTGCATCGGAAGTTCGGCTGCTTGGAAGCTTCATTCCAAGCTTTATCTCCATCTTCCTTCCATTTCACTTCTCTTCCATGCAAAACCTCATCATTTAATCCTCTTGCATGCCAAAATATGTATCTATAACATAGGAAAATATACCAAAGCGTAACACAATCCCAAAATAACATAAAATCACAATTTAAGCGCATAAATCGTTACATTTTGCAATTAACCTATTAAAAACACTATTTACTCAATTAATCGATTATAAGCTCGATTTCTATGAAAAAAATCCATATACGGGGAAATTGATGTAAAATATATCATTAAAAACACTACAAATTGACCCTGAACAACACCCCCACACTTAAACTTTTGCTCGTCCCGAGCAAAACAAAACAAGAACATACTATCAAGAATCCACATAACCTGACACGAGATATAGTCAAAATCATGACAAGCTAGTATTCGGCAAATCGACCTCACTCGGTGATGTGTGTGCGTAACCTACTAAACTTCCACCGATCCTCTCTCGATATAATACATCAAGCACTAACAGCTTATCCGGTCAACTAAACGAAAACTTCATTCTATCTACAAGACTTTCCTAACAAAAACTAATTACCAAGAACATAGTAACTAACTCACAACTAAATTCCTTTGCTTAGTACCAAGAAAATACCTTTCGGGTCTCTACTCGGGTTTAGATCAACTTGACTTAGAATTCCAAAAAAGCGTATATTTTATATTTCCTATCGTCGCGTCTCAAAAGTATAACACACTCCCCTACATTAGAGGCGGTCACCCCGAGATCACTCAATCCCTTCGTCCAAGGTAAACCACACTCCCCAATTGGGGCGGTATCCAAATGGACTCGAGGTGATAGATATAAACAAAATTCCCGCAAAGAAATTTTATTCATTTATTATTTATAGATATATATATATTTTTATATTTTTCAAACTCTTGGGAAACTCTCGGTCAAATATATTTCTAACACATTCAAGACTCTCAAAGTTCTCAAGAACACTAAGGTACTGAGATTCTAACTGTGAGTATAGCACAAGTTCTTAACTTTCATTAATGCTAAATAAGTGTTATCTGTATCAAGAATTAACTTTCCTTTAACTAACCGGAAACTATTCTATATTTGGCTCTTCATCTAATAGGTTCGTGAAATGAAGTTCAATTGAGTATCGACTTACTAAACCTATTCTCAGAACATGATATGACTACTGATAACAACTAAAGGTGCCAGATTATAAAACTAGCATGCCAGTGAAATGTTACTCATGACTAAACAAAATTTGAAAATTTCGAAAATAAATTTTTTTAGCAAATGATAGATACACATAACCAACTATCCCCTCCCCCACACTTAAATTACAACATGTCCTCATGTTGTGCAGAAAATAAAGAGAAGTAAAGAACTTAGCTGATTGTCTTCCGAAAGGGAGCAACCCTGGGATGATGCGCATCACCCAGGAATGCTCGAGGATATCGCATGATTGTGGACCATCCACCGTAAAACCGATATCGTCTAAAACTCACAAAAGCTAATGCAAATACCCTGCACTCATGAAAAACAAAGAAATACCTCGGGGGCAAGGGGGAATAGAACATACAAAGCACAAAATAGAATCGCTTCAGATGGAAAAATCAAACAGGGAAAGTACAGAACATCTAAGCGTCTAAATATGGAAGTTTGATATAAGCAAAAAGAAATAATAGCTCAGATGGAAAGATCAACACTTAAACTCAGGACATCTAAGAATAAAGCCACAGAAGCAGAAACATCAAACTCCAACTAATAATGATAGAGGATTATACATGGAAAAGAAGTCAGAAAGATTTTTCAGATTAAGCTCATATAAAGATGGAAATTATACATGGAAAATTACAAAACAGTAGGCTAGGTGCAACTACATGAAAATATACTACAATGCAGCCTACATGATATGCAATCCTAAAAATAAAATAAATAAAAATAAATAAAAATAAATTCTGACAGGCTCAGGCTGAGCAGGTTTCGAGGACAACCCTACAGTGACTACGGCCTATGCAGAAACTAAATTAAAGAAAACGAGGTAGTATTACGGAAACCGACATTAGCTACTAATTAATAAGACCAGTTATAGCGTACGAGAACCGACAGTGACTATAACTTGCATAGATGAATCATGCATATAAAAATTAATCAGCTATTTAACATGGATTCGTAGATGGAAAGATATGAATATGCAAGTTCAGAACATCTACGTAAAATGAAATAGCCACAGAGGCTCGTATGAAAGTAATCCAAGTTAAATTAAAGCATCAAGAAAAACAGAACCTGGACTGCATTCCGGACGAACGTTCAAAGGAAATCTCAGCACTGAACGGGCGTTCCACTTTTCAGACGCTCGTCTGCCTTGAAAACCGACCGGACGGGCGTTTAGAATTACAGACGCCCGTCTGATTCTTCAAATCAGAGCAGGATTGAAAATTCTGGAACGGACGAACGTTCCATAATTCCAAACGCTCGTTTACCTGCACGTTAGGGACCGGACGGGCGTCCAATAAACCGTACGCTCGTCCATACAACGAATATGCATAGAACGAACGGGAAAATAACAGAAAACCCTAACTATAAACCATAATTAACTTAGAAGGTCATCATACATCAAAAACGCAGGCAGCCGCATAAAATTCTAGCACAGGGGTTAGACTAGGTAACAACTAAACACATAATTCACGTTTAAACAGATTGAGTAAAAAAACTTTTGCACATTCTTAACCCTACGGTCATCGAAACACGGCAAAATAAAAAAACTCTCAATCTATTCGACGCTACTTTTATTGAAAACGAAAATAAACGTAACAAAATCGAGAAATTAACAAAACCAGATTCAACATGACACCGATTCCCCGGCAACGGCGCCACTTTTGTTGGAGAGATTTTGCATCATTAAAACAAAAAAAATTTATAAAACCTATACTACCATGCAAAACTACCTCCTAACCGGCCGAATACCGGGTAGTTGCTAGTAAAGTTGGATAAGTACGGGTATCGATCCTCAGGGAAAAGGGATGTTGAATCTAATTTTATTAATCCTCTCAATTGTTACTCAAGAAAACAAATAAACGAAAGAACGAACAAATAACACATAGAACAAGTAAACTAAATCTAAGCTAAAACGAAATAAAACTAAACTAAACTAACGATACATGGGCTCAAACAATGTACAAACTAAGTGATCTCAGTCCTAGTTCATCTCATGATTTTAATTCAAATTGTGGTTTCACCTTTACACGAGATCCAAATTCCTAATTCCTTAGTGAATCCGTTTCTCAAGCTATGAATTCCTAATTCCTTAGTGAATTCAATTATCGATCTCTCCTCTTCCAAATGTTGAGAACGAATTCCATACAAAACAAAGGTTTAGATTCAGGTTAACTTCCGTATTTTAGAACCTAACAACCTAGATAATTAACCGATTAATCAGTCACTAATTAACGATTAAAAATCTCATCTTTCTACGGTGATCTAGCTTACTCAACTTCCGTATGTTGTAAACGTATCAATAGCAAACAATCTTCCGATGTAATTCACATAATAGCATCAAAGATCATAGAAAGAATACAAAACAAATTAAACATCATGAAAATAAATAAAGGACTGAATAAATTAAAAGATTAAACTCACATAGTTTTGGTACATTGGATGAACTCCACGGATCAACAACGAAATAAACGGAAAAAACTACATCTAATCTAACCCCGGATCACCCGAGCACAAGGCTCGGGTGACCGGCCTTGAGCTGCCAAATTGCCGCTGCTGTGCTGTGTATTGCCGCAGGAATATATTTTATTATTGTGTACAAATTAGGGTTGCAAAAGTGCTGTTTAAATAGAGAAGTATGTTGGCTGAGGCAAGGAATATGCGGCTGAATTAATAATTATCCAATTATGGTTGTAAATCTTAAGTCGGCCGCTTTCAATGTTTAAGTCGGTTCTGCTGAGAAAAGCTCCGGACGCTCGGCTGGACATGATGGACGCTCGTTCACGCATGATCTCTAGACTCTGTATCAACTTTCTTGCATGGGACGCCCGTTTTCTGAATTTGGACTCAAACTTCTAAAATTCATATCTTGAGTTGTAGACCTCCAAAAATTATGATCCGAATGTCATAAAAAATCTCTCGGAAAACTCTACAACTTTCATTAAGGACTCTTCTTCAAAAACGCCTTTTTGACTAGCCCGTCGTATTACGAGTCGTTTTCGGGATTTTCCACTCGAATTCAGCAACAGCATCCAAACTTGTAACGCTCATATCTCGGGCCTCATAAGTCGGAATGAAGTGATTCAAAATCCTGTAGAATCCTCTCTTCAAGCCCTACAAATCTTCTCTTGAGGTCGAGAGTCAAATCAGTGTATATCATATCAAGAACTGCATCGGAAGTTTGGCTGCTTGGAAGCTTCATTCCAAGCTTTATCTCCATCTTCCTTCCATTTCACTTCTCTTCCATGCAAAACCTCATCATTTAATCCTCTTGCATGCCAAAATATGTATCTATAACATAGGAAAATATACCAAAGCGTAAAACAATCCCAAAATAACATAAAATCACAATTTAAGCGCATAAATCGTTACATTTTGCAATTAACCTATTAAAAACACTATTTACTCAATTAATCGATTATAAGCTCGATTTCTATGAAAAACATCCATATACGGGGGAAATTGATGTAAAATATATCATTAAAAACACTACAAATTGACCCTGAACAACCACTTACGGATAACAGTCAGTTGATGGAAGTAGAGGAGACGCCACACACAGGTGTGACGCCAACCTCCACCGTGGACACACTAGCACCTCGTAGATCCACCAGGGAATGTCGTGAACCTGAAAGGTACACAGGCGTCTATCTCATGGAAGATGAGGACCCTAGAACTTATGAGGAGGTGTTATTAAGGCACAACAAAGAGAAATGGCTAGAAGCCATGAATTCTGAAATAGAATCCATGAAAGACAACCAAGTTTGGAACTTAAATGATCCACCCGAAGAAATAGTTCCTGTAGGGTGCAAATGAGTCTTTAAGAGAAAGACCGACATGGACATTAACGTGACAACCTACAAGGCTAGGTTAGTGGCAAAAGGTTATAAGAAAATACAAGGAGTTGACTGTGACGAAACCTTTTCGCCTGTTGCCATGTTAAAATCCATTAGAATTTTTCTCGCTATTGCATTATACCATGATTACGTAATCTGGCAGATGGATGTGAAAACAGCTTTCCTTAATGGGAACCTATCTGAGGAGGTTTTACATGACACAGCCTGAGAGCTTCACAATCAATGACGCCGGGATGGTGTGTAAACTACAAAGATCCATTTATGGATTAAAGCAAGCTTCTCGGAGTTGGAATCTTCGGTTTGATGAGATGATCAAATAGTTTGATTTCATCAAGAACGAAGATGAGCCCGGTGTTTACAAGAAGGTTAGTAGGAGTGCCATTGTGTTCTTAGTGCTATATGTAGATGACATATTGCTCATAAGGAATGATGTGCCTATGTTATAGTCAGTCAAAGCTTGGTTATCCAAGAACTTATCAATGAAGGACTTGGGTGAAGCAGCCTATATTCTAGGAATAAAGATCAATAGAGGTAGATGTAAGAGGTTGCTTGGTCTATCACAATCCACCTATATAGACAAGATGCTGAAGAGATTCAGCATGGAGCAGTCCAAGAGAGGACTGCTGCCCATGTCACATGGGGTCTACCTCTCAAAGGAAATGTCTCCTAAGACAGAGGAGGATAGGGCACAAATGAGTAAGATCCCTTATGCTTTGACTATCGGGTCCATCATGTATGACATTCTGTGCACCAGACCCGATGTCTCGTACCCTCTTAGTATGACTAGCAGGTACCAGTCTAATCCAGGTGATGGTCACTGGATTGCAGTCAAGAATATTATCAAGTACATGAGAAGTACTACAGATATGTTCCTGGTTTTCGGGAATGATGATTTAGTATTACGAAGTTATACAGATGCCAGTTTTCAAACTGATAGGGATGACTTGAAGTCACAGTCTGGATTTGTTTTCACGCTTAACGGTGTAGCAGTGAGCTGGAAGAGTTCCAAGCAAGAGACTACTACAGACTCTACAATGGAAGCCGAATAGATAGCAGCCTCGGAGGAGGCAAATGAAGTAGTTTGGATGTAGAAGTTCATTACTGAACATGGTTTGGTTCCCTTCATTGAAGGTCCAGTGCCATTGTACTGTGATAACAATAGGGTGATTTCTCCGTCAAAGGAACCGAGGTCTCATGAGAAATCCAAACATGTGCTACGGCGCTATCACTTGATTAGAGAGATAGTAGATAGAATGGGATGTAATGATAGAGAAAGTCCACACGAATGATAACATAGCTGATCCGTTAACCAAGGCATTGTCACAGGCAAAGCATGAGAAACATGTTCACATGCATGGGCTTAGGCATATGGGTGATTGGCTTTAGGCCAAGTGGGAGATTGTTGAAAAGGTGTCCTAAACCCAATCCGGTTGGACCGGATCCGACTGGGTCGGGTCGTTTACAGTCTATTTTAGTTCATGTAATACCTATATTATGATTAATAAAAGCACTTTTGTTATTATATATTGTTTGTCTTCATGTTATTAGTTGTACATTTATAGTAACGTCCTAAGTGTCAAATTGTGATAGGGAAACCATGACAGTGATTATGGTTGAT
Organism: Gentiana straminea; assembly: GCA_036785695.1. Taxonomy (NCBI): domain Eukaryota; kingdom Viridiplantae; phylum Streptophyta; class Magnoliopsida; order Gentianales; family Gentianaceae; genus Gentiana; species Gentiana straminea. The sequence continues at coordinate 14,458,688 of JAVUPR010000398.1, read as the reverse complement.
GAGATCTCTAATCTCTTTAACAAGTTTGATACTTAAATGTCTCTAGTCGTATGTACTGTCAAATGGGACATTGATAGTATGATTAGACTAGCACGTATTGGATGTCTTCTATCTATTTGAAGATAGGGATAGATCTTGTCTATCGAAGTGTAGAGACAATTGGACTGTACGTGGACGTGTATTGGAGAATGCGTACGTTAGACTGACCCACTTAGATTATGTGTTACACTATGTCGTAGTTGTGTAATTATCCTAAGGACCGGAGTCTTCATGGCATCATGGTGTGGATTGTCATGCTTTGACATTATTGAGACTTCCCCTAGCCACAGGGCGATAATGCGGTAGTGATTGAGTGTGATACTGAAGCATGCAGAGTATACATATTAGTTCGTCTGGGAATCGCGTATCCTATGATTGTGATTGAATATCCGAAATGGACTTCTTATAAGGAATATTTAGCTCTCGTGAATCTTTGCAAAGTGGGAGTAAATGTGTTATTCCGAGAGAGCATGATATCCAGATTATAAGATACGATCGTTAATGTACTGACACTCGAGATACGATCGTATGGATATTATTACAGCGATAGGATTGTAATTTACACGGTAACTGTTTCACATGAAAGGTAGTAGACATTGCATTTGGATCTTCTGATGATTGGGGGTCACGGTGTGTTTCTAGACGGTATCCCGTGATCATTAGACATAAAGGGCATTTTCGTAATTTTCACTTTGTGTCTACGGCCAACATTTTCGAAAGCCTATCGTGTCACACACATATGAACATCAAATCGGATTAAAATGCGGTTATAGTTGATAACCAAATAAGGAAAGTTTATCTCAAGACTTTAAAGGTTATAGTGGTAAATTAATATGGTTGTATTTATTTATTATGAATAAATAAAATACAAGATGTTAATTATACATAAATTATATTAATTAAAAAATATTCCGGAAGCCAATTAATTGGCATTTGGGGTGCTAGTCAAAAGGGTATAAGATACACTTAGATTGTGCAATTTAATTAATAAGATTACCATTATATTAATATTGGATATTAATTGATTTTGGAAAATTAGATTTATGGTAATAAAATAAATATATTCAATATAAGATATTGGCAATATTTAGATTTTATTTAATATAAGATATTATAATAAAGAGATAATCAATCTACGTGATTTTCCTTATTTTATTGGGAAAAAGTTTTTCTCTTTCATCTATCTTTTAGGAAGTTTCTCCTAATCAGATTAGGGAGACATGGGGCGCCTCTCACCCTATATAAGAATGGGGTTGGCTAGCTCCTTTGTACATCACAATTACAAGTGCTAATAGTTATTGTGTAAAATAGAGAGCTTCCAATAGAGAGGTAGAGAGAGAGAAAAAGGCCGGTCTAGCAGCCGGATTTTTCTAATAGCAATCTAAGGAGGATTCCGGCGAAGAGTTCGTGTGGATAATCGAAAGAGGCCGGACGTGTGGACGGCTTGCGCACAGTGCTACTCTCCGTTGACGGTCAAAGCTTCGGTCTTATAGATCTGCCAAGGTAAATTCCGTCAAACTACTTAACGTGTTTATTGTGTTAAACAAAAGCGATCTAGGAAAATGAAATCAAAATTTTAAATTCCGCTGCATTAAACTACTGGATTCCTAATAGTATCAAATCTAGAGCACTCAAGGACGGATCTGGATCAAAGAAAGAGTATTGGGCCGAGTGGAGTAAGTCCAAGAAGAGATCTGCCGGAAGAAAAGAAGAAAGTCAGGCTCGGTTTACCGTGGGCTAGGCCCGATAAACCGAGGGTCTTGGGGAACACGAAACTAAATCTGCCGCATCTACTAGGTCGGTTAGGGTTTATTTGAGTCATAAGCCGGCCAATGTATCTTAAGGCCGAAGAAATTGATTATAGCATAGGTCTCCATTATGTTACACAATTATTATTATTTCATTATACAATTTTGATGCAATAAATTTCTTTTAAGCTTTTGGAGTTTATTTTCTGGTTTCCTTCCCTTCCTTGCATCTCTAGCTTGAGTGGATCAAGCTAGATCTCCATTGTTGAAGGTATGAAGCTTTGAACGTTCCTTTATGTCTTTAATATGGTAGATTTACTTGTATTTACGTGTTTTAGTTGATCTGCATGTTTAACAACCCTATAATTTACTTAAATTAATCTGAATTGAGGAATGTAGATTCCCGGTTAAGAACCACCGCCCCGATAAACCGGCGGTCTATACCATTTTACTGAGGCAATTTTAGGTCACCTTAATCTGGAGATTCAGCATCAACTACGTTGATCGGTAGAAATAATTAAAATGAGTAATAGGTCTGGTCAATCTAGTATTCATAATTAGTAAATTAACATGAAATACTGTTAGTGAAGTGTTAATTAGGACATTGTCTTGATGGACCCTAAGAACGTGCTAATCAGTGTCGATAGCTTCCTAGGCGGGTTAGCGGTATGGGTTAACGCTCAATACTGTCAATTCTAGTTCTTTATGCGTATGGGCTATTACGGACCAATTAAGAAGGGTAGCTGGCGTATAGATTATGTACTACCATGGTCGGAGTAGATAGGGTTAGGAGTTGCACCCGTAGATTAAAACTGAATTAAAAAGCTCGATTAGTTTAAGGAAATTATGTGGGGAAGTAAACATAAGGATTAACTAGATCAAGTTAGTAGATAGGAGGGATGGGGAAGGAATACCGTGTTTCTTTTATGTTCATTTTTGGTCAATGACCATATCTGTCTTATTAATTAGATTAGAATCGTTTATACTTAATTTGCCTTGTCTCTGTGGGATCGACCTTGATTCGCCCTTGCTATACTATGATTGACCTAGTACTCTTGCTAGTAAAATCGATGTAAGGCCCGCGACGAGATCAGCACCCAATTGGTTTCTTTCCTGGGGGTAGATCAACTATCTCCCATGTGTGAGTCTTTTGTAGAGCTTCAATCTCGTTGTTCATAGCTTCTTTTCACTCATCATGCTAGATAGCTTGATTATAAGTCTTAGGTTCTTCAACAACATCAATGACATTAATGAATCTGGCATACTCTGCTGAAAGGTTTTCCAGGTTCATTACCTCACTCAGCAGGTGTAGAGTCTGTTCAACTGTAGGAGCACCACCTTGATAAAAGGTTGGTGATTTTCTTATCTTGTGGATCTTCTTAATTGTGCTGGTCCAGGTGCCTGTCTGATAAGATCAGGCTCTACATGAAATGCTTCAGCTGACTCTATGTCTGGCTGGTCTCCTGACTCATTCAACTAATCATCAAAATTGTCCATCACTGGTAATGGTACTGGCATATTAGCAAGATATCTGGCCCTGCCTAATAGCTGTTGGAATAGAGGAAAATAATTCTCATGGAATTGAGTGTTTCTAGCAACAAAAATATCTTTGTTAGTGATATCCAAAAGGATAGCACCCTTAGTGGTGATTGAATTTCCAAGATAGACACAAGTCCTACATCTGGAGTCAAACTTAGTTCGGTACTGCTGAAGTGTGCAAGAAAAAACAAGGCATCCAAAACTTTAAACACAGAATAATCTGGATTGGTGCCATAAAGCACCTCATGTGGAGTATTTTCCATCAGCAGTGGTGTAGGTGTAGCATTAATTAATTTCACATCATGTAAAAGACAAGAACCCCAATATTCAATGGGTATATAACTCTGGAACCTCAGTCCCTAGAAACATTCAGCAGATGCTGATGTTTCCTGTTCGGTAAAAACTAGTTTTAAATTTATAAACCGAAACACCCCAAGTATAAGGCTTGTAGTAAAGGGTGTTAACAGGTCGTCCTAAGGGAGTCGAATGTTTATCGGATTAAGATGCAGTTATTATATCGATTATGTCTCAAATTATTATCTAAAACTAAGGTTTGTATTAATTGTAAAATAGAAACGAAGAACAGTGACAGAAAACAGAAAAATTCAACACTGGACGGCCGTTCACTGAGGATGGACGGGCGTCCCGTGACGTGCTGGAAAACAGAAATATGCAGAAAACAGCGGGTAACAACTAAAGTTCTTGAAATAACTAATCGTAGCAATCACAAATGATACGAACAAATTGGTTTATCAAAGAATTAAAAGAACGGCAAGGCAACTAGAATCCACCAATCAACCAACCAACCCCAACTAGATTGTGAGCTAAAGGTACGATTTTTAGTAATGATCAAATCACGAATTCGATTAAATCTCTTTAATCAATTTCTAGGGTTTCGTTTTCTTTCTCAAGCAAAACTAAACTAGCATGCATAACACGATCATGAGATTGTCTCCAATACTCTACTCAATTAATCATAAACAATCTCTTGAATCACACTTAATTGCATCAATTGAAAGAAATCACAACTTGAATAATATTCTCATATAAATTCAATTAGAACGGTAGTTTCATCGATCTCTCTATTCCATAAAACATAAACAATTATTACAAAATTCAATTGATGAAAAACAGTAAATTTAACTCACTAAAGATATAGCTTAAAATCTTCTAGTTGGTGTGGTTGTTGGTTGGTTTCCTCCGTTGTCCCACCGCAAGATGCTTAGCCAACAATCATATTGGTGATCATGATTGTTGAGATGGAAGAATTCATCTCTATGTTTGCTCTTTGTGGAATATGTGGCTGCTAGGAATTTCTGAATGAATGATATCCTCCTCCTTAGGGTTTGATATACGCTGGTATTTATAAGACTTTGAGGCGGCTAGGGTTAAGTCGGCGATTGGACGCCCGTCCAGCAAGGTAGACGCCCGTCCGGTCTTCACAAAATTCATCGAGTCGGGCCGATTCTTCTTGGATGTCCGTTCTATGCAAAAACGGACGCTCGTCTGGTCCTTCAAACGCCCGTCCACTAGACGGGACTCAGACGCCAGTTCAGCCATCAATGTGTCTTCATGCCAATAGCAAAGTGTAAAATCGTACATAAACACATAAAAAAACACATACACAACTCGATTTTGCACTTTTAAACATTTCGAACTTCATTATCTCAATATTTCAATTAAACTCCTACTTTTCTATAAAAAGTAATAAAATACGAAGGATATTGTTACGGAATAAAGCGATAAAAACCATCAAATTCACCGTTAACAACTCCCCCATAATTAAACTTTTGTTCGTCCCGAACAAAATAATCAAAACTAGCTCACTTTCATGCAATCCATATAGATTCCCAACTCACGTAACAAAAGATACGACAAATATAGCAATTAATACCAACATAGAGATAGATTCAGTGTGTGTGTGAAAAGCCCTTTTCAATCTCCACTATTCTTTCGCACAAAATCCGTTCAAATAATCCTAATGACTTTCCTAGGTATAGGCAGTAACCGTTCCACAAAAAGTCTTCCCGTGTACTTATTAGGATAATCCCTAAAACATATCATTCGGTTTATACTGGGGATAGTTAGAAGATAACTACGGTTCCTACCAACTTTCCATAGTACCATTTGCCAAATTTTCTTTAAGATTAACTTAATTCCACATATATAGCATATGCCCTCATTCCCAGCAATAGGATGTTTCGTGATACACCCTAGCTGGACTACTATCATCAGGCAGTCGGGAGCTATTAAACCTCATAGTGGTATAGGACATTTCGTGATAATGCCCTACCGCACTCAAATCATTGGCAGCTACATCCGACATACACATATTTTATTCATATTATTCATCTTAGATTGGTGTACAAACCTTAAGATATATCCCTCCTATCACATTCAAACCTTCAGATATTCACATTACACGGTTAGAAATTAGGTGTAATGTTTACCGTTACTATTAAGCACAAGTCTCTCTAGGATAAATCACTAGGATAGTGAATGGATAAAGTTTAAAAATGTCGCTTCAATTTCAAAGGCTTACGTGAATATGAAATGAATATTATCTCATATTAGTAAAAGCATGCTATAACTATCTCACAGAAGTTACAGACAATCATCGTCAGGAAACTACAACTAGCGAGCCTTTTTGTTTCAATTACATGCTCAAGATTTACAATTATCCATGTTTACTTTGAAAAATTTTAAATTTTTGCCAAGGAATTCACATTTGCTCGCTTTTCGAAATATAGCATGATAACATACCCAATTTAGACACCCCCACACTTAAATCACATTATGTCCTCGGAATGTGCAGATAAAAGAAAAGAATACTTAGCTGGTTTTCAAAATGATTGTCGGGTTGTAGGTTGGCAGAGGTCAGGCCGTAGCATGAATGTACCGCCGCAACTCGTAGCATGAACGGAGACAACACTAAAAGTGACAACTGGCAAAAACCGTGCAACAATATCTGCAACACTCGACATAGCATATAATCTCGGGGTACAAGGGGTATATGAGTAAACATGTAGGCACATAAAGCATTCACAAATAGGACAGGGATAACCAACACACAAATCACCATGGTGTTATTCCTAATGCCCTAAAAACTTAACTAAAAAGTAACTTAAAAGACTAGGTCGCCTCTAGGAGCGCTTCGTTTATGTCATTAGCTTGACACGATTTCAAAGTTAACCCGGATCGGGCCACTTCGGTTTACTTCGGCCACTTCTTCATCGGAATCGAAATGAAGGACAGGGGTGTGGCCGCAACAGCAACAGGTCAAGTGCTCTACTAAGTGTTTGAACTTAACTCTCCAGATAGAACTAACTCTCTTCTTTGTCCCGTTCTTGTGCAGGTTACGCTTAGGTTTACTGACATTTTCAGATGTCTTGGAAGAAGGGTCCTCACGGGTAAATGTAGAAATGTCATCATCCGAATGAAAGAATTCGGATGGGATCTCATCGCAGATCATAATATCAGTCGTTTCAACCCTCTTTTGAAAGTACAGGGTCTCAGACTTTTCTTTTGGTTGGCCTAAATATTTTTTGAGTCTTTGACCATTTACCTTAAAGGGTTGATTATCATACCCGTTTAACGTGATCGCTCCACTTGGATTGACATCGAGAATCTCAAAGGGGCCAGACCATCTAGATTTGAGCTTACCGGCAAACAGATGGAGCCTGGTATTATAAAGCAAAGCCATATCACCCACTTTGAATTCTCGATCCTTGATCTTAGCATCATGGAGTACCTTAGTTCTTTCCTTACTGATTTTGGCATTCTCATATGCTCTGAGTCTAAATTCGTCGAGCTCATTTAATTGCAATAACCTCTTTTCCCCACGGAGTTGGCTATCGAAATTCAAGAATTTAATAGCCCAGTAAGCTCTGTGTTCAAGCTCGACTGGTAAATGACATGCCTTGCCATAAACCATTTGGAAGGGTGACGTGCCCATAGGGGTCTTAAACGCAGTGCGATAGGCCCAAAGCGCGTCATCCAACTTTAGACTCCAATTGGATCTATTTGCGTTCACGGTCTTTTCTAGAATCCTTTTAAGGCTCCGGTTGCTTACCTCGACTTGGCCACTTGTTTGGGGATGATATGGTGTACCGATTTTATGTCTGACACCATATTTCTCAAGAATTTTATCAAGCGGTGCATTGCAAAAATGAGTACCTTCATCACTAATGATGGCTCTAGGACAGCCGAATCTGGTGAAGATATTCTTTTGCAAGAATTTCTTCACAACTTTGTGATCATTAGTTTGGGTGGCTATTGCCTCCACCCATTTGGAAACATAGTCTACACAGACGAGAATGTATTTATTGGAGCATGAATATGGGAAGGGGCCCATGAAATCAATGCCCCACACGTCGAAGACTTCGCATTCTAGAATGGGCCTAAGTGGCATTTCCATCCTATTACTTTGCCTCCCAATACTCGGCACCTATCGCAACCTTTACAAAAGGCTTCGCATCTTTAAAAAGAGTCGGCCGGTAAAATCCTCGCTTGGAGGATTTTTGCAACGATCTTGGGTGTTCCGTAGTGTCCTCCCGTGGGACCACTATGACATTGTTCCAGAATATCCCATTGCTCATGTTCCGGAACACACCTTCTAAGCAACCCGTCTTTACAGACCTTGAACAGATAAGGATCCTCCCACACGAGATACTTTAAATCAGAAAAGAACTTCTTCCTCTGCTGATATGTCATTTCCTCTAAATGCCCACTTGCTAAATAGTTGACGTAATCAGCGTACCACGGCCTAACTGTATCAAGCTTCATCAATTGCTCAGTAGGGAAATCGATGCCTATTTCCTTGTGATTTTCGCCACCCTCATTTACTAGGCGAGACAGGTGATCAACCACAATGTTATCACTACCCTTCTTATCTTTGATCTCAAGGTCAAACTCTTGCAAAATTAGAATCCATCGAGTAACCTTGGTTTTGCATCTCGCTTTGTCCATAAGGTAGCGTAGGGCTGCATGGTCTGTCCAAACCACAACTTAAGACCCTAGAAGGTAACTTCTAAACTTGTCGATAGCAAAAACGACGGCTAAGAATTCCTTCTCAGTCGTGGTGTAATTGCATTGAGCCGGGTTCAAGGTGCGGCTCGCATAGTAAATGGGCCTGAACTTTTTGTCAATTCTCTGGCCTAAAACTGCGCCCACTGCGTAGTTAGAGGCATCGTACATTAATTCAAAAGGCTTAGTCCAGTCAGGTGCGATTAAGATAGGGGCACTTATGAGCTTATCATTTAGGCAATTGAAAGCTTCCTTGCATTTCTCATCAAACAAGAACTCAACATCATCTTTCAGAAGGTTAGATAAGGGCTTGGCGATGGTGGAAAAACCCTGAATAAACCGCCTATAGAAGCCAACATGACCTAGAAAACCTCGTACCTCTTTCATTAATTTCGGGTACGCCATCTTTTCAATGGCCTCTACTTTAGCCTTATCAACCTGAATACCAGTACTAGACACCTTGTGTCCTAGAACAATTCCTTCATCTACCAGAAAATGGCATTTCTCCCCGTTGAGTACTAAATTCTTTTCAACACAGCGTTGAAGTACCATATCTAGATTTTCCAAGATCTCATCAAAGCTATCGCCATAGACTGAGAAGTCATCCATGAAGACTTCCATACATTTCTCCACAAGTCCATCGAAAATGGCCAACATGCACCGTTGAAATGTTGCTGGTGCATTGCATAACCCAAAAGGCATTCTGCGAAAAGCAAAAGTGCCTGATGGACAAGTAAACGTAGTCTTCTCCTGGTCATTAGGGTCGATGGCTATCTGGAAGTAACCAGAATATCCATCGAGGAAACAATAATACTTATGACCACTCAGTCTTTCAAGAAGCTGGTCAATGAAAGGTAAGGGGAAATGGTCTTTGGCGGTGACTTCATTCAATCTGCGATAATCAATGCAGACCCTGTAGCCAGTCACAAGGTGCAAAGCTACTTCTTCCCCCTTTTCATTCTTTTCCACGGTAATACCTCCCTTCTTTAGCACAACTTGAGTGGGGCTAACCCACTCAATGTCGGCGATTGCATAGATGATTCCCATGTCTAACCATTTGATGACTTCTTTCTTGACAACCTCCTGCATGTACGGATTCAGCCTTCGCTGAGGTTGTCTGACTTTCTTAGCTCCTTTCTCCGTTCGGATTTTATGCATGCACACATCGGGGCTGATTCCTCGGATATCACCCACTTGCCATCCGAACGCGAGGATGTTTTTTTCAAGCATTTTTATCAGCAGTGCTTCTTGTTCGGGCTCGAGTTTTGAAGAGATGATTAAGGGCAACTTCTCACCGTCCTTAAGAAAAATATACTTAAGGTGTTGCGGAAGCGGTTTAAGCTCCAAGTCAGTAGGTGGTTGCTCAATACTGGATTTTAACGGGCCACCTTTTTCCTTATGGGCTTGAAGTGGTTGATCGAAGAATACCTCATCTTCCCGAGGCATAACCCCTGAAAGGTACTGGATCACATCATCCATAGGGATCCTTCTGTCAGCACCCGCTTCCTCCTTCTTATGCTTGATCATCTTAATCAACTCTTCATCTTCTAGCTCCTTTGCTAGCTGTTCCCAATCATCAACCTCCCAATGATTAGTCTCTCTCCAGAAATCCACTTCGTCCCAACTACCCATCAGGGCTTCCTCTTCTACAGGGTTAAAGTCTTCCTAATGCAGCTCTTTGAAATCATCGTTCATCGCTGGGAAATTCCATGTTTCGTGTTCATTGACAGGCTTAGTGTGAGCAAGTTGTGAAGACGACTCGTCAGTGACTACGGCCTGTGATGAAACAGAAGATGGTCCACAATCAGCTTGATCTTTAGTGTTTATAGCTTCGAAAACACCTATCTCTGTTAGCTCTTCCGCTTCTTCAGAGTTGGCATCTTCTTCATCCTCATAAATTGCTTCGATGAACGAGATTTCTTCAATCAAGGTTTTCTCAGGACTTTTCCCTCGTGTGAAGGTAACAGATGTATCATCAACTCTAAGCGTAATCTGACCCTTACAAAAATCGATGAGGGCGGCAGAGGTGTCCAAAAAGGTCCGGCCTAGAATTAGGGGCATCTCTTTGTCAGGCGGATAGTCTATGATAACCCAGTCGGTAGGGAAAACCAAGTCTTCAACATGGAGAAGAACATTAGTAACACAACCAGCTGCTGAGCGGCTAGTTCGGTCTACCATCTGAAGAGAAATAGGGCGTTCCCGCATTCTTTTATCTAAACCGAGCTTTTTCCAGACGTTCAATGGCATCACATTTATAGAGGCCCCTGAGTCGCATAAGACGTTTTGGAACATGTGGCCTTCAATCTCACAAGAGATTGAAGGTCTTCCGGGGTCACCTCGCTTAGTAGCAACTTTTTGTGAAACCATAGAGAAATCTTCTCTTAAAACTTCTTCCGCCATCCCTTGAAGCTTCTTCTTGCTCCCACAAACTTCCTTAAGATACATAGAGCACTTGGGCATTTCAGTCAATACCTCAGCTAGGGGTATACTCACTTTGGTGTCTCTGAGCATCCTCATCACTCCGTCATATTGTCTGTCATGACTGAGGGTATTCTCTTTCTTCTTTGGTGGATAAGGAAGGGCTTTATCATTGTTCATGGCTTGATTTCTTATGGCTTCGTCTTCCTTATCCTTCCATCTGACAAATTTTTCCTCCCTCTTCTTTGTCAGGGGTACAGCCACCTGACTTTTCCTCATTTCTTTATCAGAATAATTTTCATCCCCCGAAAGAATCATCATCATTAAGCTCCTCCTCACTGTTGCTTTCTTCGGTATTTATCTTCTGATTGCCCCCTCCTGAACTTATGGTGTCAGGAGGGGCTACTCGTTTCCCGACATCTTTTCGGGTCCCGCCTGCTTACCACTTCTTAGAGTGACCTCATTCAGCTCTTCGTCTCCATACTCCTATTGAGGTGTGATGGTAGTGCAAACATTGATATCTGCTTTAGGATTTCTTTCGGTATAACTTGGAAAATTACCGTGAGGTCTGCTTGCTTGTTGGTCTGCCATCTGACCAACCTGTCTCTCTATTTCCTTGACACTAGTAGCTAGGGTCTTCACCATGTCTACTAGCTCATCAAACTTATGTTGAGGGACACAAGAGGTGGTTTGGTTATGATGTTGGTTTTGATTCCAACCACCTTGAGGTCTTTGGGAGTTAGGATTGTGAGATTGATTAACCCTCCCAGGAGGTGGTCTTTGATAACTTGAGTTGAAAGAAGGTTTTGAATTGGATGGGCCAGGTGGTGCATTGGCTTGATTAAAATTGGGTCGTTGATATCCGGAATGATTCTGGTCCTGATTGAAGTTTCTGAAGGTTTGGTTATGATTCTCCATTAAATTCACTTCCTCATTCATCTCATTTCCCGCCTGCATTCCCAGGTAGTTCACATCTGACGGCCCTCGTTGCTTCTGTATTTGTAAATTGGCTAGCTGCTTGCTCATTGTCCCGGATTTTATCAATACAAAACAACAAGTAATAAACCGGTTAACCTCAAGTGCAAGGATCGTAGTATGGAGGCTAGTGCCGGGTCGATCTTACGGGGAACTAGACTGTTGTGAACCCTAGCTTTTATTTTCAACTAAACTATTGTCACGAAACTAACCTAAACGAAGAACTAACCTAAACAAATATGCATAAAAGTAACTAGACAGAGGAAATTAATCCAATGCTAGGCAAGATTGAAAGCGATAAAAACTAGAGTGCAATTAAAAGTAAACTAATCTAGCAATTCAAGTTTAAAGGATTAAAATCAAATTATAACGAACGAACAAGCAATCGATCCACCTATCCTATCAACATTCAATTCTAATTCGAATTAATTCGTGATCCCTACTCAAGTTGTGATTCACCTAATCTAAGGCATGAACACCCACTTTCGCAGACAAGTTCGTTTTCTAATCTTCGATCTTTCAATTAAAGATTCAGTCTTTCTAACCTAGGCATGAAATCTTTCAATTTCTGATCTAGAAAATCAATCTAATAACTCTCGTTTTAGTTAGATCGAAGATCTATTCTTTTATCACGGTGATCTAAGGTTTATATGATTCTCATCAATAAAACAATCACAAAGCAACGATCTTTCGATATAATTGCATTACACAATAATAAATAATGATAAAAGAAACAACTTTGAGATAGAAACTCACAGATTAATCACGAATCAAAACTGAATTGTTGAAGGAAGGCTTCACGATGCTTGTTCAAAGAGGTTTTAGCCTCTTATCATCCTCTATGCAACTTGAATTGATGAATAAAAAGCATAAAAACTATCTAATTAATCTAAGAATTAAAGTGTATAAACTGGAAGAAAACTATGTAGAAACGCAGCCAAGCCGCCCCTAGAAATTTAGGGTTCGAATTGTGTGTCTAGGGTTTGAGAAATCGCGCCTATTTATAGATTTTTAGGTCGGTTTAGGCTAAGGCGGTGCTTGGACGCCCGTCCACTATCTTGGACGCTCGTCCGGCAGCCTTCGGACGGAGGTGAACGCCGGTCGCTCGCGTCCAAACTCTCTCGTATTAAATTTTCCTTCGGACGCCCGTTTAAGGTCTTCAAACGCCCGTCCAGGGTTGCCGCAAGGTGGACGCTCGTTCGCCCGATCCGGACGCCGATCCATCTTCGATCAAAAACGGATTTCTTCAACTCTATCTCTTTTCCTTCTCAATCCAACTCACCATTATCTCCTCTATCTTGATTTAGCTCGAGTTTTATCAACATTTGATCATCAATTTAGCCTCAAACAAGTACCTACATGACATCAAAAACACCGCAAAGCGTAACATAATTCCAATAAACATAAAATCATAATTAAAACATATAAATTCACCAACTTTGCGATTAACTCATTAAAAATATTATTTGCTTAATAATTCATTTAAACACTTAATTCCCATGCAATTAATACGAATATGGGGAAAACATTATAAAATATAACGTTATAAATCATATAATTTCACCCTTAACAACTCCCCCACACTTAAACTTTGCTCGTCCCGAGCAAAACAAAACAAGATAAAGGCTCGAAAAGAATATAGACATCTCAACACATATACCACATAGTCAATAAATTAGAAGTTCACCATCGTGTGTGTGCATAGCCATAGAAAACTTCCACTAAATCCAAACTTGAAAAACTGAAAGCAAAACTAGCTAATACCCCCTCGTGGACTAGCAATAAATGACACTCATAAGATGTACCCTACAAACGTGACATATCCCGAAAAATATGATCGAATGAATCTAGGGCCTTTCGAAATACTCGTAGGACAATCCCTACAAGATATCTATCGCTTTATACCGGGGATAAGACTAACGAAAACTAAGCCTTATTCATTTCATAACATATCTCAAGTTGATTCGACTTATTCACTTTAAACACACATTAGAAGAAGCTATTGCCCTCATAGCGAATAGGACATTTCGAGATAATACCCTACCTTACTCCAATCATAAGGCAGCTTTTTTCCTAACCGTCGTGAGCTTTTAGTCATCATAGTGGAATAGGACATACGTGGTACACCCTACCTCACTCAAATCATCGACTAGCTTTCGACACACACGATTAATTCACTATTAATTCAACTTTTTCATTTTGACATTAGTTACGCTTTACTTATCACATTCAAACTTCTAGATATTCACAAGATAACATACTCCGGATCTAAATACAAACTATCATAAGTCTCACGATACATACGTAGCACTAAGCACATGACTTACAAGATAATCAAAAATCACTAATCCAAACGGGGTATAACTTTATAAATTAGCTCATCATTCACTATGGCACGTGGAAAATAAATCTTGGTGAAACAACTAACTCACTAAAAATATGGTATACATCATCAATGACTATAACAAACCGAACAAAAACGTGTATTGCTCACTCGAGACAAAAACGAAAGAAAATAGTGGGTTGCCTCCCACCAAGCGCTTTATTTAACGTCGTCAGCCCGACGCATTGAAAGCTCAGCCTGGATCAGGCCATTTAACTTTTCTGCCAGCCACTACCTCGTGTAAGCTCTCATCAGTAGTGTGGCTGCAGAAACAGCAGCGAACACAAGGGGTTAATTCTTTAATAGCTCTCCAAACACGCTTGAACTTCCCCATGTTCGATTTCTTCTTTGCCAGCTTCCTCTTGAGTTGTTGCTCTTTGAAAAACTCTTCCATATCCCAACTACCTACTAGAACTTCTTCTGATTTACCACAACCGTCATCCTCAAAAAATAAGTCGGGTGAGAACTCGTCAAACTCATCGACTTTAGGGGTGCTACACCCGAGGATATCGAGAAATCGAACAGTCAAAGGCTTTACCTTGGGTTCACCAATGTAATGCTTGCATCTCTGACCATTCACTCGGAACGGTTGATCGCCGTAACCGCGCAGCTCTAGAACGCCTCCAGGAATGATTTGGAGAATCTCGAAAGGACCGGACCAACGTGTCCTCAACTTGCCAGGAAATAAATGCAACCTGGAATTGTAAAGTAACACTTGCTCTCCGACTTTAAATTCTCGCTTCTTAATTTTCGCGTCGTGGAGGAGTTTCATATTTTCCTTACTAATCCTGGCACTCTCGTAAGCCTGGAGTCTAAATTCATCAAGCTCATGCAACTGCTGCAGCCGGTGTTTGCCACAGGATTGGGAATCGAAGTTCAAAAACTTGGTAGCCCAATACGCCCTGTGCTCTAACTCAACTGGCAGGTGGCACGATTTACCATAAACCATTTGGTAGGGTGATGTACCCATGGGGGTCTTATAGGCAGTGCGATATGCCCACAGTACATCATCCAACTTTAGACTCCGCTTTTTCTATGATCATTAACGCTTTTCTCCAGGATCTTCTTCAAGCTCGGTTGCTTCTTTCAACTCCGACCACTAGTCATCGGATGATATGGTGTGCCAGTTTTGTAACGAACACCATACTTCTCGAGGACTTTTTCCAAAGGTCGGTTGCAAAAGTGTGTCCCTTCATCACTAATCAAGGCACGTGGACATCCAAACCTCACAAAGATATTCTTCTTTAGAAAATTCATGACCGTTTTATGATCATTGCGAGGAGTGGCTATTGCCTCCACCCATTTCGATACATAGTCGACGCAGACTAAGATGTATTTTTTACCGCAAGATGATAGGAATGGTCCCATAAAATCGATACCCCATACATCAAAGACTTCGCATTCGAGGATGGGTTTTAAAGGCATGTCAAAACGCCTTGTCAGAGCACCGGTTCTTTGGCACCTATCACAAGCTTTACGAAAGCTTCCGTGTCCTTAAAGATCGTGGGCCAATAGAAACCGGACCGGAAGATCTTCGCAACCGTTTTCCAAGGACCAAAGTGACCACCCGTGGGTCCACTATGGCATTGCTCGATTATATCGCGTTGCTCGGATTCGGAACACATCTTCTCGCAAACCATCTTTGCAGATCTTGAAGAGGTAAGGTTCATCCCAAACGAAATATTTCATCTCGCAGAAGAACTTCTTCTTCTCCTGATAAGACATTTCGGGATCGAGATAACGGGCATGAAGGTAGTTCACAATGGAAGAATACCATGGAACATCAGGAGGGCAACCGTCTATCAACATAATGTTTTCTAGAGGAAAGTAAAGATCTATATCGTCAGGATCACCCTTTTCCTCACTTAACATCCTAGAAACATGATCCGCCACTACGTTTTCACCGCCTTTTTATCTTTAATTTGAACGTCAAACTCTTGGAGGGTCGCATCCAACGCAAGAGGCGCGGTTTAGCCTCTTTCTTGGTCATGAGATAGCACAGCGCAGCGTGGTCAGTCCACACGATCACTTGAGCTCCCAACAAGTAACTACGAAACTTGTCCATAGCAAAGACTATGGCCAGTAGTTCCTTTGTAGTGGTAGTATAGTTAACTTGAGAAGGATTTAGTGTGTGACTGGCATAATAGATAGGCTGGAACTTTCCGTTAAGCTTTTGCCCTAAGACTGCACCAACTGCATAGTTGGATGCATCACACATAAGCTCAAAGGGTAGGTTCCGGTTTGGCGATATAAGAATTGGAGCGAGAGATCGACCTACTCTTAAGCTCCTCAAACGCGCGCTTGCAATTCTCATCAAAATCAAAAGTAACGTCTTCTTTGAGTAAAGTAGACAGGGGCTTGGCAATCTTTGAAAAGTCCTGGATGAACCTCCTATAGAAACCGACATGTCCGAGAAAACCTCGGACCTCCCGAACATTCTCAGGATAACTCATCTTCTCAATAGCTTCGACCTTGGCCCTATCTACATCTATACCTTTGGCTGACACTTTGTGGCCAAGGACTATGCCTTCATCTACCATGAAATGGCATTTTTCCCAATTAAGCACTAAGTCCTTTTCCAAACATCTAGACAACACCTGATCAAGATTATCGAGGCAATCATCGAAGGATTGACCAAAGACCGAGAAATCATCCATAAAAATCTCCATGCACTTTTCAACTAGCCCGTCAAAGATTGCCATCATACACCTTTGAAAGGTGGCCGGGGCATTACAGAGAGACCGAATGGCATCCGCCCGTAGGCGAATGTCCCATAGGGGCAAGTGAAAGTGGTCTTCTCTTGGTCAACGGGATCGATGGGTATCCGAAAATATCCCGAATAACCATCCAGAAACAAGAGAATGCGTGCCCCGCCGTACGCTCAAGCATCGGTCAATGAATGGAAGGGGGAAATGATCTTTCGGTGTGACCTCATTGAGCTTTCGATAATCGATACATACTCGTATCCGAATGAGCCTCAATGCTATCTCTTCTCCCTTCTCATTCTTCTCAATAGTAATTCCACCTTTCTTGGGAACTACTTGAGTTGGGGATACCCACTCACCGTCCGCAATGGCGTAAATGATACCCATATCTAGAAGCTTTATAATTTCCTTCTTGACTACCTCTTGCATGTGAGGGTTGAGCCTTCTCCGAGGTCGTCTAACTCGTTTTGCACCCTCCTCGCCTTGATCTTGTGCATACAGATGTCGGGAGATATCCCTCGGATATCTCCCACCGCCATCCAAAGGCTTTCTCATTTTTGCGCAAGACGTTTAACGCTTTAAGCTCTTCTATTCGAGATAGCTTGGCGAGAGATGATCAAAGGAAGCTTGTCACCTTCTCTCGTAAATACATACTTAAGATGTTTAGGCAACGGCTTCAGAATCAAGTCTACAGGGGGTTCCTCTAGACTTGATTTAAGATCTCCACTCCTCAACTCAACATTGTTGAGTTTACTTAGTGGCCCTACTGCCAAAGCTTCTTCTCTTAGCCCATCCTCAAAATCACCGCTAATTGATCTAGATTGACCACACCATGATTATTCGATTATCAATCGCCGCTCATATTCTCGCTTCTACAAACAAGACTTGCGTATCCATGAAGTCATTGAAGTCATCGACGTCTCCTCAATGGAACGTTCGGTTGGAGAACCGGAGGGTACTTGAATAGATTTAGAAACACTATAGCTCACCTCCCGGTCACCAACTCGAATGGTCACATGCCCACCATCACAATCGATGAGGGCTCTAGCCGTAGATAGAAAAGGTCTTCCAAGAATCAAAGGGACATTTTCACTTTTCTCAATATCTAAGACGTACCGATCAACCGGAAAGGTAAACCTATCTATTCGAACTAATACGTCCTTTAGGATCCCCGAAGCTTTTTTAGAAGATCTATCGAACCGTAAGTTCATGGTAGTGGGTTCTAGAAGACTTTGTAAACCAAGCCGATTGCAAACGTACAATGGCATCAAGCCGATGGATGCACCCGTGTCACATAAGGAATTTGGGAAGACTAGGCCTCCCATCCGCAAAGGTGTGAGCACAAATTTGCCTGGGTCGCCCCTCTTGGTCGGTAAGTCTTGATAATTGACCATCGCGCAGTCTTTACCAACTGCCTGATCCATTTCTGATAATTTCTTTTTGGAAGATACAACATCCTTAATGAACTTTGTATACTTAGGCATCTCTACCAAGACCTCTGACAATGGAAGATTAACCTGAGTGTTTTTCAACAAATTAAGCACCTTTTCATACTTCTTATCTTCGCTCAATGGGATGTTGCTCTTTCTGGGTGGAAATGGAAGCTTCTTAAGATCATTCTCAGAGAAAACCTTCTTTGAAGATGCGCTAACGGCCTTGTCCTCCGCATCTTTCCACCGAACGTACTTTTCGTAAGTTTTCGTAGTCGTGGGATCACCACCGACTTTCTTTTCCTTTTTCGGTCCTCGGGGGATCAGCCACTTGAGGATTTCCAACCTTTCCACCTATCGGGGATCGCCCACTCGATTACTTGCTTGCGCCCAAGGGGACGATGGGTGTTCAACTTCCCTCCCCGCCTTATCGGTGGCGGGAGGGGCTAGTGGTTTCCCCGGAAGCCGGGGGACCACTCGGTGAGTGCCACTTCTTAAATTCATCGCACTGACCTCCTCTTTACCGTATTGCATTGTTGGCACGAGGTCAGTGCATTGGCTGTTGCTTATATCGGCCTGAGCGACTTGACCGCCTCTTGGGTTTTTCTCGTAAAACTGGGCAGCGATGCCCTGGGGGTCTTGACGCTAGCTGCTCAGCCAATTGCCTTATTTGTCTCTCAAGACTTTTTATTGTCCTACTTTGCTCCTCCAACTTGGTTTCGAAATTGTTGGATTGGGAGGGGTCTTGAGAGTTCTGATGATTTTGAGGGAGAGGCTGATTGGACTGATTTGGAAATGTAGAATTAGAATTGGTGGGCCAATTCTGATTGAACCTCGGGTTGGAAAAATTTGAGCTTTGGTTCTGAACATAACCAGGGTTTCTATTGAAATTTGAATTCGGATTAAATCATGCAGATTGATGAAACCCTTGGTTTTGGAAATTGTTCTGGCTAGAGAATTGGTTGTTGAATCTCTGATTTGTCTGGCCAGAGAAAGCATTGACTTCCGCATTCTGCCCAATCATGGGACAGAAGCGAGCAAGATGTGCCCCATGCTATCACATACTTGGCATGTGATTGGATTATGCTTGAGCGAGAGGGGAAGAAAATTGACATTGGCCGGTCATATGGCCGGTCGACAAAGAAGCTTCACGACGTAACTTGAGAGTTCTCGTGAAGGTGAAGGAGCCCGATAACTCGGATTTGAGAAGTTTTGAGAAGCTGTCATTTGAGAGGTTGCCATTTGCTTCTGCAACATGGCAACGAGATTTTGCATAGTCACCTCTTCGACCTTGGGAGGCATAATTGTACTTGGCAATGTCCTCGAACAGCGCCCACCCCTCATCAGGTGTTTTCTTGAGAAATGCCCCACCAGAGGAACTATTGACCATGCCCTTGGTGAGCTCGGTCAATCCACTGAAGAAAGTATGGACTTGCCTTTGCTTTGGCAAGCCATGATGGGGACACTTGCGTAGGAGAGACTTAAACCTTTTCCACGCATCAAAGAATGACTCATTTTCCAAATCGACGGAATGTGAAGATTTCGTTCGGACAATGGGCCGTTTTTGAAGGAGGAAAGTATTGACTTAGAAATTCCTTCTCGAGCTCACCCACGTAGTGATGGATTCGAGAGGGAGAGAGTGATACCACTCGAGTGCCTCCCCCCGTAAGGAAAATGGAAATAGTTTAAGCTTGATGGCATCCTCACTTACACCTTGGATACGGGTAGTACCGCATATTTGCAAGAATGTGTGTAAGTGAGTGTGGGGGTTTTCAGATTGGAAACCATGGAAAATTGATGCATGCTGCATCATCTGAATAAGTCCGGGTTTAAGCTCGAAGTTTGGAGCAGTAATGGTAGGCATGACGATAGCCGGGTTTATGGTGACTGTACCGGGCATGGCATAGTCGGCCAACGTCCGTCTATCTTCCGCTGCCATTTTTATTATGTCTTTGATTTCTCCTGCAAGATATTGCTCAAATTCTTGATCAGAAACCTAAACTACGAAAAATTTAAAACAGAAAAACAGAAAATACTAAAAAGGCAAGAAAAAAACGTGTTGAAATCTTCTGAGCCCAAAATGGAAGGGAAAACAGTGGATTTTGACCTCGAAAACGGTGTCGGAACGAGCTTTCCGAATTGGGGTCCTGCGCGCCAATCCGACACTCGAGCCGAAAGTTATGGCCAAAATACTATCAAGTGCTAAAACGGACCCTTTTATCCTAAAATTTGATCGTGAAAGGTGTGGAGTCAGATGATTCAACCTAAGAAACCTACCTACGACACTTACCTACGAAAAAAAAAAAAAAACCTAATTGAAATAAAAATAAAAACTAATGGCGTACAGACGTACGGGCGTCCAATTAACTCGACGGGCGTCCTCCTGGAGGAAGAACTGGACGGGCGTCCGTATGACCAGACGCTCGTCCAACTGGAACAGATTCGAACAGAGAGCAGAAAAAGAAACGATAACAGAAAACAGAGACTAGAACTCAAAAACAAAAGTCTATACTACAACTAACAAGAACAAATATTAATTAACAAGAAAAACAAATAAAAAACAACTGAATCACCAACGAAAAACGAAATAAAAACAAAAACCTAACCTAAATTACTAATGAAAAACAAAAACTAGACAACCGTCCGGTTCCCCGGCAACGGCGCCAAAAACTTGTCCCGGATTTTATCAATACAAAACAACAAGTAATAAACCGGTTAACCTCAAGTGCAAGGATCGTAGTATGGAGGCTAGTGCCGGGTCGATCTTACGGGGAACTAGACTGTTGTGAACCCTAGCTTTTGTTTTCAACTAAACTATTGTCACGAAACTAACCTAAACGAAGAACTAACCTAAACAAATATGCATAAAAGTAACTAGACAGAGGAAATTAATCCAATGCTAGGCAAGATTGAAAGCGATAAAAACTAGAGTGCAATTAAAAGTAAACTAATCTAGCAATTCAAGTTTAAAGGATTAAAATCAAATTATAACGAACGAACAAGCAATCGATCCACCTATCCTATCAACATTCAATTCTAATTCGAATTAATTCGTGATCCCTACTCAAGTTGTGATTCACCTAATCTAAGGCATGAACACCCACTTTCGCGACAAGTTCGTTTTCTAATCTTCGATCTTTCAATTAAAGATTCGCCTTTTCTAACCTAGGCATGAAATCTTTCAATTTCGATCTAGAAAATCAATCTAATAACTCTCGTTTTAGTTAGATCGAAGATCTATTCTTTTATCACGGTGATCTAAGGTTTATATGATTCTCATCAATAAAACAATCACAAAGCAACGATCTTTCGATATAATTGCATTACACAATAATAAATAATGATAAAAGAAACAACTTTGAGATAGAAACTCACAGATTAATCACGAATCAAAACTGCATTGTTGAAGGAAGGCTTCACGATGCTTGTTCAAAGAGGTTTTAGCCTCTTATCATCCTCTATGCAACTTGAATTGATGAATAAAAAGCATAAAAATTATCTAATTAATCTAAGAATTAAAGTGTATAAACCGGAAGAAAACTATGTAGAAACGCAGCCAAGCCGCCCCTAGAAATTTAGGGTTCGAATTGTGTGTCTAGGGTTTGAGAAATCGCGCCTATTTATAGATTTTTAGGTCGGTTTAGGCTAAGGCGGTGCTTGGACGCCCGTCCACTATCTTGGACGCTCGTCCGGCCAGCCTTCGGACGGAGGTGAACGCCGCCCGCTCGGCGTCCAAACTCTCTCGTATTAAATTTTCCTTCGGACGCCCGTTTAAGGTCTTCAAACGCCCGTCCAGGGTTGCCGCAAGGTGGACGCTCGTTCGCCCGATCCGGACGCCATCCATCTTCGATCAAAAACGGATTTCTTCAACTCTATCTCTTTTCCTTCTCAATCCAACTCACCATTATCTCCTCTATCTTGATTTAGCTCGAGTTTTATCAACATTTGATCATCAATTTAGCCTCAAACAAGTACCTACATGACATCAAAAACACCGCAAAGCGTAACATAATTCCAATAAACATAAAATCATAATTAAAACATATAAATTCACCAACTTTGCGATTAACTCATTAAAAATATTATTTGCTTAATAATTCATTTAAACACTTAATTCCCATGCAATTAATACGAATATGGGGGAAAACATTATAAAATATAACGTTATAAATCATATAATTTCACCTTTAACACTCATCACTTCCATTTGAGCAACTAACATCTTAGTCTCAGAATTGCTCGCAGCAGATTCCTTCTTATTCCCACTAACATTGGTCTTCCTTGCAGTTGACCACATGTTATTCTTTGCTATAGTTTCAGCTACCCTGTAAGCAGCGTCATCACCTCCCCCTAAGAAGGATCCATGAGCAGTTGAATCAAGGTAGTCTCTATTTGGTTGAGAGACACCTCTGTAGAATAACTTTAGTAGCTCATGTCTACCGTATCCATGGTTGGGGCACTTCCTCATCGCGTATTTAGTCTCTCCCATGCTTTCCCCACACTCTCACCATCAAGCCGTTCAAATGTGGCTATCTCCCTTTTCATGTCCATGATTGTCTCGTGTGAGACAAACTTCGCAGCAAAGGCTCTTTTGACATCATTCCAGAACGGAGAGAATGATGGGCTAAAGATTTGAACCAACTCGTTTGCTTCACCCTTTAGAGCAAACGGGAAGAGTTTTAACTTGACAATCTCGAATCAATACCAGGATAGTGGCTCGCTTCGCATTTGAACGAAGGTGGACAAGAAGTCATGTGGATCTTCTTCAAAGCATACCATGAAAAGAACTATTCGGACCACCCAACCACTCCATTTTTCGGATCGAAGTTCAGTTGCCCCATGTCTGGAGGGAGAATAGGTTTATGCCCTTCCGGAAGTCTTGGTCAAGATAGGGGGCATAGGGGTCTTGATTTAATTGGTTTAGCCGGTTTTGACGGAATTGTTGAAATTGATTATTTATCCCACTTGTTGATTTTGTTGTTGTTGTATTGCCTCGCATCCGTTGAAGGATCGATTCATTTGGGCTTGAGGATCCGGATTTGGAACTTCGTTAGCCATAATGTCCGGATTAGGGAAGAGCTTTCTCCCGAGAATAGATCGCTCGGGTTCGGGATTAAAGGTAAGAGGTCCTTTCTTACTCCCGGTTTGCATAAACCAAGAAAGCGAAACAGAAGAAATCAACCTTAGGGTTGATGAGAACGAATGTAGAGAAGATTAGAGGGTTTAGAGGTTTAGAAAGAGAGAAGAGAGAAGAGGAGAGGTGACAATTTAAGAGATTGAACCGGCGTTCAGTATGAGTGAACGCTGGTTCAGAGGAAATTCTGGAGGTGAACGCTCGTTCAGGTCACTGAACTAGCGTTCAGAAGACAAATTGGGGGGGGGGGGGTGATGAGAGTCAACTTTACTATACTCCGGTGCATGTTTCAACTCCCTTTTACGGCACTTTCGGTTCATTCCGGGTAGTTTTAGACCTTATTTAGGGCAAAATCGCATTACACGTCCACCATGGGGTAAACCGTCATATAGATGGAAAATCTCGGCATTTTACGATGTTTTTGGCCCTTTTCGAGCCCTATCTATCTTGTGGAATTATGCTTGGTTTGTGTTAGATGTTGTGACGCAGATCTAGGTGCTCATGAGCCCGAGAGACAAGGCGTGGAGCGTATAAACATGAAACCAATGGTTGGAGATAGAAGAAAATAGAGAAAAGTGAAGAATTTGGAGCTCGTAGGAGTTTGGCGCACGCCAAAGCCGTTTGGGGCACGCCAAAGTTGAAGCGAATGTACATTAAGTCACCGAACCAGCTCTGGGGCACGCCAAAGATGTTGGGGCGCGCCAAAGTGAAACAGAGAGTTAACCGTAATCACCGAAACAGCTTTTGGGGCGCGCCAAAGCCTTTGGGGCGCGCCAAAATGACTTTTCCCGCACATTTTGGAGAATATAAATACGATTTGCACAGAATTTTTTAGGGATTCTAGATATACTTTTTCACTTCCATACCCTACGATTTTCCCTTCTAAGTCGATTTCTCCCATTCTTCTCCCTTAGATTCACTCTTTTATCATCTTTTACTTGAATTAAACACAATCTAGCTTAGATTTTAGCTCAAGTTTCTTCTCTAATCTTGGATTTTCTCGATTTTTGGGTCTTCTTCTTCACCAATTGACATGGGTGTTGAAAAAGCTTGATGTAAACTCCGATTCTCCTACAATTTTGGTAATTAATTTCAGTTTCTCTTTCATTTATGGCTTTAATTTTATCTTTGATTGTTGTTTTTAGTTTTATTATGAGTAGCTAAACTTTTCATAGCCAAATTATGTGAAAATTGAAGAAATCACCCTCTAATTGATGAAATTGGGAATGGGTAGTGTTTAATTGTTGTTATATTGACGAATTCATGTCTTAAAACTTGTTCTTAATGCTTGAATTAGCTTGTACACCTAGTTCATGAACTCACACACCACTTTTATAAATGTATGTTGCGAAGGGGTGTGGGAAAAGGGGTTTTAAGATCATTCTTTATAATCAACTCGAGTTGTTTAGATTGATTAGGGAGTGAGGTTCAATCGGTTGTGAAATCGGGCAACTCTAGTGCGTTAATCTTGTTCCGGTCGGCTAAATTCTTAAAGGCGGATCGTTGAACCGGGCAAAGGGTGTTCGATTGTTGTATGGCGTTGTACACTAGCTTAGGAGTTTGCACCCATGAATGAGTCGATATAAGCATTAGGATGGTTGGTTGGTAGATCCCATTCCCGAGCTAATCGATTGGAGGGGTGAAAGTAATCAATTGGATCATAGTTTGGCTATGTCTCTTTCTCTCTTTAGTATCTTTAGTTTATATTTTGTTTTAGTGTAATTAAACTCGAAACATCTTGGTTGACCTAAACTAAGTCCGAAAACGGCTTTGATACTCGATTGATTCCTCGTGGGATACGACCTTGCTCGCTACTATAGTGCATCCGACTCGGTACACTGCCGATTAAAGTTGGACTGTCACTATTTTGGCCATCAAGTTTTCTGGCGCCGTTGCCGGGGAATTGATCGATATCTCTTAAGTCTTTTGACGATTTAGTCTTAGGTTGTTTTTATTTTACTGTTTTTGTGTTGTTTGCTCCTTGTAAGTGTATGACCCGAAGCTCAAAGGAACCATTACTTCCATATATTCCCGAGATTGAGGCTTTGGCTGACACCGAAACGCCTTGCGAAACAAGGTAGTTCAAGTTGAAGAAGTTACTCAAGAGTTGGAAAGTGAGAGTTTTAGTTCCGAGACTTCTAGTATGGCTACGGGGAATGAAGATCTTGAGTTTGACCGGGGTATGGAACGAGAAAGAAGTGTGAATCCTTTTGAGGAAAGGGATACTACTCAATATCAAGGTCAACCGTCCAATTCACTCTCCCCAAGGATGGAACCTTTACCTAGAGAAGGGAATATTGTGCGTAGTCCCTCATTGACAAATCACTTTCAACAAAGGACCAATATCCCTCTTCAAACTCCACAAATCCCTCAAACACAACAACCTCCACAAATGGACCCCCAATTCCTTCAACAATATCAACAAATGATGATGCAAATGGCCCAATTCAATCCTATGATGAATCCCATGATGAACCCTATGATGAACCAATTCCCTCAAATGGCAAACCCCTATGCTCAACAATTTATCCCTCAAGCTAATCCTCAACCAAATCCCGTAGTGAACCCTCAACCATATGCACCTCAAGCTCAAGTGAACCAAGCGGGAAATCGACCGGTGAGGCTTTGTAGAGATTATGTGACACCGATGGCTACCACGGGTCATAGTCCTATTCGAGTACCGGCCGTTGCGGCTAATAACTTGGAAATAAGGCAACATGTTTGGCATTTACTTGGAGATAATGCTCAATTTGAAGGAAAGGCGACGGATGATCCGAACACTTTCATCAATAATTTCCTTGAGGTGTGCAAAACAAAGTGAAGATAAATGGGGTTGGTGAGGAAGCGGTTCGGCTACTTTTGTTCCCTTTTGCTCTAAAAGGAAAGGCGAGGGAGTGGTATTCATCTTTAGCTCATGACTCTCTCCACACATGGGAACAAGTTGCTAGCACATTCTTGCTCAAGTACTTTCCACCATCGAAGGCTCTTGACTTGAAGTCCGACATCTCTAATTTTGAGCAACTATTGGGTGAAGATTTGTTTGAGGCATGGGATCGGTTCAAGACTATGTTACGGAAATGCCCTCAACATGGATTCGAAGCATGGGATCAAGTGCATCTATTCTATCGAAATTTGGATGGTAGTTCAATGCAACAATTGAATGGGGCATGTGGAGGATCCATTATGGATGTAGCACCGGATGTGGCCTTGGCCACCATTGAGAGGATTTGTGAGAACAATAGGCAATGGAGTTCGGGAAGAAAGCAATTGAAGCATAAAAAGCCACTTGTGACTGCCTTGGTAGATGAGCCCGAAAGAAATTCCGAGTGGCATAACAAGGTGTTGGCTATGGAACAAAAAGTTGATGATTTGGCTTTGGAGAACAAGAAGGCCCGGTTATGTCAACTTTGTGGTGGTGAACATTCGGCTATGAATTGCACATCTCCAAATACACCACCAACAAATGTGCCAATGAAAGCTCAAGTAGCACCTCAAGCCGGGACCTTAGTGGCTAATGCGAATTCACTGCAACAATCTTTGATGAATGCCTACGCTTTAGGGCAATTGAATGCGGGGCAAATGGATTTTAACCCTCTCACCACCTATGGCAATCCGGTGATTGAACCAATGGATACGAGTTTGATGTTGGACACACAACCCTATGATGCAAATTATGTGGGACAAGGGCGTGTCCAAAACTATGATTTTCAAGGAGCTCAACAGAATTGGAGGGAGAATCCTAATTTGACTTGGGGTCGTGGTCCGAATCAAGGGCAATCCTCTAGGCCTCAACAAAGTTCTTCTTATCAAGGCAATCAAGCTCCACGACAACAACAATCCGGAACTTACCAACATCCGAATGCTCATCAAAACTACTCTCAAGGAAGCTATTCTCAACCCCCACCAATGGCTCCTACTCCACAAAAGAGTTCGACCGATATTCTCTTAGAGCAAATTAGTAAGACTTTGCAAGAGCATAGCCGGGAACTAAGGGATATCAAGACAAATGCCAATAACACCACAGCCACATTCCAATCGGCAATACGGAATCTTGAAACTCAAGTGGGTCAATTGACCGAAAATGCAAATACCACACCGGTTGGAGGCTTGCCAAGTAACACCGTGAGAAATCCCAAGGGTGTGAATGCTATCTCTACAAGAAGTGGCAAGGTGGTTGGTAATGACATTGGGGTGAGGAAAAGCGTTGAAGATCAAGGTAAAAGCAAAGTGGATGATATGGTAGAACATGATAGTGAGGATCAAGTTGTTGGAGAGCACACTAGTGAAGCTCACAAGCAAGTTGAGGAGGCACCGAAGGCGACTAGCAAAGGGGACACAACCACTTCCAATCCACAAAGGAAAGGTACAAGTAGCAATGGTATGAATACTTCTTCTACCCCGTTTGATTTGAGCACTTTACCTTTTCCCCTGAGGTCCTAAGAAGGATGTGTTATCTAAGAGTCAAAACAAGTTCCTTGACATCTTGCGCAAGGTTGAGATAAATATCCCTTTGGTTGATGCTATAGCTAACATGCCTTCGTATGTTAAGTTTTTGAAAGGGATATTGTCCAACAAGGCCAAGATGGATGAGGTGGTGTGCCTAAATGAAGAATGCTCCGCGGTCTTTCAAAACAAGCTTCCGCCTAAAAAGAAAGACCCCGGATGTTTTTCTATCCCTTGCACCATTGGCTCTATTAGATTTCCAAAAGCTTTATGTGACCTAGGTGCTAGTGTGAATCTCATGCCTAGGAGTATCTATGAGAGGTTGGGCCTAGGTAGGTTAACCGAGACCAATATGACTTTACAAATGGCCGACCGGACCCTTAGGAGGCCTATGGGAATATTAGAGGATGTGTTAGTCCAAGTTGATAAGTTTGTGTTCCCGGCCGATTTTGTTGTGCTAGATGTTGCGGAGGACCCTAGGAATTCACTTTTGCTAGGGAGACCTTTCCTTGCTACCGGAAGTGCTAATGTAGATGTAGCCAAGGGTGATATCACTATGAGGGTAGGAGACGAGAGTGTGACTATGAATGTGTTTGATGCCATTAAGTACCCCCATGATAATATTGAGGAATGTGATGAAGTTGAATCTATATATTCTTGTGTTTCCGAGGTTGCTAACACGCAGGGTTATCAAGAGCCGATGGAGGAATGCTTAATGAAGTCTAGCACGATTCATGATGACAATGAAGAATTGAGAGAAGCGGCTTGTGAGTTGGAGGCAACGCCCTTTCTTGAGGCGTCATGGCATAAATATCTAGAGCTTGGCCTCAACAGTGAGAAGATGAAGCCGTCTATCGAGGAGCCACCAAAGGATTTGGAATTAAAGCCACTCCCGGAGCACCTTAAGTATGCTTTTCTTGAGTCCGATAATTTGTTACCTTTGATTATTTCTGCGGCACTAACATCTTTGCAGAAGAAAAGCTAATGAAAGTGCTAATGAGACATAAGAAAGCCTTTGGGTGGAAGATGGTTGATATCCGGGGTATTAGCCCCGAGGTTTGCAAGCACAAGATCATATTGGAGGAGGATGTGAAGCCGGTGAGGCAACCTCAAAGAAGGCTCAATCCACACCTTCAAGAGGTGGTGCGTAAAGACGTGGTGAAGATGCTAGAGCATGGAATCATCTACGCCATATCGGATAGTGAGTGGGTAAGCCCTACCCAAGTGGTGCCTAAAAAGGGAGGTATGACTATTCAACCTAATGAAAACAATGAAATGATCCCTACTCGCTTAGTAACTGGCTATCGTGTTTGCATTGATTATCGAAAACTGAATGATGCCACTAGGAAAGATCACTTCCCGTTGCCTTTTATCGATCAAATGTTAGAAAGGTTGAGTGGTCATGACTTTTACTGTTTTCTCGATGGTTTTAGTGGCTACTACCAAATTTGCATTGATCCAAAGGACCAAGAGAAAACTACCTTTACATGTCCCTATGGTACCTTTGCATTTAGACGGATGCCTTTCGGGTTGTGTAATGCACCCGCGACATTCCAAAGATGCATGACGGCTATCTTTGCGGACATGATTGAGAAATTCTTGGAAGTCTTTATGGATGACTTTAGTGTGTTTGGAGACTCCTTTGATGATTGTTTGAGTAATCTTGATAAAGTTTTGCAAAGGTGTGAAGACACTAATCTCGTGCTTAATTGGGAAAAGTGTCATTTCATGGTAGAAGAGGGCATAGTGTTAGGCCATAAGATTTCACGTAAGGGGATTGAAGTTGATAGAGCCAAGGTTGTGGCAATTGAAAAATTGCCCGTCCCCACGAACTTGAAGACCCTTCGGGCTTTTCTTGGTCATGCGGGTTTTTACCGGCGTTTTATCAAGGATTTCTCCAAGATTCTGGCCACTCACACTCTTGCTCACAAAAGACACTCCCTTTGTATTCACTCAAGAGTGTGTCGATGCCTTTCACATGCTTAAACAATTATTAGTGACCGCACCAATTTTAGTTGCACCCGATTGGTCACGTGAGTTTGAGGTTATGTGTGATGCTAGTGACACTGCTGTAGGGGCTGTTTTAGGGCAGAAAGTTGATAAGATATTTAAGCCCATTTACTATTCTAGTCACACACTTAACCCCGCACAGGTCCAAGTATGCCACGACCGAAAAGGAATTACTTGCCATTGTTTTTGCTTTCGATAAGTTTCGGTCGTATCTAGTTGGGTCTAAGGTGATCGTGCATACCGATCATGCTTTGCGTTGAGGTATTTATTTGCTAAGCAAGAGGCCAAACCCCGTTTATTGCGGTGGATTTTGCTCCTTCAAGAGTTCGACGTGCAAATTAAAGATCGGAAGGGGTGTGAGAATGTGGTGGCGGATCATTTGAGCCGCATGACGGGAGATTTTGCATCATTAAAACAAAAGAAAATTTATAAACCTATACTACCATGCAAAACTACCTCCTAACCGGCCGAATACCGGGTAGTTGCTAGTAAAGTTGGATAAGTACGGGTATCGATCCTCGGGGAAAAGGGATATTGAATCTAATCTAGTTAATCCTTCTTTATTAACTAAAACCTAAACTAAAAAAACGGAAAATAACCGGACAGAGGATTGTTAATCCAAAGCCGGGAAGGATAAAAGCGATAAAAACATAAATAAAACTACATCTACGAAAGCAGTAAAACTAACTAATAACTGAACAAACATAAACAAACCATGATCAACCTCTTCCCAACAACCATCACCTCACCGAAATCAACAAGATAGACAAACATTCATTCATTAGTTATCTTGGGTTATTATCTTTTCTAATGAAGCGTTTCCTCTTCCGATTTATCACGCCATTAATTAGTTTACCTTCCGGTCTTAACTAATATCGATACAAATCAAAGATATGGATTGAATCCTAACCTAACAACATTATCCCTCAACTTCCGTTTGTTGGAATAATTATTGTCAATCTCCCTCACGATAATCTAATGAATCTAATAACTTCCGTTATCTAAATTCGATTAACATGCGGCATAAAAACATGAAAGAGAACAAGAACAACATAATGAATTAAACACATGAAAAATCCTATCTTTCCGGTAACGGTGATATCCCTCAATTCAATTCTAAGAAAATCTTGCATCGAATTAATTAAATTGTGGTTCTCTCGTAAACCTAGATATTTAACCTACGAACTTCCGTTATGTATAGATTAAAGATCTAATCTTTCCTATGGTGATCTAAACTACACCGACTTCCGTCATACGGTAGCATCAACAAGCAATAATCTTCCGATATAAATTGCAAGATACAAATAAACAAAGGAAAAGAAACAATTGAACTAAAACTTACAAAATCATCCATGAAAAAGAAATCAAGTCGCAGCTGGAAAAGATGCTTCACAACGCTGTGTTCATGGCTGCTCAACCGTGTTCATCAATGGAGAAACAAAAAGAAAAGAAAACGAAAAAGAAAACCTAATCTAACTTGCCACCCCAGCCTCCCAAAAGGGGGCTTAGGGCGGCTAGGGTCCCTCTCTTATGTGTGGGTAACAATAGGAATCGAATTATGTCTCAATTAGGGTTGAAATCGCGCTGCTATTTATAGAAAATCCGAGGCGGTTGCTACAGTAACGGTGCCGGACGCCCGTTCACAAGGTCGGACGCCCGTCCACTATTTTCAGCAACAGCATCCAAACTTGTAACGCTCATATCTCGGGCCTCGTAAGTCGGAATGGAGTGATTCAAAATCCTGTAGAATCCTCTCTTCAAGCCCTACAACTCTTCTCTTGAGGTCCAGAGTCAAATCGGTTGTTATCATATCAATAACTGCGTTGCAAGGTCGTC
Organism: Gentiana straminea; assembly: GCA_036785695.1. Lineage (NCBI taxonomy): Eukaryota > Viridiplantae > Streptophyta > Magnoliopsida > Gentianales > Gentianaceae > Gentiana > Gentiana straminea. The sequence goes on along the minus strand of JAVUPR010000398.1, from coordinate 14,427,003 downwards.
ACTACTCGGAATCCCGATTTTCCGACATTTATCTTGCTTGATTTCTTTCCTTATATCTTTCAATCTTCCATAACTTTGATTGATCCTTTCCAAGCACGAATTTGGCTCTCTAAAATCCTCTCTTCCATCATCAATGAGTATCTACAACAATAGGAAAACATACCAAAGCGTAACGTATTTCCAAAATAACATAAAATCATCAATTTAAGCACATAATTCGTTACGTTTTGAGATTTAACTATTAAAAACATCATTTACTCAATTAATCGATTATAAGCTCGATTTCTATGAAAAACATCCATATATGGGGAATATTGATATAAAATATATCCTTATAAAACGTATAAAATCACCCTTAACAACTCCCCCACACTTAAACCTTGCTCGTCCCGAGCAAGACAAAACATAATCATCACTCGAGACAAATAAACATCTATGCAAATATAAAACATATTCAAGTAGTTTAGAGGTTCACCCAAGTGAGTGTGTGCATAACCATAATAAATTTCCACTAAATCCACACTTGAAATTGATTCAAACAAAACTAGCCAACATCCCATTTAAATTAGAAATATAAAAATGATTATAACATGCACCTCACAAAAACATACACATTCCGAAAAGAATAATAAAATGCGCTTAGGATCTTTCCGACATACTCTGAGGATAATCCCTACATCATATCTTTCAGTTTATACTGGGATAGTTAGAAGATAACTACGGTTTCCAACCATCTTTTCATATTACCATTCACTAATTTTTCTTAAAGTTCAATCAATTCCACATATATAGCATATATGCCCTCATTCCCAGCAATAGGATGTTTCGGGATAACACCCTAGCTGGACTACTATCATCAGGCAGTCGGGAGCTATTAACCTCATAGTGGTATAGGACATTTCGTGATAATGCCCTACCGCACTCAAATCATCGCAAAAACTACTTCCGACACTTAAATACATAATTCATATTATTCATCCTAGATTGGTATTCAAACCTTAAATTATATCCCTCCTATCACATTCAAACCTTCGTATATTCACGATGTCATACTTTAATTCTAAGCACAAACTATTAAAATTTTCAAAATTCGTATGGAAGCAAAGAATCATGCGATAATCATCAAAAAATCTCTAATCAAATGGGCATAGCTTTAAAAATATAGCTCTTCATCTACTATGGCACGTGAAAAATAGTGTCGGGTGAAACAACTAAATTTACTAAATATGCAAAATAACGCACAAATGATATAAACTCAAACAAAGATATGCATTGCTTACTCGAGACAAACAAAAAATTTGAAAAATTTAGCACTTTCATAGAAATATAATAATATGGCAAATGAATGTAGATACCACATAGCTATTCCCCTCCCCCACACTTAAATTACAACATGTCCTCATGTTGTGCGAAATAAAAGAAAAGAAAACTTAGCTGATTGTATGCCGAAAGGGAACAATTCTGGAACGGACGCGTTCCGATCCAAAAATGCTCGAAGATATCGATGAGACCGTGGACCATCCACCGGAAAACCGATATCGTCCGAAAACTCACAATAGCTAATGCAAATACCTTGCACACTTGACAAACATGAAATACCTCGGGGATAGGGGAAGATAACATATAAAGCACGGAAAGGAAGTCTAGAGAATTTTTAGATTAAGCTCATATAAAGATGGACATATACATGGAATATTAGAAAATAGTAGGGCTAGGTGCAACTATATGAAAATGCATTACAATGCAATCTACGTGAAAAATCCTAAAAATAAAATAAAAACGAGGTAGTATTACGGAAACCGACAGTTTAACTACGCTCAGGAAAAATAAAATAAAAATAAAAAACAATGCAACTAGATGACATGCAACTAAATGATATGCATCTATATGATATGCAAAAATAAAAGAAAATAAAAGAAAGAAAACTAGCCCACTCATTTGCAACACGACATGTATAAAATAAACGTCTACCAAATAATGACAGGTTACGATAAACGACAGTGCTGTTCATTACATGCAGTGTAGACGCGCTTTAAGACTCATTGAAGGTGATAGCATTATGGAAACCAACAGTTAGCTATACTAAACAGATATAACTCATATGGAAAATGACGTAGCATACGGAAAACCGACAGTAGCTACCCATATGAGTTACAAAAACAACAAGGAAGCACATAAGTCTCAAAGCTTGAAAGATTCATCACGCGGTATGTAGCATACGGAAACCGACATTAGCTACTAATTAACAAATAGACCAGTTATAGCTTACGAGAACCGACAGTCACTATAACTTGCCTAGATGAATCATGTATAAGAAAAAAAAATTAATCAATTATTTAACATGGATCGGTAGATGGAAAGATGTAAACATGTAATTTCAGGACATCTACGTAAAAAGAGATAGCCACAGAAGCTCGTATGAAAAATCCACATCAAATAAAAGCATTAAAATTTAAATCAAGAAAAATTCAGAACCTGGACTGGCGTCCTTACTGATCAGACGGGCGTTCACCTCAAAATGCAGCACTGGACGAGCGTTCATCCAAACAAACGCTCGTTTGACTTGAAAACCGACCGGACGGGCGTTCAGAAAGTATAGACGCTCGTCTGGTCCTTCAAACCAGAACAGAGTTGAAACTTTCTGGACGAACGAACGTCCATCTAACCGGACGCTCGCTCGTTACTCGCATGTTAGGTGCGGACGGGCGTTCACTTACGTGAACGCTCGTTCGAGTCATCGAATTTGCACGAAAAAAACAACAGGGAAAAACACGAAACCCTAATTATCCTAAACAAAATCATCACAAAGAAATTTTATCACATTAAAGCACAGAGGGTCATATTAGATAACACAAACATGTAATTCACGTGTCATAAATCGAGTAAAAAAAACTTTTGCACATTCTTAACCCAACGGTTATCGAAACACGGCAAAATAAAAAAACCTCAATTTATTCAACGCTACTTTTATTGAAAAACAAAAACAAAAAAACACGTAACAAAATAGAAAAATTAATTCAATTAGATTCAACAAAACACCGATTCCCCGGCAACGGCGCCACTTTTGTTGGGGAGATTTTGCATCATTAAAACAAAAGAAAATTTATAAACCTATACTACCATGCAAAACTACCTCCTAACCGGCCGAATACCGGGTAGTTGCTAGTAAAGTTGGATAAGTACGGGTATCGATCCTCAGGGAAAAGGGATATTGAATCTAATCTAATTAATCCTTCTTTATTAACTAAACCTAAACCTAAACTAAAACGGAAAATAAACTGGACAGAGGATTGTTAATCCAAAGCCAGGAAGGATAAAAGCGATAAAAACATAAATAAAACTACATCTACGAAAACGGTAAAACTAACTAACAACCGAACAAACATGAACAAACCATGATCAACTTCTTCCCAACAACCATCACCTCACCGAAATCAATAAGATTAACACACATTCATTCACAAGTTATCTTGGATTATTATCTTTTCTAATGAAGCGTTTCCTCTTCCGATTTATCACGCCATTAATTAGTTTACCTTCCGGTCTTAACTAATATCGATACAAATCAAAGATATGGATTGAATCCTAACCTAACAACATTATCCCTCAACTTCCGTTTGTTGGAATAATAATTGTTAATCTCCCTCACGATAATCTAATGAATCTATTAACTTCCGTTATCTAAATTCGATTAACATACGGCATAAAAACATGAAAGAGAACAAGAACAACATAATGAATTAAACACATGAAAAATCCTATCTTTCCGGTAACGGTGATATCCCTCAATTCAATTCTAAGAAAATCTTGCATCGAATTAATTAAATTGTGGTTCTCTCGTAAACCTAGATATTTAACCTACGAACTTCCGTTATGTATAGATTAAAGATCTAATCTTTCCTATGGTGATCTAAACTACACCGACTTCCGTCATACGGTAGCATCAACAAGCAATAATCTTCCGATATAAATTGCAAGATACAAATAAACAAAGGAAAGAAACAATTTGAATTAAAACTTACAAAATCATCCATGAAAAAGAAATCAAGTCACAGCTGCTGAAAAGATGCTTCACAAAGCTGTGTTCATGGCTACTCAACCGTGTTCATCAATGCGGCGAAACAAAAAAGAAAAGAAAACGAAAAAAAACCTAATCTAACTTGCCACCCCAAACCTCCCAAAAGGGGCCGGGGCGGCCTAGGGTCCCTCTCTTATGTGTGGGTAACAATAGGAATCGAATTATGTCTCAATTAGGGTTGAAATCGCGCTGCTATTTATAGAAAATCCGAGGCGGTTGCTACAAGAACGGTGCCGGACGCCCGTTCACAAGGTCGGACGCCCGTCCACTATTTTCAGCAACAGCATCCAAACTTGTAACGCTCATATCTCGGGCCTCGTAAGTCGGAATGGAGTGATTCAAAATCCTGTAGAATCCTCTCTTCAAGCCCTACAACTCTTCTCTTGAGGTCCAGAGTCAAATCGGTTGTTATCATATCAAGAACTGCGTTGCAAGGTCGTCACCACCTGGAATCCTGATTTTCCGACATTTATCTTGCTTGATTTCTTTCCTTATATCTTTCAATCTTCCATAACTTTGATTGATCCTTTCCAAGCACGAATTTGGCTCTCTAAAATCCTCTCTTCCATCATCAATGAGTATCTACAACAATAGGAAAACATACCAAAGCGTAACGTATTTCCAAAATAACATAAAATCATCAATTTAAGCACATAATTCGTTACGTTTTGCAATTAACCTCTTAAAAACATCATTTACTCAATTAATCGATTATAAGCTCGATTTCTATGAAAAACCTAAGAATATGGGGAATATTGATATAAAATATATCCTTATAAAACGTATAAAATCACCCTTAACAGAACATTCAATGCCTCAAAAATCAGGTTCCACAATGATAACACCATCCTTAACTCATCAAAACCCAACTTACAAAGCATGTTACTAAGATTTAACAATAACTAACAAAGAAATAAGGACACTTAAGCCGGACGCCCGTTTAAAAGGGTTGGACGCCCGTTTGGATAACCGAACGCCCGTCCAAAAACTCGGACGTGCGTCCAAAAGGACTCGTTACATCCCGAATCCGGTTTTTACACTGGACGCCCGTCCATTATGCTTGGACGCCCGTCCACTAAAATAAATTTACATCCCGTATCGAAAACGCCTTTCGGACGCCCTTCGGACGCCCGTCCGAGTTGAAACCAAGACCGGACGCCCGTCCATTAAGGCGACGCCCGTCCCGCCCGTCGCAACCGGAACCCTAATAATTTTCAACGCGATTTACGGGTTGTTCCTCAACAAAACAAGAACAACGACAATATAATATGTACAAAAACCTCATATCAAAGTACCACAATGTCCACAAATTTTAACCCCAAAGCCAAACACATTTTTATGGACGTTTAACACCCCAAAGTATGACTAACAACGTAACGATTTTAACAAAAGATTTACAAGTAATTGTTTTATGTTTCCACGCATAAACACAATGGTCTATACACCTTAAAACACAAACTAGCAACCCCCAACTTATACTCAAAACCTTGATCAACAATGCTATACGACCCAAACCACCCACACAACCCTACATGTTATTAAAAGCTCCATCTTTCGAACTAAACGAACACGCAACTTAGAATTATTCTTACCGATTGTGCGGCGTTTCTTGACAAACCTTGCTAACGAATTAGAATCGTTCTTCCACGAAGCCCGAATCTATAACAAAAGGGAAAGACGATAATTACCAAGCCATTCTAATGGACCACCAAGGCAAACCACCAAAAAATATCGAAAACTCCCCCACGAAAGCACAAGAGGATCGGCCATGGCCTTTGGCCGGCCGATCAACGTTTCTCCCATCGTTCCGTTCGCAAGAATTATCTGGGAGGACAAGAAAACGGTACTTACCGACGACGACGGCGGAAACTCTCACACCAAGAAGGAGGTTTTCTCTCCTTCTTCTTCACAATGTATGGCGGCAAGGGGGAGGGTTTTCTCTTGAGGTTACACGTCTCTTTTGAGAGAAGGAGGAAAAAGGCTAATTGATTAATTGGGAGGTTTAGAAAGGATTAAAATCCTTTTAATTACTACAATCCCTTTTTGTTTTTTTTTTTTTTTTTATATTTTTATTATCAATTAAATAGGGAATCAAAATTTCGGGATATTACATCCTCCCCCCTTAAGACAAAACTTCGTCCTCGAAGTTCGGGTTCGTACCGGACGTTGTTCCACCCCCCTTAAAACAGCCTTCGTCCCCGAAGGTAAGAGAAGGATTCTACGTACAAGGCTTGAAGATTGCTTACCTTAAGAGAACAAATGCGGGTACTTCGTCGCATAGCACCCTCGGCTTCCCATGTCGCCTCCTCGGTGGCATGGTTAGACCATAAGACCTTGACGATGCTAACCTCACGTCCCCTTGTTTTCCGTACCTTAGTATCTAATATCCGCACCGGTACCTCCTCGTAAGTCAAGGATCGATCTAGCTCAACCACCTCCGGTTCAATCACGTGAGAAGGATCACTCACGTACTTGCGCAATTGAGATACATGGAACACGTTATGCACCTTATCCAACGCCGGTGGCAAGGCTAGTCGATATGCTACTTCACCTACGCGGTCCAAGATCTCATAAGGCCCCACGTACTTGGGACTCAACTTCCCTTTCTTGCCAAAACGCATTACTCCTTTGGTTGGTGATACTCGTAGTAGTACCTTATCGCCCACGGCGAACTCAATATCCCGGCGGTGTAAGTCCGCATAACTCTTCTCGTCTATCTTGGGCAGCCCTCATCTTTTCTCGGATTGTCCGTACACGCTTGACCGTGTCTTCGATCATCCGTGGTCCCAAAATCACCGCCTCGGACGAATCGTCCCAACAAACCGGACTCTTGCACTTCCTACCATAAAGTGCCTCAAAAGGTGCCATCTTAATGCCGGCATGGTAGTCGTTGTTGTATGAAAATTCGATAAGATCGAGCTTTTCCTCCCAAGAGCCTTTGAATTCTAATACACATGCCCTCGCATGTCTTCCAACGTTTGTATGGTCCTCTCCGTCCGACCATCGGTAGCGGGGTAAAAAGCCGTACTCATTCGTAGTTCCGTCCCCAAGGCCGCCCGTAGCTCATGCCAAAACCGAGATATAAATCTCGCATCTCTATCTGACACAATGCTGCTGGGTATACCATGTAGTCTCACAATATTTCTCCGGTATGCCATAGCCAACTCCGTCTTACTCCAAGTGTCTTTCATCGGAATGAAATGCGCCGCTTTAGTCAGTCTATCCACAACGACCCAAATCATATTATTCCCTTTAGGGCTCCTCGGTAATCCGCATACAAAATCCATGGAGATGGAATCCCACTTCCAAACCGGCACATCCAACGGCTGAAGCATACCCTGCGGCCGTCGATGTTCGATCTTTACCTTCTGACAAGTCAAGCACTTCGACACAAACTCTGCTACTTCGCGTTTCATATTGGGCCACCAAAAGGTTTTCTTGAGATCTTTATACAGTTTGTCTCCTCCCGGATGAACAGAATAAGGCGTACTATGAGCTTCACTCAAAATCCGCCTCTTGAGTTCCTCGTCGGCTGGTACACACCACCGACCCTTGAACCGAACGCCACCATCCTCGTGTAAAGTAAAATCAACTGCTCGCATCTCGTACCAATCTTAGCCCTCTTTGCCTCGATTACCTTATCACCCGCTTGTCTCACCCGGATTTCATCATACAATTCGGGTTGCAAGACGAAGTCCCTCTTATCTCCACCTTTCGGATGACACATATATCCATACGGTCTAACTCTTCTCGCAACCTCATCTCGCGCGACTCTCTCACACAAGGAATGAATCGACTTCCGACTCAAAGGCATCCGCCACTACATTGGCCTTCCCTTCGTGGTATTGGATTTCCATGTCGTAATCTTTAATCAACTCCAACCAACGCCTCTGACGCATATTGAGCTCCTTCTGTGTAAATATGTACTTCAGACTCTTGTGATCTGAAAACACCTTAAAGGTTATCCCATACAGATAGTGCCGCCAAATCTTTAATGCGAAGACCACCGCTGCCAACTCCAAGTCATGAGTCGGATAGTTACTCTCATACGGCTTGAGTTGTCTCGATGCATACGCAATCACTCGCCTCCGTTGCATCGGTACGCACCCCGTGCCATTCTTTGACGCGTCCGTATAAACCTCAATGTCCTCATTACCCTCGGGTAATGCTAAAATAGGAGCTGTAGTCAACCGTACCTTAAGGAGTTGGAACGCCTCCTCACATTTTTCATCCCACTTGAACCGGTTCTCTTTCTTCATCAAAGCGGTCATCGGCCTAGCAATCTTGGAGAAGTCTTTTACAAACCTTCGGTAATATCCCGCCAAACCCAAGAAGCTTCGAATTTCTGCAACATTCTTAGGGGTTGGCCATTTCGCCACTGCCTCTATTTTGCTCGGGTCAACGGATACACCGTCTTTCGAAACAACATGCCCCAAGAATGCCACTCGTTCCAACCAGAATTCACATTTGGATAGTTTCGCGTACAATTGTTTTTCTCGTAGAATCTGCAGCACGAGCCTCAGATGTTCGGCATGTTCTTCCTTAGTCTTAGAGTAGACCAGGATGTCGTCAATAAATACTACTACAAACTGGTCCAAATAGGGCCTGAATACCCGGTTCATCAAATCCATGAAAACTGCTGGTGCGTTGGTCAGTCCGAAAGGCATAACCGTGAATTCGTAGTGTCCGTACCTGGTGCGAAATGCGGTCTTTGGAATATCCGCATCTGCTACCCTGAGCTGGTGATACCCTGATCGCAAATCAATCTTCGAGAAAATACCTGCCCCCCGTAGTTGATCGAACAAGTCATCGATCCTTGGTAATGGATACTTGTTCTTCACTGTGACGTTGTTCAGTTCCCGGTAATCAATACACAGCCGCATACTACCATCCTTCTTCTTCACAAATAGTACCGGTGCTCCCCACGGGGACACACTCGGTCGGATGTACCCCTTACCAAGAAGTTCTTCCAATTGTATTTTCAACTCGCTAGTTCCTTAGGCGCCATACGGTAGGGTGCTTTCGATATTGGTCCGGTCCCGGGCACCAACTCTATCGCAAACTCTACCTCTCTCGGGAGGCATACTCGGTATCTCATCCGGAAATACGTCCTCAAACTCACGAACTACATCAATGTCCGTTAGTTTAGGATCCCCGATACTTACATCATGTACATGACACATAAATAACGGGTACCCTTTCTTTATGAAGGATTTCAAGGTCACTACCGAAATAATTTTCACCCTAGGTTTATCCACAAATCCCTTGTGGGATACTCGCACCCCTTTAGGGCCTCTTAAAGTCACCTTCTTCTGCTCACAATCAATTTTGGCTTTATGCCGGTTCAGCCAATCCATACCCAAAATGACGTCGAAATTCTCAAGAGGGAACTCGATCAAGTCAACCGACATGTTGACTCCCATAATTACTAACGGTACATCTCTATGTAACTTAGAACACGGTACTAGCTCTCCTGACGGTTGCATGAACTCACAGTCAATCACCTCAAAATTAGCTAGACCCAACTTCGAAACATGCGAACTTGCTACGAAGGAACACGATGCACCCGAATCGAAAAGCACATAAGATAAAAGTGAGTTAACTAGAAAATTACCCGTCACTACGTGGTTGCTCGCTCGCCTCCTCTCTCTCTGCCCACGGACAAATAGTTTCCCGGTCCGTTTCCCTCCAACTCCCCGAATCGTGCCGGCCGACCCCGATGGTCGGTTTCTATCCCCACTAGTGGTCGTAGGTGTACCCCCTTGTCGGCTCGAGCGGAGTACCACTCTGCTGCTGGTTATTCCTATTACCATTCCCTGTGTTACCCCTTGGAGTCCCGACCATGTTGCTCCCTGCATCCGATGCTGCCCTGGCAGGGTGTTGGAGCCGTAAAACACTCAAACTGTCTGTGTCCGAACTTTCCGCAGCCGTGACACTGGACCTGTGCACCTGAACAATCTGTACCTGGGTGATTTTTCTGACACCTCTTGTAGTGATAATTTCGTGGCCGACTAGACCCCTGAGAGTTACCCCTCGTTGACTGACCCCCACTGCCCCTATTAAACTGAGAATTTCCCGAGAAAGATTGTCGCACTGGGTGATTTCCAAAATTACTCCGCTTCTGCTGCCCCTGATTGTCCTCAGAGACACTCTTCCTCTTATTATTGGTAGCATATGCTTTGCCTTAACCTCCTTCCGAATCCTCTCAATGTTGCACGCTACCTCACACATCTCCTTTAAGCTCGTGAAGCCCCTACTTGCCCCCATACGATCTCGGATCGCCAAATCTAAATACTTGTTCGAACTTCACCATCTTAGCCTCTTCGGTCGGCACTAGCTCGAGGCATAGACCGCCAAATCAACAAACTTTTCGTAATATTCTTGGACCGTCATATCCCCCGTCGGAGATTGTCGAACTCCACTCGCAACTCTTTCCTTTTTGATTCAGGGAAGAATTCACGCCGTAACTCTTGTTTAAACTCAGTCCAGTTCAGTGGTACCACCACTGACTCCCCTTGCTCATTTTCAGTCTGAGCCAACCTATCCTTGTTGGCACCCCACCACAAATCAGCTCTGTCAACCAAGTAGAAAGCAGCTTGGTCGACTTTCAGTTCCTCTGGACAGCCCAGAGTGGCGAAGATCTTCTCGAACTCTCTAATCCACCGCTCAAGACCCTTAGGGTCTCCCTACCGTCGTACCGACTAGGCCTTTGTTGGCTCACGCCCGGTCATGCCGGTGGATGACCCCTGAGAACGGTCTTCCGTCAACTTGTTAACCGCTTGAATCAGATCTTGATTCATCTTGACCAACTGATCAATCAGCTGATCTCTCTCGTTTCCATTCCTAGGAGGCATAGCTAAAACTACAAAAGTAAACAATCATATATTCAGTTATCGCCTATATCATGCCACGAATATTTCACATATACTAACACTTACTCGTCCAAAATAAATTGCAACATGCAGCCACATTTCCACATACATCGAAATTCACCGTACCTTCCCTACACGAGCTCAATACCTACCCCACACATCCTCACCGTGCTTATTTTAGTGAATTTATTCTTAAGGTTCATTTTAGGTGGTGGTCCCGGAGTCGAACGGCTCGATACCACTTTGTAACACCCCGGTTTTCCAATCCCGTCGGCCGCCGGAATTGGTCACCGAAACGTCACTTCACGACACACGGTCGCAAAGCGGTAATACTCAACATTCCACAACGAAAGAAAAATAAACATCCACCATTCATTATTAAAAGGGTCAAAGTAATTAAAATTTCTTGAAAGAAAATGAAAATATGTGGAAACGTCAATAAAATCTTAAAGTGCCGGAAATCCAAGAAAGTGAAAACGTAAGACCGCGACTACGTGGCTCTCGATACCCCGCGACATCCCCGCAATCGGCAAACGTCCAAGAGAAAATACTGCTAAGAATCGCTCCCCAAAACGGATCATAGCGGGGGTCAACGAAAGTAACCGGTCAACTAAAAGTTGAGTAAGGATAAATCTAATATACGTAGAATGAAAGCTAACGACAATTTAAGGGAACTTCTCTACGTACATCAACCATCACATAACAAATACGACCAAACTATAACCGATACAACCATTCCATAGAAGATATGAAACACCACAATCCATCTACACCTAAAGGTCCCGAATGTGCACATTCCTAAGGGTCATCCAATGGTACCATTATTAAAATGGTCCACACGTCTTGGGGTGCAAGGATTTCCTCTCTCGGGTTATCGGATTCGGAGATACCCTATCCGGCCCAACATTACATCCGTCGCAACTCCCCAAATACGGAAGGTCATTAAAGTCGTAAGGCGATTCCACTCCCGGATACCCGGCTTCGGTAGCTACCCTATCCGGGCCCAACCACTACGGGTCTACGAACATTCAATGCCTCAAAAATCAGGTTCCACAATGATAACACCATCCTTAACTCATCAAAACCCAACTTACAAAGCATGTTACTAAGATTTAACAATAACTAACAAAGAAATAAGGACACTTAAGCCGGACGCCCGTTTAAAAGGGTTGGACGCCCGTTTGGATAACCGAACGCCCGTCCAAAAACTCGGACGTGCGTCCAAAAGGACTGTTACATCCCGAATCCGGTTTTTTACACCCGGACGCCCGTCCATTATGCTTGGACGCCCGTCCACTAAAATAAATTTACATCCCGTATCAAAAACGAGCTTTCGGACGCCCTTCGACGCCCGTCCGAGTTGAAACCAAGACCGGACGCCCGTCCATTAAGGCGTACGCCCGTCCGGTCCCGGCCGCAACTGGAACCCTAATAATTTTCAACGCGATTTCTGGGTTGTTCCTCAACAAAACAGCAGCAACAGCAATATAATATGTACAGCAAACCTCATATCAAAGTACCACAATGTCCACAAATTTTAACCCCAAAGCCAAACACATTTTTATGGACGTTTAACACCCCAAAGTATGACTAACAACGTAACGATTTTAACAAAAGATTTACAGTAATTGTTTTATGTTTCCACGCATAAACACAATGGTCTATACACCTTAAAACACAAATAGCAACCCCCAACTTATACTCAAAACCTTGATCAACAATGCTATACGACCCAAACCACCCACACAACCCTACATGTTATTAAAAGCTCCATCTTTCGAACTAAACGAACACGCAACTTAGAATTATTCTTACCGATTGTGCAGCGTTTCTTGACAAACTCTTGCTAACGAATTAGAATCGTTCTTCCACGAAGCCCGAATCTATAACAAAAGGGAAAGACGATAATTACCAAGCCATTCTAATGGACCACCAAGGCAAACCACCAAAAAATATCGAAAACTCCCCACGAAAGCACAAGAGGATCGGCCATGGCCTTTGGCCGGCCGATCAACGTTTCTCCCATCGTTCCGTTCGCAAGAATTATCTGGGAGGACAAGAAAACGGTACTTACCGACGACGACGGCGGAAACTCTCACACCAAGAAGGAGGTTTTCTCTCCTTCTTCTTCACAATGTATGGCGGCAAGGGGGAGGGTTTTCTCTTGAGGTTACACGTCTCTTTTGAGAGAAGGAGGAAAAAGGCTAATTGATTAATTGGGAGGTTTAGAAAGGATTAAAATCCTTTTAATTACTACAATCCCTTTTTGTTTTTTTTTTTTTATATATTTTTATTATCAATTAAATAGGGAATCAAAATTTCGGGATATTACAAAAAGGAATGCTCGTGAGCCACGGGGTGGGTATGGTGACCCGTGGTACGCTCCTTTTGTGAACTACCTTGCTTGCGGTTATATAGATCCTAGTTTAAAGGACTACCAACGCAAGAAGTTCCACAGTGACATTCGTTTTTACTTGTGGGATGACCCTTATCTATTTAGAAGGTGCTCGGATGGCATAATTCGTAGGTGTGTCCATGATAGCGAAATTCGGAACATCCTCTCGTTTTGCCATGACCGGGAAGCCGGTGGTCATCTTGCGGGGGACAAAACCGCTCTCAAAGTGCTCCAAAGTGGTTTTTATTGGCCAACTATCTTTCGAGACTCTTATGCCTATGTGAAAGCTTGCGACGCTTGTCAACGGGTAGGTCGGATATCTAGGAGAAATGAGATGCCCCAAAAGCCTATCCTTGAGTGTGAGGTGTTCGATGTTTGGGGTTGGATTTTATGGGACCTTACCCGTCATCGTATAGCAATAAGTATATCTTGGTTGCGTGTGATTATGTGTCAAAATGGGTCGAAGCCATAGCATCTCCCACTAATGATAGAAATGTGGTCATCCGGTTCATCAAAAAGTATATCTTTGCTCGTTTTGGGGTACCACGTGCTATCATTAGTGATAACGGTAGTCACTTCCATAACCGTCCTTTCAACACTCTTTTAGCCAAGTATGGGGTCAAGCATAAGTTAGGGACAGCCTATCACCCCCAAACTAGTGGCCAAGTGGAAGTGAGTAACCGGGGGATTAAGCGTATCCTTGAGAAAACAAGATTCACACCCTAAGGATTGGGCTAATAAGTTAGATGATGCGTTATGGGCCCTTAGAACTGCCTTTAAGACTCCCATAGGTATGTCTCCCTATATGTTAGTGTATGGGAAGTCTTGTCACCTACCCGTAGAGCTTGAGCATAAGGCATATTGGGCTACCCGGTTCTTAAACTTGGATGAGGGTCTAGTAGGAGAGCGGCGGTTAGCACAGTTAAATGAGTTAGATGAGTTTCGCCTTAGAGCTTACGAGAGCGCGAGGGACTATAAGGAAAAGACTAAGTTACTTCACGATAGAGCTATTAAGCCTCGAGAGTTTAAAGAAGGTGACGAAGTCCTCCTTTATAACACTCGCCTTCACCTTTTTCAAGGAAAACTTAAATCTCGGTGGTCGGGTCCTTATATAGTTTCTAAGGTCTACCCCTCCGGTGCCGTCGAAATCATTCACCCAACCAAAGGGAAGTTTGTTACAAATGGCCTTCGGTTGAAGAAGTACGAAAGGTTACATTTCGATGAGGCACTTGAGGTTATCCTCCTTAAGGATCCCGTCCCTTGTGTGGGACCTTGTGAGTCTTGTCAAGGACTTTAAACTTGGCATTCAAACCGTATAACTCCATCAAACTTCTTTCTATCCACAAATTCCATCTTTTGTGTCAACGGTATAACTCTAAAGTTGACACCGTATAAGTCATTCCGTCGAGCCAACGACGTAAAACAAAGGCGCTTAGGGGAGGCAACCCACCGTTTCTTTGTTTTTCAATAGTTTTTTTTGATGTTAGGAGTGGTCTAGGGCTTTATTTTGGGAGAGTTTGGCTCACAATTCTTTTTTTTGGTGTTTCTAGTGCTTTGGCGCACGCCTACTATTTTAGCGCGCGCCTAACTTCAGCTAATTCTCGACTAACTCTCTGTTTCAGGTTAGCGCCCGCTAAAGTGTTTGGCGCCCGCCAACCCAAAACAGAGAGTTCGGCTTATTCTGTCCCCGTTTTAGCGCACGCTGAACAACTTGGCGCGCGCCAACTTGACCTATAACTACCTTTTCCACCACTTTCATTTCATTTTTATTTTTTTTCCACAACCAAGCCCGCCCGCTGAACTCCTTCCCTACCCTTAGTCGCCTCCGCCCGCTGTCTCCTCCCTTTCCACTCATTTTCCGGCCGCCCCCAGCGTTTCACACCCACGCCCCATCCAATCTCTCTCTCACCCTCGTTTTCTTCCTCAATCGAAGCCTCTGCTGCTGCCACCACCGATCGAAAACTTCATTGACGCCGACCTGAAGCATTTTACGGCCGGCCTTTGCTCGTTTTGCTGCGATTTGCTCATGGCTCCCCTCTTCAAGTTCGTCCTTGCTCTATTTTGGTAAGTTTGGCTCACTTTATTGTAATTTTTGATTTTCAGGGCTGCTTGTCTTTTTCCCATTCCCTCGTTTGCCCAAATTGGACTTCAAATTGACTTGTTTTCATTTCTGTTGCTGCTCTGTTCTACTCTTTTGGTGCTGGGACTTGACTGTTGTTGGTGTTTGGCTTGGGTGTTTTGGTGTTGAATTGATTTTGAATTGTGGTGGTGGTTGTGTTGTTGCTGTTTGGTGATGGGGTGTATGTGTTTTGGTTGTCCTGTGGCTGTTTTGGTGTTGTGTTGGTGTTGTTGATCCATTCTTGTCCTTCCCTTAGGCTCATGGCACCCAAACGTCCCCAAGCCGAAGCTTCCTCCTCCGGTAAAGGCAAGGGTAAAGCCAAGGCTAAAGCTCCGGCTAAGGCCAAGGCCAATCCCCAGAAAAAGCCCCGCACCGGACAAGCCCCTCTCACAATCCATAGTCCAACCGCCACTCGTTCTAACCCTCCTTGAGGCCCTCCACTTCCAGACGACCCTCTTCCTTTAGAACAGCGTTTTATCTCCACTCAAGCTTACCGGAATTATATGCAAGTTTACCGTAAAAAGAATGCCACCCTTGAGCGCGCCATTGATACTTCTCAGGTCGACAATGCCTTTGTCCAGAACCTTAGGGACCGTAAGTGGGAAAAACTCATGACTGCACCTGTCAATCCACCCAATATGTCCATTGTTCGTGAGTTTTGGGGTAATTTCTCGGTGGTTGATCTTGAGAAGGGTGTAGTCATAGTCCGAGGTGTTGATATCCCTTTTCTCTCCAGAGGTCATTAACTCTCACTTTTCTATCCCTGAAGTACCCGAGGAGGCCGACTACAAAACTGTTCTTGAGGCTAAGAGACTTGGGGGGGTGGATCACCAAGAGGAAGGTAGGTTAGCCCTTTGTCCACAAGTCCCTTGGAACCTCAATAGCTCAGGTGTCCGGCTTGACATCAGTACCCCGGAGTGGCCGGTTGATTCGAGAGTCATTTCACGTTTTGTCCTTAGCCGCCTCCGTCCTCGTGAGAACATCACCAACCTCAAGCTTCCCGACTTTGACTTAGTCAATGCCTTGCATAGCAATATTCCAATCAATGTCGGTAAGGTTATTTACGAGTCTTTCAAGGATGTCCGTCACGACCGTTCTAGGAGCATTATCTTTCCACATCTCATCTGTGAGCTTGCCCATGGTGTCCAAGTCCGCGTTTATGATGATGATGAGACTGGTGGGAAGAAGTCGGGTTGGATTGTTAGACAGAGTACCTTAGCACGTCCTCTCCGTGCACCCTCAGACACCCCTTCTTCCTCCAGGGCTCCTAGGCCACCCCGTAGCCGATCTTCTGCTCCACCCACCTCCACTCTCTCCACCTTTGAGAGACACATGTATACTGCTGCCGCTGCACAGAGGGAGTGGGCGGAGGATCAGAGACTCGTCCTTGCTGGTATTGTCCGGACCCTACGATTCTCGGGTGGCCCTTCTGTTCAGGATACTCTCCGTGACCCTGCTGCTTCTTATGTCTATCCTGGAGAGCTGGATACTTTCCTCACCCGGGCTGGTTTTACTGAGGGGGGAGCTAGGGAGGCTGAGACTCATGAGGGTGATGGTAGTGGTGATGATTCAGAGTCTTCTGATGGTAGTTCTTCAGAGGGAGACGAGGAGGGTGCAGACACATCAGTACAGGGTACAAAGGGCACAGATGTGGTGGTTGGTGCACGGGCGGTTCGGTGGCTAGCCGCGGAGGATCGATCGGTTTCAGGAGTTGCCCCGACACAGGTTTCTGCTGCTCCAGAGTCCTCCACAGATCCAGCTTCAGAGCACTTGCTAGATGAGTCGACTCAGGACTAGGTCTAGAGCTTTATTGTTTTGCACAGCTATTTTACGTTTAGACTAGTACTGAGTCTGTTTCTTTTGACTATTTTTGGAGATGTAAGCCCTTTAGGGCACTTGAATCTTTATTTCTTCTTCCTTTTGTTCTGTACTTGGATTGGTATCACTTTGGCCCGGTTTGGCCTTTATTTTATGCATGGATGGTTATTTTAGCTTTTACTATCTTTTCATCTCATGTGATCCGAGTATGGTACTGTTGGCTTCATATGCGAATGTATGTGACTTTGAGCTTTTGATTATATCTCGATATTTGTTGCTTGCTTGTGGCACGGTGGCTGTTCCCCGTGCATGCATTTCTTGGTTTTCTCTCTTGCTTCAGATTTTCGATGATGGACCTTTGTGGATATGTCTCATACACCATTTCGCGCCTTTCTGCCGGGTTAAGCTAAGCCTTCTTACCTTTTTCATTCACACACTGAGGACAGTGTTGCATTTAAAGTGGGGGGTGTTAGGCTTAGCTATTGTTACGCACTTCATTATTCCTTTTGAGCCATTGTGTTGTATGCTTAGTGTTTGGTCACTTCTTGAGTAAATTGAGCCATTTTTAAAATTTTCCAAGGTTTTGATGTTACATTCGTGTGTTGAGTCGTCACGTTGATAGGGTAAACGGTTTAGTAAATGTCTGAATGCATGCTACTTGACTTACTACCTTATCTTGGAAATGGGATTTTCACGCACGTATAGCTTCGATTGCATGAACCATGGTAACTAGTGACCGATTATGGTAGACTTAGGCACAATTCGGCTACCTAGAACTCATACCATTAACTTCGAGACGAAATAGAAAGGCCGACCTTGGTAGAGTTTGGGACGATAGTTATGGCATTTCTTTGACCTAACTAGAGCCAAATAGCCATCCCGTGACATATTCCACAGTAACCCCTCTAAGCCTTGGTAGGATGGTTAGACCCCCATCCGACACTTAGCCATTCGTTTGTAGCCCGTAATTTCCCGACCCCCAAGCCTTATTTGTGGTCTACGTTCCCTTGGACACCCTACGAGTCAAGCTTAATCTTTTCATTTCGAGCACACTTGCTGAAGCAAGTGTGGGGTGGTGGAGGAGTACGTATGTATAGAGGAGTTGGTTTTTACGAGCTATTTCACAATTTGGAGGGTATGAGCTCATTTCTATATTGTATGTATGTGATGGCCTTTGACTCAAACCTAGTTACATTGTATAATTTCAGTTTCTCTTTCAAAAAAAAAAAAAAAAAAAAAAAAACCAAAAAAAAGAGAAAAGTCAAAAGAAAATGAAATCAATCAAAGAAAGCTTGCAATAAAAGTGAAATAAAGGTTGAGTCAAAGAAAGCCAAGCGTTTTAAGACTTGTGTGTTGATTTGTTATATGATGTTGGTGTTTGGGATGAATCCTTAATGTAGAAACATGATTCTTGTATGCTTTTGCCTCGTTACACTTGAGACATAGTGCGATATGGCATTCTATTTTCTTGGATCATGTTTCAACTTTCATTTTTGAGCTAGAGAAGGGTAGAGCTAGCTACGTTTTGTATCGACACACCCCGTGATTAAGCTTGCTCGTTTTTATCTCTTTGTTGATTATTCCCCAGAAATTCCCTTCGGTTAGCCCCGTCCCTAGCCTAACGTTACAACCCTGCAAGTCCTACTTGACCTTACTTAGCCTCGGTTGGCCTCGATTAGTGGAGATGCTTATGAAGTATGAGCCTATGGTGTAGTCGTTTTAACCTAGCATCCATAATCCAAACCGGTATACCGTGGTAAATGTAGGAGAAGCTATTCACACACTCACATACCGTTTGCTTGATAAGGTAGGGTTAAGTTGTATGCATTTACTCATTTACTTCCCGGTTGTCTTGATGTGTGATTGACTTGACCTACGCGTGTAACGTTGACTCATTGGATTCTTTTAGAACGCTCATTTTGCTCGAGGGCGAGCAAACGCTAAGTGGGGGGTGGTTGATGAGAGTCAACTTTACTATACTCCGGTGCATGTTTCAACTCCCTTTTACGGCACTTTCGGTTCATTCCGGGTAGTTTTAGACCTTATTTAGGGCAAAATCGCATTACACGTCCACCATGGGGTAAACCGTCATATAGATGGAAAATCTCGGCATTTTACGATGTTTTTGGCCCTTTTCGAGCCCTATCTATCTTGTGGAATTATGCTTGGTTTGTGTTAGATGTTGTGACGCAGGATCTAGGTGCTCATGAGCCCGAGAGACAAGGCGTGGAGCGTATAAACATGAAACCAATGGTTGGAGATAGAAGAAAATAGAGAAAAGTGAAGAATTTGGAGCCTGTAGGAGTTTGGCGCACGCCAAAGCTGTTGGGGCACGCCAAAGTTGAAGCAGAATGTACATTAAGTCACTGAACCAGCCTGGGGCACGCCAAAGATGTTGGGGCGCGCCAAAGTGAAACAGAGAGTTAACAGAATCACTGAAACAGTTTTGGGGCGCGCCAAAGCCTTTGGGGCGCGCCAAAATGACTTTTCCTGCACATTTTGGAGAATATAAATACGATTTGCACAGAATTTTTTAGGGATTCTAGATATACTTTTTCACTTCCATACCCTACGATTTTCCCTTCTAAGTCGATTTCTCCCATTCTTCTCCCTTAGATTCACTCTTTTATCATCTTTTACTTGAATTAAACACAATCTAGCTTAGATTTTAGCTCAAGTTTCTTCTCTAATCTTGGATTTTCTGATTTTTGGGTCTTCTTCTTCACCAATTGACATGGGTGTTGAAAAAGCTTGATGTAAACTCCGATTCTCCTACAATTTTGGTAATTAATTTCAGTTTCTCTTTCATTTATGGCTTTAATTTTATCTTTGATTGTTGTTTTTAGTTTTATTATGAGTAGCTAAACTTTTCATAGCCAAATTATGTGAAAATTGAAGAAATCACCCTCTAATTGATGAAATTGGGAATGGGTAGTGTTTAATTGTTGTTATATTGACGAATTCATGTCTTAAAACTTGTTCTTAATGCTTGAATTAGCTTGTACACCTAGTTCATGAACTCACACACCACTTTTATAAATGTATGTTGCGAAGGGGTGTGGGAAAAGGGGTTTTAAGATCATTCTTTATAATCAACTGAGTTGTTTAGATTGATTAGGGAGTGAGGTTCAATCGGTTGTGAAATCGGGCAACTCTAGTGCGTTAATCTTGTTCCGGTCAGTTAAATTCTTAAAGGCGGACTGTTGAACCGGGCAAAGGGTGTTCGATTGTTGTATGGCGTTGTACACTAGCTTAGGAGTTTGCACCCATGAATGAGTCGATATAAGCATTAGGATGGTTGGTTGGTAGATCCCATTCCCGAGCTAATCGATTGGAGGGGTGAAAGTAATCAATTGGATCATAGTTTGGCTATGTCTCTTTCTCTCTTTAGTATCTTTAGTTTATATTTTGTTTTAGTGTAATTAAACTCGAAACATCTTGGTTGACCTAAACTAAGTCCGAAAACGGCTTTGATACTCGATTGATTCCTCGTGGGATACGACCTTGCTCGCTACTATAGTGCATCCGACTCGGTACACTGCCGATTAAAGTTGGACTGTCACTATTTTGGCCATCAAGTTTTCTGGCGCCGTTGCCGGGGAATTGATCGATATCTCTTAAGTCTTTTGACGATTTAGGCTTAGGTTGTTTTTATTTTACTGTTTTTGTGTTGTTTGCTCCTTGTAGTGTATGACCCGAAGCTCAAAGGAACCATTACTTCCATATATTCCCGAGATTGAGGCTTTGGCTAGACACCGAAACGCCTTGCGAAACAAGGTAGTTCAAGTTGAAGAAGTTACTCAAGAGTTGGAAAGTGAGAGTTTTAGTTCCGAGACTTCTAGTATGGCTACGGGGAATGAAGATCTTGAGTTTGACCGGGGTATGGAACGAGAAAGAAGTGTGAATCCTTTTGAGGAAAGGGATACTACTCAATATCAAGGTCAACCGTCCAATTCACTCTCCCCAAGGATGGAACCTTTACCTAGAGAAGGGAATATTGTGCGTAGTCCCTCATTGACAAATCACTTTCAACAAAGGACCAATATCCCTCTTCAAACTCCACAAATCCCTCAAACACAACAACCTCCACAAATGGACCCCCAATTCCTTCAACAATATCAACAAATGATGATGCAAATGGCCCAATTCAATCCTATGATGAATCCCATGATGAACCCTATGATGAACCAATTCCCTCAAATGGCAAACCCCTATGCTCAACAATTTATCCCTCAAGCTAATCCTCAACCAAATCCCGTAGTGAACCCTCAACCATATGCACCTCAAGCTCAAGTGAACCAAGCGGGAAATCGACCGGTGAGGCTTTAAAGAGATTATGTGACACCGATGGCTACCACGGGTCATAGTCCTATTCGAGTACCGGCCGTTGCGGCTAATAACTTGGAAATAAGGCAACATGTTTGGCATTTACTTGGAGATAATGCTCAATTTGAAGGAAAGGCGACAGATGATCCGAACACTTTCATCAATAAAGGCAAATCTAAACTATGAAAAATAAAAGACAAACTATGATAAAATAAAATAAACGTACCTTTTAGATTAGCACCTATAAGAATCCGACAACCGTTACCGACTCTCCGGCAACGGCGCCAAAAACTTGTTCGGTAAAAACTAGTTTTAAATTTATAAACCGAAACACCCCAAGTATAAGGCTTGTAGTAAAGGGTGTTAACGGGTCGTCCTAAGGGAGTCGAATGTTTATCGGATTAAGATGCAGTTATTATATCGATTATGTCACAAATTATTATCTAAAACTAAGGTTTATATTAATTGTAAAATAGAAACGAAGAACAGTGACAAAAAACAGAAAAATTCAACACTGGATGGCCGTTTACTGAGGATGGACGGGCGTCCGGTGACGTGCTGGAAAACAGAAATATGCAGAAAACAGCGGGTAACAACTAAAGTTCTTGAAATAACTAATCGTAGCAATCACAATTGATACGAACAAATTGGTTTATCAAAGAATTAAAAGAACGGCAAGGCAACTAGAATCCACCAATCAACCAACCAACCCCAACTAGATTGTGAGCTAAAGGTACGATTTTTAGTAATGATCAAATCACGAATTCGATTAAATCTCTTTAATCAATTTCTAGGGTTTCGTTTTCTTTCTCAAGCAAAACTAAACTAGCATGCATAACACGATCATGAGATTGTCTCCAATACTCTACTCAATTAATCATAAACAATCTCTTGAATCACACTTAATTGCATCAATTGAAAGAAATCACAACTTGAATAATATTCTCATATAAATTCAATTAGAACGGTAGTTTCATCGATCTCTCGATTCAATAAAACATAAACAATTATTACAAAATTCAATTGATGAAAAACAGTAAATTTAACTCACTAAAGATATAGCTTAAAATCTTCTAGTTTGTGTGGTTGTTGGTTGGTTTCCTCCGTTGTCCCACCGCAAGATGCTTAGCCAACAATCATATTGGTGATCATGATTGTTGAGATGGAAGAATTCATCTCTGTGTTTGCTCTTTGTGGAATATGCGGCTGCTAGGAATTTCTGAATGAATGATATCCTCCTCCTTAGGGTTTGATATGCGCTGGTATTTATAAGACTTTGAGGCGGCTAGGGTTAAGTCGGCGATTGGACGCCCGTCCAGCAAGGTAGACGCCCGTCCAGTCTTCACAAAATTCATCAAGTCGGGCCGAGTCTTCTTGGACGTCCGTTCTATGAAAAAATGGACGCTCGTCTGGTCCTTCAAACGCCCGTCCACTAGACGGGACTCAGACGCCAGTTCAGCCATCAATGTGTCTTTATGCCAATAGCAAAGTGTAAAATCGTACATAAACACATAAAAAACACATACACAACTCGATTTTGCACTTTTAAACATTTCGAACTTCATTATCTCAATATTTCAATTAAACTCCTACTTTTCTATAAAAAGTAATAAAATACGAAGGATATTGTTACGGAATAAAGCGATAAAAACCATCAAATTCACCGTTAACATTTCCTTTCAACAATACCATTTTGTTCGTGTGCTGACACAGGATGTCTGATGTATGATGCCCTGTTAAATATAAAAGTCAGTAAGCTGGAACTCAGCTCCTTTGTCAGACTTGATAACTTTAATAAGTTTGTGAAATTGAGTAGAAACAAACTTAACAAAAGATTTAACAAGGTCTGAAGCTTCAGATTTGTTTCTCATTAGAAAAACCTAAGTAAATCTAGAAAAATCATCTACAATAGTAAGAAAATATTGTTGTTCATTCACAGTGTGTTGTATCATAGGACCCCAAATGTCTATGTGAACAAGATCAAAAACAACATTTACAGTAGTTGTACTTAATGAAAGGGATTTTCCTTTAACTTTTTCATAAGGCGAACATAACAAAGATCATGATTACAAAATTTTACATCATTAGACTGTGAACAAATAACTTGCGGTCTCTTATCTGGAAAGTGTCCTAGTCTGTAATGCCACAAAAGAGTATCATCTAATCTATCAGATGAGGTGTGGTTTTCTACAGCGTTAACAGTTGAAAGACGGATTGGTTGATCTATGACATACAATCCTTTGTGTAAATCATCTCAACAAATCATTTTCTTGTTCTTGTCCTGCAAAATACACTTGTTAGCAGAAAAAACAGCCTTGGTTTTGTATGGTTAATAAAAGTAGATAAAGATAAAAAAAATTATACTTAAACCCAGGAATGCAAAATACATCATGTAGGAACAGCTGAGTGTTTACCCTTACTTGTCCTATGTGTGTAATAGAAACATTGTTTCCATTAGGTAATCCCATTTTAATACCAGATGAAGGTTTGGGATTACTTAATATATCTAATGATCCTACAATGTGATCTGTGGCACCAGAGTCCAAGATCCATTGTATAGGTCTTACTAAATTTGGATCACCTATCCCTGTAGTAGGTGTGTAATGTGTAACAAACTCAGAAGGTTGTCCAATAGCAAATCCTGCATGTCTAGGAGGATCAAAACTTAGCAGAGCCATCAACTTTTCAAGTTGTGGTGTAGTAAGATTTGGGAACCCTGGTTCAATAGACCTATTTTGGACCTGTTCTTCTTTTGTTGACTGTTCTTCCTCTACCAAATTAGCCCTTTTGAGTTGAAACTAGGAGGATAGCCATGTTTCTTGTGACAAGTCTCCTCAAAATGAACATTGAATCCACAAAAACTACACTGAACTTTCTTGGGATTCTTAGGTGTGGTACTAGCAGCAGATGCGGAACTAGGTCTGCTGACTATTTGATTTTGCCCATGTCCATTCTTCTAAGACAAGAGAATTATTGAATCTTGATTCTTGGTCTTGTTAGCCACATACAACTTCCGTCTTTCAAATTTAATGTCCATTGCAAAGGCATCATGAATTTCTAAGAAATGTACCATCAACATTGCCTGTGAAACCATTAGCTCAAAATCATCCCTTAAAACTTTAAAAACTTCATGACATGTTCAACCTCCATATGGTCCATCAGTGTGTTGATTACATTGCAGTGACATTGAGGATCACAAGAACAAACCGGCATAGGCCTTGTAGTCTTGATTTCTTCCCATAAAACCATCAATTTTGTGAAATATTGATTGACAGAATCAGCACCTTGTTTTAGCAGATGCATTTCCTCAAGAAGATCTGAAAGCCTCAATGCATCAACATTATAAAACCTTGCAACAAGATTCTTCCAAACTGCATGTGACCTTTTGAAATAGATCAAACTTTGTGCAATGGTATTCTCCACAGAATTTAAGATCCATGATCTCACCGTTGTATCACATTGTCTCCATGCATGAAAGTCTACTGAATCTTCTTCTGGCCTTTTGATTGTGCCATCTATGAAGCCAATTTTATTCTTGATGATCAACACCATCTTGACAGAATTCTTCCATGGATTGTAGTTGTTTCCAATCATCAATGGCTGAACAAGAATCAGAGACGGATTCTTAGTAGGATGAGCATAGAACGGACTGGAGGGGCCCAATTCTTGTTTCTTTGTTGCCATGGAAATCAAGAACTCGAGGATTTATCAAATAACAACAATGAAACTGAAAACCATCAAGAATTGATCAAAATTCAGAAAACTCGATTACAGTTTACTCTCAGAAACTGAAAAAACAGAAAAGAAGAAGAACACTCTCAAGATTCTTCAATGACTAGAGAAAACACAAAAAAGCATTCAGAAATTCTCAAATTTTAGCTCTGATACCATGATGAAGTTTGTAGGATTATAAACAGGAAATAAAGTGTGGAATTATTATTGATGAATTCAAAGTTACAAGTTACATTACAATGTAGTTGATCATGGGGTATTTATAACTTCATACGCCTCATTAATCAGTTATAAGTTAGTTAGAAACGGTTACAACACACTATAATTGAATAACTATTTTCTACACTACACTACCAGCAGCACGCTGAATTCAGCAGCCACATTGCACTCAACATTCCCTTTAGCCATTATACTGTAACATGCATGATTAGGACATATTAATGTGTGTTATATAAATAAAATGCAATCTTGTGGTTTGCTGTCTGGTATTAATGATAAAATGGACAAATGCCAAATATGTGCAAAAACTAAAATCACTAAGAAAACTTGTTTACCTGTCCAAAGAGAAACTGAGCATTTAAGCCTAATTCACACAGACTCGGATGACTTAAAACAAACCATGACTCAAGGTGGTATAATATATTATATAACTTTCATAGATGATTGTTTAGGTATACCAAACTTTATTTGTTTAGGAATAAAGATGGTGCCTATGGTGCCTTCTTATCTTACAAAGCAGAAGCTGAAAATCAACTTAATAAAAGGATAAAAAGAACTAGATCTGACCGAGGGAGTGAATATTTATCCTTAGACAACTTTTGTGAAAACCAAGGTATAATTCATGAAAAAACTCCTCCATATTCACATGAATCTAATGGTATAGCCGAAAGAAAAATTACAACATTAAAACAAATGATGAACTCAATGTTAGTTAGTTCTCATGGCCCAAAAAATTTGTGGGGAGAAGCTATTTCTTCTTCATGTCATTTACAAAATAGGATTCCTCATAAAAGAAGTGGAAAAACACCTTATGAGTTATGGAAAAATTATAAACCTAACTTGAAATATTTAAAAGTGTGGGAGTGTCTAGCCAAAGTACTTTTGACTGAACCTAAGAAAAGGAAAATATGTTCAAGAACTTCTGATTGTATGTTTATTGGATATGCTGAACATAGTGATGCATATAGGTTCCTTGTTTTTAAAATGTGATATGCTTGACTTCAATACTATTATTGAGTCAAAGAATGCTGAATTCTTTGAACATATTTTTCCATTGGATAGTAAAAATTTTCATGCACCTGCAGAAATAACTAAGGATATAACCACTAATGAAGAATTGAGAAGGAGTAAAATGCCAAGAAAAGAAATCTCATATGGAAAAGACTGACAAACCTTTGAAGACTTTATTACTGATATCTGGGATGAAAATCTTGATGTGTACGATATGAATCAGAAATTTGCTAATCAGCAAAATTTTGGAACAAGCAAGTCTTTGGTCACATCTTTCACAGAAAAAGGAATTGTCTGGCTAGGATGCAAGGGGTAGAAAAAAGCATAGAGACTGCACCCTCTCACATTTTGTCTCAACTTCATGATCATCTCAATAAAGATCTTGATGATATCATGATCCAAGAGGAGATGTACTAGCATTAATGATCTCAAATCAAATGGATTGCTGAAGGTGAACAAAACACTCACTTCTATCACATTACCGCAATCAGGAAAAAACAAAAGAAGACTATTAGCTGCCTCAAAGATGATCAATGAAATTGGATTTATGATACACCCAGGCTGGAGGACATGGTGAGGGATTTTTATGTGCAGTTGTATAAATTTGAATCCACCAAAGATGGCTCATGTTATAATCTTCATATGCCCAGACTTGATGACTCTGACATTAATCTACTGAACAGATGGGTTTGTGAAAAGGAGATTGAAGATGCTTTATTTGATATGTGTGACTTCAAAGCTCCAGGTCCGGATGGTATCTCTGCTGATTTCTACAAAAAGTGTTGGCCTATTGTTTGTAAGACTCTTATTCCATTTGTTCTTAATGCATTTGAGGAAGGTAAATTTGATGCGAGACTTAATGGGACTGTAGTTTCCCTAATCTTCAAAATCAGCCCTCATGGAAAGGTCTCCCAATTTAGACCCATCATATTGACTAATGTCCGTGTTAAGCTGATTTCCAAAGTGATAGCCAATCGATTGCATATGTTAATTGGGAAACTAGTGAGCCACTCGCAGTTAGCTTTTATACCAGGGAGAGGCAACACTGGTAATATCATCCTTGATCAAGAGGTGATTCATGTCTCAAACAGAAATCTAAGAAAGCCTATGGCAGAGTGGATTGGAACTTCCTTGAGAGGATCTTAGCTGGCATTGGTTTTTCCCAGAAAATTGTTGACTTGATTATGTTCACTCTTAGAACCTCTAAGCTCAGGATGATGTGGAATGGTAATGTTCTGAGCCCTATTCAACCTGAAAGGGGCCTCAGACAAGGAGATCCCTTGGCTCCTTATTTATTTGACTTGTGTATGGAGTACCTTAGTAAGAAGATTGATATATCTATCAATGATGGAGCTTGGAAGCCGGTTAAAATCAGCAGGTACTCCTCACACCTCTCCCATTTATTCTTTGCTGATGACTTGGTTCCTTTTGGGCAAGCCTCTGTGGAATAGGCTGTAATCATTAAATAGGTGCTGGATTGGTTTTGTGAATATTCTAGGCAACGTTTGAGCACTAGTAAATCCAAGTTCTATACTTCTAAGAATACCACCCCCTCTTTCGAAAGCACAGATACAACAACAACTTGATATGCAACATACAGATAACCTGGAATTATATCTGGGAATGCCATTTTTCACTCCAGAGTTACCATGAGTAGCTTTACATTCATGATAGATAAGAGGCGCAAGAAAATTGACAAACTGGAATATCAAAAATCTTTCCAGAGCAGGCATAATCATACTTATTAAAAGATCCCTTGCTACTCATCCATTGTATGCTATGCAATCCCTCAAACTCTCAAACTCTTGTCTGGAAGAGATGGAGAAAATCTGAAGGCGATTTTTTTACGGTGAAGAAGAAGGGGAACTCAAGATGCACACTCTCCCTTGGGAAACTCTATGCCAGCCCAAGTACTGTGGAGGTTTGGGTTTTAATAACCTGAAAAACATGAATCTTGCTCTCCTAGGTAAGCTTGTTTGGAAGACACTCACTGATGACCAAACCCTGTGGGTGAAAGTCCTGATCCTGAAATATGGAAGTCCGTTTGAAGCTCCTAAGACAACCAGTTCACATGTTTGGAAAAGCATCTGCCTAGCAGCTGTAGCTTTAAAGGAAGGCTTTGAAGTGATAGATGATACCATTGTTTGGAAACATTCGAGTAACAAGAAATTATCTGTAGCTGATGGTTACTCATTCCTGACTCCCTCAACTAATGATCCTGCTGATCACTTTTGGGAGAAACTTTGGCAATTTAAAGGACTTGCTCATTTGAATTTTTTGACTTGGCAAGCTGCACACAATGCCCTACCCACCATGTCTCTCATGTTCAGAAGACATGTCTCCCCAACGGCAATGTGTAAAATCTGTAGCAGTGATGATGAAACTTGTCTTCACTCTCTTAGAGATTGCAGATTCTCACAGCAATTATGAAGATCCCTTGTACCTAAACAACAGTGGAATGAAATCTTCTCCCCAGCAACTACCCAGGCAAGGATTCGCACCTTTTTAACAGTCAGCGGACGAAATAGCAAGTGGTCTATCAGTTTAGAGATATGCTCTATAGCATTTGGTACTGGAGAAACTCAATCCCCCATGAAGCTCATGAAACTCATCCTCCCCTGAATGTGATGATCTCAAAGTCGGAGTCTCGTGTTTGAAATTTAAGATTAGCTTGCAATTTGGATACTTTTTATTTTTTCCATATTATTATATGAACTTATTTTTTGTGGACTTCCACTTTCTACTCACTAATAAAATGTCGTTTTCTAAAATATAAAAAAAAGACTTTCAAACCTTTCTTGTTGATAATGATTCCCAAGCCTATTTTGAAGCTATTTCTTCTTCTGATTCCAAATTATGGAGTAGCAATTAAAACCTAAATTAATTCAATTACAAAAAAATAAAACTTGGATTTTGGTATATTTGCCTGCCGGTGCTAAAACCATCGGGAGTAAATGGATTTTCACAAAGAAATATAATCTGATGAAAGTATTGATAAATACAAAGCTCGTCTAGTAGCTAAAGAATATTCTCAAAAACACAATATTGATTATTTTGACACATTTGCACCGGTAACTAGGATTGCTTCTATCCGAGTTTTATTTGCCTTAGCATCTATCCATAAACTTTTTATACATCAAGTGGATGTCAAAACAGCCTTTTTGAATGGTGATTTGAGAAGAAGAAATTTACATGGTACAACCTGAAGGGTGTTTTGCTTTTGGACAAGAACATAAAGTTTGCAAATTAATGAAATCTCTCTATGGCCTAAAACAAGATCCTAAGCAGTGGCATGATAAATTTGATCAAGTCATGATGAGTGGTGGTTTTTCATCTGTTGAAGTGGATAAATGTGTGTATACTAAAATTGTAAATGATCAGTATGTGATAATTAGCTTATATGTCGATGACTTGCTTACTTTGGTACTAGTTTAGAAATTGTAAATAGTACTAAATATTTTCTATCTTTAATTTTTAACATGAAAGATCCAGGTGAAGCCAATATGATATTGGGTGTTAAGGAGAAGTGATGGTACTCAAGAACGTTATACTAAGAGACTTCTTAGGAAGTTTGAGAGTTATGATGTAAACTCTGTAAGTACTCCTTATGACAGTAACACTCAATTGAAGAAAAATAAAGGTGACCCGGTTGCTCAGTCTAAGTATGCTCAGATAATTGGGAGTTTGATGCATTTTATGAATTTCGGTAGACTTGATATAGCTTATGCGGTGTGCAGACTGAGTAGATATACACAAAGTCCCAATTATGATCATTGGTCTGCGCTGGTTAGACTAATGAAATATTTGAGAGGAACCATGGATTATGGTATCCTATATAGTGGATTTCCCACTATATTATATGGATACAATGATGCTAATTGAATCTCTGATTCAAGTGAGACAAAATCCATTAGTGGGTATGTGTTCACTCTTGGTAGTGGTGCAATAGCATGAAAGTCAACCAGACAAACGATCATTGCTAGATCGACTATGGAGTCAGAGTTTGTTGCTCAAGAATTGGCTGGGTTTGAGGCTGAATGGTTAAGGAATTTTTTAAGTAATATTCCTTTAAGTAAGGATTTGTTGCCTCATGTGTCAATGTATTATGACTACCAAAAAGCGATCCATATCGCAAAAATAAATCCTATAATTGTAAAAGTCGGCACATGAAATTGAGACATGATGTCGTCAAGCAGCTGCTTAAAATGGAGTAATTTCAATTGATTTGTGAAGTCATAGTTAAATTAGGCCGATCCTCTTACTAAACCTGCGGGAAGAAATTAGTTTTTCAGACTGCTAGGGAAATTGGACTTAGGTCAACAAGTCGTCAACAAGGTAGTAACCCAACCTATGTGATTGGAGATCCCATAAAGTAGGTTCATATAGGTAATAACAAACCAATATTGACAACAAAGCACTTTATTTATGGTCCCGTGTATGCGTATGTGATAAGTGCTTTGACTGCATTGATAGTGAGGGTGAGCTTAGACTCTTAATGGGTTCACGGTCCATTAGGACGGTGTATATAAAGCATTATATACCTGATAAATTCACAAATATGAGAGTGGAGTGAGGCCGCTCCTATGAGATTCTTGACCTAATCTTTAGAGCTCTCATGAATTACCAGGCACGCACACGGCCTATAAAAGCGCAAAAACCGCATGGAACATCAACTTGTGGTTTGCAATGTGATTGATATGGTCTATGTTTTACTACAAAAACCGTTGGTTCATAGAAACGTTTATTTCACCAATAGTTGTGTAATTCATGCCTTATCGGTCTAGGTTAGGTTCATGGTCCAAAAGACACCAGACTAATTGCACTGCATCCAGATGAATCCAGCAAGTCTATATTCTATTTGTCTAAAAAGCTTTTGAAATATGCGGGGGATTGTTTTATTTTATGGATATATATTTCGTAAGTATTTTAGCTTTCTTTATTTGGTTTTAAACGGTAAAAATTGTGATTTAGTAAGACTCTGTCAAATCAAATATTTATTATCTTTCAAGACATAGGAAGTCAGTTTTTCTATTCCTAAAATTATGGATAGTAACGTTGGATAATGGAGGATCATGCTTTGACAAGTAATTGAATTTCCTATAAATGAGAGTCTAGTTCTCTCTTCTAAAAACATACTGGGTAGCTCACAAAAATACTCAATTGTTGCATTTTTTATATCATCTTCTATAAAATCTTTCATTCCTCTTTGTTTTTTTTCTTCTTAAAAAATTCCTTTTCTTTTGCTGGATTATTAAATGAGATTGCTGTCGATAATCCCTCTAAATTTGACTGAGGAAGGCTTGCTTAATCCCGGGGAAACATTTCATTTGCCTGAAATATTTTCTTAGGGCAGTGCCTAGCACGACTCAAGCAATTTACTTATTTTTGGCTCTGTTGGTTTTCTTCAAAATTTACAACATATACCACACATATTAGTTACACACACTATGCCAAGTGACAAATACAAGATAATGACAAGTGTCAATTCTATCAACTTAACACATGGCAAATCTAAAACACAATCTATTTCTTAACATCCCCCTCAAACTAAAGGTGGGAACAGCTACCACATTTAGTTTAGCTCTAAAAACATCCAACCGAGGCCCATGCAAAGCTTTAGTGGGGGCATCTGCTATCTGTATTGAAGATGACAAAAATTGCACAGATAGTTGCTTATTTAGCAATTGATTTTGAACATAGTTTATATCCACTTCAATATGTTTAGTTCTAGCATGATTTTCAGCCAAATAGAATGCACTTAAGTTGTGATGTGATCCGCGGTGCGAATCATATCCGAAAATGCTCGAGGACTAAACTGAAGGCACCAATAAGACGAGCACCTCGACCCTTGGCTAACCCATAACCAAAAACCTTGGTATATATGGACACCCACAAAGTTCGTTCACAACCTTGATAAGTCCGGTTTGGAATCCTCCAACGTGAGAAAACTCACCAAAACTTAAAAGTGTTAAACATTGTGTCCGAAAAGCAATATTGTATTGTTTTTAATTAAATAAAATGACATTTGTTATTAATCCTTTTATTTATGTATTTTCATATATTTAAATGTACATCACAGAAAATCCCAAAGGGTTCATAATGTGACCATAATACTCAGTGCATAAGGGTTATGTACAAGAGGATTGAGTTTAAAGTGATACTTTTTAAATGTAAAGTCCGTGGTGAAATTAATTGAAGTTCGGCATCTTTTAATTAAAACTCCACTAGTGCCCCATAACACTTCATGTGTGACCGCCTGATCTGAGCCGTCGATGTTGTACAACATAGTGGCAGTACTTATATATGATATGATCATGTAGGACTTGGACCGATTTAATATGACGATCTTAAGATAATTCCGTAATGAGAGAATCTAATTAAATTACAAGATGACAATTTATGAATTAATCTTAATTCTGATGTGATTATAGACTCACGCCTATTTCAGGGTGGTGTTTGATGTGGTGTTAAAGTTAGCTCATTGAAGCTTTCCCAAACACGTACATGTTGGCATCAGTCAGGAATATGTAGCCGGGAATTTAAGTCACAAAGATGGAGTCTATTCCTTCTTATGGAAGTAGAAAGACGGTTCCCTCGTTTGTTAATTCTGGAACTGATCGATCAGCCAAATTTATGATCTTGGATTATAAATATCGATCACTAGTGAATTAATGGTAGTCGAGGATAAGATGTTATAAAGGGGTTAAACGAAAAATGCATGGCTTTATATATGAATCATCTATGGAGGGTTATCCAAAGGTAATGGTTATATCAGTGGACACTCGGTATCTATATATTTATGTATATAGTAGAGTAAAGTAATTCTATGATCGAAAAAGTGCTATCCTGAATTTATGGTGGCATAATCTCAGGATTAAAAATGAAAATAATTTCTTTAAAGAGTTTGATCAATTATTTGATTTATTGGAGCTTTTGATTATAGGTCCATAGTCCCAGATTGGCTCCCAATATACGAGTTGAAATCAGTTCTAATTAATTGTCTGATTAAATAGAAAACAGTTTTCTATTTAATGAAATATGCTATTTGTTATTTATTTGGTAAATAAAGATTAAATTAGAAAACAATTTTCTATTTTATACATGTGTGATGCGTTAAATATAAATTAATTAAGTAGAAAATAGTTTTCTATTTAATTGTATGTAGAATTTTATTATTTATATATGATAAATATTAATTATATGTACAAGATATTATTTATTTGATATATACTACCTCCGTCCCAAAATGTAAGCCATTTTAGCTTTTTTGTTTTGTCCCATAATGTAAGTCCATTAAAATAACCAAGGAAGCATTTATTACATTTTTCTATTTTTACCCCTCATTTATTATCTATCCACCGACTTTTTACTACTCTATATTAATAATAGTCAAAGGTTATTTAAGACTTTTCCATCAAAATTAATGACACATAACCAATTTGACCAATTTTCTTAATTTGTGTGAAATATCATAAAAGGACTTACATTTTGGGACGAAGGTAGTATAATATAATGAGGAGATTCACTTCATTAGTTATTTATTGGATAAATAATAAAGAAATAAGTTTTTTTTTCTTAGAGGAAAAGAAAATTGATTTGAGATAAACTCTTAAGTATATTCAAGTTAGGTTTGACCTAATATTTGCAATATAAATTAGAAAAGTTGACCATCTCTAAACACACAACAGAAAAAACCAACGTGGGTTATTTCTGGCATCAGTCGCATGTTACTTGAAGATTGGGAGAGGAAATATTGTTTTTCATAAACTCCAGAATTTAGGGGGAAAATCTAGTTTTTTCCTAGTTGCATATTCAAGCAATTCAAGAACGGAGATTTAGACGTCCACCGGTCTTCGTGGGAAATACAATCTGAAAGATCTTGGCATCTTCATAGTTCTTCAAGCTTGATAACGATTTCTATTCTTGTAAAGTCTCACATCGGTAACATAAGAGAATGCTCACCCCCATATAAGTGTGAGACATAAAAGTCTTGTCAACTCGGGTTAGCCCTTTTAGACCAAGCGATGACGGCGGTCTAAGCAGTTGACCGGACATTTATGACTCATTTAGGGCTACTAGACCCGGGGTCTGGGGGCGTTACAGAATGGTATTCAGAGCCGACTATCAGACGGAACTATGCGCTGCACCGTACAAGAAGAAGTGTAAGGATGGCCTCTAGTTACCTCTGGTAGGGACGATCCGGGAACAGTCTCGGCCGTCCTGGCGAGGACGCCAGTCCCTTATAAAGGGGAGAGAATGTAAAGTCCCACATCGGTAAAAGAAGAGAATGCTCACCCCCATATAAGTGTGAGACATAAAGGTCTTGTCAACTCGGGTTAGCCCTTTTAGACCAAGCAAGGACGGCGGTCTAAGCGGTTGACCGGACATTTATGACTCGTTTAAGCTACACTGCCGCCGGTGCAGGGGCGTTAATTACAATTCTTCTTTTGCATAGTAGAATAATTAAATTTAATTCATGATTATGTTTTTTTTTTCGTATTTAATGGATTTTGAATCCAATTCCGTTGCGTGATTCAATGAGATTGAATCTTTGATGGTCCGATGCGGATCAAGATTTCCAACATGTGGTAGCAAAGCCATGTTGGCCAAAATACGGAAAAGTTGTGATGAATTAAATTTAATAAAAGAGTGGGATTAGAATTTTATTTAAAGATGTGATTTTTTTTTTTTTTTTTTGAGAAAAAAGATGTGAATTTTTTTTTTTGAAGAGAAAGATGTGATTTTTGATTGTTAAAGATATGATCGTGGATGTTTTATATTCGTATATGAGATGCATCGTAGGCTTAGGTGGTTTTTATATCATTTTCTCGAACAGATGTAAATAGAAAAAAGTTGTAGTTTTTCTTGTTTGTAATTGCGATTAGAGTAGTCAAATATATGAGGTACTGTTGTTTCAACAAGTTGAATATCGTCTTGGTGGTGTAAAGCATTGTAATCCCGATGAAGCTCATTTTTCTGGTGCAGTTTTCTGCTGCTGCTGACCAAAAAAAAATAAAAAAATAAAAAAAAAAATAGAAGGTAGCCGCACAAGGGATTAGAAACCGTGTTACTGCAGAAAAAGACCCAAATGCAAACCATTGGAGTGGTCAAGCAAACGTATTGATAGAGAGACGCTCATATATTTGACTAATTTACGCTTCTGTCAATTTATTAGAAAATTGCTTGTTCGTATCTTACCCAATTGTTCGGTATAGGAAATTTTACCTAATAGATTAGGTCGGGGCACCAATGCAGTCCATCTCATTATTTTTTATGTGTGTATTTATATATATTGTTTAATTACGTGTTAGATGTATAATAGGATTATATGTGATATATTGTCATGCATAATTAGATCCATTCTTTGCATATCATACATGTAGATTTGTATGTGGGATCCCACAAATGAATTTTTTACCGGAAAATTATCGGAAACTTCATGTCATGACAAATGTTGTTAGATTGGTGGCTATGGCTTTGTTAGATTTTCTATCTTATAAAAAATTCTTGTTAGAGCAATCATCGAAATGTGCGGGATATTCAAGGAATATGAAGAGACGCTTAGAGATGAGCATAAGGCCACTCAAATTTCATATACAAGCATCATCAACTTCAGAAAATTTTGGTATGCAGCCACACTTCTCGTGCCACGTCTTCACCGAGCAAACCTAATTTACGACCCACGTCCTCGCTTAGGTCTGAGGGGTTTTTGACGTGGGTAGAACCCGAATCACACATGTGGCACTCAATTGACTATTCTAGATTTTCTAAGCAAAATGAGTCTAAAGATCTCAACGCTGCAATGGACTTCAGATGGATCTCAACCTCAATAATGTTACCACCACGAGGCGAGAAAGGCTAATGAGCCACCGACATGGTACATGTCATTTTCTGATGCCCAAAGTCAGTTCAAGGTAAAGTTTCTTACCAACTCGTATCACCGACATGGTGCCTTCTCACCTCGGCTTAGATATCCGTAACTCGGTACATGTCTTTACGAACTCAGATAACGGTTATACGCTCAAACACGACATTACTCCATGTTTCTATAACATCTACATAAATCTCGCTTGTAGGACCATGATTTCACCATGATCACCCTCGAGTATGTCTCGGATCATTGACCACAATGTCAATAATGACATCTTTTTCATCTCCCACGAGGGAGGCCTATCAAATGATCGTCTACTTCAACCTCCAGAACTACGTTAAGTAATACCACGTCATGATAGCTTGATCCCTTACATATACAAGGGTTCGCAGACAGCTAATCTTGCATTGTCCCTACTATAATTCACCAACAAAACTACAATTCACTGTAATTAGATTATCCTCGCGAAGTCCGATTACCTGATTTTCAACTCGATACCAGTAACAACAATTTTGAGCATTGTCAAGTTGTTTGATTGAACACAATCAACTAAATTTGCACTATTCGCCTCCAAACATTGATATTCAAAATGAAACGGAATTTCATACCAAATATATTATGTCATTGTGGTGAAACCGAATTTCTAGAAGCCCTGCATGGTAATCAAAGTTTTTATTCAATTCCTCATATTGTAGATTGCGTATTTTATTTCGTTTTATATCATTCCGGTTCATCATATGAATTAATTCATGGCATGTTTAGATAACAATATTTGAGAATTGTCGTTGTCTAGCAATCTAATCTCCTTGAAATCGTCATCGTACGTAAATACTACGTGAAAAGCCGTGTGCTTGCATTATGACTTATTGATTATTGTTTGAAAATTACACAACATAATCATACTAAACATGTTTTATACATTCTAAAGTTGAGGGTGTGCTTCGTTTTGACATTTAACACGTATATCATTCTGACCCTAAATGAGTCGATAATTGTATATTATTCAGACCATGCTAAAGGCCCGGAACATTATGTGTTCCAGACCAATTTTTGGTCTGAAGAAAGAGACATTGCTATGTACGCTTGAAGAACAATATGGACCATTTTACAGGCCGGAAAATTGCGTTTTCCGCTCCTATTTAAAGTCAGAATATAAACACGGCGCTATGAAAAATTTAAAAATGTATCGAACCATTTTAGAGGCCGAACATGTAATATTTTTCTGACCACGTTCGGGTCAGAATCGTACCGTGCGCTATGCAAATTATATGTACCGTACGCCACTCTTGGCGGTATGTAGGTCCGCAACTGGTCAGAATAAGCTAAACTATTCGGACCACATTTGAGTATGTATAACCTTTTCAAGTCAGAATATAACCACGTCACTATAAAAATTTCGAAAACGTATCGGACTATTCAGGGCCGACCCAGGTATCTTTTGGGCCTAAGGCCGAGCATCAGTGTAATTCTTTTTTGCCTTTATCGATTCGAGTAAATTTTTTTTGGCCAGGTGTAATTTTTTTTTGGGCTTTATCAATTCTAGTAAAAAAAAAACCGTGCCACATTATATTAGGTTGGATCGGATTGAATTTACACGGAATTTTTTTTCTTTTAACGATACATGTAATGTTGGGCCTCCCGACACCATTCGGCCTAAGACCACCGCCTCCTCCGCCTCACAGGAGGGCCGGCCCTAGGACCATTTTAGAGGCCAAACATGTAATGTTTTCTTGACCACCTTCGAGTCAGAATAAACTAAATTGTTCTGACCACATTTGGGTAGGTATAGTGTTCTGCATTCTGACCGAACTCCGGTCAGAATGTTGGCGCGTAAATAGAAAAAAAAATTAAGGGCAAAATTGGAAATTAATTGTTGTTGACAAATGACGGTATAAAAAGACATTTCCTCACTACAGTTCACTTTCTTTTTCTTTTTCTTTTTTAATTTAATGTTTTATAGGATGAAGATACGCAAGCAAGTTTGGTCCTTTCCAGGCCTTTTGGCCCATTTTGTAACAAATAATGCAATGAAAAAAATAAGTGGAGTTATTGGTGTTGGTTCGCTGGCCGTACGTAGTGACCTATTCAGGTTTTAGTTTGGCATTTTTGAAGTGGTATGATATATGGGTTAGTCTTATATGAGGAGGATGTTTGAGGAGTGAGCATACGTGGCTCATTCTGGATCACACAGTTTGAATTTAGATTCAAATCATGTGTGGTCGAAATGGTAATGCAGGCCATAATTACGGTGCAAATGGAGTGACCATAGAAGACTAACCCATGATATATTATTGTTTCTTATGTATTGTGTTTTAATGGAAACAATAATAAATTTATGATGCAGTGGTTTAAAAGGACAAAATAGAGGGAAAAAATAGAAATAAAGACAGTGGAAATACAAAATGAGTGATAAGGACAAATCCACTGTTCATAACCTCAAATCCACTGTTTTCTGCAATTAAACTGACATCAAATCTAATGTTTCACTATCACAGTGGAATAAGGACATGTCATTTTTACCCGAAAAAAATTTCACTGTCCTCATTGCATACTTCTTGACCTGGCCAAATGGAGCAACCGGACTGGACCGGAACCGGAACCGCCGGTTTTAAACAGTGCCGGTCTGGGCCGGTTTGACGAACCGGCGGTTTGAAAAACCGGCGGTTGGAGGTACAAAACCGGCGGTTGCCGGTTTGTGCCGGTTCATGGTTTACCCGGTTTGCTCCCGGTTCAGATCACGGTTCCGGCCACGGTTTTAAAAATTCATAATTTTTTTTTTCATTTTCATATAATACTTATTATTTTCACTACAATAAAAAATTATTATTCTTTTCACGATAATTACTAAAGAGATGTAATATATATTTTTTTATAAATAGTTTTCTATTCGGTTTTAAAACTAATATTAATATTGTGTTATTTTATTTATATGTAAATAATGTTATTTTGAAAAATTGTGTTATTTTTTCAACGCTTGTACCGGTAATTCGGTTGCCTACGTATCTTTTATATGTAATCGTGTCGGAGGCACAACACATATAAATAAATCAAAGCGAACGTAGTTCTTATTGTTTATTTTTTAGTCTATTTAGTTTTACAATGTAACCGTTACGTAGAATAATCGACATCCATCATTTATTGTATTGTAATAAATTAATGTAATCAAAAATGGTTGTTATAATGAATGTTAAAAGTTAATCAATGTTCTTTTTCTTTATTTTCTTAGCAATTCTTTTATTTAGTAAAAGGTGTTGTTAATTAATGTGTAAAATATACCATAAAATGTTTTTTTTATCTTTTCAAAAAATATATATTGTTTTTTTATTATCAAATTACATAGTAATAAGAACATGTATATCGTACCATGTATCATGATCTATATGTTATATAGTATAGTTTAAAAAATGTAAATGTGATTATAAAATATATTATTTTTAGATTTAAGAAATTATAAAATAAATTATATAAAACACATAAAACTTGAATAACAAATAAAATAGGTTCATTGAATAACAAATAAACTTGAATAACAAATAAACTACATCATACTCTTTTATTCGTATAAAATAGGTTCATTGGGTCTAGAAAGGTTGTCCGTATCATATCGCGGTACCCTGAGTTCTCTGGCAAAAGCGGTGATACAAAATGGAAAGAAAATATAACCATCGCCTGCATGGCCTATAGCTATCTGGCCAATTCTTTCCATGATGTATTGGCCTACATCTATTAGCTCGTTCGTAAGAAAAGCATACGCAAGGATGTACATCTCAATGGTCGGTTCAGTGTGGTTTACAGTACCATGAAGGTGCTAGGCAAGAAACAAAATCACCATCCGAACGACTTCAGGGGTCCATCTACGAGGGTAATGTTGACCGCTCCTTCTAACCATAGGCGCCCAGAGGTGAGTCACACCAAAATGTCGTACCATGTTAGCATGCAATCTTTCAGTCCAATGGAGCGGTCTGAAAAA
This sequence comes from Gentiana straminea, assembly GCA_036785695.1. NCBI lineage: Eukaryota > Viridiplantae > Streptophyta > Magnoliopsida > Gentianales > Gentianaceae > Gentiana > Gentiana straminea. The sequence goes on along the minus strand of JAVUPR010000398.1, from coordinate 14,386,592 downwards.
ATCAACATCACGAGGGATATCTTCAAGTAAATAATACTGGTTGATCCAACGCGGTGTGAATTGGACGCGTACACCACGCCATGTGAATTCTCTTGTTACATTTCCTGTTGTAGCAACAATTGCGTAGAACTCACGAACGATTGAGCGATTCATCTCATAACTCAAGGGTCGCGTGACGAACTCATACCACCCTACACCCTTTTCCACCAATTCCGTAATCTCAGAATGTAGACTTTCCCATGCCAATCTCCGTTCACCAACAATAGCTCTACCCATCCAGTTTTCACGGTACTCAATAAATTGATTGTATGATGTGAATCGAGTCTCGTAAGGATGTTCGCCCCATGGCACACCACCGTCGTCCTCATCGGTAATTATAGGGGCATGTGGATTATCCATTGTTAAATATTAAAAATTAATTATCCAACTATCTATTCAGACTATAAGAAGTACACGAATAAATCAGAACAACTTCAAATTTCAGATTACATATAACGGTTTTAAAAAGAATTAAATTTACTAACCAATTTTACTTATAACTAAAACCGAATTGAAGTAACGATTAAATCAGAACAACTTCAAATTTCGGTCTAGTAAAGTATATTTGATTATAAAATTGAATTTTTTTTTACACTTGCAAAAAAATTAGTTGAATAAAATAAAAAACAAAATTTACTTATAACTAAAACCGTATTGAAGTAACGATTAAATCAGAACAACTTCAAAAATCGGTATCATAAAGTAAATTTGATTTTTGTTTTTAACAACTAAACAAACTTGATAATCAAAGAAATGAGTAGAAGATGTAAGAAATGAGTAGAAGATGTAAGAATTGAGAGAAGATTGATGTAGGATTTTTGAAATGGAATGGGGTAGTATTTATAGGATTTTTTTTTGAGGTGTTTGGGAGAAAAATAATAAAAAAAAAATTTAAAAAAATAGCCGTTGCAAATTAGCCATTGGGCCGGTTCCGGCCGGTCCGGTTCCAACCGGCGGTTCCGGTTTGTATTGGCCAGGTCTACATACTTCTAGGTTCAAATTGTCTTTTTTAACAATAAACCCTAAATTTATATTGGTCATTCTTTCAAACAATGCTAGGTTATCAACACATATAGTTAATATTTAAAATTTAAAAAAAAAAACTTAAAATCAAAATCTGAGAAATTATGTAAATAAAAAATATATTTAAAATGTGAGAAACATTTATATTTGCATAAATGGGCAGGATAATCGTATATTCACATCCTAGAATATAAGTTACTATGTATTTTTTCTTATATTACAAGTTATTTTAATTTTTTTGGGAAAATGTTATTTTAAATTACAAATGAAATTTTATTACTCTTTTATCTATTTTTTCCTAATTTATTTTGGGTATAAACCGGATATTTTATTAAAGCAAAAGTACCGGATTCTCATAAAAGAGGAAATTTCGTAATTAAAATAACATTACAAAATTAGGACCAAACAAGTCTTATGAAAGTAGACATTTTTTTCCCTAATTTATTAAATTATAGTAACATCACAGTAAAAAAAAAATCCTTATTTTTTTCCTAATTTATTAATAGACATATTTAACGATGATTAAATAATGAAAGTAGTATTTTTATTTTTTTTTTGGAAAAAGAACTTTTATTAAACAGCGTCCGCCAGGCAGGCGGCCAAAACGTCACCCGAAGGCAAAGGTGTCCCAAGATGTCTGAATCAGAACTAACAAAGCATGTCGAGCTAAAATGTGCACATGGATATTCCTCATACGCCGAATAAAAGTAAAGAAAACCGATGTGAAACTAGATAACATGGCCAAATAGTCTTGTATTAGACATCCATGGGCTTTAAGATCTTCGACAGGTCTGCGGAGGCTCAAGATACACACCAAACAATCGTTTTCTACCTGTACGTAGTCACTGAATCCTCAAAGAACGCGCTTTCTCGAAGGCCAAGGAAATAACGCTTAGCTCCATGTAAGAAAGTAGTATCTAAGTTAATTTTTCATAAAATTTATAATATTAAATTTTTTTTTAATCGATGTAAAAATATCCAAAATAATTTATACAGTGGGACGAGCATTAGGGTGCTTTTACCGTTGGGGCCATCATCAATGAATAGTTTCCGTAATTCTCGTCTTTAGTGAACAAACGTGATGACACGTTTTAGGAATAAATATGCACCTCCACTCTGGAGTTAATTAAGCACATTCAATACACTAAAAACAATTTTAATTTGTATACCAAACTATGTACCGGTGAACCTGTTAGACCCCGTGCGCAATTAAAATAAATAAACTAAAATTAAATCAACAATTTTATTTAATAAATTTAAATGACTATATTACAATAGTAATTGAAATAAAATACGATGCAATACAAAACCGAGACGAGTCGAAACTCATCCTTAAGACAATTTTGGCCCGGTATGTACCCCGTTGTTACCAATTGTCTCCCGGGATAACTCGGTTATACCCGTTCAAGTAGAGGTACTTCGACTTGAACCACGGCGAACTCTGACAATGCCCAGAATCTCTTCGACTCGTGAATGGACTTGAACTAAGCTGTATGTGTATGATACAATTTCTGAACTCTCTTTTCTCCATTCATTTGAGGATGTTTATATAGTGGACTATATTGTGAAACTGATGCCTTTCCATTTCCTGAATTAATGCTCAAGCATTCATGGCATTAAATTAGGCATTCATGGTTGAAAATATTTTGAAAATGATTCAGCTTCTCGGCATTGAAGATGCTTTCTAGAATTCGAGCTACCGAGCTGAGCTTGTGTTGGACAACCGATCTGACTGAGCTTATTCGAATATAGCTCATTCTGAATGTGTATTGATATGGGCCAAGTCCAATAGACTTTTGTATAAAAAGTTTAATACTGTCCTGGGCCCCAGGCCCAAGAAGGCCCATTCCCCAAAGCCAAAGCCAAAGCCAAAGCCCAAGGTCACGGTCAACGGTCTCGGGCTCGGGCACGGGCACGGGCGGCGGCGGCGCGCACGCGCGTGTGGCCATTTTAGCAGAACACTTGACCGCTAAAACCAACCTGCTATCTCTCATTCTTCTAGGAGTTTATACTACATACAACATTCTTCCCACATATATACTAGGAATTGATCCTCTCAACTCCCAATGTTGTACACCGTTTAGTTGAATACTCTTCAACTTTCACTTCCAACATTAGCTCTTTCAACCACCCGACTTTAAGCGTTAATTTCTCATTCACTCGTTATCCGAATTGAATGATTCCAAATCCTGAATTCATCTACGACTCACGTAGTTTTCATAATTATCAAAACATTACATATATTCTATACAAGAATATATCCGAAATACGCTTACAAAGTCATAGAATAAAATGATTATAAAATCATTTTTAATTCAATTCCTCTATATCTCCAACAATCCCCCACATGAATGGAAATTAATGCAAATGCAGACTCTGAAGAGATTCTGACAGAAAAATATTGCATCAGGAGAGGTAGCTTCTGGCTTTGAACCTGCCTTAGTGAAGTACTATCGGATCTACTCGGCCATTCAGTGAACTTACGTCTTGAACTGTTCAGCCTTTAGTGTAGAACCAGACAATAATACTCACACAATATTTTCCTTAACACTGTACTTGGTTCTCATGACTGGATTCGTTTTGGCCCTGAATCACACCTGGTTTCAGAAAGTGCGTTAGAGAATTCTAGCCTCTGAATTCTCATAAAAGCGGCCCCACTTCGCACTTACATAGGTGACTTCCTATCAAGAGTATTCTGCCATACCCCACTCGAATTTAATCAAACTATAGGAATCATTAAAAGATTTCACTTAACCTCAACACTTCGCGTACAACACTTTTATTCACGTAAATGGGAAAGTGTTCATCGATCGCTTCATAACTTAGTTGTCCCTTTGAACCAAGATCTTAGGATCTCCAAATCAACATGGTAGGGTTACCATTACAAAGCTTATCTTTCAATAGGCTTAAGTCCCATTCTGAGTGTCAAAACTGACAATCGATTCTCTGTTAAACATTTGAAAAGCGGATCGCAAGATTTTCCTTCGATCCAATATAATCGATGGAAATCATACCACTAGAGATCAATTATTTAACGGTATCATGTCGTTGACGTATTTGTCTAGACTTACCATTATACATACTATTTTGTGCTTGGTGTAAAGCCGATTGGCTATCACTGTGGAAGCAATCGGTGTAGTCCAGCAAGAAATCTCCTATAGGAAATTTAGAATCAGAAATCCACTTGGCATCACAGTATCTTTCTAATCCCAGATTCATTGAATATTTCAAGTACTTGTGTACTGTAACATCGCTTTCCAATGATCCTCACTAGGATTACTTGTAAACCTGTTCAGTTTATTAACAACATGTGCATTAAACAATATGTGAATATTTTAACTGAGACATAGGCTCACCTTAAGTCAATGTGTGCTTTAGGATTTTCATCAAACATATTGAATTCCTCAGGACGAATTCAATATAATGAGACTGTGATAACACTAGTCCCTCAGATATTCTAGATTTTTTTTTTTTTAATTCCCAGAATTACATCTATAAGTCCCATATCATGAGTACTCCTCATTATTAGCATATATTCTTCTAATTCACTATTTAAGACAACAGTCTTAATATCCATTTGATGGATTTCAAGCTTACATACCACAACATCTGCGATAAGTACTCATATCGACGAAAGTCGAGTTTCTAGTGAATTTGTATGAAGAAATCAAGACCCTCTTTTGGTGATAACCTCTGGCCACCATCCTAGCCTTACATTGTTTAGTTTTAGGTATTCCCACCTTTGCTAAACACCCCCACATTTCCAAATATTCGTAGGTAAGCTCTTAGTTTTCCCTCAACTCATATGGGATCTTTATCCATCTGTTCGATGTAAACCTATAAAGAATGAAATCGGTGGATACTATCGCTTCCCCCCACAAGTTCGGAGATTAACTCGAACTATTCACCATGCTTTAACCAACTCTTTAAGAGTTCGGTTGAAATTCAAAGCATTTCTCAGATAACATCTGAAAACAATCAACACCGGCTGTAAAACTAGCAGAAATACCATTTTTCTGAAAATCAGCAGCTTTTGTTTAAAGACAGCAGCCTTTGCTGAAACCAGCGGCTTTTGTTAAAAACGGCGGCTTTTTTTGCCGAAAATCAGTGAACAAAAGAAATAGTGTGGCCAGCACTTTTTCCACTACGATTCTGCTAGGTTTATTCGCTTAGTTGTTTTTCCAACTTCATTCTTATAGGTTTATAACTCCTTTGTTGTCTTATCTTTGCTATTTTAGCAAAATTACACACAACTTTATTTTGTACAATGATCGATAAATAATCTTTACCGACTCTCGATTAGCATAAATATTTAAATCATACAACTCGTATAATTTAACTTTTACATGTCTATGTTTCTATCCACAGAAGGAAACCGTGCCTAAGTCATATTTGCTTTGACACATTTATGGCATGTTTAACACTACATACAATAAATCATTCGACATAATGATTTATATTCATCCATTTTTAGATTAGGAAATAAATAATTTCCACTCCTAATCGTTATGCCATAGGCTTGTGACACCACATTGTATCACCAACCATTTCAATTTTAGTCATATTTCAACTCATGGTATAAAAAAAAAGACTATTATTGATTCAACAACTTGTACCACCACTGATACGCATTTCAAATTAAAACACCTCGGTGTTCATTTCATTTTTATTCAACGAATAAAAGTTCTACGAGTCGTCACCAAAATGAGAATTTTATCATGAAGATAATTTCTCCAACTTACACGGCACGACAAAATAATGTTTTCACTAAACATTTTGGCATATTTTCCTTATGATTAATCTGCCAATTAAATAATTTTTAGGTACATTCGTCATACGAAATTATTTCTCGTATTTATCATATATGCCTCAAGAGTATTCTGCCATACCCCACTCGAATTTAATCAAGTTATAGGAATCATTAAAAGTTTTCACTTATCCTTCACACTTCTGGCAGACAACACTTTTATTCACAGAATGGGTAAGTGTTCATCAACAGCTTCATAACTTAGTTGTCCCTTTGAACCATGATCTTGGGATCTCCAAGTCAACATGGTAGGGTTACCATTACGAAGCTTATCTTTCAATAGGCTTCAGTCCCATTCCGAGTGTCAAAACTGACATTTGATCTCTAGGTAAGCCTTTTGTAAGCGGATCCGCAAGATTTTCCTTCGACTTTATATACTCGATGGAAATCACACTGGTAAAGATCAATTGTTTAACGGTGTTATGTCATCGACGTATGTGTCTAGACTTACCATTATACATACTGTTTTGTGCACGGTGTATAGCCGATTGACTATCACTATGGATGCTGATAGGAGCAATCGGCTTAGTCCAACATGGAATGTCCTCTAGGAAGTTTCGAAGCCACTCTGCTTCTTCACCAGCTTTGTCTAATGCAATAAACTCAGCCTCCATAGTGGAACGAGATATGCACGTCTGCTTAGTGGACTTCCAGGATACCGCAGCACCACCAATCATGAAAACATATCCAGTTGTGGATTTGGATTCTTTTGAATCAGAAATCCAATTTGCATCACAGTAACCTTCTAATACTGCTGGATATCTTGTGTAGCATAATCCCAGGTTCATTGTATATTTCAAGTACTTTAGTACTCTAATGAGAGCTTTCCAATGATCCTCACTAGGATTACTTGTAAACCTGCTCAGTTTATTCACAGCACATGCATTATCCTGTCTAGTACAATTCGCTATGTACATTAAACAACCTATAATCTGAGAATATTTTAACTAGACACAGGGTCACCTTTATTTTTGAATAAGTGGATACTTAAGTCAATGTGTTTTAGGACTTTCATCAAACATATTGAATTCCTCAAGACGAATTCAATATAATGAGACTATGATAACACTAGTCCCTCAGATATTCTAGATTTTTTTTTCCAGAATTACATCTGTAAGTCCCATATCATGAGTACTCCTCATTATTAGCATATATTCTTCTAATTCACTATTTAAGACAACAGTCTTAATATCCATTTGATGGATTTCAAGCTTACATACCACAACATCTGCGATAAGTACTCAAATCGACGAAAGTCGAGTTTCTAGTGAATTTGTATGAAGAAATCAAGACCCTCTTGGTGATAACCTCTGGCTACCATCCTGGCCTTACATTGTTTAGTTTTAGGTATTCCCACCTTTGCTAAACACCCCCACATTTCCAAGTATTCGTAGATAAGCTCTCAGCTTTCCCTCAACTCATATGGGATCTTTATCCATCTGTTCGATGTAAACCTTTAAAGAATGAAATCGGTGGAAACTATCGCTTCCCCCCACACGTTCGGAGATTAACTCAAACTATTCACCATGCTTTAACCAACTCTCTAAGAGTTCGGTTGAAATTCAGCATTTCTCAGATAACATCTGAAAACAATCAACACCGGTACGTAAATCTAGCGAAAATAGCATTTTTCGAAAATCGGCGACTTTTGTTTAAAGACAAAGACCTTTGTCTTTGCCGAAACCGGCGGCTTTTGTTAAAAACACGAGAATTTTGCCGAAAATCAATGAACAAAAGAAAGAGTGTGGCCGGCACTTTTTCCACTACGATTCTGCTAGATTTATTCGCTTAGTTGTTTTTCCAACTTCATACTTATAGGTGTATAACTCCTTTGTTGTCTTATCTTTGCTATTTTAGCAAAATTAGACACAACTTTATTTTATACAATGATCGATAAATAATCTTTACCGACTCTCGATTAGCATAAATATTTAAATCACACAACTCGTATAATTTAACTTTTACATGTCTATGTTTCTTTCCACAGAAGGAAACCGTGCCTAAGTCATATTTGCTTTGACACATCTATGGCATGTTTAACACTACATACAATAAATCATTCGACATAATGATTTATATTCATCCATTTTTGGATTTAGGAAATAAATAATTTCCACTCCTAATCGTTATGCCATAGGCTTGTGACACCACATTGTATCACCAACCATTTCAATTTTAGTCATATTTCAACTCACGGTATAAAAAAGAATATTTATTGATTCAACAACTTGTACCACCACCACTGGTACGCATTTCAAATCAAAACACCTCGGTGTTCATTTCATTTTTTATTCAAAGAATAAAAGTTCTACGAGTCGTCACCAAAATGAGAATTTTATCATGAAGATAATTTCTCCAACTTACACGGCACAACAAACTAATGTTTTCACTAACATTTTGGCCTATTTTCCTTATGATTAATCTGCCAATTAAATAATTTTTATGTACATTCGTCATACGAAATTATTTCTCGTTTGCAACGTATTAATCATATATGCCTCAACTGGCAACAACGGTTCAAAGAATAATAAGAAAATTATTTGAACCAATACACATTAAGAATATTTATTATTCCATACATTAAAATAGAAATTACATTTTCTACTTTACGTAACAACACGGAGATCCATCATCCATAGACCTCCATCTATCGTTCCTTCAGCAATTACCTCGCCTTCATCTATTAGCCTGAATTTGTATGTATCAAATGCCAACACAGACCCTAGGTAGGTAAGCTGGCTTGCAGAAACCACATTCATCGCAAGTCCGGCACATGCGGGACATCTCGAAGAATCAATGCTCTTCCGTACGTCAAATTCAATCGAATATGACCGCATCCAATGATATCGGAAGTAGTTGAATTTGACATTACTATTTTCTCATCTTTGAGATGTTGGTAATTAAAAAACGATGATCTGTTCGCACACATATGTCGGGTAGCCCCAGTGTCTACAACCCAAGCATATTCCTCTTCCTCGAGGTCTCTGTCAGGCTCAATTTTGACCTGTTTTAAAACCACTTCACTTCCCGCAACCTGGGAGCTTTCTCCTCGAATTGGCGCACCAATAGGAGTCATCTGATTATAAAATTCCATTTCTATTCACAAACAGAAGATAAACAATTTTAAGGCTCGTTTTTAAACGACCATTTTCCCAAAAGGATAATTTAAAATACAAAAAAAATGATATTTAACACATTTTATATCAACTCGATATCAAACCAAGTAAAGTTTATTTTCAACTCGTCAAAAACAAACTCAAACTTGTTTCAGCTTGATAAAACAGACTGGGGTCTGTTTTCAACTCGTAAAACATACTTAAGATTGTTTTTAAATTCGTAACAAATTGGAGATTATTTTGACTCGTCAAAACATGCTCGAGTTTATTTCAACTCAGAACAACAGTTCTTCTAAAAATTGTCTTAAGCTGTTAGACCATGTGCGCAATTAAAATAAATAAACGAAAATTAAATCAACAATTTTATTTAATATATTTAAAAGACTATATTACAATAATAATTGAAATAAACTACAATGCAATACCAAACCGAGACGAGTCGAAACTCTAACAGCTTAAGACAATTTTCAGAAGAACTGTTGTTCTGATTCGAACCCGTGAGTAATCAAAATATTTGACGAAAATTTCTTCAATTTTATTTGGACGAGGTTGATTTAAGTTGAATTTTATGTTGAACAAGTTCAACTCGTTTTGAAAAAAATAATAATAATAATAATAATAATAATAATAAATAAATAAAATGCAAGCACAGCTCGTTTATTTCGATTCTAGTCCAACTCGTTTTAAAAACTACCACTTCCTTTTTGGTATCGATTTCTGGTAAAATCGGTCCACTTCCTTTTTGGTATCGATTTCTGGTAAAATCGGTCCATCTCCTTTTGGGGTTTTCTGGGAAAAAACTACCATCCGCTTTGGTGTTTTGATTATAAGTTGGACAAAATGAATTGAAATAAACAAATTTAAAGAGCTGATATTTGGAATAACAAGTTCAAACTTGTTGATATTGTTATGATTCGATAAACGGTTGGAGAATCGAGTTGAAATAAACTCGAGCATGTTTTGACGAGTCAAAATAATCTCCAATTTGTTACGATTTTAAAAACAATCTTAAGTATGTTTTACGAGTTGAAAACATACCCCAGTCTGTTTTATCAAGCTGAAACAAGTTTGAGTTTGTTTTTGACGAGTTGAAAATAAACTTTACTTGGTTTGATATCGAGTTGATATAAAATGTGTTAAATATCATTTTTTTTTGTATTTTAAATTATCCTTTTGGGAAAATGGTCGTTTAAAAACGAGCCTTAAAATTGTTTATCTTCTGTTTGTGAATAGAAATGAAATTTTATAATCAGATGACTACTATTGGTGCGCCAATTCGAGGAGAAAGCTCCCAGGTTGCGGGAAGTGAAGTGGTTTTAAAACAGGTCAAAATTGAGCCTGACAGAGACCTCGAGGAAGAGGAATATGCTTGGGTTGTAGACACTGGGGCTACCCGACATATGTGTGCGAACAGATCATCGTTTTTTAATTACCAACATCTCAAAGATGAGAAAATAGTAATGTCAAATTCAACTACTTCCGATATCATTGGATGCGGTCATGTTCAGTTGAATTTGACGTCTGGAAGAGCATTGATTCTTCGAGATGTCCTGCATGTGCCGGACTTACTGATGAATGTGGTTTCTGCAAGCCAGCTTACCTACCTAGGGTCTGTGTTGGCATTTGATACATACAAATTCAGACTAATAGATGAAGGCGAGGTAATTGCTGAAGGAACGATAGATGGAGGTCTATGGATGATGGATCTCCGTGTTGTTACGTAAAGTAGAAAATGTAATTTCTATTTTAATGTATGGAATAATAAATATTCTTAATGTGTATTGGTTCAAATAATTTTCTTATTATGTTTTGAACCGTTGTTGCCAGTTGAGGCATATATGATTAATACGTTGCAAACGAGAAATAATTTCGTATGACGAATGTACATAAAAATTATTTAATTGCCAGATTAATCATAAGGAAAATATGCCAAAATGTTAGTGAAAACATTAGTTTGTCGTGCCGTGTAAGTTGGAAAAATTATCTTCATGATAAAATTCTCATTTTGGTGACGACTCGTAGAACTTTTATTCTTTGAATAAAAAATGAAATGAACACCGAGGTGTTTTGATTTGAAATGCGTACCAGTGGTGGTACAAGTTGTTGAATCAATAAATAGTCTTTTTTATACCGTGAGTTGAAATATGACTAAAATTGAAATGGTTGGTGATACAATGTGGTGTCACAAGCCTATGGCATAACGATTAGGAGTGGAAATTATTTATTTCCTAAATCCAAAAATGGATGAATATAAATCATTATGTCGAATGATTTATTGTATGTAGTGTTAAACATGCCATAGATGTGTCAAAGCAAATATGACTTAGGCACGGTTTCCTTCTGTGGAAAGAAACATAGACATGTAAAAGTTAAATTATACGAGTTGTGTGATTTAAATATTTATGCTAATCGAGAGTCGGTAAAGATTATTTATCGATCATTGTATAAAATAAAGTTGTGTCTAATTTTGCTAAAATAGCAAAGATAAGACAACAAAGGAGTTATACACCTATAAGAATGAAGTTGGAAAAACAACTAAGCGAATAAATCTAGCAGAATCGTAGTGGAAAAAGTGCTGGTCACACTCTTTCTTTTGTTCATTGATTTTCGGCAAAAGCTGCTGTTTTTAACAAAACCCGCTGGTTTCAGCAAAGGCTGCTGTCTTTAAACAAAAGCTGCTGATTTTCAGAAAAATGCTATTTCTGCTAGATTTACAGCCGGTGTTGATTGTTTTCAGATGAGTAGTTCGAGTTAATCTCCGAACGTGTGGGGGGAAGCGATAGTTTCCACCGATTTCATTCTTTAAAGGTTTACATCGAACAGATGGATAAAGATCCCATATGAGTTGAGGGAAAGCCGAGAGCTTATCTACGAATACTTGGAAATGTGGGGGTGTTTAGCAAAGGTGGGAATACCTAAAACTAAACAATGTAAGGCCAGGATGGTAGCCGCAGGTTATCACTAAGAGGGTCTTGATTTCTTCATACAAATTCACTAGAAACTCGACTTTCGTCGATTTGAGTACTTATCGCGATGTTGTGGTATGTAAGCTTGAAATCCATCAAATGGATATTAAGACTGGTTGTCTTAAATAGTGAATTAGAAGAATATATGCTAATAATGAGGAGTACTCATGATATGGGACTTATAGATGTAATTCTGAAAAAAAAAATCTAGAATATCTGAGGGACTAGTGTTATCATAGTCTCATTATATTGAATTCGTCCTGAGGAATTCAATATGTTTGATGAAAGTCCTAAAACACATTGACTTAAGTATCCACTTATTCAAAAATAAAGGTGACCCTGTGTCTCAGTTAAAATATTCTCGCATTATAGGTTGTTTAATGTACATAGCGAATTGTACTAGACAGATAATGCATGTGTCTTGTGAATAAACCGAGCAGTTTTACAAGTAATCCTAGTGAGGATCATTGGAAAGCTCTCATTAGAGTACTAAAGTACTTGAAATATACAATGAACCTGGGATTATGCTACACAAGATATCCAAGCAGCGGTATTAGAAGGTTACTTGTGATGCAAATTGGATTTCGATTCAAAAGAATCCAAATCCACAACCGGATATGTTTTCATGATTGGTGGTGCCGCGGTATCCCGGAAGTCCACTAAGCGTACGTGCATATCTCGTTCCACTATGGAGGCCGAGTTTATTGCATTAGACAAAGCCGGTGAAGAAGCGAGTGGCTTCGAAACTTCCTGAGGACATTCCATGTTGGACTAAGCCGATTGCTCCTATCGCATCCATAGTGATAGTCAATCGGCTATACACCGTGCACAAAACAGTATGTATAATGGTAAGTCTAGACACATACGTCGATGACATAACACCGTTAAACAATTGATCTCTACCAGTGTGATTTCCATCGAGTATATAAAGTCGAAGGAAAATCTTGCGGATCCGCTTACAAAAGGCTTACCTAGAGATCAAATGTCAGTTTTGACACTCGGAATGGGACTGAAGCCTATTGAAAGATAAGCTTCGTAATGGTAACCCTACCATGTTGACTGGAGATCCCAAGATCATGGTTCAAAGGGACAACTAAGTTATGAAGCTGTTGATGAACACTTACCCATTCTGTGAATAAAAGTGTTGTCTGCCAGAAGTGTGAAGGATAAGTGAAAGCTTTTAATGATTCCTATAACTTGATTAAATTCGAGTGGGGTATGGCAGAATACTCTTGATAGGAAGTCACCTATGTAAGTGCGAAGTGGGGCCGCTTCTATGTGAATTCATAGGCTAGAATTCTCTAACGCACTTTCTGAAACCAGGTGTGATTCAGGGCCAAAACGAATCCAGTCATGAGAACCAAGTACGTTGTTAAGGAAAATATTGTGTGAGTATTATTGTCCGGTTCTACACTAAAGGCCGAACAGCTTCAAGACTTAAGTTCACCGATTAGCCGAGTAGATCCGATAGTATTTCACTAAGGCAGTTCAAAGCCGAAGCTACCTCTCCCGATGCAATATTTTTCTCGTCGAATCTCTTCGTAGTCCGCATTTGCATTAATTTCCATTCATGTGGGGGATTGTTGGAGAAAATGTGGAATTGAATTAAAAATGAATTAAAAATGATTTTATAATCATTTTATTCAGTGACTTTGTAAGCGTATTTCGGATATATTCTTGTATAGAATATATGTAATGTTTTATTAATTCTGAAAACTACGTGAGTCGTAGATGAATTCAGGATTTGCAATCATTCAATTCGGATAACGAGTGAATGAGAAATTAATGCTTAAAGTCGGTTTGTTGGAAAATTGATGATATGTCATATTGGGCCTATTGGGCTTAAGTGTGTGTTATGAAAAGGAAAAAAATGGGAAGAAACTTTTCTCCCACATTGGTTGGAAGAAGGAAAAAGAAGCAATATTTATATGATATTGTTTTAGTGTAGTTGGAATAAGAAACCAACATTATACACCGTTCTCTACGCGGGCGCAGGGGGGGTGCAAATCCAATCCGGATTTACCCTTGGGCTTGTGCATGCCCGCGTGTCCTGCGTACACGAATGCAGCTTGGTTTGAAGGTTCACAGTCAGAGTTCGAGCTACATGAATGGGAAGAAACAGACACATAGACACAGAAAGTAGAGAGTTCAGAAATTGTATCATACACATACAACTTAGTTCGAGTCCATTCACGAGTCGAAGAGATTCTGGGCATTGTCAGAGTTCGCTGTGGTTCAAGTCTGAAGTACCTCTACTTGGACAGGTATAACCGAGTTATCCTGGGAGACAACTGGTAACAACCGGGGTACATACCGGGCCAAAATTGTCTTTCCATTTCCTGAATTAATGCTCAAGCATTCATGGCATTAAATTAGGCATTCATGGTTGAATATATTTTGAAAATGATTCAGCTTCTCAGCATTGAAGATGCTTTCTAGAATTCGAGCTACCGAGCTGAGCTTGTGTTGGACAACCGATCTGACTGAGCTTATTCGAATATAGCTCATTCTGAATATGTATTGATATGGGCCAAGTCCAATAGACTTTTGCATAAAAAGTTTAATACTGTCCTGGGCCCCCAGGCCCAAGAAGGCCCATTCCCCAAAGCCAAAGCCAAAGCCCAAGGTCACGGTCAACGGTCTCGGGCACGGGCACGGGCGGCGGCGGCGCGCACGCGCGTGTGGCCATTTTAGCAGAACACTTGACTGCTAAAACCAACCCGCTATCTCTCATTCTTCTAGGAGTTTATACTACATACAACATTCTTCCCACATATATACTAGGAATTGATCCTCTCAACTCCCAATATGGTACACAGTTTAGTTGAATACTCTTCAACTTTCACTTCCAACATTAGCTCTTTCAACCACCCGACTTTAAGTGTTAATTTCTCATTCACTCGTTATCCGAATTGAATGATTCCAAATCCTGAATTCATCTACGACTCACGTAGTTTTCATAATTATCAAAACATTACATATATTCTATACAAGAATATATCCGAAATACGCTTACAAAGTCATAGAATAAAATGATTATAAAATCATTTTTAATTCATTTTTAATTCAATTCCTCTATATCTCCAACAGAACCAACACTGAATATATTCATTTAATAAAATTTATTTGAATTACATAGAGAACTAAATATTTTTAGAAATTTATTTGAATTACATTTTTTTTTGGAGCGGTTTTGAATTATATTGAGAGTGGAGTACTCATGTTGCCACAGTAAAATAGCCACAAAAAAATTACCACAACACACTTTTAGTTATATTATTGATTTTTATAAGATTCATAAAATTCAATATGTCTTATATCATAATCAATTGTTTAAAAATGTTTTGTGATACTTTATTATAACTATTTTATCGTGTCATAAACCTTTATCTTCACCATCACATGGAATACACATATTACAGTGCATGCATGAAAGCTATTACAAAGTCAAAATCAAACTCCACAAGTGTAATATCCCGACTTTTCGAAAAATGTCAGACATGTCTTTTTACGAAAAATGAAATATTATGATTTACGGATTAAGTATTTTATGTGTATATATATATATATATATATATGGGGAAAAAAAGATTATTTAATAATAAAGGTATTTAAGGAAAACAAGGGATTAGGTTAATTATTGGAAATTTTCCTATTTAAGGAAAAATAAACCCCATTAGCTTCCCTAACCTTTTGAATCAGAATTTCCTTCTTCCAATATCTCTCTCCTGCGTGTGAAAGTTTGAAGAGAAGGTTGAGAGATTTCTTCCGTTTTTAAGTCAAATCCCAACCGTTTTTATATTCGAGTAGAGCGTTGGAATCGTCGTCAAAGGAGCGTCATTTCAATACTCAAAGTTCAGAGCTTTGTTAAGGTATGGAATTTCGACCTAGATGATGTTTTGGATAAGTTTGAAGGATCAAAACTCATATCTTTCGTAGTCTTGTGTTAATCGAAGCGTGTGATCGAATCTAACCCTTTTTGGAATTGATCACATAGGCTACCTGCAAGAAAAGATCAGGTTTTGCTGGTTTTTTTAGAGGATTGAGAATTGGATTAGCTTGCTAAAAGGTAAGAGGCTTTTCCTAATGAGTGATTACGGTTTTACAATGTTAAGGTTGAGTCTTAATGTTGAATTGTAGTAAGATGGTCTTCATATTGAATAGTTGATATTTTATGATGTTAAGATGAAAAAAAAACAGGGGTGTTCAACCATGTTTGATCAATTGTTTTGTTTTTTTTATATTTGTTGTTGCTGTAGGTTTGTTTATTGCCGAAAGATGACATGATGCATTAATTCATACTTTTGTTGCACTCGTTGCCGAAAAAAAAAGAAAGAAAGAAAGCTTAGCAAGCAGGATCGTTGCATCAGTACTGTATTTGTTTTGCTTTTTTGTTGGTATAAGTTTTGTTTTCTATAACATTATATTTTTATTTATGGATAGTATTAGGTTCGTTTAGTACTGCTGCAGGTTGGTCTTAAAAGGGGAAAAAAAAAAAAAAAAAAAAAAAAAAGAAGGAAAAGTAGCAGCATAGGAAAAGGATGGTTTAATATAAATATACAATGTATAGTTATTTGGCATTATTGTGTTGTGTTATTTTTCTTTCTAGAAAAATATGAATATACGATTTGGTAGGCAATGGATTTTGTGGCTAGTGTTATTTTGTTGCTAAGCTTGAGCTATAGTTTGGTTAATGATCTTAAATAACATTAATTAAACATAAACAAGCCTCAGTTGAGTTCTGATGCTTTCGGTTCCGGCACCGAACGTACTCTTAAAGGAAATTGAAGTCCGGGACCGTCGGAAAGGCATGAAAGGGCTTGTGCTTTGGTGATCTAGAGTTCATCAATATCTGTGTAATTGCTAGGCCTTATCCGTGTCTAGAGGTCTAGGAAAGAGAGTTGAGTTTGTGAGGGAGCTTACTTGAAAACAACTAGGTGGCTAGTTAACAACTAATGATGATTACATACTCGACTAGTAAAAGAATAAACATCATGTCATTCTTGGTAAGACACAAGTCTATATCGCAATGTGTAGGCTTTCGGATAAAACTAGTAAACTTGCTGGCCTTTCTAGAGGCACCAGGAGTAGAGGGTACTCGTGGATGGATAACTTTGCTGGCCATTAGAGGGCACCAGGAGTAGAGGGACTTCACCGAACGCGTATACTATCGGGATTAGCCCGTGGTTATTGGTGTGATCCACTAATATGTTGCACCCACTTGCTTCGTGGTGAGTAGCATCATGCGTAGTGCCCTTGAATGCTGATGTAACACAGATAAGCTAAGCTAGAAACGTATAGTCATGACATGTTGATGGCCATGAAGTGAACCTTAGATTGAGTCGGTCTCAGAAAGACAACTTATTAATTATAAAACTTGTTAAAGAGCCTTAGTTAATTTGTAGCTTCTACCTCTTATTGAGTACTTTGTACTTACCTCAAATGCTTTGTTTTTCTATGTGTTTGGGGGAGAGAAGATGAACAGGTAGACCCAGAGTTCGAGGCAGACTTTGATGACGACGTTTGAGGACGCCGGAGTTGAAGCGTTCACTTATTCTATTTTATTTTATGTACATTAGATACATTGTTCTTTGGGAAACGTTGTATTTTCTTTTAGTATTCTTTTGAAGCTTTCGTACGTTTTAGTTTTCGTTCGGCTTTCCAATGTAATAAATGTTACATTTCTATCTTTAGTATGTCGAGTTCTTTTCATAGTAGCATTTATGGTGTTTGCCGAGTCTTTTTAGGTTCCGTTTTGCTAAACTCGATACGACGTAGTAGAGGCTTACGTGTAATATTAGATTTATTATTATACGTGCCGAACATTTTGTTTCCGGATAAGGACTCAGTATCCGGGAGCGGGACGTTACAACAAGTCCGGCCGCAATCGCCAAAGCACATTTCAATTCGTGCACCATTGCCCAATTTCACCCACAAAACAAAACAAAATAGCCACATATAAGAAAAAATGGCAAATAGTTTGGACATTTTCAAATCCAAATTTGCTAAAAACATCTCTTCTAGCGAGTAAATTATTTGAAGTAAGATATTCTAATAATACAAATTATACAATGTGAATATACAAATATATTAACATATCGAGAGTAGCATTCTCAAACCCTTTAGACTCAAGTTTGAGGAAAAGCGCACGTGTGTGTGTTATGGAGAAAAATGAAAATGGATTCGTATTCACATACATAAGAATTATATAAGAAGAAAAATAATCTTTGGTTTATTTTTGTTAAAAGAGCAAGGCTGGGATTCTTTGGAACACTAAAATTATTCCAATTCCAATATTCGTAGAAAAAGAATCGTAATAAATGCAAAGAAGTAGCATCTTTTACCCAAGAGCGAAGGGTTTGAACCAAGATTTCCAGATGGATCGGATGGGGTATTCGTATATCTAACACAGAATGAAAATGTGAAAAATTGTCCTCTAAGAAAGGAAATATTGAATGAATTGATTGTAAACTTTGAAATTTTAATATACCCTTTTGTTCTTCATAAGGTATTAATCGTATAGAAAACGGGATTTCTACAATAAACGAAAATACCTCGGATATCATTTGAGAATACAAATTCTTGTTGCGCCAAAAAAGGGAATTTTTTTTTAAATCATTAGCAGAAATAAAAAAAGGATTCCGTCGATCCATTTGATTAATTAAACGTTTTACAATCAGGAAACTGGATTTATTGTCATAACCTGGATTTTCCAACAAAATCGATCGGTTTATATGATCATGAGCAAGTGCATAAATATACTCCCGAAAGCTAAGCGGATATAGAAAGTCTTGCTGTTGAGATCTATCAAACTGTGAATATCGTCGCATTTTCTCTATTTGAAAGTATATATATATATATATATATATATATATATATATATATATATATATATATATATATATATATATATATATATATATATATATATATATATATACCGAAGCACCTGGAAGGCAAAGCTCGGTTGAGGACTCGCGATCCCCTGCTGTGCGTGTGTGCTGTGCACCTGAAACGGCGTCGTTTCGGGCCAAAACGACGCCGTTTTGATTGTGTGTGTGTTTTTTTTTTTTTAGATCGGAACCGAACGGCGTCGTTTCAGACTGAAGCGACGCCGTTTGCGTCACAGCACGCCGCGTTGTGCACCTTTGTACCGTAGGGGATCGGGGTCCCTCAGCTGAGCAACCAATTTGGCAGTAGAATTGTACATTTTCAGAATAAGGGTTAAAGCACTTTACAAGGCACTTAAAATAGCATGGATGATTCAATGTATTTCTTTTTATGAGGAAGCATTTGTTGCAGCGTTGGCACGCCCCGTTCCGGATACCGAGTAATTATCCGTAAAGAATATCCGGCATGCATGTATTAACTTTTTAAATCGTCAAAATTAATATATACATAAGGCTCGTAACAATTAATCAGAGTAAAAGCGGAATAAATTAAATTTAAAAGATTACTCGGAAAAGAGAGTCAATCGACAATCAAAAGGATCCCAATGTCCCAAAATCTACGTCTAGGAAAACTGAAACGACAAACAACGAAATAAATGTTGTTTACATTATTACATCCCAAATAACCTGAAAAGATACTAAAAGATGTCTGTCTCAAAACTATTTAAATAAAAGCATAAAAAAATAATTGTCCATCTTCTTGAGTTTAAACCTCAGCTCCATCATTACCGTCATCGTATACATACTCATCGTCGTCCTGATAACCACATTCTCGGGTGGGGACAAATAAAAGAGAAGGGGCAAGAACTTACGTACTTAGTAAAAGGGTAGATGAAACGGCTACATACAATATATTAAGACATATATATCACATATAACAATTAAATTCTACAAACTCTACCACATATGTTTCATTGATATCACACTCACGCTCTACTAGATCACATAGTTCAACCGCATACACATAAGTTTGTTACACCAATATCAAAGGATATTGTGTATGGTGAGAATGCACCGAGACATATTAAGCACCTCTCAGGGGCATGGACTTAGATCTCCATGTGGGAAATTACATGTTGGCCCTTGACACATAACTCAAAAGGGGGCTGTAAGAATCCCATGCTTCGATTTAGAAACGTGTCTTACCAATGATATTGACGTTTTAGCTTTTAGACATCCACATATGTCTTTACGAGTTTAGATCTAACCACCTGATTTATTCACATAAAGGCTTCCTAAGGACTTCTAGTCCTAGACATCTAGTTATACTACCTAGCACGTTATAAAAGAATCATTGACCACTACGTCAAAGTCCCACAAGACCTAAACAACGCCTTCCGGTGCTCCCACCTTCTCCCCGCAGAGGGTCTTTGTTGTGGTGCTAAGCCAATGCTACCAAAAGTCGAAGTTAGACATTGCAACATAACATATAATGTTCCACAAGAACATACAAATCACATCGTCTCAAATAAATACATAAACAATTTTCCAGGAATAGTCTGTATACATATATAATATTACCGTAAATCTTTCTTCTGGAACAAAGGGATACGTGTGTATATATATATACTAGATGGGAAGGCCGCACAACGCGCGGCTTGTACACACTCGTTGGATATGAAATGGGGGATACATAAAAAAAAAATTAAAAAAAAAAAACTTTTTTTTCTCACGGCCGCCCAATGAACAAACAAAAAAAAAAAAAAAAAACACGTGGAGTGCTTCTTTGACATTTCCCAAATGTTTAAATCGGAATCGGATACATCTTAAGACAACACACATAATAAGATTAAGAATAAATTAAAGCTAATGTGTAGATTAAAAATACAATTGAGTCCTCTAAAATGGAACAATTTAAATCAAACCCTTCAAAAAAAAACAAAAAAAAAAAAAAACTTTTTTTCTGGGCTGGGCCGCCCAATAAACAGTAAAATAAAAAAAAAAAAACTTTTTTCTGGGCTGGGCCGCCCGATGAACAGTATTAAAAAAAAAAATACACGTGGACAGTTTGGCTGGAGTTTCCCAACCAAACATTATAAATAGGTATATATATATATATATTATATTCTTTCCCTGCCAACAGCTTTCACTACTATTATTTATTTTTATTTCTATTCATAACCCCAACCTGCTGCATAAAAGAATAGGTCCCCACCCCCCCCCCCCCCCACCGTTTTTTCTTTTTTCTTTTTTCTTTCTTCCCCTTTCGTCTAGTGAATCCCCAGGCAACATATACAAACAAAAAAAAAGATTAAAGAAACAACCAGATCAAGAACAACAATGATAAATAAATAAAATCGTAATTAAATCCGGTTGAACACAAAATCCGATTAAGAACACCTCTTTACCTTTGATATTTCGAAAGCGGCTTCGAAAGTAAAAACTTGATAGAAAAGTCTTGAATCCTCAAACCAACACCTCTACGAATATCCCACGATAATTAAACGACAAGCTACGACTAGCCAATCCTCTAATTCACCAAAATCTCACATTTTCTCATGAACGAACGAATATATAAATTAGCGTTAGGAAGGAAAACTTACCGATAAAAGATCGGCTAGTATCGAAACAATCGCCTCCTCGCGCTGACCAATTTCTTCTACTATGGTCTGCACCGAAAATCAACCGTTAAACCCCGAATTTGAAAAACAGCGTCCGACCTTTTTTTTTCCTCTGTGTGTCGACCTCCACCCCAAATTTCCAGAAAAGAAATTGCCGTGTAACAACTTATAAGTAATTTAGGTAATGGGTCCCTTTTATACCCATTAATTAAAATCTTTTAAAATAAATCCTTTTAATTAAATCCATTTTTTAATTATTAATTTAGGTTAGGAATAAAATAGGAAAAATAATAAAATATTCTCATTTTACTCTTTTACCTTCTTAAATTTTCGGGGTATTATATCTCTCTCCTTTAAGAAAAATTCCGTCCTCGAAACTACACATACCTGGGAGATGCTTGAAGACTGGAAACTTATCAATCATGTCATCTTCTTTCTCCCATGTTGCCTTTTCTGGTGTATGATTACTCCATTGAACCAACACTAGTTGAACATCTGCACCTTTGACTTGTTTCACTTTCCGTTCTAAGATACAAACTGGTTCTTCTTCATAGGTGAGGTTTTCTTCCACCATATATTTCAAGGTCAATGTTTGCCTCGGCATCAACATTAGTGAAACACTTCTTAAGCATTGACACTTGAAATACATGTGGACTCTTGACAAGGATTCTGGAAACTCCAAACGATAAGCTAAAGGTCCCACTTTGGTTAAGATCACAAAAGGTCCTACATATCTAGGGCTCAACTTGCCCTTCTGTCCAAACCGTCTCACTCTTCTCATCGGTGACGTCCTAAGGTACACTCTATCGCCGAACTACCTCAATATTTTCTTTAGCCTGATGTATCAACTCTGGTCCTGTGATCTGTCTCAGCCCGACTTCATCCCAAAACACTGGTGTTCTGCACTTTCTTCCTTATAAAGCCTCAAATGGTGGCATCTTGATGCTTGCATGATAACTATTATTGTATGCAAACTCTGCCACTGGGAGATACTCATCCCATAAGCCTCCTACCTCTAAGGCACATGCTCTCAACATGTCCTCAAGAGTCTGAATCGTCCTTTTTGATTGCTCGCCTGTCTGGGGATGAAACGCCGTACTCAAGTCTAATATGGTTCCGAACCGTCTCTGTAGACTCATCCAAAATCTGCTAACAAATCGACTATCCCTGTCTGATACGATAGAAACCGGAACCCCATGAAGCTTCACAATGTTGATAATGTACAAGTTAGCTAGCTTCTTCAACGACATGTTCTCCTTAACTAGCAAAAAGTGCGCTGACTTAGTCAACCGATCTACAATCACCTAAATCTTGTCGTATCCCGTCTTGGTCTTCGGTAATCCACTAATGAAGTCCATAATGATCTTCTCTCATTTCCATTCGGGAATCTCTAAAGGCCTGAGTAACCCTGCCGGTCTCTTATGCTCTGCCTTTACCCTCTGACATGTGTCGCATCTTGATACAATGTCGGCTATCTCTGCTTTCATAAAAGGCTACCAGTAGTAGTCCTTCAGCTCTCACATCTTATTTTCCCCTGGATGAACTGCAAAGGCTATTTTGTGGGCTTCA
Source organism: Gentiana straminea (assembly GCA_036785695.1). Classification (NCBI taxonomy): domain Eukaryota; kingdom Viridiplantae; phylum Streptophyta; class Magnoliopsida; order Gentianales; family Gentianaceae; genus Gentiana; species Gentiana straminea. Next base: position 14,363,561 of record JAVUPR010000398.1, on the reverse strand, counting down.
TTCAATACTGTCCTTTTCAGATCTCCAACATTAGGCACACAAAGCCGATTCGGAAACCAAACATTACAATCCACATCTAACTTATACCCGCTGTCTGGTTTTGTCCTAGCCACTCGTTTGTAGTTAACAATGGCTGGATCCTCATCTTGCTTCTTCATGATCTTCTCGATGAGCTAGGACCTCGCGATCATTGGTGCAAATGTTCTTGTTCATATGGCCCCATATCCTGAACACTTAGTCTTTCAACTAGCCTGCAACTTCTGTCACTTCAAGAAGTGCACTAACTGGTCTCTTGCTTAAGGCATCTGCTACTACATTTGCCTTTCTTGGGTGATACTGTATTTCCAATTCAAAGTCCTTAACATACTCTAACCAATGCCTTTGTCTCATGTTCAGCTGTTGCTGCTTAAAGAAGTACTTGAGACTATGATGATCCGTGAAAATCCATGCTTTTACTCCATACAAGTAGTGTCTCCAAGTTTTCAAGGCAAACACAACTGCTGCTAACTCTAAGTCATGTGTAGGATGATTCTTCTCATGGGGTCTCAACTGTCTCAAAGCATACGCAAGCCCTTTTCCATTCTGCATCAGAACACAACCAAGACTTTGACCTGAAGCATTCGTATACACATCATAGTTATCGAATACCTCAGGTAGGGTCAACACTGGTGCCGTAGTCAATCTTTCCTTAAGCGTCTGAAAGGCATCACATTCTTGGCTTCACTCGTATCTCACACTCTTCTGGGTAAGCCATGTGAGAGGTGAAGCAATCCTTGAAAAATCCTTAACGAAACATCTATAGTATCCTGACAGTCCCAAAAAACTCCTTATTTCTAAAACTGTAGTTGGTCTAGTCCATTTAGTCATTGCCTCAATCTTTGCTGGATCAACCTTAACTCTTTCCCCTTAGATGACATGGCCTAAGAAGTTTACTTGGTCTAACAAAAACTCACATTTACTGAGCTTACCGTATAGTATGTTTTCTCGAAGTGTCTGCAGTGCTATCCTCAAGTGGTCCTCGAGCTCATACTCATCCCTTGAGTAGATCAAGATATCATCTATGAACACTATCACAAACTTGTCTAGATATGGAATAAATATTATTTGCATAAGGTCCATAAATGCTGAGGGTGCATTCGTGAGACCAAATGGCATGACTATGAACTCGTAATGCCCATACCTAGTGCTGAACGCCGTCTTTGGGATATCCTTTTCATTAACCTTCAACTGGTGATAACCTGACCTCAAGTCTATCTTAGAATAGACTTTCTTCCCCTAAAGTTGATTGAACTGGTCGTCTATCCTCGGAAGTGGAAACTTATTCTTGATGGTCAACTTATTCAACTCTCTGTAATCTATGCACATCCTCATACTACCATCCTTCTTCTTCACGAACAAAACTGGATCTCCCCAAGGTGATGTACTAGGCCTGATTATCTTCTTCTCTAACATATCTGCCAGCTGCTCCTTCAGCTCTACTAACTCGGATGGAGCCATCCTGTATGACGCCTTAGCTACTGGTTTCGCTCCGGGAACTATGTCTATAGTGAAGTCAATCACTCTGTCTGGCATATCTCCTGGTAACTCTTCGGGAAACACGTGTGGATATTCACTTAATATTGGAATATCTTTAAGTTCTGGGCTCTCCTTAGCCGTGTCAATTACAAAGAACAACAACACATCACATCCTTCTTGTATGGCCTTAGCCGCTCTAAGGGCCGAAATGATGGGATAACCTCGTATCTTGGAAAACTTAACGTTTTCTTGGTAGGTTGATAACGCTCTAAATGGTACCGATAATTATACCTTTATTCACCCTGAATTCTGCTCAAGAGAGGATAGATAGGCTCGTTATTATGTGGAATATATGTTAATTGTTTTGTGAGTGTTTCCAGGATCATAATTATGCAGCTATGTTATTTTCCCAAAGATTTGGTACTGTTTTGTCTCGTTTTGCATGTTTTATAGATGTACCGAATCTGGAGCATTGGAGAATGGATCTGGACTAAAATAAATATATTGGGCCAAGTGATTGAAGTCCAAGAAGAAGCCTGTTGAAGAAAAAGGAGAAAAGTCGGCCCGGTTTACCGAGGGCTAGGGCCGGTAAACCGGTGACTTGTTGAACATGAAACTGATTCTGCCTCATTATCTAGGTCGGTTAGGGTTTTAGAGAGTATTAAGTCGGTCATTGTATATATATAAGGCCACATTAACATAGTTTTTAATAAGGTTTACATATTACATTACATACATTACATATTTTGATGACATAAAATTATTCAAGCTTTTGAAGAGTTATTTCTGGTCTCCTCCCTTTCTCCACCATCTCTAGCTTGATTAGATCGAGCTAGATCACCATTGTTGAAGGTATGAAGCTTTGAACGTTCCTTTTTGTCTTCAATATGGTAGATCTGTTCGTATTTATGTGTTTTAGTTAATCGGCATGTTTAAAGACCCCCATAATTTACTTATTTCAATCGTAATTGAGCAATGTACACCCAGGGATATTAAAAGCTAACCTCGGTAACCCGGCGGTCTATACCGGTTTACCGAGGCATTATTTCGAAAACCTAAAACTGGGATTCACTACAGCTACGTTGATCGACATGTTTAATTAACAGTAGGTTAGATCTGGCCAATATGCTTATTGGAATTGTAAACTGGCATGAAATATGAATAGTGAAGTGCCAAGTTTGGACATAGTCTTGAATGGACCCTAGGAACGTGCTGATCAATGGCGACAACTGTCTAGGAGGGTTAGCGGTATGAGTTAGCGCTCGATATCGGCAATTCTAGATTTTTATGCGTATGGGCTATTACGGACCAATTAAGGAGGGTAGCTTGCGTATAGATTGTTTACTACCATTGTCGGAGTAGATAGGAGTAGGAGTTGCACCCGTAGCTGATAATGATAATTAAAACGAAAGCTCGCGATTAATTTAAGGAAATTATGTGGGGAAGTAAACGTAACGATTAAGTAATCCAAGTTAGTAGATCGGTGAGAAGAGGGGAGGAATACCAAGTTCAGTTTATGTTATTGTTATTGTTGGTCCATGACCGCCTCTATGTTGATTCATAATTAGGTTAGAATCGTTTATACTTATAGTTGCATTGTCTCTGTGGGATCGACCTTGACTCGCATTTACTATACTACGATGTACCTAGTATTCTTGCTAGTAATATCAATGTTAGTGACTTACACGTGATCATTAATTAATTTTATTTTAATTACGGTCACATCAAATATATATATCTCTATAGACATACACCCTACACATTCATATAGATCGTACCTAGTCATGCATCTATCGCATCGTATAAAATAAATACATGCACAAAATAAATAAATGCATAAAGTAACCGGTATGATCATGGACTTTTGGCTTAACCAAGATATATGAATCATTAAAAGCTTTATTCTGAACATGAACCCCTCAACAGACAACACTTTTCAAGAACAAAATGGGTAAGTGCTAACTATCCCTCATAACTTAGTTGTACCTTTTGAACCATGATCTTAGGATCTCCAATCACTATGTTTGGGCCGCCATTATAAGGGAACATGCGTGATTGGCTTCAGTCTCGTTCAATTTGTCGACATTGACATATGACCTCTAGGTAAACATTTGTTCAATGGATCTGCAAGATTTTTGTTTTATCTTATGTAATCAATGGAAATCACACCATTATTTATCAATTGTTTGATGGTATTGTTGATGTAGTGCCCTAAACCTAATCGGGTTGGACCGGATCCGACCGGGTCATTTCTTCAACATTTTTATGTTTGTACATATAATAAATGGATTTTTTGTTATTATATATTTGTTCGTTTAACGAACCAATTGTGATATTGTCCATATGATAATGTCCCTAGTGTCAAACTGTGATAGATGTATCATAATATTGATTATTGTTGACGAGATCTCGAATAACTTTAAAAGTTTTGATACTTAAATGTCTAGTCGTATGTGCTATTAATGGGGCACTAATAGTACGGTTAGACTATGATGTATTTGATGTCTTCTATCTTATGAAGATAGGGATATATCTCGTCTACCAGAGTGTAGAGACACTTGTACTGTACATGGACGTTCATTAAAGAATACGTACGTTAGACTGACCCACTTACTTTATTAAGTGTCACACTATGTGACGGTTGTGTAATTCTCCTTAGACCGGAGTCTTTATAACATCACGGTGTGGATTGTCGTGCCTTGGCACAATTGAGGTTTCCCATTAACACCGGGGAACTTGCAGTGGTGATTGGGTATGATACTGAAGCATGCGTAGGATTTATGTCGCTCGTCTGAAAATCGTGTTTCCTAATAGTAGGAGTAAATATCCGAAAGGGCCTTCTTATAAGGAATGTCTTGTTCCCAAAAGTCTTTGCAAAGCGGAAGTAATGTGTTTCTTCGGGAGAATAGGATATCCAGATTATAAGATACGATCGTTAACATTTTGACACTCGAGCTACGACCGTATGGATATTATAACAGTGATATGATTCTATTTACACGGTAATCATTTCACATGAAAGCTTATAGACATAGAACTTGACTATTTTCGATGATTAGGGGTCGTGACGTGTTGCTAGATGCTGATCACGATCGTTAGGTGTGAAGGTTATTCTGGTAAATACACTTATACTTACAGGCAACATAGCCAAAATTAATTTGTGGTTATAGTGATAACCGAACGAGGAATTATTGATGACGGTTAAAATAGTCTATCCTACGACATCAACATTCTATCCATTATGAGCTAAAAATAGTTGTTTCGACCTTAAAACAAGAACCATTTGAGAAGAATATCATATGTCGGGTTTGTGAGTCGAGAAATCTGCACTTAGCGTTTATTTTCCTTATTTCGATATTATTTGGTGCATTATTTGATTATTTTTAGGATACGGAATATTGGGTTGAGCATCATGGGTGAATCTGGAGTGGAGGACTGAACGAAAGAAATGGGCTTAGAGTATTCCAGAACATTCCAAGTTAAGTCGGCAGAAGAAAAAAGACAAAATTGCCCTCGGTTTACCGAGGATAAGCGCCGGTTTACCGAGATTCCAGATCTTTCCGAAATGCATTTTCTTGGATGAGGGGTAGAACTAGGTGTTTCTAAGTCGGTTTAGGCTATAAATAAGAGGCTTCGCCTCAGAATTCAAGGTAACATTGGTAGCACACAAATACTACAATTATTATGCAATAAAAGTTCTTTATTCTTTATTTTATGAGTTCTGGTCGGAGAGACGACGGAGTCGCCGCCTAGGTAGAGAACCGAGGGAGATCTACACTCGTCTTCCAGGGTATGATATTTTGTCTTTTTCAAGATGTAGATCTATCATTGTTTTATTCTACTAGTATGCGCTAATTGCTTATTTAGTTTAATTATGTAGTAGTTAGTTTATTTTACCCCATGTGTTATAGATCTAATTCGTTGGTGAAGAAATCATGAAATAGTGATTCCGTTCTTCAGATCTGCGACGGTCTATATTGCTCGATCTGAATACCTAGTAAATTACTAATTCGTGATAATCGGCGCCAGCTACGTTGATCGATAGATTTAATTTACATGTTATTAGCCTGATCAACTATTTGCACGTCTTCGTAAAACTAGCATGAAATACGAATTGTGAAGTGTTAGTTTGGACATTATCTAGATGGACCCTAAGAACGTGTTGAACAGTGTCGACAACTGTCTAGGCAGGTTTGCGGTATGAGTTAGCGCTCAATATAGATAGCTCTAGTTCTTTATGCGTATGGGCTATTACGGACCAATTGCATTTGTGGGGGGAATAACTAATTACTCATAATTGAACTAATACATTAGAAACTCTTGTTGCTCCGTTGAACTTGCATAATCTTGCTAGTTGATTGTTACCAAATTTACTACTGTCTATATTATAGTTGGTCGTAGACCGTATTTGTGGCAAGCTCAATCTTCATAACTAGATTTTCTTATGAGTCTCTGTGAGATCGACCTTGACTCGCCAGTACTCTACTACGATAGACCTAGTCCTATTTCTAGTAAGTGATTTGCACGCGATCAAGATTTTCTGGCGCCGTTGTCGGGGACTCGTGTCAAGAATACTTTTATTTAAGATTGATTGTATGTATATATTTGAGTCTGTTTAATTGAGTCTTTTTTATAGTCTATTTATACTGGAGTCTTACAGAGTCAGTTCTGTTAAAATCTGGAAAAAATTGCTTCCGGTTTACCTAGGGTATACCGCGGTAAACCGAGGGTCCAGTTTTGGCAGAATCTTTTCTGTCAAGTCAGAGTCAAGTCCGTAGTCAGAGTCTATATTTTCTGAGTCTACCAGGCGAGTGTAACAGCCGCCGAGGCAAGTCACTAACATTTTTATTTTCTTTTTGTGTCTTGTAGTACGCTACACGAAGTTCAGCAGCCAAACTCGAGAGATTCATACCTGTGATCGAAAATTTTGCTAGCCAAAAGAGAAAAGAAGCTCGAGAGAATACTGTTAGGCTGGCGGACGACGTGATTTTGCATGAAGGACATGGCACAAAACGGACAAAATGGACAATATGGAGCAGGAGTTGTGGCACAAGCAGATAGGAGAACGCTACAGAGTTATGCAATTCGTGCCAGCAATTGTTCAGCCAGAGGATGCGGCTGAGGTATTTCACCCAAAACCAAATATGATACAAATGGTGACTACTTACACTACCTTTAATGGAGTAATGAACGACGATTCTAGTGTACATGTCACCAACTTCTTGGAGATAGTCAGCACAGTCAAACCAGCAGGAGTGCCTGAAGATAACATCAAGCTGAAGTTGTTTCCATTCACTCTGAAAGACAAAGCAAAGATATGGTTATTGTCTTTAGCACCAGGGTCGATCCAAACTTGGACCGATCTGTTGCATAAGTTTATGAACAAGTACCGCCCTCCTGGGAAGTCACTACAGATGAGACAAGACATTATGAATTTCAAGAAGAAACCAACTGAAACGTTTGAAGAAGCTTGGGAAAGATTTAAGTAAGCATAGAGGAGATGCCCTCACCATGATATCACTTTGCTCGTACGAATGCATAGTTTCTATCATGGATTACAGCCATGTGAACAAATGAGAGTTGATGCATCGAGCAACGGATGTTTTGCGTGGCTATCACCTGAAGAAGCTGAAGAGAAATTGGAGCAAATCACACTTACAAGTCAATAGGGAATGCATCAAATTGAGACAGCCAAAGTAGCTGAAGTCGTATTTGTAGAAGATACTTCTCAAAAGATCTTATATAGCTAATGACAATGAATGAGAAGATAGATGGCATACAAGATCGCATTGCAAAGGTCAAGAAAGTACAAGATATAGAAGCAACCAACACTGAAGATGTGAACTTTATAGGGAGGCAAGGAAATCCTTAAGGGGGCGGATATCGCCTAGGTTCTCATGACCACCCTGGTTTTAGATTAAGTGACCCTACTGGGGGTTATCGACAAAGTGATTCTAACGGTGGAGAGAGACCAAGAAAAACTGGTGGATTCATGCATCAATTCAATAAGTCTGGTGGTTGGGAAGCAACATGGAAAAAATGAGCTCAACTGTGACCGACACGGTCAATCAACTTATAAAATCCGTGACTGAGCTGAATACAAACTTCACCATATACTGTCATAAGAATGATACAAGACTTACCAATCAAGAAGCCTTAGTGCAGAATCTGTCGCACCAAGTGGGGCAGATCGCCGAACAAGTGTCAGCTCATCCCCTAGGAGGATTGCCAAGTAATACTGAGAAGAACCCGAAGGACGTGAATGCAATCATGACTAGAAGCGGAAAGGAACTGCCTGGACCAGTTATACCAACTGTCCAGAAGGATCAGAAAGCAGTCAACAGCAGAACGCAGCACAATCTGGAGAAAAAGAGGGGCCGGTAAATCAGGATACCACTCCGGTAAACCGAGGGTCTGAAAATACAGCAGACAAGCAGGCAGAGCAGCAACAGTCAGTAGGTTAGTCTTCACGAACTGTAACTATTAATCCTGCTACTTTACCCTATCCCCCTAGGAAATATAAACCGAATAATGATGATGCTCGTTATAAAAATTTTATAGAGATGTTTAAGAATTTGCAAGTGAATATACCTTTGGTAGAAGCTCTGGCCGGAATGCCAGAGTACACGAAGTTCTTGAAGGAAGCAATCTCTACCAAAAGGAAGTTGTTAACCTTGAGACAATTTGCCTTAATGAGGAATGCTCGGCAGTTTTGCAACGCAAACTGCCTCCCAAGTGTAAAGATCATGGGTGCTTCCTCATACCTTGCACAATTGAAGGAGTATGCCTAAATAAAGCATTGTGTGATCTTGGAGCCAGTGTCAATCTAATGCCACTCTCCATCTTTTATATGTTAGGCATGAAAGGGTTGAATGAAACATCTATAACCCTTTAATTAGTAGATACCTCTATGAAGCAACTGTGTGGAGTGGTGGAAGATGTTCTGGTAAAAGTTGACAAGTTTGTATTCCCCGTAGACTTTGTGGTGCTAGACATAGAGGCTAACCATGATTTTCCATTAATCTTAGGAATACCTTTCCTAGCTACGAGCAAGACATTGATAGATGTTCATAAGGGTGAGCTGATTCTGTGAGTGAATGAGGACAAAGTAGTGTTCAATGTGATGAATTCAATGAGATATGCTCAAGATGAAGGAGAAGCATGCTAAATGCTAAATGCCATAGATGAGCTTGTTCTGGAACTATATCAGCAAGTGCCACTAGACCCTAAGCTATCAGAGACTTTACTCCTCAAAGAGGATGAAAGAAGTTATGAGGAAACCTGGCCTGGGTGTAGCGAAGGTCAAGTGTGAGAAATAGAGCCTATATCTTCTGTGGATGTAGGGGGGCAATTCATAGACCTTTGTGGCATAAGTTCTTTGACTTACAATTGACTGGTAAGCTGTTAAGATCATCGTTAGAGGAGCCACCAAGGAACTTAACGTTGAAACCTTTGCCATCTCACCTGAAGTACGTATACTTACAAGATGATACTCTTCCTCTCATAATTTCATCATTATTATCACCTTTAGAGGAGGAGAAACTTTTAAGAGTACTGAGAGAGCAAAAGGGAGTGTTTGGGTGGACGATTGTAGATATTAGAGGAATAACCCCATCGGTGTGCATGCATATGATCTCTGTAGACCCTGAGAAGAAAGGGGTAGCGCAACCACAAAGGAGGTTGACGCCACAATTGAAAGATGTTGTTAAGGAAGAGATTATAAAGATGTTGGAACTGGGAATCATTTTCCCAATTATAGACAGTGAGTGGATGAGCCCGATTCATGTGGTGCCCAAGAAAAGAGGATTCACTGTCCAACCTACTGAGTTTGATGAGTTAATCCCCGTGAGACTAATTACTAGACATCGAGTTTGCATTTATTTCAGGAAACTGAATGACGCAACTCGTAAGGATCATTTTCCCATACCATTTATTGATCAGATGTTAGAAAGATTAAGCGGTCATGCTTTTTATTGTTTCTTAGATGGATATTTTGGTTACTATCAGATCCATATTGCACCCGAGGACCGAGAGAAAAAAACTTTCACATGTCCCTATGGAACTTTTGCGTACAAGCGCATGCCTTTTGGACTCTGTAATGCACCAGCAACATTTCAAAGGTGCATGATGTCATTATTTGCGGACATGGTGGAGGATTTTCATGGATGATTTCTCTATATTTGGAGATAGCTTTGATAAATGTTTGGACAACCTGAGTAGAGTGCTAAAGAGATGTGAAGAGACCAACCTTGTGCTTAACTGGGAAAAATGCCATTTCATGGTTACAGAAGAAATAGTGTTGGGTCATAAGATTTCAAAGAAAGGAATGGAGGTTGATAAGGCAAAGATAGAGGTGATAGAGAAGTTACCCCCTCCAACGAACTTAAAGACGTTGCGAACCTTTCTTGGCCACACAGGATTTTATAGGAGGTTTATCAAAGACTTCTCTAAAGTTTCTAGACCTTTGACTGAATTACTTGCAAAGGATGTACTTTTTGTGTTTGGAGAATAATGTAAGAAAGAATTCAACACATTGAAGAAAATGCTTATAACTGCCCCAATTCTGGTAGCACTAGATTGGAACAAAACTTTTGAGCTTATGTGTGATGCATGCGACACAGCAGTTGGAGCAGCCCTGGGACAAAGAGAGGATAAAATCTTTAATCCTATCTATTACACCAGTCATACCCTTAACAGTGCCTAGAGGAATTATACGACTATAGAGAAGGAACTCTTAGCAGTCATCCTTGCATTTGACAAGTTTTGACCTTATCCGATATGATCGAAAGTCACAGTATTCACTGGCCATACAGCTCTGAAATACCTTTTAACTAATCAAGACTCCAAGATGAGATTGTTAAGATGGATTCTACTCTTACAAGAGTTTGATGTTGAGATTAAAGACAAAAAGGGAACTGAGAACCAGGTGGCCGATCACCTGTCAAGATTAACTTTGCTGGAAGAAGAGCAACCGACTGAGATCAGGGAGAGCTTACCTGATGAACAACTTTTTGCCGTCTTAGTGGTAGCTCGAGTTGAATCTCAGACCCGACAAAATACATCAAGAGTGGGCAAGGTATACCTTGGTTTGCTAACATTGTCAATTATCTAGCGAGCAGATACCTACCACCGGAATTCACAAATGCGGATAAGTAGAAGTTTTACACGGATCTGAAGCATTATCATTGGGACGATCCCTACATGTACAAGCTGTGCCCTGATGCCATTCTTAGAAGATACGTCCATGATGATGAGATTCCAAGTATTTTGCACCTATGTCATTTTAGAAAAGCTGGAGGTCGCTATAGGCCAGACAAGACGGCAACAAAGGTACTGTAGTGTGGATTCTATTGACCAACAATTCATAAATCCGCTTACAAGTTTACAAGAGCCTGTCATTCCTGTCAAATGACCAGTAATATTTCTAAGTGAAATGAGATGCCACTGCAGAGTATCTTAGAAGTGGAGTTATTCGATGTTTGGGGAATTGATTTTGTTGGGCCTTTCACAACGTCAGAATCAAATCGACACATCCTGGTAGCAGTTGATTATGTTTCCAAATGGGTGAAGGCAGTGGCCTCACCTACTAATGATGCCAGGGTTGTCATGAGATTTTTTAAGAAAAACATTTTGACGAGGTTTGGAGTGCCCAGAGCCATAATTAGTGTAAAAGGGAGTCATTTCTGTAATAGGTTGTTTGAGAAGTTGATGTTCAGATATGGGGTTAGACATAAGATTGCAGCAGCATATCACCCCTAAACGAGTGGACAAGTAGAAGTCACAAATAGAGAGATTAAGAGGATCTTAGAGAAGACTGTGAATCCCACGAGGAAAGATTGGTATTTGAAATTAGATGACGCTCTGTGGGCGTACAGAACAACTTATATGACCACGATTGGGATGTCACCATACATGATAGTGTTTGGAAAAGCATGTCATTTACCAGTAGAACTCGAGCACCGAGCGTTATGGGCAACGAGATTTTTAAACATGGTTGAGAATTTAGCCAGTGAAAAGAGAATGCTAGAGTTGAATAAATTGGAGGAGTTCAGACTTCAAGCGTATGAAATTGCTAAGATTTACAAGGAGAGAACGAAACGCCTGCACGATAAGAGGATTCTGAACTGTACATTTCAAGTTGGAGATAAGGTGCTGGTATATCATTCGCGTCTTCGTCTTTTTCCTGGGAAGTTGAAGTCTAGATGGTATGGACCGCATGTAGCCATGAAAGTTTTCAATTCAGGCGCATGTGAAGTTAGAAATGACTATTCTGGGCAGACTTTCATAGTAAATGGCCACCGGCTGAAGCACTACCAAGAGAACAAGTGTAACCCTGAGTTGGAAGTCTTTACGTTGACAGAGCTCAAGTATGAATAAAGGAGCCCTATTTGTACAGTCGAGCTGGCGACTATAAACTCAGAACTATTTCTAAACCCTTATTTATTGCTTTTGATTATTTGAGTTATTTTGAGTCAATAAAGTAGCATGACAATCACAAGGTTTTTTTATCATATATATCTTCGGTCATCTGGCTAGAGATATATGTGGTTTTTTCCTTCAGGATTCTCATGTGATACCTCGTAAAAATTTTCGCATCTTGCTTAGGCCGATAACAGAATAAAGTGGCTTAAACTGTTTTTGCGCACTCCTGAGGTATGCACAATTACCGCCACCGTATTTTATTGTTGCCCTGCGCAATTTTTCAGAAGTATTTTGGAACGCATGTAACAACTTGGAAGAGGAATGACCTAGGAGCTAATGATTCTGCTCCAGGATTCACTGTGACTCAGCCGATCAATTCCAGAGCTAAGTACATGTCCTTTTCGTTATTATTTGTCATTGGGGACAATGCCTATAATAAGTGGGGGGTAGGCGTCTTAGCTGGGTAATCGAAAAAGGGAATAATTTTGAAATTTAACACTATTTTTAGCTTGCTTATTGCATGTTTTCGTGTAAGGAATCGGTAGAAAAAATCCCAAGTTCAATTTGAAGTGAGCTATAGCATATTCAATTTAGTATGAAAGAATGAGCATATGTTATGTTGCATGAAGTAGTAACTTATTAATTATTATTCTATCATTGCAATCAATATTTGAGCACATAATCTGAGTGAGAAGTGTTTAAGATTAGATGATGAGTTGTTTTAACCGGGAATCATTATTTGTCTGTCTATGTACTTTAACAAATTGTTGTAAGACAAGGGAAGCAACTTGAATGCCACAAGAGGTGACCGGGAAAAAATGGGCTTGTGAGAGAAATAGATTAAAGTGAGGAAATTTGCCAAAAAATGAAAAGAAAAATATATGCAATAAAGGCAATGAGGGGAGCAAACTCATGTAAAAAGGGCACGACCCTCGCATAAAAAGAAACAAACGAGGACTTAAGAACAATGCTCAGTACCCGAGTCCGCCCGGTCCGATTAAGGTACCATGTTGTGTAACCAAGTCTGAAGGCAAGATGAGCAAGTGTATGCACAGGTTAGTTAATATTGTGGGGTTAATACAACTTGATTCTCCTCACGAAGGCACTATGACAAAAGATTCATCACACGACACATTGATGCATGATAAGTAGTGATTAATGGGGAGCTTATGGATTGTGGCTTAATATATGTTTCTACCGGAAATCTTGATTGAATATGTGGTAGTTGATGGGGATTGCTCTTGGAGGTACATTCCGCCTTGATACTCTGCTCGCGGACGAACATAAGGCTAGTGGGGGGGTAGTTGATGACGGTTAAAATAGTCTATCCTATGTCATCAACATTCTATCCATTATGAGCTAAAAATAGTTGTTTTCGACCTATAAATATAAACCATTTGAGTAGAATATCATATGCCGGGTTCGTGAGTCGAGAAATCTGCACTTAGCGTTTATTTTCCTTATTTCGATATTATTTCGTGCAATATTTGATTATTTTCAGGATACGAAATATTGAGCGGAGCATCATGGACGAATCTGGAGTGGACTGAATGAAAGAAATGGGCCTAGGGTATTCCAGAACATTCCAAGTTAAATGGGCAGAAGAAAAAAAACAAAATTGCCCTCGGTTTACCGAGGATAGGCGCCGGTTTACCAAGATTCCAGATCTTTCCGAAACGTGGTTTCTTGGACGAAGGGTAGAACTAGGTGTTTCTAAGTCGGTGTAGGTAGCTATAAATAAGAGGCTTCGCCTCAGAATTCAAGGTAACATTGGTAGCACACAAATACTACAATTATTATGCAATAAAAGTTATTTGTTCTTTATTTTATGAGTTCTGGTCAGAGAGACGACGGATCGCCGCCTAGGGAGAGAACCGAGGGAGATCTACACTCGTCTTCGAGGGTACGATTTTCTATCTTTTCCAAGATGTAGATCTATCGTTGTTTTATTCGACTAGTATATGCTAATTTCTTATTTAGTTTAATTATGTAGTAGTTAGTTTATTTTACCCCATGTGTTATAGATCTAATTCGTTGGTGAAGAAATCATGAAATAGTGGTTGCGTTCTTCAGATCTACGACGATCTATATCGCTATATCTGAATACCTAGTACATTACTAATTCATGATAATCGGCGTCAGCTACGTTGATCGATAGATTTAATTTACATGTTTTTAGCCTGATCAACTATTTTCATGTCTTCGTAAAACTAGCATGAAATACGAATAGTGGTGTTAGTTTGGACATTATCTAGATGGACCGTAGGAACGTGCTGACCAGTGTCGACAGCTGTCTAGGTGGGTTCGCGGTATGAGTTAGCGCTCAATATCGACAGCTCTAGTTTTTTATGCGTATGGGCTATTACGGACCAATTTAGGAGGGTAGCTTGCGTATAGATTGTCTACTACCATTTTCGGTGTAGATAGGGTTAGGAGTTGTACCCGTAGCTGAACAATGAATAAAAATTCACCAATGGGGAGGACTATTGCATGTGTGGGGGAATAACTAATTACTCATAATTGAACTAAAACATTAGAAACTCTTGTTGCACCGTTGAACTTACATAATCTTGCTAGTTGATTGTTTCCAAATTTACTACTGTCTCTATTATAGTTGGTCGTAGACCATATTTGCGACAAGCTCAATCTCGATAATTAAACGTTCTTACGAGTCTTTGTGGGATCGATCTTGACTCGCCGGTACTCTACTACGATAGACCTAGTCCTATTGCTAGTAAGTGCTTTGCACGCATTCAATTATTCATGCCAACTATAAAGTGATACAGTGAAAATTAATATTATACTATTTATTTCTTATGAATAAATAATACAAGATATTAATTATAGTATTATATTATTATGTATTAATATTGGATATTAATACATATGAAAATATATATGCGCGTGTGATACATATATTTGTGATATATGCGTGCATGTGTAGTTGATATATATTTGGTAATATAATAAAGATATTTTTAACATTAGATATTAATATAAATATCTTAAAAATTATTTAATATGAGATAATAAATATATGGTAGGAATAAAATTAAGGAAAATAAATAATCAAATATATGATTGATTTATTAAATCCTTATTATATTGAGAAAATAGTTTCTTGTTCTCTACTCCATGCCAAGAAGAAGAAGGCGCCACTTCCATCTATAAAATGGGAGTTATGTCAATTCTTTTGTATCACAATACTTGTTATTTATATACAATAAAAGAGAGAGTTTCTTGAGAGAGTTGTGGGGAAAAGAAAAGGCGACCAAGCAGACGAATTTTTCCGGTAGCAGTCCGTCAAGGATTCCGGCGGTTGTTCGTGTGGATTACCGCTAGAGGCCGGACACTTGGACGGCTCGGTGCTTGGACCATCAACCGTAGATAAAGAGACGATCCAATTGGATCAATCTCGTATGTATCTTTATCTACTACTTTATTGTTTATTGTTTAAACGAAGTCGATCTTGGGAAAAGGAAATCAAAATTTTAATTTCCGCTGCGTTTCCGCATTGATTTCCAAACAAGTATTACGTCTATGAAGTATGTGTCGAGACTTACCATTATACATATAGCTTTGTGCGCGTCTGTAGCCGACATACTATCGTAATGTATGCTGAAAAGAGGAATTGGCTTTGGCCAACAAGGAATATCCTTTAAGAAATTTCGAAGCCATATTGCTTCTTCACCAGCTTTTTCAAATTCAATAAACTCATATTCAATAGCGGATTGAGCTATGCATATTTGCTTTGAGGTTTTCGAGGACACTGAACCACCACCACCTATTGTGAATACATATCCATTAGTGGATTTAGAATCATTACAGTCAAATATCCAGTTTGCATCACAGTATCCTTCTAATATTGCTGGATATCTTGTACTCAGCATTTCGAGGTTCATTATAAAATTTAAATACCTTAATATCCTGCCATGGGCTATCCAATGATCATCACCTGGATTACTAGTGGACCTATTTAATTTATTCACTACACAAGGCAAGTATAGTCTAATACAATTTTTAATGTAAATCAGACTTCCAATCACTTGTGAGTATTCCAAGTGAGGATCATTGGATAGCCCATGACATCCTATGTTAACAGCACATTTATTCATCGTTTACAATCATATACATCCTATGATATGAACGAAAGTTTGATGAATCCATACATGAAGTGATGATGAACACGAAGAACAACTCAAGCTAGTTGTTTGATTGAGGGGATTTTCGCACAAGAAAACTAACCCAAGAACTTCACAATCACATGGAAAACTCAAAAAAATTATATTGAAATTGCAATTGTATTTTTTGTGTGGTACATTGTAAATTTCGACTGTTGCAAGCTTTATATAGCCTGCCGACTGACTTATTTAACCTGGAAATTAACCTTAAACCGACTTAATGATGCGTGCTGCCAAGCTGGTGCGTATCTTATGGGCCAGGCCGCATCCCGGGCTGGGCTCGCTGCGGCGTGCCTATCTTAGATCCTTTTCAGCAGACTTCCAGATGTTCCGTTCTTCCTCTGGCTCAAACTCTTTAAACTCTCAGCTCTAAACCTTTCCTCAACTAGCAAACTTGTCATCTGCAAATAGTAATGGAATAATGGAAATGTAATACCAATTTCAGGAATAAATCATATAAGTACAAATTTACGAACTATGAATCCCTAAATATAATATTAACCAATTGGACACACAATTCAGGGTTTAAATTACTTAAATCAAGCACTATTCCAAGATAATATAGGTAATGACTATAGCACAAAGTTGATTGTTATCAGCGTTCACCTCACCTTTTAGAGCACTTGCATTAGATTCTGTAAAAAGTTGTAAATCTGTATATACAGCTCCAGATCCAACTAAAATGTGCTGCATCAGAATCTGTATACATGATCTCTATTCAACGTATTCTGGATAAAATTGGACATCATACTCTATATCTACCGCAATCTGATTTTTTTTTACAGATTCAAGTTTTTGCTATTTCTAACATTATATATATATATATATATATATATATATATATATATATATATATATATATATATATATATATATTTTTCGAGTCACAAAAAATGCTTTCTACAAAATTTTCATTAATAAGATCTTCTATACATATTTTGAATATCCATACAAGGTAATATTTATCACTATAATAATAGACAATAAATTATTTATATGTGTATTTGTTTTTGTAAATATATCATAATTATTTTGGTTTACAGTTACTTTATTATTGTAGTACGGTAGAGATTCTGGTATAGGTGACTATGTGTAGAGATTCTGTAAATGATGTTGGAGTCTGTAAAGTAGAGACTCTATTCAGAGACACTGATGCAAGTGCCCTTAGCGGTGTTCGCCATTGCATGCTTGTGCTCGCATTAATTGCACATGTCACGTTCTGACCCAGATCTAAAATTGGTGCCTGCCCCATGTCCTAGTGGCGCACCTCCACCTTGTGTAGAGACATATTTATATTCTAATTTCGAGCTACATTTGAGTGAATTGGAACACACACACCACTTTTACCAAGCTTGATGACACATTTCTTCAAGGGATTTTAAAGCCAAACCCTAGATTTAGTTTAGCTACTTATCATTGAAGAAACCAAATCTATATCTTTTGGAGTTGATTTTGTGGAAGAATTTCCTCTCTTTGGGTATGTTTTTCTCAATTAGAGAACCTTCAGAAGTTAATGCAATTATCCTTCATTGAAGTTCTTGCGATCTTGTTTGGTAATCTCTTTCATTACTTTTAGTGCTTACTTCATAGTAATGAAATCCCTAAGTGACATTAGTAGTTTCATAGCAATGAAAGGATAAGCTTTTTCTTAATCAAGATACTGTTGTAGTGATAATGTTTTATCTTCTTTAATATATTGGGAATGGCATGTTTTTATTGCAAGTATCATGTGTTGGTTGATTTTCTTTGCTTGAGTTTGTTGTGTGTTTGTGACATAGTCATGACCTAACACATACACACACAAACACACATTAGGAGAGATTCAAACGAAGACTTTTAGTGTGGGAAAAGGGGTAAAGGGACCGGTTGGTAAAATCGACCATTAACTTGGCAGTCGGATTTTATCGGGGTCATGAGTAGAGTAATCTATACAACTAAGAGCTTCATCGTGCAAATCTGGTAGATTTCACATCAAGGTGAGGACATGGGAGAGGCACCGTGCTTTTGTATACACCCATTCGTGGGACATTAGGAAGATTAGTATGGTTGTGTCATCAACGTTAACACAAGGTATGTTAGGAAATCTACGCGGGAACGCAGCGGAATTTAAAATTTTATTTCCTTTTTACCAGGATCGACTTTGTTTAAGCAACAAGCATAAAAGAAGTGAACTAAGAGAATACCTTGAATGATCTAAAAAAGATCGCCGCTTTGTCTACGGTTGTAGTTTCTGCACGAAGCCGCCCAAGTGTTCGGCCTCCACCGCTAGTATACACGAACAACCTGCCGGAATCCACAATTGGATTGCGACTAGAAAAACTCGGTTGCTAGACCGACCTTTTCTCTTTCTAGGAAGCTCTCATTATTTCAAGTAAATTAGAAATTTTATAATTGTGATAATACAAAAGAGCTTGGCACCCACCTCCTATTTATAAGGTGACTTGCGCCCTATGTAGTCCCAATCTGATTGGGGGAAGCTTTATGCGTGGAGTGGGGAGAAATAAAACCTTTTACTAGTAAAATAAGGAAAATAGATATTTATCTCATTTAATACTCAATATCTTATATTAAATATTTTCAAGATATATATTGCCAATATCTATATTGAATATATCTTTATCATATTACCATAAATCAATTTACACATGTATGCAAATCTATACACATTAATATCTAATAATAATATATGATAATACCATTAATTAATTTGCAAAATCCATGTATATCATATATACATATATTTCGACCCATATACCCATTAATTGGCTTCAAGAATATTCTAAAAAATTAATATAGTGCTATGATTAATTAATTCGCAAAATACATGTGTATCATATACACATACATACTTCGCCCATACACATTAAAATATGTATATTTAATTAATCAACATAATTAATATCTTGTATTTAATTTATTCATAATGAATAAATACCACCATATTAACTCACCACTATAACACTTTATAGTTGAGATAAACTTTCCTTATTTGGTTATCACTATAACCGCATTTTAATCCAGCTAGATGTCCTTATGTGTGTGACCAGATAGGCTTCCGAATATGTTGGCCGTTGGCACAAAGTGCATTTACTAAAATACCCTACATACATAACGATCATGGATAGCGTCTTGCAACACGCTGATAGGAACCAACTTTACAGTACATTTCTGTACAGTTCAGCCCACGATTATCACATTTCTGGCATGTTTCGGGTGAGTTTAGACCCTATTTTGAGTATTAAATGAGGTTTTATTGTACGGCGAGTGGACTGTCGGTTTTCCGTAAACTCGACCTTATTTTAGCATTTTATACTCGTTTTTCCCGAGCACCCGTAGTTTGCGGGGTTATGCGTTTGCTTGTTGTTTTCATATGGATGCAGGACTAGGGTGTCTCGAGGGCCCGAAAGGCGAGAATTATGGAGTTTAGAAGTGCCCGAGGCGAAACACGGAGGTTGAAGGTGAAAAAAAGTGAAGATTTTGGGTCACATGGGTCCGGACGCCCGTCTGGACACCTTGGACGTGCGTTCAGTGGCTATCCGGACGGACAAAAACCTCTCATCCGGACGGCTAACTCTCTGGAAAATGGATTCTTGGCTGCAAAAAGTTTGTCCGGACTGACAAGATGTTGCATCCGGACGGACAGAACCAGCATCCGGACGGACAAGAGTATTTTATCCGGACGGACATCTATGCATCCGTCCGGACACCTGGAAAATCAAGAACAGTCCGGCCGGACATGGCGGATATCCGTACGGACAGAAGGCTTTCTATATAAAGCTGCTCATTTCACACACAGACGGGGACAGAGTTGAAGAAGTAGATAGCAAGTTTCCCTTTTTAGCCTTTTTGGAGATTTTGGGCGATTTTCTTCGTCTTTTAGAGTTAGACTAAGTATTTTATATCATTAGAATCCTCATTCAATCCTCTCTTTGATCTACTAACTTTTAGCTTCGATCCGTAACTTTTCACTTGACAAAAATTCGATCTTTTGTAAGCACATTTGGCACCTCCTTCAAGTTGAGTAAAGTAAGTATGTTCTTTTGTTATTTTATTGTTGTTGTGATGTTTTTCTTCCATTTTTATTGCTTAGATTCGATTATGAGTAGCTAGATTCCTCGTATGGTTGAACTATGTGAAGGCGGGTGAAACGCCGTTAGATTGATGAACCGGGAGGTAGTGTAGTGCGTAAATAAACGTTCTAATTGATAATCCGCATCACGAAACTTGTTTTGATTGTTTTAATAGCTTTGAATGAGATTGACAACCTTGTTCATTGTTGCACACACGTAGCTTATAAATGTATGTTGCGGCGGCGTGTGGGAACGGGGTGACCGTAGAAGTTTTGGGCTTGAAAGGTAGTCTGACACCTACCCGTGTACTAGATTGACGCCCTAGTCATCAAGTCCAGTTCCAATACGGGGTTTGTCCTATGAGTTATCGTTAGACGGTGAAATAAGGTAAGGCACACTCCCGGGGTAATCTGTTTAAGGGTAAAGTAATCCGTTGGATCGTAGTTCGGCCATATTTCTTTTAATTGTTTAGAATTTCGAGTAGTGTAATCTTTCTTTTATGCAATAGTATAGCTTCATATCTATCTGTTTGACCTGAACTGAGTGCTAAGTCAATTGTGGTACTCAAAAACCAATCTCTGTGGGTTCGACCTCGGACTCCTCAAGCACTATCCTACAATCGACCCGGTCCACTGCCGGTTAGAAAGTAGATTTTGCTAAGGTTTCGAGTTTTTACTTGATCGACCGGACCTAGAAAATCCGCTTATCACACGCCATGACCCCCAATCATCGGAAGAGTTAAATGCAATGACTACTACCTTTCATGTGAAACGGTTACCGTGTAAATAGAATGTTATCACTATTACAATATCCATACGGTCGTATCTCGAGTGTCACTACATTAACGACCGTATCTTATAATCTGGATATTATGCTCTCTCGAAGTAAATCATTTACTCCCACTTTTCAAAGATTCACGAGAGCTAGACATTTCTTATAAGAAGGCCCTTTCGGATATTTATTCCTACGATTAGGATATGCAATTTCCGGACGAGCAACATGGCATGCTTCGGTATCACACCCAATCACTACCGCATGATCGCCCCATGGCTAGGGGAAACCTCAATAGTGTCAAAGTATGACAATCCACACCGTGATATCATGAAAACTCCGGTCTTAGGATAATTACACAACCGCCACATAGTGCGACACTTAATAAAGTAAGTGGGTCAATCTAACGTACACAATCTCTAATACACGTCCACGTACAGTCCAAGTGTCTCTACACTTTGATAGGCGATATCTATCTCTATCTTCATAAGATAGAAGACATCCAATACACGTTAGTCTAATCATACTATTAATATCCCATTTAATAGCAATGCGACTAGAGACATTTAAGTATCAAACATGTTGAGCGAGTCGAGATCTCATCAACCATAAACACTATTATGATTTCTCTTTCACAGTTTGACACTAGGGACGTTATCATATATACAATATCAGAATTGGTCAGTTAAACGAACAGATATATAATAATAGAAAGCCATTTATCATATGTATAAACATAAAGAAATAGTAGAAATGATCCGACCCGATCGGATCCGGTCCAGCCCGATAGGGTTTAGGACAACATTTCAACAAGGTAACCATTGGATGGTTGGTAGGTAAATGCCGCTCTCATGAAGCTAAAGGAGATAATCAGTCTAGTTCTCTCTTTTAACTTTCTTTAACCACCATTCTAGTAATTTGCTTGCCTTTAGATTTCACTTTATCTTAATTGAAAATTGTTGACTTGGACCAAAATAATACGGCCATTCGGCACTTAACCGCACATCCATGTGCATTCGACCTTGTCTCGCTCTACCTAGACTACAATTAACTCGTATTCTTCCAGGTGATTTTGGGAACCTAGAAAAGGACTTTGACAAGCTAAATGGTCCACTCCCCATTTAGTTTGAAGGGGTATGAGAGATAATACTACCAATTATTGTCTATAAGGGTATATTAGCCTTTGTAGTTAAGGACACTTGTTAGAATGGGTTGTTAGTATATTAGTACAAGTTGTTAGATTATCTTATCCTTCTGTTAGATTTCTTTCAATATATGTTTTCTATTGTTCTGTGCTAATTGTATTCAATAATTAATATCAATGAAAGGTCCCTTTTCTCCATGTTTATGAATGTTTTCACTAGGTTTTTGAGTCGAGACATTACAAAATAAGAAATTAAATCGTCTTTGTTCGTATATTGTGAATAAATTTTACTTGGAATACTGTCCGGAATGCATTGAGAATCGTATTGAACATAAATTTTGCATTATGTGAGAACAAAAAGTAAGATTTTTTTTTAAATAACGAAGAAAATTGATTTATTCAATCCAAATAAATTCTGAAATTTTATATTATCCAAAGAAACTATTATTATTTCATTTCAGTACATGCAAGAAATTTATTACTGAGTCACCAGAGATCCATATAATCACTACAAGAGAAAAGTCAATTCAACAACCTAAGCTCCACAAACCCGACCGCAATTGCCTAGGCATCTTTCCATTCTTGCGCCATCTGCCAAATTTCACCAGCAAAACAAAACAAGAATGTTTGAGAAAACAAGGCAAAGATTTTTTAAAAACTCAAATTTAAATTTAATGATTAATTTCATAATTAAGTAATTACTTTCAATTACTTTCACAATGTATGCCCATAAATATGGTACTCCGGTACATACCCCCGTGGTAATCCACTAGGGTCTAACCTGGCTCCCAGTGGGGAGGCCCAGGTTCGAACCCCGTTTGGGGTATAGTTTAGGATGGGTGCGTGTGTGTCTCTTTCGTCTCCGAAAAAAAAAAATGCCCATAAATATGTAACATATTTTAATGTGTATATGCATACTAATAATATACGTATATGTATATGCGAATATATTAGCATATCCATCAAAGCATTATAAAACAGGTAGGACTCGAGTGTGTTAGAATGCTATTAATGTAAACTGAAAATAGAAAATAGAAAATAGATAAAGAGGTGAAGCACATTAAATAAAGCTTAAGCTTCTGTATATCGGCCTAGTGGTTAACACTAGGTTATAATTAACCCGACAGTAACCAGGGTTCAAGTCCTGTTCATGAGGCGAAAAAAAGGGCGCGTGTGCAACCAATTTGTACCAGAAGCCAATTGAAGGCAAAGCTCAGTTGTGCAACCAATTTGACAGTAGTATGGTACAGTTCCAGAAGAAGGGCTAAAACAGCTTCCAAGGCACCTAAAATAGCATGGATAATCCAATGTTCTGTTTAGGAGGAAGCATTTGTTGTAGCAGCCTCCACCACAAGTATATGCATTCCCTCCTCCAAGATTTTGTGCCATGTTTTTTGGGATCAATATCAAGACTAAAAGAAAACATAGTTTAACACCCAAAAGCTTGTTTTTCATCTCCATTTTTGGATCTTTTTTTTGGAAGTGTTATTTGGGAGAATTTTATTGTTTTCTTGCTCTATGATTGAAATATGAGATTGTATGATTTGAGGGGCTATGTATAAATATGATATTGCACCAGCTAACTCAGAGGTGATTTTACACCTGCATTTACTTCGGTAGATTGACTAATGCATCTTGAATTTAATTTACCTCAACTTCCTGTCTGTTTTTTTTTCCTTTTTTCTTTTTTGAGGAGGATTATTTTATTTTGAGGAAAGTGCAAATGATTTTAAATTATGGTTAAAGGTGGTAAATGACTGTTTTTGATCTAAAATGAGGAAAAATGACAAGAAAAAAAGATAGTGGTTGAGAAGGATAAAAACGCGCCTGTTACTACATGTGTTACTTCATGTTGCTACAACCACGTAGTAGTAGTAACAGACGCGTTTTTGTCTTTCTCAACCATTATTATTTTTTTCTTGTCTTTTTTTCCCATTTTATTTCTTATTTTATCCTTCTGACCTCTGGCCCCTTTAAAATCAAATAATTATAAATAAAAAATGGGTCGTGCAATAGTTTTTTTGACTTATGATATTTACTTTTTATTTTGTTGAAACAAAGTATGTTTTGCAATAAAGCTACTTACTGTGCCCACATTTTTGGTTAGCTTTTATCTAGATCTAGATCTCAACAAGAGATGTATTATTTTTTTAAGGTAAAAAAGTCATTCATTAATCAAATCAGCTTCCACATGTTAAGATCAATCGCTTACCGTTGTATTAAAACAAATTGATACTTTATTTCTTATCATTTAAGATGTCATTCAAGAGTATGGACGATCTGTCCTAACACCCCCCTCAAGTGTTGGCAATATGTCCAACACTTGCACAATTTCATTCAAGAGTGTGGGCAATCTGTCCCAACACCCCCCTCAAGTGTGGGCAATCTGTCCCAACACTTGCGCAATTTCTTTTTTTTAAATAATGTTCAAACCAGGGTTCGATCTCGTGACATCTGGCTCCGATACCATGTTATGAACAAGCACTTACCGTTCTACTAAAACCAATTGATGGTAGTAAATGTCCTACTATATTTATGTATGGATTCAAGAGTGTGGGAATCCCTCCCAACACCCCCCTCAAGTGTGGGCAATCTGTCCCAACACTTGCACAATTTTTCATTCAAGAGTGTGGGCAATCTATCCTAACACCCCCCGTCAAGTGTTGGCAATATGTCCAACACTTACACAATTTTCATTCAAGAGTGTGGGCAATCTGTCCCAACACCACAGCTAGTAGTATAGATGTTGGGAGAGTTGTACCCCAGTTACAATAATGATTTGGATTCAAACTAAACCCCAATTCGGCTAACAAGTGTGCCGGTTGGTTTCCTGATCTTAAAACATGATTGAAATTACAAGATGCAAAATTCTTCCCTAATGATCTAATATTGATTGCAATTTTCCCAGGGTCGGAGAGATCAAGATCGGTGAAATTCACTCTTGCCACGCAGATAATTGAATCCGAATCAACAATAACATCACCCGAGAAGATTTTGGCAGTTTCTTGAAGTCCAAATTCAATAGCTTTTAATTCAGCTTCTTGAACAGAATCGACTTATCCTAGAAGACAAGATGGCGCTTTGAGTAAGGTCCCTTCGGCATCTCTGAGAATCATTCCGGCTGCTCTTGTTCCATAAAAAAAACCAGCATCGACATTAATTTTGAGTGTTGGTGGAGGTGGCTTGGTCCAAGACGCAGGTGATAAGGAAATCAGATGGTTTCAATCATTCGCATGCAAGATCTTGCTAATGTTTTGATGAAAAGCAGAGCTTGATGCAAAATATTACCGATTCGGATTGACTTTCCTTCAAAGACGGCTGAGTTTCTGGCTTTCCAAATAAACCAGAGCATTGTGAAGAGTAGACTACAAGATTCATCCCCAAAGAATTCAATGGAAGAGCAGAGGTCTAAGAAAGAGCCATTTAGAAGTTGCTTAAAATGCTGGAAAAAGGGTACTTGTTTTCAAAATTCCTTTGTCCATTTACAATCCAAAAAACAATGCTTCCAGACTTCATAAATACTATGGAAAATAGGGTATAAACCATCTGAAATTTTCCTTGCAACCAGATTATTCCCTAAAGAAAGGGCATTTGCAGCAATTCTCCAAATGAAAGAGTTTATTTTTGGTGGGATCGAGGCCGACCAAATGAAGTCCTAGGTATGATGCATTAACTTTGAATTTGAAGAGCTCCCTTGATTGTTGGATTCCAAATGGTGCTTGAGTGCTATGTTGTAGCCTGATTTTACTGTGTATTTCCCATGAGTGGTGAAAAGCCACATTAGTCTATCAGTGCAAGGCTCTGATGGGAGGGGAAAATTTTGGATGGCTGAAATTTCTATGGGTAGGAAGAAGTGTTGTAGGATAGGTTGGATCCAGGTATTGTTGTGGATGAGTTGATTTACTTTCAGAACACCTAGGCTGTGGTCTGTGGTTATGATTTTAAAATTTGGTTCTAGGGGTATCCAGGGATCAGTCCATATGTTTATTTGATGCCCTGAGCCAATGCTCCATCTAAGACCTTTCTGTATGAGAGTTCTGCCCATAAAAAGACTTCTCCATATATAGGATAGCGAGTGACCGGGTTTGGCTTCAAGATACGGGACTTTGGGGTGGTATTTTTCCTTGAGGATGGAAGTTAAGAGGGAGTTAGGTTTAGAAATAATTCTCCAACTCTGTTTAGCTAAAAGAGATTCATTGAAAAGCCTCGGATTTTTCAAACCCAAACCTCCTTTGTTTTTAGTCTTGCATAAGGTGTCCCAAGAAATCCATGCCATACTTCTCTCTTTTGAGGAATTATTCCACCAAAATTTCCTGATTAAGGATAGTATTTCATCCAGCAACTTTTTAGGTTGTGAGTAGCACTACATTACATAGACTGGGATAGCATGTATCACTGCTTTGATGAGAGTTTCCCTTCCATCCATAAATAAGAATTTGGTTTTCCATTCTTGAAGCTTTTTCCAGATTCTATCCTTAATATACTTGAAAATATCATACTTCGATTTACCAATCAAAAAAGGTAGACCTAGATACTTCACTTTCCCTATACCCATAGGAATGCCAAGAGTGTCTCTAATGAGAGTAGCAGCAGCTAGATCAAGAGATTTGTTGAAGTAGATGTTGGACTTGGAAAGATTAACCATTTGCCCAGAAATGTCTTCATAAACTCTCAAGATTCTTTTAAGCTCAACCGCATTCTGGTAAGTTGCCTTAGCAAAAAGAATGCTATCATCTACAAAAAGAAGGTGAGACAAAATTGGTCCTTTATTACCAAACTTGAAGGGGGTAAGGGAGTTAGAGGTGATAGAGTGGTTGATGAGGGCAGAGAGGCCTTCAGAGCATAGAATGAAAAGGAAATGGGATAGTGGGTCTCCGTGCCTGATACCTCTGGTAGGGTGTATGATATCAGAAGGTTTACCATTAATGAGGACTTGTAGGTTTGTGGTGGTGACACAGTTCATTATGAGAGTAGTGAAATGGGGAGGGAAGGCCATTTTCATGAAAAGGAGGTGGAGGTAATCCCAGTCAACTCTATCAAAGGCCTTAACCATGTCAAGTTTGACTACGATAAGGTTTTTGCTGGTCTTTTTCCTAGAGTTGAGGGTATGAAAGGCTTTAAAGGCAGAAATTGCATTGTTTGTGATAAGCCTGCCTTTAAGAAAAGCACTTTGGGATTGGTCAATGATAGGGTCAAGGACAACTTTAAGTCTGTTAGCTATGGTTTTGGAAATAATCTTGTAAACAGAATTGGTTAGGCAGATAGGTCTGAAATCTTTGAGGGTTTGAGCTTTGGGAATTTTTGGGATTATGGTTATGTAGGTGTCATTGATGGCATATAATTTTGAACCTGAGTTTAGGCATGGAGGATGTAAGGTAGGAGTTGGGGGCTATAAATGGACCATCTTTTTTGGAGAAAAATGGCTTGCATGCCATCAAGACCAGGGCTTTTCCTTTTGGGTAGTTGTTTCAGAGCTTTTAGGATTTCTTCCTCAGTGAAGGAATGGTTTAAAAAATCAATCTATTCCGCCTTCAATTGTTTAAAAGGAATATTTTCCAATGAGGGTAGTGTACCTGCAGAAGATGAAAAAGGTTAGTGAAAAAATCCCTAGCATGTGCCAATAAGGCAACTTGACCGCTAATTTCCTGTCCATTATCATTTAAGAGTTTGTCAATGAAATTCTTTTCTCTCCTCGTAGAAGATTTGCTGTGAAAATAGGAGGTTTTTTTGTCCCCATAGTGAATCCAATATGCTCTACCCCTTTGTGTCCAATAATCTTCTTGAATATTAAGAAGATAATCAAGTTCCATCATAATCTCTTTCTCTCCATTAGGACAGATATTGGGATTATTTTAGGATTCTTCTAATTTTGCTTGAAGATCATCAATTCCGCGGTTAAGTTTCCTATGATTTTCCTTGCTCCATAGTTTAAGATTTTCTCTAACAGATCTGATACCATTAGCAACATAAGAGTAATTAAGATACCTTCTAAAATTCCATGATTTTTCAGTGATGTCAGAGCATTCATCCTCCTGCAGCCCAAAAGGATCGAATCTAAGGAGAGGGTGCCATTTCTTTACTTTTGTAGTGGTGATAGGATTCTCAGAAATGAGAATGGGGATATGATCACTTATGGATGATGAAAGTGAGTGACAACAAATTAGGGAACTGAATTATCCAACCCTGATTGGCAAAAGCTCTGTCCAATCTTTCTTTAACCTTCTTGCTTTTGATCCTTTTATTATCCCAGGTGAAGGGATTTCCAGAGAAACCTAAGTCGTGTAGATCACAGTTTATGAGTGCATTCCTGAAGTTTTCCATCAAATATCTAGGTCTGTCAGCAGGCCCGAATTTCTCCGACAAGTGAAGAATCTCGTTAAAATCACCCGCACAAAGCCATGGGTAGGAGTGAGCGTTATGAAGTCGGTTTAAAAGGGTCCAAGAGTGTTTTATGAGAGTATTAGAAGGGTGGCCGTAGAAACAAGTGAATCTAAAGGTTGAGTTTTTATAGTAAACAAGGGAATCAATGTGCCCTTGTGAGGATTTAAGAATCTGGACAGAAGAAGAGAGAGTCATCCTTTGGTACCTAAACTGCTTACATGGTAACCAGAGGTAAACCCAAGTTGGAGATGAACGTTATTCATTGCATGAGAGTAAAGTTTAGTTTCAGAGAGAAAAATAATGGAAGGAGGGGGTGAAGAAGGAGATTTTGATAGGCGTTTGAGGCTAGGAACTGCGTTGGGGTTGCCTAAGCCCCGCTGTTCCAACAAATGATATTCATGGTTGTTGGTGGGGCTGCAGAGCAACATCCACCGGACTTGCTGAGGTTTCAGACTTGATTTTTTTGTGGGGTTGGTCATAACCATTATTTTCCTTTCTTTTTCCAAAAGGTGGCTGCAGATTAGAATTGTCATTCAGGGGTATAGTAGTTGGTAGTTTTCTGAAGGATTTCAGAGTGGTGTTGTGTTTTTGGGCTGGGGGCCAGATTGTTTGTTGGTAAAGGGGCCATGGTTTGGCTTGATATTTTTTATAGGGGTTGGGGTTGGCGGGATTTGAATTTTTGGGGAGATTTTTGGGGTTTGAATTTCTATATATGGTGAGGGGAGGGGTTGAGGGTTAGTGGGGTAGGTATGGAGGTTTGTAAGGAGGGTGGTGCAGATTTGATTTTCAAAAGTATTAGGATTCGGAGGGTCATTGAAAGTTGAAGCAAAATGAGTGAGAGTGACAAGTGATTGGGTTGGTTCAGATGTGGTTGGATGGTTTGGGTTACTTTGTGGGGGAAGAGAGATGTTGGGGTTTGTTGGTCCCTTGGAAAGGCTAACACAAGTTTAGAGGGGGGGGGGGGTGAATAAACTTGTCACCAAAAACTTTCCCTAAGCTGGATTTTAAACAATTTATGGTTCAGTTAAAACTTGTGCGGAGTTAAGCTGACAGAGCTGAGTTTAAGTCAAACTGACTTAATCAAAACTGAGTCAACCGGTAGCGGATATTATTCTAGCCTTTTTCTTGATCTTGTTATTCTTTTATGAAAACTGAGTGTGGTAAACTGAATTCTGATGAATGTCAGTTTGTGAACTGTGAAGTGTATAACAATCAATTATCAAAATTTTGTAAGTAAATGCTGAGTAAATAAATAAATGCATAAAGTAAATAAGGCGAATATTATAGAGGTTCCATGTGGTGTAATCCTATACGTCCTCTCTTCCCCTGTGGTGCGGAGGAAAATTCCACTAGAACTTCTTGAGGTGAACTGTTACAAAAAGTCCTAAACAATAGTCCTTGGCTAATCCCTAGCTTCACTATCTAAACAGTTGTAGAATAGGTAGAATTGTTGTTCTTCAATTGCTTGAACACTGATCCTTAGTGGGTTGAATTGCCTCTTCACCAGCTACCACCACAAACACAACCGTCTGCCGATCGCTTGTAACAACTCGTCCTTGCAAAACCTTCCCGGTTTGCTTCACGCCTAAACCTTTGATATAGAATCAAAGTTGGGTTGAGAATCAATGAATTGATTCTTGTTTGTGGTTCTTCAAGGTGTCTAATTCTTGATAAATTCTTTGTAGCTTGAACACTTGAAGAAATTCTTGATATGATCTTGTTATAGCGCAGAGATGATAGCAATTCGAATGACTAATACACACGTTAATTCTAGTTAAAACTCTCTCTTTAATCCTTGGTGCAAGTCCTCTATTTATAGTGTGAGGTCCAACGATCATTTGGCTTGAATTCGAATTGTATCAACGTCTATTTTGTAACGGATATATTTTCTGACCGTTATGTTGTGTCAGTATTTTATCCAATAAAATTGCTTCCTTTATAACGTTCGACTGTACTATCTACTTGTTGGATGAATGACATATAAAACCGAGTTTCCTTATCAGTTTTATACTGGGATTATCACTTGTCAGTTTCTTGACTGACTTGGCGCATTAACAGAGATTTTACTATTCTTTAAATATCAATACTTCCAGTTTTTCATCTGATTATAATTGACTTAATCAGAGTACACCATGACTCATTATCTTCTAAGAATTCATTGTCCTTATAATTCTTAGGTCTTCATACAAGATCCATAAAGTCAGTTCAGGTCACCACAATCTTGCCCGAAGTCTAACTTTACAGTCTCGACGTAGTCTTCATAACTGAGTTTGAGCCCTCAGTTATTCAATCTTCTATAACTGATCGAGTCTGTGACCCTCAGTTCTTCAATATTCTTGATAAGCCAACTGAGTCTGTGTCCCTCAGCGAACTTATCTTCTTCAGTTTCATATAGGTGTAGTATGAGTTAGTTTGTTTATCTTGATGATTTCCAGTTTTCTAAATGACTTCCAGTTTTCAGTTTTACGACACACTAACTATTACAGTGCTTGTCTGATGTAACCTATACAAATATCAGACTCTAGTAAAACTTAAACATTCAGTTCTAGACATCTTTTAGCTTTTCACTATAACAGCTAGCTTCAACACTTCATCAAATGAGGTTAAGGTAATACTTTGAATAATTATGATGAAATATCATCAAAACATAAATTTTATTTCCAACAATTTCCCCTTTTTGATGATGCCAAATCTCTCCCTAAAAGAAAAGCTTAAAGATCAAAACAATGTAAAACAATGTAAAACTGGAAAACTGGATTTCATTAGAATGAGCAAAAATTGGAATAGTTACATTTAGTCCAAACAACTGTGATTAAAGACTAAGCTTTTTCTTAACTGAAATAAACGTCTTCTCCTTTCATACAGATGATATTCATTTTCTAGCTTGGTGTCTTCCTTTGAAAAAGTCTTGTTGTAGTCAACTTGACTTCCTTCTTTCCATCTTCTCCATAGAAATAGCTTCGGTAAGTATGATTCTTTCAAGTAGTATTTTTCAAATTCTACTACATCAGCTTTCATTTGTTCATCCTTGTCTTTAATCTTCAGTTTATCATCAATCCTCTGATTTTTCTTATATTGTGCCATTTTCTGCTTTGAGAATACATCAGATAAAAAGTAGTTCAAGGATTCTTCAAATGTCTTGTCCTTGTATTTGGCTTTAATAGGATTGTGATTGTTGATAAACTTCATCCACAGATCCTTTGTAAGAGTAGCTCACTTTTCTCCAGGTTGACTGTATTTCACAATGAGCTGCTCGTCAGTTAGCTCTTTCCTTAAGAACTTAGGATCTGATTTGTATCTTTGCAATTCTTCTTCAAGTCGCTTCATTTCTTTAAGTAACTTCAACTTTTCTTCTTCAGCTTCCCCCTTTTTGGCATCATATAGCTGATCTACCAAAGCATGGGTTGCATGTTGGTTGTCTGATATACGATGCTGAGAAGCAATTACTTCTTTAAGCTGAGTTTCTAACCCGTAGATTTGCTGATTCATGTGCCAATAAGCCTGAGCATGAGTTTCCCGATCTACTGCGGTTGAGTCTTCTAGTTTCTGTTTAAGTAACAGTATTTTTGAAGCAGAACTTGAACTGGATTTGTGGATCATCTCTAGTCTTGCATGAACTAAGACATCTGTTCTAGTTCTATAATCGAGATATCCATAAATATTTGATAGAAGGCCATTTTGTGCGTCCTTGTGACTGAGCACAATCTTCAAGTTTTCATGAACTTTGGCCAACTCATCTTTTGTTAGGATGTCAGAAGGATCATATGTCGTTTCAGGTTGATCCTTGGGCTAAGTGATATCTTCAATAATCATCAGTTGTTGATTATCAGTTCCATCAGCTGCTTGCTGAGTGTCATTTGTCTGATTTCCAATTAGCAACTCTTCTTGCTGACTTACAGTTTGCGTAGTTAGAGGTGGAGGTTGAATTTCTGAATGCAAAACTGTAGTCACATCAACTTCTTTTCTCGTATGATCATCTTCATCATCATCCTTTTTCCTTGATCTTTCTTTGGAAACAGATGATGTGGCTGATTCTCTCTTTTGAGCTAATTCATTAAACCTTTTGAAACAATTTTCAAGAAACTCTGATATAGGAAATATAGTATATAAATCTCCGATTTCCAATTTCTCCAAGAGCAACTTCTCTTCAGTCTGTAGACTAATATCACGAGAATCCTCTGGTTTAAGCTTCATCTTCATTAGTCTGACAATTTTATCAGCTTCAAAGGCTGGGGATGATTGCTGAACTGATTGATGTTGTGATTGAGAAGTATTATCAGCAAGAGTGTTTTTCCTTGTATCTTTAGTTGTCAGTTGTTGTTGTTCCCCCTCAGTTGGTGCTCTCATACTTGATGTTGCTGGGTATAAACATCTTACAAATGATCTTTCTTGTGCTGAGTCTGCCTTTCGCTTGATTCCTCTGTGTTCAGCTTCCTGCTGAGACACAGTTTTCTGACTGGCTTCAGGTTGGGAAGTTGTTCCTGTTTTTGCTGCGATTTCCTTTGTAGTTTTAGCTTGCCTTGCTTTCTTCCCTTCCTTGAGTCTTTCCAGATAGAATTGAACGATTCCACTGAGTGTTTCTTCAGTCGGAATCTACCAACAGTTGCCTGACCTTCAGCTTGAGCTCTTTGTACACTGTCTAATTCGGCTAAATGCTGCTTCTTTATCTGATTGACTACATAACCTTCCCAATTGAATTCTATTTCATCCCAAATTATGTTCATCAGATAAATGTTCTCTTCGGATAGTTTATTGACTCTTTTGGATTTTCCATTGACATGTTTGCTGAGCCATCTGCTGAGGTGCGCAAATTCTGGCTTGATTTTGTCAACATGACTATCAATTTTTACTGGTTCCCTAGAGAAGGTAAGTTGCTTCAGAAAAGCTTCTTTTTGAAGAGGTAGAGTAGCCAAATCTATTGATGTCACAGATGAATCCATGAAACTGAATAATGACTTCATAACTTTTCATTGATAGCAATACAATCTCCATGGACTGTAGTGATCATATAGTTTCGTACCAATCGCATATTCTCCCAAAATTGCAGAATTCCTTCCACATCACGTGGTTCGTTGAATTTAACATCTAGAAGATTCCTTAGACCTGGTTGTTTCGGGATTTTATTACAAATCCAACTTGCTAACAGAGTATTGTTGCATATTGCTTCATAGATATCGAATGAAAATTCATCTAACTCTGTGATCAATCTTTCTTGTTTTGATTTGTCTGAAGTGGCCATATTTGGGTGTGAACACAAAAATTGATTTTTGAAAGGAAAGGATTTTGAAGAGTCTGATTCTGTTTTTAGGAGAGAGATGAAGAATTTGAAATTTGATTGGAAATAGTGTGAACGAGGGTTGAATAAATAGGTAGGATAAATTGGCGATTGAGTAGTACAACTTTTCAAATTCCATGATGGTTTGGGTAACCGATGTATGCACTGTTCTGACAGTCGTGGGGTGTACACACAATATTCTGACAAAAAGGAACTGCAGTAATTAAATGCGATATAACCGCTGTTTCGCTTTTATCTTGTCAACCTTTGACTTAAGTTGACTGGGATAGAAACTGAGACTGAAGTTTGTTTGTAGTTGTAACTTTCAGTTTTCGTCAAATTAGTCAGTTTCAGTAAAGTCTGTCAGTTTCAGTTTTAGTTGATCAGTTTGAAATTGTTGATGTCAATGACTAATCTGTTAAGTGAGCGCACCCAACATAACAAAGATTAATCCCCTTGACGAATTTCTGGCTTAACTGATTTCAACTGACTTTTATTATCCTCAATTCAGTTCTTAGTTTGGCAAATCTGTCTTTGTCCAATGGCTTTGTAAAGATATCTGCCAACTGATCTTCAGTAGGTACATA
Organism: Gentiana straminea; assembly: GCA_036785695.1. Classification (NCBI taxonomy): domain Eukaryota; kingdom Viridiplantae; phylum Streptophyta; class Magnoliopsida; order Gentianales; family Gentianaceae; genus Gentiana; species Gentiana straminea. The sequence continues at coordinate 14,329,215 of JAVUPR010000398.1, read as the reverse complement.
AAGAACTGTGATATCCTTTTTCTCTGCATGATCTCTTATGAAGTGGTGACGCACATCAATGTGCTTTATCCTTGAGTGTAAAACTGGATTATCAGTGATTGCAATTGCACTTGTGTTATCACACATTATGGGAATCATTCCTTCTTCTATCCCATAATCTCTTAATTGCTGTCTAATCCATAAAACTTGAGCACAACAACTTCCAACTGCTATGTATTCAGCTTCAGCTGTAGAAGTTGAGATTGAGTTTTGCTTTTTGCTAAACCATGACACAAGTCTATTTCCTAGTAACTGACATGTGCCTGATGTGTTTTTTCTGTCCACTTTGCATCCAGCATAATCTGAGTCTGAATAAGATATTAGCTTGAATTCTCCTTCTTTTGAATACCATATTCCAACTCCATCTGTGTCTTTCAGATATTTCAATGTTCTTTTCACAACTGTGAGATGACTTTCTTTTGGTTTTGACTGAAATCTTGCACATACACCAACAGTAAATGATATATCTAGCCTACTTGCTGTAAGATAGAGTAAGCTTCCAATCATCCTTCTGTAAAGTGTTTGATCAACATCTTTGCCTTCTTTATCTTCATCTAATCTGATGTTGGTCCCCATTGGTGTAGAAATTCCAGTTGATTTTTCCATACCAAATTTTTTGATAAGTTCTCTTGTATACTTGGTTTGGTGAATGAAAATTCAATCATCTAATTGTTTAACTTGTAATCCAAGGAAGTAATTCAATTATCCCATCATACTCATTTAGAATTTGCTTTTCATCAAACTTGCAAATTTCTCACATAATTGTTCATCTTCCGATCCAAAAATAATGTCATCAACATAAATTTGAACAAGTAGAGTATTTCCACCATTTTTCATTCTGAACAAAGTTTTGTCTATAGTCCCTTTGATGAATCCATTATCTACTAGAAACTGAAATAGAGTTTCATACCAAGCTCTTGGTTCTTGTTTTAGTCCATAAAGAGCTTTCCTTAGTCTGAAAACTTTATCAGCTTGATCTTTGATTTCAAATCCAGGTGGTTGTTGAACATATACTTCTTCTTCAAGAATTCCATTTAAAAATGCACTTTTAACATCCATCTGGTAAACTTGAATTTCTTATGAGCTGCAAAGGCAAGAAATAGTCTGATTGCTTCTAATCTTGCAACTGGTGCGTAGGTTTCATCAAAGTCTATGCCTTCTACTTGAGAGTATCCCTTAGCTACAAGTCTAGCTTTGTTTGTGATGATATTCCCATCTTCATCAAGTTTGTTTCTGAAAACCCATTTGGTTCCTATGATATTCACATGAACTGGTCTTTCTACCAATTCCCATACTTGATTTCTTTCAAACTCATTCAGTTCTTCTTGCATAGCTAATATCCAATCTTCATCTTTCAAAGCTTCTTCTATTTCCTTAGGTTCAGATTGTGATAGAAAACATGCAATCATTGCATCTAGTTGATGTCTTGTTCGAACGCCAGTTTGAGTATCACCAATTACTTGTTCTTCAGGGTGATCTCTCGTCCATTGATACGTGGGTGCTTGCATCAAAGGATCTATATCTTGTTCGACTGGTTCTTCAAGAACCGGTTCTTGAATTTCTTCAGTTGGATCAGGAACATGTACTTCAGGTGTGGTTTGTTGAGTAGTTGGAAACTGAGACTGATCTGGATATGAATATTCTGAAATTTGTAGTCTCCCAATGTCAACAAAAACTGGTTCTGGCGAGATTGGTAACTGAGACTGAGAAACTGGTTTTGGTCTGTCTTCAGTTGTTTCACCAGGGAAGTTTGGTTCATCAAATACCACGTGAATGTATTCTTCATGCTTGAGTGTCCTTTTGTTTAGTGCTCTAAAAGCTTTCTTGACACTTGAGTATCCTAGAAAATTCCTTCATCAGCTTTGGGTTGAAAAACATGAAGTTGATCTTTCCCATTGTTGTGTATGAAACATTTGCTTCCAAAAGCATGAAAGTAGGAAACATTTGGTTTTCTTCCATTCCAAATTTCATAAGGGGTCTTCTCCTGTCTTTTGTTCATGAGTGCTATGTTCTGTGTATAACAAGCTATGTTACCTGCTTCTGCCTAGTATCTTTCGGGTAGTTTTGCTTCACAGATCATAGTCCTCCCTGCTTCTTTGAGTGTTCTGTTTCTTCTTTCAGCTACACCATTCTGTTGAGGTGTTCCTTTGGCAGCAAGTTGGTGTAAAACTCCATTTTCTTCACAATATTCAATAATCACACTGTTGAGGAATTCAGTTCCCTTATCTGATCTTATTTTCACAATTGATACTCCTTTCTGATTCTGAAGTCTCTTGAGTAATTTTGTAAGTCTTTGCTTGGTTTCACTTTTCTTGGTTAAGAATATTACCCAAGTGTACCTTGAAAAATCATCTACTACCACCAATGTATACTTCTTTCCACTGATACTAATTGGTGTAATATGTCCAAATAAATCCATGTGTAGTAACTCCAGATGTCTGGTTGTTGAATGCTGAGACTTGGTCTTGAAACTTTCTTTTGTTTGCTTTCCTTGTTGACAAGCATCATATAAGCTGTCCTTCTTATATGATATTTCCGGTAATCCAATGACTAACTGCTTCTTAACAAGTGTGTTGATGTCATCAAAGTTAACATGACTCAGTTTCTTGTGCCATAGGCAACTGATTTCTGATTTGGTATGCACAAGCAAACAAGTTTCAGCAACGGCTGATGTCCAGTCTACTACATGCATATTTTCTTTTCTTCTTCCGGCTAAAACAATTTGATAAGCTGATTCACTGACGACAACGCAGAATTCTTTGTCAAAAGTAACTTTGTATCCCATATCACAGAATTGACTGGTGCTGAGTAGATTGTAGTGTAATCTTTCTACATAAGATACATTCTTGATTGTAAGTCCATTCCTGATTAAGGTGCTATAACCTTTGGTGTATCCAGGTTTGTCTTTACTTCCAAAATTAACCTTTGGTCCATCTTTTGCAATAAAATTACTGAGACAGTCTTTGCTCTTGGTCATGTGCCTAGAGCAACCACTGTCAAAGTACCATATATCCTGCAATAAAAATTAAATAATTTTAGGTACCCAACTCATTTTGGGTCCATGGGGTCAGTTGTCAGTACAACTGTGGGGATATATCCTTTAGTTATTCTTCGGATATTGTTGCACTTGTTTTCATATATGTAAGCCACACTCCCATAATGTCTATGTTTGGATTGTGTCTTATTTATATGATCTCTCAGATCTTTTGGCTAAATTTTTTTCCATCATGCTTTCTATTAAAACTAGAATAATAACCATAATTTCTTTTGTACTGAGGTCTGTACTGACCTTGGTACTGGGGCTTTTGCTGAGAACTGAGATTAGCTCTCTGCTGATTTTTGGACTGGAACTTATGATAAGTTCTCTGTCTGGAATGATTGTCATTTTCAGTTTTATTAGTAGGTGCAGTAAAATTCCAATCATCATCAGTTGGGTATAGTCTTCCTTTCCCCCTGAATGTGTGAATCTTTGAATGATTGACATTCTTGGATTTACTTTGATTGAAACTTTTCTGGTTCTTGACTTGATTGATTTTCGTGGACCTGGTAGTTGATTTCATAGTTCGGTTTTCTCGAGATACAGCTGATTTACCATTTGGTTTACCCTTGTTAGTAAATCCAGTTGTCTTCTTGGAAAACTGATTTATCCTATGTGATACTGGCTTTACTGGTTCAGCAATTTTCTCAGTTTGCGGAAGTTGTTCAGATACAAACTTAATACCTGTTTTGGTACGTACTAGGTTCGGCAGCTTTGCTGGTTCCATTCTTAGAAGATTGCTGTGTATCAAATCCTAAACCCGTCTTGTCTCCATACGGCTTTCCTGATTTGAATCCAGTAACTGAACTTGATTAAGCAAATGATTCGATTCTTTGCTTTTGATGCAAAGAGGGCGATGTTGAATCTTTTCTTTATCGGTTTTAGTTAGTTTCAACATTTTTAGTTCAGACTTCAATCTTTCAACTTCAAGAATTAGCTTCTCTTTCTCAGCTTTAATTGATTCATAACGTGCTTGAATAGTTACTAGCTAATTCATCAATTCGTCAAGAGTTTCTTCTAATTCTAGATTTTTTGGATTGGAGTCAGTAGTTGAAGAACATGCATTTTGCATGGAAATTTGAGCTGAGGAATATTTAGAATTGGATTCACATACCTCATTTGGATCTTCCATGTGTGCCATTAAAGCTGTGTCATCTGATAGTCTTTCAGTACCAGCTTGATAATCTGACTCATCTCCAGCAATGAGTGCTCTTCTACCAACGCTTCTTAGAGGAGTCTTCTTGGTCAGTTCTGGACATTCAGCTTTATAATGTCCATTTTTCTTGCAGTTGAAACAGAGATATTCATCGTCTTTTCTTTTCTTAGAGTCCTCTTGATAAACTTCGAGTGACTCGGGTGTCCTCACTCTTCATTCTTTGAATTCGTTCATCATTAGAGCCATCTCTGTTCTTCCATCTCATCCAATTCATGAAGATTGCTTGATGAGTTTTCTTGATTGTCATTTGATGTTTGTAGCAAGTGCTGTGGTCTTAGGTTCCTCCAGAGCTTTGATTATTGCAGCTGTACTTGTAAAATCTTCACTGAATTCATAAGCTTTCAAGTCTGAGAAGATTTTGAAGGAATCCTCTATGTCAAGTCTTCTAGATTCTTCCATAGAAGTGACTTTCATTTTCCAGCACATTGGTAATGCCTTCAAGATTCTTGTATTGATAACTTTCTTTGAGTGTTCAATCTTGAGTAGATCTAATTCATCCATGATAGCACTGAATCTTGTTTCCATTTGGTCAATGGTTTCTCCAGATTTCATCTTGAAATTCTCAAACTTTTATTTTGCAACATAAAATTTTGTTTTCCTTTATTGAATCTGTTCCTTCATAAACAAGTTGTAGTTTGTCCCACATTTCCTTGGCAGTTGTGCATTCTTTCACCTTTAAGTACATGTTGCTGTCAAGAGTTCTGAGGATAAAATCCATAGCAACATTGTTGAGATTGTTTCTCTTGCGATTATCACTTGTCCATTCGGATTTGGGCTTTGCAACTCGAACTTGCTCTCCACCAACAGTTTGCATGTGAGTGATCTGAATCGGTCCATCAGTGAGTACATCCATCATTTCATCATGAGTAGCTGCTAGAAAAGCCTGCATATGACGTTTATATTCATCAAATCTGTCCATGTTGCACATAAGCATTTGTCTCGCATATTGATTGTTATCCATTGTGAGTGAGTGAAGACTGATAGTAGATTAACTGGAACTGAGCTTTCAAATGAGAACAACTAGAGGAGATATAGAGCAAATGATATCTTGTCAAAGAAACACTGCTCGATACCAATTGTTGGTCCCTTAGAAAGGCAAACACAAGTTTAGAGGGGGGGGGGGGGGTGAATAAACTTGTCACCAAAAAATTTGCCTAAGCTGGATTTTAAACAATTTATGGTTCAGTTAAAACTTGTGTGGAGTTAAGCTGACTGAGCTGAGTTTAAGTCAAACTAACTTAATCAAAACTGAGTCAACCGGCAGCGATATTATTCTAGCCTTTTTCTTGATCTTGTTATTCTTTTATGAAAACTGAGTGTGGTAAACGGAATTCTGATGAATGTCAGTTTGTGAACTGTGAAGTGTATAACAATCAATTATCAAAATGTTGTAAGTAAATGCTGAGTAAATAAATAAATGCGTAAAGTAAATAAGGTGAATATTATAGAGGTTCTAGGTGGTGTAATCCTGTATGTCCTCTCTTCCCCCGTGGTGCGGATGAAAATTCCACTAGAACTTATTGAGGTGAACTGCTACAAAAATTCCTAAACAATAGTCCTTGGCTAATCCCTACCTTCACTATCTAAACAGTTGTAGAACAGGTAGAATTGTTGTTCTTCAATTGCTTGAACACTGATCCTTAAAGGGTTGAATTGCCTCTTCACCAGCTACCACCACAAACACAGTCTGCCCGACTGCTTGTAACAACTGTCCTTGACAAAACCTTCCCGGTTTGCTTCACAGTCTAAACCTTTGATATAGAATCAAAGTTGGGTTGAGAATCAATGAATTGATTCTCGTTTGTGGTTCTTCAAGGTGTCTGATTCTTGATAAATTCTTTGTAGCTTGAACAATTGAAGAAATTCTTGATATGATCTTGTTATAGCGCATAGATGATAGCAATTCGAATGACTAATGCACACGTTAATTCTAGTTAAAACTCTCTCTTTAATGCTTGGTGCAAAGTCCTCTATTTATAGTGTGAGGTCCAATGTTCATTTGGATTGAATTCGAATTGTATCAACGTCTATTTTGTAACGGATATATTTTCTGACCGTTCTGCTGTGTCAGTATTTTTCCAATAAAATTTCTTCCTTTATAACGTTCGACTGTACTATCTGCTTGTTGGATGACTGACATATAAAACTGAGTTTCCTTATCAGTTTTATACTGGGATTATCACTTGTCAGTTTTTGACTGACTTGGAGCATTAACTGAGATTTTACTCTTCTTTAAATATCAGTACTTCCAATTTTTCATCTGATTATAATTGACTTAATCAGAGTACACCATGACTCATTATCTTCTAAGAATTAATTGTCCTTATGATTCTTAGGTCTTCATACAAGATCCATAAAGTCAATTCAGGTCACCAGAATCTTGCCCGAAGTCTAACTTTACAGTCTCGACGTAGTCTTCATAAATGAGTTTGAGCCCTCAGTTCTTCAATCTTCTATGACTGAGTCTTTGACCCTCAGTTCTTCAATCTTCTAGATAAGGCAACTGAGTCTGTGTCCCTCAGCGAACTTATCTTATTCAGTTTCATATAGGTGTAGTCTGAGGCAGTTTGTTTATCTTGATGATTTCTAGTTTTCTAAATGACTTCCAGTTTTCTGTTTTACGACACACTAACTATTACAGTACTTGTCTGATGTAACCTATACAAATATCAGACTCTAGTAAAACCTAAACATTCAGTTCTAGACATCTTTTTGCTTTTCACTATAACAGCTAGCTTCAGCACTTCATCAAATGAGGTTAAGGTAATACTTTGAATATTTATGATGAATTATCATCAAAACATAAATTTTATTTCCAACAGGGTTGTCATAGGAAGGAGGGTTTGTGGGGTTTTCGAGATTAGCATTAGGTGAGAAAATGACAAGAGACTAACTAGGTTCAGAGGTAGGTGTGGTTTGTTTGGTTGGATGTGTGACAGGGTACGAGGTAGACTCATAAAGATTCTTTCTGGTAGGGATGTTGTGGTTTAGAATTGCTTTGGTAGTCGTGCTGTCCAAGGTTAACTCTTTGGTAAATTTTATCTTTTCTGCCTTTTCTTTTCAAGGATTTGGCGCCAGAATTTGAGTTTCAAGATTTGGAGAATTCAAGTTACCTAGAGATTCGGAATGAAGGTCTTCATGCAGATCCATATCTATAGTTCTGAAGTTTTGCACAAATTTGGAGTTTTTTTATGAATGAAGCCAAGTACCATAGGTGAAATCTTCTTCTTCTAATTGGTTGAACTGTTCTGTGGTTGATGGGCAATTTTTGGGGTATGACCACAGAGGCCACAGTAAAAACAGAAGAGGGGAAGTCTTTCAAACTGAAACTGGCCGACTAGGGGTTCTGAGATGTTTCTCATGTGGTTTTCTTCATCTAAGAGGACGATGAGGAGTTGAGGGATTGGTTTGTTGATGTTAATAGATGCTCTAAATCTGAAAAAAGCTGATTAGTGCTATTTCTTCTCTTATTTGTAGGAAAGTGCAATCAGCAAGACTTGAGGCAACTTTCCTTCCTACTTCTTTAGTGATGGCATGCATAGGCAATCCAACCAGTTGGATCCATATATCATTGTGTGAGTGTTGGTCCCAGAGAAGGGTAAAACTATAGTCAGAGGGGGAGGGTGAATGACTATAGTGGAGTTTCAAAAACTTTTCTTGTGTTTAAAATCTTTTGGGCAGCGGATAAGTCCTTTCTTACTATGTTGTTTCAAAGCAGTTTAGACAATCACATATATAGATTATACTCTAGGCAAATTAAATGAATGCAGTAAAGTAAATTGCAGAAAGTAATTTGACACAAGGCTTATAGTGGTTCAGGGTGGTGTAATCCCTTAATCCACACTCTTCTCCTATGATGATTGGAGGAATTCACTATTGTTATTACAGATACAATAGTATGGTTGTCCTTGACTTCCCAAGCTTCATAATCTACAAGACTATCACTCCTTGACTGCAATAGCTTCAGTGATTCAGTCTCTTTCACTGCTCCTTGAGATCAAATCCTTCAACAGCTATCTCAAGCACAACTCCTTCTCAGATGACTTCTGATTCAGTTGCTTCAGTTTATTGTGAATGAGATTCACAAACTTGATTGACAAATCTCAGTGCTGAATATGAAATTGTAGTTCAAATGTCTGAGTTGATCTCTAGATAAATCCTTGTAAGTTCAGAGAGAAGGCTTTTCAAATTGACAGAGTATCTGCTTGATTTTCTTTTTCTGATCGTTCTTTTATCTGTCTGTCAATGCCTTCTATTTATAGCCTTGAGTATCCTTGATTGGAAATTCCGTCCGTTGGCTATATTAATAAGGGGAATAATCCTTGATTTTATTCTTGATTCCCCCTTAATTACATTCTCCTTGATTTCAGTGATCTCATTTTTCTTCAAACGTATAACAGAAAATCCGTCCTTGATTGATCCTCCATTGATTGTGCATTAAATGCATGATCCTCTGAATCTTCATCATATTTCAATTTGTTCTGATAAGGATTACTTCACCGTTCCCTGAACGGTTGAGTGATCCATCTGACTTTGCCGTTTAGATCTTCCATCACTGTTTTTGCCTTCACTTTGCCGAAAGTCAGTTTACTCTGTCGATTCACTGTTTCCTTCATCACTTTAGTTTAAGGAGAATCTTTGTACTTCGCTGATCATTGATTTGAGTGAGATCAGTGTACACCATATTTGAACATTAAATTTCATCACTTGAAACATACTTAGACTTATCCAAGGTCATCACAGACTTCCTTGGTTATAAGTCAAACCATTAAGTCTTCACTGGCTTCTTTGTTGGTGCTTGGCCGGATTCACTCGCCAAATGTCTGTTTTACTTTGCCGTCCTACCAACTAGTACAATACTTGTCTGACTTAACTTATACAATATGTCATACTCTAAGTAAAGACTTATACATAGAATTCTAACTTATTTCAGGCTTGCTATAACAGCTAGTATGGCCATAATCAAAACATAATAAAATGTTCCTAACAATTTTCCCCTTTTTGATGATGCCAAAACCCTCATAAGCCTGAACATAAGTAAGCCAAATTTTTCATAATAATTAACAGAATAAAATTCAACAAATTTATTCATCCATTTAAGGGCAATAAGTTCAAAAAAAAATTCAAGTGTTACAAACTACATTTTGCTTAATTCAGCCTTGTACCTTTTGAACTTTGTAGTCTTAACTCTTCAATGTCTTTCCAATCAATTTTTAGAAACTTCCACTTCCAGTATGTCATAGCAGTGTATTCAGATACTCCCTTGAATACTTTCTTGGCAAAGAGTCTGTTGAAATCTGGCATGGTCTCATTTGCCCTAGGTTCTCCAAAGTACTTCTCAAGTCTCTCCTAAGCTTCAGCAATATGTGAGTCCGCAAACTTGAGACTTTTGTGGAGACTCCACTGCTCCTGTTTGTCCATTCTTCCCATAGGGTTGAAGAATTTTGCCATATAGTTGAAGTCTTATTGTTGTTCAATTGGCAAGTCTTCTGGTCCTTTTGCAGAGAGTGGTATGGCTGAACTTGGTTTGTTGTTGGTTTGTTTTAGAAGTGCAAACTCTCTTTTGACATCATTGTAGAGTTTGGCCATATCAGTTCTCATCCTTTCATCCTGATAGCTTAGCCAATCAGCCCATGCTTCATCTTGTGAGAAATGAGGATAAAGTACTTCCGTACTCTGAAGAATTCTCTTACATGGTCCAGTACATCTGCTTCATATTCTGCTTTGCTTTTGTGACCAGTGTACGTTCTCTGTCCACTAGTGTATTTGGAGCTGCTGTTGCCTCTGCTGGTATTTCCTCTAGTGCTTAGTCTGTGTTGACTTGCTGATCCTCTTTGCTGGCTAGATCCAGGTCTTTCCTGATTGCCGGATCTGTCTCTCTCATCATCTCTTCTTTTCATAGGATGAGGAAATACAATGAAGGGTTCGTTTAGGGCTTTTTATCTTTCTTTTCTAGCCCTCCTTTGCTGTTCCTCTGCTTCATTTCTGATTCTGATTTCTCTGTCCCTTGCTCTCAATTTGCTCTTCAGTGAATTTTGTGGGTCTAATAGTTGATCCTTCAGGCTTATCCTGATTTCCCCCCTTTTTGGCAGCATCATCCCTCTGCTGGACTAAAATGTTGTTTGTGGCCTCCGCCGTTCCAATCAGAGAGTCAAGTTTTGATTCAATGGATGTGAATATATTTTCATGACTGGTCAGTTTCTCAGTGACACTGTGGAATCTTGTATCAAATGACACTGCCATGGAGTCATTTTCCTGAGAAATATGTTGCCTGAGACCTACAAGATTGTTTGTCATGTTAATGTTGAGTTGTCTCATCAAGTCTCATTGGCGTTGAACAACAATGTTTTGTGCCTCGATGTATTCAGCAATGGCCTCAAATTTTCACTCAATGGAGTAGCTTTTTTCATTGAATGCCGAGGTTATGGATCTAAGATGTATGGCTTGCTGCTATAGTTCTTCTGTCAGCAGATCTGCTACTTTTTCAAAGGTTTCATTTGAGATACCAGTGGCCAGCTGAGAGAGTTTGTGCCGGATGTCAGCTGGTTCTGGGTCTGTTTGTTGTCCTCTGTCTTGGTGCTGAGTCACATCTACATGGACATCCAAGTCTTCAAGAATTTGTGTAGATGTGTATGCTGGTGTGGCTTGAGCTGCTGTTTCCCCTTGCTCTGTGCTGGGGATTGTCTTGACTGGAGTGGTAGTAGCTGAGCCAGTGTCCACTATGTTTATGCTGTCAGCCGGAGTTGCAGCAGATAGTGGTTGAGTGGTTGTCTTAGCTGGTGTGGTTGACTTGTGAGATGCATGTGGCTGTAGGAAGGTGCTTAGAAGAATGTCATCATCAATTGCATCCGGTGTAGCGAGTGACCACTTCTCCTTGTTTGCCATGATCATCATCATGATGATCATCATTATCATTGTCATCCTGATCATCTCCATCATCTTGATCAGTATTATCATCACCATCTCCACCATCTTCCGAGTCATCACTGTGTCTGTCAGAGATCTGGGGTAGTTTTGCCTTTGCTGCATCAACCATGTCCCAGATAGGAGATTCATCAAGTACACCAACCAGAGTGGTGATTCCCAGAAAGTTGAAGAGCCATGCTTCCTCAGCATGCATGTGTTCCGAATCTCGAATATGATTTCTAGAATCGCCTTCTTTCCATTCAAGATATACTGCAATTCGATCATCAATATCGTTTGCAGACAATTGTGCAGGTTCTTCTGGAGATTCCTCATCATCCCCAGTGTCTCCTGTGACTTCCTCATTTAGAGGTTGTTCATCCTCACTTTCATTTTCTTCTCCATGTTGTTCTGCCTCAACATCAGAGTCCTCTTCTTCTTCTTCATCGATTAATTTTCCAAAGGCCGTCTTTTCCAGATTACGGTGAACCTTTTGCTTCTTTCTTTGACCGGAGGAATGCGTTGTGGTTTTCTTTCATTTCCCTCCTCCGGCTTGCTTTTGGTGTTTAACATGGGTAAACATGACCTTGTACTCATGCAATTTGTGAAGTTGTACAACATGGACTTTAAGGCATTGCATCAGATAGTGTAACTGAATCCCATTCGACTTCTTCACCCATAATTGTCCTTTATTCGTCTTTCCTTCTGTTGTTCCCTTTTTGGCTGCTTTAACTTCACCTTGGATTTGTTCTTTGGGTCTTAAAAAGAAGTACTTTGCCCAATTGAACTCCAGATTGTTGTAGATGATTCCCATTAACCGCATTCTGATTTCTATCATGGCATTATTTGCTCCCAACTTTCTTTCAATGGTTTTGCCAATTAGGGCACTAAATTCACTGAATGGCTTCTTTAAAGCGGATCTAAGACATAACTTTCTTAGATCCTGGGTTTGCCTGTTTGGAGATGGTTACCCAGAAATCATCCAGGTTTTGTGGTACCAAAGTCACTTTTGCTTGACCCTTATTTGAAAGTTTAAGATGTTTACGGATTACCTTTTCTGTAATCACTATGTCTTTGCCGTTGACAGATGCAACAATCTTATCTTCTTCCCATTCGTCACCTTCTTCGCAAGGAGCCCATAGACGTATTTTGCAGACTTCTAGAAAGAAATTAGACTTTCATAACAGACTTCGGTTACTGGGGGATTGAGAAAGGTTGATAATTTTAGGTTTTTGCATCCAGCTGCTAGTCGTTTTGCTTCTTCATCGTCTCCACAAAGCTTTAAGTAGTGTTCTTCTTGGAAGAATGATCCAGTGGCAATTGATTTTTCATACCCAGTTTCGGTGGTTGGGGAGGATGAAGCCATTATTGGAAGTTAAGAGAATTTTTTAGAGTGAAATTCGAATTTGCAGAGGAATATATGAAATGCAAGGGAGTGTAAAAATTTCTGAGTACCGTTTATATAGGGTTATTTGGATAGTGTGAATGTGGTTTGAATATGGAAGGATTTTATGACATAATGGCATGATTTTGTGTATGTAAATCGTGATATTCGAGTGAAGTGGGGGAGTGGATTGTGGTAAGTAATGATAGAGCCCGGGAATCGAGGCGTTTGTAATTCGAAAAGAATAATATAATTACCTCCATAATTATAAATTGATCTCCACATGTGTAATCATCTTCAGGCTAATCTTCCATAACTCCCTTATTCTCCATGTGTATAAGAGTTGATTTTGTTCACACTTTAATTTACCCATGATTCCAATCTTTACTTCGGTGAAGTGCCTTTGCTGGTCACTTGGCCGGTGTAGTGACTTTTTCACTGAGCTGCTTTATTTGACTGTTCCTAACAATCAGTAAAGTTAACTTTGCCGAGTACCAGTGCCTTACCTGCTACATCTCCTATAACGGCAAAGGTTTGATCAGCAGATGAAGTCACTTAGCCGATTACTCCAGTTAGCTGCTCTTTCGTTTTTAGTCGATTTCAATCATTCCCAACTCAGTTCTCAACATGCTAAATCTTTCATGACTGAGTGGTTTAGTGAAGATATAAGCCAATTGATCTTCAGTGGGTATGTATTTTAGAATGATATCTCCTTTTTCAATATGATCTCTGATAAAGTGATGTCTCACATCAATGTGCTTTGTTCTTGAATGCAACACTGGATTTTCCGTAATAGATATTGCACTTGTGTTATCACACATGATTGAAATTTTTTCTCCTCCACTCCATTGTCCCTTAGCTGTTTTCTTATCCAAAGTACTTGTGCACAACAACTGCCTGCTGCTATATATTCTGCTTCTGCTGTTGATGTAGATATGGATTTTGCTTTTTACTGAACCATGAAACTAGTCTGCTGCCTAGCATTTGACAAGTTCCATATGTGCTTTTTCTATCTATTTTGCATCCAGCATAGTCAGAGTCTGAATATGATATCAACTTGAATCTTCCATCTTTTGATACCAAATTCTTTGATAGTGTTTTCAAGTATTTGATTATTCTTTTGGTTGAGATGTGATTCTTTTGGTTGAGCTTGAAATCTTGCACATACTCCTACTGCAAATGCTATATCAGGTCTTCTTACAGTTAAGTATAGTAAGGATCCAATGATTCCTCTATACATTTTCTGATCAACATCTTTTCCAGTTTCATCTTTTCCAAGAATGACTCTTGCACACATTGGTGTATCTGCTGTGCCACTTGTATCGATACCATACTTGTGTATTAAGTCTTTTGTATACTTGGCTTGACTAATGAAAATGCCATCCTTCATTTGCTTTACTTGAAGGCCAAGGAAATAATTTAATTCTCCCATCATGCTCATCTGAAATTTGCTCTTCATCAGGTTTGCAAATTTCTCACATAACTTTTCATCCTCTGATCCAAAGATGATATCATCAACATAGACTTGTACTAGCAATGTGCTTGTTCCTTTCTCTAGTTTGAATAGGGTCTTATCTATAGTTCCCTTGTTGAATCCGTTCTTGATCAGAAATTGTGATAGTGTTTCATACCAGGCTCTGGGTGCCTGTTTGAGACCATAAAGAGCTTTCTTTAGTTTGTATACTTTGTCTTCCTTTCCTTTGAGTTGGAAACCAGGGGGTTGTTCCACATATACTTCTTCTTCCAAAAGTCCATTCAGGAATGCACTCTTGCCATCCATTTGATAGACTTTGAAATCTTTGTGCAAATGTTTCATCATAATCTATTCCTTCTGCTTGGGAATAGACTTTTGCAATTAGTCCTGCTTTGTTTCTGACAACAATTCCTTGCTCATCCATCTTGTTTCTGAATACCCATTTTGTTCCAATGATGTTGGCAATATCTGGTCTGTCAACAAGTTCCCAGACTTCATTTCTTTCAAATTCATTTAGTTCTTCTTGCATGGCTGTGATCCAATCTGCATCTTGAATTGCATCATCTATTGTCTTGGGTTCCACTTGTGATAGAAAACATGTTAACATATGTTCCAGTTGTCTTCTGGTTCTTACTCCTATTTGAATATCTCCAATAACTTGTTCTTCAGGATGATCTCTTAGCCAATTTAGGTCTGGTTGAAGTTGTTCTTCACTTGGTGCTTCTGTAATTTCATGTTGTGCATGAGCTTCAAGTTCTGGCGCTTCTTCTGTTTCATTGACTTGTGGCTCATCTTGATTTCCAAAATTGTGATGCAGAATGGTTGCTGGTACTGTTGTATTCATATACACTTGCCTTTGTGCTGCTTCTTCTTCTTGTTCTTGAAGGCTTTCACCATTTGTATTTGGTTCATCAAAGACTACATGTATTGTTTCTTCAATCACCAATGTTCTTTTGTTGAGTACTCTGAATGCCTTGCTGGTTTCTGAGTATCCTATAAAGATTGCTTCATCAGCCTTTTCATCAAAGGCATGCAGCTGATTCCTGTTCAAAACAAAACATTTTGATCCAAACATATGCAAGTATGAGATATTAGGTTTTCTACCATTCCATATTTCATATGGAGTCTTTCCATGATGTTTGTTGATGATTGATCTGTTTTGTGTATGGCATGTTGTGTTTGCTGCTTCAGCCCAAAATATCTTTGGCAAACATGCTTCTGCAATCATTGTTCTAACTGCTTCTTTGAGAGTTCTGTTTCTTCTTTTTGCTACACCATTTTGTTGTGGGGTTCCTGCTGCAGATAATTGATGCAGTACTCCATTTTCTTCATAATAGGTTCTGATAATTTCATTAATAAATTCAGTGCCTCTATCTGATCTGATCTTGATGATTTTCGCTCTTTCTCATTCGAGTCTTCTTAACAAATCTGGCGAAACTTTTTGAGTGTCTCTTTCTTCTTGTTCATGAAGATGGTCCAGGTGTATTTTGAGTAGTCATCCACCACAACTAGGGTGTATTTCTTACCACTTAGACTTACTGGTGTGACTGGTCCAAACATGTCCATATGCAACGGATGTAGAATTCTTGTTTTTGATTGATAGGGTTTTGACTTGAAGGAACTTTTGATTTGTTTCCTTTCGACATGCATCACATAGACTTTCTTTCTTGAATGTGATGTCGTGTGCCTTCAACTAACTTGTTCTTTGATAATTTGTTGATGGTCTTGAAATTTAGGTGGTTTAGTCTTCTATGCCAGATCCAGCTAGTTGATTGTTTGTTTTTGACAAACAAACATGTTTCTGCTTTGGCTGTTTTCCAATCCACCACATACATGTTATCTTTCCTTCTTCCTGCAAGTACTACTGTGTTGGTTTGGCTGTGAATGACTTTGCATCCTTCATTGTTGAAGTGCACATTATAGCCTTTGTCACAAAATTGACTAATGCTCATCAGATTGAAATTGAGTCCCTTGACATATGCCACATTTTGAATCTTCAGATTGTTCTTGAGCATTGTGCCCTCCCCCTTAATGTTGCCAGGGTTTTCTTTGCCTCCAAATGTGACTTTGGGTCCATCAAAAGCTTTAAAGTCAGTTAGCCATCTCTTGTTTCCTGTCATGTGTCTAGAACATCCACTGTCTATGTACCAGACATCCTACAAAACAAATTAATTAAGTTTAGGTACCCAACACTGTTGGGGTCCATACCTGTTAGCAGTCATGCCTCCTACTCCAAGTGTATATCCAAATGATCTTCTTTTTGGATAGTTAAAGTCATCAACTTCATATATATAAGGCATGGCAGAATAGCTTCTAGTTTTTCTACTGAAGTTATTCTTATACTTTTCTCTACTTTTGGGTGCATTTGCATCCTTCTTCACTTTCCAATATGTAGTGGGAAACCTGACTTGCTTCATGTGTCTAGGAACATACCTAGATTGACTTTTCTTAAACACATGATGCATATTATGGAATGGTGTCTTCTTGTATTTTGGAGGTGCAACATTCCAATCATCATCTGAAGGATAAAGTCTTCCTTTACCTTTCAGAAAGTCCTTGCTTTTGATTGACTTGATTGATGATTTAGTCTGCTATTTTACTGCACTGGGTTTTGACTTCACCGGTACAGGATGAGTGGTTGAGACCATGGTCTGTCCCTTTCTGAATTTTGGTTCAATGTTGATCCTGGTTTCAGAATTGTGTTGACCATTGTTTCTACTCTCATCCTGACTGTTGTAGCCAAGACCAGATCTGGATCCAAACCTTTTTGAGGGTTTGTAAACTGGTTCATTTGTTTTCTTAACTGGCAGGGGGATTTTCTCAACTGATCTGTCAACAACAGATATATGAACCTCTGATATTTGTTGATCATTTGAGTAGATCTCCTTACTAGTTAGTTCAGCTTTTGCTCTATCCAGTTCTTTCTTTAATCTTTTATTTTCCTTTCTTAGATCCTTGCATTCCTTTTCCAGAATTTCATGATTCATTTCAATTTCATCAAATTTAGTCATGAGATTTTGGACGAGGTCTGCTGGATCTAAAGGGAGAATAGACGATTATGCAGTGTTAGATGTGGATGCATTTGATGAAGAATAAGAGCTAGATGTTACCTCAGTTTCATCTGATTCTTTTGCCATTAGACATAGGCTAGTTTCTCAGTGTCTGAGCTATCACCTTCATCTTCATCTAATTCTTTGGTCATGAGGCATAGACATGCTTTTTCATTGTCTGAGCTGTCTTCTTCATCACTGTTATCTGAGTTATTATCAGATGATTCTTCATTCTTTTCACTGCTGGATTCAGCCTTGAGTGCTTTCTTGCCTTTCCTCTTTTAAGAGGCTTTGTATTTCTTCTTTTCATCATCTTTATCATTTTTTTCAGGACAATCAGCCTTGAAGTGACCTTTCTTGTTGCAGTTGAAGCATCTGTATTCATCATCTTTTTTCTTCATGTCTTTGTTTGAACTTGACCTCTTGTTTGATGATGAGTTTCCTTTGAATGGCTTCTTTTTGCTAAACCTGTCAAAACGTTTAACTAATAAAGCTACATGTTCTTTAAGTTCATGCGTCTCTTTGCTGATACAATCGGCAAAGTTACTTTGCTGGGGTGCAATCAGTGCAGTGGCTTTTTGCATCTCTGCCGGAGCACCATCTTCACCGTTCAGTTCGAATTCATGAGCTTTAAGTTGGGACATCAGTGTCAGAGTGTCAGTGCTTTCAAGGTTTGTGGTTCCTCTGATTACTGATGTTATGATCTTCCATCTTTCAGGTAAGCCTCTCAAGATCTTTAAGCATACTTCTTTTTGAGGATATGTGTGTCCAAGCTGTTGCAGTTCACTGATGATGCTTGAGAATCTGTTGTCCATTTGATCAATGGATTCACCAGTCTTCATTTTGAAATTTTGAAATTTCTGTTTTGCAACAGATAATTTGTTTTCTTTAACTACTTCAGATCCTTCATTTATCAATGCTAGCTTGTCCCACATCTCCTTTGCTGTTTTTCAATCTTTGATTCTCATGAACATGTTGCTATCTAGAGTCTTCAAAATCATATCTTTTGCAACAAAGTCTAGATTTGATCTTCTTCTGCCATCCTTTGTCCAATCTTTCTTGGGTTTGTCTATTTCCTTCCCTTGATCTGCTCCTATGGATACCACAGTCATGATCATGATTGGTCCATCATTAATTATATCCAGCATCTCCTCATGAGTTGCTGCAAGATGAGATAGCATTCTTATTTTATATTCATCAAAATTATTAACATTGAAAACATGTACTTTTGACATAAAGTTTGAGGAATCCATAAGTACAAATAATAGATTTATATGTGAATGAATAGAAAACTCAGATTTGAAAACTACTCTGAAAATATGTGATCTCCTTGTTACCAGAAATTAGATCTGAACAGGTTTTGATACTAGGAACACTGCTCCGATACAAATTGTTGGTCCCGAGAGAAGGGTAAAACTATAGTCGAGGGGGGGGGGGGTGAATGACTATAGTGGAGTTTCAAAAACTTTTCTTGTGTTTAAAAGCTTTTGGGCAATGGGATAAGTCCCTTCTTACTATGTTGTTTCAAAGCGAGTTTAGACAATCACAGATATAGAATATAATCTAGGCAAATTAAATGAATGCAGTAAAGTAAATTGCAGAAAGTAAATTTACACAAGGCTTATAGTGGTTCAGGGTGGTGTAATCCCTTAATCCACTCTTCTCCTATGATGATTGGAGGAATTCACTATTGTTTTTACAGATACAATAGTATGATAGTCCTTGACTTCCCAAGCTTCACAATCTACAAGACTATCACTCCTTGACTGCAACAGCTTCAGTGATTCAGTCTCTTTCACTGCTCCTTGAGATCAAATCCTTCAGCAGCTATCACAAGCACAACTCCTTCTCAGATGACTTCTGATTCAGTTGCTTCAGTTTATTGTGAATGAGATTTACAAACTTGATTGATCAATCTCAGTGCTGAATATGAAATTGTAGTTCAGATGTCTGAGTTGGTCTCTAGATAAATCCTTGTAAGTTTAGAGATAAGGGTTTTCAAATTGACAGAGTATCTGCTTGATTTTCTTTTTCTGATCTTTCTTTTATCTGTCTGTCAATGCCTTCTATTTATAGCCTTGAGTATCCTTGATTTGAAATTCCGTCCGTTGGCTATTTTAATGAGGGGAATAATCCTTGATTTTATTTTTGATTCCCCCTTAATTACATTCTCCTTGATTTCAATGATCTCATTTTTCTTCAAACGTATAGCAGAAAATCCGTCCTTGATTGATCCTCTATTGATTGTGCATTAAATGCATGATCCTCTGAATCTTCATCATATTTCAATTTGTTCTGATAAGGATTACTTCGCCGTTCCCTGAACGGTTGAGTGATCCATATGACTTTGCCGTTTAGATCTTCCTTCACTGTTTTTGCCTTCACTTTGCCGAAAGTCAGTTTACTCTGCCGATTCACTGTTTCCTTCATCACTTCAGTTTAAGGAGAATCTTTGTACTTCACTGATCATTGATTTGGGTGAGATCAGTGTACACCATATTTGAACATTAAATTTCATCACTTGAAACATACTTAGACTTATCCAAGGTCATCACAGACTTCCTTGGTTATAAGTCAAACCATTAAGTCTTCACTGCTCTGCTGGTGCTTGGTTGGCTTCACTCTGCCGAATGTCTGTTTTACTTTTCCGTCCTACCAACTAGTACAATACTTGTCTGACTTAACTTATACAATATGTCAGACTCTAAGTAAAGACTTATATAGAGAATTCTAACTTATTTCAGGCTTGCTATAACAGCTAGTATGGCCATCATCAAAACATAATAAAATGTTCTTAACAGAGAGAAGATTTCATTTTTACTTGTGAGGGTGGGGCTCCATTGCTTAAGGACAAGGAGGATGTTGTGAAATCACCAAGGAACTTTATGTAAGACTCTTTTCAGATCTGTTTCTTCATCAAAAAAGAATTGGAAGATGTTAGTATTGAGCTTTAATTTGTCACCTTGAATTTGGTTGTACTCCATGAATTTTCCATGGCTACCCTATAATTTTTTGCTTGATTTCTTTTAGTGTAATAAATTTTCCCAAAAGGCTATGTTGGCTGTGGTGCAAACCTTTGGAAAGGTCCTTTTGTATGATTATTGTTATTTGAGGGCTCTGTTCTTTGATGGAGAGATTTTTTTAGGAGTTTTTGGATCTGTTCTTTTTCCATGGTTTGGTTATGGGGATTGAGGCAAGCAGGGATGGGTTGGTAGGAGAAGGGAGGTTTTATAAGTAAAACTCTTGGAGAGTAGGGAAATCTCTTAGAGAGAGGAGGAGTTCCTAGAGAGCAGGTTCAACAATAGATGTGTTTTAGTCCGTCCAAAATATAACTCATTTTAATAGTTATCAGCAGACTTAAAAAAAATATTGGATGAAGGCATAATGTTAGAATCGGTGGGTTAAAAAAAACAAGAAAAAAACATAAATTGAGGCACTTGCATTTTTTAGAACAAAAATGACAACTTATCTTAGAGTTACAAAGAAGGGTGACTTATACCGCTAAACAAGACAAGACTAAAATTCCCTTCTTAATAATATAATAATATATGCTAACATTACTCAAACTCACGATGGTGTGGCAAGAAGCATCGACAATTTGCTAATGAAGAATCTACGACGTTCGATAGTGTGAGCCTTTGTGAAGAAGTCTCGAAGCTGCATAGAAGATGGAGTAAACGACATAGAAATAGTCCCATGTTGAACATGATGTTGAGTAAAATGACAGTCGATCTCAATATGTTTAGTGTGCTCATAAAGATTGTGAAGTGTGCAATCTGAATAGAAATTTGATTGTCACAATACATCGGTGTGGGAGATGAAAGAGAACACCCTTGTCGGCCAACAACCATTGTAACCAGACAATCTTAGACTTAGTAGAAGTTATAGCACGACACACTGCCTCGGTGGAAGAGCGTGATATAATATCTTGTTTCTTGCTTTTCCAAGAAAAGGGAGAATCCCCTAAAAAGACACAAAAACCCGTAGTGGATTTTCAAGCAGTTTAGTCACCACTCCACTCTGCATGCATCAGAAAAGGCACGAAGCTCCAAATTTGAAGTCGACTGAAACAAAAGACTCTGACAAAGAGTTCCCCGTAGATAACGAAGAATGCGCATAATAGCAACCCTAATGCACAGAGGTGGAGAAGAGACAAACTGACTAACAATGTGAACAACATAGACGATGTCAATGCGAGTGATCATCAGAAATACAAGGTTACAAACAATAGAACGATATAGAGTAGGATCATATAGAGGTTGTCCATCAATAGAAGTGTAGTGAGCATTAACTCAAGAGGAAAATCAACATGACGAGTATCAGTGATGCGAGCACAATGATTAATGTCGGCAGCATACTTAGACTGAGAAAGAAGATAGCCTTTTGTTAATAAGGCTACCTCAATGCCCGAAAAGTAACACACAAGACCCAAATCCTTCATATCAAAACTACAAGACAATGTTTCTTTCAAACTGTTTATACCATCAATGTCATCACATGTATTGATCATATCATCTACATACAAGATACGATCTGCAAAAGGTCGGTCTAACAAACAAGGTTGAATCATGGGGAGTAGAGATGAACGAGCCCGCTAGTAAGCCTTGGTAAGCTTTGGTCGTTTTTTACACTAAGACAACGACCCACATTCATACCTCGCTACACTTCGGTCGTTTTTCATGAAGTATGCGAGACGACTTTTTTCAACCTTGCTACACTTCGATCGTTTTTTTCACGAAGTATGCAAGACGACAATTGTAACGCCCCGTTCCCGTTTACCGAGTCCTTATCCAGAAAAGTACATTCGGCACGTAAAATACTAAATAAATTCAATATTATACGTAAGTCTCTACCACGTCATATCGAGTATCACAAAACGGAAGCTAAAAAGACTCGGCGAAAACCATAAATGCTACTAGAGTAGAAACTCAGACAAACTAAAGATAGAAAGTTAACTTACAACAACAAAGTCCAAAGTTTACAAAGTACGAGGTCTTATGAAAAGTACAACAAACTTATCTTACAAACCAGTCTTAACAAAAGGTACAACAAGTCTTGAAATTAAAATACAACTTAGACTAGTACAATATTTATAAAACAAAGTAAAATAAAAGCATCGTCGAAGCAGCATCAACATCACATATCATCCTCAAAACTCCTCATCGAGCTTATGATCAACATGTTCATCTTCTCACCCCACAAAGCCTACAAAACAAACATGCAATGAAGGTAAGTAAAAAGGTACTTAGTAAAGAGGAAGAAGCTGTTGAATAATTAAGTTCTACAACGAAAGGTTCATACTATTATTAAGTTGTCTTTGTGATACCGACTCAAACTCTAGGGTTCACTTCATGCTCGTCAACATGTCGTGAGGTCCTACTTGTTTCTAGCTTAGCTTATCTTTGTTACATCCGTATTCAAGGACACTACGCATGGTGCTACTCACCACAAAGTATTTGGATGCAACCTAATAGTGGATCACACCAATAGCCACGGGCTAGCCCCGATAGTGTACACGATAGGTGAAGTCGCTCCGTACTTGGGGTCTTGTAAACCTACGGAGTTATTCATTTGTGAAGCCCCTTTACTCTTGGAGCCCTTGGGCCAGCAGAGTTATTCACTTTATCCGACCTCCCACACATCGCGATATAGACTTGTGTCTTACCAAGAATAACATGATGTTTAGTCATTTGACTACGCAAGTGCATTTGTTATTTATTGTTAACTATCACCTAAGTCTTTTCAAAGAAAGCACCCTTACAACTCCTACTATCTCACATAGACCACTAGACACGGACAAGGCCTAGCACATTACACAGACATTGATGAATACTAATTAATCAAAGCACATGTCAATCATGCTCTTCCGACGGTCCCGAACTTCAACTCTTTGGAAGAATCCATTCAGATCCGGAACTAAACGCATCAGAAGCTTAATCATGGCTTGTTCATGTTCATTTAATATTATTAGATTAAGAAAGAACATTCAAAACTCATATCGGGGCTCACAACTCATTAAATCACAAAATAGAGGTTTTGGCTCGCGCTAAAACCTCTCCGAAACTTTCAACATGCTTTTGGTTTACTTTTGGCGTGCGCTGAAAGCCTTTGGCGCGCTAAAAGCTCCCAGAACATTTAGGATGTTTTTTGGATAGTTTTGGCGCGCGCTGCCCACGCTAAAGTGACTCCCTTTTCCCCACATGCCCGCGCTAAAGTGACTTTACGAAACTTTTCCCAACTCGACATTAATCACACCATAACATAACACAACAACACTTAAACATGATTTCGCTCATTAATTACAATTAAGTCCAAGTTTTCGAAAATCGGAATATTACAATAGTTTTCAACCTCGCTACACTTTGGTTGTTTTTTACACGAAGTACGCGAGACGACGGATTTCAACCTCGCTACACTTTGGTCATTTTTTACACGAAGAACGCGAGACGACGAGCAATGTGGACAACCCCCATCTCATTCCCCATTGAACTCAGCCTTCATAAGCCCGAGCAATCATTGGCTTGGAGTGATGATACGGTATGACAACGAATTGATCGAACCTCGAACGATCGAAGAAACCGACAGGTTCTTTAGCACGAGCAACGCCAACAATCTTGCTTGCAACCCCCACTTCACTCCCCATCAAACTCGGCCACCATATGCCCGAACAACCGATGGCGAGACAGAACAAATCATTCAGAGAAACAAGCAAGTTCCCAATCTATCTATTAGAACAAGCGCCTTACTCTGCAAACAAGTCACTCCCAAGCATGCACGTAAGTCTACAGCTTTGGTCGTTTATAACATAAGGCTCAAAAGCTTAACGTTTGTTTTCGACAAGCTCACCCTGAGACGGCCTCGACCTTATTGAAAACAAGGGGCGATTATGCTAATGCAACAACTCGACGCTCAAATAAACCAATGAGCTCAAAGGTTCGGGAAACTATGGCATATAAATAAATGCGAGCAACACACAGAGATTCAAAAAGCAGAAAGTTATTTTCTCATCAAATTAACACCTCACTCCTCCATACTATACTTCCTTCGACCTCAGCATCTTGATGCAAGTATACTCGGCATATCATGTACGGTATTCGAACCCCCTACATATCAAACAAGATAAGGGGCCCAAACCTTCGATATCGTTATCAAAGGATAAAACAACATGTAAGAATTATGTCATCCCTTGAAGGGCTCCTTCTATAAAGTCCAACGATAGATATTTGTTTCCCAACAAAGAGGGTCTCATATACATCAAGTTTTACTTGGAAATACAACCAAGTTTTGTACTTGAACAATTAGTGCGAGCTCATAACAAAGTATAAGCGCTTCTCGATCGTTGGATGATAAACTCAGAACGTTTACAAAAATAACCATGTTTGTCTAAGCACAGCAGGAAAATACATACAGATACACAAACACTTGTCAAAGAAATATAATGGAAATAAATAAAAAAAAGCCACGCAAATGAGGCTAAGGAAAAAGTGAATAAAAGCCAAAATTTTATTTTAAAATTCACAATGAAGCTACTGATTACAAGTATACAATAGAGATTTGTCTCAACTAGGAAATAAATCCTACTACGACCTATGCATGAGATTACATGGTGCCAAGCTATGAATTGAAAAAGAGCCCAGAAGCACATTTTTCCCCAGTGGCCATCAGGAAAGGAATTTAACTCAGAGGTCCGCCTCGCCCAGTTACCTGACAAAGAAGAGAGCAAATACGTACAAGTGAAGCCTCGCTACACCTCAATGTAAGCAAAACATCCTCGAGTTAGAAGTTAGTTCACCGGTAACGGCGTTGGGCCCGACTCCACAAAGTAGCCTCGAAGAAACAAAAAAAAAAAAAAAAAAAAAATCACACAAGCACCTCTATTGCGTTTTTTTTTCCTTCCATCATGCATCCCAAAAAAAAAAAATTTAAATAAATAAATCCTGCTGCTGCTGTTGCCTTGTTACGAGTCACAAACATTCTCCTTGCATCTAGGAGTTTGGAATTTTATTTTGATATCATTTACGAATAAAAATCTTACATACAACGTCTTTTTATTTATTTTTGGTATCCATTATATATCTCCATTTCAGATGCAAGCACAAAACTGATCCGATGCAACAGGCACAATTGGAGGCTACCAAAAAAATTCTCAAAACAAACACTAATGGACTTCGGAAGAACCTCCGGAGTGGATATGCCCTCCAACACATCACAACTATTGACTCTGACAGAACCGCCGGAGTGGAGATGCCCTCCAAAATCACAACTATGGACTCCGACAGAACCGCCGGAGTGGAGATGCCCTCCAAAATCACAACTATGGACTCCGGAAGATCGAAGAAATGAAGAAAAAGTACAAAAACGAGGACAATGAGAGTTGGACTAGAAAGACAGCCCTTGCAGGTCCTGGACGTGAATCCATCCAGGAGTTCTGTTAAGCATCAGGGCGAAAATCATCAAGGAAGTTTATAAGATCTTTCCTCAGGGAACTCAGAATCAGCTCTGCTCAGGTGGCCTTCAGCATTATGAGAGTTGCCTCCTTGGAATTAGCATGAACCTCTTTGTGAAGTCGCACCAAGTCTTCCCTGGCGGACCTTAAGTCAAAAATTAGCCTATGCACCAATTGTTTATGCTCCTCTACCAGCTCGGTGTTCCGCTCTTGCAGCCTCCGAGCGACCTTCTCCTTAGTCACTTGGATTTCTCCACCTCTGAAAGACACCTATAGAGAGATGAGTTCTTAGACTCCAAGATGGAGATCCGTGTTTGAAGCCAAGTCTACTCGGTCAGGACCCCTAGTCAGACGCCCCGCACATCTCCATTTACATAAGGAAGCTCTGCAAAAAGAGAAATTACGGTCAGAGGCAGTGGCGGAACCAAGAAATTATTCTGGGATATTCTTGGTCTTATATACATATATATATTAGCGTGTCCTTAAAAAATCCGATGGAATATTGTTAAGGCCATATTTATATGATTATTAAAGGTTTATTTCATTATTATTTTCCCCACATTTGCGTAATTTACATGAGAATTAAGGGTTTAAGTGTAAATATTGAATAAAGATAATTTTAAGAGGGTTGTATGCAAAATTGATGATTTTAAGTGTTGATTTAATGGAATTATTATTATTTGGATTTTATTACGTTTTTGCATTGTTTATTTATCATGTAGGAGTTAATTTTCGTGCATATAATGAGGATAAATGAAGCTCAAGTCGAATTATAAGAGATAGAGTTGGAATTGGCTTGAAGAAATTGGATAAAGATGAAGAGATCCGATCCTCGGCGGTTCAAACGGGCGTCTGCGATCTTGAACGAGCGTCCGAAGTGAGCGGCGTCCATGCGGCGTCCGGAATCGTATTTTACATTCAGAGAGTTCAGACGGAGGATGAACGAGCGTTTACTCAGCGTCCAGGCATTCTGGACGGGCGTCCACGAGACCAGACGGGCGTTCAAGGCCGACTTAAACCCTAACCGCCTTAAAATTCTATAAATACAGCTGCAGCCCCAACCCTAAGGACATACTTTATACCAAAATCATTGAGATCGCAATTTTCACCAAAAGCTGCGGCCACAAGCCTTTTTACACGAGAGATGAACTTCTCCAACCCAACAATCATCTTCAACATGATTGTTGGCTAAAAGCCTTGCGGTGAGTCGACGGAGGAAGCTCTATCATCAAACAAAACCAACTAGAGAATTCGATGCTTATGTGTAGTGAGTTTATTTCATAGTTTTTCATTACTTTGGATCTGTTTTGTATTGTTTAAGTTTTATTGAATTAAGATTTGATGAAACGATCTATGTTTAATTTATGCTTGAATAAATTTATGAAAGTCTGTTTATTTGAGTTCTCTTTTATTCAAAGTAATGCATCTAATTGTGTTGTAAGAGATTATGCATGATTAGTTGAGTAAGAGTTTGAAACAATCTCGTGATTTCGTTTTGATTGCATGTTTAGTTTATTTGAAAAGATAAACGGAACCACTAGAATTTGGTTGAAGAAATTTAATTGAATTCGTGAATAAATCACTACTAAAACTATGTCTTTTTAATCACCGTCTAGTTGGATTGTTGGTTGATAGGTGGAACCTAGTCGCCTTGCTGTGTTTTCCTTTAATTGTTTATTAATCGAATCGTTTAGATTAAGTTTAGTTTAAGTTCTAGTTATATAAACCCTAGTTTCCTGCTGTTTTCCTGCACTTTTCTGCTTCAGTTCATAATCAGACGCTCGTCCGCAATAGCAGACGCTCGTCCATTAGATTTCGTTTTCAGACGCTCGTTCACTTTAGTGAACGCTCGTCCGTCTTTCTGTTTTCTTATTTTCTGCTTGTTTTTATTCTTGTCTTAGATTTAATTCTTAGGTTTAGGTTTTAGTTAGTTTCAACCTTAGTTTAGATAGATAATTGTGACATAATCGATAGAATAATTGTCCCTTGATCCGATAAACATTCCACTCCCTTAGGACGACCCGTTAACATCCTATACTACGATCCTTATACTTGGGGTGTTTCGGTTTATAAATTATAAAACTAGTTTTTACCGAACAAGTTTTTGGCGCCGTTGCCGGGGAGTCGGTAACGGTTGTCGGATTCTATTTAGGACAATTTTCTGAGTCAAAAAGGGGTCGTTAGGGCACGCGGTAGTATTTTGACCATAACTTTCGGCTCGAGTGTCCGTTTGGAACGCGGGACCCCAATTCGGAAAGCTCGTTCCGACGCCGACGACGTGGTGAACCGCCGTAGGCCGTTCAGTGCGTTTTCGAGGTCAAAATCCACTGTTTTCCCCTCCATTTTGGCCACTAGAAGATTTCAACACGTTTTTTTTTCCCGTCTTAGTGTTTTTCTAGTTTTTTAGGTTTTTGTAGGCGAACGAGCGTTCGATAACTTGAACGCCCGTCCACCTCAATTCGTGTCTTCGAACGAACGTTCATTCATCGAACGAGCGTTCGAACGAACGTCCATTCATATTGGACGCCTTGATTCGATCTCTCAAATCATCACTTCTTTTCTATCTTCTCTTCTCCTCTCTTTTCTTTTCTCCCTCTAAACCATCAAACCTTTTCTAAACCTGTTCTAATCAACCCTAAGGTTGATTTTTCCTTTTCTTTTCTTCTGGTTTATGCAAACGAGAAGTAAGAAGGGACTTCTGATCTTCGATCCTGAACCTGAACGATCTATCTTAAGAAGGAGACTTCTTCCGGATCTTGACGCCATGGCGGATCAAGATCCACCAATTCCAAATCCTGATCCCCAAGCTCAGTTAAATTTACTCCTTCAACAAATGCAAGCTGCGGCAACGGCGAGAATCGGCAAGGCGGCATAAATCAACAACTTCAACAATTCCGCCAAAACCGGCTTAATCGGTTGAACCGGGACCCTTACACTCCATATCTTAATCAAGATTTTCTCGAGGGACATAGACCTATTCGTCCACGATATGGGGGAGTAAATTTCGACCTTAAAAATGGAGTAGTTGCACTAGTCCAAAATAGCTCTTTCCATGGCCTTGCTCAAGAAGACCCGCACGACTTCTTGTCCACATTCGTACAAATACGTGAAGCGAGGCCATTATCCTGGTGTTGATTACGAGATCGTAAAGTTGAAGCTATTTCCTTTTGCTTTAAAAGGTGAAGCAAGCGAGATGGTTTAAGTCGTTAGCACATCATTCCCTCCATACATGGAATGATGTCAAAAGAGCCTTCGCTCTTAAGTGGGTTTCACCAGGCAAGATTATGGAGATGAAACGGGAAATAGCTACGTTTGAACGGATGGAGGATGAGGCTGTTGGCAAGGCTTGGGAGAGATTAAATCGTTGATGAGGAAATGCCCCACTCACGGATATGACGGACATGAGTTGTTGGAACTATTTTACGAGAGAGGTGTCTCTCAACCTAATAGAGACTATCTTGACTCCACGGCTCATGGATCCTTCTTAGGGGAGGTGATGAGGCCGCCTACTGAGTGGCCGAGACCATCGCCAAGAACAATATGTGGTCGACTCCTAAGAAGACCAATATTGTTAAGAAAGAAGGTACGCAAGCAATCACGATACACAACCGTTGGTTGCTCAGATGGAATTGATAAGCAAGCAGCTGGCCAATCTTCAGATGCAGCCTTCTAATTCAAATTATCTTGAAACACAGGCAGGGACTGAGATGACGGAGGAGGTAAACTTAATGGATAATCAAAACCAACCCTTCCGAAACTTCAACCAGAACCAGAACTATTCAGGATTTCAAAGGCAAAACTTCAATCAAGCCAAGTTACCACCGGCCCTTCAAATTCGAATTCTTTCAACTCGAACTATCAAAGGCCAGTTCAGAACTCCCAAAGGCCTCAAGGTGGCTGGAATCAAACTCAGAACAACAATCATACCACCTCATGTGTCCCTCAACACAAATTCGATGAGTGGTAGACATGGTGAAGACTCGTCTACTAGTGTTAAAGCAATTGAGAGACAAGTTGGTCAAATGGCGGACCGGCAAGCAAGCGAGACCTCACGGTAAACTTCCGAGTTATACCGAGAGAAACCCAAAAGGCGATGTGAATGTTTGCCTTGCCATTACACCACGGTGGGAGTATGGACAAGAAGAGGAGTTGAATGAAGTAACATTGAGAAGTGGTAAAAGGTGGACCCGGCAAGGTGTCGGGAAACGAGTAGCCCCTCCCGACGCCATGAGTTCGGGAGGGGAAATCGAAACCACATGCCGAAGAAAGCAACGATGAGGAGCTTAGTGACAATTCTTCGGAGGATGAAAATAATTCGATGATGAGGAAAGGAAGGAGAGTCGTCAGAGGCGGTACCCACGACTAAGAAAAAGGAAGAAAAGTTTGTGAGATGGAAGGATAAGGAGGATGAGGCGATAAAGAATCGGGCCACGAAGAATGATAAAGCCCTTCCTTATCCCCCAAAAACAAAGAGAAAGCCCTCGCTAATGACAAGCGGTATGATGGGGTGAGGAGGATGCTTAGAGACACTCAAGTTAGTATGCCCTTAGCCGAGGTATTAACTACGAAATGCCTAAATGCTCTAAGTATCTTAAAGAATTCGTGGGAGTAAGAGAAAACTTCGGGGGATGGGCGAAGAAGTGCTTCGCGAGGATTGCGCGATGGTTTCACGAAAAAATTGCTTTGTTAAGCGAGGTGACCACAGCGGACCTTCAATCTCTGTGAGATCGAAGGCCATTTGTTCGAAAATGTATTATGCGACTCGGGGGCCTCTATTAATGTGATGCCATTAAACGTATGCAAAAAGCTCGGGTTAGATAAAAGGATGCGGGAACGCCCGATTTCTCTTCGGATGGTAGATAAATCTAGCCGGACTGCGGCCGGTTGTGTAGCTAATGTGCTCCTTCAAGTTGAACATTTAGTCTTCCCTACCGGCGGGTTATTCTAGACTATCCACGATAAGGAGATGCCTCTAATTCTAGGCCGAACCTTTTTAGACACTTCTAACGCTCTCATCGACTTCGCAAAGGACGATTACTCTTAAGAGTCGGTGACACATCTGTCACCTTCACACGAGGGACACATCACGAAAGAGCCGTAATTGATGAAATATCGTTTGTCGAAGCCATCTATGAGGACGAAAAAGATGCCTACTTTGAAGAAGCGAGAGGAGTTGACGAGAGATAGGTGTTTTTGAAGTCATGGACATTGAGGATCCGGTGATTGCGGACCACCTTCTAATTCATTTCAAGCCGTAGGCATTGACGAGTCATCTTCACTCGCTCACACTGGGCCTGTTATTGAGTTAGAAGCATGGAGATGCCCAGCAACAAACGATGATTTCAAAGAACTAAGTCAGGAAGACTTCATCCCTGGTGAAGAAGAAGCTCTGATGGGTAGTTGGGACGAGGTAGAGTTTTGGAGAGAAGCTATTCATTGGGAAGTAGATGATTGGGAAGAGCTGGCAGAAGAGCTTAAAGATGAAGAGTTAAGAAAAATGATCGATCACAAGAAAAAGGAAGCAAGTGTTGACCGGAGGATTCCGATGGATGATTTGATCCGGTACCTTTACGGGGTTGAGCCTCGGGAAGATGAGGTGTTCTACGTCAACCACTTCAAGCGCATAAGGAGAAAGGTGGCCCGTTAAAGTCTAGTATTGAGCAACCACCTACGATTTAGAGCTTAAACCGCTTCCAAAACACCTTAAGTATATCTTTCTTAAGGATGGAGATAAATTGCCTTTGATCATTTCTTCGAAACTCGACCAAGAGCAAGAAGCACGGTGATAGAAGTGCTTAAGAAAAACATCCTCGCGTTCGGTTGGCAAGTGGGTGATATCCGAGGGATCAGCCCAGACATATGCATGCATAAAATCCGAACGGAGGAAGGAGCTAAAAAGGTAAGACAACCTCAGCGAAGGCTGAATCCGCATATGCAAGAGGTTGTCAAGAAAGAAGTTATAAAGTGGCTTGACATGGGAATCATCTATGCAATCGCCGATAGCGAGTGGGTCAGCCCTACTCAAGTTGTGCCAAAGAAGGGTGGAATCACGGTCGAAAAGAATGAAAAAGGGGAGGAAGTTGCCTTACGTCTCGTGAGCGGCTACGAGTACGTATCGACTATCGTAGGCGAATGAAGTCACCGCAAAGATCACTTCCCCTTACCCTTCATTGACCAACTAATTGAAAGGCGAGTGGTCACAAGTATTATTGTTTTCTCGATGGATACTCGGTTACTTCCGGATAGCCATCGACCCCATGACCAAGAAAAGACCACGTTTACATGTCCATCTGGTACTTTTGCTTTTCGTAGAATGCCATTCGGTCTATGCAATGCACCCGCGACTTTTCAACGGTGCATGTTAGCCATTTTTGATGGACTTGTGGAGCAATGCATGGAGGTCTTCATGGATGACTTCTCAGTCTACGGCGATAGTTTTGATGAAATCTTAGAGAACCTAGATATGGTACTCCAACGTTGCGTTGAGAAAAATCTGGTGCTTAACTGGGAAAAATGCCATTTTCTAGTTGATGAAGGAATAGTCTTGGGACACAAGGTGTCCAATGCTGGCATTCAAGTTGATAAGGCTAAGGTTGAAGCCATTGAAAAGATGACGTACCCAAAAACAGTGAAAGAGGTACGAGGTTTTCTAGGACATGTTGGCTTCTACCGGCGTTTCATTAGAGACTTTTCTACGATTGCCAAGCCTTTATCAAATCTCTTGAAAGAAGATGTAGATTTCTTGTTCGATGCGAAGTGCAAAGAAGCTTTCAATTGTACGAAAGACAAGCTTATCGGTGCCCTATTTTAGTTGCACCCGACCGGACCAAGCCTTTCGAGTTGATGTGCGATGCCTCTAATTACGCCGTAGGCGCGAGTTTTAGGACAAAGAGTTGATAAAAGGTTCGGCCCATCTATTATGCGAGTCGTACCTTGAACCCGGCTCAATGCAATTATACTACGGCGAGAAGGAATTCTTAGCCGTCGTATTTGCCATTGACAAGTTTAGAAGCTATCTTCTAGGGTCTCAAGTGATTGTATGGACGGATCATGCGGCTTTACGCTACCTTATGGATAAAGCGAGATGCAAAACCAAGGTTACTTAGATGGATTTAAATTTTACAAGAGTTTGACCTTGTGATTAAAGATAAGAAAGGTAGTGAGAATATTGTGGGTGATCATTTATCTCGCTTAGTAAATGAGGGTGCGAGAGAATCACAATGATATAGGCATTGATTTTCCGGCGAGCAATTGATGAAGCTTGAAACGGTTAGGCCGTGGTATGCGACTACGTCAACTATTTAGCGAGTGGTCATTTAGAGGATATGACGTATCGGGAGAAGAAAAAGTTCTTTTCGATCTTAAATATCTCGTATGGGAAGATCCTTATTTGTTCGAGTACGTAAAGACGGGTTGCTTCGACGGTGTGTTCCTGAGCATGATCAGTGGGATATCCTAGAACAATGCCATAGCGGTCCTACCGGAGGTCACTATGGAACACCAAAGACGGTTGCGAAGATCCTTCAAGCTGGATTCTACTGGCCGACTCTGTTTAAAGATGCAGAAGCCTTTTGTAAAGGTTGTGATAGGTGCCAGAGAACTGGAAGGCAGAGTAGTAGGATGGAAATGCCACTTAAGCCCATTCTTGAATGTGAAGTTTTCGACGTATGGGGCATAGATTTTATGGGACCCTTTCCATCCTCATGTGGTAATAAGTATATCCTCGTCGTGTGGATTATGTTTCAAAGTGGGTCGAGGCCATAGCTACTCAAACTAATGATCATAAAGTCGTGAAGAAATTCTTGCAAAAGAATATCTTTACTAGATTTGGTGTCCGAGAGCACTCATTAGTGATGAAGGTACTCACTTTTGCAATGCGCCGCTTGACAAGATCCTTGAGAAGTATGGTGTCAAACATAAGATTGGTACACCATATCATCCTCAAACTAGTGGCCAAGTCGAGGTAAGCAACCGGAGCTTGAAAAGAATTTTGGAGAAGACCGTGAACAATAATAGATCTAATTGGAGTCTTAAGTTTGGATGACGCATTGTGGGCTTATCGTACTTGCATTCAAAACCCCGATGGGCACGTCACCCTTCCAAATGGTCTATGGCAAAGCTTGTCATTTACCCGTCGAACTTGAGCACAGAGCTTTCTGGGCAATTAAATTCTTAAATTTCGATAGCCAGCTCTGTGGGGAGAAACGGTGGTTACAGTTGAACGAGCTCGACGAATTCAGACTCCATGCGTACGAGAATGCTAAGCTTAGCAAGGAAAGAACGAAGATGCTCCATGACGCTAAGATCAAGGACCGAGAATTCAAAGTTGGTGAGATGGCTTTACTCTATAATACCAGACTTCATTTGTTTCCTGGTAAGCTAAAGTCTAGATGGTCTGGTCCATTTGAGATTCTCGAGGTTAATCCAAGTGGAGTAATTACTTTGAACGGGTATGGTAATCAAGCTTTCAAAGTGAATGGTCATAGACTTAAGAAATATTTTGGGCAACCAAAGGAAAAGCTGAGATTCTTTTTATTTCCAAAGAAGAGATGAGAGTACGGATGTCTGATTTGTGAGGAGATTCCATCTTATTTCTTTGAGTCGGAGTGATGATGACGTTCCTATATCCACCCGTAAGGTACCTTCTTGAGACTTCGATCATACCACTATGTCTATGCCTATCGTGCGCAAGAACAAGAAGAAGAGAGTCGGTGTAGTTTGGAGAGAAAAGTTTAATGATCTTATAGCACACTTGACTTGTTGTTGTGGTGAAAATCATTTCCGCCCCGGTGCTCTGATTCGATGCGAGGTGGCGGTAGTCAAACCAAAGTGGCCCGATCCGGGTTGATCTTTTGGAATCTGTGTCAAGCTATTGACATTAAAAGAAGCGCTCCTACGAGGCAACCTAGTTTTCTTTGTTCGTTTCCTTTTCTTAGGTGGTTTTGTTTTATTGTTTCGAAATAATACTTTAGTTGATTTTGTGTTGATGGTTATTCCTCTTACGTTCATTGTGAGTGTTTTGTGTTATGTGTTGCTCATATACCCCGTGTACCCCGAGATTATATGGTATGTCGAGTGTTGCGGATACTTTTGAGCGGGTTTTCGAGTTACTACTTGTCCGGTGTTGTCTATTCGAGTTGTCGCGGTATGTTCATGCTCCGGCCGACCTCGCCAACTTTCATCCGACAACCACCGTTGAAACCAACTAAGTTTTCTTTTCTTTTATTACGCACATTCGAGGACATAATGTGATTTAAGTGTGGGGGGGGGGGGGGTAAATTGGGTATGTTTTTATGCTATATCCTTTGAAATATGAGTGAATGTTAAATTTCTGCGAAATTTAAATTTTTTTGTGAGTCTCGAGCATATGATTGGAACTAAATGCTTGCTAGTTGTAGTTTTCTAACGATGATAGTATGTGACTTAGTGAGATAATTATAGCATGTTTTACTTTTATGGAGATAGTTTCGTTTTTCACTCACGAAAGCCTTTGATATTGAAGCATGACTTTTGAACTATATCCTTTCATTGTTTTAGTGATTTATCTTAGGAAGGTCAGTATAGTAACACCTTAGTTAGACCGTGTCTTGTGAATATCATAAAGTTCGAATGTGATAAGTGAGATGTAACTTATGTCTTGAAAAGTGAATGAGAGAATGAATAAGCAATTATTAATAAATACGTTTGTCGGAAGGCTTTGGTTTATGATTGGAGTGAGGTAGGGCATCATCTCGAAATGTCCTATACCACTATGATGACCAAAAGCTCACGACGATCGGGAGAAGCTACCTTATGATTTGAGTAAGGTAGGGTGTTATCACGAAACATCCTATTCTACTATGATGGGTAAGAGCTCATTCTGATATGCGTTAAATTTGAAAATTTTGGAAATGATGAGTAAAAATAAAGTGAAGTCTTTGTTATCATGGATCTTATACCCGGTAGAACCGCATGATATGTTGTAGGGATTATCCTGCGAGTGCGTGGGAAGGCTTTGAGTGGAGCTATTACTTGTACGTACCTAGGATAGTCATTGGAATTTTTGAGAGGATATTTCTTTGAAAGGCTTGTTAAGATTGAGAACGGCTTGTCACACTTACACCGAATCTATCTCTGTGTTGGTATCATTTGCTATAGTTGTTGTATCTTTTGTTACGTGAGTTAGAGATCTATGTGGATTGCATATAAAGTTGAGCTATAGTTTTGATTGTTTTGTCCGAGGACGTACAAAAATTTAAGTGTGGGGGAGTTGTTAAGGCCATATTTATATGATTATTAAAGGTTTATTTCATTATTATTTTCCCCACATTTGCGTAATTTACATGAGAATTAAGGGTTTAAGTGTAAATATTGAATAGAGATAATTTTAAGAGGGTTGTATGCAAAATTGATGATTTTAAGTGTTGATTTAATGGAATTATTATTATTTGGATTTTATTACGTTTTTGCATTGTTTATTTATCATGTAGGAGTTAATTTTCGTGCATATAATGAGGATAAATGAAGCTCAAGTCGAATTATAAGAGATAGAGTTGGAATTGGCTTGAAGAAATTGGATAAAGATGAAGAGATCCGATCCTCAGCGGTTCAAACGGGCGTCTGCGATCTTGAACGAGCGACCGAAGTGAGCGGCGTCCATGCGGCGTCCGAATCGTATTTTACATTCGAGAGAGTTCGGACGGAGGATGAACGAGCGTTTACTCGACGTCCGGGCATTACGGACGGGCGTCCACGAGACCGGACGGGCGTTCAAGGCCGACTTAAACCCTAACCGCCTTAAAATTCTATAAATACAGCTGCAGCCCCAACCCTAAGGACATACTTTATACCAAAATCATTGAGATCGCAATTTTCACCAAAAGCTGCGGCCACAAGCCTTTTTACATAGAGATGAACTTCTCCAACCCAACAATCATCTTCAACATGATTGTTGGCTAAAAGCCTTGCAGTGAGTCGACGGAGGAAGCCTATCATCATCAACAAAACCAACTAGAGAATTCGATGCTTATGTGTAGTGAGTTTATTTCATAGTTTTTCATTACTTTGGATCTGTTTTGTATTGTTTAAGTTTTATTGAATTAAGATTTGATGAAACGATCTATGTTCAATTTATGCTTGAATAAATTTATGAAAGTCTGTTTATTTGAGTTCTCTTTTATTCAAAGTAATGCATCTAATTGTGTTGTAAGAGATTATGCATGATTAGTTGAGTAAGAGTTTAGAAACAATCTCGTGATTTCGTTTTGATTGCATGTTTAGTTTATTTGAAAAGATAAACGGAACCCTAGAATTTGGTTAAAGAAATTTAGTCAACTTCGTGAATAAATCACTACTAAAACTATGTCTTTTTAATCACCGTCTAGTTGGATTGTTGGTTGATAGGTGGAACCTAGTCGCCTTGCTGTGTTTTCCTTTAATTGTTTATTAATCGAATCGTTTAGATTAAGTTTAGTTTAAGTTCTAGTTATATAAACCCTAGTTTCCTGCTGTTTTCCTGCACTTTTCTGCTTCAGTTCATAATCAGACGCTCGTCCGCAATAGCAGACGCTCGTCCATTAGATTTCGTTTTCAGACGCTCGTTCACTTTAGTGAACGCTCGTCCGTCTTTCTGTTTTCTTATTTTCTGCTTGTTTTTATTCTTGTCTTAGATTTAATTCTTAGGTTTAGGTTTTAGTTAGTTTCAACCTTAGTTTAGATAGATAATTGTGACATAATCGATAGAATAATTGTCCCTTGATCCGATAAACATTCCACTCCCTTAGGACGACCCGTTAACATCCTATACTATGATCCTTATACTTGGGGTGTTTCGGTTTATAAATTATAAAACTAGTTTTTACCGAACAAATATAATATCATTTATCGAAAGATAATATACAGCTATTTATATTACGATATATTATGATTAGGGAAAATATTGATTTCTGTATTGATTTAGTATGGGTAGTTTTGGTATATTCTGTAATATAGAAGCCCTACTAGTGGCTATAAATATTGTACACATTGATTGATTAAAGATATAAGAAAACATTGACCGAAAATTGTAATGGTATCAGAGCGAGGTTGAAAAAAAAATCAATGCTCTTTTAACTGCTGCAACTAAAACTCTCAGGCGACGATCGGATAGTGAAACGGATTCCGATCATGACGAAATTTTGAGGGTCAAAATTTTGTCTTCTTCAATTTGAACGGTGGAATTTTCGATTGAACGGTTCAATTTCTCTGAAATTGCCCGCGACAGAATGGATGTTACTTATTGTAGAAGAAGTTTTCCGGCGACGATCGGACATTGAAACGAACTCCGATCGTGACGAAATTTTGAGGGCGTGTTTGTCTCTTTATTTTGTACAATATGTACGGTTGAAATTGTTTCTGGACGGTTCGATATCTCAGAATAAACCCGAGACCAAACTGCTACATTTTGGTTTTTTTTTGTGAAATCGACGTCTAGAGTTTCTATATTGGTAAAAAGATCTCTGTTAGAAACACGAATATCGATATTTCTGAGCAATTAGGTCTTTCCAATGTCAGCCCAGCCCAATGGAACAGTGTCGTTGATTTGCTCAAACCGGAAGATCGACTATCAGCTCAGTCTGCATGGATTGTTGACACAGGAGCAACACATCACGTGACTGGTTCTTTTAAGTCCCTCGTCGATCCATGACCAATTGTTCAGTGCCCGATTGAGTTACCCGATGGGAGTTCATCGGTGGCGATTCATGAGGGAGTGTATTATTTGGCCCGGAAATTTATGCTTAAAAAAATGTCCTATACGTGCCAAAATTGAATTGCAACTTTTCCGTTACCCAATTACAGGATGATAATGATTGTGTATTGCAACTTACGGGGAAATTATGTGTTATGCAGGATCGAGTAACGAGGACGCTGGTTGGACTGACAGAGCGTGTGGATGGACTTTTTCTGTTCTTGGGCGTTCCGGATGTTCAGGTTTTGGCTATTGATGACAGGAAATCTGCAGATTTATGGCACCGGCGTTTGGGACATCCATCAAAAAAGGTCCTTCGGCAGGTTCCTAATATTTCTATTTCCAAAAATTTACATAAAGATGGATGTGATATCTGTTTTCGAGCTAAGCAGCCTCGTGAACCTTTTCCCATTAGTGAGAATAAAGCTAGTCGTGTTTTTGAGTTGATACATTATGATTTATGGGGGCCCTATAGTGTGCCCTCGACATGTGGTGCAACATATTTTTTTTGACTATTGTTGATGACTATTCTCGTTCGGTTTAGATTTATTTAGTATTGAATAAAATGGAAGTCGAATTTGCTTTCTTGGATTTCATTGCTCTAGTTTCTCGTCAGTTCGAGATGGACCAATGACAAGACTTCAAAAGAGAAGAATGCGTGAAGGCTTGGATTTGTTGGTTTCTAAGGTCCAAGAAGAGTGTGGATTGACAAAGCTTGAAGATGGGGCGTCCATAAAGCCCATGACGGCTATCGTTTGCATCAGTGGGCTTGAGAAAGCCGAATAAACTCTCTTATGTTAATTATTGCTGTTTTTAGGATTTAAAAGGCCAAAAGCCCATTAGGGAAGGTGCCCATATGATACTATATTGGGTTAAATATTTATTTTCAGCAAATAATAGCCATTTGGGCTCAACAGAGTCAAGTTATAAAGTGGCGAATTTTACTTGTAAAAATATCCCACATTGCTTAGGTTTTCTAATTTCATTATGATTGTAGCTATAAAAGGCAAACTAGGAGCACATTTTACAGACAGTTAACTTTTGAGTGAAATATTATTATTGGAGTTCTTTTTAACTTGTGAGTGTTCTAAGTAGAGTACTCAAACATGAACTTATCAAGGTCGTGAGCACACCTTGTGGCGTTCACAAATCGAGGTTCTTAGATACAGGATATCTAGGGGTCGAGGTCTTAATCCAAGATTCTTAGATACACGGATATATATCTAGGGGTCGCGGAGCTCGTTTCATTGTTCCTACAATCAGATTCTTGGGTAAAATTCGAATTGAGCCTTCTCAATTCACTTCAGTTGACATCAGAGCCAATCATTATAGGTAACAAATATCCATCTTTATTATTATTATTTTTGATAAAAATGTAAGAACAAAGAATGAATGTGACACAGGCTGAATTTTTTTTTTCTAAGAACAAGGACGCACAGAAAAAAAGGGCTGGATTTTTTTTTCCTAATAAAGATGCAAGAAGAAACTGGATTTCTAATAAAATATGCAAGAACGAAACATGAAAAAGAAAAAAATAAAAGGGATATTAAATACGAGTCTTTCACACCTGGGTGTGAGAATTTTCACACCCGTGAAATTTTGTTGTCAAAAAAATTCAATCATTTTTCCTTATTGCTTCATTCTTTGTTCTTCTTTCTTACACCTTATTTCCTCCTAACTTCTCTTAAGCCTTTCCATCTCAGTCCTAGGTCCCAATTTAGGTTCTTTGGTTGTGATTGCTCAGTTTGCTCATTGTTTTGGTTTGTTCTATGTTTGAACTCTACACGAGGGGAGTTATAAACACGAGTGTTGTAAGGCATAATGTCGAAGCGTTCCGAATATGAGAATGAGGGTTCTACGGATGGTCGTTACCGGATGTATATACATAGGGCTATAGAGAGTAAGGTCGCAAAGGCATTAAAAGCGTTTAAACAGGAAAATGCTGAGATGTTGGTGCTGGATATACGAACCCGAATCCGGATCCGATCCATAATTGGATTGTCAGATCTGATTCACAGCACCGATCGACACACTCGATCTTGCATAGCAGAAGCTACAAATTAGATTCGTTTACGATTTTACCACGATATGATTTGCATAATAAATTAATCTACAAGAAGGTTAGTATATTTACCCCAACCGGAGAGAAATAGGCAATCGACCAAAGGGAGAAGCCGTGATCTTCCGGATTGTATCTCCAAGCAACGACTGTTGGACGTCGATCCTCGCCATAGAACCTCCTCGAATATGCACAAGAAAAACCGTAGTTTTTCTCTTCTTAATGACTAGAACAAGAAACTAATTTTTCTCTTCTATTTGGTGATAAGTGGCGCAATTAATGTGTGTTTTTGAGCTAAGAGGAACTCTCTTTATATAGAAAAATAACTAGTCAAGATAGTTATCCTTTTCACACCACAATTACCTATTTCCACAAGGAAAATATATTTGCCAAAAGATAAGAGATAATTCTAAAAAATCAATCCCTTATTTTTC
Organism: Gentiana straminea; assembly: GCA_036785695.1. NCBI lineage: Eukaryota > Viridiplantae > Streptophyta > Magnoliopsida > Gentianales > Gentianaceae > Gentiana > Gentiana straminea. The sequence goes on along the minus strand of JAVUPR010000398.1, from coordinate 14,288,467 downwards.
CATTAATTATCCAACAAATAGATAATCAATTAATTACACATGTGACATAATCTAGGAAAATATCTTTTCCTAATTTATCACATAATGGGGCGCCTTTTTTATCATCAATTTAATAGAAAATGTCTTTTTTATTTTACATATTATTTACCAAATAAATAATATTGCATATTCATTTAAATAGACCAACTACTTAATTTATTCTCAAGGTTCCATAAAACGAGAAAACACTCGCGTGTTAGGAGCCAACCCCAGGGACCATGGACCTATAACCAATAGCTACAATAAATTAAATAAAATTTTCATCGAACATAATATTTCTACTTAACTTATTAATTCCGGAATTATGCCACCAAAAATCCGAAACTGAACTCTATCGATTATAGATATAACTTATTCTCAAAACGTTGAGTCGAGTCGATAAGTGTCCATTGATATAATCATTACACACAGAACCTATCTGTAATGAGTGTATCACCATAAACTTAATCCTCATGTGTGACACACACTAAGTTATATGGCTACATATGATACGACTTGTGGTTTCAGCAGTGTATTAAATCTAAGCACAAAGCAAATAATAAGATGAGAATAAATCAGTCATTTATTAATTATAAAAATAATTACATAAATTGTCTTTCGGGCGCTATTTCCAACAATCTCCCACTTGCCCGTAAGGACAAGCAAATCCGGATCCGATCCATAATTGGATTGTCAGATCTGATTCACAGCACCGATCGAGACGCTAGATCATGCACAGTGGAAGCTACGAATTAGATTCGTTTACGATTTTACCATGATATGATTCGCATAACAAATTAATCTACAAGAAGGTTAGTAGATTTACCCCAACCGGAGAGAAATAGGCAATCGACCAAAGGGAGAAGCCGTGATCTTCCGGATTGTATCTCCAAGCGACGACTGGTGGACGTCGATCCTTGCCGTAGAACCTCCTCGAATATGCTCCAAGAAAAACCCTAGGTTTTTCTTCTCTTAATGACTAGAACAAGAAACTAATTTTCTCTTCTTTATTGGTGAATGTGGCGCAATTTTGTGATCTATTATTGGCTAGGAGGAACTCTCTTTATATAGGAAAATAACTAGTCAAGAGAGTTATCATTTTCACACCACAATTACATATTCCTACAAGGAAAAGATATTTGCCAAAAGATAAGAGATAATTCCCAAAAAATCAATCTCTTATTTTTCCATTAATTATCCAACAAATAGATAATTAATTAATTACACATGTGACATAATCTAGAAATTTTTCCCCTAATTTTTTCCCCTAATTTATCACAAATGTCTTTTTTATTTTACATATTATTTACCAAATAAATAATATTGCATATTCATTAAATAGACCAACTATTTAATTTATTCTCGAGGTTCCATAAAACGAGAAAACACTCGCGTGTTAGGAGTCAACTCGGGGACCATGGACCTATAACCAGTAGCTACAATAAATTAAATAAAATATTCATCGAACATAATATTTCTACTCAACTTATTAATTTCGGAATTACGCCACCATAAATCCGAAACTGAACTCTATCGATTATAGATATAACTTATTCTCAAAACTTCGAGTCGAGTCGATAAGTGTCCATTAATATAATCATAACATATAAACTAACCCTCCATAGACTATCCGTAATGAAGCGGGATTATTTCCGTAAACCTTTTCAATACATCTTATCCTTATTTACCATTAACCCACTAGTGATCAATTAGTTCATAACTAATATGAACTCCGCGGATCGATCAGTTTGTAGGATTAACAAATAAGGGGATTGTCTTTCTACTTCTCGCATGAAGGAATGGATTCCATATCTGTGAGACACACACTGCTCACTCATTCCAGAATAGTGCCAACTTGAAAGTGATTCGGACCGCGCCTTTTAGCGATCCTTAACGAACACGTCAAACCCTATCCTGAAACAAATGGGAGTCTGTAATCACTTCAGGATTAAGGTTAATCCATATATGATGATCTTGTGATTTAATAATGACGGATTTATATGAGAAATTCAGGTTATATCGGTCCAGTCCTATATGACTACATCATATATAAATGCCCCACTTAGATAACCAATATCGACGGTCCGGATAAGATGGTCACACCATAAAGTGTTCTGGGCACATTAATGGTGGTTTAATCAATAGACCTCATACTTTGATTAAGTTCACCACGGACTAACATTTCAAGTGTATCACCATAAACTTAATCCTCGCGTGCGAAACACACTAAGTTATATGGCTACATATGATACGACTTAGGGTTTTCAGTTGTGTATTACTTACAAGCACGAAGCAAGTAATAAGATGATAATAAATCTGTCATTTATTAATTCTAAAAACAATTACATAAATTGTCTTTCGGGCGCTCCTTCCAACAATCCCCCACTTGCTCGTATAGACAAGCAACAATTGTCTTTCGGGCACACTATATCAAACAATCTTCCACTTGCCCGTAAAGACAAGCAATGATTGTTTCTAGAGCACCACACCCTTATTCTATCTATACACAACATTCTCCCACTTGCTCTAAAGCAGATGAGACATATCTACCAATTTCATACCCGCCAAGCGCTTATCAGTGACACTAGATGCCACACGACTTGGTAAACTGATCAGCTAGGTTGTCGGCTTGAGGCGATCTTTAGGACCGAAACGTTGCCTCTCTTCACGGTCTATCTGATCAGGTGGTATTCTCTCAATACCTCTTGTGACTGTGAAGATCCTTTGCTCGAGCTACCTTTAAATTGTTTTCACAGGAAAATGATATCGGCTCTTCAAGACCTGGAATTACTTTCAGATCAGCAAGGACCTTTTTAAGCCATACTGCCTCTCTTGCTGCTCCGAAAGCTGCTATGTATTCGACTAACAGAGTCAAATTGGCAGTGCTTTGGATTGCTCCAGATTATAGTTCCATCACTATGAGAAAACACTGAGCCCGAGATCAATTGACGATCATCCTTAATCTGACTGTAAGTCAGAATCAGTGTAGTCAACAATACTCAGGTATGCACCTGAATATTGACGCATAATACTCCTCATTCTCTGAAGGTACTTGAGGATGCACTATACTGCTACTCAACGTCCGAATCCAAGATTCGACTTTAATTGAGTTTTAGTAACCTGACTTTCTCTATCCAAAAGAGAACTTATCCCATTTTCTCTATATCCGAAGATTTGAGAGAATTATTCCGTGAGGGGTTGGGTAGGAAACCTCCCGTTGAATCAAGCATTCGAAAAAGCATCATCATCTTAACAATATGATGGATGTGATACTGCCACAACTTGTTCTCCAGAATTCGACCGAATTCTAAAAATATAGTCCACTTCTCTTATTCAGAGAAGTTTGGCCCGTCAGTTCCTGACTTCAGATAACACACTCATGTTGATGACAACTGTTAGAGTGTTATCATTTATAAACACTAATGTCTACTATTTACCAATATTAATTCTCTGGTCTACAAAAGACTTATCAATATTCTGGTCAAACCCACACATTTCAAACATGTGACTTTTAATGACCTAGAGGTTTGCTTTAATCCACCAATGGATATAAGCATAGGCAGTGAATCTGCCGTGGGCTTTAAGCAAAACCCTTCCATTCCGAATGAATCTAAGCTCCATTGTACGGCATGAAAGTTTCAGGGCATCACCCGTGTTAATCTTTCTGCTTTCCATGGAGTCAAGCAAGGCTGAGTGGTGAGAAAGTTTTAGGGCATCACCCCTATTAAACTATCTACTTCTCAGGGAATTTCCCCTAGACCACATGGCTTTGCCTTGAAAAATAAACTTTCCCATTCATTCATCTCCTCATCACGTAGATCCAATTACTCCCTCTGGGCCTGAGACACTCAGGTGGTTCTATAAGAGTGTGAACAGAACTGGAGTACCAAAACTCCATTTACAAGTTTATGGATTTAAACCAACCTCTATCTATCAGAATCCTATACAGTCCTTCCAGAGGACCCTAGGTTATTGTTTGGAACATCTTGTTATATTTTGATGATGGCCATACTAGCTGTTACAGCAAGCCTGAAATAAGTTAGAATTCTCTGTATAAGTCTTTACTTAGAGTCTGACATGTTGTATAAGTTGAGTCAGACAAGTATTGTACTAGTTTGTAGGACGGCAAAGCAAAAATAGATTTTCGGCAGAGTAAAGCCAGTCAAGTACCAGCAGAGAAGCAATGAAGACATTATGGTCTGACTTATAACCAAGGAAGTCTGTGATGACCTTGGATAAGTCTAAATTATGTTTCAAGTGATGAAACTTAATGTTTAAATATGGTGTACACTGATCTCACCCAAATCAAAGATCGGTGAAGTACAAGGATTCTCCTTAAACGAAAGAATGAAGGAAACAAGAATCGGCAAAGTAAACCGACTTTCGGTGAGTGAAGACAAAGCAGTAAAGGAAGATATAAGCGGCTGAGTCAGATGGATCACTTGACCGTTCGGAGAACAGCTGAGTAAACTTTACTCAATAAGATTATTGAAGTATGAAGAAGATACAGAAGATCAAGCATTAAATGCACAATCAATAAAGGCTCAATCAAGGACGGATTCTCTGATAAACGTTTGAAGAAAAAATCCGATCACTGAAATCAAGGAGAATACAATTAAGGGGGAATCAAGAATAAAATCAAGGATTATTCTCTCCATTAATATAGCCAACAGACAGAAATTCAAATCAAGGATAATCAAGGCTATAAATAGAAGGCATTGACAAGACAAAAAAAACACAAGAAGAGAACAAAAAGTCTGAGCAAAAACTCTGTTAAAATTGAAAGCCTTCTATCTGAGCGAAAAAGAAATATCTAGTGATCCACTCAAAACTGAGAGCTACAATTCTAACATCAAGCATTGAGACTGATCAACAAGTTTGTGAATCCATTTCATATCAATCAAGCAATTGAATCAGAGCCATCTGAGAAGGAGTTGTGTTTGTGATAGTTGCTGAAGGATTTGATCCCAAGGAGCAGTGAAAGAGACTGAGTCACTGAAGCTGTTGTAGTCAAGGAGTGATAGTCTAGTAGATTGTGAAGCTTGTGAAGTCAAGGACAATCGTACTATTGTATCTGTGAAAACAATAGTGAATTCCTCCAATCATCACATGAGAAGAGTGGATTAAGGGATTACACCACCCTGAACCACTATAAGCCGTGTGCCAATTTACTTTCAACAATTTACTTTATTGCATTCATTTAATTACTTATATTATATCCTATATCTGTGATTGCCTAAACTACTTTGAAACAACATAGTAAGAAGGGACTTATCCGCTGCCCAAAAGCTTTTAAATACAAGAAAAGTTTTTGAAACTCCACTATAGTCATTCAACCCCCTCTCTGACTATAGTTTTACCCTTCTCTAGGACCAACAGTTGTCAATCACCCTCAGCAGGCTATGAAGTCTACATAATTACAGCGGGTCAATGGTTAAACCATACTCCCACTGCATTTAGGTGGATTGACATTCTGATCTGGTTCAGTAGTATTTATTAGTGTAATCCCCAACGACCAATGTTGGATGTGGTCTGATTAAATCAGAGAGTAACACCTTGAGTATCTTTACTTCAAGGTCAAAGGTTGTTATTTAAACATTCTTTTATAAAGGATGTAACGGTGTAAACGTCATTATCCGTTCTTAAGAATCTTATAACCAACCATTACTCATTGCATTAAGATATTTCAGGAACAGTCGCCATCTGAACGTGTATGTAAAATCTCTAGTCATACCTTCAAGCACTAGTGCTAAATGCCTCTATTTGCGGAAGTGGAGTAAATGCCCTTCACTCTTTAGCCACAAATTCATAAGCATCTTCTAGGTAGACTTCTCGGTATTACATAATAATGTAAACCATTCTTTTGAAACCAATATCTTAATTGAGTTAAGCAGTGTATTGCAGCATATCAATAACTATACAAGATAATTTATGGTTTATCCTTTCAGTGAAATCATTTCACTCGGAGTTAGGCTAAGCATCAGTGCCAAAACCATGCCATAGCCTATATATGAGCATGGAATACTCGTTTCTCGGGTAATATCAGAGATTCCTCCAATTATTTAGATAAACTATCGGCATTTCGAGTAGTCATTAGACAAAATGTCTATTACTTAAAAGCTCCCACTAGCTTGTATCTTTCATAAGGCCCCGAAGGTCAATATGAACAAGCTTTGATACTTCTTTAGCTCCATTACCCTTTCCCAATTGAAAGGTTACTTAGTCATTTTTCCTTTGAGATAGTGTTCTTAGATTGGGAGATAGGAATCACCCATAGCCAGTCTTCAGATCTTATCTCTAGGATATATGCTCTAATTAATAGATGCAGAAGAATCGTTTATCTAAATACGGAAACCATTTGTCTTAATAGTTTATTATGTGTAACATGTACCTTTTCAGCATTTCTTAGTGGTTCTGACTTTATCAGACAAAATTCCGAGTCTCAGAATCGTATACAAATGTCATATTCACTTTTTTTAAGTCAACTATATTATTGAAGTGAAAGTGAATCCATTTGTTCCGACGAATCTGAAAACATAAATTATATTTCTTTGATATGCAAGGATTAAAATCCGAAATTTATTTGCTTATATCACTCCCACTATTTTAGCTGAAATAACTGCCCGTTGTCTATTCTTTAATCATGAATACCCAGCTACCTTGTTCTTGCAAAAGAACTTTTGAGTCAAATTACTCGGTTAAGAATGTTTCTAAGGATTCATAGGTTAGTGATCCGAATTCACTTTCCTTATCCTATATTTTCTTCGATTAAGAATCCGGTTTAGCCTTTAACTTATTTAGTTTAGATGACTTACACTTGTAGACATTTACCTTCCCATTCTTGGCTTTCTTTAAAGGAAATGGCCGTGAACTAGCAGTTCATTTGAGTAGACACTACTCATGAACTGTGGGACGTCTAGTGAGATTGATACCAAATCATTCTCATCATCTTTGAACTAATTTTAATTTGTATCCCGTGTAATACGAGTGACAGCAGTGACATACTTATCAATGTCACTTAAGTTTGAAGGCTTAAGAGGAAATCCTCCACCGGAAAAATTAATTGCATTCTTGATTCATGAGTTCAACGTTCTTGTTACTTTTCCACTTTCATGAAGTCATCATCAGTCAATTTATCGTGTTTAGCAGTTTAGATACCTTGAGATGATATGTAGTTGCGAAAATAAATCATGACAGAAATGTAAATCAAATCATACACCACAACAAATAATAAATTTTAGGAATTATAAACGTGATGTCATGCATGCAGTTTATCCTACCATTCTAAGGATTTAATCTCACACCTACAGTGCCGCCTTAGGGTAGGTCAAAGAGGTGACAATTAAATTGAGACAATCTCTCTCAACAATTAACTGAGAATCGGACATCTCCATTTAATTTGTTGATTACCTTCCTTTTTCAGCCAAGATATTTCCAAAAATATCCTTGTGAGCGTAACCTACTGTTTCAGATCTCAAAGTACGCCCCGAGAATGCCGCCTTAGGGTCGGTCAGTGACCCGACGAGTACCCAAAATCCTATCCTTCTGGATATCAAGCCATGCATTTTTATAACGGTGAAGGCCATCCTTAGGGGGGCCGAAATCAAAGCGGCACGAGGCGTCACCATTCTCTCACTTGCTTGTGTCAACACTAGAGGCCGTGGGGTCGATTGTCACCTTCCCCGCTCCCACTCGTTATTTTGAAAATTAGGTAGACTTATTAGGATTTTCAGAATTTCTTAATCATCCAAAAAAACACTAAATCCTGAATATTAAATTAATCATTTCACTAGTTCATCGGTTCCAAATACTGTCTAACTAGTGTCACTTATTCACGAATTTCCAATTTCTCGGATTTTTAAATTCTTTGTGTAGACACTGCACAATCAAAATTCACCAAGAATTTTAAAACCCTAATACATTAGGACTTTATTAATTTTTCTAATAATTTTAAAAACAATAAATTACAAAATTAAAAGCTCTCACTAGTTTATCGGTTCCATATACCGTCTAACTAGCAACACCTTATTCGTGATTTTCCAATTTTTTTGAATATTTAGAAAATTTCTTGTGTAGACACTCCACAACTAAAATTCACCAAAGAATTTAAAAAAGGTCCTAATTTTGTCATGATAAAAACTTAGGATCTTAGAATTTTTTTCAATAATCGAAAAATAATAAATCATGAAAAGCAATCACTAACTTATCGGTTCCAAATATCGTCAAGTAGCGTCCTATCTTTTCACGATTTTCCAAATTTTCGGTTATTAAAATACCTTTTTATGTAGACACTACATAATCAAAATTCACAAAGAATTTTAGATCCAAACAAAATTTACCCTGTAAATTTTATTTTTATCATGTGAATTTTATATCCCAATAAAATTTTGTTTCCTTTAATTAATTTAATTTATTATTAATCGAAATTAATTATCGTTTTCATACATGTCTATTTAATGCCAAAATTAATTTTCTACATGTATGAATATGCTAGGAGTGGAATACATGAATATGATGAATGACATGGTTATATCACATTAATAATCATACAAGAAAATAATGCGAAAACAAAACCACTGAGATGGACCGTTGGTACCCCGTATCTAATCTCTGATACCACATGCTGGATGACACAAGAGGAATAATCAACTGCTGGGATTATTATTATCCAGCATGTGGTATTAGAGATTAGAATGTCAATCCACCCAAATGCAGTGGATGACACAAGAGGAATAATCAACTGCTGTATATCCAGCATGTGGTATCAGAGATTAGATACGGGGGTACCAACGGTCCATCTCAGTGGTTTATTTTTCGCATTTATTTTCTTGTATGATTTATATGATATAACCATGTCATGCATCATATTCATGAATTCCACTCTTAGCATATGCATACCTTTAGAAAATTTATATTGATATTAATTAGACTTGTATGAACACGATAATTAATTTAGATTAAAAATAAATTAAATTAATCAAAGGAAACGGAATTTTATCGGGATATAAAATTCACATGATAAACTTAATTTTTGGATCAAAAAATCTTTGAGGATTTAATTATGTAGTGTCTACATAAATAGAATTTTAATAATCAAAATTTGGAAAATCGTGAAAAGATTGGACACCAACTAGACGGTATTTAGAACCGATAAGTTGGTGATTGCTTTTCATGATTTATAGTTTTTCGATTATTGGAAATTCTGAGATCCTAAATTTTTATCATGACAAGATTAGGACTTTAAAATTCTTTAGTGAATTTTAATTGTGTAGTGTCTACACAAGGAATTTCTATCGAAAAAATTGGAAAATCATGAATATAGTGTCGCTAGTTAGACGGTATTTGGAACCAATAAACTAGTGGGAGCTTTAAATTTTGTGATTTATTGTTTTTCGTATTATTGAAAAATCATAAGTCCTAATGTATTAGGATTACGAAATTCACGGTGAATTTTATTTGTGTAGTGTCTACACAATGGAATTTTAATAAAAAAAAAAAAAATTGGAGAATCGTGGATATAATGACACTAGTTAGACGATATTTGGAAACAATGAACTAGTGGGAGGATTATATTAAATATTCAGGATCTATTGTTTTTTGGATTATTATAAAATTCTAAAATCCTAAAGAGACTACCTAATTTTCAAAATAACGAGTGGGTGCGGGAAAGTGACAACCGACCCCACGGCCTCTATTGTTGACACAAGCACGTGAGAGAATGGTGACGCCTCATGCCGCTTTGATTTCGGCCCCCCACGGATGGCCTTCACCACTATCAAAATTCAAGGCTTTGTTTCCGAAAGGATAGGATTTTGAGTACTCGTCGGCTTACTGACCTACCCTACGGTAGCATACTCGGGGCGTACTTAAAAATCTGAAACAATAGGTCACACTCACAAGGGTATTTTTGGAAATACCTTGGCTGAAAAAGGATGGTAATCAACAGCTAAACAGAGATGTTTGCTTCTCAATGGTTTACTTGTTGAGAGAGATTGTCTCAATTTAATCGTCACCTCTTTGACTTACCCTACGGCGGCACTTTAGGTGTGAGATTAAATCCTTGGAATGGTAGGATAATCTGAATGCATGACATCACGTTTATTATTCCTAAAATTATCATATGTTGTGGTGTATGATTTGATTTATATTTCTGTCATAAATTATTTTACAATTACATATCATATCTCAAGGTATATAAACTGCTAAACACGATAAATTGACTGATGATGACTTCGTAAAAGTGGAAAAATAACAAGAACGTTGAACTCAATAATCAAGAATGCAAATTAATTCTTCGGAAGAGGAAGTTCCTCTTGAGCCTTCAAACTTAAGTGACAAGAATGTCATTCATGTCACTTGTGTTGAACGAGAGACAAAACAAAATTAGTTCAAAGATGACGAGAATGATTTGGAATCAATCTCACTAAGACATCCCACAGTTCACGAGTAGTGGCTACTCAAATGAACTGTTAGTTCACGGCCATTTCCTTTAAAAAAGCCAAGAATGGGAAAGTAAATGTCTACAAGTGTAAGTCATATAGACTAAATAAGTTAAAGGCTAAACCGAAACATTAATAAAAGAAAGCATAGATAAGGAAATTGATTTCGGATTACAAACCTATGAATCCTTAGAAACTTTCTTAACCTAGTAATTTAACTCGGAAGCTAAAGTTCTTTTGTAAGAACAAGGTAGTTGGGCATTCATGATGAAAAGTAGACAACATGCAGTTATTTCAGCTAAAATAGTGGGAGTGATATAAGGAAACAAATTTCGGATTTTAAGAATATCGCAGAAATTTAATTTTTGTTTTTAGATTCGTTGGAACGAATGGATTCACTTTCAAATCGATAATATAGTTGCCTTAAAGAAAGTGAATATGACATTTGTAGTACGAATCTGTGACTCGGACTTTTGTCTGATAAAGTTAGAACCACTAAGTAATGCGGAAAAGGTATATGTAACACATCATAAACTATATATTAAGACAAATGGTTTCCGTATTTAGATAAACGATTCTTCAGCATCTATTAATTAGTGCATATATTCTAAAGATAAGATCTAAAGACTGGCTAAAGGTGATTCCTATCTCCCAGTCTAAGAATATTATCTCAAAGGAAAGATGACTAAGTAACCTTTCGATTAGGAAAAGGTAATAGAGCTGAAGAAGTATCACAGCTTGTTCATATTGACCTTCGGGGTCTTATGAAGATACGAGCAAGTTGAAGCTTTTGAGTAGTGGGCAATTTGTCTAATAGCTACTCGAAATGCCGATTAGTTTATCTAAATATTTGGAGGAATCTCTGAAATTACCAGAGAAACAAGTATTCTATGCTCAGATATAGGCTATAGCATAGTATTTGGAACTGATGCCCGGCCTACCTCCGAGTGAAACGATTTCACTGAAAGGATAAACCATAGATTATCTTGTATAGTTATTGATATATGCTACAATAAACTGCTTAACTCAATTAAGATATTGGTTGCAAAATAACGGTTTACATTATTATGTAATACCGAGAGGTCTACCTAGAAGATGCTTATGAATTTGTGGATAAAGAGTGAAGTACATTTACTCCACTTCTGCAAATAGAGGCATTTAGCACTAGTGCTTGAAGGTAGGACTAGAGATTTTACATACACGTTCATATGGTGACTGTTCGTGAAATATCTTAATGCAATGAGTAATGGTTGGTTATAAGATTCTTAAGATCGAATAGTGACGGTTACAATGCTACATCCTTTCTAAAAGAATGTTTAAATAACAACCTTAGACCGTGAAGTACAGTTACTCAAAGAGTTACCATCTGATTTAATCAGACCACATCCAACATTGGTTGTTGGGGTTACACTAATAAATACTACTATACTATATCAGAATATCAATCCACCCAAAAACGGTGGGAGTATGGTTTAACCATTGACCTGCTGTGATTATGCAGACTTAATAGTCTGCTAGGGGTAATTGATAACCTATGGTATTTTACAAGGACTGTATAGGATTCTGATTAAAGAGGTTGGTTTAAAGCCATAAACCTGTAAATGGAGTTTTGGTACTCCATTTCTATTCACAATCTTGTAGAACCACCTGAGTGTCTCAGGCCTAGTGGGAGCAATTGGATCTACGTGAAGAAAAGATGAATGAATGAGAAAGTTTATATTTCAAAGCAAAGCTAAGTGGTCTATGGGTAATTCCCTGACAAGTAGAGAGTTAAACATGGGTGATGCCCTGAAACTTTCTCACCACTTAGCCTTGCTTGACACCATGGAAAGCAGAAAGATTACCAGGGGTGATGCCCTGAAACTTTTTTTTGCCGTACAACGGAACTTGAATTCATTTGGAACATAAGGTTTTTTAGCTTAAAACTAATGGCAGATTGACTGCCTATGCTTATATCCGTTGGTGGATTAAAGCAAACCTTTAGGTCATTAAAAGCCATATGTTTGAAATGTACGGGCTTGACCAGAATATTGATGAGTCTTTTGTAGACCAGAGAATCAATATTGGTAAAGTAGTAGATGTTAGTGTCAATGAAAGGTAACACTGAAACAGTTGAAAACAACATGAGTGTGTTATTGAAGTCAAGAACTAACGAGCCAAAGCTTCTCTGAATCAGAGAAGTAGACTATATTCTTAGAATTCGATTCGGTCAAATTCATGAGAACAAATTGTTGGCCGTATCCCATCAATCTTATTGGTTAAGATGATATAATGCATTTTCGAATGCTAGATTCAACGAGAGGTTTCCTACCCAACCCCTCACGGAATAATTCTCTCAATCATCGGATATAGAGAAAATTGGATAGTTTCTCTTTTGGATAGAGAAAGTCAGATTATTAAAGTCAATTGTAATCAAATCTTGGATTCGTGTATTGATAGTAGTATAGTGCATCCTCAAGTATCTTTAGAGAACAAGGAATCATATGCTTGTGTATTCGGGTGCAAACCTGAGTGTTGTTGACTACACTGATTCTGATTTTTGTCGGATTAAGGATGATCGTGAGTCGATCTCAGACTCAGTGTTTACTCATAGTGATGGAGCTATCATCTGGAGCAATCCAACACTGCCAATTTGACTATGTTAGTCAAATACATAGCAGCTTTTGGAGCGGCTAGAGAGGTGACATAGCTTAAAAGTTCCTTGCAAATCTGGAAGTAATTCTAGATCTCGATAATCCGATACCTTTTTACTGTTAAAAGAGTTTTGAGGTAGCTTATGCAAAGGATCTTCGCCATCACAATAGAGGTCAAAAGCATATTGAAAGTAAATACCACCTGATCGGACAGATCGTGCAAAGAGGCGACGTTTCGATCCTAAAAGATCACCTTGAGCAAACAACCTAGCTGATCAGTTTACCAAGTCGTGTGGTATCTAATGTTACTAATAAGCGCTTGGCGGGTATGAAAATTGGGAGATATGTCTCATCTGCTTTAGAGCAAGTGGGAGAATGTTGTGGATAAATTGAATAAGGGTGTGGTGCTCTAAAAACAATTGTTGCTTGTCTTTACGGGCAAGTGGGATATTGTTGGATGTAGAGTGCCCGAAAGACAATTGTTGCTTGTCCTTACGGGCAAGTGGGAGATTGTTGGAAGTAGCGCCCAAAGACAATTTATGTAATTGTTTTTATAGTTAATAAATGACAGATTTTATTTCATCTTATTATTTGCTTTGTGCTTATATTTAATACACTACTGAAAACCCCAAGTAGTATCATATGTAGCCATATAACTTAGTGTGTGTCACACATGAGGATTAAGTTTGTGGTGATACACTTGAACTAAGTCCGTGGTGAACTTAATCAAAGTATGAGGGTCTATTGATTAAACAACCATTAATGCGCCCAAAACACTTTATGGTGTGACCGTCTTATCCGAACCGTCGACATTGGTTGTCTAAGATTTATATATTATGAGAGTCATATAGGACTGGACCGATTTAATTTGTATTTCTCATATAATTCCATGATTGAGAAATCTCATTGAATCACAAGATGATCATATATGGATTAACCTTAATCCTGAAGTGATTACAGACTCCTGCTTGTTTCAAGATAGGGTTTGATGTGTTCGTTAAGGATCGCTAAGAGGGGTGGTCCGAATCACTTTCACGTTGGCACTATTCTGAAATGAGTGAGAAGTGTGTGTCTCACTGATATGGAATCCATTCCTTCCTGCGGGAAGTAGAAAGACAATCCCCTTATTTGTTAATCTTAGAAACTGATCAATCCACGAATTTCGTATTGGTTATGAACTAATTTATCACTAGTGGGTTAAGGGTAAATAAAGATAAGATGTAGTAAAGAAGGTTTACGAAAATAATCCCGCTTCGTTACGGATAGTCTATGGAGGGTTAGTCTGTATGTAATGATTATATCAATGGACACTTATCGACTCGACGTTTTGAGAATAAGTTATATCTATAATCGATAGAGTTCAGTTTCGGATTTATGGTGGCGTAATTCCGAAATTAATAAGTTGAGTAGAAATATTCTGTATAATGAATATTTTATTCAATTTATTTTAGCTACTGGTTATAGGTCCATGGTCCTCGGGTTGGCTCCTAACACGCGAGTGTTTTCTCGTTTTATGGAACATCGAGAATAAATTAAATAGTTGGTCTATTTAATGAATATGAAATATTATTTTTTGGTAAATAATATTTAAAATAGAAACGACATTTTCTATTAAATTAATGATAAAGTGGTGCCCCAAATGTGATAAGTCACATGTGTAATTAATTGTTTATTTATTAAATAATTAATGGATAAATTAAGAGATTGATTTTTTTAGGAATTATCTCTTATTTTTATGGCAAATATATATTTTCCTTATGGGAATAGGTAATTGTTGTGTGAAAATGATAAATCTCTTGACTAGTTATTTTCCTATATAAACAGAGTTCCTTCTAGCACAATAAATCATCAAAAATTGCGCCACACGTGGAAAAAAGGAGAGAAAATTTAGTTTCTTGTTCTAGTCATTAAGAGAAGAAAAACCTAGGGTTTTTCTTGTGCATATTCGATGAGGTTCTGCGGCGAGGATTGACGTCCACCAGTCGTCGCTAGGAGATACCGAAACTGAACTCTATCGATTATAGATATAACTTATTTTCAAAACGTCGAGTCGATAAGTGTCCATTGATATAATCATTACATACAGATTAACCCTCCATAGACTATCCGTAATGAAGCGGGATTATTTCCGTAAACCTTCTTCAATACATCTTATCCTTATTTACCATTAAACCACTAGTGATCAATTAGTTCATAACCAATACGAACTCCTGGGATTGATCAGTTTCTAGGATTAACAAATAAGAGGATTGTCTTTCTACTTCCCACAGGAAGGAATGGATTCCATATCTGTGAGACACACACTTCTCACTAATTCCAAAAAGTGCCAACGTGAAAGTGATTCGGGACGCGCCTCTTACCGATCCTTAATGAACACATCAACCCATATCCTGAAACAAGTAAGAGTCTGTAATCACTTTAGGATTAAGGTTAATCCATATATGATCATCTTGTGATTTAATAAGATTTCTCAATCATGGAATTATATGAGAAACGCAGATTAAATCGGTCCAGTCGTATATGACTCTCATCATGTATAAATGCCCCACTTAGACAACCAATGTCGAAGGTCCGGATAAGACGGTCACACATAAAGTGTTCTGGGCGCATTAATTGTGGTTTAATCAAAAGACCCCATACTTTGATTAAGTTCACCACGGACTAATAATTCAAGTATATCACCATAAACTTAATACTCATGTGTGATACACACTAAGTTATATGGCTACATATTATACGACTTGGGGTTTTCAGCAGTGTATTACTTATATGCACGAAGCAAATATAAGATGAGAATAAATCTGTCATTTTTTAATTATATAAACAATTACATAAATTTTCTTTCGGGCGCTACTTGCAACAATCTCCCACTGTAATAAGATGAGAATAAAGTGGTCATTTTTTATTATAAAAACAAGGGAGAATTAGGGAAAAGGACAGAAATATTTCATCAATTGAGTTTGAAACTTTTGCATAAAGGACAAAACTATTTATTCACTCGTAATTATAAATTCAAAATTCACTTCCGAAATTCATTGTCAAAATTTTCAAATTCATTGTCGAAATTCACCGATTTTCGGGATTTACGTCGAAATTCATTATCGAAATTCAATTTCATTCATCACGATTTTCGGGATTCACTGTTTGTCCTTCTTGCTATAAATATTATGCAGTTGTCCTTCTCCCTATAAAAAATATGTAGTTGTCCTGTTACTTAAAAATATTCCAGATTGTGTCCTTATCCCTAATTTCCCATAAAAACAATTACATAAATTGTCTTTCGGGCGCTATTTCCAACAATCTTCCACTTGCCCGTAAGGACAAGCAACAATTGTCTTTCGGGCACACTATATCTAACAATCTCTCATTCCCCGTAAAGACAAGCAATGATTGTTTTTGGAGCACCACACCCTTATTCTATCTATCCACAATATTCTCCCACTTGCTCTAAATCGGATGAGACATATCTTCCAAATTTATACCCGCCAAGCGCTTATCAGTGACAATAGATGCCACACGACTTGGTAAACTGATCAGCTAGGTTGTCGGCTTGAGGCGATCTTTTAGGACCGAAACGTCGCCTCTTTGCACGATCTTTCTGACCAGGTGGTATTTACTTTCAATATGCTTTTGACCTCTTGTGACTGCGAATATCATTTGCATGAGCTACCTCTCAACTGTTTTCACAATAAAATGGTATTGGCTCATCGAGACCTGGAATCACTTCCCGATCCAACAAGGAACTTCTCAAGCCACACTACCTCTTTAGCTACTCCGAAAGCTGCTAAGTATTCGACTAACAGAGTCGAATTGGCAGTGCAGGATTGCTCCAGATTATAGCTCCATCACTTTGAGAAAAAAACACTGAGCCCGAGATCAATTAACGATCATCTTTAATCTAACTCTAAGTCATAATCAGTGTAGTCAACAATACTCAGGTATGCACTGAATATAGAAGCATATTATTCCTCATTCTCCTAAAATTCTTGAGTATGTACTATACTGCTATCCAATGCTCGGATCCAAGATTCGACTTTACTCGACTTTTAATAAACTGACTTTCTCTATCCAAGAGAGAATCTATACCATTTTCTCTATATCCGAAGATTGAGAGAATTATTCTATGAGGGGTTGGGTAGGAAACCTCTCGTTGAATTTTTCATACGAAAATGCATCATCATCTTAACCAATAAGATGCATGGGATATTGCCAAAACTTGTTCTAATGAATTCGACCGAATCAAAATTTAAGAATATAGTCCACTTCTCTAATTTAGAGAAGTTTGGCTCGTCAGTTCTTGACTTCGGATATCACACTCATGTTGTCCTCAACTGTTGCGGTGTTATCATTTATAAACACTAAAGTCTACTACTTTACCAATATTGATTCTCCAGTCTACAAAAGACTCATCAATATTTTGGTCAAGCCCACACATTTAAAACATGTGACTTTTAATGACCTAGAGGTTTGCTTTAATCCACCAATGGATATAAGCATAGGCAGTCATATGCCATTGGATTTAAGCTAAAACCCTTCTGTTCCGAATGAATTCAAGCTCCGTTGTTCCGCAAGAAAGTTTCAGGGCATCACCCCTGGTAATCTTTCACTTTCATGGAGTCAAGCAAGGTTTAGTGGTGAGAAAGTTTCAGTGGCATCACATGGCTTCAAACCGACCTCCTTTTATCAGAATCCTACACAGTCCTACCAAAAAACCATAGGTTATCAATCACCCCCAGCAAGCTGTAAAGTCTGCATAATCACAGCGAGTCAATGGAAAAACCATACTCCCACTGCATTTGGGTGATTTGATATTCTGATCTGGTTCAGTAGTATTTGTCAGTGTCATCCCCAACAACTAATGTTGGATGTGGTCTGATTAAATCAGATAGTAACTCCTTGAGTAACTGTACTTCAAGGTCTAAGGTTGTTATCTAAACATTCTTTTAGAAAGGATGTAACAGAGTAACCGTCACTATCCAATCTTAAGATTATAACCAGCCTTTACTCATTGCATTAAGATATTTCATGAACAGTCACCTTCTGAACGTGTATGCAAAGTCTCCAGTCCTACCTTCAAGCACCAAGTTCTAAACGCCTCTATTTATGGAAGTGGAGTAAACGTAGTTCACTCCTTATCCATAAATTCATAAGCATCTTCTAGGTAGACTTCTCGATACAACATAATAATTTAAACCGTTATTTTGCAACTAATATCTTAATTGAGTTAAGAAGTGTAATGTAGCATATCAATAACTATACAAGACAATAAATGGATTATCCTTTCAGTGAAATCGTTTCACTCGGAGGTAGGCCGAGCATCAGTGCCAAAACTATGCCATAGCCTATATCTGAGCATGGAATACTCGTTTCTCAGGTTATATCAGAGATTCCTCAAAATATTTAGATAAACCAATCAGCGTTTTGAGTAGTCGTCAGACATAATGTCTACCACTCAAAACCTCCCACTAGCTTGTATCCTTAATAAGAACCCGAAGGTCAATATGAACAAGCTCTGATACTTCTTCAGCTCTATTACCCTTTCCAAATTGAAAGGTTACTTAGTCATTTTTCCTTTGAGATAATGTTCTTAGACTG
Organism: Gentiana straminea; assembly: GCA_036785695.1. Taxonomy (NCBI): domain Eukaryota; kingdom Viridiplantae; phylum Streptophyta; class Magnoliopsida; order Gentianales; family Gentianaceae; genus Gentiana; species Gentiana straminea. Next base: position 14,269,782 of record JAVUPR010000398.1, on the reverse strand, counting down.
GGAGATAGGAATCACCCTTAGCCAGTCTTCAGATCTTATCTCTAGGATATATGCTCTAATTAATAGATGCTGAAGAATCGTTTATCTAAATACGGAAACTATTTGTCTTAATAGTTTATGATGTGTTACATATACCATTTCGGCATTACTTAGTGGTTTTGACTTTATCAGACAAAAGTCCGAGTCTCAGAATCCTATACAAATGTCATATTCACTTTCTTTAAGGCAACTATATTATCGATGTGAATGTGAATCCTGTTAGGTGTGATGCCCGAAAGACAATTTTGTAATTGTTTTATTTAATAAATGAAATGATATTATTATTCATATTTATTATTCTCATAATCACCGATGTGACAATAGTATTTACACTACATAAAACCCTAAGTATATCGTTTATGTAATCACTTAACTCGTTGTATGGTATATACACGGGAGGATTGAGTTAGTGAAGATGTACTTAAAATACAATTAGCCCGTAGTAAAGTTAATCGAGAGTATCGGGTCTCTCCTTTAATGTGCTATTAATGCGCCCCGTAACACAATAGGTGTGATTGTCTTATCCGGACTTTCGGTTAAGAGAACTTAATGGGGCATTTATATATGATAGATATATCATATAGGGGAGTGGACCGATTTGATTAGAGTTCACGATATAATTCCGTAATCGAGAAGTCTTATCAAATCAATGGATGATCATATTTATGGATATATCTTAATCCCGAGGTGATCACACCAACCGCTTGAATCGGTATGAGGTTTGACTTGACGGTTAAGGATTACACCGAGTCCGTGGTCCGAATTACCCCATCTTGGCATTGTACTTGGATTGAGTGAGTAGTCCGTGTTATCACGTATACGGAATCCATTCCTTCCATTTACGGAAGTAGATAGACAGCTTCCCTTATTTGTTAATCCTAGAAACCGATCGATTGCGCGAGTTCATATTACACCGATTAGCTACCAAAGTGAGTTGTATGAACTAATTGATCACTAGGGGGTTAATGGTAAATAAGGATAAGAGGTTCTAAAAAGGGTTAACGGTAACTTCCCGATTTAGAATGAACAAGCCTATATGGAGGATTAATCCATATGTAATGATTATATCAATGGACGCTTATTATTATTCTCGTGAGGAGATAAATATAATCTCATAATCGGAGGAGTGCAGTCACGGGATTATGGTGGCATATTCCTGTGATTGATTTATCGAATATAATTATTCTGTTCGTAAGATAATTATTTATTTGATTTATCGGAGCCGCTGATTATTAGTCCATGGTCCCCGACGTGCCTCCTAATATAGCATAGCTATTCTCGGACGTCGAATCCTAATAATATTAATTTAGTTCTCGTTGGACTTTACTAAAACGATATGTGAATTAATTGTTTAGTGGACTATTAAATTAGTTGGGCTAAATAATTAAATATGTGGAAAAGACATTTTTCATAATCTTGGCCCAAAATTAGTGTGTTGGTCGAATTTTGTGACTAGGTCACAAGAATGATAATTTCGACCCAAGCATATATTAGTCTACAAGAAATTAGTTTTCTTGTGATTAATAAGACATGTGCATAAAATATTTATTGGATAAATATTTATGGTAAGAAATAAAGATAAAGATTATTCTAGATTTGTTCTAGAATATTTTGGGATTATCTTTTATTTAATAGGATTATCATAATTGATTTTGTATTAATTATAAAATCTTTGGGGCTTAAGTTTTACTCTCCTATATAAAGAGAGTTCTCCCAAGCCAAATAACACACTACAATTTTCGACTTTCACCTCTTAGAGAGGAGAAAGAAAATTTCGGCCAAGGGGAGACAAGGGGAAAATCTTGGAGATTTTTCCGGGTAGCATATCGGAAGGATTCGAGACGATGATTTCCTTCCACCGGGAGTTGCTTGGATCACACGTACGGAAGATCGTGGTGCTCTTCACATCTTCGTTCTTTCCATTGCGGTTCTTCAACTTGGATTTTGAGATCCAAGAGGTATGTTCTACAACCCCCTTGTAGATGTAGATCTAGTTATTTTATTACGTGTAATTTGTAGATCTAGATCCTTAAATCGCTTCCGATGCGGATGATATTACTAATAGTGGTATCAGTCGCCATGGTGATCTACATTTATACGTATAAAATATTAGATCTAGGAGTGGTAAAACATGTAGATTTTTGTCCCAAAATTTTTTAAGGGGGCCGAAATTTTTTTGAATAATAATATCATTTCATTTATTAAATAAAACAATTACAAAATTGTCTTTCGGGCATCACACCTAACAATCTCCCACTTGCACGAAAGCATGTGATTAATTGTTTTAGAGCACACCCTATTATTTAAAATACAACAAACTACAAATCCATTTGTTCCAACGAATCTGAAAACAGAAATTAGATTTCTGCGATATTCAAGGATTAAAATCCAAAATTTATTTCCTTATATCACTCCCACTATCTTAGCTGAAATAACTGCCCGTTGTCTACTCTTTTATCATGAATGCTCAACTACCTTGTTCTTGCAAAAGAACTTTAGCTTTCGAGTCAAATTACTCGGTTAAGAAAGTCTCTAAGGAATCATAGGTTAGTGATCCGAAATCACTTTCCTTATCCTATATTTTCTATGATTAATAATCCGGTTTAGTCTTTAACTTATTTAGTTTAGATGACTTACACTTGTAGACATTTACCTTCCCATTCTTGGATTTCTTTAAAGGAAATGGCCGTGAACTAGCAGTTCATTTGAGTAGACACTACTTATGAACTATGGGATGTCTAGTGAGATTGATACCAAATCATTCTCATCATCTTTTGAACTAATTTTGTTTTGTCTCTCGTTCAACACGAGTGACAACAGTGACTTTCTTGTCACTTAAGTTTGAAGGCTCAAGAGGAGAATCCTCTACCGAAGATTAATTGCATTCTCGATTTAACAAGTTCAATGTTATTGTTACTTTTCCACGTTTACGAAGTCATCATTAGTCAATATATCGTGTTTAGCAGTTTAGATACCTTGAGTTGATATGTAGTTGCGAAAATAAATTATGACAGAAATATAAATCAAATCATACACCACAACAAATAATTATTTTAGGAATTATAAACGTGATGTCATGCATGCAGTTTATCCTACCATTCCAGGGATTTAACCTCACATCATGTTGCCGCCGCAGGGTCGGTATCAACACAATGATAGTTAAATTGAGACAATTTCTCTCAACAATCAAACCATTAAGAATCAAACATCTTCATTCAATTGTTGATTACCTTCCTTTTTCAGCCAATATATTTCCAAAAATATCCTTTTGAGCGTGACCTACTGTTTCAGATCTCAAAGTATGCCCCGAGTATGCCGCCGCAGGGTCGGTCAGTGACTCGAAGGGTACCTAAAATCCTATCCTTTCAGAGACCAAGCCTTGAATTTTGATAGAGGTTAAGGCCATCCACAGGGGGCCGTAATAAAAAAGGCTCGAGGCGTCACCCTTCTCTCACGTGCTTGTGTCAATAGTAGAGGCGGAGGGGTTGGTTGTCACCTTCCCCGCTCCCACTCGTTATTTTGAAAATTAGGTAGTTTTTTTTAGGATTTTCAGAATTTATTTACAATCCGAAAACAATAAGTCATGAATATTTAAATTAATCCTCCCACTAGTTCATCGGTTCCAAATACCGTCTAAGTAGTGTCACTTATTCACGACTTTCCAATTTCTCGGATTTATGAATCTTTGTGTAGACACTACACAATTAAAATTCACCATGAATTTTATAATCCTAATATATTAGGAGTTATGAATTTCCCAACAAATCGAAAAACAATAAATGACAAATTTAAAGCTCCCACTAGTTTATCGGTTCCAAATACCGTCTAACTAGTGACACTATATTCATGATCTTCCAATTTATCGATTATTTAGAAAATCTCCTGTGTAGACACTACACAATTAAAATTTACCAAAGAATTTTATAGTCCTAATATTGTCATGATAAAAATTTAGGATATTAGGATTTTCTAATAATCGAAAGCAATAAATCATGAAAAGAAATCACCAACTTATTGGTTCCAAATACCGTCTAGTTAATTAATTTACTTTTAATCTAAATTAATTATCATGTTCATACATGTCTAATTAATGTCAATATTAATTTTCTACATGTATGCATATGCTAGGAGTGGAATTAATGAATGTGATGCATGGTATGGTTATATCACATAAATAATAATAAAAGAAAATAAATGTGAAAAATAAACCACTGAGATGGACTGTTGGTACCCCCGTATCTAACCTATAAATTAAATAAACCCTAAGCATAGAATAAAAAATACAAGTCTTCAATGTCCAGCCACCGCCGTCCAGTATTTTAATTTTCTGCCCCATTTTCTATTCAAAATTGCTTTAGCCGAGTTGGTAAACCTCCTTCTTCCTTCATCTTCATTACCCGAGTTTGATCCCCTTCCCTTCCTTTTTTTTTCGGTTTCGTTTTTTTTTCTTTTTCCGTACAGGTTATAAAAAAATAAATAACAACAAAAAAAATCAATCTTCCACTGCGCCATCTTCCAAATTTGATGAAAAAACGAGCCCCATTTAGTAAATAGGCGTCGGCCGATTTATATAAATTGTAAATATCAGAAAATTAATTGCAAAAAATAAATTACATGATATCCTATACCCAAAAAACGGGTTTATAATTGATCTAACGGTAAACAGATACCAACCCCAATCCATCTCGTCAACCAAAACATTCAATCGCATAAAAAAAAATTTAAAATATGCAATTATATTCTATTCCACTCCTTATTAATAAATTATGCAACCAAGATCGCAAAATCACTTTAACCTGGCTCCGCTACCACATGCTGGATATACAGAAACCTAAATCGGATCCGATCCATAATTGGATCGTCAGATCTGATTCACAGCACCGATCGAGACACTCGATCTTGCCCAACGGAAGCTACGAATTAGCTAGATTCGATTACGATTTTACCACGATATGATTCGCATAATAAATTAATCTACAAGAAGGTTAGTAGATTTACCCCAACCGGAGAGAAATAGAAAATCGACCAAAGGGAGAAGCCGTGATCTTCCGGATTGTATCTCCAAGCGACGAATGGTGGACGTCAATCCTCGCCGTAGAACCTCCTCGAATATGCACAAGAAAAACCATAGTTTTTCTCCTCTTAATGACTAGAACAAGAAACTAATTTTTCTCTTATATTTGGTGATAAGTGGCGCAATTAATGTGTGTTTTTGTGCTAGGAGGAACTCTCTTTATATAGGAAAATAACTAGTCAAGAGAGTTATCCTTTTCACACCACAATTACCTATTCCCTCGAGGTAAAGATATTTTCCAAAAGATAAGAGATAATTCCCAAAAAAATCAATCTCTTATTTTTCCATTATTTATCCAACAAATAGATAATCAATTAATTACACATATGACATAATCTATGAAAATTTCTTTTCCTAATTTATCACATAATGGGGCGCCTCTTTTATCATCAATTTAATAGAAAATGTATTTTCTATTTTTCATATTATTTACCAAATAAATAATATTGCATATTCATTTAAATAGACCAACTATTTAATTTATTCTCAAGTTCCATAAAACGAGAAAACACTCGCGTGTTAGGAGACAACCCGGGGACGATGGACCTATAACCAGTAGCTACAATAAATTAAATAAAATATTCATCGAACAAAATATTTCTACTTAACTTATTAATTCCGGAATTACACCACCATAAATCCGAAATTGAACTCTATCGATTATAGATATAACTTTTCTCAAAACGTCGAGTCGAGTCGATAAGTGTCCATTGATATAATCATTACATACAGACTAACCCTTCATAGGCTATCCGTAATGAAGCGGGATTATTTCCGTAAACCTTCTTCAATACATCTTATCCTTATTTACCATTAACCCACTAGTGATCAATTAGTTCATAACTAATACGTACTCCCGGGATCGATCAGTTTCTAGGATTAACAAATAAGGGGATTGTCTTTCTACTTCCCGCGGGAAGGAATGGATTCCATATCTGTGAGACACACACTTCTCACTTATTCCAGAATAGTGTCAACGTGAAAGTGATTCGGATCGCGCTCTTAGCGATCCTTAACGAACACATCAAACCCTATCCTGAAACAAGTAGAAGTATGCAATCACTTCAGGATTAAGGTTAATCCATAGATGATTATCTTGTGATTCAATACGATTTCTCAATCACAGAATTATATGAGAAATGCAAATTAAATCGGTCCATTCCTATATGACTCTCATCATTTATAAATGCACCACTTAGATAACCAATATCGACGGTCCGGATAAGACGGTCACACCTTAAAGTTTTCTGGGCGCATTAATGGTGGTTTAATCAATAGACCCCATACTTTGATTAAGTTCACCACGGACTAACAATTCAAGTGTATCACCATAAACTTAATCCTCATGTGTGACACACACTAAGTTATATGGCTACATATGATACGACTTAGGGTTTTCGGCAGTGTTTTAAATATAAGCACAAAGCAAATAATAAGATGAGAATAAATCTAACATTTATTAATTATAAAAACAATTACATAAATTGTCTTTCGGGTGCTATTTCCAACAGTTGGATGACCGGTTTGCACGTCAACATGCGGATTTAATTGCCGTGTTTCGTACCATGATGAGGGAAGGGCATTCCCCCCTGTTGATAACCGTGGTAGTGTTGTTGATAACCGTGGTGGTGTTATTGCTAACCGTTGCGGTGGTGTTGATAATTGTGGTGGTCGTGGTAACCGTGGTGGTAGAGGTGATATGTCGGAGGGCGGAAATACCGATAGTTGAGGAGGAGGAGGTTGATGATGATGATGATGATGATGAGAATTCGGGGTGTTGAACAAGATGATAAAGAAAGGTATGATATGTGTCAAGTTAAGATGAAGATTCCATCATTTAAAGGTACAAATGACGCCGATGTTTATTTAGATTGTGTTCACAAAGTTGAGCAGATTTTCCGTTGTCATAATTATTCTGAGAAAACTAAAGTTAATTTGGCAACACTTGAGGTTGAGGGTTATGCTACCATTTGGTGGGAGCAACTGATTGCGAATCGTAGGCGTTCATGATGACCTTGTCCGCACATGGACTGAGTTAAAGCGAGAAATGAAAGACGCTTTGTTCCGGCTTCTTACTACCGTGAGCAATATAGAAAGTTACAGAGCCTAACGGAAGGGGCTCATTCGGTGGAGGATTATTATCAAGAAATGGAACTTACGTTGATTCGTACGCATACAAACGAGGATGCCGATGCAACTATAGCCCGTTTTGTGAGTGGTTTAAGGACTGAAATTGCGAATCGCGTAGAATTGAAAGATTGTGATAGTTTGGAAAAGATGGTACATGCAGTAGTATTGATTGAAAAACATTTGAAGAAGAGGGCTGCCATAAGAAAACATTATTCAGGTAACTCTTCTACTTATCGTCCGTTTACGCAAAAGAACGAGGGTACCAAGTTTCCCCCCAATAGGCTGACCACCTTTAACTCCAATGAGGCTTCTAAAGCTAAGGAGAATAACAAGGGTAAGGTTGTTTTCTCCTCCAAACAGCCTGCTAGTGGACTTAGATGCTTTAAATGTGGTGGTATTGGTCATAAAGCTACCGAGTGTGGCAACAAACGTGCTTTGTTTGCGAGTGGTGATTTTGATGAGGCAGATGTAGAGGATAATTTTGAAGAGAAGGAGGAGCAAAGGGCTGATTTTGATGACGACGATGAGTATATTGAGGATGTGATACCATTTAATAATAATTCGTTGGTGATTAAACGAGCTTTAAATGCAAAGGCAAAGGTGGATGAGAATTTGCAACTGGAAAACATTTTTCAAACTCGTTGTTTCATTGGTGGCAAAGTATGTTCGATGATCATTGATAGTGGAAGTTGTGCTAATGTGGTTAGCACCGAGGTGGTGGAGAAACTCGATATTCTTACTAACCGACACCCCAAACCTTATAAATTGCAATGGCTGAATGATTGTGGTGAAGTCTGAGTTACAGGGCAAGCTTTGATCCCTTTTAGCATTGGAAAGTTGAAGGATGAAGTACTTTGTGATGTGGTGCCCATGCATGTCACACACTTATTACTTGGCAGGCCTTGGCAATACAATATGAAGGTTATCTATGACGGTTTTATGAACAAGTACACATTTCCACACAAAGGCCGCAAAATCTCAATTGTTTCAATGTCACCACAAGAAGCCCATGAAGAGCAACTGCTCCTTACTAAAAAAATGTGAGGGTGAGAAATTAAACGAGGGAGGAAAAGTTGAAAATTCAAAGAAAAGTGTTGTGAAAGGAGAGAAAAAGCAAAAGGGTGTTTTAGTTAGAAACGAGGGGAAAAATAAAGTTGGAAAAATTAAATGCAAGGAGGGCGCTTTAGTCCATTTCGAGTGTAAAAATAAAGTAGAAAAGTCAAAGGTGAGTGAGGGAGCCATCATTAGAGAGGGAGAAAATAAAGTCGAAAAGATCGAACAAGTGAGGGGCAACTTCTATGCCAAATCTAGTGAGATTTTACGCACCTTAAGAAATCCTGTTTTCTTATTTATTTATAAGGAAACAACCCCCTCCCCCTCCCCAACCCCTATTTTCTTCTTATATCTGATCTAACCGATTCTCTCCCAAGTGTTTTTATGTCTCTTTTGCAGGAATATGAAGATATGTTCCCCGAAGAAGAACCCAACGGATTGCCACCATTGAGAGGGTTGGAGCATCACATTGACTTCATTCCGGGCTCTACTCTCCCCAACCGACCAGCCTATAGAGCCAATCCGGAGGAGACAAAAGAGATACAGAGGCAAGCCAATGACCTTCTCACCAAGGGGAAGATTCGAGAATCCATGAGCCCGTGTGCCGTGCCGGTGATAGTGGTGCCCAAGAAGGGTGGAGAATGGAGGAAGTGCACGGATTGTCAAGCCATCAACCAAATAACGGTAAAGTATTTCTATCCCATTCCCCGGTTAGATGACATGTTAGATGAGTTGCATGGCGCTACATATTTCACAAAGATTGATTTAAAAAGTGGGTATCATCAAGTGAGAATAAGAGAAGGTGACAAATGGAAAAAGGCCTTTAAAACTAAAATTGGCTTGTATGAATGGTTAGTCATGCCCTTTGGATTAACCAATGCCCCTAGCACATTCATGCGTCTAATGAATGAGGTCCTTAGGGAGTTTATTGGTCATTTTTTAGTTGTTTACTTTGATGATATCCTGATTTAAAGCATTGATTTAGAAACACATTTAATCCATTTGCGTGCCGTTTTGGACACTCTTAGGCGTGCACAGCTATATATATGCTAACCTTAAAAAGTGTTCCTTTTGCATGGAATATCGTGTTTTGGGTCAATTGTTGCGTGTGGTCATTAAAAAGAATCTGAAAAATTGGGAGTCTTGTTTGCCTTATGTGGAATTTGCATATAATCGTTGTGTTCATTCTGCCACTAGATATTCCCCGTTTGAGCTTGTGTATGGGTTCAACCCCAGTGTTCCCTTCGATTTTGTTCCCCTACCCCCTGGTATGCAGGTTAGCTTGGATGGTGACAAGAAGGCTGATTTGGTTCGTGAGTTGCATGAAAAATCAGAGGTTGCACGTGGAAGCTCAAACTGAACGCTAGAAAAAGCATGCAAATAAAGGCAGAAAGGAGGTGATCTTTGAACCTGGAGATTGGGTGTGGTTACACTTGCGGAAGAACAAATTTCCCAACAAGCGCAAGTCCAAGTTGCATCCACGTGGCGATGGTCCGTTTGAAACGCTTACAAGATTGGAAATTCCTGGTGATTGTGGCACGGGCAATACATTCAATGTGGCTGATTTGACCCCATTTGACAACCCTTATGATCTGAGGTCGATCTTTCCTAACCGGGAGGGAATGATGTGATCCACGATGCTGTTCCGGATCCACTTGCCCCTTTAGCTACACATGATCCACTTATCATCCGAGATGGACCAATGACAAGACTTCAAAAGGGAAGAATGCGTGAAGGCTTGGATTTTCTAGTTTCTAAGGTCCAAGAATAGTGTGGATCGACAAAGCTTGAAGATGGGGCGTCCATAAAGCCCATGAAGGCTATCGTTTGCATCAGTGTGCTTGAGAAAGCCGAATAAACTCTCTTATGTTAATTATTGTTGTTTTTAGGATTTAAAATGCCAAAAGCCCATTAAGGAAAGTGCCTATATGATACTATATTGGGTTAAGTATTTATTTTCAGCAAATAAGAGCCATTTGGGCTCACCAAAGTCAAGTTAGGTCCATCAGAAGATAAAATGGCGAATTTTACTTGTAAAAATATCCCACATTGCTTAGGTTTCTATTTTCATTATGATTGTAGCCTATAAAAGGCAAACTAGGAGCACATTCTATAGACAGTTAACTTTTGAGTGAAATATTATTATTGGAGTTCTTTTGAACTTGTGAGTGTTCTAAGTAGAGTACTCAAACCCAAACTTATCAAGATCATGAGCACACCTTGTGGCGTTCACAAACCGAGGTTTTTAGATACAAGGATATCTCGGGGTCGAGGTCTTAATCCAAGGTTCTTAGATACACGGATATCTAGGGGTCACTGAGCTCGTTTCATTATTCCTACAAACAGATCCTTGGGTAAAATTCAAATTGAGCCTCCTCGGTTCACTTCAATATACCTCATGGATTTGAGAAGCCGGGGTCCAATTTGGTTTTCAAGATGCGCAAATCGTTGTATGGGTTGAAACATGCACCACGGTGTTGGTTTGCGAAGCTTCCCTCCGCTTTGCGCGATTATGGATTTCGTCAATCGTACTCTGACTATTTGTTGTTTACTTTGACTCGTGACGGGATTCCGGCTTGTGGTTCTTGTGTATGTTGACAATATGATCATTGTAGGCAATGACAAAGTGGCAATGACGGTTTTTAAATCTTATTTGGGCAAGTGTTTTAAAATGAAGGATCTCGGGGCTCTCAAATATTTTCTTGGCATCGAGGTTGCGAGGAACGTATACGGGATTTTCTTGAATCAGCGGAAATATGCATTGGATATTACACATGAGGCCGGGCTACTTGGGAGCAAACCAGCTGACTTTCCCATCGAGGAGAATCATAAGCAGGAACTGGCCACCGGACCTCTGTTGGATGATCCGGCATCGTACTAATGTCTTATTGGATGGCTTATCTATCTCGGGGTCACTCAACCTGATCTGGCATATTCTGTTCACGTCTTGTGATAGTTTATGCAGGCCACCCGGATTGAGCATTGGGAGGCCGCCTTACGCTAGTTCGCTATTTGAAGAAACATCCTGGCTACGGTATTTTGCTGCGCTCCGACAGTTCCCTCTTTCTAGAGGGTTGGTGTGACTCCGGCTGGGCTAGTTTCCCAATTACTCGCAGATCCCTGAGTGGATGGTTCGTATTTCTCGGTCTTTCTCCTATCTCCTGAAAGTCCAAGAAACAGACAACATTGTCTCGATCTTTAGCTGAAGCGGAGTATCGATCTATGGCTTCTTTGACATTTGAGCTAAAGTGGCTGAAGCAGTTACTGGCTGACCTTGGGGTTCGGCACCCTCCTGGCATTCGACTTTTCTATGACAGCGAGTCTACTCTATAAATTGCTCAGAACCCAGTTTTCCATTAACGTACGAAGCATATCGAAGTTGACTGTCACTTCGTATGTGACGCAATTACTGATGGTTTGATTCTTCCTTCCTGTGTTCCTACAAAACATCAATTAGCGGACATTTTTACCAAGGAATTGGGACGACAACAATTCGAGTTTTTATTACGCAAGTTGAGCGTTCGAGATCTTCACGTTCCCACTTGATGGGGGGTATTACGATTATGGAAAATATTGATTTCTGTATTGATTTAGTAAGGGTAATTTTGGTATATTGTTTAATATAGAAGCCCTATTAGTGGCTATAAATATTGTACTCATTGATCGATTAAAGATATATGAAATACATTGACATCTAGTCATTAACGTGTATTACGTTTGTAATATATATATAAAATATATATATATATATATATATATATATATATATATATATATATATATATATATATATATATATATATATAAGGTGCATCCGTAAACCAATGGATAAAGTCGTCATTTTATTAAATTAAAGACACACTAAATAGTTATATTATTGCTTTATAATACTAATACAATAATAAAAATATTGTTTTTTGTTTTTGTTTTTTTTCAAAATTTAGGGTCGTCTTGAGACCACCCCACCCCAAGGGTAGATCCGCCCATGGTCAGAGGAATAAGATGATTGAAAATGAAATTAATAAATAAAACGGCTTAGTAATTTGCCAAATCCATATCCCCGTATGAGCGGTCAACCAACTCATAGTCCGTCAAGCCGGCGACATAGCGTTCGTCCATAGGTAACATGCTCCCTTGAACCCATCGCCGAGCCACTCTTGGTTTAAAGATACGATTGGTAACATGCAAATCCCACGAGGGACAAAAGTGCGAAGGACGATGTACCTGCCTTCCTCGATCTTCACCGTCATTGGAATCAGATCCCTCTGATTTCCTCCCAGCCGCAATATTCTCAAAGTAATAACTCAATTTGAACTGAATAAAGACAGAGAATAATGAGGAATTGTTTGGAGTAAAGCTATTTTTATAACCAGAATATAAAGAAGACCGAGAGTCCACTCGGCTAGAAACTCTTCAAAGTATCACGAAGAAATCTTACGAAATTAATGGCAATATTTAAAGAAGATTTTTTGGCAGAAATCGTTAGAATTTTTTTTGAAATTCGAAACACCCGTTACAGAAGGGTTGATCCCTACAAGTTAGGACATGTATAATCTTCTGAAAACAATGATGGCACCGTCAAAAAAGAAACCAAATGGCCTCTTCTGTTCAAGTCATCCTCAAAATGCGCAAAGTCTTCAAAGAATAAGAAGAGACACCAAGAGATGAGCGTAAGGCCTTTCATATTTCGAATGCAAGCCTCATGGGTGTCAGAAAAGTTTGAATTATATTCATACTTCTCGTGCCACGTATTCACTAGGAAGACCTAACCTACGACCTAAGTCGTCTGGGGGGCTTTTGACGTGGGTATGACCCGAGTCATACACGTTGCACCCAATTGTCTATTCCGGGTCTTTTAATAAAACAAGTCTAAAGAGCTCAATGTTGTGCTAGACCTCAAAAAGATCTCGACCTCAATAAGGCGAGAAAGGCTCCTAAGTCACCAACACAATACATGTCGTTTCATGATATCCGAAGTCAGTTTGAAGTAAAGTTGCTAACCATCTCGTGTCACCGACATGGTGTGTGCTCACCTCGGTTTAAATATTCGCAGCTCGGTATAAGCCTTAGAGAACTCAGACTGCGCTTACGCAGTCCGACGTGACATTAGTCCACGTTCTTGTAACAACTCCTTAACTCTCGCTTATAGGTCATGATTATTCCATGATCACCTTTTCAACCGTCTCGAATCATTGACCACAACGCCAATGATGGAAAATCTTTAATTCCCCCACGAGGGAGCCCTATATAAGGATCGTCTCCTCCAACCTCCAGAACTACGTAACAATATTTTGATTCCTTACATCTACAATTGTACGTAGACAGCCAATTCAGCATTGCCCAGTTATAATTCACCAACAAATCCACCATTTACACTAATTGAATTATCCTTGCGAAGTCCAATAGCATGGTCTTCAACCCGATTTTATTAGCGACGATTCTGAACATCATAAAGTTACTTTGCAATTTGTGTTCACCATTTATCACAAACATCTCACGAGATACAACAATTTATCAAGTCCAATAGCATTTCAAATCTAGAAACGCGTCAAACTTCAATGCACACTTATTTTTGTATGCCCTGCTTTTTGAATTTTGTGTCTAATCTTTGTCAAAAGGGTTTTATATTGGAATAAAAATATTGCCCACTTAATGCCCATTAACCCATTATCAATAGAACTTTATGGCTAAAACTCAAGATTTCAATCAAGTAGCTTGACTCGAATAGTAGGTGACTTGAGAATATCTAATGAGGTCACTGGTTCGATTCTCATCTGAGCCGTCATGTTGAAAGAGCTCTTAGTGAGGCTTTACTCCTAAGTAAGAGTCGGACTCTGCAGACACGCTCCGGACCGAACTCCGAATTAATCGGACTAGTTGGTTCCAGATACGGGGCTTTAAGAAAAAAAAAATTAAATAAAAAAAGACCGTCATGATTTCTAATAATAATAATAATAAATCATTTGCTAAAGAATCCAAGCACTTAAATACCACTTTTTTTCAGTTAAACTTTGTTTAAGGAACAATAATAGACTCATAGTCATTTTCCTACGGTAATAAGCGTCAATAGAAAAAACATGGAATAAATAATCATTTTAAATTTGTACTGTATGTTAAATGCTAGGATATTGTGGGAGAGAAAGAGAAGAATGGGATATGTACTAGAAATATCATGGGGAGAATTAGATCAGCCATAATTCGTGTCGGTGGATAGGAATTGGTTAGCAGTATTGTTGGAATGGAAATATTTGACTTGATTATACATATCACATATATATATATATATATATATATATATATATATATATATATATATATATATATATATATATATATATATGTGTGTGTGTGTTACGGACATAAATATTATACCACAATGAATAACATAACATACATTTTCATTTTTCATTATGATGTAGTACTTAATGAATGTGATGCAGTACGTCACCCTATAATCAATGTTGTAAAAGTGTGGTGTGCCACAGACCACATCCGTTGTGATGTAGTCACTCCAACTTGGTTTATGAGCACACCTTGATACAGGTAAAAGATAAAAGGCAAATTTTATGATGGTTAAGATCAAAATCCGAGAGATAGCCCTTACCGAAAATAACCAAAGGAAGAAAAAAATTGAGACGAAGGCATTAAATTTAACGTTGTTCGGTCAACTGATCGACTTACATTTACGGACAAAATGAAATAAATACTCCTTCCGTGATTCCTTAACTGTCATTTTTCAGAATTTATTTAATTTTTATTTATACTAATACACATTTATTATTTATTTTCCACTTATACTCTTTCTTTTAACTAAACCATAGTTTCACTATTCAAAGTCATAAATAATTACTAAAATACAATTTCCTAGTCTATTTTTGACTTGGATACACAAGAAAGCAAAAGATCTTTTTTGGAATAAGACAATATTTTATGTTAAGGAATGTTAGTCTTGTCTTTTTAACGAAGAATCTCAGACACAATAATCATTTTTTTTAGTATATGTCTTACATCAAAAGTGATTGATAAAAAAACGGATTGATAAAAAAACTGAGTAAGCATTATTATAATTGAGAACACACACAAAAACAAGAACAACAACAACCAAAAAAAAAAAAAAAAAAAAACAACAACACAATAGCCCAAACATTGGGTTATATGCAATAGAGTTTATCTAATGTCATATAACTCACTCGTGCATCTATTTCAAAATACTGAACACCTTATTTATACTATAACGACAAGTCCAAACTATAAATAACAGACGATGTGTGACTTTCTGCTGCAAACTTAACAAATCTCCATGTTGGGACAAAGACTACATTCAAAAATAGTAACATCGTTTCATTATTTCCACAAACAATCCCCAAAGCCAAACAAATCCAAGCACTTCTAGATCCACTGCGGACTCAAATTTTAATAAATGTAACAACTCTTCGAGAGATTAATTCTTGTCATTATGACAATAACCCCCAAGTCATGCAGCCGTTTTAAACTCCAATTTTACTGAGTTTGAAACGGCTACAAGACTTGGAGGTTACGGTTATAATGACCATAATTAATCCTCCGAAGAGTTGTTACTAATAGAAGATTTGTAATGTTTGTAATATTTAGATAAGAGATAACTGACATATAGATAGAAGATTATTGATTGTTTGTATTACATTTTCCTACTACTCTATTATAGTATCAGAGCCATTCTCGTGTATTTTTTTCTCCAAGCCTACGGCTCCTATCTTTTCCCGTACCTTTCATCGCTATCTACCTATCTCTCCTTCGTCCTCCTCAAACAACTTCACATAGCTTCCATAGCTGCTGATCACACCTGTTTACCAATCTCTCCCCTTCTTCTTCAGTCATCGCTTTTAATTCCGCCACACAAGCACCCCTCAAACTCACTCCGTCTAATTACTTGGTTTGGCGACTACAAATTGAAACGTTTCTCAATGGTTACGATTTATTTGGCTATATTGATGGCACCACCGCTCCTCCACCGGCCACCATCACCGCCAATGGCTCCTCCAAGCCAAACCCAGATCACAGGTTATGGAAACGTCAAGATAGTCTCAGACTAAATGTCGTATCTTCTCTATCTCCTCCGGTTCTGCAACTCATTCGCTCTACATCCACATCGAGACAAGCTTGGCAGATTCTTCATGATGCGTATGCCAAACCATCACGCAGCAAGATCAAATTAATCAAACAAAACCTGAAATCAATGCGTAAAAGCCCTTCCCAACCAATGGTTGAATTTCAATGATTAGCTCTGTTGGATTCTCCTATTGATTCAGATGATTTAACAAACATAATTCTTGACAGTCTTGGTGCCGGATACAATGATCTTGCTTGTGCTATTTGACTAAGCAAAATTTCATCGGGTATAAACCGGGGCTGTCTAATCTAGTGGTGATCGAATCAAGGGTATAAAACAAGAAGAATATGAACGAGGGGATGGATTTTTGGGTGAATTTTAGATTGAGCCTAGGATATTTTCTCCCACGTTACCTACGTATCCAATGTCTTAATTGGAATCAAGTCTTCGTAGTTCCTTAGGGATTGTTTATATAGAGAGGGGTTATGCCATAGGCCTGAATGGGCCGGGTCCTAATTGGACTCTAATTTCGTGTTCCTAAGGAAAGGATAATCACGGTTCAATCCCTTTAATTTAGGAGATAATCTCGGGATTCAAATATTGAGTTTAATAATAAAGATTAGAGTCTTAATAGTTATTGATTATTTCCATAATTATTCTGATAAGCATGTATTGCCATTATACACTCCAACCGACCTACGGTGAGCAGCCAAGGCCAAGGTGTCCGAGCTGGCCAGATCGACCTCTAACTTCGGTCCTGACCGACCTGCGGTGGACTGAGGATTGACCTGCTCAGCTTCCTCCTTGTGGGGCGGAGGTCGGCCCTTAGGCCTATAACGGGAATCATGGTCTACAAAGTTAGGGTCTTTGCCCTATTATTATTATTATTCGAGTATTGTGTGCATGACACGTGGAAGGGTGAAATCTGGTATCGTCATAAGCCCCCGAGATCAGCTGAGCACTTGAGGTCAGGTCGGATCTGTACTGATTGCTTCCTAAGTCTGTCAGCTCTATCTTTATGAAGCTTGGTACCTGTGTTAGTCGCTCCTCGGGAATTTTAACCAGGCCATAAGACTTTGTCTTGACAGGTGGCAGAGTTCGGTTATGACGCCGTTATAACTTTCTTGAGAAACGAGGCATTTTTGCCCACGTTGTTTAAAGTGGAACAATTTTTGAGAACATTTTTGGGGTTTTATAACCCTCATCGAATCAGTTGTCCGATCAGCAATTGGCTGATTTTGGCTTTAAGGACACAAAATATGTAAGTCTTGCGTCTTCCGTCATACTTTGAATGTAACTTGGTAGGATTTCCCTTACTTGATGACTTGTTGATGCATGGATCCTTACTGGCCAGGAAGCCTTTTCAAGGCTTGCTATGCCTGCATCCAACAAGGTGAAGCTAAAGAGGAAGATTGCTGACCTGGAGAAGACGTCCTCCGATCGTCGACAGAAATTCAAGGACGTCTGCCTCACTGTAGTGAGGAGTTATTAAGAGGTATCCGAGATTCGGGGATCACCGTGGACATCAAGGATTTCTTCACCGAGCTGATCAACCCTGCTTAGTTAAAATATGTTAGGCATTACCCTTACGTGGCCCTTAGTGATGAGGAGATGGATGCCGGTAGGACTTCTCTTCTTCTTTCCCTTTATGTTTTACATATGCTTGTATTTTTCTATGTTTTTTGTCTAACCGTGTTTTTGTTTGTTGTAGTGGAAGACTTTGCTACATTACTGGCTGGTACCGGTGATGATGAGGCTGAGGATAGTCAGCCCGAACAAAGCCAGGATACGGAAAGTACTACAAGTGTGGAGCCTCCTCTAGCCCGATCTGCAGACACTACCCTGAATGCTGCTGGGGTCCAGATACTGTCTGGTCACTCTGATGATGCAGTGGTCCTGCCCATCTCTGTTTCGAAAGGGAACACTGACCCAATCACCCAGGATGAAGCTGATTAGGAGTGAGAAGATGGCTAACTCTAAATGAGGGGGTCAAGCTGGTGTTCCTGTGAACCCTCAGGAGGGAAGGCCCAAGAAAAAGAGCAAATCTGCTACCCATACTTATGAGGCTCAAGATCAGTCTCATGAAATAGAAGATGCCGCTACCGAACTAGAGTGGATTGCTAGCGAGCTGGCTGGAATGGGCTTTGGTGCCCTGGAATATATAAGTTCATATTTTCCATGTAAGTTTGGTATTTCAACTTGATAATGTTTCTCATGTTTGCTGCTTCGTTATGCAAAGAACCTAGACTGGCCAGGAAGTTTTTAGAAGATTGGATAAGTCTTCCGCCATCTAGATGAATCTGGAAAAGAAGGTTACCGACCTGCTTGTAAATCGGGAAAGGCTTAAGAGCTCTGTTGAATCAAAATACAAAGAGGTAGAGGCTCTCAAGGAGCACCTCAGGGCTCAGGAGGCTGAGCGAAACGCTAGAGAAGACAAGTATGATGCTAGTATTCAAGCCACGGATGATAAGTTTTCCGTAGAGAAAGCTGAGTTGGAGCGAGCCGTAGCGAAGCTCCGCACTGAGAAGAACGAGCTGGAAGCTGATGTTCCAGGTCAGATTACTGGAGCCATCTAGGAATGCAATGCTTCCAATGAGTTTGCTGACCTTGTTGTGGATAGCCTAGCCAGCCACACATTTTATAGGCCTGGCATTGGTGCAATTTATGACAAGCATCTGAAAGAGTTCAATGAAGGGGTGGGCATTGTGTCTGAATACTCTCACTAAGCTACAACCTCTCGTCAAATGGCTACTGGGTCAGAGCCTTCTGTTTCAGCTGATTCTGCTTCTGCTTCTCCTTCTTTTGAGCAACAAAGTCCAGCTCCTGATGCATAGATCAAGTTGCTTGTGGGCTTGATTTTCTTTTGTTGCTTTTGCTCTAAAGAATTGTAACTTTCGTACAATTGTTTTATAGTACATGCAGAGTTTTCTACCAAGTGTTTTTGCCTTGGATTTACTTTCAGTACATATTTTAAGTGCTCAACACTTTCATGTGTCTTGGGATTTAGTGAGTGTTACGTCTGTAAGCTTGCTGTGTCCGTCCTGCAAAACTCAGTTTGTCTATCATGCAGACTTAGAAAGTTTGTTTTTGCAAACTTATTGACTCTGACCCGCAGAGCTCAATTTTTAAATGTATTGCTGAGTTCATCTTATGAATCTCAGTTTGACCATCATGCGGACTTTAATGATTTTAGGCTGAGCCCGAGCTACGGAGCTCAGCGCGATAAGCTTGACCTGCAAAATTTGTTGAGTCCGACCTGCAGAACTCGAGCTTTCGAGTCTGTCTTACAAACTTTGGAGAAAAGTTTCAAAATTGTATCGTGTACAATGTTTTTATAATATATGCCAATTTTTGCAAGTTCTCTTGCCTTGATTTTATTTTCAGCACTTACCTGAAGTACTTTGATCCGCAGTGGGTGTCTTTCCCCCCAGTATGCCATGCATTAACTTATAGTTTTTTGGATCATACTTAGTAGCGAGTGTAGATTTTTTTTGCCTCTGAAACTTATCTGCAAGGCTTTGCAGTTAGATGTCTGCTCTACAGACATAGGAAGTTTGGATGTGGCAGAGCTCAGTCTTATGTCTGTCATGCAAACTTAATTTTTTGAGTCTTACCTCCAGACTAAATTAATTTTATTTTTTTGAGTCTGTCAAGAAGACTTATTTTTTGAGTCTAACCTACAGACTTAATTTTTTGCTGAGTCGTCCTACGGAGCTCAGTTGTCTGTCATACAGACTTAATGAATCAGCTACGTCCAACCTGTGGAGCTCAGTTTGTCTGTCCTGCAGACTTAAAGCTTTTATCTTAAAGCCGTTATGTATTATACACAATAAAGAAGAGAAGTATAATATTGAAATAATACTGGTAAATTGACATAATTTATTGAATTCTGGAACCTGTTTTAGACATAAAGCTTACGGGGATTGTTTGCAAGCCAGCTTTGTTGAATGGTCTTGCCATTTGAATCTGCCGGTTGATATGCACCCTTTCCTTGCGCTTTAACAGCTTTATAAGCGTGTCTTGTAGACCTCGGGTTGTCTGACCTGCAGACTTGCAAATTTTGTTGAGTCCGACTTGCGGAGCCCAGTTGTCAGTCCTACTGTCTGACCCGTGGATTCACAGCTTGTTAGTCCTGCTGACTAAATGATTTTAGCTGAGTCCGTCATGTGGACTTAGATAAAATTACACTGGTCCGACCTGCGGATCTCTGCGCGTCCGTCCTACGGACTTAGATAATATTACATTGGTCCGTCCTATGGATCTCAACGCATCCTTCCTGTGGACTTAGATAAAATTACACTTGTCCGACCTACAGATCTCAGTGCGTCCGTCCTGCGGACTTAGATAAAATTACACTGGTCCGACATGTGGATCTCGGTGCGTCCGTCCTACGGACTAAGATAAAATTAGACTGGTCCGTTGTTGGACATATTTTAAGTTTTAATGATGAGTGCCAGACTAGCTTTTATTGAGCAAAGGCAAAAAGATGTCTAGATCAAATGTATAGGTTTATTAGAGTTTGATCTTTGTATAGGTTTGATCAAACAAGCACGTAAGTAGGTCCGTGACTTTATCTCCGGACATCTGTCTAGGTCAGTAGAGTGTCTAGGTCAGTAGACTAACTAGGGACCTGCTGAAGACTGAAGGCTGAGGGTTCAAACTCAGTCATTGAAGGCTAAGAGATCAAACTTAGTATTTAAAGTCAAGGATATGGAATCAGAATTTAGGGAAGTCTTTGATGACCTAAACTGATTACACATACCTTGTGTACAAGGTCTAAGTTCCATATGTTAAGTGGTGATTGGAACATAGTTATGTTCAAAATTGTGTACTCTAACTTCAATAAAAAGTTAGATGAGAAGAAGTCAGCTGAAGTGTTATTAAAAAACAGCAGACTTAAACCTGCTGACAGATATGTACATCAGCATGCTAATATACTTCAGATATTTGCTGAGTATAAGTCTCGATTTAATCAAAGTTACAATGGAAGATTAAATGGATAAGGATGGATTACAAGCCTTGATTTTGTCAACAAATCAATGGTCAAGATAAATGGAACGTTGGAAAGATTCAGAGCTTTATCCAATGGATACAAGTCAAAGGGTGGACAGTCTGAAAACTGACAAAAAGCTAATTGACAGTGTCAGTCCTATGAACAGTGACAAAAGCAAGTCATGATGGAGACAAGTCTGAAACGGCTATGTTTGAAATCAAACAAAAGTCACATGATTCTCACCTATAAATAGAAGACTCCTGATTCAGATACAAGATGATGAAAAATAGATGAACATATAATCCATACGAAGCTATCAAGTTAAATCCAGAAAAAACACCCTGCTGACATACACTGAGTTTTAACTGACTGATCAAGAAATTTCTTCAACTGTAACCTGCTATCAAGTTACATCAAGTATATAAACTTGAAGACCTCAAGCTGCTGATCATTTCATCCTGATCAAGCTGCTGACAACTGAATCATTTACTAGATTCAATCTTTATTTTACAACAAACCTGCTAAAGACAGAGAAGCACTTAGATTTCAAGAACTGTTTTTTGTGGTGGATCTGGTGAAGAGGCAATCCTACCCTTCAAGGACCAGTGGAATACTTTGGAGCAGCAATCCTACCTATTTCAAATATTCAGTTTGTGAAGCAATAGTCATTGGTGAAAGACAAACAGCTTAGGGATTTTCGTAACTGCAAACTCAAAGATCTCTAGTGAATTTCCTCCAACATCACAGTAGAAGAGTGGACTGACTGGATTACACCACCTGGAACCATTATAAATCTTGCATACTTACTTTTTGCATTTACATTCTGCAATTTGCATACTTATCACATCAACCTACTGAACAAGCAAATGAATCGCACACTTACACTACTGAGTATCCTTTACTTAGTATCATTCTTTTAACAACAAGTAATAAGGCTTAATTTACATATATTCCGCTGCAACAAATTCAGTAACATTAATAGTCAGCAGGCTACTGACCTTGCTGAGTTTGTCAACTCCAAAAAGTTTTAAGTGTTAAGTTTATTCACCCCCCACCTTTAAACTTAACCAAAGCCTTTTCAATGGACCAACAATTGGTATCGGAGCAGTGCTTCTGTTATGAAGTAATCCTACTTGTTGTAGTTGTGAAAATTCTTTGAAAACTTTTTCAAGTTTCTGATTTTCAAAGCTTTGCATCATGGATAACAACCAGTATGCTAGGACTATGTTGATGTGCTCCTTAGATCATTTTGATGAGCATAAACGTCGTATGTAGGCTTATTTAGCTGCAACACATGATGAAATGACGGATGTGTTGACTGATGGACCACTAAAGATCATAAAGGCTATAACTGTGGGCAGTGAAACTCAGTTTGTTCCGAAGCCAAAAAGAGAGGGGGGTCCTGAAGATAGAAAAAGAGCACATTGATATCATTTACAGAACCTTGGATAGCAATAGGTCTATGAAAGTGAAAGAATGCAAGACTGCAAAGGAACTTTGGGAAAAGTTACAACTAATCTGTGGCGGCACTGATGCTATCAAGGAAAACAAAGTCAGTGTTGCCAAAAGAAAGTTCCAAGATTTCAAAATGAAATCAAATGAAATCATTAAACAAATGGAGTCAAGATTCAATGCTATCATGGATGAACTCACCCTGCTGAATGTAGTATATTCAAAAGAAGAGATCAACACAAGAATCCTAGAAGCCCTACCTGCAAAGGAAGTTTGGGAGATGAAGGTTACTGCCATAGAAGAGTCCAGGAGACTACATGAAGAAGATACCTTCAAATTGTTTTCAGATGTCAAGGCATATGAATTCAGTAAGAATCTTGTTTCTGATACTGAAAAGGAAGAACCAAAAACTACTGCATTGGCTGCTGCACATAAAGAAGAATCATCAGGTGGTAAATATGATATACTGGATAAAATGCAAGAGCAAATAGCCCTACTGAGCAAGAAAATCAGAATGATGAAATCAGGAAGGGGTTCTCCAAGGAATTTCACCAAGAGATCAAGTGAAAATAAGAAGGAAGAATCCAAGAAAGATAATGATTATTTATGCTTTCATTGCAAGAAACCAGGACACTTCAAAACCGACTGTCCTTAATTGAAACAAAAGAAGGAACCTGATTACTTGTGCTTCAACTGCAAGAAACCTTGACATTTCAGACCTGACTGTCCAGACCTACTGAAGAATAAAAGTCAGCAAAGAAGATCTGGCAAGAAAGCTTTGGTTGCTGATGATGAATCTGGCTATGAAGTGGAATCAGAAAAATGAAATGAATCAGATGACACTGCACTCATAGCTGATATGGATGATTATTCTTTAATAGCAAATATGGATGAGACTGAGGAGGTATACAATTATGTATCTGTAAACACTCCTGCTGAAAGTGATTATGAATCTACTTGTGGTTCAAATCCTAAAATTTCTGACAGTGAATAACCTTTGGATGCCATCCTTAATCAACTGAGGAAAATACAATCTGGTTATGAGATTGTGAAGGCTGAAAAAGAGGCACTTCAAGCAGAAATTCAAAGATTAAATGTTGAATTAAGAATTCTCAAAGGTAAGGAAAAATTTTGGACAGACTAAACATAAGTCTGTTGTACATTCGGTAGCTGTTGAATCTGTTGTACAATCTAGTTCCACCACTGCATTCAAAACTAGAAAGCCTTATGGTGATAGAACAGGCCTTGGATTTGAAACTCAACACTCTACTAAGGGTAGATCCAGTAAGGCTACTGAACCTAGTACCAGAATTGGTCCTAAGTTTCTGCCTGCACAGGATCCAACTCCCAAAGGGTTGCTGAGGCAGTAAAGCCTACTGATAATGCTTCAAAGAAGCAAAATCAGAAGTCAAAAAGGTCAACAGCACCTAACAAAAAGAGTAAATCAAAGGGTAGGACTGCTGGACCTTCTAGACCTGCTCATAGCAGACCTGCTGACCACAAAAGGGCAAAAATCAAAAAATTTCCAAGTATAAGAATCCTAAAATAAAAAATGTTAATCATTCAAGGGATACTTATCTCAGGGGAAAGGTAGATTGTTCCCTACTGATGATGATTGGAATACTCCCGCCCCTCAGCAGACTCCATATTACAGGGCTGTTATTAACAGACAGCAACCTTATACTTATACTGGTGCTTCTAACAATAGAAATCACTTCAAACAGCACTATGTACCAAAAGACCAAAAACCATAAGTGAATCCTACACAACCAAATGTTAGATTTTATGGAAATGTAGGATACATATATGAACAAAAGTGTAATGCTTTTCAAAGAAGACCTTATGGAAATTTGCCAAGGGTCATGCTTACACTGACCACTATGGACCCAAACAATTTTGGGTACCTAAAACACATTAAATTTGTTTTGTAGGGTGTCTGGTACTTTGACAGGGGATGTTCCAGGCATATGACAAAGAATAAGCACTGTTTATCAAATTATGTGGCAAATGATGGTCCAAGAGTCAACTTTGGAAACAAGAACACACCAGGGTATACAAGAGGATATGGAACATTGGTGAGAAATGGATTAACTATCAGAAATGTTCCACTTGTGGAAGGACTGGACTACAACCTACTGAGCACTGGACAATTTTGTGACGTGGGTTACAATGTCACTTTGTACAAAGGCTACTGTATTGTCATCAGTGAAAGAGGTGAACAAGTTGTGTTGGCTGGAAGAAGACAACAAAACATGTATGTTGTGGATTGGTCTACTACTATTCCAGAAACATGCCTGATTGTGCATACCAAGTCAGAACTAAATTGGTTAAGGCATAAGAAGTTGAATCATCTCAATTTTGATGATATCAATCAGTTGGTGAAAAAGAAGTTAGTGATTGGTTTACCCGAGATCACATTCAAAAAGGATGCTATATGTGATGCATGTCAGCAAGGTAAACAAACAAAGTCAAGCTTCAAGTCAAAGACTAAATAATAAACAAAAAGAGTTTTGGAGCTGATGCATATGGATTTGTTTGGACCAGTAATTCCAACAAGTGTAATAGGAAAAAAGTACACTTTGGTAGTTGTGGATGATTATTCAAGATACACTTGGGTAATATTTATGAACAAGAAAAGTGAAACACTTCAAAAGATGCCTGAATTTTTGAAGAGATTGAAAAATGAGAAAAGTTTGACAGTAGTAAAGATCAGATTAGACAAGGATACTTAGTTTATCAATAAAGTCATAAGAGAATACTGTGAACAAAATGGTGTGATGCATCAGTTAGCAGCTGCTGGTACACCTCAGCAAAATGGGGTTGCTGAGAGAAAAAAACAGGACCTTGAAAGAAGCAGGGAGGACTATGATTTGTGAAGCATTACTACCTGAAAGATATTGGGCTGAAGCAATCAATACAACATGCTATACACAAAATATGACCTTAGTTAACAAAAAGCTGCTGAAGACACCTTATGAGATATGGAATGTAAGAAAACCAAATATATCTTATTTCCATCCATTTGGAAGCAAGTGTTTTATTTTGAATCATAAGGAACAACTGAAGACATTCCAGCCAAAATCCGATGAAGGAATCTTCTTGGGATATTCTTCAGTCAGCAAGGCATCTAGGGTACTGAACAAAAGGACATTGAAACATGAAGAATCAATACATGTTGTATTTGATGAACCTAAGTTCACTGGAATGGAAGATGAAGTTTCAGAACCTGCTGAAAATCTCCAAGTTACTGATCCATAATATGTTGATGTTTAGGAAAAGATAAATGACTTAAAAGTTTTTGACTCTTCCCCTGCTGAAGAACCTGCTGGTATCACCACTGATGCAACAACAGATGTAGTTCAAGGATCTTCTAATCCCCCTACTGAAGCAACAGCAGACCCTACTGAAGATGAGGTTCCTTTAAATCAAGCAAATCAAGATTTACAATGGTTAAAGGATCACCCTACTGAACAAGTAATTGGTAATATACAGCAAGGTGTAAGGACTAGAAGACAATTGAAAGCTATGTTTACTTGTTTTCTATCTCAAATGGAGCCTAAAGTTGTTGAAGAAGCAATATTTGATCCGGATTGGATAATTGCTATGCAAGATGAATTAAATGAGTTTGAAAGAAACCAAGTTTGGACACTAGTGAAAAGGCCTAGTCATGCAAATATAATTGGAACAAAATGGGTATACATAAATAAATTGGATGAATCTGGTACCATTGTTAGGAACAAGGCTAGACTAGTGGCAAAAGGCTATTCTCAAGCAGAAGGAATAGATTTTCATGAGACATATGCCCAGTTGCAAAATTGGAAGCTATAAGATTATTTTTGGCATATGCTGCATATAAAAACTTTGAAGTTTACCAAATGGATGTCGAAAGTGCATTTTTAATGGCATTCTGGAGGAAGAGGTTTATATTCAGCAACCTCCTGGTTTTGAAGTTAAAGATCAAGAAGATAAAGTGTATAGACTGAATAAGGCACTTTATGGTTTGAAACAAGCACCAAGAGCATGGTATGAAACCCTATCTCAATTCTTGGTGAACAATGGTTTTACCAAAGGTACCATTGATACGAATCTTTTCAGAATCAATGAAGGGAACAGCACCCTGCTGGTACAAATTTATGTAGATGACATAATTTTTGGTTCTGAGATTGAATTGCTATGTGAAAAGTTTGCTAATCTCATGAAAAGCATGTTCCAAATGAGTATGATGGGAGAAATGAACTACTTTTTGGGATTACAAGTCAAACAAGTGAAAGATGGAATCTTCATTCATCAAACTAAATATACTAAGGATCTGCTAAAGAAGTTTGGTATGGAAAATATCACTAAGGAATCTACTCATATGAGTACAAGCATCAGATTGGATGAAGATAAAGAAGACAAAGATGTTGATCAGACCTTATACAGAAGGATGATAGGCAGTCTACTGTACCTTACTGCCACCAGAACTGATATATTCTTTGTTGAATGTGTTTGTGCAAGATTTCAACCTAAGCCTAAGGAAAGTCACTTAGCTGCAGTCAAGAGGATTCTCAAGTATCTAAAAGAGACCTTGGGAGTAGGGATATGGTATTCAAAAGATGGAAGCTTCAAGGTTATATCCTACTCAGATTCTGATTATGCTGGATGCAAAATTGACAGAAAAAGCACCACAGGAACTTGTCAGTTGATAGGAAATTGTTGGTCCCTTGGAAAGGCTGACACAAGATTAGAGGGGGGGTGAATGAACTTGTCACCAAAAGCTAGATTTGAAGCGATTTAGGTTCAGTTAAAACTTGTGTGGAGTTAAGCTGACTGAGCTGAGTCTAAGTCAAAACTGACTTATAACAAACTGAGTCAACCGGTAGCGGATATAATTTTTAGCCTTTTTCTTGATCTTGTTATTCTATGTGAAAGCTGAGTGTGTTAAGCTGAATTCTGATGAATGTCAGTTTGTGAGCTGTGAGTCAGTGTAACAATCAGTTCTTCAGTATGCTGAATAAACAATAATAAATGCTGTAATGATAAATAACAGAATGTAAATGCGTATAAATAATAGAATGTAAATGCATAAAGTAAATGAAACAAGAGTTATAGAGGTTCCAGATGGTGTAATCCTGTCAGTCCTCTCTTCCCTGTGGTGTAGGAGGAAAATTCCACTAGAACTTCTTGAGGTGAGCTGTTACAAAAAGTCCTAAACAATAGTCCTTGGCTAATCCTAGTTTCACTATCTAAATAGTCAAAGAATAGGTTGGATTGCTGCTCTTCAAATGCTTAAACCACTGGTCCTTGAAGGGTTACATATGCCTCTTCACCAGCTACCACCACAAACACAGTCTACCCGACTGCTGATACAACTGTCCTTGGCAAATCCTTCACCGGATTGCTTCACAGTCTGAACCTTTGATTAAGAATCAAAGTTGGGCTGAAAATCAATAAATTGATTCTTGTTTGGGGTTCTTCTAAGTGTCCGATTCTGAATAAATTCTATGTATCTTGAACACTTGAAAAAATTCTTGATTGATCTTGATAGCGCAGATATAGACGATAAATCAAATGAACTAGACTCTTGCATAAAAATGCTTGTAATCTTGTTAATTCTTGGTATTTGATCCTAGGTG
Organism: Gentiana straminea; assembly: GCA_036785695.1. Classification (NCBI taxonomy): domain Eukaryota; kingdom Viridiplantae; phylum Streptophyta; class Magnoliopsida; order Gentianales; family Gentianaceae; genus Gentiana; species Gentiana straminea. Next base: position 14,241,337 of record JAVUPR010000398.1, on the reverse strand, counting down.
CAAAGTCCTCTATTTATAGTGAAAGGTCCAATGTTTTTTTCGCTTGAGTTTAAATTGTATCAACGTCTATCTTGTAACGGCTATATTTTGTGACGGTTCTGACTTGTCAGTATTTCATCCAATAGAATTGCTTCCTTTACAACGTTCGATTGTACTATCAGTTAGTTGGATGACTGACTATGAAATTAAGTATCCTGATCAATTTCATGCTGAGTTCTTTAGTTGTCAGTTTCTAGACTGATTTAGAGCATTAACTGAGATTTTACTCTTCTTAAAAAATCAGTACTCTATTTTTCATCTGATTATAATTGAGTTAACCAGAGTACACCTTAAGCATATATCTTCTAAGAGTTCATTGTCCTTATGACTCATTGGTCTTCATACAAGATCCATAAAGTCAGTTCAGGTCACCACAAACTTGCCTGAAGTCTAACTTTATAGTCTCGACTTAGTCTTTATAAACTGAGTTTGAACCCTCAGTTCTTCAATCTTCAATAACTGAGTTGGAACCCTCAGTTCTTCTATCTCCTAGATAAGTCAACTGAGTCTGTGTCCCTCAGTGAACTTACTTTCTTTAGTTCTGAGTGAACGTCAGTTCTTGGTGTAGTCTGAGTCAGTTTTGAATGACTTGTCAATTTTCTAAGTGATTTCCAGTTTTCAGTTCTTACGACTCTCTAACTATTACAATGCTTGTATGATGTAACTTATACAAATATCAGACTCTAATAAATCCTATACATTCAGTTCTAGACATCTTTTAGCCTTTCACTATAACAGCTAGTTTCAACACTTCATCAATGGGGTGTAAATTCTTGAATAAGATGAATTATCATCAAAACTAAATTATTATTTCCAAAAATTTCCCCCTTTTTGATGATGCCCAAACCCTCATTAAACAAAAATCTTAAAGATAAAAACAATACAAAACAAAGTAAAACTGGAAACTGGATTTCATTAAGATTTTGCAAAAACTGGGTCAAGTTACACATTTTATATAAACTGAAATGAAACTTTAAACAGCTTTCTGTTTAACTAAGACATACTTCCTTCTTTTGTCATGAAGGCGATATTCTCCTTCAATCTTTGTGTCTTCATTACTGAAGGTCTTGAGGTAGTCCACTTGGCTTGTTAGCTTCCATTTTCTCCACATAGCTAACTTTGGCAAATGACTTTCACCTTTGTAATAAGTTTCAAACTCTTTGACATCTGCTTTCATCTGTTCAGTTTTGTCTCTGATTTGCAGTTTTTCTTCAATCCTTTTGATCTTCTTGTAGTTTGCCATTTTTTGTTTACTATAAAGATCACACAAAAAGTAGTTGAGTGATTCCTCATAATTCTTGTATCTGTACTTGGATTTGACATGACTGTAGTCTTCAACAAACTTCATCCAAAGATCTTCAGTGAGAGTTGCTCTTTTGTCACCAGGTTGACTGTATTTGAGTATGAGCTGCTCATTAGTTAGTTCTTCAACTTGTCTGATGTTGGATTATGTAGCTGATTTTGCTTTCTTCAGTTCTGTCAACTCAGTTTCAAGCTTCAGTTTTTATTCACATAACTTCAGCTTTTCCTCCTCCACTTCCCCTTTTTTGGCATCATACAACTCATTGATTAGTTGATGTGTTGCCTTCTGATTTGTTGACATCTCTTTCTGGGAGGTGAGGACATCTCTGAGTTGAGTTTCTAACACATAGATCCATTGATTGAGGTGCCATTCAACTTGAGCATAAGTTTCTCAATCTTCCATAGTTGTTAGTTCAAGTTTTTCCTTCAGACTGAGAATCTCCGAAACTGAATTTGAAGTGGATTTCTTGATAATGTCCAACTTAATGTGAGTTGAGACATCAGTTTTCTTCCTGTAATCCAGGTAACTGGAAACATGTGATAGAAGACCAATTAAATCATCCTTCTGGTTGAGCATAATCTTCAAGCCTTCTTGTACTTGGCTCAATTCTTCTGTTGTAAGCTTCTCAGATGGGTCTTCTTCTTCTGTTTCTTGGATTCGAGACTGATTGGCATCTTCAATTAACATTAGTTGTTGATTAACATCATTTCTTGCTCCTTCTTCTTTATTGTCAGTTGTCTGAGTTTCAACTGGCAATTCTTCTTCCTTAGTATCAGTTTTCGCTAGTTGTTCAAGCTGAGTGCTTGACTGCAAAACTGTACTATTTTGAACTTCTTTCCGTGAATCATCATCCTTATCATCATCTTTCTTCTTTGAAATTTCCTTAGGTATGATTGATGTGGTTGATTTAGTTCTCTTGGCTATCTCACGAAATCTGTTATAGTAGTTGTTGAGAAACTCTTCCATAGGAAATAAGGCGTAGAGACTTGGTATTTCCAGTTTCTCCAACAATAGTTTTTCACATTAAGTAGAGTAGCTTCTCGAGAATCTTCAGTCTTAAGCTTAATCTTTATCAATTTGATGATCCTCTCAGCATCAAAGAGATACTCCTTTGGTTGCTGAGATTCCTGTTCTGTTGCTCAATATGCATAACGGAAACTTGTTTCTCAGATATTCTTTGTTGAAGTTGAGAAACAATCTAGGAACTAAGGCTTTCAGCTTGCTGCTGTCAGTTGTCAGTGGTTGTTCCCCCTCAGTTGATGCTAATTGACTTGAAGTACATGGGTACAAACAACGTACAACTGATTTTTCTCCTTGTGTCTCAGCTTTCCTTTTAATTCCTTTTTGGTGAGCGATTTTCTGGGACACAGTTTGCCTATTTGCTTCAGGTTGGGAAGTTCCTTTTGTTGAACTTGCAACTGCTGCAGCTTTTGTAGTAGCATCTTGTGCATTCTTATTCCCACCACTGGTTCTTTCCAAATAATACTGAATCACTAAGCTAAGTGATTTCTTCAGTCGAAATCTGCATTCAGTTTGTCTTCCTTCAGCTTGGGCTCTGTTGATACTTGCTAATTCATCCAAGTGTTGCTGCTTGATCTGATTGAAGATATATCCAGCCCATTTGAACTCAAATCCATCCCAGATGACATTCATTAGGTAGATACCATTAACTTACTTAGCCCTTTGTGCTGTCCGATGGCCTGTCTGCTGATCTGTCTGCTGAGAAGACCAAATTCAGTTTTGAGGTTTCGAATTTGTGTATCGACTGCTGCTGGTTCCTTTGAAGCTGAAATTTGTCTAAGAAAAGCACTGTGTTGAAGTGGTAAGTAGGCTAGGTCAATAGATTTAACTAGAGGATCTTTGAAGCCAAAAAGCTGTCTGATGATATCTTCATGGGGGATAAGTTTATATAGTACAGCGAAAGTTTGTTGCTTAAATAGTACAAATCGGCGATCATTTGCGATCAATTTGGTGATGAATTGGCGATGTATTGGCGATCATTTGCTATCCTTGGCGATGAATTGGTGATCCTCAGTGATGAATTGGCGATCATTTGCGATCAAATTGGTGATGAATTAGCGATCCATCGATTGGGTAGTATTATTTAGGCAAAAAACTTTGAGATCGTAATATATAAACAATTATCCCTATCTGTTCATTGACAAAAATATTCTGTCCACGAACTCTTGTGAGTAGAGAGTTCTTCAGCAACCTCAAATTCTCCCAAAATTGCAATAGACCTTCAAAGTCCATTTCTTGTTGCAATCTTGCTTCCAAAAGATTTCTTAAACCCGGTAATCTTCCAATCTTTTCAGATATATGACTGGAGAGAAGCGTATTACCATACATTTCTTCGAATTCATTAAGTGTGAAGGTAGAAGGTGCGGTGATTAACCGTTCTTCTTGACTTTTCTTTGAGGCGGCCATTCAAGAAAAATTTCTGGCTGATTTAGGAATGAGAAAGTTTGATATTTTTGTTTGGAAAAGAGTAAGTGTGAAAATTTGGAGTATATAAAGAGGTAGGTAGTTGAAGAGATCCATGATCTTCTGATGGATTTGTACAATCTTTTCAAATTCCATCATGATTTTTGTAACCGATGTGTACTATCTGACATAATAGGGGTATACACGCTACAAATTCTGACAGAAAAACAGCGGTAATTAAATGCGATATAACTGTTGTCATTTTTATCCATTCCTCCATTGACTTTGTTTGATTGGGTGAAACTGAAACTGATTTCAGTTTTACAAAAGTTGAGCTCCGTCAAATCTTCAACTTAGTTAGTCAGTTTGAGATTGTTGATGTCAATGACTGATCTGTCAAGTGAGCGCACCTAGCATTACAAAGATCAATCCCCTTGACGAATCTCTAAGATTGAACTAACTTAACTGACTTTGATAATCACCAATTCAGTTCTCAGTTTAGAAAACCTCTATTTGTCCAGTGGTTTGGTAAAAATGTCTGCTAACTGATCTTCAGTTGGAACATAGAGAAATGTTATATCCTTATTTTCCACATGATCCCTTATAAAGTGATGTCTCACGTCAATGTGTTTCGTCCTTGAGTGCAAAACTGGATTTTCAGTTATTGCAATTGCACTTGTATTATCACACATTATAGGAATCATTCCCTCTTCTATCCTATTATCTCTCAGTTTTTTTATGATCCATAAAACTTGAGCACACCAGCTTCCAGCTGCTATGTACTCAGCTTCAGCTGTTGAAGTAGAGATTGAGTTTTTCTTCTTACTGAACCACGACACAAGTCTATTACCTAATAACTGACTTGTGCCTGAAGTACTTTTTCTATCCATTTTTCATCCTTCATAGTCAGAGTCTGAGTAGGATATAAGTTTGAATTCTCCTTCTCTTGAATACCATATCCCAACTCCTTCTGTATCTTTCAAATACTTCAAGGTTCTTTTTACAACTGTGATATGGCTCTCTTTAGGTCTTGTTTGAAATATAGCACAAACACCAACAACAAAGGATATGTCTAGTCTACTAGCTGTGAGATAAAGTAGACTTCCAATCAGTCTTCTGTAGAGAGTTTGATCCACATCCTTGCCATCTTTGTCTTCATCTATTATGATGTTAGTTCCAATTGGTGTTGAAATGCCAGCTGATTTCTCCATTCCAAACTTCTTGATCAATTCTCTTGTATACTTGGTTTGGTGAATGAAAATCCTGTTATCCAGTTGTTTAACTTGTAAACCTAGAAAATAGTTCAATTTTCCCATCATACTCATCTGAAATTTTCTCTTCATTAAACTTGCAAATTTCTCACAGAGTTGTTCATTTTCTGATCCTAAAATAATATCATCAACAATGATTTGAACTAGGAGAGTACTTTCTTCAACTTTCATTCTGAATAGATTCTTGTCAATAGTTCCTTTGATAAATCCATTATCTACCAAAAACTGAGACAGAGTTTCGTACCAAGCTCTTGGTGCTTGCTTCAGTCCATATAGAGCTTTTCTCAGTTTAAAAACTTTATCAGCTTGATCTTTAATTTCAAACCCTAGGGGTTGTTGAACGTAGACTTCTTCTTCAAGTATTCCATTCAAAAATGCACTTTTAACGTCCATTCGATATACCTTGAACTTTTTATGGGCTGCTAAGGCAAGAAATATTCTGATTGCTTCTAGTCTAGCAACTCGTGCATAAGTTTCATCAAAATCTATGCCTTCAGCTTGAGAATATCCTTTAGCTACAAGTCTGGCTTTGTTTCTGATGATATTCCCATCTTCATCAAGCTTGTTTCTGTAAACCCATTTAGTGCCAATGATGTTTACATGATCTTGTCTGTCTACTAGTTCCCATACTTGATTTCCTTCGAACTCATTCAGTTCTTCTTGCATAGCTAAAATCCAATCTGGATCTTTCAAAGCTTCTTCTATCTCTTTAGGTTCAGACTGAGATAGGAAACATGCAATCATTGCATCTAGTTGATGTCTTATTCGAACACCAGCTTGAGTATCACCAATCACCTGTTCTTCTAGGTGATCTCTCATCCATTGATGTACTGGGGGTTACATCAAAGGATCTAAGTTCTATTGAACTGGTTCTTCAGGAATCTGTTCTTGATTATCTTCGTCTTGATCATCTTGAACTAGGTCAGAATCATGTTGTTCAACTGTAGGTTGTTCAGTTGTTGAGAACTGAGGCTGATCTTGATCTGATGATTCTGAAACTCTTAATCTTCCAATGTCAACAAAAATTGGTTCTGGTAAAACTGGTAACTGAGGTTGAGAAACTAGTTCTGGTCTGCTTTCAGTTTCTTCACCAGGAAAGTTTGGTTCATCAAATACTACGTGTATCGATTCTTCATGCTTGAGTGTCCTTTTGTTCAGTACTTTGAATGCTTTGCTGACACTTGAGTACCCTAGAAATATTCCTTCATCAGCTTTGGGCTGAAAGACATGAAGTTGATCTTTTCCATTATTGTGTATGAAACACTTGCTTCCAAACGCATGAAAGTATGAAACATTTGGTTTTCATCCATTCCAAATTTCATAGGGTGTCTTCTCATGTCTCTTATTCATGAAAGCTCTGTTCTGTGTGTAGCAAGCTGTGTTAACTGCTTCTGCCCAATATCTTTCAGGCAATTTTGCTTCACAGATCATAGTCCTTCCTGCTTCTTTGAGTGTTCTATTCCTTCTTTCAGCTACCCCATTCTATTGAGGCATTTCTGTGGCTGCAAGTTGATGTAAAACACCATTTTCTTCACAGTATTCGATAATCACATTGTTGAGGAATTCAGTTCCTTTATCTGATCTTATCTTCACAACTGATACACTCTTCTGATTCTAAAGTGTCTTGAGGAGTTCTGTAAGCCTTTTCTTGGTTTCACTTTTCTTTGTTAAGAAAATAACCCAAGTGTATCTTGAATAATCATCTACCACCACCAATGTATACTTCTTTTCACTGATACTGATTGGTGTGATAGGTCCAAATAAGTCAATATGTAGTAGCTTCAAGACTCTTGCTGTTGAATGCTGAGATTTAGTCTTGAAACTAGCTTTTACTTGTTTTCCTTTTTGACAGGCGTCACACAAGCTATCCTTCTTGTAGGTAATCTCAGGTAGTCCAATTACCAACGGTTTCTTGACAAGTGTGTTGATGTCATCGAAGTTAAGATGACTCAGTTTCTTGTGCTATAACCAGCTGACTTCTGATTTGGTATGCACAAGTAAACAAGTTTATATGACTGCTGTAGTCCAATCTACAACATACATATTCTATTTTCTTCATCCAGCTAGAACAACTTGAAATGTTGTTTCGCAGTCCACAATGCAGAAATCTTTATCAAATGTAACTCTGTATCCCATATCACAGAATTGACCGGTGCTGAGTAGATTGTAATGCAATCCTTCTACATAAGATACGTTCTTGATTGTGAGTCCATTTCTGATCAAAGTACCATAACTCTTGGTATATCCATGTTTGTCTTTACTTCCAAAATTGACTTTTGGTCCATCTTTGTCAATAAAATTACTTAGACAGTCCTTGCTCTTTGTCATGTGTCTTGAGCATCCACTGTCAAAGTACCAAATATCCTGCAAAATAAATTAAACAGTTTTAGGTACCCAACTCTGTTTGCGTCCATTAGGGTCAGCGGCCAGTACAACCCTGGGAATATCTCCATTAGGTATCCTTCGGATATTGTTGCATTTATTTTCATATATGTAAGCCACACTCACATAGTATTGAAACTTGATATTATTGAAACTTGAATAATAACCATCATTTCTTTTGTACTGAGGTCTGTGCTGACCTTGGTACTGAGGTTTCTACTAAGGACTGAAATGATTCCTTTGCTGACCTTTAGACTAAAACTGGTGATAAGTTTTCTATCTGAAATGATTGTTTCTTTCAATTTTAATAGTAGATTCAGAGAAATTCCAGTCATCATCGGTTGGGAATAGTCTGCCTTTCCCCCTGACTTTGTGAATCGTTGAATAATTGATATTCGTGGATTTACTTTGACTGAAGTTTTTCTGGTTCTTAGCCTGATTAGCTTTAGTAGATTTAGTAGTTGATCTACCTTTTCGATTTTCATGATGTGCAGTTGTTTTACTTTTTTGATTGACTCTATTGTTTACAGCTGAATTCTTTGAAAATTGATGGTGAGACTGTTTGATTCACGTTGAACTAGTTTCACTGGTTCAGCATGCTTCTCAGTTTGTGGACTTTGTTCAGCTATGATCTTAACACCCGTTTTAGTATTAGGTTCAGCAGCTTTACTTGTTCCTCCCTTTGAAGTTTACTGCATATCAAATCGTAAGCCAGTTCTATCTCCATATGGCTTGCCTGAGTTGAATCCAATGGCTGAACTAGATTGAGCAAAAGATTCAGTTGCTGCTGCTGATGCAGTAGGCCGATACTGATTCTTTCCCTTATCGGTTCTGCTTAATGATAACGTGTTCAACTCATCTTTCAATCTTTTGACCTCTAGAATCAGAGCTTCCTTCTCAGTTTTGATTGATTCATAACCAGCTTGTATGGTGACAAGCTGACTCATCAATTCATCAAGAGTTTCTTCTAATTCTAAGTTCTTTGGATTGGAATCGGCTGTTGAAGAATATGCATTCTGCATGGAAATTTGAGCTGAGCTGTATTTGGAATTTGATTCACATACCTCATTGGAATCTTCTATGTGAGCCATTAAAGCTGTGTCGTCAGATAACCTTTCTGTACCAGCTTCATAGTCAGACTCATCTCCAGCTAACAATGCTCTTCTTCCGGTTCTTCTTTGCTGAGTCTTCTCCGCATTCAGTTCTGGGCATTCAGCTTTATAATGTCCAGGTTTCTTGCAGTTGAAACAGAGATACTCATCATCCTTTCTTTTCTCAGGAGTCTTCTAGATATACTTTTGAGTTACTGGATGTCCATTCTTCATCCTTCTGATTCGACTCATCATAAGGGCCATTTGTTCTTCCATTTCATCCAACTGTTGAAGATTATTTGTGGATGTTTCTTGAGTATCATTTGATGTTTCTGTGAGTGCTGTGGTTTTAGGTTCTTTCAGAGCTTTGATTATTGCAGCTGTGCTTGTAAAATCTTCACTGAATTCATAAGCTTTTAGATCTGAGAAGATTTTAAAGGAATCCTCTATGTCAAGTCTTCTAGATTCTTTCATAGCAGTGACCTTCATCTTCCAACACATGGGCAAGGCCTTCAAGATTCTTGTATCGATTACTTTCTTTGTATATTCAATTTTGAGTAGGTCCAGTTCATCCATGATTGCGCTGAATCTTGTCTCCATTTGGTCAGTGGTCTCTCCGGATTTCATCTTGAAATTCTCAAACTTCTACTTTGCAACTGAGATCTTATTCTCCTAGATGGAGTCAGTACCATCACAAACTAACTGATGTTTGTCCCACATTTCCTTAGCAGTTGTGAAATCTTTCGCCTTCAAGTGCATTTAGCTATCAAGAGTTTTGAGGATATAGCCCATAGCAACGTTGTTGAGATTGTTTCGCTTGCGATCATCACTGGTCCATTCAGCCTTGGGCTTTGGAACTCGAACTTGTTTTTCAACAACAGTCTGCATGTGGGTGATCTAGATTGGTCCATCAGTGAGCACATCCATCATCTCGTCATAGTAGCGGCTAGAAAAGCCAGCATGCGACGTTTGTATTCATCAAATCTATCCATGTTGCACATAAGCATTTGTCTGGCATACTGATTGTTGTCCATTGTGAGTGAGTGAAAGCTGATTTTGTAAAGACTAGAAACTGAGCTTTCTAATAAGAACAACTAGAGGAGGAATAGAGCAAATGTGTTTTTAACAAAAACTTGTCCGATACCAATTGTTGGTCCCTTGGAAAAGGCTGACACAAGTTTAGAGCGGGGTGAATAAACTTGTCACCAAAAGCTAGATTTTAAGCGATTTATTAAAACTTGTGTGGAGTTAAGCTGACTGAGCTGAGTCTAAGTCAAAACTGACTTATAACAAACTGAGTCAACCGGTAGCGGATATAATTTTTAGCTTTTTTCTTGATCTTGTTATTCTATGTGAAACTTGAGTGTGTTAAGCTGAATTCTGATGAATGTCAGTTTGTGAGCTGTGAGTCACTGTAACAATCAGTTCTTCAGTATGCTGAATAAACAATAATAAATGCTGTAATGATAAATAACAGAATGTAAATGAAACAAGAGTTATAGAGGTTCCAAGTGGTGTAATCCTGTCAGTCCTCTCTTCCCCTGTGGTGTAGGAGGAAAATTCCACTAGAACTTCTTGAGGTGAGCTGTTACAAAAAGTCCTAAACAATAGTCCTTCGCTAATCCTAGCTTCACTATCTAAACAGTCAATGAACAGTTTGGATTGCTGCTCTTCAAATGCCTGAACCACTAGTCCTTGAAAGGTTACGTATGCCTCTTCACCAGCTACCACCACAAACATAGTCTACCCGACTGCTGATACAACTGTCCTTGGCAAATCCTTCCCCGGATTGCTTCACAGTCTGAACCTTTGATTAAGAATCAAAGTTGGGCTGAGAATCAATAAATTTATTCTTTTTGTGGTTCTTCAAAGTGTTAGATTCTGAATAAATTCTATGTAGTTTGAACACTTGAAGAAATTCTTGATTGATCTTTGTTAGGAACATTTTATTATATTTCGATGATGGCCATACTAGCTGTTATAGCAAGCCAGAAATAAGTTAGAATTCTCTGTATAAGTCTTTACTTAGAGCCTGACATATTGTATAAGTTGAGTCAGACAAGTATTGTACTAGTTGGCAGGATGGCAATGTAAAAACAGACATTCGTCAGAGTAAAGCCAGCCATGCACCAGCAGAGAAGCAATGAAGACTTAATGGTCTGACTTATAACCAAGGAAGTCTGTGATGACCTTGGATAAGTCTAAGTTATGTTTCAAGTGATGAAACTTAATGTTTAAATATGGTGTACACTGATCTCACCCAAATCAATGATCAGTGAAGTACAAAGATTCTTCTTAAATTGAAGGGATGAAGGAAACAGTGAATTGGCAGAGTAAACTGACTTTCGGCTGAGTGAAGACAAAACACTGAAGGAAGATCTAAACGGCAAAGTCAGATAGGATCACTCGACCGCTCAGAGAACGGCGAAGTAAACCCTACCAAATCAGATTTAAAATATGATGAAGATTCAGAGAATCATGCATTAAATGCACAATCAATAGAGGATCAATCAAGGACGGATTTTCTGCCAAACGTTTGAAGAAAAATCCAATCACTGAAATCAAGGAGAATATAATTAAGGGGAAATCAAGAATAAAATCAAGGATTATTCCCCTCATTAATATAGCCAACGAATGAAAATTCAAATCAAGGATACTCAAGGCTATAAATAGAAGGCATTGACAGACAGATAAAGACAACGATTATAAAAAGAAAAAACAAGCAGAAACTCTGTCAATTGAAAGCCTTCTATCTGAACTTACAAGGATTTAGCTAGAGATCAACTCAGACATCAGAACTGCAATTTCACATTCAACATTGAAGTTGATCAAAAAAGTTTGTGAATCTCATTCACAACACTGAAGCAACTGAATCAGAAGACATATGAGAAGGAGTTGTGTTTTGTGATAGCTGCTGAAGGATTTGATCTCAAGGAGCAGTGAAAGAGACTGAATCACTGAAGCTGTTGCAGCAAATGAGTGATAGTCTTGTAGATTGTGAAGCTTGGGAAGTCAAGGACAATCTTACTATTGTATCTGTGAAAATAATAGTGAATTCCTCCAATTATCACAGGAGAAGAGTGGATTAAGGGATTACACCACCCTGAACCACTATAAGCATTGTGTCAATTTACTTTCTGCAATTTACTTTACTGCACTGATTTAATTGCCTACATTATTTCTTATATCTGTGATCGTCTAAACTGCTTTGAAACAACATAGTAAGAAGGGACTTATCCGCTGTCCAAAAGCTTTTAAACATAAGAAAGTTTTTGAAACTCCACTATAGTCATTCACCCCCCCTGACTATAGTTTTAACCTTCTCTGGGACCAACAATTAGTAGCAGAGCAGTGTTCCTAGTATCAGAACCTGTTCAGATCTAATTTTTGGTAACAAGGAGATCACATATTTTCAAAGTAGTTTTCAAATCTGAGCTTTCTATACATTCACATATAGATCTCGTATTTGTACTTATGGATTCCTCAAACTTTATGTCAAAAGTACCTGTTTTCAATGTTAACAATTTTGATGAATATAAAATAAGAATGTTGTCTCATCTTGCAGCAACTCATGAGGAGATGCTGGATGTAATTAATGATGGCCCAATCACGATCATGACCGTAGTATCCACAGGAGCAGATCAAGGAAAATAAGTGGACAAACCCAAGAAGGATTGGACTAAGGATGACATGAGAAGAGCAAATCTAGACTTTGTTGCAAAAGATATGATTTTGAAAACCCTAGACAGCAACATGTTCATGAGAATTAAAGACTGCAAGACAGCAAAGGAGATGTGGGACAATCTGGCACTGATAAATGAAGGATCTGAAGCAGTCAAAGAAAACAAATTATCTGTTGCAAAACAGAAATTTGAAAACTTCAAAATGAAGGCTGGTGAATCCATTGATCAAATGGACAACAGATTCTCAAGCATCATCAGTGAACTGCAATAGCTTGGACACACATACCCCTAGAAAGAAGTATGTTTGAAGATCTTGAGAGGTTTACCTGAAAGATGGAAGATCATAACTTCAGTAATCAGAGGAACAACAAATCTTGCAAACACTGACACCCTGACCCCTATGTCCCAACTAAAAGCTCATGAATTCGAATTAAACGGTGAAGATGGTGCTCCGGCAGAGACACAAAGAGCCAGTGCACTGATAGCACCACAACAAGTAACTTTGCCGATTGTATCAACAAAGAGACACAAGAACTCAAAGAACATGTAGCTTTATTAGTTAAACGTTTTGACAAGTTTAGCAAAAAGAAGCCATTCAAAGGAAACTCATCATCAAACAAGAGGTCAAACAAAGATATGAAGAAGAAAGATGAAGAATATAGATGCTTCAACTGCAACAAGAAAGGTCACTTCAAGGCTGATTGTCCTGAAGAAAATAATAAAGATGATGAAAAGAAGAAGTACAAAGCATCTGAAATGAGGAAAGGCAAGAAGGCACTCAAGGCTGAATCCAGCAGTGAAAAGAATGATGAATCATCTGATAATGACTCAGATGATAGTGATGAAGAAGACATCTCAGACAATGAAAAAGCATGTCTATGTCTCATGACCAAAGAATTAGATGAAGATGAAGGTGACAGCTCAGACACTGAGAAAACAAGTCTATGTCTCATGACCAAAGAATTAGATGAAGATGAAGGTGACAGCTCAGACACTGAGAAAACAAGTCTATGTCTAATGACCAAAGAATCAGATGAAACTGAGGTAACATCTAGCTCTTACTCCTCATCAAGTGCATCCACATCTGACACTGCACAATCTTCTATTCTCCCATTAGATCCAGCAGCCCTAGTCCAAAATCTCATGACTAAATTTGATGAAATTGAAATGAATCATGAAATTCTGGAAAAGGAATGCAAGGATCTAAGAAAGGAAAATAAAAGATTAAAGACAGAATTGGACAAAGCAAAAGCTGAACTAACTAGTAAGGAGACATACTCAAGTGATCAACAAACAGCAGATGACCATGCATCTGTTGTTGACAGATCAGTTGAGAAAATCCCCCTACCAGTCAAGATTACAAATGAACCAGCTTACAAACCCTTAAAAAGGTTTGGATCCAGATCAGGTCTTGGCTACAACAGTCAGGATGAGAGTAGAAACAATGGTCAACACAATTCTGAATTAAGGACCAAAAATGGACCAAAATTCAGAAAAGAACAGACCATAGTTTCAATCACTCATCCTGCACCGGTGAAGTCAAAACCCAGTGCAGTAAAACAGCAGACTAAACCATCAATCCTGTCAACCAAAAGCAAAGACTTTCTGAAAGGTAAAGGAAGACTTTATCCTTCAGAGGATGATTGGAATTTAGCACCTCCAAAATACAAGAAGAAACCATTCCATGATATGCATCATGTGTTTAAGAAAAATCAATCTAGATATGTTCCTAGACACATGAAACAATATAAGTTTCCCACTGCATATTGGAAAGTGAAGAAGGATGCAAATGCACCAAAAAGTAGAGAAAAGTATCAGAATACCTTCAGTAGAAACATTAGAAGTTATTCTGCCATGCCTTATACATATGAAGTTGTTGACTTTAACTATCCAAAAAGAAGATCTTTTGGATATAAACTTGGAATATGAGGCATGACTGCTAACAGGTATGGACCCAAACAGTGTTGGGTACCTAAACTTAATTAATTTGTTTTGTAGGATGTCTGGTACATAGATAGTGGATGTTCCAGACACATGACAGGAAACAAGAGATGGCTCACTGACTTCAAAGCTTTTGATGGACCCAAAGTCACATTTGGAGTCAAAGAAAACCCTGGCAAGATTAAGGGGGAAGGCACAATGATCAAGAACAATTTGAAGATTCAAAATGTGGCATATGTTAAGGGTCTTAATTTCAATCTGCTAAGCATCAGTCAATTCTGTGACAAAGGCTACAATGTACACTTCAACAAGGAAGATGCAAAGTGATTCACAGCCAAACTTCAACAGTGGTTCTTGCAGGTAGAAGAGAAGATAACATGTATGTGGTGGATTGGAAAACAGCTAAGGCAGAAATATGTTTGTTTGTCAAAAACAAAGAATCAACTAGCTGGATCTGGCATAGAAGATTAAATCACCTAAATTTCAAGACCATCATCAAATTATCAAAGAACAAGTTAGTTGAAGGCCTGCCAGAGATCACATTCAAGAAGGAAAGTCTATGTGATGCATGTCAGAAAGGGAAACAAATCAAAAGTTCATTCAAGTCAAAGCCCTATCAATCAACAACAAGAATTATACATATGTTACATATGGACCTATTTGGACCAGTCACACCAGTAAGTGTAAGTGGCAAGAAATACACCCTAGTAGTGGTGGATGACTTCTCAAAATACACCTGGACCATTTTCATGAACAAGAAGAAAGAGACACTCAAGAAGCTGCCAGATTTGCTGAGAAGACTCCAAAATGAGAAAGAACTGAAAATTATCAAGATCGGATCAGATAGAGGCACTGAATTTCTTAATGAAGTTATCGAACCTATTGTGAAGAAAATGGAGTACTACATCAATTATCTGCAGCAGGAACTCCACAACAAAATGGTGTAGCAGAAAGAAGAAACAGAACCCTTAAAGAAGCAGTCAGAACAATGATTGCTGAAGCATGTCTACCAAAGAGGTTTTGGGCTGAAGCAGCAAATGCAGCATGCCATACACAAAACAGATCAATCATCAACAAACATCATGGAAAAACTCCATATGAAATATGGAATGGTAGAAAACCTAATGTCTCATATTTCCATATGTTTGGATCAAAATGTTTTATTTTGAACAGGAATCAGCTGCACACCTTTGATGAAAAGGCCGATGAAGCAATCTTTATGGGATACTCTGACACCAGCAAAGAATTCAGAGTACTCAACAAAAGAACATAGGTGATTGAAGAATCAATACATGTAGTCTTTGATGAACCAAATACAAATGGTGAAAGTCTTCAAGAACAAGAAGAAGAAGCAGCACAAAGGCAAGTGTATATGAATACAATAATACCAGCAACTATTCTGCATCACAATTTTGGAAATCAAGATGAGCCACAAGTCATTACAACTGAAGAAGCACTAGAAATTGAAGCACATGCAGAACCTGAAGCTGCAGAAGCACCAGGTGAAAAACAACATCAACCTGGCCTAAATTGGCTAAGAAATCATCCTGAAGAACAAGTTATTGGAGACATTCACACAGGAGTTAGAACCAGAAGACAACTGGAGCATATGTTAACATGTTTTCTATCACAAGTGGAACCCAAGACAATAGATGATGCAGTTCAAGATACAGACTGGATCACAGCCATGCAAGAAGAACTAAATGAATTTGAAAGAAATGAAGTCTGGTAACTTGTTGACAGACCTGACACAGCCAACATCATTGGAACAAAATGGGTATTCGGAAACAAGATGGATGAGCAAGGAACAGTTGTCAGAAACAAAGCAAGGCTAGTTGCAAAAGGCTATTCTCAAGCAGAAGGAATAGATTATGATGAAACATTTGAACCAGTAGCAAGATTGGAGGCAATCAGACTCTTTCTAGCTTTTGCTGCACACAAAGATTTCAAAGTCTATCAAATGGATGTCAAGAGTGCATTTCTGAATGGACTTTTGGAAGAAGAAGTATATGTGGAACAACCCCCTGGTTTACAACTCAAAGGAAAAGAAGACAAAGTATACAAACTAAAGAAAGCTCTTTATGGACTTAAACAAGCACCCAGAGCCTGGTATGAAACACTATCTCAATTTTTGATCAAGAATGGATTCAACAAGGGAACTATAGATAAGACTCTATTCAAATTAGAGGAAGGAACAAGGACATTGCTACTACAAATCTATGTTGATGACATCATCTTTGGATCAGAGGATGAAAAGCTGTGTGAGAAATTTGCAAACCTGATGAAGAGCAAATTTCAGATGAGCATGATGGGAGAATTAAATTATTTTCTTGGCCTTCAAGTAAAGAAAATGAAGAATGGTATTTTCATTAGTCAAGCCAAGTATACAAAAGACTTAATACACAAGTATGGTATGGATACAAGTGGCACAACAGATACACCAATGTGTGCAAGAGTCATTCTTGGAAAAGATAAAACTGGAAAAGATGTTGATCAGAAAATGTATAGAGGAATCATTGGATCCCTACTATACTTAACTGCAAGCAGACCTGATATAGCATTTGCAGTAGGAGTATGTGCAAGATTTCAAGCTCAACCAAAAGAATCACATCTTCTAGCAGCCAAAAGAATAATCAAATACATGAAAAACACTATTAATGTTGGTATTGGGTATCCAAAAGATGGAGGACTCAAGTTGATATCATATTTACACTTTGACTATGCTGGATGCAAAATAGATAGAAAAACCACCTCTGGAACATGTCAAATGCTAGGCAGCAGACTAGTCTCATGGTTTAGCAAAAAGCAAAACTTCATATCTACATCAACAGCTGAAGCAGAATATACAGCAGCAGGCAGTTGTTGTGCACAAGTACTTTGGATCAGACAACAGCTAAGGGATTATAGAGTGGAGGAAAAGACTATTCCAATCATGTGTGATAACACAAGTGCAAAATCTATTACTGAAAATCCAGTGTTGCATTCAAGAATAAAGCACATTGATGTGAGACATCATTTTATCAGAGATCATGTTGAAAAAGGAGATGGCATCCTAAAATACATACCCAATGAAGATCATTTAGCATGTTGAGAACTGAGTTGGGAATGATTGAAATCGACTAAGTACCAAAGAGCGGCTGACTAGAGTAATCGGCTAAGTGACTTCATCAGCTGTTTAAACCTCTGCTGCTACAGGGGATGTAGCAGGTAAGGCACTGGTACCCAGCGAAGTTAACTTCACTGATTGTTAGGAACAGTGAAATAAAGCAGCTCAGTGAAAGAGTCACTACACCGGCTAAGTGACCAGCCAAGGCACTTCACCGAAATAAAGATTGAAATCATGGGAAAATTAAAGTGTGAACAAAATCACTTTTTAATACACGTGGAGAATAAGGCAGTTATGGAAGATTATTCTGTGGATGATTACGCACGTGGAGATCAACTTATAATCATGGAGGTAACCATAGTCTTCTTCTAATTACAAACGCCTCGATTCCCGGGATTTATCATTACTTACCTCAATCCACTCCCCCACTTCACTCGAATATCGCGATTTACATACACAAAATCACGCCATTATGTCATAAAATCCATCCATATTCAAACCATGTTCACACTACCCAAATCATCCTATATAAACGATACTTAGAGATTTTCAGAAATCTTTACACTCTTTTACAAATTACAAACCCTACTTTTGATTCTCTCTGAAAACTCGAAGTGTTCTTCTCTAAACATCAATCACATAACAATGGCTTCATCCTCCTCAAACACCCAAGCTAGGTATGAAAAATCGATTGCCACTGGATCGTTCTTCCAAGAAGAACACTACTTAAAACTATGCGAAAATGATGAAGAAGCAAAATGATTGGCAGCTGGATGCAAAAGCCTAAAATTATCAACCTTTCTAAATCCTCCAATAACCGAAGTCTACTATGAAAGTCTAATCTCCTTCTGGAAATCTGCAAAATACGTTTCTGGGCTCCCTGCTGAAGAAGGTGACGAGTGGGAAGATGACAAGATCGTTGCATCTGTCAACGGCACAGAAGTGGTCATTACAGAAAAGGTAATTCGAAAATACCTCAAACTTTCAAACAAAAGGCAATGCAAGGCGTCCTTGGTGCCACAAAACCTGGATGATTTCTGGGTAACCACCGCCAAAATGGCTAACCCAGGGTCTGAGAAAGTCAATTGTCTTAGATCCGTTTTAAAGAAACCATTCAGTGAGTTCAGTGCCCTAATTGGCAAAAGCATTGAAGGAAAGTTGGGAGCAAATAATGCCATGACAGAAATCAGAATGCGGCTAATGGGAATCATCTACAACAATCTGGAGTTCAATTGGGCAAAATCTTCTTTCTAAGAATCAAAGAACAAATTCAAAGTGAAGTAAAAGCGGCCACGAAGGGGACAACAGAAGGAAAGACGAAGAAAGGACAATTCTGGGTGAAAAAGTCGTATGGGATTCAGTTACACTATCTGATGCAATGTCTCAAAGTCCATATTGTACAACTTCACAAATTGCATGAGTCCAAGGTCATGTTTACCTATGTTAAACAACAAAAGCAAGGCGAAGGAGGGAAGAGAATGAAAACCACAACTCATCCCTCCGGTCAACGAAAGAAGCAAAAGGTTCAACGCAATCTGGACAAGACATCCATTGGAAAATTAATTGATGAAGAAGAAGAAGAATAGGATTCTGATGTTGAGGTAGAACACCAAGAAAAAGAAGAAAATGAAAGTGAGGATGAACAACCTCAAAATGAGAAAGCTACGGGAAACACTGAAGATGATGAAGAAACTCTAGAAGAACCTGCCTTAATGTCTGCAAATGATATTGATGATCGAATTGCAGAATATCTTGAATGGAAGGAAGGTGATTCCAAAGACCAGCTTCATGATTCCGAATGCATGCTTGCTGAGGAGGCATGGCTCTTTAACTTTCTGGGAATCACAACTCTGGTTGGTGTACTAGATGAATCTCCTCTCTGGGAAATGGTTGATGCAGCAAAGGCAAAACTGCCCCAGATCTATGACAGACACAGTGATGACTCGGAAGATGATGATGATAATACTGATCAAGATTATGGAGATGATCATGATGACAATGACAATGATGATCATCATGCTGATGATGGTGACAACCAAGGAGAAGAGGATACTCCTACACCGGATGCAATTGATGATAACATTCTTCTAAGTTCTTTTCTACAGCCACATGCATCCAACAAGTCAACAACACCAGCTAAGACAACACCTCAACCACTATCTGCTGAAACTCCGGCTGACAGCGCAAACATAGTGGACACTGGTTCAGCTGCTGCCACTCCAGTCAAGGCAATCCCGAGCACAGAGAAAGGGGGAATAACAGCTCAAGCTACACCAGCATACACATCTACCCAAATTCTTGAAGATTATGATGTCAATATAGATGTGACCCAGCATCAAGACAGAGGACAGCAAACAGACCCAGAGCCAGCTGACATCCGGCACAGACTCTCTCAGTTGGCCACTGGTATTTCAAATGAAACTTTTCAAAAAGCAGCAGACCTGATGGCAGAAGAATTAGAGCAGCAAGCCATGTACCTCAGATCCATGACTTCAGCATTCAATGACAAAAGCTACTCCATTGAGCGAAAATTTAAGGCCATTGCTGATACATTGAGGCACAGAACATTGTTGTGCAACGCCAAGGAGATTTGTGAGACAACTCAACATCAACATCACAAACAATCTTGCAGGTCTCAGGCAACACATTTCTCAGGAAAATGACTCTATGGCACTGGCATTTGGCACAAGATTCCGCAGTGTCACTAAGAAACTGACCAGTCATGACAATAGATTCACATCCATTGAATCAAAACTGGACTCTCTGATTGGAACGGCAGAGGAAACAAATAGCATCTTACTCCAGCAGAGGGATGATGCTACCAAAAATGGGGAAAATCAGGATAAGCCTGAAGGATCAACTATCAGACCCCCAAACTTCACTGAGAACAACTGAGAGCAAGGGACAGAGAAATAAGAATCAGGAATGAAGATGAAGAACAGCAAAGGAGGGCTAGAGAAGAAAGAGAAAAAGCCCTAAATGAACCCTGCATTGGATTTCCTCATCAAATGCCAGGATCTAGTCAGCCAAGAGGATCAGCAAGCCAACACAGACTTAGCACCAGAGGAAACACCAGCAGAGGCAGTAGCAGCTCCAGATACACTGGGGAGCACAGATCGTTCACTGCTCACAAAAGCAATACAGAATATGAAGCAGATGTACTGGACCATGTAAGAGAATTTTTCAGAGTACAGGAAGGACTTTACCCTCATTCTTCACAAGATGAAGCATGGGCTGATTGGCTAAGCTATCAGGATGAAAGAATGAGAACTGATATGGCCAAACTCTACAATGATGTCAAAAGAGAGTTCGCACTTTTAAAACAAACAACCAGCAGACCAAGTTCAGCCATACCACTTGCTGCAAAAAGACCAGAAGACTTGCCAATTGAACAACAATAAGACTTCAATCATATGGCAAAATTCTTCAATCCTATGGGAAGAATGAACAAACAGGAACAGTGGAGCCTCTACAAAAGTCTCAAGTTTGCTGACTCACATATTGCTGAAGCTAGGGAGAGACTCGAGAAGCACTTTGGAGAACCTAAGGCAAATGAGACCATGCCAGACTTCAACAGACTCTTTGCCAAGAAAGTATAGAAGGGAGTATCTGAATACACTGCTATGGCATACTGGAAGTGAAAGTATCCAGAAATCGATTGGAAAGACATTGAGGAGGATCAGACTACAAAGTTCAAAAGGTACAAGGCTGAATTAAGCAAAATGTAGTGTGTAACACTTGAATAAATTTTTGAACTTGCTGCCCTTAAATGGATGAATAAAATTGTTCTGTGAATTGTTATGAAAAATTTGGATTACTTATGTTCAGGCTTATGAGGGTTTTGGCATCATCAAAAATGGGGAAATTGTTAGGAACATTTTATTATGTTTTGATGATGGCCATACTAGCTGTTATAGCAAGCCTGAAATAAGTTAGAATTCTCTGTATAAGTCTTTACTTAGAGTCTGACATATTGTATAAGTTGAGTCAGACAAGTATTGTACTAGTTGGTAGGACGGCAATGTAAAAACAGACATTCGGCAAAGTAAAGCCAGCCATGCACCAGCAGAGAAGCAATGAAGACTTAATGGTCTGACTTATAACCAAGAAAGTCAGTGATGACCTTGGATAAGTCTAAGTTATGTTTCAAGTGATGAAACTTAATGTTTAAATATGGTGTACACTGATCTCACCCAAATCAATGATCAGTGAAGTACAAAGATTCTTCTTAAACTGAAGTGATGAAGGAAACTGTGAATCGGCAGAGTAAACTGACTTTCGGCTGAGTGAAGACAAAACGGTGAAGGAAGATCTAAACGGCAAAGTCAGATAGGATCACTCGACCTCTCAGAGAACGGCGAAGTAAACCATACCAAATCAGATTTAAATATGATGAAGATTCAGAGAATCATGCATTAAATGCACAATCAATAGAGGATCAATCAAGGACGGATTTTCTGCCAAACGTTTGAAGAAAAATCCAATCACTGAAATCAAGGAGAATACAATTAAGGGGGAATCAAGAATAAAATCAAGGATTATTCCCCTCATGAATATAGCCAACGGACGAAAATTCAAATCAAGGATACTCAAGGCTATAAATAGAAGGCATTGACAGACAGATAAAGACAACGATTATAAAAAGAAAAAACAAGCAGAAACTCAGTCAATTGAAAGCCTTCTATCTGAACTTACAAGGATTTATCTAGAGATCAACTCAGACATCATAACTGCAATTTCACATTCAACACTAAAGTTGATCAAACAAGTTTGTGAATCTCATTCACAACAAACTGAAGCAACTGAATCAGAAGACATTTGAGAAGGAGTTGTGTTTTGTGATAGCTGCTGAAGGATTTGATCTCAATGAGCAGTGAAAGAGACTAAATCACTAAAGCTGTTGCAGCCAAGGAGTGATAGTCTTGTAGATTGTGAAGCTTGGGAAGTCAAGGACAATCTTACTATTGTATATGTGAAAACAATAGTCAATTCCTCCAGTCATCACAGGAGAAGTGTGGATTAAGGGATTACACCACCCTGAACCACTATAAGCCTTGTGTCAATTTACTTTACTGCACTCATTTAATTGCCTACATTATTCCTTATATCTGTGATCGTCTAAACTGCTTTGAAACAACATAGTAAGAAGGGACTTATCCGCTGCCCAAAAGCTTTTAAACATAAGAAAAGTTTTTGAAACTCCACTATAGTCATTAACCCCCCCCCCCCCTCGACTATAGTTTTACCTTTCTCTGGGACGAACAATCTTGTTAGTGCAGATATAGACGATAAATCGAATGAACTAGACTCTTGCACAAAAATGCTTGCAATCTTGTTAATTCTTGGTATTTGATCCTGGGTGCAAAGTCCTCTATTTATAGTGTAAGGTCCAACGTTCATTTAACTTGAATTTAAATTGTATCAACGTCTATCTTGTAACGGCTATATTTTGTGACCGTTCTGACTTGTCAGTATTTCATCCAATAGAATTGCTTCCTTTACAACGTTTGATTGTACTATCAGTTTGTTGGATGCATGACTATGAAACTGAGTATCCTGATCAGTTTCATGCTGAGTTCGGCAGTTGTCAGTTTCTAGACTGATTTAGAGAATTAACTGAGATTTTACTCTTCTTCAAAAATCAGTACTCTATTTTTCATCTGATTATAATTGACTTAACCAGAGTACACCTTAAGCATATATCTTCTAAGAGTTCATTGTCCTTATGACTCATAGGTCTTCATACAAGATCCATAAAGTCAGTTCAGGTCACCACAAACTTGCCTGAAGTCTAACTTTATAGTGTCGACTTAGTCTTAATAAACTGAGTTTGAACCCTCTGTTCTTCAATCTTCAATAACTGAGTTTGAACCCTCAGTTCTTCTATCTCCTAGATAAGTCAACTAAGTCTGTGTCCCTCAGCGAACTTGCTTTCTTCAGTTCTGAGTGAACATCAGTTCTTGGTGTAGTCTGAGTCAGTTTTGAATGACTTGTCAGTTTTCTAAGTGATTTCCAGTTTTTAGTTCTTACGATTCTCTAACTATATCAATGCTTGTCTGATGTAACCTATACAAATATCAGACTCTAATAATCCTATACATTCAGTTCTAGACATCTTTTGGCCTTTCACTATAACAGCTAGTTTCAGCACTTCATTAATGGGGTGTAAACAATATGTTCTTGAATAAGATGAATTATAATCAAAACTAAATTATTCTTTCCAACAAAAATAGACTTGTTTCCTGGTTTAACAAGAAACAGAATTCAATATCCACTTCCACTGCTGAAGCTGAGTACATTACTGCTGGAAGTTGTTGTGCACAAATACTATGGTTAAGACAGCAATTAAGGGATTATGGGATTGAAGAAAAAGAAATTCCCATAATGTGTGACAACACAAGTGCAATTGCAATCACATAAAATCCTGTTTTGCACTCAAGAACCAAGTAAATTGATGTGAGACATCATTTTATAAGAGATCATGTGGAGAAGAAAGATGTGGTGGTTCTTTACATCCCTACTGAAGATCAACTTGCTGACATCTTTACAAAACCATTGGATAGTGAAAGATTTGCTAAGTTAAGAACTCAACTTGGCATCATAAAAGTTGACTGATATGTTAATAGTCAGCAGAGTACTGGAATTCACCAAGGGGATTAGTCTTTGCCCTGTTGGTTGCGCTCACTTGGCAAATTAGTCATTGGTATCAACAATTCCATGTACTTAAATAGTTTGGTCAATTGAGCAAAAGAGGTTTTCAAGGGGATTGGTCTTTGTCCTGTTGGGTGAGCTCACTTGACAGATCAGTCATTGGTATTAAACTTCATCTTGTATTATCAGTTGCACAAAACAAGATTGTATGAAGATCGAGAGAGTAATGCAATCGTCGGCCAATTTCTTGAGCCATCTTATGTCAGTAGGCTGCTGAGCCAACTCTACTGAAGACCAAGCATGCTGAAGTATACATTACAAGATAGTCAAAATTTAATGAAAGTCCACAGTAAATGGATATTATTCTTATCCATTATAACTGCGGTTACAATATCCAATGGTTACAACTCTTAATGGGATAAGTTAGTGGGACACGTGGCAACATCACATTTATTCCAAGATTAATCGTGGTTAAATGCTACAGAACGTGTACGGTACTTGCCCGACAGTTATCAACCACTACCTTTCCTTATATATACAGGCATATACACTTAGATGTTACATACAAACCTCTGATCGATTTTCTCTAATTTTACACAAGTGTGAACACAAATTTGCAAAGTTTTCTTCTTCATCTTGTTCAATCTATACAATGGCGGATAAATGAGATGTTCATATTGGTACAATCCATATTGTTAGAGGCTTTGTTGTTGATACTAACAAGTCTGAGTTAGCTATCAACATTGGAAGAAGGATCATAAGATACGGAGTTGAGAACCCTCTTAATTCTCCAACAACCATTATTTTGAGAAAAATAATTAACAGTTAAGGTCACTTGCCTAATGTTCTCGAGTCAGCTATCATTTTCCCGTTGTGCTAAATGTTTCCAAGTACAATCTTCTTTTCCTTTTTGTTTAGATGTTTCCAAGACCATCATGTGATGTTTCTTTAAACGTCTCCACTTTCTAAAGGCTTATGTAAAAGCTCGTTATCTCCCCTTCAAATGGTTTGAGATCCTTCGCAGACCGCCGTATCTTGCAGAATTCCGCCTTCTTAAAAGGATCTCACCTGCAAGATATTCTTTCGTTTCTTCCTTCTGGTGGCTATCATTTGCATCAAGATACTATGCCCCTGCTTCAATTTTGATCCAATCGTGTTTCGGGTTCTTTATTCTTTCTTGGCTTACCAAGTTGACTCACCACCCTGGTGCTCAACTTGTCACTTCTTAATATCTTTGGTCTTTTCAAGAAAACCCTTAAAAAAATCTAACTGATAATGGTTAAGTCTAAACCAGTTGATCTTAAATTCAAACGATCATATCTCTTTGTGTTGTTTGTACCACGTTTCGGCCTTTAGTGTTCCCACAGCGGTTTCACCCTCGGATCTTTGTATGATACTTTATATCTTCCCCACTGTGGCATAGGGATTGGGTCGGACCGTCAGGAAGAAGGTATGGAGAATGCATGCCTCCTTCTTTCAGAAAAGTTTATGAAGCCCTTCAGTTGGGATCCTTGCAGTTCTTCAGCAAACTTGTGTTGCAGTGATGGAGGTTGAGATCACAAAAAGTCATGTATGCCAGTAGTTGTGGGTCAGTTGGAAAGCTCAAGCATTCGGGACATAGGTCAGCAGGAGCAAGTAATGTGTGTCATACCGTGATTGCAAGATTTGAGACAGTAGATGAGATCGTGAAGAACCAAGTCGAAGATCCTGTTGTTGTCAGTTACAAGCAAGTGGTCGGGATCAATCCAGACAGTGGTCATGAGTTAGATGAAGATGGCAACCTTCCGCATCAAAATCGGCCTCGTGTTTCGAATATGGAAGATTTGAGGAAGACAGTGACGGATAAAGCCCACACGATAGCAATTGCAGTTCATCCCGGAGCAACCAGGATGTGTAGAGAGTTGAAACGGCACTACCGGCGACCATCTATGAAGATAAAGATAGCAGAGTTGCCTATAACACCAGTTAACACGCCAGCATCCAGAAGTCACCGTTTGAGGCCTGTATGGAAGGAAGTTTTGAACGCCAGTCATCTGGGATGAGTGGAACACTAACAAACTACAAGACCAGAATGGATACAGCGAGTCGGGGAGAATACAGAAGTAGACCGTCGCAACCTCGAGATGGCTCGAGACAGGCAGAAGAGTTGGGAAGATGGAATAAGAAGACTGTTAGAGGTTGAAGTTAAAGATAATGTGTATCTAAAGACGTTCCCAATCAAATGAGTAAGACGGCTTGGGTAGATGCAACTAAGCCCCAGTTTTGAAAGCCCTTATGTGATCTTGGCTAAGTTGGACCTTTAGCTTATCCGTTTGGAGTTACCAGAAATCGTTTCACGAGTGCATGACATCCTTCATGTGTCAATTATAAGGGAATGCTTTACCGACATTGATGTGGAAGTAAGCTTTGACTTTGAAATGGTTGAAGAGATTTTGACCTACGCGGAAGAATCAAGTGCAGTTTAGGACGGAAGATGAAGAAAGTTAAGAAGGAAGACGTACAGCTAGTCTTGGTTCAGTGAAGCAGTCACGCACCAGCAGAGGCGACATGAGAGTTAGAAGCCGAACCACTTTGCGAAGTTCCAGAGTTCAAGTACCTCCCAGTTATGTTCAGTTTCGAGGACCAAACTTGTTTTAAGGGGGAGGAATGTAACATCCCGAAATTTTAAGGAGGGTATAAACGTAAAATGGAATATAATTAGTTATTTTCCTATTTTATGTTAACCTAAAGGAAACAATTAAAAAGATTTAATTATTAATTAAGGGATGTAGTTATTAACTTAAAGGAATTAAATAATAACTATAAAAGGAAAATAATCATATTTTTCCCCACTTTGTCACACGGCAATTCTGAGAAGAAATACGCAGCAAAAGCCACGCAGGTTTCCAGGAAATGGAGGAAGAGAATCTTCAACCGAGCGGCCAATCCGTTCACCATCTCAAGACACCGTAGTAGAAGAAAGTGATTACCGCGAGAAGACGATCGTTTGGTATTAACCGTTTGCGAAATAGTAAGTTTTCCCTTTTGAACCCTAAATCTAGATTCGTTTACGTTCTTGAGAAAAAGTCTGAGTTTGGGTGAGTTAGAGGTTTGTCTAATCGTAGTAGAACGTTTAACTATCATAGGTCGTTCTTAGAAGTGGTCGGAATCGAAGAATCAAGCATTTTGCTTTCGTTGTCGTTTTAAAAATCTCTTTTGGTTGGCTAAAAGGTAAAGAGGTGTTCTTAACGGATTTTGAGTGTTCTTTTGATATGAATTATGCCTTTAAGTTGATTATATGCACGTGGGCAGCCATCTATTCCCGTTGAATTACGTCGGCTAGCAGCCGTATTAAATGTAGTGCAATTTCATTAGGTTGTTATTTCATTATTTTATTATTATTTTCTTTTGATATTGATACTGGGGTCAAAACCAAAAAAGGGGGCATAATTCACTACGGTCATTAGGTTTCCTAAAAGGTAAAGAGATGTTCTTAACGTATTTTGAGTGTTTTTTATATGAATTATGCCTTTAAGTTGATTATATGCACGTGGGCAGCCATCTATTCCCGTTGAATAACGTCGGCTAGCAGCCGTTTATTATTATTTTTCTTTTGATATTGATACTGGGGTGGGGTCAAAACCAAAAAAAGGGGCATAATTCACTACAGTCTATTATCCTATATATTCCCGTGAAAGCAGGTTCCTTTAAAAAAAGGGAGGAAATTATTCAACATGAAATTATATGCATTCTAATGAGATATTTTCACAAAATAATGATACATGTTACTTACAGGAAAATTATATACTAATTCTATTGATATAATTGGATTAATACATATTATGTACGGTAAGTAACTTTATTTAATTTACGTACTAAAGATATATGCACAACAAAGTATTATATAGTGTAATGCTTACAGTAAAAGTGCGAAATATATTACGGTAAATTTTATTATATTAATTTTGTGTTTTACGTGTATTACACGATACGATGTGGCTTGTATGTTCCTGTGGAGCATTATATGTTAATTTACAATGTCTAATTACGAATTATGGTTGTCTTGGCTCAGCACCACAACTGAGACCCTCTGCGGGAAGAAGCTGGGAGCACCAAAAGGCATTGTTTTGACGTTGTGGGACATTGACTTAGTAGTCAATGATCATTTTACAACATGCTAGGTAGTTTAACTAGTTGTCTAGGACTAGAAATCCTTAGAAATCCTTATACGTGAACGAATCGGGTGGTTATAACTTTACTCGTAAATACATATGTGGTTGTCTAAACGCTAAAACGTCAATATCACTGGTAAGGCACGTTTCTAAATCGAAGCATGGGATCCTTACAGCCCCCTTGAAGCTATGTGTCAAGGGCCAACGCGTAACTCCCACATGGAGACCTAAGTCCATGCCCCTTGAGAGGTGCTTAATATGTCTCGATGCATTCTCACCGTGCACAGTGTACTTCGGTATTGGTGTAACAAACTTTATTTGTGCTAGAATATACTACGGAGCTGGTAGAGGGTGAGAGAGCTCTACTATTACAACCTATGTGGTAGTGAATGTAGATGATGCCATGTTATATGTATCTGCCTTTATTGTGGTTTGTTGTACCATTTCTTCTACCCCTTACTAAGTACGTATGCAGTTACCCCCACTTCTCCCTTGTCCCCACCCCGAGAAGGTGGTGTTTTTGTAGGTCGTTTTCGAGGCCACTGAGGAGTGACCCGGATATGCTGCAGATGACGTCTATTGTCTTTACTTCCAGCTTACTTTTGGGTATAGATTATCTTGTCCTTTGTAATGATGGAAATCAATGGTTTGAGTTTAAGGTTAACGAATTGTAACGGATGCATTTGTATTTGATGATTATAACAAGTCTTTTATGATGTACTAGATGCAGCCTGTGTTACTTTCGATCGTTTTAGTAGCTGTTTTAAGTACCCGATTCAGTCGTTTTACCTTCCGCTTGTTCTCTGATATCTGCTTACGTAAGGCTTACGTGTATAATTAGATTAAAATTTAATTATATGCATGTTGAGCGTTCTTTTTCGGATAGAGATTCGGTATCCGGGATAGGAGCGTGACGATACGGAATTTCACCCCTCCACGTGGAATTATCTAATTAGTCCAACTGGCATGTGGGGAAGCCCAAGTATTTTATCCGTATCGGGTCGAATACGAGACGTGCTAATGATTACCACGGCAGCCAGCAGATCTTGCAAGTGTCCCATCTCGAACACCCATGTCGGTGTTATACGAGTCGAGGCTAGAGTTCCAGCCCAGATTCCTAAGCCCAGTATCCAGAGGGTTACTTGAGCAAGGGGCAAGGCCCAGTAAGGGTTATTTATGTCAATAGACCAAACCGCCTTAAGTTTAGGGCAGAAGAAGGGCTTATGCCTATAAATACACTAATCCAGGAACTACGTAAGGCTTGATTCCTGGACAAGACACAGGATACGTAGGCAATCCAAGATACATTTTTGGACTCAGCCAGAAAACACCAAAAACATCATCTTTACTACAGTTTGAGTGGTGCACATTCTTCTTGACTCACCCTTAGATTACACGAGGCCCTGTTAAACCGGTGGTGCATTATTCAGCATCATCATTTGGAGCTAGAAGGAGGGCCTTCTACCGGTGAGTTGGTAAGGATATCGCAATGGCACCACCAGCAAGAAGACAGAAACCAACGAGCAGCAAGAACCCACAGACAGAGGAGCACACGGATTTAGATCCAACAGGGGTACAAATCCAGATACCCGAAATCCCCACTGGATCTAGGCCCGCAGTTGCACAACCGCCAAAGCCCCAACTTCCCCCACAGTTGCAAGACATGGCTGATCACTAGGCGTCTTTGGATGAAGATGCCCTGAAACGAGTAGTGGTATCTGCATTCATAGATAAAGGGATTTATAACACCCCGAATGAGCACCTGTTAGACCCACCGGGTCGAAAAAAGCAAGAAAACGCAAAGGGAAAGAAGCATGTCGACCCTCGAGAAGAGTGTGAAGACGAAGTAGAAGTCAGCGTCACTAGTGCCAAAAAGCTTCCTGGACATGGAAAACCCCAAAGACAAATCGAGGATAGCATTCGAAACGAATTTAACCGTATCGTAGGGAAGGAGCAAGTCACTGACTGGCTCGAGTCACTATTCAGTTCCGAGATAGAGCAATTCTCGATGCCCGAATCCTTTAGACCCCCAAAATAGAACCCTATGATGGCACCACAGACCCGGAGGACCACCTGTATTGATATATATCGCTGATGAGATTAAGGAATGCTAACGATGCCATGAAGTGTCGTGTCTTCGATACCTTACTCACGGGTCGAGCTCGAGAGTGGTTTCATAAGCTACGACCCGGGTCGATTTCTAGTTTTCTACAGTTGGGGCAGAAGTTTCGAGATGCTTTTATTGGAAATAAGAAGTTCCACCTCAGTGCCACTCACCTCATGAACATCAAGCAAGAAAATAGAGAGTCGACTATTGACTTCATGAGGCTCTTTAATCTCGAGGGCATGAAAGTGCATAATGCTAGTGATGCACTTTAGGTCAATTCCTTTGTCGGAGGCCTGCGCAATATGAAACTATACGACAAGCTTTCTAAGAAGATGCCTAATGACATGGACGAATGTGTGAACATAGTCCACAAGTTTTGCCAAGGTGAAGAGGCAGTGCGTTTGCACCCCATTTCACTTGGCCTAAACTCGAGGAATGACACCCGAGGCTAGACCAAGGGTCAGCCTAAAGGGCAGAGTGACGAAGGAAAGTCAAATGTATTCGATTGATTGACCGCACCGATCACGGATCGGCTCGGAAAGAAGGGGAATTTAAAAGATCGAGATTTCATCCCTCTCAACCGATCTCGAGGGGAGGTGCTGGCCATCATGATTAAGAAAATATCGCACGAACACCCAAGCCGATGTCCAAAGATCCAGAAAAGAGAAAGAATACCCACAAATATTGCGACTATCATAAGGATGTGGGGCATGACAAGGAAGAGTGTTTCGATTTGAAAAAAGATATCGATGCATGCATTCAAGAAGGTCGATTAGATGAAGTGGTCGATAGATCAGAGAAGGACGAGCCCAAGGGTCGTCGAGAATATAAGAGAAAGAGTTATAATAGGGGAGAGACGGATCGCCACGTCGGGATAATCAGAGACGTCGAGACAGGTCGTCGGAACCGACTCGTAGAGATAACCGTAGGGACGATCGTAGGGAAGACCAGAATCGAGACCCTATGCGGATAATCATATCGGATATGGTGTCAATACAATTGTTGCTGAACACGAGTCAGATCGACCTCGATCCAGTCAGCGGTCTACAGACAGATCGAGGGAATCGAAGAAACTTAGGTTCACGACAGAGGTGGGTGATGGACCCCAAGATGATATTCCAAGCTCCTACAGTCACAGTGAAGGTTTGCTGATAGAGGCAGTGATAAGCCGAGGTCTGATAAAGAGGGTCTGTGTCGATAGTGGAAGTGCCGTCAACATCCTCTACCTCTCAGCCTTCAAAGCCATGAAGTTGAGGGATGAAGACATTATACCGTTATCAACCCCACTGTTTGGATTCACAGGGTAGGCCATCCACCCTGTCGGGTCGATTAACTTACTGACTACAGTAAGGGACGGTGAAAAGGGCCGAACAATGGAAATGACGTATGTCGTAGTTAAGGCCCCTGTCCCGGATTTATCTAATGCGAATAAACAAGTAATAATATTTATAAACCGGTTAACCTCAAGTATAAGGATCGTAGTACAGAGGTTAATGCCGGGTCGATCCTACGGGGAACTGACGAATGTGAATCCTAGTTTTTGCTTTAAACTAACTATGTCACGAATCTAACCTAAACAAATATGCAGAAAAAGTAACTAGACAGAGGATTGCTCCAATGCTAGGCAAGATTGAAAGCGATAAAAACTAAACTAAAGTGCAGAAAAGTAAACTAAAGCTAAACAATTCAAGTTTTAAGGATTAAATCAAATTATAACGAACGAACAAGCAATTGATCCACCTATCCTATCAACATTCAATTCTAATTCGGATTAATTCGTGATCTCTACTCAAGTCGTGATTCACCTAATCAAAGGCATAAACTCCTACTCTCGTAGACGAGTTCGTTTTCTAATCTTTTATCTTTCGATGTTAAAGATTACGTCTTTCTAACCTAGGCGTGAAATCTTTCAATTTCTAATCTGGACAATCAATCTAATAACTTTCGTTTTATTTAGATCAAAAATCCAATCTTTTATCATGGTGATCTAACATTAACATGACTCTCATCAAGTTAAAACAATCATAAAAGCAACGATCTTTCGATGTAATTGCAATACATAATAATAAACAATGATAAAAGAAACAACTTCGAAGTAGAAACTCACAAATTAATCACGAACAAAACTGAATTGTTGAATTGGACGGCTTCACAACGCTCGTTCAAGGAGGATTTAGCCTCCTAGCATCCTTATGCAAACTCGAATTGATGGAATAAAGAACATAAATCTAACTATCTAATCTAGATGTTTTATTGCATAAAAACTGGAAAATAAAGGAGTAAAAACGCAGCCAAGCTGCTCCCTAGGGTTTAGGGATCGAATTTATATGATTATGGTGAAAGAAATCCGCTGCTTATATAGAGTTTCAATGTCGGCTGCTACAGTAACCGCTCCGGACGCCCGTTTGAAGATTCCGGACGCTCGTCCACTATTTTCAGCAACAGCATCCAAACTTGTAACGCTCATATCTCGGGCCTCGTAAGTCGGAATGGAGTGATTCAAAATCCTGTAGAATCCTCTTTTCAAGACCTACAACTCTTCTCTTGAGGTCCAGAGTAAAATCGGTTGTTATTATATCAAGAACTGCGTTGGAAGTTCAGCGCTACCCGGAATCTGATTTTCTTCCTCTCGGACGCTCGTCCGCATCTCGACGTTCGTTCCTCCACCTTGAACTTGTGCCGGACGTTCGTTCATCCAGCGTCCAAACTCTCTGTATCAAAATACTTCCCCGAACGCCCGTCTCGCTTTATCAAACGCCCGTCCACTCGGGACGGGACCCGGACGAACGTCCATATGTCTTGTAACTCGATTTCTTGATCTTTATCTCCTCCTTCTTCCATCTTTATCCTTCTTTCCTCGTCTCTTTCTTGATTTAGCTCGAATTATATCAACATTTGATCATCAATTCAGCCTCCAACATGTACCTACATGACATCAAAAACACCGCAAAACGTAACACAATCCAAATACTCGTAAAACCATAATTAAAACACATACACAACCTCATTTTGCAAATAAACTAATCAAAATCTTACTTGCTTAATAAATCATTTAAACACTCGTTTTCTATGCAAATTATACAAATACGGAGGAAATCATTATCAAATATAACGTTAAAAACCGTATAAAAATACCCTTAACAACTCCCCCACACTTAAACTTTGCTCGTCCCGAGCAAAACAAAACAAGATAAAGGCTCGGAAGGAATATAGACATCTCAACACATATACCACATGGTCAATAAATTAGAAGTTCACCGTCGTGTGTGTGCATAGCCATAGAAAACTTCCACTAAATCCAAACTTGAGGAATTCAAAGTAAAACTAGTTAATACCCCCTCATAGAATAGTAATAAATGACACTCATAAGGTGCACCCTACAAACGTGACATATCCCGAAAAGAATGATCGAATATATCTAGGGCCTTTCTAAAATACTCAGAGATACTCCCTACAAGATATCTATCGCTTTATACTTGGGGATAAGATTAACGAAAACTAAGCCTTATATTCAATTTCGTACCGATTCTTTAGTTGATTTAACTATTTCACTTTAAACACACATTAGAAGAAGCTATTGCCCTCATAGCAGAATAGGACATTTCGAGATAATACCCTACCTTACTCCAATCATAAGGCAGCTTTTTCTAACTGTCGTGAGCTTTTGGTCATCATAGTGGAATAGGACATACGTGGTATACCCTACCTCACTCAAATCATCGACTAGCTTCCGACACACACATTGTATTCATTTAAAATTTTCAACTTCCCATTTGACATTAGTTACGTGTTACTTATCACATTCAAACTTCTAGATATTCACAGTATCTCATACTTCGGAACTAAATACAAACTATCATAAGTCTCACGATATATACGTAGCACTAAGCACATGACTTATAAGGAAATCAAAAACCACTAATCCAAAAGGGGTATAACTCATAAATATAGCTCATCATTCACTATGGCACGTGAAAAATAGTGTCAGGTGAAACAACTAACTTACCAAACATATGATATAAAGCATAGATGACTATCGAAAATAACGAACATCGCATCGAATTGCCTACTCGGGACAAAACAAAAACAAAAGTGTCGAATTTATATTTTAAGCCTATTTTTGCACAAAATCATATATTAAGCAAATGGTAGATACATAGCGATCATTCCCCTCCCCCACACTTAAAAATCAACATGTCCTCATGTTGTGCGTAATGAAAAAAAAAAGAAAACTTAGCCGATTGTAGTTCGAATGGGGCAATGCCGGAGGTGGCGTACGTCAATCCGAAATGCTTGAGGAAATCGATGAACGTGGGACCATCCACCGGAAAACGGCTTCATCTAAAAGCTCGCAATTGCTATCACAAATATCCCGCACACTTGAAAACAAGACAAGATCTCGGGGGACAAAGGGGGAATATAACATGGCAAAATAGAGATAAAGAGAAGGATAAGGTGAAATCAAATCAACCGACAAGGCAAAATCCACAATTACCCGAATTAGACTTAAACAAAACAAATAAATCAAAGAAAAGAAATAACATAATAGAGAGTTCTAATATAATAAGGGATATCTAGGATGCCTCCTAGTAGCGCTAATGGTTATTGTCGTTAGCTCGACACATTTGAAGCTCGGCTGGATCGGGCCATTTAACCTTTACGCCGGCCACTACCTCGTGTAAGCTTTGGTCGGTAGTGTGGCCGCGAAACAACACTTAACACATGGGGTTAAATCTTTGATAGCTTTCCAAATACGTTTAAACTTCCCCATGGTTGACCTCTTCGTCTTCTCGAAGCTTTTGATGACATCTCGCGTTGACGATCCTTCCAATACTCTTCCATATCCCAACTACCACTAGAACCTCCTCGGATTGATCACAACCGTCATCCTTAGAAAACAAGTCGGGCGAAAACTCGTCGGACTCGTCGACTTTAGGGGTGCTACACCCGAGGATATCGAGAAATCGAACAGGTCAAAGGCTTTACCTTGGGTTCACCAATGTAATGCTTGCATCGTTGACCATTCACTCGGAACGGTTGATCGCCATAACCGCGCGGCTCTAGAACGCCTCCAGGAATAATTTGGAGAATCTCAAATGGACCAGACCAACGTGTTCTCAATTTCCCAGGAAACAAATGTAACCTAGAATTGTATAAGAGAACTTGCTCGCCGACCTGGAATTCTCTCTTCTTTATCTTGGCGTCATGGAGGAGTTTCATCTTTTCCTTACTAATCCGGCGCTTTCATAAGCCTGGAGTCTAAATTCATCCAGCTCATGCAACTGCTGCAATCGATGGTTGCCACAGGATTGGGAATCGAAGTTAAGAAACTTTGTAGCCCAATAAGCTCTGTGCTCTAGCTCAACTGGCAGATGGCATGGCTTACCGTAAACCATTTGATATGGCGATGTACCCATAGGGGTCTTATAGGCAGTCCTATAAGCCCAAAGTACATCGTCCAACTTCAGACTCCAGTCTTTTCTATGACTATTCACCGTCTTCTCCAGGATTTTCTTAAGACTCTGGTTGCTTCGCTCAACTCGACCACTAGTCATCGGATGATATGGTGTGCCGCTTTATGGCGAACACCATACTTCTCGAGGACTTTTTCCAAAGGTCGGTTGCGAAGTGTGTCCCTTCATCACCGATCAAGGCACGTGGACATCCAAACCTCACAAAGATGTTCTTCTTCGAAATTTCATGACCGTTTTATGATCATTGTGAGGAGTGGCTACCGCCTCCACCCATTTCGAAACATAGTCAACGCGAGACTAAGATGTATTTGTTGCCACAAGATGATGGGAATGGTCCCATAAAATCGATGCCCCAAACATCAAAGACTTCGCATTCAAGGATGGGTTTCAAAGGCATGTCAAATCGCCTTGTCAAAGCTCCGGTTCTTTGACAACGATCACAAGCTTTACGAAAGCTTCGTGTCTTTAAAGATCGTTGGCCAATAAAAACCGGATTGAAAGATCTTCGCAAGCTCGTTTTCCAAGGACCAAAGTGACCACCCGTGTGGGTCCACTATGGCATTGCTCGATTATATCGCGTTGCTCGATTCGGGAACACACCTCCTCAGCAAACCATCTTTGCAAATCTTGAAAAGGTAAGGTTCATCCCAAACGAAATATTTCATATCAGAGAAGAACTTCTTCTTCTCTTGATAAGACATTTCAGGATCAAGGTATTTGGCATGAAGGTAGTTTACAATGGAGGAGTACCAAGGAACATCAGGAGAACGGCCATCGATCAACATGATGTTTTCTAGAGGAAAGTAAAGATCTATATCATCTGGTTCATTCTTTTCCTCATTTAACATCCTAGAGACATGATCCGCCACTACATTCTCACTTTGCCTTCTTATCTTTGATTTGAACGTCAAATTCTTGGAGGGTCGGTATCCAACGCAAGAAGCGCGGTTTAGCTTCCTTTTTGGTCATGAGATATCGCAAAGCGGCGTGGTCGGTCCACACAATCACTTGAGCACCTAGCAAGTAACTACGAAACTTATCCATAGCAAAGACTACGGCTAATAATTCCTTTTCGGTGGTTGTGTAGTTAACTTGAGAAGGATTCGGTGTGTGATCGGCATAATAGATAGGTCGGAACTTTCCATTAAGCTTTTGCCCTAAGACCGCACCAACAAGATAGTTGGATGCATCGCACATAAGCTCAAAGGGTAGGTTCCGGTCCGCGATATAAGAATTGGAGCGAGAGATCGCCTACTCTTAAGCTCCTCAAACGCGCGCTTGCAATTCTCATCAAAATCAAAAGTAACGTCTTCTTTGAGTAAAGTAGACAGGGGTTTGGCAATCTTGGAAAAGTCCTGGATGAACCTCCTATAGAAGCCGACATGTCCGAGAAAACCTCGGACTTCCCGAACATTCTTAGGATAACTCATCTTCTCAATAGCTTCAACCTTGGCCCTATCTACTTCTATACCTTTGGCCGAGATCTTGTGGCCAAGAACTATTCCTTCATCTACCATGAAATGGCATTTTTCCCAATTAAGTACTAAGTTCTTTTCCACACATCTGGATAACACCTGATCAAGATTATCGAGGCAGTCATCGAAGGATTGACCAAAGACTGAGAAATCATCCATAAAAATCTCCATGCACTTTTCAACTAGCCCGTCAAAGATTGCCATCATACACCTCTCGAAAGGTAGCAGGGGCATTGCATAGACCAAATGGCATCCGCCTATAGGCGAATGTACCATAAGGGCAAGTGAAAGTGGTCTTCTCTTGGTCAACGGGATCGATGGGTATCTCGGAAGTATCCCGAATATCCATCCGAAGCGAGAATGCGTGCCCCGCTAGACGCTCAAGCATTTGATCAATGAATGGAAGGGGGAAATGATCTTTCAGTGTGACCTCATTGAGCTTTCGATAATCGATACATACTCTGTATCCCGTAACGAGCCTCAATGCTATCTCTTCGCCCTTCTCATTCTTTTCAATAGTAATTCCACCTTTCTTGGGGACCACCCGAGTCGGGGACACCCACTCACTATCAGCAATGGCGTATATGATACCCATATCTAGAAGCTTAATGATTTCCTTCTTGACTACTTCTTGCATGTGAGGGTTGAGCCTTCTCTGAGGCTGTCTAACTCGTTTTGCACCCTCCTCGCCTTGATCTTGTGCATACAGATGTTGGGAGATATCCCTCGGATATCTCCCACCTCGCCATCCAAAGGCTTTTTCATTTTTGCGCAAGACGTTTAACAATTTAAGCTCTTCTATACGAGATAGCTTGGCGAGAGATGATCAAAGGAAGCTTGTCACCTTCTCTTAAAAACACATACTTAAGATGTTTAGGCAACGGCTTTTCGAACCAAGTCTACAGGGGGTTCCTCTAGACTTGATTTAAGATCACCACTCTTCAACTCAACATCGCTGAGCTTACTTAGTGGTCCTACTGCCAAGGCTTCTTCTCTTAGCTCATCCTCAAAATCAGCTGCTAACTGGTCTAGATTGACCACACCATGATTATTCAGATTATCAATCAATCGCTCATATTCTGCTTCTACAGCCAAGACTTGCTTATCCATGAAGTCATTGAAGTCATCAGACGTCTCCTCAATGGAACAGCCGGTTGGAGAACCGGAGGGTACTTGAATAGATTTAGAAACACTATAGCTCACCTCTTGGTCACCAACTCGGATAGTTACTTTCCCACCATCACAATCGATGAGGGCTCTAGCCGTAGATAGGAAAGGTCTTCCAAGAATCGTAGGGACATTTTCATTTTTCTCCATATCTAAGACATACCAAGTCAACGGGAAAGGTAAACCTACCAACTTGAACCAATACGTCCTTTAGGACCCCGAGGCTTTCTTTGAAGATCTATCGGCGAACCGCAAGTTCATGGTAGTGGGTTCTAGAAGACTTTGTAAACCCAGCTTGCTTGCAAATAGATAATGGCATCAAGCTTATGGATGCACCCGTGTCACATAAAGAATTTGGAAAGACTAGGCCTCCCATCTGCAATGTGAGCACGAATTTCCCGGGGTCACCTCTTTTGATTGGTAAGTCTGGATAATTGATCATTGAACAATCCTCACCAATTGCCTGATCCATTTCTGCTAACTTCTTTTTCGAAGAAACAACATCCTTTATGAATTTGGTGTACTTAGGCATCTCTACCAAGACATCTGACAATGGAAGATTTACCTGAGTATTTTTCAACAAATTAAGCACCTTTTCATACTTCTTATCTTCGCTCAATGGGATGTTGCTCTTTCTAGGTGGAAAGGGAAGCTTTTTCAAATCCTCCTCGGAAAATACTTTCTTCGAGGGCGAACTAACGGCCTTGTCTTCCAAATCTTTCCATCGAACCGTCTTTTCATTCTTTTTGTTAGTCAGGGGATCAGCCACCTGACTATCATTTAACTTATCATTCCTCAGGGGATCAGCCACCTGATTTTCTATCGATTCTTTATTCCTCAAGGGATCAGCCACTTGAGGAATCTCAACTCTTTCTTCTATCAGGGGATCAGCCACCTGATTTGCCTTCTGCAGCCAAGGGGACGATGGGTGCTCAACTTCCCCTCCTGCCTTACCAATGGCAGGAGGGGCTAGTGGTTTCCCTGGAAGCCAGGGGGACCACCAACTTGAGAACCACTTCTCAAATTCATTGCACTGGCCTCTTCTCTACCGTATGGAGGTGAAGGTACCAGGTCAGTGCATTGACTGCTGCTTAAATCGGCCTGAGCGACGTGCCCGCCTCTTGGATTCTTTTCCGTGAAGCTGGGAAACTGCCCTGACGGTCTAGAGGCTAACTGCTCAGCCAATTGCCCGATTTGCCTCTCAAGACTTTTCATCGTCCCGCTTTGCTCCTCCCGAAATGAATTCCATTCGGCTTTTATATCGTCCCGGTGGGAGGTGCCTTGAGAGTTTTGGAAGTTCGGGGAAATGGTGGCTTGGCCGACTTTGGAATGCGTAATTAGAATTGGCGGGCCAATTCGATTGAACCTTTGATGTGGATTGGAAGAATTATAGCTTGGGTTCGATTAATACCGGGTTTCTATTGAAGTTCGAATTAGGATTAAATCCCGAAGATTGATTAAACCCTTGGTTTTGGAAACTGTTTCCGCCGAGAATTGGTTATTGAATCTCTCGATTTGTCCGGCCGAGAAAGCATTGACTTCCGCATTTCGCCCAATCATGGGACGAAGCGAGCGAAGATGCCCCATGCTATCACATACTTGGCATGCGATTGGATTATGCCGTCCATAGTCATGAACAACATTGACTTGCCGAGCGAGGGGGGAAGAAAATTGACATTGGCCGACTCATATGGCCGGTCCGACAAAGAAGCTTCACGGTAAGATGAACTTGAGAGTTCTGTGAAGGTGAAGGAGCCAGAGAACTCGGATTTGAGAAGCTTTGAGCAGCTGTCATTTGAGAGGTTGCCATTTGCTTCTGCAACATGGCAACGAGATTTTGCATAGTCACCTCTTCGACCTTGGGAGGGGGAGGAGGTGCTTGAATGGCTTGATAAGAGGGGGCATAATTGTACTTGGCAATGTCCTCGAACAGCGCCCACCCCTCATCAGGTGTTTTCTTGAGAAATGCCCCACCAGAGGAACTATTGACCATGCCCTTGGTGAGCTCGGTCAATCCACCGAAGAAAGTATGGACTTGCCTTTGCTTTGGCAAGCCATGATGGGGACACTTGCGCGGAGAGACTTAAACCTTTTCCATGCCTCAAAGAATGACTCATTTTCCAGCTGACGGAATGTGAAGATTTCGTTCAGACAGTGGGCTGTTTTTGAAGGAGGAAAGTATTGACTTAGAAATTCCTTCTCGAGCTCCCCGGCAACGGCGCCAAAAACTTGTCCCGGATTTATCTAATGCGAATAAACAAGTAATAATATTTATAAACCGGTTAACCTCAAGTATAAGGATCGTAGTACAGAGGTTAATGCCGGGTCGATCCTACGGGGAACTGACGAATGTGAATCCTAGTTTTTGCTTTAAACTAACTATGTCACGAATCTAACCTAAACAAATATGCGAGAAAAAGTAACTAGACGCAGGATTGCTCCAATGCTAGGCAAGATTGAAAGCGATAAAAACTAAACTAAAGTGCGTAAAAAGTAAACTAAAGCTAAACAATTCAAGTTTTAAGGATTAAATCAAATTATAACGAACGAACAAGCAATTGATCCACCTATCCTATCAACATTCAATTCTAATTCGGATTAATTCGTGATCTCTACTCAAGTCGTGATTCACCTAATCAAAGGCATAAACTCCTACTCTCGTAGACGAGTTCGTTTTCTAATCTTTTATCTTTCGATGTTAAAGATTACGTCTTTCTAACCTAGGCGTGAAATCTTTCAATTTCTAATCTGGACAATCAATCTAATAACTTTCGTTTTATTTAGATCAAAATCCAATCTTTTATCATGGTGATCTAACATTAACATGACTCTCATCAAGTTAAAACAATCATAAAAGCAACGATCTTTCGATGTAATTGCAATACATAATAATAAACAATGATAAAAGAAACAACTTCGAAGTAGAAACTCACAAATTAATCACGAACAAAACTGAATTGTTGAATTGGACGGCTTCACAACGCTCGTTCAAGGAGGATTTAGCCTCCTAGCATCCTTATGCAAACTCGAATTGATGGAATAAAGAACATAAATCTAACTATCTAATCTAGATGTTTTATTGCATAAAAACTGGAAAATAAAGGAGTAAAAACGCAGCCAAGCTGCTCCCTAGGGTTTAGGGATCGAATTTATATGATTATGGTGAAAGAAATCCGCTGCTTATATAGAGTTTCAATGTCGGCTGCTACAGTAACCGCTCCGGACGCCCGTTT
This sequence comes from Gentiana straminea, assembly GCA_036785695.1. NCBI lineage: Eukaryota > Viridiplantae > Streptophyta > Magnoliopsida > Gentianales > Gentianaceae > Gentiana > Gentiana straminea. The sequence goes on along the minus strand of JAVUPR010000398.1, from coordinate 14,199,839 downwards.
GAAGATTCCGGACGCTCGTCCACTATTTTCAGCAACAGCATCCAAACTTGTAACGCTCATATCTCGGGCCTCGTAAGTCGGAATGGAGTGATTCAAAATCCTGTAGAATCCTCTTTTCAAGACCTACAACTCTTCTCTTGAGGTCCAGAGTAAAATCGGTTGTTATCATATCAAGAACTGCGTTGGAAGTTCAGCGCTACCCGGAATCCCGATTTTCTTCCTCCGGACGCTCGTCCGCATCTCGAACGTTCGTTCCTCCAGCCTTGAACTTGTGCCGTACGTTCATTCATCCAGCGTCCAAACTCTCTCGTATCAAAATACTTCCCCGAACGCCCGTCCGCTTTATCAAACGCCCGTCCACTCGGACGGGACCCGGACGAACGTCCATATGTCTTTGTAACTCGATTTCTTGATCTTTATCTCCTCCTTCTTCCATCTTTATCCTTCTTTCCTCGTCTCTTTCTTGATTTAGCTCGAATTATATCAACATTTGATCATCAATTCAGCCTCCAACATGTACCTACATGACATCAAAAACACCGCAAAACGTAACACAATCCAAATACTCGTAAAACCATAATTAAAACACATACACAACCTCATTTTGCAAATAAACTAATCAAAATCTTACTTGCTTAATAAATCATTTAAACACTCGTTTTCTATGCAAATTATACAAATACGGAGGAAATCATTATCAAATATAACGTTAAAAACCGTATAAAAATACCCTTAACAGCCCCATCGGGTTACAACGTGATATTAGGTCGACCTGCCTTATACGACCTGAGAGCCATCATTTTTACCTTCCATAACAGCATGAAGGTTCCCACCTGGTATGGCACTCACGAGGTAAAAGGAGATGTGGAAGTTGCAAGGAATTGTAGCTTGGTTACGATAAAAGGGAAAGGTGTCGGACAGGTGTTGGTCGAAGAATTAATTCCTGAAGAAGAAGAGGATAAGAGCTGGATCTCTGTCGACCCGACAGAGGAGGTCCGCGTTTGGAAGAAGGAGGAGGGCCAAGGGGTCCAGATCGGGAAGTGGATACCACACCCCGACATGCAAGCCTTGGTCGACCTCCTGGTCGAATATCGAGATGTGTTCGCTTGGAAGGCCGACGATATGCCAGGCCTATCAGCTGATATAGCAGTGCATCAGCTCAATGTCGACCCGAAAAATAAGCCGATACGGCAGAAGAAGAGAAACCTCGCCCCTGAGAGGAAAGAGGCAGTGAAGAAGGAAGTGGATAAATTGTTAGTTGCTGGAATCGTCAAGGAGGTATTCTACCCAGACTGGTTAGCCAACCCAGTCTTGGTTAAGAAGCCAGATGAGAGCTGGCGAATGTGTGTGGATTTCACGGATCTAAACAAGGCATGCCCTAAAGATTCATATCCACTTCCTAAAATTGATCAGTTAGTCGATTCGACGTTGGGTTTCGAGGTCTTCGGTTTTCTAGACGCTTACAGGGGTTATTATCAGATTTTTATGGACCCCCAAGACTCGGAGAAGACCGCCTTCATAACAGAGTTCGGTACGTTTTGTTTCGTGACAATGCCGTTTGGTCTAAAGAACGCGGGAGCCACTTATCAGAGAGCGGTCAACAAGATTTTCGAGAAACTGATAGGTCGTAATATGGAGGTCTATGTCGATGATTTGTTGATCAAGAGAAGGTCTATAGGACAGTTCCTTATCGACACCAGAGAGGCTTTCGAGGTACTCCGGGCTACGAGCATGAAGCTCAATCCAAAAAAGTGCACTTTCGGGGTTCGATCGGGTAAACTTCTGAGCTATATGATATCGAAAGATGGAATTCGAGCTAACCCGGACAAGATCGATGTCCTCAAGAATATGCCCGCACCTCATAACATCAAAGAAGTACAGTGGTTGATAGGTCGGATGGCAGCCCTCAACCGTTTTTTTTCGATATCCGCGCAAAGAGTGCTACCCTTTTTCAAAATATTAAAGAAGGCAAGTCCTTTCCAATAGGATGACAAGTGTCAAAAGGCGTTTGAGGATTTGAAGAATTATTTATCTGATTTACCAACACTGTCTTCACCTCGGGAAGGAGAAAAAGTATTGGTTTATCTAGCAATCTGTGAAGAGACAGTAAGTGCAGTGTTGGTTCGAGAAGGAGAACAAGGACAGGTTCCAGTGTATTTTGTGAGTAGAGCGCTACATGGCGCAGAGATCAGATATTCACCGGCCGAGAAGTTAGCACTGGGTTTGGTTCACGCATCGAGGAAGTTGAAGCCTTATTTTCAGGCACACCCTATTGCTGTAATAACTGACCAACCTTTGAAACAAATTTTGGCCATGCCCGAGACATCGGGTCGATTAGCAAAATGGGTTATTGAACTAGCTGAGTACGATATCGAATTCCTACCTCATACAACAGTTAAAGGCCAAGCTTTGGCAGACTTCATTGCCGAGGGATTATCGACTCAGCTAGAGCAGGAGAAACAAACACCAGAGGAACAGTGGACCATCTATGTCGATGGAGCATCCAGTAAAGAGGGGTCAGGAGCTGGATTGTTTTTGGTTAGTCCGAAAGGGGAAGAGTTCCCCTATGCACTTCGATTCGAGTTCAAGGCTACCAACAATGAAGCAGAGTATGAAGCCATGATTATGGGTCTGAAGCTGGCATCCAAGTTAGGGGTCGATAATCTCCTGGTATATAGTGACTCTCAGCATGTAGTCAATCACATACGAGGCAAATATGAAGCTAAAAAGGAAGCTATGAACAGTTATTTGAAAGTGGTTCAAAGGTTGATATCGAAGTTTAAGATAGTTTGCATCGAACAGGTGCCTCGAAGTGAGAACAAGAGGGCAGATGTGTTGTCCAAACTCGCGTCAAATTTCAAATCGAAGAGGAAGGTCCTAGTTGAAATGTTATCAGAACGAAGCTATAACGAGGTCGATGTGCAACTAGTTACTCAGGGATCAACATGGATGGACCCGATAGCTCTATACTTGAAAGACGGAATTCTCCCGTCTGACAAGTCCCAAGCCAGAAAGATTCGGCTGCAAGCCTCCAGGTATGCTCTGTTTTATTACGTTCTTTATCGAAAATATATTGTGACCCCCTGGATACGGTGTGCCTCAGAAGATGAAGGGGCATATCTGTTCAAAGAAATACATCGGGGAGTTTGTGGCAATCATTGTGGAGCTCGAATGCTAGCAAGGAAGTGTAAACTAGTAGGTTATTTTTGGCCTTCGATGCAAAAGGATGCCAATCGTTTGGTGATGAGGAGCAGAGCTTGCCAAGTGCATGATGTGGTGACACACCAGCAAGCACAGGAAATGAATGCTATCGAGTCGGTATGGCTGTTTGATGAGTGGGGAGTTGACATAGTTGGGCCTTTACCTCGAGCTCCGGGCAACTTCAAATTTGTAGTGGTAGCAGTCGACTACTTTAACAAGTGGGTTGAGGCCAAGGCCCTTACCGACATCAGGGCCTCGACCATCAAAAAATTTCTTTGGGAAAATATTTTATGCAGATTTGGGATTCCGAAGTATCTGATCTCAGACAATGGAACTCAGTTAGATGAGAGAGTACAGAATTGTCTTGAAGAGTACAAGATTGAGCACCGAACAACCTCAGTGGCCTGACCTCTGTCCAATGGATAGGTCAAACAGACAAACATGCAGATAAAATTTGGTTTGAAGAAGTGGCTGGAGGATGAAGGTCGGGATTGGGCAGCTCAACTACCTAGCATTCTATGGTCGTATCGGACGGCACCTAATGCGGCCACGTAGGAAACTCCCTTCGCCATGGCTTATGGATGTGAAGCAATTATACCTGTGGAGATCGGGTTAGCATAACCTCGGGTCTTGGCCTACAATGTCGAGACAAACGGAGCTGATCTACGGCAAGAGAAAGACAGTGTCGAAGAAAAAAGAGAGATCGCAGCGCATCGAGTGGCTAACTACAAAAGAAAGATCTCGCAGTATTACAATGCACGAGTGAAGTATAAATACTTCCAAGTAGGAGATCTCGTGTTGAGGAAAAACGAGGCCAGCAGGCAAGATCCAATAGGCAAACTCGAGCCGAATTGGGAAGGTCCATACAAGATTCTAAAAGTCCATCCTAAGGGATCGTATCAACTAGGCCGGTTGGATGGAAGTACTGTGCCTCGAACTTGGCATGCCACCAACCTCAGAAAATACTATGTTTAATCTATTTATTTCTCTGTTTCATTTGCATTTTTATCTCCCATTTGTAACAAGTCGATACGACAGTTGGTTTCGATGCTCTTTATCTAAGTAATTTTCTTTCCAAATTATGCTTTACTTGCAAGTTCATGTAAAAAGAAAAGGGGGGTAGAAGAAAAAAGAGCAAAATTCGACCGCAACAACAATTCCTCAACACGATGGAGTTGGAATAACATAGTGAATAAAGCCAAGTCATTGACAATGCTTATATCACACCCAACCTGCCAATAAGCCACGATGCGAGGTGGTTGGAAGATCCCACGATGGATACCTTATTCGACCAGTTCATAAGCACCACGAAGTGCGACATTCGAATGAGGATATTTCAATTCGACAAGATCATAAGCCTTACAAGGCAGACAGTCGAATCGAGCTCCGACCAAGTAGCCAAGTCGAGCCTATAAGGCAACACAATGCTCAGTCGACTCATTCAAGTGTACCATGAGTCATGTACTCATACTACACTTCGAGGGGCCCAGGGGAATTAAGTCCAAAGGACTACACCCCACAAGGCAATGTTTGCAAGGGAATTAAGTTCAAAGGACTACACCCTAAACAAATAATCAACGACACAAAAGAAATTCAATGGAAAGCATAGATTGAAATTCAAAAATCAAGATACAAAATCGAGATAAAGTTTTGGAGATCGAATCGATTATTCACCTCGGCAAAAAAGCATAACCAGAGTAACAAAGGTTTAATGGAGTTATTACAACCAAATTGAATAAAAATTGTTCAAAAAACAACAAGAAACAAGATCAGGCAGCAGGCTGGTTCGAGGTGGAGGCGTTTGGGTCGACTGGGTCCTCTGAGTCGATGTCCTCCTCTCCATCCCCATCCATGGTAGGGGCCACATACTTATCGTGCAGAGAAATGCCAGCTTTGAACTCTGTGAAGTATCGACCATAACGAGGGATGGCCTCTGGATCATATAAGTGGGCCTTTTCGATGCTGGATACTTCAAAATCCGGGACAACTGCCTTGACATGATCGAGAGCTTTCGAGAATCCCCCCTTCATAGCCTGACTCATCAGCAATGTCAGGTCATTTTTGAGCTCGGTAGAAGCCAAGAAATCCTTTTTGGCCGATTCTAGGCGGGTCGTGAAGCTATCGACCTCAAACTGAAGGTCATCTCGAGCCTTGAGAGATCCCGCCAGTTCAGCTTTTGCCCCAGCAAGCTCCGACTTTATTTTAACAAGCTCAGCATCCCTGTCGGCTAAGTCCTTGCGCGCCCTGGACAATTCATCTCGAGAGGTTGCCAAGTCAGATTCAAGCTTGACATGCCGATCATCCAAATTGTTCACCATAGCTTTCTGCTTCTCGATATCGGAGGTCAGTCTGGCAATTGTTTCTCTCTGCTCCTCCAAGGCAGTGGATGGAGACTCGATCCTTTTTAAAGCCACTTTGGTCATTAGCCGAGCCTGCAAACAGAATGATGTAAATTCGAGGAGTAGACAAAAATCACCAAATTAAAAGAGTTAAGTGAAGACTTACAGCTCGGATAACTTTTGAATAACAGTCACCCAGCTCCTCAGGAGCCATGGCCTCCATTTCGGCAAGACTCATGCCAGGGATCGTCTCGATGCCACTTGAGCCTTGAGGAGGGAGGTTGCGAGCTTCCTTCCCGGCTCCATGCCTCACCTCGGTTGTCTTTTGGCGTTTTCTCGAGACGAGATTCCCCTCAGGCTGCTCAGTCACCCCAGCCTCGTCAGGTTGATCTCTCAGGATGTCGGATGTCGACACAGGAGTAGAAGATCGGGCTGGAGTCCTGACCCCCGGAGATTATTGCACCAGACACAAGTTTTTTCGACCTAATACCGGCTATCTCCTGAATCTTCTTGGGGTCCACCTTCTTAGGGTCAGGCATTTTACCCACCGCCTCCAACTTTGAGAAGAATTCCACTGCAAACAGAGAAAAATCGACATCAATACACAGTCAAGACAGAAGCAGGTATAGAAAAAAAATACAGAAGTGTAACAGCTTGATAGAGTAAATAAAAATCCTACACAAAACTCGAACGTCCTCGTCGAGTTTAAGATTAGCACCCGGACCCGCCGTCTCGATATCAGCGAAGGGGTATAGGGAATGTAAGTTTCGAGTTGCGACATCGGGGTTAACTCTCTCAAGAATCCTACACTCGCGGGGGGCAACAGAGTCCAGCCTATCGTGACATTTCCTAGGCCTCTTGTACTAGGTATGGATGTCGATATCTTCTAGCCCGTGTCGGATGAAGAAAAAATGAGGCTTCCACTCGCCCTGAGACGAGGTCACTCTCCTCACAAACTCCGAGACCAGGGGACGCCTCTGGAAAGTGTACCATCCCGCATCTTGTAGACCTTGGATCGAATAGTATTTTCGTAATAGACGAACTGTGAATTCGACTTTGGCTATCCGACACGCCAATACGAAGCCCATAACGCTCCTAATTCCGTTTGGAGCGAGTTGAGTGATGCAGATCTGGTAGTGTCGGAGGACTTCTATGAGGGACGGGATGAAGGGAAACCTTAATCCCTCTTTCAATTGCACCTCGTATATGGCACAGAACCCAGGGGGAGGGTCACAGGCGTATTGGAATCAACCGTGTGACACTTTGATGTTTTCGGATGAGTATGGAATGTCATATCTTAGACAGACGGCTTTGGCTTTTTCCTGAGTTAGGTTGGATATAAAACCATAAGGTCCTTCACCTTTCATCCTTGTTTGGCGTTTGGTAACAGCAGGTCGAGAAGTCGATTCTTCTTCTCCTCCCTCTTCTTCTTCTCCGGCTACTCTCTCACCGAAAGCAAGCGGTTGCCCAGAAACTGTTCTCTGCCGATTCTTCTTCCAGTACAACAAGTTCCTCCCTATTTTGAGAATCGCTCTCACTCCTAGACATGGAATTGAGAAAAGGCAAAGAAATAAAAAAAAAAACTAAGGAAGAATTTGAGTAAGATTAGGGCTTACTTGCGATTTTCAGATAAACCGGAGAGTTGGGATAGCAAATGAGAGTCTTCGGTGTCTTGAACTCCTTTTATGCTCTACAATCTTGCAAATGATTTGAAAGGGCAGGATTTGGGGGCAGTTAAAGAGTTTGAAACACGGTAATCAACGATAGTGGACCAATAAAGACGCTTCGTTTCCTACACCCATTAATGCTGAGACAGAGTGACGTCACCCTACGACAACCTACGTCGATTTAGAGGACAACTGTATTCCCGCCTAAATAAGGCCACGTATCGAAGAGATAATTCAAATTTTCATATCCGACTTCAGCATACGAGATAGGCTTCTCTCCGATCTGGGGGGCTTATGACGATACGGGATTTCACCCCTCCACGTGGAATTATCTAATTAGTCCAGCTGGCATGTAGGGAAGCCCAAGTATTTTATCCGTATCGGGTCGAATACGAGACGTGCTAATGATTACCACGGCAGCCAGCAGATCTTGCAAGTGTCCCATCTCGAACACCCATGTCGGTGTTATACGAATCGAGGCCAGAGTTCCAGCCCAGATTCCTAAGCCCAGTATCCAGAGGGTTACTTGAGCAAGGGGCAAGGCCCAGTAAAGGTTATTTATGTCAATAGACCAAACTGCCTTAAGTTTAGGGCAGAAGAAGGGCTTATGCCTATAAATACACTAATCCAGGAACTACGTAAGGCTTGATTCCTGGACAAGACACATGATACGTAGGCAATCCAAGATACATTCCTGGACTCAGCCAGAAAACACCAAAAACATCATCTTTACTACAGTTTGAGTGGTGCACATTCTTCTTGACTCACCCTTAGATTACACGAGGCCCTGTTAAACCGGTGGTGCATTATTCAACATCATCAGAGCGTCACAACCTATGTATATATAGATAAAGTGACGACTGGAGCAAGGGACATCTTTTGATCAGTACTACTAATATGAATCATATTTGAGAAAATCCATTCCTCTCTGTATATTAAGCATCTAGATAACCTTCGGCACTTTCTTGTTATTTGTTTTATAACACGTTATCAATACGAGTCTCTACCAATTGAGCCGTGTTACAAAATCGATTCCGATTCTCATCTTCACTGAACAACACCACACTAAATAGCGAGGAAGGCCTGATGGAAGTACTATAGTCATGTTTAGTTGGATGAATTGATTTTATCCAATCATGTGTCTATATCATGAATTGGTTGTAGCTCTTTCAGCTTGAGATGGGAATTCACTGTGAGATAAATAAAAAAAAACTAATTGAGGCTCATGTGAGGTTGCTCAAGGTCAAAGCTTCCTATTTTTGATTAAGAAGCCGGTGAACAAGGAAGAGAAAAAAGGAAAAATTTCCTTCTTTTTGGTATCCTTTTATGGGCTTTTATTATGAAGGCAACAATATTTGTTCTGGTATCATTACACTGAATTAAAAGAAAGGGGATAATTACGGATTTTAATACTCCCTCCGTTCCATAATATCTGATGCAGTTGTCAAAAAGATTCGTTCCAAAATAACTGAGACAGTTCGCATTTCAATGGAATATTTAATGTATTTTTTCCACTTTACCCTTCATTAAATGCATATTTTTCCGCCAAAAGAAAGAAGCCTGTTCCCCGAGTGATGAAGTTTCCATTGAACCTTATCAATAATGTCCTGGTAGTAGAGGATGCGATTACGGCCCCGAAAAAGTGGAGCTCCCAAGTAACGAAAAGGCATGTTCTCGCGCAGAAAGCCCAGAATATTTTGCACCCAACCCGACTTAGTAGACGTCAAATTACGCCCAATGAACGTACTTTTAGTAGAGTTAATACGCTGCCCCGAAACTAATTCGTAATGTTTGAAAAGCTCTTTGAGGGCCCGCAACCTTTTCCTATTACAGCTGGTAAATAAGATCGTGTCGTCCGCAAAGGCAAGATAATGAATACCCTTTACTTTCGACTAAAACTGCATTCCAGGATTCTGAGACATAAAATCGTTAATCAACCTTCCGAAATACTCAGCCGCCAAAACAAAAAGAGCAGGAGAGAGAGGGTCTTCTTGCTTAACTCCGCGAGTCGCGTGAAAGTGAGTAGAAGGCACACCATTGAGCAGGACGCAAAACCAGTTATCAGCCAGAGTTCTGAAAATAAGATCAACAAAAGGTTCTTGAAATCCAAATATCCTCAACATCTTCATAATGAAGCCCCAATTCATGCGATCATACGCTTTTTCCATATCTAATTTATGCATAATATTGGGGTGTCGGAGTTTTTTATTTACATCTTTGCATAACTCCTGGGCAAGAAGGATATTGTCAGTGATGCATCTACTAGGGACAAAGCCAGTCTGTTGATCAGCCACAAGCATGGGTAGAAAGGAATTCAATCGCTGTGTAATAATCTTGGTGATAATTTTGGAGAAAACCGTGCAAAGACTAATAGGCCGGAAGTCCTTCCAGTTGTCGGCCCCATTCTTCTTGGGCAACAATATAATCGTGGATGTGGAGAAATACCGAGGAAGGTGTCCGCCCGTGAAGAAATCAATAATCACGTTAACCATATCCTGCTTAATAATCTGCCAGCAAACTTTAAAGAAGTGCGACGTGTAACCGTCAGGGCCTGCCGCACTATCAGAGCTCATAGATGACACCGTATCATGAATCTCTTCCAACGAAGGGTTATCCATGAGGACCACGTTCTGCGCTTGAGATATTTGAGGGAGGGAGAAGTTAACAAGAGGAGTGCCCATCCCTTCCCTCTCCGCGGAGAAAAGTTTCTCATAGAAAGTCGCAGAAGAAGCACGAATATCTTCCTGAATGTCAATCACACTGACATGTTTTGACGTCCATTCCTATATTTATCCTTCAAGTACTGGTGCCGCCCAAAGAAGTTATTCATCGTATCCATCGTATTTTTTAAAAAATCTTGTGGGAAAATGGGCCGGATGGGAATCATATACACTGGAGATCGTGGGATAAACTGTGTACACCGACTGAGGAAGGTGGGCTGGGCGTTCGGAATCTCTTCGATGTTATTGACACATTTGCGATCAAGCTGTGGGTCCGTCTGCGGTAGAAACAGGGTATATGGGCTAAGGCCATCTTCAATACCTACATAGTTGATAAGTCTCCGTTGGATGTCCCTGAGCCCAGGGTCACTACTCCGATGTTACGCAGAGTGTGGAAGATGAGAGACAAAGCTGAACAATTCATATCTTGGAGGGTAAATGCGGGAAACATTGACTTCTGGAGAGACAAGTGGACGGAGACAAATCTGGGAGATCCTCCGGACGGCCTGTTTTGGAAGGTTAAGGATTTTTGGGTGAATGATCAGTGGAATACCCATCTTCTGCATTCTTATTTACCCAGTCACACTGTGGAAGAGATCACTCTTATCCCCTTCTTACGAGAGAAGGAATATGAGCTCATTTGGACCCTTAGCCCAGATGGGAGGTTTAGCACACGGTCCGCTTGGAACATGGTTCGCACTACTCATCCCTCCGAAGCTTTATTTAAGATTATTTGGAACAACCTCCTTCCCCTCAAGATTTCATTCTTCTGTTGGAGGCTACTTCATAACATTCTACCCACTGACCCGAACATCCAGCGACGTGGTATAACTCTGGTGTCTAAATGCTTTGTGTGTCATCATGGGGAGGATCTGCGTCACACGTTTATTGATTGTCATTTTGCCAGTTCCGTTTGGAATTACTTTATGAATCACTTCGGGTTACGGTTCACTTCTACGTTAGGGATAGTGCCTATGCTGCACTTCTGGAAGAATTCAGCCCCTAGTATCTCCAGCCTTCGCCTTATTGTACCGGTTATTGTTTGTTGGGGTATTTGGGCTGAGAGGAATAGATGCAGGCACGACGAAGTCCATCCTTCTACCCATCGCACCATCATTCAAATTGAGCGGGCTATTAGGCAACTTGCTTTTCGGAAGGAGCTGGAACCCAAATTATTGGGATACGATAGAGGCACTCATTTCTTCCAACCCTTCAAGTTCAAATCGCCACCTAAGCGGAAAGTGACTTACCTGAGATGGGCGCCCCCACGTTCTGGCAATATCAAGTTGAATGTGGATGGGAGTGTCAGGAATGGAATTGCTTATGGTGGAGGTATCCTCGGGGACTCTGATGGCGGGTTCATAATGGCTTTTCATTCATGTTTTGGGCAGGGGACGGTAGTGGATGCTGAGGTTAAAGCTCTGTTGTTTGGTCTTCGCATGCGCACTTATGCACAGGCTGTGGATATCGAATCGGATTCTCTTTATGTGTATCGTATGGTGTCTGGAGCTAGTGATGGGGGTGGCCCTTGTGCCTCTCCGTCACGCAGATTTGTGCCATCCTTATACCGCTGCAGTATACCATTTCTCACGTCTATAGAGAGTGCAACAGGGTCTCTGACGCCCTAGCAGCGTTGGAAGGGGATGCTCACATTTTTATTCGCCCGAGGGATGTCCCAACTCACATTTTGAATTTGATCCATGATGATTTACATGGCCCAGCTTATATCAGATACATCACTGATAATCCGGGAAGCACTCTTCACTTGTGAAGGGTGCAAACCAGGTCGTATTGTTCATTTTACCTTTTTTTTCATTTTCACCAATTTGTACCCATATACTGCGTATCACACTTTCTGCAGATCGATGAAGCCCACTAAAGATTATAGCCGTGCAGTTTTCCTGACATTTTCTCTTGGACATGGCGTACACGATCGTGCTTACCTTTGGACGCACCCCTACGGCATTGCTAGGGGTGCAATCCAGGTGTCTTTGTTGCTTTTGCTGTCAACTGATGTGCTCATACTTTTCTTAGTATTTGATCTACCCCATTTACTTGGTACAACTTCTGACATGGGTGTTGCTGCTCACTTTACGGACCGGTCATGTCGAAAATTCACCAGGGAGGACCACATTTTTCTGTTGCTCATGCAAGTTCGGATGAGGGTAGGAAGCGATCTTCGACTTTATCTTCTTCGATCGTCTACACAAGGCAGACGACAACGTTATAACATTTATTCCACTTTGATTTCTGTTGATGTAATTATTTATGGGGCATGGATTTTATTGGGAGTGCATAGAGCGAGTACTCTTCCCTATGTGATGGATTTTCCTACTCTGGGTTTGCCACACATAGGGTTTAAGGAGGCCATGCTATGCACTCTATCACGTAATTTTGGGGCGGGCCGGGATATGGCAATGAACTTTGTAGCTCTTTATTTGGTTTCTCAATAAAAATAAAGTTGCTTTAAAAAAATGCATATTTTTGGTACTCCAAATGTCTTTTGTATTTCAAAGGTTTTTTTAGTTGAGGGCATTATAGTATATTTCATATAAAGTCAATGCAATAAATGGTTTCTTTAATCTGTGTGCATTTGGCAACTGCATCAGTTATTTCGGAACGGAGGGAGTACACAAGAACACAGAAGATCAGTATTCTAGCACTATGGTTTTATCATTGATATTTGGTATTACGGTGCTCTGATTAACACATGGTATTCTGATCTTTATGAAATTACATTATTTAATCATCAACCGATCGGTGATCGATTATTTGGATTTCTATATTGATACACATCCGGATATTCTATGGATCTATCTTATGCGATATATGGATATCTATTATTGGTCGACGGAGTCAATAATTTATGATGGTGATCATTCTATCTTATATGAGGCTATATCCGGGATAAAGCATCGAGGTAAAAGTTAATTTTATTCAATTCATTTATTATGATCAATATAATTATACTGTGATATTATCATATATTGTAATATATTAATTATTGATGAAAATGATGATGCAATACCATTCCTAGGAATGAATGCGTATAAACGGTTTAAATGCATCAAATTATATAGATCCGTTCCTAGAAGTGAACGTGACCAAATTATATATTTAAGATGTGTCGGTACCCCTCAAAAAAAAAAGATGTGTCGGTAGACACAAATCCATTCCTAAAAGTGAAGGGAACGAAATGAAATAGTCGAGGTGTATCGAATTACCCAAGTCCATTCCCAAAAGTGAATGAGACCAAATGTAATATTAAAGATACATCGAGTTTTACAGGCTCATTCCCAGAAGTGAATGTGGCCTCATATATTTAGCATATATCAAACTACACGAGTCGGTTCTCAGAAGTAAACGTGGCTAAATTATAAATATTAAAGATACACTAATTTATATTGGCTCGATCCCGGAAATGAATGTGAGTAAATTTAATATTTATGATGTATCAGATTACGCATGTCAATCCCTAGAAATGGATATGGCTAAACTCCAAATTTATGATGTGTCCGTTCCTCGAAGTGAACGTGGACAGTTAAAAATTCTAGATGTGTTGAGAGACACAAGTCTATTCCTACAAGTGAACATGACAAAACCTAGATATTTTATACCAATATTTAAAGATGTATCGAATCACATCAGTCAATTCTTTGTAGTGAATGTGACATATGTGAGACTGTAAGTTTAAAATTGTCATAATAATATCACCAGAAGTGAGTTGATGACGCCAAAGAAAAATGATACATTAGTAGAACCCGGTATACTATGAGTTTGTTTTATATTTTATTATATATTATATATATACATACATATATTTATTTATTTATTTATGTATTTACTTTTGCATCGCTTAGATTGAGTCCTGAAGACTAAATCTAACATAAAGGATCATTTTGTCTTGTAGACAAATTTGATTAGAAGATTTGATCACATGAATATGATCATTCATTTAAAGGTATATAGTGATGGACCAGAAGCTCATCAGAAGCACTTGTATGCTCATAAAAGTGAATATGGGATCCACTGAAATAAACATGGACTCGAAGTCCATATGAAATGGAATGATGTTTCAACGAATGACCTAAAGTCTAAAGATAAGAAAATTCAGTAAGAACATCGTGACACTTCTTTAATCCACATAAAAGGATAGTTCGTTGCGATAATATGCTCCTGTAGTAGCAATATTGAAAGAAGTGGTTTATGCCCAACAAAATGATTATCACATAATAGTCATGAACCACGATCTATTTGTTTTAGACCATTCCCTAAAGTGAATGTCACTTGATTCGTGATATAAAAAGGATCAAAGAGTACTTTGATCAATAGTTGTAGTAGTAGTATAAATTACTTATGCATTCCTTTTGTAATATGATATAGATAGCATACGAGTAATAATTTTACCTTTGTTATTTAATTTAGTTTATAAACATGTCTGCCTTCATAGACAAAACCATGGTTAATATATCCCTGACGGATACCACAAACGTTTATCTTCTCGACTGGGAAGAATTATCCACCAGAAGTGGAACGACAATGAAACTAAATTCCAGAAGAATAATGAAAATAATGATGTGGCATAGAAGGCCACTAGTTGCATACTCGTCGTACGGCAAAATATATGGTTGAGAACAATGAAGCTTCAAAGTTATAGTAAAGCCAATGTCATGACACAAATACTATATGTTACGATCATTCGGAAGATGATCCAGATATGAAAAACATTGATTATCATTTTTGAAAGTCGATCTCCAACGCAGTAAGTTGTGTGGATATCCTCTAATGTGGATATTAAATTGAGACATCAGAAGAATTAAAGAGATATAAATCTCTCGCGGAGATAATATACTTCTTCCCGATTAAGTTGATATCTCGTAATGTTTGTTGATACCATATAAATGGATACACATTTACATGTAGAATCCCACATAGGGATATCACATCGAAATGCTGAATCCCACAAAGGGTTATTGTAAACTTACGTAAATATGACTTGAAATGAAATGTTTTCCCGAGATTAAGGGGAGGAAAGTAAACGTGAAATTTATAAATCTCGTGGGAAAATATGTTAATGCACATTTTATCACCGGATGCATATAATTACTCTTAAAGAGTGAGCAGCCAAATGCTTTGGTTGGATTAAATGTCGCAGAAATGTCCCAGAAGGGAAAATCCCAGTATGACATAAGATGATACGTATCGAATTAATGAAAATAACGATATAAGCTTTAAAGACCAATTGGCTTGATAATTAAAATTTACTCAAAAGAGGTGCTGACTATATTATTTATGAAAACTCCGGAAGAGTAAATATATGCTCGAACAGAAAATAATATATTTTATGAAGCTCCGGAAGAGCGATGACATACTCCCGATGTGTAATGAAATCATAAACCCCTGATGAGGTCAAGACTAGAAAATGTCAAACAAGTGTTGATAAATAATATGTCTGGAACAAATAATATGCAGTTGTCATACGTACATGAGGTGGGACAAAACAAACCTGAAGTTCATTCCCTCATTTTATTTTCTTACGACCCTTGAAGAAAATGTAATGATAACTGAAAATTTTGAAATTGCATAGTGTTATATTGTTAGTAATGTTCAACACTTGGAGCGTGAGAAACATATTAGTTCCAACATATATAAATCTCATAATGTTGAGATAATGAATTAATGTTATCATCATTTGAATAATGAGATACGATAATGAATACAACACTTGGTTTTATCAATGAGGTTCATAAAAAGAGGCAAGCATGTTTCAAAATGTCGAAATCGCCTTAAGCGAATATAGTGCCTGAAGCACGTAAGACACTAGAAGCGTGCCTGAAGCATATAAGACACTTGAAGTGTGCTTGGAGCATATAAGATGCTAGAAGTGTGCATGAAGCGTATAAGATGCTAGAAGCGTGCCTGAAGCGTATAAGACGCTGGAAGCATCAAATGCCTGAAGCAGACAAGGTTTATGAAATACACTATATATATTTCATATTAAGTACCCCATAAACGGTATAAATGGTTTTGATCACAGAAAATTTGGATCTGTAATTAAACTCTAGTAGAGTTACAAAAAGATGATGAACTATGAGTATTTGGCTCATACTATTAAGATCCATTAAATGCACATGCAAGATGTCATTTGGCCGTGACGGCCAATGATTGTACTCTTTTTCCCTTTAACAAGTTTTTCCCACTGGGTTTTCTTAGTTAAAGGTTTTTAACGAGGCAATCAATGCACAAGAGCAAATATGTCATGAATCATTTCCCCTTGACTAGTTTTTTTCCCACTAGGTTTTCCAAGCAAGAATTTTGGTACATGCCATATATGTTATACAAATCAGATCAAACGGAAAGCAAGTCGAGGACTTGTTTGTTACACGCATGATATCGAAATCCGACAAAAGGCAAAGCCTCGAATTGGTTGTTCTTTACTAGTGGTGGTACAAAGATTTCATGGTGCTGAACATAGCAAGATTTTGGTCGCGACATCTTCGAATCATGGCAAGATAATAGCTATTCAGGAAGCTAGCCGAGAATGTATTTGGTTGTGGTCATTGACACATTACATCCGGGATAGTAGTGGCTTACCAAGATAATATTATACGATGACAATGCAACGTGTATTGCTCAGTTATATGATGGCTACGTAAAAGACGATCAGATAAAAGAATTTCATCAAATCTTCATAAGAAGGGCCATACTGATGTTCAACGAATTAGATCAAGTGACAATCCAGAAGATTTGTTCACTAAAGTATTGACCACCACTATGTTTGAGAGTTTGATCAAGAAGATCGAGGCGCGATGATAACGCTCTAAATGGTACCAATAATTATACCCTTATTCACCCCAAATTCTGCTCAAGAGAGGATAGATAGACTCATTATTATGTGGAATATATGTTAAATGCTAAGTGAGTGTTTCCAGGATCGTAATTCTGCATCTATGTTATTTTCCCGAAGATTTGGTACTGTTTTGTCTCGTTTTGCATGTTTTATAGGATGTACCGAATCTGGAGCATTGGAGTGTGGATCTGGACCGAAAGAAATATATTGGGCCAAGTTATTAAAGTCCAAGAAGAAGCCTGCTGAAGAAAAAAGAGAAAAGTCGGCCCGGTTTACCGAGGGCTAGGTCCGGTAAACCGAGGACTTGTTTGACACGAAACTGATTATGCCGCATTATCTAGGTCGGTTAGGGTTTTAGAGAGTCTTAAGTCGGTCACTGTATCTATATAAGGCCGCATTAACAGAGTTATTCATAAGTTTTTCATATTACATTACATACATTACATATTTTGATGAAATAAAGTTATTCAAGCTTTGCAAAAGTTGTTTTGGGTTTCCTTCCTTTTTCTACCATCTCTAGCTTGAGTAGATCGAGCTAGATCACCATTGTTGAAGGTATGAAGCTTTCAACGTTCCTTTTTGTCTTCAATATCGTAGATCTGTTCGTATTTAGGTGTTTTAGTTAATCTGCATGTTTAAAGACCCCATAATTTACTTATTTTAATCGTAATTGAGCAATGTAGATCCAAGGATAGAAAAGCCGCCCCCGGTAACCCGGCGGTCTATACCGGTTTACCGAGGCATTATTTAGAAAACATAAAACTGGGATTCACTACAGCTACGTTGATCGATTGATTTAATTTACATGTTAGTAGCCTGATCAACTATTTGCATGTCATCGTAAACTTGCATGAAATACGAATAGTGAAGTGCTATGTTGGGACATTATCTTGAATGGACCCTAGGAACGTGCTGATCAATGTCGACAGTTGTCTAGGCGGGTTAGCGGTATGAGTTAGTGCTCGATATCGGCAATTCTAGATCTTTATGCTTATGGGCTATTACGTACCAATTAAAAGGGTAGCTTGCGTATAGATTGTCTACTACCATTGTCGGAGTAGATAGGAGTAGGAGTTGCACCCGTAGCTGATAATGATAATTAAAACTAAGCTCGCGATTAATTTAAGTAAATTATGTGAGGAAATAAACGTAACGATTAACTAATCCAAGTTAGTAGATCGGTGAGAAAAGGGGGAGGAATACCAAGTTTGTTTTCTTTAATGTTTATTGTTGGTCAATGACCGCTTCTATGTTGCTTCTAAATTAAGTTAGAATCGTTTATACTTATAGTTGCATTGTCTCTGTAGGATCAACCTTGACTCACATTTACTATACTACGATGTACCTAGTATTCTTGCTTGTAATATCGACATTAGTGACTTACACGCGATCAAGATTTTTGGCGCCGTTGCCGGGGACAAAGGCCAATTTTAAATAAAAATGTTTTAATTCTGATTAAGAAGTCGTTTGCATTTTATTTTATTTTATTTTGAGTCATGAGTCGTTATATATCAACCCTGCACTTGTTAAACTACCAGAAAAATAAATTGCATGGCCGGTTTACCGTGGCTAACCCCTGGGTTACCGAGGCCTGAAAAAATCAATTTATGTACAGCCTTTGTTATTCTGTGTTATTCTCTGTTGATTTTAGTTAGTAGGTCCGCAACAGTTGGGATCACACCCAGCTGAAGCGGAAGTTGCTAACCTTTTCCATGTTTTATTTTGTCTTTTCGTAGGAATATCCGAACACTTCAGAGATTCGATCAAACCGGAGTTGAAAAAGAGCAAACAAGTCAAGCAATATTACTAGAACGATATTGAACATCGCACCGAGTTTTCCATGTACCCTGGATATGAAGCAAGATAGCATTATGAAGCTATAAGAAGCGGTTGGAAAAAGAGAAAGAAGCAATCAAGCAAGAGCCTGAAGAGAACCTTAAGGAGTATAGCACGTATCGTCCAGGTGAGTTTCCTTGGGAGTTAATTGATATATCGTCTTCAGATTATGATTCTGATGATCCTGAAGAGGATCCTGACATGACATTTTCTGAGCCTGAGGATTATCCAGACTCAGACACCGTGGTGAAATTAGAAGACCCTGGCACGTTCCACCTCCCTATTTCTGTTAATGGTATATCAGTAGGATTAGGTCTCTGCGATTCTGGCTCGAGTTGCAACATTCTACCTTTTTCCCTCTGCCAAAAGATCAAGCTTCCGGTCGTAATGAATCAAACCAGGACCATGACTTTTGTTGATAGAACTAGAGATATGCCTGTAGGTCTTCTTAGGAAGTGTACGATTAAGGCAGGAGGGTTCAGTTATCCAATTGATTTTACGGTGATAGACGTATCGGAGGACCCAAGTGCCCCAGTTTTGTTAGGGAGACCTTTCTTAGCAACAAGCAGGGCTATCATGGATTTTGACAATAGGGAGATTACTTTGAGATTGAATAATGACAGTGTATCTTTTAAAATCTTTGAACCCCTAGAGAATAGGCCGGAAAGTTGTAAGATGGCGTATGCTTCACGGAAGACGGAAATTATGGAGATCGAAGGGCATAAGCATAGAGAGGTTGTAATAGAAACCGTTGAGCAGGAATTCATGAGACTAATGTTGAGAGAGAGAAGAGAAGGACCACAACAAGATGCTCACGGAAGCTAGTCCTTCCGTATTGCGTAGTGAACGAGTTGAGCTTAAAGTAGGAAATGTGGAGTCCTTGGGTCTAAAGTCTAAATCTCGACGTAGAGGCAGACCTAGTACGCAAGCTAAGAGGGAAAGGCATGCTAGGAAGAGAGCTCAAAAAGGTACTATAAAGGTACAAACCTCTGGAGCGAAAGTTTGGCAAGTTAAAGCTCCAACCCCTGAATGATCGGAAATCTGAAGCAAGTCGAGCTGGCGACTATAAACTCAGAACTATTTTCTTAAACCCTTAGGTAGATTAGGAATGAATAAAAGTAGCCGGATGAAAAGACGAGCTTTTTTCATCCTACCGCACCCTTAGGCTTGAATGCGAATGGTTGTGGAAAGGTTTTTATAACTCGTTGCGGATTCTAGTGAAGTAGGTTAGGATTGAGTCGGAAATAATAACAAAAAGAGTAAGAGGCTAGTTAATTTGAGGTTAGAACTGAGCAGAGAGGTTGAGCAAAGTGTGCAGAGAAGGCAGACAGAAAAATCTGGGAAAAAGTACCCCCGGTAAACCGTAGGTTACCCCCGGGTTACCAAGGCTGGATTTTTAGATTTCTTAAAGCTGAATTTTTAGAGACACGTGGAGGACACACGTTGTATCAGCCACCACCAGTCAGCAGAAACCGTCCCACTATTCCCTCTTTTCAAAATTTTCATCCTTTCCCACACTCCACCATAACTCCACCTCAATCCCATCAATCACCTCCTCAAATCCCTCACCCTAATAATTTCTCTACCCACTATCCCACTAAATCCTTCCACCTTCACTCATTTCTTCCTATTTAAACCACACATTCACCACCATTCTTATCATTCCATCTACCATCATCTCCTCAAATCACCAAACTTCTTCCATTTCTTCTTCTTCTTACATCCAGTCGGCCACCATCACCACCACTATCACCACCAAACCTCCACCAAAATCAAACCTTTCTTCCATTTAAACCAACCAAAACACCCATTTTCCTCACCCATGTTGATGTCTAGTGTTGTTGTGCTAATGAGGTGCCACAGTTCTTCATCTTTTATCTTCAGAGGCACAGTCCAGAAAAGAAATCGAAAAAATCAGGCCGGAAAATCGGACCTACTTGCCGGTTTACCGAGGGTCTGTTTTTTAGAAAAAGCTTCGGCATCAGTCCCCGTTATCATCCAGGATGGGTCCAAAGCATAGCCGTTCAGCTGTTCGTCCCAGCGGTTATCAGACTGTATATGGTGATGACAACCCTTTGATAGATGGGGTTGAGCAATTCCATTCTTTAGCTATCTACGAGTTGTTTCGGGGACATTGGAACGCAAGGCCAGTTGCTAGAGAACGAGGGGTAGAATTGGACGATTGCGGGTCGATCTTGCCCGAATCCCTACAAGCACAAGATATTTTGGATATGGCAGAATCACCGACTCGATTCAACGCCACGGTGGTAAGGAATTCTATGCTTACGTTTCACACAACCCCGGAGCCACATTTGCTATGGTCCGTGGTGTTAAAGTTGATTTTTCTATTGAGCGGATCAATGCTCATTTGGGGGTTAGACATACACCAGTGGGCCCGGATGAGTACACATCCTCGAGAAACATTGATGATTTGGAGAGGATGGACATGATACCTGAGTATTTTGGGGTGCAATGGAAGCGTAATCCTGCTGGAGCCCCCACCATCTTCCTAGAGAACGAGTTATCCTGGGACCGGAAGATGGTTAACAGATTTGTTTGTGCCCGCCTTCTACCGACCAAGCACACGGTCACTGTCACCACCAAGAGGGCGGAGTTGATGTTTTATCTGGAGTAGGGATCTCCGGTCAACATCGGTCTACTGATGCATAGCCGTATTCATGAGCTTGCTGCCGCGTCTAAGCACGAGCTGTTGCCATACGGGCTGATGATTGATATGTTTGCTTTGGAGGACGAGGTCAAGATTCTCATCAGTGATGATTGGGAAGACCCTGAGCCGATGATCAGTTCGCAGTCGGTTCAGAAAAGACCAAGACGGGTTGGTAGAGCTGAGAGGAAACGTACTCCGGTCCTCGGAGCACCCCGGACTCAGAGAGCTATGCTAGAGGAGCACTCGCGAGAGATTGCGAGTTTGCACCGCAAGATGGATCGGATTATAGACTTCTTTGGCATACCTCCATCAACCCCACCACCTAGGATTGCCCCACATCACCGAGCCTCTTCTTCGGCCGTTGCTGCCTCCAGTTCTGGTCCACCTCCCGGTTTTGAGCCTAGAGATGACTGGGAGGGTTATTCTGATGAGGATTAGTCTTTTTCTTTTCGTTGTTGTTGTTTTCCATTTTCTTGTTTTTATTTTTTATTTTCTTTTCCTATCTAGTTGATGTAGCAGAATCATATTAATATAATCATTTTGTCGGCTTAATTTGTTTTGGAGTTACCTTATTTTCTTTTTTACTGCCGCCATTTTATTATACGGTTTCTTGTCACCACTATTCTTCTTGGTTTGTTTGAGTTCCTTAGCATAGATTCTTCATGGATTACTTACATGAGCCCGATGATTTGTACGACGATCCACTTCTTCTATGGTTCCACCCTTACCGAAGCTAAGTTCCTTTTCATTTTTCATTTTTCATCTTACACATTGGGGACAATGTTTCGATTAAGTGGGGGGGGGTAAGGAACGTCACTTATCTTTTTAGCGTTATATTCCATAAATTACATGATTCCCTTGATTCTCTTTGATGCACGATTCACCACTTAGACTTTGATTCATTTCGATAGAATTTCGAAAAAATTATGATATCTTTGATCTTTCCGAGTTAATTGACTTCATCTTTGTTTTACTTTGCACAAGTAAAAGTAAGTGCCCACTTCTGAAGTAGTGATGTATTAAGCGTATATTCGGTTATGAGCCACCATTTTAAGCACATATAACTCACTTCCCTTGGTGTGTAGTCGATAGCATATTTCTTTGACTAGAGTTGACCCTGGCTTCATCATGAATCGTGTTTCACCAACGCTTATGAAGGCAATGGAATTTTGGATTCGGTAGTTTATCATGAGTGGGGCCGTGAGGATAGTTAAATCAATGAGAGTTTACCCGCCAAGAAAGAGATGTGATTGAAATATATACATCTATATTCTCTTTGGCAAAATCTTAGTCGATGGAGCGTAAAATGCATGACTTTTGCATAGACCGATAAACGCGAACCTAAGAGTAATATACACTCAGTTCTTGATACGCCTTGTCAGCTAAATTAATTGATAAATAACATGTTCGAGACTGGTTAGTTCGACTACGGGTTGACGTAATGTGAGATTGCCTGCATTACAAAGCGGTTGTAAAGGTTATTGCACACACACATTGGCTCATGATGTGAATAGTGTTTAATGCGTTACTGATGGATATGAGTGGCATGATCTTGATCTTGACTTTGTAAAGCATAGTTGTTTTTAATTAACTTGTATACTGATCACAGTGTTGTTTTCTTTTCGCCTTTTTGCTCGGGACAATCAAAAGCTAAGTAGGGGGGAAGTTGATAACGCTCTAAATGGTACCAATAATTATACCCTTATTCACCCCGAATTCTACTCAAGAGAGGATAGATAGACTCGTTATTATGTGGAATATATGTTAAATGCTATTTGAGTGTTTCCAGGAATGTAATTCTGCATCTATGTTATTTTCCCGAAGATTTGGTACTGTTTTGTCTCGTTTTGCGTGTTTTATAGGATGTACCGAATCTGGAGCATTGGAGAGTGGATCTAGACCGAAAGAAATATATTGGGCCAAGTTATTAAAGTCCAAGAAGAAGCCTGCTGAAGAAAAAGGATAAAAGTCGGCCCGGTTTACCGAGGGCTAGGTCCGGTAAACCGAGGACTTGTTTGACACAAAACTGATTCTACCGCATTACCTAGGTCGGTTACGGTTTTAGAGAGTCTTAAGTCGGTCACTGTATCTATATAAGGCCTCATTAACAGAGTTATTCATCAGTTTTGCATATTACATTACATACATCACATATTTTGATGAAATAAAGTTATTCAAGCTTTGCAAGAGTTTTTTTTTCTGGTTTCCTCCCTTTTTCTACCATCTCTAGCTTGAGTAGAACAAGCTAGATCACCATTGATGAAGGTATGAAGCTTTGAACGTTCCATTTTGTCTTCAATATGGTAGATATGTTCGTATTTATGTGTTTTAGTTAATCTGCATGTTTAAAGACCCCATAATTTACTTATTTTAATCGTAATTGAGCAATGTAGATCTAGGGATAGGAAAATCCGACCCCGGTAACCCGGCGGTCTATACCGGTTTACCGAGGCATTATTTAGAAAACCTAAAACTGGGATTCACTACAGCTACGTTGATCGATAGATTTAATTTACATGTTAGTAGCATGATCAACTATTTGCATGTCATCGTAAACTAGAATGAAATACGAATAGTGAAGTGCTATGTTTGGACATTAGCTTGAATGGACCCTAGGAACGTGATGATCAATGTCGATAGCTGTCTAGGAGGGTTAGCGGTATGAGTTAGCGCTCGATATCGGCAATTCTAGATCTTTATGTGTATAGGCTATTACGGACCAATTAAGGAAGGTAGTTTGCGTATAGATTTTCTACTACCATTGTCGGAGTAGATAGGAGTAGAAGTTGCACTCGTAGCTGATAATGATAATTAAAACTAAGCTCTCGATTAATTTATGGAAATTATGTGGGGAAGTAAATGTAACGATTAACTAATCCAAATTAGTAGATCGGTGAGAAGAGGGGTAGGAATACCAAGATTGTTTTCTTTAATGTTTATTGTTGGTCAATGACCGCTTCTATGTTGCTTCCTAATTAAGTTAAAATCGCTTATACTTATAGTTGCATTGTCTCTGTGAGATCGACCTTGACTCACATTTACTATACTACGATGTACCTAGTATTCTTGCTAGTAATATCGACGTTAGTGACTTACACGCGATCACGCGCCAACTTAGAGATCTAAAGAGATGTTAAGATCAGGGGGAGTATAACACAAATGAACGTTGTACTCTTTGTCCTTCATTGTGATTTTTTTTCCCACGGGGTTTTTTCATAATGAAGGTTTTAACGAGGCAGATTCTTTGTGGATGGACATCCAAGGGGGAGTGTTATAAATATACTCATATTATGTGGATGTCCATTAGATATAATATTTATCTTCCCCGTGTAAAGTACTAGCCCGCAGCTAGTTTACTTAAGAGCTAAGTCTCGTCGCAAGCACGAGAAAGTGGATAAGCATTGACATAAATACACGAAGTGATCGACAGATGTTTTTACACTATAAAGCCATGTATAATCGGCCCCGCAGTTATATAATTACAACAAGGGATAAGGGTGGCCGACTTCCAATCCCTTTGCCGACTTCACTTGTATATATATAGATAAAGTGATGACTGGAGCAAGGGACATCTTTTGATCAGTACTACTAATATGAATCATATTTGATAAAATCCATTCCTCTATGTATATTAAGCATCTTAGATAACCTTTTGTAACATCCCGACTTTTCAGAAAGGGTAAAATAGTAATTGGGCATATCCACTATGACCTAATTATTATTTATCGTATTTATTTAATTAAAATTTAGTTATTTAATTAAGGAATTGAATTAAATGGCTATAAAAGGAAAATAATCCCCAATATTT
Source organism: Gentiana straminea (assembly GCA_036785695.1). NCBI lineage: Eukaryota > Viridiplantae > Streptophyta > Magnoliopsida > Gentianales > Gentianaceae > Gentiana > Gentiana straminea. The sequence continues at coordinate 14,174,750 of JAVUPR010000398.1, read as the reverse complement.
TTTCCTCATATCATCATACGACGAGTTCTGAGAAAAATGAAAGAGGGCGACACAGAGAAGTTTGGAAAAAAGGAGAACGTAATCTTCAAGCGTGCGGCTAATCCGTCAGGATTTTGAGCAGGCGGCAGTAGAAGAAATCGATCACTGGATGAAGACAGTCGTTTCCATACCCTTCGTTTTTTAAACTGTAAGTTTTCAGTTTAGCCCTAGTTTTTGCTTTTCATCGAGTTCGAATTTTCAAAAATTCATATCTTTCAATCCGTAGCTCTGTTTCGCAGCCATAAGTAGTCAAAATGATCGTCTTGGAGTGTAGATTATTCTAAAAATATTTTGAGAGCATGTACTCCAGGTAATCTTTAGTTTTACATACTTTGGTATTTCGGGTTTTGCAAAAAAAAAAAAAGGATTTTAGGGTTTCTTGCTAATCAAATAGGTTTTGGGGTTGAGGATCAACAGTTGTTGCGGTTGCTTGGCGTTTTGCTTTCGTTTTTGCTGGAAATTAAGGTAAGGGGTCTTCCTAATGAATAATTATAGTTTTGTTATGTTTAGGTTGAGTTTTAGTATAGATTGGTGGTTAAAAATAATGTTCATGTGTAGTTGTTGTCTATGTTAAGCTATGACATGTTTTGAACAGGTTTCACTGTTGTTTTTTGAGTTTTTTTCTGGTAAACATGTTCGGTTTGGGTTAGAAATCGTTAAGTTGCAGAACATCGAGTTTAGGATTTTAAGGGTTGAATGCGCACGCATTCCTGTTACAGGATTGTATGGTTTTAGTCTCAGCAGGTAGAATGCGCACGCATTCATAGGGATGCGCACGCATTCGTGATTCAGGATGTTCAATCCTTTTCACAGCAGGTGCAATGCGCACGCATTCAATGGAATGCGCACGCATTCAATGGAATGCGCACGCATTGCTGTTTCAGAGTGGATAAGGTTGCTCCCAGCATGTGCAATACGCACGCATTGCAATAAATGCGTACGCATTGGCTAGACAGTAACTTCTAGCATGTGTTCTGACCAGGGAATGCGCACGCATTGACCCCCAGTTTTAATAAAATGTTGTTTTAAGCTATGAGTCCAGTTTTAAATTTTATTTCTTGATCTAATAACACTAAATGAAAATGAACAAGCCTGGATTGAGCTTCTGATTCGTTTAGTTCCGGCACCGAATGTACTCTTAAAGGGAGTTGAAGTTCGGATCCGTCGGAAGAGCATGAAACGATTGTGCTTTGATGAATTAGCATTCATCAATGTCAGTGTAATTTCTAGGCCTTGTCTATGTCTAATGGTCTAGGAAGAGAATAGTATGTATGAGGGAGATTATCTGAAAATGCTTAGGTGGTTAGTTAACTGTTTAATAAATACGTACTTGACTAGTAAAAGACTAAACATCATGTCATTCTTGGATAGGCACCAGATAATATCGCGATGTGTGTGCTTTCCTGAAGGTGGATAACTCCGTAGGTTTACAAGACCCTAAGTATGGAGGGACTTCGCTGAAACGTGTGCACCCTCGGGCTTTCCCCCGTGGCTATTGGTGTGATCCACCAGTATGTTGCAAGGTATATCCCTAACCGGATGTGCGTAGTGCCCTTGAGTACGGATGTAACATAGATAAGTTAGGCTAGAAACATATAGTCACGACATGTTGATGGACATGAAGTGGACCCTAGATTGAGTCGGTCTTATAAAGATAATTTAATAATCATAATAATAACCTTTCGTTGTATAACTTAGTTATTCGTTAGCTTCTCACTTTTACTAAGTACTTTGTACTTACCTCATTTGCATTTTCTTTTGCATGCATTGTGGGGTGAGAAGATTAACATGTTGACCAAGCATAGATGACGACTTTTGAGGACGTTGATTCCTTGACGAAGCTTTTAGTTTATTTTCCTTGTAAAGGTTGTACTAGATTAGTTTTATTCTTTTTCTTAGACTGGTTGTACTTTTACTTCTAGACTTTTGTAAGTTATGTTTGTACTTTTAAGAGCTCATATTGTGTAAGTCTTTGGGTTTTTCGTCGTTGTAATTTAACTATCCATCTTTAGCATGGTTAATTTCCATTCTTAGTAGCATTTATGTTTTTACCCGAGTCCTTTTAGCTTTCGTTTGCTTTTATTTGATACGACAATGTAGAGGCTTGCATATAATATTAGATTTATTTAATGCTATACGTGCCGAACGTTTCTCTTCCGTATTAGGGCTCGGTATCCTGGAGCGGGGCGTTACAGTTGGTATCAGAGAGAAGCGTCCTTCTGTCCTAGGCTTCTTTTCTCTTAGATAAGATTTCTTTAGACTTTTTAGAACCTTTATGATCTCCCTTGATCTTGGTGGTAAATCTTTATAAGACTAAGAATCCTTAAACCGTGGTTAAGTTGCATTAGGACAATGTGAAGAGTCTTCTTAGACGAAGGTTAAGTTGAATTCTCAGCTCACATCTTTTATGTGATCCCTCTGGTTTTGTTTCTTCTAAGATCCTTAGTAGAAACTCTCTCTTCTTTTGAAGTTTCCAAACCATAACTGGTCACATAGGATTAAGTGAAACCCCTTTTAGGTAAAGCTTTGGGATCGGAATCTTATGCCTACACCTTAAAGTCGAGGCCCTCTTGGTTGATTTCCTTTTTCCTTACTTTCCCTATTGAAATCTCTCCACTTTGCTTTATACCTCAGAAATCTAAGTCTACTTTTGTCTTGGCCTAACTTTGTAGAGAATGATATTGATTCAACTCTACGAATCCTCCACTTTCTCTTTTCACCATCACCTGGTTTGAGTTTATCAACATTCTTAGACCTTTGCTATGCTTGAGATGGGTTCTACACGAACTCCATGTGTAATTCTATTCTTTCTAATTACTCCTAAGTCGACTATTAGTGTTAAAGGTCTCCTACTTTGGCACATAATTTTCATCATCCTCGTGTTTGGCTTTATCCAACATGAGTGAATGCTTTTGTTTCCTTGTTTGCCTTTCAGGTTAAACTACTTACCGTGCTCCAACAATTTTGGAAATTTTCCACAATATAGACCGATGTATTTTCTACAATTTCTCTTTTTACACCAACTCGGTAATTGATATGGATTGAACTTATGTTTATGCCGGACACTCTGTCCAGAAAATCTACAGCAGCACCTTCACTTCTTCTCCTGTTTTGAGCAGGTTAGACACCCTCAAATAACCTGAATTTTTGATATGTTGCAGACAAAACTTTTATCTACAATTTTCCTTTTGGAATTAAGTTCAGATTATTTTTCGTTTGATCTCGATTTGCAATTCAACTCAGTGTTAACTAATCTGGAAATTCTGACAGCTTGTGCAAAGTCAGAAATAATTGTTTTTGACCGACCTTATCTGATGTGATCCATGGTGGGCATCAAAAGAAAGAAAAAATAGAAATCCATGGTGAAGCAAAAGAGGCGCAATTATTTATGTTATTGGTTAGATAGTCTTTGTTATCCCACATTGGTTATATTGAATTTTATTTTTGTTATTCTTTTTATTTATTGTTATTTTGTCCCACATTGCTAAATTAGCAACTGGTCTTGGAGTCTGTAGCCTATATAAGGCACATAGGTGGTTCATTTACAAACAGTTCAATTTTGAGTGAAAATTTGATTAAGTCTATTGACTTGTTTATCACTTGCGAGTGAGGATCTCTTCGTTGTAGAGTTCCACCCCTTAGAGAACTTATCAGCGCCTTGAGAAAGCGTTGTGGCGTTCTTGCCAACGTTCTTAGATTGGATTATCTAAGATCGTTGTTTCGAGCTCCCCATTTATTCCCAGGGCAAATCTTCATTCTTGAATCGTATCATTTGGTATCAAAGCTTTCGGTTGACTAAAGGTAATCAAATATCCATTTTCGTTTCTTGTTTTTCTTGAATTTTCCTTTCTTGCATTTATTTATTCAAAAAAACAAAAAAAAATTCGTCCCTAATCCCAATCTTGATCAAGAACCCTAACCTAGTTGATCAAGAACATCAAGAAACCTAATCTTGCATATTTCTTATTTTTCTGATCTGACACACGTTTGTTTAACAGTTCGTTGTATACGTTAAACACCTCCAAAAATTCTGAAACTTTTACCACATCTCGTTCTACATTTTCTCTCTTTACATAAAATCTAAATTCGAAATAAATCTTGGCAAAAACTGCCGATCCATACAAACAATCTGTCCAGAAAAACTGCAGCAGCAAATCGTCATTCAAATAAGACTTCAGTGCGTTATACGACTCCAAATTACCTAAAATTATGTGGTGTTATGTAGAAGTGTCGGATCAACAACTTTCATCTTTTGAGTTTTGTCTGATTCGTTATCGATTGATCACAATTTGCAAATTCATCCACTGTTATAATTCTGTAAATTTTCGACAGATTGGTGCAGTTGTAGAAAAACGTTATTTGGTCATTTTATTTTTGTCCAAAAATTCTGAATTTTGAGTATAGTCTGGAAAACTTCTTAATCTAAAAATATCCTTTTTATTTAAACTTCAATTTCCATATCTTTTGGGTTGCACATGCCAATAAGTGCAGGGCTAAATTCTGGATAACTCCTTTGTTTTTAGGATTATTGGTTTTGTTTGCTACATATTGCTCGATTTTCTGATTTTTTTGAAAAAGGGTAATCTTTACAACTTCGAGAGAGAGTGAGTGTAAACACGAGAGTTGTGAGGTTTTGAATGTTGCATAATGACGGAAGAGGAGAGTGGTTCACAAGGGATTTTCCCATGTGATTTTGGTTTGTTTATGGTTGCTCAACAACGGGAAAATACACGTATAAATGAGAAATTGGATAGGTTGTGGGTGAAACTTGCCGCTGTGGATTATCATTTGGGCATTCCGCCAAAAAAGAGTGGTGGCCCACGTGATAAAAGAGTGAAAATGGCTCTAAATCCACATGTAGATGAGGATTGAATCTTGGAATCTCTAACCCCCGAATATGAAGAATTTCTTTTGTATGTTAAGGTGAGCAGTAAAACCGTAAAGAAGGAAACACACATTATTGATGAGTTGAAAAAAGATAAATGTGAAATTATTTGTTCTTCAGAATCTGTGGGAGAATATTTGGGTGATGTCATTGGGGAAGGATTAGTGAAGTCACTTGAAGAATCAGTTGTGGAAGAAACGATTACGGAGGACAATGAGCATGTGGAGGAGATTGATGGTGCGCATACTCTTAAATTGATGGATGAGAAAACCGAGGCAAATGAGGGAGTTGATCCTACTTCCCCGACCACGTTTTCGAATTATAGTTTGTCTTCTTTGCAGGTCCACAAAGATCATCCACACAAGGAGGACACCGGGCTATTGGATACATCCAATGCAGCCCATATATTGCCTTTGGATTTTCTAGATCCGCGTGGCAAACCCGAGCACATTTTTCATGATTCTTTTGCTACGCGTGTTGATGATTATCCAACATTGCATTGTTATGAATATGTTGCTGCCACTTCGATCCTCATCAACATTTATATGAAGACGAGTGTTTGTTCGTATGTTCCATTGGTGAAGCCTGAATCGTCGTTTCAACATTCCATTGATTTGGAGCTTTATATTCGCTTTATATTTGATCCTGGTATATATTTGAAGATTTTTGTGGTTAGTTCAAGATTGGTTCAATATGTTGAACTATACGACATCCTTTTGATTCGAGGACGAATCCTTTCCAACCGGAAGGGAATGATGTGATCCATGGTGGGCGTCAAAAGGAAGAAAAAATAGAAATCCAAGGTGATGCAAAAGAGGCGCAATTATTTATGTTATTGGTTAGATAGTCTTTGTTATCCCACATTGCTTATATTGTCTTTTATTTTTGTTATTATTTTTATTTATTGTTATTTTGTCCCACATTGCTAAATTAGCAATTGGTCTTGGAGTATGTAGGCTATATAAGGCACCTAGGTGGTTCATTTACAAACAATTCAATTTTGAGTGAAAATTTGATTAAGTCTATTGACTTGTTTATCACTTGCGATTGGAGGATCTCATCGTTGTAGAGTTCCACACCTTAGAGAACTTATCAGTGCCTTGAGCAAGCATTGTGGCGTTCTTGCCAATGTTCTTAGATTGGATTATCTAAGATCGTTGTTTCGAGCTCCCCATTGATTCCTTTAGATAGTCCTAGGGAAAATCTTCGTTCTTGAATCGTATCATTATCTCATTCAAAAATTCCAATATTTTTCTATCACCTGGGAAACTCATGTATCTAAATCTTTTCTCTTTGGATCGTGCTCAAATTCCTTTTTGTTTGGGCTACACAAGTCGATAATGACAGGTCTGGAGTAAATATCATACACAGCAACCTAAAAGGAAATCCTCACCTCTTTGACTTCGGGTTTGGGCTAAGAGGGTAGTAAGTTACGATTGTTATGTTTATGAGTTTCCTGAAGTTTGATCTCCTTCTGAGTCAAACCTTTTTGTAGGATGCTTGTAAAGTTAACGTTATAGTTTCTTTTGCAGTTGTAAACAAGAACCAAGATGCTATCCTCCAGCATACCATGTTTGATGTTCAGACCCTTTTCGTGCCCTTTTGTAATTATACATTTTCTGGAAATTTATTTCTCACGTAATCCCTCACTTGAGATTTTTTTAAAACTCAACAAATCCTCTCCGCTTGTTGTCATGAATTACCTCAGAAACACATCGCCTTAAGCTCTTCTTCTAAACAAGTTCTTACCTTCTCATGTATCAAATCAAGAAACAAGTTTGCTTCAGAACCGCAGTGTTGAACTCCCATATTTCTTTTCCAATTCAAATTTAACTAAGCCTTCTGATGTCAGAACTTTTTTTTCTTACTTGTGTTCATTCTCAGCTCCCTTTCTAAAGGTAGTGTCGATGTTGTAACTATTTCACCTAATGCTGCCTTTTTTTTTAAGGTATGCATATCATCTTTAGCCGGTCAAAATTTTAAGCCTACTGTTGGAAATAAAATTTATGTTTTGATGATGATTCATCACGCACTTAGAAAAGTTCATTTATAACCCATGATGATGGAGTCATAACTAACTGTTACAGTGCATAATGAAAGAAGAAGCAAGAAATGGTATAGAGAAAAATGTATAGGATCTATCTAGAGTCTGAGCTTTGTATAGGTTGTTTCAGACAAGCATTGTAATAGATAGGAACTAGGCGAACATCTGAGTCATAGCAAGCAAACTGAGGTTACATCTGAGAACCGAAGAACTGAGGTGACAGACTCAGTTAGTGAAGAACTGAAGAACTGAGGTAACAGACTCAGTTAGTGAAGACGGAAGAACTGAGGTGGCAAACTCAGTTAGAAGCATATTAAGTCGTGACTATAAGTCAGGAATCAGGCAAGTCTGTGGTGACCTGAAACTGAACTATGGATCATGTAAAACTGAATAATCTTAAGGACAAAGATTATCAGTTACCAGGGAATGAAGAAGCTGAATGGTGTACTCTGACTTAGTCAATTGAAGTTAGATGTCAAGTATATGAGGTACTCAGTTTTGAATAAGAGTAGAAAACTGAGTTATGGCCTTGTCAAGAAAAGAATTGAGAATCTGGAAAATCTGAATTGATAAATCAAAGACTGAAAACTGGAAAAGTACCGATCAAGAGATCGTACATATGAACATTGGATAAACGACAAATATAACGGCTATAAGGCTTATATGACCGTTACATTACCCCTATAAATACACAGGGAGGAATGTTTGAAAAGAGTAGATCTTGGACAAGCTTACAAAGCACATATCTAAAATCCAGATCAAGAGGGAAGAGATCCAGATTCAGAAAATCAGAATCCATATCTAGAAAGAGAGAAGCCAACGAAGTTTCCTTGAAGATTACAGAGAATGATCTAGTAACCCGTTAAGGGGGAAGCAGGGACCTATGAGCTACAATGCCATATTCAGAAGAATCAGAAAACTCACTGAATTAATCTTTTGATTGATTCTAAACCTAACCTTTGTGTGACAAAGGGTTGGCTGTGTATAGTTTGAGGAGAGCAACTCCACCTTTCCTCATACGGTTGCAACTTGGTTGCCACAGCTGTTGGTGCAGTCTGCGAACTGTGTTTGTGTTTGTGGTGAGCTGGTGAAGGAGTAATTCTACCTCCGAAGGATCAGTGTCCGGCATGAAGGGAGAAATCTCACATTTCTTTATTCTGTGTAGACAGTGAAACTAGGGTGTCGTGAAGGACTGTCATTAGGCTAGGATTTTGTAAAAGTTATCTCAAAATTCTAGTGATACCTCCTACACCACAGGAGAAGGGGAGACGTACGGGATTACACCACCCGGAAATTCCATAAAAAAACCACGTGTTGATTTACTTTACGCATTTATATTTGTGTTGTGATTGTTCTACTTATTGTATTATCATTTCATCACAACACTCAGCAACCATCAGACACTAAGTCAGCACAGAACTGATACATAGGAGATTAGGATCTTTATTGACACATCTATTGCACAAAAGGCTTGATCTTATCCGCTTCAAGTTAGTTTAGTTCTAGCACCATCTAAACTGAATTAGTTAACTCCACACAAGTTTCAGTTGAACTCAATCTGGAATCAGATTCAGTTTTTGGGTGAGCTTTTTGTGACAAGTTTATTCACCCCCCCCCCCCCCCTCTAAACTTGTGTTAGCCTTTCCAAGGGACCAACACCTACCATGACATTCCTTTTCAACTACTTACCCTTAACATTCTAGCAATTTATGCCAAACCAGTTTCAAGCAGAAGGTAGACTTTTTCAAGATACCTTCCGAACCTATCTAGCCAACCAACATTTGAACTTCAAAACTTCTATTGAATTTCAATCTAGATTAATGTACCTTGTACCATTCAATCTTAAATATCCTTCAGTCCATTTAGAGCCATGAACCGCAAGACACACCTTTTAACTTTCCTTCTTATGTTTTGGCGTTCCTACTACAATGTTGTTACACCGGTTGAAATGCCTATTTTTTATTTAACCTCTTCATTTCCATAGGACGAATGACCTCGATCATTTATTCCTTGGCCGTGTACTATTCCTCTCGAGTAGTGCAACCTTTAACCCTTTATTTGAATCAGCTATGATCGTTTAAACTTCCTTAGAAAGTTTGAATTAATTCTTTAAAATCAAACCTTATCCGACAATTCTTAAGTGTCCCTTCCTCTTCACTTAAAATCTTGTTTTCCACTTACTTCTTCAAACTTTTGATATTCCCATACAATTCCTTGAGGTAAATTTCTATTTCTTTTAAATCTTGAAATAACCTCTCTTTGACTACTGCAAACTTGGACACTTCTTGAAGAGTGTTTATTTTCATTCTAAGACCTTTTTGTGTGATCATTTTCTCTCCATAGCTACTTCATGTTGAGACCTTTGATCTCTTCCTGATTCTAAATTGTCTAGTCTTTTTGGTGCTCGACCTTGCACCTTTACTTTGCTTTTCTGTTGTGTAATGTTTCCTCTACGGCACTCGTACAAACTGAAGTTTTCCCTAGTTCACAAACATCCATCTTTGTTAACCAAGTGTTTAAAAATCGAGGTCACCTGCCTAATGTCCTCGAGTTTAGCATTCTCTTTCCTTCGTAGTTAATGTTTCCAAGTCCATCCGGTGATGTTTCCTTTAACGTCTCCACTTTCTAAATGCTTATATGAAAGATTATTACCATCATTTCAAGTTGCTTGAGTTCCTTGCAGACCATCGTAACTTGCAGAATTCCACTCTCTCAAAAGAATTTCATCTGCAAGGTGTTCTTTGGTTCCTTTGGTGGCTATCTTTTGTATTATAAATCGATGCCCCATTCTTTTCAACTTGAAACCAAATTCAACTTTCTTTCAACACGGAATCATCATGTCTGTTTGTAACCCATGCAACCTCCCTTGTTTTCAGAACTTACTGCCTCTTCTTCGGCTTACTAAGTTGACATACCACCCTGGTACTCAACTTGTCACTTTTCAACTTTAATTATTTTCCCAAGCTAACCCTAATTGGCACAAGGATTGGATCAGACCTCTAGAGAAAAAGTATGGCTATGCATGTTATCCATCCCCAAGGAGTCTCAGAAGTCCTTCAGCTGGGACCCTTGCAGTTCTTCAGGAAGCTTGTGGTGCCATGATGGAAGTTGAGATCAAAAGAAGTGAAGTATGCCAGAAATTTGTAAGTCGGTTGGGAAGCTCAAGCCTTCAAGACATAGGTCAGCAGGAGCAAGTATGTCGTACCGTTGATCGTGAGATGTGAGGCAGTTGTTGAGATTGTGAATAAACAAGACAAAGATCTAGTTGTTTCAGGTTACAAGTGAGTGGCTGGAGCCCAACCAACCAATGCTCACGAGTCAGATGAAGATGGCAACCGTTGGCATCGGAATCAGCCTTGGTTCCGAATGCGGAAGATTGGGAAGTACAATGAAGAATGAAAACTACGAGATTGCAATTGCAGTTCATCTCGGTGCGACCAAGATGTACAAGAGTTGGAACAATACTGTTGACGATCTTTCATGAAGATAGAGATAGAAGAGTTGACTACAACAATAGCTACCGCGCCAACATCTAGATGTCAACATCTGAAACTCTGCATGGGAAAAGGGAAGAACGCGAGTTTTCTGGGATGAAGTGGAGCGATGACAGAATACGAGACCAAAGTTGATACATCAAGCCAATGTGAAGATTGAAGCGGAACGTCGCAACCTCAAGATGGCTCAAGACTTGTAAAAGAGTGGAAAGATGGAAGAAGAAGACTGTAAGAGTTGGAAGACAATACGCTTGGGAAAGTCTAGAGTTCAATTACACCAGTTACATTCGAGTTTCGAGGACGAAACTCCTCTTAAGGGGGAAGGAATGTAACATCCCGACTTTTCAGAAAGGGTAAAATAGTAATTGGGCATACCCAATACGACCTAATTATTATTTATCCTATTTATTTAATGATTAAATTAAAAGGATTTATTTATTTAATTAAGGAATTTAATTAAATGGCTATAAAGGAAAATAATCCCCCACAATTTTCCCTCATATCATCATACGACGAGTTCTGAGAAAAATGAAAGAGGGGCGACACAGAGAAGTTTTGAAAAAGGGAGAACGTAATCTTCAACCGTGCGGCTAATCCGTCAGGATTTTGAGCAGGCGGCAGTAGAAGAAATAAATCACTGGATAAAGACAGTCATTTTCATACAATTCGTTCTCTAAACAGTAAGTTTTCAGTTTAGCCCTAGTTTTTGGTATTCGTTGAGTTCGATTCTTCAAAAATTCATATCTTTCAATCCGTAGCTCTGTTTCGCATCCATGAGTAATCAAAACGATCGTCTAGGAGCGTAGATTATTCTAGAAATATTTTGACAGCAAGTAATCCAGGTAATCTTCAGTTTTACAGACTTTTGTATTTCGGGTTTTGCAAAGAAATAGGATTTTAGGGTTTCTTACTGATCAAATAGGTTTTGGGGTTGAGGATAAACAGTTGTTGCGGTTGCTTGGCGTTTTGCTTTCAGTTTTGCTGGCAATTAAGGTAAACGGATCTTCCTAATGAATAATTATAGTTTTGTTATGTTTAGGTTGAGTTTTGGTATAGATTGGTGGTTAGAAATATGTTCATGTGTAGTTACTGTCTATGTTAAGTTATACAAGTTTTGAACAGGTTTCACAATTTTTTTCTGAGTTTTTTTTGTGGTAAACATGTTTGGTTTGGGTTAGAAATCGTTAAGTTGCAGAACATTGAGTTTAGGCTTTTAAGGGTCGAATGCGCACGAATTCCTGTTACATGATTGTATGGTTTTAGTCTCAGCAGGTAGAATGCGCATGCATTCATAGGGATACACACGCATTCGTGATTCAGGATGTTCCATCCTTTTCACAGCAGGTGCAATGTGCATGCATTGCTGTTTAAGAGTGGATAAGGTTGCTCCCAGCATGTGCAATGTGCACGCATTGGCTGGACAGTAACTTCCAGCATGTGTTCTGGTCAGGGAATGCGCACGCATTCCAAGAAATGCACACGCATTGACCCCCAATTTTAAAAATATGTTGTTTTAAGCGACGAGTCTAGTTTTAAGTGTTATTTCTTGATCTAATAACACTAAATGAAAATTAACAAGCCTGGATTGAGCTTCTGATTCGTTTAGTTTCAGCACCGAATGTACTCTTAAAGGGAGTTGAAGTTCGGATCCGTCGGAAGAGCATGAAAGGCTTGTGCTTTGATGAATTAGCATTCATCAATATCTATGTAATTGTTAGGCCTTGTCTATGTGTAGTGGTCTAGGAAGAGAGTAGTATGTGTGAGGGAGATTATCTGAAAACGCTTAGGTGGTTAGTTAACCGTTTAATAAATACGTACTTGACTAGTAAAAGATTAAACATCATGTCATTCTTTGATAGGCACCAGGCAATATCGTGATGAGTGTGCTTTCCTGAAGGTGGATAACTCCATAGGTTTACAAGACCCTAAGTACGGAGGGACTTCGCTGAAACGTCTGCACCCTTGTGCTTTCCCCCTTGGTTATTGGTGTGATCCACCAATATGTTGCAAGATATATCTCTAACCGGATGTGCGTAGTGCCTTTGAGTGTGGATGTAACATAGATAAGTTAGTCTAGAAACGTATAGTCACGACATGTTGATGGACATGAACTGGACCCAAGATTAAGTCGGTCTTATAAAGATAATTTAATAATCATAATAATAACCTTTCGTTGTATAACTTAGTTATTCGTTAGCTTCTCAATTTTACTAAATACTTACTACTTACCTCCTTTGCATTTTATTTTGTATGTATTGTGGGGTGAGAAGACGAACATGTTGACCATGCGTAGATTACGACTTTTGAGGACGTTGATGCCTTGACGAAGTTTTTAGTTTATTTTCCTTGTAAATGTTGTACTAGATTAGTTGTATTCTTTTTCTTAGACTGGTTGTACTTTTACTTCTAGACTTTTGTAAGTCATGTTTGTACTTTTAAGAGCTCGTATTGTGTAAGTCTTTGGATTTTTCGACGTTGTAATTTAACTATCCATCTTTAGTATGGTTAATTTCCATTCTTAGTAGCATTTATGTTTTTACCCGAGTCCTTTTAGCTTTCATTTGCTTTTATTTGATACAACAACGTAGAGACTTGCGTATAATATTAGATTTATTTAATGCTATACGCGCCGAACGTTTCTCTTTCGGATAAGGGCTCGGTATCCGGGAGCGGGGCGTTACACCTTCAGCACTTTCTTGTTATTTATTTTATAACATTTCCAACCTTTTTCTTGAATTAAAACCGTTTTTAACCATTTAATACAGTACTTTGGGTTGAAAATCAAATTAAGATTTGGTTTTCAATCCAAATGGGAGTAATATGATAAAATCAAGTCTGGTTATTACGAATATGTCGGTTATTTTATATAATTAAAATTTTAATTGTGGGTCTACATATTTCTATATACGGTATCCGCTATTATAAAATCCTAATAAAACTGGTCATTCGGTTTGGGTTGGATTCTAAGTATTTTATTTTGTGTTCCTCAAAAAAAAGTATTTTATTTTGTGTGGCTTGAAAGTGTAGATAACTAAAATGTAATTTTTTATTATTTTGTTGGAGATACTAGAAATTACATCTATAAATAAGAGAGTTGTGGCCCCCGAGACCCACATTACTTTTCCCTTCTATGTTCCCATCTATAGAAAGATCTAGGTTTGGTGTGTTGTATAATACCGTGACGGCTACGCGACACAATGATCTTCGTAACGGATCCAAGAACGCTTCCGGTTTACTTTTCGCATTACTTTCATTGATTTAACATGAACGACATCATGTGATAGTGATTATATCACATAAGTTGTAACAATTGGTATCAGAGCCTTGTTCATGTTAAATCAGATACAGTTAAATTCACGTATTTCTTCTTGTATTTGGATTTGTTGTACAAGTTGATGTCGCCGGTCATATGGTCACACCGATCGCCGTGTTAAAGGAATTACGATTGAATGAAGAATTTCATGCGCTGTGTTGAACTATCATCTCTCCCAAAAGCTTAAACTGATGAAGATGCAGATAATTAACATGTTATACACTTTTGCATGCCCCATCAAGTGTGAGCATTATCTCCCAATACTTTCACAATTACATCTGGCTCTGATATAATGTTGAACTATCATCTCTCTAAAAATCTTAAACTGATGGAAAGGCAGATAATTAACATGTCTCTTTTATTGAAGTTATTATATTATTCTTTGTCGAATTTGTTTAGGGAAACTTGTACATGTATCCCTGCAAATCAACACATTATTAAAAATATACTACCCTTTTTACACATTTGCGAAATGTGTTTTCGGGGTTTTACGGGTATAAAGCACTGCTTCGGCCCGCTGCGCCCCGCTTCACCCCACTCTGGCCCGGAGAGGTGCGTTTGAATTTTATAAATCGCAAAAGCATTATTTGTATTCTTTCCAAGTAATTCAGCTTTCTGCTTAAGTTTTTGTGGATGCTTTTTATGCCATTTTTCCTTTTGTTCTTTTGGTTGTCTGCTGCTCATATAACTTACTGGGGTTTTGAATTGATAGATCAGAGGAAGAGTCGGTTAGGTGGCTCTAAAATTGCAACTTCTAGTTCTAGGTGCAAAGTGCTGGAGTCAGGGTTAATAATTATTTTTTATTTCTTAATTAACTACTCATATAAGATGCCAATATGGTAGATTACTTGATTGCTTGAGTTATATATATATATATATATATATATATATATATATATATATATATATATATATATATATATATATATAATTCAAACGCATCTCTCCGGCCCAAAGCGGGGTGAAGCGATATGCAGAGGGCCTTGGCGGGGCGCAGCGGGCCGAAGCGGTGCTTTATACCCCTAAAACCCCGAAAACACATTTCATAAATGGGTAAAAAAAAGGTAGTATATTTTTAATAATATGTTGATTTGTAGGGATACAGTTACAAGTTTCTCATTTATTTATTGTCCGTGATGTTTATGGGAAAGAGGCATGTATATATTATATTATATATTAGTTGCGGCACAATAACCTGAAAGTTAGGAAGAATTGTATTTTTAATATTTGTTATGTTATGCCGATGCATTAAGGGAAATTTTATGGTGGTCAATAACCACCAAACTTAATATTGAAAATAAACATAATCATAATCATCCATGTGACGATAAGTGTTCATTGAATTTAGTGGTCATTGACCACCATAAAATTTCTCATTAAATAAGGTTTGTTATTACATGGGCAGAGAAGTTGTTTTCAACTTGCTTAATTTTTTTTCGGCCTTTTTCTTGAGGAATTGAGGAGCTGTTGAGATAATATTACATCCGTCTCATATTATAAGTCATCCTAGTTTTATACAAATAAATTAAGAAATTCAATAAATGATTCAACTTTGATAGTTTTGGACTAAAATGCCCTTAGGCTGATTTAGCAAACGGTGTATGAAAGGATATACATTGAAATGGGTAAAATAGAAAGAAAAAAACATAATTATTGCATTGAAATGTGAGAATGACTTATATTGTGAGACGGATGAAAAATGCTATGATGACTTATAACACGGGACTGAGGTAGTAGAATTTAGGGTAATTCAAATGGGCCTATTTTTGTATGCGTGTGGCCCAATTTCGTTAGCTTCATTTGTTTTAGTGGCTTCTATCGACATCACGTATTTACAATCGCTACCCTTTTTCTTTTCTTTTTTATTTACTTCCGTCACCACACGTGTATTTTTTTTTTTAATTTCGGCACCACACTAGAAACGTCAGTGCCAGAGACGTTCTTTTTCGATAATAAGGTCATTGGACTGACGTTTTTCACACATTACACATTTATAACTATAACGTCAGTATCACTGATGTTATTACAAAAGACAAACGTCAGTATCGGTGACGTTAGTATCGAAAACTAACACCAGTCAATGACGTTATTTTGCACAAAAATAATCGTAGTGCTAGAAATAACTTTTTGAGTACCTGAAGCAATCGTAGTCTCAGCGGTAAAAGTTAGTGTCAATATAAGGGCTTTTTTTTTTTGAGTGGCAAAGGTGCCTTGTTTTAATCTTGTACATATGCTGTAACTAATTTGTGTACAACTTATTCAATGTGTTTGGGCCCTTATTACGAAATTATTGTATGGGTTATCTTTGCATGTATTCGGCCTCAATTCAATTACGGCCTTTACCTTTGTAAGAACTATTTTAAAGGACAAAAACATTTGTGAAGTTAGCATTAAGAATATACATTTTTTTTAGTAAAAAAGACAATTTTTAGATGTTAAGTACCAAAATACACCTTAAATCAATTTGAAAAAAAAAATGCACAAACTACTTCCACCCACTATCATGCGCATCAAAAGAGAGGAGTATTTTTTTTTTGTGAGTGAAGAGGAACGACACAATATATATATATATATATATATATATATATATATATATATATATATATATATATATATATATATATATATATATATATATATATATATATCTCACAATTCTATTACTCAAAAATTAGTAGTGACGATCGACAGTAGTGACAATAATTAGTGTCAGACAATGTATCACTACTAATTGTCACACCGATTCACCGAAATTATACAATTAGTTTCATTTAATTTGTCAATATCAATTGACACTACGACAGTTGTGACAATAACCATTGTGAGCCAATGTGTCTACTAAATGTCACATCGATTCATAGATAATACACAACTAGTGTCATTTAATTTGTCATTACCATGACACTACGACAGTAGTGACAATAAATAGTGTGAGTTGTCACCTCGATTCACAGATAATACTCAACTAGTGTCATTTAATTTGTCACTACCAATTATCACTATGACAATTAGTAACGACACATTGTCTGACACTGATTATTGTCACAGTGAAAATTAGTAGTGTTAAAGTGATTGAAAAGTATCAAAAAAATATCACAATCGAGGATAATAATTGAAAACGTACATTAAAATATACGATTCATTAAAAAAAAATTACATAAGATATATATATATATATATATATATATATATATATATATATATATATATATATATATATATATATATATATATATATATATATATATATAGAGAGATTGAGGGAAAATGACAAAAAAAATTACAAAATGGATATTAGGACATACTCCTTTTTTTAGTTGTAAAAATGACAAAAAATTTCAGACGGAAAAAAACGACCCTGATAGCGCGCGTCCTCGTCCTCAGGTATATTGTAACGCCCCGCTCCCGGATACCGAGTCCTTATCCGGAAACGAAACGCTCAACACGTATAATATTAAATAAATCTAATATTACACGTAAGCCTCTACTACGTCGTATCGAGTTTAGCAAAACGGAAGCTCAAAAGACTCGGCGAAACATCATAAATGCTACTAAGAATAGAAATCGACATACTAAAGATAGAAATGTAACATTTATTACATTGGAATACCAAACGTCTACTAAAACGTACGATAATCTCCAAAAGAGAAAAACTAGAAAGTCATTACAAGCTCCCAAACGAAACCTCAAGTCGAAAGAATAAATAAAACATAAATAATTAAAGTCTTCAACTTCGGCGTCTTTAAACGTCGTTATCAAAGTCCGCCTCGAACTCTGGATTTACCTGTTCGCCTTCTCTCCCCCAAACACATAAATGAACATGCATTTGAGGTAAGTACATTGTACATAGTAAGAAGTAGAAGCTACAATTTAATTAAGGCTTTTTAACAAGTTTTAAAATGATAGTTATCTTTATGAGACCGACTCAATCTAAGTTCACTTCATGTCCATCAACATGTCATGACTAACTGTTACTAACTTAGCTTATATTTGTTACATCCGTATTCAAGGGCACTACGCATGGTGCTGCCCACCACGAGACATCTGGGTGCAACCTATTGGTGGATCTCACTAATAGCCACGGGCTAGTCCCGATAGTATACGCGTTCGGCGAAGTCCCATCGTACTTGGGGTCTTATGAACCTACGAAGTTATTCCATTGTAAAGTCCCTCTGCTCCTGGTGCCCTCTAATGGCCAGCAAAGTTATTCACCTGTGAAGTCCCTCTACTCCTAGTGCCCTCGGGCCAGCAGAGTTATCCACAACGAGTACCCTCTACTCATGGTGCCTCTAGAAAGGCTAGCAAGTTTACTCGCTCTATCCGAAGGCCTACACATTGCGATATAGTCTTGTGCCTTACCAAGGATGACATGATGTTTAATCTTATTACTATGCAAGTATGTAATTATTAATGGTTATTAACTAGCCACCTAAGTGTTTTCAAGTAAGCTCCCTCACAAACTCAACTCTCTTTCTTAGACCACTAGACACGGACAAGGCCTAGCAATTACACAGACATTGATGAATACTAATTCATCAAAGCACAAGCCCTTTCATGCCCTTCCGACGGATCCGAACTTCAACTCCCTTTAAGAGTACATTCGGTGTTTTAACTGAACGAATCGGAAGTTCAATCGAAGCTTGTTCATGTTTAATTAATGTTAACATATTATGATTTAGGGTTTAAAACAATAATAACATGATTATGAAGCCCGAAATCAAGCTGAAAATATAAAACAGTAAAAACTAGGCAAAACAAGTCAAACGCCCGTTTGACATCCTATGGACGTCCGTTTGGCCTTGAACGCCCGTCCACTAAACCCCAGACGCCCGTCCGTCAAAAACAGCTACATCCTGAATCAAAAGTCTGACCTCAAACGCCCGTCGCGCTTGTGCGGCGCGCGCCCGTCTGAGCTACTAGGGTCTCGGACGCCCGTCTGCCTAATGCAGACGCCCGTCCGCCTGGGTTTTTCCCAAAACGCTAAAACCTTCACAACTCGATTTCTAAATCGTTTCTAACCTAATTGACATCGATTTCAACTCAGAAAAACGTAGAAAACATATCTAAACGTCTATGATCCTTTGATAAACGAAAAAGCACAATTTTTCTTACATCTACGCATCATAAAACGCGATCTAAACTTCAATAACGATAATTGAAATTGTAGGAAGAGCTTCTTACCTTTTTAGCAAAATAAACCAACTTCAAACTCAGAAGACTGCAGCAAAACCTTGATCTTTTCTTGCAGATAACCTTAACAAAGCTCTGATCTTTGAGTGTTGAAACGACGCTCCTTTCACGACGATTCCAACGCTTCTCGCGGATCTAAAGACGGTTGAAAACTCCATGAGATATCGCAGAAACTCTCGTTGGCTCTTCTTACGCTCTCAGCCGCGTTTTTCTTCCAACTCTCACACGCAAGAGGAGGCTTCTAAGGAGGAAATTTCTGATTTAAAAGGTTAGGGAAACTACGGGGTTAATTTCTCCTTAAATAGGAAAATCCCAATAATTAACCTAATCCCTTATTTTCCTTAATTGCCCTTTTTACTTAAAATCGGATTTATCTCCAAATTATTTATATATATCGGCCAAATATATATAAATACACTTAAAATACTTTAAATCCGTAAATTATAATATTCCATTTTTCGCAAAAAGACACGTCTGCCCTTTTTTTGAAAAGTCGGGATATTACATTCCTTCCCCCTTAAAAGGAGTTTCGTCCTCGAAACTCGAGCGTGCTCAAACCGTTGCCCTTCCTTAGCACTCTCTCTTCAACACAAACCAAACCGAAGCTTCACTTGTTTCCCACTGACAGCAACAACCGATTCCGATCTGGCGAACCATTGAACCACACTCTACCGATTTCAAACCGTACAAACCTCATACACTCAACCCAAAGCTGACCAACCACAACTCGAGTCACTGAAACTGCACTAGCTACTCTTCTACTCGGTGCACCCATCACCGGAAGATACTTTCTTATGTCTATCATACAAGTAGACAAAATTCTTGGATAGCCGACCGATACCAAGAATCACTTTATGGTCCGTAGAATTCAAAACTGTAACTTTACTCTTGCCACGGTAGATTCCAACACAACCAACAACTTGTAGTAACACCCTAGCATCCTTGATTACTCTATCCAAATGTCTTGTTATAACCATGAGATCCTTGAGATTACTCTTACTAAACTGAGGTGGGGTACCTGATTCTGAAACCGATCAACTCGTTCCAACTGACTCACAAACTGTCTGACCCATGTCTTGAACCAAACCACTCACTTCTTACTGAGCCCTAGATCAACAACACCTAGTCTCTACCTACCAAACGTCTAGGGTGAAAGAAAGGCAAATATTCTTTCTTGACCTGAGGACTTAAATGGTTTGAGAAATGCAGAAGCATACATGAGTCATGAAATAATTGATTTGCACAATACAAACCGAACTGATTTTGAACATGGGGCAAAGAGAAAACCTGTAAGTATATAAGTTTTACATATGATGCTCAAAAATCAAAAAATTGGAAAGCCATAGGTCGGTCAAAATATTTCTTTTCGTCTACTGCTATAAGCTGTCAAAAAATTTCAGGACTTCACAAACTGGCTTGTGTTGCAGATTGTGCTCAGACCAAGAAGAATTTGCACTTGGTTCCAAAACAAAAGGTTTATTGCATGATGTTTTCTACAACATATCAAAAATTCAAGTCATTTGGAGGTGTTTAGCTTATTCCAAACAGATTGATAAGTAAGAGTACCGCCGCAGAATTTTCTGAACAGAGTGCTCATCCTTGTCAAGAAATTTATGAACAATCCAATTGGAAAACTGAGTTGATGTAAAGAGAGAAGTTGTAGATAAGACAACTTTCTAAGTGGCTAAAAATTTAGAGAATTTTTTGGTATTTTAGAAATGAGATTACAAGGCATAGAGAATATCGTTTACTCGTTTTGCATAACACCAAGTTACAAAATGTAGTGATTAGGACCAAACGTAGAAAAAAATTAGTTAAATCCACCAAGAGAAAGAACATGTGAGGGAATTCTGAAAGTTCTGAAAGAAGAGAGGGACTCTATTAAGGATCCTAGAGGAACGAACTCGGGGGAAACACGTAAGAGATGTACTTAACACTCAACCTAACCTTCGCTTAAGGAGACTCTTCACTTGGTCCTAGTGCATCTTAACCACGGTTTAAGGATACTTAATCTTATGAGGATTTACCACTAAGATCAAGAGAGTTCAGAAAGGTTCAACAAAGTCTAAAGAAATCTTATCTTAGAAGAAAGGATCCTAAAAGACGCTTCTCTCTATACCAACTGTAACGCCCCGCTCCCGGATACCGAGTCCTTATCTGGAAACGAAATGCTCGGCACGTATAATATTAAATAAATCTAATATTACACGTAAGCTCAAAAGACTCGACGAAACATCATAAATGCTACTAAGAATAGAAATCGACATACTAAAGATAGAAATGTAACATTTATTACATTGGAATACCAAACGTCTACTAAAACGTACGATAATCTCCAAAAGAGAAAAACTAGAAAGTCATTACAAGCTCCCAAACGAAACCTCAAGTCTAAAGAATAAATAAAACGTAAATAATTAAAGTCTTCAACTTCGGCGTCTTTAAACGTCGTCATCAAAGTCCGCCTCGAACTCTGGATTTACTTGTTTGCCTTCTCTCCCCCAAACACATAAATAAATATGCATTTGAGGTAAGTACATTGTACATAGTAAGAAGTAGAAGCTACAATTTAATTAAGGCTTTTTAACAAGTTTTATTATGATAGTTATCTTTATGAGACCGACTCAATCTAAGGTTCAATTCATGTCCATCAACATGTCATGACTAACTGTTACTAACTTAGCTTATCTTTGTTACATCCGCATTCAAGGGCACTACGCATGGTGCTGCCCACCACGAGACATCTGGGTGCAACCTATTGGTGGATCTCACCAATAGCCACGGGCTAGTCCCGATAGTATACGCGTTCGGCGAAGTCCCTCCGTACTTGGGGTCTTATGAACCTACGGAGTTATTCCATTGTAAAGTCTCTCTGCTCCTGGTGCCCTCTAATGGCCAACAAAGTTATTCACCTGTGAAGTCCCTCTACTCCTAGTGCCCTCGGGCCAGCAGAGTTATCCACAACGAGTACCCTCTAATCCTGGTGCCTCTAGAAAGGCCAGCAAGTTTAATCGCTCTATCCGAAGGCCTACACATTGCGATATAGTCTTGTGCCTTACCAAGGATGACATGATGTTTAATCTTATTACTATGCAAGTATGTAATTATTAATGGTTATTAACTAGCCACCTAAGTGTTTTCAAATAAGCTCCCTCACAAACTCAACTCTCTTTCTTAGACCACTAGACACGGACAAGGCCTAGCAATTACACAGACATTGATGAATACTAATTTATCAAAGCACAAGCCCTTGCATGCCCTTCCGACGGATCCGAACTTCAACTCCCTTTAAGAGTACATTCGGTGTTTTAACTGAACGAATCGGAAGTTCAATCGAAGCTTGTTCATGTTTAATTAATGTTAACATATTATGATTTAGGGTTTAAAACAATAATAACATGATTATGAAGCCCGAAATCAAGCTGAAAAGATAAAACAGTAAAAACTAGGCAAAACAGGTCAAACGCCCGTTTGATATCCTATGGACGCCCGTTTAACCGGAGCGTTTTTCTTATAAACGACCGTAACTTTTGATTTAGGACACCGATCATCAAAATTGTTTCACCAAAGTTCATATTTTTTTAATCTTCATTTTGAGACCTCATTTGATTCCTTTTCGACGTAGTATTTGAAAGCCGAATTTAATCGCAGCATTTACACTAACATAGTATCAGTATCAGTAAACAGTATCAGTATCAGTATCAGGCTCATTTAAGGCTTAATTCAAGTTACTACTTCAAGGCACACATATCTGGCTCATATAAGGCTCATTTAAGGCTTAATTCAAGGGAGACAATATCATATATGGCTCATATAAGGCATACAATATCACTAACAGTATCAGTATCAATAAACAGTATCAGGCTCATTTAAGGCTTAATTCAAGTGACTACTTCAAGGCACACATATCTGGCTCATATAAGGCTCATTTAAGGCTTAATTCAATGGACACAATATCATATGCAACGAAGAGAAGAAGATGAGAAGGCTCATTTTGTAAATGACTTTGTTAACAAACAACACAGTACAGAGGATACAACACAAACTTTCCAGACTCATCGTCCATGTCTTCAGTAGTCCAAACAAGAATTGAAGTCAAGGAAAGCTGATATCAAACAGGGAGCATCATCTCGACATTTTGTAATCTTAAAACTACAAATTCATGCATGAGTAATTGAATTAACTTGAATATCAGAACAAAGGATATCCATATCCATCATCATTAGGCGTCCTGTATACAAAAAAAGTATACACTGCCACCTTTCCAGCTATGAGAGAGCTCAAAGTCTCGGTCAATACCAAGTCAAATTGTATTTGATGCAGCTTCTCAGGGGAAAGGGTTCCAAGAACAAGTTTTTCTCCATCAACGTTGACAATGAGATAAAAAGATCCATTCATTGTTGCCTTCTTAACTTTGCCGAGATTAGCCTGTATTTCAAGAACCGTGGTTATAGCTACATACTACTCAGGATGTGCATGATCTTGCAAAGGCTCTACATTTGCATCAGACTCAAGATTCACATCACACTCATGATTGTCCTGTTTATGAACGTCAAGGGTTAAGTCAACAAAATGTTTAGATTAACATAAATATGTGATTCAAGGTCAAGATTAGAAGCAGTTTCTTCTTGATTGCTTATGGTTTCACTAGCAGGTGGTAATGCTTCAATTTGAAAAAAGTCGTTTTCTATTTCTAGTTCATGCTCAGTACTGCTGTCAGAAACATATTCCCCAAAATTTTCCTCCTTAAATGATTCAACAATTTCAATAGTTCCTACCTCTTCGCATCATCATCATCCACCGCCCAATCACTGTTTCTACTTCATCCCATTTTCTTTGTGAATAAGAACAGCCGCAACTCTTGGATTGGGTTTGTAATATAGAAACTGAGGCCTAGGGGAAAGGTAATTAGTCTTAGGATCATAAGGAAGAAATGATGGATATGCATCAAGTGGAGCAAGTGAGAGCTAGGGTTTGCAGGCTTCAAATCGATGAAGGAGACGAAGAAGAAAGAGTGGGGCGAGGAAGAAGAAACAGTGTGTTGACGGATAAGGGTAATTTAGTCCAACTGAAATTATTTGTCCTTATTGCAACTAAAAAAAAGTTGTGTGGATTATACTTAATTAAGAAGAGAAAAGTGGACTTATACCTAATTTTTCATTATATATATATATATATATATATATATATATATATATATTTCAGTTGGTAGTATTACAGAGTTAATTTGCAATGTTTCGTCGTCCCCCTTGTCCGTTCCCCTCCCCGTCATTTCCTCCCCCCACCAACTGCTTTATACACGTGCCTTCTTGCCTCTCTAGCAGACCAATAGGAACAAGGCTTGTGTACTCTATCAAATCAGATAAAAGTCTAATGAATACAGCTGTTATGGCTTTATCCCGACCTCCTCCTTCTGCCGATTAGAAAAAAATGGAAAAAATGGAGGATCCCCCAAGAAAAAGATGTTTTTCTTTCTGAAATTTTTGTGTTTATTTCCATTTCTATTTCCCCCCTTTTGATTTTTATATATGTTTCGTTCTTGCTATGATTGGTCTTATGTCTTCTTTGGTTTTAACAGGCCCAAGTTGGGTGGCTTCGGCTGCCGTGAGAGATGAAGCATATATGGTTTCTGAGTCGAATAGCCTATAGAGCGGGTTGTGGTGGTGGTGGCATGGCGGTACCGAAGGTGACGGTGGATCTACCTGCGGTGACTTTCTCTGTGTCTTGTTAATTTGTATTTTATGTGGCTATTGTCAGAATTATAACATCATAATGCATTGTTATTGATTCATAGAATAGCTATTACAATATATAGGCCTCGGGTGGCTTGGCCAATAAGCTAATAATAAAGATAAATACGGAATATAAAATAAGACACGATAAATATAAATATATCTCTAATAGCTATTGTGATGGCGCATTCCATATGTATTCCTGTTGTCTCTTTCGTTTAATAAGATCTTTTCTCCATATTCATGGCTCCATCGGTGGAAATTTGTGCAATTGAGGAGGATGGATATTCCAGGTGTGCAGTGGTGCTATAAATTGTTGCGTTGTGTTTGGTTTGGCCACTCTCGAGACAATTCATCTGGTTTTTTTTGCCCCTATTCTCCACCCAGATGTTGTGAGTTTATGAGTATTTTTTCCACCAAAATAATATTTTTTAGATTCCTTCGTTTGGATTATTTATGACTTCCTAATGTTTGCTGTTTTATGATATTATTATTCAACTTTTCATCTAAACGCCTATTTCATATCTCCGATAAAGTTTCATGAACCTATATCCTTTGGTTTTTGTTCTTTCTTCATATATTTTGGTGTCCTTTTACATGTTCAATAACTTTGATCTACTTACGTTTGCTTCTTCAAAATATATATAAAGATGAAGTCGAATCATTCTAGAGGTATGAAGCTTAGGGCACATGTGCTTGGGTGAAGCAATCAAGAATGATGAGCCTTTTATGGGGTGTTTCACGTTTTAGTCCCCAATGTGTATAATATTCACATTGTGGCTAACCATTCTCCGTGAATATAAATTCCTTTAGAATGGTAACAACGACAAATTTCCAGCGGGGAGCAGAAGCGGCAGAGCAGAAACATAAGGATTTCATCAGAATGGGATCCGTAAAAGCTCCACCGGAATGGGCGTCGAAGCCCTGTATAATAGGAATTGACGAAGGTGGTCACGGTCCTGTTTTAGGGAGCTCAATTTCCACTCGCGCACAATTATTGTTCTTTTTGCTATACATTTCACTGTGCATTTACCATTGAAAATAGTTTCAAATTTGCAAGACCAATGGTGTATGGCTGCTTGTACTATCCGTACTCTTACCAGTAGACTTCTTCTACTTTGAGCTTTGCAAGTTCAAATCCTCCCTACCCCCTCCCAAAAACTATTTTCATGAATATGATGGAATATGATTGAACAGGGAGAAGCTATGTTTCACGGACATGGACACGCCGCACGACACGGAAATTATGCTGCATTATTTTATGTGTGGTGTCCGGAAATTTTGATTTCTTTTTTTCTTCTTTCATAGGTGCAGATTCAAAGTCACTGAAGGAAGAAAAGAGGGAAGAATCGTTTGAAATCTGAAATCTGATGAGTCAATTGGATTGGCTGTGGACGTTATTGATCCAAATGAGCTCTCTGCTAAAATGTTAAAGAATCGAGCTTTTGCATCCATATAACTTTATCTTCATCTAACAGTACTTTGTTGATTTCTACTTTATTTACTACAGGAATAAGATAAACATAAATGAAATTTCTCATGATTCCATAATTGGTGCCATCCACAGATTGCTCAATATTGGTGTTCTACTCACTGAGGTAAAGCCTCTTTCATTTTAGGGTAACTGATTCTTCTAAATACAGTGAAAAGATTTATAAACTTTGTGCTACATTTTATCATAATACCTACAATGTGCCACTTGGGTAATTAAGGCAATCAAGAATGATGAGCACATGTGCAGCAACATGAGTGACAATTCTCTTTTCCCTTGTAGCGTTTGGAAAGAGATTTAGTAGGATGTGCTTCATTCTTGAGTAGTTTTAGCATTACAATAGTCTATGATATTAGTAGGAAAATGATGTGCTTTAGACCTGACCTTGACAAAACCTTACTATATAGATGCAGCAACTCTACATTGTCCGATACCAAAGAGATATCGATATTCTGGGTGGCAGGTCATTTTCGGTTATATTGGTGAATGGCTTTCATGATGGCAGATATTGGAGCCATATATTCCATAGGTTAAAGAGCTCCGTATTGGTAATTTTTTTTTTATTATTATTATAATTTATAGTGTTAAAGTTTCCCTTCATTGATTGTTTGCTACCGCATTTAATCAGAAATTAATTTTCAACGGTTGATATGTTCTCATCAAGAGATCTGTAGAACCACCTACTCAGAATTATCTGGAATCATCAAATGACAAGATTGATAGTGTAGAAGTAACACCAATATCACGTATTCCACCAGACACCAAGGTAAAAAACGGTTATCACAACTAATAGATTCATCATATATATATATACACACACACACATACAAATCTCCATCTATTAGAGTAATAAACATTGTGTATTTCATTGATTAAAGAGAGTTACAATCAATCGTATATATAGTTGTTACATTAGGGATAAAATAGGAAAATCCTTAATGACTAATACACAACCCTAAGGCGGCGGCTGTGACTTTATTTATCTTGTGGAGCAAGTTGTGCTTCAATATGCCCCCGCAATCCCATGGGAATGGAATGGACATGGAGATTGGTCTTCAAGTGTTGAAAGCGAGCATGACCCAGCGGCTTAGCGAGAATATCCACGAGCTGATCTTTAGAAGAGATGAACGAGACTCAGAGCGTTTTATTCGCTACCAATTCGCGAACATGGTGAAAGTCAATTTCTATGTGCTTCATTCGGGCATGGAAAACAGGATTAGCCGTGAGGTAGGTAGCGCCAATGTTATCACACCAAAGGGTGGGTAGATGGGGAAGAGAGACACCCATTTCATGAAGCAGAGAAGTAATCCATTGAAGTTCGGAGGCGGCATGAGAGAGAGCTTTGTATTCGGCTTCAGTACTACTTTTGGCAACTGTCTGTTGTTGCTTGGTGCGCCAACTAACCAGATTGGAACCAAGATAGATACAATAGGCTCCAATAGAACGACGATCATCGGGATCAGAGGCCCAATCCGCATCAGTGAAAGCCTGAATGTGAGGATGAGGAGAAGGCCGGAAGAGTAACCCGTCGAAAATAGTGTGTTTTAAATACCGTAAGATTCGTTTAACCGCACTCCAATGAGCATCACGGGGAGCATGCATAAATTTGCTGAAATTGTGGACGGCGAACGCAATATCTGGGCGAGTGAAAGAGAGGTACTGAAAACCACCCATAATGCTGCGATAAAGGGAGATATCGGCAAATGGGGCACCGTCGTTGCGGCTGAGGCGTAGAGTAGACGCCATAGGAGTGACACATGGTTTACAATTGTCCATACCAGTGCGCTGAAGAAGAGAATAAATATACTTGCGCTGAGTTAATAGCAATCCATCAGAAGTATGAAGAGCCTCGATACCTAGAAAGTAGGAGAGGGATCCAAGATCTTTGACGGGAAAGTGAGAGGACATGTGGGTGATAGTGGACTGCACTAGATCCGGGGAGGTACCTGTAATAAGCACATCATCAACATAAATCAAAACAAAGACAGAATGAGAACCCTACGTCAGAATATATAATGAGGTGTCCGCTTTAGAAGGGCGGAAGCCAAACGACCGGAGAACATCAGTGAAGCGGGAAAACCAAGCACGAGGTGCTTGACGAAGACCATAAAGATTGCGCTTCAGTTTGCAGACATGGTTGGGGAAATCCGGATTTCGGAACCCCTGTGGTTGACACATATAAACTTCCTCAGAGAGAAAACCATGTAAGAACGTGTTTTGAATATCCACCTGTCGAATACACCAATTATGTGAGATAGCAAGAGACAATAAAAGACGTATGATGACGGGTTTGACAACCGGACTAAATGTTTCCGAGAAATCAACCCCAGCCTCCTGATGGAAACCCTTAGCAACCAAGCGCGCCTTATAGCGCTCAATGTGACCATCTGCATGGCGTTTAATACGGAATACCCATTTATTACCGAGGACCTTCTTAGTCAAAGAGTAGGGAACGAGATCCCAGGTGTCATTATAGACCAAAGCATTAAACTCATCCCTCATGGCATCCCTCCATTCACGGTGTTTGAGTGCTTCAGTGACAGAGGTTGGTTCAACGGTGTCGAAGGAAGCGGTGAAGGCTTTGGGAGGAGGATGATGAACAAAGTCAGGGTGAAGCTGTTTCGGCCTGAGTGTATTCGTTTTGGATCGAGTGACCATGTGATGAGACGGCGGAGAAGGGGAAGGGAGGAATCCGAAGAGTGAATAGATGAGGAGGCCGAAGTCGGGGTGGGTTGAGGAGGCGGTGATGGAGTGAGAGATGGAGGAGGGGAAGGAGAAGGTGATAAGGAGGTTAGTGGAGGAGTCGGAGAAGGAGTGGAGGTGATGGTGAGTGTGGGAGGGAGAAGGAAGGAGTCCGGGTAATAGTGAGTGGTAGTGGCCAGTTGGACATAGGGAAATGAGGACTCATCGAAGACTACGTGTCTGGAAATATAGATACGGCCCGTACTAAGTTCAAGGCATTTGTAGCCATGATGATTGGGACTATACCCAAGGAACATGTAGGTTTTGGAGCGGAAGTCTGTTTTATAGGGAGTTGTAGGGACGAAGATGAGGCCAACAGGCACAGCCAAAAACACGATGGAATGAGTAGTCGGGCGGGCGATGATGAACCATTTCATACGGTGATTTATGGTTAAGGACTTTTGTGGGTAGACGATTAATGAGGTATGTGGCGGTGAAAAACGCATCTTCCCAATAGGGGAGGGGTAGGTTGGATTGGGCTAGGAGAGCAAGACAAACTTCCACAATGTGGCGATGACGTCGCTCAATGGCACCACCTTGCTCTGAGGTGTGAGGACAGGATAAGCGGTGGTCAATGCCTATGGAGGAGAAAAATGTATAAAGACGATGATACTCACCCCTCCAATCTGTTTGGACCGACTTGATTTTAGTATTAAATTGGCGTTCAACTAACTGAATAAATTGCATAAATACAGGTTCCACCTCAGATTTTAGACGTAACGGATATAACCACAGGAATTTTGTATAATCATCAAGGAAACTCACATAATATTTTGAACCATAAATAGAATTTTGGGCACAAGGGCCCCATACATCAGAGTAAACTAAATCCAAAGGATGTGCAGAAGTAAAGGAAGACATAGGTAAAGTCTGTTTATGACTCTTGGCCATTTGACACGCAACACAAACTGACGTAGGGGCAGAAACAGGTGCCACATTATTTTGACGCAAAATTTGACGGAGATCATGAAATGAACAGTGTCCTAAGCGCTGATGCCATTGAGCGACGGAGGGGCGGCGGGAAATAAGAGCTTGAGCTGGAAAGCGATTGAAGGACGTAGAAAAATGATAGAGGCCATCTTTAAGGAAGCCCCTGTGGTGGATACGGCCCGAGTAGTCCTTCACAAGAAAATAATCGTGATGAAACTCAAAATAAACAGAATTATGCTTGGCAATATTGAGAAACAGAAAGAAGATTAGTGTAAAGGGAGGGGGCAACAAGGATATCTTTAAGAACAAAGGAATGCGTAGGGGAGGTTAAAACAGAAAAACCATAGTGAGTAATTGGCAAACCTGAACCATCACCAATATGTATTTTGTCGGGGCCATCATATGAATCAGCGGCGAGAGTGAGATTGCTTAGATTGTTGGTGATGTGATGAGTCGCACCAGTATCAGCAACCCAATCATTAGATGAATTATATGTGGCAAGATTGGCTTGAGCAGAGCGAGTTGTGCGAGGTGGAGTAAACGTATTATCAAACCGATACCAACAATCGTGGACTGTATGACCAAATTTTTCACATAGTTGACATTGAGCACCAGGCGTTGAAGGCGGAGCACCTCGGCCACGACCACGATTGCCACGCCCCGGCCCCTATTAGGTTGAGAGCCATAATTAGGGCTTTTTTGATGACCTGAAGGCGAATTTTGATAGCCTAGGATGACCACGACCGCGAGAGGGAGATGGTCGATAACCTGCAATGTTGGCTGTCGGAGAAGCGGCTGGTGGTGCTGGCAAGGAGGAGTGGACCGGTGACTAGGCATGCTGATTGAGACGCGCTTCAATGGTTAACAGGAGTGAAAAGACTTTGTCCATGGTAAGATTTTCTCGGTTGGATAATAAGGCAACGAGGTGATCGTAATCCTGCCCGAGTAATAAACATTGTGTATTTCATTGATAAAAGAGAGTTACAATCAATCGTATATATAGTTGTTACATCAGGGATAAAATAGGAAAAGCCTTAATGACTAATATGCAACCCTAAGGCGGCGGCTGTGACTTTATTTATCTTGTGGAGCAAGTTGTGCTTCAATACCATCAATTCTAAATATTTTCTTATTTTCTTAATGATAGAATGTCCACACTAAGGTGACATTGTGCATTCCAGACATACCGCAGAAGATACGGTGCGACGTGCCCCAAATGCTTTCAGGTGATTGAAGCACAACCCAATGAAGAGTTCTACTACAACACGCACAACAGTGATCGCAGTCCCATGGTAACTCCACAACAAAACTGCTTACTTCTTTTCCCTTATTTCGTGTACAGTCTTGGCTGATTCAGCCGTTTGTAAACACAACAGCTGCAAAAAGTTATGCAGAAATGCACGACTTTTCTGGAAACACAAAAGCAACTTTCTTTGACAAGTCTGCAGAGAAGCTCTTGCACTTTCTTTCTTTCTTTTCACTATATGTCTGGTTTGCAGAAATTACAGGAATTTCTAAGGGATAACACTGTGTCTCATCCTTTCGGTAAGGGAATGCACATATTTGTAAGGTTTTTTTCTGTTTCACTTTGTTAATGTTGTATGCATGATGTCTTCAAATTATGCTTATTTGTTTTTACAGAAGCAAATAAATGAGCTTGTAATATGAGTAGTGTTTTATGATTGACAATGGTATTATTGTTCGCTTTGGTAAATGGTAATTAATAAAAATAGAAATTACTGTCCATAATGACCTTGCTTTTCCAAACTTGTTTTAATTCCCTTAGTGAGAGGTCTTCATTGAAACATTGTTAATCCTCAATCCTTGGGGTCACGAAATCAATTTACAATTTATCTTATTACACGATCTTTTACGTAGCAACTACATCGCAAATACATTCGACCAAGCAATGTCCACATTGCTAAAGAAATGGAGTTCGAATCAACCACGCTCTATGTCGTCAAGTGACACAGCTCTAAGCCTCATGAAAAACTGAAGCTGAAGACAAACTAAAAGTTCCCACCAGACGAAGATATGGAACATATAATAAATAATCTCTGTCTCTACTAAACTATGTTTACAGTTTGTGTCGAATGCAGCCTTTTGCCCCCTGTAAAATAAAAGTGAACCAATAGGTCTTCATGCTTGTACCTGAATTTACTAAACTGCAGTTGTAATATAACCCAAGTAACATATGTTCTACAAATGTAATATAGACAGTAATGTATGTACTCAATAGTGTTCGGCAACACTTGACTATCACTAATCACACAACGAAGAAAACACCTCACTATGTACTACATAATAACTACACAAAAAGGACATTCGAGGGCAACAACCGTGCAGCGCACGGTGTCCTCCCACTAGTATATATATATATATATATATATAAGTGGAAACATGGTCCCTCAAAAAAAAAGTGGGTGGTTTGTTTTTTTTTTTCAGGAACATGGAGCAGTTTTTTTTGTTTTTTTTTTTTTAACTTGATTTTAGGAGCATTTGTTAATAGATGGGTAAAATTGTCTTAATAAAAGGTGTTTTGTCGTTTTTACTAAAAAAAAAAGGTGCATGTCCTTAATGTTAATTTCACAAATTTTTTTGTCCTTTTTCATAATTTTCCCCTTTACATTTTTAGTCAGACTTTTCCTCTTTATAGTTGGTCCATATAAAGTGTAAAATTCTATAATAATAATAATATGAAACTGAGGCCTTTTTGCTACATCATGTTTTTAATGGTCATTACGGTATATTGAAACATTGGTATTTAGTGATTTTAAATTTATTTTACATCCTTAAGTGAATTAGTTAAAATAATTTGTATTTATACACTCATGATGACAATTTTCGTCCCAAAGGAAGAATACTGTTTGGCAGAATTATATATACACTTGTAAATATGTGACAACTATTTTATTTCCAGGCAAGTTATAGACGCAGCCCAAAATTGTTGCACAATATTGGGGCACAATCTGATTTCATTGACTAGAATACAATTACAATAAAAATGAAAACATAACTGAATCGAATTACAATTGCAAAATGAAAACGAATTCAGAAGATAAAGTGAACCGAGCCCTGTGTTGAACACAGTTTCCTTAAGACTAATTCGTCCCCTCACCTTCGAGTGCTTGGAGTTTCAACGGAACGTTAGTCTCCCAGGATAGAACGGTTAGCAGCGACAAGATGCACCACGCTTTCAGCTGCTTAAGAACTTTGTTGCTTGAACTCTCTAGTTTCATAAGAAAGGGTAGAAGAAATAGATTTTCAGGTTATCAGAATTGTCTATTAGCTGATGAAGAAAAGATGCAGTATATATAGGCTCTAGTAGAGGAGAGTAGCAAAAACTGATGGAATATGGAATGAACAGCCTCAGCTCGAATTGATTGTCATTAGTATCAGCATTATGTTAGAACTGGAAAAGCCAAAAGCCTCGGCTTTATTCGTGTTGGAGCCTCGGCGGCATCATTCGAGCATTCGATTGGAAAAATAAAATAAAGATTTTATTTGCAAAACCGAGCCTTATCGTGAGCCCTTCGAATCGAGCTGCATTCGTGTACGCAGGACACGCGGGCATGCACAAGCCCAAGGGTAAACCAAGGTGAAATCCGGATTGGATTTGCACCCCCCCCCCCTGCGCACGCGAGATTGTGTATAATGTTGGTTTCTTATTCCAACTACACTAAAACAACATCATATAAATATTGACTCTTTTCCCTTCTTCCAACCAATGTGGGAGAAATAGCTTCTTCCCATTTTTCCTTTCCATAACACTTTCCATTCACACACTTAAGCCCAATAGGCCCAATATGACATATCATTTAAAATATTCCATTTTAACCATCAATTTTCCAACAATCCCCCACATGAATGGAAATTGTGTAAAACCCTAGCAAAGGCTCTAAGAATGACATAGAGAGTTCAACGGTAGATGAATGCATAGGATAGGTAGGTGTGACCCTTTGAACCTTCCCTTGATAATATATGTTTACTTTACTAGCTGATTAGTAGACGCGATGTCCTTGAACTATTCTGCTGTTGATGTAAACGATGACATATTTACCACAATGCATCTACCTAGCAACATTTAGTTCTTGCGGTTATGTCCATTTTGGCCGTGGACATCTGCCTGGTTCTGCAAGAGTTTCTAAGAATTGCGCCCTATACAATTCCCTTTGAAGCGGCCCCTCTTCTCTCTCTCACATAGGTGATTCTGTAATTCAGAATTTCTCGAATTATTCTTCTTACACAAATCATTAAAATCTTTACTGGTAAGCTTATCCTCGTTCTCACTGTTTTTCATCTTAGGAATGAGATGGAGGGTAACCCCCACGTGATCTCTACTTTTGCGAGTTAGGTTGTCCCTTTGAACCAAGATCTTGGGATCTCCAATCTACAAGGTAGGGTTTTCCTTCACAAAAGTTTATTCCATGGGCTTTAGTCCCATTCCTCTTGATGACTTTGCAACTACTTCTCTATTTAACCCTTTGGTTAGCGGATCCGCAAGATTATCCTCTGACTTAACATAGTCTAAGGTAATCGTACTAGTAGAAAGTAGTTGTCTAATGGAGTTATGTCTTCGGCGTATATGCCTTGACTTACCATTATACATTTTGTTCTATGCTCGTCCAATCGCAGATTGACTATCACAGTGAATACATATTCCTGGCACAGGTTTTGGTCATTGAGGAACATCCTCTAGGAATTGATGCAACCATTTTGCCTCCTCTCCACATTTATCTAAAGCTACAAACTCAGATTCCATTGTGGATTTGGTTATCACAGTTTGTTTAGACGATTTCCAAGACACGGCTCCACCTCACAATGTGAATACAAAACCACTTGTGGATTTTGAATCCTTTGAATACGATATCCAATTTGCATCGGTATATCCTTCTATAACAGTAGGTTCTCTTGTATAGTGAAGGCCATACTTACGAGTATATCTTAAATATCTCAGTAACCTCACTATAGCTTTCCAATGATCATTACTCGGATTACTAGTATATCTTCTTAGCTTGCCAACAGCATAAGCGATATCCGGTCTAGTACAACTCATTAAGTACATTAGACTTCCAATAATCCTTGCGTACTCTAATTGAGACACACTTTCACCTTTATTCTTTAACAAAGGCTGACTCTGATCTATCGGAGTTCTGGCTTCATTTGAATCATCTTTATTGAATTTTTCCAGGATTTTATCAATATAATTAGATTGACTCAAAATGAGACCATTAGAATTTCTTGTAATTCTAATTCCCAATATCATCTCTGCTAAACCCATATCTTTCATTTCAAATCTGGCGTTTAACATATCTTTGGTAGATTTGATCATCTTATCATTGCTTCCAATAATAAGCATGTCATCAACGTAAAGACACAAAATGACATAGCCATCTTTTGTTTCTTTCATGTAAATGCATTTATCACATTCATTGGTTTTGAAACCCTTTTCAAGCATAACATGATCAAATTTCTCATGCCATTGTTTTGGTGCTTGTTTTAAGCCATACAAAGACTTAACTAATTTACACACTTTCTTATCTTGTCCTGGGCTAGAAAAACCCTCAGGTTGTTCCATGTAGATTTCTTCATCTAAATCTCCATTTAAGAAAGCTGTTTTTACATCCATCTGGTGTACTTGTAAATTACGCAAAGCGGCTATAGCAAGTACCATCCTAATGGATGTTATTCTCGTTACTGGAGAATATGTATCAAAATAGTCAAGACCTTCTTTTTGACTGTAACCTTTTATTACCGTTCGGCCTTATATTTATCAATAGATCCATCAGGTTTCATTTTCCTTTTAAAGATCCATTTTGATCCTAGTGGTTTACATCCTGGAGGTAGATCAACTAACTCCCATGTATGATTTTGCAATATAGAATTTATTTCACTATTTATTGCTTCTTTCCACATTGGACCTTCGAAAGAAGTTGTCTTCCTTAAAATTTTGAGGATCTATTTCTAACATATATGTGATAAAATCTTTACCAAAAGATTTTTCAGTCCTCGACCTTTTACTTCTTCTTGGCTCAACCTCAGTTGGCTCTTCCTCATTCACTTGTTCAGAAGGGTGATCCTGAACATGAACACGCTTTAATGAACTAGGTTCATTTGTTTTAGCCGGGAATACATTCTCAAAGAATGATGCATTTCTTGATTCCATTATCGTATTTTTGTGTATTTCAGGATTATCTAATTTATACACAAGAAACCGATAAGCACTACTAGTGTGTGCATATCCAATGAATATACAATCAACAGTTTTTGATCCTATCTTTACTACTTTGGGTGTAGGTACAAGCACTTTTGCAAGGCACCCCCACACTCGCAAGTATTTGTAGGATGGAGGTTTACCCTTCCATAGTTCATAAGGAGTTTTCTCTTGTTTCTTTCGGGGTATCTTATTCAAAAGATAATTGCTAGATAGGATAGCTTCCCCCACAAGTTTTGTGACACTCCTGAACTTAACAACATTGAATTCATCATTTCTTTCAATGTTCGATTTTTCCTCTCAGCCACTCCGTTTGACTGTGGAGACCAAGGTGCAGTTATTTCATGTATAATCCCATGTTCAGCACAAAAGTCACTGAGTGGTGCCAAGTATTCACCACCTCTATCACTTCGGAGTGTTTTGATCTTTTTCCCATGTTGATTTTCAACTTCTTTTGTGAATAGAATAAATTTATCTATCGCTTCATATTTCCCTTTTAACAAGTATACATAGCAATACTTAGTGCAGTCATCGATAAAGGTAATAAAATAATTATTTCCACCTCTCGATTGCACAACTTTAAGATCACACACGTCGCTATGTATCAAGTCGAGTGGTTGCGTATTTCTTTCAACATTTTGAAAAGACGCTCTTGTTAATTTTGCTTCAACACAAGTTTCACACTTATGTTCCTTATCAATATCGAATTTGGGGATATGTTTTAGATTTATTAATCTACGCAGGGAATCGTAATTAACATGTCCTAGTCTACCATGCTATAAGGAAGGAGACTCAACCAAGTAAGCAGAACCGGAAATATTATTATTAATATTGTTTGGCTTAATAGCCATTACATTCAGCTTCACCATGCCATTACATGCATACCCCTTACCATGCCATTACATGCATACCCCTTACCGACATACATACCACTCTTAGTCAAAGTAAACTTGTCGGACTCTAAAACAAGACGGAAGCCATTTTTATTCAATAGCACTCCAGACACCAGATTCTTACGCATATCTGGGACATATAGCACATTCTTCAGAGTCAGATGCTTGCCAGAAGTCATCTTGAGAATTACTTCACCTTTTCCAGCTATAGCAGAAGTAGCCGAGTTTCCCATGAATAAAGTCTCATTCTCTTGAGCTGGCTCGAACTTAGTAAACACATCCATGTTGGAGCACACATGCTTTGTAGCTCCTGTGTCTACCCACCATTCTCTTGGATTTGAATCCACCATGTTCACCTCTGACACAACAGCACAAAGATCAATATCTTCCATGCCTTGAACAATATTTGCTTCAGAAACCTTCTTCTTTGGCAGCTTGCAGTCAACAGATTTGTGACCAATCTTGTCACAATTAAAACATTTCCCTTGGAACTTAGGTTTTGATATGCCACCTTTCGGTCCCAATTTAGCTTTTGGTCCCGACTTAGACCCTTTCACAAATTTGTTCTTCTTCTTCGAGCTTTGGCCATGTTCCACCATATTAGCTCTTGGAAAATTATTAGAATTGTTTCCTCTTTTATCAGACTTCTTATTGTCATCTTCAATACGAAGCCTAACAACAAGATCTTCCATGCTCATTTCCTTTCGCTTATGCTTAAGGTAATTCTTGAAATCTTTCCAACCGTTAGGTAATTTTTCAATTACACATGCGACTTGAAAAGTCTCACTAAGCTCCATTTTTTCAGCTTGAATTTCATGAAGAATCAATTGAAATTCTTCCACATGTTCCATGAGTGGTCTAGAATCCACCATCTTGTATTCCAAGAACCTGCCAACTACAAATTTCTTTGTACCTGCATCTTCAGTTCTATATTTCTTATCTAATGCATCCCACAATTCTTTTGCATTCTTTTTCTCACAATATACATCATAAAAAATGAGTCAACTAAACAATTCATTATATAATGTCTACAAAGATAATCAGATTGTTTCCATTCATCAATGGCAAACATAAAATCTTGATCGGCTCCCCTTTTGTTGGTGGATCCTCAGTTAGGAACTTTGCCAGACGCAATGTTGTGAGATAAAACATCATCTTTTGTTGCCATCTCTTAAAATTCAGCCCATTGAATTTTTCAGGCCTCTCATGCTGATTCAGAGGAGCAACAACTCGATTCGGCACATGCTGGACCAAAGCTTGAGTCTGATCATCGGCACCTTTTTGTCCTTCACTGGTTGCCATTTCTGAAATTTAACACACAAGGATTAAATTCCTTTCAATACTGTATAGAACGTTCGTGAACCGAACTATACTAATTAAAACAATCTCAAAATTGTTTCTACTGAAAACAATCTCGAACTTGTGTTTTTATTAAATAGAACGATCTCGAATCGAACTATTAAATAAAACAATCTCGAACTTGTGTTTTTATTATTGAACAAATCGTTTGAGAATTCTTGTATGATTACTCAAAATATTCGTGAGTATCTTAGACGATCACTCCACGAAAATTCTACTCCGTTTATAACTCTGTTTTGAAACAGAAAACGAGCCTTCAATTCATAAACAACAGTTTACTGTTCATTTTCAATTCTGTCAATGAACCAGAATTATTCTGTCCTCGGCTCACCGATACAGAAACACGAATTAGTCTTAAGATTGTTGCACAATATTGGGGCACAATCTGATTTCATTGACTAGAATACAATTACAATAAAAATGAAAACATAACTGAATCGAATTACAATTGCAAAATGAAAACGAATTCAGAAGATAAAGTGAACCGAGCCCTGTGTTGAACACAGTTTCCTTAAGACTAATTCGTCCCCTCACCTTCGAGTGCTTGGAGTTTCAACGGAACGTTAGTCTCCCAGGATAGAACGGTTAGCAGCGACAAGATGCACCACGCTTTCAGCTGCTTAAGAATTTTGTTGCTTGAACTCTCTAGTTTCATAAGAAAGGGTAGAAGAAACAACTTTTCAGGTTATCAGAATTGTCTATTAGCTGATGAAGAAAAGTTGCAGTATATATAGGCTCTAGTAGAGGAGAGTAGCAAAAACTAATGGAATATGGAATGAACAGCCTCAGCTTGAATTGATTGTCATTAGTATCAGCATTATGTTAGAACTGGAAAAGCCAAAAGGCTCAGCTTTTATTCACGCCTTTATGTTGGATAGGAACAGTCTCAGCAGCATCATTCAAGAGCATTCAGTATTGGAAAAAATAAAATAAAGACTTTATTTGCAAAACCGAGCCTTATCGTGAGCCCTTCGAATCGAGCAGCATTCGTGTACGCAGGACACGCGGGCATGCACTAGCCCAAGGGTAAACCAAGGTGAAATCCGGATTGGATTTACACCCCCCTGCGCGCGCGAGATTGTGTATAATGTTGGTTTCTTATTCCAACTACACTAAAACAACATCATATAAATATTGACTCTTTTCCCTTCTTCCAACCAATGTGGGAGAAATAGCTTCTTCCCATTTTTCCTTTCCATAACACTTTCCATTCACACACTTAAGCCCAATATGCCCAATATGACATATCATTTAAAATATTCCATTTTAACCATCAATTTTCCAACAATAATTATAATATACTCGTAAATTTGAGACGGTTATTCAGTTACCATGTGAGTAATAGACGCAATCCAAAGATTGATTTGTTATTTTACAAGATTAAATTATTGTCACTATTTGGTTGTTTCTTAGCATTCACCGAAGGATGTAAGATGGTTGTGTTTATAAATTCATGCGGGCAATGTTCGGCCTAAAGAAAGGATATTATTTGGCAGAATTATAAACACACTTGTGGTGATAAGTGCATGAGAATTATTTGGTTTAGTGTGAATAGTATATGCATCCCAAAGACTGATCTATTGTTTGACATGATTTATTGTTAGTATTTGATTACTGCTTTGAGATGTCAATTACGAGTTAATATTATCGACCAAATGTGAGATATTAATGTCGTGCTCGGTATCTTGTGATTGGAAAAATTAAAATGCTATTGTTTGACTTCAGTTATTTGCTCACGTTATATATGAGAGCTTTAAGCTAATTAGTTGTTTTATGTACTCGATTTTAAATTATGCTTCAATATATATCTGCTCATTTAAGTATTATTCCTCCACTTATTTCTTATAACTTCAAAAGTTGGGAAGGATGAGTTATGATTGTCCTTGTCATTATTGATCTAGACTTGGCATTTAGGCACGACCCTCCGCAACCTCTCAGTAGGATTGCACAAGAGAGCAAAATTTGTACTTTGAGAAGTGTGAATGATCAACATATTGAGTCTTATGATCTTAAAGGAAAATCCAATTCGGATACTTTTAGAAGTGCCATTAAGAACGTTTTGACTATTAAGGAACTAGTAATTAATAGATTTGTGCGATTCCTTTGAAGAGAAAGGGAAGACATACATTGTCTTGTCTACGCTATTCTTAATTAGGTACCCGGGAAAAGGCAGCGTATAAGAGCACATTCTGGAGATGACTCATTTGATTCCAAACTTTTGCATTTAATTCGGATATCATTGATGGTCTTCTGGTGCTTTTTGTCCTTCTTTCTCTTCTTGCACAATACGGTAAAAATGGTAAATTAAAAGGTCAATTAAACCTGACATAAGGAAAAGTGGGAGTTGATGGATTTAATTTCCCGCTGTGTACACAAAGAGATGGATTGAATTTGGGCAACCAAAAAGTGCTACGTAACCATTTAAGCTAAGGGCAAAATAAAGTTAATTTAAAGATGATGTTGGTGCTCCACATCAGGGGCGAAAGAAATACATACAGATACTAGTTTTTTTCTTCTGGCAAAGGGTGGAACACAATGAATGATTGCCCCAAGTATTAAACTTTGAGAGCAAATAAAGTTATGATTCTCATTTTGGTTTGTTCAGGAGTTGATTTGAATTTTGCGCCTCAGCACACTTGGTGGATTGATTCTGGTGCTACTATTTACTTAAGCGTGTCTATGCGAAGTTGCTAGCATTATCGATCGCTAGATGATGCAGAAATATACATTTTTGTGGGAGATGGTGATGCAATAAAGTTGAAGGTTAAGACATTAAGATTATTACAGATGACTAGACACTTTCCGGATTTGGAAAAGACTTAATAGGACGTCTTCAAGGCTCATTTCAGATTTCATTTCTTTATTGGACTAATCAAGATATTCTTGTTTAATTAAGAATGTTATTCTTTTTCAGTATTCAAATTTCATTGATTTTAGTCATTTCTTTTCCAATGATAATCAACTTTGGTGGATTCCATTGTCTCTTTTGATGAAACTCTACATATAAGTTCTTCTCGCACAATAAGGAATAAACAACTCATAAGGGTTCTTGTAGGTTATGAGATAATCATCTAAGGCACATTTTTCAAAAGAGAATATGAAGGCTTGTATCAAATGGAACGTCTGGTCCCTTTGATATGTCATATGGTTTTATCTATGTAGGTTGTATTAAGGGATAACTAGCCAATATAAGGAGGTTGAGTAATGATTGCTCTAAGGACATCTTATAGTTGATACATATGGACATTTGAGGTCCATTTCCAATGGTATACAATAATGGTCATCAATATTGTATCACATTCATAGACAATTATTCTTAGCTTGATTACCTATAACGTAAATGAGATGTCATCTGTTATGTAAACTAAAGTTAACATCTTACACATTAAAAATAGAGAATCCACTTTAGCATGGACCAAAACCCCATATGAATTATGGAGTGGGAAAATCCAGTACTTGGTATCTTCATATTCAAGGTTGTCCAACTAAAGTAAGGCCTTATAGGCCTAATGATAGAAAATTGGACTCAATAAAGCATAAATACTATTTAATATGGTATTCTAAAATATCCATGGGCTTAAGTTCTATGATCCTGCTTTCAAATAATTTTCTTGAGACGAGAACTACAAGGATTTTGAGGATTTTGAGTTTGGGGGAAGATAATATATTGAATATTGTCTTTATAAGATGAGCTTAACATTATTCTTCTTACGTTGGTGGTGAGTTACATTGTGATTTCCCAATAAGATGTTATACCATTGAAAGATATAAATCAAGACAATATTCTTAAATCTCTTATATGGCAAACGCATCCCCAGAACCTATCAAGAAGTATCATGAGCACATGATCTACCATGAGGAACTAGTGGTGTGACAACTCAGGAACTTTATGAGAGAGAGGAGATCAACAATTCAAGTTGATTACTTTGTTCATCTCGTTGAGCATGAAGCTTTTGATATTTTGGAGGACGATCCGGTTACCGTTCCCGAAGCCGTGGAAAGATTTAACTCTCATAAGTGGATTAAGATTAAACAAGATAAGATGAAGTACATGAAGGAAAATGACATTTGGGATCTTGTACCATTAATAGAAGGGTCAAAACCCATTGGTTGCAAAAGGATATTACAGACCGGTAGAGTTTTGAATGGTAATGTGGAATGATATAAGGGTTGTCATGTCGCAGTGCATCACCACCTGCACCACCATATCAATGTAACTGAACACTATGAGTCAAGAGTATAAGAAGACATTGGTTAGTGCTCCAAGAAAGTCCTTCATCCACAAAATGTAGAAGAATGGTTAAAGTTGAGAGAAACACCTCTACATGGCTTATTAGAATGCACAATAGAAGTGTGAAAGAGTTCATTAAGAAGTTCAACCACAAATCCAGTCATTTAGTCATCTTCATTTGCCTCTACACCTCTTGGGAAGTGTGTTATATTGATAAGGTTGTCAAGGGTCTCATTTTCTATTTTGAGAAGAAATACTCAAACACGGAGTTCATCATTCTAAACTTCTTAGGCCTAGTTTTATCTGGAGCATCGATCGGCTATCCAATCAGTTCATTCGTCTTGTATGTTATCCAAAGATGGATCTCTTTTCAGACCACCCTAAGGAGATCATATGTCCTTCATAAGAGTCCAACTCAGTGACTAAGTCTTCTGTCTCTTCCATCATTATCGTTTCTGCTAGGGGTGCAAATGATTTGGGTCGTGCGGGTTTCATAAAAACTCATATACTCAACCTTTATGTTGTGGGCTATAAAAATTTAAAACCATATCAACCTAATTCAAAGTTCAACCCACACATGCGGGTTTTCTTAAATGCAGGTTGGGTGTAGTTTGGGTGCGAGTTAGCATGACAATAGGTTTTAACGCTTTTAGTGCTGATCAATTGCTTCTGTAATCTTTCTTCAATTGTTTAGTGGAGAGAAGAAAATATTCAACATTTAAAAACCAAGTAATAGAATAAATACATATAGCATAATTATATCAACATTGAAGAAAATATTCAACTTCGTTTATGTATGAATTGGTGTATTGATACTGAAAAAAAATTTGGCTAAAAAATGACAACTTGTTTTGTAAACTTGTAGTCCTTTTACTTTCTTGGACGGTTCGTTTATCGTGCATGAAAAATAGATTATAGTTTTTTGTTTAAAATGTTTATCTTGAAAGTTGAAAAAGTTAAAAACCATTTCACTTTCCATTGTCTAGTAATACTAGTTTTTCGCCACACACACACACACACACATACATGTATATATACACACACATATATATGGGTTGAGTTTTTTTTTAGCAAACACGGGTTGAGTTGAGTTCAAATATATTTTTTATGGTACAATTCATACTCAACCTATGAAATGCGGGTCAAAATATATTAGAACCATAATCAACCCAAATCAGTTTTTAACCCGCAATTGCGGGTTGAGTTAGGTTAAAGTAGGTCGGATTGGGTCGGGTTGTGATTTTTTGTTCACCCCTAGTTTCTGCTATCTTTGATTTTAAGGCTCTTTG
This sequence comes from Gentiana straminea, assembly GCA_036785695.1. NCBI lineage: Eukaryota > Viridiplantae > Streptophyta > Magnoliopsida > Gentianales > Gentianaceae > Gentiana > Gentiana straminea. The sequence continues at coordinate 14,130,906 of JAVUPR010000398.1, read as the reverse complement.
CGTGGATGTCAGGGTTATCTAATTTTCCTAACTGATGTGGAACAACTTTTATCTGGTTGGAGGATGTTATAATGGTCAATGAGTTTGTTTCATGCTAAGACACAGGGCTTCTCTCAATAAAAGATGTCAAGTTCGATGTCACTATAGTTCTAGGGGATCATCTAGTCACCATATTTATTGTCTTCAACTGAACTTAGAGAACTCAAAGAGAGTGGCATGATGTGCTGGACAGGGATATCATTGAGTCCAATTTGTCATCTTTGGGAGCCCCAATTATACATGTTATGAGGAAGGATGAGAATGGAAAGTCTGAAAACTGTTAAATTCAATCATGGATTGAAACATACATCTAAGTCATGGAACTATGGATTTGGAGACTCGTCTACTTCCATTTTCATTTTTTATTGAGTTTTGTTTTAAAATGGAAGAAATCGGTTATTGAATTATTGGATGTAACTGACTAGAGCTTACATCATATGACTTTATGCTATGTCTCTCTGCAATTTAGGAGCACATAATGCAGCAAAATCGAGAAGTATGTTCCCGTATCCCTGGTTCTATCAAATTAGACTATTTTATTCCAATGAGTGCTAAGAAGCAAGGCTTGAGTGAGATGATCAAGTGTTATGGATTTGACCAAGGCTATGATGAGTCTTATGTATATATGCGAATCAAGGAGGTTAAGGTGGAATTCTTGGTGCTTTATGTTGATGACATTTTACACATTATAAGTGATGTAGGAATGTTGTTTGAAGTCAATAGTTGGTTTGACTGGAAAATTCCAAATGAAATATTTGGGAAAATCAAGCTATATTTTAGGAATTCCAAATGATAAAGTGCTCTTACGTTCAGAACTCCGAGAAAGGTTTCCTACCAACCCGTCATGTACTTGGTCTTTCTAAGACTTGGTGTCCTCCGACACCAAATGAGGTTGAGACAATAAGGAGAATGACTTATGCATCCATATTTAGTAGTCTTATGTATTCCATATTGTGTACTAAGCTGCTGACACATGTTATGTTTTCGGTATCCTCAATCATTTTCAGTCCAATCCAAGATTGGCACATAGGCAGGCGGTGAAGACAATTCTCGAGTATCTTTGGAGAACAAGAAATTATATGCTAGTATATTTAAATAATGGCCTAAACTTAGATGGGTGTACTGATTTTGATTTATAATTAGACAAATATGATCTAAACTTGATCTGCATGTCTATGTTAACTCTTGGTGTTCGAGTCATAGACAGGAAAAGCATTAAGCAATCCAGTATCGTTGATTCGACCATGGAGGCCGAATATATTACAACTTTTAAAGATGTTGAGGAAGCAGTATGGCTTCGGAAGTTCCTTTTAGCTGTAGAAGTTGTTTCATGCATGGATAAACTCATCACTTTTTATTGTGATATCAAGGGTGCTATTGCTAATTCCAAGGAACCAATAAGCCATAAGAGGTCAATGCATATAGAAAGGAAGTAACATCTGATCAAGGAGGTGTAAGGAAATCAAGCAAGGTACATGCATGGGATAACAAAAATATGATTTCCTTTTCGTTTAAACAATTAATACATAATTAAGTAGACAAAAAGTCATACCAACGAGATCCAAATGGATCGTTGCTTTATCTACGGTTGATTGTTCAAGCACGAAGCCGTCTAAGTGTCCGGCCTCTAAAGATGATCCCCATGAACAACCGCCGGAATTCTCCAAGGAATGCTACCGGAAAAAGTCAACTGTTATGTCGCCTTTTCTTCTCCCAAAAAATCCCTCTCAATGATCTTTCTTTTTTCTTGTGAATTACAAGACTTGTATTATTGTGATAAAAAAAAAATAGCTTGGCATCCCTTCCCTTTTATAATAGAAAGTGACTTCATATACATCATAAGAAATCTTCTGATTGCCTTCTTGACTTGGATTAGGGAATAATAAACCAATTTCCCAATAAGGATTTAAGATATCAATCAAATATTTGATTGATCATCTCATTAAGTACTTTTCTTGATTTATATTTATGCCATAAATAAATATATATCCAATATATATTTATATTTATAATATTAGTATACAATATCAATATCTAATATATATATATATATATATATATATATATATATATATATATATATATATATATATATATATATATGTGTGTGTGTGTGTGTGTGTGTGTGTGTGTGTGTGTGTGTGTGTATATATAATATTATTAATACCATTCATAATAAATAAATACTAGAATATTAATTACCACTATAACTCTTTACAGTATACATAAATAAATATTTATTCAGTTATCACCATAACCACAATTTAATTCCGGCTAGTCATCCATATGTTTGTGACCTGATAAACTTTCGAATATGTTGGTCATAAATGTAAATTGTGTCTACGAAAATACTTTCACATTTAACGATCGTGAATGGCATCTAGCAATGCATCGCGACCTCCAATCATCGGAAGGAGTCGAGTGCTATGGCTACAACCTTTAATGTGAAACAGTTCTCGTGTAAATAGAATCTTTTCGCATACACAATATCCATATAGTCGTTACTAGAGTGTCGAAACATCAACGACTATATCTTATAAACTCAATATCTCTCAAAGTAACATTTATTTCCGCTTTTCAAATACTTTTCGAGAATAAACATTTCTTATAACAATGCCCTTTCGAATATACACTCCTCGCATAAGGAAACGTGAATCCCTAAAGAGTGACATAAATCCTATGCATGCTTCAATATTACACCCAAGCACTATTGAACGATCACCCAGTGATTAGAGGTGACCTCAATATTGTCAAAACATGACAATCCACACCGCGGTATTATGAAGACTCTGGTGTAAGGTTAATTAAAAAACCGCCACCTGTGAGAGACACTTAATAAATTAAGTAGGTCAATCTAAAGTATGTATTCTCTAATACACGTCCACGTACAGTTCAAGTGTCCCTACAGTTCGATAAACAAGATCTATCATTATCTTCAAAAGATAGAGGACATACAATATGTGATAGTCTAACCTTAATATTAATGTCCCATTGTATAATACATATGATTAGATATATTTAAGAATTAAAAACATTTACTGTGAGTCAAGATCTAATCAACCATAATCACCATTATGATTTTTCTAACACGGTTTAATCCCAGGGACTTATTATATATATACAATATTAAATTGGTTCGCTTAACAAGAAATATATAATAACAAAAACCCTTTTATTGTATGTGTAAATATAAAAGCGTAGTGAAAATAATACAACCCGGTCGGATCCGATCCAACCCGATTGGGTTTAGAGCACTACACTAAAATGAAGTCATGTAGAGAGGAGACATGTCGGTTTGTGATAGCGCCCGCGGTGTAAGCACGTGCTTCTACTAGCAATAGGACAAGGTCTATCGTAGCAGAGTGCTGGCGAGTCAAGGTTGAATCCTATAGAGACTCGTAAAAACACAGATTAACTCAGATCTAGTGTCACAATTACGGTCTACGACCAACTATAGAACAGAGAAGTAAAAGTGGTGACAATAAGCACGCAAGATCAAACACAATTACACTCCAATGATTTTATAAAGATTAGTTCTAACTACGAGTGATTAGTTATTCCCCCTATATCATGCACCAATCATTCCCGTTGGTAAATTTTAGATCTTTAACAACTACGGGTGCTAATCCCTAGTATTACGCTACTTCTATTGAAAGGACAGTAGGTGCCTATGTGCAACTAATCTCCTTCGTTGTTTTTATTAATTCACATGCAATAAAGAATTAGGACTAGCCGGCTCAAGCCCGAGGACCTCCTTAAGCAGATATCGTGGATTGACTAGCACGTTCATAATGATGGATCAAGACATTGTCTGAACTAACACTTCACTTTATCGTCCTTCATGTTAATTTACAATAACAAGCATATAGTTGATCAGGCTAACAACATGTAAATTAAATATGTCGATCAGACGTCGCTGGAGCCGATTATTGTGAACTAGGATTTACTAGGTATTCAGATCTAGCGATAAAGACCATCGCAGATCTGAAGAACGCAATCTCTATTTCATGATTTCTTCACCAACGATTCAGATCTCTACACGTATAGGATAAAATAAACTAACTACTACATAGCAGAACTAATATAAACAATCAAATCATACTAATCACAATAAAAGAACGACAGATCTACATCTAGAAAGCCAGAAAATCATACCCTCAAAGACGAGTGCAGACCCTCCATTGAGCGCCCCTAGGTGGTGAATCCATTGGATCCGTGACCGGAACTCATTGAGAAAATAAAAGAACAAAGAGAACTTCTATTGAATATAATGTATTTGTCTTGTGGAAAATTGTACAATGAAATTCATGGCTGGTGCCATTTATTTATTGTGATATAACTGACTTAATAACACCTAAAAACTACCCCTCGTCCAAGAAAATATGGTTTCCAAAGCTTCTAGAACTTCTACAGCTGTGGCATCACCTCACGCGGCTGCGGGGTATTTTCGTCCTTTTTCGCTCTGCCAACATAACTGAAGGTTAAGGAATACCCTAGGTCTGTTTCTTCATACAGTTCGGCCCACAATCGGTCTTCAACGCTTGGCCCAATCATTGTAACCTAAAAATAGTCAAATAATATCAAATTGGGGAAAATAAACGTTAAATGAAAATAACTCGACTCATGAACCCGACATCTGACATTCACTTCAAATGACTCATATAAATGGTCGAAAACTACTATTTTTAGCTGAGAATGGGTGCAAATTTTATGCCGTAAGGTGTATCATTTTGAGCGTCATCAACTACCCCCCCAGTAGCCTTCTGCTCGTCCTCGAGCAGAGTATCAAGGCGGAATGTACCTCCAAGAGTAATCCCCATCAATTACCACATATTCAATCAAGATTTTAAGCAGAACATGCAACGTGCAACAATCTATAAGCTTCCCATTAATCATTACTTACCATTGCATCAATGTGTTGTGTGATGAATTCTTCGTGATAAGAATCAAGTTATAGCGACCCCACAATCTTAACTTGCTAGTGTGCACACTCGCTATCATTTCTTTCAGACTTAGGCAAACAACACGAAACCTTACTCAGGCCGGGCGGACTTAGGGACCGAGTACTACTCGTTGTCCTCGTTTGTTTTATTTTTATGCGAGGGTTGTGCATCTTACGCTCCGAGTTTGCTTCACTCACTGCCTTTATTTGCATTTTTTTTTCTTTTTCTCCCTCTTTTATTTTTCTTTGTGGCATATTTCCTCACTTTTTCTCTCTTCTCTCGCAAGCCCCTTTTGTCCCATTTTACCGTTTGTGGCGTCATGATGGCTACCATCATCCTACAACAATTAGTCAAAGTGTATCCACCGAAAAGTATCGATTCTCGGTTTAAAATAACTCTTCATCTCATCCAAATACTTCTCACTCAGATTATGTGCGCAAAAATTGAATACAAGGGCAAAATAGCAATTAATAAGTCACCACTTCATATAACATAGCACATTCTCATTCTTCCATACTAACCTGAATAGGCTATAATTAATTTCAAATCATTCTTGGGCTCCTTTTCCACTGATTCCTTACTCAAGGCGTGTGTTGGTCCCTTGAAAAGGCTTTAGTTAAGTTTAGAGGGGGGGGGTGAATAAACTTAACGATTAAAACTTTGGAGTTAACAAATTCGCAACTTCGGCGGCTGGCGATACTTCGATAGTCTGCGAGACCTCGGTAGCCTGGCGATAAACGGTAGTCTACCGACGGTTTAGTTTTTGCTTTGAATTTGTGCGGCGGAATAATATCAAAATTAAGCCTTGTTACTTGTTGTTAAATATGTTACTAAGTATTAGATACTCGGTAGTGTATGTGTGTGATTTCGGTTGCTAGATTCACGGGTTGATATGAATAATGACTAAGTGCGCAGAAAATAAATGCGGTAAGTAAGTAGAGAGATTTTTATAGTGGTTCCGGGTGATGTAATCCCGTACGTCCACTCTTCTCTGTGATGTTGGAGGAAATTCACTAGTAATCTTTGAGTTATACGTACAAAGAATCCTAGGTTGCTTGTCCTTCACCAATGACTATGGCTTCACAAGGCGAAAACTAAGAACGGGTAGGATTGCTTGCTCCCGAGTCTTCCACTTGGTCCTTGAAGGGTAGAATTGCCTCTTCACCGGCTTCACCACAAACCAACGATCTTTCACACCTAACGGATGCTTCACTGTCTTCGACGATTCTTTATAAAATAAAGAATGAATCAAATAAATGATTCGGTTGCGGCGGCTTGATTAGGATGATATAATCGACGACTTGCGGTCTTCAAGTGTGTATGCTTGATGCGGCTTGAACACGAAATGCACTTGAAGAAGATAGCTAGATCGGCAGCTTTAAGCTCAGTAAGTTCAGCAGGGTGTTTTTCAGCTCAGTGTTATCACTTAAAGTTTATCTCAAAATTCATCATCTTTTTCTTGAGTTGAAAGTCCTCTATTTATAGGTAGGAATGCATGTGACTTGAATTTGAAATTCAAATGTGACCGTTCCTTGTATTTGTCCCATCCGCACGCATTCTTCACTATTCATAGGATCGACACTTTCGTCGGATTACTTTTTGACAGTGCAGTCTGTCCACCCCTTTGACTTGTATCCAATGGATAAAAATATGGATCATCCCAACGTCTTTTTAATCTCAGCCTTTGATTTGCTTGATAAGTCAGAGGTAGTTGGCTGTTCTTATCCATGTAACTTCTCAATAATCTTGAATTGATCGAGGTAAATATCAGCAGGTTCATCAGTCTGCTGGTAAAACCAATCGTCTGCTGAACATCATATTTTTGTCTGGTAAAATATAATGCGGTGAATCTTTTTATCCAACTTTTGTTTGTGAAGTTAGATTACATCATTTAAAGTATAACCAAGTTCCAAGCATCATCTAACTTGTGGAACTTAGACCTTCTACACAAGGTATATGTAATCAGTTTAGGTCATCACAGACTTGCCTAAATTCTGATTCCATATCCTTGACATTAAATACTAAGTTTGATCCCTTAGCCTTCATTAACTGAGTTTGAACCCTCGGCCTTCGCTTCGGTCTTCGGTCTTCGGCGGGTTAGACCGATCTGCTACCGACCTATCTACCCTGCGACCTAGATCGGTCTGGCGATAAACAATCGGCGGCCATTTACGATGCTTGTTTGATCAAACCTATTTATGAATCAAACTCTAATAAACCTATACATTTTATCTAGACATCTTTTTGCCTTTGCACTATAACGACTAGTATGGCACTCATCATCAAAACTAAGAAATAAGTCCAACAATTTCCCCCTTTTTGGTGATGATGCCACTACCCTCACCTAATCGAAAAAGCAAAAAGATAAAAACACAAACGAACAAATTTAGTCAATTCTCATTATAAACATTTGTTCACAGTTATTACAACTAGATACAGCAAAGATAAACAATGAAAGGTAGCTGATCTATTGTCTCTTTTCTCTTTCTTGTCTAGCCTTCTCAGCTTGCTCTTGGTAGGCTCTGATCTCTTCTATCATTTCAACCATCCATTCATTCTCAATAAGTGTAAAGTCAATATAAGAATTGACTTGTTTCCACCAATTCCATGCTTCAGGCAGGACAAGATTGATCTGATTCACCCTGAAGCCAAACTTCATATACAGCTCCTTAAATTCATTCAGTGAATCTTTTGCTTTTGTAATTGGCAGCACCTTTTCACCTCTGCTACTCCTTCTGTCTCTGGTAGATGCTCTTAAAGCTCTAATCCTTGCCTCCCAAAACTTCAAACTCAAGAAGGAGTTGAGACCTTCATGAAATCCCATGTCACGATAGGGTCTCCTTCTGTTGTAAAACTCTTTCTTGTACTGTGATAGGAGATCATCAGTAAGTTGCACTCGCCAGGTGCAGGTTGCCTAAAGGCATTTGTATCATCAGTCCATCTCTTTTGTGCAAAGAGTCTAGCGACCTCCTTTCTTTGCAGTGATTGGCCCTCTTCCCCTTAGTGACATCATCAACAAAACGTGAGATGAGGCCATGAATAGCTTCCTGTGATACTATCACTCGTGTAATTGACCTCGCCATAGTTCCGGTTCTAGTATCAAGTGAAGTAATCCTTGATTGCGGGGTCTCTTCCGGTCTGTTGATCCTTTCGGTAAATTTGGGATCGGGTACGGCGGTTGTTGTGCGGCGGCGAGCTCGGCGGCTTCGGCAAGCTTGTCAAGTTTTTGATGAATGGATGTAAATTGATCTTTCAAAAACTTGTCCTTCGATGTGTTCCCTTGCTTGATATATCTTACATCATATATCATATCATTCAAAGCATTTTGAGTGGAAGCAAAGTTTGAAGCGGTTTGTATTAGCGATTGTCCGTTTTCATTGACCATCTTCATCGCTTCTTCAAATCTCTGTTCTTGCTGTCCAATTGAGTTCTTAAGCTGTTGCATGTCATTTCTTACAGTTCTTAACTCATTGACAACTTCAATTGGCACTCCACTGGCCATTCTACTATCAGTAGATCCATCAGCAGGCTCCTCAACTCTATATTGTGCCTGTTGTCTGCTGATGACCATGGCCCTACTCAAATCTCTCCCGGCGGGGGGGTCCTTCCTCAACCATTGCACCAAGAACATCTTCAAGGATAGGATCTTGTGCGGGTTCTTCAACAACTTCTTCTTCTCCAAAAATTTGAGAATCTTCATCACTGTAATTATAGTCCAGCAGCTGCTCATCCTCATTAACAGCAGTCTGCTGACTATCTTTTCCTACAGTGGCATTGGCTCCAGCAGGCTCCACTACAGCAGCCTCAATAACAACAGGGGTTTCCTCCAAACCCAAAGTTTGTTCCAACCTGTGTCCAGGTGCTGTTTGAGACTCAGCAGCCTGTACCTCCTGTTCCAACCTTTGTCCAGTGTTTTGTTTGAGACTCCCGGCAACACTGTACCTCCTGTTCAACTTCCTGTGGATTGAATATATTGGTATTATCCACTTGGAAACCTTCAGCATGACCAATCTTGTGCAGGATGATGGCAGTTTTGGTGAGAATTCCTTCAAAGTCAAATCCTCTTTGATATTCAATGGATTCCTCAGAACTAGCACTTGGTTCACTGAAGTCAGTGGTCTTTTCCACATCCAAATCAGCATTCTGTACATCTTCAGGTTGTGCAGTAGGCTCTACAACATGAAATGTACTTGGTTCATCAGCCAGCCTACCAGTACTCAAATTTATTCCTTCATTTATCAAGGCTTCTAGATCATCCATGGTGAGATCTTGTAGATCCTCATCCATTTCTCCATCTGCCCCACGTGCGGACTTTCCAAGACTACCGGTGGACCGTTGTGCAGGTGGATCATTTATCAAAGCAGTCCCACTAGGTTCTCCTGGTCCTGAGGGGAAATCTCCTCTACTATCTGATGATGAAGAGGAATCATCAGAACCATCTCTTGGATCTCTAAATTTGATACCCTCCTCCTTCTGTTGCTCATCAAACGGATCCATCGGTTTGATTGCGGCAAGGTTGTATCAATCGAGATCCGACAAGTTTTCCACTCCTAACTTGTCAAAAACCCATTCTTCAAAATCTTGTCATTGGTTGAGCAGCTGGTTTTTGTCTTTTGTAGAACCCAAACTTCCACTGGAAGTAATCAGCAATTTGCTGAAGTTTGGGATCCACAAACTCTTCAGTTTTCTTGCTCCTTTTCACATGCCTCTCAAATGGCATAAAAGATTTTACGGGAGCGACTCCGGTAGCTTGTTGACCTCCAAAGGTTCCAACAAGCGATTCAAGGTATCTTCTACGGATGTTTGAAAGTCGAGCGGAGTTGCTTTGTGATGGTGCATTGGTACCTACTACTTCCATCCGTATCACACTTGGTTCCCCCGACTTACATGCTCATCGGCGGGGTTAGCGACGGATCGCTTTCTTCCCCCGAACTATTGCCAAATTTGCGGGGTCTTCAACCAAGTCTCCAATCACCTCTTCAACCACCACGGCGGGTTCGGGTTCGGTGGTTTGCTTGTGGTTCTTCGGTGGATGCTACGGCGGGCTCGGGGTCGGTTGAGCTCGCTCAGACATCCTCTACAGTTGCTCAAAAACAACCCGTTCGACATCGGTGGACTTGATAACTTCTTCATTGGAGGAATCACCGATAACAACTCGGTGGAATGATAGTTAGAGGCTCGGCTTCAACCTCTTCTTCCTCCTCTACTTGATGCTTCTTCTTGTGCCCTCTGTGCCTCCAAATCTTTCAACTCTTTCCCTTGCCATATTTCTTCTTTTTGGCAACTTCCTTCATCCTCTTGGATAGGGGTTCATCATCATCATCTTTTCTAGTCAATTTTCTTTTTCTACTTGCTTCCTTCGTTGTTCTCTAAGAATTTCAACAACGAGTTCTTCTTGCGGCTACGGCGGGTCGGTAACCTCCACTTGACCCTCGGCGGACTCGGCGATGCAGTCTTTGTTTCCTTTCTTGTTCTTTTTGATTTCAGGACTTCTGCAGTCTTTCTAACATCAGCACTCTTCTTCCTCTTTCCAGCAGTTTTCTTTGGTGCAGCAGGTTTGATAGAAGTCTTCTTAGTTGGTTGAATCTTGCTCACCACCGGTATCACCATCATCTCCATCATCATTATCATCGGCGACTTCTTCACAATTTCTTCATCATCATCAAGTCCGGGGATTGCATAATCAATCTCCTTTTTGTATACGGACCGATTTATATCAAGCGGTTCAATGTCGGGAACCTCCAAGTGATTCAACGGGGTTTGAATCATCAAACCTAAGGGTAAGGCCTTTGATTTCCTTTTCCCTAGTTTGTCCTCCTTTGCAACTTTCTTCATATAGTGAATAAAGTATCCAGCCCATCAAACTTTCATGCTCCTGCAGATGATAATCATCGGCTCTATCTTGGGTCCCGATAGAGTATCCATATTTGCCGCTTAGCCCAAGTATGTTCTTTGCAATGAGCTTGCTCAGCAGACTATATTCATTCCCAATGTGTCTGCAATTGATGCCAGGAACAGATTTTGTGGTTTGATTTGTCTTGATTTGATCTACAAACGCCAACTTGTCCAATCCCATTGCTTCAGGATTCACTGGACCATTTTCCACTTCTTCAAATCCAAACACTTCCCTCAGCAGACTGGGGGAGATAACAAGGTCCTCAGCATTCACAGTTGTATTGAATGCTTCAGTTCCTTCTTCCACCACCATGTTCTTCCAGAAATCAACAACATTGGTGTATGAAATTGTGTCTAATCTGATATTGAGCTTGTTCTCCAAGCCTGCAAACCTCCTTATTCTTCGACCTATATTAATGGCCAACTCTGTTTGGTTTGCATCAACTACATAGCCTCTTACACTTTGGCTAGATTCGATTTGAACTTCAACTCTTTCCGCCATTAAAATAAGAAAAAGATGAAGAAGAGTTCCTCTCAAATCTGTGTTCACACGAAGTAGAATTTGCAGAGATAAAGCAGAAGATGCAAGTGGTGAATCTGCTATGTAACAGTCTGATTATATAGACAGTGGGTAGTTGAAACTGTCATAGCACGTACATTGAGGTAACCACGATTAATCTGAATAAATTCTGTCTTGACACGTGGCCCATTACTCCACCATAACGTTTGTAACCGTAGGATGGTTTAACTGTGGTAATAATGGATAAAATAAATATCCCGCCAATATGCTTTTTGACTTTAATTAATTTGACTGAGTAACGTTCCCTCCAGCAAGGTATCCCTCAGCAGGGTGGGCTCAGCAGTCTGCTGATAATGTGCTTCAGCAGCCTGCTGACAAGGTGACTCTGCTGATCCTTGTTTTCTCCTTGTTTTGTTCAATTGATAATACAAGATGAAGTTTAATACCAATGACTGATCTGTCAAGTGAGCTCACCCAACATGACAAAGACCAATCCCCTTGGCAACCTCATTTGCTCAATTGTTCAAACATAAGTACATGGAATTGTTGATACCAATGACTAATCTGCTAAGTGAGCTCACCCAACATAGCAAAGACTAATCCCCTTGGTGAATTCCAGTACACTGCTGAATATCAGTCAATCTTTATAATTCCAAGTTCAGTCCTTAATTTGGCAAATCTTTCACTATCAAGTGGCTTAGTGAAGATATCAGCAAGTTGATCTTCAGTAGGGATGTATAGAACCACCACATCTTTCTTTTCAACATGATCTCTTATAAAGTGATGTCTCACTTTTCTTGTTCATGAATATCACCCAAGTGTATCTAGAAAAATCATCCACAACCACTAAGGTGTATTTCTTCCCTGTCACACTTGTTGGAGTTATTGGTCCAAAAAGATCCATGTGCATAAGCTCCAACACTCGTTAGTTGATTGTTTAGTCTTTGACTTGAAACTTGACTTTATCTCGTTTACCTTGCCGACATGCATCACGGATATAGCATCCTTCTTGAATGTAATCTCGGGTAAACCAACCACTAACTTCTTCTTCACTAGCCGATTAATATCATCAAAATTTAGATGATTTAACTTCTTGTGCCATAACCAATTGAGTTCGATTTGGTATGCACAATCGAGCAGTTTCGAACTGCAGTAGACCAATCCACAACATACATGTTCTTTGCCTTCTACAAGTACAACTTGATCACCTCTTTCACTAATGACAATACAATTGTTTTTGTCAAAAGTGACCTTGTATCCCATATCACGAATTGTCCAAAGGCTCGGCAAGTTGTAATCCAGGTCCTTCCACATATGCAACATTCTTGATTGTAAGTCCATTTCGATAAGTGTGCCATATCCTCTTGTATAACCAGTGTATTTTTGTTGCCAAAATTCACCCTTGGACCATCTTTTGCCACAAAATTTGTAAGACAAAGTGCTTATTCTTTGTCATGTGTCCGGAACATCCACCGTCAAAGTACCAGACACCCTACAAAACAAAGTTAATGCATTTTAGGTACCCAAACCTGTTTGGGTCCATAGTGGTCAGTGGCAAGCATGACCCTTGGTATGTTTCCATAAGGTCTTCTCCTAAATGTGTCATACTTTGGTTCATACTTTGGTTCATACATGTATTCCACACATCCATAAGTTCTAACAGTAGGTTGTGTAGGAACCACATATGTTTTCTGGCCTTTTGGTACATAATGCTGTTTGAAATGATTCTTGTTGTTAGAAACATTTGCATAGCCATAGATGTGCTGTCTGTTAGGAGCAGCCCTGTAATATGGAGTCTGCTGAGGTCTTATGTAAGTCCTCTGCTGATTCCATTGTCTAGGTTTTACCCTAGCAGTATGGTTATGCTGACTGTTTCTAGCATTAGATGCAGGAATATTCCAATCATTATCAGCAGGGAACAGTCTACCTTTCCCCCTGAGATAAGTATCCCTTGAATGATCAACATTTTTGGATTTGGGATTCTTATTCTTGGAATATTTCTGTTTCTTTCCCTTCTGTGGTCCAACAGACTTGGTAGCAGGTCTGCTATCAGTAGGCTTAGAAGTTACAGCAGTCCTATTTTTGGATTTATTCTTTTTACTAGGAGCTGTTGACTTCTGAGACTTCTGATTTTGCTTCTTTGAGGCATTCTCATTTGGTTTTACTGCTTCAGCAGCCTTACTGGGAGATGGATCTAGTGCAGGCACAAACTTAGGACCAATTCTGGTACTAGGTTCAGTAACCTTACTGGATCCACTCTTGTTAGATTGCTGAGTTCCAAATCCAAGCCCAGTTCTATCTCCATAAGGCTTTCCTGATTTGTATGCAGTATTGGAACAAGATGGTTCGAATAGATTCGAGGCTGCTTGGATGTGCGCAGATCTTATGCTTGATTCTCGTCCACCATCTTTTTCCTTACCTTTGAAAACCCTTAATTCGGCTTTCAATCTTCCAACTTCTAACTCAAGAGCCTCTTTTTCACCTTCACAATCTCATAACCAGATTGTATTATCCTCGATTGATTAAGGATGGCATCCAAAGTCTCATTGTTGTCGAATTTCTAGGATTTGAACCACGGGTTGATTCACAATCACTTCCGGCGGGAGTGTTTATAGATACGGTGTTGTATACCTCCTCGGTTTCATCCATGTTGGCCATCAAAGCATAATCCTCCATATCGGCAACCGGTCTTTGTGTCATCGACTCATTTCCTTTTTCGGATCCCACTTCATATCCCGATTCATCTTCAGCAACCATAGCCTTCTTGCCATGTCTCCTTTGTTGACTTTTGGTCTTCAGTAGGTCTGGACAATCAGGTCTAAAATGTCCAGGCTTCTTACAGTTGAAGCAAAGATAATCAGGTTCCTTGCCTTGTTTCAATTCAGGACAATCAGGTCTGAAGTGTCCTGGTTTCTTGCAATGAAATCATAGATAGTCATTGTCTTTCTTTGGTTCTTCTTTCCTTCTCTCAGTAGGCCTCTTTGTGAAATTTCTTGTAGGGGCCTTTCCAGTCTTCATCATTCTGATCTTCTTGCTCAGTAGGGCAATTTGCTCTTGCATTTCATCTAGCATATCATCTGTCCTCCCGATGTTTCTTCATGATGTGAAGCAGACCAATGCGATGGTCTTTGGCTCTTCCTTTTCGCCGAGCACTAACTTCTTGCTAAATTCATAGGCCTTAAGATCGAGAGAACAATTTGAAGGTGTCTTCCTCATGCGACTTTCTCATTTCTTCAATTGCGGTCACCTTCATTTTCCAAACATCTCTTGCAGGTAAAGCTTCCAAGATTTTGGTGTTTACTTCCTCTTTTGAATAACTTACATTCGGCGAGTAAGTTCATCTAAGATTGCATTGAATCGGACTCCATTTGCTCAATGGTTTCATTAGGTAACATTTTGAACTTTTGAAACCTTTTTCTCGCCACACCGATTTTGTTCTTCTTTATTGCATCGGTGCCTTCACGGATTAAGTGAATCTTATCCCAAAGTTCCTTTGCGGTCTTGCAATCTTTGACTTTCATGTACATATTGCTATCCAAGGTTACGTAGATGATATCAATAGCAATGTTGTTGAGGTTTGCTCTTTTCCCTGTCTTCTCGCATTCCATTCTCTCTTTGGTTTAGGAATGTACTCGGTTCTGTCACCCACTTTATTCTTGCCTTTGTAATCTCCAGGTGGTCCTTCGGTTAGTACATCCATCATCTCATCATGAGTAGCGGCAAGATATGCCCGCATTCGACGTTTATACTCATCAAATCTATCAAGAGAACACATCAACATGGTTCTAGCATACTTGTGTGTTATCCATGATGCAAGTCTTGAAAATCGGTAACTTGAAAGAAAGTTTTAAAGAATTTTCACAAGCACAACAAGTAGGATTCCTTCGAACGAAGCAATTTGCTCCGATACCAATTGTTGGTCCCTTGAAAAGGCTTTAGTTAAGTTTAGAGGGGGGGGGTGAATAAACTTAACAATTAAAACTTTGGAGTTAACAAATTACGCAACTTCGGCGGCTGGCGATACTTCGATGAGTCTGTCGAGACCTCGCAGCCCGTCGATAAACAGTAGTCTACTGACAGTTTAGTTTGCTGAATTTGTGCAGCGGAATAATATCAAAATTAAGCCTTGTTACTTGTTGTTAAATATGTTACTAAGTATTAGATACTCAGTAGTGTATGTGTGTGATTTCGGTTGCTAGATTCGGCGGGTTGATATGAATAATGACTAAGTGCGAGAAAATAAATGCGGTAAGTAAGTAGAGAGATTTTTATAGTGGTTCCGGGTGATGTAATCTGTCGTACGTCCACTCTTCTCCCGTGATGTTGGAGGAAATTCACTAGTAATCTTTGAGTTATACGTTACAAAGAATCCTAGGTTGCTTGTCCTTCACCAATGACTATGGCTTCACAAGCCGAAAACTAAGAACAGTAGGATTGCGCTCTCCGAGTCTTCCACTCGGTCCTTGAAGGGTAGAATTGCCTCTTCACCAGCTTCACCACAAACCAACGATCTTTCACACACTAACGGATGCTTCACGTTGTCTTCGGCGAGATTCTTTATAAAATAAAGAATGAATCAAATAAATGATTCAGGTTGCGCGGCTTGATTAGGATGATATAATCGACGGCTTGCGGTCTTCAAGTGTGTATGCTTGATGCGGCTTGAACACAGAATGCACTTGAAGAAGATAGCTAGATCAGCAGCTTTAAGCTCAGTAAGTTCAGCAGGGTGTTTTTCAGCTCAGTGTTATCACTTAAAGTTTATCTCAAAATTCATCATCTTTTTCTTGAGTTGAAAGTCCTCTATTTATAGGTAGGAATGCATGTGACTTGAATTTGAAATTCAAATGTGACCGTTCCTTGTATTTGTCCCATCTGCACTGCATTCTGTCACTATTCATAGGACCGACACCGTCGGATTACTTTTTGACAAGTGCGAAGTCATCATGTCCACCCCTTTGACTTGTATCCAATGGATAAAAATATGGATCATCCCAACGTCTTTTTAATCTCAGCCTTTGATTTGCTTGATAAGTCAGAGGTAGTTGGCTGTTCTTATCCATGTAACTTCTCAATAATCTTGAATTGATCGAGGTAAATATCGAGCGGGTTCATCGATCCGTCGTAAAACCAATCGATCTGCGAACATCATATTTTTGTCTCGTAAAATATAATGCAAATTGAATCTTTTTATCCAACTTTTGTTTGTGAAGTTAGATTACATCATTTAAAGTATAACCAAGTTCCAAGCATCATCTAACTTGTGGAACTTAGACCTTCTACACAAGGTATATGTAATCGCTTTAGGTCATCACGGACTTGCCTAAATTCGATTCCATATCCTTGACATTAAATACTAAGTTTGATCCCTTAGCCTTCATTAACGAGTTTGAACCCTCGGCCTTCGCCTTCGGTCTTCGGCGGGTTCTAGACCGGTCTGCGACCTATCTACCCTACCGACCTAGATCGGTCTGTCGATAAACAATCGGCGGCCATTTACGATGCTTGTTTGATCAAACCTATTTATGAATCAAACTCTAATAAACCTATACATTTTATCTAGACATCTTTTTGCCTTTGCACTATAACAGCTAGTATGGCACTCATCATCAAAACTAAGAAATAAGTCCAACAGCGTGCAATAGACAAGCTAAAAATAGTGTTTAAATTTAGAATTATTCCCCTTTTCGAATAGAAGCTAAGACCACCCTTACCCCCCACTTATTATAGACATTGTCCCCAATGACTAAAAATAAAGAAAAGAAAATATACTTAGCTCTGGAATTGGTTGTCCAAGTGTCTTGATAAATCGTGGAAATGGATTGATGTACATCGGTCCCCAGTTGCTCCATCATCATGTACCGCAAATACTCCCAAAAACTTTCAGTAACATGCAAAGGACAATAAGAAAATAAGGTGGCGGTAATTTTTCGTCCATGAAGAATACACAAAAATAGATCACATGAGAATCGCGATGGAAAAACCACATATATCTAGAATCTGGTGACAAAAGATATATGTGATGAAAAAAACCTTTTGATTGTCATGCTACTTTATTGACATGATAAACAAAAGTAATAAATAAGGGTGTAGAAATAGTTCTGAGTTTATAGCCATCAGCTCGACTGTACTAATAGGGTTCCTTTCACTCGTATTTTAGGTCGCCAAACATAGACTTCCAATTCGGCGTCGTAATTGCGCTCTATGTAATGTTTAAGCCTATGGCCATTGACTGTGTAAATCCTCCCAGAGTGTTCATCCTTACACGCACCTGAATTGAAGACTTTTGTTATGACATAAGGTCCAAACCATCTTGATTTCAGCTTTCAAGGAAAAAGATGAAGACGTGAATTGTATACCAGCACCATATCTCCAATTGTGAAGGTGCGATTCAGAATCCGCTTGTCGTGTTGGCGCTTCGTTCTTTCCTTATAAATCTTGGCATTCTCATACGCTTGTAATCTAAACTCCTCAAGTCTATTCAACTCCAACAATCTATGTTCTCCGGATAACCATTCGTCCATGTTCAAGAACATAGTAGCCCACAGAGCACGATGCTCTAGCTCGACCGGTAAATGACATGATTTTCCAAAAACTATCATGTATGGTGACATCCTAATGGTGGTCCTAAAAGCAGTTCTGTACGCCCATAGAGCATCGTCTAATTTCAAAGACCAATCCTTCCTCGTGAGATTCACAGTTTTCTCTTAAATCCTCTTTATTTCTCTATTCTTAACTTCTACCTGTCCACTTGTCTGGAGGTGGTATGCTGTTGCAATATTATGCCCCACCCCATACTTCATCATCAGTTTTTCAAACAACCTATTACATAAATGACTTCTTCCATCGCTAATTATGGCTCTCGGCACCTCAAACCTCGTCAAAATGTTCTTCTTAAGGAATCTCAGGACCACCCTGGCATTGTTTGTTGGTGAGGCCACCGCCTCCACCCATTTAGAAACATAATCGATTGCTACCAGGATGTATCGATTAGATTTTGACGATGTAAAAGGCCCAACAAAGTCAATTCCCCAAACATCGAATATCTCGACCTCAAGGATATTGTACTATGGCATCTCATTCCGCTTTGAAATGTTACCAGTCATTTGACAGGAATGACAGGCTCTTGTGAACTCATAAGCGGATTTGAATATTGTCGGCCAATAGAATCCACACTGCAGTACCTTGGCTGCTGTCTTATCAGTCCCATAGTGGCCTCCAACTTCTCTTGAATGGCATTGACTCAGAATACTTGGAATCTCATCGTCATGGATGCATCTCTTAAGAATGTTATTAGGGCACATCATAAACAAGTAGGGATCGTCCCAATAATAATGCTTCAAGTCCGTGAAGAACTTTTTCTTGTCCGTGCTCGTGAATTCTGGTGGTAGGTACTTTTCTGCAAGATAATTCACAATGTTCACAAACCATGGGTATACCGTTCCCACCCTTGATGTATTGTGTCTGGGCTGAGATTCAACTAGAGCCACTAATGAGACGGTAAAAAGTTGTTCGTCAGGAAAGTACTCTTCTATCTCAGTAGCTTTATCCTCTTCTATCAGTGTTAATATCGACGGGTGGTCGGCCACCGGATTCTCATATATTTTCTTATCCTTAATCTCCACATCAAACCCTTTTAAGAGTAGAATCCATCTTAATAACCTCATCTTGGTTCAAATTAAGCTATTTGATCAGTGAAAACAGTGACTTTAGATCCTACAAGGTAAGATCTAAACTTGTCAAATGCGAAGATCACAACTAAGAGTTCTTTCTCTGTAGTCGCATAATTCCTCTGGGCACTATTGAGGGAACGACTGGCATAATAGATCGGTTTAAAGATTTTGTCCTCTCTTTGGTCCAGGGCCGCTCCAACTGCCATATCACTTGCATCACACATAAGCTTAAAAGGTTTATTCCAATCTAGTGATACCAGAATTGGGGCAGTTATCAACATTTGCTTTAATGTGTTGAATGCCTCCTTGCATTATTTTCCAAAGACAAAAGGTACATCTTTCGCAAGTAATTCAGTTAGTGATTTACGGATCTTCGAGAAATCCTTGATAAACCTCCTATAGAACCCTGCGTGGCCAAGAAAGGCTCGCAGCATTTTTAAGTTCGTAGGAGGTGGCAACTTCTCTATTACCTATATTTTGGCTTTATCTACTTCCATTCCTTTCTTAGAAATCCTATGTCCTAACACATTTCCCTCAGTGACCATGGAATGGCATTTCTCCCAATTAAGTACAAGGTTGGTCTCTTCACATCCCTTAAGCACTCTACTTAAGTTGTCCAAGCATTCATCATAGTTATCTTCAAAGACAGAAAAATCATCCATAAATATTTCCAAGAAATCTTCCACCATGTCCGCAAATAATGCCATCATTCACCTTTGAAAAGTGGCTGGCGCATTACAAAGTCCAAAGGCCATGCGATTATAAGCAAATGTCCCGTAGGGACATGTGAAAGTAGTTTTCTCACGGTCTTCTGGGGCAATGTAGATCTGATAATAACCAGAATATCCATCCAGGAAACAGTAAAAAGCATGACCGCTTAATCTTTCTAGCATCTGGTCAATGAATAGTAGAGGAAACTAATCTTTTCGAGTCGCATCGTTCACTTTCCTAAAATCAATACAGACTCGGTGTCCAGTGATTAGCCGAACAGGGATCAACTCATCAAACTCATTAGGTTGGATAGTACATCCTCTTTCTTGGGTATCACATGAATCGGGCTTACCCACTCGCTATCAGCAATTAGGAAAATGATTCCCATTTCTAGCATCTTTATAATTTCCTCCTTTACAGCGTCCTATAGCTGAGGCATCAATCTCCTCTGAGGTTGAGCAACGTCTTCTTCTCTGGGTCTACGACCAACTATTGAACTGAGAAGTAAAAGTAGGGACAATAAGCACGCAAGATCAAACACAATTATACTTCAATAAGTTTATAAAGATTAGTTCTAACTACGAGTGATTAGTTATTCCCCTCATATCATGCATCAATCATCCCCATTGGTAAATTTTTTATCTTTAACAGCTACGGGTGCTAATCCCTAGTATTACGCTACTTCCATTGAAAGGACATTAGGTGTCTATGTGCAATTAACCTCCTTCTTTGGTTGTATTAATTCACATACAATAAATAATTAGGAATAGCCGGGCTCAAGACCGAGGACCTCCCTAAGCAGCTATCATGGATTGACTAGCACATTCTTAATGATCGATCAAGACATTGTCCGAACTAACAGTTCACTTTATCGTTCATCATGTTAATTTACGATGACATGTATATAGTTGATCAGGCTAACAACACGTAATTAAATATGTCGATCAGACGTAGCTGACGCCGATTATCATGAACTAGGATAAACTAGGTATTCAGATCTAGCAATAAAGACCGTCACAGATCTGAAGAACACAATCTCTTTTTCATTATTTCTTCACCAACGATTCAGATCTCTACACGTATGGGATAAAATAAACTAACTACTACATAGCAGAACTAATATAAACAATCAAATCATACTAATCACAATAAAAGAACGATATATCTACATCTAGAAAGCCGGAAAATCATACCCTCAAAGACGAGTGCAGACCCTCCGTAGAGCGCACCCTAGGTGGCAAATCCATCGGATCCGTGACCAAAACTCATAGAGAAAATAAAAGAACAAAGAGAACTTCTATTGCATATAATGTATTTGTCTTGTGGAAAAGTGTACAATGAAATTCGTGGCTGGTGCCACTTATTTATAGTGATATAACCGACTTAATGACACCTAAAAACTACCCCTCGTCCAAGAAAATGCAGTTTCCGAAGCTTCGGAACTTCCGCGGATGCGGTATCACCTCACGTGGCTACGGGGGTATTTTTGTCCTTTTTCGATCTACCGACTTAACTGAAGGTTCTGGAATACCCTAGGTCCGTTTCTTCATACAGTTTGGCCCACAATCGGTCTTCGATGCTTGGCCCAATCTTTGTAACCTGAAAATAGTCAAATAATACACGAAATAACATCGAATTGGGGAAAATAAACGTTAAATGCAAATTACTCGACTCATAAACCGGACATCTGAAATTCACTTCAAATGGCTCATATAAATGGTCGAAAACTACTATTTTTAGCTTAGAATGGATGCAAAGTTGATGCCGTAAGGTGTATCATTTTAAGCGTCATAAGTTTGTAAGATAGCCTCTATCAACAACCTAGTTGATATATTTACCAAGATGTTGTTGGTAAATGTGTTTGATCGGCACTTGGAGAGCATGGGACTTAAGGACATGACAAAACTCCTTTAGAGGATGTATGATATATAACTAATTAAGTTGTGCTCTAAAACAATGTAATTTCCTTTATGGGCAAGTAAGAGATTGTTAGGAGTGGTGCCCGAAAAAAGACAATAATGTATTTTTAAATTAATAAAAGTAATATTCAGTGCTAATCCTTTTAGTTGCTTAGTAGTATGAATCTGAATTAACATCAAAGAAAATACCTAAGGGTTTGTTATGTGTCATAGTACTCAGTGCATAAGAGTTTGTTACTGTAGTGCCCTAAGGTCTGACGGGGTCAAATCATTATTACTACGCTTTTATGTTTGTACATATAATAAATGACACATATTGTTATTATATAATTGTTTGTTCGATAAACCAATTTAATATTGTATATAATAACGTCATTAGAACTAAATCGTGATAGAGATATCGTAATGATTATTATAATTGATGAGATCTCGATTCACAGTAAATAGTTCAATTCTTAAATATCTCTAGTCGTATGTATTAATAAATATGAGATTATTAATACGGTTGGACTAGCACATATCACATGTTTTCTATCTTGTGAAGATAATGATAGATCTCCTCTATCAATGTGTGTCGACACTAGACTTGTACGTAGACGTGTATTGTTGAATATGTACGTCAGATGGCCCATTTACTATATATTTGTCACATATTGTGGCGGTTGTGTAGTTATCGTTAGACCGGATTCGACATAATATCACAGTGTGGATTATCACATTTTGATATTAAGGTTTGATAGGGAAATCATGCAGTTGTGATTGGATGTAATACTGAAGCATGCGTAGGATTTATGTTGTTTCGTCCGAGATTCGCGTTTCCTAGTGATAGGAATGAATATCGGAAAAGGCCTTCTTCTAAGGAATGTTTTATTTTTGAAAGTCTTTGCAAAGAAAAAATAAGTGCTACTTTGAGAGAATATAATATTCAGATTATAAGATACAATTGTTGATGTTTTGACACTCAAGTAACGACTATATGGATATTTTACACGGTAAATGTTTCACAATAAAGGTTGTAGTCAGTACAAGGACGGAGCCAGGATTTTAACTTGGGGTGGGCTAATGGACTATATCGAATTCGTCGGGTGGGCTGGATTAAGAATATTTTATGAATCCGACTAGACTACACATATTTTCAAGTGTAATATTTTTTTGTCCGGGTGCGCTTAGCCCCCCTAAATATCTATACTAGCTCCGTCCTTGGTAACGCCCCGCTCCCGGATACCGAGCCTTTATCCGGAAGAGAAACGTTCGGCGCGTATAGCATTAAATAAATCTAATATTATACGCAAGCCTCTACGTCGTCGTATCAAATAAAAGCAAACGGAAGCTAAAAAGACTCGGGTAAAAACATAAAAAGCTACTATGAATAGAAATTAACCATACTAAAGATGGATAGTTAAGATTACAACGATTAAAAACCCAAAGACTTATACAATACGATGCCTTAAAAGTATAAGTACAACAAATCTAAGAGAAGAAATACAACCAGTCAATTACAACCTTTACAAAGAAAATAATCTAGTAGCTTCGTCAAGACTTTAAGTCTTCAAAAGCCGTCGTCTACACTTGATCAACTCCGTTCGTCTTCTCACCCCACAATGCATACAAAAGAAAATGCAAAGGAGGTAAGTACAAAGTACTTAGTAAAAGTGAGAAGCTACGACAACAATTAAGATTTATAAAGAAAAGATATTTAATCGTTTAATTAGTTATCTTTGTGTGACCGACTCAATCTGGGTTCACTCCATGTCCATCAACATGAATTAACTAAACGTTTCTACTTAACTTATCTATGTTACAACCGCACTCAAGGGCACTACGCGTATCCACTTCAGCAGAGTCCCTCCGTACTTAGGGTCATTATGACCTACGGGGTTTTCCACCTCGGGAACTTTTGCAACATATTAGTGGATCACACCAATATCCACGAAGTCTAGAAAAGGTAGACTCCGATAGCACGCGCGTCTCAGCAGAGTCCCTCCGTACTTAGGGTCTTCTGACCTACAGAGTTCCTCCACCTTCAGAGGTAGCACATGCATCGCGATTTAGCCTGGTGTCTAGCCAAGAGAGACAAGTTGTTTAATCTTTTACTAGTCAAGTACGTTGATTATTAGGATGATTAACTAGCCACCTAAGTGTTTTCAAATAATCTCCCTCACACATACTACTCTCTTCCTAGACCACTAGACACGGACAAGTCCTAGCAATTACACATACATTGATGAATGCTAACTCATCAAAGCACAAGCCTATCATGCTCTTCCGACGGATCCGAACTTCAACTCCCTTTAAGAGTACATTCGGTGTTTTAACTGAACGAATCAGAAGCTCAATTCAGGCTTGTTCAAGTTTATACAGTGTTAACATATCACGTTTAAAGGTTTAGAAATGATAAAACGTACTTATAAGGTTGAACAACAACCAAACGCCCGTTTAAAGACATGGACGCCCGTCTGGAACTTACTGGACGCCCGTCCCAAACTAGACGCCCGTCCACTTTCCCCAGACGCTCGTCCACCTAAAACGAGCTACAACTCGAATGTAAAATAACACCTCGGACGCCCGTCCGAGAAACCGGACGCCCGGCCGAAATGCGACCAAGGCGGACGCCCGTCCGCAGGAGCCTAGACGCCCGTCCGACCCGGGTTTCGACTAGAACCCTAAAATCTCCAACACGATTTCCACATCGTTTCTAACCTAATTAACAGCAAATTTAACACATAAAGGCCATAGGAAAAACTCATCTAATCATACCATAGCATCTATGATCATTTGATCAACAAAAAGACACATCTTTCTATCACCTAAACACCTTAGAACTTGATCTAAACCTTATAAACGATAATTTGAATCATAGGAAGAGCCTCTTACCTTATTTGCCAGCAAAACCGCAAGCAAAACACCAAGCAGCTGCAACAACTGTTGATCCTCAATCCCAAAACCTATGTGATCAACAAGAAACCCTAAAATCCTATTTCTTTGCAGAAAAACGAAACTGAAAAAGTGCAATAAACAGCAGATTACCTGGATTAACTGCTGTCAAACTAATTTTAGATTTTCTACGCTTCGAGACGATCTTTTCGACTACTCACGGCTGCGAAACAGAGCTACGGATTAAAAGATACGAATTTTCCAGTAATCGAACTCTACGAATACCAAAAACTAGGGCTACACCGAAAACTTACGGAATCGAGAGATGTTATTTTCCAAAGTTGCGTCTCCTCGCGCTGATCACTTTTCTCTCTTGCGGCATCTTGATCAGATGAACGGATTGATCACACGGTTCTTCCTTTTATTTCGTCTTTTCTTCTGCGTTGCTTCTCTGTTGCCGCCACTGCTTTTTTTTTTTCCTTCAGAAATATGCGTGTGAAATAAAGGAGGAATTTGGGTATTATTCCTTTTTATAGCCATTTAATCAAATGCATTAATTAAATAACCAAATCCTTTTTAATTAAATCATTTTTAATTAAATAAATAGGATAAATAATAATTAGGTCATAGTAAATACACCCAATGACTATTTTACCCTTTTATGAAAAGTCGGGATGTTACATTCCTTCCCCCTTAAGAGGAGTTTCGTCCTCGAAACTCGAATGTAACCGAGAGGTGCTTGAACTCTGGACTTTGCGAAGTTTTTCGTCTCCTAACTCGTACAACCTTCTTCTCGAAACTCGAATGTAACCGAGAGGTGCTTGAACTCTGGAATTTGCGAAGCGTTTCGTCTCCTAACTCGTACAACCTTGTTCTTCTTCCATCTTCCCAAATCTTCCACCTTTATTGTGCTATCTCGAGGTGGCGACGATCTACTTCAATCTTTTTGTTGGCTTGCTGTATCAACTCTGGTCTCGTATTCTGTTGTCGCTCCACTTCATCCTAGAAAACTCGCGTTCTTCTATCTCTATCTTCTTGAAAGATCGTCAACAGTACTATTCTAATTCTTGTACTTCTTGGTCGCTCCGAGAGGAACTGCAATTGTCATCTCGAGGTTTTCATTCTTCATTGTCCTTCCCAATCTTCCGCAATTGGAATCCCAAAGCTGATTCCGCTACCAACGGTTGCTATCTTCATCTAACTCATGACCAATGGCTGGTTGGGCTCCAACCACTTACTTGTAATCAAAACCATTGGATCTTCATCTTGTTTCTTCACGAACTCATCAACCGCCTCGAATCTTGCAATCATCGGTTCAACACTCTATGATTGCTCCTGCTGACCTATACCCGGAAAGCTGAATCTTCCCAGCCGAAACTGCACTTCTGGCACACTTGACTTCTTTCGATCTCAACTTCCCTCATGGCCCCACAAACTTGTTGAAGAACTGCAAGGATCCTGGTTGAAAGACTTCTGAGACTTCTTGAGGATGGGGAACATGCATTGCCATACTTTCTCTCTGACGGTCTGATCCAATTCTTATGCCAAGGGAGTTAGCTTGAAAAAAAGAAAAAAAAAAGAAGTTGAAAAGTGACAAGTTGAGTACCAGGGTGGTATGTCAACTAGGTAAGCCAAGGAAGGGTACAATGCACTTGAAACAAGGAAGATTTCTTGGGTTACAAGCAAAACAAGAAAAAGCCGCGTTGAAGAAAGTTGAAGTTGGTTCCAGGATGAAGAATGAGGTATTGTATCGTAATACACAAGATAGCCACCAGAAGGAAAACAAAAGAACACCTTGCAGATGAAGTTCTTTTAAGAGAGTGAAATTCTGCAAGATACGGTGGTCTACAAAGACTTCAGAGGCAACTTGGAAGAATGGTAATAGGCTTTCATATAAGCCTTTAGAAAGTGGAGACGTTAAAGGAAACATTAATGGACTTGGAAACATTAACTGCGAAGGAAGGAAATACTGGACTTGAGAACATTAAGAAAGTGACCTTGATTGTTAATCATTTGATTAACAAAGATGGATGTTGGCGAACTAGAAAAATCTTCAGTTCACATGAGTTTCGTAAGGGAAACATCACACAACAGAAAAGCAAAGTAAAGGTGCAAGGTCGAGCACCAGAAGGACTAGAATGATAGAAATCAAAAGAGAGCAAGAATCTCATCATGAAGTAGCTATGGAGGGAAAACGAGCACATCAAAAGGTCTCAGACTGAAATTAAACACTTGTCAGGAAGTGTCCGAGTTTGCAATAGTCAAAGAAACAGAAATTTTCCCAAGAAATTGTAAGGGAATATCCAAAGTTTGGATAAGTAAGCGGCAAACAAGATTTTGAGTGAAAAGGAAAGGATACTAAAAAAATTGTCGAATAAGGTTTAATTTCAAAGAATTAATTCAAACCTTCAAAGGAAGTTTAAACGATCATTGACGACTCAAATAAAAGGTTCAAGGTTGCACTACTCGAGAGGAATAGTACACTGCCAAGGAATAAATGCTCGAGGTTATTCCCCGTGTGGAAATGAAACGGTTAAAATAAAATAAACTTTCAACCGGTGTAACAAAATTGTAGTAGAAACGCCAAAACAAAAAGTGGAAAGTCAAAATGATGTATATGGCGGTTCACGGCTCTAAATGGCCCGAAAGAGATTTAAAACTGAAGTGTACAAGGAGCAATAACCTGAAATGGAGATCAAAAGTTTAGGAACTCAAACGTCGGTTGGCTAAATAAGTTCGGAAGGCATCTTGAAAAACTCGGCATTCTGCTTGAAACTAGTTTAGCAAAAATTGATAGAAGGTTAAAGATAGGTAACTGAAGATGGATGTCAAGGTAGGATTAAAGAGCCAACTGGTAAGAAGATGAGATGCATGCCTTGAAAGAACAAGTAGCATTAGATGAAAAGATTACATAATCAACACTACCCTTAGGAGGGAAGCTGGAAATAAACACAAGTAAAAAAAAATGTTCTGAAAATAAAAGGTTCAGCAAACTTTGAATTTGCATGAATGATGAGAGTGCAAAAATTTAAAACTTTGAAGAGAATTTGTTTCTTGATTTGAAAAGTAAGAAAGAATGAATTTGTTCAAAAGAAGGGCTTATGGAGATATGTTTCGGAGATAATTCATGACAATATGTGAAAAGGATTTGTTGAGCTTAAAGATCTCAAATGAGGGATTACATGAGAAACAAATTACCAGAAAAAAGTATATTTATAAAGGGGCACGCAAAGGGTCTGAACATCAAACATGGCACGCTGGAGGATAGCATCTTGGTTCTCGTTTAACACTGCAAAAGAAACTACAACGTTAGCTTTACAAACTCCTACTAAAAGGTTTAACTCAGGAAGAGATCAAACTTCAGGGAACTCCTAAACATGAAAATCATAACTTACTACCCTCTTAGCCCAAACTCTAAGTCAAGGAGGTGAAAATTCCTTTTAGGTTGCTGTGTATAATATTTACTCTGGATCTGACATTATCAATTTTTACAGAACAAACGAAGAGGAATTTGAGCATGATCCAAAGAGAAAAGATTTAGATACTGGAGTTTTCCAGGAGTTATAAAAATATTAGAATTTTTGAATGAAGATAAGTTGGTCAAAAACAGTTATTCCTGACGATTGCACAAGCTGCCAGAATTTCCAGATTAATAAACACTGTGTTGAATTGCAAATCGAGATCAAACGAAAAAGAATCTGAACTTAATTCCAAAATACAAGCTGTAGATAAAATTGTTTTCTGCAACATATCAAAAATTCAGGTCATTTGAAGAGGTTTAACTTGTTCAAAACGGAAGAAGAAGTGAAGGTGCTGCTGCAGATTTTCTGGAGAGAGTGTACGGTATAAACATGAATTTTCTGAGCAATCCATAATGATTGACGAATTGATGTAAAAATAGAAATTGTAGATAAGACAGTAATCTACTTTGCTGAAAATTTGCAGAATTTTTAGAGTAGGGGAAGACAGTCTTATGTTAGAGGGAAAACACGGAACCAAAAACATTCACTCATGTTGGGTAAATCCAAACACAAGGACAATGAAAAGTATGTGCCAAAGTAAGAGACCTTTAACACTATGAGTTGAAACGACTGAGGAGTACTTGGAAATAATAGAGTCCTGATAACTGAACCACGGTTTAAGGATTCTTAGTTACGAGGATTACCACCAAGCTCAAGTTCTAAAAGGTCTAAGGGAATCTTATCTTAGAGGAAAAGAAGCCTAGGATAGAAATGACGCTTCTCTCTGATACCAACTGTAACGCCCCACTCCCGGATACTGAGCCCTTATCCGGAAGATAAACGTTCGGCGCGTATAGCATTAAATAAATCTAATATTATACGCAAGCCTCTACGTCGTCGTATCAAATAAAAACAAACGGAAGCTAAAAAGACTCGGGTAAAACATAAAAAGCTACTATGAATAGAAATTAACCATACTAAACATGGATAGTTAAGATTACAACGATTAAAAACCCAAAGACTTGTACAATACGATGCCTTAAAAGTATAAGTACAACAAATCTAAGAGAAGAAATACAACCAGTCAATTACAACCTTTACAAAGAAAATAATCTAGTAGCTTCGTCAAGACTTTAAGTCTTCAAAAGCCGTCGTCTACACTTGATCAACCTGCTCGTCTTCTCACCCCACAATGCATACAAAAGAAAATGCAAAGGAGGTAAGTACAAAGTACTTAGTAAAAGTGAGAAGCTACGACAACAATTAAGATTTATAAAGAAAAGATATGTAATCGTTTAATTAGTTATCTTTGTGTGACCGACTCAATCTGGGGTTCACTCCATGTCCATCAACATGAATTGACTAAACGTTTCTACTTAACTTATCTATCTTACAACCGCACTCAAGGGCACTACGCGTATCCACTTCAGCAGAGTCCCTCCGTACTTAGGGTCATTATGACCTACGGGGTTCTTCCACCTCGGGAACACTCTTTTGCAACATATTAGTGGATCACACCAATATCCACGAAGTCTAGAAAAGGTAGACTCCGATAGCACGCGCGTCTCAGCAGAGTCCCTCCGTACTTAGGGTCTTCTGACCTACAGAGTTCCTCCACCTTCAGAGGTAGCACATGCATCGCGATTTAGCCTGGTGCCTAGCCAAGAGAGACAAGTTGTTTAATCTTTTACTAGTCAAGTACGTTGATTATTAGGATGATTAACGAGCCACCTAAGTGTTTTCAAATAATCTCCCTCACACATACTACTCTCTTCCTAGACCACTAGACACGGACAAGTCCTAGCAATTACACAGACATTGATGAATGCTAACTCATCAAAGCACAAGCCTATCGTGCTCTTCCGACGGATCCGAACTTCAACTCCATTTAAGAGTACATTCGGTGTTTTAACTGAACGAATCAGAAGCTCAATTCAGGCTTGTTCAAGTTTATACAGTGTTAACATATCACGTTTAAAGGTTTAGAAATGATAAAACATACTTATAAGGCTGAACAACAACCAAAAGCCCGTTTAAAGACATGGACGCCCGTCTGGAACTTACTGGATGCCCGTCCACTTTCCCCAGACGCTCGTCCACCTAAAACAGTTACAACCTGAATGTAAAATAACACCTCAGACGCCCGTCCAGAGAAACCAGACGCCCGTCCGAAATGCGACCAAGGCAGACGCCCGTCCAGAGAAGCCTAGACGCCCGTCCGACCTGGGTTTCGACTAGAACCCTAAAATCTCCAACACGATTTCCACATCGTTTCTAACCTAATTAACAGCAAATTTAACACATAAAGGCCATAGAAAACTCATCTAATCATACCATAGCATCTATGATCATTTGATCAACAAAAAGACACATCTTTCTATCACCTAAACACCTTAGAACTTGATCTAAACCTTATAAACGATAATTGGAATCATAGGAAGAGCCTCTTACCTTATTTGCCAGCAAAACCGCAAGCAAAACACCAAGCAGCTGCAACAACTGTTGATCCTCAACCCCAAAACCTATGTGATCAACAAGAAACCCTAAAATCCTATTTCTTTGCAGAAAAACGAAACTGAAAAAGTGCAATAAACAGAAGATTACCTAGATTAACTGCTGTCAAACTAATTTTAGATTATTCTACGCTTCGAGACGATCGTTTCGACTACTCACGGCTGCGAAACAGAGCTACGGATTAAAAGTTACGAATTTTCCAGTAATCGAACTCTACGAATACCAAAAACTAGGGCTACACCGAAAACTTACGGAATCGAGAGATGTTATTTTCCAAAGTTGCGTCTCCTCGCGCTGAACACTTTTCTCTCTTGCGGCATCTTGATCAGATGAACGGATTGATCACACGGTTCTTCCTTTTATTTCGTCTTTTCTTCTGCGTTGCTTCTCTGTTGCCGCCGCTGCATTTTTTTTTTCTTCAGAAATATGCGTGTGAAATAAAGGAGGAATTTGGGTATTATTCCTTTTTATAGCCATTTAATCAAATGCATTAATTAAATAACCAAATCCTTTTTAATTAAATCATTTTTAATTAAATAAATAGGATAAATAATAATTAGGTCATAGTAAATACACTCAATGACTATTTTACCTTTTTATGAAAAGTCGGGATGTTACAATAATCGTCTTTGTATTCTCTTTATCATGTTTTTATTGTTTCATCAAAGTTGTTTCCCCGGTCAAGGAAATCAAACTTTGAATTTCCGCTGCGCAACCCGGTTTCATTTCCTTACAGTGGGATCATAGCCAACTTTGTGTGAACAATGAAAATACGTTGTGTTTAATCGCATTGTTTTTTTTTTTATTTGTTTCGTTTTGATTTGGATCGAATTGTAAAGATGGTTCATGCACGATATGATGTAGGAAAAAATAGTTGTCTAATTTCGTTTATAATAATCTATTTTATATTGTTTATAGCAACTTTCTAAAATAAAATAGGCAATGTTGAACAACACAACCAAAATAAAGAAACAATTTTCTAAAACATATATTTCACATATTTGCACATACAAATGCATACAGAATTAAACGACAGAAAGCAACAGTAAATGCGAAAACTTATTGGTTGATTGAGGCGCGAAGAATGCTATCCTTAAAACTTTATTGTCCCGATTACATGCCCACGGATAATGGCAACAAGTCTCCCAATATACAACAATCCATACCTTTCTAGATTCTGACACTTGAATGAGGAAAGCCAGCGAACTGGTATGACCTCGTTATCTCTTGACTTGTATGAATGTAGAAAATTGTGCAGAGTTTTGGTGATGAAAAAATGAATTTTCTTTGTCTTATTATCATTCAGGATTCTTCCTTTTATAGGCATAAAATGGTAGAGTTGTATCCTTTGAGTGATGAAAGTTGGTTGAAAACATGTGTTGATGCAATGTTCCGTGTTCAGAAAATCATATGTTGAGCTAGCCCAAAAATAATAATATTGGGTCGGCCCAAGCCCGAGCCGGCCGGCGGCACGCGCGTGGGGTTTTGAATCAACAAGCATCTATGTCTTCCCTCCTTCACAAAATTCTCTTGCCCCTTAGGGCTTGCCTCTAAATGCCACACTACTTCTTAAGTCTCATTACAAATGAAACACTACCTTTAGGCATTAATTTCACATTCACCCGATGTCGGAATCGAGTGATTCAAAAACCTAACATCAACTACTATCTTAATAGTTTACAAAACCGTTTTAACTCCCGGAAATCTATTCAGTAACTAATTCAAAATTGAGTATAAAGTGAATTGTTCGCCACTTGTTCCAAAACTCAACTTAGCTAAAAAAAAACTCAAACATGTGATTGGGTTGCAACCGGGCATCAAACGATGCCGCTGAACTGGGGAGCTGTTTTCTAGCTTGCCAATGGCCTGCCGTAGAGCTGGCAACTTCCTGTCTCTTTCTGCGTGCCATGATTCTTAGGATTTTGCATGCGAATCATGTTTTCAATTTTGCGATCTGAGACAAATTGTGAGTTTTGGAGGTGAAGATGAGGAGATATAAATGTTTAACTATTATTATTGGTGTATACGAGATAAATACAAAAAATGTGGACGAGACGGTTTGATTTTTATTGAATTATAAGAGTACTAGTAGGAAACCCGTGCGATGCACGGAGAACGTTATATTTAAAAAGTCGATCTGTGTATGTAGAAATTTGTAGATACTGTAGTAATTGAAGAGCTATTTAAGTGAAACCAAAATAATAATAAAAAAATGCATGAATGAAATATTTACAATGATATATGTGTATGTAGAAATTTGTAGATATTGTAATAATTGAAG
The DNA here is from genome assembly GCA_036785695.1 of Gentiana straminea. Lineage (NCBI taxonomy): Eukaryota > Viridiplantae > Streptophyta > Magnoliopsida > Gentianales > Gentianaceae > Gentiana > Gentiana straminea. The sequence continues at coordinate 14,098,076 of JAVUPR010000398.1, read as the reverse complement.
AGCTATTTAAGTGAAACAAAAATAACGGAAAAAAAAGATGACATGAAGAAAATATTTACAATGAAATATAAAAGTGTAGACATCTGTCATATTAACTTTGAATGAAAAGTAGTGTAGGTTTAATGAAAAGCGAACGTGAAATTGCACAACAACCATCCCAATAAAGTTTACTTAACACCTGGAATAAAAAAGTAAAAGAAAATATGCGAGCATGTGAAAGAAAAATGAGAATAAAAATTCAAAAAACTATATATAAAGGATATTAAACGTCTTACATGAGGTGATGTTTTGTTCACGTTTACGTTTGAAAGCCTGAGTGCATGCATCAAACCAATTTACTTTCAAAACATAAGCAACTTTTAGTGGTGTTATAAACTGTGGCATTGTAGGAGCATGTACAATGAACGTGTAGCGTGCTCCTTCGCAACGTTTCTAATGATCCTCGAAAGTGCGATGACCATCTCCCTGTAATTGTGTAAAATTTAATAATATGAAAGTCCAAAAATGATTATTGAAAATAGTTGTTGAAATAAAAAGTGGAGAGAAAAGTACCAATGTCAACATATTCTGTAAAGACTGAGCGGGGGAACGAAGCACATAGTCGGCACTTCCGTTAAGCAAGCGAAGGGTTGTGGTTTCGGATTGGTCCATAATATCAACACGAACACAGTAGCTAAAAAAAGTGAACACGTTAGGAGAGAATAATGAATGTGAGATGGTATGGAGTATAATAATGTGTATGTACCGCACGATGGGAGTCATTTGCTTTTTGCATGTATAGCAATAAATGTAGCCATCAACATCAATCACATCATTCTTACAATGCATGCATGCCTCGTAAAACATGTCATTACTGTGAATATGCTTGATTGTAGCTACACAACGGAAATGTTTGACCTGCAATAACATTACCTTTTTCTTAAATATGAATAGCATTAATGAATATATAATTATAGAAATAAAGCCATAAAACGTAAAAGTATACATTTGGGACAAACTTATGGTCGGCAATTCTAGTTGTCTTTGAATTAGCAATCATAAGTTTGATGTTGGTTTTTTGTGGTGAGTCGCGTATCCATCTCACCATACTTTGGGCACATGCATTCGGTTTGTACCTATAATGTTGTTTAACATTGAGAATTTAATATTATTTATGAGATATTATTTACAAAGAACAATAATAAATGCATAATTACACCACATACCATGTACGGACGGTCTCGCATAAGTTCCATTCAGAATTTACATATAATGTAGAAAACGTTGTTGTGGACAATGTTGTCCCTATACGATATAAATAAAGGAGACTAGTTACCAAATTTGTTCAGAAGATAAATAACCGAAACATAACATTCATACCCTCGTAGTCTTTTATTGAGACACCACACGCTAGTAAGGTTTGGTTGGCCTCAATATTGCTTGATAAAATGTCCTCATCATGAGTGGCAAAACTCCCCACAATGTCATGCGCATCATTGTCATGTTGTTATATGTTTTGTGTTACATTATGAGGAAGCAAGAAAGTATAAAGTGTACATAGGACTAAAAGATGCATGTGGGCAGGTGTAAAATTTAGAATGAGTTAAGGGTAAAATTCAAACGTACGTGTTGTCCACAACCAACAATTCACGAGTTCTCCGGCCGAATTTGGTGTACTGACAGGAAGAAGCAGAAACCACCAAACCACGAATATCTGCAATGTTATAGTGTAAGTTTATATTATCTTCTGATACGGTTATATCAATATTCATTGTAAATATACATATCCACTAAGCGTTGGCTGCCGTGCATTTCAGGTGTAATGGAACTTAACTTTCGCAAAGAGAACCTAAATCGAGGTATGGTATCACATTATTTTTAAGTTTTTATATTAAAATATTAGTAATTATTCAATATATGTTAACGTCCATATCTTAATTGATTTATTTCAACATATGTTAATGACCGGGCAGCGGTATTATTCCTATTGGTGTCAAACCATTTGGTCAACATTGTATCATTCATGTTTTGACGTTCTACAATACGAAAAAGATTATCCCTATCGCTAAAAGTATCCCATTGGGGATCGGGAAGATGGTATTGCAAGCATATTACAGAAGGATATTGCCTTTGTAACTCAAAATCAAACATCCTCCAGCAAACTTCAATTGCAGAGATATATCTGCAGTCCAATATTCTTTGATTTCATCTACATCATTGTTGGAAGTTTGGCCATTAGCATCTCCTGAAGTAGTCGTATTTCGGATTAAAACATTGGCTCGATCAACGCCTTTAGACATGTACTTGTAAAGTTACTTTGTCAGCGACGGCCGTGCAACCCTCTCAACATTCACATGTGCCTCAAGACCAAGGACCAAGATCGGAGTGTGAGGAACAACCCATTGATTAGTGAACGTGAATCCATTAATGATTACATAATTTGTTGGATCATCTCTGCGTCGATAAGAAACAAATCCGTCTTCATTAAAAGTGGTTGCATCATAAAACGGCTTAGGAAAAAATTTGGAGCACTTGCCATCTACCATACACGGGGCATTCGAGTAACCAACACTACACGGTCCATGCAACATAAATTTTGTCACGTACTCGTACAACACAAGGTGCAAGGTTTTATCTGGAATTTCTGCACATATTAAGCGATCAATATCTTCTGCGGTAGTTGGATTATCCTCATTCTCGAATGTCAATGACATATGAGTGTGGGGCAAACCCCACTTCTGGAATTCGATGACAGAGAAATCTATAAAGTTAAAAGATTGTTAGGAGAATTCGTGGTACAATGACAATCGGTAAATGAAAATCTATAAAGTTAAAAGATTGTTAGTGAAGGCGGATGTCAAGACAAAACACCTTCCAAGAGTAGATGCATCGGTGTCTCCGGCTGCAACAGCATCTTCAATACCATGGTATACATCTCCTCGCAGTTGGGATTGGTGAGTGCGATATAAATTTAACGTGTTATGCTCAATAGCAGCCCAAGCATCTACTAAAAATTGTTGAAACAACCTCCCTCCTCTTAATAATGTGGTCCTTTCCAATTCTCGAAACTGTATCCTATATGCATAGTACGCACGCATGGAAACATGGTCAGGATTTCTAGAAGATGATGTAGAGAACGGGATAGTCGAATTCCATCCATCAGTACCGTGAGGAAAAATCAAAGGGTATTGTAGTGGCATGTAAGATGGGTGTAATTCAGATATTCTTTGCAGAACGCCTTCATAGGTGCGTACAATAATGCCACGACCTGCATTATCACCTAACATGTCACCTACCACTAAAGCCGCTACCTCATGAGATGTGGGTAGTATGTATTGTCGACCACCTCGGTTACGAATGATTGACAATTTAAAACTCAACGTGGTTGTTCATCAACTGATCACGTGCATTTCAAAATACCTGCACGTAAGGATTGATTTCATCAAGCATATCCTTCAAACGTCGAACCACATTCAGAGACGATACTAATGATTGGTCGCATATGATGGCATTGATGCGATTCTCAACTTCATGCTCTGTATCGTGAATGTACAATTGTACGTATTTTCCTCATGCACCCGGTTGTGGCATAAGTGAGCCAATCCGATGATAGTTTTCCCCGCTAATACGAAAAGTGTAAGGACCTTGTCTATCCATTATATTGTGGTCAATTTTTCCACCCATCGAGGTGAAAGAGAACATGGAATTATATGATCTAATTTGATCCCTGAATAATGAACGTAGAAGTAGATTGTTCAACGTGTTTGGAGTTGGAGGTAGCAAAGGTAGTCGAACATTTTCATTCATACAACAAAGTTGACACTTTGGTGATCTGGTACTACTGTTTTTAATTTTTTCTTCTATCCACATTATAGCATTGCCATGTTCACAGGTGGAGGATCGTGTACCTAAAGACCACCTTAAATATTGAAGTTGAATGTGTGGAAATGTATGTTGAGGAGAACCTAAGGACATGGTTGAACTACATGAGCATGTAATAATATATTGAATATCAGTCGGAGTTGCATCAATTACATGGTATATGTGTTAATAAGGATGTAATTGTTGGAAAGGTGTCCTAAACCCAATCGGGTTGGACCGGATCCGACCGGGTCGGGTCGTTTACAGTCTATTAAGTTCACGTAATAACTTTATTATGATTAATAAAAGCACTTATGTTATTATATATTGTTTATCTTCATATTATTTGTCGTATATATATATAGTAACGTCCCTAGTATCAATCTGTGATAGAGAAACCATGATAGTGATTATGGTTGATGAGATCTCTAATCACTATAACAAGGTTGGTACTTAAATGTCTCTAGTCGGGGTAGATCTCGTCTATCGAAGTGTAGAGACACTTGGACCGTACGTGGACGTGTATTAGAGAATGCGTACGTTAGATCGACCCACTTACATTAAGTGTCACACTATGTGGCGGTTGTGTAATTATCCTTTTGACCGGAGTCTTCATGGCATCACGGTGTGGATTGTCATGCTTTGACACTATTGAGATTTCTCCTAACCACGGGGCGATCATGCGGTAGTGATTGGGTATGATATTGAAGCATACGGAGTATACATGATTGGTCGTCCGGGAATCGCGTATCCTATGATTGGGATCGAATATCCGAAATGGCCTTCTTATAAGGAATGTCTAGCTCTCGAGAATCTTTGCAAAGTGGGAGTAAATGTGTTATTCCGAGAGAGCATGATATCCAGTTTGTAAGATACGATCGTCAATGTATTGACATTCGAGATACGATCGTATGGATATTATTACGAAATGATAGGATTGTAAGTTACACGGTAAGCGCTTCACATGAAAGGTAGTAGTCATTGCTTTTGACTCTTTCGATAATTGGGGGTCACGGTGTGTTGCTAGACGCTATCCCGTGATCGTTAGGTATGAAAGGCATTTTAGTAAAATGCACTTTGTGTCTACGGCCAACATATTCGGAAGCCTATCGGGTCACACACATATGAACATCGAGTCGGATTAAAATGCGGTTATAGTTGATAACCAAATAAGGAAAGTTTATCTCTAGACTATAAAGGTTATAGTGGTAAATTAATATGGTGGTATTTATTTATTATGAATAAATAAAATACGGGATATTAATTATATACAAATTATATTAATTAAAGAATATTCCGGAAGTCAATTAGTTGACTAATGGGGCGCCACTTTTGTGTGTATAAGATACACTTGGATTGTGCACTTTAATTAATAAAGATTGCCATAATATTAATATAAGATATTAATTGATTTTGAAAAATAGATTTATGGTAATAAGATAATTATAATCAATATATGATATTGACAAAATAAATTATAATTAAAGAGATAAATCAATCTAGTTGATTTTCCTTATTTTATTAGAAAAAGGTTTTCTTCTCCTCCACACTTGATATGGGGCGCCACCTCCTCTATAAAAGGGAAGTGGGTGTCAAGCTCTTTTGTACATCACAATTGCAAGAGTTCATAATTCTTGTGTAAAATAGAGAGCTCTCCATAGTGAGTTTGTGAGGGAAGAAAAGGTCCGGTCTAGCGACCGGAGTTTTTCGATAGCAATCCAAGGAGGATTCCGGCGAGGGGTTCGTGTGGATTAGCGATAGAGGCCGAACGCGTGGACGGCTTACGCATTGAACTACTCTCCGTTGGCGGTCAAAGCGACGATCTTGTAGATCATCCAAGGTATAACCGTCAAACTACTTAACGTGTTTATTGCATTAAACGAAGAACGATCTAGAAAAGGAAATCAAATTTTAAATTCCGCTGCGTTAAACTAGTGATTTCCTAACAGTGGTATCAGAGACAGACTTCGTGCTTAAGCAATAAGCTTATTTTAATTGCGTAGTATTTAATCAATAGATGCAAGATTTAAATCACGAAACGTTAAAAACAAAAACAATAAAATAAAAAAAAAATAGGGTTCATTGGGGGGTCGGCCGACTGGCGGCGCCCCCCTCCCTCTGCGGCGGCTGCGGCGGCGGCGGTAACCCTAGGGTTGCCGTCCGTCGGCTCTCCTCTTCCAATGGGGGAGATCGACCCTTTTCGTTTTGTGATATTTTATTGTGCATAGATATCTCGTTTGTTTAGTTGTGTCATATGGCCAACCAATGGTTCAAATAGTTTGGACCATTGGGAAACCATATGGCATGTTGGCCTTTCCAAATTTTGATTTGGAATAGGCCTAGGCCCTTTTCAAATATTTGATTTGTAAAGGCCTAGGCCTGGCCACTTCCAAAATTTTGATTTTGGAAAGTGGCCAAAGCCTAAACCAAAATTATTTGGCCTTTCCAAATTTTGATTTGGAATAGGCCTAGGCCCTTTTCAAATATTTGATTTGTAAAGGCCTAGGCTTGCGCCACTTCCAAAATTTTGATTTTGGAAAGTGGCTGAGCCTGACTAAAATAATTTGGCCTTTCCAAATATTTGATTTGGAATAGGCCTAGGCCTTTCCAAATATTTGATTTGGAATAGGCCTAGGCCTAGGCCACTTCCAAAATTTTGATTTTGGAAAGTGGGCAGGCCTAAGCTAAATTTAGTTTTGGAAAGGAAACAAATAGGAGACTTTATAATTTTAATTTTTTTTTGAATAGTTCAAATTTAATTAAAATTGAAATCGATTTATAATTAAATGTTAATTTTAATTTTCGGTTAAGTCATATAATTAATTAAAAGTTATTTAATTATTTGACGTGATAAAATAAAGACGCATGAGTAGTAGTAGTTAAAATTAGAATTTAATCTTTTTCATAAGATAAAATTGTATGGATTAGATGTGTAGATATAATGTGATTATATGGACCCCGATTGATCATGGACTCGACCAATAGGATAGATGGGAATGTTTTCTTTATGTTGGTTTTTGAAAAATTGTCCTAGGCCGTTATGAAAAACGTGACCTAGTTTACTTTTTGCAACTATCCCATTCCCGTTAGCTCCCCCCCCCCCCCCCCCCCCCCCGTGTGCGGCGGGTGTAATTATTTATTATGTAACAAGAATGGAGCAAGAAGTTGAAGACCAAGGAGAAATAAAGAACCCATTGGCGTACGAATAAAGATCCTATTGGCGGTTGCGAGATACCCTTAGTTTGTGACCCGCGGTTTCGTCGGTTGTATTCGAAACCGCACCTAGGAAAAGTCCATGATCATACCGGTTATTTTATGCGCGGAATGTTGTGTATGTATTACTTTATATGATATCGTAGTAATATGCATATAGTAGATGAGACCATAATTGAACTAAATTAATTAAGTGAATTAATTTAAAATTATTCCCACATCAAAAATCAAGTCGGAATTGCCTCCCCATATTATAACGACGGTGAAGAGCCCTTGTTCGGACCCAACTCACCACCAAAGCGGGGGTTGACCTACCTCGGGTATATCGTCGTTATCGAGATATGATCGAAAGAGATCTCATGAATATTGGGGTTAAGACTCGACTAAGAATTCTCTCGGCCACCACCAAAGCGGGGTCGTTTGGATTTTAGAGGCAAGGGTTTGGCTATTTTCATAAGATGAAATATTGTCAAAGAGTTGACTCGGTCAAACAACAAGAATCGTATAAGATACGATCGACAAATCGTTGTCCACCCGTTTAATTATTTTCGGCCCATCGCCAAAGTTGGGGGTCGGAGTAGTTCAATGGGATCTTGCCCACTAAAGGAACTATTTTCTTGAAAGCCAATAGGGAATAGTTGGCTAGTGGGAGTAAAAAACCTTATAGAGTTATTAAGTGCAAATTTAGGGTTTTTATACATGAGCTTTTACTTATTCTATCTTTATTTATTGTTGTAGAAAATGTCAAACAAATTGAACCTTCGTTTTATCATCGAAAACAAGCTTGACGAGACAAATTTTCTCGATTGGGAAAGAAACCTCAAAATCGTTTTGAGGCACGAGAAGATTGGCTATGTCTTGGACGAGGCCCTACCGGAAAAGCCCGCCGAGGGTTCGGTCGCGATGTTGTCGAGAAGTACAACAAGCACCGTTCGACAAGATCGATGCTACATGTATCATGCTTGCTTCTATGACACCCGAACTGCGAAACAAGATGAGTCTATGGACGCCTACTCTATCATGGTCCACCCGAAGGAACATTATGCTTCTCGCCTCGCACCGAGAGGTACGAGGTCTCGAAGGCCCCGTTTAGTTGTAAGATGGCATCCGGGACCGCCGTGGGGTCACACGTGCTTAAAATGATCGGGTACATAGAGAGGCTTGGGAAGCCGGGCCACAAATTGGAACGAGAATTGAGTATTGACTTGATTCTCGCAATCTCTACCCGATTCATTCTCGCGCGTTCGTGATGAACTATCACATGAACAAGATAGATTGCTCCCTTGCGGAGTTATTGAACATGTTAAAGACTCGCCGAGGGCACTTGTGGGGAAGGGAAAGTAAGTGTTGCTTTGGTCACTTCGAGCAAGGGCAAGGCAAAAGCCCAAAAGAAGTCCAAGAAGGCGAAGGCTACACCTAAGCCAACGCCTAAGATAGCGAAAGACAAATCCAAGGATGCTTGCTTCCATTGCGGTGAGACCGGACATTGGAGGAGAAACTGCAAAGGCTTCTTGAGTACCAAGAAGAAGCATTCTGATGCTTCGACTTCAGGTATATTTATGATTGAGATCAATATTGCTTCTTCTAAGTCTAACCACTGGGTATTAGATACTGGTTGTGGTTCTCATATTTGTACGAATATGCAGGCACTAAGAAGAACTAGAGATCTGAGGAAAGGAGAGGTGGACCTACGCGTTGGAAATGGAGCAAGTGTTGCTGCGCTGGCCGTAGGAGTTTATTTTCTTTCATTGCCCAGTGGGCTAGTACTAGAACTTAATAACTGTTATTTTGTTCCCGCTCTTACGAAGAGCATTATTTCTATTTCCGCATTAGATGTTGATGGTTTTTCATTTACGTTTGAGAATAAATGTTGTTCTTTTTCACGTGATGGAATCTTTTATGGTACTGGCATACTTAGCAATGGTCTCTACATATTAGATATGAATGTTGACGTACTTAATATAAATAACAAGAAAGCCAAAACAAATGACTTGAATGAATCCTACTTATGGCATTGTAGACTTGGCCATATAAATAAGAATCGCATTTCCAAACTCCATAAAGATGGAATGTTGGATCAATTCGATTACGAATCGTTTGACACATGCGAAGCTTGTTTACTTGGCAAGATGACAAAGTCACCTTTCGGGCAAAGGGATAAGATCCAATGAATTGCTTGAGCTCATACATACCGATGTGTGTGGCCCAATGTCAATTCAAGCCAAAGGAGGATACTCTTATTTTATCACCTTCACTGATGACCATTCTCGCTATGGTTATATATACTTAATGAAGTTTAAATCTGAAGCCTTCGAAAAGTTCAAGGAATTCGAAGTGAGGTGGAGAAACAACTCGGGTAAAGAAATCAAAACACTTCGATCCGATCGAGGCGGAGAATACCTAGATGGAGAGTTTCAAGATTATTTGAAGCGAGAATGGGATTCTACTCGAATGGACTCCTCCCGGAACGCCACGATGAATGGCGTGTCCGAGAGGAGGAACCGCACCTTGTTAGACATGGTGCGATCCATGATGAGCTACGCAGCTTCTTCCAAAATCGTTTTAGGGGTATGCTCTAGAAACCGCATCCTATACACCGAACCGAGTTCCATCAAAGACGGTTGACTCTACGCCATACGAGGTATGGACTAAGAGAAAACCGAGCCTAGTCATCTAAAACCTTGGGGTTGTCCGACTTACGTGAAGCGGATGATGCCCGACAAATTAGAGCCCGTGTCCGACAAATGTCTATTTGTGGGATATCCTAGGGAAACCAAAGGGTACCAATTTTACCATCCCGAGGAACAAAAGGTGTTTGTTGCCGGACCGGCCACTTTCTCGGAGAAAGAGTTTATTCGGATAGGGTCGGTGGGAGTAAAATTGATCTTGAAGAAATTCGAGAACCACTTACGGATAATAGTCAGTTGACGGAAGTAGAGGACTTGCCACACACGTATGTGACACCGGCCTCTACCGTGGACACACTAGCACCTCGAAGATCCACCGGGAACGCCGTGAACTGTAAAGGTACACCGGCGTGTATCTCATGGAAGATGAGGACCCTAGAACTTATGAGGAAGTGCTATTAAGGCATGACAAAGAGAAATGGCTAGAAGCCATGAATTCTGAAATGGAATCCATGAAAGACAACCAAGTTTGGAACTTAGTTGATCCGCCTGAGGGAATAGTTCCCATAGGGTGCAAATGGGTCTTTAAGAGAAAGACCGACATGGACGGTAACGTGACCACATACAAGGCTAGGTTGGTGGCAAAAGGTTATAAGCAAAGACAAGGAGTTGACTATGATGAAACCTTCTCGCCTGTTGCCATGTTAAAATCCATTAGAATTTTGCTCGCTATTGCAGCATACCATGATTACGAAATCTGGCAGATGGATGTGAAAACAGCTTTCCTTAACGGGAACCTGTCTGAGGAAGTGTATATGACACAGCCTGAAGGTTTCACAACCAATGACGCCAGGATGGTGTGTAAACTGCAAAGATCCATTTATGGATTAAAGCAAGCTTCTCGGAGTTGGAATCTTCGCTTTGATGAGATAATCAAACAGGTTTGATTTCATCAAGAATGAAGATGAGCCCCGTGTTTACAAGAAGGTTAGTGGGAGTGCCATTGTGTTCTTAGTGCTTTATGTGGATGACATACTCGCTCATAGGGAATGATGTGCCTATGTTACAATCAAAAGCTTGGTTATTCAAGAACTTCTCAATGAAGGACTTGGGTGAGGCACCTATATTCTCGGGAATAAAGATCTATAGAGATAGATCTAAAAGGTTGCTTGGTCCGTCGCAATCCACCTACATAGACAAGATGCTGAAGAGATTCAGCATGGAGCAGTCCAAGAAAGGATTGCTGCCCATGTCACATGGGGTCTACCTGTCAAAGGGAATGAGTCCTAAGACAGAGGAGGAAAGGGCACAAATGAGTAAAGTCCCTTATGCTTCGACAATCGGGTCTATCATGTATGCCATGTTATGCACAAGACCAGACGTCTCGTACCCTCTTAGTATGACTAGTAGGTACTAGTCCAATCCAGGTGATGGTCACTGGATTGCTGTCAAGAATATCCTTAAGTACTTGAGACGTACTAGGGATATGTTCCCGGTTTTCGGGAACGATGATTTAGTATTACGAGGTTACACGGATGCCGGTTCCAAACCGACAAGGACGACTTCAAGTCACAATCTGGATTTGTTTTCACGCTTAACGGCGGAGCAAAGTGAGTGGAAGAGTTCCAAGCGGAGACTACCGCGGACTCTACAACGGAAGCCGAATACATAGCGCCTCGGAGGCGGCAAAGGAAGCGCTTTGGATGAAGAAGTTCATTACCGAACTTAGTGTGGTTCCCTCCATCAAGGTCCAAAGGCCTCTGTACTTTGTGATAATAATGGAGCGATACCTCGATCAAAGGAACCAAGGTCTCATCGAAGTCCAAACATGTGCTACGGCGCTATCACTTGATTAGAGAGATAGTAGATAGAGGGGATGTAAAAATAGAGAAAGTCCACACGGATGATAACATAGTTGATCCGTTAACCAAGGCATTGTCTCAAGCTAAGCATGAGAAACATGTTCACTTGCACGGGCTTAGGCATATGGGTGATTGGCTTTAGGCCAAGTGGGAGATTGTTGGAAAGGTGTCCTAAACCCAATCGGGTTGGACCGGATCCGACCGGGTCGGGTCGTTTACGCCTATTAAGTTCATGTAATAACTTTATTATGATTAATAAAAGCACTTATGTTATTATATATTGTTTATCTTCATATTATTTGTCGTATATATATAGTAACGTCCCTAGTATCAATCTCGTGATAGAGAAACCATGATAGTGATTATGGTTGATGAGATCTCTAATCACTATAACAAGGTTGGTACTTAAATGTCTCTAGTCTTATGTATTATCAAATGGGACATTGATAGTATAATCGACTAGCACGTATTGAATGTCTTCTATCTTTTAGAAGGTAGGGGTAGATCTCGTCTATCGAAGTGTAGAGACACTTGACCGTACGTGGACGTGTATTAGAGAATGCGTACGTTAGACTGACCCACTTACATTAAGTGTCACACTATGTGGCGGTTGTGTAATTATCCTTTTGACCGGAGTCTTCATGGCATCACGGTGTGGATTGTCATGCTTTGACACTATTGAGATTTCTCCTAACCACGGGGCGATCATGCGGTAGTGATTGGGTATGATATTGAAGCATGCGGAGTATACATGATTGGTCGTCCGGGAATCGCGTATCCTATGATTGGGATCGAATATCCGAAATGGCCTTCTTATAAGGAATGTCTAGCTCTCGAGAATCTTTGCAAAGTGGGAGTAAATGTGTTATTCCGAGAGAGCATGATATCCAGATTGTAAGATACGATCGTCAATGTATTGACACTCGAGATACGATCGTATGGATATTATTACAAATGATAGGATTGTAAGTTACACGGTAATCGCTTCACATGAAAGGTAGTAGTCATTGCTTTTGACTCTTTCGATAATTGGGGGTCACGGTGTGTTGCTGACGCTATCCCGTGATCGTTAGGTATGAAGGGCATTTTAGTAAAATGCACTTTGTGTCTACGGCCAACATATTCGGAAGCCTATCGGGTCACACACATATGAACATCGAGTCGGATTAAAATGCGGTTATAGTTGATAACCAAATAAGGAAAGTTTATCTCTGTGACTATAAAGGTTATAGTGGTAAATTAATATGGTGGTATTTATTTATTATGAATAAATAAAATACGGGATATTAATTATATATAAATTATATTAATTAAAGAATATTCCGGAAGTCAATTAGTTGACTAATGGGGCGCCACTTTTGTGTGTATAAGATACACTTGGATTGTGCACTTTAATTAATAAAGATTGCCATAATATTAATATAAGATATTAATTGATTTTGAAAAATAGATTTATGGTAATAAGATAATTATAATCAATATATGATATTGACAAAATAAATTATAATTAAAGAGATAAATCAATCTAGTTGATTTTCCTTATTTTATTAGAAAAAGGTTTTCTTCTCCTCCACACTTGATATGGGGCGCCACCTCCTCTATAAAATGGAAGTGGGTGTCAAGCTCTTTTGTACATCACAATTGCAAGAGTTCATAATTCTTGTGTAAAATAGAGAGCTCTCCATAGTGAGTTTGTGAGGGAAGAAAAGGTCCGGTCTAAGCGGCCGGAGTTTTTCCGATAGCAATCCAAGGAGGATTCCGGCGAGGGGTTCGTGTGGATTAGCGATAGAGGCCGGACGCGTGGACGGCTTGCGCATTGAACTACTCTCCGTTGGCGGTCAAAGCGACGATCTTGTAGATCATCCAAGGTATAACCGTCAAACTACTTAACGTGTTTATTGCATTAAACGAAGAACGATCTAGAAAAGGAAATCAAATTTTAAATTCCGCTGCGTTAAACTAGTGATTTCCTAACAGTAATTAATTATGGGATGTTAACCGGAAGTAATCAATAATTATATGGGAAACTGTAAACATACATGTGGGACATTATTGTAGTATATGAATTACAGTTGTAGGTGTATATGAATCCAAACAACAACATTGAGGAAATAAAACAACAAGTTATGTACAATATATGAAGTTGTAAAGTGTGCATTGACATACCAGTAGGTGGAAGGTTCTCAGCAGTAGTAACGTGTACTACATCAACAGGATTAGGCTCATCCTGTGGAGCATTAACGGTGTCAAGGGTCACAGGGACATCTATCAAATTGTCGTCTGTAAATAGATGGAATGACAATCTATTAATAACCAATGTTTGGCTTTTGTTATGTATATAAATAATGAAATGATATGTGTTTTTTTGGATGTGTGCAACGAAGCAGGCACGTGAATTGTTTGAATGAGTAAATGATAACACTTGATGTTGACATATTACCTTCAACTTGGATATTATGATCTGGAAATGCAGGAACAATTTCAGCGCAATCTGAATCGGATGAATGTGAATCAAGTATAAATAAGATAGTAAGATACAATAATTTAAGGTAAATAGAATTAATGTGATATAGCTATACGGATTGCAGTAAGATACAAAGATTACATGTAATAAAAATGTCAACAAACTGCATTAAGGAAGAAAGCATGAAGGGGAGCGTACATTCTCTTGACGTAGCAGGGGACATTGTAGACTCATCATCTGAAATAACGACACGTCGCCTTTTGGAGCCAATTGCTTGGTAAATGTATGAGTCCATCTGTGGAAATTAGGTATGGGTACAGTGGTAGGTGTTACGTGATATTCTGAAAAAAATGAAAATTAAACAAAAATATGTATAAGTTGAGAAAAAAAAAAGTATTAGGTATATTTGTTGAAGCAATTTAATGAATATATATTTTAATTAGATAATAAGTAAATTAAGTAAGTTTTTTATTATTTAAATAATTATGTGGTTGTATGTAATTAAGTTTAGTTAGTACATAATTAATAAGTGTGGTTATTAGTAAATAAACATTTAACTATTTCTAAGTAGTATAGTGATTTTAATTAGGATATACTATGGATACTTGTTAAATAATTTGTGAATGTGACGGTAAAGTTTTATAAGCTTTTTATATGACATCAATTTCTTTATAAGTATTTTGTATAGAGTAGGGTCGTAATCTTTATGCTTAAAAAATAAAGTTTGATTTCATAAGTATGTGAAATGATATTTATCATGACATCACTTTACTAATAATGTAACATATTACTTTGTTATTACTATAATATTATAATAATATTTAAAGTATTTACAATACTTAATTTTTCCTAAAGGACTGCTCTCCACATGTTCGGCCTCTTGGCCAAGAACCTTTGCAGCCTTTTTATTTTTAATTTCCAAGCCAATGGCCCTTTGTCTTAAACCTAAATATATATTTATCATTTTATCAAACCCTATTTTCTAGTAAACTTATCTGCCGCCCTTGTACCCCATAACATGGCGTGTATAAAATGTGTATCATCCGTATGATATATATGATTTTTGTAAATGGTCAAAAAGAAGAGTAAAAAATTTGCGATTTTGATGGCCTTTCTTCGCCGGAAACCGTATATGGAAGGGAAATGGTATATGTTGAGTATTTTGTTTTGATATTTATTTTGGGATATATTTCATAATTACTCTACAATTAAGTATGTCAGTAAATGCGTTTTATCTTAAGTGGCATGTGTTTGAAAATTATCTAAGTCACATTAAGTTGAATTTCTATATTTTATATGTGACAAAAATATCTTATGATATTATACTTGATCAATTACTTTTTTATGTCACATGAAAGCTTAATTTTATTTTCAACATTTGACATAAGTGTCGAGTATATTATGGTATTATATAAGTTTTTTATCTATATTTTATGTGTGTCACATTATGACTTTAACTTGATAAGTGTGTCAAATGATATTGTATATTATGGTATTATATAAGTATTTTATCTATATTTTATGTGTGTCACATTATGACTTTAACTTGATAAGTGTGTCAAATGATATTGATCATGATATCACTTTATTAATGTTGTTATGTGACATATGACAATGAATACTATTTATTTGATCTATTAATTAAAGTATAATGCATATATGTATATCTCTTGTTAGTCTACTCCATATAATATTTGTTGGCCTGTCGGCCTGATTTTTTTCTATTCCTAGCCCAACCTCTTTGAATATAATCGGCCCTTTAATCCTTTAACCAGCCATTTTTTTTACCCATCCTGTTTTATATCCAAAACATTATATTCGAAGCCCAATGGCCCAAGTCCCCAACCCTACTTCTCTTATCTTATAAAACTAATATATATCAAAACCCTACTCCATTCTCTAAAACTACTGCCGCCCTCCTCCTTATCTGTCCACTCCATAGACTACTCTAGTAAGTCCTCCACCACATAACCTTTCATATCCTCTCCTTCTCGAAAATCAACAGTCTTAATCTATCTAAACGTCTTTATCTCTTCTGCTCTATAACGTGTCCTTCATCTTCTCAATTCCATGGCCATCCGGCCGATTAAGATGAAGAACCTATATTGTTGTATGCTCTATCTCTCACCGAAAAAGCCTTATGATTTCTGAAATCTCTGCAACTTGGTGTTATTGGCTCTCTGGTGCTTCTGAATAAATCTATTGCTAGGATTGAAGCCTTCGATGCTTGGATTGCAGAGATCTTGAAGAAAGCTTGGAGCTTTAATGGTGAAAACGGCTTTTCTAAGGCCTATGATGAATTATCTGAGGCCTGGTGTATCAAACTTCAACACCTCAATTCCATGGCCCTCCGACCGATTAAGATGAAGAACCTATATTGTTGTATGCTCTATCTCTCACCGAAAAATCCTTATGATTTCTGAAATCTCTGCAACTTGGTGTTATTGGCTCTCTGGTGCTACTGAATAAATCTATTGCTAGGATTGAAGCCTTCGGATGGCAGAGATCTTGAAGAAAGCTTGGAGCTTTAATGGTGAAAACGGCTTTTCTAAGGCCTATGATGAATTATCTGAGGCCTGGTGTATCAACATCAACCATAATCAACCCGAGAATCTACTCTTTCGGAGAATTCTCTTTCACCTTGTTATTATTTCAGTTCTGTGTATTTAAAAGTGCTTGGTAAAAAAATGCTAAATCCGAGTTTGGTATATGTGATAAATTGACTATCTCACCATGCATGCTCAGATCAACTTTATAAGGCTCACTCTCTTTAAAACCGTGTTAAAGGCTTAATCTTCATAAGTCAAACCTATGGTTAATCTGTGTTAATCCTTGAATACATGCTCTCTAAATTGTTTACATCTGAAATTAGTGTGTCATATGTCTTAATCTAGTAATAGACCCAAATGTCTTCTACTGAAGGGCCGCTGTTTGTACCTTTGTCTAATGTGTATTTTAAGTTAAAATAATTGCATGATTTATTTGAAGATCTTTATCTATATATATCTATATATATGATTTTGTATATCTTTATCCAAAAATACAAACAATTAAATATTTTTATTTAGGTAATTAGTATATTAGTAATTATTTTTAAGATGTTTTTATTAAAATATTATGTTAGTTTTTTAACCTTCGATGTTAATGCTGTAAACGACCTCTCTAAGGCCAATGATGAGCTTTTTCTGAGGCATATGATTCTATCAACATCAACCAACATATCTCGTCAAGATTATGCCAAATCAGGGAAGTTTTGTTTTGTTCATTTTTATTTTGAGAGTCTCTCTTCCATCTAAAGTGTAATATGTGTACATTGTATTATGATTGTGAATAAGGATTTGCTAAAAATATTCAGAAACACTTACCTGATGTATTCTGAATCTCTTCCTGATGTATGAAATAATATCCTAAATAGTATCATGAAGGTCTTCATGTTGTAATGTTTGAACAACTGTTGCAGGTGCCTGCCTGTGGATTGTTTGTATTGTTGAAGTCTGCCATTGATGAAAAGGAAAAGGAATGATTAAGAGGTGAGAAAGTGCTTACCTGCTGGGATGGACTGCCGGTTGGTGGAATGCTGAGAAATTGTTAACCTGAAGTGTTGATGAAGAGTGATATGTGTGAAGTATAGGAATTGGACTGTAATTGCAGTTAGGATAATAATATGTTCTTTGTATTTAAATTTTCGGTTCAGATAATGTGGGTTGATGGGGGTGTGGTGAAGTAAGTGTGGTGTAATTATGGAGGTAATGGAGATATTGGAAGTATGTCCGGTTTTTTTTTGTTATTGGATGAACTTGTTTAATTAATTTATAGTTTATGTTATTATTAGTATAATGGGGTAGTGGAAGTTGGAGGTTAGGGATAGTGGTGGAGTTAATATGCGCAGAGATTTTTTATTATTTTTTTTTAAGGTTGTGGATTTTTTTTTTTTTGTCGGTTGTTTTTTTTTTTTTTTTTTGAGAAAAAAAAAAGGTTGTGGGTTGTTAAAGGGCTGAAAACCGGATATGGTTCGGGTCAATTTGCCTATTACGGGTCAATTGGCGGTTTTTTACTCTGAAATCTATATATAATATATAGAGGAGGGAGTTTAACCCAATTACCCGTTTTGACCCGCTCCATACCCGACCCAAACCCGTAAAATATGAAGAAAAAAAAACCTACCATAATTAGAAAAAAAATCGGCTACCTTAATTAGAAAAATCAATTAAAATTTAAATTCCCTAATAAATACCCTATCTTTCCCAATCTTCCCTAAGCTCACATTCATCTCATTTCACATTCACTTATTCATCTCATTTCCATTGGCATTCTAATCTATTACATTACATTGTCTAATTTTTTTTATAATGCTCATTCATCTCATTTTAATCATCTATACATCTCAATTGATTCATCCATTTGTGCAGATACTTAGTTTCATGCAAGGCACAAATTGATTCATTCCTTTGTGCATACATTTAGCTCCGTGCAAGACACGAATTGATCCATCCCTTTGTGTAGACATCTAGCTCCGTGAAAGGTACGAATTTTTGAATTTGTGTTTTAATTTTATTTATGCATATTTTTGTTACTTTTTTAGGGTTTAATCTGAAATTCATAATTTTAGGGTTTAGGCTAATTTTTAAAGGGTTTAGGTTGATATTCATATTTTGTTTTTTTTTCAAATAAAAAATGACGGTTTTTTTTTAATATTTTTTATTTTGTCAATCTTTATATGTAGTTGATTTATACAGACATCTAGCTTCGTGCAAGGTACAAATTTTTGGATTTGCGTTTTAATTTTATTTGTATATATTTTTGTTATTTTTGTAAGGTTTAAGCTGAAAATCATATTGTTAGGTATTAGGCTGATATTCATATTTTGTTATTTTTCAAAAAAAAGGCGGATTTTTTATTTATTTTCTTTTGTCATTATTTATATGTACTTGATTTGTGCAGCCATCTAGATCCGTGCAATGCACGAATTTTTTTAATTTGCGTTTTAATTTTATTTGTGCATTTTTTTAATGTTTTAGGGAAAATAGTATACTGAGGCAATTAGTGTTATTTGTTTTATTTTTTTTAAATTAGGGAAGAATATAGTATATAATAATTGATTAATATCACAATCAATCATAATTATTAGACAAATACAGAAAAATGTAAAAATTTATTACCTCAAAATAACTACTTACAATTCATACTAATTACTAAATATACAATAACAAATTAATATTTATACTACACAATAATTATAAAATTTTAGGGTGTAATACAATAGTTGACTAAGATCAGAATGCATCATAATTAATATAAAAAAAAATATAGACCGAATATGTCATTTAATACAAAATATTCTCATATTAAATACATCCCCATAAATTAGCTATCCTAATTAATATAAAATATTCTTAAATTTATGGCACTTAATGCGAAATTTCACATTAATTTTTTTTGAATGTCACATTAGGTTATAATATTTACTAAATGATAAATTTAATTTTACCAATCAATAAAAAATATTATAACATTAAATAACATTTTGATAAATATATAAACTCAAATATGTCATTTCATACAAAATATTGAAACATTAAATACATCCATTATAAATTATCCATCCCAGAATAATGTCAAATATTTTTAAATTTTTGTCACTTAATACGAAATATTTTTTCATTAAAGTATAATATTTAAAATGTAATATACGAAATTTGATTTTCTACTAAATATCTTCTCACTCCGATCCCGTTACTTACACTTCACAATAATTACAAAATTTGACTTTTTAAAATTTGATTTTCCTAATAAATAACATATCTCTCAAATGACACTATTTAATGACACTATTTGCAGTTCACACTTATTACAAAATTTGATTTTATCAAAATTAATTTTTCTAAAAAATAACCCCTCTTTCCAATCACACAAAATCACATTTTGAATGATAAGTAAATTCAAATATGATAATTAATACGAAATATTCTTAAGTTAATTCATTCCCTATAAATTAGTCACCATATTTATTGACAAATATTCTTGAATTGAATTACATTTAAAAAAAATAAATGTATTCAACTTTTCCAATATACGAAATATTTAATGTCAAATATTCTTACATTCAATTATATTTTCAATAATAATTAAATTCAATTGTGTCATTTAATGGGAAATATTTCTACATTAAACAACAATGTCGGTCAAAGTAAAATATTCTTACATTAAATTACTTTTTGAAAAAAATGCCTAAGAAAAATAATCCTCTAAACTACATTATATTGATTTTATGAAACATAAATAAATTAAAATATGTTAAGCAAAAAATTGTCCCTTACAAATTTAGGGTCCTCCATTAATACAAAATTTTATTAAATTAAATTACATTTTGAATTCATATTTCTAATTAATATGAAATATTATTACATTAATTCATACCATACAATTTATCCATTTCATTTAATGTTAAATATTCTTATATTAAGTTACATTTTTAAAATAACTGTAGTCAACTTTACCAATTAATATGAAATGTTCTTACATTCAAATAATCCCTTGCAAATTGGTCACCAGATTTGATGTTTGGTTTTCTTACATTAAATTACATTTTCAAAATAAATTTATTCAAATTTTCCAATTAATACGAAATATTTTTACATTAAAGTCATTCCTTGCAAATTAGTCACCCCATTTAATGCCAAATATTCTTATATTAAATTACGTTTTAAAAAATAAATTTATTCAAATTTACCAACCAATTAATTAATGTCATATATTCTTACATTAAATTACGTTTCTAAAGACAACTATATTAAATTTTGTCAAAAATTACGAAATATTCTTACATTAATGTCATCCCCCACAAACTAGCCGCCCCATTTAATACTAAATATTCCTACATTCAATTATTTTTTTAACTTTTAAACGAATTTTTAATATTTTTGAATTAATTTTGTCCGGTTTTGTTTTTGCGGCTTTATGTCATTTAATGGAAAATATTCTTACATTAAATACATCTCATATAAATTAGTCACCCAATTAATACCAAATATTCTTACATTAAATTAAATGTTAAAAAATCCCTAAATTCAAAAATGGAATTCAATGCGACATATTTTTACATTGAATTATAATTTGCGAAAAATGATAAATTCAATTACACCAATTAATGCAATATAATTCTAAAATTAAATTACTATGTCAAATATTTTTACATTAAATTATATTTAAAAAAATAACTATATTCAAGTTTGCCAATTAATTTGAAATATTCTTACATTAAAGTTATTCCCTGCATAATAGCCACTCTATTTAATGCCAAATATTCATACAATCAATTATATTTTCAAGAATAACTTACTTCAAATGTTTGCGGTGTAATTCGAATGTTTTTATATTAAATAATATGACATTCAACGTGAAATATTCTTACATTAAATTACATTTTCAAAAAAAACAATTTCAAATATGGCGAAAGATAATAATCCTCTAAAACTATTTTAAATTAATTATATGGATCGTAAATAAATTCAAATATTTAAGAAAAAAATCATTCCGTACAAATTAGAGTCCTCCATTGATAAAAAATATTCAGAAATAAATTACATTTTGAAAATAACTAAATTCAAATATGTCAATTAATACGAGATATTCTTAAATTATGTCATCTGCTACGCATAAGCCATCTCATTTAATGTTGTGGTGGGTATGGTAGGTAGAAATCATATTTGAATAAGGTATGGTGATGGGTAAGGTGGAGTATGATGAGGTGGTTGGTAGGGTATGGTAGGGTGGTGGGTAAGATATGGTAGGGTAGGGTGGTGGTGGGTAGGGTAAGGGGTGGTGGTGGTAAGGTATGGTAGGGTAGGGTAAGTAAGGTGAAGTGGTGGGAAATATAGTGTTGCTAGGGTAGGGTATGGTACGGTAGAGTAGGGTAAGTTGGGGTAGTGGGTAAGGTAAGGTAGGGTGGTGTGGTGGGTAAGATAGGGTAGAGTGGAATGGTGGGTAGAGTAGGGTAGGGTAGGGTAAGGTGAATTTGTGGGCAGTGTAGGGTTGGTAGGGTAGGGTAGGGTAGGGTAGAGTATGGTAGGATAGATTGGGGTAGTAGGTAAGGTAGGGTGGTGTGGTGGGTAAGATAGGGTAGAGTGGAATGGTGGATAGGGCAGGGTAAGGTAGGGTGGTATGATGGGTAAGGTAGGGTAGGGTAAGGTAGGGGTGGATGATAATGGAGTAGAGTAGGTAATGGGTAAGGTAGGTATGATGTCGAGGGTAAGATATGGTGATATTGGGTAGGTAGGATATGGTGGTAGGTAGGGTACGGTAGCGGTGGGTAGGGTTGGGTGAGAAAAAAGGTAGGGTTGGTAGGTTATGGTAGGGTAGAGTATGGTATGATAGGTTGGGGTAGTAAGTAAGGTAAGGTAGAGTGGTGGGTAGGGTAGGGTAGAGAAGGGTGGGGTGGTGGGTAAGGTAGGGTGGTATGACATGTAAGGTATGGTAGGGTAAGGTAGGGGTGGGTGATAGCGGAGTAGAGTAGGTAATGGGTAAGGTAGGTATAATGACGATGGTAAGATATGGTGATATTGGGTAGTGTAGGGTATGGTAGCGGTGGGTAGGGTTAGGTGAGAAGAGAGGTATGGTGCAATGGGATATGGCGTAGGGCTACCCCACCTCTTCGTCTATATCATACCTTATGAACCATATCATACCCTACTCCAGCCAACATTAATTCACTATCATGCTCTACTCATCACTCATTGTGTCATCTTTTATATAATTTATTTCATTTCAGTTTTGCATAATCCAAATGCAGTAATAGAATTAATTTATTCTATTACATTCGATTTCGTTCCTATTATTTTATTACCATTCAATTTCATTCCTGCGTAACAAACATGCCAATAAAATCTTCTTTTCATCCTTCAAAACAATTCTTCTTTTAAAATATATGTTCTCCCGTGTAATGCTAAAAGTAGAAATATAACGACAATTATTGGCATCAGTATAACGTTTGGACATTTTGTGTTGTCTGTTTTTGACTCCATCTAACGTCGGAAACAAATACTAATCTTAAATGAAAGAATTTTAATAGCTAGCATTACAATAAATTTGATGGGTCTTTGTTTTGTAGTACATATTATACATATTAATTGAATGTAATCATATTATTATACGTTCCCGTGCAATGCACGGGTTATTGACTAGTCTAAATATAGATTTCAGTTAAAGAAAATGCTTTTTTTTTAATTCTTATTGTCGGAGTTCTAGTACACTTTCCTATTTGTAATATTTTTTACTTTTTTTCTGGTCTCACATGTCCTCCGCGAATTAGATTGTATTTACTGACTTCAAAATAAGAATAAGTGATGATTTTTAATGGTACTTATAAATGAAATGGTATTTTATAACTGCAAATTGATGATGATACTGTTTGGCTACCTTAGTTAACGAAATGAACTAATTTTTAGTATGTCTCGATCTTATTAATTAATTTTGTTTGATTGCTTTGAATTTTAAACTCTCCTTGCATTTCTTTCAAGACGGATGATGCTGATCACAAACAAACCTTCTATTACTATATTTTTCATTTCGACTATATTTTTGGGGGTCTTTTATTTTTTGGAAGCATAGGGTGTTGTCTTTCTTTTCCTATGCGCGGGATTTTTCCACACCGGGTTTGCGCGCATGGTTTTAAGGAGGCGGTATCTTCGTCTACGCAATTTGGTATAAGGGAGGGCGGGATATGGGCTTTGTACGAATCTTTTTTTTTCTTTTCTTTCTAATAAAAGGCTTCGTTCATTAAAATAAAAAAAAAAATTAAAAAATTAAAAAAAAAAAAACTCTCCTTGCAAGATAGAAAAAAAGATGGAAATAACTCATGAGACAACTAAATTAACTTAAATTAACGTTGATAAGCTTCCAATGAACAGGCGATGTTACCATCTATCGTAATAGCATCCTTCGAAGTGAATTCTATCGAGTATTGATTAAAAGGAAAAAGTCAAAAAAGAGAAGTTTGACATACATTCTGATCTCAATATGTGAGATTAGAATAAATCATTGTTCTTTAGTAAAACTAAAACCGACAAATGGAGTAGATAATATATTATTGATTCTTTAGTCTTAATTAGTGGTATTGTTCGCATTCAAATAATGTTTCTAAATGTATGCGACTTTCATTATCGTTCTTTGATCATATTTTACGAGCCGTTCATGAATCAATATAATCACAAAAGAAATTGCCAAACTTTTACAAATTGATGTTGCCATTCTCATGTCTAACCACAATTATTTCTTCATTTATCTAACTCAACATGAAGTTTAAGTATTGATGGACATATATACCCTTATCGAATAATAAATGCTGTTTTGAAATATGAAATGAATATATAAACATTAAATGCTATGATATGAGTATGTTTGAAAAAAATGTATTAAATAATATATTTGTCACTTTTATAGAACAATTCATTTTAAAAAAATTGATATTTTTTATGGAACGGAGGTAGCATGTTCTCACCAACATCTGTGTCTAAATGAACCACCCATCGAACATTAAATATTCTTAGCTACAATGAACAAGAAATCCGCTTAAGCAACATTGTGTGGCAAAACCAGATGGCGCATGATCCATGTCCACTCATTTTCAAGATCAACATAGTATCATATCTGTCTTAAAATATAAGTCTTTTAGATCTTTTCACACATATTAAAAAAGTTGGTTAAATTTGTTATTTATCATTAATTTTGATTAAAAAAACTAAAATTGATATTAATGCAAAGTAGTAAAAAGTGGTTGA
This sequence comes from Gentiana straminea, assembly GCA_036785695.1. Classification (NCBI taxonomy): domain Eukaryota; kingdom Viridiplantae; phylum Streptophyta; class Magnoliopsida; order Gentianales; family Gentianaceae; genus Gentiana; species Gentiana straminea. The sequence continues at coordinate 14,073,295 of JAVUPR010000398.1, read as the reverse complement.
GTATATAATAAATGAGGGGTAGAAGAAGAAAGATGTAATAAATGCTTTATTGATTTGTAAATGAACTTGTATTTTAAAGAAAAACTAAAAAGCTAAAAAGACTTGTATTTTGGGACGGAGGTAGTATTTTCATTTCTCAACGTAATATAGTGTTTCCTTTCCAGAGTCAAGACTCGATTAGATTCGAAATATGTCCCGCATTTTTATTATAGAATTGAAGGGAAAGTATTGTATAAGCGTTTCTAGAAAATGCAACTTCTATACCTTGTTTAATTTATTTATTAAAAAATCTCTCCCAATCTGAGTTGTTGAAGAAAACAGCCAATAAAACCCGACTGACGATTTAATAGCATTTTACGAATGAAATAGTGTTCTTGTCAAGAAAATAGATGAAGTTGTGTGAATGCCTTTGTTATTGAAATGAACTAAATTTTACTATGCCTCGATCTTAATTAATTAATATTTAAGAACGATCTCTTTATTACTTTAAGTAAAAAAAAAATATATAGTTGTTCGGTTACATCAAAATTAAATCTACCAAAAAAAAAGTTACTAAATCTACCAATTTAATCTATCCCCCAGACTAGCCGGAGATTTCTAGCCCTATCAACTGCACTCGCAACGAACACATACGCCGGTGGTCTTTCCATGTCGTCTTTGTGGTATTCTCTATTTCTCCATAGCAAAATCCCGCTAGAGATTTCTCGCCACAAATATTTTCATCTACATGTTCCAAAACTTGTGTCTCCCATATTCAATAGGTTGAGTCGAACCCACTCTTCGATTGACCTTGCTCCAAAGAATTTCCCCCAATCCTCCCTTGGGACACATTGACACCATACCGATCTCGCCCACTCGCAATCCCGTAGGGCTTGTAATGTCGTCTCAGCTTCCCCCTCACATAGCTTACACATCGCAGAAGTGCTAATATTCCTCTTAAAAAGTAAATCACTAACTGGCAGTGCTTCATAGAGGATAGTCCATGTAAAAAAATTACCTCGTGACGCCCCCTTCAGTTTCCAGGCTGCCTGAACTAACTGAGTATTCCCGAACTTACTGAGTCTTAGTCCGTTGGGAATTGGAAGAAATACCCCGAACTAACTGAGTATTCCCCTTTCGTCTCCATCCTCCATTTAAAACCATCATCATTTTCTTCCAAGCCTCTCCAGAGAACTGCATATGCTTTACATATGCTTTTCCAAATATTCAAACTCTCCGTTTCGGTTTGGTTGTAAGTTCCTTGTATTTTTGCGAAAGAAGGTGGACCCAAAGAGAGTCTTTCTTGTTCAGAAGTAGCCATACCAGCCTACCAAGGAATGCTAAGTCCATTTCATTGAGCTTCCGGAAATCCAGCCCCCCATCTTCTTTGGCTTTGCAAATGGTATCCCAAGCAATCAAGTGCATCTTCCTCGTGACCTCCTCGTCTCCCCATAGAAAGCCTCTACAAATCTTCTCTATTTCTAGGATTGTAGCTGTCAGCAAAAAAACAGTTGGCATAAGGTAATAGGGTTGCGTACTCAACGAGCTACGCATCAAGATACACCTCCCAACTTTGGACATGTTCTTCGATTTCCATGAGCTCAATTTTTTCCTCATCTTGTCCCCTAAATAAGCAAATTGTGATACATTTTTTCCGGCCTTGGATTAGAGGGACGCCCAAATAGTCACCAAGAGAGTTGGTATGTTGCATCCTTAGTTTTTCAGCTATGAACATCTTCGTTGTATTCCCCCACCATTTTTGAGACAAAAAATTTCAATTTATTGATGCTTATTTTTTGCCCAGAGCATTTGTAGAAACTACTAAGAACATCTTCCATAACCGGAGCTTGATCCACTGTTTCTTCGACAAACATGAGGAGGTCATCGGCAAAAAAAGTGGGAGATTCGGGGTTCATTTCAAGAAATTTGAAGGGGTTTCCATTGTTTCCGGTCAACAGCTTGCTTAATTTTATGATAAGCACTTCCATGCAAAGAACAAAAAGGTACGGAGCCATAGGATCACCTTGTCTCAATCCACGATTCAAAATAAATGAATAGAGTTTTTCTCCGTTACAACGAACCGAAAAACTGCTAGAAGAGATGCAGAACATTAACATCTTTATTATTTCCTCTTTCAGGCCGATTGTGTGAAGAATGTTTTCAAGAATTTTCCAATCCACCCAGTCGTAAACTTTCTCCAGATCAATTTTCAGGACCATATATCCTTTCTTTCTGACGATGACAAATTATGTCACCTTAAAGATCCGGGCTTTTCCTTATGTTATTGGTGAATAATCAAGAAACCACAATGCCAAGAACAAAGAAGGGGTTTTACGTGTTTGCGGGCGAGTCTAAGTGGGATTCTTAGAGTGCTACGTATCTGTTATTCTTTCGGGAATCAAGCCATACGTAGTTCTGAAACGTTGTATTTATAAGGACAATGCATAACCTAACCCTAATATGAGTCGGTTTGCAGCTGTTGTCTTATTTACCCTTAATTGGGCTTTACCCCTCGCCCAAGTTATCATGTGGATATTGGGCCAACGTAGCTGGCGTGGACTCTGTTCTCGATATCGATCGGCCCGACCTGGGATGATCGACTCCTGGAACTCACGTCCTGCACGGCCTGTAAGTCGATAGTCGTGACCTCGAGCTCCTAGATATACTTCAGGCTCGAGGGTCGACATGCGTGTTATGGCTTCCAAGTCGATAATCCGACTTGTATGCCTTACGGCTCTGTGCCTTGGTCGGATATTTAACCCATGAAGCCTACTCGATGATGATATATCGAGGTGCGTAACCCGGTATCGTCATAGCCCCCGGACACGAGAGGCGGCTAGCATTGTCCGAGGTCGGATCGCAATTTGAAATCATCTTCGAGTTGGACTAAACCTTGGGCGGGAAATGGTGTAACCGCTTCGCATGCCACTGTCTCCCTAGCCAATCGTGGCCGTTCATTATGACGTCATAACGCACTAACGTTTCGTCTCCTGCCATAAATGACGTCGCCACTTGATTCTCGCGATATCTAGGGGGTTATAGCTGGGTAACCCCGCTTAAACACGTCTTATCATTTATCATTTGGGCAACTTAAACACATAAAGAGGGTGAGGAGTCCAGACGGTGCAACTGCCATTCATTCTCCTCTTCAATCTCATAAGAACATCCCATAAGAACAAGTAAGCACTTTCGTCTTTCTTTTTCCTTCTTCTTCCTACCGTATTTGTTCAAATCTGTCCATGTCTAGTAGTACAGCAGTCTCCGATAGGATAGAGGAGTCCCGTTCCGGTGAGCAAGCACAAGTATCCGCCTCCTCCGATCAACCTCTACCCACAAATCCTCAAGGGCCCTTAGGCACTATCAGGGAGCCCAAGAAACTGTCCACCAGAATGGACGGAAAGGGGCCGAAGGGATGCGTTTCTTGCCTTACTATGGATGATCTTAACCAAATACGGCGGAGATACGACCTTTCCAGCCCTCAAGTGGTGGCTCAACTTCCTTCCGGCCAGCATCAATTTGCCGATGAGCCCCCGGAAGGGTTCTGTACGGTCTATGAGGCCCAGTTATTGATGGGGCTAAGGTTCCCCCTATGCCCGGCGGTCCAGGCTGTTCTTCGCCATTATGAGATCGGTGTATCTCAACTGGGCCCGAATGCCATCCGGACTCTGATGGACTTTCTAATTGTCTGCCGAGTTGCGGGTATCGGGTTTACTGTCCCTCTGTTTCGATGGTGGCACAAGATCTCTGCGATGCCAGACTCGGGGTGGTACACGTTTCGAAGCGTGCCAATCGTCATGAGTTCGTGTCCGGAGGGCCTTCATCTCACGGGAATTGGAAGCCTAGGTTCTTCTTTCTCCGACATGGGTCGGATAATCCCTATGTTGGCTTATGGAGGTCGAGAGAAGGAAGGGATGACAAGCGGGTCGGGAAGCCGCCCCTAACGAAGCTCTTTCCCTCGAGAGATTCACATTCGAGGTGGTTACACAAGATCCGAGTCTCCTTTACGGCCTTGCCCGCCTCGAGGAGGCGGGACCCGTACCGTATATAAGCCTTCTGTGTCGATCGGGAACACCGTATGAAACTTTATTATCTTGTTGCTAAGTCTTATTTTTTTTCCTGAAGTTGTATATTTATTGTTTACGATACTGACTCCTTTTTCATTTGTGCAGTGGGCAGATTCTCGAAGGTCGCTGTTCCGAAGGCTTGCCGTGGGCTGCTGCTTGTCGCCGCCTCTAGGTCGAGAGTTGCTCCTCCGGCGTCCGAGGAAAGACACATTCATGCTTGTTGACCCGGCGAGGGTGTCAAGACAACTACCCTTGTCACACAATCAACTCTGCCTTCTACGTCGGAGGGACTCACCCACGAGCACCGGTCGATACGCGAAGCGAGAGGACGTTATCGACTTTCGTCGGAGGGGTGAAGAAACCTCCGGAGCCGAGGCGAGCCGGTTGCGAAACGGAGGTCGGCCTCGAGGAGGCGGTGAGAGACCGGCAAAGGCCGGCTAAAAAAGCCAAGGTCACAAAGCCTTCTCTCGACCTTGCGCCACGAGTAGGATGTCGGCCGACGATGTCGAGAAGGCGGACGACCGGTCCTGGCCTCTTCTCTCCGAGAGGCGGGTCGCGTGGTAAGCGCTAACTCTTGTCGATTTCATGTCTTCTTTTTTGCCCTCCCGATTTCATGTCTTCTTTTTTGGCAGCACCACTTTATGAGTCGAGAAGCCTCTCGACGTATGAGCACGCCGTCCGAGACTGTAGAAGGGCTGAAGACACAGATTCGGAGGTTGAACGACAGGCTTGTTGTCGAATCAGCTAGTGTCACCGGTCTGGAATCGCAGCTGAACGTTTTCAAGAAAGAAGCTGCTGCTGAAATAGAGAAAGTAAAGGGGGAGCGAGAGGCTGTCATCGCCGAGCTGAGGAGAGATCTGGCTGCGGCCGAGGGGAGGGAGGCTGCTGCAAAAGTGGCTCTCGAGGAAGAGCTGGCGCGAGGAACTGCTATTGCCGAAGAGAGGGACCAGTTGAAAAACGAACTTGATCAGGTCCCTGGGCAACTTGAGGAAGCAAGGACCGCCGCGATACTCGAGTATCGGAAGTCTGATGAGTTGGGTAGTGATCTCGACGTAATCATGCAGACGACCATACTTGGAGGATTCACCAAGGCGGTGGACCAAGTGAAGAAGGCCTATCCGGAGGTCGAGATCGACCAGCTCGAAGAGCCTGGCTGCTATGACCCTGACTCGGAGGCGTTGTACGACCTGTACTTCGAGGAATTCCAACAGGGTATATCCCTTGCTCAGAAGTATGGTGGCCCCACGGTAAGCTCGACTCCTGATAATACGACTTCCGCTCTTGCTCCCATGCCGACGCCCGAAGATGCGAATCCGACTCCGACTCCCGATGCTTCTATTTAATTATCTTGCTTCTTTCAAACTTTGTTGTCTTAAACTTTAACTTGCAACCATTTGTAAATTTTATCAACTTGAGTAGAATAGGAATCTTTAGGGCATGGCTTATTCAAATCCGTGAAATCTACGCACATGCGCCAGCTGCCATCTGGTTTCTTCACCAACACTGGATTAGCAAGCCACTCTGGATAAAGTACTTCTCTTACTATATTTGCCGACAATAACTTCCCGACTTCGGACTCGATAGCGTCCAATCGATCTTGCGCGAAGTTTCGCTTCTTCTCGCTTGACCGGCTTTCTCTCGGCTGGTCAACTTCAAGTTTATGGATGGCGATGTCCGTCGGTAGACTGGCATGTCGGATGCCTTCCATGCGAAAACGTCCTTGAACTCTTTCGCAAGTCGATCAATAATCGCTTTTCCTGAGTCGGGATCCAGACTCCGACTTGGACACTCTGATCGACTTCATCTAACCACAAGCTAACATTTTCAACTGCCTCACTCGAGGCCCAACACTTTTCTCCTCTTCTTCCGGAATAAGTTCCTCGACAAGGACTTGTTGCACCGCCATCTTACCATTCATCACTATCGAATTACAGCTTCTGGCGATTTCACTATCCCCCTTTACCTCGTGGGAACCATTTCGAGTCGGGAACTTCATCTTTGTTATGGAATGTCGAAATTATAGCTCGTAACTCAAAAGTAGGGCGTGGCTCGCCTAAAATGACATTATACGCGGAGGGAGCTTTCACGACCACGTAGTTCGGCTCTCTACAGCGTCCTCCCTTTTCCTCCATCACCCACTATCGTGAGTAGCTTTATGGAACCCATGGGATGGACTGCCTGACCTGTGAAACCGAATAGCGGAGAGGCTATGGGCACTAACTCTTTCTCTTTGAGCTTCATACCCTGGAATGCCGAGTAGTACAAGATATTCACAGCGCTACCATTATCGACGCATACCCTCGATACTCTGGCGCGACTTATAACCGCTTCAATTACTCTCACTATGACTTGTCGACTTAGGGACGTCGTCTCTGGGGCCAAACCTGACTTCCGTGGTCAATCTTGACTGCTTACGTGGCCTCGAGCTGTCGTCTGGTTCTCGACTGGCTCGTTCCTTCTCACTCTCCCCTGGCCCAAATATCATATTCACGTAATTATTTGGGCGATTATCCTCATAGCGGTCCTGACCATAGTAGTCCCTATCGTGATCAGGAGATCGGTCTCGTCTAGGGGATCGATCTCTTCTTCTCTGATTCTCTCGACTTCGACCTCTATCCTGGTCAGGATTTTTCCTCTTAAAATCTCGTTGCCCCTTGGGCTCGGAGTATCGCGATCTGTCGATGACCTCATCCAACTTCCCCTCTTGGATACGAGCTTCGATGTCTTTCTTTAAGTCGAAACATTCTTCCGTCGAGTGGCCTGTATCCTCGTGGAATTCACAATACTTTGTGGACCTTCTTTTCTCTCGAGGCTTTTTGATCTGAGGTGGCCTCTTAGCTAGATTCTTGGAGACCATGATTGACAAAACCTCTGTACGTGACCGGTTGAGAGGAGTAAAGTCTTTATCCTTTTTACCCCCCTTTCTCTCTGACCGGCCCGAAACGGGAGCCTCGATGCGATCCCACACCGATGCTTTTCATTCCACATCTTGTTGTCGAGACTGACTCTTATTTGCTCCTCGACCATCTTTCCTCGAGTTGTCCATCCACTCGGCTTGGGTGTGTCTGCGCACTGCCTCCTCGCCTTGACAAAATCGATGGACGACATTCACACATTCGTCCATGTTACGTGGTAGGTTTCTGCTTAACTTCTCATATAGCTTTGTGTTGCGCAATCCCCCAACAAATGAAGTGATCAGGACTCGATCCTGTGGGTCCTTGACCTGCATGGCCTCTAGGTTAAACCTCTTTAGATAATCTAACACCGACTCGTCCCTATCTTTGCCTCACATTTGTGAGGTGCGTCTCGCTTCGATTGAAACTTTTTGTTGACGATAAAGGCGTCTCTAAATTTTCGGGCGAGTACGGTGAAACGGAGATTGACCCGGGTTTCAACTTGGTAAACCACTCTCTTGCTCGACCTACGAGTAGAGTCTCGAATGCCCGGCATCGCATCTCGTCCGGTGCACGGTCCGGCCTCATCCGGGACGGATACACGTGAAGATGGTCCTCCGGGTCGGTGGTGCCATCATACGGGTCTATCTTAGGAATCTTAAACCCCTTGGGTTTAGGATAATCTTCAATCTCCTTGGTGAATGGAGATTCTAACCACAACGAACCCCGGGTCTTCCCTAGGATTACGTCTAACTCTGCCCGCCTAACGCTATCTTCATCGATGCGTATGTGCTTCGTTGGATTTCACGCTTCCTCCTTTCAACCGAACTCGAGGAGGCGCCGATCTCTTCAAACCGAACGGCTTAGGCTTATTGGTGGCGGTATTCGGGCCGCCTTCTCGCCCGATCTTTCTTTGTTGTTGAAGTTTACGTCGTGTAAACGCTTCCGCCATTATTTTCCTCGGGGCATTGTGATCTGTCGCCGCCAACTGATCCACTATAGCCTGATGCTCTGGGCGAGGCCCTGAGCCTGCTTTGGTGGATTTTCCTTAGCCTGCGTTGGCGGATTTTCTTGGACGGTATCTAAGACTGGATCTTTGTCTCCCTGAGTCTCTATGCCTGCCTGCTCACTTATCTGCGGGTTCTGCGGATCTATGTTTTTGGAGGTGGTTCTTCTGGCGGTTTTGTCCTTGGGAGGCATGATGATCTTGACGTATTCAGCAAAAGAAAGGGCCCTCCTTCTAGCGCCAATGACGATGACAAATTATGTCACCTTAAAGATCCGGGCTTTTCCTTATGTTATTGGTGAATAATCAAGAACCCTAATGCCAAGAACAAAGAAGGGGTTTTCTGTGTTTGCGGCTGAGTCTAAGTGGGATTCTTAGAGTGCCTACGTATCCTGTTATTCTTTCAGGAATCAATCCATACGTAGTTCCTGAAACGTTGTATTTATAAGGACAATGCATAACCTAACCCTAATATGAGTCGGTTTGCAGCTGTTGTCTTATTTACCCTTAATTGGGCTTTACCCCTCGCCCAAGTTATCCTGTGGATATTGGGCCAACGTAGCTGGCGTGGACTCGTTCTCGATATCGATCCGCCCGACACGGGATGATCGACTCCCAGAACTCACGTCCCGCACCGCACACGTAAGTCGATAGTCGTGACCTCGAGCTCCTAGATATACTTCAGGCTCGAGGGTCGACATGCGTGTTATGGCTTCCAAGTCGATAATCCGACTTGTATGCCTTACCTGGCACCTGTGCCTTGGTCAGATATTTAACCCATGAAGCCTACTCGATGATGATATATCGAGGTGCGTAACCCGGTATCGTCACTTTCCTAATTAATATATTTTGATCGCTTTGAATTTTAATTTACCTTGCAAGATAAAGAGTGTTAGAATATACACAAATATATATTGTATTTTATGCCTGTATATTCTTGTAAATATTTTGCATTTATTGTAAATATCTCATTACCATATTTGAAGCCTCTAATACTTGTATATTATACTGTGAAAATCAATGAGAATGACACGGAATCACTTCCTTTATGGTATCACATACATTCTCCTAAAATTCTTCCCTTTTTTTCTTGTCTATCGTCTCCTTCCCTTAGCTCTTTCATGCTTCCTTCTCGGCTCATCCATGGCAGAACAAGGGAAATTTCACCCGGTTTGATCGCTTGGGCCACCCGGGAGCTCCAGTTTTGCGATCCCTTAGTCAAAATAAATTTATTGCATGTACCCGTTTTTCCCGTTTCCCCGTTTGCGAGTCTTGTGTGCTTGGAAAACATGTTAGACTACCTTTTTCTGCTTCATCTACTAGTACTTTAATGCCATTTGACATTATTTATAGTGATTTGTGGACATCGCCCGTTTGAGCTCGTCTGGGCATAGATATTATATTCTGTTTCTCGATGATTTTTCTGATTATTCGTAGACTTTTCCTATTTTTAAACAATCACAAGCCTTCAATATTTTTCGGCTTTCAGTACCTTAATACACACACAATTTGCTCACAAAATAAAAAGTTTCCGATGCGATAACAGAAAAGAATTCGATAACGACTCTTTCAAACTCTTTCGTACCCAAAATGGTCTCGTTTTTCGTTTCTCATGTCCACACACTTCCCTACAAAATGGTAAAGCAGAAAGAAAAATCCGCACGATAAATAACTTAATTTGTAGCTTACTCACCCATGCCTCCCTCCCCCGTCTTTTTGGCATCACGCTCTCGATATGGCCACCTACCTCCTCAACATCCTTCCCCACAAGACTCTCCACTACCAAAGTCCTACTCAAATACTCTACCACCGTACTCCTTCTTATGAGCATTTGCATGTCTTCGGTTTCCTTTGTTATCCTCTCCACCCATCCTCCACTTTCAACAAACTTCAACCCCGGTCCACCCTATGTGTGTTCCTTGGCTATCCGTCTAACCATCATGGCTACAAATGTTATGACCTCTCGAGTCATAAATTAATTATTTCTCGTCACGTCATATTTGATGAATCCCAGTTTTTGTTTGCTAAGCTCTGTTACAATATAGAGGCTGAAAGGAATGCTGAATGCAATATGCTGACTCAGTCAGCTGACACACATCAGCCTGTTGACAGTGTAGAGACACAGCAATCTGCTAAGTATAATGTAAATTATGTTATAAGTTTGTTGTAACCGTTTGTAACTTACTCCCAACTAATCAATGAGGTGTATGAAGCTATAAAAAACGATCAAGAAATGATCAAAAACTCAGGAAAATGATGACAATTTACTATCAAGAAACTGAAATGTCAGAAAAAGATGAATACACTCTCAAGATTCTTCAAAGATTGGAGAGAAAATGCAGGAAAGTATTTAGAAATTCTCAAATTTCTGCTTTGATACCATGATGGAGTTTATAGAATTATAAACTGAAAGTAAAATGCGGAATTATTATTGATGAACTGAAAGTTACAAGTTGGATCACAATGCAGCTGATCATGGGGTATTTTTTTTTCTGTAATTCCACTTTCATTGCTAATTTGTGATCAATTCTGGAGTTCTTGATATCCATGGCAGCTAAGAAACAAGAATAAGTCCCTCCATTCCGTTTTATGTTCATCCTAATGAGAATCCATCTTTAGTTCTTGTTCAGCCATTAATGAATGGAAATAACTACAATCCATGGAAAATGTCTATGGAGATGGTGTTAATTACCAAGAATAAAATTGGCTTCGTAGATGGCACAATCAAAAGGCCATAAGCAGATTCAGCAGATTTCCATGCTTGGAGACAATGTGATACAATGGAGAAATGATGGATCTTGATTTTGGTAGAGAATACCATTGCTCAGAGTTTGATGTACTTCAAGAGTGCATATCCAGTTTGGAAGAATCTTGCAGCTAGATTCTCTAATGTTGATGCCTTGAGGCTTTCAGATCTTCATGAAGAGATGCATCTGCTGAAACAAGGTAGTGACTCTGTCAATCAATATATCACAAAATTGATGGTTCCGTGGGAAGAAATCAAGACTATTAAGCGTGTAGCAGTTTGTTCCTGTGATCCTCAATGTCACTGCAATGCAATCAGCACACTAATGGATCATATGGAGGCTGAACATGTTATGAAATTCCTAAAAGGATTAAGGGATAATTTTGAGCAATGGTTTCACAGGAAATGTTGATGGTACCTTTCCCAGAAATCCATGATGCCTTTGCAATGGCCATCAAATTTGAAAGACAAAAGTTGTATGTAGCCAATAGGGCCAAGAATCAAGATTCCATGGTTTTCCTATCCCAGAAAAGTGGCCAAGGGCAAAATCAGGTTGTCAACAGACCTAACTCTGTATCTGCTGCAAGTTCCAGACCCAAAAATCCCAAGAAGATGCAATGCAGTTTTTGTGGATTCAAGGGTCATACTGAGGAGACTTGTTACAAAACACTTGGCTATCATCTTGGTTTCAAGTCAAAAATGGCTAATTTGGTAGAGGAAGAACAGCCAGCAGAAGAAGATCAGACCCAAAACAGGTCTGCTGGACCAGGGTTTCCAAATCTTACTGCACAACAACTTGATAAGTTGATGGCTCTACTGTCTGCTGATCCTCCAAGACATGCAGGATTTGTTATTGGCTAGCCTGCTGAAATTGTGACACACTACTCACCTGCTACAGGGACATGTGATCCAAATTTAGTAAGATCTATACAATGGATCTTGGACTCTAGTGCCACAGATCACATTGTAGGATCATTAGATCTATTAAGTAATCCCAAACAATCATCTGGTATAAAGATAGGATTACCTAATGGAAATAATGTTTATGTCACACATATAGGACAAGTAAGGGTAAACCCTCAACTGGTCCTACATGATGTGTTTGCATTCCTGGTTTTAAATACAACCTTTTTTCTTTACCTGCATTTATTAATCATACAAAAGGTGCAGCTGTTTTTTCTGCTAACAAGTGTGTTTTTCTGGACAAGAACAAGAAAGTGATTGGATCAGCTGAGTTACACAAAAGGCTCTATGTCATGAATCAACCAATAAGACTCTATGTTGTCAATGCTGTAGAAAATCACACACTGTCTGATAGATTAGATGATGCCCTTGTATGGCATTATAGACTAGGACACTTTCCATATAATAGGCTACAAGTCATTTGTTCACAGTCTACTGATGTCAATTTTTGTGATCATGACCTCTGTTATGTTTGTCCCATGGCAAATCTAAAGAAACAACCTTTTCCATTAAGTACCACTGCTGTACATTCTTTTTTTTTATCTTGTTCATATGGACATTTGGGGTCCTTTAAGACAGCATATTGTGAATGGACAACAATATTTTCTTACTGTTGTAAATGATTTTTCTAGATTTAGTGTCTGTTTGTTTACACCACTTAACACTTATTCTTAAAAGAATAAGTGATTGTTAAAATAAGTGTTGTTTGATAATACTTTTTAACATCTCTTAATTAATTAAGATCTTCTGTATTTCCTGTGAAAATTTATGGAAAATTTTAAGTGGTTGATGAACTACTTAATGCTGAATTTTTTCAATAAATCTACGTTAGGTAGGGGTACACCCCACACCCATACCTACCTCACACCTACACCCCACCCTCACCCTACCCCCAACTCCACCCCCATCCACCCCACCCATACCCCCACCGACCCCACACACCCCACACCCACACAACCCATACCCCACACACCACACACCCGCCCACACCCTCACCCACCCATACCCATACCCACCCCCCACACCCTCATACCCACCTACACCCTCACACCCCCACTCCAACACCCCCACTCCCACCCTCCCTACACCCACACCCAAAGCCACACCACACCCACACCCACCACCCCATACACACACCCACACCCACCCATGCCATAGCCACCCTTACACCCCCACAACCCCCGGACCCTACACCCACACCCATGCCCACCCGACACCCACCCCCACACACAACACACCCGACACCCACCCACACCCCACCCTACACCCACCTACACCCCCTATTACCCCACACCAACACCCCTACCCACCCTACGCCCACCCTTCACACACCCACACCCACATATACACTCACGAAACAAATTCTAATTTCAAATATAATAAATGTTACCAAACAGTCTAATCAATTTCAGTACTTAAAATATTCAGTTACTTAATTTATTCAGAATTAAGACTTCAGATTTCAGACTTCAGATTTCAGTCTTCAGTTTTAACAAACGGCCCCTTACTTGGGTATTTCTTATGAGGCACAAATATGAAGCTTCTGACCTTGTTAAATCTTTTGTTAAATTTGTTTCTACACAATCTCACAAAATTATCAAAGTCATTAGATCTGATAATGGAGTTGAGTTCCAGCTCACTGATTTTTATGCTCAGCAGGGCATCATACATCAGACATCCTGTGTCAGCACACCTGAATAGAATGGTATTGTTGAAAGAAAACATCAGCATCTGCTGAATGTTTCCAGGGGACTACGGTTCCAGAGTAACTTACCTATTGAATATTGGGGTTTCTGTCTTTTACATGCTATAAAATTAATTAATGTTACACCTACACCAATGCTGAAAGAAAGCACTCCACATGAAATGCTCTATGGCACTAAACCAGATTATTCTGTGTTGAAGGTTTTTGGTTGCTTAGTTTTTTCTTTACACTTCTGCAGTATAGGACAAAGTTTGACTCAAGATGTAGGACTTGTGTCTATCTTGGGAATTCAAATACGCCCAAGGGTGCCATTCTTTTAGATATTACCAATAAAGACATCTTTGTTGCTAGAAATACTCAATTCCATGAGACTTATTTTCCTTTATTTCAACATGTGTTAGGAAGGGCTAGACATCTTGCTGACATGCCCATTCCTTTACCAATAATTGACATTTTTTGATGATCTGATGAATGACTCAGCAGACCAGCCAGACATAGGGTCACCTGCAGCTGAGGCATCTAATGAAGAGCATGCACCTGTTTATCAGGCACCTGAACAAACACAATTAAGAAGGTCCACAAGAACAAGGAAATCACCAACCATTTATCAAGGAGGTTCTCACATTATTCAGCAGACCCCACACCTGTTGAGTGCAGTCATGAGTCTAGACAATCTCTCAGTAGACTATGCAAGATTCATTAATGCTATTGATGTTGTTAAAGAGCCTAAGACTTACAATCAAGCCATCAACCATGATGAATGGAAAGAAGCAATGCAAAAAGAGATTGAGGTTTTACAAAAGACTCACACATGAGAAATGGTTGATCTACCCCCAGGCAAGAAACCCATTGGGTGCAAATGGGTGTACAGGATAAAACATAACCCTGATGGTTCAGTAGAGAGATATAAAGCTAGACTAGTAGCAAAAGGCTACACTCAAACGTATGGTATTGATTATCAAGAAACTTCTCCCCTGTTGTCAAGATCACTACAGTTAGAGCCTTACTTACAGCAACAACAGCCAATAATTGGCATCTACATCAGATGAATGTCAACATTGCATTTCTATATGGGGATTTACATGAAGAAGTATACATGCAGTTACCCCCAGGTTGTGCAGCAACAAAACCAAATCAAGTTTGCAGACTTACTAAGTCATTGTATGGCCTCAAGCAAGCCAGCAGACAATGGAATTGCAAATTGACTGAATCCTTGGAGACTTAAGGATTCATTCAATCCAAAAATGATCACAGTCTATTCATAAAAGGGTCAAGACAGTCCTTTATTGCTTTGCTCGTCTATGTAAATGACATCGTAGCAGCAAGCCCTAATGAAAAGTTGATTCAGCAAGTTAAGGATGCCCTAAACCAACAATTTACTATTAAGGATCTTGGAAAATTGAGATATTTCCTAGGCATTGAAGCTACTAGGACTCCTGCAGGCATGTCAATTTCTTAAAGAAAATACATCCTCAATCTCCTAGAAAAATATGATTTTTTTGGAGCAAAACCTGCTAAGACAGCTATGGAGTCTAAGCAAACTTTACAGCATGGTGAATCACCCTTTTTGGAGGATAATACTGCTTATAGATCTTTAGTGGGCAAACTTATCTCTCTTACATTCACCAGACCAGATATTACCTTTGCAGTTCAGCAGCTGAGTCAATTTCTAGACACTCATACTGAAAATCATATGAAGGCAGCTTATAGGCTGCTGAGGTGTTTAAAGACTAATCCTGGACAATGAATCTTATTCCCAGCCGACAACAACCTTGTAATTAAAGGTTTTACCGATAATGATTGGGGTGGTTGTCCTGAAACAAAAAGATCGGTATCAGGTTATATGATGTTTCTAGGAGATGCTCCAATCTCTTGGAAGGCCAAAAACAAACAACTATAGCTAGATGCTCATCAGAGGCTGAGTACAGGGCTATGGCAGATGCAGTTTATGAAATCCAGTGGTTGATTTATATACTACAGGATTTGCAGGTTCCAGTTCAGTTGCTTGCTGTGTTGTTTTGTAACAATTACAATGCAATGCACATTGCTCATAACCCAGTCTTTCATGAAAGAACCAAACATATTGAAATTGACTGCCATGTTGTGAGAGAAAAAGTCAAATCAGGACTTGTCAAACTTCTTCCAGTCAACACAAAAGAACAAGTAGCTAACATCCTCACCAAGGCCTTAGATGCACCTATTTTCTCCTATCTACTAGACATATTAGGAATTTAAAAAATCTTCCGGAGTTCTAGTAGTTGAAGGGAATGCTGAGTGCAAGCTGTTCATGTACCACTCTCAGCTTGAGGGGGTGTTACAGTATAAGGGCTGAAGGGAATACTGAGTGCAATCTGCTGACTCAATTAGTTGACACACAAGAGCCTGCTGACAATGTAGAGACACAGTAGTCTGCTGAGTATAATGTAAATTCTGTTATAAGTTTGTTGTAACCATTTGTAATTTACTCCCAAATGATCAATGAGGTGTATGAAGCTATAAATACCCCATGATCAGCTGCATTGTGATCCAACTTGTAACTTTCAGTTCATCAATAATAATTCCACATTTTACTTTTAGTTTATAATTCTATAAACTTCATCAAGCCCCACGATCCCCCCCCCCCCCCGAAAACTATGATTTTTTAAATCATTCTTCTCATCAATTCCTTATACAAAATATGCTTCCCATGGCCCAAAATACAAATGTTGAACCTCCACTCTTGGCACAAACTCCATCTATGCAACAGTCCCAACCAGCCCAACAATCCCCATCGGCCCAACAGTCCACCGGCCACACTCCTATTGATCCTCCTCTTACACCAGCCAACCCAGCTCCTTCCCGGCTTGTTTCTCCGTCCAGCACTCCCGGCCCAGCCCATCACCCGACAGTCCCATCCTGCACAATGGCCACTCAGGCCATGCATGGAATCTTCAAGCCCAAAACTCCCTACAATCTATCCACTCTCGTCAATCCATCCACTCTCCCCCGCAACCCAAAAGCCACTCTGTCATGCACGATGAATATAATGCTCTTATTAAAAATGAGACGTGGGATTTAGTCCCTCGGCCTGCTAATACTAATATTATTTGTTCTAAGTGGATTTTCCGATAAAAAGAATTCGGATGGCTCTTTTGAGAGGCATAAAGGTGATGGCAGGTCTCAGCGGCTTAGAGTGGTTTGCGATGAAACATTTAGCCCGATGGTTAAACAGGCAACGATACGGACTGTTCTTAGTATTGCCTTATTTAAATCTTGGCACATACATCAGCTCGACGTAAAAAAATGCTTTTTACACATCGCCACCTTAATGAGACAGTCTATATGCACCAACCCATCGGTTTTCGGGATCCACATCATCCCGACTATGTTTGTCGTTTGAAGAATCTCTCTATGGATTGAATCATTGAAACAAGTTCCGCATGCATGGTATCAACGGTTTGCTGACTATGCCTCCATAATTGGATTCTTGCATAGTACCACTGATCATTCACTGTTCATATATCACAAAGGCGGAGATACAACTTATCTTCTTTTATATGTCGACGACATCATCCTCGCCGCCTCTTCGGATGCACTTCGCCAATTTATTATATCCTTACTTGCTTTGGAATTCACGGTGAAAGACTTGGGGCCCTCTCAGTTCTTTTTTGAGGATCTCTGTTACACGACATGCCAGGGGATTATTTCTTAATCAACGACATTATGCCGAGACCATTATTGAACGAGCCAGCATGTCCTCTTGCAAACCCGTCCTTACGCCCGTACACACACATTCTAAGCTTCATACGTCCACGTGCGCTCCAGTTCCTGATCCTACTCATTACCGCAGCCTTGCAGGAGCCTTACAATATCTTACATTCACCCGCCCGGATATATCTTATGTGGTTCAACAGATATGTCTACACATGCATGATCCCCGTGATATTTATCTGCAGGCTCTCAAATGCATTATCCGCTACATCAAAGGCACACTCCATTTTGGCTTGCATCTCTACAAGTCCTCCCTCTCAACTCTCATTTCATATACCGATGCCGACTGGGGTGGGTGCCCCACTACACGTCATTCCACATCCGGATACTGCGTTTTCTTGGGTGACAACCTCATTCTTGGTCCTTCAAACGTCAACCCACCTTGTCTCGCTCGAGTGCCGAGGCCGAATACCGGGGTGTGGCCAATGCCGTTGCCGAGTCCTGCTGGCTCCGCAACATTCTGTTAGAACTTCACTGCCCGATATTCAAGGCTACGCTAATTTACTGTGATATTGTTAGTGCTATATATCTCTCTGGCAATCCAGTCCAACATCAACGCACCAAACACATTGAAATGGACATTCATTTCGTTCGGGAAAAGGTGGCTCGTGGACAAGTTCATGTTCTTCATGTCCCCTTACGCTACCAAATCGCCGACATCTTCACCAAAGGCCTTCCACGCGTTCTTTTTGATGATTTCCGTGCCAGTCTCAGCGTGCGGGAACTTTCCGCTTCGACTGCGGGGGCGTGTTAGAATATACACAAATATATTGTATTTATGCCTGTATATTCTTGTAATTATTACGTATATATAGCATTTATTGTAAATATCTCATTACCATATTTGGAGCCTCTAATACTTGTATATTATACTGTGAAAATCAATGAGAATGACACAGAATCATTTCCTTTAAAGAGATGTAAATAACTCATAAATCACCCAAATTAACTTTAGTTATAGTTGAGGAAGACCTCATAGCACTTGCATCAGATGATCTTAATGAATCCTCTACTTTACAATTTTGAATACACATTTGTTTAATTTACTGAATCTTTATCCAAGATTAAATGAATTAGATTCTTTATTTTACAGAATGCGGTAAATATAAAGAAATATTACAGAATCTGGATACGGTAGATATAAAGGAATTATTACAGAATCTCTATTTTAAAATAAAAGAATTAAATATTAGCAGCGGTGTTACTTTTCCTGAATATGAATGTTGAAATATCTAAAATACAGTTTTTAAAGCGTTTATAGTATCCACTGCAAGTGTTCTAACAGCAATTGCATCAGATTCTTTTAACAAATTTTTTATATTACATTTTAAAACACACATTTTTCTAGTTTACAGAATCTATCCAAGATAAAATGAATAAGATTCTCTATATTACATAATGTGGTATATATAAATGAAAATTTACAGAATTTAGATTAATGAGCTGCATGTAAAGATTTTTTTTATTTACAGAATCTGTGTTTTACAACAAAAATAGAGGACCTGCTGCAAGTGCTCTTGCAGTAGATATTATAAATCACTTAAAAACATTAATTTAGAGATTTCAACATTCATGTTTAGGAAAAATAACACTGCAACAGATACTATTTTTTTGCTGTAAAATAAAGATTCTGTAAAATTTCCTTTACATGCAGTGCATTCATTCAAATTCTGTAATTTTATTTTTATATTTACCGTATTATGTAAAATAGAGAATCAGATGCATTTCATATTGAATAAAGACTCTGTAAATTAAACAAAAAAAATATGTATTTAAAACTGTAAAAATAGAAAATTCGTTAACAACATTTAATGTTGTTTGCTCTAAGAATAATGAATATACTTCCGATGATCAAGTGAAGTTACCATCTATTATAAGAGCAACTTTCAATTGGACACAATCGATTAAAGTCAAAGAGAGAAGGTTGACATTCTGATCTCAATATGTGTGATTTGAATAAATCATTTTTTCTTTATTAAAAATCATATTGACCGATGGAATAAAATTATATGTTAGTGATTATTTAGTCTTAGTATTATGGATCACAATCAAACGGTGTTTATAAATGTGCCTGACTTCCATTATCGATCTTTGATCATATTTTATGAGCCATTCATGATTCGACATAATCACGAATCAAAATTGATGAATCTAACAAATCGATGTTACCATTCTCGGTTCTGACCATGCTTCTTTCTCCACTTATCTCACGCCACGCGAATTTCGTGACCTAGATCATAATTATTCAATCGATTCTTACTACGTTCTTACCAGCACCCGCATCAAAATGAACCACCCCTTCGATGAAAATGAAATCCGCTTAAGTGAGATTATGGCGTGAGATCATTTCCGAGATTAACATTGCATTTCCTTTACGAGTCAACGCTGATGCTATGTAGAAATCTCTAGTGGCAATAATGTAAATATTCACAACTCTCACCCCCATTTCTTTGGACGCATTTTAAAGGGAAAAATACCGTATAAGCTTTTCAGGAAAACACAGCTTAGTTACCTTTTACAATTATTTAAAAAAAAAATCTCAAATCTGAACTGTCAAAGAAAGCCATAACTGAAATCTGACCGTCCATTATTCAACAAAAATTACTTTATTTTTGGGAACTCGTCAAAATTAACCCGGCCCAGATCCTCGCGCGTATGATTTCCGAAATATTTTTCGGAGACTTTTTTTTCCACAGAAAAATATTTCAACAAATTTAGTGTGAAAAAACCAAACCCCACCTGTCTGTTTATCTTAGCAACCTCTCTCACACTATATCTTTCTCTCTCAATAGAAAACAAAAAAAATTCGAAAAGAAAAGAAAAAATATAAAAAATTAAATCATTTGGAAGAACATGCAATTCAGTTAGGGTTTCAAATCGGAAATCAATTTCCATACTACTCGCAAATCAGTCGATTCAAGCCGTGGAATTCTCATATCTGTGTTCGATCACCGCTATTTGCTGTTCGTTTATCGTTACTATCGAGGTGCGTCATATCTGATTTTATATGCATGTTCATATTTTAGGCATTTTTTTGGGGTTCTCTTTTGCTGTATAATGGGTAAGTTTGGAATATAATTTGATGTTTTCGTGAAATTGTGGTTGGTGAGTTTTTGTTTTTATTATTAGTGTTTTGGGAAATCTGTTTGTCATTTTGGTATATAGAGAGTTCTATTTTATTTATATATTATCTTGAAATTTGGTGTTTTGATATGGTGGCAGATCTGGGGTGTTGAAAGAGAAGACGACTGATATGAACATTGGGAGTGTCTATATTGAGTGGTTTGGTTGAGGGGATTGTTGATGGAAAATAGCTTAAACTCTTCTGGTGGCTGTAGCACTGACATTCCGAAGAAAACGAAATGTTTGGATCTTCAGACCATATACAACAGTAAGGGTTTTGAAGAGGAGCCCAGTAAACAGAGAAAATTTGGGAAAGATAATCTGAGGAAGGTTGGCGATGGCAATAAAAAGAAGAAGAGGAGTGTAAAAGAGTTTTCTTTGGATAGGATCAATCAGGGAGGGAAAAGGAAGAGGAAGATCTCAGATGAGGGTGATGGGTTGCAGTTGGGATCGAGGGTTTCGACTGATATGAATGGGGGTTTGTCTAGCGTGTGTTATAAGAATGGATTGAATGGTATTCCCCTTAGCTTTGGTGGAAATGGCAACGTTCTTCGCATTCCCAAGCGGCCACGGTGTACAACGAGCAGGAGGAAGTTTGAAGGTGACAGAAATGGTAATGTTTCTGGATCAAGTAGTATGATATTTCATTTTGGGAGATTGAGTACTGAACTTAGGAAAGCTGAGTCTTCTGGATCATCTGGTACTGAGGCAGGTCTAGATAGGAGAGGAGTTGAGTTAACTACTGTTGAGGTTGGTGGTTCTAAGGTGCATGGGAAGAGGGCTGTTAGCGATGTGAAGGAAAGCAGCAATGATGGAGAGCCCTCTGCTCGGGATGCTGTGGAATGTTCTCATGTTGTTGCAAGTAATGGTGATGTGCCCTCTAGAAAGCGACGGAGTACTTTTAGGAAAAGGAAGGATTTGGCATCAGTTGGGGAGCCTTCTGTGAAAAAGGTTGAACCTACAGTTGAGAACCCAAGCAATACTTCTGGTGGCCTCGGAGACAAGAAGGGGTTTCAAGTCGTTGCAAATAATGGTGACGTGTCCTCTAAAAAGCGAAGGAGTAATTTTAGGAAAAGGAAGGATTTGGCATCAGTTGGGGAGCCCTCTGTGAAAAAGGTTGAACCTACTGTTGATAATTCAGGCAATACTTCTGATGGCCTTGGAGACAAGGAGGGATTCCATCTTGCTGTAGATAATGGTGATGTGTCCTCTAGAAAGCGAAGGACTAAATTTAGGAAAAGGAAGGATTTGGCATCAGTTGGGGAACTTTCTGTGAAGAAGGTTGAACATACAGTTGATAATTCAGGCAATACTTCTGATCGCCTGGGAGACAAGGAGGTAATTCCTAATGTTGCGAGTAATGGTGATGCGTTCTCCAGAAAACGAAGGAGTAATTTTAGGAAAAGGAAGGATTTGTCCTTAGTTGGTGGACATTCTGCAAAGAAGGTTGAACCGTCACTTGATAATTCAGGAAGTCTTCTTGTTGGCTTACGAGACGATGATGATGAGGAAAACCTTGAACAGAATGCTGCAAGGATGCTCTCCTCTAGATTTGACCCAAGATGCACAGGTTTTTCTTCTATAAGTAATTCCACTAGGCCATTTCATAATGGGGTTTCATTTTCAGTTTCTTCAGGTCCAGAGTTTGTCTGTAGTAGATCTGACTCCTTGGCTGGTGTGGAATTGGAATCTGCAGATGCTGCAAGTAGAATTTTGAGACCAAGAAAACAACGCAGTCAGAAGAAAAAACCAAGGAAGAGGCGGCATTTTTATGAAATTGTAACAAGCAACTTTGATGCACACTGGTTTCTAAATCGAAAGATCAAAGTTTTCTGGCCATTGGACGAAAATTGGTACTATGGGCTGGTAAATGATTATGACCCAGAAACAAAGCTACATCATGTCAAGTATGATGACCGAGATGAGGAGTGGATTAATCTTCAGCAAGAGAAATTCAAACTCTTGCTTCTTCCTAGTGAGGTTCCTGGCAGAAGACGGAGGAGAAGGGCTTCTATGAGTGAGAAACATGTAAATAAATGCAAGGCACAATCCAATGCGGACGATGACAGTTCTTCTGGGACCTTCTTAGATTCCGAACCGATCATATCTTGGCTCGCTCGCACTTCTCGTCGTATCAAATCGTCCTCTAATTGTTTTAAGAAACAGAAAACTTTACAGGTGTCTTCCTCTGCTGGCCCATCACCAGCGCCTGTTGAAACCTCCGTTGACACCAATAGTGACGTGGGTCCCTCAGCCGAAGATGGAAGTAAATCTGATTGTGCATCTGCATTGTCCGACAGATCAACTTATGGTGACGTGGGTCCCTCAGCCAAAGATGGAAGTAAATCTGATTGTGCATCTACATTGCCCGACAGATCAATTGACGTGGACCCCCCAGCCGAAAACAGAAGTAAATCTGATTGTGCATCTGAGTTGCCCGACAGATCAACTGATGGTGAAAGAATTGAAAATTCTTTGATGGGATGTCCTAGTAGCTCCACCGTAACCAATTGTATTGTTTATGTCCGAAAGCGCTTGCGCAGTAAAAAAGAGGTCTCCAACGTCCCAAAATCTTGCAGGAGTCGACTTGGAACTTTTGTTTCTCTTGCACCTGATGAAAGCCTACTCACTGCGGTTGAGAGCAATAATATATTCTGGTCCACGGATGATCAAGGGTTAATCAAGCTGGCAATTTCCGCAACTGAATGTAGAAGTCTGAGTTTCAAATTATGCTCAACTGTCTTGGCATTTTTTGAGCATTCGTTCAAAGCAGAACAGCTATGGTTATCACATGCTTTATTGCTTCCTCACTATGGTACTATCATTTCTGCATGGCCTGAGGTGGTTTTGGAGATTCTTTTTGTTGACAATACTGTTGGGTTGAGATTTCTTTTGTTTGAAGGATGCCTTAAGGATGTTATATTATTGTTTTCCCTCATCCTGACAGTATTTAATGAGCCTCATGGGGATTGGATTTTTTGTGAGATGCAGCTGCCAATAACTTCAATTCGTTTTAAACTCTCTGCTAAACATGACCGTTGGAAGGAGCAAGTGTTCACTTTCTACAACTTCTCTACATTGAGACGCTCACAGTGGCTGTACTTGGATTCTAAGCTCCAGCGCCATTGCTTGTTCAATAAGAAATTACCTCTTTCCGACTGCACTTATGACAATCTTAAATTGCTTGAAGGTGGTAGCCATCAGTTACATATGCCTTGTCCTGACGCAGGACCGTCCCAGTTTCAGGTATTTCTTACTACACAATCTATACGCATGATTATTACAGTTCAATGCATTCACTGTCTATCCTTTTTGTCATTGACAGAAGAGATCTTTTCAAAGTATTTTGCCTGTGGGTGTCCCAAGAGAGCATGCTAATACAAGGATGCGTCAGTCTGCTTTTACTTCTGCTATACAGCTTACAAAGTTTCCTGCATTTGCTGTTTCCTTTACGGCTGCACCAACTTTCTTTCTCAGTCTGCATCTCAAGCTTCTCATGGATCGTGCTATTGCTTCTGTCAGCCTTCAAGATAAGTCAATCTGTCCGTCGGAAGATGCTGGAGTTTCTAATCAGCCAGTTTCTGCAGATTTCTATGGAGATGATTTTTGCTCAGAAAATACTTGTTGGCCCATTGTTCCTGGTATTTCTTCAAGTGAAACATTGAAAGTGAAAGTATCTGAGATAGCCCCCTATGCAAAAACACATCCTAGGATTGAATTGGCAGCTGGCACTGATGACAGAGTACGAGTACCTCAGGAAACTGACTCTGCACAATCAGCCATTGACATGTCTGTAAGCACTGGTTTCATGGATTTCGAAAAGAAAGCAACTGATACTACCATAGAGCCATGTAGACAGGATTTGGATGAGCAAGAGTTAGAGCAGATTGTTGCTTCTTCAGCTCCTGTCTCCAAGACTGTTTCGTCCCCTGGCTCTTTTAGTAAAATGAATTATTATGGTTTAGCAGGGCTGAATGTTCAACTTCCTACTTTGTATGCAAGTGACAAGGCTTTAGATGGGGGAGCGAATATAAGTGATGTGCAAAGCCCCAATCTAACTCGTTTTTCGAGTTCTATGCTTCATGACAGTATTGTCCAATCCTCTACTCCCTGCGGAGATCTCTCACCTATATGGCGTGATGGTAGGTCAACATTGATCCAGGGTGGTTTCGGTAACGGGCCTAAGAAGCCACGGACTCAGGTACAATACAGTTTACCTCCGGGAGGTCATCATCTTAGCTCAAACCACAAAAATCATAACCAAACATCACTTTCTTACAAACGTATTCGAAAATCAAATAAGAGGAGAATATGTGAGGGTTTTAGGGATTCCCAGAAAAATATTGAATTGCTTGCCTGTGATGCAAATGTACTTGTGAGCCTTCGCGAGAGAGGATGGAGGGAGTGTGGGGCTCGTGTTGTCCTGGAACTGACAGATCATAACGAATCGATACTGGCTGTTAAAGTTTCTGGGATTACAAAGTACTCTCACAAAGTTAGTCAAATTTTGCAGCCTGGGTCTACAAACCGCTACACACATGCCATGATGTGGAAAGGAGGAAAGGATTGGATGTTGGAGTTTCCTGATAGAAGTCAGTGGATTCTTTTCAAGGAGATTTACGAAGAGTGCCATAACCGCAATATTCGTGCTGCTTCTGTGAAAAACATTCCCATTCCAGGAGTTCGGTTGATAGAGGAAAGTGATGATTGTGCGAATGAACCCTTATTTGTACGACATTCTCCTAGATACTTCCATCAACTTGAGAGCGATGTAGAAATGGCTTTAAATCCTTCACGTGTCTTTTATGATATGGATAGTGATGATGAGCAGTGGATTTCAGTAACCAGAAATTCTTCATGCACCGATGAAAATAGTAGGAAAGAAGTATCTGACGAGTTGTTTGAGAAAACAATGGACATGCTGGAGAAGTTTGCATATACCCAACGGAGGGATGAGTTTAATGATGAAGAATTGGAAGAGCTTGTGCCCGGATTTCATTCCATCGAGATATTAAAGGCCGTTTATCAGCATTGGCAACAGAAGAGGAGGAGGAAAGGCATGCCCTTAATTCGGCATTTCCAAGTAAATTTCCTGGCCTGTATTTTAAGCTGTGTTTAGCTACTGTGTAAGCGGAATTTGTGTTTTCCAATAGGTTGGGCGTATGTTAGTATAAGCACGCACTAGAATACAATCTGAAAAGTTAATATTAGTGCTGTCATTTAGTAATGACAAAATAATGTTTATGGCTGATCCCATCATTCTGTGATACCTGAGCATGGCTGCCTCCAACAGCTTAATACCCGTGTTTAGGTGGATAAGTTACCTTCATAGTTTCTATTAAGAGAGATAGGGCTAGTTTTAATACTGGTTCAGAACATTGAGATAATGCATCCGGTTTGAATAGACACTACACTCATTGTACAGGAGGCTCCAGCATCAAAATTACTGGGGACAGCTATCTAGTTTTGCAATGCATTTTTTGACAAATTTAGCTGGCTAAAATTCACCTATTCCTTAAGCCTATTTTACATTATTGACAAGTTTTTGCAGTGAACGTGTGGTCTCTTCTGCTTGCATTTTCATTGTTCTTTAAACGTCAATTTGTATATTTTAGTGGCTCTTAACATATCTATTCCTTCATTATTATCTCGAATTTTAAATTACAAGTGTGTGCTGTCACTATTGTGAACTTGTGATCTTCTTCCCTTAACTTTTCATTTTTCTATATTTCCCACCCTTTAATGCTATGTTGTCCTCTATTTATGATTTCTTCATATCCTCTTTAAGTATATTCTTTGCTGAATGAAATGTTAAATGGAGTTGGTAAGTTTTGCATGTAAAAGCTGGTTGTTCCACGTTGTGATTCTGCTGGTAAGAGATGCAGAACGTATGTGGGTGTTACGTCGTAATATTTTCATATCAACCTACTGAATAAAATTCTCTTTGATAGTGTCTTTTGTCGTATTGGGTTGACTTAATTACTTCTGTAACATTGTTAGACCTGGGAACTAGAATCGATTTCACTATTCGTTGGAGAGTATATGTAAGTTTTACTGTGTAACTTCCCTAGAAAAGTAAACACGCAGATGATTGGAGTTGAAAGAACATATAAAGTGTCGATGAACTTGGATTATTTAAATTGTACTGTGAAGGGCAAATTTTTGTTTGTTTGTCATACATGTTTAGGTTGAAGCATGATGGGTACCTCCAGATAAGGGGTGCATAATTGCTACTTTTTTTCCATGCTAATATTGTTTTATTGTTTCGTGTAATCATTTGGAGGTTATTGTAAATGTATTTGTGTAGATGGAGTTGTATCGAAAAGTTTGTGTGGGAGCTTATAGTGATGTTGCGAACTCTCTTCTCTTTCCTTCCCAGTTTCATGTATCTAGTTCAACCCTCTTGGTATGCAATCCTGTTTCTAGGAGGTTCAGTCTCACCATAGTTTCACCCAGAATTTTAGTATGGAACTACTACAAATAATTGACACGTTCTTGTCTTCCCTTCCCCATGTACATTTTGTGTAGGGAGCCTCTAGGTAGGGTGTCACCAAGACCACTCGTGAGTTATGGTTTATGTGAATCGTTCTAAAGTATATCTTACAGGGGGAAAATGCTGTTAAATCTTTTCCCAGCTCTATTTGGTGCCTATACGTACCGTCTTTTCGAATGCTCATGAAGTGAAGCAGGTTATGTGACTAATATATGCCTGTCTGTGAGAGCATTGTTGCTTTTCAATTGGTTGAACGACATTTGATGCAATTTTGGTGGAATATTGAGTTGAATGTAATGATTACCCTAAATTGCTACTTTGAGGGACAATCTTCAGTTTTCCAATTATTCATGCCTTAAAATGATAATTCTTAGTGTATGCATTAAATCATGCTGCATATGAATGTTTTCGTATATATTCAATTTCATCAGGCGCCTCTATGGGAACAATACCAACAACAAGTGAAGCTCTGGGAGGAAGCTGTGGCGAGGGCAAATACTGGTGCATGCAAGGAGAAGACTGTATCCATGGAGAAGCCACCCATGTTTGCTTTTTGCCTCAAGCCACGTGGCCTGGAAGTTATTAGTAGGGGATCTAAACAACGATCTCACCGAAGATTCCCTACATATGGACACTACCAGTCTGTCCCTGTTGATCAGGATGGTCTTCATACTCATGGTATGCATTTTAACACGTAAAACTGGATAATGTTGTTTATTGGTTTTTGTTAATCTTGTCAGTTGATTTGTGAAAAGCTTTTGCCAACGATTTAATTGCTAACCAGTTTTTGGGTTAACTAATTAGTACATTTGACCCAAAAACCTAATCGCTTCCTCTGTTGTCATTTCAGGGAGGAGATTAAATGGTTTCAACGAAGAGAAGACCGTATTCTCTGACAGGAGCAATGAATTTCCAGATGCTTCGCCATCGTTTCACAATTCAACTAGGTCTTTGTCACCAGGGGATGGTGGTGGGAACAGCTTAATTCCATTCAATGGTGATGTCTCTGATTGGAATCATTATCCAAAACTCAATAGAAACAAGCAAAGGAAAAATGGGGCGTTGGCTTCCCCAAACAGTTCAGAGATTTTCGTTCCCTACAATCAGAAGACCTCCGGAACGAGGAATGGTGTGCATAGGTTGGAGTTGGTTCTACGTGAATGGCCAAATCAGAAGACCACCCAACGGCATGAAGCACCCCAGACGCATGAATTCGGGCTTTTTGACGGTTCAGATTATCAAGAATTCAGATTAATGGATGCAAAAGGTGAAGCTCAGCAAGCACGTAAAGTGGCGAAACTGAAAAGAGAACGCGCCCAAAGACTGCTCTACCGGGCTGATTTGGCTGTTCACAAAGCTGCTGTTGCTCTGATGACTGCTGAGACTATCAAAGCTTCTTTTGACGGTTCAGGTGCTGATACATAGATGTAGCTTGCCTCTCTCTGTTTTTTTTTTTTTTTTTTTTTTTTTTTTTCCGATGTTGCGAGAGGCTTGAATTTTATCACTGAAAATCATGCTTAAAGATGATTAAAAGAAATATGCACACATTTCAACGGTGATTAGGCTGTCTTTTCAACATAACCCTGCCTTAGTTTTGGAGAAAAAAATAAGACGAAGATCGTGTGATGCAGTCTGATATCTAGGATGAGTCGGGTTATAAGTTTTGGACAGCAAATGATTTGTTTCTGCCATGACATATGATGCAGTGAGATTATCTTTTTAAAGGTAGTCTTGGTATATATAGCTTTTATATCGTTTTCAGTGACTAGTTCTTCAAAAGGAGCCAGCTCTTTTACCAATTCCATAGAGCACAGGATATTTGCTTAATTGGGGGAGAATGTGGGGGGTGGGGTGTGTTTGAAATTTTGGTCATTTAACATCATTGTACATAAACTGTTAGATTTTGGAATTTGTTTAGAAGTTGTGGTGGTTTTGCTGGCTATTTTTAACTGTGTATTCATTTCTACTGGAAGAAAAGAAGCATTAGGAGGTGCAAGTATCTTCTTCTTAATAGTACATCTTTTTTCTGTAGGGAATTGCAATTGGTTTGGGGTTTTAAATTGCTCACTGAGATAAACGAGGGCCTCTGTTTGAAACAGAGTTATTTTACATTTCGTTTCTTAATCTTGTATTTTTTGATATATGGTGTGTTGGATTGTACAGTGTAGTATACCGTATTCTGTATTTGATGAGCAGTTTCACCAAACATTGTTAGCCTCTTTGACTATAATTTAAAATAATTGTGGCGAGAAATTAAAAAAAGTCGAGACTGAAAATAAATTATTATTATTATTATTATTATTAGGTGGGTTATATTGGCACACCTTTTTTTTTTTATTTTTTTTTTTTACTATTGTCATCTATTTTTTGATTATTTTTTCTGATAAAAAAAACGTCAACGCCATCAGGCGTATATTTGTGATACAATTTTCTAACCAATGTAACTTGTGATACTTTTATAACGTCGCTGTCGCCACATGATTTTCGTTGTTGAATACCAACGTCAGTGTCGGTGTTTTCAATAGCAACATCAGTGTCACTGACGTTCGTTCATAAAGAAACATCGTGGTGTCAGAGTAATTTTTTTTTTGTGCCGGAAGTAATGTTGAGCCAGTAGTAAAACATGTTGTGTCAATTGAACACCTATTATTATTGTTAATATTATTATTCCGGACGGGTTGTGACTTGTGATTCTGGTCAGTTATACAACTTTGCGAATTGTTTTTAATTATTGTTACTGTCGGTAAAAAAATAAAGTTAAAACGTGCCACTGAAGGTTCGAGATTTCGGCTACATGATGTGGTAATTTTATCTCACATTAGTTAAATTACTTTGACAAAAGCCTTATCTAATATTATCTCCGTCTCAAAATATAAATGCATTTGGACTTTTCACTTAGTTTTAAAAAAATGATTAAGTTGGTTATGTGACATTAATTTTAGGTGGGTTCTAAAGACACCATAATTTTTAATAGTGATACCATTTTTTTTTATTTTTTTTCTACTTTCGGCATCACATATATTCTTGTTTTTTTTATTTTCAGCATCATACTAAGAAGTGACACTTTTATAAGTATAACGTCGGTGTCATTGATGTTACTATTGAAAAGTAACCCGAATGTCACTGACTTTTATTTTCATTAGTAATATCAGTCCACTGACGTTTTTTTAATGAAAAATAATCTTGGTGCCTGAAGTAAATTTTTCAGTGCTTGAAATAAAATGATACCAATAGTAAAAAGTGTTGTGCCAATAGAATCAATATAATTTTAAGAGGAATTGAGGAAAAATACCAAAATATTTTCTAAATTAGTGAATTGAACACCTTTTCAAAACTTTTACATAAAGGATAATTTTAAAAAAAAAACGGATTTTTTTTTTTTTTCAAAACAACAACAACAACACACTTCTTTCTCATCCATTATTTTTAAACAATTATATCTCGCAATCTACAACTTCAAACTTGAAAAATTTCAGCAAATATTTTATATTTTCATTCTATTTATTTTAAGACCATATCCAGCAAATTCCGACGTAAGTTTCAAAATCCACTCTTGATATTTAGTATTATTCGAAATTCAATGTCGAAATTCATTTTTTTTTCGATTCACTCACGAAATTCACTAACGATGTATTGCTATCGAACCTCAAGCAAGTTTCAAAACGAAAAGTATGAAAAAATTAAAAAACTCGATGAAATTTTCATCACGTTTAAATATATAGATCAAAATATACTAGTTTTTGATAATGAAAGTAGAAAGAGAAAAAAAATACATAAAAAAAATAGAAGCAGCAAGCGGGCGTGAATTTTTGTTTTTAATTTTTTGTCATTTAAATTATATATAGAAGTTGTCACTCTCTCTCTCCAAAAATTATTTGAGTGTCATGTTATTTAAAAATATTTCAAAACATGTCATATTTTTAATTACCTATAATTTTAATGATAATAGGCTAAGATAACCCTTGATTGCTATGAATGCACAATAGCTGTAAAGTAGTGAAAAGTGAACATATATACACTAAGTGAGGGGTGAAAAGAAAAAATGTAATAAATAGTATTGTAAATGGACTTATATTATTATGTAAAAACCGTAAAACCAAAAATCTAAATATATTTTTATTTTGGGACGGATGTAGGACTATCATTGATTAAACAATGGCTTAGCCATAAACGAACCGAGTAGAATCAAATATTTATTCATCGAGTCTAGCAACCATTCAGAACAGTGATACTCGAACTCGGCTCGAGCAAGAAATAATTGCTCGAGATCGGCTTGATTAAGTTTTAATTATACTCGAGTTCGACTTAATTATGTCCGACAAGATTTTGAACACTTTCAGGCTCGAACTCGAGCAGCTTGAAAAAGTATTCTGCTTTAAATAGTTCGAGTTCGGCTCATAAAAAAATACAGATTTTTTTATATATAATATAATAATGTTCTATAAAACTTGTGAATATTTCGGGTCAAACTTTCAAATACTCAAATTCAGCTTGTTATCTTGAATGAATGGTTGAAGTTCGTTTAAATCATATTTAAATGAGCTTTTCATGAGCCGAACATCAAACTGTTAATGAGCACAAAGATCAAGATCAACTGAACGTGCCCATCAAATCACAAAGCATGTGCTGCGTCATTCTTCGTCATCCTGGACACGTGGCGTCACATGCAGCAGTAATAGTTTTTTTTTTTTTTTTTTTTTTTTTTTTTCCCAATATTTAGTTTTTAGAAAATGCACTTAATCATTTCCAGCTCAACCGTTTCCCCTTTCTATTAGTAGTTAGTACTAATTTTCAATTGGCTTTATAATTTTGATTATAAAAACAGCGGGGAAGAAAGGGGAATAGAGCTCGTCTAAGCGAACGTGAAATTGGGGCTTGGATTTCTACATCTCTTTCTTCGTCGATCACTGGTTTACTCGTAAGTTGTCAATTTTCTTCTCTCTAATTTGTTCGTAATTTTTTGTTTTGAGTCAGTCAGCATTTTCTCGATCATTCTTTTTTATGTATTTGAGTGTTTTCCCATTGTGTTTTGTTTGATTTTGACTTCTTTTCGCTGTTCTTGTATTTGATTTTTGATTTTTTGACGTTTCATTCTTGATGTTTTTTGTCTTCTTGGATGTGACGCCACAATCATTTTTAGGCTTGTAAAGCTTTCATGAACTAAGTCATAACCGCTGACTCTGCTATTTGATGTTAACTTCCTTTTCTTCTCCATAATTTAGTTTTTTTCGTTCAATGTTATAGAATTAAAATTGGAATGGATTTTCATCTCTATTTGTGTGTGTGTGTGTGGATACATGGGCGATTTTTTTCTTTAATGTTTAATTTGGGTTGAAAGAAAAGTGGTGATACCTAATTTTCCACTTTGTGTGAGATGATCCTATGGTTGCCTAAGTTTTACTCTTGTTTTCATGAGAAGTGAATGTATCTGAAAGTTAAAATTGAAGAGAAAAATACAAGTACAATCGTTTTTTTCACTCCTTAGATGAAGGGCTTAACAACTGGATTTCCTGATAGAAAATAGTTTTCCACACTGCTTTTGCTTGATTCTGATGTTTCACGATAGTTATCTGTTTATTTATTGCTGTGAAGAGATATGTGGAATATGCCAGTTTTCACTTAAAATATAGGGACAAGTTGATAATCTAGAAAACCTGTTTTTTAGTTTGATATTGCATCATGGGGAATTTTGTGAGAATGGATGTGGGTGATTGGTGCATCGGAGAGTTGGTTTAATTCCTTAGGCTATTGTTGGAATAGTTGGGGCTTGGGTCTGTGATCCAGGAAGGTGACAACTTGATGCACGGTAAGAGAGAAGATACTTGTCATCTGAAGTTGCAGGAGAGTAGTTTGGGTTGCAGGTTTGTCTAATAGGGGGAAGAGAATAGTGTCTTGAGATTCCTACGGCTTAAACACGTGAGGGAAATTGATTAGACACAGTAAACTTGGAAAAGAGTACACAATAATTGGTTGATTCTCGTCAGTCATCCAAAACACAGGAAAATCAATAAAGTAACGCCAACTGATATTAAATACTGGTGATATGTGTAATTTTACAAGGTTTTTCCTTCAACATTTGACTAAAGTATATGGCTGGCAGGTAAGCGTGATTATTTCCCCTGCTTTGAACTTTGCTGGCAATTAATGTGGTTGCTTCTTTGCACCCTGAAGAAGTTAGGTTTAATGTATTGCCCTGGAAAATGAATAGGATTTGTTCGGAAATGTCATTGTCCTGTTTGTCTTTTACTTTTGAGTTGTTGATTAGTATTAAACACTAAAAGCAACAGGGAGCAGATGTCACGCTCCAATGTGTAAAGCTGTTCAATGAATCATGGATTTATAGACTGGCCTTCTGAGAATTTTCGCTTAAACTTAATACCAATAGATGATGTTGAGAACTTTATCATAGAGATGTTTAAAAGTCTGACTTGCCTAGTTTTTATGGTTGATGTACTGTTGGAATTGTAGAATGATACGGAAAATAGACTTTTGTTCTGCAGGCCTTGAATTCCAAAGACAAACTGGTTGTCAACCATTTATTTTATTTTTCCTTGCTGATTTTAGTGATCTATTTGTTATGTAAATAGGAATTAGAAGCTAATTATGGAGTCCATTTTTATTCGATACAAACCTCTAGATTTAGCTTCAACGTAACTTCAAATTTCCTTCTGATTTTAGACCGACAGTTATTATTATTATTATTTTTGGTCTTTCTGACAGTGAACACTGGATGCACGGTCAAAATGACGGGAGGATCTTCTTTGAATCCATATGCAAAACCTTATGTGCCTCTGTCTATAAGGGAAACAACAGATGCTAATAAAGAGTCGACATCTCGAGGACATGGATTAAGGACTGTAAATGAGGGTGTTTCAAGACGACCACGCTCGTGGGAACCATCCGTTCAAGCTCCTCAAGGCAACAGCAGTTACGGTGTTAACATTGCTTCCCATATAGCTGAGAATACTGAGATATATGATTTCCATGGTTATCGTGGTTCTTCATCATACAACCCTAGCGTGATGCTTGATAAGAATTTTACTGATGATGATTTCGATATGCATTTGACATATCTTCAAGGAACATATCCCTACGTCAAATATGAATATCTTGCAGAGGTCTTTGTTGAAAACAACTGTGATGTTGATGCCACAGTTCAACAACTGAACCGCCTTGAGGTAAGTGGTGAATGATATATGAAGCTATATGCCAATTTTGTTTCTTTAATCTTTAGGAATGATTCCATTTTTTAAAATAATAATCCTATGTTCTGATTTGTTACAACTTCGATAATTATATACGAGGAAGTTCCTTTGTTGAAAGATTGTCTTGGTTGCATTTGTATTTTCCATGCTTCATTTACATGGTCTAGCCGAGTTGTCTGGATGTTGATTTCTTCCATGTCTGATATCTTTCAGGCATATTATGAATGTTTGTAACTAATGAAGTAATCCCATTGTTGGAACCCTGCAGTAGCTGCTACTCTTTTTAGTGCACGTCTTTTTCACACTGCGAAAAAATCTGATCACACTATACTTCTTTGTCCAATTTTGCTGGCCAAATTTTTGTCAAAGTATCAAATGTATACATTTGTTGGATCTTTCTGAAGATTGCTGGGCCAAGAAAACACTTAAACTCTAACTCAAACTGTGTCGGTTATTTGGTTGGGATAATGTGCTGTATGACAAGATGTTCGCCTCTTTTTATTACTACATTATAGTTACTTATGTATGCATTTGTAACACGTGTGAGTTTTTCCATTGCTTTACAGGTTTATGCTGGTGAATCTTCCCCGAAGCTCCCCGAGACTTTGGACATTGGCGATGTTCCTGATTCAGGGTTTTCAACTGAGGCTCCCGTTGTGAATTCAAACGCCAACATTGAAGGAACTGGTGGTGGTCCATCATCTGAAGTGTCCAGCTCAGCTCAGCTCCCCCAAATGTGAAGTTAGTCAAAACATCTTAGTGTAAGAATTACATGCAGTTTTATGTTTGTTGTTGCAACCCTATTTTGTACAGATAGATTGCAAATGCTTCTGATTCTTCAGGATATTAGCTCCTGAAAAAAGGAACCTCAGACAAAATTGTTTTTTTAGTCAAAATCAAACTATACCGAATTTCCTTGCAATTGTTGTTCTGATATGCTTTGTTGATTAGGAACAAAAGGTTGGATTCTGTGAAGAGAAAATTGATTCTTAAAGTTGTTTGAGTACTTTAACTTGATATTGAAAACCCATAATCTGTTAGTATGTGTTATTTTTCCCTCTTTCTGTTAGTATGTGTTATTTTTCCCTCTTTCTGAGGGAGATTGGAGGGGAGGGGGCTCTAGGGTTGGCCTGAGTTTGGTATCTTAGGGTTATACAAAGCCTTGTGAATAGTTCATCATAAATCCATCTAAAATAATTGTTATGATTATTTTGTTGCGTCTATACCACACTTTGTAGGAGTAAACCCTGGAAGAGAAGGTGGATCTGTCTCCCTGTCCCTCTCACTCCATTTTTTTTCTTCTTTTTTCATTAAACAAATTTTTTTTCTCTCTTTAACACATCAACCCTTTTTTTTTTTTTTTTTTTTTTTTTTTTTTTTTTTGTCACATTGCGTCTTTTCATTTTTATTTTTTTTATAATTGAATCTTTATTCTTCTGAGGATTAATTGAGGAATTGCATACACTTTGACGTACAAAAGCTGAAATCTTAAAAATAAAAATAAAATACTTGTCGGTCTCAATATCCAGATGCCTTTGGCTATTGTGGGATCCTCTTAAGACAATTCTCCCACCCTTTTACCCACCACCACACGTCTTTCGCTCATACTGAAAATTCTTTTGTCATACGTCCAGGCCCTCTCATGAAATATGTTAAAGTATTTTATATTTCAAATTTGTGATTGTGTCACTTATCATATTAAAAGATGGAATTCTCTCATCACACTGATAACCTTCACACCCAGCTACTTTGCTCACATTGTCACTACACCCTACCACCACCTGCCACTTCTCACCCGGTCACCACCTGCCACACCTTACCCCCACCACTCATCATCACCGACCCACAAATGCGGACCCAGCATAGTAGGGTGGAGTGCATGGACTGCACTCAAATTTTCGGACGAAGTTCTTTCTTACTTCTTTTTGCTGAGGCATCGGTCGAGCAAGCAGAGATAATGGAAAGGGTCCTAAAATACTTTTGTGGACAAGCACGGCTAAGTCGAAGTTCTTTGTATCCCCTCTAACAATATTAAACTCTGTATGTATATTATTTCAGATAACTTTAATATAATTATCCATTTAGTTTAACTGGTTAAAATGTTTATTTCATATCCTAAGGTCATATGTTCAAATTTTGGCTAATGCATCTTTTTTTTTTTTTTTTAATTTGGCCCTCAACTGGAAAAATTTCCTAGGTCCGCCATTGCCGATCCACCATATCATCACACATCGACACCCACTCTCCTTTCTTTCCACTTTACCACCAACACATCCACACCAACCCTCCACCATGACATCGATCACATGTTGTCGTTGGCCCACTTAATTCCACCACTTACTGTTAGTGATCCTTTCCGCCACCATGTACGTCGCCCACCCACCTACCGTCATTGACTCACCCTACAAGCACCCGTCGTTGACCCTACTCTCGACCAACTATCGCCACTAGCCACTGCCCACCCGTCTTCGACCTGCCACACCTTATATCCACAACTCGTCGCCACCAACCGTCGCATATCTAACCTAGTCACTACCATTTGCCGTCACTGACCCACCCTAACACTAACCGGCGTCACCAACCTGTCATGCTACGTACTTCCAAACCACCCTACCATCGCCTATCATCAACCCAACCCTCCACCACTCATAATCGTCAATCCACCTCGCCACCACCCGCGTAGTTAACCAAAGAAATGGTGGAAATTAACAAAATTTTTTATCATACTTTCTTTTCTTAGGTCCATTCTCAATACTTTTCTTTTTTTTCATCTTTCTCCGTACTAAGCATGCCCCAAAAGTTCAACCACATAGTAACAAGTAAAGTATCATATGATTATACTGATTGTACCATGTTACTTTAGGAAGTACATTATGTATAAACAAGAAGTACAACTCAGAGAAAACGATAATACAATACCCAAACAAAATATTGTTATGTATTAAATCAACTTAAACAGAGATGTACAGAACACCTAACAAAATGTAGCACGTGTAAAACCCCGTATTTTCTTTTAAAAGTAGTTTTTACTTTCATAAAATTATATTCTTTATTTGATTTATCCTAGAATTAGATGAAGTAAAGAACATGTTAAACTCTTCTTATTATAGAAGAACTACTTACCCCTCAAAAAAAAAAAAGATAGAACTACTTAAATAAAATCCGAGATAAAGGATGATGAAATTAGCCTAGTGGTGAGATCGTCATTGCATTTCCTTGTATCAACCATGTTTTGAATCTCCATTCCCTACCCCAGTATAATAAAAATTCTATTCTCTTTAACCTGTCTCTTTTCAAAAAAGATGACAAACATTGAAACTACATTTAACTTGAATAAATCTATAATTCCCTCTTTTTTTTTTATAAAAAAAAACACGTGAGGCTGAATGGATTCAGGAGAAAGAAAATAAAATAAAATAAAGTAAGTATAAAGTTGAAATCATGTATTGAAATTTGTGTAGATGAAGAAATGATTGATAAGAGAAATTTTAATGAAGTATCATATTGTTAAAGTAATGGTTAAATAGTGTAGTTGATGAATAAAATGAATTGATTAATATTATTTTATTTATTGATGGTGAAATGATTGATGTGAGAAAATATAATAAAATAAATAAAATAATGGATTGAATAAGATATTGAGTTGGATCCAACTGGATCCAATCACATCCGAAACCAAACAATGTCCAAAAGTTGCGTCCCTTTTCCCCCTAAGCAACCCACGACTTCAATAACTCATAATTCGTCATCCATTTACAAATACAAGTAGTCAAAACAATTAAAACGAAGAGTATATCGTTCTACGCTAATTACTGAGTGAACCAGTAAGGTAAATTATTTATCTTTTTCTTTTGTTCAAATCTATCCCTAACATCATTAAGAGTATGTGTAAGAGTATGAATTCTTTATTTTCTAGGCATACCCATGAATCTCCAACGGTACACCAAATTGGTGTTTTGATGGGAGAACTCAATTGCAATGGTCCAGCTAATTTCACACTAAATTGGTGTTGTGAGTGATTTCACCAACAAATTTGCCGTGGGTAATTTCACTGGCAAACACTATTCATTCTTTTTTACAACTAAAAAATAGAATATTCCAAGAATATTCTTTTTGATGTGAACGGTTGGAGTTGGTGGATAATATTTGATGTAAAAGTTATACCAAATTGATGATTTGGTGTGTGTTCCTCTGGAGATTCTAGTATGAATAAGACTCTGACTCAGCTAGTGACAAAACATAGATACTTTGATGGGGAAAGATCATTGCACCACATATGTATCCAATAGGTCACTCAATCAATCACCTTGGCCACATACACCAACATGTCCCAAATATAGTAAACCTCATTAAGGTCAATGCCTTATGGGCACGGGTGCATGTTTTATTTGTGGGGCACCGGATCACATGGCCAGGGAGTGTCCTCCCTGTCATTTCCAGGCCACCGCTCCTACACCTCCCCAGGTCGCTCCATGTCAAGGCAGAGCAAAGAGACAACTAGGGTCTTCTCCATGGAGCAGTTGAAGCCGAGGCTAATGAATCAATTGTGACAAGTATTATGTGCTCATCCACGACTAAATTACTTGATCTTATACACTCAGATGTTTATGATTGGCATAAAAAAGTCTCAAGGGGTGTACATAAGTACTTTGTTTCTTTTATAAATTATTTCTTGAAATATATGCCATGTCTATTACGGAAAAGTAAAGATGAAATCTTAAGTAAATTTCTAATATATAAAGCATATAATCAATTGAACTGGAAAATGAAGGTCCTACGTTCTAACAAAGGAGGATAATACAAGTAATGGAATTAACAAAATTGTGTGAAGAAAATGGTATAGTCCATGAGTTTACTTCACCTTATTAATCAAAATCGAATGAAGTAGCTGAAAGGAAAACTTAAAGATACGAAGAATTGGTTGTTAATCATTTTTTTTTGGTTTACCTGAGCAATGGTGGGGTGAGACATTTTTAAATGCATGTTATATTCATAAAAGGATTCCCAAATGATCGATTACCTAGGCAGCCACCGACAATGGCTGGCAGTACCCAAGCTATCCAAATGATAACACTGTTGTTCTTTTCAAATGTACATGGTTCGATACTAGTCCAAATAAGAAGGGTGTCCGTGTATATAAGAATACAACAAGTATACGCACTACAAACACACAGTACGAACATGATCCATTCATTCTTGCTTCACAAGCGAACAAGTGTTCTACATAGATGATTTGTATAACGGACGTGACTGGAAAGTTGTTGAGCATTTTCAACACCGTCATATCGTAGACGTACCAAATATTAATGGTGATGTGGTTGTTGATGATTTGGTAATCGACGAAACAACCCACGGAAATTTCCGATTTGTTGTTGAACTGCCACCGATGGAACCGTTCTACATGAGTGCAAATGATGTAGAAACAGATGTTGATGAAAACGATGAAAACGATCTCGATCAAAATGAAAAGGATGATAATAACGATTATGCTTCAACGGATTGCGATGATGATAATAACTGTGTAGATGATGACATATACGACTCGATCCCACCAAACTATGCAAGTGATGATGAATGATGCTATAAATCTAATATTCTTT
Source organism: Gentiana straminea (assembly GCA_036785695.1). NCBI lineage: Eukaryota > Viridiplantae > Streptophyta > Magnoliopsida > Gentianales > Gentianaceae > Gentiana > Gentiana straminea. The sequence goes on along the minus strand of JAVUPR010000398.1, from coordinate 14,033,767 downwards.
TAGTAAGTTCATTCAAATATTCTTGAATTTAAAAATTATATAATACTAGTGCTTTACTTATACTACAGCAACATAAATGTGTTCTTTATATCAATTTTTTTTATTATATTCAAATACTTGATCATATAGGTGAATGGCTTGCGCGGGATCGGCAGGTGGTTCTCAACCACCACACGAGCATCCATTTAGGCTACCGGGCCAATGCGAGGACGGTAATTAATTAACTTTCGTTGAATTAACTTGACACCGATACTACAGATCATATAGCAGATAATGAGTATGAGGAATTGATACCATCACCTCCATCCCCGAAAAAGAAGCATGGTGAATGTGGACCTGTAAAAGGTTTCACCGTCCAAGCCCTCAAGAGAAAGTTAGGGGGCTTGATTCCTCTTATATGGGATCCTAGATTTCCCAAAGTTCAAAAGGTATTGGGAAGATACGCGAAGGATTTTGAGTATGAGACAGGGAAAGTCGTGAGGTCCCATGTTCCCTGTTACGTCCCGACCTGGCGAAAGGTGGAAGACCGACTCAAACAATTAATTTGGGAAGAATGTCGGGTACTTAGCTAATCAAATTGTTAACACTTTCAAATTGTAATTTTCATTATATTAATTTAGAAACCAATCGTTTCATTTCTTGTGTTTTCAGTCATCATTCCAACCCCTTGAGCCTATTCACCGCGATGCCGTGCTGAAAAGCGCCGGTACTTCATTCAGAAAATGGAAGGCTAGACTAAGGAAGGATGTAGATGAACACAACAAGAAGGGGATGCCAGAGCCTTGCCCCGACCCAGGGATGTGTTTTCACAGCCACAATGGGAAGTGTTTCTCCGCCACCTTAGTAGTGGTGCTTTTAAGGTAAAGCTTTTTAGTCCATTACATGTGTTACGTACATTCGATTATTATTACTTGTTACTGCTTATATATAATACAAAAGTACTATTTTTTTTGCAGAAAAGATCTGATCAGAATAAGAAGAATCGCGCCGGGAGTAAATATGTAGGCCGCCAAGGACGAACGCCTATGGCCGTAGTGAGATGGGATAGGTTAAGAAGGGTAAGTATTAGGAAATAAATCCCTATCACTTCATTTTTTTGGATTTTCATAACTAATACTTTCGTTTTTTTTCAAGGGTAATGTGTGTCTGAGTGAAGATCCTACAGGGCAAGATCCTATCCATGTATGGGCGAGCAAGCATAAGAATGCTGACGGTTCGTTTCTGAACAATGATGCGGAGGCTGCGTACGTAAGTGATATACGTTGTATATATTTCAATTCAATACGTTCACATTTTACTTTTCCTTATCTTAACTGCCAACGATATATGTTGTGTTTAGAGGAGGCTGGAGGATTGGCGTACTATGATTGCACCAGGTCGACCGATTTTGAAGATGAGAAGGCAATCTTTCAGGGTGCCTTAGGAACTAGGCGAGATTATTTGATTGGCCTTGGCCCTACGCAATCTTCCTCCATATCCAATTCATCACAATCGGCCCAGTCTTCAGCATCGTCATCTTCTTACCACCAAGGATGCAACATGCAGATTGAAGAACTTAGAAAGTCTCATGATCAGTTGGTGAAGTTAACCAAAAAACAAGAGAAGAGAAACAAAAAACAAGGGGCTCTTCTCAAATTGTTGCTGACTAATCTTAAGGCTAAAGAACCGGATATGCAAATAGAGGTTAGCTCATCATCTTCCGATGAAGATGAAGACGATTCTGAAGATGATTCTCAAGTGGATCTTAACGATGATGCGTAGACATTGTAGAGGAAACTATTCTTACTTTTGGAAACATTGAACAACTTTGTATTTTACGTAACATTTTTTGTTTATGCATTTTTTTTTGTTATGAATCCCCGTTTATAAACACATCTGTTATTGATTTTGGAAAAAACAGGATTGGATTGATTTAATAGCATGGGAGGCCATGCAAAAACCAAAAAAAAAATTTAAAAATAAAATAAAATTTAAAGGGACGAATGTATATCTAGAAATTTTATAAAATTAATTTTTACCAAAAAATATTTTAAGGGACGACATTTTTCGTCCCTTTAAATGATTTATATAAAAATTTTGATTTTTTCGTATTAAATTTTATTATGAAATTTAAATATATAATCTTTTAAGGGACGACATTATCGTCCCAAAAAACTTGTTTATTAAAATAAATAAATTTTTTCGTATTAAATTTTATATGAAAATTTAATATAAAATCTTTTATGGGACGACATTGTCATCCCAAAAAACCTTTTTTTTATAAAAAAATATTTCCCCATGATAATAAAATTTTTGAAAATTAAATAAATCATGTTTATAGGGACGACAATGTCGTCCCTTAAAATCATGCCATGTCAGCATGTTGAATTTTCTTATAAAATTTCGTGCGACGTCAGCATTCTTTTAAATGAACGATTTTGTCGTACCTTTAAATGTATCAGTTGTTTAAAAGGACAAAGCGGAAGGGACGGCTTTATAGGGACGACGTGTCGTCTCTTTAAACAAATTTTGGGACGACAATGCCTTTAAAGGGACAACAAAATGTCGTCCCTTCTAACCTGTTTTCTTGTAGTGATATAAAACAACCATAATAAGTTTTAGGCCTAAATCAATCTCACAAATTGTAATAAAATATTACAATAAATAAGAATTTTTTGGAAATAATAAAAGAATGTATATTTAGAGTATCTACCTATATTCTCTAATAATCTCTTCTATTTTTTTATAAGCTCTACTAATATCAAATTTTGAAAATGTAACTGTTTTATTCTAAATGTCTAGATCCAGATGTTTAAAGGATCCAGATGTTTTTGTCTAAACTTGTTTTTATTTTTTCCGGAGAAATGAAAATTTTCATGCCAAAATGAAGAGAAATAGTACAAACGAGAAGGTACAAAAACAAAACAAAAAAAACAATAATCCTATATGCCATGCAAGTTTTGACAATCTAAATGGTCATTCCATATGTCTAAAATTGCAAAAATGAGACAAGAAAATGACTATTAATTAGGAAAATTTGATATTTTTTTATTGTAAAACAGTAATATATATCTCTAAGCTCTTTTTTATTTTTGGGCAGCTCTAAGCTTGTTTGTTGGCAGTTTTCACAGTGTTTTAACGTCAAACACATACATCCTGAGGAAATAGAAGAAAAAAAAAATAGAATTAGAAAAACCAAGAAGCTAAAATACAAACAACAAAAAAAAATTTAAAAAAATATATACTACAATATACTATTATTCATTACACAAACATAAAAAACAATGCGGTTGAAATTGATGCGCAAGAGGCTCAGCATGTCAATAATTTGCACCGAGTAATAAACTTACACTTGTAGGCATGACCAGGACTATACTTGGGATGGTGATCATTTCTGCTATTTTGCTTGCTGCAATTTGTTAGTATCCAATTTCCTTCTCTCTTTAATTTTCCCCTCTTTTTTACATAGTTTTTTTTTTTTAAATTTATTTTTTGTGCCCGTATCGATTTAATTACCTCCGTCATTATCTTATGATTGTCATGTACTATTATTCTACATATCACGCACGTACACACGAAATAAATACGATTTATTGTTTTGTTTTATTTTGGGAAGGGAGACTTGTTGTTGGGATTGATGATTCAAACAAAGGGAGTAAATGAGGGGTGTTGTGTATGTTAACATAATATGAAATCTTAATTTAGGATTTACAACAAGAGCCTTATTTAGTCTAAAGGCCACCGAAAATCCCTTTTAACATTAAGCACTTCATGATCTCATCATATGCAAAATGAGTCAGACAATTTAGTTGATTATTCTGACTTAATTTGAGTTAAAAGTTTGTTTGGTTGTTGTAAAGACCCAATATCTGTCAGAAAATATATGTCATATATTCTAACCAAAATTATGGCAGAAAAGTTCCACCATTTTGTCTAAAATTCGGTCACAAAATGTAAGTGCGGAAAATATTTTGTAGGGTAAAATTGACAATAATTTTCTTTGTCTTCATACATTGTGGTATAGATTCACTTTTATATGCAGTTTGTGATGTATTATTCTATATATCACAGCAAGGGAGATGGGGTAGGGGACAAAATACTAACCAAGGCAATGGAAACTACAACAAAAACTTCAAAGCTACAACAGCAATTGAAAACTCAGTTTTTTTTATCCATTAAGTTGTTGCATAATGAATTAATGTGGAAGTACAACTTGCTTAGATAGTTCAGAATGCCCAGGCGGTTGCTATTGTCCAGAGGGCAATGCCGATGTTAGGGTGCTATGCGTAAGAGAAGACGACGACGACGAAGAACCCGATAGTTCGAATACCCCGTTGTGTTCAGAACAAACTTGTTATATTGACCGGAATTGCCTCAAGGGTTGCAAATGCCCAAACCAAGACCCCCAAGTTTCCAAAACTTGCATTGAATTTTGAAAATCCACGTAATTCCGGATTAATTTACTAGTAATTTCAAAAAGTATGAATTTCCTAAGTTTCTTTTTCGAATTTTGTAACGTCTCGTTCCGAAACATGATTTTGTTCGGGATGGCAGGTCGTCGTCCTGTCTCGTGTGCTGGAGCATTCTGTTTTAGGACATGGAGCATTTCTTATACTTTATGACATTAATAAATTGGAAATAATAATACTACTTTTCCCCTTAATTTTGCTCAGTTTTATTTAAGTCTTTGACTGTTTTTTCAGGCTTGCACCACAGTTATTGTATGATCACATAATACTACTCATAACTTTTTTTTTTCTGGCTTCACCACAGTTAGAGTCATAAATGATCCGGTCAGCTGCTTAGACTGTTGCGGCATTTCAGCACAAGATGAAATCACAAATAACCATCATGATCATGTATCTTTAAAGTGATCGAATTTAACTAACATAAAGAAGCTTATGTTTGTTAAGTAACTAAAAGAAAATGACACATTGACCCGGATCCCATACAAAATTCCCACTATATCATACGTTCCCTGAATAACCACAAGATCATGGTTCTTCAGCATCGAATAGGACAAGGCCAATGTACTTAATCCTGTTCCAAAAAGCCTAACAACAATCACAACTTGCAAGGGTGCCTCACTATTGCATCCAATGTCTTCAAATCCCATTGTAGCACTCAACCAACCCATCTGCCAGCTATGAACAAATTCCCCACACAAGATGAAAATGTGTGGTCCAGATGTTGCCACGTGTACATCTCCGCATTAAGGCCTCTCCGCAACAGAATCACCCTCTTTTTTGGCTTTAAAAGCGTCGAAAATCATGAAACAGTGCCCCGGTTACATTTCTGGAAACCTAAACACATCATCGAGATGAAAATAATATTTAGGAAACAAGAGAGAAATAGAACCAGTCCGGGTGTGGATGCCAATGCCATCACCAATCAATATGTCCTCGGGTGCATGGTATGGCGAATGCTGAGCCAAGTTGTTTAAGTCATGCGTGATGTGGTGGGTTGCCCCACTATTAAGATCCAGGGATCATCGGTCCCTGATGATGGTATTGTTAATGCTACGACATGTGCTTGCAGCCTACGTGGACTCCAATTGGGGAGAAGACGGGATGGAGCAGAGGCGACGATCGGAGTGTGTTAAAGTATAGCACTAGTCTTATACTTATTTGTATTGTGTATGTTTTATTCCTTATTTACCCCTTTAGTTAAGTATCTTGGTAACCAAGTCATGGGCCAGATTATTGTACTTGGGCCTGACTGTTAGGGTAAATAATATGTAGCTGAATATTCTAGAAGTTGATTATTGAATTGAGTTTTCCCAGTTTGTCAAGTTGGTATCAGAGCTGGAGCAGCCTTGAAGTGTAGACCATGATGTAGTGTGCCCTTGACATTCCTCAGAATCCTCTTGAGACATTGCCAATGTACTTCTCTGGGTGCCTGCATAAATTGACTTAAGACATTCACAGCAAATGTTAGATCTGGTCTAATAAGAGTAAGGTATTGCGGGGCTCCCAAGATACTTCTGTATAATGAAAGGTTTGTCATGAGAGGACTGTCCTCAAAGTACAATTTTGTAGTGGTAGCCAGAGGAGTAGGGCATGGTTTCAAATTTCCCAGATTTCATCTGTCCAACAGATGTGCAACATACATACTTTGATGAAGGAGCAAGCCTGAGGCATCCCTATAGGCTTCCAAACCCAGAAAATGACTTATCTGTCCAAGATCCTTCAAGGAAAATTTGGAATGCAGCAAGTCAATGAACCTTTTGATAACCTTAATGTCATTCCCAGTGATGAGAATGTCATCAACATATATAAGTACATACAGAATCTTGGACTGATGATGAAATACAAACAGTGAGTTGTCTGCCCTAGACTGTTTAAAGTTCCACTGCACAAGCTAACTTTTCAAGGCATCAAACCATGCCCTGGGGGCTTGCTTGAGCCCATATGATGCTTTTTGTAAGCAACACACATAGTGTGGTTTATCTGCATCTTCATACCCTTCAGGTTGAGGCATAAAAACTTGTTCTGTCAGATTCTCATTTAGATTCGCATTATTTATATCAATTTGGTGTATGGACCACTGCAGGGACACAGCTACAGTAAGGATTACTCTAATTGTAGGAGCTTTGGCAACAGGACTGAAGGTTTCAAAGTAATCAAGACCGTAGGTTTGGCTGAACCCCTTGGCTACCAGTCTTGCCTTGTATTTGGCAACACTTCCATCAGTGTTCAGTTTTACTTTGAATACCCACTTGTTTCCAACCAGTTTCTGACCTGGAGAGGGTGGTACTAACTTCCAGGTTTGGTTTTGACTCAGAGCCTTGAACTCCTCATTCATTGACTTCTTCCATATGGGATCTTTGTAGGCATCAGATGCCATTGTGGGTTCTGTAGGATAAGGTAAGCATTTGTCATGTGCTACATAGGAGAAAATCTTTTTTGGTTTGAGGATTCCATCATTAGCTCTAGTTTGTATAGGATGTAGATTTTGAAGTGACTGTGGTGGTGTAAAAGTGGAGGAGGAAGAGGAGTGAGAGCTTTCAGTGGATAGGGAAGGAGTTGGATCTGGGGATTGACAAGATGCAATAGGATCATGAACTGAGGTTGAAGAATGAGATGAAGAGGGTGAAGAAATTGAAGGTAGGACAGGACTTGGATTAGCAAGACTAAGACCAGGACTTAGATGAGGAGTAGGATCATGTGATGAAGGTGAAGAAATTGTTTCTGGTGAGACAGTGATGGATGGTTGGATTTGCATAGGATATTCAGGATTGGTGTGAGCAACTGGAATGATGGGGAGGTAGGAAGTGGTAGGAAGAGCATCAATAACTGAAGTAGAGTTAGGGGTGATAGACCTTTTTAAGGAAGGGAAATCAGACTCATTAAACTTGACATCTCGGGATATATACAGCCTTTGTGTGTTAGGTTCAAGACACAGAAAACCTTTATGGTTGGGACTCAAGCCAAGATAAACACATTTGGTGGTATGGAATTGGAATTTTAGGCTTTGAAAGGGTCTCAGGTAGGGGAAACAAGCACATCCAAAAACTTTCAAACTGAGGTAGTCTGGTTGTCTCTTAAACAATAGCTCAAAGAGAGATTTATGTCCTAGGAGAGGTGTGGGAAGGATATTTATCAGGTGTGTGGCATATTGGAAAGCATGCCACCAAAACTTGAGTGGCAAGGAAGCATGAGCCAGTAAGATGAGCCCCATTTCAGTGATATGCATATGCTTCCTTTCAACCCTACCATTTTGACTGTGGGCATGGGGACAAGGATGTCTAAAAACAATCCCAAAGTCCTTCAGATGTGGTTCAAAAGTCCTAAACTCCCCTCCCTAGTCAGATTGTAGGCATTTAATCTTTCTGCTAAATTGATTTTCAACTAGAGCTTTAAAATGTATAAAGGCTTTCCAGGCATCATGTTTTAGTTTTAGAGGGTAAATCCAAACATACCTACTAGAGTCATCAAGAAATTGAATGTAGTATAGAAAACCACTAGAGCTTTGAACAGGAGCTGGTCCCCACAGATCAGCATAAATGAGGTCTAACACATTTTCAACCCTAGTGGAAGAGTTATGATAGGGTAGAGCATGCATTTTACCCATTTGACAAGCATCACAAAGCACAAAATCAGAATTCGAAATTTTATTGCATTTTTTTAAGACAAAACTCAAAACACTGGCTGAAGGGTGGCCAAGCCTTTCATGCCAGAGGTTTACAGACTCTTTCTTAACTTGACAACTACTAGAGGATTGACACAAGGCTGTATATGACTGAAGAGTAGCTGAAATAGACTGATGAGGGTGCTTGGATTGAGGAGAGCTTGAGGACAGAGCTGGGTTAGAGGGATAGATAGCTGATATAGGCCATTCTTAACTTTGCCTTCCAGAAGGACCTTCCCTGTGATTTTGTCCATAACAAAACAAGAACCAGAATGAAACTCAATATAGCACATATTATCATGAGTAAGCTTAGAGACATATATGAGATTATTAGTTATTTCAGGAACATGTAAAATGTGTCTAAGTTTGATTTATGAGTGAGGTGTATTAAGAGTGGTATGACCAATATTAGCAATAGACAAGTGCTCACCATTTCCTATAGTAATGGCATTTGATCCTTCATAAGCAGAGTTGATATTCAGATTGTTGAGATCTGAGGCGACATGACTAGTTGCCCCACTGTCTGCATACCAACTTGGGTCACCAACAGTGTCAAGTGAGGCTAGATAAGCTGCATTTCTCGTAGTTCCATCTTCTCCAGTTGGATTCACATTTGAGTCAAACCGGTACCAGTATTTTGCAGCAGTATGCCCTACCTTGCTGAAAATCTGAAAGGTGGGCTTGGAACCATTAGAGTTGGAACGATTTGGAGCAGGGGAACTACCTGATCTCCCTCCCCTGCCTTTACCTCTACCAGAGTTTCTTCCTCTACCTCTATTGGAATCCTGATAACCTCCTCTGTTATTTGCAAAACCACATCTTCCAATACCGGCGCCTCTATTTGGAGCAACATGGGAAGAATGCCCAAATTCTGAACCAACATATGGATTAAATCGTGCAATTAAATTCTCATGTGTAAGGAGTTGGGCTTGTACCTCTTGCCATGACAGAGATCCTATACGAGATGTAAGATTAACAATAACTGACTCGTAATCCTTACCAAGTCAACCTAGTGCAGCAAGGATGAGTTCTGATTTAGTTATAGGATAGCCTGCTGCAGTGAGTCCATCAGAGTACGATTTCATTTGAGCTAGGTAATCCATCATAGACTTGTTTCCCTTCGCTGTTCTTGTCTAGGCAGTTTTCAATTGCAGCATCTTAGCCTCAGATTGACTGTTGAAGAGTTGCTCGAGAGTGATCCAGACTTCCCGATCAGAATTGCACCCAACAACATCGGTAAGAGCTTGTTCTATCATTTGACTCATACGCCAACCCATGAGCAGATTATCTGTGGTGGTCCAAATCTCAAAGGCCGGATTCTTGACTGGAGTAGACATGAAGAAGGAACCATCAGCGGTGGTCATCACAAACTCCGGTGGTGGAGATGCAGTACCCAGAATATATCCATCAAGACGATGACCTCGGATGATGGGGAGGACTGTTGATTTCCACAAGAGAAAATTGTTGCGATCGAGTTTCACAGAACAGGTTTGGGGAAGATGAACTCCAAACGGTGCTATGCCAACAGCTGAGCTTCCAGGAGAAACAGGTAAGGCTGATCCTGATCGGGAAAAAACCTCGCACCTGAGGTGAAGATCGAACCGGGAACATAGGGTTGCGACGAGAATCCGGTGGCAAACGGCATAGACGAGAAGGACGAAGTCAGACTTTGGAAGGCAGTACTGAGGCCAATAGAGATGGGAGTTTGTGTTGTGTCAATGGAGATTCCTCATTCACCAGAAATGGGAGGATCGAAGGAGACCGGTGGTGTTCTGGCTCCGGTAATGGCGGTGGCCATCAAATATGTACCTTAATATTCTGGAAGTCAATTCCCTGTTTGTCAAGTGAGTGACATGGTAGGACGGGCACTGACGAGCGTTCTAGCCGTGCACTCGACAGAACTGGCACGCCGGCGTGTGCTTGCCCTGATAAGCTGCAGGTTGGTGGGTGATAACAGCGGAATTAGTGGCCAAACACGCCATCATCGGAAATATTAATTGTGGATGGAGGGGAGGGAGGATTGGACCGAAAAAAAAGAATTGGAGCTTTGATACCATAATAGAAAGAGAACTGAGAGAGGAAAAATATTACAATAAATATATATAAACAACCGTAATAAGTTTTAGGCCTAAATCAATCTCACTAATTGTAATAAAATATTACAATAAATAAGAATTTTCTAGAAATAATATAAGAATATATATTTAGAGTATCCACCTATATTCTCTAATAATTATTTCTTCTTTTTTAGAAACTCTACTAATATCAAATTTTGAAAATGTAACTTTTTTATTCTAAATGTCTAGATCCAGATTTTTAAAGGAGGCAAGGAAATGGCATGTAGCAAAATGCTATGATTCCTAGACTAAATCAGTAAGCCTACTTGAACAAGATGCATTGATCTAGTGGTGAGCTAGACTATAACCCAACCTGGAGGCTAGGGTTCGAGCCCAATAAGAGGCAAAATGTGTGTTAAAATCTTTAGTTTCCTGAAAAGAAAAAGAAAAAAAACCAATAAGGGCACCACAGTTCATGTATATTTTTAAACTTGTGGTGCTGTAGATTTGGTTTAAACGCTCCCTTTTCTTTGTGTTCAAACATTTTGCTTTGCGAAAACACATTCACTTTATATATAGTTGTGATGTATTATTCTATATATCACAGCAAGGGAGATGGGGAGGTGGATCCAGAAATCAGTGTCACCAGGGGTAGGGGCGGACCCAAGTGCAGCAGGGTGGAGTTCATTGCGTCCACTAAAATCTGAAAAACGATATAGTTTTGATGGTAAAAAAATATAGAAATACTTCTAATGCTCTAACTCGATCTTTGAATTTGTTCTAGTGCCTCAACCAAAAAAAAATTGCGTCGATATCGAGGAGGGGTAAAAGAAATTTTAAAAAATATATATAAGCAACCTAAGTTGTTGCATAATGAATGTGGAAGTACAACTTGCTTAGATAGTTCAGAATGCCCATGTGGTTGCTATTGTCCTTAGGGCGATGCCGATGTTAGGGTGCGATGCGTAAGAGAAGTAGAAGAAGAACCCGATAGTTCGAATACCCCATCGTGTTCAGAACAAACTTGTTACAATGACTGAAATTGCCTCAAGGGTTGCAAATGCCCAAACCAAGACCCCCCAAGTTTCCAAAACTTGCATTGAATTTTGAAAATCCACGTTATTCCGGATTAATTTACTAGTAATTTCAAAAGTATGAATTTCCTGAGCATCCTTTTTGAATTTTGTCACGCCTGTATTTTGTAACGTCTCATCCCGAAACATGAATTTGTTCGGGATGCAGGCCGTCGTCCTGTCTCGTGTCCTAAAGCATTCTGTTTTAGGACATGGAGCATTTCCTATACTTTATGACATTAATAAATTGGAAATAATAATACTACTTTTCCCATTAATTTTGCTCAGCTTTATTTAAGTCTTTGACTGTCTTAAAGAAAGTGATCAAAATTAACTAACATAAAGAAGCTTATTACAAGATTAATTCAAACTTAAAACTCCATAGTTTACATGCCAGCAAAATGTTGACAGCTACTGTTAAAATAAAATAAAAAAACTTGCCTACTACCATAACAAAAAAAGTACTTAAAGTTACTGCTGGACAATTACATCTAAACTAGATACAGCAGAGATATAAAGAATGATTATTTTTGTGGTTAATGCAGGTTGATCGAATTTTCGAGATAAAGCATATATATCTCAATGCAGAAGATCACGAAGAGCGGTTAGGATAAATACTCTGATTACGCATCAAGAGGCTCATCGAACAGTGACTGAACTGGTTTTGAAGCAGATAAGGTTGCCACGCGCTTAAACTGCAAATAGCAACAAGATTTTGTCAAAATACATAAAAACCGACTTTCAAAAAGTTGAATCTACATACATACACACACACACCCTACTTTTTTTTACCTTGTCTTGCTTGTATTTTTGACGGATGGCATTTAATTTGCATCCGCTTGTGTTCAGGTGCAATTCTTGTAGTTCAAGAACTGTGTCTTTCAGCCCCATAATGTTGTACCCAGTGTAGTGTTCCAGAGTCGAAGTCTGCACCACCAGGTTCAAGATTCATTTTTCATACCAAATACGATAAACACCGAATATAGTTAATTGTCAGTTAGGACACATTTAGAAAGACGTCAGGATATTAGGACTATAATAAAAGATTTTTGTCAAGAAAGACATTTCATCAGTGAAAGTGAATTTGAAAGTGCACTTTCAAATTCACTTTCACTAATGAAATGTCCTTTTTGACAAAAATCTTTTCTTATAGTCCTTTTTTCCTGACATCTTTCATATTGTGTCCTTTAGGACTCTTATCCCAAAGGAATACGGGTTGTTACATTACATACCCATGGATGATCTGCTTGATCAAGTATCCATCTAGCTAGAAATACGGCAGAAGCTGCGATAAGGGATGGAAGAAACTTCAAGAAATTGTACTCAAGAAGAGTTAGCTCCCCTAAATAATTTGCTAAAAATTCCAACTCCACAGAAGGGACCTGAAAAAAGAAACAAGAAATTTATCGATTATAAACCGTGCATATTTCCAGGTATTAACATATACTACTTCCAAAGATTATAGACTATAACTTCCAGCTTTTATACCTTGTATGAAATCTGAGCTGCTTGGATGAATCTCCTAGACATTCGAAAGAGGAAATGCAGCAACATGCATCAGATTGTCAATAAATATAACAAACAGAAGTTATGGTCGATAAAACGTAAAATATATATTCTTGGTACCTAAGGAACTTCTTGGAAGTTGGAACAGACAATTGAAAGCCCACAAAGTTGAGTACTTTGCTTTCACTTTCTACTACCTGCCATGAGAAAATCCATGAATTCAAGCATATGGTTAAGCAGAACTGTGATGATGTTCCAAATTCAGACATAATGTTATTGATTATGGAGATTCTTGTTCTTAATTACAGTTATTTCCATTAAATTTCGACGTACCTCTTCTTTGGTATACGTATTGTCTGTGATAAAGCAGAACTCTTTGACACGAGGAGGACAGATTTCTTCATATTTCCTTCAAGTACAAACATAAAGGATTTTAAAAAATAAAAAATAAAAAAGATCAGCAAGGACTGCCAAAAAGACTTAAAACAATAAGGAGACATAAAAAGCATGAGATGATAACCGCATAATCCATGCACGTAAACAAAGAGAAGGAAAAAGAGATATTACGAAGCAATAAGCATGCAGGTGATGCCAAGAAGTTGCAGCTTTTGTTTCTTTACAAGATTTCCAGATAAGAAACGATCGATGAGGTTTACAGTTAGGTAAAGGGTGTCTGGAATAAGCCTATACTCTTCAGAGACCTGAAAAGAAGCAAATGATTGTTGATCATCATTACCTCGTAAGCCTCAAACATATTACAATCATACTATGAAAAACTCGTAAGCAACAGACATATACCGACACAAATTTCTGAAAGGTCTCAGTGAGTATAAATGTGAGAACACCATCTCCACAGTTAAAATTTTGACCAAAGTAGCATGGTTGCTTCTTACGGTTTTCACTGATTCTTCAATTCAAATGAAAACAAAGAAACATTTGTTGCTTGAATTTTAAGGCTGTTTTACGGTTGAAATTCAGCTAGACAGTATTTTCACCAGTGTACAGTACCAGAACAAAATGCAATTTAGAAATTGAATTGCTAATCATTGGCCTGCATCGAGCAAAGTGTATTATAAGGGAAAGTTTTCCTTGCACAATACTAGATGAGGACGGAATGACAAAACGCTTTGAGGTTTGGCTAGGAAATGGACTACACTTAACCCCTAATTTCAATGAGCTTGAGATCAGATGTAGCATAAGTTCATATTGTACAAAAAATTTACCCTGACAGATTGAAAACCTTCAGGCGTTTAGTGCTAAATGCAAAACCCAAAAATGTATGCAATAACTGTGGTTAAACAAAATTGTCTAGGACAGACAAATGCCCTGTAGGGGAGTGAACTTGACCTAGTGGTAAAGGTCATTGCACTCATGGTATCAACCAGGGTTCGAATCCCCATCCCCTCCCCCAATAAAATGTAAGGAAAAAAAATCCCCTGCCCCTTCTTCCCCCTAAAAAAAAATAAAAAATGCATGCGTACAGCAATAAACTAACCTCCACAAGCCAGTCGATCAGTATAGCACGCATACCCTCAGTGATATCTTCTTGGAGTTCTTCCATATAATCAATTGAAGGCCTCCTATCAAGCTGCAAGATTGTAAGTGGACATTATCAATAGATTTCACAGATTTAACAAAACTAAGTCAATATCATATGTAGTATACTAAATCAGAGTCAAAGGACTACATTAAGCAATCCTACTGTTAAACGAAGGAAAATGCATAGGTCACCTCACTTTGTTGGACATATATATCATTTGCATGAGAGTTTCGAATGATCAATCATTTAACATTCAAACACAGGATTAAGAAATTGAAGTAAAATTAGGATAAAACAACGAGCATGTAAGAGGAACTACACAGTAAACAAGGCGATAAAATCACGTACCTCCGTAGCATACATGTTTTTGTAAATAGCAGGGGCATATGTTGCGCACATCAAAGGATCTTTATGTTTTGAATCGATGTCTAACACACGAAGCCTGTCTGAGCATTCATCTTTTTCATAAGGCCTGTTTTCTTCTGCACCATACAGCTGAACAAGATTAAGCTACTTCATCGTATAAACAGTAAGATGTATAAAAGAATTTCAATTTCAGACTTCAAACAAATTGACATATGGTTATTTTGTTGCCAACAACCTTAAGCAGATGTTCAGTATTATGAGTTTTTTACATTGATACAAGTAAATTTCAAGTAATCACCCACCCCAAGAAAAAGTTATATTGTGAAGAATAATGAGGCAAACAATTGTCTCAACCCCTTCACTTGCACTTGGTCATTAACTTCAAAGGGTTCTGTAAAGATTCGGCCTTTGTTCCACAGGCAGAATTATTCTGCCATACAAGCTTAACGGTTTTTAATACCAGATACTGTAATTAATGAACACAAATCCAACCAGGTTCTCTGTTACTGTTTGTTATTCTCTTTCATTTAGACTACAACTAGCAGATCAATGAAGCATATTCTTACGTAATCCATAAGAATTGCAAGTTTAACATTCTTCTTGTAAGTTAATAAGACCAGACAACAAGATAATAGGAAGACAGAATATCTAACCGATATTTGACGGAGTCAGGAGCTGAGCAAGCTTGCTATTATAATCCTTTGTTGCCGGAATACTATCTGGTACAAAAAATTCTGTTGTAGTAATAAGTTTAGTAGGTTGAGTTGACAAATTTGCCTCAGATAATTCAGCCAACACAAAATCTTTTTCTGTCTCTACTTTCTCCTTTTCATTGATAGTCTCTTTTTTCTCTTCCTGAACCTGAGGCTTCTCTTGGAGAACAGCAGGTACCACCTTTGCATTCCCCTTTAAGGATTCCTTCTTGTTGTGTTTTTTTAGCTGGCTCTGAAAATATAATACCTCAAGTAAAATTGCATTGTGTAAATAATAAAGTATGCTTCAGCTTAAATCTTATACAGAATTCTCATTTGTTTGTAATTGTACTTAAGCTACCTTGTTAGGGTAAGAGTGACAATAAGCTTACCTGAACCTTGCTTGCATTAATGCAATTCAAATAAGAATTTTCAAAGATTACATTAGTTACATCCTTGAGGACTGCCCTTTTCTTATGAAGACAAGCACCGGTGCTGATAGGAGGTTTGTTTTCATCTGATGCTGCCCTTTTGAAGTTTGCACGAGGCGCCCTTTTGTCATCATGTTTTGCCATAGGGTGCAATGGAGGTAATCCTCCTGACTGACCCAAGGCTCTTGCTCGAGCTCGAGTAAGCCTTAGAGGGGGTTTCTCAAGTAGGGAGCTTGCATTTTCTTCGCCCATGATGTCTTGTAGAAAAAACAGCGTACAGGATCAATCAATCTTGTATGCTGTCTATTAGACCTGCATCATAATGTATGAAGCTATTTAACAACTATAGCCTATAGGTAGACGATTATCTTCATATGCATAATAACGGAAATGAATTTCACTACTTTTCAAATCTAGAATGAAAATTCAAATGTAAGATGTGTTTGCATCCTATAAAAATATCTGCAATCCATAACAGAGAGTCTGATGGTATTATGGTCAGACGCTCTAAGAAACTAGCATTATCTTTAAGACGTTGCTTAGGACGATATATATATGCACCCCCGATCTATTCCAAGAGGAAATTCACATGATAACCAACTAAAACATAAGATGCAGACAACCTTAAGCACCATGATGCATTCGATACATTCAATCAATAGACAATCAGACAAATACCCTTTTCTACAAAGCTAACATGGTTCTCCTTGTGCAGAGGTTAGCTCTCATGAAGGTGAACTAAGAAGTGTTGAAAAAGAAGATTTAAGGATAAAGAAAGAAGAAAAAAAGACCATGTATTGAATATGGCTTTATATTAAGGATTCAGTAACCTTGTACACTGTAAGATTCACAATTAAGCATGAAGACAAACCTGCATTGAGTACAAATGCAAACTCTTGGTCCTTCAATTAAAGAGCTGCATTCCTCATACTAATGTGACCTAAAGAAGAGCCTGCAGAAATAAGTCTAAGATTAAAGCAATCAAGTCAATTTTTGCAAACAAGAAACTAGCTCCGGACTGCACAATGAGTAAACAAATGTTTCAAATAACAGCTTTTCTATTTCTACCCCAAGTTCAAATAATTAAAGAATGCTAATCGGTATCCCAAAAGACTCAACATTTCTTAGTTTAAAGTTCTAGTCACAAAATTCTTGAGGATCCAATTTTGATTTTAAAATTTTTTATAAAAAAAACAGTAAAAGCAACCTCTTCTTAAGCTCTTAAAAATATTTCCAACCAAATCACCAAAGTTTACAAAATAAAGAAAATAATATGCTTTCAAGAATTACATCGCACAGTTCTTTAGCGGCAACCAAAAAAAAAAAAAAAAAAAAAAAAAAAAAAAAAAAAAAGAAAAGAAAAGAAAAGAATAAAACAAAATATCTCCGCTTACAAGTTTCTTTCTTTCTTTCATTCTTTTTTTTTCTTTGAAATAACAGTAGTTTCTTTCTAAAAAATAAACATGAACACCTGACAAAAATGGCGCCAGGAGACTCTTACACGCAATCTGAGCTTAAAAAGGATTAAAATTTGAAAAAAGAGAGTCAAGAATCCAAGAAACATAGAGGATCCTAAGAAAATAAAAGAAATTTTACAGTAACTCTCACAGATCCACCCATCCAAGAAAGGGGATAAAATGGAAGAAGAAAATAAAAACATTTCAAAGCAAAATGATTGAATTTCTAAAAAGAAGCTCCAAACATTTCAAATTCCACCGCATTACAACCCAAACAAAACAAACAAAAAAAAAAAAAAAAAAAAAAAAAAAAAAAAAAAAACATAAAACCTTCAACAAATGAGCATGCAATACATTTCATCTTAAATAAACATTACACCCACTATCTCGGCTTTGCAATTCAGACGCACAAATAAAATCATATACCCAAAAAAAAGAATAAAAGAAAAATCTGTAGATCGTAAAAGAAACAGAAAATGAGCTGTGCTTTTATTCTACATTTGATTTCGGCAGCATAGCAGGTGAGCTTCCTCGATTAAAGAGCTAGGGTTTGCAGGCTTCAAATTGATGAAGAAGAGGAAGAAGAAAGAGTGGGGGCGAGGGAGGAGGGAGTGAGAGTAATAGCAGAGCAGAGAGTGACAACTGTGTGTGTATATATTTCAAAGACAAAGGGAGCGGGATGGGGAAAAATAGTTCAAATTTAATACGAAAATGTTATTTCTTATTTGTTTTTTTTTTTTTAATTCAACGATATCATCTTTATACTCCAACTCGAAAACGAAATATTGGAAGTAGCGGCATTTACCAAACATTTTTTTTTTTTTTTTTTTTTTTTTTTGGGAGGGGGCCATTACCAAACTTAAGAAAATTAAATAAAAACAAACGGAGCTTTTATTTGGACCACCACATTCCTATTCGGTAGTATATTATTTTTTTCGTTTCAAAATAACTGAGTTAGTTGTCAAAAATATTCGTTCTAAAATAACTGAGTCAGTTACATTTTCAATATATTATTTATTGTGTTTTTCCTATATCCACCCTTATTTATTAATGGATGAGAAAATAAATACAACATTTTATTAATTATAGGCTAAGTGTTTTTTAGTCATTTTGGCATTCAAATTAAAGCATTAACTCGCATTCTTAATATGTATGTTTTTTACAACTGCCTCAATTATTTCGGAATGGAGAGAGTTTTTTTCACTACATCAAAACGACCTATAGAAAGTCGATTCTTGAGTAAAAAAAATATAAATGTCGATGGTGAGAACCGAATTTCTGAAGGTTGTTATGTTGTGATGAATAGTATAATGCATCAACAAGTTGACTCACGAATGTTGTATCAAATAATATATATCATATTTATTTTTTTTATATGATTTTATTTGGTAAAGATATATAAAATGAAAAAGAATAAATATGAAATTGTATAATGTAATTATGTATTACTATCTCTTAATATATTCTTATTATACCATTTGTATGATAAAATCTGTCCTTTTAACATTTTAGTTAACATTTTTGAAATTTATAGAGCACAGAGGCTTAGCAAAACGTATCATTATTCTGCCGCCTAAAAAAAGTGTAAATAATTTTTCTTTTTCAAATAAAAACTTGGTAATAAATATTTTGCTTTTTTATGGTTGTATATGGATGCATATTTGTTTATTCAATGCTTTATTTTGTTGAGTGAATTAATGAAGAGACAATTAAGGTAATAATTGGAAAAGAAAAAATAATTCATGTATTGTTTTACTAACATGACAAATTCTGGAATAATATTTCATTTACAAAATGATAGTTATTAAAATAGGAGAATACAATATTTTTTTAATTTTTTTGAAAGCTGAAAGGAAATATAAATCAACGTCTTCTAAACATTCACGAATAATATGAGAAGGAGAGGGATATATGTTCCACACAAATAATACTCTCAAAGAGAGTGCTAGCTATATTTTAAATATATAATAATAATAATAATCCATGATATAACATTCTTTATTGTATCTATATCACTAGATTAAACATTATGTATATTTATTATAACTCTTTGATTACGTCTAATAATGTATGTCTTTAAAATATCAATATGGCATTAATTAGTATTTTTCTCTTACCATTAATTTATCATCACTCTAGCTATAACATTTTTTTTATAATGTTATAGTTATTGCATTACTGTAATCAACAATTATATTAGATTATTTACATGTTTATGTACTTCATAATGTTATAATTATTGCATTAATTACTATAATCAACAATTATATTAGATTTCTCAAACATAAAAAACAATTATATTAGATTATTTATTTGTTTATTTACTTCATATTAATCCGCAGTCCATGCACCATAACCTTTGCATTATCAACTTACCATATATATGCAGGTGCTGATTTTGCTACATTTACATCTGTCAATGTTAATTGTTATGGATTTACGAATTAAACCAAAAAATAATAATTAAAGGAAGGTAATCCAAACATTTGTTTTTTTTTTTAATAGAAACAACATAAAGTACTTTGACTGATGAGTTGTCAGACTTTGATATTTTTGCTTTGACTAAAGCACGTTTATTCATTACCCTTTGTTTTTATGGAAAATTAGGGATAAGGACACAATCTGAAATATTTTTAAGTAACAGGACAGCTACATATTTTTTATAGGGAGAAGAACAACTGCATAATTTTTATAGCGAGAAGGACAAACAGTGAATCCCGAAAATCAAATGAATCTCCTCAATGAATCCCGAAATCGATGAATTTCGACAGTGAATCCCGAAAATTAGTGAATTTCGACGATGAATTTTGAAAATTAGTGAATTTCGACGGTGAATTTCGTCGGTGAATTTAAACAGTGAATTTCGAACACAAGTGAATTTCGACAGTGAATAAATAGTTTTGTCCTTTATGCAAAAGTTTCAAAAAATTGTCCTTCTATTTAATTGATGTAATATTTCTGTCATTCTCCCTCGTTCCCCCTTGTTTTTAAAGACAATCAGCCTCTATATATATATATGGACAGATATTTTACTTGTGATAAAAATCAATTTCACTTTTCTTGACAAAAAAGAATAAGCACTATTATAAAATATTACTAATAAAAAATACTTCATTTTGATATTTTTCATGGAAAAAACTGACAGAGCTCCGTTGCCCCGCGCTAGGAGCCAGCATTTTTTTATTCAGGTGGACCGGATTTCATACATTGTTATTTTATCATGATTTTTTTTTTTTTTTTTTTTGAAGGGATTATGATGTTTTTTTATATATTGAAAATTAACAATAAAAATGACTCGATTGTTATAAGATTTTCTACTCATGTGGATATAATTATTTGTAATGTCATTGTATAATGCAATTTTTTCTAAAAGTTCTGTTACGTCCCGTTCCCGACACCGAGTCCATATCCAGAAAAAAAGAATATTCGACACGTATATTATTAATTAAATCAATATTATATGTAAAGCGCTACTACGTCGTATCGAGTTTAGTATTAACGGAAACTAAAAGACTCAGGGTATTCTTTTTTTTTTTTTTAATAAGAGTAACAGGAATAGAAATGCAACATTTAACGATAGAAAGGTTAACTCATTACAACGAAATCTTCAAATCTTACATAGGTACGATACTTAAAAGAAAGGATACAAAGTACAAACTTGTCTTAAAAGAAAGTACAACGAAAGTCTAGAGATGAAACAACAACATAGTTTTACACAACTTAACATAAATAGTAAAAGAAGGCATCAACATGAGACATCCTCAAATGTCGTCCTCAAAATCCTCATCGATTTCGGTTCCACATGTTCATCTTCTCAACCCTAAAAACACAAAACAAATATGCATTTGAGATAAGTACAAAGGACTTAGTATAAGATAGAAGCTATTGTATTAAACAACGTATACAAAGCATGATACACGAATGGGTGTAATCGAGCCGAGTCGAGTCGATACTCTCTGAGGCTCGAGCTCGACTCGACTAAAAAAGTTCGGGCTCGAAACTCGGCTCGAGCTCAATCGAGCTTGAAAAAGCAAGATCAAACTCGACTCGCAAAGTACTCGATATAGCTCGACTCGGCTCGTAAGCTCGATTATTTAAAATTCATTTAATTTTTTATGAAATATGACAAGATCGAGCTCGACTCGTCTAATACTCGACTCGAATAATATTTTTTTAATTATGAAAAATAATTTTTATAATAAATTTAATTAATTAAATAATTATTTAATCAAGCTCGATTAAGCTCGCGAGCTACTCGATTAATATATTTTAAAACTCGAGATCGGCTCAGTTAATTGTTCGAGTAGCTCGACTCGAGCTCGAACTCGAAAAAACCGAATCGAGTCAAATACGAGTAGCTCACGAGTAGCTCATTTACAACCCTTATACACGAATATTGAGTTATCATTGATAAACCGACTCAATTTAGGGTTCACTTCATGCTCATCAACACGTCGTAACTAGACGTTTCTAACTTAGTTTATCTTTGTTACGTCCGCATTCAAGAGCACTATGCATGGTGTATATCCACCACGAGATATCGTTTGCAACCTATCAGTGGATCACATTGATAGCCACGGGTTTAACCCGATAGTGTACGCGTTCGAAGTCCCTCTACCATTCAGCCGTTTATAGGCCAGCGAGTTGTTCACTTTTACTGACCGCCCACACATCGTGATACTTGTGCCTAGCCAAGAATGACATGGCATTTAGTCTTTTACTACACAATTATGTATTTATTAGTCATTATCTAACCACCTATGAGTTTTCAAGGCAAACCTCACCTTAGCAGCTCTACTCCCTCACTTAGACAGCTAGAACAACACCCTATCACATACACAGACATTGGTGAATACTAACTCACCAAAACACAAGCCTATCATGCTCTTCCGATGGTCCCGAACTTCAACTCTTATGAAGGATCCATTCGGTGCCGGAACCAAATGCATCAGAAGTAATCAAGGCTTGTTCATGTTCATTTAGTGTTATTAGATCAAAAAATAACATTTAAAACTAGGTCTCGGGGCTTAAAACTCTCTAAACCCCAAAACAGGGCTCAATGCGCATGCATGCCAAACAATGCGCACGCATTGACCAACCAGAAACATTCAGGATGCTCATGTTCAGACAATGCGCATGCATGCCTGATGAGAGATAAATTAACACTCATTATTATAACATTTCACCCCATTTCTGATACGGTTTTGAGCATTTATGTATCAAATCAAGTCATAATTACTAAGTTTTATCAAAATGTATAAGTAGTAATTATTATATAAAATATCGTATAATTTCATAAAAATATACTAAAAACTCATAAAAACCTAAATCGTTATAAATAGATATTATCGTTATAAATTTAATAAAACTTATGATTTTGTGGTCGATTTATTGTGGTTTGTGTTTTTGACTTTGTTTCGGGGTACGTGTGATGAAAAAGCGAAGAATTAATATTGAAACAAAGTAGAAAACCGAAGAAGGATATTTTTCAAAATCCGGCCCAAACCGAAGTAAACCGGCCCGAGCCGGAATCTCTCTCGCCATCGCACACGGGGGCCGACACAAGAGAATCTCCATCGTAGCACCGGCCCGAGCCGGAAAAGACCGGCCCGAGCCGGTGCACTACCCCTATAAATACTCCCCTCAGTCCATTTGTTCAAGATGTCCCAAAATATATATATATATCTCTATATATATTTTCCTCTACCTCTTTCTTTTTATTTCTTTTGTGTTTTGGGCCCATATATATATATATATATGTATATATATATATATATATATATATATATATATATATATATATATATATATATATATATATATATATATATATATATATATATATATGTCTATGTATGTATGTATATATATATATATATGCATATGTGTATAAATAAATAGAGTAGTATCGTTGTAATGCTTGGATTTATTATCGAGGATTGTTGTCTCGGAAGCCGTTGTTACTTTCACGAGGATTAGGCTCCAATTCGTTTTGTTGTAATCGGTAATTTTCTAATGTTATTATGTTTATTATTTCTATCTATTTATATACATATATATATATATATATATATATATATATATATATATATATATATATATATATATATATATATATATATATATATTAGTAGTAGTAATATTAGCCAAGATATGTAATTGAACTATTTTAATCTTTTTGGTAAA
Source organism: Gentiana straminea (assembly GCA_036785695.1). Taxonomy (NCBI): domain Eukaryota; kingdom Viridiplantae; phylum Streptophyta; class Magnoliopsida; order Gentianales; family Gentianaceae; genus Gentiana; species Gentiana straminea. The sequence goes on along the minus strand of JAVUPR010000398.1, from coordinate 14,010,350 downwards.
ATGGATGATCGACTACGATAATAATGATTAAAACCAATTATAATGAATCTCTTTCTATTTGCACTTACCGAAAGTAAAAATTGAATTAGCCACTCGATTTTTACTAGAAACGTAATCTAATGAATTGACAACTCGCGATTAGAATACGAGATCGTAATAGAAAGACCGGAGGGTAAAATTGGCCGAGTGAAAACGTGACAACGGAATCCGATTTCCTACCCGGGGCCAGATTTGTTTTGAGAGAAACAAATCTTATTAAAATTGTGTTCACGATATTATTACGTTAAAATCACATGTTTAATGAATCAATCTTAAAATTGGCCGATTGACAAAACGGGAGTGACCCATGCTTAAGATGACATTGGACAGATGACTAGACGTATGACAATTTCATATGCTCGTGTGAGTAGGAGTTGTCTAGCTTAGGAGTACACCGGTTCATATATAATTGACCTCCTTGCATCAAGAAAAAGATCTGTCTCATTTATTTCTACTAAAAAGAGATCGTAATTCAGTAACGTATTCTTGGCTAGATCCAAAAATATATATATTATCTATTTTTATATTTATATATTTATTTACTGCTTTACTAACAATCTAACTATCTAACCCGAGGAAAATGGTAAAAACTGCGACTTAGATCGAGTTAATAATAGCTTCTTGGTGTTTAACCACACTTTGAATTATGCCTTCATTTCCCTGAGGATACGACTCGACTCACCGAGACTAGCACTACAATTTGACCCGGTACACGCGCCGGTAAGGATTGTATAGCCTAGAAAACGTCCGTCGACTCGGCGCCGTTGCCGGGGAAACGACGCTAATTCATTGTGTTCGAATGGTTTCTACTTGTATTAGCTCAAAATTCTCGAGGATAAGTCAACACTCTTCTTATCACATTTCTTTTTTATTTTCCGTTGGTACCTACCTTCTTTTAGTTACCAATTTTCTTCTTCTACCAATTTCAAGTTATTTTCTATTTTCGATAGTAGAAAGTAAACGCGGTTCGTTTATTTTTGTTGGTACCTACCTATTGGTAAGATACCAATTAAAAATAAAAAATAAAAAAATACACTCGGTAAATACCGAGGGGATTCGGTAATTACCGAGAGAAAAAAAAAAGTGGTTTTTTTTATCGATTTCGTGTTATTTTCTATTCGATATTTTCTATTCCACAAGAATTGTCAAATCGAGTTACGAAAATGGTCGAAACCGTTGGTGAAACACCTGAACAAGGGATTGCTCATGCTCAAGGGCATGGCCAAAACCTTAATCAGAATTTACCTCAACCTAATAACCGAAATCGAATAATAGAAATAATCGAATCGGAATAAGCATACTCGTCGAAACCAAATTTAACCCGAGACCTATATGTGATCGACCGTAAGAAGGTACCAGATTAATAATCCAATTCGTTCACCCAATAAAGGAGCAATTAATTTCGAAATAAAATCTCATCTTTTTGGTTTAATTGACACAAGAGCCCAATTTCTAGGAGAGGATGATGAGGATCCACATCATCACCTCTATCTTTTCGAAGAATTGTGTAATACAGCCAAAAGTCAAGGTGCTCATTATGAATTAACGAGGATGTCTTTGTTTCCTTTTTCTTTAAAAGGAAGAGCACGAGATTGGTTTCTGTTACTCCCACATCATTCATTGACAAGTTGGGAGGATATTCAAACCGAGTTCTTAAAGCAGTATTTTACTCCTGGTAGAAAATTGGAATTAATAGTCGAGATTGCTAATTTTAGACAAGGATCTGAAGAAACGTTTGGGAATGCGTGGGAAAGATTTAAAAAGCTATTAAGAGCTTGTCCCGATCATGGTTATTCCTTAGATATGCAAATCCAACTTTTCTGTCGTAAATTAAGGAGAGACTCACGTGCAGATGTAGATCATGCATGTGGTGGTTCGTTAATGATGAGTGAAGCTCAAATAGTTTACGATGCTATAGAAAAGATTTCCAAAATCAATCGAATGTGGGAAACCGGTTCTAGCACCAGAAAAGTAGCATTTGCAGGAGAAAGTACATCGAATACGTAAGTCCTAGCACACTTGGAGAATTTGAGTAGGAAATTTGACGGCTTATTAGCCAGTAAAACGATAAACTCAGAAAATATCTTACCAAATGAATACTCAAGTCATGATAATGTGTCATTAGGGATGGAAGAACCAAAAGGATATTCAAGGGAAAAGGTGAGTTTTTTGCAACAGCATAGGAATTTGAACGATACATATTCAAACTCGTTTAATGCTATTATAAGAGATCACCCTACTTTTCGTTGGTCTGAAAACCCTAGTAAGAAAGGACAACCACCGTATCCAGTTCAATATAAGAATCCATATACTAATAAGGTTTATCAAGGAGATACCTCGAATCATAACCTACAATCATTACCTAGACCGTATCCACAACATACCACTCAAAGCATACCAGTCACCCAAAGTTCAACTCAACCTGAAGGAGTTGATAAATGGGAGAAATTAATCGAAAATCGATGGGTATGATGTCAACTCAAGCTCAAAATATGGAAACCATGATGACTTCTATAGGTACGATCACTAAGGATATGAGTACGTTGAAAACATCTATAAGTGGACATGATACCAGAATGAGAATTGTAGAATCTTCATTACGGAATATGGAATATCATTTGAGTAGAGAGCGAGAACGTAAAAACAGTAGACCCCCAGGAGGACTACCAAGTAATACTGAAAGAAACCCGAAAGAGGTAACTGCTATTATTACCAGAAGTGGAAGAATCTGTGGAAGTAATGGAATAGAAAACATCGGAATTAATGACGTAGAGGATGATTTAGATGGTAAATATGAGAAAAACATGGAATCTAAAGAGGAAGAGGACATTATTGAAGATTTCCTAAGACAGAACAGATATATTGAACCTGGAAGTAAGGATGAGGAATGGGTCAAGGTTCCTAGAATATTGAAAAATCCAAGAATGAGTAGGACCTTGACCAATGATCATGTTGAGAATGAATCAAGTTTGGAAAGGCCAATTCAAACCGAACCTTATCCGGCTCAACCCAAATTCACCTCGATTCAATCTGATAGGGAAGCACCATATCCAGTGCATATTTTGAAGAAAAAGGTACAGAATGATGACACACAATGTCCTCAAAAGGCACAATCATTCCAGGAAGCTTTACCATCTTCGTTTAACGACAAGGGTAAGGGAGGTATACATTTTAACCCTACTTTAATTGATCTTGAATTACTCCCCCATTCCCCGAAAAAGGAAATCAAAGAGATGAAGTTGGATAAGAAGTATGCACATTTTCTTGACACTTTTCGGCACTTAACAATTAATAGCCCTTTCATCGATGTTTATAAGGGAGAGCTTAGTTTGGGAGTGAATAATGAGCGCGTTGTCTTCAACATTTACATTCCATTGAAATATCCATGCACTACACTAGAATCTTGTTCTTGTGTGAACACTTTGTGTTCCCTTGTTGTGAATCATACTAACACGCAGGTAATTGAAGAAGATGACTTCAGCAATAATATGAAAGCTCGCAAACCCAAAGCTCGAAAATCAAAGGAAAAGGTCAAGAATCGCTTGGATTGGTGGAAATTGTCTGCTCTATGTTGGAGACCGGTATTAAAGACGGATGCGGTGCGTGAGGATGACCCACCACCTGTGCATTAAAAACTGAAGCAAGGAAAAGTCTAGCTATAGACTATAAATATAGTGAAATCACGGGTACTATCCTTCCTATTTACTCATTAAGCATTTATTTCTAGTTGATTCGTGTGCTTAATTATTACATGCTTTGGTGAGTAATTGTTAGAAGTATCCCATTTAGTTTAGTATATTATATTAGTTGCTTAAGTTTGTCGAGCAAACGACGTTAACCTAAAGCGCTACCGGGAGGCAGCCCGCAAAAATGTTAAATATAATAATTACTCATACTTTGGATGATACTTTGCGAATACTTCGGATTGATTTTCATTTTGTTTCACCAAGTCTTAGGATGAATGTTTGAATGTCATTAAAAAAGGGAATGATTAGGTGGTTATCCGAAAATCCCGATGGAGAAAAAAAGAGAAAAATTCAAATGCGTCATTTCTTGGACTTAGGTTGTTCGAACGATTTGAAATAACCCTTGAGGATCTGGGTATAAAAGACTCAGAGTTAATACTTTGCCATACGTTACATTTCATGATCTAGTCTGTTTTAAATTTCAAATAACGTGTGACATGTATTAGTTCAAATACTATGGAATTGAGGAGGTCATAACTTTAACCCACCCACCCACCCTTTAATATCATCCGAGTATTTGTTTTGACTTGTTTTAGTGCACCATTGCTTTCCCAACAACTTATTTACACTCACTTTACATTGAGGACAATGTAAGTTCGTAAGTGGGGAGTGAAGTCGTTGGTCTAGCAATGGAATTAATGTTTATTTTGTATCAATAAATCCCTTAGTTTTCGATTTTTTTTCGAGCATTATTTAGTTGATTAAAATAAATTGTATAAGGTATATATTTCATGGATTTGAAGATATAATGATCAATTTGGATGTGTATAACCAACGTGAACCGTAAGTGGATTGTAATTCCAAATATATTTGTGTAACATGAATTCCTTCACGTAAAGCCTTTGATATTGAAGCGGAAAATTTTAAACTGTATCCATTCAGTATCCTAGTGGTTATTCTATAGATAATTGCAGTAACTTAGTACCTAACTTTTGAATGTGTACTGTGAATATCTGAAGGTTTGAATGTGATAGGAAGGATATAAGTTAAAGAAGAATACCAAATTAAGATGAACTATCTATATGTCGGTTGTAGCTACCAATGATTTGAGTGCAGTAGGGCGTTATCACGAAACGTCCTATATCACTATGAGGTTAAAAGCTCCCGACTGCCTAATGATAGTAGTCCAGCTAGGGTGTTATCACGAAAAGTCCTATTGCTGGGAATGAGGGCATATGCTACAAATGTGAAATTATAAAATTAAAAAAAATAAAAAACGACCATGGTTGAAAACTTAGTTATCTTCTGACTATCCCCAGTATAAACTGAATGATATGCATTAGGGATTATCCTGATAAGTACACGGGAGAACTTTGTGTGGAACTGTTACTGCCTATACCTAGGAAAGTCATTAGGATTGTCTGAATGGATATTTGTGCGTTTGCTTGAATTATTCAAGAGAGGATAGTGGAAATTGAAAAGGCTTGTCACACACACACTCTGTTATACAATTATATTGAGGTTAACGCCTGGTTGTAATTCTAATGGTTGCAGCATCTGGTTGTCCCTTATATCTTATATCTTCATGAATTTATCTCTCATTCATTTTGTTTTATCGCTTGTTTTGCTCGAGGACGACCAAAAGCTAAGTGGGGGGGTTGTGATGAGAGATAAATTAACACTCATTATTATAACATTCACCCCATTTCTGATACGGTTTTGAGCATTTATGTATCAAATCAAGTCATAATTACTAAGTTTTATCAAAATGTATAAGTAGTAATTATTATATAAAATATCGTATAATTTCATAAAAATATACTAAAAACTCATAAAAACCTAAATCGTTATAAATAGATATTATCGTTATAAATTTAATAAAACTTATGATTTTGTGGTCAGATTTACTGTGGTTTGTGTTTTTGACTGTTTCAGGGTACGTGTGATGAAAAACTGAAGAATTAATATCGAAACAGTAGAAAACCGAAGAAAGATATTTTTCAAAATCCGGCCCAAACCGAAGTAAACCGGCCCGAGCCGGAATCTCTCTGCCATCAGCACATGGGGCCTGACACAAGAGAATCTCCACTGTAGCACCGGCCCGAGCCGGGAAAAGACCGGCCCGAGCCGGTGCACTACCCCTATAAATACTCCCCTCAGTCCATTTGTTCAAGATGTCCCAAAATATATATATATATCTCTATATATATTTTCCTCTACCTCTTTCTTTTTATTTCTTTTGTGTTTTGGGCCCATATATATATATATATATATATATATATATATATATATATATATATATATATATATATATATATATATATATGCATATGTGTATAAATAAATAGAGTAGTATCGTTGTAATGCTTGGATTTATTATCGAGGATTGTTGTCTCGGAAGCCGTTGTTACTTTCACGAGGATTAGGCTCCAATTCAGCAGTTGTAATCGGTAATTTTCTAATGTTATTATGTTTATTATTTCTATCTATTCATATACATATTTATATTAGTTATTAGTAGTAGTAATATTAGCCAAGATATGTAATTGAACTATTTTAATCTTTTTGGTAAAATGGATGATCGACTCTGATAATAATGATTAAAACCAATTATAATGAATCTCTTTCTATTTGCACTTAATGAAAGTAAAAATTGAATTAGCCACTCGATTTTTACTAGAAACGTAATCTAATGAATTGACAACTCGCGATTAGAATACGAGATCGTAATAGAAAGACCGGAGGGTAAAATTGGCCGAGTGAAAACGTGACAACGGAATCCGATTTCCTACCCGGGGGCAGATTTGTTTTGAGAGAAACAAATCTTATTAAAATTGTGCTCACGATATTATTACGTTAAAATCACCTTTTTAATGAATCAATCTTAAAATTGGCCGAATGACAAAACGGGAGTGACCCATGCTTAAGATGACATTGGACAGATGACTAGACGTATGACAATTTCATACGCTCGTGTGAGGAGGAGTTGTCTAGCTTAGGAGTACACCGGTTCATATATAATTGACCTCCTTGCATCAAGGAAAAGATCTGTCTCATTTATTTCTACTAAAAAGAGATCGTAATTCAGTAACGTATTCTTGACTAGATCCAAAAATATATATATTATCTATTTTTATATTTATATATTTATTTACTGCTTTACTAACAATCTAACTAATCTAACTATCTAACCCGAGGAAAATGGTAAAAACTGCGACTTAGATCGAGTTAATAATAGCTTCTTGGTGTTTAACCACACTTTGAATTATGCCTTCATTTCCCTGAGGATACGACCTGACTCACCAGACTAGCACTACAATTTGACCCGGTACACCGCCGGTAAGGATTGTATAGCCTAGAAAACGTCCGTCAATGCCCACTCAATGCGCGCGCACAAAACTCTCTGAATCCTAAAGTTAACTTATGGGACCTAAATGCGCGTGCATGAACACTTAATGCGCACGCACAAAACCCCCAGTATCCGATTCCCACTCTCTGATCCCGCAATGCGCATGCATTCCTCCCAGTGAGCACGCATTGGACCCAAAATGCCCTAGCATCAGTTTTTCTGCACTTTTACAATTCCAAACCTTTTCCAACGTGTTCTACATCAAGTTTGACAACAAAACAACAATAAAAACCCGACTTAAACATGCCATAACATAACACGCTTCTCTAATCACCATTTCACAAGATTTCTTGCATCAAAACAACTCTAACACTTATCCAAACTTTATAAAACTTGAAATAACACAATAGGAAGATCTCTTACCTTCTACCAAGCAATTCCAACACCAAACCTCAAAGGAAAACTACAGCCCTTGACCAAAACTCCAACAAAACCTATTTGATCCACAATCGATTCACAAACCAATTACGATCAAGGTTTCTAAACAACTAGGGCTACGAATTATTCCAAGAGAAACACTAAAACTTGATCATGTCCAATGATCTTCCAAAAATAGCGAAATTCATACCTTGGTGAAACTTGGAAATCTTGCAGACAAAATGTTCCCCGTCTTCTCACGATTCCAATGCTCTACTTTGATTTGAAAACCACAAAAAATTCACATAGAATTTTTAAGAAGTAACTTTGCCTTTCTCTTTGCTCTCAACTTGCAGAGTTCGTGTTTTTACTTTTATGACAACTTGCTAGGAGTAATGGGATGTTTATTTTGTTCTCGCAAAATGACACGACTGCTTTTTCCGAGAATCGGAATATTACAAGTTCATAAACAACAACAACAAAACTTATGATTCGATACTTAATATGTGTATTCAAGTTATTCAATGTGTGTGTTATCTAGTCCAACCCATAATTAAATTAGTATAATTTAGTTGTGGGTTGGACTAGATAATATATTAAACAAAAATTTAGGTGTGTTCCATAAAAAAAATTAGGTGTGTTTTTTTGACAATTGACACCACGAAATACCTTCGAGCACTATAATTACATAGGAAAATTAGCATCTAAATGTGGAGTCATTAACAATTTAATTGTATAAGAGCACTTACAGTAGAATCTGTAAATTATAGTAAATTTGTATTTTACAGATCATCAGATCTATAAAAAAAAATGTCATTGCGGTAGAATTTGTTATTTAAATCTGTTGCAACAGATTCTTTAGTATTTGTTGGACATCTACCGTATCCTCACAAGATCTGTACATTCAACTTTTGTTGATTATCTATGATCACTTCCATCTTTCCTCCACGTGTTCTTTTTCATCTCACCATACAGTAGAAACTCTATAAATTAATAATGTCGGGACCGGAGAAATTTATTAATTTAGAGAGTTATTAATTTATCGATAAATTAATAATTATTAATTTAAAGAGTTTTTAACCGATTCAACGTTGAGAACAATGCAGAGGATGACGGCGAAGATGATACGGTGTCTTTGGAGCCTGTTACGCGAAAGGAAGCACTTATGGCGTCGAACACTCTTCACAACTTTATGATACAATACAAAAATACAACACCTGAGCTATTGGATGCAATAAGAAAAGTTAGAGATGAGCTCCAAATAGACTTGAACTTTAAAGGAAAACAGACAACTATTGAATCATATTTCAATAGAGTGTAATATATTTTTTTTCAGTTTTTATGAATTATTAATTTATGATTTTCTTGGGACCGAAAATTATAAAGGGATCTCCCGAAAAATTATTATCTTATTATTTTATCGATTTTTTCAATTTTTTACATTGGCCCAAGTCGGGACCGGACAAATTTATTATTTTAGAGAGTTTATTAATTTACCGAGTATTAATTTAAAGAGTTTCTACTGTATTTCAGTATAAATATTTAGCTGATGTGTTGGTTTCCATTTTGCTGTTTGCAATAAAAAGAATTCTATGTATTTTTTAATTAAGTGACCTATGCCTTTTATTACATATATATATCAGCAATGCTACTGCCACATCCGTATGCCACAACGGTGTGCCACAATGGTGATCTTCACCGTTGATTCGCGTGCGGGATCTAGATGATCATCTAGATTCGCACGCATCAACGGTGAAGATCACCGTTGTGGCACACGGATGTGCCCGTAGCACCGCTCTATATATATATATATATATCTTGTGTGGGAATATATCTTATTTTTAATGGGTTGTAGTTATTCTAATGCGTATAGTAGAGATTCTGATACAATTGACTATTTGTAGAGATTCTATAAAGTAGAAAAAAGTATGGGTTGAGTCTGTAATGTAGAGAATCTGTTAAGAGACACTGATGCGGGTGCTCAAATAAGTAAAATGATTTTGGGTTGGATGGGCTTAGCACCCCTCAGCCCGCTACACAGCTCCGTCTGTGGCCCCACGCCTTTTCTTCTTCTTTTTTTCCCTCTCAAAATACAAAAGCTTATATAACAAACTGGACAAACAACGGAATAAATAACGAGACCAACCGATAACAACCAACACCTGGTTGGATTAACCAGCAACACCTTGTTGGATTAACCAGCAACACCCGGTCGGACTACACCCCAGCACCTATCTGGACAAAAACCACATAAAAAACATAACAAAACACCGGATTACCGCAGAAGAGATACAACAAAGATCCGGAGTTAACACCGGCAAAAGCAAGTCAACAAGACTAAAACAGAAATTGTAACGACTCAAACCATAGGCAAGACTAAAATGGTCATAAGTCGCTTGGCACTACCATATCTCGTGATCAAATGCGCACATAAGACTTACGAAACAGTCGCATTATTCAAGTAGCGGATTAAAATAATACATTTATCAGAACGCGCGGAAAATGAAACATTAAACATAAATTCAGGTGCATTTTTTTACACCACGAAACACCTTCGAGCACTATAATTACACAAGAAAATTACTCCCTCTGTTCCGAAATAATTGAGGCAGTTGCCAAAAAGATTCGTTTCAAAATAACTGAGGCAGTATATATTTCAATGGAATATTTAATGTATTATTCTCATTTTACCCTTTTTTAATTTCATTATAAGGTTGTAAAGGACTGTTTTTGATCTAAAATGAGAAAAAAGGACAAGAAAAAAAGATAGTGGTCGAGAAGGACAAAAACGCGCATGTTACTACATGTGTTACTACATGTCGCTACAACCAAATGTAGTAACACATGTAGTAACATGCGCGTTTTTGTCCTTCTCCACCATTTTTTTTTTCTCGTCCTTTTTTCCCATTTTGTATCTTTTTTTGTCCTTCTGGCCTCTGGCCCCTTTTAATTTTTTTTCTTCCACTGCATTAAATGCACATTTTTAACACACTTCCTATTTACTGAGGATTCCAAAGGTGTTTTTTGAAAGAGGAAAACAATAAATTCCAAAGGTTTGATAAGGGTATTTTAGTCTACTAGTAAATTGCACGTGTTTTAGTGAAATGGAACTTTTGAAAACAATATTAATTAATACAAAATTTGTTAAGTATTTATTCATTGTAAAATATAAATACGCTATTATCACCCTTTAATATATACAAATGATCTTATGTTTTTTATTAGCATTTTGATTTTGTAAATTCATATACTTGATACATTTATCACCTTTTAAGGATAATAAGCATTCTAAATTTACAAATCTGTGCATTTAATATCTATTGAGGGCATGTTCTTCATAATTATCTAGAAAACTTATGGACATTTACAAAAAAGCAACTTATGTGATGTTCTTACTTTAAACAACTCATTTTGATAAGTGCATGCGAAAATTGTAGCTTGTGGGTTTCATGTGCATATAATTTTATATGTTTACTATATCTTAGCTATGAATATGCTTTAGTAACTAAAGTAACACTTATTAAACAAATTAACCTTTGTGATAATGATCAGTATATTTTAAACATTTGATGTATGAATTTAAGATTCAATTTTAATTAGTATGATAGGAAGAATGGTGAAACCATAGAATTTTACTGTCGGTTGTAAATGATTAGATATATATTTTACTTATTATAACTATATCATTCAGTTATTTTATAAGTTATATTTACATTCTTCCTATTTAAGTGACGAAGTTGTCAAAACAATGCACACCAATCCAACATATCTCCCCGCGTAATAAATGCGTTCTATTTAACGGATGGATTATGAAACCTGGAATTACTCTTTGTTCTCAATTTTACCCATCATACTATCTTTGGATTAGACATGATCAACTCATCTTAAATGCCCTTATTTCTTCTCTTTCTCAAAATATCATCTCGTAAATCAATCCGGAAAAGACTTCTCGTGAGGCATGGAATACTTTATATGATACATGTTCAAAGTCATCCATGTGGACGAATCAAACAAATTAAACAGTTCCTTAAATCTATTCAAAAATGTTCTCAAAAAAATCTTTAATTATCTTCATGTTGTGAAAACTAAACCTGATGAATTAGTCTACGGATCAAGATGATCTTGTGAATCTTATTTCAGACAATTTGGGAGATGACTATAAAGAGTTGGCTAGGGTTGTTCAAACATGTGACACCCATATTGATTTTGAAGAGCTCCAAGAAAATTTAATTATGAGACTCTTTCTGTCTAAGATGCAACCGTTCACTTTTTCTGGTCTTGCTACAACTTATTTGGCCGTATGAATCTCTCTCACAGTGCTGGTTCGTTTCCACATCTTACTATTCTTGATTCTTGGAAACATGCACAAAATAATTTCTCCCATGCAGTAGGCTCGAGTTTTCACCCTAAAAACCCTAATTGGTTATTTCCAGTGTGGAAAGTGCAAGAACATTCAGAGAAATGGGTGCAATTCTTACCACGTTCAACCTCTTACAAATTTTTATCATTCGATCCAGTTCTTCAACATTGTGTCCTCTTCAAGCATATTTGGATGCTCTGTCATCTTCTCTTTGGCTTCTTGATAGTGGTGTCACGCATTATTTACCACTGGTCTCAATGCACCTTTAGGTGATGATCCAAATAACTTTTCGAGTGGGAGAGTGGGCCTTCAAAACACATAAAAACGTGAAGGTTCGCGGAGCTTGCCTTTAGCGGATATTCTGGCGCTCAAGTCAATATTTGAATATAGGAATTTCTATTAAGACAGTAAGCAGGAATGTATAGCAAGCTTATTATGTGTGTACTTTGTAATCGAGGATGACGATACTTTATATAACCCTCCCTCGTAGAGAATGAATTATGATGCATTGAAGTCATGGTCAAGATAGTTTACCATGTATTGATGTAATGGAGCAAGGCTCAAGCTATAACGGAACGTAAAATTTTAAAGCCATCACTATAGCACTTACTATTGTGGACTAATGTATGTGTGAAGTCCGAAACGCTCATTGAAGAGAGTGTAACCGTTACTTGAGGTCGATGATGACTGTATTGTATTGAGCATAAATTACCTAAAAGACCTGCACGACATCGGTAATAAGGGGCCGTAGACGTCTTAATCTTGCCGATTATGAGGGACAAAAGGCAACTTGTGTCATGTCGGACATAGGATGACCAACATTATGTCGGTTGATGATATAATGGTAGCATGCGTTGTACTAAAGATGGAGCTTGCTGGTTGAGGCCCGGCCGATATATAGCTGAGCTCATGCCGTCCCATATGTTGATATGTCATTTATCACTCTATGTGAGGCCTGATGAGTGTCACGTATACGGTGACCGATCTCACCCATTTCAATGTTCTTTGTGTTCCCAACATGTCTCGTAATTTATTATGTATCTCTTAGCTTTGTGATGAGTCCGTATTTTGTGGTGTTTTATGTGGTTATTTTATATCTATTTTGTCGGGAGATACTCTTTTTCGGGAATGTTTTGGTTGATTTTCAGGTTTTGGAGGCTCGAGAGAGAAGCTAGAAGATTTTGGGGCTTATAGAGCAATTTCAAGAAGTTTTGTGGAAGACTGGAGAATACGGCTTTTAAAGAATTCAGAGTTACAGTTTCTGCCTATGTCGGGATCCCGACTAATTAAAAGAAGACGGAGCCTATTAAAGTCAACCGTGGATTTTTTTTTATCACATTGGACTTTTATTTTATGCATTTTAATTAATTTGAATTTATTAATAATATCACTATTGGATTATTATTAAAAAAATTTACCAAATTTATTTTAATTGGGTTGCCTCCCAACAAGCGCCTTTCTTTAATGTCTTTGGCTAGACATTCTTACCTCGTTATCCATTATCAAATGGAATAGTTTTCTTTTCATGATTCTTCCTTGCATACTCAGTAATTGAGCCATCCATCTTATATGCATGAAGAATCAGCCGTGCGTTGGCTCTAGGCACCTTTATGAAGTATCTTTCCAAGAAAATCAGAACTGGATTAGGAGCTTCCACATCCCAGTCCATAATATAGTGATCCAGTGTGAAGACTACTTCCTTCTTGCTAACTTGCATGTCCACGGTCTTCTCAGCAACTCTAGGCACCAATGGCTCTTCAACTATGATTACTTCCAAGTGATTTTCCTCATGATTAGACATACTATCCGCTAATTTCTCCAACACCATGTGAATTTCTTCACCCTTTGGTTGATCAACATCTTCAACAATCTCTAGTGTCGGATCAATCATAGGACAATCGTCTTCATTGTCATACCATATAGAAGGAGAGGATACTTTTAACCTTTGTTCCTTAAGTCGATCCACTTCCGTTTTCAACTCGTCAATTTTCCCTTGCATATTCTGAACCCATGTGCTTTGCTCTTCTTTGAACTGTGAAATTTCTTGCCCAATATCTTGTAGAAACTCTACATTAGCTATTTGGAGCATTTGCGTTAGATTGTTATACATCATGGCTTGAAGAGATTCATTTGAATCGGGAATCGGACTTTCAAGTTCAATAGACGGTTGAGAATTGGACCAATCATAGCCCCAATCCGGATAACTCGGCTCACTAGGATAACATCTCTCCTCATATGAATTATTCACCCGGTATCCATACACATCACGATTTGCAATAGGAGTTGCGTAGTGGTAACCTGACATGCTTGCAAACAAGGACAAAACAAAGAAACACACAAAAAACTATATACAAAATTCTAAAAGAAATAAATCACTTAACACCGTTCCCCGGCAACGGCGCCAAAATTTGGTGCCGGTAAAGTGTCATGCGAATTCACTCATGGTGTGGTGAAATCTTAAGAGTGCCTATCAATGCACCTAAGTATGTGCCCGTCCAACTGTCTCATCAACCTCATGCTCCATAATGCAAGCCAAATGGTAATCAAAACATCCAAAATCATGTCTCCATCATATTAAACCTGAAATACACCAAAAACAACCACCCTAGCGAGACCTTTTTGCAGAAAAACGCCCTAAAATTGCACCATACATGTAGTCAAATACGAACCTATCACTTTGTCAAGTCCATAATGTTTCTTTTGAATTCTTACCCTCTAAACTTATTCAAAGGATTTTTAGACAAGTACTCATATGATGCAATGATCGGTTAAAAATGGATAACTAAAAGCCCATACAAAATGAGCGTCTGGGAAAGAAAGGCCATATGCAGATAATGATGATGAATGGCCAAACTCCCCTCTTCTAGCTTTTCGCAGTGAATAAAACATCAAAAAGTGCTTGACATCATCGTTCTTTGTCACCCAGCTACTCTCATTCTTCAAGTTATTCTTTGTCAAAATGATCTAGAAGTTGTCACATCGATTGCTTTTCTTATTGTTTTGCTTGTTTTGAGAATAAAAGTCACAATTTTTTTTGCTACTTCTACTTTATGTTCTTCCCATCCCTTAAGGATTATTTTCACTAACATTTGGACATCCACAATTGTAACGTGTGATGTTTCAAATATTGTATAATTTTGTTGATAATTTTACAAAGGATACATGGTTCAATCCATTTATTCTTAAATATGACGTGGTTGGCGTTTTTATGATTTTTAAGGCTCTTGTTCAAAAATTATTTGATACTACTATTAAAATTATACCGACATTGACGGGGAATACACAGCCTTAAAAAGTTATCATGCACAAGAATGTATAACTCATCAGACCACACCTATGAGCACAATGTTTTTTCTGAGAGACGTCATCTTCATCTTATTTTTATTACCACATATTTTTTCAATGTTATTTACTAATATTTAACTGTTATTGTTATATTTAATGAGAAAATTTAGTTGGGATAAACATTTTTAAAGAAATATATAGGGAAGAAACACACTCGCACTTCTATTATTTTTCTATTTCTACAAGTTGGCTAATGATTGATACATTTTTCATCTAGATCAAAAAACTATTTATCTATGTTAGTATTAAATACCTACCAATGATTATTTTAATAATGAAATAAATTAATTGGGAGAAAGACTTCTTAGAGAAACACACCAGCTTTGGTTTACACTCAAATCTTTATATTATTTCCACACTCAACATCATGGCATATGTTTTTAGTTTGTAAAATAAACTAAATAAAAACACAGCCACTCACAACCAACATTTAATGTTATGTTTAAATAATATGTAGATCTTTGAGTGTAAACTTATAAGTATTCATTAATAATTGATGGTTAAAGGCACTTAAGTGCCTTTTTTCTTCTTCTTTCAATTTAGAGCATTATCATTAACCATCACTCACAACCAATATATGATGTTGAGTATAATCATTATGTAGATCTTTGGGTGTAAACTTATAAGTATTCATTATTTGATGGTTAAAGGCACTTAAGTGTTTTTTTTTTTTTTTTTTTTTTCTTCTATTTAGAGAATCATCATTAACAATCACTCACAACCAACATATGATGTTGAGTATAAACACTATGTAGATCTTTAAGTGTAAACTTATAAGTATTCATTAATAATTTGGATAATGACTATTGCATTAAATTGAATAATGATCACCACGTTTTCATTTATATAAACCATTTTTATCTTCGTTATTTAATGTCAAAAAATAATCATTATATTTAATAAAAATAAATTAGTTGGAGAAAAACACTTACCGAAAACCCGTAGGCACTTATAAGTTGGATAATGATCAATACATTAAGTTTGATAATGATATAATATAATGTATTTTTCAACTATATGATATAATAACATAATATAATCATGATAATGATTACGGATTTATTCTAATTTAATTTGATTTGATGATGATTAATGGTAAAATTAATTGATTGATTTTTTTTTTTTTTTTGTGTGGAAAGATTTAATGTTTTACCATAAGATGACCCATTACGCAAATTCGGTTGACTGCAACATTCGGTAAAGTGAAATTTTAGGGTGGTCCAGGTGCAAGTTTTGGACCACCAAATCAGCAATTTCAAAGAGATACATTGGTGGAAAGTTTTTACAGGTAGGGGCCCATTTTAGAATATTGGATTCCTATTGGTTTTGGTGCATCAACTAGGATTTGCATCAATCCAACATAAAATTTGTGTTCGGTAAAATGGTATCTGTGAGCAGCTGTGTATGTAAAATTAATTGATTGAATTTGTTTTGGAGAGTTTTAATGTTTTTTTTAATTTGATTTTTAACATTAAATAAATTTATTAAGGAGAAATAATTTTCAAGGGAGGAAACACTTGACGGGATAAACACACCGGCTCTTATATAATAATAATAATGATATCCTATCAAAGTCGATATAATAAATTGCTTCCTTAATCTGTATTTTGATAACTGCCTCAATTATTTCGAAACGGCCTCAATTGTTTCGAAACGGAGAGAGTAGCATTCAAATGTGGAGTCATTAACAAATTCATTGTATAATAAGTAAAAGGAATTTGGGTTTTGTGGGCTTAGCAACCCTCAGCCCGCTACATAGCTCCGTATGTGCCCCTGCCTTTTTCTTTTCTTTTTTCTCTCAATATGCAAAAGGTTATATAACAAACCGGACAAACGCTGGAATAAATAACGAGACCAGCCGAAAACAACCCGGACATGGTTGGACTAACCAGCAGCACCCAGTTGGACTACACCCCAGCACCAATCTGGAATAAAACCACATAAAAAAACATAACAATACACCGGATTACCGCAAAAGAGATATAACAAAGATCCGGGGTTAACACCGGCAAAAGCCAGCCAAAAAAAATCTAGACCTAAACAACAAGACTAAACAGAAATTTTAACGACTCAAACCATAGGCAAGGCTAAAATACGGTCATAGGTCGCTTGGCACTATCATATCTCGTGATCAAAATGCGCACATAAGCCTTACAAAACAGCCGCATCATACAAGCAGCGGATTAAAAGAATACATTTATCAGAACACACGGAAAAAGAAACAATTTATTACTTAACAGAACTGATCAGACTCGGAACTGAACGGATGAAACGAAAAACATAAAACAAAAAGACTAAAATGACCTTTGACCGTTATTAATGCAAAGTAATGAAAAGTGGGTGATATATAATAAATGAGGGGTAAAAATGAGAAAAATATAATAAATGCTTAATTAGTTATCTAAATGAATTTATATTTTGAGACAAATCCAAAATGCTAAACTGATTTACATTTTTTAAGGTAGTAGTTAAGAGCAAGATGAATGGGCCCGTTAGTGATCAAGGAGAAAGCTTCTAAATTTTATTTGATGAGAAGGTATCAAACATTTATATGGGGCTGTAAAAGAGTCCTAAGACCACAGGAAAAGTTCTAAGATAACAAATAAAAAGTCAAATTTTCAGTGATATACTCTCCATCATGCTTAGTTTAAGTCAAATTTAGTTTTTTTGTTCTTACAAATGCCTATTAATCATCAAGAATTTTGGTCTTACTATAGGAACCTTTGGTGTATTCATATTAGTTGTGTTACTTGAGTTCACGAGTTCATCGTTCTGACCGCAACGATTCCTGAGGATGCCATAGCGGTTATGAATGGGCCCCTTTAGTGATGTTGGAGAGTCTGTCGTTTCCTCATTGCAGATCCTGAACATCAAAAGAGTCAAAAATGACTTAAAAGCCCTTAATTACAAAAATCTATGGCGTATCCTCGCCATAAGTAGTTAGCTTCTCATTATACTCTCTTTCACGATAATATTTCATTTTTCATTGAAGTTAGAGATTAAAATAACTTGATAAATCTCAAATTTGAATTGAAATTTACATTGAATTGTGAAACCCCTTTCTTTTTAGTTGGAGAGTCTGTCGTTTCCTTATTGCAGATCCTGAACATCAAAAGAGTCAAAAATGACTTAAAAACCCTTAATTACAAAAATCTATGGTAGGTCCTCGCCACGTATAGCGATTCACTCTTAGCGAGTATAGAAAGACTACTTGTCAATAGCAAAGAAGTCAAAAGAGTAAACACTGACAAAGAGGTAATGTAAGAGCAAAAGTAGCAAATAAAACATCACCGACGTACAACAAGCCGAGAGAAGAAGAAAGGAAAAAAAATCCATCTTCTTTTTTTTAGGGGAAACTCACTTAAAATACATTTTAAAAAAAAATAGTTTTTTTTCATACACCCCATTTTTTCAATCTATAATATATATATATATATACACCGCCCAAAATAGTACCATACCGTGCTATTTCACCTCAATCCGTGCTATTTATAATCTCCAACCGTGTTATTTTTACGGAATACCGTTATTTACCACGGTACATTGTCCCTTTTAACACGATACCGTGCTATTTCAAAAAATAAGATTATACATACAGATCTATTTCAACCCCTTTCTCCAGTGAAAACCCTCAACCCGCATTCCCTCTCCTCTGAGCTCCTTCAACTCCGGCACCGCCGCACCGCTCGCTCCGGGACCACTCATCCGGCAAGAAGATTAACCTAAAATATCAACTATTGGATTAGTTAAACACCGTTTGTTGTTGAATTTGCTATCGGTAAGTTTTTTTCTATTCGATTAACCCGAAATTGTGAGGAAGAAATGATGATTTCTGAAAAGGAAAAGGCTGATTTTTGGAGACGAGGGCTGAGGAGCGGAGAAGAAAATCGATGGTGGGTGGAGAAGAAAGTCAATGGTGCTTTTGGTCCTACCTTATTTTTTATTTTATTTTTGTAAGATAATCTGTTTTTTTTATCGTTCAGTATGTCCCCGAAAGGACATCCGATAATCTGCTTTTTTGTAAGATAATCTGTTTTTTTTAAAAGACAGAATAGCACGGTATCGCGTTAAAAATAACACGATACCGTGTTAAACATACCGGTTTTCCATGATAAAATAGCACGATTGGAGCTTAATAAGAACACGTTTTCAGGCAATATATGGCGGTATCATGCGATTTTGGACGATGTATAAATAATAGATTGAAAAAGTATGTAGAAAAAAATTATTTTTTTTAAGAGTATATTCAATAGCTTTCAACTTTTTTTTAATCCACAGCCGGAAAATCCACCCGCCACTATCAGATAAAAGCTTGAAAGAAAAATTTCTAATCTGAAAAGATAGACAACAAACGGCCATGTTACTGGATATACAGAAACCTGAATCAGGATCCGAAACACGAAAAGGCCCGAATTCAAAAATTTTGAGGGGAAATGGTTTTTACCGATCATTCATCCACTACAGTAATTGCATGGAGATGTTTTTTCTATTTTATGAACTAATTCATAAACTTTCATCCACTTTGCAAGATGCCTTGGTTTATTCCAGCATAGTTCGATCCGAAAACGAGATTTTCGCTCAGCCTTGCCAATCTACAAGAGAAAGAAAAAGAAGAAGTTAAATATCAACATTCAAACATTTTTTCAGTTTGATCCGATGGCACAAAGATAGGTACGACAGTTTGTTACCGACAAGACAAAACGCAACACAAAATCCAACAAACCATGTTTACAACATTAATGCCACTCAAATATCGACGCAAAGATTTCAAAATCAGAGCACAAAAAATGGGATCACCAATAGCGAAAAACAGAGGATTGCATTGGGAACATTCAAGTCCAAGAGCTAGAAAAAGCAGCAAGAAACCAGCACATTGATCAGCAACCAAATCCACCACAAGTCGAAAACACAGAAGAAAAAAATAGCAGGGGCATCATACATAATAGATACAACACCACCGTATACCTCAAATATCAACATTGAAACATTTTTTCATCATTTACCGCAAATCTAAATGTGCATCAAGACCTCACCACCACCAGCACCACCCCCAAAAAAAAACAGCGTAAAGAAAGTTCACAAATCAATTCTCTGAAAACAAAATGATCTTTGTCCCAGTTATTCAGTATTTCTCAAGCATGTAGTACATGATTATCCTTCAAGATAGCTTCCCCTTTACTCATTCTTCCTTCTTTAACTTTCTCCCTCTTCCTTTTAACGTTTAAACCATTCAAAATTTCAAGCTCAGATTGTGATATTTTTTTGATACTTTTCAATCACTTTAACACTACTAATTTTCAAAGCCATAATCGAAACCCTAATGACCAATTAACCAGTTACTAATTGTTTTAGTGATAATTGGATATGTTCAAATTAAACTACACAGTTGAGTATTATCTTGTAATCGATCGTGACAACTCACACTATTTATTGTTTTTCATCGAATATCGCTTCTACTTTGAACATTTAATGCATACAATAGACAAATTAAAAGACACTAAAAAAGTTGTGTATTATTATGAATCGATGTGACATTTAGTTTTTATTTATCACATTTAACATTTCTCACAATTATTTTTTTCCACCTTTCGTACCCAATTGATATTGACAAATTAAATGAAACTAATTGTATAATTTCGGTGAATCGGTATGAATGAAGGGTAATTGTGATACATTACACTCTTTTTCAGACACATTAATCACTTTCTTAATCTGTATGATTCTTCTCCCTCCGACAGCTAAAAAAAAAACGGAGGGAGTAACTACTAAAGCCAAAGTGATAGAAATCCCACTTCCCAGTCATTCTCAAGAGAAAAAATGTTTATTTTTTTTGAGTGGCAGAGAAAAAATGTTAACTATCAAGATTGCAGCATTTATTTAATTCAGATAAAGTAGGAAGTAAGCATACCAAGTCGTGTTCGGTTGCGTCAGATTTAGCGCCTAATTCTACCTGTATGAGATATCCACTTGTTTACCGCTAGTTGGATTAAGCTCCATCGAGTCTGCAGGCGTCTAATTGAGTGCGCCGCATACTTTCCTGCACTATACTCCTTAAAAAATACACCAATTTTATTCCAATATTGAGATAACTTTTGATCGGTGCCATGAATTGGATCTAGACTTATGTTAACCCGAGCAAAAACCAACAAAAGGTCCTCATATTCGAGATGGCCTTTTGCAATTATCATCCGGTCCAAGCTCAATAAAGGTTTCCGGATCATTTATTGGCGTAAACTGAGTAAGGATCATCACTAAGAGAGTAATCACCACCCATTTCCGCCAGACACACAATTCTAGAATTATATCTATCCATGCCTGAAATTAAAACAAAATAGAAACTTCGGTAGTGTACATCATGCAGCACAAAGCCGATCAATGTACGTAATCTCCAACCATAGAAACACACGAACATGTTAATAAGCCAACAACCCTCCTTGTGCAAACGTGGTAAATCGTCACCCATCAAGCATCAAGAAATAGGCAATGACTTTGCTAAGATGGACACCAGGGCTCCAAAAGAAATAAGTGAACAATAACATAACCAATAACGGAGACAAACAGGCAAAAACAAAGTCAAGACAACTAGTTTGCTGTCTATTTTGTGTTCAAGTACTTGGAACCGTTTACATAGCTAGCTTTATTAATAAACAAGGAAACTGCTAAGGGGTCTTAATATTTATAATCCTCTTGTCAGGTTTAATGCAAAATTGTGAATGAAATTGTGATGCATTTGCAATATGAATCTGAATCTAATGCCCTTTGCATCTGGAACACAAAATGCTGATGTACAGAACCTAAACTCATGCCAAACAAATACTAATACAAAGACTTAATCTAGTGTTAAACACAAAAGGCAAACGTATATACATGTATTTGTATATCCAGACAAGTATGGATACAATAACTCATTTAAAATGTCTAAACATTATTATGAGATGTCCCACACTCACGGGATCATAGTACTTCCACTGAGAACCATATTTGCACTAAAAGCGATGTGATACCATTGGAATATAGCCGTTGGAATAAAAATGATTCTAAAATAATAACAAAATGAAACCTTTCTTACTCATTCTTCTGTACATGACTCAAAGCCATATCAATCCTATCAGCCTCAAGGAACCATCCAGCAGTTATCATTGTCTCGAACCATTCCAGCTTCAAGCAATTCTTTGTACACAAACAACACGTCTACAAAATCCCTTTTTGCCTTCACAAGTTCACCCATCATAACATTGAAAACACCTAATATAGGCTTCAATATACAATAATTCAAACAAAAAAGAACCCATAAAGACTCATAAAACCTTTCACATTTGACAAGAGAATTCATCAATCCTAGAAGAACTACATGAGAACCCAGGCAATTCACATTCACCATTTAATTACAAAAAAAAACCCTCCATTTCTATAATTTGTACAGACATTCTCGATTTCACGATCATTCTGTAATATGTATCTGCATTAAGCATAACATCTTTTGAAGGGAAGCCCGTTTAAACAGCTTTAATGATGATTTTACATCCCCAAAAGAATCTAAAGCATGAACAAAAGTATCTGGATGTAGATTATTCTTTAAAAAAAGAAATTGACTCAAGTTCAGGTGGAATTGATCTGTTTCTGGGTATAATTCGATATCTTTTGCACATGAAAGTGAAGAAAGAAATGCATTTAAGAAAATCCCTCTGGTCGTTCTCCTCGACTACACAAAAGACGAAAGCTTTACAGCCATTTCAAGCTGGAAATCAATTGATTAAATATAAAGAAGAAACAAGTGTCAATCTTCACCGGGGAAATTACATCCTTTCTCAATAATCAATCTTCACTGGTTGGGTTTCTTCCTATGCAAGCCTGAATATTCACCTTGGAAAGCTGCAACCTTCACACTAAAAGAAAAGATACCAGCAAGTCAACAGATAGGAGAGAGATAACAACAATGCTGCTAAACAGTATATAGTTTATCAAAGAAATTAAAGGAAAAAAAAATGAAAAAACGACCTTTAGAGAAGAAGAGGACGGCTGGCTCTGTCAATCGTTTGCAATTTGGAGGGAGATAAAAGAAGGAAATTCGCACGAGGCAAAAATGATTAAATAAATTCTGGGGTGAGCTACATTAGTACCCTATATGTGAGCTCCCCAATTGGGAGGAAATGGGAGTATATGATGAAGCTCAATTTTGCTTCCATCCCTAAATTTCACCTCCATAGTAGGGATAACATGCAGTTTAAAATGGCTGATGCTACTCAATAGGGTAAAGGGTGTCAAAGATGACTCTTGCAAAAACATGCCGGACTTCTGTTAGGCTTCCCATAGCTAATAAGTCATAATCAATCTTACTTCCTTGCTTTGCTATAAATCCCTTCTCTTTTCCACCCAAAACACATTCAAAAATCTTCCATACTTTAAATTTCAAGACAAAAGGAATAAGCACCAAATCCGAATATGGTGCTTTGGGGTATTCAGCCATAGCCCTTGAAACAGAGTATTCATCTGTCAGGCTATTAAGAGCTTGCTGAATTTTAGCTACAAGATTTCTAACCTCCTTTATCAATGCCTTAGTTCTAATATCCTCAGAATTCTTCAGTATCTCCGGAAAGCTACAATCAGGTTGTTTGGAGATTTGTTTAACAATTTTCGAGGCTTCGACGAAATCTCCTCCATTATATATAACAAGGCAAAGTGCAGCAACTACAGATGGATTGCTTGGATGATCAGAGAGCCCTTTATGGAATGCCAACAATGCAACCCATAAGCTACTATGACAAGGCCTATCCGGCGCTAAATACTTGTCAAGATTTCTAAATAGAGACAGAAGCATATTAGACCTCTTGTCACGCCTTCGAAATCCAGTACGAACAAAATACTCCGCCTGAATCGGTAAAAGGATTTCCAAAAGCCCAAATTTCCATAGCAACCTCAATGAGGCTTCTGCGGAACCATATGCCAACATGTAGTTAATCTCCATGAGAAGTCTTCCCTTATCTAGTCTTAACACTGAAGAGGAAAGCTCCTTAACAGTCAATGCCGTCTCTTTTGCTAGCCGAAATCCTAGCCGTCCTGCAATTCTAATTGCACGAAGAATGCGAGCACAATCCTCTGAAAAAGATGCATTTGCAGGACTTATAGTTCGAATTCTGGCTTTTCTAATATCTGCCAATCCTCCCAAGTAGTCGTACACCATTTTTGCGTATGGATCATACATCAAACTGTTTATAGTGAAGTCTCTCCGCAAGCAATTTCTCCACCGTATATAATCATTTTCATCACATCCAACAACACGTTCTTGAACATCCCAACTGAAGTGTCTTGGAAACTGTCTTGCATTGGTGCTAAAGCTTGAAACTTCAACAATCTTATCATCAATGTGCACATGGCAGATAGGAAACCGTTTTCCCACGATTGCACATCGTGAAAATGTTCTCTTAACCTCCTTAAGTTCAGCTGATGTTAAAATATCAAAATCTTTCGGTGTTTTTTGTAAGATAAGATCCCGTACACACCCTCCCACAAGGTAAACATCGAATCCCTCTTTTTTCAATCTATTCAAAACTACTCTTGTTTGCCTTGGTATCATCCCACCAACAATCCCAAGCTCCTTAGAACTCAATTTTTTCCAGTCGGACGCCTTAGAAGTCTCTGATTCATCAAACGTCTGAATTGCCGCGGCAGAGAACACATTTGCCTTGTGAAAACAAACGCGAAGAGGAATGCGAAGATTGAGGATGGGACGACTTGTTAATCCAATGGCAAAGGGAATCGCCATTAACGAGCCCTGCTCGAGTTGTCAGATTTATTTGAAACAACACATTTTCTCGTATTCTTTTTATTTTAATCTGCTACCGCGAATTGACGCTTGAGTGTGCTATCTGGGGTTTAGGGTTTGGAGATGGGGTCGTCTGGTGTGTATATTACAAATGGACCAAGATCCTCTCAAGTAACTTTACCTTTAAGTTAGTAATTTTACATATAATGAATTAAACTACGTAGTTTTGGAAAAAGTTAATCAATGGCTAGATGTTTTACACTTTGGGGGTGTGTGGTTGGATCATGCATACTTGAGAGAATATCCTCTCAAGTTACTTGAGAGGATCCTATCCCTATTACAAATAAGGTAAGGAAGTTTTGGTTCCAACGAATAACCTATAAAAAAAAAAAAAAAAAATCAAAACGCCGTCGTTTTGAATATTAAACATGATCACAGCACAACACGACAGAGGGGAGCACGGCTGAGGATCCTAATTCTTAGGGTTTGGAAGGTTAACATTATCTTCCGGAAAATAGGAATCAACGACACTTCAATTAATAATATTTTCCTAAAAAGTATTGAACTCCGATATGATATTATGATATCGCTATATAAGTCTTTTATTTCGTTTCTTAGGAAATTCACACACTAGAAATCCGGATTTTAAGACTTTCTACATCAAAAGCATTCTTTTAAACAAATGTATTCACCCCGTAGTGGTGGTCTACGGAGTTGATGTGTATTCGAATCATAGGCTACCGGCCAAACCACCTAGACCTAGTGGTCGTGTCGGTGTCGGACACTTTTACGACTTGATATGTCTCCGACGCATGTTGATGAGTGAAATAATATTATTTGAAATTTTAATATCCGACACGTTCTCACATCTCCGACAAGACGCCGACACTACCCGACACTTCTGAATCCATTTTTTCATACATGATTTAATATTAATGTAATACCCCGAATCAATTTTAGTATTTGACCTGAGTCTAAACTGAAACCAAACCCGAATCAACATTTTCTCTCCAAATATCATAATATGTAAAATTATTTATTTATCTATTTACTAAATAATATTAATAGTGATAAAATATATAAAGTATTTTATTTAATCTAGTTGATTAATTATGATTATTATTCTTATTAACTATAAGAGTTACAAAGAAGAAATTAAGTTCACCTTTAATGCTTGAGAGTTACTAGAGTTAGTGAGGTTAACTTACACAATGAGAAGGCCGAATAGATCATTTGCAAAAGAGAAGAAATGCAGAGAAAGTTCAACAATTTAATGAGAGAAAGAAATGAGGGAAAATAAGAAAAATGAAAGAAAGAAATCACCAATCCAATTCTACTTAGCAATTTGTCAAGGCAATATGTGGAGGGAGATGATTAAGACAATGGTTATTTCAACAATATGGTATGTATTCTAAGATACAATTTGTATTCATAAGTTCGATATATAAATGTTTTTATAAAAACAATTGTTGATATAGATAGTTATTGATATAGGAAATCAAGATGGGACGTTTCGTTTTATAAAGGATTCGTGGTTTGGAATTCGAGATAAGGAATGTAGTATCAAGGGTTATTTTACAAGCATATTGATTTTCATGTTTTTAAGCATTTTTCATACATTTCAAATCAATTTAAATTAATCAGTTAAATAGCTGAGCATGTGTAATAATCCTTAAGCATCAATTAATCGGTTGAATAATATAAATCTCTCCAAAATTAAAGTCAGTTACCGGCGAGCCGGTGGATAGGCTGCCGGAGAGCCAGTAGGACCTATTTTCAGAAAAACAGAATAACTTATGGTGTTTTGAACAACAATATGTTTGTTCATGTTTTACATCATTTAATAAACATTTTATGAGTAATACAAACCATTAAATATTTTTTATGTAACTTGAGGATTTGTTAAAACAAAGGTTCTAAAGATAGTTATTATTTGTAAAGTATACACACACACACACATGTATATATATATATATATATATATATATATATATATATATATATATATATATATATATATATATATATATATATATATATATATATATATATATATATACGTATGTGTGTGTATATATATTATTTTAAAAATATATGAAATGGTTAGAAGATATAATATTTCATCAACCATATAAGTCTTTTTAAAGAGTTTTTATAAAGAATAGAACCAACACTACTTTTAAATTAAATTATGTTTTAGAAAGATGGATGTAAATCCTGTTTTAAGAGGTCCAAGTCAGTTCATAGAACCTTATCAATATTCCCGAAAATAATATGTTTCCAGATTATAATGGGTAAAAAAAATAACCGAAGTTGTACAGTTTTTAGAAAGTTTAGTGTCTTTGTAGTGGTTGTATTTTCATAATAAAAGACACACCAAGCAGATAAGTATATATAATAAGTTTTAAAGATAATATAATAATGTTACGGTTCCTCAGACAGACACCCCACTCCCGGGTTAAGGGGATAATTCAGATTTCAGATTCAGTGCAGTGAGTTCTCGAGAATCCCCGGCATCAGACATTGCTCCTGGGCTATAATAAGGAGTACAGTTTATATGCGGGAGCCGGTCAGGAAATCCGGTCTGCAACCTCAGACAGTTTCAGAGTCCTTCTAGGACACATATTAGATTGGAACCGTATCATTATTACTAGCTGTAGAAATATTACATATCAAATAGTATGTAATATTTATTTATTTTCGTGTATACATTATTTGTACACTTTAGTTGTAAAAGGACATATTAATTGTGGTACATATAAACAATTAATATGTCAAACTCTAGTTGTTTTATGTCATAGACATACTTTTACTTTTTACATGCATGCTTGCCGCCCATCTAGTGGCCGCCCAAGCTAGCTAGTATCTCCCATCAATTGTAACTATTTATACTTCTTCCATTTAATGAATAAACCAAGTTGAAGTTTACTCAAGTATAATTTACTTTCTCAAACTCTCTTCATGGTATCGTAGCAAGGTTACCGAGTTCTAAAATCCGCTGCAACTCAGTGTTTTGTTTTCCAAAATGTCTACAGAATCGACAGCTTCATCTTCATCGATAGACTCCCCGCCTACCAGCGGCTCGGGTCACCGAATCTTCTTCTTATACAAATCATAGACTTGATGGCAACAACTACTTGCCGTGGTCAAGATCCATGAAAATGTACATCTCGGGACAAGGTAAGATGGGATACCCGTCCGGCTCTAAACCCGCCCTGCCGAAGATGACCCGGGATTTGAAGCACGGGACACCGCTAATAATCAAGTCATGACCATTCTCACAAGATCAATGACAAAAGATATCGTTGAGAACTTTATGATGTATGATACCGCAAAAGAAATCTGGGACAATGCCGTAGATCTTTACTCCAAGAAAGACAATACATCGAAGTGTACGAACTTGAAGCTCAAATTCAAAACTGCGACAAGGGATATGTCTCGTAACTCAATACTTCAACCAACTATCTAAGGCATGGCAACACTTAGATATGCCGGAAACTCACCCCCGGAATGATGTTAAGGATGTCGCCTCTATAAGGACATCATAGAAAAGAAAAGAGTCTTCAAGTTCCTCACCGGACCGAACCCTACTCTTGATGATGTTAGAGGGAGAATTCTTGCCACAAAACCTCTCCCAAATCTCAAATCCATGTTTGCCGAGGTCAAACATGAAGAAAGCAGGAGGAAAGTCATCCGTACACCCATTACCATTATGTCGGGAAGGCCGCCGAGGTTAATGGGACTTACAGAAGCCCGCCGAGAAAACCGGAAGGTTGTTCCGTGATCACCGCAAACGCACAAATCACACCAAGGACAATTGCTTGGAAGTTTCATGGCAAGCCTAATCCCTCTAAAACCTCAAAACCAACCAGGGAAAATCAAGGCGTACTTGTCGTTGACGAGGAGAATGACAAACCTATCCGAATGCTCGCCTTGTCGCCTTTAAAGCCTTTGTTGCTCGGCATCGTAAATGTAGCTCCTCTACCGAACACAAAGCAAACTTGATCCCAAAGCTCACAAATGCATTTTCCTAGTATTTTCAATTTCAATTTAAACTCTATGGATGTAAAATTCTTTGAAAGGACTCCCTACTACATCAAGTCTACAAGAAGCGATCCGATGGAAATCTAATTGAAATTGATCTAAATCCGTTCCCTCAACAAACTCTTAACCCTCGAACCTACCGAGACTCGGCGGACCGAACCTCGGCACCCTACCGACCCGCAGCTGCGCCGGACCTCGGCACCCTACCGACCCGAGCTGCCGGACCTCGCACCCTACCGACCCAATTTATGATCGGACCTTAAGTCATGCTCATTCTATTCATACTTATTTATCTTATGACCAGTTGTCTAATGTATTTGCTATGTTTACACAGGACCTGGACTCTCACTCTATTCCCAAAAATATTCAGGAGGCCCTTCAAAATGATAAGTGGAAGGCTGCTGTTAAAACAGAGATGACTGCACTCCTGGATAATCATACTTGGGACCTCACAACTCTCCCCAAAGGCAAGAAGACAAATACATCGTAGATGGTTATTCACCATAAAATACAATGCCGATGGTACTATTGACAAGTATAAAGCCGATTGGTGGCTAAAGGGTTCACTCAAACTTATGGCATTGACTATACGAAAACTTTTGCACCAAATAGCAAAGCTTAACACCGTCGGTATTCTATCAAGGCAATGTATGCAAACTCGAAATCTCTATATGGCTCGAAGCAATCCCCGCAGCCTGGTTTGGAAAAACTCACTACCGTGGTTAAAGCTGCTGGATATCATCAATGCAACTCTGATCACACTATGTTTATCAAGACAACCAACCAGAGAAGGTCTATTCTTATTGTATATGTGGATGATATCATCCTTACTGGAGATGACTCTACTGAGATCCAACATTTGAAGACTCTACTGGCAAAGGTATTCCAAGTTAAGGATTTGGGCTATCTTAAATACTTCCTTGGTATGGAGATTGCAAGAAACAACCAGGGTATCTCTATCTCTCAAAGGAAATATGTGCTTGACCCGCTTGAAGAAACCGGCATGCCGGGATGCAAACCTCGTTGTATCCCCGCAGTAGACCCCCGCAATACCTGTTGCATGGTGACATTGCTTGTCGGGAAGGATCAATATCAAAGGCTTGTAGGGAAACTCATTTATCTCCGTCCCATACAAGACCCGATATTGCATATGGGGTCGATCCGGTTAGCCGGTTCATGCATTGCCCTACCGAGCAACATTGGGATGCCGTGAACAGATACCGAGGTACTTGAAATCCACTCCCGGCCAAGGCCTACATTTCACCAAGTCCGCCGAGAGAGCTATCAAGGCGTCTACACCGATGCCGATTGGGGGCCGTCACATAGACGGTGAAGGTCTACTACGTGCTACGTTCTTATGTATGGGGAAATCTTGTCACCCGGAGGAGCAAGAAACAACCTACGTCTCCGGAAGCGTCTCTTGAAGCCGAACTCGGGGCACTAGTTTTGGGTATGCCACAATGATTATTTTCAAATAAGCTATACTTTCTTATTTCCCATCTAGGCCCAAGCTAGCTAGTATGTTTCAAGTACATATAGCATGCGGTAGTTTAATCGATTATATATATATTCATAATTTATTCTCGCCACAATGATTATTTTCAAATAAGCATATCATTATTTTCCAGACTAACCGTAAGGAACTTTGAAAGCTTGCTCCGTGGCTTTCTCAGTTCCTCCTTGATGCTTGGACACTCCTTATGGGGCATTCGTGCTCACTCCTTTTGTTATTATATTTTTCAGATAAGAATGAGGGTATCAGGGTATCGAGAAGGTGAAGAGACAATGTATGGCTCGCTATTCTAGATAGACTTGTTAGAGAAGATGTGTGGAACCACGCGTTCATAGAAGAGAGATCGATGATCCTGTTTTTTCAACAATGGAATGTTGGTGGAAGTAAAAAGTTACGGATTACATGAAGGTGAACAGTCCATGATGTCTTTTGAGATTCTTTTGATGATGTAAAGTTATGGAATGACTCGGTAGTATTATACTAATGCAATATGATATTATTTATATTATTATGATTTTAGTTTTCTGATTTACCAGCAGTAGGTTTCGTGATTCGAAATTTCATTTTGGATCATGGCCGAGCGATTCGGATCCAGGTAATTAGGTAAAATCCGGATCGGGTCGTTACAATTAATTTTTATTACGTATATTTTTAACAGATATCCCTGTCATGTCAATTTTAAATTAATCACGAATCTGTCTTGTCATGCGACGTGTCCGTATTTATGTCTGTGTATGTGGTTCGTAAGCATCTTCAGAGGAATTTGGTTCATATGCTATATAAATGCATATGCACCCATTTCGGGTCTCAAATTCATCATTTCATTTACTATTCATTCATCAATTACTATTCTATAACATAGATTTCAATTTTATTATTAAAAAAATCTTATTTTCTTGCCGGGTTTAAGTATGTCAATTGACTTAATTTTATTTATTTTTTGAGAAGATGAACTTTTATTAATCAGTACAAAATGTTCAAAATTACATCAGAGTGGCACAAATGTCAAAACCACTCCAAGCAATTTTAAGGTTTTTCACCCTACTAAAAAAAATGTTGATATGAATTGTTGGTCTATCTTCATATTGTTGGTACATCACTTGATTCCTCAAAAACAATATCGCACGAATCGTTTCTTTAAAAACATAAGGCCAATGTTCAATCATATCAATGCACGAATCCACTCATCAATGTTGGGCCTCAAAAAGAGGTTAGAGGTCTTTGTACTTGGAAGTAAACTACGTCAAATGTTCTCAGCCCATCTATAATCACAAAAAGCGTATAAATTGGACTCATAATCTTGTTTGCATAGAAAACATGTGCTTGTGCTGCATATCTCCTGCAAAGCAAAGCAAAGGTGGGCATGGAGTTGTGCTTAGCTTACCACATTAAAAAGTTGAGTATTGAAGGCTCCTTCAGTTTCCAATCTCACTCCAGGTGGTATCAACAATCACTGGAGTATTCGCATTAATGAATAAGTAACCCTACGCAACAAAATACTTCTTGCCTAGTACTACATTTCAAATGATTGTGTCATTGAGAACTGAAAACCCATCCCTTTGTGCATTAGCATATAAACATATGCTTTTCCAAGATTAAGATGCATTCCCATTAGGTTGAACAAATGCACCGTCATATTTCATGACAAGGACCATCACCCATAAGGATTGGCCATCCAGAAGAGTTTTCCATACAAGCATTCCTAAGAGAGCAAGATTCATGCATTGAGGATTTTTGAAGCCAAAACCCCCTACTTCTTTAGTGAGACGTAGATTCTTCCAATAAATGGGGTTCATTTTCTCGCATGTTGCTTCTTACCCTAAAAGAATTTTTTGTACAATTTATCAATCTCAACAAGAATACCATTAGGGAGCCTGGTGGCCTACATAGTATAATAGGGATGAATGATAAAGATCTCACAATAAGTATCATTAATCAACCTCCTTGAGTGAGTTTTGATCTTTCAACTTGAAAGCTCATTTCTCATCTTATCCACAATATAGCCATATGTTCCCTTGGTTACACTGGAATGTATCAAGGGGACAACCAGATAAGATCTTAATGTTAGATATATGTGGCCGAAAGACAATTGTTGCTTGTCTATACGGGCAAGTGGGAGATTGTTGGAAGTAGCGCCCGAAAACAATTTATGTAATTGTTTTTAGAATTAATAAATGACAAATTTATTCTCATCTTGTTACTTGCTTCGTGCTTGTAAGTAATACACTACTGAAAACCCCAAGTCGTATCATATGTAGCCATATAACTTAGTGTGTGTCACACATGAGGATTAAGTTTATGGTGATACACTTGAAATGTTAATCCGTGGTGAAGTTAATCAAAGTATGGGGTCTATTGATTAAACCACCATTAATTCGCCCAGAACACTTTATGGTGTGACCGTTTTATCCGGACCGTCGACATTGGTTGTCTAAGTGGGGCATTTATGTATGACGTATTCATATAGGACTGGACCGATTTAATCTGAGTTTCTCATATAATTCCGTGATTGAGCAATCTTAATAAATCACAAGATGACCATATATAGATTAACCTTAATCCTGAAGTGATTACAGACTCCTGCTTGTTTCAGGATAGGGGTCCGAATCACTTTTTACGTTGGCACTATTCCGGAATGAGTGAGAAGTGTGTGTCTCACAGATATGGAATCCATTCCTTCCTGCGGGAAGTAGACTGACAATTCCCTTATTTGTTAATTCTAGAAACTGATCGATCCTGGGAGTTCGTATAGGTTATGAACTAATTGATCACTAGTGGGTTAATGGTAAATAAGGATAAGTTGTATTGAAGAAGGTTTACGAAAATATTCATGCTTCGTTACGGATAGTCTAAGGAGGGTTAGTCTGTATGTAATAATTATATCAATGAACACTTATTGACTCGACGTTTTGAGAATAAGTTATATCTATAATCGATAGAGTTCAGTTTCGGATTTATGGTGGCATAATTCCGGAATTAATAAGTTGAGTAGAAATATTATGTTCAATGAATATTTTATTCAATTTATTGGAGCTACTGGTTATAGGTCCATGGTCCCCGGGTTGGCTCCTAACACGCTAGTGTTTTCTCGTTTTATGGAACCTCGAGAATAAATTAAATAGTTGGTCTATTTAATGAATATGCAATATTATTTATTTGGTAAATAATATATAAAATAGAAAAGACATTTTCTATTAAAAAATGACAAAAGTGGCGCCCCTGTGTGTGGATAAATTAGGAAAAGAAATTTTTCTAGATTATGTCACATGTGTAATTAGTTAATTATTTATTTGTTAAATAATTAATGGATAAATTAAGAGATTTATTTTTTGGGAATTATCACTTATTTTTATGGCAAATATCTTTTCCTTATGAGAATATGTAATTGTGGTATGAAAATGATAACTCTCTCTTTACTAGTTATTTTCCTATATAAAGAGAGTTCCACGAACATAATATTACACACAAATTTGCGCCAACATCAATTAAAAGAAGAGAAAATTGAGTTTCTTGTTCTAGTCATTAAGAGGAGAAAAACTAGGGTTTTTCTTGTGCATATTCGAGGAGGTTCTACGGGGAGGATCGATGTCCACCTGTCGTCGCTTGGAGATACAATCCAGAAGATCACGGCTTCTCCCTTTGGTCGATTGCCTATTTCTCTCCGGTTGGGGTAAATCTACTAACCTTCTTGTAGATTAATTTATTATGCGAATCATATCGTGGTAAAATCATAAATGAATCTAATTCGTAGCTTCCGCTGTGCATGATCGAGCGTCTCGATCGGTACTGTGAATCAGATCTGACGATCTAATTATGGATCGGATCCGGATTCGAGTTTCTGTATATCCAGCACGTGGTATCAGAGACAGGTTAAAGCGATTTTGCGATCATGATTGCATAATTAATTAATAAGGAGTTGAATAAAATAAAAAATTGCATTTTTAATTTTAATTTATGCAATTGAATGTTTGGTTGACGAGATGGATTGTGGTTGGTACCTGGTTACCGTTAATCTATTGTAAACCCGTTTTTCCCGGGTATAGGACATCATGTAATTTAATTTTACAATTTAATTTCATGAGTTTTTTATTTTTTAATTCGGCCGCACCATATTTATTAAATCGGATGCGTTCTTCATCAAATTTGGACGCCGGCGTGGTGGTCAAGACACTAAATCACAAAATTGCAGACCTGAGTTCAAATCCCCTTGGCTTGATCAGATTATGAGTTTTTTTTAATTCCCTGTTCAAAAAAAAATACGACGCCAAAAAAAACGAAACAAAAAAAGGGGGTGAAGGGGAATCGAAATCAAGTGTGATGAAGGAAGAAGGAGCTTCAGCCAATTCAACTAAAAGGGCTTTTTATTGAAGATATGGAGCAGAAAATTCTTATACCCGACGGCGGCTACAAATAATTTTAGGGTTTATTAATTTATTTGTTTTATAGATTAGATACGGGGGTACCAACGGTCCATCTCAGTGGTTTAATTTTCGCATTTATTTTCTTGTATGATTATTAATGTGATATAACCATGACATGCATCATATTCATGAATTTCACTCCTAGCATATGCATACATGTAGAAAATTAATATTAACATTAATTAGACATGTATGAATACGATAATTAATTCTGATTAAAAATAAATTAAATTAATTAATGGAAACGGAATTTTATGGGAAATAAAATTCACATGATAAAAATGAAAATTTACTCGGTAAGTTTGTTTTTGGGATCTAAAATTCTTTGAGATTTTTGATTATGTAGTGTCTACATAAATAGAATTTTGATAACTGAAAATTTGGAAAATCGTGAAAAGATAAGACACTAACTAGACGGTATTTGGAACCGATAAGTTTGGTTTCATGATTTATTGTTTTTCGATTATTGGAAAATTCTGAGATCCTAAATTTTTTATCATGATAAAATTAGGACTTGAAAATTCATTGGTGAATTTTTGTTTGTGTAGTGACTACACAAGAGATTTCTAAATAATCGATAAAATTGGAAAATCATGAATATAGTGTCACTAGTTAGACGGTATTTGGAACCGATAAACTAGTGGAGCTTTAAATTTTGTGATTTATTGTTCTTCGAATTATTAGAAAATTCATAAAGTCCTAATATATTTGGATTATAAAGTTCTTGGTGAATTTTAATTGTGTAGTGTCTACACAAGGAATTTTAATAAATCCATAAAATCAGAAAATCGTGAATATAGTGACACTAGTTAGACGGTGTTTGGAACCGATGAACTAGTGGGAGGATTAATTTAAAATATTCATGATCTATTGTTTTGGGTTATTAGAAAATTCTAAAATCCTATTGAGACTACCTAATTTTTAAAATAACGAGTGGGAACGGGGAATGTGACAACCGACCCCACGGCCTGTACTATTGACACAAGCACGTGAGAGAATGGTGACGCCTTGTGCCGCTTTGATTTCGGCCCCCTACGAATGGCCTTCGCCGCTATCGAAATTCAAGGCTTGGTTTCTGAAAGGATAGGATTTTGAGTCGTTGGGTCATTGACCTACCCTACGGCGGCATACTCGGGGCGTACTTAAAAATCTGAAACAGTAGGTCACACTCACAAGGATATTTTTGGAAATATCTTGGCTGAAAAAGGAAGGTAATCAACAATTAAATGGGAGATGTTCGATTCTTAAATGGTTTAATTGTTGAGAGAGATTGTCTCAATTTAATCGTCATCTCTTTGACCTACCCTACGGCGGCACTGAGGTGTGAGATTAAATCCTTGGAATGTTAGGATAAACTGCATGCATGACATCACGTTTATAATTCCTAAAATCATTATATGTTGTGGTTTATGATTTGATTTATATTTCTGTCATAATTTATTTTACGGCTACTTATCATCTCAAGGTATCTAAACTGCTAAACACGTTAAAATTGACTGATGATGACTTCGTAAATGTGGAAAAGTAACGAGAACGTTGAACTCAATAATCGAGAATGCAAATTAATTTTTCGGAAGAGGATGTTCCTCTTGAGTCTACAAACTTAAGTGACATTGATAAGTATGTCACTGTTGTCACTCGTATTACACGGGATACAATTTAAAATTAGTTCAACGATGACGAGAATGATTTGGTATCAATCTCACTAGACATCCCACAGTTCATGAGTAGTGTCTACTCAAATGAACCGCTAGTTCACGGCCATTTCCTTTAAAGAAAGCCAAGAATGGGAAGGTAAATGTCTACAAGTATAAGTCGTCTAAACTAAATAAGTTAAAGGCTAAACTGAAATATTAATCAAAGAAAGTAAAGGATAAGGAAAGTGATTTCGGATCACTAACCTATGAATCCTTAGTGACTTTTTTAACCGAGTAATTTGACTTGAAAGCTAAAGTTCTTTTATTAGAACAAGGTAGTTGGGCATTCATGATAAAGAGTAGACAACGGGCAGTTATTTCAGCTAAAATAGTGGGAGTGATATAAGGAAATGAATTTCGGATTTTAATCCTTGAATATCAAAGAAATATAATTTCTATTCGTTGAACAAATGGATTCACTTTCACATCGATAATATAGTTGCCTTAAAGAAAGTGAATATGACATTTGTATACGATTCCGAGACTCGGACTTTTGTTTGATAGAGTCAGAACCACTAAGTAATGTTGAAAAGGTATATGTAAAACGTCAAAAACGATTAAGGCAAATGGTTTCCATATTAAGATAAATGACTCCTTAGCATCTATTAATTAGTGCATATATCCGAAAGATAAGATCTGAAGACTGGCTAAGGGTGATTCCTATCTCCCAGTCTAAGAACACTATCTCAAAGGAAAAATGACTAAGCAACCTTTAAATTAGGAAAGGGTGATAGAGATAAAGAAGCATCATAGCTTGTTCATATTGACCTTCGGGGTCTTATGAAGATACGAGCTAGTGGGAGCTTTTGAGTAGTGGACAATTTGTCTAATGACTACTCGAAATGCCGATTAGTTTATCTAAATAGTTTGAAAGAATCTAAAATATTACCAGAGAATCGAGTATTCCATGCTCAGATATAGGCTATGGCATAGTTTGGGCAATGATGCTTGGCCTACCTCCGAGTGAAATGATTTCACTGAAAGGATAAACCATAGATTGCCTTGTATAGTTATTGATATGCTACAATACACTGCTTAACTCAATTAAGATATTGGTTGCAAAATAACGGTTTACATTATTATGTAGCAGCTAGAAGTCTACCTGGAAGATGCTTATGAATTTATGGATAAAGAGTGAAGTGAATTTACTCCACTTCCGTAAATAGAGGCGTTTAGCACTTCGTGCTTGAAGGTAGGACTGGAGATTTTGCATACACGTTCAGATGGTGACTGTTCGTGAAATATCTTAATGCTTATGGTTTATCCATTGACTCGTCAGATTATGCGACTTTACAGTCTGCTGGGGTGATTGATAACCAATGGTTTTCTTTGAAGGGTTGTATAGGATTCTGATAATTAGAGGTTGGTTTAAAGCCATATACCTGTAAATGGAGTTTTGGCACTCCATGTCTGTTCATACTCTTGTAGAACCACCTGAGTGTCTCAGGCCCAATGGGAGAAATTGGATCTACGTGGAAAAGAGTCGAATGAATGAGAAAGTTTATCTTTCTAAGCAAATCCAAGTGGTTTGGGGGTAATTCCCTGGGAAGTAGAGAGTTAACCAGGGGTGATGCCCTGAAACTCTCTCATTATTCGGCCTTGCTTAACTCCCTGGAAATCAGGAAGATTACCAGTGGTCATGCCCTGAAACTTTCTTGCCGAACAAATGAGCTTGAATTCATTCGGGACGGAAGGGTTTTAGCTTAAAGCCAATAACAGATGCTTATATCCATTGGTGGATTAAAGCAAACCTCTAGGTCATTAAAAGTCACATGTTTTGAAATGTGTGGGCTTGACCAGAATATTGATGAGTCTTTTGTAGACTAGGATA
This sequence comes from Gentiana straminea, assembly GCA_036785695.1. Taxonomy (NCBI): domain Eukaryota; kingdom Viridiplantae; phylum Streptophyta; class Magnoliopsida; order Gentianales; family Gentianaceae; genus Gentiana; species Gentiana straminea. The sequence continues at coordinate 13,971,885 of JAVUPR010000398.1, read as the reverse complement.
TCAATATTGGTAAAGTAGTGAGTATTAGTGTTAATGACAAAGATAACACTGCAACAGTTGTAAGCAACATGAGTGTGTTATCTGAAGTCGGAAACTGACGAGCCAAGACTCTTTGAATCAGAGAAGTGGACTATATTCATAGAATTTGATTCGGTCGAATTCATGAGAACAAGTTGTTGGGAATATCCCATGCAACTTATAGGTTAAGATGATAGTGCATTTTCGTATGCAAAATTCAACGAGAGGTTTCCTACGCAACCCCTCACGGAATAATTCTCTCGATCTTCGAATATAGAGAAAATGGGATATATTCTCTTTTGATAGAGAAAGTCAGGTTATTAAAAGTCAATAACAGTCGAGTCTCGGATTAGAGCAATGAAGAGCAGCATAGTGCATCCTCAAGTACCTTCGGAGAACGAGGACTAATATGCGTCTATATTCAGTTGCATACCTGAGTATTGTTGACTACACTGATTCTGACTTACAGTCAGATTAAGGATGATCGTTAGTCGATCTCGGGCTCAGTGTTTACTCATTGTGATGAAGCTACAGTCTGGAGCAATCCAGCACTGCCAATTTGACTCTGTTAGTCGAATACATAGCAGCTTTCGAAGCGGCTAAAGAGGCAGTATGGCTTGAGAAGTTCTTTGTTGGATCGGGAAGTGATTCCAGGTCTCGTAAGTCGATATCACCTTGTTGTGAAAACAGTGGATAGGTAGCTTATGCATAGGATCTTCACAATCACAAGAGGTCAAAAGTATATTGAAAGTATATACCACCTGATCAGACAGACCGTGCAGAGAGGCGACATTTTGGTCCTAAAAGATCGCCTCGAGCCGACAACCTAGCTGATCAGTTTACCAAGTTGCGTGACATCTAGTGTCACTTATAAGCGCTTGGAGGTATGAATTAGGGAGATATGTTTCATCTGCTTTAGAGCAAATGGGAGAATGTTGTGGATAGATAGAATAAGGGTGTGGTGCTCTAAAAACAATCATTGCTTGTCTTTACGGGCAAGCGGGAGATTGTTAGATATAGTGTGCCCGAAAGACAATTGTTGCTTGTCTATACGGGCAAGTTGGATATTATTGGAAGTAGCGCCCGAAAGACAATTTATGTAATTGTTTTCAGAATTAATAAATGACAAATTTATTCTCACCTTATTACTTGCTTTGTGCTTGTAAGTAATACACTACTGAAAACCCCAAGTCGTATCATATGTAGCCATATAACTTAGTGTGTGTCACACATGAGGATTAAGTTATGGTGATACATTTGAAATGTTAGTCCGTGGTGAAGTTAATCAAAGTATGGGGTCCATTGATTAAACCACCATTAATGCGCCCAGAACACTTTATAGTGTGACCGTCTTATCCGGACCATCGACGTTGGTTGTCTAAGTGGGGCATTTATATATGACGTATTCATATAGGACTGGACCGATTTAATTTGAGTTTCTCATATAATTCCGTGATTGAGCAATCTTATTAAATCACAAGATGATCATATATGGATTAACCTTAATCCTGAAGTGATTACAGACTCCTGCTTGTTTCAGGATAGGGTTTGATGTGTTCGTTAAGGATCGCTAAGAGGCGCGGTCCGAATCACTTTTTCACGTTGGCACTATTCTGGAATGATTGAGAAGTGTGTGTCTCACAGATATGAAATCCATTCCTTCCTGTGGGAAGTAGAAAGAGAATCTCCTTATTTGTTGATCCTAGAAACTGATCGATCCCGGGAGTTCGTATTGGTTATGAACTAATTGATCACTAGTGGGTTAATGGTAAATAAGGATAAGTTGTATTGAAGAAGGTTTGCGGAAATATTCCTGCTTCGTTACGGATAGTCTATGGAGGGTTAGTCTATATGTAATGATTATATCAATGGACATTTATCGACTCTACGTTTTGAGAATTAGTTATATCTATAATTGATAGAGTTCAGTTTCGGATTTATGGTGGCGTAATTCCGGAATTAATAAGTTGAGTAGAAATATTCTGTTTGATGAATATTTTATTCATTTTTATTGGAGCTACTTGTTATAGTTCCATGGTCCCCGGGTTGGCTCCTAACACGCTAGTGTTTTCTCGTTTTATGGAACCTCGAGAATAAATTAAATAGTTGGTCTATTTAATAAATATGCAATATTATTTATTTGGTAAATAATATGTAAAACAGAAAGACATTTTCTATTAAAAAATGACAAAAGTGGCGCCCCTGTGTGTGGATAAATTAGGAAAAGAAATTTTTTCAAAATTATGTCACATGTGTAATTAGTTACTTATTTATTTGTTAAATAATTATTGGATAAATTATGAGATTGATTTTTTGGGAATTATCTTTTATTTTTATGGCAAATATCTTTTTCTTATGAGAATAGGTAATTGTGGTGTGAAAAAAGATATTTCTCTCTTTACTAGTTATTTTCCAATATAAAGAGAGTTCCTCCCAATACAATATTACACACAAATTTGCGCCAACATCAATTAAAAGAAGAGAAAAATTTAGTTTCTTATTCTAGTCATTAAGAGGAGAAAAACTAGGATTTTTTCTTGTGCATATTCGAGGAGGTTCTACGGCAAGGATCGACGTCCACTAGTCGTCGCTTGGAGATACAATCCGGAAGATCACGGCTTCTCCCTTTGGTCGATTGCCTATTTCTCTCCGGTTGGGGTAGATCTACTAACCTTCTTGTAGATTAATTTATTATGCGAATCATATCGTGGTAAAATCGTAAACGAATCTAATTCGTAGCTTCCGCTGTGCATGATCGAGCGTCTCGATCAGTGCTGTGAATCAGATCTGACGATCCAATTTTGTATCGGATCCGGATTCGGGTTTCTGTATATCCATCACTTAGGTCATCTGATGCATGCATATTCGATCTCTCACAGAGTAGGACTCTGAGCTCATGATTAGTATCTATAATGATATTTTGACTGCACATTAGAAGTCTCACTAAATAAAATCTAATCACCAACAAAAGACATGTGAGAGAGGGGGACCCAGATCAATTAACTTTCACATGCTTTCACCTACCCTCTTAAAGTGCCTTGTCAATATACTGGTTTTAAATCTCCATACAAAGAACAAAACATATAAGTGGTTAAGAGATACCATTGTCTAAGACCTCTATGTGGACTGATTGGACCAAGTTTCTTCCCATTCCAAAGAACTGACAGCTTAGTAGTTCTGATACCAAACATAATCAAACTTATGATCTTAGTAGAAAAGCTAGCCTTCTATAAGATCATCTATAGGAAGCCCTAATGCACTGTATCATACGCCTTCTCTAGGTCAATTTTGAGCATCAGCTTTCCTTTATTCCCTTTCATATTTTTCACGTAATGCATAACCTCTTGAGCTATAAGGACAATATCAATCCCACTTTTCCCAGGTATAAAGACAGCTTGAGTATGACTAACCAACTTTCCAATGACATATTGCATTTTATTAGCTATAATTTTAGAAATGATCTTCACACACATATTACTCGGGGCTATGAGACTGAATTAAGAGTCAGATTATGGGGGGTTTCATTTTGGTATAAGAGAGATAACAGTCTCATTCAACTTCTCATCAAATTCTCCTTTGTCAAAAGCATTATAACCAAACTGAATAATTAAAGGACTTATAGAGGGCCAAAATCTCATAAGAAAGAAAACAAGGATCCCATCAAGTCCAGCGACTTTGAAATTCCCCATTTGGTAGCATCCTCAACCTGCTTTTATGATATTTGTCTATTTAACAGGTGGAGGTTTGCATCAATCAAAGCTGGAAGATGAATAATGTTAAGTTGTTCCAGGTTTACAGTGTCTGTCTGGTAGAGCTTGTTATAGAAGTTCTTCAATTATCCTAGTATCTTCAGTCCATTGTCGTTGTTCATCTTTTAAACATGTGATTATGCGTTTTCGTTGCTTTTTAATTGCTATCATGTGGTAGAAATGAGTGTTCATTTCTCCTCCTTCAAGCCATTTTAGGTGTGATCTTTGATGCTAATAGGTCTCTTTCTAATCCAAAATATTATCCAGTTCGACATTTACCTTTTCATGGAGTTTAGCCAAGAATGAAGAGGGTGCCCTTTCAAGTCTCCTATCCACTTCAATTCTGGCAAGGCAGGCGGCCGTACTTTGAAATATATTATCAAATACTACGTGGTTCCACGTTTTGGTTTTCTTGGTAAATGATTGTATCGCTGTGTAAATATCCTTGCCATTCTCCGAGGCAGGATCCACATGGTCATCAAAATCTCTATGTTTCGTCCAGGCTCTTTGGAAGAAAAAGTTTGGATCTCCAACTTTTGCCAGAGTGATCTCATTGTCCAGGCAGAGAGGTTTGTGGTCAGAGTGCTCCATTGCCAAATGTCTCACACTAGCCTTGTTTAACTTCTCTAACCGTTCCCTATTACACCGGATTTGGTCAAGTCTTTGATGGATTCTCTCATTTTCATGTGTTACCACTCCATGTAAATCTTGTCCTTGAAAGAGACCCCATAAGCTCACATTGTTGCGGCATCATCCACAGCTTAACCATGTTGACACTGTTAGGTGTAGTGCCCGAAAGACAATTATCTAATTGTTTTAGGACAGAATTAATAATTCATCTTATTATATGCATGTATGCTTATAATTAAGACACTACTGAAAACCCTAAGTACCTCATTTATGTAATCACATAACTCAGTGTATGGCTATACACAAGAGGATTGAGTTAGTGAGATGTACTTAAAATTAACTTAGTCCGTAGCGTTTATTAATCTGAGTACGGGTCTCATGATTAATTTGCTAATAATGCGCCCAGAACACTTTAGGTGTGACAGTCTTATCCGGACTGTTAGTAATAGGGTACCTAATGGGGCATTTATATATGATGGTAATCATATAGGGATGGACCGATTTGATTTGAGTTCTCGATATAATTCCGTGATCGAGAAGTCTTATCGAATCACAAGATGATCATATATGGATTAATCTCAATCCTGAGGTGATCACAGACAACTGCTTAGACTAGGGTGGAGTTTGATGTGTTAGTAAGGATCACTTCGTAGTATGTGGTCCAACACTTCTCGTTGGCTCTATTCTAGGATGAGTGAGTAGTCTGTGCTATCACAGATATGGAATCCATTCCTTCCCTCAGGAAGTAGATAGACAGTTCCCTCATTTGTTAACCCTAGAAACTGATCGATCGGCCGAGTTCATATTATATTAGTTATGAACTAATTGATCACTAGGGGGTTAATGGTAAATAAGGATAATATATTTCGAGAAGGGTTTACGGAAATATCCCGAATCGAAGTGAACAGTCTATGGAGGATTTATCCGTATGTAATGATTATATCAGTGGACGCTTTTGACTCATAAATTGAGTGTAAGTTATCTATATTCGATAGAGTTCAGTTTCGGGTTTATGGTGGTGTAATCCCGGAATTAATAGGTTGGATATAATTATTTTGTCTGATGAATAATTTTATTCGATTTATTGTAGCTTCTGAATATGGGTCCATGGTTCTCGACGTGGCTCCCAAAATAGCATAATTAGTTTTCTCGTCGTTTCACCTCAATTATAATTAAATAGTTGGAATGGACTATTTAATTGATATGTGATTAATTGTTTAGTTGGACTAGATAATTAAATACATGAAAATACATTTTTTCGTGGACTCGGCCCAAGTGTGGAATTTTCGTGTGGACTAGGGTTTTACCCAAGTCTTGGCCGAAAATTATATTATTTATTATTGGGAAATTTTTTTCTCAATAAATAATAAGACATGTGATTAAATTATTTATATGTTAAATAATTTAAGGAAAACAATATCTTTTATATATCCTTATTATTTTGGAATATTCTAAATATATCTTTTTAGGAAAATGATTATTTCAATTGATTTTGTATTAATTAAATAAATCTTTGGAGGACAAGGATTACTTTCCTATATAAAGAGAGTTCTCCCAAGCCTTTTATCACATCATAAACACGCCATATTGGAAAGAATATAGCTTGGAATTTTCGGCTATAGTTCTTTGGGTTCGAGTTTAGAAAACTTCAGGTTTTTTATGTAGCATATCAAGGAGGCCCGGCAGCGGGAAACACCATCCACTTGGTGTTGCTTTGGGAGACACACGTTGGAAGACCGTGGTCGCTCATACACGTGTTCTAGGAGACTTTTGATCTTGGAGTTAAGCACCATAAAAGGTTGGCTCCTAAACCCCCTTGTAGGTTTAGATCTTTAATTTATGTTCTTTGTTTCGTTTAGATCTAGATCTGATGCATTCCGCTGCGTAATCGGGTCAATCTATGATTGATCCGACGATATTACATCTAACAGACACCACTTACACTTCTTCCACCTTGTTTATCTTTCTGGTAAACCACCTGATTAAAGTCTCCAAATAGGCTCCAAGGGAGGTTTAACACACCTCAAAGTCTCTCTAAGTAATTCTAAAGCTCATTCATAGCACTGGAATTAAGACTAGCATAGATGATGGTGAGAATCCAATCAGTGTTCATACCTTTCATAACTGCCATTGACAAGCTCTGGTTTTTGCAAAGGATGTATTTGATAGTCACTTGATCCTCCCCCCAGAAGCACCAAATTCCTCTTGCATACCCTATTTCTTTCACCACATGCATGTTAGTAAAATAAATGTTGTGCAGGATCTGAGTTGCCCTATCACCCCTTTATTTTATTTTTTTAGGGGAGTTGACTTATCACTTGAACTTTTTTTTTGTTTCCGCGTTGAAAGACATATGATTATTATTAACACTGGACTAATGCCAGAAAGTACAAATAAACCGAGGACCAAACAACACCCAAGACACCATCAGGATTCCACCCCAGATCACCACCAGGACACTCCGGATCACCGCCAGGACTTAACCCTGGACCACTGCTAGGACTAAAAACGGAACTATCCGACTTAAAAAAAATCTATAGAGGAAAAAAACATAAAAAAAAAGGGGTAACCTTTACTCCCAAATCCTGACCTAAACAGTAGGAACAAGCTTGGAAAACAAAGACCATAACCGGCAATAAGCCGGGAACTATCAATACTGGACACAAAGGGACTATCAAACCAACAAATTGATACCAATAACCCGCCGTCCCCGTCCAGCACCTAGTCGTTCGTTTGAGCAGTGTGATGGATCCATCCAAGCAGCATTACCGGAGCAAAATACCCGCCATCGAAACACCAAAGACGTCCGGCTAAGCCAAATCGACAGTTCCGATAGCTAAAGACCCAAAAACAAGCTCATAATCATCTTTCCACTTCAAAGGCAGTCCAATCGATCTTCTATCCGGCGCGATTAAGGAGATGAGACAAATTCCGGTAATAACCCTTGCCACCCAAATAGGAAAAATAGAAGAGGAAACATCAGATTTGAGGAATTGGGGAGGGTGAAGGACAAAAAGGAGGCAAATATGGGTACAAGGGATAAAAAGAAAACGAAAACGCAAAAGAAAGCTACCGGCACCGGAAAAAGAAAATAGACGGGAAGAGGAGGCTGAGATTTTCTAGAGGGAGGACCGAGAAAAAAAAGAGCAGAACCTTTTTTTGTAATACTCCCTCCGTTTCTATTTAACTGTCGTAGTTGTCAAAATTAAAAATTCATTTTTATCTGTCGTAGTCCCATTTTCAAAGTATTATTTATTATATTTTTCTACATCTACCATTATATTTATTAAGAGACAGGAGATTAAAAACATATTATTAATTATATTCAAGGATGTTATTGTCATTTAGATGTTAGTTCAACGTATTAAATACTCTCTTTAATAGTATGTGTGTTTTTGAAAAAACTACGACAATTAAATAGAAATAGAGTGAGTAGGGATTAATCGTCTTCATCACTTGAACTTCTTGTTTCAATTATAAAAAACAGAATATCTTATTTTACATTTATCGCAAGTGCTCAGATAAAAAAAAAAAAGGTAAGAATGCTATGTATACCCTGACCGCTGTCTGATGTTCTGCAACAATCGCCGGCGTAGAATTTTTGTCTCTCCAAACCAATGAGCAAGCTTTCCGGCGGCGTCATCCGTCGTCATCTGATTGCTCTGTCCAGTCGTAGTATCCTCCATTTCTCTACCACCACCACCAGACGCTTCTCCCCTGACCCTTCACCCCCATCGAACCGGCACAACTTTGTAAAGAACCGGCCAGCATCAAAACCAAAACTAAAACCCAGTCAAACCCTGATCATCCCAACTGCAACCTCCATTTCTGCGATCCTGCAAAGTACAGTTTCAAATTCCAGTGACTTTACCACCCTTTGTGATATCATCGCCAATCCGGACACCCAACCCGGCCCAGAGCTCGAGGATGTCCTGGACCAAACCGGAATAGTACCCAGTGAGTCATTGTTACTTGAGATTTTTAACCATTTCGATAGTTCTCCTAAACCCTTGTTTACCCTATTTGTCTGGGCTGAGAAACAACCTGGCTTTGAATTCTCTGTCGCCGTGTTCAATGCGATGATCAATGCATTGGGGAAAGCCAGGGAATTTGATCGGGCTTGGGATTTGATAGTTGAGAGACTAAATGGAAATGAAAGACCTAATCTTGATTCTTTTATAATCATGATTAGGCGTTATATAAGGGCAGGTATGAATTTTACAGCTTCATCTATTTTGAATCGACGAATTGAATTTTTTTTCTTCATATTGCTAGTTGTTGATTTTGTATGCAGATCACATGTTTCCTCAAATTTCTCATTGCTATAAGATGTGTGTGTGTGTGTGTGTGTGTGTGCAGGATTGTGTTTACCAGCAATTCGAACCTATGAATTTGCTTCCACTTTAGACTTCCTTCAAGCCTTAGATTCAGAGACGAATTTGTTTGAAATTCTGTTAGATTCTTTATCCAAAGAAGGACATGTTAGGGAAGCTTCAAATTATTTTGATGAGCGAAGAGCACGGGATACTACTTGGGTTCCGTCTACACGCATGTATAACATCCTACTAAATGGCTGGTTTCGATCAAGAAAGCTTAAACAGGCAGAAAGACTTTGGAAAGAAATGAAACGGGACAAAGTTAAAGCCAGTATAGTAACCTATGGTACACTTGTAGAAGGATTATGTCGTATGCGTAGAGTCGAGATTGCAGTAGCATTGATCTCTGAAATGAAAGAGGAAGGGATTGAACCAAATGCAATTGTCTATAATCCAGTGATAGATGCATTAGGTGAAGATGGTAGATTTAAGGATGCTTTAGGTATGATGGAGAGACTTTCGGTTTTGGAATCTGGTCCTACGCTTTCAACTTACAATTCTTTGATTAAGGGTTACTGTAAAGCAGGGGATATTCAAGAAGCAAGCAAGATTCTTAAAATGATGGTAAATAGAGGAATTATGCCAATTCCATCAACTTATAACTACTTCTTCAGGTATTTCTCCAAACACAGTAAGATTGAAGATGGTTTGAACCTTTACACGAAGATAATGGCTGCTGGGTATGAACCAGATCGGCTCACGTATCATCTTCTGGTTAAGATGTTGTGTGAACAGGAAAGACTGCAGCTGTCAATGCAAATTGTTAAAGAAATGAGATCAAAGGGATGTGATCTTGATTTGGCTACTAGTAGTATGTTGATTCACCTTATGATCAAAATGCACCAATTTGATAAGGCTATAAACGAATTTCGTGATATGATTCGTAGAGGACTTGTTCCTCAGTACCTTACATATCAGAAAATGAGTGATGAGTTAAAGATTCATGGGAGATTAGATATGGCTCAGAAACTGTCATGTATGATGGCATCTATCCCTCATTCAAAGAATTTACCTGATACATATGTTCGTCATGGAAATTCTTCTCATGATAGAAAAGTATCAATACTACAAAAGGCTGAAGCTGTTTCTGACATCTTAAAGACATCCAACAACCCGAAAAAACTAAAGAAGCTTAGAAATTCACCTGAGGATGCTGTGTCAAGTGCACACAAATTGACAAACAGTATCAAGAAAAGAGTACAGTTGTTATAAAATCATTGCCATTATGCTTACAAATTCAAAGGGTTCATTTGATATGATGTCTAAAGGCCTTGAATCCGACAAAGCTGAAAGTCTGCTTCTTGCTTGCTGCACATCATGCAGGTATCACTTGCTACATGGAATCTTAATTGCCATATCATTTTTCTTAAACAATTTTTTCGTGACTTTTTAGCGTTATTATATTTGATATTTAGTGTTCATTTAGTTTTTGATCTCTTGATTTTTGTCTGCGCTTGATTCGAAGCATAGTTGTTAAAGCGTAAGGCGAAGCCTATATGAGGGTTATATGATAAACAATCACAAACACCCAAAAACCATATTATGGAAGAATGAAACAATAATAAACTATTCAAATACCTAAACAAAGAGTCAAAGAATATCAATAAGTAATCAACAAAACAATGTTTTAGGCTGTTAATACACAACACAAAGGCTACCTTGTGCATTGAAGTGAAAGTGTGAAAAGAACAGAAGAAAGAGATGATAGGAACTGAAAAAAATAAAAGCTTTATGTCTCAGTTCATCAATGGGAAAAAGAAAAAGCAGAAAAAAAAACAAAATAGACGAGGAGAACTGATGAAGACAGAGGAGATAAGATCGTAAGAAAAAGGTTAAGTAGATGCTTGTACTTGAGAATTTTCTTATCTAAATGTTGAAAGGTTAAGTAGTTTATTTTAAAATAGGCTATAAGATGATTCTTTTTTATTAGGCTATAAAATGATTCTTTTGGATTAGGCTATAAAATGATTCTTTTAGATTGCCCGCAAGATTGGATTCTTGAACTGATTTAGTTGATTCCGAATGAGCCCTGATGATAAGTTGAATCTTGGAAAAGCTCAGTTTTTTCATTTGTGATGCTTATAATTACTTCTGTAGAAGATATTGCTCTCAAATTTCAGGTCAATGTAAAGCTAAAAATATATAGGAAGGGAAAAAATGGCACTAAGATCTCTCTGGTTTTCCAATATGGTTTTGTAATGCTTAAGAAAGGAAATTAGTGTATATGTGGAGATTGTAGCCTAATTCTGATTATTGAATTACAATCTCTCACAAAAGCCTAGGCTATTAGGGAGTTAGGTAGTTTATCTATTTAAATTCAATACATTTGAACACACCTCTTCAGGTTTGAGCATCATACAAAATGCCTTGACCAACATGGAAAATAAAGGGCATAGAAAGCTGATAAAGAGGGTCAAACACTTTTACAATAGAAACTGGGATAGAAGAGGACACATGCATATTTGAACCCGTGACCTCATGCTTTGATACCACATTGTCTGTCGTTGATTCAACCACCATTTCCTTTTCATGCGTAGTGTGTGCAAACTGATATTGATTTCTTACTTTTCATCACATATTCACAAAGAAAGATGTAAGCGTTTGCTCGTACTTATAAACTAAATTTTACATGTGAGGGTGAGTTGGACATATCGACAAAGTGAATGTGTGATGTGTGATTTGAATACAATCAAGATATAAAATACATAACCATCAACAATTCTTTCCCAACAGTCAAGGTACCTGATACATACCGACTAACCCTTTTTATCACGCCACAAACAACTGTGCCAGAGATTGTCAATAGGAAACAACATAAACCAAACAAATAGACCCTCACAAGAGAAAATCGCTCAACACTCAATTTATGTGATGTGTCTAAACCCTCAAGATTGTCAATAGGAAACAACATAAACCAAACACATAGACCCTCACAAGAGAAAATCGCTCAACACTCAATTTATGTGATGTGTCTAAACCCTCAAGCTCATTCCAATAAAAATGCCTTACTATATGCTTGTATTTCATCTCATGTCAATCACCAAGATATCATGCATTACACTGATCATAAGGTCTTTATGCTTGTATTTCATCTCATGTCAATCACCAAGATGGCATGCGTCACACTGGTCATAAGGTCTTTGCTGGGGTAATGGTCAAAAATAGCCCAAAGTAATGTAATAGTGTATCAAATGTGTAAGATTGTGGAATAAGTGTAGTAGAAAAGTAGTGCCGTTAACAAGTCGAGTCGAGTAGCTGAAGTTCAAGCTCGAGTTTGTTTGATAATCGAGTCAGCTCGAACTCGCTCGTTAACAAAACAAGCCTAAAAACCCGTATGAGCTTGGCTCGATAAGTATAAAAAATGTTCGAGCTCGAGCTCACGAACAGGCTCGAAATCGAGCTCGGCTTGTTCAATAGTAATTTGGTTATAGCCATTATTCAACCCAAAATACTCGTTTAACTACAAACTCAATCTGAAAGGTTCAAACTCTCATTGTTACACTACATTTATATTATAGTATAGATTATAAAACTATCAACAACAAAAAACTAAGACACACTTGTCATACGTAAGTAGTGAATCAAACATCCACAATATAATCCGATGGGCAATAATCCAAAATCCAAATGCAGCAACTCGGAAGCACAAGTTATAGAAGTTCAAAATGAGTCAAATGACCAGATTACATAACCCAAAAGCTTAGTAGATTCTTAGGCAACGATAGTCCAAATGTCAAATGCATAAAAAAAAAATCCAAATCTTGCACATGATTCATAGATCATTTTCTTCATACCACCAGCCATACACTAATTTACAACACTTGCATTTGAATAACAAAGGAACTCATTTAGATATTCACCTTAACCGGAAAAATGTACAAATCTACTAATGTGACTACTCAAATGAATATTAAAAAAGATACCCAATCGTTAAAAAATCAAACTGTTGCACCTATCGAAAACATCTAAAATGCAACCCTTAATTTCTCTTCCCATTGATAATTGAATTCTGCAAAAGATATGTAAAACATACTTGTCAAATGCAACATTCAAATTTACTCTAAATTTGAAAAACAAACAATGCTTAAAAGAAACACCTTAACATCATTGGATAGTTCTATTCTTTCAAATGATTTCGAAAGCCGATCTTCTTGATTCTACAAAATAAAAATACAGGCAATTACATAATAGTAACTAAAATTAATAATTAAAAAAATATATGATACCGGAGCTTTCTTCTTCCCATGCAAAGAACGAATCCAATCTCCACCACATTGTAACATTTCAACCGTTTCCACGGACAAAGAAGCACGATGTTCATCGACTACCCTACCACCAACACTAAAGGTTGATTCCGAAGCCACACTAGTAATTGGAATTGACAGAATATCACTTGCCATTTTTGACAATATCGGAAATCTATGGCTCTCTCCTTTCCACCAATCAAGTACATCAAGATAAACATCAACATCACAGTTATACGTATGCTCATCCAAGTACTTGTCTAACTCAGACCATTAACTTGAAGATTTCTCAACTTTACTTAATAACATATGGAAATTTTCTTTTCCACTCAAAACCGTATGCCCAAACATTTCATTCTCTCCACCACCACTAGAAGAATTACCGAATTCCCTGCCTCGGTTCCCTTCACCCATTTCTTTTCTTTCGTTTTATGAGTTATAAGCAACGACATATTCATTAAATGACACGTGATATTTTTCCGATCTCATCAACATAAGAAGAAGCACATTCACCCTCGATAACTTTAAAAGAAACATTGATCACATTCATCTTATACCTCGGGTCCAAAAGAGCACCCAATGATAATAACACATTACTATTTCCCCACTACCTATCAAATTTTTGTGTCATAGATGAAGCCATGTTCCTAATGTTTTCGGATTTATCAAGTGCCTTTTCATTTAATAGTGTTTTGATCTAAAAAAGCTTCACAAGAAATAAATTAGAAGTGGGATATTCACTACAAGAAATAATACTAGTCACAACATTAAAAAGGCCTAAGAATTTGCACAATTCATCCATTTTTTCCACTCATACAGAGTTGGAACATAATGAAAACCGGGATCAATATCAGCAGAGAACACATCTTTCACTTCTATTGGAGCAGCCAACATCATGTAGCTACCATTTCACCTTGTCTGACAATCCAAACTTAAACCCGTCCAAGACAAATGAAGTTGGTTTTTATTTTAGCAAACTGAATGAGTCGAGACTCGGAAATTTTCAAATACTTAATTCTCTCCCTAACAGTATCAATCACCGTATCAATTTGCTTAAGACCGTATTGGACCAAAAGATTGAGTACCGTATCAATTTGCTTAAAATCGTATTGGACCAAAAGATTGAGTATATGGGCACAAACGTACGGGGAATAATTTCACTCTAATACTTAATGATTTTCTCAAGCTAAGATCCTGCTTAAGTCTCCTAACACACATCATTATAAGAAGCATTATCCACGGTTATGTTCGAAATCTTATCCTCAATCTCCCGATCAACAAAACACATGTGGAGAGCATCCGCTAGAATTACAACAGTATGTGGGGTGGGATATTACAGAAATTCAATACACGCTTTTGCAAAACCCAATCACAATCAACATAATGTCCGGTCACAACCATATATTGAAAATGTTGACCGGATTTCCATAAATCAGTCGTAATACTATTCTGCCAATACTAAGAATGCAACTCTTCAAGTTTTTTTTTTTTCATTTTCATAAACGGCAAACAATCCTATCTAACAGTGTACCTACTGATCGGTTGATAAAACGGAGAAATATCATTAAGAAACTTATTAAAAATTTCATGCTCCATTTGTGAAAAAAGATATTCATGTGCCAAAGTCATACGTGCAGCAAGTTTACGTACCTTTGCATGGTCATAAGAAAAGTTAGAAAATTGAGTGTTACCATCTGGTGTTGTCTCACCGAAGGACAAAAGTTGTGTTTGTTTATTTTTCTGCCAAATGAAGCTTCCTTTGCAAGCAATTTTCCAAATGATGTTTGTGTTGCGTCGTGCTTGCAAAAGAAGCTTCATTTGGCAAGAAAAAAACAATCAAACACAACAACTTTTGTCCTTCAGTGTGACATTCCAGATTGTAACACCTCAATTTCTAACTTTTCTTATGACCATGTAAAGGTACGTGAACTTGGTGCACATATGACTTTGGCACATGAATATACTTTTTTCACAAATTGTAGATTAACTTTTTAATAAGTTTCTTAAGGCTATTTCTCCGTTTTATCTACCGATCAACATGTACACTGTTAGAAAATATTATTTTGCCGTTTATGAAAATGAAAAAAAATTCTTGAAAAGTTGCAATCTCAATTTTGGCAGAATTAGCATTCCACCGATTTATGGAAATCCGGTCAACATATTCAATATATGGTTGTGACCGGACATTTTGTTGATTGTGATTGGGTTTTGGAAAAGCGTGTATTGAATTTCTGTAATGTTCGACCCCACATACTGATGTTATTATAGTTAATGCTCCCCACAACTGTTTGGGGGATTGATGATAAGATTTCGAGGATAACCGTGGATAATGCTTCTTATATTGATGTTTGTGTTAAGAGACTTCACAACATCTGAGCTTGAGAAAATCGTTATGTATTTGAAGGAAATTATTCCATGTATGTTGTTGTGCCCGTATACTCAATCTTTCGGTTCTAGACGGTCTTAAGCAAATTGATACGGTGATTGATACTAGGGTGGGAATTAAGCATTTCAAAAATTTCGAGTCTCGACTCATTTAGTATGCTAAATTAAAATAACCTTCATTTATTTGTCTTGTAAGAGTTTAAGTTTTGATTGTCAGACAAGGTGGATGATACCTACATTATGTTGGTTGCTGTAGTAGAAGTGAAAGATGTGTTCTATAGATAGGGTGATATTGATCCCGGTTTTCATTATGTTCCAACAATGTACGAGTGGGATTCTATAGATAGGGTGATATTGATCCCGGTTTTCATTATGTTCCAACACTGTACGAGTGGAAAAAAGCGGAAGAAGTGTGCAAATTCTTAGGCCTTTTTTTAATGTTGTGACTAGTAGTATTTCTTGTAGTGAATATCCCACTTTTAATCTATTTTTTTTACCCCTAACGGGGTTCGTACACTGGTCTCCATGCCATATTATAGTGTAGCTCACCACTAGACCGATGCATCTTGTGCTTCTAATTTATTTCTTGTGGAGCTTTTTGAGATCAAAGCGCTATTAAATAAAAATGCACTTGATGAATTTGAAAACATTAGGAACATGGCTTCATCTATGACACAAATGTTTGATAAGTACCGGGGAGAAAATAATGTCTTATTGGTGGAAAGGAGCATAGGTAGAACTGTGATGTTGATGCTCATCTTGATGTACTTGATTGGTGAAAAGGAGAGAGGCATAAGTTTTTGATATTGTCAAAGATGCAAGTGATATTTTGTCAATTCCAATTACTAGTGTGGCTTCGGAAAACCTTTGTGCTGGTGGTAAGGTAGTTGATGAACATTGTGCTTCCTTGTCCGTGGAAACGGTTGAAATGTTACTATGTGGTCGAGATTGGGTTCGTTGCTTGCATGACCTGAAGAAGAAAGCTCGTGTATGCCTCATCATATACTGCCTCCGTCCAAAATGCAAGTCCGTTTGAGTTTTTTCACCCAGATTAAGAAAGTTGGTTAAATTGGTTACGTGTCATTAATTTTGATGAAAAAACTATAATGACTTTTGACCGTTATTAATGCAAAGTAATGAAAAGTGGTGAGTATATAATAAAATTAGGGGTAAATGGAGAAAAAATTAATAAAATGAACTTATATTTTGGGACGGAGGTAATATTTTTTTTAATTCTTAATTTTAGTTACTAATCTGTAATTGCCTCTAATTTTTATTTTGTAGAATCAAAAAGAAGATGGGCTTCCGAAAGCATTTGAAAGAATAGAACTACCCGATGATGTCTGAGGTGTTCCTTTTAAGCATTATTATATTTTTTTTTTAAACTTTAAAGTAAATTTGAATGTTGCATTTGACAAGTATATTTTACTTCTTGTGATATCTTGTGCAGAATTCAATTATCAAGGATAGGAGAAATTAAGGGTTGCATTTTAGATGTTTTCGATCGGTACAACAATTTGATTTTTTAATGATTGAGTATCTTTTTTCATAGTCATTTGAGTAGTCACATTTGTAGATTTGTACATTTTTTAGGTTATGGTGTATATCAAAATGAGTTCATTTGTTATTCAAATGCAGGTGTTGTGTATTAGTGTATGGCTAGTGGTATGAAGAAAATGATCTATGAATCATGTGCAAGATTTGGATTTGTTTGTTTTGTTTGTTTTTTGTTTTTTTGTTTTTTTGTTTTTTTTTTTTTTTGTTTTTTTGTTTTTTTATGCATTAGACATTTGGACTATTGTTGTCTAAGAATCTACTAAGGTTTTGGTTTATGTAATCTGGTCATTTGACTCATTTTGAACTTCTGTAACTTGTGCTTGCTAGGTGCTGCATTTAGATTTTGGACTATGTCCAAAGCTGCACCGGACTAGGTGATGCCTTTGGATTTTAGTTATGTTCTGATCGTTTGGACTATGTCCAAAGCTGCATTGACTATGTTCCGGATCATTTGAAAGTACAACATTTAGCAAGCACAAGTTACAGAAGGTCAAATGACCGGATTACATAAACCAAAAGCTTAGTAGATTCTTAGACAACAATGGTCCAAATGTCTAAATATATAAAAAAATAAAAAAAAAAAAATCCAAATCTTGCACATGTTTCATATATCATTTTCTTCATACCACCTGCCATACTCTAATACACAACACCTGCATTTGAATAACAATGAAACTCATTTAGATATTCACCTTAACCAAAAAATGTACAAATCTACTAATGTCATTATCAAATGAATATGAAAAAAGATACTCAATCATTAAAAATCAAACTGTTGCACCTATCGGAAACATCTAAAATGCAACCCTCAATGTTCCGAGGGCGGCCTGCGAAGCTCTCCGCGACTTCAGAACATAACTAAAATCCAAAGGCATATATATATATATATATATATATATATATATATATATATATATATATATATATATAAAACCGATATATTACAAATGACAATTGATTAATTTAATCAAGGGATTACAA
The DNA here is from genome assembly GCA_036785695.1 of Gentiana straminea. Taxonomy (NCBI): domain Eukaryota; kingdom Viridiplantae; phylum Streptophyta; class Magnoliopsida; order Gentianales; family Gentianaceae; genus Gentiana; species Gentiana straminea. The sequence continues at coordinate 13,953,945 of JAVUPR010000398.1, read as the reverse complement.
CGGATAAAAGACAAAATCTCTATCTTAATAGGTGTAGCACAGTCTAATTCTTAGCTGATAACATCATTCCTATCTCCTTCTCTTCCCCGACCAATCACTTGGAAGCCACTCTCATTATCCATCCATACGCGTCATATTGAAAAGGTTTTCGCAAGAGGTGTGAGTTTTTTAAACTCAGTGAGGTTCGGTGAGTATAATGTGTAGCATTCAAAAATAACTATAGATGAAAGTGCACAGAACAATTAAACACATTCATACATACAATAATATGTATATAAACAGTCATGGCCACATAAGGGTCGGTGATCATCAGATATAACCAGATACCGAACTTGTAACCCCTCAGAATCAGATGAAGCTACCTCATGCTCCAATGTCGAAATAAACAGCCAGTCAATATGCACATTCTTGGAACATCCGCTAGAACCTTCAGTCTCACATAGGCTAAACCTCCTAACCACGCTTGACCAAGACGAATGAGGCTTAGGAAATGACGAAGTTGTCAGCCCAATGCTTTTCCAACCGATCAAGTTCCCGCCTGAGGGCCCCATTTACGGTCACGTGGCAATATTGACACACCGTATCACAGATTTATTTAGTAGCCATAAAGGGATCATCGTAACAGTCAGTTGCCAAGAAGGCACCGTAGCAATAACAATATCACATAGACAGTAACACAAGTAGCACATAAGAGATATTACACACACCACATAAAAAGATTACACATTTTACAGGTGTCCTTAGCACTTATAAAGCAACTATAACGATAAGTAATAACAGATGACGATTGGGTTTACACACGTAAATGTAACAATCAACTATAATAACGGTTAAACAACACATAGTACTATATATAATAACGGCTAAACAACACATAGTACTATTATAGTTGATTGTTACATGTGTTGTACTATGTGTTGTTTAACCGTTATTATAAGGCACCGTAGCAATAATAATGGTTAAACAACATATAGTACAATCAACTATCACACATGGAACCCAGGGGCCAAGGGAGCCATGGTCCGAAAAAAATACATTAAAATTTGTACTGTGCATATAGTTTGCCCTCCTTAAATTTTTTATTTGTCTTTAAAAATTTTATTGCCTCCTTACTCGAGATTCTACATCTGTCTTTTTTTTTTTTTTTTTTTTTTTTTTTTTTTTTTTTTTTTTTTCAGAAACGAAAGATTTTACACACGCACACATTTGCCCCCAGCGGGAGCGGGACTCGAACCCTGGTCTCCTTACCAGGTTATAGCTTAGTTCACCACTATGCCGATGCACCAAATGCTCCGCCCCTTCTTATCTTTACACTTATATAGTAATGCATAAACACATAATGTATATACATACGACACGTAACATATTTGCTGTACACAAATCTTATGTTGGTCCACAATTGTTAGTGTTTACCGTATATGTATGTACATTTCATCAAATATATAAATATATGTCCATATGTGTATATATATATATATATATATATATATATATATATATATATATATATATATATATATATATATATATATATATATATATATATAAAAAATGCACGTGCATTCGCACGTGTTTGCATTAAAATATAACTTTTTTAAAAATGATTATTTAACAACATTGTTTCATATTACATGTATTAATAAGTATGCGATAAATTTAGAGAATATGAATATCTTCTATATTTGATGATTATCAGAAAGTGATCTTATTTATTATTATTTTTTTATGTTTTATAAAATGGTGAGTGTATAATTAGTTCTCTTATAATACAATTTATATCATGTTTTACTTGATACACATACAATTATTCTACAGACGCTTAGCAGTCTTAAATTTTTTTTTTTAACTCAGAAATAAAATTAGCAGTCTTAAATTACACATTCATATTTTTTACTTGTATAAATATAGATGTTGTATCAACGCTTTGGAAAATATATGGACATTATCAAAGTTCTTTACAAAAATGACCTAATCAAATAAATAATGCATCCAAAAAGTCTGGTAATCTCTTAAGACATTAACACATGTACTATGTTATGATCAAACACCCTTAAATTATTATTTTTGAAAGCTAATCACCCCTTAAACTTAATTAGCTCCTTATTCTCCAAATGTTTTAAACTACATCCTCCACGTTGATCTTGTAGGATGTAATATCGCCGGATGGATCAAAGATCCACCCGATTACGCAGCGGAAAGTACAAGATCTAGATCTAGTCAACCAAAATACATAAATACAATAGATCTTAACCTACGAGGGGGTTTAGATTGCTTACATGTTTATTGTGAATAAACACCAAGAACAATCTTCAATCCAAGATCCGAGCTAGATGAGAAGCCAGGTTGAGAAGCCAAAGTCTTCCAACGTGTGTCTCCAAGCACCACCAGGTGGATGGTGTTTCAAACCGCTTGACCTCCTCGATATGCTACCGGAATAATCCCGAGGATTATCCCAACTCGAAACCCTAGTATTATAGCCGAAAATTCTAAGCTATAATACTCCCAATAATTCGAAATTATGTGTGTCATAAGGCTTGAGAGAACTCTCTTTATATATGAGAGTAATCCTTGTCCTCCAAGGATTTAATAATTAAGAGATAATTATTAGATTAATCCTTATTTCAAATAAAAGATAAATAAAATAATTATCGCAAACAAATTAGGATAAATAATACCATTATCTAATATTTAATGAATTATCATTTAACAAATAAAAGATAAATCACATGTCAAATTAATAAAAACCAAATTTCGGCCACAACCCTAGGTTGTATAGGGCCACACGAAATTTTGACACATTGGGCCGAGTCCACGAAAAATTTTTTTTTCATGTATTTAATTATCTAGTCCAACTAAACAATTAATCCACATATCAATTAAATAGTCCAATCCAACTATTTAATTATAATTGAGGTGAAACGACGAGAAAACATATGCATGTTAGGAGCCACGTCGGGGACCATGGACCCATATTCAGTAGCTACAATAAATTAAATAATATTATCCGTCAGACCGAACAATAATATTCAATCTATTAATTCCGGGATTACACCACCATAAACCCGAAACTGAACTCTGCCGAATATAGATAACTTACACTCAACCATGAGTTGATAAGGTGCCCACTGATATAATCATTACATACGGATAAATTCTCTATAGACTGTTCGTTTCGATTCAGGATATCTCCGTAAACCCTTCTTGAAACCTCTTATTCTTATTTACCATTAACCCCTAGTGATCAATTAGTTCATAACTAATATAATATGAACTCCCGGGATCGATCAGTTTCTAGGATTAACAAATAAGGGAACTGTCTGTCTACTTCCTGAGGGAAGGAATGAATTCCATATCTGTAATAGCACAGACTACTCACTCATCCTAAAATAGAGCCAACGAGAAGTGTTGGACCACATACTACGAAGTGATACTTAGTAACACATCAAACTCTACCATAGTCTAAGCAGTTGTCTGTGATCACCTCAGGATTGAGATTAATCCATATATGATCATCTTGTGATTCGATAAGACTTCTCGATCACGGAATTATATCGAGAACTCAAATCAAATCGGTCCGGCCCTATATGATTATCATCATATATAAATGCCCCACTAGGTACCTTATTACCGACAAATCCGGATAAGTCCGTCACACCGTAAAGTGTTCGGGCGCATTATTAGCATATTAATCATGAGATCCGTACTCAGATTAATCAACGCTACGGACTAAGTTAATTTTAAGTACATCTCACTAACTCAATCCTCTTGTGTATAACCATACACTGAGTTATGTGATTACGTAAACGAGGTACATAGGGTTTTCGGCAGTGTATTAATTATAAGTATACATGCATATAATAAGATGAATTATTAATTTTGTCCTAAAACAATTAGATAATTGTCTTTCGGGTACTACACCTAATAGATCTCCCTTATGCCATTAATAACACTTAAACGTCTATCTCTCTATATCTATATCTTTGAAAATCACGATTCTTTCACTATATCTTTAATCTTTTCAACCCTTTTATAAGATTTATATATACACCTTATATTGCATCTATGGACTATCTTCAAAATGCAATATTGAAATCAACGACAACTATTGGGGTCGCCAGCAGTCTTGCTTGCCCATACGAAATCTTTGAGGTCTTGGGAAATATAGTAGCACATTTACTATCACCAATAGGTTTTATTACAATGGTAAGCACGTGATTCTAACAACTGGTATCAGAACTGGTATCAGAGAGAGGTTACCCGTTCGAATCCCGACAACTTATCAGAGAGGGTTACCCATTCGAATCCCGGCAACAACATGTTGCGTAGTTGCGGCTGGCAGGTGCTAGGGGGATAAATACGTTCACTTTGCATTCCTTTAATGAAAGAACAATGATTCAAAAGTTTACTGCGTATGTTTTTCTTGTTCTTTTCAAGTATTGCATTGCATATAAATTGAAGCTTAAGCCCTTTGTTACCTAGAGAAAAAGTATAATATCTGTAACTAAATGATCTCTTTATTTTTTGTCACTAAAAATAAATTTCAATTTGTACTTTTTACGGCAAGACGATACACATAATGTTTTATAATTTAACTATTTTCAGTTAATCTTAGGTTTTATTGTAATTTGGACACATGTTGTTGGTATCTTAATTAGGGTAACATAGTATGCATGTTTTCTTTCAAATGCTCATGAATTACATTGCTCTCACCTGGTTGTATTTCTTGCCAATTAGGTGGATTCAAACATAGCCATTGTATTTGTACAAAACCCTTTGAAGTTATTATCAATGAAAAAATCCACTACTACAACTTCTTGTAGAGAGCACATATAATTACATTCTTCACTATACTGACAATGTATTCATTTTTACACCACTATGCACATAATAATTGATCAATTGGGTGTCAAATGTGGGCTATATATGAGAAATTCACCTTGACTTTCGATTGTGATGTGATTGAAATTACATAGTGGAATACCTGCAACCACATATGGTTCTATACAACAAATCTAGTAAGGTAATAAATCATGCTTTGAAATTGTCTTGATCATAGGTCCAATTGCCACTGTGATCTTTGAGGATCAACACCTTATATTTTTGTTGTTTTTTTTTATGGCCGTAAGATGATAGAAATGGGAATTACGTTCCCCCTCAACTATCCATTGAAGTTGGGATCAATGATGCCGGTACATCTCTTCATGATCAAGAACACAATTGACTTCAAGTGAAATTTCAGCCTGGAGATTTTTGAGGAAATATGAGGGATAAAGCTCTCGACTCCTCTTAATACCTTCCAATTTCGATAGACATTTCTTCTGTCTGTCAAAGATGTTTCCAAATAAAGTTCTATTCCATTTCTCGGCTTCTTTCTTGATGTCTCAAACGTAGAATGAATATCTCCATGAAGTTGCAGTGTTGTTCTACAGATCTTTCAAAATCTTTGTGTTTGAGCCAAACTCTTTGAAATAGAATGAGTTTGGATTTTTCTTTATCTGTGGATCATCGCTTGTAATAAGTAATATTGGATTGTGATCATAATGTATTTGAGGAAGATGTCTCACTTAAGTCTTCGGGTACGCTTCGATCCATGAGGTGGTGCAACAAGATTGATCCAGTCTTTGCTGTATTATTTCCGTTTCATGAGTGACACCATCCAAGTAAATCAAGGGATCTCCAAAAGGTGGCAGCATTGTGTCATTTGCCAGAACTTATTTGCATTAAACCCTCCTACAGGTCTTCCTTATTTCTTTTTTCCCCCTCGAATATGACTTTGTTCATGTCCTCAATCAAACACCAAGGACGATGGATAACATCAGAGTCTTTCAAGGCACTCCCAGAGTTCATTTTTGACAGTAGGTGTGGGAGAGGCGTAAATAAGATATATAAACGATTCAACTCTTCCATTGTGAGTGATCACCAAGTTCAGACAGTGATTAGTATAGGATATGATGTGCGGAGATATGTATGCTTCATTCTAGAACACCATAGCTCTCCTGAGTAACCCTTAGCTTCAACAACAAAGACTTTCGTAGAAGTACTCTTTGCTAGAATAATATTTGCTCACTGGATGCCGCATCTAATTTCCATAAAAAAGGATGTCAGGCTTCGTATCTGAAAGGATTAGACGTAGATGCTTAAGAAAACCCGCAGAGCTAGCTCCATGAAAATTCCATGCTAGTAGACGCATTATCATTGTTCATGATCTTGTGGAGACATCCTCCACCGCTTCATCAAATAAAAGATTGACCCCAACATTATCGACAAACATCGAGCGGGTTGTTATTCAAATAGTCACCTTGTTTCATAATAGAAGCAATATGGTCTCTTTTTAAAATTTTGATGATATCGAGGGTTGCTCTATGGTTAGGTCATGGGCTTGGTTTCTGCACCAACTTCAACAAGAGGTGTTCTTGGGAAAACTTTATTTTTCGGATTTGGCTTCTTATTGTGTTGGGTAGTCCCTCGATTTGGATTTGAGTCTTGTCCCTTTCTTTTAGCACACTTAGTTTGCATTGCAGGTCTCTCATTGTTGGTAGCTCTGGGTGGTTTAGGAGAAGACCATGCAGCTTCTTTTACTATCTGCTTTTTTGAATTTAGTAGATATTTCTGCTTGCTTTGATATTTTTGTTGTTATTGCTGCCCATCCTCATGGTAGGACCAAATTAACCCTCTACCATAGAGCATTAACATCTACCTCCACCTTTGCATTTATTTCTTCAACCACTCATATCGTGCAACACATTAAATCTGAATCATGATTCTTGATCTTGATATGAGGTTGTCATTCTCTGGTCTATATTATCCTTAAACTGTTCTTGTGGATTCCTTGTTACACTTAGATTTCTTATTCATCATGTCTAAGCAATTAATCAGGGACCAAAAGGTCTGTCATTAGTTGGTCCAGCAGAAACAATTGTTTTATTGTTTGAGGAATCCTCTTTGTTAGCTTGTTGGTCCGCTATATCTAGGCATCTCTCCATATGATGGCAAAATATATTCCACTCGATATATTTTCCCATTCAGTCGTATGGTTGGCTTAAGCATGGTTCCTAAGTTGAGCTCCACACGGACCCTTTTGAATTTTCCACGTGCATTCCACAGAGTTACCGTATCTATCTTGATAACCTTGCCAATCAAATTTCCCAGTCTACGTACAAGAGATTCCCTAAAGACTTTAATTGGAACCACCGGAAAACGGACACAACCTAGGGTGGCATTGTTATGGTGTTTGAGCAGGTGAAAAAACAGGTTCCATTATATGAGATAGAGGTATTGGCCTTGGATCATCCTCTAGAGCTCGCTCATAATCCCTTTACGTGTGAATCGGGCAACATAATAGCCATTTTCCAAATAAGTCAATTCAAGTCTTCCTCCCATTTTCTAGATTTCGGACAATCGTTGATAGAGATAACAATACAAAATAGACTAACACAACATTTGACTATGAGAGCCTTGCGCCACGGTCTTTATAGTTCGAAGCATTCATCTAGGGGAATCTGGTTTTTGTCTCCACCCGGTTCCATTTTCAAACTGAATTTCAATTACATCGGCGTATTCGATGAGTTCACTCTCATCTTCATCGTCGCCGATATAGATTCCAGGGTCGGTATATCGGGCATTGATTATATCTACACCGCTTCTTGTCGTCCTTCCTGTCGTGAATCGGGTACGATTGGGGATTTTCCTTGGTATCTACTTCGATCCAAGAGGTCACGTTGATCTTTAGATTGCTCCATGTGATGGTCTTCCATTCGGATTGAAGGGAGAGGCCGGTAGGCTGCCGGTCGTCGGAGAAGGAGATTCCGAGGGCGGCTAGGGTTCGACAATCGTTAGAGCGGCTTAGCAGCTCAATTACGTTATCATTTTTGTATTTGGTGAATCTCAATTATGTTATCATTTTTGTTGCATTAAGATAATATTATATTCATCCATTTCGTTGCATAGTGCTTTAATGTCAGTAATATTATTGCATTCAAACTTTTTAATGCAAACGTGGTTTTTTATAAATTAATCAAGGAGAAACACTTTTTTAGATGAAAGGTAATTGACGTTGTATTGATGACCAATATAAAAAATCCGAATATAAGCAAATAAAAGAATCTAGAATTTATATATACCAACTTCTAATTATTATGCGCTTAATTAAATTTAAGGTTAAAGGTTGTGAATGACAGTTTTAATCTAAAATGGTTGAGAATGACATTTACTACACGTGTTACTACATTTTTATAAATGTATTTACTAAATGTGTTACTACATTTTATCCTTATCAACCATTTTGTATCTTATCTTGTCTTTCTGGCCTCTGACCCCTTAAATTTATCCAAATTGGAATTTAAGGAATTGTTGTAAATATGATGCGGTTAAGTAAATTTATCATGCTAAATTTATTATGCTTAAGGAAATAAAAATAATCAAATTTTAATTATTGTTTTAATAAGGAATTTATTATGCTTTGATAAAATAATTTTCAAGGGGGGAAACACTTGACGAGGGGAAACACACCGGCTCTTTTATAATAGTAAAATAATAATAATAATAATAAATGATATATATATATATATATATATATATATATATATATATATATATATATATATATATAACAATGAATCTTACAACCATCAAAAAAGATATTAACGTATAATAAGATACGAATGATCGGGATGTCACAACACAACCCCCTACTCTTCCACCGGCGACCTCGATAGCCACGACCCCAACACACCACCACTCTGTGTCGTATTTCATACATCACCACCATCACCTCAACTTACACACTCCGAACCTCCACCACCACCACCATGAAGAACCCCAACCCACAATGCCACAAAGAAACCGCCGCTTAAACCCACCACCCTTCCCGTCCCCGTTTCCGCAAGTACTAAAAAATGCAATGCAGTTGATGAAGCTTCCACATCCAAGTCCAAAAGGAAGAAACCATAGATTGTCACTCTATCTCAAAGGAAGATGAAAAAGGCTAAGAAGGCCACTAATCCACCACCACTGCCAGATTGTGTATTAGTTGATATATTAGTTATTATAATTATCATATTAGTTTTTTCTATTTATCTCAGTTGTATCTTTTATTACCCTGTTAACCGTGTAACACTTAAATGATGTTGTGATATAAAGCATCTAAGTGGTTATGTCAAGAGTCTCCTAGGATCTCCCTTACACATTTATTAGCCACCCTCATTTAATAGCTTGTCTGATTACTACCATTGTAATCATCTATTTAACATCTGTAAATCTCTTTTGATGAAATAACAAGAACAAATCTTGTCTTCTTCATTTCTATTCTCTTATCTAAGTTTCTACATGGTATCAGAGCCACCCATTTATTGTTCAAGTGTTGGGCCTCTTTGTTGACCTTGTGTGGCCGGCACACACTTGAGGGGGCGTGTTAAAGTTTTCCCACATTGGGCACTTGCTATTGTATCACCCACCATATTAAAATATGGACTTCCCTCATCTGACAACCTAGGTTTTGGGGATGAGGTCCCTCATCTTATATGGGTTTGGGCTAGATTTTCTACATTGTGCCACTGTCGTTGAAAACCACAAGATTCTTCACACTCCGGTATGCTCATTGTGAGGTTTTAAGCACTTTGGGTATGCCAAGTGATTTTCATTGGCTTTATAATCAGTCGGGCACATCTTATCTTCATTTGACTGCAACATACTTAGTGGTCCTAATTGTGAACAAGAGAGCATTAATTTCGGTCATCGAGGTCAGCCTTCACTTTAAATTTAGCTCAATTTGCTGCTATCTATGGCCTGCCTAGTATTGGTCCACGTAGACACCCACCTGAATTCCTAAAAATTTTGGAGTGATTTGACTGAAGGCCTTACATATTGATCATTGTCTCCAATTTAATCATTCATCATTGTCCGCGGTATTTTATGCATGTGTGCGCCAACATTGTCTTTGCTCGCGGTGATAATGACATGGTTGTTAAAAAGGACGAGCTCTTTGCCTTATGGAGTGCATACCACGATCCTACTGCTTGTATCACTGCATATTTAGCTCGACACTTTAGGAGATTGGAACGCGGTGACTTGTCTTCTATTTGGATCGGTGGTTTAATTGCACCAATCGCCCACCATCTTGGAGTTTCTATTGATAAATGTACAGTTGCACCGGGGCCCACTTCCATTAATTTGTCGGCTCGCAAAGGCATGCAAATTATTGATCTTACTAATGATGGTTGTTGAGTTAAACATGATGATGTCACATCTTTCCACTACCATACTCAGACATCTACTCCATTCCAGATCCGGCTCACATCAAAACACCTCACCAATAGTTTTATGTAGTTCCTCTTTCAGATGATCATCCAGCTCCTACTACAGTCGAGTCTTCCATTGATCCACCACCACTTATTGCTACTCAGGCAACTCTGCCTGATAATTCGAGACTCCTGCTTCAACTTTTACTAAGAAGATCCCACCTTCTGAGGCCACCGCGGATCCTACATTAGCTAATGCACCATTTTGTGTACATAGTAAGTATTATAAAAATCGATACTTTTGTCGATTATCTAGGCTTACTAGCCAAATTTTGTTATCGGATCTACGCGTGATATTCTTGTGTTTTTGTTTTCTAGCACAAATACTGAACCTCGAGAGCCTAGATTTTGGAGTGCCAAAACGGAGATTTGACCATGACTTGATTCGATGCATTAAAGAGCGGGAATCCACACTTTGAAGCTGTTGGCTTCCGCCAACCAGCCTTTGGCGAACGCCAAGCCCAACCAGAACCTTAGCTGAAGAGATTACACTGTTGGTGTCCGCCAATACTACCCTGGAGCCCGCCAACATTTGAAATCAAATCTACTGCAAGCATTTAATGTCTGACACATGCCACCACCTACCAAGTAGAGGTTGGCGTCCGCCAACATAGACCTGGCAGCCGCCAATGTGTGCAGATGAGGACATTTAAGTTAGGACATTTAATTTTCAACTACACAACTTCTATTCCCTCTAACCCTAGCTTGAAGGCACCTCCAACTTCAAGGCTCCTTTAGCATCTAATTCAACCCTAGCTTAAAATCCACCATAGTTTAGCATCTAATTCAACATGTAAATATTAAGAATTCTTGCTTTTGATTTCTATAATCTTTCTTGGAACCAAGTTTCCATTGATATTGAGTGAAAGTTTCATTTCTCGAAGTTCATAGCTTTTAGTTGGGTAAATTCTTTTCCTTTATGTGTTATTTAGTTGTTTTCATATATATGAGATCCATTCTTGACATGTTGGATTTCATAGCTATTAGTGGCTAGTTTCCATACTAGCCAATATAATGTCTTTGTGATAGTTCTTATCTCTGTTAGTTGAATGAGAATGTTTGTGCATTGTTTCGAGACTCATCTGTGTTTATCTCTTCCTATTTGTATTGCATTGCTTGTTCGTGTTGGATTCATGACCTAACACTTGCACACACACACACACACACACACACACACACACACACACACACACACACACACACACACACACACACACACAAACACTTGGTTGAATCCGAAAGGAGATTCTTTGAGTGGGAAAAGAGATAGGAAGACCGAAAGGTAAAACCGACCTTGAGTAGAACTCGGTTTCTTCTTCGGGGATTATTGTTCATTCATTGCATCCAAAGAATTTCATCATGTTGAATCATTAGGTGTAGAGTTCCTTTAGACCAAGGAGGAGGCATAGAGTAATTCTGGACACTCGTATAAGGGGGAATTTTAGATTAAATGGTGCACCGATAACACACACTTGAGCACCATTGGAAGGTTGGAAGGTTGTTCATTCCCATGATGCTAGTAGAGATATACTTGATCATTGCATTGTCTTGGCTAGGTTTTTTATTATTTGAACATCCGTTTTAGCTATAGTTAGTGATTGAGCTCTTTGCTTGATTAGAACCTTTACTTTCATGTCTTTTGCTGACTTAGACCAAGATAATATAGTTAATCAGTACTTAACCTCACAATCCTTGTAGGATGCAACCTTGACCACTTACTAGACTACAATTGACCCGGTATACTTGTCGGGGGATTTTGGACACCTAGAAAGTTCGATCAGTGACCAACCAAGCCTTTATGCATATAAGCTCCATGAGCACACTAGGTTCTTCGGGAGCTAATGGACCTGCTAGCCACCTTGATATTTCATGCTCCTCTTTAAGTCCACTCGCCCTTCCAACATCTTGATCCGGTGAGTTTCATCCCTGCCCTCACTTGCTTTCCATTTATTTACATTTAGGATGTAATACTTTAGTGTGAGGGAGGGTCACTTGTGCAGTTCATTTTTGTTGTTTTTAAAGTCTCTGTTTTAGTGTCAATAGGAGTCCTTTTGTCTATAAAGTCGTAGTCGAGTCTTTGACTCATTGAGACAATGTTTTGGTGATCACACAGTTGCCCTGGTTGAGATTCGAGGTACATCAAAATTGATAAAAATTGTTTTGTCACGAGAAGCATGTGATACGGAGTGAATAATTTGTTTCTATCGCATCATAACCAAACGTGCATTAATTCTCTTTTTGAAACCACACTTTGTGAATAGACAAAATTGACATGTAGGTATTGTTTTAGCCATATGACTGATCACTTTAGTCCCACAAAAGCTGAGCATATGGTTTCTCTTTCATGGATTTGTACCTTTAGAACTTGTGTTGAGTCTCGTTGATATTGCCTCGATACTTGTGTGTGCATTCATACCTCTATTGTACCTTCATAACTTTTAGCTTTCACCAACGTTCGACCACTATTTTAGCCATACTCTACGTTTCACATTTCACCCCAAACCACAAAAAAAATGAATAGCCCAATTCCACTTTCCACCGACTTTATGATTATTGACGTGTCGACCGTCAAATCATGGAAGTTTGATCATTATAAAAAGATAAGCCTGGTTTATGTTGTTGCCTATTGATAATATTTGACACGGTTTTTTATGGGGTGATGAACCAACGCTCAATTTAATTATGCCTCCATACGGATTTCTTACACCAAAGCGAACCCCTAATCACTCTTGTTGCATTTTGGGCGCTTCCAAAGTAGATTAGATCTTTTTGGAGCTTAATCTTTATGGATTTTGGAGAATGTTTGGATTGGGGGTTCACCGCCTCTTGCAAGGAAGGCATTGCCAAAAGATCAAGGCTTACATTACATCTTCATCTTCTCCATTAGATAATATAATCTCTTCAACCCTCTTATGCATTAGTTTTATGTCATTTAACTTGTAAAAGATCTTAAGGTTAAAGGTTGTGAATGACAGTTTTAATCTAAACTGGTCGAGAAAGACAATTACTATATGTGTTACTATATTTTTGTACATGTGTTACTACATTTTATCCTTCTCAAGCATTTTGTATCTTATCTTATCTTTCTGGCCTCTGGCCCCGTAGATCTTATATTCGTATTTCGAGTTAGAAATTTGTTTCTGTTGTGCTGGTCGAACCGGATTTACACTGGATGATATAAAACCTGATTTTAGAGTTCCGGAGATAGTAAAGTTATATTTACTTAAACTAAAACAATGTCACACAATGGCATCTCTTAGCCTTTTCCGTTTGTCAGATTCGTGAAGAAGAAGAGGAAACGGTCTTCCATGCACTTTAGGATTGTCGATGGCCCAGACAAGCCTGGAAATCTTTTTTGCCTATGGATAGATAGAATCATTTTTTGGGGTGGATACAGTTCGAGATTGGACAATTCAAAACGTCAAGCAACTTCTAATCGAGAAGGAGATAGTGTTGGAGATATAAGCCAAACCCATGGAATGGGGGCTTGAAATATGAGTTGAAACAGTCAACTTTAGCGCAAATTTCGGATATGCTCTAGTGTAATTCACCGGGAGCTTATTACACCGTAAAATACTACTCACGGAGTAGATGATGTTTGGCTGTGGAATCACTCGATTCGGATATCAGGTGAATGAAAAAATAATACCTAACGTTGAGTGAAAAAGTTGTACGAGAAGGGAGTCGAAGAGAGAACCTCACTCCATTCTCACACATAGGAAACTTGAGTGTTGAGAACTCAAGTAATAAGATCTTGAGCGTCTCTTATGGATGTGTCCCAAGGGGAAAATCACTTTTGTGTAGGATGGAGGACTTGGCCAGCCGGCTCGGCTCGGCTCGGGTTTTACTATTAAATTTTTGGACAAAATTTCATTGTGAAATTTACCAAAAATTAATTTTAAATCGGAATCAACTTTTCTTGTGAGAAAAGTCAAGTGAAACGCGTGTGTGATTGAGTCATCCGACCAATCAGAATTCAGACGACACACCATCCGACCAATCAGAAGCAGAGTGAGGTCGGCCATTAAGTCAAATTAACACGCCAGTTGACTTTTCTTGAGGGAAAAGTCGGCCAACTGTGTCATCCAGCAATCAGATTCGAGCATTGACTCATCATCTCCACTATATAAAGAACCGCATGGATTAAAGTTAGATAATCAAATTTTCTCTTGTGTGTTCCACTTGAAAGAGTTTCTCATATAGATCTAGTTCTTGTGTCGAAGAGAAGTCGGAGCACTCTGTAAGTTCGCCTGAAACTCGGATTTTTGAATTGCCTTTAAATCCAAGACATGAAGCCTTTGTATCTTGAGAGACAGTTGCCACTACCGTTGGCACTATACTGGAGCAATTTATCTCAAGGAAAGAGTAACTACTCGCATCGGTTTGATCTCTAGTCCTTTATTTTATTCATTATACTTTTATTTTTCATTGTTCTAATCAGATCTGTACAGTAATAGTTATTTTGTTAGATCCAATTAATAAAACGGATTTTCTTTTCGTGTTATTTATTTTCTATTATTATTTTGTCATAATTACTTCCGTTAATTATGTCTGTTTCGTAAATCGATTCACACACGATACATTTTTCCAACAGATAGTTCTTGGCCTTTTAACTTTTTTGGGAATTATCAAATGGTATCTGGTGTTGAAGAAACAAATCGATGCATTATCCTGATTAAAAGCGTCTACCGGCTCTAGTTTTTTCTCACGAAGGCAGTTCAGGGAACAATGAAACTTAGACCAGCTTGGGTAGAATAAAGATATTGTTAGATCGTTGTTTGTTCATGTTTGTTTTGTTGTTGCTTTTTCCTTGGTTGTAACACGTTGAATTCTTTTATCAAGTAATAAAAACACATATCTCTTTCAAAATAAAAAAAAAAAAACGTTGCAACAAACTATAAATAACATATTTATTGATTAATTGATGGGAGAGATTTTGTGATGCCAACGATTTTATCCTAAAAAGGTTGTATAAGGTGTCATACTTTGTTAAAAAATAAATGAATAAATTCAATGGCATACAAATGTTTTTTTGGGAATGAGGAAGGACACCAAAATTTCATCAATTAGGAAGAATAACAGTTTTTTTGAAAATTTTGCATAAAGGATAAAACTAATTTTTATTTTTATTTTTTGGCACCTATATTTAGAAAAAAACAAAAAAACCAACAACTTTTTTCTCTTATCCATCTTTTTTAAACACTCATATCTCTCAATCTAGACTTCCAAATTTGAAAATTATTTCACCAATTTTTTTAATTTTTTCATGCTAATTATTTTGAGTCCACATTCAACATATTCCACGTGATTTTAGAAAATTCGCTGTCGAAATTCACTAATTTTCGAGATTCACTGGGTGAATTTCGACAGTGGATTTCAAGAAAAACGATGTAATTACATCAAACCAAGTCTCAAAACGAAAAGCATAAAAATTAAAAAATTTAGTGAAATTTTCATCACGTTTGAAGATTTATATCAAAAGATATTATTATTTGAAAACGGAAGAGGAAAGAGAAAAAAAAAAAATTTCAAGTAGGATTCCTTGCTCCATTCAGTGCATTTTTCTTTTAATTTTTTTTTTTAACTTCTTTTTTTTTTTTAGTCCTTTCGCCTATTAAAAATTATAGGAAAAGGTTGTGAAGTACCACTTTTAATCTAAAATGGAAAAAAAGACAAGAAAAAAAGATTGTGGTTGAGAAGGATAAAAACGTGTCTGTTACTACATGTATTACTACTATCAACCACTATCTTTTTTTCTTGTCTTTTTTTTCCATTTTGTATCTTATTTTGTCCTTCTAGCCACGACCCCATAGGAATTGTTTTTCTCCCAATAATAAATATATGGCTATCATGTTACTCAAAAATATTCCAAAAGCTGTTATTATTATTATTTTTTTAAGTAACTTATTTTTTTTCCAAAGGACATTTGTGGTCCCTGATTTTTTCCCATTATCTCCAGAATACCCTTCATCTTCTATAACTATACATCTCCTAATTACCTATTTTCGTTACGAATTTAGGAAAATTAACGGATGATATATAACGTCTAAACCGGCTACATGCTGCATTACTTGTCATCTCGTGACTAGTTAATCTTTTTTATTAATCAGACTGCTTGCAAAATTAACATCTTATTCTAACACAACCTCTTCCTCCCTCCGCCGACTTTCTCCATGCGCCGCTGCATGCAAAAACAATCACAACCTATGTTGTATACACGGATACGACGCACGACACGACACGAACACGACGATACGGGTGTAACGCCCCGTTCCCGGATACCGAGCCCTTATCCGGAAATACGACGTTCGGCACATATATAAATAAAATTTAATTCATTTATATATGTAGCGCTACAATCAATACAATCAAAGTGCGCGGAATTTAATGCTCGGGTAAAGAATATCCATAAAGATACTAGAATACGAAAAGGTACTAAAAGTCGAAAGTGTATCAAAACAATACAACCGAAGTCCCTCGAAAGTCCAAACGAAATACTATGAAATAAGAAATAAAGATGAACACACGTCATCCCAAAGACTTATGAACAAAGTATATAAAACAGGTGCAACATTTCAAATGTAAAAGAAAGTGCATAGAATGAAACATCAAGCTCGAGAGATCCTCCTCAGGGACATACTCCTCGTAATACTCGTAATCCTGTCCGCCTTCTCACCCCCAAGCACATATAACAGAAATGCACAAAGGGTAAGTATGTAATACTCAGTAAGGAAGAGAAGTACGTTTAAGCTTAGAATATACAAAGTTTATTATTAGATTTCAATTGAAAAGACAAGACAAACTCGATTCTACGCATAAAGGTTACATCTCCCAATATGCCTAAACTGTAGCTACTTAGCTTATCTTTGTTACAACATGCTATCAAGGTGGAACGTGACATATTGAAATCTTCAGGATACAATAACCCCGGAACGTATTGAAATCTTCGGATACAATCACCGGTTCCGATAGTATGAACATACGGCGATGCCTATAGGCCCGCAGCCGATAGGACACTCACTTTGACCGTCCGTTCACACATCACGCTATAGATCTTCGGGATCTACCCAAGACCACATGGTGTTTAATCTTTTATCTAGTAAGTTGTGTAGTAATAGGTGATTAACTAACCGTCCTAGTTCATTTAGATAACACTCCCTTACCGACACCACTCATCATGATCAAGAGACCAATTCTATCCTAAGTAAGGTTTAAAGGTGTTATCATAAGATGGTAATACACTTAAAAGGGTTTAAGGTTGATTAAACAACCCTAAACGATAGTTGAAAGCCAAATTAAACAAAGCTGGAAGACCAGCTCCAGGTGGACGCCCGTCTGAAGGACCAGACGCCCGTCTGAAGTCCCTGGACGCTCGTCCAAAATAGTGGACGCCCGTCCAGACATTCCCCTTTCAATCCTGTATCAAAATTTCACCTCAGACGCCCGTCCGAGGTATCCAGACGCTCGTCCAAGGTTGGACGCCCGTCCAGGAAACCGGACGCCCGTCCGACCTGGCGATTTTCCAGAAACTGATTTTGCACATCATCGTATTCATCCGTTTTTCAAACAAAAACCCAAACTTTCCTGACCAAAAACACTCGAATTAAACTACCACCCATACCGAACATCACCCATCATTTAGGCATCAAATTAACACAATTTAGATCACCAAAGCAACAAGAATTCAACACAACCAATGTATAATCAAAAACTGCAAACGTAAGGGTTCTCCTTACCTTATCTGCCTAAAACTCAGAACTAGCTGCTGATCCTGGTACCGATGCGAAGCTCTCGTCACGAGGATTCCAACGGTATGCTATGATCTGAAAACGGAAGAGGAACGAATGAGATATCAAGGATCGAAAGTTTGACGGTTTCGAAACCACAACAGCGGTTTCACCTTACCCGAGGGGAATGGAGTGCGGCTGCCTTGATAAATTCTGAGCTTTTTTGATTAATGACTAGGTTTTTGGTATACTTCCGTTTATATACCGTAACCTAATTATTATTTTAAACCCGAATTTACTCCAATACCCTCAAACAACCATTAAACCGAAACCGTTACAATTCAAAGGATTTTAACTCCAACGAAACGGAAAAAGAATATTAATTACGTTTTCGCAAAATGACACGTCTGCCCTTTTTACGAAAGTCGGAATATTACATTCTCCCCCCCTTAAGTGGAGTTTCGTCCTCGAAACTAGAACGTACCTGGTAAATCCAAAAAATTCCGGGAATTCGTTGATCATATCACCTTCAACTTCCCAAGTTGCTTCCTCAGGTGTATGATTGCTCCACTGAACAAGAACCAACTGAACCATCTTCCTCTTAACCATCTTTTCTTTCCTGTTCGTAATCTTAATCGGCTTTTCATCATAAGCGAGGTTGTCCTGAAGTATCTCTGGATCCACTGTAGACTCAACCTCTGTCTCCGTCAAACACTTCTTCAACATCGAAACATGGAAGACGTTGTGAACTCTGGACATTGACTTTGGCAACTGAAGTCTATAGGCTAACGGTCCAATCCTCTCCAGGATCACAAACGGCCCAACATACCTCGGGCTCAACTTTCCTTTCTGACCAAATCGCTTAACTCCTCTCATTGGTGATGCCTTCAAGTAAACACGATCACCAACCTCAAACTCGAGCGGTCTCCGTCTGACATCTGCCCAACTTTTCTGCCTGTCCTGGGCTATCTGCAGATTCTTCTTTACTAACTGAACCCTCTCTTTGGCTTGCTCAACTAACTCTGGCCCAGTGAGCTGTCTCCGTCAAACACTTCTTCAACATCGAAACATGGAAGACGTTGTGAACTCTGGACATTGACTCTGGCAACTGAAGTCTATAGGCTAACGGTCCAATCCTCTCCAGGATCACAAACGGCCCAACATACCTCGGGCTCAACTTTCCTTTCTGACCAAATCGCTTAACTCCTCTCATTGGTGATGCCTTCAAGTAAACACGATCACCTCTCATTGGTGATAACTGTTGTTGTAAGCAAACTCTGCAACTGGTAGATAATCTACCCAAGATCCGCCTACCTCCAAGACACATGCTCTAAGCATATCCTCAAGTGTCTGGATAGTCCTCTCAGACTGACCATCTGTCTGAGGATGAAACGCTGTACTCAAATCCAACCGGGTACCAAATGCCTCCCGTAAGCTCGCCAAAACCGACCGACGAACCTCGAATCCCGATCGAAACAATGGAGACGGAACTCCACGAAGCTTCACTATATTGTCCATATATAGTTCCGTCATCCTTGCCAAGGGCATATTCGTCTTGAAAGGCAAGAAATGAGCCGACTTGGTTAATCTATCAACGATCACCCAAATGGAGTCATGTCCACCCTTCGTCTTAGGCAAACCCGAAATAAAGTCCATGGTGATCTTTTCCCATTTCCATTCTGGGATATCCAATGACTTAAGCATCCCGCCTGGCTTCCTATGTTCAGCTTTCACTCTCTGGACGACGTCACACTCAGAAACAAACTTAGCTATCTCTAGCTTCATTGAGGGCCACCAAAATCTTTCTTTCAAATCCCTGTACATCTTGGTAGAACCTGGATGCACTGCAAAAGCAATCTTGTGTGCCTCTTCCATAACTCTTTGTCTCAGATCTCCAACATTAGGCACACAGAGACGATCCTGATACCACAGATTTCCACTCTGATCCAACACATAGCCAACTGTAGGCTTCTCTCTTGCAACCCTCTTCAAATCAACCAAAACTGCATCTTCATCTTGCTTTGCCCTGATCTCATCCATCAACTCTGATGTAGCCAACAACGGTGCTGCAAACTGACAGTCCTCAATCTGATCAAATCTGCTAAACTGCAAATCATCAACCCCTGCTGTGATAGCCTCAACACTGGGCTCTAAAGCCACTGGTTTCCTGCTCAAGGCATCTGCTACTACATTTGCCTTTCCCGGGTGGTACCGAATGTCCAAGTCATAGTCCTTCACGAACTCTAGCCATCTCCGCCGCCTCATATTCAAATTCTCCCGAGTGAAGAAATACCTTAAACTTTTGTGATCGGTGAAGATTCTAGCCTTGACCCCATACGTATAGTGCCTCCAAGTCTTTAATGCGAAAACCACTACCGCCAACTCTAAGTCGTGTGTGGGATAGTTCTTCTCATGTACTTTCAATTGCCCGGATGCATAGGCAATGACCTTTCCTCCCCGCATCAACACACAACCTAGACCACCGCCCGAAGCGTCGGTGTAGACATCATAGTCATCGAACACCTCGGGTACCGCCAATACCGGTGCCGTAGTCAACTCCGTCCTTTAACAACTCAAATGCTAACTCACACTCGGGTGTCCAATCAAACTTGGTGTTCTGCTGTGTAAGTCTGGTGAGTGGAGTGGCTATCCTTGCGAAATTCTTCACAAACTTTCTGTAGTAACTAGCCAAACCCAGAAAGCTCCTAACCTCTGAAACTGTAGTCGGTGTAGGCCAACTCTTAACTGCCTCAATCTTGGCCGGATCAACCTGAATGCCATCACCTGAAATGACATGACCCAAGAAGCTCACTTGGTCCAACCAAAAGTCACACTTGGAAAACTTTGCATACAATCGCTCATTCTTCAACGTTTCCAAAACAATCCGCAGATGTTCCTCATGCTCCGCCTCGTCCCTAGAGTATACCAGAATATCATCAATGAAGACAATCACAAACTTATCTAGGTAAGGCATGAAGACCCGCTGCATCAAATCCATAAATGCAGATGGGGCATTAGTGAGTCCAAAAGGCATAACAAGGAACTCATAATGTCCATATCTAAAGTCTTGAATGCTGTCTTCGGAATATCTGCCACTTTAACTTTTAACTGATGGTAGCCTGACCGCAAATCAATCTTTGAAAACACTTTCCGACCCTGCAACTGATTGAACAGATCATCTATCCTCGGTAGTGGATACTTATTCTTGATAGTCAGATTGTTCAAGGCCCTGTAGTCAATACACATCCGCATGCTGCCATCCTTCTTCTTCACAAACAAAACTGGGTGCTCCCCAAGGTGAAGTACTGGGCTGAATGATGTTCCTTTCTAACATCTCCTTGAGTTGAGCCTTCAACTCCTTCAATTCAGCCGGTGCCATCCTGTATGGTGCCTTGGCAACTGGTGCCGCCCCTGGAACTAACTGTATCTCAAAATCAATGGCCCCGTCCGGCATGTTTCCCGGCAACTCATCCGGAAATACCTCTGGATAATCTCTGACCACTCTAGTATCTTCCAACTTAGGTTTTACTTGTTCCACATCCACTGCGTACAACAAGTAGCCCTCACATCCTTTCTGACATGCCCTGATGGCCTTGACTGCGGAAATGATAGGATGTCTCTTCTTGCCTGGCCTGTAAACGTTCCCCTGATAAGTCTTATCTGATTTCCCCGGGACTCTGAAAATGACTCTCTTGGCCCTGCAATCCAAGTGAACATAATTCTTGGATAGCCGCCTATCCCGAGAATCACGTCGAAGTCCGAGAAATCCATGACCGTGAAGTCACTCTTACACTGATAAGGTCCTACCTGAACATCCACTTGTGGTATCACCTTAACCACCTTATTTACCTTGCCTAGGGGTGTAACAATCTCCATAGTATCTCTCAAAGGCTCCATAGGTAAATCTAGTTTCTTAGCAATCCTAGAGGACACAAAGGTGATTGAAGCTCCCGTATCAAATAAGGCCCCGACTACTAGATTGCCTACTCTTATCATACCTATCATGCATTTGTCCAATTAACTAAAGTTACAACATGTTCCAAGCATGCTATAAATAACTCAAAAGAACAAAGCAACCATAAAGGGTACCCGTGATCACATCATCCTCCGGCTCAACCTCTCCGGCATCAACAAACAAACATCCGCACCTCGCTTACTCGGACCTCGCTCTACTAGGGCCGACCCGCCCGAGAACCGGCCGCCCCGCGTGGACAATTCCCGAGAAATGACCCCGCTCACCACAAAAGAAACAACCCGAGGTAGCCGGTGGCCTAGGCGCCGGTGGTGCGCCAACCGGTGGCCTCGACCGCCGGTGGGCACCACCCGGTGGTCTAACTGCTCGTCCGTGCAGAAACCTCCCGAACCGCCGCCGCGGAGCCCCTCCGCCACCGCCCGACTTGTTTCAAAGCTTCTTTTATTACCAACAACCACCGTAGCTCTCTTCCCGAAAGTCTCGACTTCCAAGGCTTTATTCGGTAGCTCCGCCATATTCCTTGCGGTAAAGCCTAGCATGCCCGACTGAATCCCATATGCCAAACCGTCTTTGTAACGGGCCATCTTTCGTTCTTCCACTTGCATCAACTCCGGATAAAACCTCCCTAACTCATTGAACCGATTTGTGTACTGGGACACTGTCATGTGATTACCTTGTTCAAGTTTCAGAAACTGGCTAGCCTTTTCCGCTTGTACCGTTGCTGGAAAGTACTCGTTGTAGAACATGGCTTTAAAAGCCGCCCAATCTGTTACCTTGCCGCTGCTACTCTGAACTGCATCTATCCAAGACTCGGCCGAACCTAAAAGAAAGCCGACCGCTAACTGGGCCATCTCTGTCTCAGGGACACCTATATTCCTACACAATTTCTCAAAACTTCTGATCCATTCCTCAGCCTTTGCATGTTCCACATTCCCATAAAAATCTTGCATACGGTTTCTTCTCATCCTAGTGTGCCAATCTACTGATGGTGCTGACTCAACAACCGGCCTAACTGGTGGGTAAACCGGAGGGTAACCATAGGGTATCTGCTGCTGCTGCTGAACCGGTGGCCTGAAAGGCTGATAGACCGGGGAATGACCAAGGGGTACCTGCGGCTGTTGCTGATAGTAGTACGGAGCCTGATGCTCAGCCTGATAAGGAGGATACACTGGGTACTGCGGAGGATACGGCGGAGGGTACTGTGGCTACTGAAAACCATACTGAGGGATAGCCTGATGTGGTGCCTGTGTCACTGGTGGTGGATAAACAACCGTCCTCTGCTGAAACTGCCCCGACCTGGGTTGATACGAAGAAGGCCAAAGTGACGCTGCATGGTTAACCACAGGTGGAGGAGGTGGTGGTGGAGTCTGATGTTGATCCCGCTCCGGCTCGGGTGAAGGTGTAGGCCGTGCGAGGCGGTGGTGACAAACTGCGACGACCCCTGAGGTTTCACCCCTCTCGGATGGCCGATTACCAAGAGCCAAAGTCTTCGATCTTGTGTTTCTACTCATCCCGACAACCAAGAGAACCGAGTGTTACTAAGGATCTAAAGATAAGATTGAGTTAAACTCAAGGAATAGAAGCCTAAGGAACACGTATCTCTGATACCAACTGTAACGCCCCGTTCCCGGATACCGAGCCCTTATCCGGAAATACGACGTTCGGCACATATATAAATAAAATTTAATTCATTTATATATGTAAGCCTACAATCAATACAATCAAAGTGCGCGGAATTTAATGCTCGGGTAAAGAATATCCATAAAGATACTAGAATACGAAAAGGTACTAAAAGTCGAAAGTGTATCAAAACAATACAACTGAAGTCCCTCGAAAGTCCAAACGAAATACTATGAAATAAGAAATAAAGATGAACACACGTCATCCCAAAGTACTATGAACAAAGTATATAAAACAAAGGCAACATTTCAAATGTAAAAGAAAGTGCATAGAATGAAACATCAAGCTCGAGAGATCCTCCTCGTGGACATACTCCTCGTAATACTCGTAATCCTCGTCCGCCTTCTCACCCCCAAGCACATATAACGAAATGCACAAAGGGTAAGTATGTAATACTCGGTAAGGAAGAGAAGTACGTTTAAGCTTAGAATATACAAAGTTTATTATTAGATTTCAATTGAAAAGACAAGACAAACTCGATTCTACGCATAAAGGTTACATCTCCCAATATGCCTAAACTCGTAGCTACTTAGCTTATCTTTGTTACAACATGCTATCAAGGTGGAACGTGACATATTGAAATTTTCGGATACAATAACCCCGGAACGTATTGAAATCTTCAGGATACAATCACCGGTTCCGATAGTATGAACATACGGCGATGCCTATAGGCCTGCAGGCCGATAGGACACTCACTTTGACCGTCCGTTCACACATCACGCTATAGATCTTCAGGATCTACCCAAGACCACATGGTGTTTAATCTTTTATCTAGTAAGTTGTGTAGTAATAGGTGATTAACTAACCGTCCTAGTTCATTTAGATAACACTCCCTTACCGACACCACTCATCATGATCAAGAGACCAATTCTATCCTAAGTAAGGTTTAAAGGTGTTATAATAAGATGGTAATACACTTAAAAGGGTTTAAGGTTGATTAAACAACCCTAAACGATAGTTGAAAGCCAAATTAAACAACCCTAAACGATAGTTGAAACCCAAACTTTCCTGACCAAAAACACTCGAATTAAACTACCACCCATACCAGAACATCACCCATCATTTAGGCATCAAATTAACACAATTTAGATCACCAAAGAAACAAGAATTCAACACAACCAATGTATAATCAAAAACTGCAAACGTAAGGGTTCTCCTTACCTTATCTGCCTAAAACTCAGAACTAGCTGCTGATCCTGGTACCGATGCGAAGCTCTCGTCACGAGGATTCCAACGGTATGCTATGATCCGAAAACGGAAGAGGAACGAATGAGATATCAAGGATCGAAAGTTTGACGGTTTCGAAACCACAACAAATGGTTTCACCTTACCCGAGGGAATGGAGTGCGGCCGCCTTGATAAATTCTGAGCTTTTTTGATTAATGACTAGGTTTTTGGTATACTTCCGTTTATATACCGTAACCTAATTATTATTTTAAACCCGGATTTACTCCAATACCCTCAAACAACCATTAAACCGAAACCGTTACAATTCAAAGGATTTTAACTCCAACGAAACGGAAAAAGAATATTAATTACGTTTTCGCAAAATGACACGTCTGCCATTTTTACGAAAGTCGGAATATTACAACGGGTAATTCCAAATTTTAAGAACACGATACGCTGCTGATCGCCGCCGCCAATTCCAAAATTTAAGAACACGATCGCCGACGATACGGCTAATTCCAAAATCTTAAAATGTGAATAATTAAGATTCAATTTATCAAAAAAATATTCGTAAAAATCTAAAAAACTAAAGAAAATAAGATAAGTAATACGTAAACTCTATGAATATCTAAAATATATATTTGAATTTTATACGGTGCCAAAAGAAATTGTGATTGACCTTCAAAATACTACTCCCTCCGTTTCTATTTAACTATCGCGGTTGCCAAAATAAAAAATTCCTATTTAACTCCCATAGTTACATTTCCAAAGCATTATTTATTGTATTTTTCTAAATCTTCCCTTATTTAATAAGGGTGAGAGATTGAAAACGCTATTGCATTAATTATTTTCAAAGGGTGTTATTGTCATTTTGACTGTCAGTATAGTGACTTAAACTCTACATTTGGTGGAACCAAGCTGAAGACTCTGCTGTGTGATGGGCAGCTGAGAAGTGTATTCAATTCTCGTGCGTCGGGGTGGAGTGTACCGAGGCTTCGTCGGCAGGGGTGAAAGGCCGCCGAGTACCGGAATACAAACGGGGTCCCACATCTGTTAATTCTGTTATGTGACAGCCATACAGTGTCATTAAAATGAGGACAAGTGTAGGGTATTTATGGCGTATCAGACAAATATTCCTGACGGCTAGGGTTTAGGGATTTGTGCCTATAAATACAGTTGTTGTCGCATTGTCTGTGTGTGTGAAATCTGAAACTCAGTGCATAATAATAAATATCTCTTTTCTGCCCGTGGTTTTTTATCTCTCTCACTTTGAGAGGGGTTTTCCACGTTAAATCTGGGTTCTTCTTGTTTTCTGTTATCTCCTTTGATTATTTACGTTTGATTGCATCTGTTTCTATTTCTTGCATTTGAAGTTATCTCCATCAGTTTTATAACAAGTGGTATCAGAGACAGGTTCTGGAGAAAAAAATCTGTACGATCAGCTTCATCTTCACCAAGACCTTCAGTAAGGTGCTAGAATCTGTGATAAAGTAGTGATCTTTAGCAAGAAAAGATGTCAGCAGTAAACGTGAAAATCGGCAAATTTACAGGAAGGAACAGTTTTGGTCTGTGGCAAATCAAGATGCGTGCACTGTTGAAACAACAGGGTTTGTGTAGTCCTTTATCTGACAAACCAAATACAGGTGCATCAGATTATGCCAGTTTGGAAGAGAAAGCACATTCAACCATCATGCTGTGCTTATCTGATGATGTTATCACTGAGGTTGCTGAGGAAGACACCGCAGCCAAGTTGTGGAAGAAGCTTGAAAGCCTGTATATGACCAAGTCACTGACCAACAAGTAGTTGTTGAAACAGAGGTTGTTCAGTCTGAAGATGCATGAAGGGATTCCACTGAGGGAACATCTTGACCAGCTGAACACAATATTACTTGATTTAAGGAATATTGATGTTAAAATTGAAGATGAAGATGCAGCCCTGTTAAGGGCTGATTTGTAGTGATTTTTATAGATATTTTTTATATCAATTTCCCCTACATTCGTATGATTTTCATAGATTTTGAGCTATATATGTAAATATTGAGTAAATGAGGTTTTTAATGGTTAAATATGAAAACGTATCGATTTATATGCTTATTTGGTGATTTTATGTTATTTTGGAAATACGTTACGCTTTGGTATGTTTTGATCCTTGTGTAGATACTCATTGATGATGGAAAAGATGATCCTAAAGAGCTAATTTCAAGATGAGAGAGGATCAATCAAAGATATGGGAGAATAAAAGAGATAAGGAAAGAAATCAATCAAGATAAAGATGGAAATATCAAGATTTCGACAAAGGATCGGCGTCCAGATAGGGTGGACGAGCGTCCGGATCGAACGGGCGTCCGAAAAAGTAAACGAGCGTCCGGGGAAGAAAAGTTGAACGAGAGAGTTTGGACGGCATCCGGACGAGCGTCTTGCTAGCGTCTAAGGCATATTGAACGGGCGTCCACATAAGCGGACGGGCGTCCAACGCCGACCTAAGGCCGCCGACTTAAAACTCTATTTAAAGAGCTGCGCCCCAACCCTAATTCATTCAGAATTTCATACACGTAAAATTACTCAAGAGCAGCCGCACTTTGAGGAGTTGAAGGCCGGTCACCCGAGCCTTGTGCTCGGGTGAACCGAGGTTAGATTAGGAGTCTTTTCGTTTCGTTTTTCTTTTCAAGGATCAACCTTTGTACAAACCTATGTGATCTCAATCCTAGTTCAATTCATGATTCTAATTCAATTTGTGGTTTCACCTTTACACGAGACATAAACTCCTAATCTCTTAGCGAATTTATCTCTCTAGTTATGATTCCCTAATTTCTTAGGTGAATTCAATTATCTATCTCTCATCTTTCGAATGTTGAGACTGATTTACCATACAAAACTCGGTGTAGATTCAAGTTACTCTCGTATAGTCGAATCTAACAACCTAGGAATCTAACCAATTAATTTGTCACATAATCAACGGCTAAAAACCCTATCTTTCTATGGTGATCTGGCGTTTATGCAACTTTCGTATTATAAACATCAATCGTGAACTAATTTCTCAATTTATTCACATAGCCATACAAACCGCATAGAGAAGATACAAATAAATTGAAATCATGAAGAACTTTTGAGAGTTCTAGTCCATCAAACAACTTTTTTATTATTTCCATTCTAGTTTGAATAATCAAATACTTATAGATTTCTTCAAAATTCTCCATTGTTGTTCATACAATTGCCAAAATCAAATCTTGGCCTTATTAAATTCCTGCTCTCCTCTCCCCTCCTCTATGAACCGTCCCCCTCTCTCTTTTAAAATGATAAAATGCTATACATTATTATAATATTAATTTCTCTTGATTTGCTCTCAAAACAGCCCCTTGAATCACTCTCACTTGACTTGGACTAAGCATTGAGTGTCCTTGACTTGCATCCAATGTTTGAATGTATTATGTACCTACAACACACATGAAATATACCAAAGCATAACATATTTCCACAATGATATAAAATAATCATTTAAACACATAAAATGTGTTATTTGGTAATTAACATTTATAAAACCGTGTTTGCTCAATAAATCATTTTAAGATTCATTTTCAATGCAAATTATATTAGTTAGGGTGAAATTATAATATAAAGTATAATAAAGTATCGTATAATTCCACCCTTAACAAGCCTTAATCCTGTTGGTGTCATTGCCGGCATCATATGAAAACTTTGTGCAGTCTTTCATAGTTGGGAAGGATACAACAGCTTTAAAGGATGTGAGGTCTGCCTTACATGCCAGGGATCTGAGACACAAGGCTGCTGGGACAGACATCAAATTTCAGCCGGGCTAGTAGCTAGCAGTAATAGTGGAAAAAGGATATGGACAGAAGAAGAAAAAGAAATCAGGGTCCAAAGGTCCTAAGTCTACTGATGTCTGTAATTATTGTAAGGAGCAGGGACATTGGAAGTCCAATTGTCCAAGGAATAAGAAACAGCATGAAGGCAATTCTGGCACAGCAGCCTTGGCTACTGAGCAATCTGATGAGGATCTGGTTCTAGTTGCAGGGGATTCTACACACCACAATGATGTGTGGATACTTGATTCTGGAGCATCCTACCATATTTGTCCAAACAAGGAGTGGTTTTCTACTTATAAGCAGATGGTGGTCAAATCTATATGGACAACATCAAGGTTTGCAAAGTTGTGGGAATTGGCTCAGTGAAGTTAAGGACAGATGATGGTAAATTTCGTACACCGAAAGATGTAAGACATGTTCCACGATGACCAAGAATTTGGTATCTCTTAGTTTACCTGACAAAGAAGGGGTTCAATTTCAAGGGTGAAGGTGGACAACTAAATGTCTTCAAAGATTCAAGCTTGTAGTCCTCAAAGGGATCAAGAGGGAACCTTGTATATATTACAAGGATCTATCAGATATCGCACCGCCGTCGTTGCATCCTCGCATTTCACCAATCTCAAAGCGGACTCACCGTGGCACACGAGACTAGGTCACATGGGTGAAAGGGGTATGCAGATTCTTTCTTCAGTGGGTTTTCTTGGGGGATACAAGGTCAAGAATCTGGACTTTTGTGAACATTGTGTGTTTGGGAAATTGCATAGAAGTAAGTTCTTAGCAGGGTTGCACAACACAAATGCATCACTTGATTATATCCATTCATATTGCTGGGGTCCATCAAAAGTTGAGTCATTGGGTGGTCAAAGATATTTTGTGTCATTCATAGATGACTATTCAAGGATGACTTGGGTGGTGATGATGAAGAACAAAAGTGCATTCAGTAACTTCAAGCAAGTGGAAGGCCCTAGTGGAGAATCGCTTAGGCAAGAAAATCAAGAAGCTCCG
Source organism: Gentiana straminea (assembly GCA_036785695.1). Lineage (NCBI taxonomy): Eukaryota > Viridiplantae > Streptophyta > Magnoliopsida > Gentianales > Gentianaceae > Gentiana > Gentiana straminea. The sequence continues at coordinate 13,924,274 of JAVUPR010000398.1, read as the reverse complement.
TACGTATAATGGTCCGGAATTCTCGTTGGACGGATTTTGATTCATTTTGTGCAAATTTCGAGGGTATTGCCGTACATCATACCGTAAGGAATACACCTCGGCGAATGGTGTAGCCGAAAGGATGAATCAAACTCTACCGGAGAGGGCAAGATGTATGTTTTCTCAAGCCGGTTTATCAAGGAGATTTTGGGCGTAGGTCGTAAAACAACTTTTTGCTACTTAATCAACAGGAGTCCTCACAGGGGATCAATCTCAAGACACCATTTGAGATGTGGTCAGGCAAGCCTGCTGACTACTCAGTTCTAAGGGTTTTTGGGAGTACAACTTACTATCATGTTAGTGAAGGGAAGTTGGAGCCAAGAGCTATGAAGGGAGTGTTTGTAGGGTATGGTGATGGAGTGAAGGGATATATAATTTGGTCATCAGCAGAGTCCAGAGTAATCCTCAGCAGGGATGTTGTGTTTGATGAAAATTCTATGTTAAACTTATCAGTAGGGAGGTCTACCGAATCGAAACCGATCTTGAATCCGATAGTGTTGAGAAACGAGTGGAGCTTCGGTGGAGTCTACTGATATGCAACAATCGGGGATCCAAACCAACACTATACCGATCCGGATAATGAACCAGAATCTGATCCAAGCCAGCCTACTGAGACCTCAGTAGGATGTCATACAAACAATAATCGGCGAGTCTAGCCGCGCAGAGTCAGAAGATCTAATGTTGGGATACCTCCAAGGAGATATGGGTATGATGATTTGGCTGGATATGCACTCCAAGTTGCTGAAGAAGTAGAGGTTGCTGAACCTACTACTTACAGGAAGCAAACATGTACGTACAGTAAGCATCCCAAAGGCATGTTGCCATGGGAGATGAAATGGAGTCATTGTTGAAGAATCGACTTGGGAATTGGTCAAACGTACCTACTGACAAGGGAATTGTGACTTGTAAATGGATTTTCAAGAAAAATGAAGGAATAACTAAGGCAGAAGGGGTCAGGTATAAGGCACGTTTGGTTGCAAGAGGTTTTAGTCAATAGGAAGGGGTTGACTTTGATGAAATATTTTCACCAGTGATCAGACACACTTCAATCAGGGTGTTACTAGCAAGGGTGGCACAGCAGGATCTGGAACTTGAGCAATTAGATGTGAAAACTGCTTTTCTACATGGTGAGGTGGATAAGGAGCTATACATGACACAAATTTCGAGGGTTTTCAAGTTCCCGGTAAAGAAAATTATGTTTGCAAGTTGAAGAAATCGTTGTATGGTTAAAGCAAGCTCCAAGGCAAAGGGTATAAAAGGTTTGACAGCTTTATGCTTCAAATAGGTTACAACGAAGTCCTTATGACCGTTGTGTATACCACAAATACCGTGAAAAATGGATCACATATCTATCTTGTTTTGTATGTGGATGACATATTGATTGCTGCTGCAAGGAAGTCTGATATTCAAAATCTGAAGAACCTTCCCAGTGCTGAATTTGAAATGAAGGATTTGGGTGCAGCCAAGAAAATCTTGGGGATGGAGATCTGGAGAGATAGAAGTCAGAAGAAATTGTTCTTGTCTCAGCAGGGTTATGTGCAGAAGATATTAGACATGTTTGAGATGTCTGCTGCAAAACCAATAGATACTCCTATGGCATCAAATGTTCATTTGTTTGTTTATGCTTCACAGTCAGCTGAAGAGAAGGAGTATATGTCAAGAGTTCCCTATGCTAGTGCGGTTGCGTCCGATGTATGCCATGGTTTGCACTAGGCCCGATCTCGGCTCGGGCGGTCGGTGTTATCGGCAAGTTTATGGCTCAACCTCGGAAAAGAACACTCGGAAAGTCGTTAAAAGGATATTCGTGTACCCGAGAGGTACAACCGATGTTGGTCTCATTTATGGAGGTGATACGGTCCGGTCACAGTTACCGTGATGCCGATTATGCGGTGATATTGACGGAGAAAATCAATGACCGAGTATGTGTTTACATTGGGAAATGCGGTGGTCACCGGAAAGCTACTCTTCAAAGCTATAGTAGCCTTATCAACTACCGAAGCGAATATTTGGCTCTTACCGAAGCAAATGGCGGAGGGTATCTAGTTGAAGGGGCTAATCGGTGATTTGGGATTGCATCAGATCGGGATGAGATATATTGTGACAGCCTAAGTGCAATATGTTTAGCCAAGGATCGTGTTCATCATGAGAGAACCAAGCATATTGCGTCGTGTATCATTTTCGAGGAATGAGAAGAGGGTTGTAGTGAAGAAGATCGACCAAAGTTAATCCTGCTGATATGTTCATTAAACCAGTTCAGCAGAGTAAGTTTCAGCTTTGTCTGAACTTACTGAATATTCAGAGCTTATAATCTGTTTCTGGAAACTCTACTGAGGGCAGATCAGTGGAGTGGATGTTGTGGAGATAATCTGGTACAAGTACATTTGGTTATGCAATATGTTTGACTCGGTGAGTCAAGTCAAGTGGAGATTTGTCAGTATAGTGACTTAAACTCTACACTTGGTGGAACCAATTTGAAGACTCAGCTGTGTGATGGGAAGCTGATAAGTGTATTCAATTCTGTGCGTCAGTAGGGTGGAGTCTACTGAGGCTTCTATCAGCAGGGTGAAAGGTTGCTGAGTACTGGAATACAGCAGGGTCCCACATCTGTTAATTCTGTTATGTGACAGCCATACAATTAAAAGGAGGACACGTGTAGGGGTATTTATGGCGTATCAGACAAATATTCCTGACGGCTAGGGTTTAGGGATTTGTGCCTATAAATACAGTTGTTGTCGCATTGTCTGTGTGTGTGAAATCTGAAACTCAGTGCATAATAATAAATATCTCTTTTCTTCCCGTGGTTTTTTTTATCTCTCTCACTTTGAGAGGGGTTTTCCACGTTAAATCTGTGTTCTTCTTGTTTTCTGTTATCTCCTTTGATTATTTACGTTTGATTGCATCTGTTTCTATTTCTTGCATCTGAAGTTATCTCCATCAGTTTTATAACATTGACGTTAAGTCAAATAATTAAGTACTCTCCTTAATATGTGTGTTTTTGTCAACAACGACAGTTAAATATGAACGGAGAGAGTACAAATTGTAAAAATGATTGTTTATCAACAAGAAACATATAAATTTAATACGGCGTACTATTTATTAAATTATTATAGAAATAGAAATCGTGTATTTTAACGTTTCCAATAAAGAAAACTTAAATAAAGATTTTTTTAAAAAATTGGGTTCATGAGTGTCGGAGCGTGTCGGACAAAGTATGTCAGCAAAATTTGTCGGCCACAACGCACGACGCACAAATTGAATTGTCGGTATGACTTATTTAGGAATTCATTAGTGATGTCTCTGGACAAAACACTTTTTAAAGAATTGTTTTGCACAGGAGAAATGATGAAAAACTTCTCAATGATATTTCACTAAACAAAGCTTGCATATTTATACAAGAAAGAGACTACGCTCAGGGGTGGACGTAGGATCCGGAGCGACGGGGATCGAAAATTCTAAATATTGTTTGTAATTAAAAAAAAAAAGTACATTGTAGTTTATTTTGTCACTTACGATTCGAAAAAAAAATACTATAAATCGTAAAAAAAAACACGACTATACGTTTCGTTTTATATGTTAAAAAACTACTACATATTGAATAATCCAAACACATTAACATTTCTACTCCTATCAATAAAAAACACTACCAACAATGTTTTAAAGGAAACCAACGTTCCGAAACCGATTAATATTTTTTTTAAATGTTCAACTTTGATAATAACTATGTATTTTTATTTATAAAAGTTTTATATTAAATTATCGGTTTATTATATAGATGGTAAGGGCGAAAATAAATTTTATGGATAGGCGAAAAAGATACATAATATATATAATACGGTGTTTTCTGGATTCGAGGGGAGGCCGAGTGCCCCCTAAGGTAGGGGTGGATCCGCCTCTGACTACGCTTAAAGATAACCTTCTATGTCATCTTTTCACTTCTCTATGACAATTAACAAACGCATCATCATAAGTGGACTCTTTAGGAAGGACAAAAAAGACACAGCATATGAGCTATGAAGGCAAGCAAATACGTGGGGAAGTGTTTGTGTGTTATCTTCACATGCATCGAATCAACTGATAAATAAACCTGGACCACACAATTTGAATTCTGTTTAAAAATAAAAGATGTACGATTCTCCATATGGGTGTACTCCGTATATATTGGGTGCACCCAATAACTTCCGGGGTACATACACAAAGGTAGCATTTGGCTTCGTTAATTTACGAATGCTTTTTTTAACGTCTGGAAAGAAACAATTAAACGAAAGTTTTTCGCTTTTTGCTTATTACTGTGTTTTGCATCATTGATTAATTCCTTTAAAAAAAATATGAAAAAAACACTTTCCGGTCATTTTTGTCATTTTTCCAACAATTCCTTAAAAATTTTATGAAAAAACACTTTGCCAGTTGACGATGGTCGGCTCAGCCAGGGCCACGTGTCATACAAGTATTGGGTAAGCTCAAGTGGAGTAGGGAGAGTCTCCCGACCAGAGATCGGAAGTCCGATCAGTGTCCACCATAAACCATAAGAGCGAGCTGCCTCACCACTCCTGACCACCGCAAGACGGTCGGTCTATAGAGTATGCGCAGAGCGCGACCATAATGACTCGGTCGCTAGGCCCGAGCGATCGATCAGTTATACACGCCTTTCCATAAAGTAAGGATTAACATTGGGAACGAATCCAGCCTCATTAAGGCTCTGATTCAACATTAAAGATAAAGGAGATATTATCTCCTAATAATGAGGGATTCATATCAATCCCATTTAATATCAGTATAACCGAATCCTTGAAGGATACGGCAGAATTAGAGTTGAGACTCCCTATATAAATCCTCTACAAGAACTACGGCTGGCTTGATTCCAATTCCTAGAGATTGGATACGTAGGCAGCTTGAGGCAAACTCAAGCTCAGTCATAATATAGCAAAAAAACACCACCCCTGTTGGCATTTACCGGTGACCGGAATACTACCACTAGATTAATCAACCCGAAATAATTGTTGGCGAAATCTGACTTCGTCACCAATCATGAGATGACATGTATAATCAAAGTAACATGTTACCGGTCCAGACGTTAGTCAATTGTCTGATTGCGTTAGTTGTCCTAAAATCCTAACGAAAATAGATAATTAAGGGATGTAAAGTGTCATTATAAAAGATGAAGGGTATTTTAGAAAACAAAAATGGTTAAACACTAACTGTAAGTGTCCCATCGCCTCCGATCCCACAAGAGTGTGAGGAGAGGTTAATCAGGGACCTAGCAGCTCCATGAAAGGTATTTTAGAGACAATAGCCAAAGACGAGGACCAAAAATGTTGTTTCCCAAATACAATATTCATACCTACAGTGAAAATTATTTAAACTACTTACATATTTGTACATATAAAAAACACAATGCTGACAGATACTTCTCGTCCATAGATTGATAATTTTTGTATACTTTCCGTAAACAATCGGTAGTGAATATCCGTAAAATATACTACTACAGGCCGGCCTCGGGCATGGGCCAACAAGGCCGTAGACATGGGAAGTTTTTGTGTCGTATCACACAGTTTGAATTCATTTTAGATAAAAGGTGTACATCTTACAACACGAGTGCACTCCGCATATGGTGGGAGAAAACCGCACGAGTGGACTAACACACAAAATAATTTGGGCATGGGTGCACTCCGCATATGGCGGGAGGAAAACCACATTAGAGTGGATTAACACACCAAATAATGTGGGTATAGCTACTACACTCGAGAACATCTTGCCACATGGGTGCACTCCGCATATGGCGAGAGGAAAACCACATAAGAGTGGACTAGCACACCAAATAATGTGGCATGTGTTCACTCCGCATAAGGCGGGAAGAAAACCACACAAGAGTGGACTAACATATCAAATAATATGGGTATAACTACTACGCTGGAGAACTAAATTTGCCTCCAGATGGATTCGAACCTGAAACCTTTTAGTCAGGATCTCAGCTCTAACCTGAAACCCTTATGTATTTATTTTATTTAAATTAAAAAAACTTAGTAATCCTTAAATCAATACACATATTTAATCAAGAAAAATGTTTATCTAACTTATATACCATTATCTACACCTATGAACATGGAATAACTTAAAAATAAACGCTACAGCGCAATTTTTTATACAGTCCACGGGCTTGAAACAAAATTTTGTCTTGGGGCCCCCATCACACAAGGTTGCCCCTGTTTATAATACATACTTGCTGGTTATAAGAATTGTCGTACTTATTGAGTTTATTTTCAACATTTCGGATGAAAGACAAAAGTAAATTTTTTTGGGAGGGGGAAAAATAAAAAAAAGAGACTTATTGAAAATGATAAAAGGATTTACAAAATTATCAAAAAAGACAACAAAAAAAAGACAATTTTACCCTTAACTCCCACATCCATTACCACATTCAGTTTTCTTTTTTAAAGAATGTCCACATTCAGTTTTTTTTTCTTTTAAGAATGTACTACGTTCAGTCTATCTATCTATCTATCTATCTATCTATATATATATATATATATATATATATATATATATATATATATATATATATATATATATATATATATATATTCGACACTACTAATTTTCACACTATAATAACAAATATATAATATGTCACTATTAATTATCACACTATTTGATACTATCATTTGATATTTTTATACCATGTGACACTATTATTTGACACTACTATGTGACACTGTGATACTATTTGACACTACCATTTAACATTGTTATAGTACGTGACACAACTATTTGACACTACCATATGACATTGTGATACTATTTGACACTACCATTTGGCATTCTTATACTACGTGACACAACTATTTGTCACTAATATTTGACATTGTGATACTAAATGACACTACTAATTGTCAGATATAATTTAACACTACTAATTATCACACTATTTAACATTGTTATACAACTTATACTATGTGACATTAACATTAATCATTTGACATTGTACTATGTAACACTACTATTTGACATTGTGATATTATTTGACACTACCATTTGACATTGTTATAATATGCGACACAACTATTCGACACTACCATTTGATATTCTACTATGTAACACTACTATTTGACATTGTGATACTTTTTGAACTACCATTTGACATTGTTATAATATGCTACACTACTATTTGACACTTCAATTTAATATCGTGATATTATGTAACACTATTATTCGACATTATTTTTTTTTTTTTTTTTTTTTTTTTTGGTTTAAGAAAACATGGGTCACCCTCAAAAAAAAGAAGTGGGCCAGTTTTTTTTGTGTTAGTTTTTTTTTTATTTTAATAATGCAACATGGTTACAAAAACATGGGGAAAATTAAAAAAAAAAAAAAGGTATTTTTATCCATAAATATTGATAAATGTCCTTTTTGATAAAATGTAAATATTCCTGTCTTTTTTGATAATTTTATAATGTATTTTTGTCCTTTTTTATAATTTTCCCAAATAAAAATTTGAACAGTAGTATTTGTCATATTAATACATATGGTATTTCCTTGCAGGATGTAAGATTATTATAGTCATACATATGAAAAATAATAAGATATATGTCATGAAATCATAGAGAATAGATCCAAATAAAACTGTATTGGGAACCGCCACCTCAATGAAAACATGTATGGATGTCGTAAAAGCAGTCTCATTACAGAATTGATATGCTGGTACAACTAGGGCCGGCCCTATGATAAAGGTGATTAAGGAGTATTGGTTGGACAGCCTTTTGTCGGTTGGTCGATCATGTATGATCGGTTGGTTGGTCAGATGATATCGGTTGGTCGGTCAGACGATATCGGTTCTATATATGTAGATAAATAATAAAAAATAAAGCAAATCATAAATCGAATTACGTGTCGTATTTTTTACACTTTTTATATATGTTTCTATTTTCCAATCGAATTACGTGTGTTTTATTATGAAATTGAGCTTTAATTTTTTTTTCAAGTATTACACATTACGCATATCAATTCACTAATAGTTTATTTTAAACACATTATATTGAGTGATTAAGATTAGATCTACACGATTTTTTTAAGTAAAATATGTCATTGGGGCCGTCCTAATGGTGGGCCTACGGCGGTAGTTTGGCACGCCTAATTGGTGGGCCGGCCCTGGGTACAACTTTCAATTACTTAACTCTAACAACTATATTTTTCAACAACCAAATGTTGATTAATTAAACAAACTAATTACTCTTATATCTTAACTTTAAAACTGAATACAACTACAACTTCTACCACTGATCAATGTCTGAAATGCTGCCATTGCCATTGTCATTGAATGCCTGTGAACTTATCCGGGCATTATGTTATGGTTGCCGGAGGTTGTCCATGAATGGCTAAGGTGTAGTCATTGCCATCGAATTCGAGGGGTTGTTTAGTTCTTGCAGGTTTGCGGCATTGATGTTTGATGAACACCATTGAACGCCATTGTTGATGTTGCCATTGCCACAGGTCCAACTGTGTCGTACCAATCTGGCATTGGTCTGCCGTTGTCAAGACTATTGAATAAATCAGAATTCAAAGTATTTGTCTCCATTGACCCTATATATGATACGGTTAAAGTATTATAAACGACATTGCTAATGGAAGTGTAACCGGCAAAACTTGAAAAAGACGAATCAAGATCGTTCCAAAATGAAAATTACACATGGATTAGTTTAACAACGTTGTGGTAGTATACACTAGTAAAAATAAGTCATCTATGGGTGAAACATACGGAAAAATGTTTGTGTAAGAACAAAATGATCACAATAAAATATCAATGTACGTGACCTATCAATAGGTCTCATATCATAATCAAAAATACAAAAATATGTTGTGATACTTTGTTGTAATCATTTTGTTGTGGCACTATCATTACTCAAACATATATTAGTGTATAGCGTATAGTCTATTAGTCAATGAATCCTAGTAAAGTGTATTGTCTTTCAAAAAGGAAATATGTTATTGAATCATCAAGACACATCTGTCATTTAACATCATCAACACAATCATAGAGGTGGGATGAGACGGTTATTGAACAATTGATGCACATCACTCGATCTCTATGACCAACACAGTCCATGCTCTTAGACCGGTGCAGCGGGCCCTTTGGGTTGGGGACCCGCCCTTTTTTTTTTAAATTATTTATGAATCATGACAATTGGAATAAAAGACAGACCTCAATTAATAAATTTAAAGTTTTAACTAATCATTAACTTGTAAAAGGAATGAAAATAAGACAACTGACTCACCATAGCTAAAAGAGAAGAACTTGATTCATGAAAATTGTTTGTCTAGATAAAATTTTGTCCGCCACAGAGTGACAGATCCTGCAAGCTGATAGGTCCCTTGTTGTCTATTTTATAATCCCACGAGAATTTCTGATCAGGTTTTTAATTCACCTCAATGTTTTTCTTTGATTTCTCATTTAGGGAATTCACATGGTTTACTATAACTTCTAATAATCCATCGTTGCCATTTGAATGTTTGTTAAATATATCAACTTTAGGTGGTGTTGTATACACAACTTGATGACTATTTTGTTCATAAGTTTGTGATCCGAATAAAGAAGGATTTGGATCGGAATCAAGATTGAAAGTTGAGGATGGGTTATGGCTCTTAATAAAACCTGCGTTGAGTTGTCTAGTAATCCCATAAGCATTATTATTATTGTTTTGAGGAAAAATTGAATAGTTTTGGTTGACATAATTATTATTACTATTATTATTATTATTATTTTGAGGATAAATACTATAGATTTGGTCGGCATTATTATTAGGAGATTATGACATGTTGCAAAATTTCTCATAAATAGGTGGTTGAATAAACGTTGCCATGAACGAAGATTGTAAGGAAGATGGGGAAAGATTAATTGACATTTTTGGTGTTTATTGCATGTGGTTGTTTAATTCTTCTTTCTCACTTTGAGTAGGGTATAATGGCAAATTAGCCCTTTGCCTTTTCTTTCTTCTTGTGTGCCAGAAATTCTTGATCTCGTTGTATGTTCTTCCGTGAAGCTACACATAAATCAACAAAACTCATAAATAAAGAATCAACTATGCAAAGTTGTGTTTTTTCCTCTTTGTGTAATAGTAGCAATTCCAAAATAATATACAATAATTAATTTGTTGTTATATATGGTTATAATTTGTCCAAAAAAAAAGCATAATTATTAATGTGCTAACCTGCGAAGCTATGTAAACCCATTTATTACCGGACATACGATGAAGATGAACAATAATGGCTTCTTCTTCGGCAGTAACCGCTACTTTTTTTAGGTTATGTCGCAAATGATTAACCCATCGCAACCTACAACTCTTGTTCGCATCTGTTCAACCCACAAAGCTTATGTAAAAATTCCAATTTCCTTCACCGTTTTTCCTCACATATTCCTTCAAGATTGCTTCTTCCTCTGGTGCCCATAGACCTTTTCTCATTCCTCCAACTCTCACTTGTTGATTTTTTTCACAGTTGTTGTTCCTTCGTCTGCCGCACCGCCGCCTTGGGTGGCCATCAAGTTAGATGTTGTTTAATTTGTATCTAATTGATCAATAAATCGGGTTCTTCACACAAAAAGAAAAGCAAAAAAAAAAAAAAATGTATATAAATATATTTAACCCATATAATTATAGTACCGGTTAAAAAAGATTAAAAACAATAATTCAACTTGTCTCAACTGCGTCTCTTGATAAAAAACATGGGTTAGAATTGTGTGTGAGTTGGGCCTAGGGGTTGTGGGTGAGAGTGGGGTTTAAGATTTTTATGTCATGTGGGTAGTTTCCCTTTTTTTGGTTTCATTTTTTTTAGTCAAAGTGAAATCTAGAAAGAAAGAGAAATGAAAGAGACCTTTATGAGAGAAAGAGATTAGGGGGAGTAAGGAGTAAACAGTGAATGTGAAGAGAGAAATATTTAGAAAAACATAGGAGAAAGTTGTGAGATAACAACCCACAAATTAGAAAATTTATAGGTGAGGTAACGATGAAGTCATGGGCGGACCTACGGTGGGGCAAATGAGCACATGCCCCTTGATTTTTTGTATGAATTTCCCTTTGCCTTAACATTGCTGACAAAAGCAAACTACTAATCGTGTATTGCATTAACCAAAGTAGTTCTTCATTGTATATTTGTTAGCAATTGTAGTGGTCATTCATAACGACGGAGTATTTAAACATGGAACCAACAATATAGATGGGAATGACAAAATAAATTGAAGTCAACTACCGCATTGACTCAAATCTATTTCTTCTAAAATAAAACTAAAAAACAAAAAATAAATGGCGGAATATATATACACTAGTAAAATTGAATGCGCGAAAGACGCGCGTCTTTACGTTAGATGTTTAACGTAACGTCAAAAACTATTAAATATAAAATACATTTTAACTAAAATATCACTCCACACATTTTAAAAATAAATGACAAATTTAAAAATTATTATTATACATTATGTGAAAAGAGATAGAAAAAAAAAAAAAAACTTTAGTAATGAACAAAAAAATAAAACAAAAAAAAAAGATGTACAACCAATCAAAAAAAAAAAGAAGTGTCACCAAGGGGGTATTTTTCGTTGGGGATTCCCTGGAAAAAATCGTTACCTACTGATAAATCCCTAACTTTAGGTCTTTTTTAAAAAAAATTGTGATGAACTAACACGACGCGTGTATCTAGGGAATAGTCGCTTCAAAGCGAATTTTTCTAGTCAATTTAATCCTGAATCGATCTAGAATATAATTTTCTTTACTTAAAAATACTTCTAAATCATTTTTAACATAGTATTTTTAAGTTTAGTTATGAAAACCATTTAGAAAAAAATTAGGGGGTGACTCTTGCCTTCTTATTATATAGAAGGAAAGGATGTTGCTCTATTCATTCGACGGTTAAAAAAACAAAAAATCTCAACATACGTGAAAAGAGAGATAAAATTTTAATAAGAGAAATCCAAACATGAATTCTATTTTTTCAAATTTATTTTAATACTAAAACCGTAGTAGTATAAGAATATTGATCTCATCTAAAATGATTGACTGTGTTGTAAAATGCTTCTATTTTAGAGCTATTACAATTGCTCTTAGTTTCTTCACTTTTTTTTTTATTGTCAGTATTTTTACGCAAATTATACAAACCTTTTGGTACATGTTATTATTGACTTAGGGGCCGTTTGTTAAATTTAAAATCTGAAATCTAAAGTCTGAAGTCTGAAATGTAAAGTATGAATATGATAAGTAGCTAAATTCTTAACATAATTACATCGTTTGATAACATCACAATCCTTAAAGTCTGAAATTCTTAAATCGATGATATTGGATTAAAAAAATCCATATATCTGAAGAAAAATAACCCAAAACATACGAACCTACATAGTTATCCACACAAAACTCTGATAAAATATGTATATAACAAATATGGAAATCCAAGATAAAATGAATATTCAGATTTGCCTTTATTGATTGAGAAAAATATTTAGCAGAGCAAGAAATGCAAATGATCAAACCTTAATATTGGAGTAACAATGAAGGCGAAAAAAAAATGCAGATTGATCTGTTGACTATTTCTCTGCATTTTAATTCTGTTGCATAATAATAGGGATGTTAATTAAAATGCAGTTGGAGATTTAGTAGGATTTCCTTAATTAAAATGTAGAGAAATAGTCAACAAATCTCCAAATATGCGGATTGCAGACCAAATCAAATTCGAACCCATCCTTTCTCAACCAAAAAAAAAAAAAGAAAAAAAAAGATAAGAGAGGGACATCGTCATTTTCATTTTTCCAATATCTGCTCAATTTCCTAATTCAGAAATCCATTGTACTCTTTTCACAGAAAATAAAGAATCAATCGATTATTTTTCACAAAGGAAACAATGAAGTGTTAGCGCAAATAATTAGTAGCTGATTCGGCTCACTTTAGTTTTCTTATTCGCTAAGTATTGATGTACTATATATTAGTCATTCCTCGTTGTAATACATTCATTCTAAAATCAATGGAAATATTTCCTTCCTAAAATGTTGATATGTTATCAGAGTTATCGGCTAAAGCCGCCTTAACTCTGATTTTCTTTCCTTCTTCATCACACCCTCCCTTTCCCAATCTCGGCTAATCAGCCTTTTTCTCTGCTAATTGCCCCAATTCCTGCACATTCTTCTCCTCTTCATCAACAGACGGAGCCACAACCACACACAAAAAAAAAAAAAAAAAAAAAAAAAAAAAACACAACAGCTCTTCCATGGCCGAATCCACAACCACTGCTACATTTGCTCCTACCTCCTCCCCCTCTTGTTAAGATCAAGCGCTTACCGTTGTACTAAAACCAATTGGTGTTAGTAAAGACGCAACTATATTTCTTATCATTTAAGAGTGTGGGCAATCTGTCCCAACACCCTCCCTCAAGTGTTAGCAATCTGTCTAACACTTGCACAATTTTTTTTTTCAAGAGTGTGGGCAATCTACCCAACACCCTCCTCAAGTGTGGGCAATCTCTCCCAACACTTGCATAATTTTTTTAATAATGTTCCAACCAGGGTTTGATCTCATGACCTCTGGCTCCGATACCATATTAGGATCAAGCGCTTACCGTTATACTAAAACCAATTGGTGTTAGTAAAGGTGCTACTATATTTCCTTATATGGTAGATTAGGTGAACAACAAAGTAATTGTCATTAAAGAATAATGTTTGTACAATAGGTTTATATAGGGAGCCACAAGGCTAGAAGCGTAAAATAATATAATCTAATACGCTCCCTCAAGCGGATGGAGTGGAGCGAAGTCCAAGCTTGGAGACAAGTGCAGAAAAAGATAACCGCGACAAGGGAAAGGAGGGTGAGTGCGGTCTCAGCTATATGCAAATGTCGGCGTTCAGATATGCCGTTGTGTTGCGGAGTGTAAGTCGGAGAGGTAAAGTGAGAGATGCCATGCTCAGAAAGGAAAGGACGTAATTTTATGTACTCAGTGCCATTATCAGAATAGAGAGTTTTGATTGGGGCATCTAACAATTTTTCAACATAATGTTTGAATTTGATGAAAATATTATAGACATCAGATTTACATGCTAGCGGGTATATCCACATGTACCGAGTAAAATGATCAACAAACGAACATAATATTTCAAATTATCAACGAATAAACGAGAGACGACCAAACGTCGAATAAATAACTTCCAATGGTTGAGAAGTAGATAATGTGGAATCGAGAAAAAGGAGCCTCGTGGCTCTTATTACATAGACAAGAATCACAAGAAAAATGGGAAATATGAGATAATTCTAAAAAATTATTGCTTGCAAGATTTTGAATGATTGGAAAAGCAGGATGGCCGCAGCGGAGATGCCAGGTGGCCGCAGAAGCTTTGGAAGCAGAAAAAGCAAAAAGAGCTTTGGAAGACCACAGATAGGCTCCATCACTGACTTGTCCTTGGTGGAGGCATTTGCCAGTCTTCAAGTCCTTCACCAAAAACGAATCAGGTAAGAATTCAATAGACACAGAGTTATCTTGGCAAAATTTTTGGACAGATAGTAAATTACGAGAAAGAGAAGGAACACAAAGCACATGATTTAATTTGAAAGAGGAAAGAGAGGTAGAGCCAATGTGCGTGATAGATAAAGAACTACCATCACCAATGACAATACGATCCGTACCTTGGTAAGGAGAGTGAAGAGAAAGCAAATTGAGCTCCTGTGTCATATGATGAGAAGCACCACTATCAAGCATCCAAGGAGCAGAGGGATCAGAGTACTGCAGAGGAGAGCTGGAAGGAGCAGGTTGGGCAACATGGGCATGGGGCGGTGGAGGGGGCCGAGATGAGCCTTGGTTACGGGGTGGACGGGGAAGATTGTTGTAGAGAGGATAAGCAGGGCAACGAGTGGCAACATGACCCTGAAGACCACAGAGTTGGCAGAAGCCCTGATAGCCTTTGGGATTGCGACCAGAGGAATTTTTGGAAGACTGGTTGGGAGCAGGAAGGTGTTGTGGTGGTCTTGGGTAAGGGGAGGAAGCTTGGGGCAAGGGAGGGGCTAGGGGCCGAGGCATTGGGGGATAAGGGGAATAGGCCGTATTGGGCGAAATATGCATGGGACGGGGTGAAGGATAGGCAGGGAAAGCAGTATACGCAGGGGGTGAAACAGACGGACTTTGTAAAAGCGATGCTTCATGCATGAGCAATTTTTCATGTAATAACGGCAGAGAGATAGTATCATCACGAGCCTGAATGGCACTCACAATATCCTTATATTCACTACCAAGATTTTTTAAGAGTAGTTCAACTAAGTCATCATCAGGTACTTTAGCATCTAGAGACGCTAGATCATCCGCAACATTCTTAACGGTAGTGAAATATTGAGAAATGGACATTGTACCTTTGGTAATGGAATGTAAACGCGAGGCGGAGATGTCGAATACGACCCTTACTCTGTTTCCCATATGTGTCAAGAAGAGTATCCCAGGCTTGTTTCGAATTTGTCGTGTGCTGAATTGTAGTCATGTAGTCCTTGTCAACGGAACCCAAAATTAAATTATGAATTAAAGCATCCTGTTGTAGCCATTGCAGGTGAGCCGGATTTGGGGCAACCTCACCAGCCGCAGAGGTGGCTGTAGGTGGCGGCTGTGGGGTGTGACCAGTGACATGACCTATGAGGCCATGGCCAACTAGGAGGGTTGTTAATTGAAGCTTCCAGGCGGTAAAGTTCTTGCCGTCCGCCTTTGGTTGGAGCATGGACCATCGGATTCAGCGAGAGGACGGCAGGGGGATGAGCGGCAGCAGGAGGTGGAGCAGCAGCAGTAGGGACGGAGATAGCAGAGCCCGAGGTGGCGAGAGGAGTTGGCGCTGGAAGTAGCCATAGTGATGGAGCGGTTGCCGGCAGCGGCAGAGCCCTAGCGGCTGGGGAAGAAAGCTGACGAAATTTTTTATTTTTTTTAGATATCGAATATCTCTGATACCATGGTAGATTAGGTGAACAACAAAGTAATTGTCATTAAAGAATAATGTTTGTACAATAGGTTTATATAGGGAGCCACAAGGCTAGAAGCGTAAAATAATATAATCTAACCAATCAACTCCACCCACTCAATCAACTCCACCCACTCAATCAACATTATCAAATTAACACGCATTAATTATCCAATTTGGCTCGCACAAATGGAGCCGTATCTTAAAGGTCAAGAAGTTTTTGGATTTGTCGACGGAACCATCGCCGCTCCGGCTCAGCAAATTGACGGAAAGCCCAATCCTGAGTACACTCATTAGGTTAAACAGGACAATTTAATTCTCAGTGCTATTACCGCTTCCCTAACAGAAGACGTTCTTGTTCACGTTTATCATGCTCGGACCTCCGTTTCTATATGGACAGCCATTAAACAGTGTTTTGCATCTCAATCTCGGGCCAAGGTCGTTCACCTTCGCTCTCAAATTGCTACGACTCAAAAAGATGGTGCTACAGCCACTGAATATTTTATGAAAATCAAATGTCTAGCTGACGATCTTGCCCTCGCCGGACAACCTCTTCAACCGGATGACATCATTAATTATGTGCTTGCTGGATTAGGCCATGACTACGATGCTTTGGTTATGATAGTCTCCTCCAAATCAAACCTTAGTGTCGAGGAGCTGTTCTCTTTGTTGCTGACAATGGAAGCCCGAATTTCGCACCATGTTGCGTGTGATACGGTCCGTCCCACCCTCCCACCTCCTCCGGCATCCCAGCCCGCCGCAAACTACAATCAGCGTCCCCCTCCAATCGTGGCCGCAGTTCCTCCACCAGGGGCCGCGGTTGCGGTCGGAATTCAGGTCCACGGCCACCCCACCAACAACAAAATTACCGGCCCAACAGTGTCAACTTTGTGGTAAAATGGGTCACACGGTCCTTACGGAATGTTTATAAATTTCAAGCTCTTGTGGAATGTTTATTTGATGCAAAAATTAAAGTTGTTCAGACTGATCGCGGTATGGAATTTATGCGTCTGCAAAATTATTTTTCTCGTGTTGGTATATCTCACCAGGTTGCATGTGCTCACACTCATGAGCGAATGGGCGTTGTTGAGTGTCGACATCATCGCATTGTTGAAACAGGTTTATCCCTTTTGTCACTCTCCAACTTACCACTTAAATATTGGGAAGATGCCTTTACCACCTCTGTGTACCTTATAAATCGCATGCCCACACAGGTACTTCAGTATAAATGCCCGTATGAAATTGTTCATCATCGTCGTCCCGATTATGGATTTCTTAAAGTTTTTGGGTGTGCTTGTTGGCTATATTTTCCTCCGTATAATAACACTAAGACTGCATTTCGGTCCAAGTCTTGTCTTTTTCTTGGTTATAATGATGAACATGGTGGTTATAAATGTCTTGACATTTCCTCCGGTCGTATATTTATTTCACGGCATGTTGTCTTTGATGAGAATAGTTTTCCATACACTACCGACACAAACACACCCACTACCTATAACACCCAAAGCATCCTGCTTCCCACCAATCTTTCAACTCCGGCCGAACCACACAACCAACCCACTACAGCCCAACATCATGCTACACACACAGCCCCACCACCGGCCCACAGTTCGAATCCTGAATCCAACCCCCTTTCCAACCCTACTCCTTCGTCTCACTCTCCCTTGGGCTCTCACTCTCCCTTGGCCCATCACATCTCCCTCCCCTGAGACAGCCGAGCCCGCTCCCCCGACCCATCCAATGCAAACCCGCTCTCGTACCCACTCTCTCAAGCACAAGAGCCTCCCCGATGATTTTATCTCGTTCCTGCCACCCCGAGCCCACAACGCCACTACCTTCCCAACCGATCCCACCTCCTATACCGAGGCCTCTCGCTCTCCGAATGGGATGCCGCTATGCGTGATGAATTCACCGCCCTCTTAAACAATAACACTTGGACCCTTGTTCCTTCCCCTCCATCCGTCAATGTCATTGGTTGTAAGTGGGTTTATCGCATTAAGCAATTCCAAGGGAATCATTGAATGCTATAAAGCCCAATTTGTTGCTAAGGGCTTTCACCAAACTGAGGGCGTCGACTTTCATGAAACATTTAGTCCCGTGGTCAAGCCTGTTACTATTTGCACTGTTCTAACCTTGGCATTGCAGTTTAATTAGTCTATTCAGAAACTTGACATACAAAATGCCTTTTTACATGGTTACTTGGATGATATAGTTTATATGCAACAACCGCCAGGTTATGTCCATCCTGATTATCCTCATCACGTGTGTTCAAATTAAATCACAGTCTTTATGGCCTTCGCCAAGCTCCTCGGGCATGGTTTTCTCATCTCACTCATTTTCTTCTCACTCTCGGTTTTCTCCCTTGCTCGGCTGATACCTCACTGTATATTTATCATTGTGATCTACCTTCTAATGCTAATATATGTGGACGATATTATTGTTACTGGCTCTAACGTGTAGGCTATTGAGGGACTTCTCTCCTCGTTATCCGCATCATTTCCTATTAAGGATATGGGACCCCTATCTTACTTTCTTGGCATTGAGGCCACGCGCACCAACTCTGGCCTCGTTCTCAGTCAGACCAAATATACTGGCGACTTACTAATTAAAGCAGGCGTGGAAGACTCTAAACATTGCAGTACTCCAATGGCAGTCTTTCCTCCTCTTTCCCGTTTTGCAGGGCAACCTTTTGAGAACCCTCAGTTGTATCGTATGATCGTTGGTGGGCTTCAGTACATATCCCACACCCGGCCTGATATTGCTTTTGCCATCCACAAAGTTAGTAAATTCATGCATGCTCCTACCGTTGATCACTGCCAGGCTGTCAAACGTATTCTCCGGTATCTTAAGGGCACCGCTTCCGATGGTCTCCTTCTCTCATCTCAGCCAGGATCCCAAATTCTTGCCTTCTCTGACTCTGATTGGGCCTCTGACCCTATGACCGGTGTTCCGTTGGCGGATATTGTGTCTTTCTCGGCCCTAATCTTATCAGTTGGTCCTGCCAACAACAGCTCACTGTGGCCAAAAGCGGCACTGAAGCCGAGTACAATTTGTCTCTACCGCTGCCACTGAGGTCCAATGGCTCCTCTCATTACTTCGCGACCTACCCTTCAAGAGTTCTTCTCCACCAATTTTGTGGTGTGACAATGTTGGTGCTACTTACGTTGCTGCTAATCCTGTTTTCCATGCTCGCACGAAGCACATTGAAATCGATGTACATCACGTTCGTGAGCTTGTTGCCAAGATGGTCCTTCAGATCGGCTACATTTCCACCACCGACCAACTTGCGGATATTCTCACGAAGCCTCTTCGCCAACCTCACTTTCAGCATTTCAAGACCAATCTCCATATCTACTCCGTATCCAGGGGTTGCCGGTGGGTTTTAGCGCAAATAATTAGTAGCTCGATTCGGCTCACTTTAGTGTTCTTATTCGCTAAGTATTGATGTACTATATATTAGTCCTTCCTTATTGTAATACATTCATTCTAAAATCAATGGAAATATTTCCTTCCTTAAACGTTGATATAAAGAATCAGTAATTTTAGAGAGGAATCACCGGCGCTGATGCAATTGGAGAGGTGCATAATTTTTTTTTAATTCCATGGATCAGTGGAGATCGAGGGAGTAATGGATACTCGAGAAGAAGTATGAGAAAAGATAAGTATAAAAAAAAATTAAAAAAAGGTACGGAAATCAGATTCCGCTTTAAGCGTGAGCTAAACCTCTGAAAATTTTAGTAAATTTAAAAGACACGTTCAGATGCATTGAAATATATAAGATGGATGTAAAATCATTATCAAACACCTCTTAATGTAACAACCTCTTATCATTTTAAGATGGATGTAAACACCTCTTATCATTTTATTAGGGTTTAACCTTTTTTTAAGAATAAGTGTTTTTTTTTTTTTTTTTTTTTTATTTTTTTTATAACAAACAACCCCTTAGAATTTAACCTAGAATATATGAAAAAGGAAAAAAAGACATATTTTTTTTAATATTCTCTCTCTCTTTTTTTTTTTCCCGGTATTTAATATTACGATAACACGTTAATGACTTATTGGTAACCAATTTTGCACTTCAAATATAGATGGTGATACACTCTAGTTTTATTTTACGTGTATTACATGTCATACTTATTCCATCGATTAATTATGTTGATAAATCTCAAAAATTGAAATATGGTAAAAAAATATTTCTTCAACAATACTTTTATGGTGATCCTAATCACCATGTCATAGTTTCACCAATTAAATATTTCAAAATTTTAGGCAAAATTTAAAATGTGCGGATATGCATATTACAAATGGGGTCCATAATTTTATCTTATTTTCTATTGGTAGTGAAGAACCAAATCAATTTTTCTCTATGATCATTCTTTAAATTTATGTTTCTATAAATAAGAGGTTCACCATTTTATCTTCAATTCTATTAGTCATGAGTATCAAATCTTACACATTCATTCCATATGTTCATTCCGTGTATCATTCACAGTATTATCATCATTGATCATGGTGAGAGCCATATTAATCAATGTAATATACACTTTGATCATTAATGAAAAACACGTGGAATGATAAATGAAGTTATATATGGAGTGAATACATCATTTTACTTCAAATGATACACACTCATATATGTATGTATGTATGTCTGTCTATATGGTAGTATGTATGTGTGTGTACACAAACATGCACATATATATAACACATATATAAACATACAAATATATGTACATATATATACATACAAATATATGTATATATATATTACACACACACATATATATAATTTAAAATGATTTTATCACGTTAGAAGGCTGAAAGAAGGATTTCGTCCGATGTTTCACAAGAGTCCAACGATTTTTTTGTTATCTTATCCACATTCATAAGAAAAATCTCGAATATTTAGTTTTGTTTTAAAGGATTAAAAGAAAAAGGAAAAAAAAAGGATTAATTGGATTCAACTAATAAGGAATAATTAGATTTAATTGAGATTATAAAAGGAAAACTAATCCTAAATTAACCTAGTTGTTGTTTTACGTAAAATCTTCTGAGAAGTGGCGCAAGTTTTGAGAAAAAGGAGAGAAGAGGCTTACGAATCTCGAAGCTGATCCGTTGCTCTTTTCAACAGACATCTTAAGAGAGAAAGGATCACCACGAGACGAGGATCGTTTTGATATCAACAATCCCTAAATCCATCAACGTAAGTTTTTACCTCATCGTTCTTGATACTAGGGTTTATTTATCATCGCCGTTAAGCTGTGTTTTTATGAGTTTAAGCATCGTACTAATCGTCTTTGGATTGATCGTTTATAGGTTTGGAGTTAAAGGTTAAGCTTTTCACAGGTTGAAGCTTTGGATCGTTGTACCACGCAAATTAAGGTAACGTGGTGTTCTTATCGTATGATTAAGGTGTCATAAAGTTATAGAGCAATTTGTATGTTTATTTTCATGGTTTTGAGTCTGTTTTGGTTGGAGTTTGGGTTGGAAATCATGGTTACGCAGTTGCAGATTTTCTAGGTAAATCCCAGGCAGACGGGCGTCTGCATAAGGGCAGACGGGCGTCTTCATAAGGGCAGACGGGCGTCTGAGGTAGCGGCAGCTCAGACGAGCGTTTGGGGTATTACGGAGGGGTGTTTGAGGGTTCTGTTTAGATACAGGATGTGGCTGAATTTCACGAACGGGCGTTTGGGGGTTGGTGGACGCACGTCCAAGGCAGACGGGCGTTTACTGGGGGTCAGACGGGCGTCTGACCTATTTATTCTGTTTTCACTGTTTTTCGTGTCAGCTTGGTTTCAGGCTTCATAATCATGTTTTTACTGCTTAACCTTATATGACAAGCCTTGAATTAGCTTTTGATGCGTTTAGTTCCGGCACCATATGGATTCCTTAAAAGATGAAGTGTGGGACCGTTGAAAGCTTTGGATTTGCCTTGTGCTTCGATAAGCTAGGGTTTATCGATGTCTGTGTATGTGCTAGGTTTTGTTAGAGTCTAGTGGTCTTAAGAAGAGGGAGTAGACTGATAGGTGAGCCTTTTATGTGAATCAACTTAGGTGGCTAGTTAAACACCTAATCAAACGTATGTGCTAGATTAATAATATTAAACATCATGCAATGCTTGGTAAGGCATAGTACAATATCGCGATGTGTTCTCTGACCAGACAAAGTAGACTGTGCCCACGCCGGTCAATCGATTGGCTAGATAAATCGTCTGGTACATTCTGCCGGTCATCACACTATCGGGACTCAGATATTCCCAGGGCTACTAGAGCGTGTCTCTAAGTAGGTTGCACCCAGTTGTCCTAGTACATCCTATTACTAGGCGTAGTTCCCTTGTTATTCATGATGTAACAAACTTGAGCTAAGCTAGATACCTTTGGAAACTAATGTTATGCTATGAACATAATGTGATAGTTAGCTAGGGTTAATAACGGAATGAATTAATAAAAGATGGCGTTGCTTTTATTTCTTTATGAGACCGACGTTATGCGATCTTCTACGCGTTACTAAGTACTTATGTACTTACCCCGTTACTTTTTGTTTGTCTTTCTCTTTCCCCAAAGAAGATGAACATGTTGCTAATACCGATGAGTTCTTTGACGAGGACGTGTGAGATGGAGCTCCTGAAGACTTAGTTCTTTTAGTTTGATTCTTTCAATAATGTTGTTGATTTAGTTTCAAACAATGTTGTCGCTCTTTTGGATTAGTTTCGTTTGAATTCATTTGGATTTAACGTTGGATGGTTTAGTTCTCTTTATTGGATTTAGTTTTACAGCACTGAAAACCATGTGTTCGATCTTTTGTCTTCCCGAGTCGTTTTATCTTCCGCGTCGTTTTAGTTCTGATGTATGACGTAAGACTTACATATATTATTGAATTTATTTGATAATATGTGTGCCGATCGCTCTTTCCGGATAAGGACTCGGTGTCCGGGAACGGGGCATTACAGTTGGTATCAGAGCAAGGTTTTCCTTGCTGTGTAGGACTTGATTTCTTCTTTAAGATAAGTGTTAGAGCTTTAGTAACCCCTCTGTTTTCTTGGTTACAGAATGGTTCTTACTAGAGGAGGAGCTAATACAAATAACACCACGGCGACTAACACCCAGACGGGTAGCACTGAGGCAGGATTTACCGAGGTTATGATTCCGAGAAGGAGAAGGAGTGGACCAGCTACCCAGGGCCCTACAGTTTCTTAAGTGAACACTCCGTCTGTGAGCAACATCATGCATGGGGTGAATCAAGGACCAGGCATTGTCATCAGGGGAAGAGTGGAACAAGGGGGTCCTTCACGGTTTAACCCCAGCATACCGGTTATCACTACTTCAGCAGGATTGACATCAGGAGTGTCTGTGTCTCCAATGACCACAAGCTGGACAGGACTAGGACTTTCTCATCCACCGGTGAGTACTTTCCCAACCGTTTGTGTGCAACCTGAGCAAGCGTCTGTGCCACCGGCTAGACAGTTTTTCAGTCGTTTGCAGGCATCAGCGTTTTCCCCCACACCATTAAGTTTTACACCTCAGCCAACGGTCCTTCCTCCACCACCGCCTAGATCCGATACTTTTGTAGCACCTGGCTACACCTATCCGCAACAGACTCACCCCCAACAGCAGGTTCAGCAACCTCAACCATAGTATCAGAACGCTCTACTAGTTCAGCAGCCGATACGGCATCATCGGTTCGGGGGTTACGACAGACAAGTGGATTGGTATGATAATATGAAGAAGCACAGGGTGCCAGAATTATTTGGCAATGTTGAGCCAACAACAGCAGATTTATGGATTCGTGGGTTTGAGAGGACGTGCAGGAATGTGAAAGCTCCAGAATCCGAATGGGCTCAGTTAGCAATATATCCTTGTTGGCAGGAAATGCAGAAAGCTGGATGGAAGCTTATGAGCAGGTTAATCCAAGGATCACGGATTTGGCAGTATTTAAGGATCTGTTCTACAAGGAATACTTTCCTAGAACAGCACAGAATGCAAAGGCTAATGAGTTTCTGAGTTTGAAACAAGGAAGATACACTACAGTGACTCAGTAATCCCAGAAATTCCATGAGTTAGGCAGATTCTACCCTGAAATCATGAGGAGTGAAGAGAAGAAGATTGACAAGTTCATGGAAGGATTGTCACATGAAGTGGCAAAGGGCATGCTAGGAGATAGACCCACTAGCATGGCAAGCGTCATGGATAGACCTTTGATTGCGGAAAGATTTGCCAGTAGACAGACGGTTGTAGTTGGAGATAAGAGGTCCTTCTCGAATTATCAAGGAAGTAACAGAGGAGCACCGCAACAAAATGTTAAGAGGATAGGAAATCCGGCTATGAAGAGTTCAGCAAGTGGGACGCCATCGGTTTGTGCTAAGTGTAACAAGACACATACAAGAGAGTGCATGGTAGGTAGCTTGAGTTGTTTCCACTGTGAGGAAGTGGGACATTACTCGAGAGCGTGTCCTAAGAAGCTCTCTCAAGGTAATCGAGCGGGAGGGTGAGGTAACCAAAGGGGTAATCGTGCCTTGGGCGAGGACCGCTCGTGTCTTTGCGGCGGATGCGTAACCGGAAGAGTTAGATGACCTTGTGGTGACGGTACTTTTCGGTGTTTGTGTTTATTATAGATATTTAATATGATATAGCGCGCATATGATATTACATATTTGTACTTAAATTGATTCACTTGTTAGGTACCGTAATCATAGATAATCTAGCGAGTTTCTACGTTTGATACCGGAGCTTCGGGGACTTTTGTTTCCTCTAAGATAGCTAGGAAGTTGAACCTACCTCTTAAGGAATTGGAGAGACCTTTGAGTATAACCACACCTTTTGGCAGAGTTACTAGATGTGCTCAAGTCACACCCCAAGTTGAGATTAGAGTTGGGACTTACAAGTGCCAGAATGCTTTGACCGTGTTGGATTTCTCAGACTTTGATGTTATCATGGGTATGGACTGGTTGTCCAAGAATTACGTCAACTTGGATTGTAGAGGTAAGAGGGTGATCTTTAAGGCCCCAGGAAAATCAGCTATGACGTTTCAGGGTAACGTATACAAGCCTAGCATGGTTCGTTATCCGATTATCTCAGCAGTTAAAGCCTTAAAAGCTTTGAAGAGGAGTTTCCAGGGTTTCGTTGTTTATGCATTAGATAAGGAAAAACATAAGCGCGAGTTAGGAGAGACTCGTGTAGTTAAGGACTTTCTTGAAGTTTTCCCGAAAGATTTTCCAGGACACATGCCTGATAGGACCATAGAGTTTGAGATCGAATTGATTGCAGGAACATCACCAGTGGCTAAAGCACCT
Source organism: Gentiana straminea (assembly GCA_036785695.1). Taxonomy (NCBI): domain Eukaryota; kingdom Viridiplantae; phylum Streptophyta; class Magnoliopsida; order Gentianales; family Gentianaceae; genus Gentiana; species Gentiana straminea. The sequence continues at coordinate 13,898,997 of JAVUPR010000398.1, read as the reverse complement.
TACAGGATGACACCAGCGGAGTTGAAAGAGTTGAAAACTCAGCTTAAGGAGATGCTAGAGAAAAACATCATCCCGCCAAGTACATCACCGTGGGGAGCACCGGTCTTGTTTGTGAAGAAGAAAGATGGGAGTATGCGGTTGTGCATCGACTACAGGGAGCTGAATAAACTGACAATCAAGAATAAGTATCCCTTACCAAGGATTGATGATCTGTTCAGTCAGTTGCAAGGTAAGAAGGTGTTCTCTAAGATTGATCTTAGGTCCGGTTATCATCAGTTGAAGATCAAGGTGTCAGATATACCTAAGACAGCCTTCAGTACGAGATATGGACATTATGAGTTTTTGCTCATGCCGTTTGGACTCACTAATGCTCCATCAAAGTTCATGGACTTGATGCAAATATTTTTCATGCCTTATCTCGATAAGTTTGCGATAGTTTTCATAGACGATATCTTGGTATACTCTAAGGATGAAGAAGAGCATGAAGAACATCTAAGGATAGTTCTACAGACCTTAAAGGAGAACAAATTGTATGCCAAGTTTTCTAAGTGTGAGTTTTGGTTGGACCAAGTTAGTTTTCTTGGGCATATAATTTCTGGAAAAGGCATTAAGGTGGATCCAGCGAAGATAGAAGCCGTTTCTAAGTGGCCTAGACCGACATCAGTAACATAGATAAGAAGTTTCTTGGGTTTAGCTGGGTACTACCGAAAGTTTGTAAAGGATTTCTCTAAGATAGCTACACCTCTCACAAGGCTTACTCAAAAGAACGTTAAGTATGAGTGGACCAGTGAATGTGAGGAAGCTTTCCAGACTTTGAAAGAAAAGTTGACCACAACACCTGTATTAGCATTACCAGAAGTCTTTGGTAACTCTGATGTATATACGGATGCATCGGGTCAAGGTTTGGGTTGTGTTTTGATGCAATCAGGAAAGGTAATTGCTTATGCATCTAGGTAGTTAAAGGTGCACTAGAAGAATTACCCTACACACGTCTTGGAGTTGGTAGCAGTGGTTTTTGCTCTGAAGCTTTGGAGACACTATTTGTATGGTGTCAAGGCAAGGATCTTCACGGATCATAAGAGTCTTAAGTTTTTCTTTACTCAGGAAAATCTGAACATGAGACAAAGAAGATGGTTGGAGTTCGTGAAAGATTACGACTTGGACATTCAATACCACCCGGGTAAAGCGAATGTTGTAGCTGATCCACTTAGCCGGAGAGCGGTTAATGCTATCACTACCTTGAAAGAAGTTGTGGATCAGTTGGATAGGATGCAGATTCAAGTGATTGAAAGGAAAGGTGAAGCTCAGAATTTGGCGCCATTGATGGCAAGGTCATATTTGCTAGATGAGATTCGGGCTAAGAAAGATAAAGACCTAGTGTTGATTAATTTGAAGCGAGTAGCTCGAGAGAAACCTACAGTGGGATATCAGTTGGACAAGAGTGGTCATCTTTGGTACGGAGATCGTTTGTGTGTGCCCAATGTGGATGGCCTAAAGGAGAAGGTTATGGATGAAGCTCATAAGATTGCTTTTGCGGTACATCCAGGAGCCACTAAGATGTATAGAGACCTCAAGGAGAGATATTGGTGGCCTGGCATGAAGTTAGGGATCACGGAGTTCGTGGCAAGATGTGATACATGCCAGAGAGTGAAAGCAGAACACAGAAGGCCAGGAGGTTTGTTGAAACCCTTGGAGGTACCGGAATGGAAATGGGAGAATATCACGATGGATTTCATCACCGGTTTGCCTAAGACTAAGGGCGGTCATGACATGATTTGGGTGATTGTGGATAGACTTACAAAATCAGCCCATTTCTTGCCATGTAAAGTGGACATGCCTATAAAGAAGTTCGCTACCATGTATATCGACAATATAGTGAAGCTTCATGGTGTGCCTTTATCTATTGTATCCGACAGGGATAGTAGATTTATCAGTCACTTCTGGAAGGGCTTACGGAAAGCTTTTGGGACCAAGACTGATTTGAGTACAGCGTTTCATCCGCAGACGGATGGGCGGTCAGAGAGAACAATTCAGACTCTCGAGGATATGCTTAGAGCTTGTGTTTTGGATGCCGGAGGATCATGGATAGATTACCTCAATTTGGCTGAGTTTGCTTACAATAATAGTTACCATGCAAGTTTGGGTATGCCACCTTTTGAGGCCTTGTACGGTAGGAAGTGTAGAACTCCACTTTACTGGGATGAAGTGGGAGAGAAACATATCACAGGGCCGGAGATGGTTCAGCAAGCCAAGGAGAAGATCGAGTTGATAAGGAAGAATCTAAAGGCCGCTCAAGATCGTCAAAAGAGTTGGGCCGATGTTAGAAGAAGACCACTAGAGTTTGAGGTCGGGGATAGAGTTTACCTTCGAGCGTCTCCAATGAAGGGTGTCAAGAGGTTCGGACAAAAAGGAAAGCTAAGTCCAAGGTATGTAGGACCTTTTGATGTCGTCGAACGAGTTGGGAAGTTGGCTTATAGACTTTGGTTACCAGAGTCGATGTCTAGAGTCCACAATGTTTTCCATGTATCGATGCTTAGGAAGTGTCTATCTAAAGTGGACGTGGAATAAGAGATTGATCCGGAAGTGTTGCAAAATAATCTATCATACGTGGAGAAGCCGATAAAGATTTTGGTTAGAAAAGAGAAGATGATAAAGAGGCGAGTGATCCCGTTAGTGTTAGTGCAATGGAGCAATCATGCACCGACGGAAGCCACTTGGTAAGTGGAAGCGGACATGTTCAATGAGTTCACAGAGTTCCCTCATCTACTAGGTACGATATATTTTCGAGGATGAAACTCCTCTTAAGGGGGGAGGAATGTAATATCCCGATTTTTCAAAAAGGGCATCCTTGTCTTTTCACGAAAAATCTGAATATTTAGTTTTGTTTTAAAGGATTAAAAGAAAAAGGAAAAAAAAGGATTAATTGGATTCAACTAATAAGGAATAATTAGATTAATTTGGGATGATAAAAGGAAAACTAATCCTAAATTAACCTAGTTGTTGTTTTACGTAAAATCTTCTGAGAAGTGGCGCAAGTTTTGAGAAAAAGGAGAGAAGAGGCTTACGAATCTCGAAGTTAATCCTTTGCTCTTTTCAACAGACATCTCAAGAGAGAAAGGATCACCACGAGACGAGGATCGTTTTGATATCAACAATCCTTAAATCCATTAACGTAAGTTTTTCCCTCATCGTTCTTGATGCTAGGGTTTATTTATCATCGTCGTTAAGCTGTGTTTTTCTGAGTTTAAGCATCGTAGTGATCGTCTTTGGATTGATCGTTTATAGGTTTGGAGTTAAAGGTTAAACTTTTGACGGGTTGAAGCTTTGGATCGTAGTACCACGCAAATTAAGGTAACGTGGTGTTCTTATCGTATGATTAAGGTGTCATAAAGTTATAGAGCAATTTGTATGTTTATTTTCATGGTTTTGAGTCTGTTTTGGTTGGAGTTTGGGTTGGATTTAGGTTGGAAATCATGGTTACGCAGTTGAAGATTTTCTAGGTAAATCCCAGGCAGACGGGCGTCTGAGGTAGCGGCAGCTCAGACGAGCATTTGGGGTATTACAGACGGGCGTTTGAGGGTTCTGTTTAGATACAGGATGTGGCTGAATTTCACGGATGGGCGTTTGGGGGTTGGTGGACGCACGTCCAAGGCAGACGGGCGTTTATTGGGGGTCAGACGGGCGTCTGACCTATTTATTCTGTTTTCACTGTTTTTCGTGTCAGCTTGGTTTCAGGCTTCATAATCATGTTTTTACTGCTTAACCTTATGTGACAAGCCTTGAATTAGCTTTTGATGTGTTTAGTTCCGGCACCATATGGATTCCCTAAAAAGATGAAGTGTAGGACCGTCGAAAGCTTTGGATTTGCCTTGTGCTTCGATAAGCTAGGGTTTATCGATGTCTGTGTATGTGCTAGGTTTTATTAGAGTCTAGTGGTCTTAAGAAGAGGGAGTAGGCGATAGGTGAGCCTTTTATGTGAATCAACTTAGGTGGCTAGTTAAACATCTAATCAAACGTATATGCTAGATTAATAATATTAAACATCATGCAATGCTTGGTAAGGCATAGTACAATATCGCGATGTTCTCTGACCGGACAAAGTAGACTGTGCCACGCCGGTCAATCGATTGGCTAGATAAAGCGTCTGGTACATTCTGCCGGTCATCACACTATCGGGACTCAGATATTCCTAGGGCTACTAGAGCGTGTCTCTAAGTAGGTTGCAACCAGTTGTCCTAGTACATCCTATTACTCGGCGTAGTGCCCTTGTTATTCATGATGTAACAAACTTGAGCTAAGCTAGATACCTTTGGAAACTCATGTTATGCTATGAACATAATGTGATAGTTAGCTAGGGTTAATAACGGAATGAATTAATAAAAGACGGCGTTGCTTTTATTTCTTTATGAGATCGACGTTATGCGATCTTCTACGCGTTACTAAGTACTTATCTACTTACCCCGTTACTTTTTGTTTGTCTTTCTCTTTCCCCAATGAAGATGAACAGGTTGCTAATACCGATAAGTTCTTTTCGAGGACGTGTGAGATGGAGCTCACGAAGACTTAGTTCTTTTAGTTTGATTCTTTCAATAATGTTGTTGATTTAGTTTCAAACACATAACTAGTTTTCTTAACAGATGCACATTGACTTATTTTGCAACACTAGAATACATTATTGGCCATTCATATTTTTTTATAACAAATTATGTCTATAATAAAATTTTCGTTCAGTTTTTGGGTGGTTGCGATTCCACCAACAAGGTGCAGTGGTCCTCACCGTAAGCACGATACTAGGACCAGACATAACTGCTTTTGTACCAGAAATACTTGGTCCTCACCTTGTGTGAAATTTAACTCTTAATTATATTTGTAACTCTTAATATTGTGATCCCCTAAGACACTTTTAGACCGTCTGACATACCAGAACTAGAAGAAATATAACTAGCACACTCTACTGTGAGAACTCATTTCTAAGCTCCTTCCCAACATGTCTCTACTTTGAATATGTTGAGCTCAATGGCTCAGTAAGAGAAATATGATTAGAAGTATCTAAGAATACCGTTAGAGCTCTCTTTGTAAGGAAATCAAGCTACGTAGACGCAGCGGATATCGATATCCTTCTACCAATGATCGACTTCGTTTAAACAATAAACAATAAACAATAAGAAAGTAGAAAAAGATACATACCAGATTGATCCAATTGGATTGACGCTTTATCTAGGTTGATGCAAAATCCCCCTCATTATGATATCAAAAAAAGGAATCTTCTCATTATTTCATAAAATTAATATTATTTTTCTTAAAATCTACTATCATAAAATTGCTTTTAATAAACAATATATACCTACTCAAAAAATATACTAACCATAAGAATAATATCTTCATCTTAAACACCCCGACCCCCAACCCCAAATACTCAGATCCAAAAATCACTCCGCCGTCTTCCGCGTCTTCTGCCTCTTCCCCTCTTCCCCTCTTCCCCTCTTCCACCTTTTTCCCCTCTTCCACCTCTCTCTTCTCCGATGAACCTTTGATCTTCCGGCGAGGCACCGCCATTAGTCGAAGTGTATGTTTCCTTCAAAGTGCAAAAATCTGACACAAAGTTTAGAAGATACCTTCAGATTGAGTTTCTTGATTCAGAGAAAATGTCTGCTCAACTGTTGCCTATGCATTTTCTTGCGCTGTGAAAGGTGGTTCAAATTCTTATTTCTTGCGTTTTTTTGTGTTTTAATCCCTTACTGATTTACTTCCTGGACTTTCCATTCAGAGATAATATTAAAGATATTATTTTTGGAGGGTTATTGATAGGTCTACTGAAATATTAGAGTATTGGACATCAAATGTAAGCTATTCAAGAGCCTTTGGGTCACTTGTCCTGCTTCTAGTGATGCAAATGAATAAATATGGTACTTTTAACCGTTTGGTGTTGTTGCTCACAAATTTTGTTGTCTGTTGGTTGAAGTAGTGATGTTCAGGACTACTAGCACTTGGGATTACTGGTGATTATTTCCTTCAATCAATGCGTTTCTCCTCCTAACCTTATTTTATTGTCTGATTCATTGGCTGGTATGTTGGAATGTTGGAGCATATATTGTTGTGTTGTACTTGTACCCAATGTTATTATCTATATTTTGGCTTGATATGTTTGAAGCTTTTCATGTGTTGTACTGTACCCAGTCTTATTTGCATTCCAGATCATTGTGTCTTTTACTTCCTATATATGTTCCCTTTTAATTGTTGTTTTATGGATACATATTTGTTCCTTTTTATTTGTTGTTTGAAACATGAAGACAATATTTATTGTAAGTTTTGACATGTAAGCTATTATTTATTAGGTGATTGGGTAATGTAAAAAAGTATTAATTACATCAAAGAATATATTACTCTATTACATATATAAAGGCTGCAATATGATTCTTTTTCCTTATATTTACTTGTTTAAAGCTTCAACAGCACCCTGAACAGAACATAGGTGATAATTGCTACTCCTTGCATTCACATTTTCACTTTAAAGGAATCAACTATTATATGGTATTTTGTTATGACCAATTTTTGTGTTATATTAGGATTGCCTTGTTGTGATGAAATGCCTCCCACTCATGTGCATCTCGAATTTATGTTGGGTGTGAAAATTACAACATGTTCACTTTCCTTAAAAGTGTATTATATGAGTGTGCTAATTTTGCTTGTTGAAAGGGGATTTTTTTTTGTTCATAAATGCTTTCATGTTCAATGTCTAAGTGGAATGTGCTAATAAACATCAATAACTTTGGAGTCCAAAAGTTGTCACTGATGATAGGCTTTGTTTTTCAATAAAAACCTAATTAGAGAAAGTGATACGAGAATAGACCATTATTCATATATGGACACAGAGCTACTGAAGTACGTGGATTCTCTCATATATATATGGTTCACCTTGTTAGCATATGGTGTGTAGTTTCAAACTGCATACAGTGCACTCATGCGTATATGCAACTGAATATATTAGATAATTAAGTATTCAGTTAATGTCTCTAATGTGTTTCCAAGTGTTGTGCTTATCGAATCATATATACAACAATGAACTCACCGTTCTGAGAATATACCATTCATCTAATTATTTTCTTCTCTTAGGTATGGGAACCATGAAGTCATTATTTGATGCAAATTTGGCCATGACAGAGCATGTAATTGACTTATTTCTTGCAATGTATTTTTTTGTGGTTCTTCATCTACTAAATATAACAAGTTAGTGATGTAGTCCTTCTCTTAGCTATGTTATTTAGTAAATGATAAATACTTGAGAATTAGAAAGAATCAAAGACAATGAACATGGGCTTTTTGCATTTTGTGGCTTTGGTGTTGTCCTAACCTTTATGCAATATATATTTTTGTAGTGCCAACAAGCACATTTTGGTAAGAAACGATTGTAGTATATTTATATACTTAGACGTTATTATGTTATTTTTCAAATGAAATGTTCCTTTAACAGCCTCTAAAGTTTAACGTGAATCACCCAAAAGCTCTTTTTATACCTCTCTTTGATTTTTCCTTCCACAAAGTAGAAAAATTAAGGTATTATGGTAAGCTTACATGTATTTGCTTAAAGCTTCATAATCTTTGCCTATCTAATAAGATTATATTGATCTTTTTCCCAGATTGTGGATTCCATAATTTCCCACGGTTGCTTTCTTCAAGAATGAAGTGTCAAGCACTCAAAAGTGGGAACTCGGTCGCATTAAGACTATGTTGTAGTGCATGAGGTAAGTAGGTGTGTAGGCTTGACTTATAAGATAATTTTTCTCATTCTTTCTTGTAAATATGCTGCCCAAATGAGTGTGTCAATATAAATCTAAATTAACTTGCTTATCCCCCTTATATCGTTGTTTTTTGATTGATTTCATTATGAGAGTCTGCACACTATATCTGACTCAGAATTCTAGGAAGATTTGATAATATAAAATACGTATATATCTCTTAGTTTCGCACTGGATTTTTAGTCTTTATCTATTACGTACAAGTCATATTTCATGGATATAATGCATAGTGAAATGATAATCATCAAGAGAATGTGCACTATACATGATATTATTTGAGTTTTTTGGGTGCATGTAATTAAAGTTGACCCTTATGAGGCACATGGTGTATACCCACTTGAAGCAAGCTGCTTATACAAGAGAGACATTAGTATTAGTATAGTACAATCCTATATTTGTTGATGTTTCCAATTGTTTTTTTTGCTATGGACTTTATATTTAAAGATGCTTATACTTGGACAAAGGTTTAAAAGCTAATGAAACCTCTACTGCAAATCAACAAAGGTGAGAACTTTAATTTGATGATCCTGTTTGTGGTATATTTTGTGATATACATTGATGATCCAAGTGTCTTTCCAGGTCTGCACTCTTGTTTTTATCAGTCTGGTTTGCATCCTTAGTGCATGTCCAGACTGTGTGCATCTGTTTGTAGCAGTCTGCAATTTACCCTAGACCTATCTGCATTTAGTTTTGTTCCAGGTCATGTCCTTGTATCAGGTTGTTTACCTTGCATCAGGTCTTGTTCAACTTATGTTATGTGATTGAGTCATGTCTGCTGGGTCTTGTAAACTTGGTTTGAGACTTATGATGTCCTCTGATCAGTCTGGTCTGGTATGTATAGGTAAGCTCAGTTTGCTTGTGGTTTGTTCTTGAGGTATGTCCTTGAGTTTGAGTTCCTGTTGTTATGTCTAGGTCTCAGTCTGTTTGGTGTTCCGTTTGTAGCAGGTCTTGGATTTGATTTGAAAGTCTGGTTTGTTGTGTGCTGAGTGTCAGGGTTTGTCCAGGACATGTCCAGGAATGTCCAAAACATGTACAGACATGTCCAGGAATGTCCAGAACATGTCCAAGACTTGTCCAACATTGTTATTTGAGTCTAGATCTTGTATTGGTGTATGCTACATGATAGTGTGCAGTTCTTGGATGTGATTTGAAATTCTGGTTTGTTATGCGCTAAGTGCCATTGGGTTTGTCCATGACTTGCCCAGGACTGTCTAGAACATATCCATACAAGTCCAAGACTTGTCTAGCATGTTGATCCGAGACTGGATGACTGGATCTTGTCTTGGTGTATGCTACATGAAAATGTGCATCTTAGGAAATGCTTGATCAAATTTTCATTTATGCAATATGAAATATGTTATCTTGAGTTGAAATGTTATTACAACTAATGAATTCCTTATTTTTCTGTATTTCTAAAGTGGCTTACAAAGATGAAAATGAAGTTCATTTCACCGTGTACCTGACGTAGTGAAATTTATTATTATTTTTTGTCTAACAAACAGTAGCATGTTTGTGGTGGAACTTTAATCATTTTTTTTATTAAAGGATGTAGTGACAATGCTATGAAATCTTGATACTTTCGGTATAAAATCTTGATGCCGATGGTCAAGAACTGCTTTATGTATGTTCTAAATTTATTGGTTGTAATTTTCTTTTTCTTGCAGTATATTTGTTTGAGCTAATGCGGTATCCATGGCTGATATATTTCCTTCAGATTTGATGGTTTAGTTTCTTTGTTCGAGCTAAAAGGTGTTCAGCTGAATACGAAGAACAAAGATGAGCAAGCAATATTTGAATCAACAATAAACAAGCTTGTATGTATGACTTGGAGGTAGAACTATCTAAAATCATTATGCTTATATTACATTAAGGCTAATTTGATAGTATTTTTTTAAGAAAGAATATCATATTTGTGTAGTTTGTTAGACAGTTACATAAACTTTGAAAATTAGTAAACAAGTTCATTGCTTACTTGGCATTTTATGATTATTCGATGCATTCTTTTTTCTCAAAGGCATTGATGCATTCATTGACATCCTCTCTTTCATTTTCTTAAACTTTTTTTATTGAAGTTTCACTTTAACAGTTGATGATTAAGATGTTTCACAATTTATTGTACACATCTTATGTTTTAGTTAATTCGTGATTTAACGAGGAACAAATGACCTTATAATGAGGGTTTGTGCCGACACTAATTCGTGAGTAAATGAGGGGAGGTGCTGTCATTAATTTGTGATTTAATGAGGGGAAAATGACCCTATAACGAGGGAATGTGTGGTCATTAAATCATGATTTAGTGAGCAGTAAATGAACTTATAATGAGGAGAATAGTCATCATTAAAATTATTTTTTAATGACGGGAATATATGGTCATTAAATGTGTCTTATAATTAATGAGGGGAGCCATTTTCTCCTCATTATTTATCTTGTTGATGGTCCAAGCACCGAGCTGTCCAAGTGTCCGGCCTCTAGGGATAATCCACTCGAACAACTGTCGAAATCCTCGAAGGACTGCTACTAGAAAAAGTCGACTGCTAGGTCACATTTTCTACTTCCCAAAACTCTCTCTCGAGAAGCTCTTTTTATTACACTAAAATATTACAAAAGAATATTGTGATACAAAAGAGTTGGCACAACATCCCATTTTATAGAGTAACGTTGCACCCATAGCTCCCGAAATACTTGGGGATTACTTTTTGAGTTGAGTAGGGAACAATAAACTATTTTTCCAATAGAATAAGGATTTAATAAATCAACCAGATATTCGACCATCAAGTATTTTGCTTAATCTCATATCTTCCATATATAAAATATCTTATGTGAAATACTTTCCAAGATATTTATTAATATCTAATAGTAAAAGAATGTCTTTATTATATTACAAAATATATATCAATTACACATGTGCGCGTGCACGCGCGCGCGCGCGCACACACACACACACACACACACACACACACATATATATATATATATATATATATTAATATCCAATATTAATATATAAAAATATAATACTATAATTAATATCTTGTATTATTATTAATCCATAATAAATAAATACTAGAATATCAATTTCAACTATAACACTTTATAGTTGGCATAAATAAATAGTCATTCGGTTACCACTATAACCACAAATTAATTCCGGATAGTTATCCATATATGTGTAACCCGATAGGTTTCCGAATATGTTGGCCGTAAGTATAAAGTGTATTTACCAAAATACCCTTCACACCTAACGATCTTGATTAGCATCTACCAACACGTCACGCCCCCAATCATCGTAAAGAGCCAAGTGCTACGACTACAACCTTTCATGTGAAACGGTTACCGTATAAATAGAATTCTATCGTTGTTATAATATCCATACAGTCGTATCTGGAGTGCCAAAACATTAACGGCTGTTTTATAATCTAAATATCCCATTCTCTCAAAGTAACACATTACTTTATTCTTTGCAAAGACTTTAGAGAACAATATATTCTTTATAAGATGACCTTTTCGGATATTTACTTCTACCATTAGGAAACGCAATTTCCGGACGAGCTACATAAATACTACGCATGCTTCAATATCACACCCAATCACTGCCGCAAGATCACCCCGTGGCTAAGGGAAACCTCAATAGTGTCAAAGCATGACAATCCACACCGTGATGCTTTGAAGACTCCGGTTTAATTATAATCATACAACCACCACATGGTGTGACACTTGATAATATAAGTAGGTCAGTGTTGGTCCGTAATACAAGGCGTGTGAGAGTTCAAAGGGGGGTGAATGAACTCTCTTCGATTTTTGAAGTTTCTTACTTATAGACTAAATCTAGTCAGTAAGAGCAGACTAGCAAGTAGCTCGTCTAGTTTTGCTCGTCTGGATATTGTCAGAAAGAAAGTGCAGCGGAATAATGATGTGTTTTAAAATAAGCCTTGAGCTTGGTTTTTAGTGTTGAGTAGTGTGATCTTGATTATGCAAGTACTGTAAGTAAAATGCTGAAAGTAAAGGAGACAAGAAATGTTGTCGATCTTCGGAAGGGCGTAATCTCCTACGTGACCGCTTCTCCCGGGACTCAGGAGGTATCACTATTGTACTCTAGCCTAATACAATAGGTGAGTGTCCTTGACACGCCGCAGATGCCTCACACCCCACAGATGCTTCACACCCTAAGTAGCCAATCCTTGACACCCACAGATGCTTCAGTGGTCTACATGCATGCAGCTCATCTGAAGAACTTCATTTCTTCAACAACTTGTTTGTCTTCTTCGTTGTTCCTTCATACATTGCCGATGCTTTAATAGGTTTGCCCTTTTCTTGAGAACTTTGTTGATGAATATTGAGTTGGTGCTGTATCAAATTGATAATACAGGGATGAGAGATTTATGTTGTATCTGTCGTTGAAGATTTGATGGAAGCTCTCTTGATCAAGTAGATCCTAGATGATTTCTGAATTAGTACTTTGAATGATCTGCTTGATTTAGATTTAGATTGGTAAGTTTCTGAGATGAAGATCTTGTTGAGAGGTTCTTTTCTTGGCCTTTTTCCCTTTTTCAATTTGCTCAACTCTCTTTTCACTTTCTTGTCAACACACCCATCTTCTTGGTTGTTCTTCCTCATCCTTATATAGTCTTCGAAGGTAGGTGTGCCATTGGAAGACTGTGAGACTCTAATTGATTTGCTGAGTCGTCACTTGATATTTCGAAAATAGTTCCGTTTAGCCTTTTAACCGTTGGAGCCTTTGTACTTGATGGCTTCTAGAAGATAACTTTATATCATCAAATGCTATTCTTCCACTTGTATGATTTAGTAGCCGTTAGATCAAATGTTGATCGTATTATTGGCTACACGCATTTTATTTTATCGCTTCATTTTTTTCTTTTCGTCATTTGAGCATTTGGTAGTCTCTTGTTTGATTCTTTACATGTCTGGTCTTTAATCAGGTCGTCTTCTCATTGCTTTGCTTGTTGGTCTGCTTTTCTTCCTTTGATCTGTCTTGAGTGGTCTTGATAGATGTTTGGACAAGAGTATAGTCTTTCAATCGTCTGGTCTTCTTGTCTTCAAGTCTTGAATCTTAGACTATTCTTGTCTATCAAAATCAAAGGCAAAGTCTGACTAATCTTATACAATTTGCATGTCCGACTACTAAGCAAACTTATACTTGGTTTCTAAACCTTCTATTTTGGTATCATCAAAACTTCTAGTCTATGAGGACCTAACAATTCCCCATGTTTGATGATACCAAAACAAACAAGTAAAATATAGATAAATTAACTTTAAGCATTAGTAAAGAAGTCAAAGAGATTTTTGACTTTATGGAGAAAAGATAGATATTTTATAAATGGATAGGAGTTCGTTACAAGTCATACAAAATTATAAGAGTATAGATGGAATAAATCAAATTAAAGTAAAACAATAGTCTGGTCTTCTCTTAATGCTTCCTCTCGATTCTTGTCAATCGGTCTCTTATAAAATGTCTCATTGTTCTTCCCAAATCTCCATAGTCAAAAAGCAAAAGTTTTCATATTTTCCTAGATCAGATCTTTTCTTTACCTTTTCCAACAGCAACTCCATCCCCATCTCTATCTTTAGCTTCCCCTTTTTGGCATTATCCAAAAGGGATTTCAGTAGAATCTGATTAAAGGCAGTTTGAGTGGCCATGAAATCATTGACCGTTGTAGATAGTGAAGCGACAACTTCATTTATGTTCCGGATCTGTGCATCTGTGCCCGATGCACTTAAATCGACATGTGCCCCAAGTTGGCCCACCGGTCGATCGATCTTTTGAGTGGTGAAGTCATGTCGACTTCCAGATAATTCATTGCTTAGATGAATTCCATCAAGCACATTTTGATGTTGAGTGACCATGCATTGGTCAACCAAGTATTCTAGTGAAGTTCTTGTGTTAGTGGCCATATTTGCAACCTCATTCCTTAGGCCAGCACCTTCAACATTCAGACCTTGAATTTGTTTGGATAAAAATCCAAAAGCTTGTCCATCCAAGTTTTGTCTGAATTGAAGATGGGATTGGATTTCATTAATCCCATGTTGAACTTCCTGTGCTACATCCAGTAGACTAGGGCCATCATACTATGCTGGTTGTGAGAGAGACTCTTCTTCCTTAGACGTATCTGCTGCGATATTCCCTCTCATATCACTATCATTATCATTGTCATCACTGTCACCATTAGGATTCTCAAGAGCAGTAAAACCGTCATCAGCTTCATCATCATTGTCGTTTTCAGCATCAGGGTTTTCTTTAGGTTCTTGTTAGAAAACCAGTGAGGTGATGTACAATAGTTTCCATGGATCAAACATGTCCACGAAGCTATTTTCGGATGTGTCTCGTCTAGGTTTCTCTTGATAACACTTCTTACCCAATCTTCCTCTCATGCCATTTCCTCTTGATCTGCTTGATTATGAATGGCAATCGACTGACTTTCCACTTCATCCATCTGACTATCCTCAATTTTTGTTTATAAGATGGGTCAGTGGGATCAACAATGTATGATCATGATAAGGAATTTTCTGTGTCTTATGCGCACCCTGATCTCCACTTGCTTATTTGTATTCATCTGACAATGATTTGCTGGTCTGTTCCCTCAAAAGAGCCGTTTCTTGTACATGTGGTCCAGTGGTTGGTGAGGTTTCCACATTGATTTGTTCCTCTTCGGGAACCACAACTTCATTTTCTTCTTCTTGCTGTTCATCTGGCAACATCTCAACTGATTCAGGTACATTTCCAGTTGCACCAAGAATTTCGGATTGTGGGGTTGTTTTTGCAGCATATTGCTTGATTATCTCCCTTAGAGATATTGTATCTTCCTTGTCTTCATTTTTATCATCATCTGATGTGGATACCTCAATAATTTGTGAACATGAGGAGGTTGAGTTAATACCTGAGCAGTTGGAGATTCAGTAGGTGGAATGATTGAGACTGGAGGGGCTATTGTAGCTTATTTCATGCGCTCAGCCATTGTTTTGGTTCTCTTTGTTGGTCTTAAGGAGGCAGATGCTTCTGTTCCGGATGCCAATGCCCGTCCCAGGGTATTTTTTGGAGTTGGTGAAGCAGGAGCTAAGACCGTTGTAATATTCCTTTTCTTTTCCTGATCAATCAATCAATCTCTTTTCTCGGAGTTAGGCAAAAAGGTGATTTTTGAGAGTGGAACAGGAATGGCATTTCTCATATGCATACCCATTATTCTCAACAGTGTCTGGATGATGAAGCCAATGATTTGGAGAAGTGAAACGATCCATCATCCTTCTTCCTATGTTGGATCTCAAGATTTCTTTCCTTTAACAACTGATCTGTTATTTTGTTAAAGATGAATTCACCCCAGTTGAAGTTGCGTCCATTGTGCACTATGAACAATAGTGTGAATAATTCCTCGAAGAGAGCAATTTTTCTGGTAGTGCCTCAACATAAACCATTTTTTATCATCTAAGCAAGGAGGAGAAAGTTTGGATTTAGGTTTTGAGTGCTCTTTTTGATTTTGACCTCCGTGTTTTCACTCCATGTGATTGTTCTGATGAAGCCTGATTTGTTAGCAATATGAATAAGTCTGGTTTGATCCGTTTCTCTAGTTTCCAGACCTAAGATTGTTTGGAGAGTGGTTTTGCCTATTCTGATCTCTCGGCCTTGCACATCGAGATGATTTCTCCACTTCTGGTGTTGTAGATACTTTCTCCAGAAATCAAGAAGATCTTCTTGACTATATTTTGGATTTCGATAATCGATAAGTCTATTGAGATTTGTTCTTTGGAAATAATGTGCACTCCGAAAAAAGTTCCGGCGATTTTGAAGGCGGCGTGTCATTCTTGACCCGATCGAAGATTTTCTAAGCCGTACCATGGAGCCTTCGGCTTCCATGGGCATGGATGGCACCGAAAAACAACAGAGGAGTCCTAAATCCTCAGATGAAGCGTAGATAAATGGAAAGAGGTGTTATCTCCGGCAATTGAAAGACATCGGCGTGGTCATTACGTGGAGGAGCAGAGTTATTTAAGGAGCCAAAATGGCACGCCATGTTCTACACATGAGAATGTGAAGATGAATCGGATATAACAGACTTCAGCACAATCGCACAAAATTGAAGTGGGACTGAAACAGATGACGATGCAATTGAGATTCCGGTAGAGGAATGCATAGACCTTTGGAGACCATGGTGGGGGGCAGTTATTATGAAAGTCCTTGGCCGAAATTTCTCCTATCGGATTCTTCATCAGAAATCACATAGTATGTTGTGCACGTCTGGGAACCTGGATATTGTAGATCTAGAATTGGATTACTATGTTGTCCGATTCACTACCAAGGAATATTGTGAAGTAGCTCTGTCGATGGGTCCTTTTGTGGTGCATACTGGATATACAGAAACATGAATCAGGATCCGAAACGCAAGAAAAACCGAATCCGGAGATTTTCCGGTGCTTGCGATTGCGAGAGCACGCTCGCAAGATCAAGTGTACCTTTTCCCTCTTTATAGATCGTTAGATCTTATTCACAACACCGATCGAGACACTCGATCATGCACAACGGAAGCAACGAATTGAAATTTGTTTACGATTTTACCACGATATGAAACACATAATTAACTAATCTAAACTACAAGAAGGCTGAAGATTTACCGAACCAAAGAGAAGCCGTAGTCTTCCGAGTTGTATCTCTAAGCAACGACTGGTGGACGTCGATCCCGTAGCGAACCTCCTTGAATGCGCTCAAGAAAAACCCTAGGTTTTTCTTCTCCCCATGGCTAAGACAAGAAACCGATTTTACTCTCTTGTTATAGTGGCGCAAGTGATGGCGTGTCTATTGTGTTGGGAAACTCTCTTTATATAGAATAATAAATAACCAAGGCTTTAGAGTTTATCTTTTTCACAGGACAATTATCTTTTTCTCTAGAAAAAGATATTTACCATGAATAAGATATAATCACAATTAAATGATAAAACCAATCTCTTATTTTATCTATTAAATATTGGGGTAACGAGGCATAAGGACAAAAGCATTTCAAAAATTAGAGAATAGGACAGCTTTTAAATGTTGCATCAAGGATAAAATTGTAGTCAAAAAGACCAATTTACCCTTATTATCAAACAAATCCTGTTGTGCATCATTCACGCCATTGCCACAAAATTAGGGTTAAGAAGTTTAAACTCTCACCTTTTCTGCGATTTCCAAAATAGGAGCGATTTCCACAATAATTGGACACGAATTCAGGAGTACGCAATCGTTTTCCATAATTTGCAAGCATTTATACTCAATCGAACAGATTTTGAAGCTCTACGATCTCAAATAAGCTTCGATTATGGAAATTTCAATTTCTTCAAAAAATTAGGGTTCGAATTCACCTTTGCATCTTCCTTTCATCTGTTCAGGTAACAAAACAAGTGAATCAAGTTCTCGAAATGGCAAAAACAAGATCGAAGGCAGCTGGGAAGCAAAAAACTGATGGACGCATTACCAAGTAAGTACTAAATCGACTAATTCACTGCTTCTATTTCCCTTCGTTTACTAGAAGAGATTTATGTCATTATGATTGTTTTTTTAGTGAACATTTACTCAAATTCACTATAATATGCACTGAATTTTTACTTGGAATCATGGTGATATTGTTAGGCTTTTTTATTGCAGCAAGTTTTAGTACTCACATTCACTGCTATGTTTCACTTAATCTGGTGGATGATAAATCCATCAGCTCGATTGTTTTCTCAGTGAGAAATCAAAAGAATTTTGTTTATACAAATGAATGTATACAAAATTGTATTCACTGTATATTTTGCGTGATTTGTGCAACATATATGTTATGACGTGCTTATGATTTTCATTAAAATTTGTTGTAATATGCATTCAATTTGCTGATCATGCATTCACTTTTTACATGCAATCATGGTGATGTTGTTAACCTAAACTAAAGTGGACGAACTGGGCAGCTCCTCTTCGCCAGACCTTGGCCGTCCTGCGGTGGCTGAAGGAGGAGCTTAGACCGATCTCCTGTGGTAGACGATCTGCCCTCTGTTCGGTCCTTGGGGCCTTTGGCCTTTGAAGGCCTAAGTTTACGGACTGATCATTTATTAAGCACCCCTAAAGGTGACACGTGGCGTAACTCGGGTCGGGTATCATCAGTTTGATTCCTTACTTGTCATCCCTACCTACTTTAGCTTTAAAATAATTGCTTATCATGATCATGGTTAAGTGGTTTCTAGCATTTAGGTTCCTCAAATTTTGATTCACTAAGAATATTCACTACAATGATAATTCATGTAATACACATTAAACACCTTGCCATAAGAGATTATATTTGCACATATCACACATATTATATGAAGATTGGTTCACTTGTTAAACATTAATGTAGCTAATTGTCCTACCCCTGTCTCTCAATTTTTGTGTTTTAGATCGTAAATGCCCGATTCACTAAGAAAATTCACTAAGACAAGTATTGAATGTTAACTCAAATTCACTTTACCATTTATTCACTGTTTGCATGCATTCATGCTAATGTTGTTTAAATTCAAGTGATTCTTACTTGTCATGCCTACTTCAGCTTTAACATGATTGCTTATCATGGTTATGCTTAACTGGTTTCTATCACTTATGTTCCTGAAAATTTGATTCACTAAGAATATTCACTGCAAGGAATATTGACAGTACATGCATCTTAATTTCATATTCATGATACTAACTGTGATTCAAAAGCCAAACAAATTCACTAACAAAAAAAGTGTTGTGTGGATTGATTTTTTCCAGGTACAATAAATACAGAAACATCATCTCAAATCTAATGGATGCATATAACAGCATAAAGAAAAATTGACATGAAGTCTGTTCGGTAAAAACGAGTTTTACAATTTATAACCGAAACACCCCAAGTATAAGGATCGTAGTATAGGGTGTTTACGGGTCGTCCTAAGGGAGTGGAATGTTTATCGGATTCAAATATAAATCTATATCAATTATGTCACAATTATCTATCTAAACTAAAGTGAAACTAACTAAAACCTAAACCTAAGAATTAAAACTAAAACAAGAGTAAAAACAAGCAAGAAAAATAAGAAAACGAAAAGCCGGACGAGCGTTCACTTTGGTGAACGAGCGTCCGAAAACGGAATCTAACGGACGGGCGTACGCTGTTGCGGACGAGCGTCCAACTCTGGCCGAAACGAAACGTGCAGAAAACTTGCAGAACACCAGGGTTTATCAAACTAGAACTTAACTAAACTTAATCTAAACGATTTAATTAAAACAATTAAAGGAAAACACAGCAAGGCGACTAGATTCCACCTATCAACCAACAATCCCAACTAGATGGTGGTTAAAAAGACATAGTTTTTAGTAGTGATTTATTCACGAATTCAATTAAATATCTTCAATCAAATTCTAGGGTTTCGTTTATCTTTTCAAATAAACTAAACATGCAATCAACACGAAATCACGAGATCGTTTCCAAGCTCTTACTCAACTAATCATGCATAATCTCTTAAAACACAATTAGATGCATTACTTTGAATAAAAGAGAACTCAAACAAACAAACTTTCATAAATTTATTCAAGCATAAATTAAACATAGATCGTTTCATCAAATCTTAATTCAATAAAACTTAAACAATATAAAACGGATCCAAAGTAATGAAAAACTATGAATTAAACTCACTAAACTTAAGCATCGAACTCCTCTAGTTGGTTTGGTTGTTGATAGGCTTCCTCCGTCGACTCACTGCAGGATGTTTAGCCAACAATCATGATGAACACGATTGTTGAAGGGGAGATTTGCATCTCTGTGTAAAAACGGCTCCTTAGGGTTCTAGGGCGCAGCTATGTGTATATGAGTAAATAGTGTGTAAAAGATTAGGGTTTTAGGCTTCATAATGCGGTGCTTTTATAGAGTTTTAAGTCGGCTGGAAGTAAGTCGGATGTGGACGCCCGTCTGCCCATCCGGACGCCCGTCCAGAATGCCGGACGGCGAGTAAACGCTCGTTCATCCTCCGTCCGAACTCTCTGAATGTAAAATACAATTCCGGACGCTCGTTCACTTTATCAAACGCCCGTACGGAATGGACGGCTACACGAACGCTCGTCCAAGATGCTGAGGGTCGGATTTCTTCATCTTTATCTTGATTGATTTCTTTCCTTATCTCTTTTATTTTCCCATATCTTTGATTGATCATCTCGAAATTAAGTCTCCTAAAAGATAAATGAACATTGCAAAATGTAATGAAATCCAAATAATCATAATTAAATCAATTAAACACTCAAAATAACCAATTTTGCAAATAACCATATTAAAATGACATTTACCTAATAATTACACTTAAACCCTTAATTCTCATGTAAATTACGCAAATGTGGGGAAAATAATAATGAAATAAACCCTTAATAATCATATAAATATGGCCTTAACAACTCCCCCACACTTAGCTTTTTGTACGTCCTCGGACAAAACAATCAAAACTATAGCTCAACTTTATAAATAATCCACATAGGTCTCTAACTCACGTAACGAAAGATACAACAACTATAGCAAATGATACCAACACAGAGATAGATTCGGTGTAAGTGTGACAATCCATTCTCAATCTAGCAAGCCTTTCAAGGAAATATCCTCTCAAAAATTCCAATGACTATCCTAGGTACAAACAGTAATAGCTCCACTCAAAGCCTTCCCACACACTCAGTAGGATAATCCCTACAGCATATCATGCGGTTCTACTGGGTATAAGATCCATGATAACAAAGACTTCACTCTATTCTTATCCATCATTTCCAAAATGTTCAAATTTGACGCATATCAGAATGAGCTCTTACCCATCATAGTAGAATAGGATGTTTCGTGATAACACCCTACCTTACTCAAATCATAAGGTAGCTTCTCCTGACTGTCGTGAGCTTCTGGTCATCATAGTGGTATAGGACATTTCGAGATAATGCCCTACCTCACTCCAATCATAAACCAGCTTCCGACAAACGTATTTATTAATAATTGCTCACTCACTTTATTCACTTTCAAAGTCATAAGTTACATCTCACCTATCACATTCAAACTTTATGATATTCACAGCACACGGTCTAACTTAGGTGTAACTATACTGACCTTCCTAAGATAAATCATTAAAAATAATGAAAGGATATAATTCAAAAGTCATGCTTCAAAATCAAAGGCTTTCGGGAGTGTGAAATGAATACTATCTCCATAGAAGTAAAACATGCTATAATTATCTCACTAAGTCACATACTATCATCGTCAGGGAACTACAACTAGCAAGCATTCAGTTTCAATTATATGCTCGAGACTCACAAAAAATTTTAAATTTAGTGGAAAATTTAACATTCACTTTTTACTCATATTTCAAAGGATATAGCCTAAAAACATACCCAATTTACCCCCCCACACTTAAATCACATTATGTCCTCAGAATGTGCAGAAAAAAAAAGAAAAAGAAAACTTAGCTGGTTTCAACAGTGGTTGTCGGATGAAAGTTGGCAGAGGTCAGGCCGGAGCATGAACGTACCGCGACAACCCGAATAGACAACACTGGACAGTAGTGACTCGAAAACCTGCTCAAAAGTATCTGCAACACTCGACATACCATATAATCTCGGGGTACACGGGGTATATGAGCAACACATAACACAAAACACTTACAATGAATGTCGGAGGAATAACCATCAACACATAATCAACTAAAGTATTATTTCTAAAACAATAAAACAAAACAACCTAAGAAAAGAAAACAAACAAAGAAAACTAGGCTGCCTCCTAGGAGCGCTCTTTTAATGTCAATAGCTTGACACAGATTCCAAAAGATCAACCCGGATCGGGCCACTTTGGTTTAACAGCCGCCACCTCAGTATCGGAACCAGGAGTATTGGGGCGGAAATGATTTTCACCACAACAACAAGTCAAGTGTGCTATAAGATCATTAAACTTTTCTCTCCAAACTACACTGACTCTCTTCTTCTTGTTCTTGCGGATGATAGGCATAGGTGTGCTAACCTGCTCAGGGGTCTCAGGAGAAGGTGCCTCACAGGTAGAGGTAGGAATGTCATCATCGACTCAAAGAAATAAGATGGAATCTCTTCACAAATCAGGACATCCGTACTCTCATCTTCTTCTTGGAAATAAAGAGTCTCCAGGCTTTTCCTTTGGTTGCCCAAAATATTTCTTAAGTCTATGACCATTCACTTTAAAAGCTTGATTACCATACCCGTTCAAAGTAATTACTCCACTTGGATTAACCTCGAGAATCTCAAAGGGACCGGACCATCTAGACTTTAGCTTACCGGGAAACAAATGAAGTCCGGTATTATAGAGTAAAGCCATTTCACCAACTTTGAATTCTCGGTCCTTGATCTTAGCGTCATGGAGTATCTTAGTTCTCTCCTTGCGATTTTAGCATTCTCGTATGCTCGAGTCGAATTCGTCGAGCTCGTTCAACTGTAACAACCTTTTCTCCCCACAGAGTTGGCTATCGAAATTTAAGAATTTAATTGCCCAGAAAGCTCTGTGTTCAAGTTCGACAGGTAAATGACAAGCCTTGCCATAAACCATTTGGAAGGGTGACGTGCCCATCGGGGTTTTAAATGCAGTACGATAAGCCCACAATGCGTCATCCAACTTAAGACTCCAATTAGATCGATTATTGTTCACGGTCTTCTCTAAAATTCTTTTCAAGCTCTGGTTGCTTACCTCGACTTGGCCACTGGTCTGAGGATGATATGGTGTACCAACTTTGTGTTTGACACCATACTTCTCAAGGATCTTGTCAAGCGGCACATTGCAAAAGTGAGTACCTTCATCACTAATGAGGGCTCTACAGGACGACCAAACTGGTGAAGATATTCTTTTGCAAGAATTTCTTCACGACTTTATGATCATTAGTTTGAGTAGCTATGGCCTCGACCCACTTTGAAACATAATCCACACGTACGAGGATATACTTATTACCACGTGAGGATGGGAAGGGTCCCATAAAATCTATGCCCCATACATCGAAAACTTCACACTCAAGAATGGGCTTAAGTGGCATTTCCATCCGACTACTCGCCGTCCGAGTTCTCGGCACCTATCACAACCTTTACAAAAGGCTTCGCATCTTTAAACGAGTCGGCCGGTAGAATCCGGCTTGAAGGATCTTCGCAACCGTCTTCGGTGTTCCATAATGACCTCCGGTAGGACCGCTTATGGCATTGTTCTAGGATATCCCATCGATCATGCTCGGGAACACACCTTCGAAGCAACCCATCTTTACGGACTACGAACAAATAAGGATCTTCCCATACGAGATATTTAAGATCGAGAAAAGAACTTTTTCTTCTCCCCGATACGTCATATCCTCTAAATGACCACTCGCTAAATAGTTGACGTAGTCGGCATACCACGGCCTAACCGTTTCAAGCTTCATCAATTGCTCGGTCGGAAAATCAATGCCTATATCATTTTGATTCTCTCGCACCCTCATTTAGTAAGCGAGATAAATGATCGGCCACAATATTCTCACTACCTTTCTTATCTTTAATCACAAGGTCAAACTCTTGTAGAATTAAAATCCATCTAAGTAACCTTGGTTTGGCATCTCGCTTTATCCATAAGGTAGCGTAAAGGCTGCATGATCTGTCCATACAATCACTTGAGACCCGAGAAGATAACTTCTAAACTTGTCAATGGCAAAGACGACGGCTAAGAATTCCTTCTCAGTCGTAGTATAATTGCATTGAGCCGGGTTCAAGGTGCGACTCGCATAATAAATGGGCCTGAACCTTTTATCAACTCTTTGACCTAAGGCTTGCGCCTACGGCGTAATTAGAGGCATCGCACATCAACTCGAAAGGCTTGGTCCGGTCGGGTGCAACTAAAATAGGGGCAACGATAAGCTTATCTTTCAAACAATTGAAAGCTTCTTTGCACTTTGCGTCGAACAAGAAATCGACATCTTCCTTCAAGAGATTTGATAAAGGCTTGGCAATCGTAGAAAAGTCTCTAATGAAACGCACAGTAGAAGCCAACATGTCCTAGAAAACCTCGTACCTCTTTCACTGTTTTTGGGTACGTCATCCGTTCAATGGCTTCGACCTTAGCCTTATCAACTTGAATACCAGCATTGGACACCTTATGTCCCAAAACGATTCCTTCGTCTACTAGAAAATGGCATTTCTCCCAGTTAAGCACCGATTCTTCTCAACGCAACGTTGGAGTACCATATCTAGGTTTTCTAAAATTTCATCAAAACTATCGCCGTAGGCGAGAAGTCATCCATGAAGACCTCCATGCATTTCTCAACAAGTCCATCGAAAATGGCCAACATACACCGTTGAAAAGTCGTGGGTGCATTGCATAGACCGAATGGCATTCTACGAAAAGCAAAAGTACCAGATGGACACGTAAACGTTGTCTTCTCTTGGTCATTGGGGTCGATGGCTATCTGGAAGTAACCAGAGTATCCATCGAGAAAACAATAATACTTGTGACCACTCAGTATTTCAATTAGTTGGTCAATGAAGGGTAAGGGGAAGTGATCTTTTGCAGTGACTTCATTTAGTCTACGATAGTCGATACAGACTCTGTAGCCAGTCACGAGGCGTAAGGCAACTTCCTCCCCTTTTCATTCTTTTCGACCGTGATTCCACCCTTCTTTGGCACAACTTGAGTAGGGTGACCCACTCGCTATCGGCGATTGCATAGATGATTCCCATGTCGAGCCACTTTATCACTTCTTTCTTGACAACCTCTTGCATATGCGGATTCGGCCTTCGGCGAGGTTGTCTTACCTTTTTAGCTCCTTCCTCCGTTCGGATTTTATGCATGCATATGTACGGGCTGATCCCTCGGATATCACCCACTTGCCAACCGAACGCGAGGATGTTTTTCTTAAGCACTTCTATCACCGTGCTTCTTGCTCGAGGTCGAGTTTCGAAGAAATGATCAAAGGCAATTTATCTTCATCCTTAAGAAAGATATACTTAAGGTGTTTTGGAAGCGGTTTGAGCTCTAAATCGGTAGGTGGTTGCTCAATACTAGACTTTAACGGGCCACCTTTCTCCTTATGAGCTTGAAGTGGTTGACGGTAGAACACCTCATCTTCCCGAGGCTCAACCCCGAAAGGTACTTGGATCAAATCATCCATCGGAATCCTCCGGTCAACACTTGCTTCCTTTTTCTTGTGATCGATCATTTTTCTTAACTCTTCATCTTTAAGCTCTTCTCGCCGGCTCCTCCCAATCATCTACTTCCCAATGAGTAGCTTCTCTCCAAAACTCTACCTCGTCCCAACTACCCATCGAGCTTCTTCTTCACCGGGGATGAAGTCTTCCGACTCGGTTCTTTGAAATCATCGTTTGTTGCGGCCATCTCCATGCTTCTAACTCAATACCGGGCCCAAAGTGTGAGCGAGTGAAGATGACTCATCAATGCCTACGGCTTGAAATGAATTAGAAGGTGGTCCGCGATCGGCCGGATCCTCAATGTCCATGACTTCAAAAACACCTATCTCTGTAAGCTCCATTGCATCTTCATAATAGGCATCTCCTCCGTCCTCATATATGGCTTCGACAAACGATATTTCATCAATTACGGCTCTTTCGGGATGTGTCCCTCGTGTGAAGGTGACGGATGTGTCACCAACTCTAAGAGTAATCCGTCCTTTGCGAAGTCGATGAGAGCGTTAGAAGTGTCTAAAAAGGTTCGGCCTAGAATTAGAGGCATCTCCTTATCGGGTGGATAGTCTAGAATAACCCGGTCGGTAGGGAAGACTAAATGTTCAACTTGAAGGAGCACATTAGCTACACAACCGGCTGCAGGTCCGGCTAGATTTATCTACCATCGAAGAGAAATCGGGCGTTCCCGCATCCTTTTATCTAACCCGAGCTTTTTGCATACGTTTAATGGCATCACATTAATAGAGGCCCCGAGTCGCATAATACATTTTCGAATAAATGACCTTCGATCTCACGGAGATTGAAGGTCCGCAGTGTCACCTCGCTTAACGACAATTTTCTCGTGAAACCATCGCGCAATCCTCGCGAAGCACTTGTTCGACCTTCCCCGAAGCTTTCTCTTACTCCCACGAATTCTTTAAGATACTTAGTACATTTAGGCATTTCAGACAATACCTCAGCTAAGGGCATACTCACTTTAGTGTCCCTAAGTATCCTCCTTACCCCATCATACTGCTTGTCTTTGGCGAGAGTTCTCTCCTTGCTCTTCGGTGGATAAGGAAGGGCTTTATCATTCTTCGTGGCCTGATTCTTTATCGCCTCATCCTCCTTATCCTTCCATCTCACAAACTTTTCTTCCTTTTTCTTAGTCGGGGGTACCGCCCTTGACTTTCCTTTCTTTCCTCGTCATCGAATTATTTTCATCCTCCGAAGAATTGTCACTAAGCTCCTCATCGTTGCTTTCTTCGGCATGTGGTTTACGATTTCCCCCCCGAACTCATGGCGTCGGGAGGGGCTACTCGTTTCCCGACACCTTGCCGGGTCCGGCCTTCTTACCACTTCTCAACGTTACTTCATTCAACTCCTCTTCTTGCCCATACTCCCATTTGAGAGGTGTAATGGCGGTGCAAACATTCACATCGGCTTTCGGATTTCTCTCGGTATAACTCGGAAGTTTACCGTGAGGTCTCGCTTGCTTGCTTGGTGCCGCCATTTGACCAACTTGTCTCTCAATTGCTTTAACACTAGTAGACGAGTCTTCACCATGTCTACCCGGCTCATCGAATTTGTGTTGAGGGACACACGAGGTGGTATGATTATTGTTCGAGTTTGATTCCGGCCACCTTGAGGCCTTTGGGAGTTCGAACGGCCTTTGATAGTTCGAGTTGAAAGAATTCGAATTTGAAGGGCCGGTGGTAACTTGGCTTGATTGAAGTTTTGCCTTTGAAATCTGAATAGTTCGGTTCTCGTTGAAGTTCCGGAAGGGTTGGTTTTGATTATCCATTAAGTTTACCTCCTCCGTCATCTCGGTCCACTGCTGTGTTCCAAGATAATTCACCTCGAAGGCCGCATCGAAGATTGGCCACCGCTTGCTTATCGATTCCATCGAGCAACCAACGGTTTGTGTATCGGGATTGCTTGCGGTACCTTCTTTCTTAACAATATTGGTCTTCTTAGGAGTCGACCACATGTTGTTCTTGGCAATTGTCTCGGCTACTCGTAAGCGGTCTCATCACCTCCCCCTAAGAAGGATCCATGAGTTTGTGGAGTCAAGATAGTCTCTATTAGGTTGAGAGACACCTCTCGTAAAATAGTTCCAACAACTCGTATACGTCATATCCGTGATTGGGGCATTTCCTCATCAAAAGATTCAATCTTTCCCAAGCTTTGCCAACAGTTTCATCCTCCAAATTTGCTCAAACGTAGCTATTTCCCGTTTCATTTCCATAATCTTGCCTGGTGAAACCCACTTAAGAGCGAAGGCTCTTTTGACATCATTCCATGTATGGAGGGAATGATGTGCTAACGATTTAAACCATCTCGCTTGCTTCACCCTTCAAAGCAAAAGGAAATAGCTTCAACTTTACGATCTCGGAATCAACACCGGGATAATGGCCTCGCTTCACGTATTTGTACGAATGTGGACAAGAAGTCGTGTGGATCTTCCCGAGCAAGCATTATGGAAAGAGCTATTCGAACTAGAGCAACTACTCCGTTCTTTAGATCAAAGTTCGCTCCTCCCATGTCGGGAGGACGAATAGGTCTATGCCCCTCGAGAAAATCTTGGTTTAGATATGGAGTGTAGGGGTCCCGGTTCAACCGATTAAGCCGGTTTTGGCGGAATTGTTGAAGTTGTTGATTTATGCCGGCTTGCGGTTCTCATTCTTTGCGAGCTTGCATTTGTTGAAGGAGTAAATTTAACGAGCTTGGGGATCGGGATTCGGAATTGGTGGATCTTGATCCGCCATTTTGTCCAAATCAGGGAGAAGCCTTCTTCTAAGGATAGATCGTTCAGGCTCAGGATCAAAGATCAGAAGTCCCTTCTTACTTCTCGTTTGCATAAACCAGAAGAAAGGAGAAGGAAGAACTCAACCCTTTGGGGTTGATTAAAACAGGTTTAGAAAAGAGTAGATGGTTTAGAGGAAGAAATGAAAAGAGAAGAGAAGAAAAGAGAAGAAAGAAAAGAAGTGATGATTGAACAGACTGAACTGGCGTCCAATATGAATGGACGTTCGTTCAGAACTGAACGCTCGTTCAGATGAATGAACGTTCGTTCAGAAGACAGAATTGAGGTGGACGGGCGTTCAAGTTATCGAACGCTCGTTCAGCTACGAAAACCTAAAAAACTAGAAAAACACTAAGACGGGAAAAAAAAAACGTGTTGAAATCTTCTAGGGCCAAAATGGAGGGGAAAACAGTGGATTTTGACCTCGAAAACGCACTGAACGGCCTACGTCGTCGGCGTCGGAACGAGCTTTCCGAATTGGGGTCCTGCGTTCCAAACGGACACTCGAGCCGAAAGTTACGGCCAAAATACTACTGCGTGCTAAAAACGATCCCTTTTGACTCAGAAAATTGTCCTAAATAGAATCCGACAACCGTTACCGACTCCCCGGCAACGGCGCCAAAAACTTGTTCGGTAAAAACGAGTTTTACAATTTATAACCGAAACACCCCAAGTATAAGGATCGTAGTATAGGGTGTTTACGGGTCGTCCTAAGGGAGTGGAATGTTTATCGGATTCAAATATAAATCTATATCAATTATGTCACAATTATCTATCTAAACTAAAGCTGAAACTAACTAAAACCTAAACCTAAGAATTAAAACTAAAACAAGAGTAAAAACAAGCAAGAAAAATAAGAAAACGAGAAAGCCGGACGAGCGTTCACTTTGGTGAACGAGCGTCCGAAAACGGAATCTAACGGACGGGCGTTCGCTATTGCGGACGAGCGTCCAACTACGAACCGAAACGAAACGTGCGAAAACTTGCGAAACACCGGGGTTTTATCAAACTAGAACTTAACTAAACTTAATCTAAACGATTTAATTAAAACAATTAAAGGAAAACACAAAGCAAGGCGACTAGATTCCACCTATCAACCAACAATCCCAACTAGATGGTGGTTAAAAAGACATAGTTTTTAGTAGTGATTTATTCACGAATTCAATTAAATATCTTCAATCAAATTCTAGGGTTTCGTTTATCTTTTCAAATAAACTAAACATGCAATCAACACGAAATCACGAGATCGTTTCCAAGCTCTTACTCAACTAATCATGCATAATCTCTTAAAACACAATTAGATGCATTACTTTGAATAAAAGAGAACTCAAACAAACAAACTTTCATAAATTTATTCAAGCATAAATTAAACATAGATCGTTTCATCAAATCTTAATTCAATAAAACTTAAACAATATAAAACAGATCCAAAGTAATGAAAAACTATGAATTAAACTCACTAAACTTAAGCATCGAACTCCTCTAGTTGGTTTGGTTGTTGATAGGCTTCCTCCGTCGACTCACTTTGCAGGGATGTTTAGCCAACAATCATGATGAACACGATTGTTGAAGGGGAGATTTGCATCTCTCGTGTAAAAACGGCTCCTTAGGGTTCTAGGGCGCGGCTATGTGTATATGAGTAAATAGTGTGTAAAAGATTAGGGTTTTAGGCTTCATAATGCGGTGCTTTTATAGAGTTTTAAGTCGGCCGGAAGTAAGTCGGATGTGGACGCCCGTCTGCCCATCCGGACGCCCGTCCAGAATGCCTGGACGCTGAGTAAACGCTCGTTCATCCTCCGTCCGAACTCTCTGAATGTAAAATACAATTCCGGACGCTCGTTCACTTTATCAAACGCCCGTCTGGAATGGACGCTGCACGAACGCTCGTCCAAGATGCTGAGGGTCGGATTTCTTCATCTTTATCTTGATTGATTTCTTTCCTTATCTCTTTTATTTTCCCATATCTTTGATTGATCATCTCGAAATTAAGTCTCCTAAAAGATAAATGAACATTGCAAAATGTAATGAAATCCAAATAATCATAATTAAATCAATTAAACACTCAAAATAACCAATTTTGCAAATAACCATATTAAAATGACATTTACCTAATAATTACACTTAAACCCTTAATTCTCATGTAAATTACGCAAATGTGGGGAAAATAATAATGAAATAAACCCTTAATAATCATATAAATATGGCCTTAACAAAGTCACAGGAACATTATCCAGCAAACTCTTTTTAAGCTCTTATTCAAAGCTATTGACGAAAACAGGATATGTTCCAACAAGCAAAAAGACCAAGTGTTGGACAACATCATAACCACATACGTACCAGAAATAAGAGGAATCAAAATTGGAAGAGAATGATGTCAGGTACGTAGGACTGATATCAAGCTGATTTGTGGAATCATGGACATCAATTTAAAAGTTGACAAGTACCACGGGAAAAAGGTCAAATCTAAATTTGCAGATAGATTATTCCCAAATGCCCAAAATATCAAAGCCAAAATGATGAAGGAAAAGTTAGTAAAACTTGTGGACAATGAAGACACAACTACTGTGGTAGACACTGTGAGAGTCCTATGTCTTTTGATGTTTCAAGCATGTTTCTTCACAAACACTGGACAGACGATTGCATGGACGTATGTGAAATATGTGGAGGACTTGGACACATTGAAACACTATGATTGGTCTTCTACCATTTATGACACACTAATTCAGAGCCTTGAAAAAAAGAGCAAAAAGCTCCATACAGTGATTGGATGCACTAGTTCACTCCTGGTAAGAAATTCTAGGTTTTTCCCAAAAATATTTCTTATTACATGTGATTGCATATTAACAATTTC
Organism: Gentiana straminea; assembly: GCA_036785695.1. Classification (NCBI taxonomy): domain Eukaryota; kingdom Viridiplantae; phylum Streptophyta; class Magnoliopsida; order Gentianales; family Gentianaceae; genus Gentiana; species Gentiana straminea. Next base: position 13,868,422 of record JAVUPR010000398.1, on the reverse strand, counting down.
TTATTCTATTGTAGTATTGGATGCGTGAGCATGATAAAACAATGAAAACAAGAGAAGAGAAGGATCGAATGAAGCATCAAAACCAAGAGGACACAACTTCAATTGAATATTCAGGAATTCCAAGGTGCACAAAGTGGGACTTGAGCACCTTGAACAAATTTGTGAACAAGGAAACAATCATGGCTTTGCTTAAATAAAGTTTAAGAATTGCATTTCCTATGCCAAAGAAAATTTCATGCCATACATTTACATTCATTCACTGACACAATTCACTGTTTTAAAAATATATACATAGGTCATATGGACTGAATTGGAGCCTACACCAGCCGAGCTACAACTGATACCGGATTTGACAAATAATCCAGTTGGAAACCTCACCAAAAACTACACGATTCATATTTTGAAGATGACATTCCAATACAACAACTCAAACTCAAAATCAAACTCCAACCAATGGCAATGCATGAGCAAGACAAAAATAAAAAATTCATGGATGAACCATCTGAAGAGGATTCCCTACACATAACGCAGTTGGAAGAGCAACATCAAAATGACGCCTACCATTCTAAAGAAAATGCAGATTTTATGGATGAGGATCCATTTGAACGGAATGTCCAAGGCATGTTGGAGTTCAAAAATGAAGAAAGAGAGTCCATTGATAAGACAATTAATGTAATTATCTCTCCTAACAATAACATGAATTCACTGTGCTAATTCCTCATATCAGTAAATCATTTCATATATTCAACTCATTTTGTCAACAGTTGCTTCTTATTCGTTGTCAAAATTCACTGTAGTTTGAGATCAACTATTGAGAATCACTCAGTGATCTTCTTTAGTGAATCTCAAAAAAAATTGCAAAACACATGCATTTTTTCCAGCCAATTGTTTTACTAGATATACTTTTATAACATACAACATTTCATCAATGTAGGAAAGGGATGACAAGATAGAACGTTTGAAAGCAAAACTTAAGAGGATGAAGAAAAAGTTGAGAAAGTTGGAGCGAAAAGAGATAAGATAAGCAAGCAGAAGGAAGAAATCAGAAGAACTGAAGTACTGAACAGTGCCTAGCTTGTAAAACTGAAAAATTTTGAGGAAAGAGAGAATGAGATCAAATCCAAGATTTTCAGTGAATTGGAGAGGTATACAAAGGTGTAGTTGATGGTCTCAAAAAAGAAAATGCTTGACTTTTAGCTTCACTTACTGATGCTTTAATAAAAGATCACGATCTTCAGAAAGTTGTAAATGAAATGAGATCAAGATTGGAGGAATTTTAACAAGAGATGAAAAAGAGAAGTGGTGAAGGCACTGAAGAGATAGGGCAACTGAACACAAGTCTGACAGAAAAGGTGAAGCATCTTGAGGATGAGAACTGCACAAAAGAAGCTACTATTTTGAATTGAACTCAACCGTGAGTGAGCTACAGAATAGATTGGATATGTTTAAAGAAATGAAACAATCGTATGAAAGCGTAATAGAGGGACAACGCACAAGAATTGAAGCTCTTCATACAGAAAATGAGAATGCAACGGTGCATGCAGTGACACAACAATATGGAAACACAGATGCTAAGCAAGTACAACAAAATGTGAAGCAAAGTTCATGTGTAAAAGAAATAAAAGAAAGGAAACGAACAACAAGAAAGGATTGATGACTTTGTATATCCGGAAGATAAGAAAAGAAAAGCTAAAATTCTGGACTTGACCAATGAAGCTGCAATAGAAGATGTCCAAATGAGGGCAAAAAATGTGAAAGTGAGTTTAAAAAAAGAAGAAAGCTGATTACACATGTGGGGAGAAAATAATCGAAGAAGCATTTCAGTTGTTACACACAACACTAAACAAACATGGAAGATTGTAAGTAACATCAGTTAACATATTTCTGATTCATTTTATCATGTTTAAATGATAATAAACTTGTGTGAACAATATTTTTAAGGGGAAAGTATGGTCAGATATTGAGAGTGGTACCACATCACTGTCCATGACATGGTCAATTCACTAGAGGGATCGTTCATTGCAGACAAGGTAAACAATTCAATCCAACTACTTTTTCTACGACAACATTCCAAGTAACCAACTAACAAATGACATGTAAATTTACAGGTTATCGATGCTTTGCAACAATGCTAAGCAAAAATGAAGAAGTCCGAAAGGAATTTCACATACTACCAGCATCAACTTGGGTGAGATCAAATTTTTTTGAACGGTCGTTATAAGTATTCACCATTCACTTGCAATATACATTGAAACGTTTACTAAAAATCAGTGTGAATACATTTTTGATTTATGTATAATACATAACAAAAATGGTGATTGATTGCAGTCATACCGCAAGAAATATGCAGCAAATGGGAATTACACAAATCATTTTGTCGATAGTATGAAACCACATCTGGAAAAGGCAAAAATATTCTCATTCCGTTGTGTTGTCCAGGTGTGAAGCATGAATCATATCATTGGATATTAGTCACATTTGCTTCAGGTGAAAGAGGAGAATGCCACACGTACAACTCAATGGCTAGCCGGAAAGGTGTTGTTGACCATTTTGAGGAAAATGCACTTGACATTGTAAGTATTATTCATATTTGTATTGTTAATATTACAGTCAAAATTTCTATACTAATCAAATGTGTTAAACATGTGTTATTTTTCCGCAAAAATACTTATGGAAATGCTTTTGTCCATCCAGTGAATTAAAAGCCAAAAATCAAGAAGGTTGCAAAGCTTCCACAACAGGGATCGAATACATAAGTATTATTAAATAGACTTTTTGATTCATACATGTAATGGAAGTAATGGCTAACAAGTTTATTTGAATGCCAAAAAATTTCGGGAATGACTGCGCAATATACGTCATGTACTACATCTACCAGATTGCACGTAAACAGCCAATCAACAAGAAATGGAAAATAGATGAAGTACAAGAATTCAAAGCTTGGATAGTAAATTGTATTACATCTAGTCAGATGTAGATACCAAGGGAATATCAGAACTTATCTTCATCTGTAGACCAAACATCAGTATTAATGTGTATATGCCAAGTGAAAACTATTCTTATTTTCATATATATGTCCGAAATTGAAGCAACTTGAATTAATGAGGACAAGGAGACAACTATTTCAATCAATGTTATTAAGTAATGTGATTATTTGTCTATTGTTTGATTAGTACAAGTATAATTTTGATTAATAAGTTCAATAAGTACAATCTACCGGCAAAAACTACGTTTGTTAGAAATTCATTGCTAACATTCACTGGAAGTCAAAAATTCACTCTTAATATTCACTAATGAATTTCGACAGTGAATCTCATTAAAGTGTTGTAACAATATAAAATCAACACTCAAAACAAAACAAAACAAAGAGTATTAAAACAAAAGTTTGGTGAAATTTTCATCACTTTGGATTGTTTGCCTGTACATATTTTTTACATAATATATAATACAATAATGAAGAGTATCATACAAACACAACAGCAAAGAACATTCAAATAAAATGCATAAAAGACAAACATGTATTTCATAAACTTGGTATGGGAACTGAGGCAATCCAAAATTCATAGAACCACAATGTAAAATATAACATTCAATAGATAAGTCACTCAATTAAGAAGAAAAGAGTCACAAAATAATAAGCATCAACCAAAATACAAAAACGACTAGAATAGAAGAGTTATACTAAGAAATGTCATCAACATCATAACATAAGCAACACATGTCCTCTAATTATGATGCCCCAACTTATGGCACCGACCACACATCATCTCGCGTTTGGATTCACCTCTAGAAGGAATCCGCCTCTTCCTTGACCTTCCAGGTTGTCTCTTTGAAATAGGAGGTAAAACAACAACATTAGAATGCTCTGGCTCGTAAACGAACGGCACTGGATGGATTGCATATTCATAACAAGTAGCAAACAAACTCGACCGGAATCCAATATCAACAAAATCATACAAGGGGAGACCAGCTTTCATTATACAGCCTACCGCATGATCACATGGGTAACCATTCAATTGCCAAAACTTACAAGAACAAGTAAACTTCTCAAGGTCAACCATACAAGATGGCGTTGAACGCACTTCAAATGCATATCCACTTGAATTGATGATACTCCAATTCTTAGATTGAAGAGAGTTTGAGAATGTGATAAACACAAGAGTAAACTTCAACTTAGTTTATTCATTGAGTAAAAAGATGTATAAATAGATACAATTGAGATAGAGAGACTAGCTAGCTAGCTTGGGCGGCCACTTGAGTATGTAGATGTGGGCGGCAAGCATGCAAAAGTAAAAAGTAAAAGTTATGTCTATGACATAAAGTAAACTAGAGTTTGACACATTAATTGTTTATATGACTCCAATTAATATGTCTTTTACAATTAATTTTACAATTAAATAAGGTGTACAAAATATTATGCACGAAATCTGAGGCTCGGCAATCAACCTGTGGAATATTTCCACATAGATGCATCAAATGAATCTGCTAATATCTTGTCTGTACTTGCGCATATTGCAGAATTCCATAAAGCACAAGCGGACCAACGTTCTACAAATAAATCCAATGGATCTCATCATGTAAAACGGATACAAGTTGATGTAAAATTACTTAATACACAAAGCAATTAAACAAAAACATACCAGAAAGTTGATTCATAAGCTTCAACCGGAGAGCATCAATCATATTACATACGGGTAAGTGCCTCTCATTAAGAACCCACAAATTAAAAGATTATGTTGCACTTGAAGACATTTCACCATTGCGCATGAGCATTCATCCATCTTTCAGCGGGAAGGCACTAAAGAAATATTCTATCATATTCTTACCCTCTTATAACATAACAGTCATCAAACTATCATATAGATCAACTGTCGGTGCATAAGCACACTGTCGTAGAAGATAAACCATACGCTTTTTAAAACCCTTGCTGAATCTAGACCCCTTAAATTTGTCTTTCAAATTCAACTTAAGATGAAATAGGCAAAAAGCATGGTCTGAATCTGGGAAAACAACAAGCCTGACATCTAATAACCCACTATTCCTATATGAAATAAACGTAATTTGCCTAGTTGGATCAACTATGTTCTTCAAATTCACAAGGAACCAATGCCAATTGTCAGTATTTTCGGAATCAACAAACGCAAAACAAACAGGGTACAAGCCCGATACAAAAAGAATGTATTAATATCAACATACGTCAAGTACCAAAGAGACTAAATTAGCAACCGAAAAACATAAAAAAAAATTGAATAAACTAACTTTACAAATTGTATACTATAGAATCAATACATTGTTGAAATAGTGTCCTAAACTCAATCCGGTTGGACCGGATCCAACCGTGTCGGGTCGTTTACAGTCTATTTAGTTCATGTAATAACTTTATTATAATTAATAAAATCACTTTTGTTATTATATATTTTGTTTATCTTCATATTATTGAATGTGTATATATAGTAACGTCCTTAGTATTAAACTGTGATAGAGAAACCATGATAGTGATTATGGTTGATGAGATCTCTAATCGCTTCAATAAGTTTGATACTTAAATGTCTCTAGTCGTATATACAGTCAAACGGGACATTGGTGGTATGATTGGACTTGCACGTATTGGATGTCTTCTATCATATTGAAGATATGGATAGATCTCGTCTATCTAAGTGTAGAGATGCTTGGACTGTACGTGGACGTGTATTAGAGAATGCGTATGTCAGACTGACCCACTTACTTTAAGTGTCACAGTATGTGGCAGTTGTGTAATTATCCTAAGACCGGAGTCTTCATGGCATCACGGTGTGGATTGTCATGCTTTGACACTATTGAGGTTTCCCCGCCATGGGGCGATCATGCGGTAGTGATTGGGTATGCTATTGAAGCATGCATAGGATACATGTTTGTTCGTCCGGGAATCGCGTATCCTATGATTATGAGTGAATATCCGAAACGGACTTCTTATAAGAATGTCTAGCTCTCTTGAATCTTTGCAAAGTGGGAGTAAATGAGTTATTCCGAGGGAGCGTGATATCCAGATTATAAGATATGATTGTTAATGTACCGACACTTATGATACGATCGTATGGATATTATTACAGCGATATGATTATATTTACACGTTAACTGTTTCACATGAAAGGTAGTAGTCATTTCTTTTGACTCTTTCGATGATTGGGGGTCACGGTGTGTTGCTAGACGCTATCCCGTGATCGTTAGGTATGAAGGGAATTTTCATAATTTGCAATTTGTGTCTACGGCCAACATATTCGAAAGCCTATTGGGTCACACACATAAGAATATCTAGCCGGATTAAAAAACGGTTATAGTGATAACCAAATTAGGAAAGTTTATCTCGACTATAAAGTGTTATATTGATTAAATTAATATGTCGATATTTATTTATTATGAATAAATTAAATACAAGATATTAATTATATTGATTAATTGAAGAATATTCTGGAAGCCAATTAATTGGCATATAGGGCGCAGGTGATGGTGTATAAGATACACTTGGATTGTGCAATAATTAATTATTATCATATATTAATATTGGATATTAATTGATTTTGAAAAAATAGATTTATGGTAATAAGGTAAAGATATTCAATATTAGATATTAGCAATATCTTAAATTTATTTAATATAAGATATTAAATTAAAAGAGATAAATCAATCAAATTGATTTTCCTTATTTTATTATAATTTTTTTTCTCTCTCATCAATCTACTTAGGAAACTTCTCCCAATCACTTTGGGAAGACATTGGGGCGCCACCCTCCCCTACATCACAATTCCAAGAGTTCATTATTCATGTGAAAAATAGAGAGCTTCTTTTGGAGAGTTTAAGAAAGAGAGAAAAGGCCGGTCTAGCAACCGGATTTTTCAAGTAGCAATCCAATGAGGATTCCGACGAGGAGTTCGTGTGAATATCGATAGAGGCCGGACACGTGGACGGATCGCGCGCACTACTACTCTCCGTTGACAGTCAAAGTGTCAATCTATTAGATCAAGCAAGGTAATCATCGTCAACTACTTAACGTGTTTATTGTATTAAACGAAGTCGATTTTGGGATCGTAAATCAAAATTTTAAATTCCGTTGCGTTAACTAGTTGATTTCCAAACATACAGTACTTTGATCACCATCTTTCGCAACTTCCGACAAAAGCGGACCCTTAAATTGTGTTTTCAAATGAATTCCATCCAAACACAGCATTGGCCGGAAATGCTTAAATCCCTCAATGCATGCATGAAAGGCAACAAACACCCTCTTAAAACGACTTGAAATCTCATCAACTTCCAAAACCACATAAGAACCGGGGTTCGTTTCGCGAATCTTTGAGACATACGAATTTAAAGAATTAAAAGACTCTTTCATGTCCTCAAACAGAACATTCTTCGCTTTTTCTATACCGCTCCAAGTATAGTAATATGAAACAGGGAGACCATGATCTAAAAAAGCCGACGCTTAACAGCAATAAGCTTTATTGAGGGATCATCACGAACTTCGTTACAAACCAAACCACAAACCAAATATGAACTCATCCAATGACTTTTGAAAGAACGTGATGACGTACCACATGTATGCAACCCATGCATCTTCTTAACATAAAAAATCCATTAAGAATTTCTTTCTTCACACTCACCATCCAAGCACAACGTGTTTCCCTCCTCTTTGCACACATTGCCTTAATCCTCTTATCATCATTTTTAGTGTATACGAAATCAAACCTGGTATAAACAGACATTTTACACATTGCTTTCCTAAATTCTGATGCTCCACGAACAAACTTTTGACCAACACGTTCTACACACTTTTCCCAATAGATAGACAATTGCATATTCTCCTTCCTTGGACAAAACGTAGGAAGCAAATCATCTCCTCATCATCAGATTCAGCAATAGATGTTGATGCAACTGATTCAATACTAGTACAAGACACGGTAGATGACACAGTAGAAGCTCTAGTAGAACCAGCAGAAAAGCATTACAAACAACATATGCATGTACACGTGATGCACCAACCAAAGCAAACACAACCAATATGATTTCAACATCTTCATTATTGAACATAAAACAATTTGCTTGTTCAGGTTGTGAATAATACAAATTGATCTTATTTTCTCTCAATGAACTCCATCACTCACATATACGTAGCTTAATACTCCGTAGAGTATCCATTTCTTTGATTTTCAAAACACATGACTCTCCAATGAAAATACAAATAAGGAATACCTTATTCAAAAACCTACATAACAAACGAATCAAAGAAAATCAGCAGTGAATCACATTATTTCTCATAAAACACAGAGTATATACAAAACAAAAATCAAACGAAGCATGAAGAATGAACAAATAAGCTCAAATTTATGTTCAATTCCATTAATAGGAAGATTGAAATTTAACTTATAAAACTCAGAATACTGTTCCAATATTGATGTAAAAAAAGGACTCAGAGAAAATCAGCAGTGAATCAGATTATTTCTCATAAAAAAACACACGGTATTCAAAAATCAAACATCAAAGTCAGGATCAAGAATGAATTAAACTTAAAAGCTCGGATTTATATTCAATTACATTAGGTTGATTCAAATTAACTTATAAAACTCATATTTCTGTTTTACTATTACACTAACAAAGAAATTAGAAAAAATCAGCAGTGAATCACATTATTCCTCATAAAAAACACACGTTATTCAGAAACAAACATCAAAGACAGAATCAAGAATGAATTAAACTTAAGAAACTCAAATTCATGTTCAATTTCATTAGGAAGATTGAAATTTCACTAAAAAACTCAGATTTCTGATGCTTATTCCCGATGAACAATTAGCAGAAAAAAACGAAAAAAAAAACTAATGAATCAATGATCTGCTGACAAAGAATCCTTTGAATTAGATGATCGATAAGGCGAATTGGAAAAGAATCAATGGCGGATTTACGATCGAACTTCGTCCAAGCAATTTTTGTTCTTCATCAGCGACTTTCTTCAAAGCGAGAAAGGATAAGCCGTAAAATTATGGCAGGTAATTAGAATGGGTTAAATAAGGGTAATCCAGTCACGTTATTAAAATTATGTCCTTCAGCCTATAAAAAATGTTAACTAGGACTGTTAATTGAAAAAAATGTGGAAAACGTCATAATCCCTTATTTTCCATTAAATATTTAACAAATAATTAATTAATTACACATCTGATATAAATCAAGAAAATTTATTTTCCCAATTTTCCACATGTGGTGCCATTTTATGCCATGTGATAATAGAAAATGTCTTTTCTATATTATATATTATTTACCGAATATATAATATTTCGCATATTCATTAAATAGACCGACTATTAATTTATTCTCGAGGTTCCACAGTTGGAGAATTCACTCGCGTGTTAGGAGTCAACCAGTGGCTATGATAAATTGAATAAAATGTTCATCGAACATAACATTTCTATTCAACTTATTAATTTCGGTATTACGCCACCATAAATCTGAAACTGAAATGTATCGATTATAGATATAACTTATTCTTAAAGTGTCGAGTCAATAAGTTTCCATTGATATAACCATTACATACATACTAACCCTTCAAAGACTATCCGTAATGAAGTGGGAATCTTTCCGTAAACCTTTTCATTACATCATATCATTATTTACCATTAACTCACTAGTGATCAATTAGTTCATAACCAATATGAACTCGGTCGATCAATTAGTTTCTAGGATTAACAAACAAGGGGTTGTCTTTCTAATTCCCGCAGGAAAGAATGGATTCCGTATCTATGAGACACACTCGCTACTCATTCCCAAATAGTGCTAAAGTGAAAGTTATTCGGACCGCGCCTCTTAGCAATCATTAACGAACACATCTAACCCTATCTTGTAACAAGCAGGAGTCTGCAATCACTTCAGAAATAAGCTTAATCCATATATGATCATCTTATGATTTAATGAGATTTCTCAAATCTACTTATAAGTACCAAACAAATAACAAGACGATAATAATCCAGTCATTTATTAAATATAAAAACAATTACAAAAAATATCTTTCGGGCACTACCCCTAACGGCGCAATGACACTATTTAATTGTTATGAAGTGGCAGCCATTCCTTCAACCTTCCAAACAAACAATTCTCTCCACTTTAGTCTGGGTTTGATTTCCGGAGATTCTATTGGAACTATTCGAGAATGAAAGCTTTTACCTCAAATTGGCAAGAAGAGTGGGGAAGCCAGGAAAAGTGGACATTGTTACCTCTAAGAAACAAGATCAAAGTATGTACGAGTGTGCGTCGAGATGAATTTGCAGCAGGTCCTTGGAACGAAGGTAGTCCTAAATGGTAACTACTTCACAGTAGAATACGACGGATTACAACAAATCCGCTTCGAGTGTGGAAAGTTAGGTCACAAGACGGAAACATGGTCGAATAGTCATCTTCCGGCAAGCCAAACCTACGGACAACAAAACGCAGCTGCAGGGCAGCCAAGAACACCTAGATGTCCGACTCTATAACGTCATTTTGGCCCATGGATGAGAGCCATGATTCGTAGGAGAAAGCCAAATGTAGGGGTGATAGGCAAAAGCACAGGCAGCAAGATGAGCCGTATGAAGAATCTCTTAAAAAGAATACGCAACAAGATCAGAGCAGAATGGCATCGAAAATAACAATGAAACAGCCACAAGGTCCAGATTCAATGTGCTATATGAGGAAGATCAAGTAATGGAGCAGCAAGTAGAGGAAGAAGAATCTGAGAATGAGAGGGAACTCCAAAGTCAAAAGGAGGCAGCAACAACTAATTTTAAGGAACCTAATATCTCTCTATTAATGAAGGAGGGCTCTGCTAAAAAAATGTAAGACAAATGCAGATACGATGGATGTGGCACCATATCAGGGGGAAAGTTCTCATACGGAGACGGAAAAACACAAAGGACCAACTTAAAGTGACAAGACAAATTCCATGCAAACCAAGAGGCAATCCGCACTACCCGCAGGCCCTAAGACCATAAGGGCAGCTAACAATCCACTCTATGATATCTCAAATGTGAAAAATAATGCACACGTCAGATGGGAAGGGAGAAGCATGGAGGAACAACAAAGTAATACATCTGATGGAGCAATGTTTGCACCATATAGCAGCCTGGAAAATTATAAATCCGGACCCCCAGATAAACAGGCTCTTGGTCAACCAGGGTATAAACAACGTAAGGAAGACGGCAGGAACGTTGCAATGTGGAAATAAAGGGATGATTCCCCTGATGACAATGCAACTGGGGACATAAGTGTCCTCAGCACACAAACTAAAACGTTATGATGAAGATAATGACTTGGAATTTCCGCGGTGCAGGGTCAAGTGAGTTTTTACGTAATTTAAAGGCTCTCCTTAGCCAGCATAAGCTGGACATTCTTTGTTTATTGGGGACTAGAGTAAGTAGTTCATGGGCAGGACGCATCTTGCAACTTCCGTATTTCAGTAAGGGCATGTGTATTGAAGCATGGGGTTTTGCAGGAGGTATATGGTGCTTTTGGAAGGATAAGGATGTTAATTTGATAGTGCTATCTAGTACAAACTATTGCATCAACTTGGCTGTGTTACAGGAAAATAATATAAGCTGGATTCTCTGAGTTATTTATGTTATACCCGTAGTATCGTATCCGAAACAAAATAAACAACCAGAAAGAAGAAGAACAATTTGTTTATTTATCTGAATGGAAATTACAATTACAATAAAGAAAACTAAATGAAAACAAAAACAGAAAGGATATTCTAAAAACTAAGGGGAGATGAACTCTGTCCTTAAGACAAATTTGTTCCGGCTTGTACTCACAGATTATGCAATTGTCTCCCATGATTACTCAGTAAACTTGTTCAAAGAGAGGTACTTCAACTCTGAACAAACGTCGAACTCTGCAGTGCTTCAGAAACTCTTCAACTAATGTATGCAGAATGATGAGTTGTATTGTATGTGTTGTGTATTCTGTGTGTTTATTTCCATTGCTGTAGAGGATCCTTTTATAGAGAGGGACAGTTCTGAAGTGTATTGAAGTAGGCATCAGTTGAAGGAGCGCAACAGATCAGAATGTTGAATAATTATTTGACAAGTCCGAAGTCCAATGTAACTTTGTCCAAAAAATTGGTATTGTCTCAGGCCCACGAAGACCCAATTCCCCAAGCCCAAGCCCAAGCCCAAAGTCAAGGTCAAAATCAAGGTCAACGGTCAACGGTCAATGGTCAACGGTCTCGGTCTCGGAAGTTGAACTCTTCAACTTCCAAGTTTCAACACTTCAACTTTTTCAACTAACCAACTTCAAACCTAAATTTCTCATTCACCCGATATCCGAATTGAATGATTCAAAAACCTATCCTCATCTACATAACACGTAGATTTCAAAGTTATCATAAACTCTTAATAAATTATACAATAATGTAATCGAATCCGGCTCATAAAGTGGTTGTAAAAAATAATTAAAAAATCATTTTAAAATGATTAAAAATCATTTCTTTTTTCTCTCAAATTCTCCAACAATTTATGCACCCCCAACGCCAGGTGAGGTATGGGCATTGAGCGATAATAAAATTTCCCTGGTGTCTTATTGGTGACTTCAACCAAGTAGGAGACTGGGATGACAAGAAAGGAGGCCAGCCCATCCGCGGAATAAATGTTTGGAGTATGCAGAACATGATTCAGATATGCGAGTTCATTGGGATCAATTTTCAGGGGCCCATATATACTTGGCCATGTCCGTTATACAAATGAGTTCACATACTGGAACGTCTCAATCAAGCCTGGTTTACCTCATCCTGGCCTACTCTCTTTTCGAAGGCAATTTCAACACATTTACCCAAGACTCACTCGGACAACAGCCCTTTGCCCCCTCAACTTGACCATAAACAAAAAAAACGGAAAGGATCACCTCCCCTAATTTCTCAGAATACTTGGTTCGAGCATAGTGACCTCGCAGCCTTTGTTGAAAACAATTGGGAATCGGATAATCAAAATTTTGGAAAAGCAGCAGTGAATTTCATGAAAAAGGCAAGCTTATGGAACAAATCATTCTTTAATAATATATTTTATAGAAAATCAACATGCCTCAAACGTATTGTGGGAACTCAATAAGCCATTTCAAGGCACACTTCCTCTTATCTGTTGACCTTAGTGGAACAGCTAAAAGAAGGAATATCAAGAAATTTTGGTTCAAGAGAAGTATTGGCATCAACGATCTCATTTAAAATGGCTTGTGGAAGAGGAGCAGAATGCACATTTTTATCACATTACAACTTTGAAGAGAAAACAGAGAGTAAAAATAACTTCATCAAAGCGGCAGATGGTTCTTGGAGTATGGATGAAGTGGAGATTCAAAATATGATGATAAGTTATTGATATGTCTGAACCGTAAAATAGCCCCGCGGATCCTTATTCAGGTCTGTCCGGTAGCCTAAACGATGGACAAGGCCTCCGGCAACTATAGTCGGCTCACTTATAAGCCAAATGGGACTGCAAACCATCAGCCTCTTTCCAAGCCTTCAGATAGCCTTATGCGGTGCCAGGAAAGGCTAGGGGCTGACCCGCTGATCCCTCAGGTTGTCAGGTCCGCCAGCGACCAGAGCCTGCAACATAAAGAAGAGCAAGCTACAGCCAAAGGGAGACAAGACAAAGACAACGAACGGCTAAGTGTTGGGACTGCTCCACATCGGTCCGCTAGATAGCTGTTAGTTTAGTCAACACCGCATTGTACTTGATTATGTCTAATTGTCATTAGTTAAACCCTCTTTAGTAGCTTGCCTATAAATATAGGCTCAATGTAATATATGCAAGAAGAGAAAATACAGGCAAACTCTGTCAAATTCTCTACTCTCTACTACTTTATATTCCGACCCCCGCATTTCCACTTACGCCGCCGAGCACCACCGGAACCACTAAACATGCTATTATCACCGTGATAATTTTGACATTATCAATTGGCTCCATTCCCGGGAAATATCAAGCTTTTTCTGCTCTCTCCGGTGTACGGCACTGCCGTGAGTTCTTCTTCCACGGCGGCACAGTGAAGGAAAAGCATCTCCTTCTCCAGCTTTTCAGAGTTTTATTCACCAAAAGCTTCCGGAATCAGCTCAATCACCACGAAAGCTCTCAGAATCCATCATAAAATCAAGTAAGTGACAACCCTCCACAAGTTTTGTTCGAAATCCTTGAGTTTCCGCTTGATTAATCACCGTTCTCGTTGATTTTTCGTTCAAAGCTTAGTCGGAAGTCATTGTTCATCTTTTTCCGGTGAAAACCTTTGTTTTCCAGCAAGTATTTGTTCTCTATTGAGCTAGCATTTGTGTACGTGAGTAGAAACACATAATCTGCTAAGTTTGCACTTGAATAATCGTCACTCTTAGTGGTTCCTTGGCCAGTTCTTCATCAAACATTATAGTCAAAGTGTTAATCATTTTTGGTATCTCCGACATGTTTACTTACTTTGCATATTTTGGGTTTGTGGATCTGAGAACAAAGTACACCAAAATCATAAGGGTATAGAGGTATATTCTTGGACTTCCCGTTTGATTCATCATAGTTGTCCATGAATTTCCGATATTCCGTACGTCGGAGCCGCTACCAGCTCGCCAGAAACGTCCTTATGGACAAAATCCTCCGGCCTGCCGCCGACAGGATCAGATAGTACAAGGTTGTTGACTGTCAGGGGACACTTGGTTGCTTAAGTGTCAGAGTACTTTTTATTGTTTAGCGCGAACAACAAGTTGAGATAGTACGATGGCAGGTAGCAGAGACAGGCACTTGGTACCACACACTCCATCAAAAGGGACCACTTAGGATCCGCCATGTATTGATAACGTGGAGGTGACAGAGGAAAATCTGCGGGAACCACAATATGATAGGTCCTCAGGATCCGCCAAGAGATGCACGCGAAATCATCACTCAGAAAGCGAGGTCAAGGGAGATCCACGCAGAGACCACTGGTCAGTGCCATGGAAGGCAATTTTGGGGACATCAAAACCACAGCGAGTCGCGGGGCGACCCCAGAAAAGATTCCGGGATTTCAAGAAGATCCGGAAGTAACGGCTGCTAAGACTTATGCCGATTACGTTGAAAAGATGTATCTTGACAACTCACTTCTCGTGGCCAAGGGTCAGCCACCTAAGCCGATGTTAACACCGCCTACTGTAAGTGCAAACATCGAGAACCCTCAACAAAGCCAATGAGGTCAGTCTCAACACATTGAGGTAGAAGAAAGTGTTCGCTCCTCAGGGGGCCAGGGCCGCAAGAGAGGTCCTAAGAGAAATGATGATAGAAGGTCATCTTTACAATGATTAGGAAACAATGAGAGAGGATCATCTCTGCAACGTCTAGGTCCTAACCCCCGGAAAGAAATGTTGTCATTAGACGAGAAGGTAGAAATGATCAGGTTGTTCACCACGACGTAGAGATAGGTGGAGCGAGCATCAGGACGAGTCTCGTAATCATGCGGACTCCGGGCATGTATCAAGAAGCACCGCCAATCCTGCAATGAAAGATTAACTAGAATAGATGCAGAAAGAAATTGAGAATTTAAAAAGAACGAGGCTCACAAAGAAGGCTAAGCCAACCTGGGGAATTGGTGTTCTGTCCGACGAGATTCTCAAGTCAGTACCGAAAGGAAATGTCCACTATCGCACCTATAACTACTACCAGGGAATCATTTCCCCTTATGATTGGATCACAACCTTTTAAAGTCGCATCAACCTTTTAGGCTTAACTCAGCTTACTCAGCTTAATGAGATAAATCACTTAAAGATATTTTTCTTATTTTATTGGGATTTGGTTTTCTTTCTCCTCTATCTATTATGAAGCTTTTCCCAATCAGATTGGGATTCACATATAGCGTCCCATCACCTATAAATAAGAGGTGAGTGTCAAGCTATTTTATATAACAATTACAATTCTTATTTTCTACTAGAAAATTAAGAGAGCTTCTTGAGGGAGAGTTTTGGGAGGAAGAAAAAGGCGGTCTAACAGCAGACTTTTTCTGGTAGCAATCCAATGGTGGATTCCAGTGGGTTGTTCGTGTGGATCAACGATAGAGGCCGAACACTTGGGCGGCTTCGTGCAGAAACTACCACCGTAGATAAAGCGATGATCTATTTTAGATCATCCAAGGTATATTCTCCGTCTACTTCTTTTATGCTTCTTGCTTAAACGAAGCCGATCTTGGAAAAAGGAAATTAAATTTTAAATTCCGTTGCGTTCCCGCGTTGATTTCCTAACACCCAAAAATTTAGGAAAAGGCAACTGGCAACTGGATGAACATAATCACAGACTCGGAAAGCAAGCGTTAAGAATAGGACAGAAATCGCACAAAAAAGGCAAGAATTGGTGAAGAACGATAAGAGTACCTGAGGAATTGGTTGAATAGATTGACGAAATTGGGGGATAATCAGCCGGGATCTTCAAGTTTTAGCCGGAAACCTCAAACTTCGGTCAGAATCGCCTTGCCCATTTGCCGGAGAAACTCTCGCTTAACTCACAGGTTTTCTAAAGTGTTGAATGGTTGGAGCTACCCCATTTATATGGGAAGTGATTGAAGGGATCCGACGGTCCAGATTAGAAAGATCTAACGGTCCGAGTCCATGCGTGCTTTTCAAATTTTGAATTTCAAAACCGTCATCATTATGGTGCGGTTATCGAAATGTCCCAACCAATCAGAGGCCACGACCTTTCGCCTCAACCGTCATGTCAGTTACGGAGCTGATGCATCACCTCGAATCTCGCACTCAACCGTCAAGATAATTTATGGCCAAAGCTGTCCCAAAGAGAGGCGTCTCTCCGCCAACCATAAAGTCCGACCGCTTCATAGCGCGGCACCAAAAGTCCATCCGCTTAATAGCGCGGCCTCATAAAACCCCCGCTTCATAGAACGACACCAAAAGTCCATCCGCTTAATAGCGTGGCCTCAGAAGACCGTCCGCTTTATAGCGCGGCACCCGATTTTGTCCGCTTCAAGCACGATCCTAAAGGCAAAGTCATTTTATGACACAAAAGCCACTAAAGACAAAGTCAATTCATGACAGAAGCCACAAAAGGCGAAGTCGATCTACGACATAGAAGCCATGAAAAGACCTACTCTAAGTATGGCACTTAGGCAACTCTAACATGCAATCCACCATAATAGCAAGCCACCGCGGTACTTCCGGGCAACCGATCCGCGAACGAACTTTACTCTCTGCCTAACATTTTGAGGAAATGCTTAGGCACGGAGTAGGGGCCATTGATTTGGCAGAACCGTGAAATAGGCCCGCATATCCTTATTCGGGTCCGTCCGGTAGCCTAAACGATGGACAAGGCCACCGGCCACTATAGTCCGCTCACTTATAAGCCAAATGGGGACCGCGAGCCATCAGCCTCTTTCCAAGCCTTCTGATAGCCTTATGCGGGGTCGGGAAAGACTAGGGGCCGACCCACTGATCCCTCAGGCTTTCGTCAGGTCCGCCACAACCAGAGCCCGCAATATAAAGAAGAGCACGCTACAACCCAAGAGAGACAAGACTAAGACAACAAACGGTTAAGTGTTGGGACTGCTCCACATCAGTCCGCTAGATAGTTGTTTGTTTAGTCAACACCGCATTGTACTTAATTATGCCTAATTGTCATTAGTTAAACCCTAATTAGTAGCTTGCCTATAAATAAAGGTTCAATGTAATACACAATATATATGCAATAAGATAAAACACAAGCAAACTCTGCCTAATTCTCTACGCATCTTCAGCATCTCCTCATGCATTGCATAGCTTCATCAAGACTCTCTGTTATCTGGAAAAGAGAAAAATTAGAGTCTTTTAGCACTAGTAGAGGATTGAGGTAAGAGATTCAATAGCACCATACTTGTTTATCCTTTGTGTGGAGGTTCTAAGAAACAAAATTAACCAAGCATCTAATGAGGGGATGTGGAAACCAGTTAGAGTTTCAGCCGGATGACATCTTATCTCTCATTTTTTCTTTGCAGATGATCTTATCCATTTGGAGAAGCGAGTGAGCATCAAGCAAAAGTAATGGAGGAAGTTTTGCTTGACTTCTGTAATTGTTCTGGCCAGAAAATTAGCACGGTGAAGTCAAGATTCTACACCTCTCGAAATGTGGGAAATAATACAATCAAAGTTATTGCTCAAAGCCTGAACATGACACACACAACTGATCTAGGAAAAAATTCAGGTGTCCCAATTTTACATGGCATGACGCGTATTTCTCATTAAACTACTGTGAGGAGAAGATGAAGATCAAGTTGGCATCGTGGAAGTCAAAAAATCTAGCAGGCAGATAAATGCATTTTAATACAGAGCTCTCTTGCCCACACAACCTTTTGATGTTATGCAAACTACGTTATTACCTATTTCCACCATTAACAAGATGGAAAAGGTTTGTCATGGTTTTCTGAGAGGGATGACGAGGAAGGGAGACGATTGCATATGATCAGTTGGTCAAAACTGTGCAAGCTTAAACACAAAGGGGTTTGGGATTTCGCAGATTACATGAGATGAACGTTGCATTACTATGAAAACTGGTTTGGCTTTGATCCAACGTAAGGAAACTTTGTGGGTGAAAGGGTTGGCCCATAAATACAAAGAATTATCTCCCGTGGCAAATGTGGGAAGTTCACCTACATGGAGAGTGATCTGTAAAGCATACGCAAGATTAAGGATGGTTTGGAATGGAGAGGTTAAAGCTAAGTGTGGAAAGTAGACTCTAAACTGAAGTACACGGTTGCCACTGGTTATAATTTCTTGATGCAAGGACATGACGATGGGGAAGAAGACAACATTTGGCGGCAAATTTGGAAAATGAAAGGGCCGGAAAGGGAGATTACTTATTATGGAACATTGCCCGCAATGCCTTACCGGTACAAGCAACACTATGTTCTAGAATAATTGCGGATGATCCAGTTTGTAAGATATATGGAAACGCCAATGAAACAGTCCTCTACGCAATTAGGGACTGTAATTGGGCTCAAGAAGTCTGAAATTCGTGTGTTCTACAAGAACACGAAGGTAGGTTTTGGGAAGAGGACATACTGATTAATTTGGTGAAGTGGAACCTTAATGCAACTCAAGGTCTTATGACTAGAACCTTGAAATACAAGTGGAGAGAATTGGTTTACGATATTTAGTTGTTGCAGAACAAAATGATACATGGACAAGAAGAGGAAAGACCCCCAACTTTTGTGTTTCTTGCGACTGCAATAAAGAGGGCAAAAATTTGAAGCTTGTTTGGAACATAGAATAGTTTTTTGATTTGCATTTAAGAAAATGGTTGGATGTATTTCTTTGTAAAGCTATTTTTTTGGTTGATCTCCTGGTGAGATTTGTTATAAAATGTTTTTCTGTTTAAAAAAAAGGATTGGATATCGGGTCGGGATCCTATCGTGATTGAAGTCTACTGCCCGAATGTACACCCGATTTATGTCAGGTCGGGATAATATCGGGTTGGGAAACATCGGATCGAAGATGGGACGGACGTCGAGTCGGGAAATTAAGCAAATTCATGATTATTTTTTTTATTTTGACAACATCATTATTACTCTCTCAATTTTTTTATCTTGTCACATTTTAAAATTGGGTCTGTTTTTATTTATATATCGTTTTATATTTTCAATGCATAATTCATTATTTTTTTTTCCTTTACTAATAAAGTATTTACATCTTCCATAAAAAAAATACATTTCTAATACTAAAAACTCATTTAACAATAAAGTATTTAAAATTCCAATAAAAGAATACATCTTTCATAAAAAATACATTGTCAATACTATATTTTAGATATATTAATTATTTTTTTAATCTGTGTGATTCTTATCGTAGAAAAAAAAAAAAAAAAAAAAAAAACGGAGGGAGTATTAAATAGCTATCATGTCTATCTGCTATCATGGACTGTAGTAGTGTATTACACGGCTAAATGTTTTGCTAGCCTAGTAGTCTTCTAATAAGAAACAATGGACAAATGTTGAGTTGTATTTCACCTTCTTTCTGAAAATCTTCATCATCATCATCAACAAAATCTCAATAGAGAAGAAGGAAAACGTCATAGTTCCGAACATGGCTTCACTCGGCGGGTTATCTCACCAACTCAGCAGCAGAAACGCCATCTCCAAAGAGTTGAGTGTGTCTCAGTTTCCGTCAAGCAATACCTCCTCCAGAGTTGGGTTCGGGTTCGGGTTCGGGTTCAGGGTCAGAGCATCGGAGTCGACCCGGAACCAGGCTGTAGAACCGGATCTCAGTGTCACTGTAAATGGATTGAAAATGCCTAACCCTTTTGTAATTGGGTCAGGTCCTCCTGGGACGAATCTTGCTGTTATGAGGAAAGCTTTTGATGAAGGTTGGGGTGGTGTCATCGCCAAAACGGTATTCTCCTCATATTGCCATCTAAGTTAATCCATGCCATTGACTTTTTTTTGAAGTTTTCTTTTTCTTCAATTGAATTTGGTGTTTGCCTTCCAGTTGTTTGTGATAATTACTGAAACCCAATTTTGTTTTGTTTCTTTGTATTTGATTTGATTTTCACTTTGCTTTTCCTTTCAATTGCCCCTATTGTAGTTTCTTCATTATGGGACAAGCATATTTAAATCTTTTCTACAGTAGTTTGTCTGTGGCATCCATGAATATCTTCTCAATGAAATGTAAAATCATCAGACCATTTTACATACCAATGTTTGTTTTTTAGGGAGTTTTATGAATCTGACATATATGCAATGGTGTCTCATAATGTTTGTACCTGATCATGATTTTCCAGGTGTCACTAGATGCTTCAAAAGTTGTGAATGTCACTCCTCGTTACGCTAAATTGCGGGCAGGAGCAAATGGCTCAACTAGGGGGCAAATCATTGGTTGGGAAAATATCGAACTTATTAGTGATCGTCCCTTAGAAACCATGTTAAAAGAATTTAAGACGTTGAAAGAGGAGTACCCGGATAGGATACTAATTGCGTCTATCATGGAAGAATACGATAAAGCTGCCTGGCAGGAACTTATTGATAGAGTTGAGCAATCTGGAGTTGATGCCATAGAGATTAACTTTTCATGCCCTCATGGTATGCCGGAGCGTAAAATGGGTGCTGCAGTTGGGCAAGATTGTGCTCTGTTGGAGGAAGTATGTGAATGGATTAACGAAAAAGCCACGGTTCCCGTTTGGGCGAAGATGACTCCAAACATCACTGATATCACCGAGGTTATAGCCACTATGTATTCTCCTTTTAGATCTTTATAATCTTGTAAAATGTTTATGTCCTATCAATTATGGGATATCTTCAAATTGATATGATCTTTATTGTCTCAGCCAGCTAGGGTGGCTTTACGAACTGGATGTGAAGGTGTATCAGCCATTAACACAATCATGAGTGTCATGGGTATCAATCTTGACACGTTACGTCCTGAGCCTTGCGTAGAAGGGTATGCTTTCAAACTTTTAAACCATCGGATTGTCTCTGTTTTTCTTTCGTAAATTGTTTGATGAGATGTTATCCCCCACAGGTATTCAACTCCCGGGGGTTACTCTTCGAAAGGCAGTGCATCCTATTGCTCTTGCAAAGGTAATGAACATCGCACGGTTGATAAAATCAGAATTCGGAGACAGGGATTGTTCTCTTTCTGGAATAGGAGGCGTTGAAACTGGTGGTGATGCTGCTGAGTTTATTCTTCTTGGAGCAGATACAGTTCAGGTCCGTTTTTTTGTGTCTTGACTTCTTTTTATCCCCTTGTATGGTGATTAAGCTATACGTAACACATCTAGTGGACACAAAAAAAATCTTCTTTCAGCTGTTTATTTGGGCTTCTAGTTCTTAGTCGTCTCCAGACTTTGGGGTGGACCCAATGTATTAAGGGAGGGGCCAATGCCCCCACTTTGATCCGGAAAATGATGTATTTTTACTGTTAAAAATTTGAAAATACCATTTGTGCCCCAGGATCATCATTTTTACACTGATGCCCCCACTGAGAAAATTTTCTGGGAACCTAATTTCAGTGTTACCAACTGCAGGTCTGCACCGGAGTTATGATGCATGGTTATGGTCTTGTGAAGCAACTATGCACTGAGCTGGAAGAGTTCATGAAAAAACACAACTTCTCATCAATCGATGAGTTCAAAGGGTATTTGTCTTGTCTTCTATTTCTTGTAGACGGATTGAATATAAGCTGTACACGAGACATGCCTGGTGCCCTATGCGTCTGAATATTGCAAGTATAGAGACCAAAAAACGTGAATACGGCTTAAATGGACATCGGGATGAGTATATTTCATGATAGAGCTAAACAAACACTAGCAATTCATATAGCCGACCCCAGTTGCCAAAACTGAGTCTTTGTGTGATAGTATATCAAGTATATATATAGTAAGATTCTTTAGCTACATACTTGTGTCTTAACTCATGCTATTATGCACAGGTTGTCACTTGATTACTTCACGACCCATACGGACTTGGTAAGAAGGCAACAAGAGGCAATACGCCAAAGGAAAGCGATCAAAAAAGGTCTGCAATCCGATAAAGACTGGACAGGAGATGGTTTCGTTCAAGAAACCGAGAGTATGGTTTCTAATTAGTCTCGGATTCTCGAAGATGAGATCGTGACATCTTTACTTTTGTGGCCATGTGAAACAAACTTGTAAAATCTGTAAAACAAACATGGTTTGTGTTTTCCTTCTTGTGTTCATGAAGCAACTCCGAATAAGGAGTTTTTTTTTTTAGCTCTAATGATGCTACCGCACTGTCAATTCAAGGGGATTATCCTTTGACTTTCTCAACAATATGTAACTACAAAAGCATAAATTTACTAAATTATCCGAAGGAAAGCTATGAATTTTTTTATACTAGTATTGTTGTGAATAGGTTTAACCAGTGGCATGTATTATATTCACGTTTGCTTCTTCTCTACCTATATAGTATGGGAGTGTATGATGAAAGAGAATATATAGAAATATGTGGTCCATCATGTACACCGTGTATTATGCAAAAACTTATGTGGTCCATCAATTATACTCGATACAACGACTATGCAAAAACTTTTGAAAAACCATACATTGAAATCAATACCAACCTAATGACTTGTTTGTTTCACATGAATGTAATGGAATGAAATGATTCATATTACATTACAATGAGTGTATTTCATTCCATTCTGATGGAATAAAAAAAATGCACAATTTCTAGATCTAATGAATTTGAATGGAATGTGACATGGGTTCGACCTGGAGTCGTACACGTGACACTCATAAATGGGATGTCGAATCATTACCACAACTGGACCTATATGGGCTCGGCCTAACTTCAGAGTCCGTCTCACCCGAACTGATATCGTCAACCTCGTTGATCTGCTTATCCTGGTCGGTAATAACAAGATTAGGTTGCCTCTGGCCTTCAGAGGCAGTTATAATTCCTTAAACAACAGGATCTCACGATTGATCCTCTAATAATCAATGATGATTACATCCCACGATTTTAGCCTAATTGACCCATTACTGCTCCACAATCGGCATCATTCAGGCCTTCAATCATATGCCCAAAAATCAAGGATTCGTACACTAACTCCCCCACGATGGGGTCTATAAAAAGATCATCATCCCAAATTTTTAGAACTACCATATTGACATGATCACATACATAATGACACATAGTCACTCTCATACGACACAGCAATAAACAATCCACAAACATACTAAATTGCAGGATCTTGCGATATTGGTGTTGATATTTGCAGGATATAGGTTGATTGTGATCCCGGGATAAGAGCATTTATGGTGGAAAGTCAATTTTGAGAGGTGGAAGCATGTGCCCGAAGCTAAAGAGGTGAAACAGATCAACTTATATTTTCTACAGAGGTAATCGACATGGGTATGACCCGGAAGTCATACATGTGGCACTCATTGGGCCTCAATCGGCTCGTGGAATATGAGTCAATTCAAGTTTTAGCCCGATATTTGGGTCCTATGCTCGAAGGTCTCAGACAGGATTATGCCGACCTTATTATAGTTGCTCTTAGAGCTTAGGTCGCTAGCACATCTCAGCTCGATACAAGCTATCCGCAGCTCTAGACAGCCGGCATGACATAGGGTGTCTACAGTCCCACATCACTAGCCTGATGACCCAACCATCTTGGTCGCTCATGAGCTGAACATCGTCTATGACTTTCAAGGGTGGTTACAACTCCTTAATGGGCACATCCCACAATTGATTTTTCATTAACTGTTTTGATCACATGTTCATTACATCCCACTATTTCAGCCTAATTGAGTCATTACCGCCCCACGATGACAGCATAATGGCCCTCAATCACAAGCCCTAAAATCAAGGATTTGCACATTAATTTCCCCACGCAGGACTCCCATATAAAGGACCATTATCCTCTCCTTCAGAACTACATTAATCCCTTGCTCTCATACATACTGGATACGTAGGCAGTCTCAATGACACAACCATAAATCACCAACAAAATCTCCAGTCTACTAGTAAGACTTCTCCCAAAAGGATCCAATTACCCGCAGTTACACTCGGACGATCTTCAGACAACGTCAATAACTTTATTAATACGGCTCAATTTCAAATTTGGATTTTGAATAACTAAAATTTTAGATTCAATTTTAGTTACAACCATTAGACTGTATCAAATTGAAGTATCCACACCTATATATATCCCTATCCATTATTTTGCAAATGTATCAAATGAATTTTTTTACCCTCAACCGTTATAAGTATATAATACTAGAGGATATGCATTATCCATACATTTCTACTATGTATCACAAGTAGAAGTGTGCACGGTGTGAACAAGTAAAGTATAATGTGACCATGCATTAATATTGATGGCAATAGTTGTACAATAAAATCTATGCATATAAAATAAGGGCAATACTACTTTTATAACCACTCAGTCATAACGAGTGACACAACATACTTTTGTCTACTGCAATGTTTGTTTGGATTCAATTGGAGCTTTGACAGGTTCAGAACCTAAAAACTCATAGTCTTCCAAAAGATTGAGAATATTTTCCCTTTGTAAAATAGAAATTCCATTAGGTGTTCTAGCAACTTCAATTCCTAAGAACTATCTGATTTTACCAAGATCCTTAATAGTAAATTGTTTGTGGAGATGATCTTTGACTTGTTGAATCTGATTCAAATATTGGCTGCAATAATACCATCAAGATAAACCAATAAGGCAATGAAGGTCTTGCACGATCCTTTGGCAGATAAAGTGTTATCACGTTTGGATTGAACAAAACCCTGACTCTCTAAAGAATCAGTCAGCTTGCAATTCCACTGTCTATTAGCTTGATTCAACCCGTACAATGACTTGATTAATCTACAAACCTGATTTGGATTGTCAGACTTAAACCCTGGAGGAAGCTACATGTACACTTCTTAATGCAAATATCCATGTAAAAAATCAGTGTTAACATCTATTTGATGAAGATGACAGTTGTTGGCTGCTACAACTGCTAACAATGTTTTGACTGTTGTGATCTTCACAACCGGAGAAAAGTTTTCCTGATATCATAAGTTTGAGTGTAGCCCTTTGCTACCAACCTGGCCTTATATCTCTCTACCGATCCATCAGTGTTGTATTTATCTTATACACCCATTTGCATCCAATATGTTGAAAAGATGTCCTAAACCCAATCGGGTTGGACCGGATCCGACCGGGTCGGGTCGTTTACAGTCTATTTAGTTCATGTAATAACTTTATTATGATTAATAAAAGCACTTATGTTATTATATATTGTTTTTCTTCATATTATTTGTTGTGTATATATAGTAACGTCCCTAGTATCAATCTGTGATAGAGAAACCATGATAGTGATTATGGTTGATGAGATCTCTAATCACTATAACAAGGTTGGTACTTAAATGTCTCTAGTCTTATGTATTATCAAATGGGACATTGATAGTATAATCAGACTAGCGCGTATTGGATGTCTTCTATCTTTTAGAAGGTAGGGATAGATCTCGTCTATCGAAGTGTAGAGACACTTGGACTGTACGTGGACGTGTATTAGAGAATGCGTACGTTAGACTGACCCACTTACATTAAGTGTCACACTATGTGGCGGTTGTGTAATTATCCTTTTGACCGGAGTCTTCATGGCATCACGGTGTGGATTGTCATGCTTTGACACTATTGAGATTTCTCCTAACCACGGGGCGATCATGCGGTAGTGATTGGGTATGATATTGAAGCATGCGGAGTATACATGATTGGTCGTCCGGGAATCGCGTATCCTATGATTGGGATCGAATATCTGAAATGGCCTTCTTCTAAGGAATGTCTAGCTCTCGAGAATCTTTGCAAAGTGGGAGTAAATGTGTTATTCCGAGAGAGCATGATATCCAGATTATAAGATACGATCGTCAATGTATTGACACTCGAGATACGATCGTATATATGGATATTATTACAGCGACAGGATTGTAAGTTACACGGTAACTGCTCCACATGAAAGGTAGTAGTCATTGCTTTTTGACTCTTCCGATAATTGGGGGTCACGGTGTGTTGCTAGACGCTATCCCGTGATCGTTAGGTATGAAGGGCATTTTAGTAAATTGCACTTTGTGTCTACGGCCAATATATTCGGAAGCCTATCGGGTCACACACATATGAACATCGAGTCGGATTAAAATGCGGTTATAGTTGATAACCAAATAAGGAAAGTTTATCTCTAGACTATAAAGGTTATAGTGGTAAATTAATATGGTGGTATTTAATTATTATGAATAAATTAAATACAAGATATTAATTATATACAAATTATATTAATTAAAGAATATTCCGGAAGTCAATTAGTTGACTAATGGGGATCCACTTTTAAATGTGCAAGATACACTTGGATTGTGCACTTTAATTAATAAAGATTGCCATAATATTAATATAAGATATTAATTGATTTTGAAAAAAAAAATAGATTTATGGTAATAAGATAATTATAATCAATATAGGATATTGACAAAATAAATTATAATTAAAGAGATAAATCAATCTAGTTGATTTTTCCTTATTTTATTGGAAAAATGTTTTCTTCTCCTTCACACATCATATGGGGCGCCACCTCCTCTATATAAAGGAAGTGGGTGTCAAGCTCTTTTGTACATCACAATTGCAAGAGTTCATAATTCTTGTGTAAAATAGAGAGTCTTTCATAGTGAGTTTGTGAGGGAAGAAAAAGTCCGGTCTAGCAGCCGGAGTTTTTCTGATAGCAATCCAAGGAGGATTCCGGCAAGGGGTTCGTGTGGATTAGCGATAGAGGCCGGACGCGTGGACGGCTTGCGCATTGAACTACTCTCCGTTGACGGTCAAAGCGACGATCTAGTAGATCATCAAGGTATAACCGTCAAACTACTTAACGTGTTTATTGCATTAAACGAAGAACGATCTAGAAAAGGAAATCAAATTTTAAATTCCGCTACGTTAAACTAGTGATTTCCTAACACAATATGCCTATTGCCAGATGGTAAAGTAAAAATCTCACATGTGTTGGTTTTCTTCAATGCCTCAGTTCCTTCTGCATTGCCTCTTCTCATTCATCATGCTTGATTGCTTGATTGTATCTCTTGGGGTCGCAGACTGCATCAATGGCACAAACATATTTTGCATATTCAGCTGAGAGTCTGTTTAGACTCATTACTTGGTTTAGCACATGGGGGGTCTGCACAACTTGGGCACCTCCTTGATAGAAGTTTGGTGCATTTCTGGTCTTGGTAGATCTCCTCAATTGAACTGTCAGTGCAGGTGCCTACTTATTAGTGACTGATCCTCTTACGGAATCCTCAGATGTATCAGCCCCTCAACTGGTCTACTCTGCTAATTCTCAAAGCAGTTGAAGACATGTAGTGAAATTGGCGTATCAGTGGTGCAATGAGCTTTGCCTAAAACTTGCTTGAATAAAAGGAAGTAAGTTTCAAGCAACTGAGTATTTCGAGCAACAAATATATCTTTGTTGGTGATGTCCAAGAGAATATATCTCTTGGAAGTGTTTGAATTCTCAAGATACACACAAGTTCTGCTTCAAGATTCAAATTTGGTTTTAAATTGCTGAAAAGTACATGAAAAAGCCAAAAATCCAAAAACTTTAAAAACAGAATAATATGGCTTAGTGCCATATAACACCTCGTAATGAGTGTTTTCTTTTAACAATGGTGTAGGTGTAGAATTGATAAGCTTAATAACATGAAATAAACAATTGCCCCAAATTCTACGGTAGGTTACTCTAAAGTCTTAAACCTCTGGCTACATTCTGCAGATGCTGATGTTTTCTATCAACAATATCCTTTTATTCAGGTGTAATCACACATGAATTCTGATGGATAATGCCATTTTGTTCATGAAAGGATGTCATCTGAAACTCAGTACCATTATCAGACCTAATAACCTTGATAACTTTATTAAATTGAATGGAAACAAACTTAACAGAAGATTTGACTCTGCCTCATAAGAAACACTCAGATAAATCTAGAATAATCATCAACAATGGTTAAAAAATATTGTTGACCATTCACAGTGGGATGCCTCAAAGGTCCCTAAATGTCCACATTCACAAGGTCAAAACAGAAATAACAATGTTAGTGCTTAATGGAAAAGCTTTCTTAACTTTTCCATAGGACATACACAATACAAGTCATGTTCACAAAATTTGAAAATATATGCATTGAAACTAATGACTTGCAATCTTTTATCTGGTAAATGACCTAACCTGTAATGTCAAAGGAGATTATCATCTATCTTATCAGACAACTTTTTGTTTTCTACATAATTACAAAAAGATCTAGTAGTGAATTCCTACACTATTTGTTGAAACAAAATGTAAAGTCCCCTATGCAGCTCAGATGAACCAATCATGTTCATCTTGTTGTCCTGCAAAACGCACTTGTTAGCAGAGAAAACAGCTGCACAGTTAGAACGATACTCAAGGCTGGTAAAGACGTCATATTATATTTAAAACTAGGAATGTACAACACATTATGCAAGGACGTCAGATGAGGGTTAATCATCACATGTCCCATGTGTGTTACTTATACATTATTGCCATTAGGTAATCCTACTTTCATGTTAAACATGGGTTTAGGATTACTTAATTGCTCTGGATAATATACAATGTGACCTATGGTACCAGAGTCCAAGATCCATTATATAGGTTTTACCAAACAAATGTGACATGATCCTTGAACATGTGAAAAGTGATGGTTCAATGTATTGACCTGATTGACTGCATGTCCTAAAGACTCAGAATTCAGCAGGGCCATCAGTTTCATTAGCAGTTGTGCAATAAGACCTTGAAACTCCGATCTAGCTGACCCAAGGTCTTGATCTTCCTCATCAACAGACCAATCCACACCTGCCTGATCCACCATGTTAACACTCTTGGACTTAAAACCAGGTGGATATCCATGTTTCTTGTCGCATTATCTTCAGTATGGCCATCAAACACACAAAAAGTGCACTAAGTATTTTTAATGTTCTTAGTCTTAGAATTGTTTGCAGGCAATTTCTTTGACTTCTATGCTCTACTGAACTGATTGGATCTGGCCCCAAATTGATCAGTTCTATCATTCTTGGCCTGTCCAGTCTTTTGGTCAATAAAGATTGTACAATCTTAATTCCTAGCCTTGTTAGCCATATAACTTTTCTGCCTTTCAAACTTAATAGCCATTGTTAAAGCATCTTGGATCTCAGGGGAAAAGGCACCATTAACATGGCCTGAGACGCCATTGGCTCAAATTCATCCCTTAGTCCTTTCTTGACCTTCATCATTTGTTTATTTCTATGTGATCCAACAGAGTGTTTATGGCCTCATAATAACATTGAGGCTCATAGGTGCAAGAAGGAATCGGCCTGATAGTCTTGACTTCCTCTCAAAGAACCATCAGCTTTGGGAAGTACTGATTCACATTAATCAGCTCCATGTTTCAGTGAATTCATCTCTTCAAGCAGATCGGAAAGTCTAAAAACGTGAACACTTGAGAATATATCAGCAATATTTTTCTATACAGCCTGAGAACTCTTGAAATACATCAAACTTTGATAAATAGTATTCTCCACTGAATTCAAGATCCAAGTCCTGACCATTTGTCACATTTCCTCCGGACTTGGAATTCAACTGAATTCACCTCTGGTTTCTTGATTATACCATTAATAAACCTATACTTGTTCTTTGTGATTAACACCATCTCCATAGACATCTTCCACATATGATAATTGTTACCATTCATCCATGGATGAACTAACACCAATGAAGGATTTTCATTGGGATGAACATAAAATGGACTAGAGGGACTTAATTCATGTACTTCGCTGCCATGGCCGACAAGAACATATAACCACACAAAATTTGCGGAAAACTAAGAGAAAACGATCAAGAATGATATTTTAACTCCATAACAGAGAGAGAAATCACATAAAACTCTCAAGTTTCTATGATAACAACAAAAATCTTAAAGAAAACTCTCAAATTTCTTCTGTTAAACACCAGAGTTAGCACAAACTGATCGAGAAACGATCTGATACCATATTGAAATTAATTAAATTAAAAACGCAAGATAAAATAAAAGAGTAAATAACAGCTTTAGTTCTCTATCTTTTCCAAAAAGGAGGGACTTAACCCTCATCTTTGATTTTGGTTTGACCGGTCCCTTATCTTTTAAATCTTTTGCAATTTTGATCCATTTAACAACCAGTCAACAAAAAAATTGACGGAAAATCTGTGCGTATCATTCACGCATTCTTAGCATTTAAAAATATTATTATTTTAATCAATTTCGCACAAAAAAATTATAAAAAAATTAAATAAATTATCCCATTAATGTTATTACCGTATTAGGTGTAAAACAAAACCCTTTTTCACCATTCTTCCTCCCGTCATTTTTCATTCATCTTTTTCAGTCTTTAATCGTTCTCAGCCATAATATAGCTCGAATTTAGGGGTTTATCCCCAATTTCATCTTCTTTAAATCATTCCTCTAATCATTCATCTTGGAAAACGATTTGGTGATTTTCAATATAGATTAGAGGATTGATTTAAAGAAGATTTAAATTGGGGATAAACCCCCTAAATTCGAGCTACGTTAAGGCTGAGAAAGATAAACGAAAAACGACTAGATGAAGAATGGTGGAAAAAAAAGGTCTTGTTTTACACGTACGGTAATAACATTAATGAGATAATTTATTTATAATTTTTTTCTTTGGAAATTGATTAAAATAGAAATATTTTAAAATGCTAACGGTGCGTGAAGGATGCGCACAGGTTTTCCGTAAATTTTTTTGTTGACTGGCTATTAAATGGACCAAAGTTGCAAAAGATTTAGAAGATAAGGGACCGGTCAAACCAAAATCAAAGATGAGGACTAAGTCCCTCCTTTCTGGAAAAGATAGGGGACTAAATCTGCAATTTACTCTAAAATAAAATGTGGAATTATCATTAATAAAAGAAGTGACCAAGTTGAATTACAATCGAGTTGATGATAGAGTATTTATAGATGATAATCCTCATGAAACAGTTTGATGAAGTTACAAAGCGGTTACAACAGAAAATTGTCTAACTGGACTTCATCTTAGCTTTGCGTTCTTATGCTCTGCTCAAGTCTGTTCCCTCAGCTCTGCTGAAGTCTGTCTGTTCAGCTGAATTCTCCAGCACAGCATATCAACACTTCTGAATCCTCTCAGCTAATTGTTATGGATTATGAATGTATGCACATTCTCTTGCATCCAACTCCCCTTTATCCATATATTGTATTGTAACATAAAGACCTTGCAAACATCAAGGCACATAAAATACCTTGCAGGTTCAAGGCACTAAAAGACAATACACGACTAAGAGAGATCTATAAGGTGGATTTATCTCTATTTAAAAGACACTCTCCGCGAGACAACAAACACCCGCATGTCAGGACATCTTTATAAAAAGCCTAAGGGTAAAAAACCGAACAAAACATATAGGGAAAAAGCGAGACACTTTCCCCCAATATGCTCGGGGGGGCATATCGCTCTTTCACAACCAAGACACAAGCCTCTCATTATTATATCCCGTAGGCCAAAGAACGTTTCTTAGAAGAACCGAACAAGGACAAAGCTACATGTCAGAATTGCATTTTATTACATACCAACCCCAGTATACTTAGCTAAACATAGTGTTACATAACTATACTCAGGGTGATTATATGCATATATTCACGGGGTAAGCATTCAACAACGTGGTAAAGAATTTAAATAGACAAAAAATACTAAAAAGTCTGAAAATCTTTTTTCCATTAAAGAGAAATATCAATTATAGTACAACCACCAAGAAGGTTCAAGACTGGCCACTAGGCCGAGGATCATACTTCGTCACTACGTCTTCCCAAGTGCAATTAAAATGCCTTCGTACATTCATCATCCTCTTGTGCAGCATTTTTTTCATAGCGTTTTTTGAGCATGGAATGCTAAGGATCTACCTTATGCCGCACCTGTCAAGCTGCATCAACGACATGAGTAAAAACGCACCTCATGATAATTGATAGGTCTCAAGAATACATTCAATTCTCTTTAAAGCGAAGAGACTGCTTATACCCTAGAACGCTCCCACCGAGCCGGTTGATTGGCAAGCCCGGTATGAAGATCTACCTCACGGGCCTTCAAGGCTTCCATTTCAGAACAAAAATTTTGGACTTTCAATCCCCATACAAGAGTGGTCTTTGATGCCGCGTAGTTTTAACCCGACTTTATATGCCCCCGTTTTATTCTGTTAATTTGTTTTATTTCATTTAAGAATGGTAGTTTTGTCCTTCTTTAGTTTTGGAGGGTTAAGGTATTTAAGCTAAAAAGTCTGAACTCTTGTAGACAGTTTTTGGATATCTTGTTATCTATTATCAAAACCTAGCCGCCATTTCTAGGGCTTTTTGCCTTTCTTCTTAACAAAGTGTTACGTCGTCTGGTATAAGGATCGGAGATTAGGGTTTTTCCCTTTGTTAATCGATGGATGGCGCTGATGGAATGAGCCAAGTTCACGATGAAGATCGGGACTTAAAGGCTCAACAAGAAGCTCGACATATATACTGAGAAAGAAGAAACACAAGTTGGTGAAATAGATGAAGGTACAACCAACATTATGGATCATGAAAGCTGTGAGGAAAATAGCAACGATGATGGTTTGGATGAAGGCTTTGCTGATGAGAAATCAAAGGAAGAGGTTGTGGTGACATCCGACAAGTGTTCGATAAAAATCGAATACTAACGAACAAGATAGCGGAAGAGATTCTAAATGTATGTATGCGGTTGGGGTGGATGCCTGTAAGCACACCATTGAGCTTCAACACTTGGATTCAAATACCATGGCACCCGAGTGCAAAAAGTCTTGCCTACAAAATTTAGTTGACTGCCTCGAAGCTAATGGTGTTGCTGCATATCATAAAATTTGAGTTGAATATGAGGGTGCAAATACAATTAAGTCTTTGATTACCAGCTCTCCAGGCAGTGGCGGAGGCAGGATTTCGGTTCGGGGGCACAACTCTCCATCGAATACCACAAAAAAAATACAATGCATAATTGAAGAAGCAAAATGGAAAAAAATAAAAATTAATACAGTATTGGGGATTTGACCACCTACCTTTAGCAACAAAACTCATAGCCTAACCACTGCGTGCGCTACACAGTTTTGATCGTTAGTACTTCCGACTGAAATATATATATATACTTGAACTAAGCTAATATCAAAATATATAAGGGTATACTAGTAATTTCTCAAAAACCGAGGGGGGGGTACGCGCCACTCTAGGGCCTTAATAGCTCCGCCCCTGTCTCCGGTGGAACCCATTAACGCGTCCATCTTGTTGTCAATGAATCCCATCCCATTGGTTAATAGTTTATTTAAGAAAGGGCAGCTCGGAATGTGGTACCCAATTCGATAATTCAATTGAAGAACAGCCTTGAGGAATAGTTCATTTGGAGCTGAGCTTAAAGATATCGATTTCGTCACTTGTAAGATACTAATGCTCAATTTTGATCCCGGTGGAATTTTCTGCTCCATAAGAACACATAGTACTAGTTTGAGGGATGATTTGTTAGCACTTTTATTATTCCGAAATGACTTTTTCATGCTGAGAAATCGTGATTGGAAACATGGCGTAGTTACGAGAGATGAAGTCGTTCACAGAGATATATGTTGTTTATATAAACCACTTGACAATTTGGTGATTATCATGGGAATAGATTGTGGAACTTGTGTTCCGATACCCATCCGGATGGGGGTTAAGTATTCTTATTTTGGTTTTCATGGTGGTTCTGAGATATGGACCCCTTCGCTTTTCATTCACATGTTAATGGTAATTATAGCTACTAGAATTTTCTGTTTTTCCGACGGAAATTTCCGACAAAATAATGTCGTAGGAATTTTGCGACGCATTTCCGACGGTATTGCGACGGTTTAAATAATTATGAAATCATAAAAATATTTGCGACGTATTTCCGACGGAATTCCATTATCGCAAAGTATTTCGTCGGAAATTTGTCGGAAATCTTACGCGCGAAAGGCTCTCGCCTATGTTTAAGGGCGCGCATTTCTCCCGCTCGGGTCTTTCCTACCAATTTCCGACGAACACTGTTGATCGTAGCAAGTTGGTCGGAAATAGGATAAACATAAAAATAAGATTTTCATAATTGTTTCCTTCGAATTTCCGACGATCATAAGTGTTTCCTTCGAATTTCCGACGAACACCATCCTCTCGGCTGTAAGTAGACATGTTACCAACGAACTTTCCGACTTATAACTCAAGTTCGTCGGTATTTCGTAGGAATATAATAATTGTGTTGATACTTTTCAAATTGCATTAAAAATTTCAAAAAAAAAAATTTCATTAAATTTTTCCTTAAAATATATCGGTAGATGTACATACATTATTTATTTTCTAACTTTCACAAATTTTATGGTGTCATATATTGTAAAACAAATTAAAAAAATGATGGATTATTGATCACTCATAATGATCGTAGGAAGTCGGTAGGAAAATATGCTAAATATCCCACAAAATTCTGACAAGGTACCGATTCCTTAGTAAATCCGTAGGTAAAGAGAAATTTACTCAATAACGAATTTCGAGTTTGAAATGACTTACTCAATAACAAACCTCGGGTTCTAATCACTTACTCAAGAATGAACCTCGGGTTTGAAATCACTTACTCAATAACGAACCTCGGGTTCTAATCACTTACTCAATAACGAACCTCGGGTTTTAATCACTTACTCAATAACGAACCTTGGGATTGAACTCACTAACTCAATAACAAACCTCGGTTTGTAATCATTTAATCAATAACAAATCTCGAGATTGAACTCATCAACTCAATAACAAACCTCAATACTAAAATCACAATTCAATAATGAGCCTCATGTTTTAATCAGTTACTCAATAACGAACCTCGGGTTTTAATCACTTACTCAATAACCAACCTTATTGGGATTGAACTCACCAACTCAATAACGAACCTCGGTTTGTAATCACTCATTGAATAACAAATATAGGGTTTAAAATCACTTACTCAATAACGAACCTCGGGGTTGAGCTCACCAACTCGGTAATGAACCTTTGATTGTAATCACTTACTCAATAATGAATCTCGAGATTGAACTCATCGACTCTACAATGAACCTAGCTCGGCATTGAAATCACCAAGCCGACAGCCTAGTGCCACCGACACCAGAAAGGTAAGGACGTTGTTGAAGTGGAATGCTCGAGCAAAAGGTTCTAGTGACCTTGGAAGAGATAAAGCTTTTAAATCCGCTTTTATCTTGACTCGATTCGGTTTTTTTTTGAGTTTGAGCTCGAGTCGAGCTGCTCGAATGATTAATCAAGCTGAGATCGAAGTTCATAATACATTTATCGAGTAGCTCGCGAGTTATTCGAGGTTTATACAAAATATTTAATTAAATATACATATATGTAAGTGTATTATCACAGAATATTTTATAAAAACATTAATTATTAGTCGAGTCGAGTATTAGAGGTATCGAACTCAATTTTGGCATATAATATAAAAAAGATTAACAAATTTTGAAAAACAAGCTCACGACCCGAGTCTAGCACTACAAGAAAAGAGGCTAATTGCCACAAAAATATAGTGAGGGGATGCAAATCCTCCCACTAAAGCCTAGTTTTAACTAGAGGAATTGTATTACACGGCTATAGGATACACTTTTAATTAAAAACTATTGATTCCTATCACTATTTGTTGATAATCCCCTAGTTAATACTAAAAAAATAGTTCCTCTCATAAATTATATCATTTTATTTACCCATTTTATCTCCTAAACACCTTCCAAAACATAAAAACACGTTTAAGAAAACAAAAATATCAAATACCCTTAACCTAATACCTCCAAATCGGCCATTTCACAATCCAGACAAATTCCCCCCATCTTTCTACCCTAATCCACTTTCCGAACCGTTTCGATCGGTAGCAAAATAGGAATGATAATCGCGGTGGAGGTGGTAGCGGGGTGTGTAATAGTTTTTAAGAGGACGGAAATCTAGGTAGGGATTGCGATAGAAGTGGAGGCGGCGATGGAAGCGACAAAGTTGCAGCAAACATTGACGGCTTTCTCGAATTGGTAGTCGACCTAGACACATTCGATTCTCCATCATCACTAATCGAATTTGGAGATGCCAATTGTTCATCTTCATGTTTGAGTCGCACTCTATTTGTTCCTCGCTTCCCTGATTCCAGCAGGGACTTTTGGCTAACTTGCTTTCTCTTTTTTTTCATTTATTCTCTTTTTGTTATTTCAAGATTTGATTTTTATTGAGTTTTATTCAGAAATGGGTTTAGTAGCAGCTCGAGATATTAGGGAGGGGAAATTAATTTTAAGATTGCCCAAAAAGCTCTTGATCACAAGTGAGAGCTTGATGATGAATGATGAAAAGCATCATGTGATGGTGAAAAGAAGCTCTTTTGAGAATATTTTTAGTAATCTGCTTTCTCCGAAGTATTGCTCTATGTCAAGTTTTTTGCCTTGTTATTAGCTTCTTTTTGCATTCTAGTGCTCTGTTTTTCTAATGTTAAAATATCTAATAGACTTTGATCTGACAAAGTATTGCGTTTGTTTGATGTTCAAGTTTTGGATTATGAAAAAGCTCAAGCATCCAAGTATTGGTCCTTTTTATGGAAGCTGTTACTCGTTCACCAAATCTTTCGATTGTAACAAAATTTCTTCCTAGGTATGCCAAAGCTCTTTCATCTTGTATTTTATGTATTGGAATACCCACTTCTCAGCCTTATTAGGTTTTAGGTTCGGGGCAATATGTCATTGTATTACGGTATTGTGCCTCTACCAACTTAATGAAAATGTGTTTGCACATCGTACACCGCCCTTCAAGTGTTCAAATGTGTTCTTTAAAAGCATAACCTTGTATTGTAGACTACCCTATTGTATCCATTGAGGATCCGTTAAGGAGGGTTGGGACCATGTCAAGCAGCTCACAAATCTCGGAATCTGCCAGGTTGGTTTATTAACCTTATTTGTGAATTAGACTTTTTGATTGCTTAACTTTCGTGCCAGTCCTTTGCATCATGTAAAACATTTAACGACTACAGACCATGAGGCGGGGGAACTTTGTTTTTGGGTGATACCAGTTCCATTTCCTTCATTCTTCAATTACTATACAAAGCAGCTTATAAAGTTTTACTTAAATTTATGATTAACAATGGTATTAGAGTATTTTGAACTTTGGGTACCCTGTTTATTCTCACATCTGCTAGCCAATTTATACTGATTATCGTATCCTGGAATAAGAATTCTCTTGCAAACATATGCAGCGAAAGTAAACTCTGAAACTGTTTTTTTCTTGGTAACATTAAACTGCACAGACTAGGGTTTGGCATTAGTATAGTAAACAAGTTATGTATAATAGCATCCAGCCATTTCACAAGGAATATTCTTCCTTCTGCATTTCTGTTTTGGTACTTTGTATATTACTAACACATGGTTATTGCGCGTGCAGGTAGTGGGAGATGACTTTCTGATGTCTAACCCAAAAAGAATCGAGAAAGCAATACGCGAATTGTCTTGTAATGCATTGGTTCTTAAGGTATGTATCCAAACTTATATCCACGGTGTTTTTTGTCAGTATGAAGTTGAACATCGTAGGTATTGGGAAAGCAAATTGTTGTTGGAGGAGACAAATAGCTTCAGATATCAGACATTGTGCCTCTAAAACTGCATGCCTTTTTCATATTTTTCTGTTCGATTTGATTTTTTTGAGCCTATGAATGACTTCCATTTTTGAGTTGGCACATCATGCATGGAAAATTGCGAAATTCATATTTTTATGTTAAACCGTTTCACGTTTTAGTCTTTAATATTCTGACATTGCAAAATTTGTCCTCATAACCTTAATGCGTGTCGTTTTTTGGCACATTGTGCATGTCAAAATTGCAACATTTGTCTTTTGTGTTGGAAAATTTCATGTATTATTGTTTTATGTTCCAACGTTGCAATCTTTGTCCTCATGACCTTAATGCATGCAATTTTAACGAAAAAATTGCATTTGTTTTTAAAAGATAGTGTACATTGCTCTTCTAGAATAGTGTAAATTGCTCTTTTACTTAAAAACAGTGCATGTTAATTAAATTTCTTAAAAGAGTATGAAAATTGAAAAACAGTGCATGTTAATTAAAGAGTATCTTTTATGGTTTGAACCAAGTTTCGAGCCTGTTTATGTTTAATCGAGTCAAGCTCGAGCTCAAAGCCCATAATGGACCTTAAATAAAAGTTTTTGCCTGAAAATTTTATCATTCACACGCAAATAGGGTTCTCGGTTCAAACTTCTCAGCCGCCGAAGCTCTCGTCCACCTCCCTCCATGGCTGATTAACTCAGATTCTGCAAGATTCTTGAAGCGAAATTTAGTCCTCTCTTTATCCTCTACCCGAAAAGGTAAGCTTTCTATTTGGGTTACTTAATCGCAGTTATTACAGCTTTGGTTTTTTTTTTTTTTCCTGAAGGAAGCTACATTCCAAAAAAGAAATTCATACTAGATCCCGGCAGTGAAATTGTGTTAAAATGGAATAGGATTTTTATGTTTTTTTGTATGGTAGCCCTTTTTGTTGATCCCCTGTTTTTTTACCTTCCTTCAGTATTGAATGATCCCAATACGAATTCTTCATGTATATGACCACAGATTCAAATTTAGCTATCATAGTCACTTGTTTTCGGACGGTGGCAGATATTTTCTATATTTTACATGTGTTTATCAAGTTTCGGATCGCCTATGTAGCTCCTAGTTCAAGGGTTTTTGGTAAAGGTGAACTAGTAATGGATCTGAAGTTGATAGCTAGACGATACTTGATGTCGGATTTCTTCATTGATGTGATTGCAGCTTTGCCACTTCCACAGGTATTGTAATTGCTTTAAATTATATTTGTACATTTTCATTTCGCAATCTGAAAAGCCT
The DNA here is from genome assembly GCA_036785695.1 of Gentiana straminea. NCBI lineage: Eukaryota > Viridiplantae > Streptophyta > Magnoliopsida > Gentianales > Gentianaceae > Gentiana > Gentiana straminea. The sequence continues at coordinate 13,829,022 of JAVUPR010000398.1, read as the reverse complement.
ATATCCTTTCGATTTGACTCTCAGAAATTTCATAAGAGCGTTGTTTATATTAGTTCTTACAAACTTGTCATTTATGATTACTACTTTTTACTAATAGAACAGAAACGAAAAAATCGATCAATAAATTAGAAAGAACTTCGTACTAATGATGAGTTAATTGTTTTTCAGGAGAAGGTGCTAGGACGTCCTGTTGCTGTTGCGGAGGTGTTTATGTTCACACACACAAACAAGAAAGATAAGGTGCCTTTTGATGATAGTGGTGCAGTTATTGAGGTAACAAAATTGTTTTACTTTTTTCAGGTTGCTTTAATGTCTTCAATGATTTGCTTCCCTTCATTTTTTTTGACGCATTTGTCAAGGTTTTAAATAAAAATGGCCGAGGAGAGAGAGAGAGAGCAACGGCCGCACAATCTGCAATGCAGGCGGAGATAGCAAGGATTGCGCAGCTAGTCCAAGGATTCCTCCATACTCTAGGTGGTGCTTGATAGTGAGGATTATGGATTGTTCATATTTTGCTATGTATTGTGTTGTCACTTTATTTTGTTTTGGGAATCCTAAGTCGAACAACATAAGCTTTTGTAACTTAATAATTAGCTATATGGAGCCTTTATTGACTTGGTTTGGTTGATGCATTAGTTAAATATTATGTTAGTTTTTCATGAATTGTGAAATTGTGATTTATTTGGATAGGTGGAATGAGAATTTACGAATAAATGAAAATAAAAAATTCTAATATTTCCGACGGAGTAGTGATGAAATTCGTCGGACATTCGTCGGAATGTTGTCGAAATTGTTTTTTCTTTTAAAAATCATAGCAAATGTTATGAAAATTACCGACAAATCAGTGACAAAATTTGTCGGAATTTAGTCGGAATAATTAAGCAAATTTTCGTCGGAAATTTGTCGGAATAAATTGTCACAAGTTCGTTGGAATCATTTCGTAAGAACTTCGTCGCTAATTTTGTCGGAACCATTCGTAGCAAATTTTGTCGCTATACTCGTCGGAAATTTCGTCGCAACACGTTTCCAACGGGTTTTTTTTCCAACAACCCATATTTCGTCAGAAATTGGTCGGAAATACGTATTTCCGACGAACTACCGACAAATTCTCCCGTAGGAATTGCCGGAAATTCTAGTATATAAGTTATATATAAGCTGGAAGGATCTTAGAATGCTAAGAGTATATATCAAGATACATGTTCCAGCACTACTCACCCTTGCTCATCTTTGGCTTCAAAATGCGAAGAAGCAAGGGCGAACGCAGGATCCCGGACGACGGGGGGCTAAAATTCTTTAAAAAAAAAATTGCAGTCACAAAAGTATATTGTAGTGTATTTTTTTCTGTCCCCTACGATTCGAAAAAAAAAACTATATATCGCAAAAAAACATGACTATACTTTTCGCTTTATAGGCTAAAAAAATCACTACATATCGCATTATCCGAACATATTAATCCTTCTAGTTCTATCAATAAAGATTTAAAACACTACAAACTATGTTTTTAAAATAAACCAATTCTCCGAAACCGATTAATATTTTTTTTAAATGTATACTCGAAAAAGATACCTGCGAAGAAGGCTTCCCATGTTCTTCTGGGAGCTATCCTTGTATCAAGGCTCAAACAAATCGGGTTTAATTTATTACTTAATGCTAAGGATGTAAATAGTGTAAATGATGTGTTTGGAATGCTTGATATATACAGCTGTGGGAGTGATATTGTCAAAGAACCAAAAATAAGGCCTATGCAGTACACTTATGAGAATGGAAGCTTGAGTTATATGAAATATACGTCAAATATAGGCCAGAGCCTTTTGACGAAATCAACTCCGCTCAATGTTTCCCTTTTTGAGATCTTTGTGAGGCCAATACAAAGATGGTGATACAACTTCGATCTTTCCACGGACATTGGGGGTACAACTTCGATCTAGCTCGTGGACGAGCTATTCCATGGGAAGATGGCAATGATGAGAACAACGCTAACATGGAAAGAAAGTTCATCATGGTGGACCTAAGTCATATAAGAAATTGGTTCATGTGTGAAGATTTGGCACAAGAATGGACAGACGAATGAGGCTTTGGAATTGTTTCACAAGATGGTGAATGGATTGGATCCACCAATGGATCTCGATGTGAATTCCTACGAGTTCACTCGAGGACGAGTTCATTCATATGGGGGAGGATGGAGATGATGCAGCGTAGTTTTAACCCGACTTCATATGCCCCCGTTTTATTTTGTTTGTTTTATTTCATTTAAGACGGGTAGTTTTGTCCTTCCTTAGTTTTGGAGGGTTAAGGTATTTAAGATGAAAAGTCTGAACTCTTGTAGACAGTTATCAATTATTAGAACCTATCCGCCATTGCTAGGGATTTTTGCTTTCTTCTTCACTAAGTGTCACATCGGTCTTCCTAAGCGCTTCGTGTTCTTCGAGCAGCTTTTCATAACGGGCCTCAAGCTAGATGTTCAATTCCCGAGCCTTCACCAACTCGGTCTTAGTGGCTTGGCTCAGATATTCCAGGATATCATTTCATCCAAGAGGTGTTGAGTTTCTCAAAGCTCATACTTTTTAAAAATAAAGAAGCTAGTATGAAGACGGGATCATGCTGTTGGTTCTTGTTGTGTAGTATTTGCTCTACTTGGAGGTCATCGAAGCTCTCACCCAAAAAAAAAATTTCGAGGGAAATTCAAAAAAAAATGTTAAAAAAGATGTGAACAAGTATGCATATATTTTAACCAATTGTAAATAAGAATTACTTTCTCGAGTCTTGAGCTTCGCATAAAAGTTGAGTGGGGCCGTGCACCGTGCACCCCCCCCCCCCCTCAATACACTCGGGTCCGTCCCTCGCATCGAAGCTCTCATTGAGCTTGTGAACATGTTGCATATATTTCTGTATGAACTTTCTCGAGTCTTGGGCTTCATATACTTCTGTCACCTGGTTGACCACTAGTTGGGAGTCAATGAAGACCTTGAGCTTCGAGCTTTGAGTTTCTGAGTGAGGGTCATTCTCACGATGAGAGCCTCATACTCCACGTCAATGTTGGTTGTAAAGAAGTTAGGTGGTCTTAAGGTGTAAGATAATTTCTCACCCCTCGGCATGGCGAGAAGTAATCCGGCCCTACTGTCTTCATTGGTGGAGGAATCATCGACGTAGACGCTTCGTAAACTATTTTTTTGCTAGGGCAGAGAGGCCCGAAATGATGCAAAATCTATACTATATTAAAAGTGTTGGTTTGTTTTCCTCTAAAAGTGTTTCTTCCGAAATTTTTTATTTTATTAAATATAATAATAATAATAATAATTTTTTTTTAGGAATAAGAGACATGTTAAACAGTGGTAATTATTAAAAAAAAAATTGAGCCCAAATATTAATCTATTTTATACACGTAATTTAGGAAACACGGTAAATTAAGAATATATGCAAACACCCTAGCATATCCATACATAATGACCCACTTGGCTGGGTGTTGACTTGGTACATATCATATATGAGGGTGAAGTGTATGTTGATCCAAGCAAGATTCAAGTCTTGTCAGTGGGTTTTGTTGGTCATATAGTGCTTCAGAAGCATTCAAGACTCTCAAGAAGGCCATGTATAAATCACCCGTATTTGTCTTGCCATATTTTGGAATTCCGTTTTGCATCGAAACAAATGCATGTGTCAAAATCTTAGAATCTCCTAAACAAGAAACATGTGGATTATCTAAACAAGACCTTCAACTCAAAAAACATGGGATTGTTCATCTAAGAGAAGGAACTCTTGACAGTCCTCATGGCAGCAACCAAAGGAAAGCCATCAAAACAAAGCAAGCCTTTTATCATCAAATATGATCAACAGAGTTTGAAGTTCATTCGATCAGAGGGCCACTACTACACTACACGAAAACGGGTGACCAAGTTACTTGACTTGGATTTCACTATTGGTTACAAAAAGAGAAGTGAAAATGTAGTGGTTGATGCCTTGTCTAGGAAAAGTCATGCGCATGGACAATTGTTTGTTGTGAGCATATATAGTATCCCTTTCTTGGATTCAAGCATATTACCTAGTAAGAAAAAAATTAGGGCACTGATGATTAGTAAAACCCAGATCCCCACTACACTATGCACCATAGGATTCTTTAGTACAAATGGATGATATATGTAGTAACCCATGAAGGTATGAGATCCAAATTGATAGAGCAAATTGGTACATATCATACATGAGGGTGGGTGCATGTTGACCTAAGCAATATTCAAGCCTTGTCAGTGGGTTTTGCAGGTCACATAGTGCTTTAGAAGCATTCTAGAAAATCAATGAGGCCATGTCCAAATCACCCGTACTTGTCTTGCCATATTTTGGATTTTCATTTTGCATTGAAACAAATGCATGTGTCAAAATCTTAGAAGCTCCTAAACAAGAAACAAGTGGATTATCTAAACAAGACCTTCAACTCAAAGAACATGGGATTGTTCATCTATGAGAAGGAACTCTTGGCAGTCCTCATAGCAGCAACCAAATGAAAGCCATCAAAACAAAGCAAGCCTTTTATCATCAAATATGATCAATAGAGTCTGAAGTTCATTCTGGATCAGAGGGCCACTACTACACTACACGAAAATGGGTGACCAAGTTAATTGACTTGGATTTCACTATTGGTTACAAAAAGAGAAGTGAAAATGTAGTGGTTGATGCCTTGTCTAGCAATGTCATGCGCATGGACAATTGTGTGTTGTGAGCATAGTATCCATTTCTTGGATTCAAGAAGTAACTTCTAGCTACAAGGGTTACCTAGCCGTTGAGGAAAAATTAGGGCACTGATGATTAGTAAAGCCCCAGATCCCACTACACTATACACCATGGGATTCTTTAGTAAAAAGGGATGATATATGTAGTAACCCCTGAAGGTCTGAGATCCAAATTGATAGAGCAAATTGGTACATATCATACATGAGGGTGAAGTGCATGTTGACCTAAGTAATATTCAAGCATTGTTAGTGGGTTTTGCTGGTCACATAGTGCTTTAGAAGCATTCCAGAAAATCAATGAAACCATGTCCAAATCACCCGTACTTGTCTTGCCATATTTTGGATTTCCATTTTGCATTGAAACAAATGCATGTGTCAAAGGCTTAGAAGCTCCAAAACAAGAAACATGAGGCTTATTAAAACATGGCCTTCAACTCAAAGAATATGGGATTGTCCATCTGAGAAGGAACTCTTGACGGTCCACATGGTAGTAACCAAATAAAAGCCATCAATTCAAGGCAAGCCCTTTATCATCATATATGATCAACAGAGTCTGAAGTTCATTATGGATCAGATGGCCACTACTACACTACAACGAAAATGGGTGACCAAGTCACTTGACTTGGATATCACTATTGGTCACAAAAAGAGAAGTGAAAATATACTGGTTAATGCCTTATCTAGGCAAAGTCATGCGCATGGACAACTATGTGTTGTGAGCATAATATCCCTTTATTGGATACAAGAAGTGACTTCTAGCTACAAGGGTGACCTAGCCGTTGAGAAAAAAATAGGTCACTAATGATCAGTACGGCCCCACAGCCCCAGATCCCCACTACATTATGCACCATGGGATCCTTTAGTACAAAGGGATGATATATGAGGTAACCCATGAAGGTCAGAGATCCAAATTGATAGAGCAAATTGGTATATACCATACATGAGGGTGAAGTATATGTTGACCTAAGTAATATTCAAGCTTTTTCAGTGGGTTTTGCTGGTCACATAGCGCTTTAGAAGAATTCCAGAAAATCAATGAGGCCATGTCCAAATCACTCGTACTTGTCTTTCCATATTTTGGATTTTCATTTTGCATTGAAACAAATTCATGTGTCAAAGGCTTAGAAGCTCCAAAACAAGAAACAAGTGGCTTATTAAAACAGGGCCTTCAACTCAAAGAAGATGGGATTGTCCATCTATGAGAAGGAACTCTTGACAGTCCTCATGGTAGCAACCAAATAAAAGCCATCAATTCAAGGCAAGCCCTTTGTCATCAAAGATGATCAACAGAGTCTAAGTTCATTCTGGATCAGAGGGTCACTACTACACTACAACGAAAACGGGTGACAAAGTTACTTGACTTGGATTTCACTATTGGTTACAAAAAGAGAAGTGAAAATGTATTGGTTGATGCCTTGCCTAGGCAAAGTCTTGCGCAGGGACAACTGGTATTGTGAGCATAGTATCCCTTTCTTGGATTCAAGAAGCGACTTCTAGCTACAAGGGTGACCTAGCCGTTGAGCAAAAAATTAGGGCAGTAATGATTAGTACAGCCCCAGATCCCCACTACACTATGCACCATAAGATTCTTTAGTATACAAGGATGATATATGTAGTAACCCATGAAGGTCTGAGATCCAGATTGATAGAGCAAATTGGTACATACCATACATGAGGGTGAAGTGCATGTTGACCTAAGCAATATTCAAGCCTTGTCAGTGGGTTTTGATGGTCACATAGTGCTTTAAAAGCATTCCAGAAAATCAATGAGGCCATGTCCAAATCACCCGTACTTGTCTTGCCATATTTTGGATTTCCATTTTGCATTGAAACAAATGCATGTGTCAAAGGCTTAGAAGCTCCAAAACAAGAAACATATGGCTTATTAAAACAGATCCTTCAACTCAAAGAAGATGGAATTGTCCATCTATGAGAAGGAACTCTTAAATGTCCTCATGGTAGCAACCAAATAAAAGCCATCAATTCAAGGCAATCCCATTGTCATCACATATGATCAACATAGTCTGAAGTTCATTGTGGATCAGAGAGCCACTAATACACTACAACGAAAATGGGTGACCAAGTTACTTGACTTGGATTTTACTATTGGTTACAAAAAGAGAAGTGAAAATGTACCGGTTGATGCCTTGTCTAGGCAATGTCATGCGCAGGGACAACTGTGTGTTGTGAGCATAATATCCCTATCTTAGATTCAAGAAGTAACTTCTAGCTACAAGTGTGACCTAGCCGTTGAGGAAACAAATAGGGCACTGATGATTAGTACAGCCCCGATCCCCACTACACTATGCACCATTGGATTCTTAAGTACAAAGGGAGCATAAATGTAGGAACCCATGGAGGTCTGAGATCCATACTGATAGAGCAACTTGGTACATATCATACATGAGGGTGAAGTGCATGTTGACCCAAGCAAGATTCAAGCCTTGTCAGTGGGTTTTGCTGGTCACATAGTGCTTTAGAAACATTCTAGAAACTCAAGGAAGCTATGTCCAAATTACCCGTACTTGTCTTGCCATATTTGGGATTTCTATTTTGCATTGAAACAAATGAATGTGTCAAAGGTTTAGAAGCTCCAAAACAAGAAACATGTGGCTTATTAAAACATGGCCTTCAACTCAAAGAAGATGGGATTGTCCATCTATGAGACGGAACTCTTGACAGTCATCATGGCAGCAACCAAATGAAAGCCATCAATTCAAGGCAAGCCCTTTGTCATCAAATATGATCAACAGAGTCTGAAGTTCATTCTGGATCAGAGGGCCACTACTACACTACAATGAAAATGGGTGACCAAGGTACTTGACTTGGATTTCACTATTGGTTACAAAAAGAGAAGTGAAAATGTAGTGGTTGATGCCTTGTCAAGGCAGAGTCATACGCATGGACAACTGTGTGTTGTGAGCATAGTATCCCTTCCTTGGATTCAAGAAGTAACTTCCAGCTACAAGCGTGACCTAGCCGTTAAGGAAACAATTATGGCACTGATGATTAATACAGCCCCAGATCCCCACTACACTATGTACCATGGGATTCTTAAGTACAAATGAGCATATATGTAGGAACCATGGAGGTCTAGATCCAAATTGATAGAGCAATTGCACTCAAGTTCAATGGGGGTCATTCAAAGGTCAAGGCCTATTATAACAAGATTATGAGACTGTTTTACTATCCCCAACTTAAGAATGATGTTTAGGAAATGATCCAAATGTGCATTACTTGTCAGTAGTGCAAAACCCTACATGATAAACCTCAATGACTACTCCATCCATTACCAATCCCTCACAGGCATGGTCCCAACTCAACTTGGATTTTATAGATGGATTGCCAAAGTCTGAAGGAAATAGAGTTATCATGGTAGTAGTGGACATGCTGACCAAATTCAACCACTTTATTCCATTCCACTTGAGAAGAATTTAAGAGGCAAACAGCACCACAAAAGTGTAGAATAAAGCATGAATAATACTTAAACGAACAAAATAAATATCCTTCAAACTAATTCGCACATTATTATTTGTGTAGTTTTTCACTTGTACGGTTAGTTTGATTCAATGCGTATGAGTAAAAGAAATAAAATAATTCTATCCAGGCATAAAATCATTATAAAACAATTGTCGTTATATAATATATATTTAATTTATAAATTAAATACATATACTGTTAACAAAATATTTTAAAAATAATAATTTAGCCGAACACGCGTAAAATACGTGTATTTTGCTAGTTATATTACATACACGGCAAATAGGGGTAAAACATAGCAAAATGTATCATGAACTCCATTAAAAATGAACTTAACAACATAAATCTCTCACATTAACATGCCACATGTTTCGGGGAATAGTATATTTCAGTTTGTAATGCAAATATTGTCATTATCGTTCATGTATTCTAATCCGTGAAGGAAAAAACAATAAATATATCATACATGGATGAAAGGTTATATGGTAAAAGCATTGTAGTAAGGTTGTATCTAAATATATACATCATACTTTTTTATTTTTTAGGGCCAATGGTCCAAAAGGACATAAAATAGACTTAATTAGGCAAATAGGACACTAATGAATCTTATTTAGTTATAAGGACATAAATTAGATAGATAGATACAAATACCCTTAATGAAAAATAAAATAAAAAAAAAAAAAATAAAAAAAAATGGTGCATTGGTCGTGTAACAGCGCTGTTTTGAGAACAAATGAAAGCAAAAAAGACTGGCGTCCAAATTGTAGTTGTTTTGTATTGTTTTTTTTTTTTTTTTTTCCTGTTGTTGTTTTGTATTGTTTTTTTTTTTTTTTAAAATTTTTTCTGTTGTTGTTGTTGTTGTTGTTTTTTTTTTTTTTTTTTTTTTTTTTTTTTTTCTTTTCATCTGCATGCTATAAAAAAGGGTTTTTCTTTTTTAATCTTTTTCGGACGCTAAACCTTTTTTTTTTTTCGGTGACCATTGCATTGACCACCCCGATGCAACGACCACCTCGATGCAGAGACACAACGATAAATTGACACCGCGACGCAAAAACACCACGATCAAAAGACATCGCGATATTATGACATTTGACGATGCAAAGACACCGCGATGCAGAGACATCGCGATGAAGTGACACAGCGATGCAGAGACATCACATTGACCACTGCGATGCAGAGACATCGCAATGAAGTGACACGGCGATGCAGAGACACCGCAATGAAGTGACACCGAGATGACACCGCGATGTAGAGACGCCGCTATCTTTGATTTCCTTCTCCCCAAGCCATCAACTAGCTTGAGTTGATCAAGCTAGATCCACCATTATCCGATCAGGATCTCTAAGGCCCATCTCACATGTTTTCTTTGCGGACTTAAGAGTTGTAGGCCCTAAGGACAACGAGAGGCCCAATTAAATTCGACGGAAGTAGAAGAAGTACTTTGAAGGCCAAGGCAAGGAAAGAGGCGAAACTAAGGGCATGTTTGGTACGAAGAAAAGTTAAGAAAAGAAAAATACTGAGAATAGACATTAGAATAGAAAAGATGAGAAAAGGAAAAAATATATTCTCACAATTTGTTTGGTATGCATAGAAAAGATGTTGAGAATAGAATTGATGGCATTTTCTATTCTCACTCAACTTTTCTTCACCTTAGCCTAAGAATTAAAAAGGTGGAAAAGAATTAAGATTTGAGAAAAGTCTCTAACTTGAGAAAAGACACTTTTCTATTCTCAATTAACCAAACATGTCCAACTTGAGAAAAGAAAAAAAAAATCTTTTCTTTTCTCATTTATTTTCTCCCTACCAAACACACCCTAAAGGGAATCTATAATAAAGAACAGAAACATCTTGGTATCCGCCTCTCTTAACCCGATCTTGCAGTAAGCGGCTGAATAGACAGTATTCACATTCACACTGATAGACTGACTGCAGTGACCACCCACAATGCAATGACCACCAGAGACACCGCGATGTAGAGACACCTCGATGAAGTGACACCGCGATGTATGTACAACCCCAGGTCCATTGACTACCCTAGTGCATTGGCCACCGCGATGCAGTGACACCACGATACATTGACCACCACAGATCTATTGACCACCATGATGCCGTGGCCACCCCCGATGCAGTGACCACCCCCGATGCAGAGACACTGCGATGCAGTTTCCACCACGATGTAGAGACACCGCGATGCAGTGACCACCCCCGATGCTAAGACACCACGATACAGTGGCCACCCCCGATCCATTGACCACCGCGATGCAGTGGCCACCCCCAATGCAAAGACACCGCGATGCGGTGACCACCATCGATACAGAGACACCGCGATGCAGAGACGCCTCGATGAAGTGACACCGCGATGCATTGACCACATCGATGCAATGACCACCTCCGATGCAGAGACACCGTGATGCAGTGACCACCCCAGATGCGAGAGACACCACGATGCGGTGACCACCCCGTATGCGAGAGACACCGCGATGCAATGACCAACCCCCGATGAAGAGACACCGCAATGCAACGACCACCCCCGATGCGAGACACCGCGATGCGGTGACCACCCACGATGCGGATACGCCTCGATGAAGTGACACCTCGATGCATTGACCACGCCGCATCCATTGACTACCTCGATGCGGTGACCACCTCCGATTCGCAGACACCGCGATGCAGTGACCACCCCAGATGCAGAGACACCGCGATGCAGTGACCACCCCTGATGCAGAGACGCTGCAATGCAGAGACACCGTGATGAAGTGACACCACGATGCAGAGGCATCGTGATGTTATAACATTTGATGATGCAGAGACATCGCGATGTTATAACATTTGATGATGCAGAGACATCGCGATTAAGAGACCGCGATGCAGAGACACCGCGATGAAGTGACACCGCATTGCAGAGACACCGCGATGTAGAGACACCACGATGAAGTGACACCGCAATGTAGAGACGCCACATTGCAGACACATCGTGATGTTATAACATTTGACGATGCAGAGACACCGTGATGCAGAGACATTCCGATTAAAAGACACCGCGATGCAGAGACACCACGATGCAGTGACCACCCTCGATGTAGAGACACCGCGTTGCAGTGACCACCCGCGAGCTCGCGAGCTAATCGGGCTGCATTAATTAAATATTTAAATAATTATATTTATCAAATTTATAATTAAATATTTTTTATAATTCAAAATGTATTATTCGAGTCGAGTAGTAGACGAGTCGAGCTCGATCTTATTATATTTTATTAAAAAATAAATGAATTCTAAGAAATGACACCGCGATGAAGTGACCACCCGCGAGCTCGCGAGCTAATCGGGCTGCATTAATTAAATATTTAAATAATTATATTTATCAAATTTATAATTAAATATTTTTTATAATTCAAAATGTATTATTCGAGTCGAGTAGTAGACGAGTCGAGCTCGATCTTATTATATTTTATTAAAAAATAAATGAATTCTAAGAAATGACACCGCGATGAAGTGACACCACGATGCAGAGACACCGCAATGCAGTGATCACCCGCGATGCAGAGACACCGTGATGCAGTGACCACCCCCGATGTAGAGACAACACGATGTAGTGTCCACCCTTAATCTATTGACCACCCTTAATCTATTGACCACAGCGATATAGTGGCCACCCCGATGCAGAGACACCGCGATGCAGTGACCACCCCCGATGCAGAGACACCGTGAAGAAATGACACCGCGATGCAGAGACACCGTGATGCAGAGACACCGCGATGCAGAGACAAGACGATACAGAGACACCGCGATGCTGTGACCACCTCCGATGCAGAAACATCGTGATGAAGTGACACCACAAGGCAGAGACACGGTGATGAAGTGACACCGCATTGCAGAGACACCGCGATGTTATGACGTTTGACGATGCAGAGACACTACGATTAAGTGACACCGTGATGCAGAGACACCGCGATGAAGTGACATCATGATGCAGAGACACCGCGATGAAGTGACATCATGATGCAGAGACACCGCGATGAAGTGACACCGTGATGCAGAGACACCGTAATGCATTGACCACCCCCGATGCAGTGACCGCCCCCGATGTAGAGACGCCGAGATCTAGAGACACCGTGATGCAGGGGCATCTTATTTTAGCGAAATTTTATTGTAGCGATTTATGCAGTGGCATCTTAGTGTAGCGATTTATGCAGTGACAATAACATTTGCAATGATTTATGCAATGACACCAACATTTGCAATGATTTATGCAATGACACCACCCACCTTATTGAGTGTTTTATGCGGTGACACCTTATGCAATGATTTATTCAATTACAACACCATTTACAACGATTTATGCAATGACACCCATCTTATGCAAAGTGTTTTATGCAGTGACATCTTATGCGTGTGGAGTTCGATCTTGCCTTTTTATGGCTCGATCGAGCCCAAACTTTTTTAGTCGAGTCAAGACCTAGGGAGTATCGACTCAACTCGGCTCGATTACACCCCTAATGTGAATGACACTACAATTATTTTACAAAGTTATCAAATTTGTGTATCAAATTGTAAATGCAACATCAATGCCACTGCATCAATCCTCTAATGAAGTGACAATGCAATACTAGCTGGCAAAAAATACACCAGAGTTCTACATGTGCATCACAATAATAACATATCAATATAAGCAAAGTGTATTAACTTTCCTTGGCAAAAAAATCTTTTTATTCCCTTAAGAAAAGAGACTAATTCCATAGGAGAAACGAAACTACAAAGCAATGTCACAAATAATGTACTATAACAAAGCTGCTGAACATCATTCTTAGTACTTCAAGTAAAACACATGTCACAATGTGGAGGAGAAAATGCTACACAACACATCACATGAAATCTTCACAAGCTTAGCCTTAGGTGCTTCCAAATGATGAATCTGTTGCCTTGTTTAAACCAATAGAAGCATGCTCCTAAGCATCAATTAGTCTAGCTGCTATCAAACAAAAGAAACAAGTTGTTTTGCTTTTTTTTTTTTTTTTTGAAACCAGGCCACAAAAAATATAAGTTGTAGCAGCAAAGAAAAAGCCCCAAGTAATCCCAAAGCGGATTAGTAAAATTCATCAACACCAAAGCGGGGAACCAACTGAGACTCTTTATTCAAGAACTTCTTTGAAGAAACATAGTTGATGACTATTGATTCACTTTCGGATGACAAACTACTCCCCTGATTTCGGATCAATGTGTTTGATCTATCGTCTCGCAATCTTCTTCTCATTCAAACCAAATTTACCAACAATTGTTGCTCCTACATGAGCAATATCCTAAGCCCTTCCCCGCCGGCAACAGTATTTCACTTGGCTTTCTAGCAGCTTCACACACATGCCTTTCTTCCTAGTTTCTACTTCCCCTCCCATATTTTACTCGACCCTTCATCAATACCTCACGCAAGAATTTGAAGAACCCCCTCTTTCGTAGCATCTCTCCGAGAATTCATACTCTTTCCACTTCAACATTCAACCTTGATTTCAAGTAGAAAAGAGAAATTATAGAGTGCCCAAGAAATTCATTTGTGTACAACACAACCCAAAGGTGTGCTTGTAATCCTGGTTTTTTGTACATGCCCCACTTACCCGAAGTCGCTGTTTTTCTCTCGATTCCGACTCCGTGGAATCTCGGTTCCGTGTGGATTACTCCCTAGCTTATTTTCCTACATGAGCAACATCCTAAGCCCTTCCCCGCCGGCAAAAAAAAACCGACCGTACAATTATTGATTTTCCGTTCAAAACATCACACCATATAAACTCGAAGCACCCGAAGCTAGCATTCTTGCGTATTAACGCTTAACACAGCCTCCTCTCGTCCCCAAATTTAGCAGACTCCGGAAAATCATAGCGAAATCGTTTCTCCCGCTATCCACCACCATCAAATCTCATGCTTGATCTTGCTCGTATTCGACTCCGACTCTGAATCTGACGACTCGTGTTCTGGGTTTTCCATTTGAAGATTCAATTTAGCTGAAATCGAGCAAAGAAGTCGAAAATTGAGATGGAGATTGTTCTATTCTTTATTCTTTTTACCTGTGTCAAAAGGGGGTTACGTTTAGTAGGGGGAGAAAGGGGTAAATCATTTGCTTCTGCTGTGGAAGGGGTAATTTAGTAAAATTAAATAGAACGTGTCCTTATAAACAAATAAGATTTAAGTGTGTCCTAAATGCCTATTAAGTGTTCAAACTAGTCCTTATAAACAAATACCTATATTTTTTACTCTCTTTCACAAAGTATATCCCTATTATTTAATAAAAATAAAATGGTATACAAAATAGAATAATATAATGCATGTCACTTAATACAATGGTTCTCTGTAATAATTCTTGGCGAAAAAAAGGATTTTTTTTTGTATTTTTAAAAGATTATTTCCTCCGCCGATGTATTCAATTTTACCAAAGGTAAATGAATCGTGTAATAAAAAATGACTTTAACAAAAAAGACAGAAAATTGTTATGTTTTTTCGAAATGTAATCACTAGAAGTGCTGCTGATAATAATGATCCACATAAAAGGGACGCATAACCCAATATCATCATCGTTACGTGCATTGTTATCCATTCGGATTGAAGAGCAGATTAATCTTGAAGATTGGTGTATTTCGGTTAAAAGTCCCGACATCGAAAAGCCTTGAGTAAAAACAAGACATGAACTCGTTATTATGCTTAATTTTTTTTTTTTTGAAATATAGAATTATATGAATAAGGGAACTAATTAGCAAGCCCTTTTCGGACAAATGAGATAATTGTACCACTTCATCTACAAAAAAAAGGGTTGTCAAACGAATTAGAATTACGATTGAAAGAATTGAAAAGGAAATATGTGTTAATATATGTTCTAAGGTTGAAAATATCATACAAAATCTTAAAAAATGCGTTGCTTAAATGCAACTCAAGAGTTGAATTAATTATAGAATCTATTTATTCTTTTTAAAAGTGAAAGGGTGACATGCCGCTACTCGGACTCGAACCGAGATGCTCTAGCACTGCTTCCTAAGAGCAGCGTGTCTACCAATTTCACCATAGCGGCTTGTGTTCAACTTATAATAACTAATGAATAAACAATCGTCGAGAATTTAGCAGTCCATTAAGAGTAATTTTTTTAGTTTCTTTTAGGGATTTTAACTTTCGTTAGTTTAGGGACTTAGGGGTTTTCGTGGGTTTTCGGCTACTCTAGAATTGTATTGTAACTAGATAATTCGAACCTAAAATCTCAAGTAAGAGTCAATCAAGGGATATAACTAAAAATGGTTTTGTTTTACTTTTTCAATTTTAATGAACCTTTTTTCTTTTTTTTTTTATTTCAGGAAAGAAATGAAACAAAAAGAAACTAAGCTTCTCCGGAAGGGAAATAAAAAAAATCACGCAAAAAATATTTTATTGTGTTCATTCGTTTGTTAGCAACAAATACCTTTTTTTGAGCTTGACGCCAAATGTTTTGGGGCCACCTGCAGTCGCGCGAAGCGTGGAGGGGGGATTCCTCTTTCTCTTGGCAAAAATGACAAAGGGCCGTACCGGTTATGTGTCGGTGCTATTCCAAGTTTTGTCTATCTTTGTTAATCTGGTATTGCTTAAGAAGGGTATTGTTGTGCCCTTTTAACACGTTTTTGCTTAAGAGGGGTATTGTTGTTAATCTGTTATTTTTTCAGGGGTTACTTTTTTTTTTTTTTTTTTGATGAAACAAGTGATTTTATTGATGACAATCATTTGTGCAAGCACAACGTACATCCAAAAGAGGATTAGAACCCCATTCAACAGCAGAAGCAACACTTAAATGAGAAGCATATCTAGCTAAAAGATCCGCAAGGGAATTCCCCGTACGCTTAACAAAACTAAAAGCAACTGAAACAAAGAGAGATGAAATATCTCGACAAGCATCAATAATCTGTCCAACATTTGAGAAGTCTTCACGTTCAGCTTGCAACTTTTGCACCAAAAGAAGGGAATACAACTCCAAAATGATGTTATGGTAACCATAAGATAAAGCATAAGACAAGCCATTGAAGTTGAACACACCTAAAGCATCTGCATTGATAACCGAGCTTTCCCCTTAAAATATAATGCCTCTACTTTTTTTCAAAGTTTTGAGAAGAAAATGTTATGTCCACGATAAAATGATAACAATAAAGTGTCACATCACGATTTTTCACTTTTGATTATGTTGGATCCTCATCAATTAATGGTTCTTAGATTATAATCAATAAAGTAATATGTGTTTTTCACTTTGCTGTCACTATTTTATTGTGTATATAAGTATTAAGCTTTTGAGAATCAATTGATTTATCACGCTTTGCAGAATCAATTGATTTGTCACCCCTTCCGGCATAACAGTAACACATCCATCACAAGAAATCAATTTATCGAGATTTATTACATTAGAAAATATGTATTTTTCAGGACAACAGTGATAAGTATTTTCTATCATAGAGTAAAGGATGAAAGGGTAGTGTTTGGAACAAACAAAAGAGAATCTTTCACTAGATTTCCATCATCATTATTTCATAAACAGAAAGAGGGCAACTCATGCCTGGTACATAAGGAAAGGAAAATGCACTGCATACACACAAGAGTTGCAAGTGTACATAAAGGTGGCACAAGATGATCGGTGGAAATAAAGAGATAATTAAGCTACTATAATAAGTGATACTGATATTTTTTTCTATTCCAACATCTCATCTCAAACTAAGTGTGTGTCAACAACATTTAGTTTGTCTCTGAAGACATCAAACTTGATGTGAGGTAAAGGCTTGATGAAGACATCTGCGGACTGATCATCAAAGGGAATGTTGGACAACTAAGTCTTTTATTGACAGCTAAGTCTTGAATACCGGGAACATCCAGCTTAAAGTGTTTGGTGCGTGAGTGAAATACATGATTGTAGGTAAGAAAACTTGCATTGCACCGTGTTATCATACCAAACGGTAGTATTTCCATTGGATAAAGCCTTGTACTCAAACTCTATACTAGACTCTATCACACCGGCCGGCTCAACTAAGTCCATCCGGCCGGCTCGGCTCGTGCTCGAGCTCGGTTCGGTTCGGTTCGGTTCGGTTCGGTTCGGTTCGGGTGTTACTATTAATTTTTTGGACAAAAGTTCGTTTGAAAAACCAGAAAATTAATTAGTTAATCGTGAGGCGGTTGGAAGGTTCCAGAATAATATGGAAATGAATTCTGATTAAAATAAGTCGGTCCAAAATTAATTAATTAATTAAATTAATTCGGCCAGAATTAAATTAATTTAATTTAATTATTTTCGGCCAAATTGCTTTTCTTGAGGGGAAAGTCGAGCGATTAAATCATCCAACCAATCAGAATTCAGAAGACACGTCATCTGACCAATCAGAATTGTGGGAATAATTGGCCAATTTTTTAATTAAATTTTCGGCCCTATTTTCTATTCCAAGGGGAAAAGTCTGATGATGTGTTCTGACCAATCACATTCAAGCATTGACTCCTCCTCTCCACTATATAAAGAACCCCAATGATGAAGGTTAGAGCATTCTGTTTTCTCTTGTGTCTTCCACTACTAAAAGGGTCGAGCATATAGTTAGTTTTTTGAGTCGAAGAGAAGTCGGAGCACGTTCTAAGTTCGCCGGAGCTTGGATTGTTGAAGTGCCTCTCAATCCAGGACGTAAGCCGTTGTATCTTGGGAGGCAGTTGCTACAACCGTGGGCACCATACCGGAGCAATCTGTCTTAAGGAAATAGTTTCATAACTCGCATCGGTTTGTCTTTATTTATGCATTGTATTTTAGTTTTCTCAATCGTTTAAGTCAGATATGTACGTTAATTGCATATTTTGTTAGATCTATATCATAGTAGTTGTGTTTCATTAGATCTGTTAATTTATTAGATATGCACCATAATCGCTTTTATTTGCTAGATCTGAATAATAAAATTAGATTTTATTTTCGAGTTGTTATTTTCTGCATTTAATTTCGTAATTATATCCGCGAATTACGGATTTGTTCCGTAAATCACTCCACACACGACACTTATTACCAACAAGCTTAAGACAGATTGAATTCGTGTGTTAGAGGATATTTTTTACGTGTTAAATTACAAATCTGCTACATTGTTTAATTTATTTATATCCTGCTTCAGTTTGGTTGAGGCCAAACTGATAACTCTGTTTCTACTCTTTCTTGATATTTTCGTTCGTTTGAGGACGAACAAAACTTGATTTGTCGATCTTCTGTGTTTACAGAAATGGCAACAACTGAGCAAGGGAGTACATCTGTTGTGCCTACTGCTGCACCTGCGCAAAACAATTCCGGACCTCGAGGGGAAAAACCAGAAAAGTTTGGTGGCTTGAACTACAAGAGGTGGCAGCAGAAGATGTTGTTCTATCTGACCACTCTTGGCTTGGCTCGGATGCCGACTGAGGATCCTACTGTCTTGAAGGAAGGAGATCATGCCTCTGTCACGGCTTTGGATGGTTGGAAACACTATGACTTCCTGTGCAAGAACTACATCTTGAGTTTTTTGGAGAACTCGATCTATGGGGTGTATTGCTCATAGAAGTCTGCTAAATCCTTGTGGCAGGCTTTGGAGAAAAAATACAAAATCGAGGATGCTGGCTCAAAGAAATTTCTTGTGGTCAAATTCATGGACTACAAGATGGTAGACTCCAAGACTATTGTCAGTCAGATTGAGGAGCTACAGGTGATCATCTCTGAGATCCTGGAGGAAAAAATGATGATTTGTGAACAATTCCGGGTTGCTGCTGTGATTGGAAAACTTCCCCACTCTTGGAAGGATTTCAAGAATTACTTGATGCACAAGCAGAAAGAGATGATTATGGAAGAGCTAGCAACGCGTCTGTGGATTGAGGAGCAGAACAAGAGGTCACGAAGCTTTCTGATGGGCCAGTGCAAGGCGAACTTGGTCGAAGTGAGCAACAAAGGCAAAAAGCGTAAGCAACCTAATCAAGGTCCAAAAGACAATAAAAAGGTCAAGCAACAGTTCACTGGAAGCTGTTACAACTGTGGAAAGCCAGGGCATCGCCAAAGTGAATGCAGGTCATAGAAAAAGGTTAAGCCACATGCCCATCTTGCTGAAGTGGTGGCTGAAGGCATGCAGGAGATGAACCTGTCGGCTGTGGTTTCTGAATGCAACACAGTCGGGAATACCCGTGAATGGTGGATTGACACAGGGGCTACTCGCCGTGTTTGCGCTCTGAAAGAGATGTTCTCTGAGTACAAGGTTGTTGAGGGCGAACAGCTCTTTATGGGAAACTCTGCTTCTGCAAAGGCTGAAGGTGTGGGAAAGGTCATACTAAAAATGACTTATGGCAAAGAACTCACACTCAACAATGTGATGCATGTTTCAGACATGCGCAAGAACCTTGTTTCTGGTGCTCTTCTGGTGAAGAATGGATTCAAGATGGTCTTTGGTGGGGATAAAGTAGTTTTATCCAAATTTGATATGTCTGTTGGGAGGGGGTACTTGGTAGATGGTATGTTCAAAATGAATGTAATGACCGTTGTACCCAAAACTGTTGTGCCAAAAAAGGCTAATAAGATGACTACTGCTTCCGTTTACTTGCTTGAGTCTTCTTGTTTGTGGCATTGTAGATTAGGACATGCTAATTTTAAATCGATTCGAAAGATGATGAATCTAGATTTAATTCCCAACGTAAAAATTGATCCTAATCACAAATGCCAAATATGTGTTGAAGCTAAGTTAGCTAAAGCACCGTTTCCAACGGTTGAAAGGAACACAGAGCCTCTAGATTTAATTCACACTGATATATGTGACTTAAAATTTGTGCAAACTAGAGGTGGTAAAAAGTATTTTATTACTTTTATTGATGATTGTACCAGATACTGTTATGTTTATCTGCTAAGAAGCAAAGACGAAGCTCTTGAAGCTTTTAAGGATTATAAGAATGAAGTTGAGAATCAACTTAGCAAACGGATAAAGAATGTCCGTAGTGATCGTGGTGGCGAATATGATGCACCGTTTAATGAATTTTGCTCTGGCGCCGGCATCATTCATCAAACGACAGCACCATATACACCTCAATCAAACGGTATTGTTGAGCGCAAGAACCGAACTCTTAAAGAGATGATGAATGCTATGTTGATTAGTTCGGGTTTACCTCAGAACTTGTGGGGGGTGAAGGATGTAGGATCTTAGATCTAAACGAGTTAGATCTACGCGCAGCGGATGGATCACGACTTATACAACACAATACATAATTAAAGGACTTAAACTACTACAAGGGGTTAAGATCATGTTACCAATATCGGGAAGAGACGCCTTGATCTTAGGATGAGAAGCCTTGATCTTCCAATGTGTTCTCCAAACGGTGGTTGGTGGACACCCTTCTTGATATGAGAACCTCCTTGATATGCTTCCAAGAAAAACACCAAGTTTTTCTCCAACCGGGTGGAGCTAAGGATCGAACTCCTTAGCCTTTTTTCTCTATAAATTTCGTGGCCCTCTCTTTCCCTAGGGCTCGGGGAGAATTCTCTTTTTATAGGCAAAATCCAAGAGAGAAAACCTATACCCAATCGGTTTAACAAAATAAAAGAGATAATTCTAATTATTATTATCCAATAAAAATAAGAAATAATTACAATCTTATAATAAGAAAATATAATTATCCTTATAGTTAAGAGATAAATAAGAAATAAATTATTTTCTTTTATTTATCCAATTAATTATTTAACAAATAAATAACTAATTACACAATATGTCATTATCCAGAAAAACTAATTTCTTGGAAAATCCAAGACATATTGGCGCCACACTAAGCCCACTGCCCACGTAAAATGTCTTTTCGTGTATTATATTATTTAGCCCAACTAAATAATATTCATGCATATCAATTAATTAGCCCACCAATTAATTATCACCGAGGCCCAAATAACAAGATTATTAGTCCGAATTACGTAAGCCACATCGGGGACCATGGACCTATAACCGTAGCTCCAATAATTAATTATTCATCGAACCGAATAAGTACATTAATTATTAATTCCGGGATTACGCCACCATAAACCCGAAACTGAACTCTACCGATTATAGATGTATACTTATACTCAACCCATAGAGTGAATAAGCGTCCATTGATATAATCACTACATACGGATTAACCCTCCATAGACTGTCCATTCTGAGTGGGAAGTCTCCGTGAACCCGACTCAGAATATCTTATACTTATTTACCATCAACCCCCTGATGATCAATTAGTTCACATATCTGACTAGTGATCAATTAGTCAAATGTGAACTCCCGGGATCGATCACTTTCTTAGGGCTAACAAATAAGGGGACTGTCTCTCTACTTCCCGCGGGAAGGAATGGATTCCATGTCTGTGAAAATCATAACTACTCACTCATCTGGAGATAGTGCCAATGAGAAGTGGCTTGGAACACATATTTAAGTGAACCGTAACTAACACATCAAACACTACCCCGGGACAAGCAACACCCTGTGATCACCTCAGGATTAAGGTTGATCCATATATGATCATCTAATGATTTAATAAGATTTTCTCGATTACGGAATTATATCGAGAAATACAGATTAAATCGGTCCAAATCTATATGAATGCCATCATATATAAATGCCCCACGTAGTACCCTCTACCGACAACCGGATAAGACTATCACACCCTAAGGTGTTCGGGCGCATTATTGGTGTTTTAATCAAGAGACCCTAAACTCGATTAAGTTCACCACGGACTAACGCTTAAGCATATCACCACTAACTCAATCCTCACGTGTAATCCATTCACCGAGTTAAGTGGTTACATACGTATGTACTTAGGGTTTGCGAGGTTGTATTACTTTACAAGCACAAAGCAAGTAATAAGGTGAGATAAATTCTCGTCATTCATTATTAAAAACAATCACACAAATTGTCTTTCGGGCACTACACCTAACAATCTCCCACTTGCACGAAATGACAAGCAACGATTGTTTTTAGAGCACACCCTTTCTCATCTTATTCACAACACTCTCCCACTTGCTCTAAAAGCATATGAGACATATCCATCAATGCCGTACCCTCCAAGCACTCGACTTGGTACACCGATTAGTTAGGTTGTCGACTCGAGACGATCTTTAGGATTGAAACGTTGCCGGTCCTTCCAATCAGGCTGTACTCTCTCTCAATATGCTTTTGACTTCTTATGACTGAGAAGATCCTTCTAAGCTATCTCTTCACTGTTTTCACAATGGAGTGATATCGGCTTATTAGACCTGGAATTGCTCCCAGACCAAAAAGGAAATTATAAGCACTATGAGTAAACACTGAGCCCGAGATCAACTTAATGATCATCCTTAATTTGACTACAAGTCAGAATCAGTGTAGTCAACCATATTCAAGTTTGCAGCTGAATATACAAGCATATGATTCCTCGTTCTCTAATGATACTTGAGGACGTACTAAACCGCTACTTATTGCTTGAATCCAAGATTCGACTGCAATTGACTTGTGATAATCTGACTTGCCGTTATCCAAGAGAGACTCTATCCCTTTTTCTCTTTATCCGAAGATTTGGAGAATCATTCCTGAGAGGTAGGGTAGGACAACTCTCGATGAATGCTGCAACCATATATACATAATCATCTTATTCAATAAGATCGGTGGGATAGCCAATGACTCATTCTCGTGAATTTGACCGAATCAGATTCTTAGAATATAGTCCAATTCTCTCATCCAGAGAATCTTGGCGTGTCAGTTTCTGACTTCAGATAGCACAGCCATGTTGTTTCCAACCATTGCAGTGTTATCAATCATGAACACTAATATTACTACTTTACCAATATTGATACCCAGTCTACAAAAGACTTATCAATATTCTGGTCAAGTCCACATATTTTAAAACATGCGACTTTTAATGGCCGAGAGGTTCTCTTACATCCACAAAGGACATAAGTCCCGGCAGTCAACCTGCTATTTGTTCTAACCAAGATCCTTCTGTTCCGAATGAATCCGACTCCGTTTTACGGCAAGAAAGTCTCGTGGAATCACCCCTATTTTCTGCTTTCTAACGAAATCTAGCAAGACTGAGTGGTGAGAGAGTTCAAAGTCTGGTTAACTCTCTCCTTTTTTTTTTAGGGAATCACCCCTAGACCACTCAGCTTTGTGCTGAAAGTTAAACTTTCCTATTCATTCGACTCTTTTCGGCGTAGGACCAATTACTCCCACTGGGCCTGAGACACTCAGATGATTCTACAAGAGGTCGAACGTAACCGGAGTACCAAAACTCCATTCACAGGGGATAAGGTTTTCGAACCAACCTCTCGATCAAAATCCTATACGTACCCACAAAGAGCCACAGTTATCAATCACCTCAAAGACTATAAAGTCCACACAACCATAATGGGTCAATGGTTAAACCATACTCCCACCGCGTTCGGGTGGATTGACATTCGATCCAAAAGAGTATTTATCAGTGTAATCACCAACAACCGATGTTGGACGTGGTCTGATTAAATCAGATCGTAACTTCCTTTGGGTAACCGTACTCCAAGGTCTAAGGCTGTTGCTTATAGATTCTATCGTAATAATTGTGACAAATCCAACCGTCACTTTCGATCTCAAGAATCTTACAACCAACCTTCACTCGTCTCATTAAGGCATTTCACGAACAGTCAAAATTCGAACGTATGCGCAAAATCTCCAAATCCTACCTTCAAGCATTAAATGCTAAATGCCTACATTTACGGAAGTGGTGTGAACCGAATTCACTCCTTATCCATAAATTCACTAGCATCTTCTAGGTAGACTTCTCGGTTTTACATAATAATGTTAACCGTTATTTTGCAACCAATTATCTTAATCGAGTTCAGCAGTGTATTGTTGTACATCAATAACTATATAGGGCAAGTCTATGGTTTCTTTCTCGGTGAGAAACATTCCACTAGGAGGCAGGCTGAGCATCAGTCACAAGACTATGCTTTAGCCTATTTATGAGCATGGAATACTCTATTCTCTGCTAAAATCAGAGACTCCTCCTCGTATTCTTTCGATAAACTAAATCGCGTTTCGAGTAGTTATCAGACAAAATGTCACCACTCAAAAACTCCCGCTAGCTTGTATATCTCATTAGACCCCGAAGGTCATTATGAACAAGCTATGTTACCTCTTCAAAACTATTACCCTCTCCCGATTGAAAGGAAACTTAGTCATTGTTCCTTTGAGATAGTGTTCCTAGACTGGGAGATAGGAATCACCCTTAGCCAGTCGTCAGGTCTTATCTCTAGGATATATGCACTAATTAATAGATATTGAAGGGTCGTTTATCTTAATACGGAAACCTTTCACCTTTAATAGTTTTAGATGTGTTACACATACCTATTCAGCTTTTAGTGGTTCTGTCTTTATCAAACAAAAGTCCGAGTCTCGGATTCGTACTACAAATGTCATCTTCACTTTCTATGAGGCAACTGTAGTATTGAGATGAAAGTGAATCCATTTGTTTCAACGAATCTGTAAACAGAAAAATAAATTTTTCTGTGATATTCAAGGATAGAATCCGAAATTCATTTCCTTATATCACTCCCACTATTATAGCCGAAATAACTCGCCCGTTGTCTACTTTATTAATTGTTAATGCACGCCTTCCTTGTTCTTCCAAAGAACTAAGCTACCGAGTCAAGTTACTCGGTTTAAGAAAGTCGCTAAGGATTCATTGGTTAAGTGATCCGAAATCACTTTCCTTATCCTATACTTTCCGTAATTAATTTTTCGGTTTAGCCTCAAAACTTTAGTTATGATGATTAACACTTATAGACATTCTTTCCCATTCTCAACTTTCCTTAAAATGAAATAGTCTTGAACTAGCAGTTCAATTGAGTAGACACTACTCGTGAACTGTGGGATGTCTAATGAAAGCGTTACCCAGTGGGACTAATTTTCTAATAAATTAGAAAAACAACAGATAAAAGCTCCCACTAGTTTATCGGTTCCAAATACCGTCTAACTAGCGACACTTTAATTTATGATTCTCTAATTTTTCTATTAGAAAATTTCTCGTGTAGACACTACACAATTAAAATTCACTAGAAGAATTTTATCGTCCCAATCATCTTTCAAACTAACTATGGTTGTCTCTCGTTCAACACGAGTGACAAGCAGCGTGACATACTTATTTACGTCACTTAAGTCTTGAAGGCTCAAGAGAAATATCTCTTCCGAAAAATTAATCGCATGTAAGATCAATAAGTACAACGTTCTAGTTACTTACCACTTTTTAACGAAGTCATTACTAGTCAATTTTACACTAGCGAGCCTAGCATCCTGAGAGATATATATATAGTTGTAAATAAAATTGACAAAAATAAATCCAAATCATACACTACTAATAAATTTTAGGAACATAAACTAAGTACTTGTAGTCTATCCTACCGTTCCAAGGATTTAATCTAACGCCTCGGTGCCGCCTTAGGGTAGGTCAAAGAGGTTTCGATTAATATTGAAGATCGATTGAGAATCGAACATCTCATTTGTGATCGTCAATCACCTTTCCTTTTTCACCAATGTACTACCAAAAATACCCTTTATGAGTGTGACCTACCGTCTCGCATTTTTAGGTAGACCCCGAGTGTGCCGCCTTAGGGTCGGTCGCTGACCCGACGAGTACCCAAAATCCTATCCTTTCAGAGACCAAGCCTTGAATTTTGATAGCGGTGAAGGCCTTCCTTAAGGGGCCGAAATCAAAGCCGGCACGAGGCGTCACCATTCTCTCACGTTGCTTGTGTCAACGGTAGAGGCCGTGGGGTCGGCTGTCGCCTTCTCCCGCTCCCACTCAATATTTTGAAAAAGTGGTGGGTTTACTGATCATGTTTTTGGACTTGATGTTACATTAAGGAACAATAAATCATAGGCCCGAATGTTGCCGGTTACGTGGGCTAGCCCACCCGACCTATTCGTTGGAACATATGTGGCCGTCGGACGGGTCAAGACTAGGGGAGCTCCATTGAGCCGTAGTGGCTCTTCGGATGGCTCAGCCTTGCCAGACCCCCGTGCAAACGCCACACGTGGAGGGTGAAGTCGATCGAGCCGTAGCTATGTTGACCACCCAACCGTGGTTAAACCACTTTCGAACCATGTATGCCCGTGATTATCCAATCCTTAAACATCAAACTTTCACGTAGACACTACGGAACCAAAACGTAATCTCGTCTAGGTAAGGTGGAATTCACCGAGAATCCAACACCTTAACCACGAGGTTTCGGGATTTTACTCCTTATGCTTTCGCAGAGGGGATTCACCGAGAATCCATCACCCAACCTCGACGATTGAAAAAACCCGTGTTCCTCGGTTTTTACCCTAATTAGTTTCTAATTAATATCAAACAATTAATTAAAACTAATTGCGTGTGTTGTATACATGCCTAACTAATTCCTCGAATTAATTTCTACATGTATGCATATGGAGTGGAATTCATGATATGATGCATGTCATGGCAATTTTCCGGTTCTACACATGCAATCTTAACATGTATTCTAGTGCGGAAAATAAACACCGAGATGGACCGTTGGCACCCCCGTATCTAACCTATTAGAAAAAAAAATAACCAAACCCTAACTAGGGTTTACTACTTTCTAACAAAATCTGCAGCTGTTCAAAACTTCGACGATCGGCAAACCAAACGAACTCGGATCGCAACGAAAATCTCCAGATCTGTTCTTGATTCCTCGGGCTTCAAGATGGACGGTTGGATCGGAGTTTTGACTTGTTAATTTTCTCCAATGAGCCGTCCAACTTGCTGCTGAATCTGACTTTTACAGCAGCGCATCAATGACTTCCCGAGGCCGATTAGGAATCGAGATGAATCCCGATCGATCTGAAATTTTTATCCCACGTCCAAAACTCCATATTATTCGATCTGAACGGTTGGATTTGCGTTTCAACGATCTAAACTCTCCCAGAAATTCGAGGAAGTCACAGGTAGGGTTTCTGTGAATCCTGCGTTTTTCTGTTACAGCAGCTTCTTTGCAGCAACGAACGGATATCAAAAAGGACTCCGATCGATGCCAAATTTTGTGGAATTGTTCATCATCTTCCAATCCTGATTCTAACCGGAGGGATCGTCGTTTCAACGGCTTTATCAACGTGAAAAACGAAATAACTAAACAGCTACTAAACAGATCTATTTTCTGGAAATTACAATTGCAATAAAAATAAATTACATAATTTCCTATACTCATATGAACGAATTTTCATCGTTTATATGAGTTTAAAATAGATCTAACGGGTAAACAGTGCCAACCCCCAATCCATCTATTCAACCATAGCAATTAATCATTATCAAAGCATAAAACAATAGATAAAAATTTACCTACATGCAATTTCACTCCTTTAAATCGTTTAATTATGATTATGACTATATAAATCGTGGAACCTGTCTCTGATACCACATGAAGGATGTAGGATCTTAGATCTAAACGAGTTAGATCTACGCGCAGCGGATGGATCACGACTTATACAACATAATACATAATTAAAGGACTTAAACTACTACAAGGGGTTAAGATCATGTTACCAATATCGGGAAGAGACGCCTTGATCTTAGGATGAGAAGCCTTGATCTTCCAATGTGTTCTCCAAACGGTGGTTGGTGGACACCCTTCTTGATATGAGAACCTCCTTGATATGCTTCCAAGAAAAACTCCAAGTTTTTCTCCAACCGGGTGGAGCTAAGGATCGAACTCCTTAGCCTTTTTTCACTATAAATTTCGTGGCCCTCTCTTCCCCTAGGGCTCGGGAAGAACTCTCTTTTTATAGGCAAAATCCAAGAGAGAAAACCTATACACAATCGGTTTAACAAAATAAAAGAGATAATTCTAATTATTATTATCCAATAAAAATAAGAGATAATTACAATCTTATAATAAGAAAATATAATTATCCTTATAGTTAAGAGATAAATAATAAATAAATTATTTTCTTTTATTTATCCAATTAATTATTTAACAAATAAATAACTAATTACACAATATGTCATTATCCAGAAACTAATTTCTTGGAAAATCCAAGACATATTGGCGCCACACTAAGCCCACTGTCCCTACGTAAAAATGTCTTTTTCGTGTATTATATTATTTAGCCCAACTAAATAATATTCATGCATATCAATTAATTAGCTCATCCAATTAATTATCACTGAGGCCTAAATAACAAGATTATTAGTCCGAATTACAGAAGCCACATCAGGGACCATGGACCTATAACCAGTAGCTCCAATAATTAATTATTCATTGAACCGAATAAGTACATTAATTATTAATTCCGGGATTACGCCACCATAAACCCGAAACTAAACTCTACCGATTATAGATGTATACTTATACTCAACCCATGTAGAGTGAATAAGCGTCCATTGATATAATCACTACATACGGATTAACCCTCCATAGATCGTCCATTCGAGTGGGAAGTCTCCGTGAACCCGACTCGAATATCTTATCCTTATTTACCATCAACCCCCGATGATCAATTAGTTCACATATCCGACTAGTGATCAATTAGTCAAATGTGAACTCCCGGGATCGATCACTTTCTTAGGGCTAACAAATAAGGGGACTGTCTCTCTACTTCCCGCAGGAAGGAATGGATTCCATGTCTGTGAAAATCAGAACTACTCACTCATCTGAAGATAGTGCAAATGAGAAGTGGCTTGGAACACATATTTAAGTGAACCGTGACTAACACATCAAACACTACCCCGGGACAAGCAAAGACCCCGTGATCACCTCAGATTAAGGTTGATCCATATATGATCATCTAATGATTTAATAAGATTCCTCGATTACGGAATTATATCGAGAAATACGATTAAATCGGTCCAAATTCTATATGAATGCCATCATATATAAATGCCCCACGTAGTACCCTCTACCGACAAA
Organism: Gentiana straminea; assembly: GCA_036785695.1. Lineage (NCBI taxonomy): Eukaryota > Viridiplantae > Streptophyta > Magnoliopsida > Gentianales > Gentianaceae > Gentiana > Gentiana straminea. Next base: position 13,799,934 of record JAVUPR010000398.1, on the reverse strand, counting down.
CCGGATAAAACTATCACACCCTAAGGTGTTCGGGCGCATTATTGGTGTTTTAATCAAGAGACCCTAAACTCGATTAAGTTCACCACGGACTAACAAGCTTAAGCATATCACCACTAACTCAATCCTCACGTGTAATCCATTCACCGAGTTAAGTGGTTACATACGTATGTACTTAGGGTTTGCGTTTGTTGTATTACTTTACAAACACAAAGCAAGTAATAAGGTGAGATAAATTCTGTCATTCATTATTAAAAACAATCACACAAATTGTCTTTCGGGCACTACACATAACAGGGGGAAGCTATCCTCTCAGCGAACTTCATTCTTAATAAAATTCCTTCTAAGAAGAAGGATGAATCCCCGTATGAATTGTGGAAGGGTCACAAGCCTAACTACAAAATCATGAACGTGTGGGGGTGTTTAAACCAAAGCAAGTGAAGATAGGGCCTAAAACCATTGATTGTATAATTCATTGGATATGCTCTCAATAGTAGTGCCTATCGGTTTCTGGTACATAAATCGGACGTCCCTGATGTACATGAAAATGTCATCATCGAGTTTAGGAATGCTGTGTTCTTTGAGGATATTTTTCCCTGTAAGGAGAAAGAAAAGCAAGAAGCAAGCACGAGCAAATGGACCTATGAGTCTGAAGAGGAGGGTGATCCTCAAGAACCTGAGGAACCTCGTCGTAGTAAGAGGGCTAGGAGTTCAAAGTCCTATGGTCCTGATTTTCTAACCTATATGGTAGAAAACGAACCCCGGACGTATGCAGAGGCTATGTCTACTCTCAGAAGCTCCTTTCTGGAAAGAAGCTATAAATAGTGAAATAGGTTCCATCATGCAAAAAACCACACTTGGGAGTTGGTTGATCTTCCACCAAGAAATAAACCACTCGGATGCAAGTGGATCTTCAAGAAGAAGTTAAAGGTTGATGGTTCTATCGATAAGCACAAGGCTAGGTTGGTGGCCCAAGGGTTCCGAAAGAAAGAAGGCCTTGACTTCTTTGATACTTACTCACCGGTTACGAGAATCACTTCTATAAGGGTTCTCATTGCTATAGCTACAGTCAATAACTTAGAAATCCATCAAATGGATGTGAAGACTGCCTTCTTGAATGGTGAGTTGGAAGAAGAAATTTACATGAAACAACCCGAGGGGTTTGTTGTTCCAGGGCAAGAGAGTAAGGTGTGTAGACTCGTTAAGTCTTTGTATGGGCTTAAACAAGCACCAAAACAATGGCATATCAGATTTGATAATGTTATGTTATCAAATGGATTTAAGATTAACGAGTGTGATAAATGTGTCTACATTAAGAACACACCTAATGCCTATGTGATAGTATGTCTATATGTGGATGACATGCTGATAATGGGAAGTACTCATGATATCATCATGAATACGAAGAAGATGTTGACAAGGAACTTCGATATGAAGGACTTAGGAGTTGCGGATGTGATACTAGGGATTAAGATCTCTAAATTACCTGATGGAATGGCGTTGTCACAAACTCATTATACTGAGTCTGTTTTGAAAAGATTTAACGTCTTTGATGAAAGTCCAGTGAGCACTCATCTTGACCTAAGTGTGCACTTAGCCAAGAATAGAGGTGAACCTGTGGATCAATTGAGATATTCTCAAGTGATTGGAAGTCTGATGTACATAACCAATTGTACAACACCAGACTTAGCATGTGCAGTGAATAAACTGAGTAGGTTCACGAGTAATCCAGATCATAATCATTGGAAAGCCTTAAATAGGTTGTTGAGGTACACTATGAGTCTGGGATTACGATATGCGAGATATCCAGCAGTATTAGAAGGATACTGTGATGCGAACTGGATATCAGACACGAAAGATTCAAAGTCCACCAGTGGGTACATATTCACGATTGGTGGTGCTGCTGTGTCCTGGAAGTCTACGAGACAAACGTGCATAGCTCGCTCTACAATGGAAGCCGAGTTCATAGCACCGGATAAGGCCGGAGAAGAAGGCGAGTGGCTTAGGAATTTCCTAGAGGATATATTCCGTGTTGGCCTAAGCTTGTGGCTGCTATCAGCTTACACTGCGATAGTCAGTCCGCGATAGGAAGGGTACAAAGTAGTATGTATAATGGTAAGTCTCGACACATACGCCGTAGACACAATACCATTAAACAGTTGATCTCTAATGGTGTGATTTCCATCGATTATATAAAATCGAAGAAGAATCTTGCGGATCCGTTTACAAAAGGTTTAGTTAGAGATCAGATGTCAATTTTGACAACCGGAATGGGACTGAAGCCTATTACGCATATTTCCTTGTAGTGGCAACCCAACCATGCTGACTGGAGATCCCAAGATCATGGTTCAAAAAGGACAACTAAGCTGTGAGGAACAGTCTAGCACTTACCCATTCTGAGAGAATAAAGGTGCTGTCTGCAGAAGGTGTGAGGTTAAGCGAAGCTTTTAATGATTCCTATAGCTTGATATTCAAGTGGGGTAGGCAGAATACCCTTGATAGGAGGTCACCTATGTAAGTGCGAAGTGGGGCCGCTTCTGTGAGAATTTTGAGGCTTGAATTCTCTAAAGCACTTTCTGAAACCAAGTGTTGTCCAGGGCCGAGACGGACACAACCATGAGAACCGAAAGGTGCTAGGGGAAATATTGTGTGAGTTCTATTGTCTTGGTTTACACTAAAGGCTGAACAGTTTCAAGACCTAGTTCACGGATTAGCCGAGTAAATCCGATAGTACTTCACTAAGGCAGGTTCAAGGCCAGAAGCTACCTCTCCTGATGCAATATTTTTCCGTCTGACTTATCTTCAGTGTCTACATTTGCATTTGCATTAACTTTCATTCATGTGGGGGATTGTTGGAGATATCCCATGAAATGGGGTTAAAATGGTCAACTTTAGCGCAAATTTCGGATACGCTCCGGTGAGATTCACCGGGAGCTTATTACGTCTAAATATTCTACTCACGGAGTAGATAATGTTTGGCTTTGGAATCACTCGATTCGGATATCGGGTGAATGAGAAATTAATGTCTAAAGTTGATTGAAAATGTGTTGGAGATAAGAGTTGAAGGGAGTACCTCAACTCAATATCCCACATTGGAAATATGGGATACTTGAGCTCCATATATAAGGGCTAGTGTATGCTCTTATAAATGTGCCCCAAGGGGCAAGGCACTTTTGTGCAGGAGGGAGGAATTAGATATTTCCACACGCGCACGCGCGTACACGCCGCCGCCGTCCGGCCGGCTCGGCTCGAGCTCGAGCTCGGTTCGGTTCGGGTGTTACTATTAATTTTTTGGACAAAAGTTCATTTGAATTTACCCAGAAAATTAATTAGTTAATCGTGAGGCGGTTGGAAGGTTCCAGAATAATGTGGGAATGAATTCTGATTAAAATAAGTCGGTCCAAAATTAATTAATTAATTAAATTAAATTCGGGCAGAATTAAATTAATTTAATTTAATTATTTTCGGCCAAATTGCTTTTTTTGAGGGAAAAGTCGAGCGATTAAATCATCCAACCAATCAGAATTCAGAAGACGCGTCATCCGACCAATCAGAATTGTGGGAATAATTGGCCAATTTTTTAATTAAATTTTCCCAAGGGGAAAGTCTGATGATGTGTTCTGGCCAATCACATTCAAGTATTGGCTCCTCCTCTCCACTATATAAAGAACCCCAATGATGAAGGTTAGAGCATTCAGTTTTTTCATGTGTCTTCCACTACTAAAAGGGTCGAGCATATAGTTAGTTTTTTCAGTCGAAGAGAAGTCGGAGCACGTTGTAAGTTCTCCGGAGCTTGGATTGTTGAAGTGCCTCTCAATCCAGGACGTAAGCCGTTGTATCTTGGGAGACAATTGCTACAACCGTGGGCACCATACCGGAGCAATCTGTCTTAAGGAAAGAGTTTCATAACTCGCCTCGGTTTGTCTTTATTTATGCATTGTATTTTAGCTTTCTCAATCGTTTAAGTCAGATCTGTACGTTAATTGCATATTTTACTAGATCTATATCATAGTAGTTGTGTTTCATTAGATCTGTTAATTTATTAGATCTGCACCATAATCGCTTTTATTTGCTAGATCTGAATAATAGAATTAGATTTTTTTTTCGAGTTGTTATTTTCTGCATTTAATTTCCGTAATTATATCCGTAAATTACGGAGCTGTTCCGTAAATCAATCCACACACGACACTTATTACCAACACCACCTCCTTCCACACCTCCATTCACGTAGCCATCCCTACACCACCTCGCTTCCATCATCATTGACTCAGTATCTGGGATTAAAACTACCGCAACCTTCAATTCCTTCATTATTTATTCTTCTACTAGTGGTAATGCTCACGCCGTGCAAGGCACGGCGTGCCCGATAAAACGGTAAACATAGGAATGAATGAAATTTTTACAATCATAGAGATGATACAATCATGGATTTTTATTAATATGAAGCCATATAATTTAAAAGAAACATTAGTTTGGCTATCATAGGTTACAAAAGACAATGGAATAAAATCTTTATAAGTACTTCTAGTTATGTATATTACTACACCATTAAACATTATTGATGACAAAAGATAATGGTGGTAATATACTAACTATGTTCCCCACTACATTAAAGTTTTGCTTTTAAAAAGCTTACAAAACAACCATGATTGCATTATTAATACATAAACATCACCAAGTCTTAACTTGCCTTTTCCTTGTTCTCTTCTTTGTTCTTCATCTTTTTTATTGGACTTTCAACCTCATGAGCCATAGGTGGAATCTCAACTGATGCAGCCTCTTTTTCTGGAGTAGTTGTTGGAATCGTTGTAGGTATAGAACCAAACATTAAGGTTCTTTTGGACTGTGGAGGCTGGATGCATGTGTTGTCTTTTAACTCAACCGAATCCGCAATTTCTTCGAGGACAAACTTTGGTTTTGGGGCTAAAAACTCGGGTTGTTTCCTTTGTTGGTTGTTGTACCACATCCGTTATTTATTGAGGATCGATGTGTGCACTTCAATAGCTTTAGAGGCAAGAACGGCTTCTTCGTGTACAACCGTAGAACGGTGTAGTTCTTCTCGTACATGAAAAACTTTAGAAAACGTAAAACTTTCTTTCCGTATATAGCCGCCTCTACTTCTTTCATCAATGGTTGCCCCCGTAAAATAAATGCGTATGTCCGTATTTTGTTATTAGTTAAGTTATCGGTGAGTAAGCACACTCGAAATAATAACAAGAATAATAAAACAGTAATAATGGAAAATAAAAAACCATCAATACATTTTTGAGTGAGGTGAAGAGAAGAAAATTATGTAGCTTTATAAGTCTAAAACTCTAATAAAAGGTCATTGTAATGGCTAACAGTCTGTAGGTAGACCCTTTAAAAATACTGGGACAAACTTCTGAAGAAAATCTATCAAAAGACTTCAAACTGACCCAAAAACTATACTGTACCAGAAAATAACAATAGGCATCAGGTGACCAATGTATAAAGACTTGATATCTAAGCAACAAATGGCCTCGTGGTTAAAATTAATCCAAAGAATCATACAATGAAGATATAAGCAAAATCATTTTCCCTATACATTCACAAACATAAACATAAAAATCGAATCGAAGCAAGTAAATAATCTGCCATCTTAGCAATCAATATTATAAACAATTAACTATGTGTAAATATTATACCTTATTATCTCGCTTCAAAAAGCTAATTTCCTGAATTCAAAAAGCTGATTTCCTTTTAATTCGCTTTTTCGAGAAGTGGAGAAAACACCGTAGCACCAAGTGTCCCGTAATCATCACCAAAGTAGACTTCCATACGGCCACTATAAAAATTGAGATTGATAACATATTATTAATCATGAATTATTGTTGAAGCTGGCAGAAAATGTTTAAAATCAAAACATTTACCATGGAATGATCACTGTTTTTTCACCGCAAGAATTACATGTAAAGCCCAAGTTTACTCTTGCTTTGATGTGTTTTTTGCGCTTTCCACACACGCTCTCGCCATAGCTTATCTTGTCCAGGTATCAATTGCAATTTTCCCGTAACCCAGGCTGCTTTGAACTATTCAAAAGAAAAAATTAAACATCATTTGGAATACTGAGATAAAGTGAAATAATTTCAAAGCAGAATATCAAAGCAAATAATTTCAAAGCAGAATATAGATAACATATAGATAACATAATTTCAACGCAGGATAACATATAGATAACAGAATATCAAAGCAGAATATTAAGTGAAATAATTTCAAAGCAGGATAATTTCAAAGCAGAATTTTGTGATCTTCATCATATAGATAACATAATTTAAAGCAGAATATCAAGTGAAATAATTTCAAAGTAAATTTTGTGATCTTCATCAATTTTTTATACTATGGATTTCTATTTATATACCTCTTCAGCTTTGGTAGTTACATCCTTAATCTTACGCAGATCTGAAGTTGTTGGTGGTCGTATCAATATTTCAACATCATCATAAGCTTTATTCTTCAATAATTCAGCGATCTCCATACTGTGTTCCTTGTACCTGTGTATAGATTCATTATAGAGATGCATTTATTTTGACTATGTATAGTGAAAAACAAGAACATTGGTAGTTAATCTTGATCGGAATTCTATTAATGGGAACCGAAACAAGAATGTAAAAAATTGTGCTATTTCAAAGATACTTAACAAAGTAGTGAAAGAAATTAAATGTCAATGATAACACAAAGATAAACGATTGAGCACAAGGGTGAAACAACTCATTAATTAAAAGTAAACATAGTCGGAATATTTCTTCACGATATACATTTAAGATACAAGTAGAAGCAAGTATAGGATATTCTTTTTACATACCATTCGTACATATGTACAAAGAACCGGCAAATGGGGTATCCACCATATATAGGCATTGAACTTTGGCGTGGTAAGTGATATACCTAAATATTAAGAATACATATGAGAAATGAAAACTAATTCATTTTAAGCGAAGATTTTTATTATGTGTGTAAATTTGCTTACCGTGGTATGAGGTTACTCTCAAAGTGAAACCAGCCACCAATGTTGGTTCTGGAAGCTTAGCAGAGACTTTTATTTCTTCATTATCCAAAAAATCTTCCCAAACCCTCAAAACAAGTGGCATTTTCCTATTTGTGCATGTATTACATTCTTATCTAGTTGTTTACATATCAGCCGTGTTCCATTACATAATCCTTCGATGGGTCTAAATTCCTAAGCGCAATTATTGGTGCATTAGGTTTCACTTTAATTTATGAGGTGGTAGACCATTGGGGCTTAAACTATTCAAAGATGTCTTCATATAGTCCTTGATCCCGTGGATTAATCGTCTTATCATAACTTATATATTCTCTTTCGATTCCCGAAAATCATTTCGATCATGATTTCATTTATTTCATCAACAAATTGATTTTTTGTAGTCAATATGGCTTTATTAATTGAGATGTGAGGATGGATGAAGATTGATGTATCTTCTATAAAAACAGATTTTATAAGATTGTCTAATCATCCTCAATATTTTCTCGATGTACTAATTATATTCATAGGCGCTTCAATATTTTCGATCTCTTCGCTTTGAGTTAGTCCACACCTAAACTTAATAGGAATGTAGTAAAAGTAGGATCTAAACGTGCTCGCATATTTTGAATTAATCTAAATTTAATCAGGTGTGGCCAAATGTAAGATCTAATTAAAGATGCATTGATGGTTTCAGTTTTTCTACCTCCACGAACAACCGGTAAAGTTTGGCGGAAGTCACCACCTAACACAATGACTTTCCCGCCAAACGATTCCGAGCTATCCATTAGATCCCTTAGTAAATTATCCAAAGATTCTATTGTTGTTTTTTTTGACATAGGTGCTTCATCCCAAATAATTAACCTTGCTTCTCTGATCATGGTTGCTAAAGAAGATAGTTTGCTTACTCTACATGTAAAACTATCATTAATCTCCTATTTTAAAATTAGCACTCAAATAAGAAAACAGTAATGAAAACTAATTGTACTGAAAGCATACCTGTTGAAGTGCCATCAAAGTAGCTGAAGAGTAACCAATGAACACAACAATCTTCTTCTTTTATTTATGCATAAGACCACCCAAACTCGCGTATGAAATCCAAAAAGAAACAGATCGTTACCCTAAATGATGTAAACACAAACACATGCTATATAATACCTTGCAGTGCAAAATGACATGGCAAGCAAATAAATTACCAAATTGGAAAAAAAAAACAAGGTTCAGTCAGCACCTCACTTGTTACATGAAAAACTGATAACAAATATAGAATTTTAAATGGTCCAGATTCACACTACTAAGTAACACAAGTTTCTGGAAATGTCTTAGATCTACCCTGGAGTAGGGTTCTATTGCGTAGCACATAATAGCTAATGTTCTTAGAGGCTAGCCTGAACAGAACATGTGAAAAAAAGCATATACATCTTAAGATCAAGCACAAACCAACAATTTCATATATGCATGTATATGAATCTTTCACAGTTTCGAATCAGATAATTTTCACATGCTGAGTTTACATTTTTGTACTCGATTTTCATTTTCTTACACTAATATATATACATGTCCGTACTTTTGCCACACGTAATAACTATAAAGAATAATACCTGGTAGACCGGATGTCCATTCAACCTAATTTGCATTTAATGCTTACAATAACACATGCATATTCTGTTAATCGAAATCAATGAAATGTCTTAAAAGCTCAAAGCTGCATCTGTAAACAGAAAAGAAAAAAAATACACTAAGCAGAGAGCTGAATATATCCTAGTCCTAGTCCTAGTAACTATAGAACAATACTCGCCGAAATAATTCTGTAGCCAATCTGATATTCATTTACTACTAATATAAGAACACATGCAAAAGAAATGAATACACCATTTATTACAAAAGACAAAGAACGTATGAAGCTTACAACTAAATGAGGAGCTGATGACTTTTTTTCCCCGCGCAATAAAGAACGTAACGGTAAGAGACAGAGATGCATGTAATTGGTTTATATAGCCAGAAAATCACAGATATAAAAGTAAAAGAGAAGCTTTTACCCGGATATAAGTACCTTACAAATCTTAATCATGGATAATGACAAACCCCACAACAAATCAATCTTTTTCTCTTCGATTGGAAAGATAAAGTCAAGAACCACCATCTTTGAATGAAGGAAATAAACCGATGGATAAACTTGCAAAAGTCGTCATCTTTTCAAACACCGTGGAAAATCCAAATGTTTAAACTCGAATCTGCCAATTTGGAGGCTCAAGATTTCAGATTGATATCTCATAAAGCAAAATTCCGTCAAGAACGAAATGATTGACAAAAATCATATTGAATCAATCTGAATCCAAACCGCCATTTCTTCTTCTTCTTCGTCTTTATCTTTATTATTTTTTAGAGCAAAATTCCGTCAAGTCGAACTGAGAAACTACAAACCGTTCGACTGATAAACTTTCTTTTTCTTTATCTTCATTATTCACTATTCTAGGTAAACAACTCCCTCCCCCCTCCCCCTCTTTCCAAGGTAATAAACACGTATGAATTTACGTGTCCTACTTTATGACAAACTGGCTCTCCCTCCCCCTCCCTCCCCCCCCCCCCCCCCCCCCTCCCCTCCCTTCTTATTATATATTGTGAACACGTATGAACCATTTTTTTTCTTAAACGTACATATCTTCTTATTATATACGTAAAATATGTATAATCTTTTTATCATGTATAGTCTTTTTTATATATCTACTATTATTATATGTATACATAGCTTTTTTTACCCATTAAATATTCAACTATAACCCGGGAAGAAAATATATTTAGAATTAGATTAATAAAAATTCAATTTTACTCTAAAAAAATAATAACCATAACAATTATTTATCATCGTATATGTCTTAGCGACATAGAAGAGTGTACTAAATACAAACGTATTATAATTATATGTTTACATATCACTATAAAATAAAATAAAAATTTATTTGTATGAAACACGACGTATCGTAAACCTATAATATAAAATACATAAAGCTTCACAATCTAATAGAGAGCATATATAACAAGTGTAATTATAAGCAACTATTTTTATACATCTACTATTAGATATAAACATAAATTTTTTAACCCATTAAATGTTCAACTATAACCCCGTGAAGAAAATATATTTAGATTTAGATTAACAAAAGTTTTCTTTTCCTCTAAAAAAATTATAACCATAACAAATATTTATTATCGTATACGTGTCATCGACACAAGAACGTTGTATTAAGTACAAACGTATTATAATTATATGTCTACATAACACTATTAAATAAAATAAAAATTGATCGTTGGTATAACACACGACATGCAACCAAACGTATTACATAACACTATCAAATAAAAAAAAAAATTGATCATTGGCACATCACACAAGGCACCACGAAAGGTATAAAAAATCAAAATTTTCACAATTTAATAAAGAACACATATCAATTAGTATGACTCGAGTGATAGTAGTAGTAATAATGCAAACTATTACATCTTTTATCGAGATCCATAAACAAAGCAGTAGAATTCAAAATATTAAATTTTTTTAACGAGATCTATAAACTCACTTAAGTAAATGTATAAATGTAAAAGTAATGTAGATCTAGCAATACATATGTAACTATGTCCTATACATATTTGCTAACATTACTCTCTTGTATTAAAAAAAAAAAAAAAAAAAAAAAAAAAAAAAAACATTTAAGAGCTGACACGTGTCAAGCTGGCAGCTCGCCACGTGTCAGCATTACAATAAACCAAGAAATTGAATTAAGGGGGTACGTGGAGCATTGTGAACACTTTGCCTCCCTTCTTATTATATATAGAATTCCTTCAAATGAGTCAATTTAAAGAGCACTATAGTGCAAAAGTGTTGTGGGTTTCATCAACAGAGGCCATTGTGAACATGATTGAGCTTTTAAACTTGCAAGCTTTTCACAAGAAGACAAAAAACAATTGGAAGCTTTCTAATAATTCTTTTTGCCCGTGATTTTCTTTTTTTTTTTTATAATTTTTTTCTATTTTCCGGCTAAAGAATACTCTCTGCCATTATCTAAAAATAAATAATAGAATAGACAATCTCTAAAATAATATCTTTATTTCCTTCCTATTATTTTACATTTGAAAATAGAAATCCATTTCTGACAAAACGGAAACGGAAGCTCTCCACACAAGCCCCATCATGGTTGCCCTCACACACGATAGTGCCAAATGTATACTAATGTGACACAAGATGATTAGATGAAATAAAGAGATAATTAAGCTACTATAATAAGTGATACTCATATATTATATTATTCTAACATGTAGAACCACAAATGCATACATTCTTTACGATGTACATTGTCACGAATACCGAAATGGAAGATGAAAAAAATGATGTTATTGGCTCAACGATTGTGCATAACGAGCGACACAACAAAATTGTATATCTTTGATTATAGTCGGTTACATCATAATCGTATGTCCTACAAAATAATCAATGTATAAATATGTGTTGTGACACCATCGTTATGCCTAGATGTGAACAAAATAACCGGAAATCAAACCAACCAGTCGAACCAAATCAGTCCAAACCGAAAAAACGTAAACCATGGTTTTTTTGGTTGTTTTTGTACTATAAAAAATAAAACCGTAAAAAATAATTTAGTTTTGGCTTTCTAAAATAAAAAAGCGGACCAAACCGGATATATATATGTTGAAATAGTGTCCTAAACCCAATCGGGTTGAACCGGATACGACCGGGTCGGATCATTTCTACTATTTCTTTTATTTTATACATATATTAAATGGCTTTTCTGTTGTCATATATTTATTCTTTTAAAGAACCAATTGTGAATTGTTATATGATAACGTCCTTAGTATTAAACTGTGGTAGAGAAACCATGATAGGCGATTATGGTTGATGAGATCTCTAATCACTTTAATAAGTTTGATAGTTAAATGTCTCTAAAGCCGATGTACTATTAAACATGGCATTGATAGTATAAACGGACTAGCACGTATTAGATGTCTTCTGTCTTAGGGCGGTGATAGATCTCGTCTATCGAAGTGTAGAGACACTTGGACTGTACGTGGACGTGTATTAGAGAATGCGTACGTTACACTGACCCACTTACACGGATAAGTGTCACACTATGTGACGGTTGTGTAATTATCCTTTGGACCGGAGTCTTCATGGCATCACGGTGTGGATTGTCATGCTTTGACACTATTGAGGTTTCCCAGCCACGGGGCGATCATGCGGTAGTGATTGGGTATGATATTGAAGCATGCGGAGTATACATGATTGGTCGTCTGGGAATCGCGTATCCTATGATTGGGATCGAATATCCGAAAGGGCCTTCTTATAAGAAATGTCTTACTCTCGTGAATCTTTGCAAAGTGGGAGTAAACGAGTTACTTCGAGAGAGCATGATATCCAGATTATAAGATACGGTCGTTAATGTTTGACACTCGACGTACGACCGTATGGATATTATTACAGCGATAGGATTGTAAGTTACACGGTAACTGTTTCACATGAAAGGTAGTAGTCATTGCATTTGACTCTTTCGATGATTGGGGGTCACGGTGTGTTGCTAGACGCTATCCCGTGATCGTCGGTATGAAGGGCATTTTCGTAATTTGCACTTTGTGTCTACGGCCAACATATTCGGAAGCCTATCGGGTCACACACATATGAACATCTAGCCGGATTAAAATGTGGTTATAGATGATAACCAAATAAGGAAAGTTTATCTTGAGACTATAAAGGTTATAGTGGTAAATTAATATGGTGGTATTTATTTATTATGAATAAATATAATACAAGATATTAATTATCTCGAAATTTATTGTGTATATTGATACACATGGATTTTGCAAATTAATTAATCATGGTATTATATTATCTAGTATTAATATAAGATATTAATATTATATATATTATACACACATGCGTGTGTGAAGTACATTTGAGATGTACATGCGCACTAATTTAGTGTGCACATATAATATATATATAGATTTATATACATGTGATATATGCATATGTGTAAATTGATTTATGGTAATATAATAAAAGATAAATATTGTCAATATAAGACATTGACAATATCTTGGGAATATTCAATATAAGATATTGACAATATCCTAGATTTATTTGATATAAGATATTATAATAAATGAGATAAATCAATCAATTATATTTTCCTTATTTTATTGGGAAAATGTTTTCTTCTCCTCCACACTAGATAGGGGCGCCCCAACCACTATAAATAAGAGGTGGGTGTCAAGCTCTTTTGTACAACACAATTGCAAAAACTCATAGTTCTTGTGTAAAATAGAGAGCATCTTTTGGAGAGTTGGAGAGAGGGGAAAAGGGCCGGTCTAGCAACCGGAGTTTTCCAATAGCAATCCATGATGGGATTCCGGCGGGGTGCTCGTGTGGACTAGCGGTAGAGGCCGAACACTTGGGCGGCTCTATGCAGAACTACTCTTCTTAGACGGTCAAAGCGTCGATCTTATAGATCAACCAAGGTAACCATCGTCTATTACTTATTTGTTTATTGCTTAAACGAAGTCGATCTTGGGTCGATAGGAAATAAATTTTTTGAATTCCGCTGCGTTCCTGCGTAGATTTCCTAACAGTGGTATCAGAGAGAGCTTCGAGCTTAAGCAATAAGCATGTTATTTTGCGTAGTAAATTTTATCGTTTAAATCACGTGATTAAAAGATGAAAGATTTTTGATTTGCAAAAGTGATACATGAAAAGAAAAAAAAGAAAAAAAAACGAGATCGGGTGGTGCTCGGCCGACTGGCGGCGGCACCACCACCGGCGGCGGCTGGACGGCGTCGGCGGCAGCAGGGCAACCTGCTGCCGGCAGTTGGTTGACCGGTCAATGCTGACGGATCTCCAAATTTTTTTTGTTTTGTGATTCAATATGGTTCATAGTTGTGATTGTTAATTTCCCTTTGTTTAGTAGTGTCATGTGGCTAACCAATGGTTCAAATAGTTTGGGCCATTGGGATGCCACACGCATAAAATAATAATGGCATTTCCAAACTTTGTTTGGAATAGGCCTAGGCGGCCTAGGCCTAGACCACTTCCAAAATTTTGATTTGGAAAGTGGCCAGGCCTAAACCAAAATTATTTGGCCTTTTCAAATATTTGATTTGGAATAGGCGCAAGCCCTTTCCAAATATTTGATTTGGGAAAAGCTTAGCTTGCGCCACTTCCAAAATTTTGATTTCGGAAAGTGGCCGGGCCTTTGTTTCAAAATTTGGTTTAGGAAACCAAAGGGATCCCTTTTGATTACGAATCAAAAGGAAAGAAACAAAAGAGAAATAATTTTAATTTTGATTTATTTTGGAATAGTTCTAATTAATTAAAATTAAAATTAAGATCGGTTTAAAATTAATCGTTAATTTTATTTCGATTAAAATCATTTAATTAATTAAATGTTAATTAGTTAATTGATTGGATAAAATTATTTAATGGATTAAATGTTAATTGATTAATTAAGACGCAAGTAGTTAAATTTTAATTTTATCTTTTTCATAAGATTTTATTGTATGGATTAGATATAGTAAATATAATATGATTATATGGACCCCGATTGATCATGGACTCGACCGATAGGATAGATGTGAATGATTTAATTTTTCTGTTCGTTTAAAAATTGTCCTAGGCCGTTATGAAGAACGTGACCTAGTTTATTTTCTGCATTTATCCCATTCCCGTTGGCTCCCCCCCCCCCCCCCCCCCCCCCCCCGGTGTACGGCGGGTGTATTAATTTTACAAGATAGAATTAAATGTAACAAGAATGGAGCGGAAGATGGAGACCAAAGAAAGACGAAAATAAAGATCCCATTGGAAAATGGAGCATTAAAGATCCTATTGGCGGTTGTAGCTACCCTTAGATTGTGACCCGCGGTTTCGTCAGTTTGTATTCGAAACCGAACCTAGGAAAAGTCCATGATCATACCGGTTACTTTACTCATTTATTTATTTTGTGCTTGTATTTATTTTATATGATACGATAGATGCATGACTAGGCACGATCTAGATAAATGTGTAGGATGTATGTTTATAGAGATAGACATATTTATGAGACCATAATTAAAATTAATTAAGTGAATTAATTTACATAGATACTTCCACCTCAAAAGAATCAAGTTGAAATTGCCTCCCCATATTATAATGACGGTGAAGAGCCCTTGTTCGGATCCAACTCATCAGCCAAAGCAGGGGGTTGACCTACCTCGGGTATATCGTTATTATCGAGATATGATCGTATGAGATCTCACGAATATTGGGGTTATGACTTGACTAAGAATTCTCTCGGCCACCAGCCAAAGCGGGGTCGTTTGGATTTTAGAGGCAAGGGTTTGACTACTTCATAAGATGAAAATTGTCAAAGAGTTGACTAGTCAAACAACAAGAGTCGCATAAGATACGATTGACAAAGGGTTGTTGTCTACCTATTAGACTATTTTCGGCCCAACGACCAAAGCGGGGTCGCGGTAGTTTAGTGGGATCTTGTCCACTAAAGAAATTAATAATTCTTGAAAGTCAATTGGGAGTAGTTGACTAGTGGGAGCAAAATCATAAACCAAAAGACCATTTTTGATTTTGCATGTATAAACAACAACACTCTTTTATTTTCATGTTGTAGTTTTAGCAAACTTTATATTTATGTTTTATTCTCGATTAGTAAAACCAAATTATGACTGTTACCTTTTGAGAAACGTTCTCAAGTATGGTTAAGTAATTTTAATCCTTTTAAAATGAGCAATGACACGAGAGATCCCGTTATAGTAGTTAGAGACTAGGAGGCTACATATTTGATGGATTACTCCAAGGCTTTAATTATTAATGAAAGCGGAAGCTCATGATGTGATTAAATCATTTGAAATAAGTTTCAACGAATTAGTCATATATTGGATACGATCCAAGATGATCATTCAGTCATACGATGACAATTGATTCAAACGTTGGATAAGAATGACCACATCTAATTTTGGAAAGGTTGTTTTCAAAATTGTAAGATTTAAGTATCGACTTAATTCTATCATTGCTTAAAGGTTAATTGAATAGTTAATGTTTTAAATACGATTTAAAAGGTTAAATAAACTATTTAATAAACTTTAGATTTTCTTAATGAAAGGAAATCAAAGACATAGCTCTTGTGATCTTTCTTAAGTCTTATGAAGACTGCACCAAGAAATATTTACAAGTGCTTGAAGGATTAAAAAGGAAAGTTAGGGCATGTGCTTAAATAGAGAACTTATTGAAGTTTCTAATCTAAGCAAGTCTCGTTGAGATAAATCTATCTAAGTTCAAGTCAACTCTTAGATATCTGATATCTTACGAGTGTGATTAAATTAGAAAGGTTAAATCCAGATATGGAAGGTGAAGCAAACGTTGTGACACTTACCATATTCTGGATCTAGTAAACTGATAAGTGAACTAAATAAATGTTATTATGTTCCGGTTCTTATGAAGAACATACTTTCATTTATTTGTTAGGATTTAGTAGACATATTCAATTGTAAAGAATAAATGTTATTCCGATAAAGTTGGAAGGTCACTGAATCTAACATACTAGATTGATGTCACTATATAGATGATATATGTGATGGGATCTCAACTAAATATTTGTGTGGCTATTATCCTTAATATTTGTGGTTGTTCTAGACATAGTCTCTCTGGAAGGAAAGCGTGTAACTAAACGTCATTCTGATGATGTTGAACCATATGATTATGAATCATGTGGGTAATGCGTATCTTATCTAAAGATGACTAAAATACCCTTTTATGAAAAGGTTATAAAATCTAGAAAGTTGTCCAAAGCCTAAACATACCGATGTTTGTTGGCTTGTGACAATTAATGCCACAAATAATTGTTTATTAGTCTCTACGACTATTTTTAGAAATAGTCAAGTGTACTCAGTGAAGTACATAATTCGGAAAGCCCGAAAAGTTCGAGGTAGTACGAATATGAGATTGATGAGCTACTTAGGAATTAATCTTCAATTGGATTGAAGTAATTAATACCTGAAGGGTGTTTCAGAAGTCGTCTGAAAAAGAATAAGATTCTTCCCTTGAAGGATACCATCTTTGGGATACGCAATTAGATTGTGTTCCCAAAATGGAAACAACACTTTATATGATAAAGGTGTGACGCAAGCCATGCGATGTATCCCTTACCTGTTTCGGGATAGTGCCCTTATACTTAACCGAGTTCCAAAGAATAAAGGTTGAATAAATTCCATATTAGATATGGAAGAGGATAATGTCAAATCTATCTTAACCGATGATTTGAAGTTGTCATAGGCGAGTCCAGAAAAGCTTGGAGCCCAGTACGACATATGCAACTTTGTGGAATATCTTAGCAAGTACGCTAGATATTATTTACTCATCCGCGGAGCAAAAGGTGTTTGTCTCCAAACACGCTGTCTCCTAGAGGAAGTGTTTCTTCCAAAAGAAACAGTGGGAGTAAATTAGATCTCAAAAGTAGTTTGAGAACCACAAAGATATATTCAACCATTGAAACGTGAGCAGACGCCGCATAGCGATGAGGTGTAGAACACTGCTCAGAGCACACAAAAGTTCTGCAAGTCTGTGGATAACCTCAAGCCTGGAAAGGCTGCCGGTATGTTCATCTTGAAGAATGAATATCTCACGACTTATGAAAGAATGTTTGAAAGGCAAGATTGAGAGATATGGCCGGGAGCCATAATATCCGAATTAGATTCCATCGGTGACAACCAGGTTATGAACCTAGTCCGTCTCTCACCTGAGGAGTGTCCCCGTAAGGCCGAGCCCGGTTCGTTCGATGATGCTTGTTATAACTTGATATCATGGCTATATGATAGTGTTGAAGACGTTGGGCAGAAAGCTCGATGTTCATAGACGATGACATGATATGTAAGCCCACGAGATTCATTTATGGACTCAAACAAGTTTCTCTAGACGATTTCTTTGTTAGATAATCAAAGGAGTTTGATTTAGTCAAAAGAAGGATATGCCCCATGTGCAAGATGGATAGTGGGAGTGTGTTACGATTTTTGAGTAAGGTATTATATATCTCTCTCGAGAATTATCACCCCATGTCACAGTCAATTAATGTTTGGTAGTTCAAGGTCTTTACGAAAGCACTTGGATTATCAGTTCTTATTTTAGAAATAAGAATCTATAGTGATAGATTTAATTGCTGTTAAATTATAGTTTACCTATATAGATGTGATGCTAAAAGTGTATAGCATAGATCGCGACAGGGGATACTGCTAGCCGGTGTTCTCAAAATCTATCTATGTTAGGACGTTCGTCCTAAAGATAAGGTGAAAGATGATGCTTATGGAAGGTTTCCTTCGCTACTGCGATAGGAACCATCTTATAGGTGATGCCGGATGTTCATAGTCCATGAGGAGTCATGAGAAGGTATGAAAGTAAATCTGGTGGATATCGAGAATATCCTTAAACAAGTTAAGGAAAGTTTCCCAGTTTATTGAAACTTGGAATTAAATAAACGTAGATATACAAACGTATATCCTGAGTTTTATGAAGGCGAGTGAGAGCTACAGTCTGGGTTTGCAGTCACTTTGATTAAGTGATACAGTGAGCTGGAAATGTTCTAGCCTATGGGTCGCTGTAAATTCTAGAACCGAGCCAAAACACGGTAGTGCCTTGGAGGCGCGGCGGGAGCGAAGACATGGATCTAGAAGGTTCATTCCCCGAACCTTGTGCGGTTCTTCCACCTTTTCTATATAGCTGATATAGTAAGTGGATTCATTGATTGAAGCAAGGACCAGGGTCTCGTCGGAGATTCATGTGTGTGTTGAGGCGGTTCCTTTGACTTGGTCATTTGGAGCATGGTATGAAGATAGTCTGAGTCCCCACGGATAGCGATCCGTTTATGGCTAGGGCTGGTTGCGAGTATTGCATGAGATTCTTGTGTTTCAACTTGGTCTTGTGTGTGCGAGTGATTGGTTTTAGGCCAAGTGGGAGATTGTTGAAATAGTGTCCTAAACCCAATCGGGTTGGACCGGATACGACCGGGTCGGATCATTTCTACTATTTCTTTATGTTTATACATATATTAAATGGCTTTTCTGTTGTCATATATTTGTTCTTTTAAAGAACCAATTGTGAATTGTTATATGATAACGTCCTTAGTATTAAACTGTGGTAGAGAAACCATGATAGGCGATTATGGTTGATGAGATCTCTAATCACTTTAATAAGTTTGATACTTAAATGTCTCTAGGCTGATGTACTATTAAACAGGGCATTGATAGTATAAACAGACTAGCACGTATTAGATGTCTTCTCTCTTTAAGGGCATGGATAGATCTCGTCTATCGAAGTGTAGAGACACTTGGACCGTACGTGGACGTGTATTAGAGAATGCGTACGTTAGGCGACCTACTTACACGGATAAGTGTCACACTATGTGACGGTTGTGTAATTATCCTTTGGACCAGAGTCTTCATGGCATCACGGTGTGGATTGTCATGCTTTGACACTATTGAGGTTTCCCTTAGCCACGGGGCGATCATGCGGTAGTGATTGGGTATGATATTGAAGCATGCGGAGTATACATGATTGGTCGTCTGGGAATCGCGTATCCTATGATTGGGATCGAATATCCGAAAGGGTCTTCTTATAAGGAATGTCTTACTCTCGTGAATCTTTGCAAAGTGGGAGTAAACGAGTTACTTCGAGAGAGCATGATATCCAGATTATAAGATACGGTCGTTAATGTTTGACACTCGACGTACGACCGTATGGATATTATTACGGCGATAGGATTGTAAGTTACTCGGTAATCTGTTTCACATGAAAGGTAGTAGTCATTGCATTTGACTCTTCCGATGATTGGGGGTCACGGTGTGTTGCTAGACGCTATCCCGTGATCGTTAGGCATGAAGGGCATTTTCGTAATTTGCACTTTGTGTCTACGGCCAACATATTCGGAAGTCTATCGGGTCACACACATATGAACATCTAGCCGGATTAAAATGTGGTTATAGATGATAACCAAATAAGGAAAGTTTATCTCGAGACTATAAAGGTTATAGTGGTAAATTAATATAGTGGTATTTATTTATTATGAATAAATATAATACAAGATATTAATTATGTTGATTAAATTAAATATATATATATATATATATATATATATATATATATATATATATATATATATATATATATATATATATATATATATATATATATATATATATATATATATGTTAGATATGTATGTCGAAATTTATTGTGTATATTGATAACCATGAATTTTGCAAATTAATTAATCATGGTATTATATTATCTAGTATTAATATAAGATATTAATATTATATATATTATACACACATGCGTGTGTGAAGTACATTTGAGATGTACATGCGCACTAATTTAGTGTGCACATATAATATATATAGATTTATATACATGTGATATATGCATATGTGTAAATTGATTTATGGTAATATAATAAAAGATAAATATTGTCAATATAAGATATTGACAATATCTTGGGAATATTCAATATAAGATATTGACAATATCCTAGATTTATTTGATATAAGATATTATAATAAATGAGATAAATCAATCAATTGTATTTTCCTTATTTTATTGGGAAAATGTTTTCTTCTCCTCCACACTAGATAGGGGCGCCCCAACCACTATAAATAAGAGGTGGGTGTCAAGCTCTTTTGTACAACACAATTGCAAGAGCTCATAGTTCTTGTGTAAAATAGAGAGCATCTTTTGGAGAGTTGGAGATAGGGGAAAAGGGCCGGTCTAGCAATCGGAGTTTTCCAATAGCAATCCATGATGGGATTTCGGCGGGGTGCTCGTGTGGACTAGCGGTAGAGGCCGAACACTTGGGCGGCTCTATGTAGAACTACTCTCCTTAGACGGTCAAAGCGTCGATCTTATAGATCAACCAAGGTAACCACCGTCTATTACTTATTTGTTTATTGCTTAAACGAAGTCGATCTTGGGTCGATAGGAAATAAATTTTTTGAATTCCGCTGCGTTCCCGGGTAGATTTCCTAACAATATATATATATATATATATATATATATATATATATATATATATATATATATATATATATATCGTGTGTGTGTGTGTGTGTGTGTGTGTGTTTTAATATTTACTTGTGTGTGTATATGTATATCGACACTATTAATTATGAGGGACTTTAATCAAAATTGATTCTCATAATACAACTGCAAAAAGTCGATTCTATTGTGGTGAATAAGTACAGTGGTGCACGAGTAGATTGAATGTTATGCAAATAATAGCCTCCATAATTATTACCAGGGGCGGATCCACCATGGTAGTAGGGGGTAGTTGCCCTCCTCGGATCCGGAAAAAAAAACACTAATATGTATGTTATGTATTTTTTTGCCCTCCCTAAAATTTATATCCGCCCCTATTATTAATAATAATCGAATAAATTGACATAAATTTTTATTATGTAAATAAAAACATAGTCATTAACCAAGTAGCTTGACTCAAGTGGTAAGTGACTTGAGAATGCCTAGGCAGGTCACCGGTTCGATTCTCCTCTGAGGTGCCATGTTGAAAGAGCTCTTGGTCAGGTCTTACCCCTGAGTAAGAGTTAGACTCTGCAACCACGACCCAAGCCGAACTCCGGATTAGTCGGACCAGTTGGTTCCGGATACCGGGGGCTTTAAGCAAAAAAAAAAAAAATAAATTGTCATTACAAAAGTGATACATCTAAACAAAATATATTTAGTAAAGTTTCTCCTATAATCCAATGGGGCAAAAGGAAAGTATGTATGCCACCCGATTTAAACGATACACCACACTACCTTGCACCACACCAAAACAACCTTCAGAAATTCGATTTTTTTTTGAGTCAAAAATCGACTTTTCGAATGTCGTTTATGAGAATCGACATTGGGAAAGTCAATTTTTGAACCAAAAAAAGGACTTTGCGAAGGTCGGTTGTGAGAATTGATCTTGGGGAAGCCGATTATTAAGTCAAAAATAGACTTTTACGAAGGTTGGTCGTGAGAATCGACATTGGAAAATCGATTTTTGACTCAAAAATCGATTTTTCCAAGGTTGATTCTGTGTTTTTGGTGGTACGTGTGATGCATCGGTGCAAATAATAAACCACCAAAAAGTACTAGTATACCTTTTTCTACTTGCGAAAAAAATTCTACTATATATCGCCCCCTCTCCGCCCCCGTGACCTAGGATCCTGTGTCCGCCCCTGATTATCACTACATGTAAATAAGTAATATCTCAATCTGTCATCAATTATTACTTCAACCCACTACCTCACATACGTACATTGTAGCTCTAGTCTAATAGGACCTATGACAAGATAAAATAAAACATGTCACATTGTTCTTACATCGAGAAGATATCATCTTTTTTTTTTCATGGAGATTTAGCACATGATGACAAAAGTTTCACCGGACTTCCATCTCCGGTAGCTTAGTTTTTTCCTTGTTAGCTTTCCTTGTACCTCTGCACCTTTTACTTTCTTTCGTTAGATTCTCGACACTTCGATGGTTGCGGAAGTCAAAACCTATGCTCAAGCAGTTTATGGGTGTACACGGTTCGGTTCGGTTCGGATCGGTTAATGGCCGTAACCGAAACCGAACCAAAATTTTCGGTTAATTAAAAATACGAACCGAAACCGAACCGTTTGTAAAAGAAACCGAAATAACCGGTTTGGTTCGTTCCGGTTAACCGAAAACCGAAAAAAAAATCAAAAGTAAATAATTAGAGATAACCGAACCGAACGAACCGAACCGAACCGAACCGAAATAACCGGTTGATTAATCGAAAAACCAAACCGAAATAACCAAATTTCATCCAAATTATACAATTACAACAGTTTCATTCACTATATGGTTATAACGGTTTGATTTTTCTGTTTGGTTTCTGTTCGGTTCGGTTCGGATATAAACAGTTATTTTCGGCTTGGATTCGGTTCGGTTTCGGTTCGATTTTCGACAGCACTAACCGTAACCGAACCGAATATTCCGGTTTTTCCATTTTGAAAACGGAAAACCGAACCGAACCGAATTACCCCGGTTCGGTTTTTTTGGATTATCCGTATCCGTGTACACCCCTAAAGCAGTTCGTCCTAATCAACTTCCCCCGCCGGAATTCACGCCGGAAATTGTGTCATACAAAGGTGAAATTGCAATTCGTTTCTCCAAGGAGCAAATAGATCTGCTAGCAACTCCTTTCCAATACGCTCTAATTTGAAATTTTTCACAATGTAAGCCGAATTTGGATGCAGTTAAGCGTTTCTTAGAAGTTCAGAATTATACAGAGCAATACTCTGTGGGAGTTCTAGATTCGAAGCACATCCTCGTCAATTTTACAGGTGAAAAGGATTTTATCCGTCTCTATTCGAGAAGCCAATGGTTTGTCACTAGCAAACCAATGCACATTCTAAAATGGACACCGGATTTCCATGTAGATGTTGAGTTATCGATAGTCCCTATCTGGATTTTATTGCCCATGATGCCTGCTCATGTAATAAAAGTAGAAACTCTGAAAGGAATAGTCTCTAGTTTTAGAAAATTACTTAGGGTAGATGCTTCCGCTGCTACTTTGTAGAGGCCTTCAACTACTCGTATTCAGGTAGAAATTGACTTGCTAAAGCCTTTCCCACGTAGATTCTGGATTCAGCAGGGTGATAGAACTGGAAATGGATCTCGCTTCTTACTGCATCTATTGTAGGCATATTGGGCATGTTGAGGAAGAATGTAGGATAAAAAATCCTTAGCAAACTGGTTTCTCGGAACCTCAAAACCAAACATCAGGGCAGAACTCTAGAAGAGATATAGCATAATGTTAAGATCAAGCGCTTACCGTTGTACTAAAACCAATTGATGTTAGTAAAGGCGCAACTATATTTCTTATCATTTAATAGTGTGGGCAATCTGTCCCAATACCCCTCTCAAGTGTTAGCAATCTGTCTAACACTTGCACAAATTTTAGCAATCTGTCTAACACTTGCACAATTTTTTTTAATAATGTTCCAACCAGGGTTCGATCTCGTGACCTCTGGCTCTGATACCATGTTAAGATCAAGCGCTTACCGTTGTACTAAAACCAATTGGTGTTAGTAAAGGCGCAACTATATTTCTTATCATTTAATAGTGTGGGCAATCTGTCCCAACACATAAGGGCCTTCAACTCAAGTTTGGAGGCAAAAATGGCTCCAGAATCCTGCCCCTGATTAGCCACAACAAGTCAGTACAGAGATACCTCAAACATAAAAGGCCCTTGTGAATCAACAACATCAATCAGAGATAGAAATAATACCTCAATTGCAACAGTGTGTGCCGGAATCCTCACATATATCCCCACAAGGCCAAGATCCAATATCACCAGAAGCCACAACCCAAGGGAAGGCCCCAGATATGCTGCAACCAATGCCAGATTCAATGATTCCTACGCACATCGGGGTCAAGCATGTAAGGAGCAAGCAATGGAATTATCTAAGGCAGGGCCTCTATCTCGAGAAAACTCCAGCCCAAATAGATGTAAGGATCCAACAGCTTCTCATTCTCAGCAATCTAAAGGGCAGGAGAATGCCTATGGAGAATGCATGGTCACTAAGTCGATCTCGGCTGCACACTCTTATGGCCAAGTAGTTGGGACTTCAACATCATTAGCTACAAGAAATTCTTTTGATATGCTCTCTAAGTTGGAGACTGAGCACTTGACTCAGTTAAGTGATAGTGTCCAGGCCGAGCTCAAATATATGAGTTTAGACCCAAAAACTCAGCTGGGTGAGTACATTTCGGATAAGGTTTTTGACGAGAAGTTTACCCCGGGTCAGAAGATTACTCAAACTCGGAAGAAAAAACAAATATTTGATCTTTAGTTTTGTTGGTTTTTCCCCCCTGTTTTTTCTCCCAAAAAGATAAAAACTCGGCTCTGTGAGTTTCAAAATGTTTCTATGAGATAAAATCTTTATAAAATAAAATACATGATTAACTTAATTGAAACATATGACAAAAATGATTTGCTTTTAAAAATTTTAAAAAAAAACCGAAACATGTGCACGTCTAATTATTCCAGTAGTATTTTCCTGATATATATATATATATATATATATATATATATATATATATATATATATATATATATATATATATATATATATATATATATTATTACAAGTAATTACCACTTAACCGAGAGTATATTCCTAATTAAAATGCCTTATTTATTTATTATTATTATTATTTTCTTAGAGCCCCGGATATCCGTAACCAACCTGGCCGACTAATTAATTAATTGGAACATACGACAAAAATGATTTGCTTTTAAAAATGATAAAAAAAAAAAAAAAACCGTACTATGTGCACACTCCAATTATTCCGGTTATATATATATATATATATATATATATATATATATATATATATATATATATATATATATATATTTACATTAATTACCACTTAACCGATATTATTCTCCCGATTAAAACACCTTTTTTTATTATTGTTATTTTTTGAATAAAGCCTCGATATCCGGAACCAACTGATCCGACTAATCCGGAGTTCGGTGCGGGTCTACAGAGTTCAACTCTTACTCAGGGGTAAGGTCAGAGTAAGAGCTCTTTCAATATGATGACTCAGAGGAAAATCAATCCGATGACTAGGGGCGGCTCCAGGAATTTAATGATATGGGTCGGAAATTTGTCATATTTTACAATTATTAAACTTAATTTTATATATTATAGTTCAATAAGTAGGCATCAATATATAAAAATTAGGGGGTCGATACACATATAAAATGTGTACCTATAAAAAATTTACACTGTAATATTTTTTTTAACGAGTCGGATAACCAATTCCTCAACATGTAAAGCCGCCCCTACGGATGACCACCCTAGAGACCGACAACTATTTTAACATACTTAACTATAATAAGAGAATATGTAGTGGTAAAATGAGAAAAACCTCTATATATCCAACGTGTAAGGGCACTCTTATCAGAGCCCCAAAGTTTATCCCTAAAATAATATAAAATAATACATATCCCTATTTTACAATATCTCAATTCAAAAACTTCCACAACAACATCCCTATCCTTATCCATATAACATTTCAAATAATATTAAATAATACATATTCTACCTCACAACCCTATTCATACACATTAAATATTTATTATTTCATTCCAGCAGCATCCCTATCTCTATAATTTTTAATAATTAAATATACTTAGGGACGTGAATAGTGCATCCCCACAAGCAGGATGCATCCCTAAAAATGTCCCTCTCTCACAATTGATCGTTCATATCCCTAAAAATAAATAGGGATAGAGACTCTGCTGTGAAAGCTATTTTTGGATAAACTCTATTTTTTATCTTTATTTTAGGAATATGACACCATATAGGGCTTCTGCTACTAGTGCCCTATGGTGTGTGAAAGCAAGTTGACGTTGTAATGAAAATTTGGCACCATAGTGGCCTTGTGGTAAAAAAGGTTTGTCCCATAAGGCTTCTATGTAGAGAAGGATATGGAGAAGACTTGGAGAGAGAAAATGTAAAATAAAAACCATTACCCAAAATATTTATAAAAAAGACTTCTATTTTAATGACATGTCATTCAAAGCCCTCCCAAAAAAAGGCCACTACGTAGTCTCTAACGGAAAATATTTGTGTGAAGATGAATTTTTAGATGAAATAACGGGTGAAACGATCAGAACCACACAATCGTCCAAATTTGCTTTAAATACGTAAATGAAATCATGCTGGTTAGTGTTCACACCGCGCGTGTGGACACCACACAAGAACCACCCGTCTGTAACACACTAGCATATTGCATATTTAAAAGAAAATGATTTGTCCACCACATTTTTTTCACAACATGATATATTATACACGCACTAAACATGATCTCACCATCTATAAAATATAGGACACATACATTGATTTAGTCCCACAATAATCAATGATGAGATAATGTGTATGTTGTGTACAAGATAATGTGGTCATGTATCATTATCACGTTTGTGTACACAAAGATAATACTTTGTTGTATTAAAAAGATGAATAGTTTTGTATCATTACCGTATTTTAAAGGGAAATGATTTGTGCAAGATAATGTGGTCATGTATCTCCAAGAAATTTCTAATATAGGCAAAAACATGACCACATGCATGTTAGTTGTCAAAATTAACATCAAGAAAAGCCAGAAGAACCTTTTGCTTTTCAAAGTAGCTCTGCTCACCCAATCCTATCACACGCTGTGAAAAAAAGTTAAAAGCACTTGTTGATTATCGATTCATTGTATCATCTTTTCTGAAAATCGTGTACCCTTTTCCTCCATCATGTCTTTTTTGCTTAGACAACCTAGAAATCCGTGAAAAAAAGATTCTTTGATTCACTTGTTCTCTCCCCCCATACTTCTTGAACCCATGGTTCTTCCTCAAGAAATTGTTTCTTTTGCCCACAGTGCTAGTAAATTATTTGCTCAGCTTATTTTTATATGATTTATGTATGTAATCAGGTATAATAGATAGGCTATGGCTAATATTCAAAGTAATAGTGGTCCCAACATTGCTAAAAACCAGAGTAGTGTAACTGGTTCTGCTAGCAAAGGGGATGAATTAAAGCTTGGTTCTGCTGTTTTTCATGATTTTCTTGGTAAAACACCGACGACGGGGAACGTCCGGCCGCCGTCTGAGGCGTCTCTGTCAGCATCTGCTTCTCTTGGTGCTTCATCTGGCGGAGGAGGCCGTGGGCCCATCTCCACCACTTCTGATCTGAGGTCTGGTAAGAACAGCTAACTGCTTCTTTTGATTTTAACTCTACATTTTCTGATGGGTAAAATTTTAGTTAGCTCAAGTGTAAACCCTATGTTTTAGTAAGTTTTCTTGATTGCATTTTATCAAATGGTTGGCAAAAATTTGAGCTTTGCACTATGTCTGCCTACCAAAGAGTCAATTTAGTGTTATACCCTGTTTCTCTAAACCAACTCAATATTAACCTTGCAATTACTCTCTTATTGCCATTTTCATGAGCTGTTAACTTGTGGGTTCTATGCAGAAAGCCTAATTATATTCATGGTTTTGAAATTTCGAGATTGGTGAATTCTTGATGAAAGCATATGATGAACTTTTCTCATTACCTAGTGTAGATAGGCATGCTGGAGATCATATTGAAGGAGTACCATGCTATGGACCTAGAAGTGATTTTATGTGCCCCGAAAGACCCAATGTATTTGTTGGAATGAAGAGAAGTAATTCACATTGCTATGCAGCAACATCATCTGATAGATATCCAGCTGGGAGGTTGGATTCACTTGAAGGCACAGAGTTGATCAAGGTGGAAACTTTTCCTACGCTTTTCAATTGAAATCGGCTTTAGTATTATGTAATTTATGGTTTTGGTTATACTGTGTGCTTGCTTTCTGTATTATTAGTTACTCCGAAATGCTGGAGGGGATCGACTTAGACGACCAAGTATTGAGGACTCGTCATCCTTCCCGTTGCATCTACCTCGACCAGCTTCAGACTCTCTTATATCACAACCATCATCTGGTCTGAGAATAGATGCAAATGCTTCCAAATGGGATTCTTTGATTCCAATAAGGCAATCTCCTCCACGTTCTAGTCACGTTGTGCCATTTGGTCAACTATCACTACCAAACAAGTTAAATGAATCAAATGCTGGTCAATTGGTTACACAATGTGCTGCTGATGAAGGTTCAAGAACTGGGATTAAAGGGTCTGGATTCTTGAAATCCATTAAGGAAAGTGGAAGAATACCAGACCGTAACTTATCTGGGATCTTAGCTAGTAGTGGAAAGCAGAATTCTTCTGGTAATATCTCTGAGCCAGAATCCTCTTTGTCGAATAGGTATGGTTTCTTGATCTTCTTTAACTCTGTATTTAATGTCATGTTTATGTTTTCGGGATTGGTAAGCATTTCCTGTTTGTTTGTGACAGTCAACATGGATCCACTTCTGCCGGTTGTCAAATGACGATCTTTTATAATGGTCAAGCGCACGTTTTTGACTCCGTCCATCCCAATAAGGTTTTGCTTCTTTTTCCCTGACACTACAAATCTCCCTGTTATGTGATGATTTCAGACATATATACATATATTGATATATATTCCCCATACAAGTTCAGCCCCTATACTTTCTTGTGAGTTTACAGCACATATGACATAAGAAGAGACTTCACACAGCATTAAAAAGTTGTCACGTGACCATAGGTAACAGTTTTAAGTGATGAAAACAGCCATTTACAGAAATAATAATGTAAGACTGCGTAAAATAGGCCTAAATTGTTTTTTTTAATTTGCAAATAAATGCTTTTCTTGTTCCCTTTATTTTAAAACGCCAGCTTGCATGCAGAAACTGCTGTTTCTTTTTTTTTTCTTAAGAAATTGCCAATTGTGTATACTTTTAAGGAAAGAGAACTGCTTAGATGTTGATAATTTTTCCTTCGATGTTCTTAGATTTTTGGACATATGATTTTGTAACATGGTAACTCTATTAATTTCCGGGCTATATCAGGCGCATATCATTATGGCTTTAGCAGGATCTAATGGAGAGTCGTGGTCAACAACTTACTCACCAAAATCTACTGCTACTGCAAGAAAATCTGCTGCTGAAAATCACGGTTCATGGAGAAAAAATGATGGTAGTTTTGTGACGAAACCTGGAGTGCACACCAAGTCATTCACCCGAGTAAACAGTAGTCTCGGTTTTAGCACAAGTGAAAAGACAGATGTCGTCCCAACAGGTTAGACCTTTACTCATTCTTTCACTCCTAGTATATAACCGTGTAAAAATGCAGTTGTGTGTTTGAATAACAAGAAATTTACGATGCATAGTGAGTCTCGTATATATCCAATATTTATAAGGGACGTATACGCTAATGCAAACTTGCAGTTTTTTAAAAATTTGATACGGGATCCCGCATATGTATTTCCATAGCTCATATATGTCTTTCTATCCAGGTACACATCTTGAAGGAATCATAGAAAACGACTCAAAAAACCCGAGGAGTCATCGTGCGAATGTCAACGTTCTTGCCGACAAGTAAAACATGAAGGTGCTGTGTGTAAATCTGCTGATAATTGAGTTGCTGTTATCAGTGAGATCTGCAATTGTCTAGCCCCCAGGCGGGTTCGTGTTATTTTGTGATCTGCACATGAAATCGGAAGCTCATTTTTTTGTACTCAAGATTAACTAGTCAAAAACATAAGTGCAGAATGAATGTATGGTAAATTATTCTAGAGATCATATGGCATTGGTAAATAGTTAGTATTAGACTACGGTAAATCGTTAGTCGTAAGCCGGCTACTTATGAAAGACATTTTGTAACGCTCTGCTCGGGTCTTGAAACGAAAGTCGAGTTAGGGTCAGGCATGTATGTGTCCAGAGATTATATCGAACCTTGAGAAAATGCATGTAATTGACACATCCCGAAAAACCTCTTATTACACACCAAAAGTCCCCCATGAGCGTGAAATTTTGAGTTGTGCAACCTCTGGTGGTTTACGAGCGGTCTTCAACCTCCTTCGTGCATGGTGCTTCAAAAACCGAATGTAACTTCATTTCTTTTTCACTTCTCTGCCCTGCAAATTAAACAATTCCATACATTCCTCTCATTCTCCTGTCGACACCAAGGCTGAGTTTTTTTGCATATCAGGTCAAGAAAACGCAGCTTTAATTCTCTCCCCCTTTTTTTTTGTAGTGATTTTTTGTAGTGATTTATATAACGCCAGTATGTCGGTTTTACGTAATTTTTAAGTAAATGTCTTATTTATTACGTGTCGGACACTCGCCTTCAGTTAAAGACTCCTCCGAAAAACGGGATGTCACATTGTGTCGATGTTATTAATTCATGGAGCAACCCTCTACACGCTTTGTTTTGCATACATTCTACGGTATCTATCTTACGCTTAAATTACTAAATCCAACTATTTTTTATAAATATTATTGTATTATTGATAGCAAAATAATATTTTAGACAATTCTATTTTTTTTATTTTTTTTTTTTTTTTTTTAGAATAGATCACTTTATTGACTTTGGCCCCGGGCGCAAACAAAGAGAACATACAAAAACGAAATAGAGTGACATTCTCATCGACTTACAAAGTGGTAGAAATTTACTTAAAAAAAACAACAAAATTAATATTCTACGCACTGCCTACGGCCATTCCTCGCTCTCCGAATTGCGGTTGAGAGGAACACATAGGCCGGGGGCCTTTCTATTTCTTGTCCATGACATATCTTGTTTCTCCACATCCAAAGCGCCATAAAGTATTTCCCTCCACAAGTATCTCCAAATTTGGGGGATGTTGATTACCCCCGTCCAAGTTTCTCTCGTATCCAATTGGTCACATTCTCCTCTCCAAAGAACTCGGTGTGCATTCTCGAATAGTACGCAAAGCTCCCGCACTTCCTTAGCCCACTTGCAATCTCTTACTGCATGGAGAATGGTCTCCCTCCCATCTTCGCAGACACTACAATCTGGATTTTGTCGTATATGCCTGGAATAAAGAATATCATTAACTGCCAACGATTTATGGGCAATCATCCATAAGAAGAAGTTTTCTCTCGTTGGTCCCTTAAGCTCCCAAATGTCTTTCCGTATATCCGAAGGTTCAATGTTGTTCATATGTTCCGTCAACATAGTATATCCAAAGCAGCCATCGTGTATTGTCCATTTGGTCCATCTTTCCATCGAGCCCCCAAATGGAGGTTATCGAATCCAACTTGTAAATAAGCAAAAGCTTTGCGTATGCCCCTCCAAGTTGGGAAGCTCCCTGGCTTAGCCCTTGTAGTTAGATTTTTGTATTTATGGGCTAAAACCTGGACCCAAACGGCATCTTTCTGTTGAATTAAGGCCCATACAAGTTTTCCTAGGAGGGCTATGTTCATATACACCATTTTCTTGAGCCCCAAGCCCCCATCTTGTTTTGCGGACATAGAACTTCCCATGCTACCGAGTGCATTTTCCTGCCATTTTCATTGTCCCCCGTAAAAATCCTCTACAAATCTTCTCCATGTTGTTTAAGATCTGTAGTGGGCAACATAGTAGTTTGCATAGTATAGTATGGGCGAGAAGCTAGGGAGCTTTGTATGAGAATACACTTACCGCCTTTAGATAGAGTCTTTGATTTCCAGTTGCTAACTTTGCCCTCATCTTGTCCTCAAGAAATCTAAAATGTGAAACTTTCGCCTTCCATGTATTAGTGGGACTCCTGTGTACACCGCCAAGATCGCTGTGTGGTTCATGTTCGAATTTGAGTAACAAATGCAATAACAATAGTGTGCCCAACATTCTTTGAGGTGTAGAATGTGGATTTTGATGTGCTTGATTTTCTCGCTCACCGCAATTGCGTAACGTTTGAGGACTTCTTCTATTACCATTGCTTGCCGTACAAAGGGCTTCCCCAAACAACGAAAGATCATCCGCAAAGAAGATGTGTGAGATGGGAGGGCCATGTCTGGATAGTTTGACTGGTTTCCAACTTCCCTGTTCAACTGCACTGTTAATTTTGATGCTAAGTATCTCCATACATAGGACAAAGAGGTAAGGAGCAATAGGGTCTCCCTGCCTCAATACCCTACTAGGGTTGAAAGATTCCAATTTCGCCCCATTCCATAGCACTGAGAGCCGTGAGGAGGTGATACAATGCATGAGAAGCTGCTGGAGATGCTCTGATAGTCCAATTGAATTCAGAATGTTCTTCAGGAAGGTCTCCCTGCCTCAATCCCCTATGATAGTCAAACTTTCTTTTTTATAATCGGAGTGATAACATCAAGACGACATATATTTTGAAACGAATGAAGTACGTGTACTAGAAAATGGAAAACATTCTAGAAAATATAAAACATAAACAACCAAGGGCATTTTTGGTATGCACACTAAATCTAAGCAAACCCTTAGCCTAGGTAACCAACTATATAATGGCCAATCACATTTTGTGGACAATTTGTTCTATAGCTTATCTCAATGAAATTTTTGCGGTTTCTCCCCCTATCACTCACTCGCCTTTATCTCAATATCTCGTTCGACTTGTTTAACGGTTGCAAAACTTAATTTATACTTCAAACACGATTTTCTCCGTATAATTGGTATGATATATTTTTTTATATTTTGTTTAAGGCATATCTGTCTATCCCATAAACGGGTCATCTAAAATCTCTCCAAATGTGCCCAGCTTAACTGTTTTTCTATCGCAAATGAAGCGTCCACTGTTTTCATTTTGCAAAGGGATGTGTTTTGCTTGACATGTAAGTTAAAACTTCAACTTCCCTAGATTGAACACGTCGAAATATTTATACGCTTTAACGACGGATTTTAGCGACAACAGTCTTTTTGTATTTCAACCTCGCAAACAAGTATTAAGTTTCTTATATAATATAGTTAATTGTTGATGAGTATTGTCACATATTTTATTCAGATAATAATCCAATGTAACATTTTGTAAGACATTGTTACTCCAAAAAAAACATTTTGTAAGAAATAGTTGATAACGGAATTACCTTCCAAAATAATTAATAATTCATCTTAATATATTCTTCCAGTTAAACCCACCCAGCAATCTTTTAGCAAGCCTTCATTCTCCCTCGACCGCCATCCCGTCCGGCGAACCTCCTCTTCTTCAACCACCACCTCTCGTAAATCAGACCCTGACGGTTGATTGCTGAACACTCGGCAAGGCCGGCCCTTACTGAATTTTTGGAAATTCCTATGTCCGTGCGTCTTAGCGCTTGCTGAAGTTCAAGCTGCTGCAGCAAAGAGTGCTTCTAATGTCTTTGAAATGGCTCTTCCTGTAGTCCACCCACAACACGAAGGTATGGCTAGCTTTGAAGTTCATGAAGATGAGGCGGAGGATGTAGTTGCAGGTGACTTACTCGAGGACTTTCATGGGGTTGAAAATCATATGGCAAGGGGTGATTGAAATTAAATCATATTGCAAGGCTTCCTGCTACTGAAAATCTCTGGTCCTCCTATTGAAGCTCTTTTAGCAAATGTGGCAATCCTGTTTAGGCTCTGATTTTCACAAATGTTGTCACTATTGGTCGATTTGCAAAGCTTTTCTTTGGAAAGAATATGAAGTCTTAGTAGTCTTTCCTGTCCAGAAGTAAATGAATATGATATCTCAACATAATTGATTTGGTCTGAAGAGCTCAGATTTTGGGATTTGTGAGTTATTGGGTAACAATGATTGCTTTTTTCTTTAGATGCTTGTAATTCGGACTGATTTTTCCATGCTGAATGTGTAATTTTCTTTTGGTAAATTTACTTGAAAGCACTTGGTTTCTTGATTCCTCTGTTGATTGATAACTGATTATTTATAATTTATTGACCTTTTTCATCAAGAGTTGTATTCCGATGTTATGAATGGTAAACGATTTTATTATTGATCTCTAGCATTTTTAGTGTTTATAATACATTTATTGATATGGTTTCGATGAAATTTTATTCATCAATTCGTAACCGGTTGTGTTCTGTATAAAGTTTTGTGAAAACTATTCTTTGGTCGTGGAGGAAGCAGCTTCTTTGTTACAGAAATTTGCACAGGACGAATGCAGATATAGCTATCCAGAATGCAAAAGAAGTGTCTTCCAAACACATGGAGCAGTGCCTTTCATTAACCAGTAAGATTTGTGTGTGTGAAATCGGAACAGAATGCATATGTCTGATATTTTTGAGAATGATTGAAGGGCAACTGACATTAATTAAGAAATGGGAAATTGTCGATTTAGCTGTCGGCTCTGGTCTCTCGGCTCTCGCACCCAAAATTTTGAGTTCTGCAACCACTGGTGGTATCCAAGCAATTTAAGCAATTTTCACCCCATACAACTTCATTTCTTTTTTCACTTCTCTGCCTTGCAAACACTTCCATACATTCCTCTCAATCTCCTGTCAAACACCAAGGCAGCAAGTTTTTGCAAATCAAGTCAAGAAAACGCGGCATTAATTCTCCGTCTTTTTCTTGTAGTGATTTATATCACGTCAATATGTCGGCTTACGTGATTTTTATGTAAATGTATTATTTATTACTTTTCGGGACACTCGCCTTCGGTTAAAGACTCCTTCCAAAAACGGATGTCAACATTTTTTCTATTTTTAATCTCTTCCCAAGATATATGTTCCATTTTGATGTCAACACTCATAATATCACTTCTTTGATGCAAATGTCATAGTTAGACTTCCGCCAAATCATACAAATATGTTCAAAGTTCTATTTTTGTAATTCATTTTTGGTTGTTTTTTTTTCCTTTCTGTTTTTTGTGTGTGAAGAATGATCTATTAATATACAAAGCCAAAAGGGTATTTACTGTGTTACAAAGCCAAATAAAAAGATTACACTCACATAACCGTGAAAAGGGAGCTATTAATACACCCCCCCCCCATCCGGAAAATTCTATCCTAGGGATTCCCTACTAGGAGCGAACTCGTCTACGCGCAAAGATCCGACCACACAATTTCCACACACGGGGCACCGTGTATTTCACCTCGAAACTGCGTGGTCCGTATCCCGCCACGTAGTGCAGTTCCCTACTAGGGAGTCCCTACAGAGAAACGACCCCCCCCCCCCCCCCATCCCATCACCCTCCCCAATTCTTTTTTCGCTTTATTGTTAAAAATGACAAAATAAGAGTGGAAATGTGTAAAAAGGACAGTGGAATTTTTTATTGGGTGAAAAGGACAAACCAAACAGTGGAATAGTGGATTCCACTGTAAAGACAATGCAACCAACAGTGTATTTTGAGTAACAAACAGTGGAATTGTCCTTTAACACATGATTTTTTTTTCACTGTCCTTAATCCTATTTTTCAACTTTTTTTTGTCCTTTATTACCACTCCCCTTCTTTTTTTCTTTTTTTTTTATTATTAATCTATACAAATTCTTTGTTTTAAATTTTTTTCTTATATTTTCTATTTTGCTTGTAACTTTTTTTTGATAAATTATTTTTTAATAAATTATATGTTTTTGAAATCTATTCAATTTAATCTATCAAATGAGTCCAATATTGAATATGAAATATTGTATTAAAAATAATTTTATCGGATCCAATATAACTCTTATTAATTTTTTTGAATTATGTACATAGAAATAATAGATAAACGCATAAATTAATCATCAAAACCATGCATAAATTCAAAATGTTGTCCGGGTTGATCTATCCTCATTACATCATACCACAATTGAACACGTGTTTGATAATCACGAGCCCATTCGTCTGATGGGTTTGATTCGCCTGAGAAACGCCATATGATGATGGGTGGTACAGGGTATTCAGGGTACAAGAAAACTTGTACGAAGTGATTATTTTGAACATGACCGATAGCTATATGTTGCCGCTGGGAAAATGGAACTGGCGGGGATCTCAACGGCAAGTGAGTATGACAATGAGTATCATGTGAATCGAATGCATGCAGTACCACGTTGTACGCTGAAGCTACAACAACCCCCTGTGTTGCAACATCCATCCAATAATACCCGGGTGCGGGTACTGCGAAGCAATTAAGTGTTGATAGTAGTCCTGATGCATAATTAATTTCTTGAGAAAGGTTTTCATACAAGTCCATATTTTGATTAATCTCTTGAATAAGCATAAATCGTACTTGACGCCATTCATATTCTGAACCATGGAGTTGCGCAGCTATTGCTCTGAAGCGACAATGACCGTCGCCTTCGACGTCAACACAATGAGAAATATAAGGCTGATAGCGTTTAGGAAATGCATAAATGAGGGGATCCTTTCTTTTACTCGCTTGAGAATTCGGAATATATGGTACCTTCTTTTCTGAAGTGGGTATTGAAAAGAAAGGCCTGCGGCCAATGTTCTGCTCATCCCTTCTTGTAGGTCGACCCTTTTGTTCTGTGTTGTATGCTGGGGGTCGAACTGTACAACGAGATGGATCTGCCATATCGAAAAACCTGTCAATCATAGAATCTCGACTAGCGGGTTCCATTTCATTTAATCTTTCCATAAGTTGAGCTGCCTTGTCGGGTTGTACTCCCTCATCCGTACGCTCGGGGGCTCGCATGGACAATGTACGCCAGTGAATATGGATATAATTTTGCGGAATCGACATGCCAGCAAGACGAAACATTGCAATATTGTGAGTGCACGGCAATCCTTGTGTCAGTTTGATCTTGCAATTGCAAAGATCTTCTTCGGAAAGACGATGTTTATCAGCAACTTTTATCTGTTTATCGATTAAGTCCATTGCTTCTAATGAAATGCAATATCTGATTTCACTATAAATTGCGTCACGTACATGTCGATGTCGTGGAAAGCTCAAAGATTTCTGGAATGAACTTTGAATATCCCTAAATTGAGCAGTCAACATCTTTTCTATTTTTTGAAAGGATGTTGAAAGCGATGCCGAAGTATCCCGAAGTATCGTTTGAGTCTCGCATGCGCGTACTCCACCCTGTATTTTAATCATACATTGTGTTAAATAGGAATGATACATGCAATATTTTATAGTGTAGGATAATGAATAAATAGTGGATATTAGAAAGTTACCTTTGACTTGAATGGCTTCCGAGGTGCATAACTTTGTCTACATACACATCAACGAACCGCTCCTTGTAAGGACATAACCATGTATTCCAAAGGTATGTTGTGGCTTTGGCGAATTTTGAAAAGTCAGTTAACATGGCATTCCACCTGAAATCTAAAGTCTCCACACTCTGTGAATGAATAATCGAGTGCCATGCATTGTTAAATTCGATCCATCTTTTACCAAGCATAGGTCTGTACTTCTTCATTACACACTGATTTATATGCCAAATACAAAGGATGTGATGCGCGAATGGGAAACATTCTCCAATTGCACCAAGAAGCGCTAGATCCCTATCTGAAACAACCACCGATGGAAACGCTACTCCTTTTAAGACCATCCATCTTTTTAACGTATCCAATACCCATACAAATCGCTCTGTCGTCTCATTACTCAAATATGCAAACATAATAGAGTA
Source organism: Gentiana straminea (assembly GCA_036785695.1). Taxonomy (NCBI): domain Eukaryota; kingdom Viridiplantae; phylum Streptophyta; class Magnoliopsida; order Gentianales; family Gentianaceae; genus Gentiana; species Gentiana straminea. Next base: position 13,761,935 of record JAVUPR010000398.1, on the reverse strand, counting down.
AGTTTGCATTGTGGATGTGATACCCACAATCTCTACGAGCGGTATCCCATACTCATTGATCTTGTACGCGGCGTCAATAATTAAAACCGACGGAAAATTCACATACAACTCTAGGCTTTTAGGATGAACCCAAAGAATATCTCGTGATCTCACCAAAGGTGTTCATTTTTCATAAAGTCGTACATGTATTTTTTAACATTTAATTCTCTTAAAACGTACCTAGCTTCAGATAAACCCCCCAACTGCTCTTTCTTATACAGTGCTTTGACATTGTAAATAATCCTAATTCCTATAGTAATTGATGGGTCTTGTTGTTTCATCACACTAAGAATTTCTCGAGGAGCAGTGCTATTGGACATGTCACGCACTAATTGTTTCTGGGTTGCGGTCAACCTTGAAGGATACTCAAATCCCTCTAAACTTTCAGCTGCTTCATGGTTATGAAAACCATGAACAACCTTCAAACCCCACTTCACACCGTGTGGTGATTGTGCTACACCTCGAAGCTTAAATGGGCAACCACGTTTATACGTTCCAGTATCCTTACTCATTGTATGCCTTTCGCGTGGCGGTTTATACAATCCTCCTTTTCCACAAATAAGAGTGCATCTCGGCATTTTATTTCCATTTTTACTACACGATTTATCTATGACATTCACAAAACCATTTTCATTACCAACTCTCCGATCCCAATCTAGCATGGCATCTCTACTTTCAAATATCTATAGAAAAATTGAAGTATAAGAACAATATTATACTATCTAAAATGAAATAAGTAACGAATGTGGAAAATAACAACAACGATAACTAACCTGATCAGTTGTAAATTCGGCTGTGTAATCACGCTCAATGTTGGGGATGCTCTCCCCATTAGGAAAATCATTCGTAAAATCGTTTCCAACTGGCCAACTATCCCCACTAGGAACATCATTTGTAAAATCATTTCCAAATGACGAACTACCAAAGAATGATGAATCGTTACCAACTGGCCAACTATCCCCACTAGGAACATCATTTATAAAATCATTTCCAAATGACGAACTACCAAAGAATGAAGAATCGTTTCCAACTGGCCAACTATCCCCACTAGGAACATCATTTGTAAAATTATTTCCAAATGACGAACTACCAAAGAATGATGCATTGTAGGAATCCATGTTATGAATTACGAAAATCAATTGAATATGTGTTGAATGAGTATGTATGAAAGAGTTGGAGAAATTATGATGATTTTTTAGTAAGTGAAATGAGTCCAATATATAGAGAAATTGAAGATGTGATGATAATGAGAAAATCTGAATATATGGTAAGAGTTGATGATAAGAATATAAGAAGGGGTAGGATTGAAGATAAGAAGGGGTAAGATTGAAGATAAGAAGAATCTAAATGACTGGTTGTGAATAAAAATGATAAAAAAATGGGTGGTAAGAATTGAAGATAAAAAAATCTGAATGAGTGGTTGTGAATAAAAATGATAGAGAAATGTGACTATCAATACTACACTCGTTTTATTGATTTTATTTACTAAATTTCAATAACATAATAATATAAAAAAATACGTGTTAAAAATTTGTACAAAATTTTCAATTATAAAATAAAAACAACACAATACAAATTAAGTTTAAAAAAAAGTAAATTTTTTTTTGAATAACATTTTACAAAAGAAAGAAAAAAAAACCAATGATGGTACGGGGGGGGGGGGGGGGGGGGGTGTGTGTGATGGGATGGGGGGTTGATTAGTAGTCCTCATAAAAAATACCACCCATAAAGTCTACGGTCCATCATGTCACTTATCACCCATAAAATCTACGAAAAGGCCACTATCTGGGGTCATTTTCGTGTCATTTTTGAATGAGATTCTCGGAACACTTATCACCGGCTCTTAGAAGTTTAAAAATCGATCTCCGATCGGAAGTATAATAAATGACATCGGTCGTTTAATTTCAGGTTTTGTTTCTTTCTCGTTCCCCTTTGCGAAGAGACAGGGAAATGTCCCTACCCGTCTTTTGGCAAAGGAAGGTTTAAGTTTTAATGGGTGTGTGGTTTGGGGATCCAACCCTCTCTCTCATGTAATCTCGGCTTGTGCCGTTGACTTTGGTTATTTGTTAAATAAAATTGTATTTACCCACTATAAGAAAAACACTATTTTGCTACACTAACTATTGCCACACACACCAAAAAGTGTTGTTATATACTTATTTTACCCACTATAGCGTAGCAAATGAGTCTAATTAAATATATATTAGCCACACTATTGTTTTGTGTGCGGCAAAAACAAGTGTAGCAAAAATATGATTTTCTTGTAGTGACCCTAAAAAAAAGTCTACGGTCCATCGTATTAACTAGGTATATTCAATACCCTTCCGTCAAAAAATATAAGAATATAAGTCGTTTTACATAATCAACCTTATCCTTAAATTACTAAATCCAATTGGTTTAGTAGAACGATAAGTGGTTGATCCTAACAACTGGTACTAGATCCAATAAATTTTCATTATTTTATAATTATCATACTAATGATAGCCAAAAAATATTTTAGAAATTTCTTTTTTAAAAACGATGATGCTCAAACATTTTTTTAATCGAAGTGATAACAGCAAAATGACATATATTTTGGAACGGATGAACTACGTGTACTAAAAAAAAAAATGGAATACATTCTAGAAAATAGAAAACATAAACAACAAAGGGCATTTTGGTATGCACACTAAATCGGAGCAAACCCTTAGGTAACCGACTATATAATGCCCGATGACATTTTGCGGTCAATTTGTTCTCTAGCTTATCTCAATGACATTTTTGTGGTTTCTCCTCTATCACTCACTCGCATTATCTCAATTTATGTTCTTTAGGTTTAATACTTATTGATTGAAGTTGGAGAGCATCCTTCTTTTAATCCTATCTTCTTACTTATATATCGTGAGATGTTTTTTTATATCAAATTCAGACAACTTGTTTAACATTGTTGGTTCGAAAATTTAATTTACACTTCAAACACGATTTTCTCCGCATAATTTGTATTAGAATTGTTCTACATACCCACAATCACTTATGTGATAACATTCGTGCATTGAGTACGGTGGTCATTGACCACCATAGAATTTGCCACCTACCTATCCTATAAAAATAAAAAGGACATTCGTGCATTGAGTACGGTGGTCATTGACCACCATAAAATTTGCCACCTACCTATCCTATAAAAAGGTCTTCCAAAATCTCCTCATATGTGCTCACGTCCCCGGTTTTCCTGTCGCAAATGAATGCTTTTGCTTGACACGTAAGTTAAAAATTCAACTTTCCCGGATTGAACACGTCGAAAGATATATACACACTACCAAAAGCTTGTTTTTTTAGCGAGGGATTTTAGCGGCGACAATATTTTTAGGGGTTCTATTGACATATCCGTTTACTACTGACACCACATTACTTCCGGCACCACAAAAAATTACTACGGCACCACGATGATTTTGATGAACGGAACGTCATTGGCACTGACGTTGCTATTGAAAACCAACACTGACGTTGGTGTTTAACAACGAAAGTCAGTGACACCGACGTTTACGTTATAAAAGTGTCACAACTTAGAAACGTCAGTCACTGACTTTCCACTGACGTTGGTGTTTCACTAGCAACGTCACTGAGTGTCACTGACGTGGTGTTTCAATATCAACGTTAGTGACACTGATGTTTTTTTTATTAGAAAAAAATCATAAAATAGGTGCCAATAATAAAAAATGGTGTGTCAATATACAAGCTATTTTCAAACTAGGGAAATGACGACTCATATGAGCTACTTTCAAATTTTCTTTTTGTTTTCTTTTTCTTGGGGTGTTGATAAGCTTCTTAAAAAAAAGGAGATTTATAAAATAATTTAAAAAATGAGACAAAGTGGTTATAGATATAAATACCCTTCATTTATAAGATGCTTTAATACAGAAATGAAAAAACAACAAGTTTGACTAAAGACATATTAACCTCTCATTAACATGTGAAATGATCCATTTACCATCCTCTTCTTCAAATAAATTTGTAACAAGCCAACTCCATAACTCGAAAAAATAAGGGGAGGGGCCAGAAGAACAGGAAATAACAGTAATGAGTCTGGAAGGACATTTTTCAGTTTCAAAGATTATAAAGGACAAAAACAAAATATTTGGACAAAAATACCCATTGTTACTTTTTTATTTTAGCCGCAATTATCCAACCGTGTAGTAAACGCGTTCACAACCGTCGTTGATCCGATCTCTAAAATCTGGTACCGCATTCATAGCAGATTTGGGGAAAATGAAACGGCGAAAATTACTCCTTGGAAATCAGTTACTTCCGAGAATTAAGGTTCAATTATCACTTATGAGTTTTGAACAAATCAGACGTGATTTTGTTAGTTGTAAATCAGTTTGGAAAAAACATATTAATCAATCACAATGGTGGGAGTACGAAAATGATACGGCTCTGAAGTTTTGGGTCTCTGGTTGTTACGGTTTCGTGAACGGTGAATCCAGCGTTTCGTCTACGCATTTAGATACAATTCTACTGAAGCGGGGAAGGTAACACTGAAGGGGAAAAGGCAGGGAATCACCGGCGTTCTTTTGTGGTCGCCATGCCTAGTGGACAAAAAAAGAAGACCGATGAGTAAGATTTCCTTTCTAGAAGTTTAATTTATTGCATATGGGTTCAGGATTAGGGTTGGATTGTATTACTTTCGTAAATTGAGTGACACACACTATTTTGGGGTTTATGCATACTGAACGAGGAAAACCCAAATAGCATGTAAGGAGATTATTCGGTTTTTACTGTATTTGTGGAATTGTAGTATTGATTCACAGGTAAATTTGGAATCTTGATGTTTTTTAATGTGAAAAATCCTTGGTTATTTGATCTCCATGTTTCATAGCAAGCCTGTTACAAAGGGTAGCATAGACGTGTTTTCTGCGAAAGGTTGTAGTAGACGTAACTTGTAGATGAATGTTACTGTATGTTGGTGATACGTTTACCGTGAAATAGTTACTTTAAATCTTGACTTACCAAATACAGATGAAACATGGTTTACTAATGGTTACCTGGACACACGTAGATTGGATTCCAGGGATGAAAAACATCATATTGAAACTGTTACTTCCTGAATATGTTATTGTTACGGTGTGTTCTCCAGTGGTGTGAATGTTACTTCTCGTTTAACTGTTATTGCATGGTTGATTAAGATTGTTACTTTGAAATGGTGCTTTACCGGGGTGTTATCTTATTGTTGCATTCTGACATGAATGAGGTGTGTACGTGTGAGTAGTTGAGGGTGAGTGTTACCTCTCGATTAAATGTTGTTGCACGGATGATTATAATTGTTACTTAAAGAATAATTGTTACTGACACGTTGATAACAATTGTTACTGCTGAAATGTAGTTGTAACGCCGGGCTAAGTTGTTGTGGAATTGTTAATTGAATGAGCTTTTCTGGCGTTTTCTTTCAATGAGTGATTTGCTGTTTCTCGATATGGAATTCTGTTGTTTTGTTATGTAATTTGGTGTTGGTGTTGGGTGACATAAAAGAAGGATTGTTACTTGTCCATTTTCTGGTGTTTCTTGCTAGGTGAGGGAAGTATTTATCAACACAATGCAAGTATGTGACAAAAGGATAGTATTCTTATGTCAACTTGAGATCCATAGTACTTAATTATACAAGGCTAATGTTTTAATAACATTTAATTTATTTGTTTCGTGCCAAAGCTGCCTTGTTGGTAATTTGTTGCGGTGAACCGTGTCGAATGCTTACTTGGTGTTGAGTACGCGGTCATTGTCAAATACTTTTATATTTGAGTATAATATTGTTACTTTAATGGGGTGTATATGTGAAATTCAAGTTGCTAACATGTATCACTACATGATGCATGGGAGCTAATCAGTACAGGTGCACACTGAAGACCATACAGCAAATATATGGGGATGTAAAAGGATCTTTTACTAGTAGACACCGAGACTTGATGCAGAAAACAACTTTTAAGCATTTGTTCAAAGCTTTGGCGAGGACAAACTAAATCTCGGTAAAAGGTCTAATGAAATATTAGACCATGTTATTTCAACTTACGATAGACAAGAAAAATCTTTCAAGTTTGGTGATAACTACTACAAACCTGAATTGATGGATGTGAAGCTTGTGTTTGGAATAGAAGATTGTGTGAAGGAAACGGGTAAAATGAAGAGACACAGAGAGAAGTTCATCGGCATTGGCTACGCGTTGTTTCCAGAAGAGGATGGGCAAACAACAAAAATCGTAAAAGATGCAATCAAGGGGGCTGTAGTGAAAGTGGATGAAACATCTGTTAAGGACACAGTCATGCTCATATGTGCACTTCTTCTACAGTCAGTTTTCTTTCCAAACACAAGCTTATATATACCATGGGGATTTCTATACTATGTGGACGACCTAAAAAGGTTGAGTTCGTACAATTGGTCTGCACATGTGCTGAGTGAATTGTGTAAAGGACTTGACGGAAAATGGAGCAATCCTAGAAATATGCACGGATGCACGGTGTTTCTCCTAGTAAGTTATTCACCTATCTACCTCTTCTTACAGCTATGATAAATGTGAAATAAATAATTAAAAATGGTATGGATTGCGCAGTATTGGATATGTGAGCATTGGGATAAGATGAATGAAGCGGCGGGGGATGCTATTGTTGCAGAACAACATGGTGCGAATAGTACGGGCACAACCGGGATACCTAGGCTTACAAAGTGGAATTTGAAAGATCTGGAGGACGTGCTTAAAGAGACCAAATTGAAAGACATAGGAGATAATCAGGTACAGCAGTGTACATGATGAAATCTATTTTTACCATTATTTTGTATTGTAAAATATATATTTTTGGGAGGGGTAGAGAATTCTTTGTAAACTTATTTGTTTGCAGTTTAAGGAAGACACGTTGAAGCCGACAAAGTCTGAACAATAGCTCATCCCAAACTTGTCATTGTTGCAAATTAACAACGGTGCAAGCCACGCGATAAATGTTGGGAATAATGACTCAGATTTTGAAGAACATGTTGAGCTGATAAATGGCAAAATACGTGTGGAAAGAACACCGCAGCAAGTCAAAGATAACGTAAACTCTAAGAAGGGAGACCGTGCTGAGGGACACAGGAGTGAAGGAAAAATGCAAGAGCGGGCTGTGGATAATGAACCACAAAATGACAATCAAGGCAAGGTTGATGCAAATCCGTATGAAGAGCTAACGGATTGCACATCAAGAGACGTGGCATTGAAGGTCATGCAGCATGTGGGAGAATGGGGTAGCACTCCCTTGTTTTCATTGCTGTCACCAACGCCAAATTATGTGCCAGAAAATGCAATGGAACAGGTAATATTAAAGTCTTATAGTAGTATGTTAACACATTGTAAATTCGGAACGATGAGTGTCACGTCGTCCATACATAGTTCATTCCGTGCTATATTTATAGTAGCATTGTTAAAGTAAGTTGAATGAAATGTTTCTGAGACACGCTGTTTTTGAACAACACACAGTCAACCGTGCAGGGAATGCGAGAAGAGAATGTGAAGTTAAAAAAAGAGTTGGAGGAGGCTAAAAGTATTGTACAAAGGTTGGAACATGTACTAAAAGCACAGTTTTATAGTTCCTTTGATTATTTTACTCAGCGCAATGAAATTATTTTCTTAGCTTCGGATATAGCATTGAATATGATGACATGTTTATATCAAATAAACAGGAGGCATCACTGGTCCCTAATTCGGAGATTGTACAGTTGAAGAAAAGGGTCGTCCAACTAGTAAACGACAACCAGATTCTCACAGTAACGGCCGAGAACTTGAAGATGGAGGGTCTTGTTCTGATTGATAAGTATAATGCACTAGAGGCAGAACAGAAGGAGTTGAAGATGGACATGGATTGCAGGACATCAGAGAAGGTAGCATTGGAAATAGAAATTAAAGACATGAGAGGTGAGAAAAAAAGACTACGTGATGAGCTTGGGATGGCCTTGTCAACTATTGAAGGGCAAGAAGAAGTTATAAGGAGAAATGAAAGCACGATACAAGAAATACAAAAAGAACTGGAAGATTTGAAGGAGTCAAATTTACTAGATTATGTTCATCAAGTAACGCAATAGTACGGCAAGCCTGCCGAAGAGGAACATGCAACCGTCGGTCAATTCTCCATTCTTAGGAGGGTGAAAGATGAAGCAAGAATCAGAAGGGAAAAGAAGATGGAAGAATACCATTATGAGGAACAAAAAAAGAAACAGAAAACCGAAGCAGTGAATGTTGACGAGTACGTCGTTGCTGTTGAAAAAGACGTATTTGTACAAAAATTATAATGAAGGAGAAGAAGGAAGCATACAAATGTGGAAAGCATGTTACGGAGGAAGCTTACATATGATTGAGAACAATAAATGGAAGTGAAGAGAGTTTGGGAAAGTAAAAAGATACTTGAGTAAACTTCAACTTAGTTTTTATTCATCATAAAAGAGTGAGTATAAATAGCTACAAGTAAATGAGAAAGGTCCTAGTAGAGTATAAGCTAGGAGAGAGCAATTAATTACTAGAGTCGGCTAGTATTAATTTCTAGAGATGTCTATTACCTAATAAGACAAAAGAAGTTACTTTATGACTTTATGACATATTAATTGTTTATACAATACAATTAATATGTCTTACAATTAATGTGTCTCACAATTAATATGTTACACTAAAGTAACGTACGTACATAATATTTCCACACCCCCCTCAAACTGGGTTGTATATGTTAATACAGCCAAGTTTGCTACTCAGTCGGCTGAACATAAGCGGTGGAATTGCCTTGGTGAGAATATCAGCATTTTGGTCTGCTGAGGGAACATGCTGAAGTTGAATGATCTTGGCATCAATCTTCTCTTTAAGGAAATGTCTGTCAATATCCACATGTTTGGTTTTATCATGATGGACTGGATCCTCTGCCATGCATAAAGCTGAATTATTGTCACAGTAGAGTATGACAGGTTGCTGAGGGGTCTGCTGAAGATTAGTAAGGACTCTTTTCAGCCATAATGCTTCACAAATGCCCAAAACCAATGCCCTTAGTTCTCGCTTCAAAGACTACTTCTGCAGACGATAGGTTGTTTCTTGCTTCTCCAAGTGACCGGATTACCCCATACATATGAGCAATAGCCTGTGGTAGATCTTCTGTCTATGTGACGGCCAAACCCAATCGATCGGTGTAAACCTTGACGGATCTCTCGGCGGAGACTTGGTGAAATGTAAGCCTTGGCCAGGAGTGGACTTCAGGTACCTCAGTATCCTGTTCACAGCATCCCAATGTTGCTCAGTAGGGCAATGCATGAACTGGCTAACCAGACTAACTCCATATGCAATATCAGGTCTTGTATGTGACAGATAAATAAGTTTCCCTACAAGTCTTTGATATTGATCCTTTCGACAGCAATGTCACCATGCAGCAGGGTATTACTGGGATCCACTCTGGGATACGAGCGGGTTTGCATCCCGGATGCCGCTTCCTTCGAGGTCCAAGACATACTTCCTCTGTGAGACAGATATACCCTGACTGTTCCTAGCTATTTCCATACCAAGGAAGTACTTGAGGTAGCCCAAATCTTTAAATTGAAACACTTTGGCCGGCGGGGTCTTCAATTGTTGGATCTCGACGGGGTCATCACCGGTAAGGATGATATCATCCACATAGACAATAAGAATGGATCTTTTTTGGTTTGTTGTTTTGATAAACATGGTGTGATCTCGAGTTGCATTGATGATATCCAAAGGCTTCAACCACGTAGTAAGTTTGCCAAACCAAGCTCTAGGGGACTGCTTTAGGCCATATAGAGACTTCCTTAATTTGCAAACTTTCCCTTGAGTGTGAGTGTTGTCAAAACCAGGAGGCACATTCATATAGACTTCCTCAGTAAGGTCACCATTTAGGAAAGCATTCTTAATATCCAATTGGTGAAGAGGCCAGTCAAGTTGGACAGCAAGTGAGATCAGTACCCTGACAGTGTTGAGCTTTGCCACAGGTGCAAAAGTCTCTTTGTAGTCAAGACCATATGTTTGAGTGAATCCCCTTGCAACCAGTCTAGCTTTGTATTTGTCAATAGTACCATTCGGCATTGTACTTGATAGTGAACGACCATTTGCGGATCGTCTTCTTTCCATGTGGGAGAGAGGTGAGGTCCCAAGTATGGTTGTCAAGGAGAGCGATCATTTCGCTTTGACAAGCGACCTTCCACTTATCATGTTGGAGCGCTTCCTGTATATTCTTAGGAATAGAGTGAGAATCCAAGTCATGTGTAAACATGGCAAAACCAGGTGATAACTGATCATAAGATAGATAATTATGAATAGATTGATCAGTAGTGCAAGATCTCTTTCCCTTCCTAATAGCAATAGGCCTATTATCAATGTCAGCAGGCTGCTGAGAGGCTGTAGGTTGCTGAGTGTCAGTAGGGTCTGAGTCAGCAGGCTCTGGGTCAGTAGACTCGGTTCGGGGAGGTTGCCGAGGGTCGAGACCGCCGAAAGTCGCAGGTGCCGAGGTTCGCCTCTTCGAGAATCGCAGGTTGCTTTGAGGGTTAAGATTTAGGTCAATTTCAATCGGTTTCCATCGTTGACCGCCTCGGTGGACTTGTTGTAGTAGGGTGTCCTTTCAAAGAATTTTACATCCATAGAATTGTAAAATCTTTTTTCGAAGGAGAGTAACACTTGTAACCTTTCCCCGTCCTTTGAATATCCTAGGAAAATGCACTTGAGAGCTTTGGGATCAAGTTTGCTTCGTGTTGGGCATGGATATACACAAACACGGTGCAACCAAAGATTTTTGGGGGTAATTGGGAAATAAGATGAGGGCGGGAGTGTGTGGTCGAAGGGTTTGGATAGGGGTTTTGAAGCCTAACACTCTGCTGGGAAGTCTGTTGATTAAGTATGTGGCAGTTAATATAGCTTCACCCCACATATACTTTGGAACATGTGTGGTGAACATGATTGATCTAACCATCTCCAGTAGGTGCCTGTTCTTTCTCTCAGCAACCCCATTTTGTTGAGGTGTTTCCACACAACTGCTGATATGGACAATCCCTTTATTCATCAAGAAATTACTGAGGTTAGACTCATAGTATTCAAGTGCATTATCAGTCTTTAAGATCTTGATCTTAGTGTCAAATTGAGTAGAAATCATGTTGTAGAATTCCTGAAAGACTGGTCCAACTTCAGATTTATCATTCATTAAAAACAGCCATGTGTTTCTGGTATTATCATCAATGAAAGTGACAAACCACCTTTTTCCTGTTATATTTTTTACTCTTGAAGGTCCCCATACATCACTATGAATTAAAGTGAAAGGTGTGGAAGGCAAATAAGGTAGTTTGGCATACACAGATTTGGTAAGTTTGGCAAATTGACGAATATCACATTGAAGATCATTGACATTACATCCTTTAAATAATTCGGGAATTACGGACTTCAAATAACCAAAACTTGGATGTCCTAGTCTATAATGCCATAACATGATATTATCTAAGGTTTGAGTGCGAGCCGCCGAGGCGATTCGGTCTTCGCCTTGTCTTCGGCGGGGTCGACCACATACAATCCTAAGCGGGGTTTAGCCCTCCCAATCACTTCCCGTGAAGAAGGGTCCCGGAAAGTGCACCGATTCTTATTAAAAACAACAAATCCGCTTCAAATCTTTTACAAGTCTACCGACATATATGAGATTGCGCCTAATTTTGGAACAAATAGGACATCCTTTAGACATATCTTATTAGTAAGTTTAACATTTCCAAAACCTTTTGCACGAGAGATAGATCCATCGATAGCCTTAACATTGTGAATTTGATGACATGGCATAAGGTGAGTTATAAGGTTTTTATTGCTAGTCATATGGGAGGAGGCCCCGAATCAACAATCCATGTTTCATTACTAATAGAAGAGTAAAATTTACCCGCACTAGCCCGAGTAGCGAGTGTCGCAGAGGGACTACCTTCTTTTTGTTGAGTGAGGAAAGCTTTGAATGCGAAAACCGAGCATTCAACTTGTTGTCATTCTCCTCTTCATTTACATGCCCGCCCGACTTTCCCCGGTAGGCTTGAAGGATTTAGGCATGCCATGTAGCTTCCGGCAAGTGTCCTTGGTGTGATTTGTGCGTTTGCAGTGCTCACAGAACAACTTTCCAGTTCTATCAGTAGCCTTCCTGACAGCCTCAGTAACCTCAGCAGGCTTCCTGACAGTCAGCAGGGTAGCACTCTCAGCAGGGTTGTCAGCAGGGGAGTTCAGCAGCATCACTTTCCTCCTACTTTCCACATGTTTGACTTCAGCAAACATGGATTTGAGATTGGGGAGAGGTTTTGTGGCAAGGATTCTTCCTCTAACATCATCAAGAGTGGGATCCAATCCAGTAAGGAACTTGAATACTCTCTTTTTCTCAATAATGTCCTTATAAAGGGCAGCATCCTTGACATCATTCCAGGGGTGAGTTTCCAGCATATCTAGGTGTTGCCATGCCCTGAGACGAGTTGGTTGAAGTATTGAGTTACGGACGGATCTCCTTGTCTCAGCTTTGAATCGAGCTTCAAGTTCATACACTTCGATGTATTGTCTTTCTTGGAGTAAAGGTCCCCGGCATTATCCCGCATCTCCTTTGCGGTATCATACATCATAAAATTCTCACTAATCTCTTTTGTCATTGATCTTGTGAGAATGGTCATGACTTGATTATTAGTAGTGTCCCATGCTTCAAATCCCGGGTCATCTTCGGCGAGGGCGAGGTTTAGAGCCGGATAGGTATCCCATCTTACCTTGTCCGTAAATGTACATTTTCATAGACCTTGACCATAGCAAGTAGTTGTTGCCATCAAGTCTATGATTAGTATAAGATGAAGATTCAGTGACCCCAGTCTGCTGAGGCAGCTGGGACTCTACTGAGGGTGAGGAAGCTTCAGATAATGAAGACATCTTGATTCAGCAGGTTACTGAGAATTTGCAGCGGATTCAGGAGTTTAAGGCTCCGATACCATGAAGAGAGTTTGGGAAAGTAAAAAGATACTTGAGTAAACTTCAACTTAGTTTTTATTCATCATAAAAGAGTGAGTATAAATAGCTACAAGTAAATGAGAAAGGTCCTAGTAGAGTATAAGCTAGGAGAGAGCAATTAATTACTAGAGTCGGCTAGTATTAATTGCTAGAGATGTCTATTACCTAATAAGACAAAAGAAGTTACTTTATGACTTTATGACATATTAATTGTTTATACAATACAATTAATATGTCTTACAATTAATGTGTCTCACAATTAATATGTTACACTAAAGTAACGTACATACATAATATTTCCACAGGAAGCCATGGAAGAATGTAAGTGTGTTTGTTTTACGTAAACAGTCTTTCTATAAAATGATACTGCCATGTTCGATTGGGTGTATTTTCCATATATGCAGGGGACTGGTGTGGTCTAGAGATGCAAGAGATTGCCCATACATGACTGTGGAATCATTGATGCTGATATTACGTGGAACTTTCATTGATGAAAGCGTAAGAATCATTAATATTGTAAGTGGTTGCAATTAAATAAAGTAAGTAGTGGTTAAAAGTGTGTAACAGGTGGTAGATGCATTCTTTATTACACTGAAGGAGTCTGGCATGATGGACCCCAAAGACCACATATTCCCGGCATCATCATGGGTACGTAGTCTTAAAACATGTTCATTTCCTTGATTATTGGGAATTTGATTCAAATAAGGATAAATGTGTGTTTGTCATAATCACCGACAACTGAATGGTTCTTTGATTCTATTACACATCCCGTTCACATGCAACATTAAGCAAACACACGGGGACCAAAAACTACAAAAACGAGCTGTCCAACGAAATCGTTGCTCAAATTAAGCAGGGACAAAGAGTTTTCTTTCCATTGTGCTGTCCAGGGAAAAGACAACTACCATATCACTGGGTGCTACTAATGTACAACAACACAGTGGATGCTTGGAAAATGTACCACTCGTTGTCCTTAAGAAGATCTGATTCAGACCCCTTCCTTGTGAATTGCCAAAAAATAGTAAGTTTCCTTCAGCTTAACACCAAAGTTGGGTATATGATACTTCATTGAATTGGGGTAATTGAGTGCATGACATATATTGACCCTTCAGGTTGACTATATATGGCAATGTGTACATGTTAAAGAGATTGAAAATTTGAAAAAGAATTTGAAACTGTCACGTGTTGTGGAGAAGGTCAAGAAACTTCCATTGCAAGATCACGAATCGTAAGTGTGCAATATCAAAAAGTTACTCCACCACGTGAATTAAGAATTATTAGAGTGAAAGTAAATTTTGTGAACACAACTTTGGTGCCTGTAGGTCGGACTGCGCACTTTACGTAATGTACTACATGCTGAAGCTAACGCAAGGGCTGGACATTCCACAGAAGCTAACAGATGTGGGGCTGCAAAGGATCAAAGCAATGATAGTTTTTTTTTTGAGAAAAAAAACAATGATAGTTAACTCCATTTTGATGGATCATGTTCATGAAGTGCAATTAGAGTAAAGGGGGAGCGATGCGGAGGGTTGTTTAAGGTTACTTTATTACGGCATCGACGTTCAGTGTTGGCCGTGGAAAATAAACATCAAAACTCTTTTTTTTTTTGCCTTTTGTTGTGGCAGAATGTTTAATTTAAGTTTTCATATGTGTGACAATGTCTTGTTGGAACGTATAACCGACTACAGCGTGTGCAGAAAAAATAATGTGTATTGTTGTGTCCGTGAAGGACATATACTGCTGATTTATCATATTCGAATGATGTTTATTTATTTGGTTTATTTTGGATTTTCTTTGAACAGTAAAACGGTCGAGTGTGGTGGTGGTGTATATAAGAAATAAAAGGTAATTTGAATGTGAAACCAGTGCTGGAAGGCTTGATGTTAACAAATGTGCTATTGTTGCTGCATGCGTAAGTGTTACCGGTATATATTATCTGGATAAAAAGTACAGTTATCTGGTTGATCATCCATGATCCATTAAATGTTGTACGTTGGAGGATATGTTACTTCATTATCTGGTTGATCATCCACGCTTCATTACACGATGCAGGATATGTTACTTGATCTGTATGTTGTATGCTGTACATGTTGATGGAGTATGAATGTAACTATATCTGCGTGACTGTTACTTCAGTTGCATGAATGTTACTTCATCTGTGTGAATGAATGTTACTTCATCTGCATGATGTTACATGGATTTTTTTTGTTCCGGTCAAGACTAACTTGTGAACGTCCGCTTATTATTACAACTATTACTAAACATTAGATTGTAACAACTTTTTATGTTGTTAGACATGAAATGAAGGGACAAACGTAAAATGTATTAATGGAGAAGGAAAGGCAACTATTTATTCATTTGATGATAGTTCAAGGAAGTAACAAACACAAACGAGAATACCATTCGTACATTGAAACAGTGGAATATTATTAAAGATTCAATGCTCCGCCTTACTGGAAAAAAAAGGATGCAAAAAAGTGGTGTTAAACGTAAACGGTTGGCGTATTTGGCTTTGTTGCTGTTCTTTCCAATACATTCTTACCGACTTCATTTCTTCGAGGGCGCCGACTCACCCCTAGATCTAATACGCTTTTTCATTGGTCTTCCAGGCTGCGCTTTGGGGTTGGAGCAACCACCGTATCCTCGAAAGCACTGTCCCACTGACGATACGAAGGAGGTACGGGAAAAATTGCACATTTGTAGGAATCAACGTAAGACTGCTTTAAGTAGTAGATATCAACATACTCACGTAGATTGAGCCCAATACTTCTTATAACAGCCAAACATGAATGCAAGGATAAGTAGTACGTTGCCACTCGGCATATGAACAAGCACAAAACTCCAAATTAACGGACGCTGACGGAAATGATAAAACTTCATACCGGTATTGAATTGATCGAATAACACTGCAGGTCTCGCCCTGCGTCCAATATCTCATACAGATTAGTGTCAACTTGGGGACTTATAGTGGATGTCCATGAAGAACACTTTGCTCGCCTATCTGCTCAACACAAGGAATGATTTAATAACAAACTTATTCAAATTACTAAACTTGGATGATAAAACCATAAAAAAACATGAGTACTATCACCTTCACCGGAAAGCTGCTTCGTAAATTTTAAACGAATACCATCAATCAGATTTAAAATAGGCAAGTGCCTCTCCTTGAACACCCACGAATTGAAGGACTCGGTAGCATTTGACGCTGTGTGGCCGTAACGACATCCTGGAAAATATGCATTTGCCCAGTTCACGGGGTTTAAGTTCATAAAAAAGGTAGATGCTCTTTCTCCTCCTTCACGTTTCATGGCATCCATATGATTGTGATATTCTTATACGGTTGAAGCATAAGCACATTTAAGTAGCAGTTTTACCATACAACCCCGCAAAGCTTTATCTGCCCCTTTGGTACCACTAAAACAACTTTTCAGGTTTAACGTTAGATGATAAAGGCAGTATGAATGATATGCATCTGGAAAAACCGAAGGCATAGCACCCAACAAACCAGGGTTCCTATCAGTAAAGAAGGTCATCCTACATGCCGGTAGCAGCTTCTTCAGTTGGAATAAAAACCAACACCAATTTTCTTCAGACTCGGAGTCAACAACAGCGTAGCACAAGGGGAATAAACCTACACGTATTCATAAAAAATGTGAACAAATATGTAAAATAAAAAACAATGCATATCAAATGGATAGAATATTTGCTAAAATGTCACGGTCACTGACATGTAAATGGTGCATATTCACGCATACAGTTGTTGGCATTCGCTTGTATTTTAATGCCTCTAATACCCATTAAGTAAAACAATTAAATTTGCAATGATAGTGTCCCAATAACACAAGGCCGACATATAAGTCTTGGTCCAAAAAAAAATAGTCGATTACGTACCATTGTCATCATCTTTTCCGGTAGCAGATAGCAATTGACCATTCATATCACCCTTTAAATGGGCTCCATCCAAAAATAGCATAGGTTGACAAAAATTAAACCCACGAATTCAAGCATCGAAGGCAACAAAAACGCGTACAAACGACGAGACTTCTCATTTACATCCTTAATGTAAATCATAGAACGGAACCAGGGTTCGTTTGAGACACAGCCTTAATGTAAGCAGGCAATCGATTGAAAGACTGTTGAAGGTCGCCGTATAAGGATTCCCTGGCTAATTTCAGAGCAGCCCACGCTACATCATACGAAACTTCAAATTTAAAGTGTGACAATACAAATTTTTTGACATCAGTTGGCGATGTATTCGGCTTATCACAAACATGATCACGTATCAACTTCTCAACCATTGGGGAATTCAAAAGTGAAATACCAAAATAACGAGAATCTATCCCACATGTGTGTACATTACAAAGTTTCTTCAATTCTAAAGAATCATCCGACCTATTTTTCACAGCATGAACCATCCAACCGCATTTTCTTTCATCCTTCATAATACATTCAGCTGTAACTCGATTCTTGTCGTTTTTAGTGTATACATAATGAAATCCAGTGTAGACTGACAATTTTTGCAATGCGTCCCTAAATTCAAGAACGCCACCAACAAAACGTTGACCTTCCTTTACTATCAATTTGTCCCATCCTAAATTGATACGGCTTGTGTCGTTCGAATGTGGTAAACACATTAGCATGGAATCATCACCGTAAATAGTGACTTGCTCGTCTAAAAGTGCATACCCATTGGTGTAAGTGGAAGAAGAGCCAATAACAACATCTCCTGTGACCTCGACATCTAATGTCGTATGAATCAGCTAATAAAAGCATAGCAACCACATCGTCATCACAACTAAGCAAACACTTTGGATAACCGGGAACCGAGTAGTGTAAATTGATACACAAATCTTTAAGTTCCGTCCAACGGTTAGAAACCTTGTCATGTATATACTTGAGGGTAGCTTGATAAGTTACCGGAAGGACACACGTTTCTCGATTAAATGTGCACATGAGAATCAACATTTTGCCCGTAGGTAAACCTAGAGTATTCACATGAAATGAAGCATAATGACAGTCAAATTAATTACCAGCAACTCCATTGATGAATAATTGTAGTGACACAGAACAGTTAAAAAGTAAACAATCGAGGCAAATTGCTAAACTACCGTATGTTTTTAGCACGTAAAAATTAAGTAAAACATGACACGACCGGTCGGAAAGGAAGAACTGTACTTTTTCCTATACCGTGATCGCTCCAAAAAAACAATACAAAAGACACTTCGAATTACAGAGGAATGTTATCCAGATGGAGGCATACAACGTACAGATACACTTTCATTGTGATTTGTGTCAAAAAAGTGATCATTTGACACAGAAAACATTCGTTTACACAAAATCGAAGAAATAAAAACATCATCATGTTTATATGAAAACGAAGAAATTGCGAATAAATACCTGACAACGGTCGATCAAACACAGAAAATGGTTGCCACAAAGAACGAAATTGTCAATGCTGTGATGCGCACAACACTCAGTAAGAGATAAACACGCAAATAACACTTGGAGATAAAAGGCAAAAAAAAAAACGAAGAAGGAGGGGGGTGGGGGGGGGGGGGGGGGGGAAGATATTGCAGTTATCGGTTGTTGCTAAAATCATGGGATTTAATGGTGTGATGCACACAAAACAGAATTTATTTTGCCGTAACCGCCAGAAGCATAAAATCAGAGCATGGTTATGGATCAAAGAAAAAAGTTATATTGGAAAGTTTACACATGTTTTGTCCTAATTAATATTTAGTTTCCTTAGATCCTGATAATCAAATTATTTCGTCCTTATCGGCAAAAACCTATTATTAATATGATTTTAGTAAAATAAATTAATTACAGAGAAACACTTTTTTTTAGAAAAACACCCGAGGGAGAAACATTTACGTAGGAAACAACTGGCTCTTTTAATATAAATAATAAATAGAGATAGAGATTGTGTGTTAATGATAGCGAAAGAATATTTTAGACATTTCTCTTTACAAACTGTGACAGTCAAACATTCTTTCAATCGGAGTGATAACATTAAAATGACATATATTTTGGAACAGATGAAATACGAGTATTAGAAATTGGAAAACATTCTAGAAAATAGAAAACATAGTAGAAAGAAGGGAAACATAAACAACAAAGGGCATTTTTTTTTTTTTTTTTTTTTTTTTTTTTTTTTGAGAAGAACAAAGGGCATTTTGGTATGCACACTAAATCGAAGAAAAACCCTTAGGTAGCCGACTATATAATGCCCGATGACATTTTGCAGTCAATTTGTTCTCTAGCTTATCTCAATGACATTTTTACGGTTTCTCCTCTATCACTCACTCGCATTATCTCTTTTATGTTCTTTAATTTACTACTTATTGATTGAAATTAGATGCATCTTTCTATTATTCCTTCTATTTCTTAGATGTTTTTTTAGGGATGAAATCATTGGTTGGAATACTTAATTTATATTTCAAACACGATTTTCTCCGTATAATTGGTATGATACATTTTTTTAAATTTTGTTTATTGTATATTTACCTATCTTAAATCTCCCCATATGTGCCCACGTGTCAGGAACTGGGTGGTTTTCTGTTAGCTAGTTAGTTGGGGGGAAGTCACTTAGCTGTCTCTTAGTGTTAGTGAGCTGTTAGTGTTCAGTGTATAAAAGGAGACACAGACCATTTGTAAAACTCAGGCAAGTTTATATTGAATAAAATCTCTGTTTCTCTACAATTTCTTCTCCTCTCCCTTCTCCCCCGACCTGGATAGCTTCTCCCCTTCTATCTCCTGTATCTTTTACTATTCGGTTCCTTACAAGTGGTATCAGAGATAACGATTCTCTGCCATGGATGATGCTGGTCTCAAATCCGTTGATGAGAGAACAAAGAAGAATACCAAAGACATTGAAGAGCCGAGAAAAACAATGCAGGATCTCAAGCAGAGTTCGGATAATCGGTTTGCATTCCTTAAGGATCAATTTGCTGTCATTTTCGTAATGCTAAACCACAAACCAGCAACAGCAACATATAAATCAGTCTCGAGGGGTTTGATATCAGCAACTTGTTGGATTTTGAAGAAGAAATGACTAAGAAAATTGTTGGTGGCCAAGTTGATTCAAGAAATGAAGCATTCGAGATGTTCGACTTGACTGGGCCAAGTTTGACAGATTCGAATTCAATTCCTAGGAAGAGTTATTTTTTTCCTGCGGTTGAAGAGGTTAAAGTTCCTTCCCTCAAGGCTGGAATTCAGTTGATGGATGAGGTTGAGCAATTATTTCCATCAAGAATGGAAGTTGTGAAAGTTGTTTACCAAGAATCCAATGAAATGCCCAAGCTATTAACAATTGAGCCAAACCAAGAAATGTATGCTGACAAAGATTATATACCACCTCTACTTGATTGTGTTCCGCAAATTTTTAACCCTGGGAGTTCCTTTTTAATTGTTGATGGCATTTTTTTCGATTTGGACTTCATTGATTCAAGTGGTGTGAAGTATGGTTTCGATAAAATGCCGGGCTATTCAATTGTTGAATTATGGGGCGGTGAAGTGCTAATGGTCGTATTTGATCCGGGTGGTAGTTCTTGGTTCCATAATGGTTGTGATTGTGATGCGTTCGATAATGGTTGTGATGCATTCGAATTCACTAATGGTAGGCAACATCCTGACCAATTTTCTGCAATCAAGCCTGGCTCTGTTTTGGCATTTGTGAATGTACTGCCAATCTTAATTCGGCCCACTGCAGAAAAGCCTTATGGTGCTCCCTATATATGGTGTATGCTGGACAAATTTGCCAATCTCATGATGCTTTACAAATGGATTATGGAGCAGGACTCTTTTCCAGCTGTACCCCTAAGGTGTTCTGATAAGAAATATGGCATGCAAGAATTTATCATGCAGTCTAAAGCTGCTCTTATTTCCGTTGACATCATAAAGGAAAAAGATGGGAGAAAACTATTACTCATAGAATTGTCTACAATAATTTTGGGTGAATGTAACATCTTTACTGGTAGATGGGTTGAGGACTACAATGAGCCATATTATTGTATCACGAAGCGACTGCTTGGTCCATCCCTTGGTCTTAAAGCTAAGAGTTCACAGTTGGAATATACCCATGCAAATATGGTTCACTCTCCTATTAAGTTGGCAATTTTCATTTGGGATCCGGGTCAATGTGTAATATTCATCTACATCCTTGAGGACAAGGATGTTTTTGAGGGGGTGGGAAAGGATATAGTACTCATGGATACTACATTAGTAATAAATTGATAATATGTTGGAAGGAAGAGGCATTGGAATTTGGAAGCTAATATGTTGGTATGTCAAGATGATATGGAATATGATAAATTTCGACTTTCGAAAAGTTCCTAAACACATGAGCGAGATGAAGATTCGTGGAGAAGATTTGTGGGGCTAAGACATTCATTGTCACTCATTGCACCATCCATAGCACATTTATGTTTTATGTTTTTCTCTTGTTAGCTGTCAGCTTGGATGGTTATCCTTGCCTAGCAATAAGTAAGTTTTTCCCCACTTCCTTGAGGACAAGGAAGCTCTTAAGGGGAAGGTGATGTCAGGAACTGGGTGGTTTTCTGTTAGCTAGTTAGTTGGGGGGAAGTCACTTAGCTGTCTCTTAGTGTTAGTGAGCTGTTAGTGAGCTGTTGATGAGCTGTTATTAGCAGTTGTGAGTTGTAATTCAGTGTATAAAAGGAGACACAGACCATTTGTAAAACTCAGGCAAGTTTATATTGAATAAAATCTCTGTTTCTCTACAATTTCTTCTCCTCTCCCTTCTCCCCCGACCTGGATAGCTTCTCCCCTGCTATCTCCTGTATCTTTTACTATTCGGTTCCTTACAAGTGGTATCAGAGATAACGATTCTCTGCCATGGATGATGCTGGTCTCAAATCCGTTGATGAGAGAACAAAGAAGAATACCAAAGACATTGAAGAGCTGAGAAAAACAATGCAGGATCTCAAGCAGAGTTCAGATAATCGGTTTGCATTCATGAAGGATCAATTTGCTGCCATTTTAGCAATGCTAAACCACAAACCAGCAACAGCAACATATAAATCAGTCTCTGAGGGGTTTGATATCAGCAACTTGTTGGATTTTGAAGAAGAAATGACTAAGAAAATTGTTGGTGGCCAAGTTGATTCAAGAAATGAAGCATTCGAGATGTTCGACTTGACTGGGCCAAGTTTGACAGATTCGAATTCAATTCCTAGGAAGAGTTATTTTTTTCCTGCGGTTGAAGAGGTTAAAGTTCCTTCCCTCAAGGCTGGAATTCAGTTGATGGATGAGGTTGAGCAATTATTTCCATCAAGAATGGAAGTTGTGAAAGTTGTTTACCAAGAATCCAATGAAATGCCCAAGCTATTAACAATTGAGCCAAACCAAGAAATGTATGCTGACAAAGATTATATACCACCTCTACTTGATTGTGTTCCGCAAATTTTTAACCCTGGGAGTTCCTTTTTAATTGTTGATGGCATTTTTTTCGATTTGGACTTCATTGATTCAAGTGGTGTGAAGTATGGTTTCGATAAAATGCCGGGCTATTCAATTGTTGAATTATGGGGCGGTGAAGTGCTAATGGTCGTATTTGATCCGGGTGGTAGTTCTTGGTTCCATAATGGTTGTGATTGTGATGCGTTCGATAATGGTTGTGATGCATTCGAATTCACTAATGGTAGGCAACATCCTGACCAATTTTCTGCAATCAAGCCTGGCTCGTTTTGGCATTTGTGAATGTACTGCCAATCTTAATTCGGCCCACTGCAGAAAAGCCTTATGGTGCTCCCTATATATGGTGTATGCTTGGACAAATTTGCCAATCTCATGATGCTTTACAAAGGATTATGGAGCAGGACTCTTTTCCAGCTGTACCCCTAAGGTGTTCGATAAGAAATATGGCATGCAAGAATTTATCATGCGATCTAAAGTGCTCTTATTTCCGTTGACATCATAAAGGAAAAAGATGGGAGAAAACTATTACTCATAGAATTGTCTACAATAATTTTGGGTGAATGTAACATCTTTCTTGGTAGATGGGTTGAGGACTACAATGAGCCATATTATTGTATCACGAAGCGACTTGCTTGGTCCATCCCTTGGTCTTAAAGCTAAGAGTTCACGGTTGGAATATACCCATGCAAATATGGTTCACTCTCCTATTAAGTTGGCAATTTTCATTTGGGATCCGGGTCAATGTGTAATATTCATCTACATCCTTGAGGACAAGGATGTTTTTGAGGGGGTGGGAAAGGATATAGTACTCATGGATACTACATTAGTAATAAATTGATAATATGTTGGAAGGAAGAGGCATTGGAATTTGGAAGCTAATATGTTGGTATGTCAAGATGATATGGAATATGATAAATTTCAGACTTTCAGAAAAGTTCCTAAACACATGAGCGAGATGAAGATTCGTGGAGAAGATTTGTGGGGCTAAGACATTCATTGTCACTCATTGCACCATCCATAGCACATTTATGTTTTATGTTTTTCTCTTGTTAGCTGTCAGCTTGGATGGTTATCCTTGCCTAGCAATAAGTAAGTTTTTCCCCACTTCCTTGAGGACAAGGAAGCTCTTAAGGGGAAGGTGATGTCAGGAACTGGGTGGTTTTCTCGTTAGCTAGTTAGTTGGGGGAAGTCACTTAGGTTGTCTCTTAGTGTTAGTGAGTGTTAGTTAGTGAGTCATTGATGAGCTGTTATTAGCAGTTGTGAGTTGTAATTCAGTGTATAAAAGGAGACACAGACCAT
Source organism: Gentiana straminea (assembly GCA_036785695.1). Taxonomy (NCBI): domain Eukaryota; kingdom Viridiplantae; phylum Streptophyta; class Magnoliopsida; order Gentianales; family Gentianaceae; genus Gentiana; species Gentiana straminea. Next base: position 13,738,186 of record JAVUPR010000398.1, on the reverse strand, counting down.
TTGTAAAACTCAGGCAAGTTTATATTGAATAAAATCTCTGTTTCTCTACAATTTCTTCTCCTCTCCCTTCTCCCCCGACCTGGATAGCTTCTCCCCTGCTATCTCCTGTATCTTTTACTATTCGGTTCCTTACACCACGTCTGTTGTTTTCCTATTTTAACGGGATGCCGTTTGAGTAAGTTAAAAATTCAATTTCCCCGGATTGAACCTGTCAAAAGATCTATACGCGCTACCTAAAACTTGTTTTTAGGGATGATTTTAGCGGCGGCAATCTTTGTATTTCCATCGACAAACAAGTATAAATGTGACGCTTTGTCCCGGTTTCCTTATCCGGAAAAATCGTCCGGCATGCATATATTAACATTTTAAATCACAAAAGTAATATATATATATATATATATATATATATATATATATATATATATATATATATATATATATATATATATATATAAAAATATAAAAGCCTCATAACAATTAATCAAGGTAAAGCGGAATAAATTAAAATTAAAGATAACTCGGAAAAAAATGTCAAACGACAAACAATCGTTTCACCAGTCCTAATCAACGTCTAACAAAGACAAAACAAAACAAATGTTGTTGACTTATTACAATCCAAATAAAACTGAAAAGATACTAAAGTCTAACCTCAAAATTGAATGATAAATGCATAAAAATAAATTTCCAACATCATAACTCTGGAGCTCAAATATCAACTCCGTCATCATAACCGTACTCATCATCATCCTAATAACCACCTTCGGGGTGGGGACAACAAAGAAGGGGTAAGTACAATTGTACTCAGTAAGGGTAGAAGAAACGGTTACACATAATATATAATATATCATATATAACAATTCAATTCTACAATCCCTACCATATAATTTGCATTGAGATCACACTCGCCCTCTATCTGATCATATAGTACATCCTCATGCACATACGTTTGTTACCTCAATACCAAAGGACACTTTGCATGGTGAATATGCACCACGACATGTTAAGCACCTCTCTAGGGGCACGGACTTAGGATCCGTGTGGGAGTTACACGTGGTCCCTTGGTAGCTATAAGTGTCTCATGCTTCGATATTAAAACGTGTCATACTAATGACATTGACGTTTTAGTTTTTAGACGCACACATATGTAATTTACGAGTTTAGTTTTAACCACTTGGTTCAGTCATATAAAAGGCTCTAAGGCCTTCTAATCCTATATCTAGTTACACTACTTAGCACGTTGTAAAAGGATTAATGACTACTAAGTCAATGTCTCACAAGGCCTAAACAACGCTTTCTGATGCTCCCACATTCTCTCCGCGGTATCAGTTGTGGTGCTGAGCCAAAGCTACCAAAATACGAAGTTAGACATTGTAAAGTATCATTTAATGCCCTAAAAGGCATGCATAACAATCACCAACACATTGCACACATCAAAAACATCAAAATGGGGTAAACAGTGGGTTTGGCGCGCGCTGCACCCTTTTGGCGCACACTAAACCGCGTCCAGAACTGATGTCCATTCTGTTTTTTTGCTTTAGTGTGCGCAGCACCCCTTTCGGCATGCGCTAAAAGAATCCTGATCTTTCTATTTCGTTTCAAATAGTATTAAAAACTATCTTGAAAGATCACGTTCCTATTCAGAGGCTGTTTGGCGCGCGCTAGGCACCTTCGGCCACGTCGATACTTGTGTTCCTTATAACTAAAAAGTACAATCCCTTGCTTTGGACCACATAAATAATTTTTCTGTACAACCTCCATCACTCTGAGTCTTTCCTCACGATTTTTGTGATTGAGAGTATTGTTTAGTACACTGAAATGATGGGCTACAGTAATTATCCGATGGATGCTCACCCTGATGACGGATACCCTACCAGGTAAAAGGAGAAATTGTTTAGGGCTGATTATAAGGTCATCTATCCTCTGATTGCAGTTCATTTGTATTGTTCACTTTCAGGTCTCTTATTGCTTTTGGTTTTAATGCTCTGTTTCAATGACGTGGGCTTTCCCTTATTTTCAGTGTTTTTCTTCCAGAAGAATTCAGTTCTTTGATTACAAAGGTTGCTTAAAGTATGGTTGTTAGGTGGGTCAGATGATTTGTCAGGCTTTTTAAATGCATAAAGATCGGTTCTTCTATCACTCTTTTCTCAGCTATTTGCGTTGATCATTTATAATCATTTCATGATATGCTTTTCTTATAATTACAAAGATTCTTTGCTTCCACATATTTTGTCACTAAAAAACTTTTCGGTTGTTTTTGTTAATAAGTGTGTCCATTAATGCTATAGTTATGTTGTTGTCATGGTAAACAGCTATGCATATGAAATCTTGTGGGTTATGCATTTTGAGGATTTGAGAACTGAGGCCAATCATCTTGTTTGCACAATTTTGAAGGTTAGTGATTCAGTTCATGAGATTTGGTTATTTTTGTTGTTCACACTTAGTTTTTAGTATTCTTCTATTGCTTCATAAGTGGAAGAAATTATCAATGTAGATTTGTTTGCATAGGTAGATGATTCAATGAAATGGAATGCCTAGCTACACATTTGTTTTATGAGTTTTACAGTTACCTGATTAATCAGGTAATTACTGCAGAATGCCATTAAATTATGTTATTCTTTGGCCTGCCTCTCTCACTGTCTGCAGCATATGTCTTTCAGCTAGGTGTGAACCATTTTAGTTCTGTTGTTTTTTTCCAGATTATAATCTCTTATCTCTCCGATTTTACACTAATGTATGTCATTGTTCTTGTGTTTGTTGGGTAGGTTGTTCTGTGTTATTGTGCATCAACTATGGGCAAAGGTGCTGGAACATTTGTGGCCAAGGATACAGGAGTTGTTGCATCCAAGGTATATGTTGTTTGTAGCGTTTGAAATAAACTCTTTCCTTCGTGTACATACGTCCATTCTACTGTCAGTCTAAACTTGAAATAAATCCAAAATATTCTTTATTATAAATGTTGCTTCTGATCTTTTTAAAGACAATCACCTGCAAATTTAATCATCGACAGATTAGTGTTTTTGAAAGCTATGAAACAAACAATATCAAAAAAAGATTAAAAAAAACACACTAAAAATAGATTATGTGATATGATAACAACCCTTTTTAAGTGAAATCAAATAACAGACTCCTTTTACTTAGAAAGCTTGCAGGTTTGGTTTTATGCTTTACACATATTGTAGAAAACATAAACTGGAACAGAAAAAGAAGAAAGACTGAAAGAAACTAAAACTTCATTGATGCAAGAATGGAAGAAAACGGTTACATGAAGAAGGAAGGTGTATGTATCATCTAGAAGTAAAATTACATCAGAATTCTCTCTTATTTCGACTAACTATAAACTGGTGCCGCTGATGGATATATATAGCAGTTGGTCCTTGAGCTGATCGAGTGAAAAACGGTTGTAACAGCCTCAACTAACTCTCCAACCAACTAGTGAGTCCAATGTGTTTGATGTGTGTCTCAATGAACCACATCTTGCATCTTGATCATTATGTCTTGTTATTCTCATCCAATAGCCCCCCTCAAGCTGAATATCATGAAGCTTGAACATCTTGATCATTATGTCTTGTTATTCTCATCCATAGCAGAAGTAGGTGGAGAAGATGGCAGAAATAGGGAATGAGTTCCTATTTTGCTTAGGAAGTAATGGAACAGAGGTGCATCTAGTGCTTTTGTAAAGATATCTGCTAATTGAAAGTGTGTCCTGACTGGCATCAGCTTTAAAAAACCTGACAATACATTGTCTCTTGTAATATGGCATTCCAACTCAATGTGATTTGTCCTTTCATGAAAAATAGGGGTTTTAGCAATGTGTATTGCACTTGCATTATCACAAATAGTAGGATTGGTAAGGGTACTGGAATGTGCAAGTCTTTCATGATATAGACCAACCATTGTAATTCACATGTGGCACTTGCCATTGCCCTGTATTCTGCCTCTGATGAACTTTTTGCTATAGTTGTTTGTTTCTTTGTTTTCCATGAGATGGGGGCTGTCCCTAGGAACATGATGTATCCAGAGATAGATTTTTTGGAGTATTTAAAGCCTGTCCAATCTGAATCTGTGTACCCTTTAATTCTAGTTTGTTGTGTGCAGGAAAGAGTAATCCGTGAGCAGGATTTCTTTTGATGTACCTAAGTAACCTGTGTGCAACTTGCATATGATTCACAGTAGGCTTTGACAATACTGGCTTAATTGTTGTACTGCAAATGCTATATCTGGCCTTGTGAAGGATAGATATATGAGCTTTCCTACTAATGTTCTGTATGATGTGTTGTCAGAAAGTAATTCAGAGTCTCTTGCAGATAACTTTTGTTTAGAATTCAAGGGTGTGTTAACTGGTTTTGCTTCTTAAAACCATATTCTTCTAACATAATAAGGGCATATTTCCTTTGATTAATAGAAATGCCTTGGTCTGTTCTAGCTTCCTCAACTCTTAGAAAATATCTTAATGCTCCAATGTCCTTGATTTGGAATCTAGTGTGTAATACTTGCTTGACTTCATTAATTGGTGTCATAATGCATTTGCAGCTATAATGTCATCCACATAGACTAATAATGCTATGAAAGTATCTCCTTCTCCTCTACTAAACAGACTATGATCATGTTTTGAGTGTTGGAAACCAATATCTACTAGTGCTGAAGTCAGTTTTGTCTTCCACTGTCTACTGGCCTGTTTTAGGCCATCTAAGGACTTTGTGAGTCTGCAAACCAGATTAGGTATGTCAGTGTGAAACCCTAGTGGCAAATCCATGTAGACCTCTTCATCAAGATCACATGCAGGAAAATTGTTTACATTGTTTACATCCACCAAGGTTCGGTGGTATATGCTCTTCAGCCATATCTGTGATAGCCTTTAGCAACTAGCTAACAATGTTCTGATTGTGGTATTGGATTAACAAGACGTAATGATCAAATAGATGTGAAAAGGTGTAATTTTACATCTAAATGATACATACACCTTCCTTCTTCATGTAACCGTTTTCTCCAATTCTTGCATCAATGGAGTTTTAGTTTTTTCAGTTTTCTTCTTTTTCAGTTCCAACTGGAACTGAAAAAGAAGAAAGACTGAAAGAAACTAAAACTCCATTGATGCAAAAATGGAAGAAAGCAGTTACATGAAGAAGGAAGGTGTATGTATCATCTAGAAGTAAAATTACATCAGAATTCTCTCTTATTTCGACTAACTATAGCAGTTGGTCCTTGAGCTAATCGAGTGAAAAATGGTTGTAACATCCTCAACTAACTCTCCATCCAACTAGTGAGTCCAAGGTGTTTGATGTGTGTCTCAATGAACCACATCTTGCATCTTGATCATTATGTCTTGTTATTAATCATATGAGAGTTGCCTTGCCTAATGGTTCTAATGTTACAGTTCACATATAGGGCAAGTTTCATTATGTAATGGCTTGATCTTGTCTGATGTTTTGTGCATACCTGATTTCAAGTTTAAACTTTTTTCTTGGCAAAGTTAACTGTTAATCCTGCTCTTTCTATAGTTTTTGTACTTAACAAGTGTTTGATTCAGGACCAGGGACTTGGGAGTCTGATTGGATCAACTAGCAAGTCAAAAGGTTTATATGTGCTGGATAGCCCTGATACACAATCTATGGTTGTTGATCACAAAGGTTCTGCTGTTGAAAGTAGAATAGATAGTAGTGATCTTTGGCATTATAGATTAGGACATCTTTCTCATAAAAGATTGAATGATTTACATCTTGTTTGTAGTTCTGATTATGTGAACAATGTATGCCACATTTGTCATTTGGCAAAATAGAAAAGGAATTCTTTTCCTCTGAGTGTTTCTTCTGTTCATGGTGTTTTTGACTTGATTCATATTGATATATGGGGACCATATAGACAACAAATTGTTCATGCACAATCATATTTTTCTCACTATTGTTGATGATTATTCTAGATTTGCTTGGGTGTTCTTAAAGAAATGCAAGTCAGAAGTTAGAGACCTAGTTAAGTTTTTTTGCCAGTTTGTGTCTGTACAGTTTGATAAACATGTTAAAGTCCTCAGGACAGATAATGGCCATGAGTTTAACATGCCAGATTTTTATAAAGAAAAAGGCATTATACACCCAACATCTTGTGTTGATACTCCTCAACAAAATGAGATTGTTGAAAGGAAGCATCAACATATACTTAATGTGGGAAGAGCCTTGAAATTTCAGTTCAATGTGCGATATTGTGTTACACATGCTGTGGCCCTCATTAATATGACACCTTCCCCAGTCATAGGTAATAAGACACCATTCCAACTGTTATATGGTAAAGAACCAGCCTATGGTGATTTAAAAGTGTTTGGTTGCATTGTTTTTGCATCCACTCCCACTCATAATTGATCAAAATTTGATCCTAGGGCCAGAGAGTGTATATATCTTGGTATGCCACAATATACAAAAGGTCATATTATGCTTGATAAGTCCACTAAGGACATCTTTGTTTCTAGGGATGTGAAATTTTATGAAACTATCTTTCCTTTACAAATTATAGACACAGGTACTTCCAGTAGCACTGTGCCCCTGCCAGTGCCTTATGTATATGGTACAGATGTACCCTTGTCTGCACCTGCTGATGATGAGGATCCTACAAATCCTAATGCTGATATGCCTAATCCTCATGTATATGATCATGTTGCTCCACAACAACAAATGCAACAATAGCCACTAGTCAGGAGATCTACAAGGACAAGACATCAACCTTCATACTTGGCAGAATTTGTCTATCCAAAGAACAAGTCTACACATACAATCAACAATGTCTTGCATTATCAACATTTAGCTAATGGCTACAAGAGTTTTGTCTGTTTGACAGATGCTATAACAGAACCAAGGACTTACAACCAAGCCACAAAGCATGAATGCTGGAAGGAGGCAATGCAAAAATAACTGGATGCCTTACAAGCCACAAATATATGGCAAGTTGTAGCTCTACCTCCTGGAAAAGGACAGTAGGTTGCAAATGGGTGTATAAGATCAAATACCATGCAGATGGATCTGTTGTGAGATACAAAGAAAGGCTAGTTGCTAAAGGCTATACACAAACATATGTCATAGATTATAAAGAGACCTTTTCACATGTTGCCAAAGTTACCACAATCAGAACATTGTTAGCTCTGGCTGCATCACAGAACTGGCATATCCACCAGATGGATGTAAACAATGCTTTCCTGCATGGTGATCTTGATGAAGGGGTCTACATGGATTTGCTACTAGGGTTTCGCACTGACATACCTAATCCGGTTTGTAGACTCACAAAGTCCTTATTTGGCATAAAACAGGCCGGTAGACAGTGGAACACAAAACTGACTTCAGCACTAGTAAATATTGGTTTCCAACAGTCAAAACATGATCATAGTCTGTTTACTAGGGGAGAATGAGATACTTTTATAGCATTATTAGTCTATGTGGATGATATTATAGCTGCAAGTGCATCTATGACACCAATCAATGAAGTCAAGCAAGTATTACACACCAGATTCCAAATCAAGGACATTGGAGCATTAAGATATCTTCTAGGAGTTGAGGTAGCTAGAACAGACAAAGGAATTTCTATTAATCAAAGGAAATATGCCCTTATTATGTTAGAAGAATATGGTTTTACAGAAGCAAAGCTAGTTAACACACCCCTGAATTCTAAACAAAAGTTATCTGCAGGAGACTCTGAATTACTTTCACAAGGCCAGATATAGCATTTGCGGTACAACAATTAAGCCAATATCCGTCAAAGCCTACTGTAAATCATATGCAAGCTGCACACAGGTTACTCAGGTACATCAAAAGAAATCCTGCTCAGAGATTACTCTTTCCTGCACACAACAAAGTAGAATTATAGGGGTACACAGATTCAGATTGGGCAGGCTGTGAAGACTCCAGAAAATCTATCTCTGGATACATCATGTTCCTAGGGACAGCCCCCATCTCATGGAAAGCAAAGAAACAAACAACTATAGCAAAAAGTTCATCAGAGGCAGAATACAAGGCAATGGCAAGTGCCACATGTGAATTACAATGGTTGGTCTATATCATGAAAGACTTACACATTCCAGTACCCTTACCAATCCTACTATTTTGTGATAATACAAGTGCAATATACATTGCTAAAAACCCTATCTTTCATGAAAGGACAAAGCACATTGAGTTGGATTTCCATATTACAAGAGACAAGGTACAGTCAGGTTTTTTAAAGCTGATGCCAGTCAGGACACACTTTTAGTTAGCAGATATCCTTACAAAAGCACTAGATGAACCTTTGTTCCATTACTTCCTAAGCAAAATAGGAACTCATTCCCTATTTCTGCCATCTTCTCCACCTACTTCTGCTATGGATGAGAGTAACAAGACATAATGATCAAGATGTTCAAGCTTCATGATATTCAGTTTGAGGGGGCTATTGGATGAGAATAACAAGACATGATGATCAAGATGCAAGATGTGGTTCATTGAGACACACATCAAACACCTTGGACTCACTAGTTGGTTGGAGAGTTAGTTGAGGCTGTTACAACCGTTTTTCACTCGATCAGCTCAAGGACCAACTGCTATATATATCCATCGGCGACACCGAGTTTATAGTTAGTCGAAATAAGAGAGATTTCTGATGTAATTTTACTTCTAGATGATACTAAAACTCCATTGATGCAAGAATGGAAGAAAACGGTTACATGAAGAAGGAAGGTGTATGTATCATCTAGAAGTAAAATTACATCAGAATTCTCTCTTATTTCGACAAACTATAAACTGGTGCTGCTGATGGATGTATATAGCAGTTGGTCCTTGAGCTGATTGAGTGAAAAACGGTTGTAACAGCCTCAACTAACTCTCCAACCAACTAGTGAGGCCAAGGTGTTTGATGTGTGTCTCAATGAACCACATCTTACATCTTGATCATCATGTCTTGCTATTCTCATCCAATACATATGTATTTAGAAATTGGAAATCCTGAATTTTTGCAACTAAATTTTAGTGATTGATAGGCAGTAAACTGAAAGATGTCAAATCAACTGGCAAACCATACATGAACGACTTGCTTATTGACATGGAAGTATTTTATTGCTTTGGTTCTATACTGTTCTTGTGGCAAAAAAATCACTGTATGAGGGAACAAAGATTCCTGGTGTTTATGTTTGGAGACGATATTACTGATCCATCCAATTATTGATTTACTCAGATTTTCACCAAGAACAACACATGTAGAGCAATTTCAAGATGAAACTCCGATTATGTTACCATGTTTCTTTGTTATCACCCGATTTTGCCGAGTTTTATGGCTATGCCGACCATGATTCCGCAATAATTAAGTTTTGTGATACCGATGCTTTCGTGCGAACATGGTGTTGTTAGTAGTATAATATTGTTGTATTCACTAGTAAAATAAGTAAGGTTTTCACTTCTACTACAAAAGTCATACTAGAGAAACTCCAAACAGCCCCGGATCACGCGTGCGTCATGGGCCACGGCCGTGCAAGGCACAACTGTTTATTTTTTACTATTCCCTCCGTCCCGTAATATAAATCTTTTTAACTTTTCAAAGCAGGACTCACAACAACAAGCCACCATCACCATACCGCCAGACGCCAGTCGCTCGTGTCACGTACCACTACACGTCATGTTACATTCTACAGAATCTTGTCCATTTAATGTAATCCTATTACATTCCATTAGATTCATTGCATTACAACGATACACATACAAGCGAGGCAGCATAAAAGTATCACTATGCGCTAAATCGACAAACTTCAGACTTCAACTAACTCCGTTAAAGCAAGACTCCATGTATTCATGGGAAAATTCTAATAATAAGGAGTCCCTGCAGCACATTTACCCATATTCATTCATGTCATCTTTTCCTCTTCGTTTTGGAACTCTTCTTCAAGCCAACACTCCGAGTCAGACTTTGTAAATAATGCTTTGTTAGTTATAGCAAAGCTCCACAATGCCCTTTCAACATCTGATGGTGTGACTGGATGCCCCCCCGCGGCACTCAATTCCTACAACCAATTATCCGGTAAACACGTATTTACTCCATGACAAAAGAATTTCAGACAACAACAAACATATGGAAAGGTATAGCACCTCAAAATTTAAGCATCTGGTAGTGATATCATGACGAACAAGACCGAATATTTTCACTCAAAATGATTTTTTTGCAGCAGTTTAAGGCATCACCAAAGAGCCTAGAGGACTAGAGAAACAAGATCCGTAATTCCAGAGATATCGATCTTTAACATACGGTTCAAATTATGGATGGGGCGGCGCTTCAACCCCGTGATCCACGTCATAATAGTTACCTAAAACCTACAAATAGTTATGTAACGCCCCCAACACATTTGGTCTTGCGGCGCTACTTGAACCATAATGAATACGGTAACTATTTAGGACCATCCTCCTCATTCTGCTTAAAATGGCTATCCCGAGTTACCAAGTCTATGTTTCAACCTTATATCTAGGTAATGTTTCTCCCACTTTTTTTAGTGTGGGATGTTGCGTTCTTTCCCTCCAAAGAAACCGGCATCCACTCCACGACCCTACCAGAGGATTCTTGAGGCGGTCCCCACCGTCGCTCTCGGCGTGACACTTAGTTCCGTATGATAGTCGGCTCCGATACCAACTGTAACGTCCCACAACTTAGGGCCTAACGGCGATACTTCATAATAAATCTAGTAACTACCTAAGCCCATTGTCCTCGCATGCCTACATTAGTTAGCCCAAGTTACCACATCAATTATGTCTCAACCTTATATCACATTTTCTCCAATGTGTGATATAACATTTGGTAACACACACAACTTAGCCAATATGAACATGACTGATCCAAAACGGATGGAGTTATGGCATGCTTTTAAGTCTAAGGATCAAATTGTTCAACACGAAAGTAGTTCAATTGGGCAGTTTATTATGACTTTTGCTTTCTCTGAAATAAAAAAAAACAAAGAGAAATATCAGGAAGAATCCAACATTTGAAGAACTTGACTTGCACAAAAAACATGATTCAAGTGTAAAAAGAGCAGTGTCATTGGAGAGGATGTTAAACAAGGTTAAAATACCAAATTCAAGGCAGCTAGAGACTAGAGTAAATGTTCAGGTACTACACACAATAACAAGAACATGTTAGTTTCAGTTTGAACAACAAGTACACGAGAAGTAGGTTCTTTAGAATCTACATTGAAAAATAATGCTCGGAGTTTGAGATAATAATTAGCCATATTAGTCTGCGTGATGAATGTGTGCAGTTCCTATATATAACCGGGGCAACACAACCCATCAACCATATACACCTAACCTATCCTAGGGAAATGCTTCATATGTTTCAAAATGTTTACAGCACAAGGTCATGGCTATTACCCTCCCTTGGGACACGAATCTTTTACAATATGACTGCAAGAACTTATGATGTGTATAAACAAGATCCTAAAATCATAGAAACTTAAACTGCTTTACACAGACAAAAGGAGGAAAAAGATCATGCTACAAAACATAAGTTCTCACAATTAAAAAGACCATACAGTGGCAACCAAATTCATGCAATAACCTGATGAATAATTTATATTAATACCTAAAGTTAGCAAAGATCACAATATATCTTCATTCAGGGCTGCAGTTATATCAATTCTAGTACTCTATGCAAACACTTACGCAAATTTTCATAATTTAACTCAACTATGTCAAAGTCATGATCAAGATCCATCAAATTGAGCATAGCATAGTATCCTGACTACAAGTTGACTGGAAAAGGCAGTAAACAAGAAGCTGCAAGCTAGTCATACACCAGCATACACCGGAATATTTCATATCAAAATCAAATTAGTCCCAAACACTTGAAGCCATGAGAAGGGAAAAAATAAACCTACCTGAGCTTTCTCTTGTAATTTTTCTGCAAAAGTTAGGTAATTCTTCAAGGTATAATCTTTCTTGTTACCAATTGCAGCCTCCATTGCCTAAAATTAACCCATTTTTTTATTAAGCAAAAAACTCAACTATTTCTCTGGGAAAACAGAGGGAACTATATAAATAAAAAAATTTGATTAAATAATTAAACAGGGTAAAGGAAAACTACTTCATCGGACATGAATGGAGCAACATCAGGGGCATACACGGCAAGTACAGCAGAGGCGGTAGCTGGACCGACGCCTTTCAAAACGGTAAGATCGTTAACAGCTTTAGATATATCCGGCAAAGCTTGGAAAGCCTTCTGCGACGCCGATTTGACGTCGTCCTCCTTTAATGAGGAAACGAAATTTAACAGCCGTGGCCTCCATTTCCCTCTGGCGAGCTTCCATTGCATAAGCTTCGAGAGTTCAGAGGTAGTTATATAGGGACTAGGGTTTCTCTGAGCTATAAGAAGTGGGAGCTCGTTTCTGTAGAATTCATCGAGGGGTTTTAGGTTTGGTTTGTTTAAGGAATTGATTCCATTTTCGTACGACGAAAGGGCCTCTTTCCATGAGCTAACGTCGGAACAGTTGAAGTCCATTGCTGGCCGGAAGGTGGTCGCAGTATGACTTTTTCAATTTTCAAAAGAAAAAAACAAAACAAAAACAAAAAAAAAGGATAATTATTGCTCATTTCCCGCAGAATTCATTATTTTTCCGTTTTACTTTTAGCATTTGTATTTGCGCCAAAGTTTTTGGAGTAAGTGACGTTTGAGTTGGATGTCTTTAAAGATACCACAATTTTTATATCATAACTCATAAGCACCACAGATGTTATAAAATAAGTTGTTTATTTCTGGCATCACGTATTAAGTTTTTAAATGATAAATCTACTAATTACACTACATCTATTAAAATAAAAATTTACTACATCCAAATTATTTTCACCGTATCCAAATCTTTTTTTTATCACAATAACACCCACCAACTATAAACAATTACAACCACCATCTTCTTCACTTTTTAACTACCCATATCACCATTTTCACCATTTTTTACCATAATGAAATACATCATTCTCTCTCAATCTATCAACGAATCCACCGTCTCACCCCAAACCACAATGCAAACTAATGATAAAATCCGACTCACGTTTTGAAAAATAAAAAATAAAAAAATTGATGGAAATAAAAAAAAAATTGACGGAGCTTGAAAGTGAAGATTTGAGTAGTTGATATAATATCCGATGTCCATTTTTTTTAGAACTGAATCTTTCTCCTAACCATTGAGAGATTATATCTCAGTAAACAATAGCTACACGCCTCAATGCACTTTCCTGTCATTTACTTTCTTTTACTCAAAATCTTTCAGGTTAGAAGTTAGATGTAATGGTGTTAGAACACCTTCACCTACGGATAATATGCAGAAGTTGGATAATGAACAAAAGTCAGAAAAAGGTTTTAATTGAAGAGATAAAGGAGGAAATACATTAATTTTAAATTCTACACAATTAGATAGATCAATTCAAGTTGACTTAAGTTTTAGGATATATTATTTGTCATCTCTATTTACTCGTTTGCAGCAGACCTTGTACTATAAAATGAATGTACCTGCAACAATTTGGATCATTGAATAAAAAGTCTTGAATCTGTTTTTTTAAAATTGTATTGTTATATTTAATTCTTTCAAAGGGCGGTGGAGCTAGTTGATCGATGGCCGTGGAGCTAGGTGATGGTGGAGGAAGATGGGTACATGGGTGACTGGGCTACGTGGTGGGTGGGGTGTACGTGAGAGGTGGCATGGCTGGTGTGGGGTGGGAGGTGGCGGGGCTGGTGGGTGCCGAGTGGGTGGCGGCCGGAAAGAAATTAGGTATATATGTGTAATTAATATATTGGAGTGGAAGATATTAACAAATGTGGTGCCAAAAGTAAAATGGCTATATTGTAATTAGAGTGTGGTGTATTGAGATATGTATAAATGGGTGTGGTGCTTAAGGTAATAAAACAAATAATAGTGTGGTGCCCCTTAATTGGGTGCCCAAGTAGAATAAGTGTGGTGTCTTTAAAGGCTCCCTTGAATTGAACGCGACTAGGGTCAACATGGTCCGATTCAATCGGTCTTTTTTTTATTTATTTTTTTTGTATCTTTAGGCTTGTAAACTTGTTGAGGCTTTTGAGTGTGTTTAGCATCTCATTTCGGACGGTTCTTCCTAGTGCATCATGGCCAATACATTTACAAAATTCACAATACTCGGGCCAAACTTCAGCATTTGTACCTTGCCAAAAACCGTCATGAACGCTTCCCCAACCCAGACCTTTCGATAACGAGGTTTTAACAGATCAACTTCAACTAATACCCGCGCCTTAAAAGGTCTACGAAGGTCGAGTGTAGCATTACCAACCTGAAGCGGTCTACCAATCAATGAGGCAAGCTTCCGAAAGTAATGTAGGTTAAAAAGTGGAAATGGTAGCCCCGGTAGCTCAAACAATACCGGTGCCGAAGAATATTCTTCATTAAGCCGATATTCAATAGTCCACCTGGATATATTCATCTGAAATTTACCAATTAGCCATTCTCTTTGAGTAAATAATTGATTATAATCTTCAAGACAACCACGTTGTATGAGAACATTATGATTATTTAACACTCCTTGTAAGTCAATGTGACTTGATTTTACGTTTGAATCTGGAAAATCTAAAGTTTGGGAGTTTTGCTGAGCTGAGGTGTTCAAGTCTGAGAGGTCAGCTGAAGTGGTGTTCAGCTGAGTTTCATGATCATCCGAGTAGTTAGCTGAGTCTGTTGAACGTGTCCGTCGGCTCTACATCTGAGTTTGGTTATGTTTGGTGATTCAGTTGCGCCGAGATCACATCTGGGGTATTTAAGAAAATTTTGACATGGGTCCATTAATGGCGGCTAAGGTTAGGTTTCCAATGCTATAAATATCCAGCATTTACTGTAATTAAGCAAGTATCTTTTTGTAATTCTGTGCATAACAAAAGTTCATTTTTTATGTCCGTGGAGTAGTCGGCACAACGCCGGAGAGCACATTAAATCTCCGTGTTCTTCTTATTTCATTTCTTGTTGTGTTTATTTGCGTTATTTGATCTGTTTTTTTGTGTCTTCACTTGCATTCCGTAATAACAGTCCCAATTCGCAATCAACATTGAGCTCATGTTTAGTGAAGATTTTCCTTACATTATCAATATGAGGTCTAAAATTTGGGAAGTGACCAATCAATTCATTTTTTCAAAAGGCTTCGCTAAAATGCGTAAATCATTCTTAAAAGAAAGCAGGCTCACCTCGAAAGGTAGCAAGACGTCCGATGTCCGGAATGTTAGTGGCAACATTGGATGATCCACCTAGGACCGACGCAAAGGTTTTTTAGGTGGTGAAGTGCCTTCAGGCCGAGTCATGGCGGAAACCCTAACCCGTGAGCATGAGGTTATGGTGTAGCAACAACCAACGATCGATCAATAGGCAACAACACTAGTATCGGTCTGAGATATATAAAGTGTACCAGGTAGCTGATCGAACGTGGTTGTCAAAACTTTTTGCATGGGTAGGAAACAAAATTCCGTGAAAACAGGAAGAAGAGAGCTCCCCCGCCGCCGTCGATGGTCCGGACAAGGGTTCTAGACACGCTGGAGAGTTGTGGACATCGGTGGACCGACGAGAGCTTGGTGGATGCCGCCAAAAGCGAGAGTCACGGATGCCCTTCCAAAAGCAATGTAGAGTCGAAACGGAAAATAACGTAGTTGCTACCTTTTTTCTTTAGACTCTCTAAAAAGTATGCAATGTATGACCAAGTGGAAACTGAGGAGTTCATTAATGTTGTCATCCTCGCTTTCCGTCCGTAAAACTTCTTCTTCTAGGGTTCTACCAAGGAAATCATTTATAACTGGAGCCATTTCGTCTCCGGATTCAACTACCAATTGAGTTGTTCGTGCACGTTTACGGGATACACCATCTTCACCGTGGTGAAACCATGTTGTATACCCAACTGCCCATCCCCAAATGAAACAGTGATCATACACGTCCTCCAAAGTTTTGAAACAGATGTTGAAACATTTTTTGCATGGGCAACGAATCTTACCTTCATTGTTAAGAAATTGCCGTGCGTATTTAATGAATTCACTCAACCCTTTATCAAACTCGGGTTTCATTCTGTCAATATACAACCATGACTTGTCTTGCTCCATTTGAAATCACTGATACACAATAACTTGACATACCACAATAACTTAAGTTACTATCTCACTTAAGGAACAATAAAAAGTTATTAGTGTTAGGTGTTAAGTTATTCATCATCTTGAGTATACTTTTTTCATTAAAAACTAATATAGTATACTTAGTTTCATTGGTATACTTTTTTTATTAATCGCTTAATATAGTATACTTTTTTTCATTAAAAACTAATACTATTTCATTGAACACATTGATTACACTTTCACATGAAGACATAAAACTAAGTCTTTAACACTTACCACTCCTAGTTCTTCAATGTTAGTTCATTTTCTAATTTTGATTTATAACAAATTAGCACAAGAACACCTTCAATGCTAGACTTTCTTCATCATGCTCAATCACATACATACACAACGGTTTTCCTACACTTTTCCAAAACCAATACATGCTAGACAAAACTAGTTTATGTTCTTCATCATCATGCTAGACATATCATCATGTTCTTCAACACTTTTCCAACACATACATGACCAAGATTCATACACTACTTAATACACTTCTACTTGACGAAATAAAATTTCAAGTCAATCACACACATATACTAGTCAATCACACGCTTTACACACTAACATTGTGAAGTAAATCAACTATATAGTACATCTACTACCAAAAAAGCAAGCCTTAATTTCATAACTCTTGTGGGCTATAGTTCCATAACTCTAAGTAGCTTTTTTTTTCAAATAAGTTTCATACTACACTCACTACACACCATTCACCATTCACTACACACACACTACAAAATTATCACACACACACACACATAATACTATCCTTTTATCCATAAAAAACACTACTATCCCTTTATCCATCATAAACACTACTATCCCTCATTTCAACACACACACACACACTACTATCCTATTATCCATCAAAAACTACAAAATTACTACATTATCACTACATTACTCACTACACACTACACTACACTATCACTACACTACACTCACTACACACCATTCACCATTCACTACACACACACACACACACACACACACTACACTATCACTACACTACACTCTCCTAAAAAGAAAAAAACTGATGCTAAACAACTAAACAAGCACATAAAGTAATAAAATTAAACATATAAACACAAATAAAAAATTACCTGAAATAGAATCCGTACTGCAGCAGCCAAGCAATTCGGCAGTTGTGTCGACTGTGGGAGGTCGGAGGGAGGGAGGCAGTGGCATGGCTGGAGCACGGGGGCAAGAGGGGGATGCGAACTCAGTTGAGGTCTCAGAGAAGAATGGGGAAATTAAGGCTGGAGCGGAAGGGGGAGGGAATAAGATTGTTTTATGAGTGGGGGTAGGGGTGGTGACCGGAGGAGAGGAGGGGCGAGTGGTTGCGAAATTGCAGAATGAGGGGGCGGCGGAGGGTGAAATGATGAAATGAAGAAGGGGAAGGGAGTCTGTCTGATTTAGGTATAGGTTTTAACATTTAATGGGATGACAGAGGCTTTTTTGGGACGACATTGTCGTCCCATTAAAAATTTTAAAATTATTAAATATTGAGATAACTAACGATCCTCGGGTTTGAAATCATCAATCGACTAATTAACGAGCCCCGAATTTGAAATCACTACTCAATATAATTATATAAATTACATATTATATAAATTATTAAAATTATATAAAGAGGCTTTAAATCACTTAATCGATATCGCATCACGGGATTGAGATCAATCGCTCGTTAACGAACCCCGAGATTCAAATCAATTGCTCGATAACGAACTGACGATCTATAGTAAAGAGTACATTCAGAATGATCTATAAAGAAAGATATCGGTTTGAAATCACTTAATCAATAACGAATCTCGGGATTGAGATCAATCGCTCGGTGAATAAACCCCGAGATTCAAGTCAATCACTCGATAACGAACTGACGATCTATAGTAGAGAGTACTATCAGAATGATATATAAGGAAAGATATCGGTTTGAAATCACTTAATCGATAACGGATGTCGGGATTGAGTTCAATCGCTTGGTGAATAAACCCCAAGATTCAAATCAATCGCTCGATACCAAACTGGCGATCTATAGTAGAGAGTAATATCAGAATGATCTATAAGTAAAGATATCGGTTTGAAATCACTTAATCGATAACGGAAGTCGGGATTGAGTTCAATCGATTGATGAATAAACCCCGACATTCAAATCAATCGCTCGATAATGAACTGACGGTCTATAGTAGATAATACTATTAGAATGATCCGTAAGGAAAGAGACATCGGTTTGAAATCGCTTAATCGATAACGGATGTCGGGATTGAGATCAATCGCTTGGTGACAAACCCCGAGATTCAAATCAATCGCTCGATAACGAACTGACGATTATAGTAGAGAGTACTATCAGAATGATCTATAAGGAAAGATATCGGTTTGAAATCACTTAATCGATAACGGATGTCGGGATTGAGTTCAATCGCTTGGTGAATAAACCCCGAGATTCAATTCAATCGCTCGATAACGAACTGACGATTTATAGTAGAGAGTACTATCATAATGATCTGTAAGGAAAAAGATCGGTTTGAAATCGTTTAATCAATAACGGATCTCGGGATTGAGATCAATCGCTCGGTGACAAACCCCGAGATTCAAGTCAATCGCTCAATAACGACATGACGATCTTTAGTAGATAGTACTATACGAATGATCTGTAAGAAAAGATATCGGTTTGAAATCGCTTAATCGATAACGGATCTCAGGATTGAGATCAATCGCTTAGTGACAAACCCTAAGATTTCAAATCAATCGCTCGATAACTAACTGACGATCTATAGTAGATAGTACTATCAGAATGATCTGTAAGGAAAGATATCGGTTTGATATCGCTTAATCGATAACGGATCTCGGGATTGAGATCAATCGCTCGGTGACAAACCCCGAGATTCAAATCAATCGCTCGCTAACAAACTAACGATCTATAGTAGAGAGTACTATCACATTGATTTACAAAGAAAGATATCGGCTTGAAATCGCTTAATCGATATTGGATCTCAGGATTGAGATCAATCGCTCATTAACGAACCCCGAGATTCAAATCAATCCCTCAATAAGGAACTGACAATCTATAGTAGAGAGTATTATCAGAATCACCATGTATTATCGTTCGATAAAGGAATTTTTATAAAAACTAATGTATTTTATATTTTAACGCAATGTTTATTAGAATATGAATATTAAAAAATTGTTTTTATTTCAAACGAGAATTTTATAAAAAAATTGAATCTTATTTATTAACACAACGTTTTATATTTAAAAAATTTTAATTTCCTTTAAAGGGACGACAATTGTCGTCCCTACAAACCCAAATTTTATAATTTCTTTTATATAACATATTATTTTCTGAAAAATGTTTAATGGGACGACAATGTCGTCTCTTTAAACGAGAATTTTATAAAAAAAACTGAATCGTGTTTATTAACACAACGTTTGATATTAAAAAAAAATAATTTCATTTAAAGGGACGACAATTGTCGTCCCTACAAACCCAAATTTTATATTTTTTTTATATAACATATTATTTTCTGAAAAATGTTTAATGGGACGACAACGTCGTCCCTTTAAATAGTTCTGTCCACATGGAAATCCAAACTGGCACGGTATGTTAATATTTTATTTATTGGGACGACATTGTCGTCCCTTTAAAGTTTCCCTCTAAAAAATCTGCCTAAAACTTTGACTATTTTTGAATTCATTTAAAGGAACGACTTTGTCGTCTCAATAAAGATGTTTAAAGGGACGACAACGTCGTCCCTTTAAAGTTTGTCCATTCAGTTTGCAATTCTTGTAGTGATCAACATGATTTCCTGTCATAATTGTCGGTTTTTGCTTGATACTTCTCCCATCTATAGACTTTATCTCTTGTAAGCAGAGGTTCTGGTTTGACATCAAATGGATCTATAAATAGGGTTTTAAAGATGTAGTTAATTAAGGCTGGTTGAACTGTCTTCACCAAAAAACTCCAGATCTTTCGGAAAATAAAGCAGGTTAGAATGAGCTTAACATTTGGAAGAAATCTGTTTGTCACAATGCAGCTAAATAAATCAAGAGAATAAAGAACCTTATGAACGATGAGAAATGCAGAAAGTACTAACAACGAATATACATATGTAGATCAAAGATGAACCAAACCATCTGTTGCAATCAATGCATCCAGTGAATTAATCATCAAGGACAATATGAATATCGACATCTCCACAAACCAAACATGAACACTGCCGGCTATACGTGATCATAAGTACTTTTTATTATGCCATCTATCTGATATGGAATTGGGATAGACCGAGCTGGACTAATTATGATCTGACCTCTAAAGGTGATCTGAACTCTTTGTGTAACCAGAATATGGTCGGCGGAGCCTTAGACAAAATATCCATGTGTGTGATACTGGGCTAGACTAGCTTGAGTCGGCCTCTTTATAAATTATGACCTGGTTGGCCCAAATAATGCCATGTGTACGACATCCTGGTCATATCCATGTCGTCACTCATAATATATCGGATTAAATTTATAAAAACCTAAAACCCATGGAATCTCAATATAACATTTCAATAATAAATCATTAAATGAATAAAACATAAGTCAAATAATTAATTCATGTCCAAATAGAGAGAAAAGAACCGAAATTCCACTGCAGTGGTCTATTACATTATTTAGCCCATGTATACTTAGTTTGTGTAAAGTGAATGGATAATTTTCCGAGGAAAATTAAGAACTAGCAACGCAATAACATGGAACTTATACATACATAAATACATCATATATATGTATGAATAATAATACAGATACGACCCTTGTGACACAACACTTATCACTACATGCATTTACACTGTTGATTTCTAATATAAACTCATTAATCATTCTTATATCAATCATGATCAACGGTGTAGATGCACGTTGTGTCACTCGTTGTGCATGTATATGTATATATTGCCCACACATACGACCTTTATTACATTAATTAATGATCGATGATAATAAAATTTAGAGATAAAGAGCAAAAGTCCTCTTTTTGACACAAAATAAATAAATAGGACATACTCATTTTCTTAGTTGCAAAAAGGACAAACAATTTCAGACGGACAAAATTACCCATTTTATTAAAGAGGGACGCGCATATGTATTAAATCTTCTGCTGCTTCTGGTTTGTTTGTTTGTTTGTTTTTTTTTTTTTTTTTTTTTTCAAACACTCGTAACTTTTGATTTACAACTCCGATCATCGAAAATTTTTCACCAAAATTCATGTTTTTTTTGGCTCTTCAATTTGAGCCCAAATACGATACCCTTCCGACGTATATTTTGAAAGCCGAAAAAATATTTGTATTAACCGGAGCGCTTTTTCTTATAAACGACCGTAACTTTTGATTTAGAACACCAATCATCAAAATTGTTTCACCAAAGTTCATATTTTTTTTTATCTTCATTTTGAGACCGCGTTTGATACCTTTTCGACGTAGTATTTGAAAGCCGAATTTAATTGCAGCATTTACACTAACACAAAGATCGCATCGGTAGTATCGGTATCGGTATAAGTATCGATACGTATCGCATCGTTCATTTAAAGCTTAATTCAAGTGACTACTTCAAGGCACACATAGCTGGCTCATATAAGACTCATTTAAGGCTTAATTCAAGTGATTAACTATTAAGCCTATGTCATGTTTATGTGGTTTTGATTGATAAAAGAATAGCATAGATTAACTTAATTAAGGTGTGGTGTTTATAACATGCAGGTTCCGTACTTAATCACTTGAATTAAGCCTAAAAAGTACATCAAACTAAAAGGTAATACATAGAAGATCAATACAACGTAGACTATAGATTTAGTACAATAGGTACATCGACTAAAAGGTAATACATAGAAGAACAATACAAGTCGAAACGATCGAACTATCGGCCAAATTATAAGAAGGATATTCAAGTTCAAAGAACTAAATTATCATGCCCGAATTCACAAGGTGATGAATTACAAGTTCAGTAAGCCTATGAACTAGGCCTATCTATTAAATGATGATACAATGTAGATCAAAAACCTCAGCACACCAAGGCACATAGTAAGCCTATGAACTAGGCCTATCTATTGCATTAAGGCACACAAGATCGGTAGTATCGCATCGCGGTATCGCATCGCCAGCGGCATCGGTATCGAAGTATCGGTATCGTAGTATCGCATCGGGCTCAAAAGGACTCTCATTTCGGTTTTTTTGTTGCAAGGTCTATGTCCCTCAAGTCCTTGATATGAACTGAATGTCTTCTTACAGTTCAAGCACTCATATTTACTTCTTTTCGGAGCATGTTTCGATACTACTTTTTCTTTAGGATCATTTTTTTAGGCCTCTTCTTGTTCTTGGGTTCAATCACATTAGGCCACCATGCCAATCGGCTTTCTCTTGTAGCAGACATAAGCCTTAAACAATTGTTCCCATGCTTCTTTCATCATCCGAACCGAAGAGGCATGTCTATTACCGTTTTCGTTCGGTGAATTACCTCCATCGTGAGGCTCAGGTTCCTTTAACAAGGTATCTAGACTCGACAATTTCGCCGCTGCCTTTGAATTCCATAATCTACGCAGCTGCCTTTGTTTCTTCTTCTTTGTAGTAGTTGCAGTAGTCTTATGAAGGCTTGTATAACTTCAGCACCATCTTCTTGTATTCTGTAATCGAAAAGGTTGCACACCAAAAAAAGATCAAAATCCAAGTTTACACACACAATTGAGTCATACAAAATGAAGTCATAATATGTTCATTTGAAACAGAATACCTTCTTGATTCTCCCATAGCAGTCTCATTTAAGACTTAATTCAAGTGACTACTTCAAGGCACATATATCTGGCTTATATAAGGCTCATTTAAGGCTTAATTCAAGGGATACAATATCATATCTGACTCATATAAGGCTCATATTAGGCATACAATATCACTAACAGTATCATATAAGGCATACAATATAAGTATCAGTATCAGTATCGTACGATCGCATCGTATCGCATCGCAAACATGCAAACGATCGTGCTCATTTCCCAAAGAGATTCGTTGTTGCATTATTGCTGGATCCTCATCCAACAAGGTTCCCAATTGTTTGGCCTGTAATATTTCTCGTGCTTAATTCCTGAGGCAGAGGTTGTAAATATTACAGAAAAACCGTGTTATTCTCCTAAGGGTAGGATACGGAACAATCATAGAAAGAAACGATAGTAATTTGATGCATCATATAAAATGAACAACAAAAGCAGGTTGGGTATATCAAGGTAGACATGGCCAAGTACCAAATACCACGGATTTAAATAACAGAATTATGAACATTACGTTTACATAAGTGCATTTTTCCTCCGTCGACCCGTCAAAGCTGGGAATATCTAAGATGAAATGCAAAACACCTGCAATCTTCAAGCATTTGTTGTGTATGTGAGATAGAGAGAAAAAGTGATAGTGAGTGAGAGAGCAACGAAGAAAGAATTGGAGGCGGGGAAATCAGAATAAACAAAACTGCTACAATTGAATGTGCTCCATAAGAGACTCGTCTCCAAATTTCTCTCGGTTGAATTTTCCCCCATTTTCATAGACAATTTATTCGTAAAATATTTTCGGTGACTTTGAACGACGAGAATTGTAGCAATTGAAAGACATAATGTATCCGGGTGCAAAATTCGACCAAAGTTCAAAATCAAGAAAGGGGAACAGGGGCAAGATATAAAATTACTTCAAATCAAAAAACAGAATGTTCATACGAAAGCTTATAAAAGACACAAAACTTGAATCTTAACTACAAAACCCAAACAAAAACAACCAAAAAAAAACATCAATTTAGCTATTCTTGTTCAGAGAAAATGAGCTAAAACTAAACAAAAATCAATTAAAATAAGCTGAAAAAGAGAGAGATCAAGAAAAATCACTTACGAGCAACGATCACAGAGCTCAGCAAACACGCCGGTACGGCGGCGGCTCCACCCTTTGTTCACTCTTTCAAGCACATCTTTACAATTGGAATTAAAGCAAACTTTCTGCGTCCCCGACGATGAATTCACCGCCGCAGCTGCCAATGCTTTCCAGTCTTTGTTGGGTTCAGATGAGAAGAAGGGAATATTAATGGATGATGTTGCACTGTCTGTTAATGAGCGTAATTTTACGGTAGCCGGAGGGATATGTTTTGTGAGAGAATATGGGTATATTCGTCCGGTGGAATTTATTTGTCCTTAATGCAACTAAAAAATTGAACCTGGATTAGCACTTAATTAAGGGAAAAAATTTGGACTATAAACTAATTTTTCCCTAAAATTTATGATAAATCAAAGCTATCCAGAAGAACAACATGAATGTGTGGCTTCAACCCTTTCTCGGGATTATTTAAACCATCATGTGTGTGCTTGAAAGTTATTTCCCCTAATCGTGCTAAGTTGAGGATTCGCATGAGGATAGTATTGTCCGCAGGTTCTGCATATGGCATGAGGCAGCCTTCTGTAACGCCCCGTTCCCGGACACCGAGTCCTTATCCGCAAAAGTAACGTTCGGCACGTATAAAATAAAAATAAATTCATTTTATACGTAAGCCTCTACTACGTCGTATCAAATTAAAGGCAAAACGGAAGCAAAACTCGGGTATATAAATTTTTTCCCAAAATTAAAGAGTAGAAAAGAAATCTAAGGGTAGAAATGTAAACTATTACATTTGGAAAAGTACGAAAATCCCCAAAAGACAGAATATGACAAATCGTCAAACCGGTAGTCTACCTCAAAAGTATGGAAAGTACAACCAAAGAAAAGCAGAAAAGAAAGATCTTGATTCTTCAACGAGCGGCGTCAAACGTCGTCGTCAAACTCTTCCTCGAAAACCTGTTCGTCTTCTCGTCCCCAAACACATAGAAAAAGTATGCATTCGAGGTAAGTACAGCGTACTTAGAAAGAAAGAGAAGCTATGAAAGCAATCATAGTTATGACGAAAATATAATTATTTAATTAGTTGATTAAATGAGACCAACTCAATCTAGGGTTCACTTCGTGCTCATCAACACGTTGTGACTAACATTTCTAACTTAGCCTATCTATGTTACAACCGCACTCAAGGGCACTACGCGCATCCACCTCGGCGAGTCCTCCGTACTTAGGGTCATTGACCTACGAGTTATTCTACCTTGGGAACACTCTATTGCAACATATTAGTGGATCACACCAATACCCACGAAGTCTAGAAAAGGTAGACTCCGATAGCACGCACACCTCGGCGAGTCCCTCCGTACTTAGGGTCTTTTGACCTACGAAGTTCTTCCACCTTCAGAGGTAGCACATGCATCGCGATTTAGCCTGGTGCCTAGCCAAGAGAGACATGTTGTTTAATCTTTTACTAGTCACATACGTTGTTTATTAAGTTATTAACTAGCCAACCTAAGTGTTTTCAAATAATCTCCCTCACACATACTACTCTCTTCCTAGAACACTAGACACGGACAAGTCCTAGCACATACACGTACATTGATGAATCCTAATTCATCAAAGCACAAGCCTATCATGCTCTTCCGACGGATCCGAACTTCAACTCCCTTTAAGAGTACATTCGGTGTTTTAAGCGAACGAATCGAAGCTCAATTCGGGCTTGTCTATATTTATACCATGTTACATATCAAATACAAAGGTTTCATATAGTTAAAGCATGTTTCAAGGCTGAATAGCATCTAACATAGAAAAGAAGGCAGTACAAAAATGGACGCCCGTTTAAAGACTTGGACGCCCGTTCAGTTTAATGGACGCCCGTCCAAAATAGTGGACGCTCGTCCACCCAAAACAGTTCAATCCTGAATGTAAAATAGCACCTCAGACGCTCGTCCATTACAACCAGACGCTCGTCCAAGGTGGAACCTAGTACGGACGCTCGTCCGAGAATACCGGACGCTCGTCCACCCAGGTTCGACTGGAACCCTAATTCTTCATCGTTCGAACCCCAGATCGTATTTCCACCCAAAAACCAGAAAATAACAACACAATGAGCACTTAGACTTCGTCTAACAATACCATAACATCCATAGTCATTTACCAAGGCAACAACTCAATTTTTCTAACACCAAAACGTCTTGGAACATGATCAAATCCCTATAACTAGTAATTGATTTCATAGGACGGGTTCTTCTTACCTTTTGCAGCCCGAAAAGCGATCAAAACTCGGCAAAAGTCTGCTTTGCAATGTCTCTCGGCCGGTAACCAAACGGTGCACTGCTCCACAACAAATCCTAGAATCGAGTCCGGTCCGAAAACGATATTGCTCCCCTTTAGAATTGTGAAAACCGTCCAAGTCTCTCCTTCTCCTCACAGGTTGCATAGGGATGGGGCTGTTTGTGATTAAAAAGTGAAATTATAAGGGTTAATCTTAGGTAGATTTTCCTTTTATACCAAATTCCAAAAAATTAGTTTTTTCCTTATTTGCCCCTTGCTTAACAAAACTGACTTTCCATAAGTTTATACATATATATAACTCGAGATATATATATAAACATCCAAAATAATTAACTCCGAATAAAAGGAAACCGAACCTAATATTTCGTTTTCGCAAAATGACACGTCGCCCTTTCCCGAAAATCGGAATATTACATTCTCCCCCCCCAAAAAGGAGTTTCGTCCTCGAAACTAGAACATACACGGTAATTCCCCAAACTCTTGGAACTCACTAAGCATGTCGCTTTCCACTTCCCAAGTTGCCTCCTCGGGTGAATGATTGCTCCACTGAACTAACACCAAGGGAATCATCCTTCTTTTAATCATCTTTTCTTTCCGGTCTAGAATCTTGATTGGTCTCTCGTCATATGCAAGGTTATCTTGTAAGATTTCTGGGTCAACCGTAGTTTCCACATCATTCTTCGTCAGACACTTTTTCAACATTGAAACGTGAAACACACTATGGACTCTCGACATTGATTCCGGCAACTGAAGCTTATATGCTAACGTCCCAACTCTTTCCAGAATCTCAAAAGGTCCAACATACCTTGGGCTTAGCTTTCCTTTTTGTCCAAAGCGTTTCACTCCTTTCATTGGCGAAGCCTGGAGGTAAACTCTATCGCCGACTTAAAACTCAAGAGGTCTTCTTCTAACATCAGCCCAACTTTTCTGTCTGTCTTGTGCTGCCTTCAGATTCTTCTTGACCAGCTGAACCCTTTCCTTTGCTTGTTCGACCATCTCTGGCCCTGTAACCTGTCTCTCCCCGACTTCATCCCAAAACAGTGGCGTGCGACATCTTCTCCCATACAACGCTTCAAATGGCGGCATGCCTATACTTGCATGAAAAGCGTTGTTGTAGGCAAACTCCGCTACCGATAGGTAATCATCCCATGATCCGCCTATCTCCAAAACACAAGCTCTCAACATGTCCTCGAGTGTCGGATGGTCCTCTCGGATTGTCCATCCGTCGAGGATGAAAAGCCGTGCTCAAATCCAACTTGGTCCCGAAGGCTTCTTGCAAGCTCTTCCAAAACCGACTTACAAATCTCGAATCACGGTCCGAAACTATCGAGATTGGAACTCCATGTAGCTTCACTATATTGTCCGGATATAGTGTCGTCATCTTCTTTAATGGCATGTCAACCTTGTACGGTAAGAAATGGGCAGATTTGGTCAATCTATCCACGATTACCCAAATTGCGTCGTGACCGCCTCTTGTCTTAGGTAATCCGGTGATGAAGTCCATTGTGATCTTATCCCACTTCCATTCAGGGATATCCAATGGCTTAAGCATTCCACCGGGTCTTCTATGCTCCGCCTTAACCTTCTGACATACATCACACTCGGCCACAAACTTGGCTATTTCCACTTTCATCGAGGGCCACCAAAATCTTTCCTTTAAGTCTCTGTACATTTTAGTAGCACCCGGATGAACAACAAAAGCTATCCGATGTGCTTCTTCCATAACTCTTTGTCTCAAGTCACCAACATTAGGTACACATAGACGATCCCGATACCACAGATTTCCACTCTTATCCAACACGTAACCAACCGTAGGCTTCTCTCTAGCAACTCGCTTCAGGTCAACCAAACCCGGATCTTCATCTTGTTTTCCCCTGATATCATCTAACAACTCTGACCTTGCCAACAATGGTGCCACAAACTGCCGGTCTTCAATCTGGTCAAAGCTTCTGATTTCTAACCCATCTAACCTTTCCGTCACTACCTCAACACTGGAAGCTGCAAACACTGGTTTCCTGCTCAGAGCATCTGCCACTACATTCGCTTTACCCGGATGGTACTGAATATCCAAATCATAGTCCTTAACGAACTCTAACCATCTCCTCTGTCTCATATTCAGGTTCTCTTGTGTGAAGAAATACTTTAAACTCTTATGGTCGGTGAAGATCCTTGCTTTAACCCCATATAAGTAATGCCTCCAAGTCTTTAAGGCAAATACTACCGCTGCCAACTCCAGATCATGTGTCGGGTAATTTTTCTCATGCACCTTCAACTGCCTAGATGCATAAGCTATCACTTTTCCTCCTTGCATCAACACACAACCCAAACCCTGTCCCGAAGCATCCGTGTAGACATCATAGTTATCAAAAATCTCCGGAACTGCTAACACTGGTGCCGTAGTCAACTTACTCTTCAAGGTATGAAAGGCCTTATCACACTCATTTGTCCATTCAAATTTCACATTCTTCTCGTGTCGACTGGTGAGTGGAGTAGCTATCTTCGAAAAATCTTGTACGAACTTCTGTAGTAACCGACCAACCCAAGAAAGCTTCTTACCTCTCGAAACCGTGGTAGGTTTAGGCCAATTCTCAACTTTGCCTCGATCTTTGCCGGATCAACTTGAATACCATCTCCGAAATTACATGACCCAAGAAACTCACTCGATCCAACCAAAAGTCACACTTGGAAAACTTTGCGTACAAGCTGATTCTTCTTCGGTGTGTCCAACACTATCCTTAAGTGTTCCTCGTGTTCTTTCTCATCCTTAGAGTAAACTAGGATATCGTCTATGAACACTATCACGAACTTATCCAAGTACGGCATGAAAACTCGCCGCATCAAATCCATAAATGCGGATGGAGCATTAGTGAGTCCAAAAGGCATAACAAGGAACTCATAATGTCCATATCTCGTACGAAAGCCGTCTTCGGTATATACGCTATCTTAACCTTCGGTGATGATATCCGGACCTCGGTCAATCTTGGAAAACACTTTCTTACCACAACCGATTAAACGGATCATCTATCCTTGGTAGAGGGTACTTATTCTTGATGGTAAGGTTGTTCGGTGCTCGTAGTCGATACACATTCTCATGCGCCATCTTTCTTCTTCACAAACAAAACGGGGGCTCCCCAAGGCGAGGTGCTTGGGCTGAATTATGTTCCTTTCAAGCATATCTTTAAGTTGAGCTTTCAACTCCTTTAATTCAGCCGGTGCCATTCGTAAGGGTGCCTTAGCAACGGTGCCGCTCCCGGTATCAAGCGAATCTCAAACTCTATCTCTCTCGTCCGGCATGTTTCCCGGTAGCTCTTACGGAAACACCTCGGGATATTCCCTCACTATGGGAGTCTCCTCGAACTTAGGCTTCACTTGTTCCACGTCCACTTGCATACAACAAGTAGCCTTCACAACCCTTCGACAAGCCCTTACGCCTTAACCGATATGATCGGATGTTTCTTTTTACTCGGCTTGTACACATTCCCTTGATACGTCTTGTCTGATTTCCCAGGTACTTTAAAAGTTACTTTCTTCTCTTTACAGTCCAAGTGTACATAATTCTCGGATAGCCAATCTATTCCGAGGATTACATCAAAATCCGAAAAGTCCAAAACTGTAAAGTTGCTCTTACATCGATAAGGTCCGACTCGAACTTCCACTTGTGGTATCATTCTAGTTACCCTTGTTACCTTCCCTAACGGCGTAGTTATCTCCAAAGTGTTTCTTAAAGGCTCTGAAGGTAAATCCAACTTCTTAGCTACCTTGGTTGACACAAAAGTATTTGACGCTCCCGTGTCAAACAAAGCCTTGACCACTAGGTTTTCTAACATTATCGTACCTAGGATGCATATTCATTTATTTAAATATAGTTACAACATGAATAATCACGCTATAAAATATCTTAACAAAAGAATGAAACAAAACATGGTACCTGAAATAACGTCATCCTCTGGTTCCACAAAATTAGCATCCGCTGCAAAAACTCGAACCGGTCGGCTCTGGCCGCCTCTCCCGCTACCTTGGCTCGAACCACTCTTGTTTCCTCTGTTTGGACACACTCTAGAAAAGTGTCCTTGCTCACCACAAACGTAACAACCGTTACTACTCTGCCTGCACTCTCCTGTATGATTTCTGTTGCACTTGGGGCAAAGTGGTGCACTGTTCGGGGCTTTAGCTGCTGTAGGTGCCGTAGTCTTCTTGGCTGCCTGCTGTGGCGCTCCCCTATAACTGCCTTGACTTGTCCCGAAATTTCTCTTATTATTGACAACCACTGTAGCTCTCTTCCTGAAAGTCTCGACTTCTAAGGCTTTATTCATCAACTCTGCCATATTCCTTGCCGTGAATCCTAGCATGCCCGACTGAATCTCGTAGGCCAACCCATCCTTATAGAGGGCCATCTTTCTCTCTTCCACTTTCATCAATTCCGGATAGAACCTTCCTAACTCATTGAATTTATTAGTGTGCGGGACAACGTCGGATGATTACCTTGCTTGTGCTTCGGGAATTGACTTGCTTTATCTCGCTTGAACTTGTAACCGGGAAGTACTCATTATAAAACATCGTCTTGAACCCTTCCCAATCCGTTACCTTACCATTGCTGCTTTGAATGGCATCAATCCATGCTTCTACTGCTCCCAACATAAAACTGACTGCTAGTTGTGCCATCTCTGTCTCAGGAACATGTATGTTCCTACAAGCTTTCTCGAATCCTCTTATCCATTCTTCTGCTTTAGAATGCTCCACATTACCAAAGAAGTTCTCAACTCGATTTCTCCTTAATCTTGTATACCAATCCACCGGCGGTGCTTGCTCGAAAGTCGGTCTAACGGGTGGGTGAACCGGAGGGTAACCAAAAGATACATGCGGCTGATACTGCTGATGTTGAGGATAAGGTGGGATTACTTGAGGCTCATTCTGATACGGATAGTACCCCTGATAAAACTGGTGCTGTTGAGGCTGATAAAAACCAAAGGGTGGATGACCAACGCCTTCCTGGTGGTCAAAGCGTGGTGAAGGTGGTACTGTAGGTTGAGTAACATGACCTACAGGAGGAGGGTGGAAGACCTGCTGCTGATGAGGATACACTGGAGGATAAGCACTAGATGGTGGTGGATACACATTGGTCACTGGTGATGGCGCACTAATCGGTGGAATGTCGCCTACTATAGTGACACGAATAGGTGCTTGTCCAGGCTCTCCATAAATGTAGTTATATCTTGGCGGTGGTCGGGGTGGCAGATTCTGATGCGGCCTCGGTGACACATCCTGTTGAGACCGTGGTGTAGGCGTGGCTGTATGGGGTGGTGGTGAAAGACTCAAACGAGGCGAAGGATTCTGCCTCACAAATCCGCCCCCTACTACGGGCACTGGGCTCTCTTCCCCTTGTCTAACCCCTGAGCTCTCAGCTCCACGAACGCCTCTTCTTGTCGTCACCATGCTGAAAGATCAAGAAAACCAGACGTTACTAAAGATCTAAAGAAACTTATCTTAAAGAAAGGAATTCTAAAGAATGCTTCTCTCTGATACCAACTGTAACGCCCCGTTCCCGGACACCGAGTCCTTATCCGGAAAAGTAACGTTCGGCACGTATAAAATAAAAATAAATTCATTTTATACGTAAGCCTCTACTACGTCGTATCAAATTAAAGGCAAAACGGAAGCAAAACTCGGGTATATAAAATTTTTCCCAAAATTAAAGAGTAGAAAAGAAATCTAAGGGTAGAAATGTAAACTATTACATTTGGAAAAGTACGAAAATCCCCAAAAGACAGAATACGACAAATCGTCAAACCGGTAGTCTACCTCAAAAGTATGGAAAGTACAACCAAAGAAAAGCAGAAAAGAAAGATCTTGATTCTTCAACGAGCGGCGTCAAACGTCGTCGTCAAACTCTTCCTCGAAAACCTGTTCGTCTTCTCGTCCCCAAACACATAGAAAAAGTATGCATTCGAGGTAAGTACAGCGTACTTAGAAAGAAAGAGAAGCTATGAAAGCAATCATAGTTATGACGAAAATATAATTATTTAATTAGTTGATTAAATGAGACCAACTCAATCTAGGGTTCACTTCGTGCTCATCAACACGTTGTGACTAACTGTTTCTAACTTAGCCTATCTATGTTACAACCGCACTCAAGGGCACTACGCGCATCCACCTCAGCAGAGTCCCTCTGTACTTAGGGTCATTGACCTACAGAGTTATTCTACCTTGGGAACACTCTATTGCAACATATTAGTGGATCACACCAATACCCACGAAGTCTAGAAAAGGTAGACTCCGATAGCACGCACACCTCGGCGAGTCCCTCCGTACTTAGGGTCTTTTGACCTACGAAGTTCTTCCACCTTCGAGAGGTAGCACATGCATCGTGATTTAGCTTTGGTGCCTAGCCAAGAGAGACATGTTGTTTAATCTTTTACTAGTCACATACGTTGTTTATTAAGTTATTAACTAGCCAACCTAAGTGTTTTCAAATAATCTCCCTCACACATACTACTCTCTTCCTAGAACACTAGACACGGACAAGTCCTAGCACATACACGGACATTGATGAATCCTAATTCATCAAAGCACAAGCCTATCATGCTCTTCCGACGGATCCGAACTTCAACTCCCTTTAAGAGTACATTCGGTGTTTTAAGCGAACGAATCGAAGCTCAATTCGGGCTTGTCTATATTTATACCATGTTACATATCAAATACAAAGGTTTCATATAGTTAAAGCATGTTTCAAGGCTGAATAGCATCTAACATAGAAAAGAAGGCAATACAAAAATGGACGCCCGTTTAAAGACTTGGACGCCCGTTCAGTTTAATGGACGCCCGTCCAAAATAGTGGACGCTCGTCCACCCAAAACAGTTCAATCCTGAATGTAAAATAGCACCTCAGATGCTCGTCCATTACAACCAGACGCTCGTCCAAGGTGGAACCTAGTCTGGACGCTCGTCCAGAATACCGGACGCTCGTCCACCTGGGTTCGACTGGAACCCTAATTCTTCATCGTTCGAACCCCAGATCGTATTTCCACCCAAAAACCAGAAAAATAACAACACAATGAGCACTTAGACCTCGTCTAACAATACCATAACATCCATAGTCATTTACCAAGGCAACAACTCAATTTTTCTAACACCAAAACGTCTTGGAACATGATCAAATCCCTATAACTAGTAATTGATTTCATAGGACAGGTTCTTCTTACCTTTTGCAGCCCAGAAAACTGATCAAAACTCAACAAAAGTCTGCTGCAATGTCTCTCAGCCGGTAACCAAACGGTGCCTGCTCCACAACAAATCCTAGAATCGAGTCCGGTCCGAAAACGATATTGCTCCCCTTTAGAATTGTGAAAACCGTCCAAGTCTCTCCTTCTCCTCACAGGTTGCGCGGGGATGGGGGTACATTTTGTGATTAAAAAGTGAAATTAGGTTAAGGGTTAATCTTAGGTAGATTTTCCTTTTATACCAAATTCCAAAAATTTAGTTTTTTCCTTATTTGCCCATTGCTTAAAAAAACTGACTTTCCATAAGTTTATACATATATATAACTCGAGATATATATATAAACATCCAAAATAATTAACTCCGAATAAAAGGAAACCGAACCTAATATTTCGTTTTCGCAAAATGACACGTCTGCCCTTTCCCGAAAATCGGAATATTACATTCTCCCCCCCCCTTAAAAGGAGTTTCGTCCTCGAAACTAGAACATACCTGGTAATTCCCCAAACTCTTGGAACTCACTAAGCATGTCGCTTTCCACTTCCCAAGTTGCCTCCTCGGGTGAATGATTGCTCCACTGAACTAACACCAAGGGAATCATCCTTCTTTTAATCATCTTTTCTTTCCGGTCTAGAATCTTGATTGGTCTCTCGTCATATGCAAGGTTATCTTGTAAGATTTCTGGGTCAACCGTAGTTTCCACATCATTCTTCGTCAGACACTTTTTCAACATTGAAACGTGAAACACACTATGGACTCTCGACATTGATTCCGGCAACTGAAGCTTATATGCTAACGTCCCAACTCTTTCCAGAATCTCAAAAGGTCCAACATACCTTGGGCTTAGCTTTCCTTTTTGTCCAAAGCGTTTCACTCCTTTCATTGGCGAAGCCCGGAGGTAAACTCTATCGCCGACTTCAAACTCAAGAGGTCTTCTTCTAACATCAGCCCAACTTTTCTGTCTGTCTTGTGCTGCCTTCAGATTCTTCTTGACCAGCTGAACCCTTTCCTTTGCTTGTTCGACCATCTCTGGCCCTGTAACCTGTCTCTCCCCGACTTCATCCCAAAACAGTGGCGTGCGACATCTTCTCCCATACAACGCTAAAAAATATGTGTTGTCTAGTCAGATCCATAAAATATTCTTAATCCAACCCACCCGACGAACTCGATATAGTCCATTAGCCCACCTCAAGTAAAAATCCTGGCTCCGTCCTTGTCTTCAACCATTTTGCCTCCTGTCCCGGATTTTATTGATTATGAAAATAAGAATGACAAGTTATAAATTTATAATCCGGTTTCCCCAAGAGAAGGGATCGTAGTATAGCGATGTAAAACCGGAGTCGAACTCAGGGATTCGAGGTTGAGAGGTGGTTCAGTTTTGAGTCACAATTGTCACAAGATACGTTACAAATTAAGATTACTGTAATGAGATTAAAAGAGGGCAAACAATAGGTTTCACAATTTAACAAATTATCAGGTTTCTAATCATACAAGCATGCAATATCAGGACCAAAGATTAGGATCTCCTAAACCGAATGCAACCCCTAATCTCTTAGGTGAATGAAACAATCAAAACACAAGGTATAATCTCTCGATTAATTTATCTAAACCGTATTCGATAAACTCTCGTTTTATACTCGAATATTATGGTTCAATTACGTGTTATCTTGATTCAATGCATACAATCTCTCGTATGGCAATCCGTAAGCAAAATCTCTCGATCAAGCTATGAACAATAAAATGTAGAACTTGTAATCTAACCTTTGGTTTGAAATACTGCAATGCTTTATATTAGAAAACCCGAAAACCGTTGAATTGCTTCCCCCAATTGCTTGCCCTTGATGAGTTTAGCTATCCATACCACTAATGACCATTTTGGGTTGATGAGAATGCACCATATAGTTATGTGTAGAGCAGGAATTTATATGAAATAAAGCCAAGGTCATGAACAACAATGGAAATTTTGAAGAAATCTCTAAGTATTTGATTATTAAAACTAGAATGGAAACAATACAAGAATTTGTTTGATAGACTCTCCCTTTCAAAATGCTAAAAACAAAGACTGAAAAGGAAGAAGAATTCCCTGCACTAAGTTCCCAATGAACAGTATTTATCCAAATAAGAATATGCTATCAATTATTATAATATTAACTTTCCCCTTGCTTTGCTCTCAAAACAGCCCCTTGAATCACTCCCACGTGATTTTGAACCAAAAATGAGTGTCCTTGACTTGCTTTTATGAGTGTCATTGACTTGCTCCAATGTTTAAATGTATTATGTACCTACAACACACATGAAATATACCAAAGCATAACACATTTCCACAATGATATAAAATAATCATTTAAGCACATAAAATGTGTTATTTGGAAATTAACATTTATAAAACCGTGTTTGCTCAATAAATCAATTTAAGATTCATTATTCAATGCAAATTATATTAGTTAGGGTGAAATTATAATATAAAGTATAATAAAGTATCGTATAATTCCACCCTTAACAACTCCCCCATACTTAAACCTTTGTTCGTCCCGAACAAAACAATCAAAACATAGCTCAACTTTTATATCTATCCAAATAGTTTCCGAACTCAAGTGACCACCGATGCAATGACCATAGCGGGGAGTACCAAGTAGCGATAGACATTGTGTATGTGTTGAAACAAGCCTTTTTCAATTTTTCACAATCTTTCTAAATACATATCCTTTACAAAGCAATTATAATGAACATCTACGGCATAACAGTTTCAATCACGCAAAAAGTCGTCCTGTGTGCTCATTAGGATGATCCCTAAATCATATCTATAAGTTTATACTGGGGATAAAGTCATCATTAACCAGTCTTGAATTTATTCCAACTCACGCAATGCTATAAATTTTTTTTTTTTTTGAAGAACTATTTAGCACACACATCAGAAGTGAGCTTTTGCCCGTCATAGTAGAAATAGGACATTTCGTGATAATCCCCTACCTACTCCAATCATAAGGCGACTTTTACGGAACACACACTACATTACTTAAACGGGATTTACGTGGCGATGGCCGAAGTAAAGCATACCACTGTGCATAATACCCCAAGTAACGATTTTATTCATTCGTTTTATTTCAAGACTTTGGCGATGGTTTATTTATCACATTCAAACATACAGATATTCACAGCACACGTTCGGGACTTAGGCGTTCAATCACTGTTACTATTAAGATGAATCACTAGAGAAGTAAAAGGATATGGTTTAAAATTCATGCTTTTATATCAAAGGCTTTCGTGAAAGTGTGGTCTATCTCACATCGGTACAAGCATGCTATAGTTATCTTACGTAGTCACATAGAATCATTGTAAGGAAACTACAACTAGTGAGCATTTTGTTTCAATTACATGCCGGAATCTACAAGTGTTCAAGTGTAGAATTTTTTTCAATTTTCAGCTCATTTTGCATTAAAAACATGATATTATGATCAAGGGTAATTATAGGTGCAACGAACCAAGAACCCCCCCACACTTAGAATACAACGTGTCCTCAAGTTGTTTAGGAAATAAATTAGAGATCAAGTACTTAGCCGATTCGATAGAGCGTAGGATCATTGTGCGGTGGAGCATGAACAATTCGCAACGATCCTCGTAAGTGTAGGTCATATCAACCAAATAGCTATAGTGCAACTTTGTAGGACTTGAAAACCACAACCAATATCTCGGGGCACAAATGGGGGCATGCTATAATAAGATATGGGAGATAGTGACTCGGGCATGATGACAGGTAATCAAGATAGGCTAGCACGAGATGCATGCCAAAAGATAATAAACATAGCCATCCCGACAAAATATGAAGCCAAGGCCTAAGTATCGGAAAAAAAGAAAAACAAACATTGGAGAGTATAACTCAATCCTTTTATTACAAAAGACAAGGAAAAGAAAACAGAAAAACTAGCTAACACACAAAGCTAGGGCACCTCCTAGAAGCGCTTTTATTTACGTTGTTAGCTCAACTTTCTTTTCGAACTCAACCCGGATCGGGCCACTTGATCTTTCTGCCCGTTATTTCATCAAATGAGCTCATGCGAAACAACATTGAGCGAGAGAGAATTTGGCTTTTAACCGCCTTCCAAACCTTTCTCATTCTTTCTCTTGTTGATTTCCTCTGGTTTCTCCTCACATTCAACTCATGCTCCTTCCAATACTGCTCCATGTCCCAGCTACCAGCAAAGACTTCTTCTGTATGATCATTAGTGGTGCTGTTTGAATACAGATCGGGGCTAAACTCCTCCAAATCCTGGGTATCAGAGATATTACCACAAAGGATGTCAATGAATTTGATGAACATCGGAGTTTCTTCGGTTTGTCCTATGTAGTGCTTGCACCGTTGTCCGTTTACCCGGAAAGGTTGATTATCTTTTCCATTGAGTTCCAACACACCACTAGGAAAAGTCTGAATGATCGTGAAAGGTCCTGACCACCGCGTCCTCAGTTTTCCAGGGAAAAGATGTAATCTTGAATTATAAAGGAGGACTTGTTCGCCGGTATGAAACTCTCTCTTTTTGATCTTCTTGTCGTGGAGCAGTTTCATTCTGTCTTTGCTGATTTTAGCACTTTCATAAGCACAGAGTCGAACTCGTCCGGCTCG
Organism: Gentiana straminea; assembly: GCA_036785695.1. NCBI lineage: Eukaryota > Viridiplantae > Streptophyta > Magnoliopsida > Gentianales > Gentianaceae > Gentiana > Gentiana straminea. The sequence continues at coordinate 13,700,071 of JAVUPR010000398.1, read as the reverse complement.
TGCGAGTGCTTTGTAATCGATGTTGCCCGCAAGCTTGGGAATCGAAATTTAGGAACTTGGTTGCCCGATAAGCTCGATGTTCCAATTCGATAGGCGAGATGGCATGGTTTTCCGTAGACCATTTGGAATGGAGAAGTACCCATGGGGGTCTTATACGGCGTGCGATAAGCCCATAGAGCATCGTCCAACTTCGGACTCCAATCCTTACGGTGACTATTGACCGTCTTCTCAAGAATTTTCTTTAAGCTGCGATTACTTCGCTCAACTTGACCACTTGTCATAGGATGATATGGTGTACCGGATTTGTGGCGAACACCATATTTTTCTAACACTTTATCAAGTGGTCTATTGCGAAGTGTGTCCCTTCATCGGCGATCAAGGCTCGTGGGCGACCAAACCTCACAAAAATATTTCTCTTTAAAAATTTCATGACCGTTTTATGATCATTGTGAGGAGTGGCGATCGCTTCCACCCGTTTAGATACATAGTCTACGCGGACCGGGATGTATCGTTACCGCGTGAGGACGGGAAAGGACCCATAAAGTCAATTCCCCGGACATCGAACACCTCACACTCCAAAATGGGCTTCAACGGCATATCATACCTCCTTGTCAACGCCCCGGTTCTGCGGCATTTGTCACGGCCTTTACAAAAGGCTTCGGTGTCCTTGAAAATCGATGGCCAGTAAAAACCAGATTGGAATATCTTTGCAACGGTCTTCCAGGGACCGAAGTGGCCACCAGTAGGACCACTATGACATTGCTCAATTATGCTCCGTTGCTCAGACTCCGGAACACATCGACGAAGCAACCCGTCTTTACAAAGCTTGAAAAGATGCGGTTCTTCCCAGACATAATATTTCAGATCAGAGAAGAATTTCTTCTTCTCTTGATAGGAGAATTCAGGGTTCAGGTACCGGGAATGGAGATAGTTTACGATAGAAGAATACCACGGTGGGTCGGAAATACGACCATCCACGGACATGACACTCTCAAAAGGGCAATATAAATCAATGTCCTGTGGATCTTCCTCTCCTATGGGTAGTACTGCGGAAATGTGATGCACTACTTCTTGTATTTTCACTACCCTTGATATCCTTAATATGAACATCAAATTCTTGAAGGGTAAGAATCCATCGCAGTAGTCTTGGTTTGGCGTCCTTTTTATTCATTAGATAGCGTAAAGCCGCATGATCTGTCCAAACAATCACATGAGCACCCAACAGATAACTTCGGAATTTGTCCATAGAGAAGACTACGGCCAATAATTCCTTTTCAGTGGTTGTATAATTAGCTTGTGCTGGGTTTAGAGTGTGACTTGCATAGTAGATAGGTTTAAATTTACCTTTAATTCTTTGCCCCAATACTACACCAACGGCGTAATTGGAAGCGTCACACATCAATTCAAAAGGTAAATTCCAATCAGGGGAGATTAGAATTGGAGCGGAGATAAGACGATTTTTAAGCTCCTTGAAGGCATACTTGCAATCATTGTCAAAGTTGAAAACGATACCATCTTTAAGTAGAGTTGATAAGGGTTTCGAGATCTTGGAGAAGTCCTGAATAAATCTCCTGTAAAAGCCAACGTGACCAAGAAAACTCCTGACTTCTTTCACGTTTTTGGGATAGTTCATTTTTTCTATGGCTTCTACTTTGGCCCTATCAACCTCTATTCCTTTCGCAGAGATCTTGTGGCCGAGAACAATCCCCTCATCCACCATGAAGTGGCATTTTTCCCAGTTGAGGATTAAATTCTTCTCCACACATCTATTCAAAACCTTGTTAAGATTATTGAGGCAGTTGTCAAAAGATTGACCAAACACCGAGAAATCGTCCATAAAGACTTCCATGCACTTCTCAATTAGCCCATCAAAGATAGCCGGCATACATCGTTGGAATGTAGGCGGGGCATTGCAAAGGCCGAATGGCATTCGCACGTAGGCAAAAGTACCGTAAGGGCGGTGAAGGTCGTCTTTTCTCGATCAATCGGATCAATAGGGATGCGAAAATACCTGGAGTATCCGTCCAGGAAGCAATAGAAGGGGTGCCCAGCCAAACGCTCAAGCATTTGGTCGATGAAGGGGAGCGGAAAATGATCTTTCATAGTGACCTCATTTAATTTCCTATAATCAATACAAACCCAGTACCCGGTAACTAACCTCAAAGCTACTTCCTCACCTTTATCGTTCTTTTCCACTGTAATCCCCCATTTCTTAGGGACGACTTGCGTGGGGGATACCCAATCACTGTCAGCTATTGCGTATATGATCCCCATGTCCAATAGTTTTATAATCTCTTTCTTTACCACCTCTTGCATATGTGGATTTAAACGTCTTTGAGGTTTGCCGAACACATTTGGCTCCTCTCTTCGGTCTTTATCTTATGCATACACACGTCGGGAGATATACCTTTAATATCTCCTACTTGCCAACCGAAAGCTCTCTCGTTGCTTCTCAAGACGTTTAATAACTTATCCTCCTCCTCTTGTCAATTTGGCGGAGATGATTAACGGAAGCTTATCGCCTTCCCTCAGGTAAACATACTTTAAGTGCTTAGGTAAAGGTTTTAGCGTTAAATCTTCAGGGGGTTCTTTTAAGCTTGACTTGATATCTCCTTGCTTCAACTCCGACTCACTGATTGTTCTTGAGGATTCCACAAACAAGGTCTCTTCTTGTAGGTTCTCAGCTTCCAAAGCAGTCCCAATGCTTTGTCAAGGTGGATTCTACCGTAACTGTTCAGATTGTCCACCAGTCTTTCATACTCTGGGTTCATGGCCATGACTTGTGTTTCCACAAAATCACTGAACTCGTCAGTTTCATCAATGGAATAACCGGTTGGGCTTTCAGATGGTCGCTTTAGAGTTCTAGAAACATTGTATCGCACTTCTTCATCACCAACTCTTAAGGTTACATAACCTTCATCACAATCTATGACAGCACGGTTTGCATTGATAGAAATGGTCTACCAAGGATCAACGGAGTGTTTTCTTCTTTTACATCCGGGACAAACCAATCCACGGGAAATGTGAATTTGTTGACTGTACTAAGAGATCTTTCAAAAATCCTTCGGCTTTCTTGATCGACCTATCTCGCAAGGCGAAGGTTCATCGTGGTAGGTTCCAAAAGATGATCAAGATTAAGTCTTTTGCAGATGGATAACGGCATTAAACTGATAGATGCTCCTAGGTCACACAAGGAGTGAGGGAAAACACAGTCTTGGATTTGTAAGGTTAAAACGAATTTCCCTGGATCGCTTCGTTTTCTTGGAATATGGTCACTTCCAATCATGGAGCACTCTTCATTAATTACTCTATCCATGTTCTCCAATTTCTTTTTCGAAGAAACAACATCTTTTATAAATTTAGTATATTTAGGCATCTCAACCAGAACATCAGATAAGGGTAAATTTACTTGTGTGTTCTTCAGAAGGTTGAGTACCTTTTCGTACTTCTTATCTTCTTGTAAAGAGATGTTTTTCTTTCTTGGTGGGAAAGGAAGTTTGCTCAATTCTTCTTCAGAGAAAACTTTCTTCGATGATGAAGAAGCTTTAACTGCTTCGTCCTCTAAATCCTTCCATCTCACTGTCTTGTCAGTCTTTTACTTGTCGGGATTTCTTCTTCTTGACTTTGAACGGCTTCCTCGAGACTCGGTGGATCAGCCAAGCGAGTCTCTTCTTCATCTAGGGCGGGTGAGTCTTTATCCTCAACTTCCCCTCCTACCTCATCTCGGTAGGAGGGTCTATTCGTTTCCACGGTTCGGTAAGAAGCGGGGTTTCCTTGTAGTTGGGTTCCGGATCTCAAATTCATTGCGTGTGACTCCTCTGCTCCGTAAGGTGTAGTAGGAACAATCTCGTTGCGTTGGGATACTTGGTTACTTTTAGGGTTCCTTTACGTAAAGCTGGGTAAGTGTCCACGAGGTCTTGCGGCTAATTGTTCGGCTAGTTGGCCAATTTGCCTTTCCAAGTTCTTGATTGTCTTCTCGTACTCGGCTTTTGTCGGGCCATCATTTGCCCCGGATGGTGAGTTTTGGAAACTGGAGGGTTTTGAGTAGGTCTATTTGAAGAGTTTGTTGGTATTTCCTTGCCAAATCTGGTTGAGCCTTTGCATGGTATTCGGATTTGGATGCGGCTATAGATGGGATTACGGTAATTCGATTTCGATTAGAGGTTTGAGAGTTGGTATTTTGGTTATAACCTGGTTGTTGGTTGAAATTCCGATTACGGTTATAACCTTGGTTTTGATAATTGTTACGGCCGGGATGTTGGTTTGAAAACCTCGGTTTGGTAGCCGAAAAACGCATTGATTTCGGCATTGTCCCCGTTTAGGGGACAAGCAAGAGATGTGTGACCCTCCGTGGCACAAGTTTGACAAACTATCGGTGTGTACGGCCTCATATGTTGGGCCGCATTGACTTGATAGTTGGATGATGGGTATTGACAGTGATTCATATTGTGACCATGTTGACAACAGTTGTCACAATACATCAGCTGGGATATCTGAGGGGCTGGAGGAATAGAAGAAGTGGAATATTGATTGTGTTTTTGTGCCAAAGCCAGGTCAGTGATCTGCTGTTGAAGAGAGGCGATCAGTTGGTTCTGAGACTTGACCTCTTCTATCCTGGGGGTAGAAGGTGTAGGGATTGAATGCTGAGTTGGTGCATAGTTATATTTTGCTATGTCTTCAAACAGGTCCCACCCTTCAGCCGGTGTTTTCTTTAAGAAAGCTCCTCCAGATGAGCTATTCACCATTCCCTTTGTCGTCTCAGTTAAACCACTGTAGAAGGTATTGACTTGTCGTTGCAGATCTAAACCATGATGAGGGCAACGATGTAAGATAGATTTGAAACGTTTCCATGCTTCAAAGAACGTTTCATTACCTTCTTGTCGGAAAGTGAAGATATCGGTTAGACAACGAGATTTGTCTTGGAGGGAGGAAATATTGGCTCGAAACTCACGTTCCGGATCGGCCCGGGTCGTGATAGATTCGAAAGGTAATGAGAGATACCATTCTTTTGCTTCACCCCGCAAAGAGAATGGGAATAATTTGAGCTTAAGAATATCATCGGAGATATCCTTGATCTTAGTTGTCTTGCATACTTCCAGAAATGCACGCATATGGGTATGTGGGTTTTCAGATTGGTACCCATGAAAGGTGGAAGTATGTTGTATCATTTGAATTAAACCGGATCTTAATTCAAATGGAACCTCGATGTCCGGCATTACGATAGCGGGATGTATAGTAACGAGCCCGGAATAGTGTAGTCTGCTAAAGTACGCCTATCTGCCATTATTACTTCAGAGTTGTCAAAGATGACTTCTTCAACGATCTCTTCAAGAGTTTCTTCAACGGTTTCTTCAAAAATACTTCCTTCACTAACCTCGGAGAATTGAGAACTCAAGGAACGTTGAACTTTTCGATTGGGACGAACGATTGTACGTTCGATCTCAGGATTATAGATTAATGGGCCTGAATGACTCCGTGTACGCATACACTAGAGTGAAAACGAGGTAAAAGGTGATAAGAAGTGAAAAATAATTCCCAGGAGTGATGGAACGCCCGTTCTGAAGGAAAAATGGCGTTCTGGAGTTTGAACGCTCGTTTTAAGTTTGAACGCTCGTCTGCTTCAAATGGACGGAGAGTGGACGCTCGTCCTCACTGCGTCTGAACTCTCTGATCCAATTCAAGCTTCGAACGCTGGTTCAATAAAGTGAACGCCCGTTCTTCAAACGAACGCTCGTCGCTTTGTCCGGACGCCGGTTGGACGCTCGTCCGGACGGCGTACGAAGGTTCGTTCGATTTTTCAGCTGGACGCTTGATGGACGCTCGTTCTTCAAAGGGAATTCGGTTATGGAAAAACGAGAGACTCAATTTCGAGAAACGAGCACGAGAACTCTAAAATCAATTTACACCAAACAACATTTAAATATTTTCTGGGTAATTAATACTTAATAAAAGACTCAAAGCTGAAGCTAACCGTGCCGAATCCCCGGCAACGGCGCCAAAAACTTGTCCCGGATTTTATTGATTATGAAAATAAGAATGACAAGTTATAAATTTATAATCCGGTTTCCCCAAGAGAAGGGATCGTAGTATAGCGATGTAAAACCGGAGTCGAACTCAGGGATTCGAGGTTGAGAGGTGGTTCAGTTTTGAGTCACAATTGTCACGAGATACGTTACAAATTAAGATTACTGTAATGAGATTAAAAGAGGGCAAACAATAGGTTTCACAATTTAACAAATTATCAGGTTTCTAATCATACAAGCATGCAATATCGGGACCAAAGATTAGGATCTCTAAACCGAATGCAACCCCAATCTCTTAGGTGAATGAAACAATCAAAACACAAGGTATAATCTCTCGATTAATTTATCTAAACCGTATTCGATAAACTCTCGTTTTATACTCGAATATTATGGTTCAATTACGTGTTATCGATTCAATGCATACAATCTCTCGTATGGCAATCCGTAAGCAAAATCTCTCGATCAAGCTATGAACAATAAAATGTAGAACTTGTAATCTAACCTTTGGTTTGAAATACTTGCAATGCTTTATATTAGAAAACCCGAAAACCGTTGAATTGCTTCCCCCAATTGCTTGCCCTTGATGAGTTTAGCTATCCATACCACTAATGACCATTTTGGGTTGATGAGAATGCACCATATAGTTATGTGTAGAGCAGGAATTTATATGAAATAAAGCCAAGGTCATGAACAACAATGGAAATTTTGAAGAAATCTCTAAGTATTTGATTATTAAAACTAGAATGGAAACAATACAAGAATTTGTTTGATAGACTCTCCCTCTCAAAATGCTAAAAACAAAGACTGAAAAGGAAGAAGAATTCCCTGCACTAAGTTCCCAATGAACATTATTTATCCAAATAAGAATATGCTATCAATTATTATAATATTAACTTTTCCCTTGCTTTGCTCTCAAAACAGCCCCTTGAATCACTCCCACGTGATTTTGAACCAAAAATGAGTGTCCTTGACTTGCTTTTATGAGTGTCATTGACTTGCTCCAATGTTTAAATGTATTATGTACCTACAACACACATGAAATATACCAAAGCATAACACATTTCCACAATGATATAAAATAATCATTTAAGCACATAAATTGTGTTATTTGGAAATTAACATTTATAAAACCGTGTTTGCTCAATAAATCATTTTAAGATTCATTTTTCAATGCAAATTATATTAGTTAGGGTGAAATTATAATATAAAGTATAATAAAATATCGTATAATTCCACCCTTAACTACTATTCGGTTACTTATTGCATTTGCTGTCTCACAGGGTTGGTCCCTTCTCCAGGTTGACATTCAAAATGCGTTCCTTCATGGTCATCTTAACGAACCTGTCTACATGCAACAGCCATAGGGCTTCGTTCATCCTGATTACCCCAATTATGTGTGTCGCTTGAAGTGCAGTCTATATGGGCTTCGTCAGGCACCTCGCGTTTGGTTTTCTCATCTCACTGAGGTTCTGACAAAGTTCGGTTTCACTGCATCCAAGGCTGACACCTCACTTTTTATCTACTCCCGCGGTGGTCATCGCGTTTATGTGCTTATCTATGTCGATGATGTTATTATTATAGGTACCTCTTCCTCTCTTATTAGGCAGGTTATTACGTATCTTGGCTCACAGTTTCCGGTTAAGGACCTTGGCACCTTATCTTATTTCTTGGGGATGAGGCACATCCTACGCCAGACGGCCTATATCTTACTCAACGGAAATATGTTCTTCAGCGCGCTGGCATGGATAAAGCAAAGCCGTGCCCTACACCTATGTCTGCTTCGACTCGCATTTCTGCTGGCTCTGATTACCCCTTTTCCGACCCATCTCTCTATCGTACAGTGGTTGGTGGCCTTCAATACCTCGGTTTCACGCGCCCGGACATTGCCTTTGCTGTTCACAAAGTAAGCAAGTATATGCATTCCCCGACTACTGATCACTGGCTCGCTGTTAAGCGTATCTTGCTCTGTCTCAAGCACACCATCTCGGTTGGCCTATTTCTCTAACGATATTCCCCTTTGTTGGTTCAGGCATACTCTGATTCTGACTGGGCTACGGACCCCGACAACTGTCGCTTTATTGGTGCCTATTGTATTTTTCTAGGCAATAATCTTATCAGCTGGCATTCCAAACAACATGTCACAGTCTCCAAAAGCAGTACGAAAGCGGAATATAAGACCCTCTCCAACACTGCCACTGAGGTTTAGTGGCTTTGCAGCTTATTGTCCGAGATGCACATTACTTTTCCCTCGTGCCCCACCTTATGGTGCGATAATATTGGGGCCACGTATCTTGCTCACAACCCGGTTTTCCACGCACGCACTAAGCATATTGAAATTGATTTCCACCACGTTCGTGAATTGGTTGCCTCCAAGCGGTTTTCTGTCTCTTTCCTCAGTTCCAAAGATCAACTTCCCGACCTTCTCACCAAACTGCTTGCTCGTCCGCGGTTCGACCTTCTCAAGGCCAATCTCCGTGTCCAGCCACTGACCACGGGATTGTGGGGGCGTGTTGAGGATATGAATATTGAATAATGGTGGGTGTCAAACCACCACAGATAAATTTACCTACTTCCTATAACGAGTATAGGGTGAGCAGGATCGTCTCCACAGGGAACAATGGATTTATTTCTCTTAAAATCGACAAAGACAATATTTTGATATTATAAACTATTTACTAATAAAGAGTAAGTAAACTAAGAATATGAAAATAAGTAAAAGAAAGGTTCTCGTTAATTAATTATATCCACCTCGATTTTATCAACCGATCATAGATGCAAAGATGACTCATTAATTCATTGATAAACTGGTTATAGTTATCGACACGCGCCAAATAACCAATCTCTCCTAATTTTGATAATCAGGACACGGTCACTAATTACCATCTAACCGAAAGACACTCCTAGACACTGATGACGGTCAAATTATACCCGTAAAAGTCATCAATATTGTCCTTAAATCGAGATTAATAATATATATTTTATATTAAACTACATGCTTATAATGATTATTTGATATTGTGTAATTTAAAAGATATAATTTGGTATTTATCCGTTTTTATTATTTAAACATGATTTACTTTGGGATAATTATTTATTTTGTAGATTGAGATAATTTTGGAGGATAATTGCAAATGGACAAATTAAATTACAAGATAAATCGAAGCAAATTCGGAGTGCATTAAAGATAAAAATCGGATCAGCGTGAAAAGAGGAGTAAGGGATGACAAGAGCCACCAAGCCAATCAGAAGGCCTGGGACTCGCTGGCAGCGACCCCTCAACTCGCTGGGGGCGAGTTCAACTTTATCCGAAGATCGGCCGGGAATTATCTCTAATTGTTTTGATATTTTGAAATATATCTTTAAATCAGCTTGAACCCCTATAAATAGAGCTGTACGAATTTCATTTGGACACACTCTAGAATACTATAGCAAAATACAATTTCACAACATTGGTTTTATTTTCAATATATGTTTTCTTTATTTTATGTTCTTTCATTACGGAGTTGTTAGAATCGCCGGTTAGAGATCGTATCGAGGAGTGTGAATCACGGTCGTCTTCGAGGGTAATGTCTACTCAATTATGCAATCTTTATTCGTCGATCTAATTTATTTCGTAATGGAGTAGTCGTTTTGTGTATTGATTTCGTGATGTAGTTAATTAACGAACCCATGTTTATGTAGATCCGAGACGTAAAAGACGTTTCACGAGCAAATCGGTTCGATCCGAGCTTAGTCGGGCGCCGAGCCTATGTCTCGCCGGTAGCAAGAACTCGTGATGTTCTTGATTTGTCCGTGAACGGCTTCGACTACGTCAGGTTCTCTGCTTTGTAATTTAAACGAGTAATTAAACTTGATCAACTTAATTATTTGTCATCGTAATTTAACATGAGACTCAAAAAGTGATTGTTATTTAGGACAGAGATTGAATCGGTGTCTAAGAAGTACGCCTAACTATAGGAATGTTACTTAGATGAGGTTACGGTTTATACCGGCATCCCTAGTTTCGTAATTGTGTCAGAAGTTATATAAGATGGAGACTAAAAATGTGAAGACACGTAATGGAGACACGATGATCTAGATGGCCTACCCGGAGCTAGATCTATTTTAGGGGATACTGCTAGCCAGTGTTAAATCGCGACAGGAGATACTTCTAGCCAGTGTTCTCATGATCTATCTAAGTGCAAGGATCCGGGAAGTTTTCTCATTCCCTGCACTATAGGTAACGTATGTTTGAACAAAGCCTTGTGTGATCTAGGAGCGAGCGTAAATCTAATGCCTCTATCCATTTTTCAAAAGCTAGGTATGAAAGACCTTAAAAAGACTTCAATTACTTTGCAATTAGCTGATCGATCGGTTAAGGAACCCTGTGGAGTGGTTGAAGATGTGCTAGTAAGAGTTGAGAAGTTTGTGTTTCCTGTCGACTTTGTTATGCTAGATATGGAAGCTAAATACGAAGTTCCCCTAATCTTAGGAAGACCTTTTATGGCCACTAGTAGGACGCTTATCGATGTTTACAAAGAGGAGCTAGTGTTAAGAGTTAATGGAGATGAAATAGCATTCAACGTGTTTGACACTATGAAGACACCTGATGATGGAGAGGATGCATGTTTCATGTTGGATTCTGTTGATAAGCTTGTCAATGACTTCCAACAATATGAGGATATTAAGGATTTCCTCGAGGCTACCTTGGAATTAGAGGATGAAGTGAAATATGAGCGTAGCGAGGAAGAGAAAGTGATATGGCCTGGATGTAGTAGAGGAACCCCTGGCCATGTTGAGGAGATAAAGTCCACCGAGGTTGAGAAATTCTACCATAGACCAACATGGCATAAGTTCTTTGAACTTAAGCTAACCGGACAAAAGTTAAAGACCTCGTTAGAAGAAACACCTACCAATCTGACGTTGAAGCCTCTGCCTGCACATTTGAAGTATGTATTCCTTCAAAACGAGACCTTACCGCTTATTATTTCTTCTGCCTTGACTGAAATACAAGAAGAAAAGCTGATGTGAGTGTTGAGAGAGTATCGCGGAGAATTTGGATGGACAATAGCTGACATTAAAGGCATAAGCCCTAGCGTTTGTATGTATACAATCTCCGTCGATCCTGCAAAGAAAGCGGTTGCCCAACCCCAAAGACGATTGACCCCACAATTGAAGGACGTGGTTAGGGATGAAGTTATAAAGATGTTAGAAATGGGAATCATCTTTCCTATCTCTGATAGTGAATGGGTTAGCCCGATCCACGTAGTTCCTAAGAAGGGGGGTTTGCCGGTGCAAGCTAATGAGTTAAACGAGTTAATTTCCTGTTAGACTCATTACTGGTCATAGAGTATGCATTGACTTTAGGAAGCTGAATGATGCAACTCGCAAAGATCATTTCCCTCTTCCCTTCATTGATCAAATGCTCGAGAGACTGAGCGGACATGCGTTTTATTGTTTCCTTGACGGTTACTCAGGATATTATCAAATTCATATCTCACCCGAGGATCGTGAAAAGACCACTTTTACATGTCCATATGGAACCTTTGCTTATAATAGAATGCCCTTTGGTTTGTTCAACGCACCAGCAATGTTTCAAAGATGCATGATTTCTCTGTTCGCTGATATGGTTGAAGATTTCCTAGAGATCTTTATGGATGATTTCTCCGTATTTGGAGATGATTTCGATTCATGTCTCAAGCATCTAGCAAGAGTGTTGAAGAGATGTGAGGAGATGAATCTGGTGCTTAACTGGGAGAAATGTCATCTTATGGTTACTGAAGGTATAGTACTTGGCCACCGTATTTCAAAGAACGGTATAGAGGTGGATAGAGCAAAAGTAGAGGTGATTGAAAAACTGCCTCCACCAACCAATCTTAAGACATTGCGAGGTTTTCTTGGCCACGTAGGATTCTATCGTCGGCTTGTGAAGGACTTTTCCTTAATCTCTAGACCTCTCATTGAGTTATTGGCCAAGGATGTGCCATTTGTGTTTACTAATGAGTGCATGAAAGTTTTGAATGAGTTAAAGAGCATGCTTATTACTGTACCCATTCTGATTGCGCCTGATTGGAATCTACCTTTTGAGTTGATGTGCGATGCAAGCGATACTGCTGTAGGTGCTGCCTTAGGACAAAGAAAAGACAAGATCTTTAGGCCCATCTACTATGCTAGTCAAACTTTAAATACTGCTCAATGGAATTATGCAACTACTAAGAAAGAGCTTCTGGCTGTTATCTTTGCTTTTGACAAGTTTAGATCTTATTTAGTAGGATCTAAGGTCACTGTTTGGACAGACCATGTAGCTTTGAAGTATCTTTTGGCCAAACAAGATTCCAAGCCAAGGTTATTGAGATGGATTCTACTATTGCAAGAGTTTGATGTATAAATCCGTGATGAGAAAGGATCTGAGAATCTGGTTGCGGATCATCTTTCCCGTTTACAAATAGAGGATAATGAGCCAATGACCGAGATTGGAGAAACATTTCCTGATGAACAGTTAATCTCCATCACGGCTATACATGGAAAGGATGATTGCGCTGCAGTATCTTCGCGTGTTAAGGTTGTGAAAGAGAAGAACCAACCATGGTTTAAAGACTTTGTGAATTATCTATCCGCGAAATACTTGCCACCAAATCTCAACCCCCAAGAAAGAAAGAAATTCTTCAAGGATCTTAGGCACTATTATTGGGAAGAACCCTATCTGTTTAAGCTAGGATCCGACAATGTCTTTAGGAGATGTGTACCGGAAGAGGAGTATTATGATATCCTTAGACATTGCCATGGTTATGAGGCCGGAGGACATTATGGAGGAGACAAGACTGCTGTGAAAGTTCTCCAATATGGTTTTTACTGGCCCACTTTGTTCAAAGATGCGCATCAATATGCTAGATCTTGTTATTCTTGCCAAATGACGGGAAATATCTCGAGAAGGAATGAAATGCCACTGAAGAATATCCTAGAGGTGGAACTCTTTGATGTTTGGGGTATTGATTTTGTGGGACCCTTTACTTCGTCCTTGTCCAACCGCTATATTTTAGTGGCAGTCGACTACATATCCAAATGGGTTGAGGCCATTGCTTCGCCTACTAACGATGCGAAAGTTGTACTGAAGTTCTTAAAGAAAAATATCTTTACGCGGTTTGGAGTACCTCGTGCCATTATTAGTGATAATGGAAGCCATTTTTGTAATAGGCTGTTTGAAAAGCTGATGATTAAGTACGGGGTTAAACACAAGTTAGCTACGCTTATCACCCTCAAACAAGTGGACAAAGTTGAGGTTACAAATCAAGAGATAAAGCGCATTTTGGAGAAAACTGTGAATACGACTAGAAAGGATTGGTCGTTACGATTAGATGATGCTTTATGGGCTTATAGAACTGCTTACAAGACGACTATTGGTATGTCCCCTTATAAGATTGTTTTTGGAAAAGCATGTCATCTACCGGTTGAACTTGAACACCGTGCCATGTGGGCTACGCGTATGTTGAATTTTGATGAGAGTTTAGCTGGAGAGAGAAGATTGTTGGAATTGACTCGCCTAGAGGAGTTTCGTCTGGAAGCCTATGAGAATGCAAAAATATTTAAGGAGCACACAAAGAAATTTCGTGATAAGAAAATATTGGACCGCACCTTTAAGGAAGGCGATCTGGTTCTTCTTTACAATTCGCGCTTGAGACTCTTTCCTGGCAAGTTAAAATCACGATGGTATGGCCCTTATCAAGTAAGTAAGGTTTTCCCTTCTGGAGCTGTTGAGTTGTTAAACTTTAAGGATCAATCCACTTTTGTGGTTAATGGACACCGTGTGAAACATTACATTGGTCTTGGTCAAGGAACGGAGGAGGAAGTCTTCACTATTGAAGATCCTACCTATACTTAAACCATCGTTGAATTAAGTCGAGATGGCGACTATAACCTCAGAACTATTTCTTAAAAACTATCTTTTGTTTTTGTTTTGTTTGAATAAAGTAGCATGAGACTGTTAAGGTTTTTTTCATCTCGCCATGTTCCGAGTCTAAGTTCGGAATAAACGAGGATTTTTCCTTGATAGCCGCCATGTGAGTTTTGTAGTTTTATCTCTTTGGTTTTCCTTGTCGTTGGTTGTATGAAATAAAGTGGCTTAATTTGTTTTTGGATATTCTATATCTAATTACTGCCACGTTATTTTATAACATCCATTGACATGTTATTAACGGTTTCGTGGAGTTTCTGTTTGGTTTGCTTAAACAGGTTTTTGTTTGCTTCTCCACGACGTGCTTGGATCGCTCCTATATTCTTCATCTACTTGAGAGCCGTTTCCAGAGCTAAGTCTTTTTCTTAAATTATCCTTTTTCTTTGTCATTGGGGACAATGACAAGTTTAAGTGGGGGGTAGGAGACTTAGCTATGATGTGTTATAATTAAAAATTGAATGAAACGGTGAAAAATGATAAAAATCGGTGAAAAATGATAAAAATTGAACAAATGCCAAATTAATTAGCTCGTACCCTTAGAATTGTGAGTTCTTATACTTGGAATTAGTAGGAAAGGAACCAAGTTGCATGAGTACGTGATCATTTTATACTTCTGTGAATGTAAATTTAAGGATATTCATGCTAACGATTGCAAATAGTTGTTTATTATTCAATTACTCAATTTGAATCGACGAATACCGCACAAATTATAATAACTGAAAGAATTATGTGTACATTGCGTACATGATTGGTTATGCAAACCTAGAGTCGAAATTTATCTGCTGATGTATTCTTATCTTCTAGCCATCAAAGCGGAGTAATAAGCTTGAGAATTATCTGTGTTTTAACAATGTGTTAAACACTGGGCTTGTAGTAACATTACCAAAGTAGCCTTGCGCTTGTGGTAATATTCAATGCTATTGACTAATACATGAGAGAGGGATTCTTGCAATGCATAATTTACTTTTAAAGAAAGTTTCTTTCTTGAGATTTGTTAATGCTTGAAGTTATGAAAATGCGAATAAAGTCAATTTTTTAAGAGGCTTTGAGTGATTTCTCGGCCTCCGAGTCCAAAAACCTTATGGATGACGCTCTTGCTTATTGCACCATGTATTTAACCATTGCGAGGCTTAAGAAGCGGGAATGTTGATGTTGGTAGGTTAAGACTGCGAAGTTAGCATAAACTTTAATCTTGCCACGAATATATAGAACTGAATGCACATGCACACATCACTTCGATTCATAGCGAGTAGTGAATAATGAATATCTTATGAGCATGATTGGTATGAGTTGACTCGAGTTTCTTGTATAAGTATGATTTGACCATCGAAAATATTGTCTTGGGGAATGACTTATTGATGCTTTGTTCGGGACGATCAAAGTCTAAGTGGGGGGGTAGTTGATGACGGTCAAATTATACTCATAAAAGTCATCAACATTGTCCTTAAATTGAGATTAATAATATATATTTTATATTAAATTACATGCTTATAATGATTATTTGATATTGTGTAATTTAAAAGATATAATTTGGTATTTATCCGTTTTTATTATTTAAACATGATTTACTTTGGGATAATTATTTATTTTGTAGATTGAGATAATTTTGGAGGATAATTGCAAATGGACAAATTAAATTACAAGATAAATCGAAGCAAATTCGGAGTGCATTAAAGATAAAAATCGGATCAGTGCGAAAAGAGGAGTAAGGGATGACAAGAGCCAGCGAGCCAATCAGAAGGCCTAGGACTCGCTGGCAGCGACCCCTCAACTTGCCGGGGGCGAGTTCAACTTTATCCAAAGATCGGCCGGGAATTATCTCTAATTGTCTTGATATTTTGAAATATATCTTTAAATCATGCTTGAACCCCTATAAATAGAGCTGTACGAATTTCATTTGGACACACTCTAGAATACTTTAGCAAAATACAATTTCACAACATTGGTTTTATTTTCAATATATGTTTTCTTTATTTTATGTTCTTTCATTACGGAGTCGTTAGAATCGCCGGTTAGAGATCGTATCGAGGAATGGGAATCACGCTCGTCTTCAAGGGTAATGTCTACTCAATTATGCAATCTTTATTCATAGATCTAATTTATTTTGTAATGGAGTAGTCGTTTTGTGTATTGATTTCGTGATGTAGTTAATTAACGAACCCATGTTTATGTAGATCTAAGACGTAAAAGACGTTTCACGAGCAAATCTGGTTCAGATCTGAGCTTGCTGGCAGCGAGCCTATGTCTCGCTGGTAGCAAGATCTGTGATGTTCTTGATTTGTCTGTGAACGGCTTCGAGTACGTCAGGTTCTCTGCTTTGTAATTTAAACGAGTAATTAAACTTGATCAACTTAATTATTTGTCATCGTAATTTAACATGAGACTCAAAAAGTGATTGTTATTTAGGACAGAGATTGAATCGGTGTCTAAGGAGTACGCCTAACTATAGGAACGTTACTTAGATGAGGTTACGGTTTATATATACCGGCATCCCTAGTTTCGTAATTGTGTCAGAAGTTATATGAGATGGAGACTAAAAATGTGAACTCACGTAATGGAGACACGATGATCTAGATGGCCTACCCGGAGCTAGATCTATTTTAGGGGATGACTCCCGTAGTCAGAATAATTAATCTTAAATGTCTTGTTTTTGTCTCGTCGTCAATCTACATAGCACGGGGGAGTAATTACTACTAGCGTTATCAATACCGTTTGTTAGTCATTTATAAAATCTATAAAAAAAAGTGTCTTAGTGTCGTTGTGTCTTTTGTTGGTTTTGTGTTTCTATTGTGTCAATTTTAATTCTACGTTATTGGTTGTAGACCGCCTTTAATTTGCTTTTTAGTTTAATAAGTTGTATTTCGTTTAAGCCGAGTCTCTGTGGGATCGACCTCGACTCTATCTAACTATACTACGATTGGACCTAGTTCTCTTGCTAGTGTGTTATTTAGGTATCGAGTATTTTTATTACTTGACCCGCAATCAGACACGGTCATAGGAGTTTGGTGTTCCGGCAGCATTACAATCTGAGAGACCCAAATTTTGAATACTAACGCACACGCGGGTTAATTTTAATTCAGATTACTCATATTCATGATAGCGGGTTTTCCCAACAGCGAAACGAAAAACTCATATCATGTGCTACATTTATGAAAATAACAAACAATTATGGATTTGTTATTTCAACTAGCAATCGATAGAATGATTAAACTAACTATCTCGCAAAAATAATCAACCTAACCATTAACCATAGAGACAATGAAATCAAAAGATGAATAAATACCAATAAATAAAACGAGGAATAAGACTCAGTTTGATCTCACAGTTGCATCAATCGAGACTTCAATAACAAATTTACCAGAAAGAAAATAAGTTAAGAACTCATCATACAATAGAATGATTCAAAATATGACGTAGAATCTATAAAAATAAATCAAAAAAAGAAAAAGGTACCGGCGGCAATGGCAGGAGAAGTGCTGCAGTAGCAGTAGTCTCCAAACCTAACTTCCTAAAAGTTTTTTTTTTCTTATTTGCTGAATCCTTGAATATAGTGGTCACGCCACTTGTTTTTGCTAATAAGGGAAAATTTTGGGTTTATTTTTAAAATAAATATTAAAATAATAAAGAAAAGAAAATTCAAACATTATTCTACCAATAGAAAATAGGGAGTCTTTAATTATTAACCAATAGGAAATTAGCCTTGCAAAATTCCTCTTTTAGCACACTTTGCCGGCAGTCAGCAATCGTGATAATGCTATGATCCTACCATTATGCATTTTTCCTTCTGCATTTATCTCTTATCATCAATTCTTCATTTTTGTTCCACATGTAGACAATCCTCCAAAACTTATCTTCATAAAATCTACAAAATAACATCAAACACACCATAAAAGTGCATATCTCTATATAAAATCATCTCGAAAATGCAATGAAATATCAACCATTTGCGATCCCATCAAACTCCCCCACACTTGAATGATGCTTGTCCCCAAACATCCTACCACTCTCGACTAGACCATGAAATGCAAAATGCATAATGCATAATGCATGATTCTAACATGTCTTCAAAGCACCAACAATATCAAAAAAATGACGTACGTCCAACCTTCTTATGTATCTCACGTGTCATAATTCAAGTCAAATGGTGATCAAACATTGTATACCACACACTATTATTCATAAAACTTGCATTATCACATTGATTCACAAATTTTCAAGTGGCAAAATCAACAAACCCCAACATGTCCTCAAGGATATCGCTCAGTATATTATATGCACATGGACTATTCACACACCCTCAAAATCAACACACATCCAAGCATTACCATATATTTGCATATCAATCAAATCTCCACCACTATACATTCAAATCCAATACACAAATCATGAGGTCTTTCACAGGGTTGTAACGGGGCTAGGGACAGAAAATAATGTAGGGAAAAGGGAAAATGGGCTAAATTGTCAAGGAGAAAGAATGAATAACCACACCAATTATCACCAGTCACCAAAAATGATCCCAACTGAACGCACAACATGGCTGAAAACAAGCTAATTCTTCAATATATAAAACACTCCTTAATTGTAATCTCATTTTTTTTCTTTTCTATTCTTTCATTCATTTTTTTTCAACATTCAACCCTTTTTTTTATGATCTTGAAACACACCTTCATTACATAACTGTGAGCCATACATCTCTAGATATTCACTTCTAGATACTTCCTCAAAATTTCACGCAACTATTCATACAATCCCTTGACAATAGTGTCAACAAAAGAGGTCCAAGCTATGGGATATTGTAAGATAAGGCCATGGGTATAATTTCTGGAGTTTAATCAAAGAAAGGGTCCAAGCTAGACATGGCTCACTAGGGGGTATATCTCGGGTAGGTTAACAAAAGTGGGTCTAGAGAAGGTTAAATCATAGGTGTCTCAATCACTTAAGTGCGCTGAACCTGAAGATGTGGAATCGAAATGTATGTCAATGCAAATTCTAGAATGACATTGGAATGTGTGGATACCACTCAAAGGAAAATATGAGCGAGTGACGCTCTTTGGCTAAGTAAACCTCAATTTTAAGTGGTTTTCGTTAAGGTTCAAAGGTTTTACCACCCAAAACTTATAAACAAATATTATAAAGTGACTGTGTATCAATAAAAGTGTGTGCTTACATTGATTCTTATTAATTCACGCAAGATAGAAATAAAAAGGTCGGTAAAGTGTCAAGCATGTGCATTCTTGGTGCTATGAAGTTCTAAAATGCAACGCTAAACATTTAACATGCTATGTGTTTTTTTCTTCTTTTTTTTTTGAATGCAAATAATAATGTATGATGTAGTCTAAAATTGATAAATATGTATGATGAATACATCATCTCCCCCACACTTGAAACATGTATTGTCCCCAATGTATGCCCAAATGTGGAAAGAAAATGAAATGAAATGAGACTCAACTATTATGATTTATGTATAATGCTAATGAGATAACTAATATGCATGTATTGAGAGTAGTAAGTAGAAAAGGACTTCCCTAAAACTGTGGTGGGATGTGGTATTCCATCCATTGTACTGAAGACATCAATGTCTTCTTCATCCGTATATAGGCAACATGTCCGTGTGTGGTCTATATTCTTTCTGAAGATTAGGTAGCCTCCAATAATATATTCACGCATGAAAAATCAGACATAAATTGGATGTAGAAGTTGCCCCAACAATTTAATTTTCAGAGACTAAACTGCTGAATGGTATGATCATACCGTTTCACTAAAACCAAACTGATTTCAATAAAAAAAAATTCTGCCACAAAACTGTTGAATGGTATGATCTTACTGTTTCACCATTTATCAGGCTGACTGCATTCTTTAACAAATTTGAACTTTGCAAGTCCATAACCCTTTAAACCTCTCATCAATTGCATCCAATAATAAAAAAGTAATGAATAAAAATTTTAAATATTGGGTTGCCTCCCAATAAGCGTCTTTCTTTAATGTCTTTGGCTAGACATTGGTACCTTGACTATCCATTGTCAAATGGAATAGTTTTCCTTGCATGGTTCTTCAATGAATATTTAGAATACAAGCCATCCATTTTTCCATCAGCTGGTAGAGTTGGTCGTGCCTTGGCTCTAGGCACTTTTATGAAGTATCTTCCCAAGAAAATCTGAACTGGATTAAGGGCCTCCACTTCCAAGTTCATTATATAGTGGTCAAGAGGGAAGACTACTTCTTTCCCGTTCACTTGCACGTCTATAGTTACTTCAACAACTATAGGCACCAATGGCTCCTCAATCGTGATTACCTCCGAGTGACTTTCTTCGTGACTAGACACATCATCCGCAAATTTCTCCAACCCCATGTGTATTTCTTCACCTTTTTCTTGATCATCATTGTCATCATCATCATCAATCCATGGTGTTGGATCAGTCATAGGACAATCATCTTCATCATCATACCATATAAGAGGAGAGGGTGTTTTAAACTTTTGTCTTGAAGCCGATCCACTTCAGTTTTCAGCTCACCAATTTGTCTTTGCATTTTCTGAACCCAAACAAGATGCTCTTCTTTGAACTGTGAAGCCTCTTGTACCAACTCTTGAAGCGGTATCATTTCGATTTGGATAATCAGTGCAATAGTGGTAGAAAAAGTTCATAAGTTCTTCTAAAGTATTACCTGGATTAGAAACTGGTAATTCTTGTTCACTAGGCAGCTGGAAAGTAGACCAATCCTGAGACGTTTGTGAGGCACCATAGTTGAAATTGGATTGGTCATTCCATCTTGGATTGTACTCTTGTGGGTAAGAAGTGTAGCCCCAATCCTGATGGTTCGGCTGACTGGGATAATATCTCTCCTCATACAAGTTGTTCACCCGGTAATCGTATTGATCATGATTCACCATAGGACTTGTGTAGCTATAACCTGATATGCTTGCAAACAAAGGCAACACAAAACAAAACAAAACTATATACAAAATTTCAAAAGAAATAAATCACTTAACACCGTTCCCCGGCAACGGCGCCAAAATTTGGTGGGTGTCAAACCACCAAAGATAAATTTACCTACTTCCTATAACGAGTATAGGGTGAGCATGATCGTCTCCACAGGGAACAATGGATTTATTTCTCTTAAAATCGACAAAGGACAATATTTTGATATTATAAACTATTTACTAATAAAAAGTAAGTAAACTAAGAATATGAAAATAAGTAAAAGAAAGGTTCCGGTTAAATTAATTATATCCACCTCGATTTTCTCAACCGATCATAGATGCAAAGATGACTCGTTAATCATTGATAAACTCGTTATAGTTATCGACACGCACCAAATAACCAATCTCTCCTAATTTTGATAATCAGGACACGGTCACTAATTACCATCTAACCGAAAGACACTCCTAGACACGGTCATAGGAGTTTGGTGTTCCGGCGGCATTACAATCTGAGAGACCCAAATTCTGAATATTAACGCACACGCAGGTTAATTTTTATTCAGATTACTCATCTTCATGATAGCGGATTTTCCCAGCTGCGAACCGAAAAACTCATATCATGTGCTACATTTATGAAAATAACAAACAATTACGGATTTGTTATTTCAACTAGAAATCGATAAAATGATTAAACTAATTATCTCGCAAAAATAATCAACCTAACCATTAACCATAGAGACAATGAAATCAAAAGATGAATAAATACCAATAAATAAAATGAGTAATAAGACTCAGTTTGATCTCACAGTTGCAACAATCGAGGCTTCAATAATAAATTTACCGGAAAGAAAATAAGTTAAGAACTCACCGTACAATACAATGATTCAAAATATGATGTAGAATCTATAAGAATAAATCAAAAAAAGAAAAAGGTACCGGCAGCAATGGCAGGAGAAGTGCCTCAGCAGCGGTAGTCTCCAAACCTAACTTCCTAAAAGTTTTTTTTTTCTTATTTGCTTAATCCTTGAATATATTGTTTTTGCTAATAAGGGAAAATTTTGGGTTTATTTTTAAAATAAATATTAAAATAATAAAGAAAAGAAAAATCAAACATTATTCCACCAATAGAAAATAGGGAGTCTTTAATTATTAACCAATAGAAAATTAGCCTTGCAAAATTCCTCTTTAGCACACTTTACCGGCAGTCAGCAATTGTGATAATGCTATGATCCTACCATTATGCATTTTTCCTTCTGCATTTATTTTTTATCATCAATTCTTCATTTTTGTTCCACACGCCGAAAGTAATCAAGGCATTTGCCAAGTACTCCTCAAAACAAGGAATCTTTCCATCAATAAACCACTTTGCTTCTACGTAATAACACTGAATTTGCTCTATCATCTATATAGCCAGATTTTTATTTAGAATTGCAGCAATTAACAAGCCAATAAATTTAATGGGAGTGAGAATAAATGACAAGAAAACGATGAAAAATGGAAAACAGGATAATGAAAATAAATATAAAAATAAAACGCAAAAATGTTGTGAAACAAAATTTGGTGAAAATTTCATTGTTCGCTACATGAATTCAATTTCCGGAACTCCCAAACAACTATTCCCTACCTGATACACTATTCGCTACAGTGAAACTATGGAACATACTGTTTCGTTACAACACACCTTCAAATAGAATTTTAACTACATAAATCCAATTCTTATTTATTGTTTTTAACGAAATGACCTCGAAAATAACTTTGTGAAAATATCAAAATAAAAGGACGAAAAAAAAATATGGTGCAAGAATCAGGGGCGGCTGCAGGATTTCAACATGGGAGTCAGAAATTTGTCAATTTTTTTCCGTATCACACATATATTTACATATTCAATCCTATACATTTAATAATGAGGAAATAGATAAAAATAGAGCGTCAATACATAAAATTAAGGAGGTCAATTTCACATATATATATATATGTTTATAAAAAAAATCCCCACTATTTATATACTCCCTCCGTCCCATTTTATTTGTCCATGTTTCCTTTTTGGTTTGTCTCAAAATAAGTGTCCACTTTGTGCATTAATTGCTAAATTTCTTCAAATACCCTTTTCTCTTTACAATAAAAAATGTGTAAAATTAAATGCTCCAACAACAACTTAAAGGGCATAAATGTAAAAATATTAGATCATTTAATATGATTCAAAGCATTAACTACACTTTTCTTAATCAGTGTGAAAAGTCAAACAAGACAAATAAAATGGGTTGGAGGGAGTACAATATTTTTATTTTAGGGTGTCGGCCGCACCCGGAACCCCCAATGTAAACCGCCCCGGCAAGAATTATAATGTTTTGAATCTTAGATCAAAATATATATTGATCGTTGTACTCGAGTAAGTGGGACCGTATGAATTCTAATATTCTACCGGAATAAAAGTTTGTCGTTATAACCATAAAAACTAAAATAAGAAGTTAATAGATTAAATGTCTATTTCTATCTCTACATTATTATTTTTCATATTTCTCTCTAACTTTAAAGTGATATCTCTAATCACATATCATTTATGCTGATAATGAACAATATAATTGAGACTTTAAGTAGAATTGTTCTTTAGCATGTGAAACTGCAAAAGACCTTCCCATTGTCTGTAGTTCTTCTTCAAAGTAGACATGTAGCTCCAGGAGGTCTTTGGATAGAGGTTTCATGTATTTGGGTAACTTATCAATTTCAGAAATGTCCCACCTGATCAGAGACATGTCATATTTTTCTCAACACATATTTCTGACGGAAAGTTTGCTCAAAACAAGGCTATAAAATAGTATAATGCTATGTCGCGGGAAAAAAAAAAACTAAAAAAACTAAAAAATAAAAACAAAACAAAAAGAAAAAGAAAAACTAAAAAAACTACCCTTACACTATTGATTATGATAATGTTGGTCCCATCATAATGAATGGTGGAGTATAGGGGCTGTAATCTAGGATATTATTATTTGTATTTTGAAAATTAATCAAATGTGCCCCAGTCGTTATGTTTAATTAATTTTCATTGTATAACTCTTTATGTGCATATTTTACTATAATATCTTGTGAACTAACTTGACCATTAAGCTTTAAAGCTTAAATCATACGGAACCACCTTGTTTGTGTCTTTCAGGTATAATTGTAATTTTTTTTTTTTTTTGAGAAACGTATAATTGTAATTATAAGTGATTAAAATGCAATGTAAATTATTGTGATGACACATGATTTAAATGAAGACAACCTTGTTGTAACATATAAATTATATTTATTGAATTGAATTTGTAACACACATATGTTAATATGGAATTTTTATCATTTCTTATATCAAATTGGCATGATCCCCTTGCCTTAGTCCGTAAGGTATTTGTTTGTCCGATACATCCGTACTACAAATAATGACCTGCGGGTCTACACCTTTGCTTTAGGCATGTAAAGTCTTAGTCTCCGTATGGGTTGATCAAACCACTGCGTTGGGGCTAGCTTTGCTAGTTTTTATATGAGACAATATGTTTGCAATGAATTAGGACGAGTCATGCTCGTTTGGTAGTAATATTGAAACTTAGCAGTTAGACATGTAATTGATTAAACAACTAGTTTATACTCCCCGTCCCGCAATATAGGGGCTTTTGAGATTTACACACAATTTAAGAAAATTAATAAATAAGTTACTTTTTAAAATTTTAAAGTAAAATATTGTATTGTTTTTTTGAGTGAATTATAATATTACATTATTTAATGTGAAAATGAAAACAATGTATTTAATATTAAATTGGGATGTGAAAAGGCTTTATATTATTAGACAAAGCCAAAAAGCCCTATATTACGTGTCAAAGAGAGTATTACATACGTAATATTTCCTCAGATTATCAAAATGCCATACTCTTGGGATGGTCTTCCATCGAGCGTTGTTGGCATATACTTTTCCTCGCCTTTTCCATGAACTTTTGTGATTCTTTTGTGATTCTGTAAGGCCTTTTAGGTTCGATTTCAAGGCACCAAAAGGTTCAGCTCGACTGACTTCGTTCTTTTGAAGCACTAAGTCTCCCATGTGAAAATAAGAACGTCTTAGTTTGGAGTTATTGTATTGAGAGAGTTTTGCTTAATCTTTGTCAATCTGATTGCAGCAAACTCTCCCATCTCCTTCAACTCGTCTTTATGTTCACGCACGTTGAGTTCATTTGTTTCCTCAGCTAAAATCTTCATTCTTGGTGATGTCACTCTTATTTCAGCAAGTATTACAGCCTCACGTCCATACGTTAGTGCAAAATGTCTCTTTGCTGGATGTTGACGGAGTTGTTCGATATTCCCACAAGATGCTTGGCAAATGTTCCATCTAATTCCGACCCTCTTTTTCCAACCTGGTATTTAATCCATTTTTGATAGTCCGATTGGATTGTTCAACCTTCTTGTTAGCCTGTTGATATCCCTCCGATGTGGAGCACAACTGAATATTCTGTTTGGAACACTATTCTTCCACTTTTTGATCTACGAACCGAGTTTCATTATCCGAGATGAGCATCCTTGGAAATGATCCTTGCATACAATGTTTTTCCATAGGAATCTTCGGATATTGTGATCATTAGTAATCATCAATGGCTCTGCCTTCATCCATTTGGTGAGGTAATTGATGTCCATGATAAAAAAAAACCTCACCTTCCCGGAGCCTTTAAGAGGTCCTATGAGATCAACTCCTCATTGATCAAAAGGTCATGGGCTTAAGAGTGGCACCATGCCTCGAGATTCTTGATGAGGAATCGAATCTTGGTCCTAGCATGCGTGAAAAGTTCGGACCAATGCTTTAGCATCTTCTTTCATAGAGGGCCAAAAATTTCCAAACAATCGGCACTTTCTGGTTAAATACCGGGTCTCCTAGGTGAATTCCACGTACACCTTCATGCATACATTGAAGGATATCATTCCTCTCCTTTTTTGAACACTCTTTTGTAATCGAATGGTGAATGACATGTTGTACAACACATCATTATATAATACATACCGAGCTGCACATACCCTCATTTTTTCGACCTCTTTGAAGTCAGCTCGAAGTGCTGTTCTTCAGGAACTTCATTACAGGGTACATCCAGGTCGATCTTTGTAGAAAATAAGCCCAAACTCATATAAAAGGAGGGGCTCATCCTCAAAACATAGGCTGTGAGGTGACAAAAGTCCATCTTTTAGTATGATGAGTAAAACAATAGCAAGTGCCCAGTGTTGGACAACTTTAACATGCACCCCCAAGTGTGGGCCTATAACAAAGAGCCTAGCACTTGCAATATAAATGAGTGGCTTTGATACCATATAGAAAATAATCCAGACATATATAAGAGGAGGGACCTCATCCTCAAAACATAGGTTGTCAGGTGAGGGAAGTCCATCTCTTAATATGGTGGGTGAAACAGTAGCAAGTGCCCAATGTGGAACAACTTTTTCAATCTTTGATCCACTTGTAGGACATGTGAGCCTTGGTAACTTCTTTATCCAGTGTTTCCACGAGCATGTTCCTATGTGTCGTTGATGATGATGATAAGTTGGATAAGGCATCTACTTCAGAGTTACAAGATCGTGGTATCTCCGCGATCTCGATTCTTCAAACCGACCTTCTAGCTATTTAATTTTGAAAATTATTTTATCATTGGTTCTTATTTTGCCTCATAACCTCCATTAAAGTGGTTTACTACTAACTGGGAATCACAATACACCTTCGGAATCACAATATGCCATTTTGGCCTCGTTTTAATGCCTATTTTGTGATTTTCATGATAAATTGCTTTTTGCTCCTTTGATATTTTGCAATATTGTCCGAGCATAAAAGGCAATGAAAACGAGCTAAAAAGATGTTGACACAACTTCCAACGTGATTTTCAAGATGATGGCGCAAATTTGGATGGAGAAAGAATATTTACGCCATTATCTCCCTATTTTTTTAGGAATTTTATTTTAGGAGATAAATTACACAATTTAAATTAAGGAAAATTCCTATTTATCCGAAAATAATTTCCTTAAATTGAAAAAAAAATCATCACACACGCATTCATCAACAGAGTCGACTTTTGCCTTCTTTTCTTCATCATCATCTCCCATCCCCAAGAACAAGGATTTTGAGGTTTTAAGTATTCAAGAACGGAGCTTTTTCGAGGTTTGATTATATTATGCAATACTTTGACGGTTTATTTCTCTCTCTCTTTTCTCCTTTCTTCTATTTATTTATTTTTCTTGTCAAAGTATGAATTTTATGATTGAATCTTGGAATATTGATATGGAACGTGAGTAGATATCAGTTTCTAGGATTAGGAGAAACCCGGATATGAATATATGATGTAAAAACCCAATCTTTCCCTTGTTTTATGAATTTGATTCTTATAAATTGATTCTTGTGTGCTATTCTTGTTCTATTGTTGAAATTAATAGCCTGAGAGGGTGAATAATCGCAATTTTACGTAGAGAAATTATTCGATTAATTAGTGACCGAAAAAGTACTACTTAATTGATACTTTAGGAGACAAGAATTGAATCTAGGGTTTTATTAGAATGAAAATTTGGTAAAAACCTAGATGGCATGAAATTATGGTTCTTTAAGGGATCTAAATTCATTCTTCATCGTGGGAAACCGGGTGTAGTTTGAGTCTAGGTACAATCACGAAAATAATTCGAAAGAATATTTTTGTGATAAAATTTGATAATTGTCTTTATAAGTGTAAAATTCGTATCTTGGGGGAAATATTGTTGGTAAGTCATATAGTAATTCCGTGGTGACTCCGAAATCCTAGAAATGCTTCTAAATTGAATCTTCACCTAAATCTTGAAGTTCTTGGCTTGTAGTTATATTTTCTTTATTTTCTTTATTTTTAGGATTTTTAGAGAAAAAACCTACAAATATTTGATTTGTCTAGCTAATATAAATCGGGAATTGTTTGGTGATTGACTACAAGTCCCTGTGGGATCGACATCCTAAGTACTACTCGATAAGCCGTGCGCTTGCGGTAGGATTTAGTGACTATTTATTGAAAATCACACAACAAGTTTTCTGGCGCCGTTCCCGGGGACTTCGGTGTCAACATCGAACTCGTTTTTGATTAATTAGACTAGACTTTTTCCTTGTTTTCTTTGTTTTAGTGGGTGATTGTGTTGTCCTTCTTTGGTTGTCTTTTCCTCTTGTTTATGCGAAAATCTCGAAATTCTGACAATCTCTTTGAGTTAGATCCTGAAATCGAGAGAACTTTTCACAGGAGGAGAAGATTGTTTAAGCCGGAAACGAGCAAGAAGAAACTAAGTCCGAAACGAGAGATGGTGAGAACAATAATAGGACCTTGAAGGATTACTCGCCTACGCACAAGGTTTACAATCGGGGGTTGTGCAACCTACTATAGCCGCAAACAACTTCGAACCGAAACCCGCTCTTATTCGGATGGTTCAACAAAATTCATTTGGGGGGTCGCCACGAGAGGACCCTAATCTGCATCTAAAGGTCTTCCTCGAATATTGTGATACCCTCAAAGTGAACAACATCACTTCAGATCAGATCAGAACCATGTTGTTCAAGTTTTCCCTGAGAGATAAGGCAAGAGCCTGGTACCACTCCATACCACCAGGCACAGTGACTACTTGGGATCAACTCTCTCAAGCGTTTTTAGCCAAGTATTTCCCTCCCTCTAAGACAGTTCAGTTGCGGAATCAGATTACGAGCTTCACACAATCAAATGAATCCCTTTATGAAGCTTGGGAGAGGTTTAAAGAAATGCTGAGAAACTGTCCTCACCACGGGTTGGAGAAATGGCAATTAGTGCAGACCTTCTACAATGGGTTGGATTATAGAGATTGAATGGATATAGATGATGCAGCAGGAGGTGCGCTTCACAACAAATATCCTGATGATGCATACAATCTGATTGAAGATATGGCAACAAACAGCTCCATGTGGTCTGGAAACAAAATGCCCAACACTTCAAAAAAAGAGGCAGGTAAGTATGAGGTAGACACTTTGACCCTTCTTTCTGCTAAAGTAGATGCTCTTAGCTCTAAATTTGATAAAATGAATGTGAGTGCTTTGAGCTATGCAGAAGTACCCTGTGAAGTTTGTGGTGTGATTGGACATACCGCTCCCGAATGTCAACTCGCTTACCCAATCCCATGAGCAAGGGTTAATGCGTACAACACTTTCAACCAAAGGCCCGTCAATGATCCCTTCTCGAATACCTACAACTCGGTTGGAGAAATCACCCAAACCTCGCATATAGAAACAACCAGAATGCAACATCGCAATACCCTCCGGGCTTCCAACCTAAGGCACCCAACCCATCTCCTCAAAAATCTAATCTTGAAATCTTGATTGAAACCCTCATGGCAAACCAAACCAAGCAAAATGAGGAGAACCAATTGATGATTAAGGCTCTAACAACTAAGGTGGATAGCTTGGCTGCACACAATAAGATGCTAGAGAACCAAATTGCTCAACAAGCGGTACCGCTTCCTCTAGTGCTCCCGGAATACTGCCAGGAAAACCCGAACTTAATCCTAGGGAGCATTGTCAGGCCGTCAAGTTGAGGAGTGGAAAAGAGTTGGAAGACCCTAAGGTGATGAATAGTGAGAGCAAGGAGGGAGAGGTAGAGAAATGTGGGACGACGAGCCTATGGTAGAGGCCACCAAAGACAAGGAGCCGAACCGGTGCCTAAATATATTCCCCCGCCACCTTATCAGCCACCAGTGCCTTTCCCACAAAGATTGGCCAAATCAAAGCTTGATAAGCAATTTGGGAAATTCTTGGAGGTTCTAAAGAAGCTTTATATTAATGTCCCATTCACGGACGCCCTTACACAAATGCCCACATATGCTAAGTTTCGAAGGAGATTCTATCCAATAAAAGGAAGCTAGAAGACCATGAGATCGTAGCTTTGACCCAGAGTGTAGTGCTATCATCCAAAATAAACTACCTCCAAAGCTTAAGGATCCGGGTAGTTTCTCCATCCCATGTGTAATTGGCAATATGGCTATAGATAAGGCTCGTGTGACATTGGAGCTAGTGTAAGTTTGATGCCCCACTCTATGTATAAGAAACATGATCTTGGTGAGTTGAAGCCCACAAATATCTTTTTGCAATTGGCTGATCGCTCCGTCAAATATCCGGTGGGTATCTTAGAAGATGTTCCCGTTAAAGTTGGCAAGTTTTATATACCAAAGGGATTTCGTAGTTCTTGAAATGGATGAGGATATCCATATCCCCATTATTCTTGGTAGACCGTTCCTTGCCACCGCCGGGGCTACTATTGATGTCAAGAATGGAAAGCTTACTTTGAGCGTAGGAGATGATAACGTTGAATTTAGTTTGCCGAATGCTCTCACTTGCTTTTCTCGTTGAGAATGTTTGCTGCCGGATCGATTCTGAGGAACAATTATTGGAAAATGCCATTAAAGAGGGTTCAACTGACCCCGTGGAAGAGGAGATACCAAGTGAGGATGAGCAAAAGGGCGGAGAAATTGATGATAAGGCCACTGAGGGCCAAGATGAGAAGAACAATGTTCTTCCACCTTTTGACCATGAGAGAGAGAAATTTGATGCTCAAGTTGATGCCCAATCTTGGGATGAGGATAAGGCCCCAAAGGTAGAATTAAAACCACTCCCGCCGAAATTAAGGTATGAGTTTCTTGGAACAAATTCTACATATCCAGTCATTGTAAGTGCTAGTCTAAATGAGGAAGAAACTAAACAGTTACTTTCTTTACTTAGACGGTACCGCAAAGTGATAGGATATACCATCGATGACATCAAAGGAATCCACCCCTCCATATGCATGCATAGAATTTTGCTCGAGGATGATTATAAGCCTTCTATTGAAGGTCAAAGACGCTTGAATCCTACTTTGAAGGAGGTGGTGAAGAAAGAAGTACTGAAGCTTCTAGCTGCGGGTATAATATACCCTATCTCTGACAGTGAATGGGTTAGTCCCACTCAGGTTGTACCTAAGAAGGGAGGGTTCACGGTAATAAAGAACGATAATGATGAATTAATCCCTTCACGGTTAGTAACGGGTTGGCGCATGTGTATTGATTATAGAAAACTAAATAAGGCGACCCGTAAGGATCATTTCCCGCTCCCATTCATCGATCAAATGCTAGAGAGGTTGGCAAAGCATTCATTCTTTTGTTACTTGGATGGCTATTCGGGTTTCTTTCAGATTCCCATACATCCAAGCGACCAAGAGAAAACGACCTTCACATGCCCTTATGGCACTTTTGCCTATAGACGCATGCCTTTTGGTCTTTGCAATGCCCCCGCTACCTTTCAACGTGCTATGATGTCTATATTTTCTGATTACATTGAGAATATCATGGAAGTTTTTATGGATGACTTCTCTGTGTATGGTACTTCATATGAGTCATGTTTGAATAATTTATCTAAAGTACTACAAAGGTGTGCTTGATGTTGATCCGGTCTTGAATTGGGAGAAGTGCCATTTTATGGTGCGAGAGGGAATCGTTTTGGGACATTTAGTGTCCGAAAGAGGCATTGAGGTAGACAAGGCTAAGATAGAGGTGATTGAGAAGTTGCCGCCACCTAACTCGGTTAGGGGAGTGCGCAGTTTCCTAGGTCATGCGGGCTTTTACCGTCGTTTCATTAAAGATTTTTCTAAAATATCTAAGCCTTTGACTAACCTTTTGCAAAAAGATGTGGCTTTTAACTTTGATGCAGATTGTCTTGAGGCTTTTAACGAAGCTTAAAGGAGGCACTAATTTCTCGCCCCAATCATGCAAGCACCGGATTGGAACCTACCGTTTGAAATCATGTGCGATGCTAGCGATTATGCGGTTGGGGCGGTTTTGGGTCGCGAAAAGACAATAAAGCTTATGCCATATACTATGCAAGTAGAACCCTAGACGATGCACAGGTAAACTATGCTACGACAGAAAAGGAGCTATTAGCAGTTGTCTTTGCATTTGAGAAATTCAGATCATATCTCGTGGGTTCCAAGGTAATTGTTTATACCGATCATGCTGCTATTCGGTATTTATTGAGCAAGAAAGACGCGAAGCCTAGATTGATTAGATGGATTTTGTTGCTTCAAGAGTTTGACCTTGAGATCCGAGATAAGAAAGGTACTGAGAACGTCGTGGCGGATCACCTTTCACGGTTGAGGCAAGAAGGTGAGCAAGACGGCAAAGATGAGTTGGCCATAGATGATTCGTTCCCAGATGAACATCTTTTAGCCGCTTCTACACAAGATGAACCTTGGTATGCAGATTACGTAAACTACTTGGTTAGTGAAATTCTACCACCGGAGTTGAGTCATCAACAAAAGAAGAAATTGTTTGCAGACTTGAAGTATTTCTATTGGGACGAAACGATGCTCTACAGAAAGTGTGTAGATGGCATATTCCAAAGATGTGTACCACAAGAGGAGGTTGCGGATATTTTACACCATTGTCATTCGTCATCATATGGCGGACACGCTAGCACCTCCAAAACAGCAGCTAAGGTTCTTCAATGCGGATTCTATTGGCCCAGTTTGTTTAAAGACACCCGGAAGTTTGTCTTGAGTTGTGACAGATGTCAAAGAACGGGAAATATATAACGAAGGAATGAAATGCCCCTCAACAACATATTGGAGGTTGAGATCTTCGATGTGTGGGGCGTAGACTTTATGGGCCCGTTTACTTCATCATTTGGGAACAAGTACATTCTTCTTGCGGTTGATTACGTATCTAAGTGGGTCGAGGCTATTGCAACACCCACCAACGATGCGAGGGTAGTGGCCAATTTCTTTAAAAAGGTAAATTTTCCGCGATTTGGAGTACCACGTGTACTTATTAGTGACAAAGGTACGCATTTTATAGAGCATAAGTTTGAGGGCCTTATGAAAAAGTATGGAGTGAACCATAAGCTTAGCACGGGTTACCATCCACAAACTAGTGGACAAGTTGAAGTTTCGAATAGGGAAATTAAGACAATTGTTGAGAAAACAGTAAATCCATCAAGAAAGGATTGGTCTTTACGGTTGGATGAAGCATTGTGGGCCTACAGAACGGCCTACAAAACCCCTATTGGTATGTCACCGTTTCGTTTGGTGTATGGGAAGCCGTGCCACCTTCCAGTTGAGCTTGAGCACAAAGCACATTGGGCCATAAAAGCATTCAACTACGATTTCAAGGAGGCAAGTGAAAAGAGGCTACTTCAGTTGAATGAGTTGGATGAGGTAAGGCACGATGCGTACGACAATGCTCGTATTTACAAGGAGAAAACAAAGCTATGGCATGATAAACACATCTTGAGGAGAGAATTCCATGAAGGAGATAAAGTCTTGTTGTTCAACACGAGGCTGAGACTCTTTCCCGGGAAGTTAAGGACAAGATGGTCCGGCCCCTTCACCGTGATAAAAGTCTTTCCCTACGGCTCGGTGGAAGTTCGTAGCGATTCCGGTGACGTTTTCAAGGTCAATGGCCAAAGATTAAAGCATTACATTGCAGGGGAGCCCACTGAGAAGAAAGTCATGTACTTGGACTCTCCACCCTCCACCACGGGATGAATTAAACAGGGGTCGAGCTTCTGACCTTAAACAAGCGCTTCTTGGGAGGCAACCCAAGTTTTTCTACTCTTTTTTAGGTTTCTTCATTTGTTGTGTCTTGTGTCGTCTTGTTTTTCGGTGTCGGTTTTGCAGCCAGGTAACTTGCATAAGAGGAACTTGCGGATTTTGAGGCCCTGGGGTGGAATACTTAGCATGGAAAAAGCCACGATCGAGGTGAAATGCAATTTTGTGGTGCGATTCGAGCCCGTCTTTAAAAAAAAAAAAAAAAAAAAAAAAACCATAATTGACGTGGGTTTCACACCCAGGGTGTGATTTTTATCACACCATGTGATTCTCATGTCTTCAAAAAAAAAAAAAAAAAAAAAGAAGAAAAAGTGGCAGAATTGACGATGGTTTCACATCTAGGGTGTGATTTTTATCACACCCTGTGATTCTTTTATTTCTCAAAAAAAAAAAAAAAAAAAAACAAACAAACAAACAAACACGTACCTGCTTTTCCTTTTACTTTTATAATTTTTATTGTTTTATTATTTTCCCCAAAACCTTTCATCAAACAATATTCCCAAATATCAAATATCTTCATCCCGTCCCCACCCCAAAACCTTCAGACCCTTCTCCCCGCCCCCACCTCCACCTCCACCTACATTGCTGCTGCCCACCCTTTTCCCGGCGAAATTTTTTCTGTTCCAGCGTCATTCACCGGCCGGCTACCACCACCACTCCACCCTTCCTCTTCTCCTCTCTTCCCCCCCCCCCCCCCCCCCCTAACAATGAGATCAACTACCTTCAAATCACCACCCAAAAAGCAACCCTCTTCCCGTCACCGGTCCAACTCCATGGTCGCCGGCGAACTTTCGACCACCGTACAGGTTCCCTTCGTGCCACCACAACCCATTCCCGCACCCAGCAGCCCCACTTCCGCCCCTCTTCCACCCAAACCCGCCACACCTACTAACACCACCACGTTGGAATCCGGCCAGCCATCCTTTTTTGGCGGATTCCGGCCGAATCGAACCCCTCCCACCACCGCGAAGAAACCCACTCCGACACTCGACCAAAAAACAGCCACTCAAACTTCCACGCCATCCCGTCCCCGTTTCTGCAGGTACAAAAAAACGTAAGACGGTTGAAGACGCTCCTACACCTCAGTCAAACATGAAGCAACCACGAGCTCCCACCACATCTCGAGGGCAGAAGCAAAAAGGTCGACAGCCCTCCACAGCACTACCACCGTCGCAAGCCATTGTCCATGCTAACCGCACCGTCCGTAATACTCGGTATGTTGATCCTACGGTTTTGAGCATCCTGGGCATGACATATGATTTTCATTGGCTTTGTACTCAATTGGGCATGTCTAGCTTTATCACTCACTCATGGCCTACTTACGTGGAATTGACCACCAGTTTTTTTATCTACATTTGAGTGTGAAATAATTCAAGGTCCTCATTGTCAAGAAGGGAGAATCACTTTCAGTCTTTTAGGGCAGCCTTTTAAATTGACTTTAGCTGAATTTGCCTCTATCTACGGCTTGCCTAGCACTAGCCCACGTCGGCACTCACGAGTCTTCAATGACAACCTCTTTTGGGGTAGTTTGTCTGAGGCACTCCCTTATAGTCCTGGTACATCACGGTCCACCTCGATTGTTCACCCTTGTTTGAGGTATTTTATGCGTGTGCTGGCGAACACCATTTTTGCTCGTGGTGATATGGATATGGTTGTTCGAAAAGATGAGCTATTCGTTTTATGGAGTGCCTATAACGGCCCACCCGCATGTATTGTTTGCGTTCTTAGCTCGCCGGTTTCTACGAGTGAAACACCGTGCCTCATCCAATATTCGGATCGGTGGGTTGGTTACACCTATTGCCCACCACTTTGGCATTGCTACGGATACTCTTACAGTGGCATCGGGGCCCACTACTATCGACTTGTCAGCCTGCAAATCCATGCACATCATTGATTCCACTACTTCCGGGTATGGTATTAAATACACCGCACACATCTTTCCACTACCTTACCCCGACGCTTACTCCATCCAGGACCCAGCTCATTTCAAGGCACCTCTTCACTATGTGTCTACATCTCCGGCTTCAGATGATCACCTAGCACTTACTACTGTTGAGTCCGAGACTGTTGCTCCAAATCTTTCTGAGGTGACCCCGCCTTCCGAGAACATTGAGTCTCCTACATTAGCTCCTGTGGGTCCTTCCATGCCATCACCCTCTCGGCAGCAGTCTCCACAGGCCCCAGATTTGGCCTCGCATCCCCCGATCCAACACTTGGTGACCACCCAAGCATCCATGCGGACGGAGCTTCGAGAACACAAGCGAGCCTTCTTCATGAGTTGAAGGCCATGATGGCCCTCTTGATCCCTCATGCATCTTCTTCGGGTCCACCTGACCCTCCTGCCTCTTGATCTGGTGAGCTTCCTTCCTACCCTCCCTTGTTTTACAATTATTTACATTGGGGACAATGTAATATTTACGTGTGGGGGCGGGTCACTTGTGTAGTTCACTTGGTTGCTATTTGAGTCTTTCGTAATAATAATAAAAAAAAAGGGGTCAATAAAATTCGCTTAGGTAAAGTTTTAGGGTTCATGAGTCAAGTCGTTTTGAGTCCATGTCTTGCTTGGATTACACACTGTCATATCGAGTATGATTTAAAATGCATGAAAATTGGTAGAGTTTACTTTGATATGGAGGATGCATAAAATAATATGTTTGATCCTACTTGATAAACCACACGTAAAATGTGCATTGATTTTTGTTGAGAATGATTGAGATTAAGTGAGTAGACAACCTGTCCCGGTGAGATGTTCTAGCCATAACGACTGACCACTTCAGTCTCACCCAAAATGAGCGTTTATTTTTCTCTTCCATGATTTTGTTCCTTTAGAACTTGTGTTGCATCTTATTGATATTACCATGGTACTTGCATCTATACTAAAATGACTAAGGCACTCGTTTCTTCCTTTACCCACACTTAACACCCTTACTAACCATATATTATGCCCTCACCCCACAAAAAATAAAAAATAAAAAATAATATATATATATATATATATATATATATATATATATATATATATATATATATATATATATATATATATATATATATATATATATATAATAGCCCAAATTTCTATTTTGCCCGGCCTTAAGATTAATGGGATGTTGACTATTAAATTCTGAAAACTCGATTGCAAAGAAATCAAGCTTGGGGGAGTCCGTTTGGTGTCTTGTATATTATTTCAAATCTCAAAAAAAAAAAAAAAAAAAAACAAAAAGAGAAAAAAAAAAGAGAAAAGAAAAGAAAAGAGTCAATAAAGGAGTGCAATCCCAAAATAGCCTCCCATGTTTGTTTTGGTTCTTTTGTTGTGTAATAAAAAGGGAGTGACGTCTATATCCTCCCAAAGTATAAAGTCATGTTAGTGGCTCGTTGTTAAAGAATTGTGTAGTTGTTGGACAAACCCCCCTGAGATCTCACGAGTTGATGAATTAGTAGTCACATGTTTCACTAGTTTTAATGGCCTTGAACCACTTACCATGATATATATCCTACACTTACCATTTTTACCACCATTTCAGTCATTTTCCTACCTTTCCGGGCTATTCTCTACCATACCTTCTTCTAAGTCCTTATGATTTGTGTGGTGCATGTTGCTTTGGCGGTTGACATGAGATAATATACAAGCATATAGTAGGGCAATTTCATTGGAATGAGCTTGAGAGATTAACCACCTCACAAAAATGAGTGTTGAGCGATTTTATCCCGTGAGGGTCTACTTGTTTGGTTGATCTCATTTTTAATGGAAGTCTTTGTTCATGTTTGAGTGTGGTATTTTGAAAGAGGTTGACCATGTTTATATTATGCATTTGAACTATTGAAGTATAATCTATCGAGGCTCGTGTACTTTGCATCCTACTTGAGATTGTTCCATGTGTGTTCTAAGTGCTTCGTCTTGAGTTGGTATTTTGACTTGCTTGGGGACAAGCAAGGGTTAAGCTTGGGGGAGTTTGATAAGTCCACCATATGTGGTTATTCCTGGATCATTTTGGCCTGTTTTAATGCCTATTTTATGATTTTCGTATGATAAATTGCCTTTTTGGACTAGATTACTGCTGTGGCTTTGATATTTTGCAGATATGATGAATCCGAGCATAAAAGGCAATGAAAACGAGCTAAAAAGAAGTCAAAATCATGAAGGCAAGAAGAATCACACCCAGGTGTGGAAGAATGAAACAGGGTGTGAAAAAATGCAGAAACTATCCAGATTTTCTACAGGCCAACGAAATGTTCTGATTGGTTGACACAACTTCCAACGTGATTTTCAAGATGATGGCGCAAATTTGGATGGAGAAAGAATATTTACGCCATTATCTCCCTATTTTTTTAGGAATTTTATTTTAGGAGATAAATTACACAATTTAAATTAAGGAAAATTCCTATTTATCCGAAAATAATTTCCTTAAATTGAAAAAAAAATCATCACACACGCATTCATCAACAGAGTCGACTTTTGCCTTCTTTTCTTCATCATCATCTCCCATCCCCAAGATCAAGGATTTTGAGGTTTTAAGTATTCAAGAACGGAGCTTTTTCGAGGTTTGATTATATTATGCAATACTTTGACGGTTTATTTCTCTCTCTCTTTTCTCCTTTCTTCTATTTATTTATTTTTCTTGTCAAAGTATGAATTTTATGATTGAATCTTGGAATATTGATATGGAACGTGAGTAGATATCAGTTTCTAGGATTAGGAGAAACCCGGATATGAATATATGATGTAAAAACCCAATCTTTCCCTTGTTTTATGAATTTGATTCTTATAAATTGATTCTTGTGTGCTATTCTTGTTCTATTGTTGAAATTAATAGCCTGAGAGGGTGAATAATCGCAATTTTACGTAGAGAAATTATTCGATTAATTAGTGACCGAAAAAGTACTACTTAATTGATACTTTAGGAGACAAGAATTGAATCTAGGGTTTTATTAGAATGAAAATTTGGTAAAAACCTAGATGGCATGAAATTATGGTTCTTTAAGGGATCTAAATTCATTCTTCATCGTGGGAAACCGGGTGTAGTTTGAGTCTAGGTACAATCACGAAAATAATTCGAAAGAATATTTTTGTGATAAAATTTGATAATTGTCTTTATAAGTGTAAAATTCGTATCTTGGGGGAAATATTGTTGGTAAGTCATATAGTAATTCCGTGGTGACTCCGAAATCCTAGAAATGCTTCTAAATTGAATCTTCACCTAAATCTTGAAGTTCTTGGCTTGTAGTTATATTTTCTTTATTTTCTTTATTTTTAGGATTTTTAGAGAAAAAACCTACAAATATTTGATTTGTCTAGCTAATATAAATCGGGAATTGTTTGGTGATTGACTACAAGTCCCTGTGGGATCGACATCCTAAGTACTACTCGATAAGCCGTGCGCTTGCGGTAGGATTTAGTGACTATTTATTGAAAATCACACAACAGTTTGTTATACACATCCATGTTATAAGAGCTTTATACCCAACTTCATTATTGGTTGTTGAAAATGCAAACATGAGAGCGTAAAAGAATCCTTCACCTTTTGAGATGATGAGTAGGAGTCCTACTCCAAATCCTTCATTGCTGGATGCCCCATCCACGTATACAATCCATTGTTTTGGTATGGTTTACTTAGACAAATAATTTACTGAGATCGATGTCCTTTCCACTAGGAAGTCAGTCAACGTGGTGCTTTGATTGATGTTCGTGGTCTGAAATTCACATCGTATCTTGCTAACTCGACTGACCATTTTGTCATACGACCAGAAGTCTCAGGCCGGGATAAGATTCACGGAAGTGGTTGGTATGTGATCACCATGCTGGACATACAGTACCTGAATCAGGATTCGTAACATGGAAAAACCGGATCCAGAAATTTTCTTGGCCTAGCTGTGGCGTGAATTCTCAACCTGAGGCTCGGGGTTTTTTTTTTTTTTTTTTCTATTTTTCCAAATCATCCAGATCAGATCTAATTCACAGCACCGATCGAAACACTAGATCATGCGCAGCGGAAACTATAAATCAAATTCATTTCAATTTTACCACGATATGAAACACATAATTAATTAATCTAAATCTACAAGAAGTTTTTGACATTTACCCAACCAAATCGAGATGCCGTGATCTTTCAAGTTGTATCTCTAAACGACGACTGATGGACGTCGATCCCTTAATCGAATCTCCTCGAAATATGCCTTCAAGAAAAAACTTTAGTTTTTCTTCTTTCCAATGGCTAAGGCAAGAAACTAGTTTTTCTCCCTTTTTCTCCAAACGTGGCGCATCTTCTGATTGTCAATTGTATTCGGAGAAAATCTCTTTATATAGGAAATAACTAGGAAGAGAGAGTTATATTTTTCACAAGACAATTATCTTTTCCTTTGAGGAAAAGATAATCTTCATTAAATAAGGAAATCATTCTCTTATTTAACCATTAATTATTTAAAAAATGAATAATTAATTATACATGTGATATAATTCAGGAAAATACATTTTCGTAATTTTCTCACATGTGGCGCCAATAATGTGCAATGGAATAATAGAAAAATGTTTTTTCTATTACATATTATTACCGATTAAATAATATTTCGCATATTCATTAAATAGATGAACTATATAATTTTTCTCAAGGTTCCACAATTCGAGAAATCAGTCGCGTGTTTGGAGCCAACTCGGTGATCATGGACCTATAACCAATAGCTCCAATAAATTAAATAAAAAATTCATCGGACGGAACATTTCTATTCAGCTTATTAATTCCGGAATTACTTCATCATAAATCACAAGCTAAACTCTATCAATTATAGATATAACTTATTTTGAATATGTTGGGTTAGTAAGTGTCCATTGATATAATCATTACATAGGAAGATTTCACCCACTTTTTTATCATATAACTTGTGATTAGGCAGAGTGTTAATCACTACGTCAGCTGGTTTAGCTTCATCAACACCAAGGGTGTATCCTCTGCGCAGAGCAGGAGCCAATATGATCTGGATTTCTTCATAAGTTTCAAGAGCAGCTTTATATCCTGCAACGACCTTCTGGATAATGTTCTAAGTAGGAGCCTCTTCCATTTGCCTCACAGTCTCATCAAAATCATTCTTCATCTTCTACACTGTGGCAAGATGCTGTTGATGCTTCTCGGTCATTTTCTTCATCTGCCCGTCTCTGAGTTTTATCTGCTCTTCTTGGGTGAACATCAGACCCTCAGTTTTAGCAAGTTTGGCTTTCAATTGCTCAATCTCTTGTCGAGCAGCAGCCTCTGAAGATGACAACACAAGATTGGCTTCTTCCAAGCTAGTTACCTTGGCATTAGCCTCATCTAGGTGCACCACTTTCTGTTGCAGGGTAGCAATATCCCTGGCCATGCTAGAAGTTTTCTTGTGCAATGATTTACCCAGGCGGTAGCACTGCAAAAGGACAAGTCTTAAAAACAATGATGAAAATCTTACAAAAAACTACTTACAGAATCAGCAAAGTCTTCTGCAGACATATCCTCAAAGTTAAAGAAAGAATCGCTCGCAGAGCTATCAGAGGAAGTGGACCTATGCCTTTTCTTCTGTCTTAAAGAAACGGTCCTTAGACGCACAGCACTCAAGCCGGTAGATTGGCCACCGGGAAGATCCTCTTCAACAGTCAGATCCACAGGATTAACTGTACTCAGAATATTCTGATCAGAAGTGTTTGCAGTAGAGATGGTTTCCTGTGCAGCGTTACCCGAGTCAAGGTCTGTCTCCGCGGCGTCCTGCTGACCAGAAACCTCACCACCTTTAGGAATGACAGACAAGGTCTGTTCAGAGTCCTCAGGTATCTGTTCTGTCTCTTCTTCCTCGTCGGCATCAATGTTGATCAGATCATCTACATTGGCCACAAAAAAGATGAAAAACAATTAAAGTCATTCAAAAATAAGAACAAAAGACAAATAAAAACGTACATTTTCTATACTGTTTTTTGGAGAACATAATAAATAACACCATGAACTGAGAAACTGAAACTTTATTTGATAGCCAAGTTACAAGATTAAAGTACAACATAAGTAAAACAACTGAATTTAATGTCCTGGTTGATTATCATAGTTCTCTGCAACAATTCTCATTTCTTCATTTGTGGCTGAATGTTCAATTCCATGAATACTTGCCCAAATGTTCCATGACTGAGATAAGTTGTTTTTCTTGAAGAATTTACTTTTGAATAGAGTTGCAAATGTGAAAACTGATGTCCTTAGCCTTTCATTGGTGGTCGTTTCCGAGTAGGGTTTGAATGAATTCGAGTTCGGACTTTTCAACTTTCTCTCGAAACTTTATCTAAGGTACCGTCTCGCTTCACATTTCTTCGCTTATTCCAATAATACACAAGTATCTTTTGCATGTGTTGAAAAGTTTCAAGAGATTCTTCTTTTGATACTCCTTCTTTCTCTGGTAAGTCTTTGAACAAATTGTAGAGACGAGAATCCGGACCAACTCTCTTGTCGGTTGGTTCGAGTACTTAACAATCGCCATCTCATCATCGGAAAGTCTCCTCTTGCTTTCTTCAGTTCATTTAACTTATCATCAACATTTGTGAGAACTTGTGGTATTTCAGCTGTATGGGCTTTTAAGATGTCCAAACTTTCCCCCTTATTGACATCATCTTTATTGATCAGGCTTTTGATGTAAGTATTTAATGTTTGTTGAGTTGATGCCAATATGGTTTGAGCCACAACTGAGTCCTTTAATCCTTTTTCCATTAAAAACATTCTATCCACTAGATTACTGAGAATGCCTTCCCATCTGTCTTGAGTTTCATTCTTCTTCGTGACATGTTCAGCGGTTGTTTTCCGAATCTCAAGCAGAGTATTTTGACAACTATCGTTCACAGTATCCATCTTCTTTTCAAGTTTGGATCTTCCATCTTGACTGGCTTCTAAAGATTTTAAAACTTTTCCGAATAAGCTCATGTCATCCTTTTGAATTCTAAGTATCTCATTGTGATAATATCTAATGAGATCAACTTGAGTAGGAACATCTTGTGAACTTCTTTCTTGTTGTTCCTTTGACTTGCTTGCTTCAGCATCTGGTAAATTTGTTTGCTTTAGAGGTGAGAGAACGATTTCCTTCAAATTTTCTCTACATTCAGCTGTTTGTCTTTCTTCTTCCGATTGTTTCTCAGTTTCCTCCAGTCTTGATGAATCAATAACCTTTGTTGGTGACAAAAGTACTTCCAGTTCATCATCTGATTCTTCTCCATGTATGTCTGCCAATGATCTTGCTATTTCAAGTGTGGATTTATCAGTGGGAGACTGATATTCTTCTTGTGCTTCCTCCTCCGATTGAGCTTCAGATATGTTCTCAGAACTTGAGCTTCCACGGCCTTCCACCGAACTACTTGAGTCTTTATCGGTATTTCGTTCGTTGCGCTTTCCTTTTCTTGTATGGAGGCAAGAATCCCTTTTTGTAGATCGGGATCTTCCTCAAAATCATCATCATTTTTCTTAGAGCTTCCACTTGGCTATGTCTTCCTTCCAATAACTGTTTCTAATCAATGCATATCCTTGATTTAGGAATTCCTCGGTATCAATTATCTCCATTAAGCTTGTGATGTTGTATAGATCGAATACCCATTTCTCAATGATCTCCATTTTTGCATGCTGACTTCTCTGATCATTTATGGAACTGAACTTCCAGGTTCTGTATCTTTGCAATCGTTCATAATCAGCTTTCAACAGCTCTGTGGAAAGAAATCATAATCAGCTCTGTATGACCCTAAGCATCAATGTGACCCTAGCATATTCCAGGTTATGATTTCTTTCCACATGTTTTATTTTCATGCGTCTATGTGGTTTTTATATAATCTGTCATGTGCTAATAATGTAGATTATGGACACTCAATTAGCAGCACAAGAATAGGGAGGGGAGGGGGCAGTCTAACTCAATGACTTGAGAGGACTCTACCAAGTGAGTTTTCTTCT
The DNA here is from genome assembly GCA_036785695.1 of Gentiana straminea. NCBI lineage: Eukaryota > Viridiplantae > Streptophyta > Magnoliopsida > Gentianales > Gentianaceae > Gentiana > Gentiana straminea. The sequence goes on along the minus strand of JAVUPR010000398.1, from coordinate 13,656,677 downwards.
AAACGCAAGGGAGTTTGAATGTTTTTTGTGACATGTGTTTGAATGAAAATTAAGGCGATAATTATTGGCAAAAGAAGCTACTTTAGCAACAACGGCTTTGGGATTAAGACAGCACCGTCCACTCACTAATCCCTTATCCTTCACTTACTTTTCTGAGTCATCGTGTGTTTGAATGAGAATTAAAGGCGATAATTAGTTGCAATAGTTTGAATGATTTTTTTGACATGTGTTGGAATTAGAATTAAATGCAATAATTAATACCAATAGTTTGACTGAAATTTTTTGACATTGTTTGAATGAGAATCAAAGGCGATAATTAATGACAACAGTTTAAATTAAAAAAAATTTACATGTGTTTGAATGAGAATTAAATATGATAATTAATGACAATAATTTGAATGGTTTTTTACATGTGTTTGAATGATAATTAAATGCGATAATTAATTGCAATATTTGAATGATTTTTTTTTTTGCATGTGTTTGAATGAGAATTAAAGGCGATAATTAATGGCAATAGTTTGAATGATTTTTTTGACATGTGTTTGAATGAGATTTAAAGGCGATAATTAGTACCAATAGTTTGAATGGTCTTTTTTTGATATGTGTTTCAATGAGAATCAAATGCGATAATTAATGGCAATAGTTTAAATTTATATATTTTTTATTTTGACATGTGTTTGAATGAAAATTAAAAACGATAATTAATTCTCAAGGCATCTTTGAGCTCCAGAATCCGTGATTCCGCTTGATTATTGAACAAGATGGGTGCTCCAAACCTCAGCAAGAGTTCCATACACCACGACCTCAAGAAGTGTCTGCTCAATCATAGAGCCAAGCATCCAACCAAGTAAGAGTGAATCCGCAGTCATCCATTAATCGTAGGCCGAATTCTTCATCGGAATAGTAGATAGGGTAGCAGCAGACATTCAAATGGCATAAATGAACTCAGGAGATTTGGGTTTTATCCTAAACACATGGTCTTCAAGGCGATGTCCTCTAATCACCGATAGGATTGAGTAACACCAAAGCAAGTAATTACGGCAGGTGAGCTTCACATTGATGCTTAGGGTCAGGTTTCCTCCAAATGGTGGTGCATGTGTCACTGTGGGAAGTGTTGGAGAGAACGGTGACGGTTGGAGAAATGAGGAAGGAGCAGAACTACCAATAGTGGTGGTAGGAAGATTTAAACAGGGAAATATAGATGAATGGTTTACGAAAGGTATAGCCGGCGGAAGGATCGAGTTGGAGATAGCATAAGCGGTTTGAGTGCTTCCCGCCGGAGCTGTGCTCCCGGTGGCCGCCATGACCTGAAGAGTTGCTCTGATACGAACTTTGGCAGCAAAAAGTTTGGAGCAATGTGATATGTTTCATTCATTCACTGTTGTTTGTTACATATAGTAAGACATAGGACACTTGGCATTGGTCCACCATGCCACCTACACAACACAATCTAACCATAGATTCTACATTTATTACAGATAAGTCCCCTCAAGTACTAGTTATAGCAATATACTCCAACACCTATAGTGATGGATTTTCCAATAGTAGGTTTGTCAGCTATAGGTTTTGAAGAGGCAGAGCTATGTTTCGATGACGTATTGTATGAGAAAGACTAGGATACGGCTGTGTGCAGATTTTAATTTCTATGCTATATAAAATAAAATAATCTTCCGAAAATAAAACTTCACCATTGTTTGTTTGACCAACATTATTAAGGAAAACATGTCATCACACGGAGAAGTATATGCGAGGACACCGGGAACATATACACAATAATAATTTAGATAGAACCATCGTACAAACTGTATGTTTATTATTAAAATAAAAATACAAAACCCAAAATATATCACACTAGCACACAAAAGGAAAAGGAAAAGGAAGAGGGAGGGGATTAAGAACAAGGAAATAATGTCAATGTAAAAAAAAAAAAAAAAAAGAATTAAATACGCAATGGATTTTACCCCCCAAAATAAATAGTATTGCTTCCCAAATCGTCCTTCTTAATTATCACTTTCCCCCATAACGTCGTTGTCTTCCTTGAAAAGACTTAAGTGCCACTATAAAGTCTTCTTTTTCAAACTCTGGGAACTTTTTAACAGTAAAGTAGAACTCTGAATATGCCGATTGCCACATCAAGAAGTTGCTCAGTCTTTGCTCCCCGCTCGTTCGTATAAGTAAATCCGGGCTTGGAAACATAGTGCAATTTGTAAGAAGCTCATCACTGAACAATTTCTCATCAATGTTTTCCACTGTCATCATACCATCATTCACCTTCCTTGCGATTCGTTGGTTGCTTGAATTATATCTGGTCTGCCTCCATAGTTCATTGCCATCATAAGATGTAGTTTAATGTTGTCCTTTGTGGTGTCCTCTGCTATAGTAATAGCCTTTTGCAAGGCTCTGGAAGCCTTGACTTTTCTCCAATAATGGTTATCCTTGTACCATTCCTGTCCGTGACAATTAAATAAATGTCATTATATCTTTATTTTGTATCTATCGTTCAAATACAAGTGATCAATGCTAATGCTAAGGCCTTAGGACGAGAATCGAGGCTTGCTAGAATATATAGGTCTTAGGTTCGAGAAATATTCTCAGTATGCGTGATCCAACAACACAGAAAAGTGTAAAACATCGTGCTACGTAGTTTAGTTCATTATATATATGTTTTACCCTTAAGTTACTTTTTTCCGTCAAAAATAAAAAAATTAAAATTAGTGTGCACACATCTATCAAACACAATGTTTCATTGTATTTACAATGGTAAAATGGCACGAAAATTACATCTTTCTTCATCAATTTCTTCTGACAATAACTTTACTCCTCGTAGGGTTCTGCATATATATATATATATATATGGTAATTAATATACCTGGCCCATAAAAATTACAGACAGGCAACCAATGAACCAGATCACTAGAAATTAATTTTATAGAGAGTAATGATAAGCAGGGCCGGCCCACCGTGAAGGCGAGAGGAGGCGGTTGTGCTTAGGTCCAGACGGTGCGGCGGCCAACATTAAATGTTTTGCTAAAAGAAAAAAAAGTTTGTGTAAATTCAATCCGATCCAACCTACTATAAAGGCTCAAATTTTTTTTTTTTCACTCGAATCGATAAAGGCGCAAAAAAATTTTACTTGGCCTAATTTGAATCGATAAATATCTAACTTCGAACTAAAATGCCTACTTCAGCGACTTGGCCTTAGGCCCTAAAAATGTCAGGGCCGGCCCTGATGATAAGGACACGACGGTTCTGTCAAAGTTAGGGAAATAACTTGTATTTGCATCAGTTATTATGATATAAAATTATTTCATCATGATGTATTATCCATTGAAATCAATGGGTGCAAATACTCGTTTTTTCTTTTTCTTTTTCTTTTGAGTAACCAAAGATTTTATTAAGCAACGTTCGCCAAACAAACGGCTAATATATGTCATCCGGAGGTGAGGAGTCTCAAAGTGTCTAAGTAGTAGCATACAATCCATGTCTAGTTAAAAGATGCGGTGGGATATTTCTCACCCGCCGAATAAATAATAATGAAATAGAAGTAAAATTCGGCACAAGAGCCAAACAATCTTGAACTAAACAGCCCAGAGCAGTGAAGTTCAAGCCTGACTGTCAAAGTCGCGTAATGCACGACAGATTATATCACTCAGACTATCACTCGGCAAATACTCGTTTTTGAACGTACGTTGTGCATATATGCTTTACTCTTATTTTATCACTCATTGAAATCTAAAGAGGTCAAGTACTGCAAAATGAGAAACTTGAATGAGCAGAAGAGAGATACACGACTTGAGAAATAAGAAAATACCTGTTATATTCTTCAAGATCTGCAGTTAGGATATCTTCGAACAGTCGCATAAGAAAGTCAACTTCTTCCTGATATATAGTTACTACCATGTGAATACTACTGTTTGAGCTAGAACGCTAGATGAGTGTACGGACAAGTCATTTTTCCCAAGGAAAAAAAAATGTAGGGGAAGATACGGACAAGCCATTTTTGTTGTCGTACCCGTGTCCGGCATGCATAGGACACCGATACACAACCGACAGATCGATACGCCACAAGATACGGTGTCGGGTGAATCAGCAATACTAGAACATTAGACACGGTTGAGGATACGGGACAGATACATCTATGGATACGTATCCGATACGTGAATACCTTTTTTCAAAATTTTTCAGCTCCAGGAGTATATTTTGTCCAATAAAATGTCATTGTATATATTCAATTCCTCGGCTCCTTTAAACCATAACCCTAAAAGATCTTATCATTCTCCCTCCAACAGCATTTTTCCTCTCGGCTTTCTCTAGCCGGTGTTCTCTACATAGATCCGGTCCTTATTTCACATTTTAGTATTTATAATTTTATTTACACTTTGGTCCTTATATTTTTATTATTTACATCCTTACCCCAGTGCCCGTATCATATATTTTTTTTAAAACTTGTATCTCTGTGTCTCGTGTCTGTGTATCCGTGTCCGCGTATCCGTGTCCATGCATCTTTGTGTACTAGTGTGAATGTTGTTAATATTATGCATTAAAGAATAAGATAAACTAACCTTAGAGCGATTCCAGTTTTCGGTTGAGAAAACAAACACGGTAAGAACTTTGACTCCAAATTCAGTAGAGAAAATTGCAAGCTCTTTCATTTTGGATTGAAGAACTTGATGGCCAAATTGTGCAGGCATGCCTCTCTCCTTAGCCCACCTTCTGTTTCCGTCTAATATCATAGCAACATGTTTTGGCATCAGTTCTGCTTTCAAACCATTATGCTCAATAGCATTATTCTCTTCACCTGCAGTTGCAACAAACGTGGAAGCAGACATTTTTGGAGATATTAATTGAGGGTTTAAAAACCTGAAACTCTTGTAATTTGGGTTTGGTGGTATGTCTTTGGTGCTGACTTCTATTAGCTTTACTTATAGTTCTTGGATCCAAAAATTATTGTAGTAGTAAATTATTACTACTTCCATTCAAAAAAATTAAATAAATAAATTATCTAAAATAAATATCCCCAAAGTTTGACTACATAATTTCTGCATCCAATCTAATATTATGCTTGTGATTGTTTTAAACTTGTTTTAATTTTTTTAAATGAAAAATATGTTGTGAGATTATGACGGTGTAAAAATATATTATAGACCTGAAGGATCAGCTCTATCACTCCCCACATCCAAAAAGCCTAACCGAATTAAAACAGCTTGTGTTGTCTCTTTCTCTCTCTCTTTTTAACTTCTCCAGCATAACTCCCTCAGTCCCATCACCTCTGACTTTCTTCCACTTAACAACTCATCAAATAACATCTTTCTGTTCCGATCCGGATTTAATTGTCTCCGACACATCTCTCCAACCCTGAGGGGATTCAGAAATTTTATTAAACATGGTCAGTAATTATTTTTCAAAGTAAACATAAAATATTATGGAATCCGAAATATTTTATTTTAATATAATATAGAGTTATTATTTTTATTAACGGGTCCGTGAACCCCATTTCATAGTAGATCTGCCATTGTCTCCAACAATAAAGAGAAATAAAAATGTAAGGTATCTCACGCTCGTTTCATGATATCTTCCCACTTTGTTATTTAGTTTAAAAGTATAATTTTACCTTCCCTATCAATAATTCCCAGGACTATTATATGCCGCTCTCTTCGTTTATCAAACATGTTGCTCTATTATATATGAATCAACATGGAAGAAGGTGATGGTCCCATGGATGGTAAGCCTAGTTTTGTATTTAAGGACTTTTAAGTTTTTTGGGTAATTTTAATGGGGAACATCTTTTCACACGGCAAATATTCTGACTCTATTTGAGCCAGAAAACGATCATTATACTGATTCAATTCGAGTTTGAATTTTGAAGGTTTTTCATATCCAATAGCGGTCAGAAAGACTTTCTGACTAAAAATGAGTTAAAAGAACTTTTAATATTATGTCTGAAATTCAGTCAGAATCAACGAGTTTGCAAATTAATCTGACCCAATTTGAGTCAAGAAACGATGATTATTCTGATTTAAATCTAGTCAGGATTTAGAATCTTTTCCATACCCAATACCGGTCAGAAAGACTTTCTGACTAAAATTGAGTCTGAATACTTTTAGCATTCTTTTTGAAATTCGGTCTGAATCATCGAGTGTAAAAAACATAAATTTGATGGGTGAATGTGGAAAAAAATGTTGTGTATTAAAGCTTTTAGTTGTGTGAAAATACATTTCCTTTTAATAACCTTAATAAATAAATGAATAAAAGAAATAAAAAAATTGAAAAAAAAAAACCTAAATATATCCTATATACATACTACCAAGTAGTATCCTGACATTTATCGAGTCCGTGACAAGATAAAAAAGATAAAGGACATTTTTTATGGAGACATAATGTCTATTGTTTTCTGTTACTATTTTATGATCTCTATGAAGCCATTGTTAACTTGATTATATATGTTCATGTAACGCCCCGTTCCCGGACACCGAGTCCTTATCCGAAAAGAGCGCTCGGCACACATATTATCAAATAAATTCAATAATATATGTAAGCCTTACGTCATACATCAGAACTAAAACGACGCGGAAGATAAAACGACTCGGGAAAAAAACAAAAGACAAAAGATCGAACACACGGTTTTCAATGCTGTGAAACTAAATCCAATAAAGAGAACTAATCATCCAACATTCAAATCCCAAAAGATCTCAAAAGAACTTAACCAGAAGTAATCCAAAAGAAAGACAACATTGTTTGAAACTAAGTCAACAACATTATTGAAAGAGTCGAAAGTAAAAGAACTAAGTCTTCACGAGCTCCATCTCACATGTCCTCGTCAAAGAACTCATCAGCATTAGCAACCTGTTCATCTTCTTTGGGGAAAGGGAAAGAGAAACACAACGTAACGGGGTAAGTACAAAAGTACTCAGTAACGCGTAGAAGATCGTATAACTATGATCTCATAAAGAAATAAAAGCAACGCCGTCTTTTATTAATTTGTTCCGTTATTAACCCTAGCTAACTATCATATTATGTTCATAGCATAACATGAGGTTCCAAGGGGTATCTAGCTTAGCTCAAGTTTGTTACATCATGAATAACAAGGGCACTACGCCTAGTAATAGGATGTACTAGACAATCCTGGGTGCAACCTACTTAGAGACACGCTCTAGTAGCCCCGGGAATATCCGAGTCCCGATGGTGTGATAACCGGCGTAATGTACCGTACGCTTTATCTAGCCAATCGATTGACCGGCGTGGGTACAAGCCTACTTTGTCCGGTCGTAGAACACATCGCGATATTTTACTATGCCTTACCAAGCATTGCATGATGTTTAAGATTATTAATCTAGCACATACGTTTGATTAGATGTTTAACTAGCCACCTAAGTGTTTTCAAGTAAGCTCCCTCACATCTCCTACTCTCGTACTTAGACCACTAGACACGGACAAGCCCTAGCAATTACACAGACATCGATAAACTCTAGCTTATCGAAGCACAAGGCAAATCCAAAGCTTTCGACGGTCCCACACTTCGTCTTTTTAGGGAATCCATGTGGTGCCGGAACTAAACGCATCAAAAGCTAATTCAGGGCTTTGTCACGTAAGGTTAAGCAGTAAATATGCTATTATAAAGCTTAAAACACATAAAAAGAAAAACAAAGACTGGAACGGCCCGTCCGTCCGGACGGATAACTTGTCGTCCGAAACAGAGAAATAGCCGTACGGATACACACCTCATCCGTACGGATGAACCACCACTCGGTCGACCGAATGGATAGGCTCGGTCGACCGAGCCTCTCTCTTGCACGTATACACGTTTTTCTTGCACCACAGAGGACAGCTTTTCGCACTCGCGTTTTCTACTCAAATTCAATCCAAACTCGACTTAAACGAATTAAAACCATGAAAAACAATCATACAAATTGCTCTACCACTTTACGAAACCTTAATCATACGATAAGAAAACCACGTTACCTTAATTGCGTGGTGCAACGAACCAAAGCTTCAACCCGTCAAAAGTTTAACCTTTAAATCCAAACGTTAATGGATTTAAGGATTGTTGATATCAAAACGATCCTCGTCTCGCGGTGATCCTTTCTCTCTTGATGAGTCTGATGAAAAGAACAACGGATTAGCCTCGAAAAGCGAGAGCTTCTTCTCCCCTTTTTTTTTGAAACTTTCGCCCCCCCCCCCCCCCCTCTGCGTCCCTCTCTCTTTTTTTGTCAAAAACAACTAGGTTAAAATTAGGATTAGTTTTCCTTTTATAATCCCAATTACCTAATTATTTAATTATTTTCCTTAAAAAGAAAATCCTTGTTTATCCTTTTTCTTTTTTTCTTTTTTCGAAATTCCTTTAATTAAAAATAACATAATATTCTAATTTTTGCTAAAAGACTGAATTGCCCTTTTTAAAAAATCGGGATATTACATTCCTCCCCCCTTAAGAGGAGTTTCGTCCTCGAAACTAGAACATACCTGGAAGATGAGGGAACTCTGGGAACTCGTTGAACATGTCCGCTTCTACTTCCCAAGTGGCTTCCGTCGGTGCATGATTGCTCCATTGCACTAACACTAACGGGATCACCCGCCTCTTTATCATCCTTTCCTTCCTATCCAGAATCTTTGTCGGTTTCTCCACGTATGTTAGATTATCTTGCAAAACTTCCGGATCAATCTCAGATTCCACGTCCACTTTAGATAGACACTTCCTAAGCATCGATACATGGAAAACATTGTGGACTCTAGACATCGACTCTGGTAGCCGTAGTCTATAAGCCAACTTCCCAATTCTTTCAATGACATCAAAAGGTCCTACGTACCTTGGACTTAGCTTTCCCTTCTGTCCGAACCTCTTGACACCCTTCATCGGAGACGCTCGAAGGTAAACTCTATCCCCGACCTCAAACTCGAGCGGTCTTCTTCTAACATCGGCCCAACTCTTCTGACGATCTTGAGCAGCTTTCAGATTTTTCCTTATCAACTCAATTTTCTCCTTGGCTTGCCGAACCATTTCCGGCCCCGTGATATGTTTCTCTCCCACTTCATCCCGAAAAGTGGAGTTCTACACTTCCTACCGTACAAGGCCTCAAAAGGTGGCATTCCCAAACTTGCATGATAACTATTGTTGTAAGCAAACTCAGCCAAGTTGAGGTAATCTATCCATGATCCTCCGGCATCCAAAACACAAGCTCTAAGCATGTCCTCGAGAGTCTGAATTGTTCTCTCGGACTTCCCATCCGTCTGCGGATGAAACGCTGTACTCAAATCAGTCTTCGTCCCAAAAGCTTTCTGTAAGCCCTTCCAGAAGCGACTGATAAATCTACTATCCCTTAGTCTTTGGCAAATCGGTGATGAAATCCATCGTGATATTCTCCCATTTCCATTCTGGTACCTCCAAGGGTTTCAACAAACCTCCTGGTCTTCTGTGTTCTGCTTTCACTCTCTGGCATGTGTCACATCTTGCCACAAACTCTACGATCCCTAACTTCATACCAGGCCACCAATATCTCTCCTTGAGATCTCTATACATCTTAGTGGCTCCTGGATGTACCGCAAAAGCAATCTTATGAGCTTCATCCATAACCTTCTCTCTTAGGCCATCCACATCGGGCACACACAAACGGTCTCCGTACCAAAGATGACCACTCTTGTCCAACTGATAACCCACTGTAGGCTTCTCTCGAGCTACTCGCTTCAAATTAATCAACACAGGGTCTTTATCCTGCTTAGCCCGAATCTCATCTAGCAAATCTGACCTTGCCATCAATGGCGCCAAATTCCGAGCTTCACCCTTCCTTTCAATCACTTGAATCTGCATCCTATCCAACTGATCTACGACTTCTTGCAAGGTAGTGATAGCATTAACCGCTCTCCGGCTAAGTGCATCTGCTACAACATTCGCTTTACCCGGGTGGTATTGAATGTCCAAGTCGTAATCTTTCACGAACTCCAACCATCTTCTTTGTCTCATGTTCGATTCTCCCGAGTAAAGAAGAACTTAAGACTCTTATGATCCGTGAAGATCCTTGCCTTGACACCATACAGATAGTGTCTCCAAAGCTTCAAAGAAAAACCACCGGCTCCAAATTCAAAGTCGTGGGAAGGTAATTTTTCTCATGCACCTTTAACTTGCCTAGATGCATAAGCAATCACCTTTCCTGATTGCATCAAAACACAACCCAAACCTTGACCCGATGCGTCTGTATATACATCATAGTTATCAAAAACTTCCGGTAATGCTAACACAGGTGCTGTGGTCAACTTTTCTTTCAAAGTCTGAAAAGCTTCCTCACATTCACTGGTCTACTCATACTTAACGTTATTTTGAGTAAGCCTCGTGAGAGGTGTAGCTATCTTAGAGAAATCCTTTACAAACTTCCGGTAGTACCCTGCTAAACCCAAGAAACTTCTTATCTCTGTTACTGATGTCGGTCTAGGCCACTTAGAAACGGCTTCTATCTTCGCTGTATCCACCTTAATACCTTCTCCAGAAATTATATGCCCAAGAAAACTCACCTGGTCCAACAAAAACTCGCACTTAGAAAACTTGGCATATAATTTGTTCTCCTTTAAGGTCTGTAAAACTATCCTTAGGTGTTCTTCATGCTCTTCCTCGTCCTTAGAGTACACCAAGATATCGTCTATGAAAACTATCACAAACTTATCGAGATAAGGCATGAAAACTCTTTGCATCAAGTCCATGAATTTCGATGGAGCATTAGTGAGTCCAAACGGCATGACCAAAAACTCATAATGTCCATATCTCGTACCGAAGGCCGTCTAGGTATATCCGACACCTTGATCTTCAACCGATGATAACCGGACCTAAGATCAATCTTAGAGAACACCTTCTTACCTTGCAACCGATCGAACAGATCATCAATCCTTGGTAAAGGATACTTATTCTTGATTGTCGGTTATTCAACTCTCTCGTAGTCGATGCACAAGCGCTTACTCCCATCTTTCTTCTTCACAAACAAGACCGGTGCTCCCCACGGTGATGTACTTGGCTGGATGATGTTTTTCTCTAGCATCTCCTTAAGCTGAGTTTTCAACTCTTTCAACTCCGCTGGTGCCATCTTATAAGGTGCTTTAGCCACTGGTGATGCTCCGGCAATCAATTCGATCTCGAACTCTATGGCCCTATCAGGCATTTGTCCTGGCAAATCTTCCGGGAAAACTTCGGGAAAGTCCTTAACTACACGAGTCTCTCCTAACTCGGGCCTATGCTTTTCCTTATCTAATGCATAAACAACGAAACCCTGGCAACTCCTCTTCAAAGCTCTTAGGGCTCTAAATGCTGAGATAATCGGATAACGACCCTTGCTAGGCTTGCATACGTTGCCCTGAAACATCTTAGCTGATTTTCCTGGGGCCTTAAAGATCACCCTCTTACCCCTACAATCCAAGTAGACATAATTCTTGGACAACCAGTCCATACCCAGGATAACATCGAAATCCGAGAAATCCAACACCGTCAAAGCATACTGGCACTTGTAAGTCCCAACTCTAATATCGACTTGGGGTGTGACTTGAGCACATCTAGTGACTCTGCCCAAAGGTGTGGTTATACTCAAAGGTCTCTCCAATTCCTTAAGAGGTAGGTTCAACTTCTTAGCTATCTTAGAGGAAACAAAAGTCCCTGAAGCTCCAGTATCAAACAGAGCTGAAACTGCTAGATTATCATGATTATGGTACCTAACAAGTGAATCTATTTAAGTACAAATATGTAATATCATATGCGCGCTATATCATATTAAATATCTATAATAAACACAAACACTGAAAAGTACCTGTCACCACAAGGTCATCTAACTCTTCCGGTTCTCGCATCCGCCGCGAAGACACGAACTGTTCGCTACCCGTAGTACGATTACCCCGCCGGTTACCTCGTCCTCCTACTCGATTACCTTGAGAGAGCTTCTTAGGACACGCTCTCGAGTAATGTCCCACTTCCCCACAAAGGAAACAACTCACGCTACCCGCCATGCACTCTCCCGTGTGTGTCTTGTTACACTTAGCACAAACCGCCGGCGTTCCACTTGCCGAACTCTTCGTAGCCGGATTTCCCCGCCCTCTTAACATTCCGTTGCGGTGCTCCTCTATTGCTTCCTTGAAAACTTGAGAAAGACCTCTTATCTCCAACTACAACCGTCTGTCTACTGGCAAATCTCTCCGCAGTCAAAGCTCTATCCATGACGCTTGCCATGCTCGTAGGTCTATCTCCTAGCATGCCCTTCGCCACCTCGTGTGACAATCCTTCCATGAATTTATCAATCTTTTTCTCTTCACTTTTCATGATCTCAGGGTAGAATCTGCCCAACTCATGGAACTTCTGGGAGTACTGAGTCACCGTAGTATATCTCCCTTGTTTCAAACTCAGAAATTCATTAGCCTTTGCATTCTGAGCTGTCCTAGGAAAGTATTCCTTGTAGAACGATCCTTGAACACCGCCCAATCCGTGATCCTCGGATTAACCCGCTCATAAGCTTCCATCCAACTCTCTTGCATTTCCCGCCAACAAGGATATGGCTAAATGAGCCCACTCGGATTCTCGGAGCTTTCATATTTCTCGCACGCCTTCTCGAACCCACGAATCCATAAATCGCCGCCGCTCAACATTGCCAAAGAATTCGGCACCCTATGTTTCTTCATCTTCTCATACCAATCCACTGGTCTGTCATAACCCCCAAACTGATGATGCTGTAGTGGCTGCTGCACTGGTGGGGCATTCTGATACTGATAGTTCTGTTGGGGATGAGTGTAGCCAGGTGCTACAAAAGAATCCGACCTAGGTGGCGGTGGAGGTAGAACCGTCGGTTGCGGTGTAAAACTCAGCGGTGCAAAAGGAAACGTCGATACCTGTGGATAACTGAAAAACTGACTAGCCGGTGGATGAGAAAGTCCCAACCCGGTCCAACTCGTGGTCCTTGGAGCTGAAGTAGTAACCGGTATGCGGGTGTTAAACCGTGAAGGACCCCTTGTTCCACTCTACCTCTGGTGACAATGTCTGGTCCCTGATTCACCCCACGCATGATGCTGCTCACAGACGGGGTGTTCCCTTGAGAAACCGTAGGGCTCTGGGTAGCTGGTCCACTTCTTCTCCTTCTCGGAATCACAACCTTGGTAAATCCTGCCTCAGCGTTACCCGTCTGGGTGTTAGCTGCCTCGGTGTTACTCGTATTAGCTCCACCTCTAGTAAGCACCATTCTGTAACTAAGAAAAGAGAAGGGGTTACTAAAGCTCTAAAACTTATCTTAAAGAAGAAATCAAGTCCTACACAGCAAGGAAAACCTTTTTCTCTGATACCAACTGTAACGCCCCGTTCCCGGACACCGAGTCCTTATCCGGAAAGAGCGCTCGGCACACATATTATCAAATAAATTCAATAATATATGTAAGCCTTACGTCATACATCAGAACTAAAACGACGCGGAAGATAAAACGACTCGGGAAAAAAACAAAAGACAAAAGATCGAACACACGGTTTTCAATGCTGTGAAACTAAATCCAATAAAGAGAACTAATCATCCAACATTCAAATCCCAAAAGATCTCAAAAGAACTTAACCAGAACTAATCCAAAAGAAAGACAACATTGTTTGAAACTAAGTCAACAACATTATTGAAAGAGTCAAAAGTAAAAGAACTAAGTCTTCACGAGCTCCATCTCACATGTCCTCGTCAAAGAACTCATCAGCATTAGCAACCTGTTCATCTTCTTTGGGGAAAAGGAAAGAGAAACACAACGTAACGGGGTAAGTACAAAAGTACTCGGTAACGCGTAGAAGATCGTATAACTATGATCTCATAAAGAAATAAAAGCAACGCCGTCTTTTATTAATTTGTTCCGTTATTAACCCTAGCTAACTATCATATTATGTTCATAGCATAACATGAGGTTCCAAGGGGTATCTAGCTTAGCTCAAGTTTGTTACATCATGAATAACAAGGGCACTACGCCTAGTAATAGGATGTACTAGGACAATCGGGTGCAACCTACTTAGAGACACGCTCTAGTAGCCCCGGGAATATATGAGTCCCGATGGTGTGATAACCGGCGTAATGTACCGTAGGCTTTATCTAGCCAATCGATTGACCGGCGTGGGTACATCTACTTTGTCCGGTCGTAGAACACATCGCGATATTGTACTATGCCTTACCAAGCATTGCATGATGTTTAAGATTATTAATCTAGCACATACGTTTGATTAGATGTTTAACTAGCCACCTAAGTGTTTTCAAGTAAGCTCCCTCACATCTCCTACTCTCGTACTTAGACCACTAGACACGGACAAGCCCTAGCAATTACACGTACATCGATAAACTCTAGCTTATCGAAGCACAAGGCAAATCCAAAGCTTTCGACGGTCCCACACTTCGTCTTTTTAGGGAATCCATGTGGTGCCGGAACTAAACGCATCAAAAGCTAATTCAGGGCTTTGTCACGTAAGGTTAAGCAGTAAATATGCTATTATAAAGCTTAAAACACATAAAAAGAAAAACAGCACTGGAACAGCCCCTGTCCGGACGGATAACTTGCTGTCCGAAACAGAGAAATAGCCGTACGGATACACACCTCATCCGTACGGATGAACCACCACTCGGTCGACCGAATGGATAGGCTCGGTCGACCGAGCCTCTCTCTTGCACAGATACACGTTTTTCTTGCACCACAGAGGACAGTTTTCTGCACTCTGCGTTTTCTACTCAAATTCAACCCAAACTCGACTTAAACGAATTAAAACCATGAAAAACTATCATACAAATTGCTCTACCACTTTACGAAACCTTAATCATACGATAAGAAAACCACGTTACCTTAATTGCGTGGTGCAACGAACCAAAGCTTCAACCCGTCAAAAGTTTAACCTTTAAATCCAAACGTTAATGGATTTAAGGATTGTTGATATCAAAACGATCCTCGTCTCGCGGTGATCCTTTCTCTCTTGATGAGTCTGATGAAAAGAACAACGGATTAGCCTCGAAAAGCGAGAGCTTCTTCTCCCCTTTTTTTTTTGAAACTTGCGCCCCCCTTCTGCGTCCCTCTCTCTTTTTTTTGTCAAAAACAACTAGGTTAAAATTAGGATTAGTTTTCCTTTTATAATCCCAATTACCTAATTATTTAATTATTTTCCTTAAAAAGAAAATCCTTGTTTATCCTTTTTCTTTTTTTCTTTTTTCGAAAATCCTTTAATTAAAAATAACATAATATTCTGATTTTTGCTAAAAGACTGAATTGCTCTTTTTAAAAAATCGGGATATTACAGTTCATCTTATTTTATTGAAATGAAGTTTGTTGTACAAAAAAAAGTACTTGAGCATATACCCTAAACCCCTAAACCGTGAGTGCACCGGGCATTTAAGCAGATAGAGGATGGAGGAGAGATGGTAGATTAAATTGTAGAAATTTTAACTCATCAGATAAGCAGAAGAAAAAAGAAAAGGGTATAGACGATGCAAGATTATTAAAGTAGTCTATTACCACTATTCAAAAAAATTAAATAAATAAATTTTCTTAAGGTTTAACCATGAATAGTTATAGATGGGTTCATATCACCTGTCTATTAAATAACACCAAAGGGTAATGATGAAATTGTCTACACGCACAACATGCATCAGTTTAATGTTGAGTTAAACCATATCATGATATTGAGACTAGTGTTTGAATCTTGTTAGGGTAAAAGAAATTGTCTACACCATTTCTACACAAGTCATAATATTGTGGTTAAAATTTTCAAACATTTTTTAATTTTTTTAGAAGTGAAAAATATGTGTTGTGATAATGATAGTGTAAAAATATTGTAGACTTGAAGGAATAGCTCTATTACTCCTCACGTCCGAAATGCCTGACCGAATTAAAATGGCAGGTGTCGTATTTCATTTTTCTTAAATACATTTTACCCCATAACTTCGGAAGTTCTTCTGTGGTGAGTCCATTTGAGGAGTAACACAAGTTGATGACTTTTGACCGCACAAATCCAACTCAATTTCAAATTATGTGGTTCGGAATCATCCACGTGTGTTTACGGTGTAAATAGAGTGGGTAGGGAAACTTCTTGTGTGGTGAGGGATTTTAGGGTGAAGTGTCAAGCCACACAGTTTAAATGTTAGATGTAAACTGTGTGGCTCTGATCAACCTACCGGTCATTTCGGTGCATGTGGAGATACTAAGGAAGAACCTCCCAGTGAGTAAGGAAGAATTACACACCATATCTCCTCTAGCATAACTCCCTCAGTCCCATTGATGGGAGTCAACTTCACTGCACTTTTGTACGTGATCTAGCCCCCGTTTATCACTTTATTGGCATATTTTGGGTAGATTTAGACCTGTTTGAGAGTAATATCGAGAGTTATGTGTACGGGGGGTAAAACTGTCACATCGATAGTAAACTCCGCCTTTTTAGCGATATTTACCTCATTTCCGAGCACTTTTGTCTTGCGGAGTTATGCGTGGTGTTTTGTTAGTGTGTCTATTGCAGGATTTAGGTGACTCGAGGACCCAGGAGGTGATGTTTTGGGGTAAGGGACATGTCTGTGGCATGTATGTGGCATACAAGTGAACAGTAACCATAACCGACAGAGTATCGGGTCAACGGTAGTATAGTGGTTTCAAGGTCGAATCCACATGGAATAATAGTGAAGTACCAAAGTCGACGTTTAAACTTGGTTCAGGTCAATATTAAGTGAAAAGTATTATAGCTAATGTAGAAAATAAATATTATTCTAACGGATTTATCTAGGTGATTAAAAGGCATTGCCGAACTACGATCCAACATGTTACTTTTACCCCACAGGAAAGACTTGACAAGGAGTGTGTCTTAACCGACCTACCTATCCAATTCAGTTTATATGACATCCACGGGTGTCAACTCCTTATTCTTGCATTAAGGTCTGAACAACTCTCGCTTAACCCCTTATACTAGGCTTATTAACCCTCCCTTTAGAAAGCTAACTCGCCTAACATGGTTGACCAGAACCTCACATAGGCATAGTCCTAACGTCTAGCTAGGTTGTCAATCTAACAATCAAGGCTATGTCTAGTGATTCTAATACCCGTATCCCACACCTCGCCGCAAAATACATATATAAGCTCGATGTGTGTGTAACAGTGAACAAGGTTGTCAATCTCATTCAAAGCTATTAAAACAATCAAAACAAGTTTTAGAACATGAATTCATCATACAAACGTTTAATTAAGCGCTACACAACTCCCATCTCATCCCCTTTTGGGATTTTCACCCGTTTTCACATAATTCGGCTACACAACTACTTTAGCTACTCATAATCATACCAACAACGAAGTAATTAAAGGAAATTATACTAAGAACAATAATAAACGAAAGCATTATCATCAAAAAAATCAAACCTTGAATATTGAGTAAAGGAACTGCGCTAAAAGTCGAATCTTTGGTGTTGAAACAGAAATTTAATCAAATAAAAACTATGTAGAATCAATCGAATTAATCTGTGGAATATGGGGATCAAAGGGTGTTTAAACTACTCAAAAACCGTCCTAAAATCGCCCCGAAGATGCCCAAAGTCGTCCAGGATGAAATAGGGGCCGAATGAGCTGCGTATTTATAATGTAGGTCGAAAATCTGCTCCTGTCGGTCACAAACGCCCGTTTGGATCTTGGCAAACGCTAGTTTGGCCCAACTTGACCTGTCTTCAGTAAATCAGCGATAACTTCCTGTGTAGAGCTCCGATTTGAACGATTCAAGATGCGTTGGAAAGCTTGTTCAATTACCTACAAATTTTATGCAGACAACTTGACCAGAAAATGCCTCCAAGATGGGTCAAAATAACGATTAATGGACAGATACGGCGAATCAGATGCTGTCGGGGCCAAACACCAGTTTGCATCCTTGAAAATGCCAGTTTTCCTTATACGAGTCGGGATAAACCCATCCAAACGTGCGTTTGAGGTGATTTGGACGCTAGTTTGCCTGAAAACCCAACTTTCAGTATCATGTGAACGCCAGTTTGACCCGTCCAAACGCCAATTTGCACCAAGCTTCAGTATTTTCATCATAATTTCACTTCTAGGGCTCCAAATGAGATGATTAAAAATGCATTGGAAATCCGATTCAATCCTCTACAACTTTCATCAAGACAACTCTTCCTGAAAGTGTCTCCAAGTGTGACCAAAATGCCCCTGAAGTGACTGGTTCATATTTCGTCAATGATTCTTCACTCTTTTCTCCTCCTTGGCCCCAAATCTCGTTCTTTCTCGAGAATCTCTTCCTTATTCTCAAGCTTATACATCAGCCTAACCCTGAAAACAAAGACACGAACACTAAGGCATAATATACATTGACGTAAACGTAACGAAATCCACATAAAACACGAGTTTTTAGGACGAAAACGTCTTTAGTCTCGAAACATGCATATAAGTGAATATCGTTCATATTCTACCCATAATAGCCCAAAATAACCATGAATAACTCGTAAAAGGAGGTAATCTCATATAAGAAATACACTACAATTTGACTCCCATCAACTACCCCCCACTTAGCTTTTGCTCATCCTCGACCAAACAAAGCGACTCTAAAATGTAACATAGAGTCAACATTGTAGTCATACACGGGATCATCATATGCAAAGGGTAAGTGAAAACAACTAGGCAAATGCAATTGAGTCTAATCCTACCTTATTACAAAAACGGAATGTGAGTGTGTGCATAGCTTCTCATTCATTCATCACAGTTAACCGGTTCAGATTATAGATGCATGACTATTGTTGTTACACCATAGGCTTATACTTCATAAACATCTCCACTAATCGAGGTCAAATCCTGGCTAACTAAGGTCAGGTAGGACTTGCAAGGTTGTAACGTTAGGCTAGGGACGGGGCTAAACGAAAGGATAAAAGGAGTATCAAAAGAGAAAAACGAGTGAGCTTAATCAAAACTTCTTGAAATTGCCTCATAACTCACCTCCTTAGCTTGATTCGAGCAATCTTTCTCCTTCTTTACTCTAAAATCCAAACATAATTCAATGAGAACTCGTCCACCAACACCACTTTGGAAGAATTAATACATAGCCATCATCAAACATTCTTTGACTCAACTTTTTCCAAACACTTCGTTTTTTTTTACTGATTTTGATTTTGATTTTTTTCTTTTTCTTTTTTTTTTCATAAACCAAACACCAACACTTTTTCTATCCCTTCTTATTCGTAGTACAAAAGATTTACCAACACCATACTTTGATACACATCTTCACCACCCCACACTTGTGCTAGCAAGTGTGCCCAAAATAAGATTAAAACACACTCGTAGGGTGCCAAAGAAATGTAGACCACAAATAAAGGCTAAGGGTCGGTAATTATAGGCTCAATCAATGAATGGCTACGTTTGGGTAGGGGTCTAACCACCCTACAAAGGCTCAGAGGGGCTTCAATGGAAATTATGTACAGGGTTGGCTATTTGGCTCTAGTCAGGTCAAAGAAATGCCAGGACCGTCATCCCTTAATCTACCAAGATTGACCTTTCTATTTCGCCTTGAAGTTAATGGTATAAGTTCTAGGTAACAGAATAGACTATGACAACTATAAGCATCACTAATTACCATAACTCATGATATTGAAGCTATTAAGTGCGTGTGTAGTCCATTTTTATAACAAGATCACGACTTAACTCGCATGCATTTACTCAATATTAAACCACTTAACCTAAGGATATCATGATTCAACATATAACACAACATCAATCCATGAATTTTTTTAAAATATGGCTCAAATTCACTCGATATAGCAAAAACTGAGCCTACAAATCATTCAAGTATATGAAAACATGGCATAAAAATTTATCAACAAAAACAGTGAAGCTAAGTCTCCTACCCCCCACTTAAACGAAGCACTGTCCTCAGTGTGTGAGTGAGAAAGGAAAAAAAAAACTTAGCTGAACTGTCGGCAAAGCTCATCCAATGCAATGCAACAACCGCAAATGTATCTCCCAGGGTGCCTATGCTACAAAGTAAACACAAAGAATTCTCTACAACGAAAGGCCAAAACCTTAAGTGTAGGTAACACAAACATGGAGATGTATATATAAAGAAAATATCGGCTATAGCATGCATGTCAAAAACACGAATCGGGTGTAAAATATCCTCTCAGGGTCCCAATAAGATCTAAACAAATAAAGCAAAAAGGTGGGTTGCCTCACATAAGCGCCTGTGTTTTACGTTGTTGGCTCGACCATATGGCACTTAAGCAGACTCAAATCACTTAAGACTCAAACCAACTCAAACCAGAATATTTCACATAAGCATCAAACTCGTCAACCAAAATCTAGACTCAAGAAGACCAATAGCTTAAGAAAAGTGAACAAAGCGAGAACCATGGAAATTGAATTGTCTAAAAACTTACCTCTTTTGGTCCTTGATGCTACCTCTTCCCAATGTGGTCTCTTTCTCACACTTCTTTGAGCCGCATTCACCAGAGGGAGTGAAAACTTGATCTCATAATACTCATCATCACAAGGTGGATGAGTGAAGTAATCCGGGACCATCGTATCAGGAATCACCAATCCATCCGGTGGCTTCAATTTTAGTGGCTCATCAACTTGATCTCGATCCACAAGTGAGCTTGATGGTAGAATGAGCGATCCCAACATCTCCTTAGTCCCGATCTCCACATAATCGACGACCACAATCGAATCTACCATACTCTCTGTCAAGTTATCATTTTGTTGTATATCGTGGGAAGGCGGTGTAGTAGACAACAGTTGCACCGCTTCCATCTCAAAATCTTGCAATTCTTCTTGATCCAGAGCGTTTCATTACCAAAGATTTCTTCCTCACTCAAAACAATAGTCGGATCCACTGTACACTCCACCAACGTATCATCAGATATTTCAATAGAATGTGATGGTGCTATGGGCGATCCCAACTCAGTCACTTGCTCCGTCCTAAAAATCGCGAGATCCCTCTGAACATCAGCTAACTCCTTTTGCATAGCTTTCAACTCAGTTTCCATCCTCTCTCGCTCTGCTGCTTTCTTTGGTTGGGCAACTCCCAGCTCTCTACCACTAACCGATTCATCAACCTCACTCTCCACATGAACTTCTTCACTGTCAGCTTCCTCTGCAACCTTATTCACCTCATGTGCACAAGCCTCATTTTCATGTTCTAGCTCCCGGGCTTTCTTAAGCGAGAGGAGATCCTTGGATATGTCTAGAAACATGTTCTTCCTACGTGCCCATTCTGCTCTAGTCGTGCCCATCCATAGATTCCGTGACCTCCCTCTGCAACTCATCCATCCGCTTCTCCCGGTCAGAACTTTGGTGTATCCACACTCTCTCGACTTTCGCCACAGAAACACTCTCTGACAGCTCCTCTATTATCTCAACTTCCCGTTTTTCTTCAACAAAAGTGAAATCAATCTTGTATTCCTCTTATGGTTGAGATACAGAATGGTCATACTGACTTTGGTTTACTTGAGGAGGAGTGTAGGTCTCTTTCCAAGCTGGGCTATCATTCACTTGTTGTATAGGTTGTTGCAGGGATTGTTGGGCAAAAGGGTTTTGGAACCCCTGATCCCTAAGCATCTGCAGCACTCGGTTCACAGTCGCTTGGTCGAACTCTGGCTTAAAGTTCTCGTTGTTCTGCTGAATCGGTTGACATTGTTGGACTGGTTGAAACTCACTAATCCCATTCCTCTGATTCCAATTCTGCCTGTTCCCACCAAACTGTCCATTACTATTCCCATTCGAATAACCGTAGTATTGATTCTGGTTTGCACTAGGGCACTAATAATCCCAAGAACTCTGGTTACTCTGTTGCTGATATTTAGGTTGAGGCTCATACCATTGTTGTATGTACTGGTTCATAGTCATCTCTGGTTGGGGACATTGGCGTTCAGGTGGGTAGTGTGGATTTGAGAATCCCTCCATTTCAGCACGCACTACAAAATCCCAGAAAACAACACAACACAATCAAGGTATCTCATCACCACCACCACAGCAATAGGTGGTGTGACGCTTCAACATGAGAACTCCATCAAGAAAAAAAAAAAAAAAAAAAGAAAAAAGAATATAAAATAAAAATAAAAATAAAACGACCTAAGCCCAAGCTTTCAGTCAACTTGCAAGATATTCACCATGTACTCCCCGGCAACGGCGCCAAAATTCTTGATAGCAAAATACTTAACCGCTAACCTTAACCGACAAAGTATCGGGTCAACGGTAGTATAGTGGTTTCAAGGTCGAATCCACACGGAGTAATGTCTAAGTACCAAAGTCAACTTAGAACTTAGTTCAGGTCAAAATAGTTGTGGAGAGATATTATACTAATGCAAAAGTAAATATTATACTAATGAGTTTATTTCTAGGTATTAACGGGTATAGTCGAACTATGATCCCACGAGCTACTTTTACCCCTAAGGGAGGACTTAACAGGGAGCGTGTCTTAACTGACCTACCTATCTAATGTAGTTTAACGACATCCACAAGTGACAACTCCTAATTCTAGCGATTAGACTGAACAACTCGATCTAACCACCCTATGTGAAGTTAATAAATTCTCCCTTTAGAAAACTGATTAACCTAACATGATTAAGCTCTAGAGTTGCTCGAACAACGATGACAAACCTCTATATTGGAAACGGACCTAACAACTAGGCCGAATCTATGCAACGATCCTAAAACCCCTTATCCCACATCTCACCGCAAAATGCATCTATAAGTTCAATGTGTGTGACAGTGAACTAGGTGATCAATCTAATTTAAAGACGTTGAAATAATTTTTAGGACGTGGATTAATCGTTTAAACAATAATTTACGCACTACACAACTCCCAATCTCATCCCCCTTAGGGTTTTCGCTCGCTTTCACATAATTCGACTACACATAAATTTAGCTACTCATAATTATGCTAATAACGGAATAAAGAATGGAAATTGAAACCAAACTAATAGCAACAAATAAGAGAGATATCATTACCATATATTTTGCAGAAAATCTGATCCAGAAAATACCAACAAGAAAAGCAATCCCAAAGTCGAATATTTTGTTCTTGGAAAGTTAATCTAAGCTATAAAAGTTGTATAGAATCAAAGGATGTTATCTAGGGGATCAAAGAATCAAAGGGGTGTTTAAAATACTCAAAACCGCACACAAATCGCCTAAGAAAAGTCTAAAGTCGGCCAAAGATGATATGGGGCTGAATGAGCTGCGTATTTATAGAGTAGGTCAAAATCTGATGCTGTCGGTCCTGGACGCCCGTCTGACTCATGGAAGACGCCCGTCTGATAGGAGAATATGATGATATTCGGGTTTCATCTTCAGTGGACGGGCGTTTGCATTGTATGAACGCCTGTTTGGTAAATCATGACTTGAGGGCCAAACGCCCGTCTGGGAACCCTAGACGCCCGTCTGAGATGTATGAGCTTCTTGAATCGGGCTGAACCTACCCACACGCCCGTCTGGGGGTCATTTGAACGCTCGTCCAGCTGAAAACATAACTTTCTGAATGATGTATTAACTCTATGGACGCCCGTCTGACTCTTCCAAACGCCCGTTTGAGGTGGCTCCTACGGTAGACGCCCGTCTGGAGTATGGCAAACGCCCGTCTGCCTTGTCTCCACTCCAAACTTGGCTTTTCTTCGCTTGTATGCCACATACATGCCATGGACATGTCCCTTACCCCAAAACATCACCTCCCGGGTCCTCGAGTCACCTAAGTCCTGCAATAGACACACTAACAAAACACCACGCATAACTCCGCAAGACAAAAGTGCTCGAAAATGAGGTAAATATCGCTAAAAAGGCGGAGTTTACTATCGATGTGACAGCTTTACCCCCCGTACACATAACTCTCGATATTACTCTCAAACAGGTCTAAATCTACCCAAAATATGCCAATAAAGTGATAAACGGGGGCTAGATCACATACAAAAGTGCAGTGAAGTTGACTCCCATCAACCACCCCACACTTAGCCTTTGCTCGTCCTCGAGTAAACAGGCGTATTAAAAGAGACCAAGGGATCAACTTCACAAATGCGTATAAAAACACTCACATTGCCAAGGTAAAAGATAAGTAAAACAGTGAATGAAAAATCTTGACTCAATCGTTATCAGACAAACGGAATGTGTATGTGTGAAAATTAACTTCCAAGTCATAGACCAAATCACCGGTTCGGATTATAGACGCTTAGCTATCGCGACTACACTAAAGCTCATTTTAATAACATCTCCACTAATTGGGACCAACCAAGACTAAACACGGTCCAGTAGGACTTGAAGGGTTATAATGTTAAGCTCGGGACAGGGGCTAATCGAAAGGAAATTTGGGACTGGAGACAAGAAAATATGAGTGAACCTAATCATCTCATTTACTTTCTATTCGAAAACATACTAAACCACACCAAAATCCTTCGATATTTCTATATTCATTGATAAACAACCCCAACTTTAACATCATACTTTCATTTACTCAAAACATCCCCACTTGACTTTTTTTTTTCAACTTTATTCAAACTTTCTTTTTCTCCTTTTTTTTCTGTTTCATTTTCTTTCTTTTTCATTCTCTCAACTTTATATTTTTTTCTCGAACCAACAAGCCTCACAATAGATTCCTCGAACTCCTCCCCTACATTATATTAGCTCGTACTAACTAACTCCTCTCGAAACACGCACCATCTCCCACCCCACACTTGATTCAGAAAGTGTGTCTAAAGTAACAACTAAGTCCACTCGTAGGGTGATCAAAGGAAATGTGACCAATAATAAAGCTCAGGGTTAGGGATAATACAGGCTAAGTAACCAAACGGCTAAATGTCGGACGGTGGTCAGACCATCCTATTCAAGGCTCAGAGGGGGTACGATGGTAAAATGTTGGGATTTTGGCTTATTTGGCTCTGGTTGTGTCAAAGAAGCGCCATGACTGTCATCCCGTGTCTCACCAAGGTCAACCCTTCTATTTCGCCTCGAAGTTATAAAATGGGATGTAGGCAGTCGAATTGTGCTCAAGTCTACCATAATCGTTCACTAGATCTTAAGGCCCATGAAATTGAAGCTAAATGTGCAAAAGAACTTCTGTTTATAAGATAAAACTAGCATCTTGCTATAAGCATTTACTACTTGGCTAAGTCGTTTACCAAGAGAATGTGAAGTTTAAACACGCAAACGGACGTTAAAACCTTGGAAAATTTTAAAATCTGACTCGAAAACGGACACAGACTAAGTATATTACTGAACTGGCACATTTAAACATACAACTCAAACCAAGCTAAGTCTACCACCCCACACTTTAAATGAAACATTGTCCTCAGTGTGTGAATGAAAGAGAAAGAACACTTAGCTTTAGACCCGGCAAAAAGGCGTGAACGAATCTCGTGACATCTTCTTATAAGCGCATCCCGTGTACCTACAATCAAATAGACAGAAAACAATGCAAACACATGCACGGGACGTGGTCCACGTGCCAAAAGTATACAACAGCTACACTGGGGATATAAAATAAAGAAGCCCTGCCACATTAGTAGACTCGAAACACAAACAATCCCTCAACATGGACCGCAATAGATGGAAAAATAACCATAAAGGTAAAAGAACATCTACGCATATCATATAAAAACATTCATGTCAAGTAGTGAAAGCATGTATCACAATCAAATACTCCTCACTATATTCATCGCAAATTCCTCTTAGACAAGCCTAAGCTTCCTTTATTCCAAAAAATATTCTGCTTTTTTTTGTTGTTCTTTTTTTTATTTTAAATTTTAACCCCTCACACACACACACACGATATTTTAGACCCCTCAAAAAGTCATGGTAGCCGAAGGCCCTAAGCCCCAGTTCTAGCCGGACTTACAAGATATCAACCTAACATAACAACCCCATAAAGGGATTGGGTTGAGTACCAAAGTCGTATTCAATCCGAGTTCAGGACAATATCACTTCAGCATCCCATGGCTCCTATCGAAATCTAAATAAAACACGATCGATAAAAACCTAGGACCAAGTTCTAGGACAACCTACAAGATATCAACCTAATATAACAACCCCATAAAGGGATTGGGTGGAGTACCAAAATTGCATTCAAACCTAGTCTAAGCACATAATATCATAATGTTTTCATTTTTTTTCTTGTCTCTTGACCTAACACAATTTTTGATATCGACTTTTAAACAATCTCCCCGGCAACGGTGCCAAAATTGTTGATAGCAAAATACTTAACCGCTAACCTTAACCGACAGAGTATCGGGTCAACGGTAGTATAGTGGTTTCAAGGTCGAATCCACAGGGAATAATAGTGAAGTACCAAAGTCGACGTCTAAACTTGGTTCAGGTCAATATTAAGTGAAAAGTATTATAGCTAATGCAGAAAATAAATATTATTCTAACGGATTTATCTAGGTGATTAAAAGGCATAGCCGCGCGAACTACGATCCAACAGGTTACTTTTACCCCACAGGAAAGACTTGACAAGGAGTGTGGCTTAACCGACCCACCTATCCAATTCACTTTATATGACATCCACGGGTGTCAACTCCTTATTCTTGCGTTAAGGTCTGAACAACTCTCGCTTAACCCCTTACACTAGGCTTATTAACCCTCCCTTTAGAAAGCTAACTTGCCTAACATGGTTGACCAGAATAATGAGCGGCTCGGGAACCTGATAAGAACCTCACATAGGCATAGTCCTAACGTCTAGCTAGGTTGTCAATCTAACAATCAAGGCTATGTCTAGTGATTCTAATACCCGTATCCCACACCTCGCCGCAAAATACATATATAAGCTCGATGTGTGTGTAACAGTGAACAAGGTTGTCAATCTCATTCAAAGCTATTAAAACAATCAAAACAAGTTTTAGAACATGAATTCATCATACAAACATTTAATTAAGCGCTACACAACTCCCATCTCATCCCCCTTTGGGATTTTCACCCGTTTTCACATAATTCGGCTACACAACTACTTTAGCTACTCATAATCATACCAACAACGAAGTAATTAAAGGAAATTATACTAAGAACAATAATAAACGAAACCATAATTATCATATAAATCAAACCTTGAATATTGAGTAAAGGTACTGCGCTAAAAGTCGAATCTTTGGTGTTGAAACAGAAATTTAATCTAATAAAAAGTATGTAGAATCAATGGAATTAATCTATGGAATATGGGGATCAAAGGGTGTTTAAACTACTCAAAAACCGCCCTAAAATCGCTCCTAAGATGCCCACAGTCGTCCAGGATGAAATAGGGGCTGAATGAACTGCGTATTTATAATGTAGGTCGAAAATCTGCTCCTGTCGGTCGCAAACGCCCGTTTGGATCTTGGCAAACGCTAATTTGGCCCAACTTGACCTGTCTTCAGTAAATCAGCGATAAATTTCTGTGTAGAGCTCCGATTTGAACGAATCACGATGCGTTGGAAAGCTCGTTCAATTACCTACAACTTTCATGAAGACAACTTGACCAGAAAATGCTTCCAAGATGGGTCAAAATAACGATTAATGGAAAGGTACGGAGAATCTGATGCTGTTGGGGCCAAACGCCAGTTTGCATCCTTGCAAACGCCAGTTTGCCTTATATGAGTCAGGCCGAACCCATCCAAACGTGCGTTTGAGGTGATTTGGACGCTAGTTTTCCTGAAAACCCAACTTTCAGTATCATGTGAACGCCAGTTTGACCCGTCCAAACGCCTGTTTGCACCAAGCTTCAGTATTTTCATCATAACTTCAGGGCTCCAAATGAAATGATTCAAAATGCATTGGAAAGCTGATTCAATCCTCTACAACTTTCATCAAGACAACTCTTCCTGAAAGTGTCTCCAAGTGTGACCAAAATGCCCCGAAGTGGTAGGTTCGATTTCGTCAATGATTCTTCACTCTTTTCTCCTCCTTGGCCCCAAATCTCGTTCTTTCTCGAGACTCTCTTCCTTATTCTCAAGCTTATACATCAGCCTAAGCCTAAAAAAAAGACACGAACACCAAGGCATAATATACATTGACGGAAACGTAACGAAATCCACATAAAACACGAGTTTTTAGGACGAAAACGTCTTTAGTCTCGAAACATGCAAATAAGTGAATATCGTTCATATTCTACCCATAATAGCCCAAAATAACCATGAATAACTCGTAAAAGGAGGTAATTTCATATAAGAAATACACTACAATTTGACTCCCATCACCCATCACCCATCACCTCTGACTTTCTTCCACTTAACAACCCATCAAATAACATATTTCTGTTCCGATCCGGATTTTTAATTGTTTCCGAACCCATAGGTTGATCGGAACCACACAATTTATATCCATGATTTAAATTGTGTGGTTCAGATAAACCTACGGGTCACTTCGATGCATGTGGAGAAACCACCCAATAAGTTTCCCTCGGGCATAATTAACTCCCTCGGTCCCATCACCTCTGAGTCTCTGACTTTCACTCCGAAGACAACCCATCAAATAGCATCTTTCTGTTCCGATCCCGATTTAATTGTCTCCGGCATCTCTCCAACTGAAAAGAAAAAGAAAAATGTAAGGTATCACCCACGGTTCCAGATATCTTCTCATTTTGTTATTTAGTTTATAAGTATAATTTTACCTTCTCTATCAATAATTCCTCTCTCTCGGTTTATCAAACATGGTGCTCTGTATATATGAATCAACATGGGAGAAGGTGATGGTCCCATGGATGGTAAGCCTAGTTTTGTTTTAAGGACTTTTAAGTCTTTTGGGTAATTTTAATAGGGAACATCTTTTCACATGGCAAATATTCTGACCCAATTCGAGTCAGAAAACAATCATTATACTGATTCAATTCGAGTTTGAATTTTGAATGTTTTCCATATCCAGTAGCGGTCAGAAAGGCTTTCTGACTAAAAGTGAGTCAAAAGAACTTTTAATATTATGTTTGAAATTCGGTCAGAATTAACAAGTTTGCAAATTATTTTGACCCAGTTTGAGTCAGGAAACGATGATTATTTTGATTTAATTCGAGTCAGAATTTTTAATGTTTTCCATACCCAATACCGGTCAAAAAGACTTTCTGAATAAAATTGAGTCATGAATACTTTTATCATCTTGTCTGAAATTCGGTCTGAATCGTCGAGTGTAGAAAAACATAAATTTAAAGGGTGAATATGGAAAAAAATTATTGTGTATTAAAACTTTTATTGGTGTGAAAAGACATTTCCTTTTAATAACCTTAATAAATAAATGAATAAAAGAAATAAAAAAATAGAAAAAAAAACCCTAAATATATCCTATATACATACTACCAAGTAGTATCTTGACATTTATCACGACAGTGGTGTAGGTGTTTGTAGGTGTTTAGAATGGATATCTTGGCGTAGAAGATGGTGTTTATGGTGGAGCGACGGTGGTAGAGAAGAATATCGGGCGGTGCTCAGCCGACGAGCACAATAAGCGGTAAAGGAAAGAACGTGGTCGATAAATTGACAGAGTTTATCTGCTTATATTGAATTGCGTATATCTTATATGATTGCATGAAGCCTCTATTTATAGGCAAAGCTCTAATTGTGATTAGACTAACAATGATAAGACATAATTAAGCATGATTAAGAAGACATGCAGCTATGAAGGATCGGGCCGAACGCGCCACCCCAGTCCGCTATACCGAGCAACGCCCTCTACATATAGGCGAGCACGCTCCATACTTAGCATTTAGCAAAGATAAGACACTCTCAATACCGGTCTGCCTCCATATTTCATTGCCATCATAAGATGTAGTTTAATGTTCTCCTTTGTGGTGTCCTCTGCTACAGTAATAGCGTTTTGCAAAGGCTCTGGAAGCCTTGACTTTTCTCCAATAATGGTTATCCTTGTACCATTCCTGTTCGTGACAAATAAATAAATGTCATTATATCTTTATTTTGTATATATCGTTCAAATACAAGTGATCAATGCTAAGGCCTTAGGACTAGCTAGAAGGTCTTAGGTTCGAGAATCAGTTGAGGCAAATGCGTGCGTACGTTATAAAACTGTACTATTGTTTCCGACAAAAATAAAAAATTAAAATTAAAGTGCACACATCAATCAAACACAATGTTTCATTGTATTTACAATGGTAAAATGGCACGAAAATTACGCCTGCATTGTATGGAAATACATCTTTCTTCATCAATTTCTTCTGACAATAACTTTACTCCTCGTAGGGTTCTGCATATATATATATATATATATATATATATATATATATATATATATATATATATATGGTAATTAATAAACCTGGCCCATAAAAATTACAGACAGGCAACCAATGAACCAGATCACTAGAAATTAATTTTATAGAGAGTAATGATAAGCAGGGCCGGCCCACCGTGAAGGCAGAGGAGGCGGTGGTCTTAGGCCCAACGGTGCCGGCGGCCCAACATTAAATGTTTTGCTAAAAGGAAAAAAAAAGTTTGTGTAAATCCAATCCGATCCAACCTACTATAAAGGCCTAAATTTTTTTTACTCGAATCGATAAAGGCAAAAAAAAATTTTACTTCGCCTAATTTGAATCGATAAATGTCTAACTTCGAACTAAAATGCCTACTTCAGCGACTTGGCCTCAGGGGCAGACCCAGCCTTATAGGGGTGGGGTGCAATAGGGCTGTAAACGAGCCGAACCCTGGTAGGGTTCGAGCTCGGCTCGAATTTTTCGAACCTAAGGTTCGGCTCGGCTCGAACTGATCGAACCTTAATTTATCAAGGTTCGGCTCGGGTTCGAACTGGAATATTAGGAAACATGTTCGGTCCGGTTCGGCTCGAACATGCTCAAACCGTTCGAACATGTTCGAACCGTTCGAACATGTTCGAACCGTTCGAACATGTTCGGCTCGAACATATTATATATAGTTTTTTTTTAAAATAAAATAGTTCGAGCCGAACGTGTTCGATACGGTTCGGCTCGATAGACGAATATCAAATACCTAACGTTCGGCTCGACGTTCGAAGGTTCGAATCGAACTCGAATTGAGCTTTTTTCGAGCCGAATACAGCGAATCGAATCGAATACTGATGTTCATTTACAGCCCTAGGGTGCATGGACCCCACCTCAATTTCCGGACGAAGTTACTATTATACCCCTCTAGTAATATTAACGTTGTGTATGTATATTATTTCAGACAATATCTAGTGTAAATATCCATTTAGCTCAATTGGTTAGAGGCTTTATTACCTATCCTTAGGTCATAGGTTTGAATCTTGGTTTTTGAGTTTTTTTTTTAATTTGGCCCCCACTGAAAAGTTTTCCTGGGTCCGCCTCTGCCTTAGGCCCTAAAAATGTCAGGGCCGGCCCTGATGATAAGGACACGACGGTTCTGTCAAAGTTAGGGAAATAACTTGTATTTGCATCAGTTATTATGATATAAAATTATTTCATCATGATGTATCATCCATTGAAATCAATGGTGCAAATACTCGTTTTTTCTTTTTCTTTTGAGCAACCAAAGATTTTATTAAGCAATGTTCGCCAAACAAATGGTTAATATGTCACCCGGAGGCGAGGAGTCTCAAAGTGTCCAAGTAGTAGCATACAATCCATGTCTAGCTAAAAGATGCGGTCGGATATTTCCCACCCGCCGAATAAATAAAAATGAAAC
Organism: Gentiana straminea; assembly: GCA_036785695.1. Taxonomy (NCBI): domain Eukaryota; kingdom Viridiplantae; phylum Streptophyta; class Magnoliopsida; order Gentianales; family Gentianaceae; genus Gentiana; species Gentiana straminea. The sequence goes on along the minus strand of JAVUPR010000398.1, from coordinate 13,625,130 downwards.
AGAAGTAAAACTCGGCACAGAGCTAAACAATCTTCAACAAAACAGCCCAGAGCAGTGAAGTCAAACAATGCACGACAGATTATATCACTCAGACTATCACTCGGCAAATACTCGTTTTTGAACGTACGTTGTGCCCATATGCTTTTGTAACATCCCGAATTTTCGTAAAAGGGTAAAATAGTCATTGGGTGTGTTTACTACGACCTAATCATTATTTGTCTTTTATTTAATTAAAAAGGATTTAATTAAGGGATTTAGTTATTATTTAAAATGGATTTAATTAATAACTATAAAAAGGAAATAATTCCCCAAAATAACTTATTAGTCACACGCTGTTTATGAAAAAAGAAGAAGAGAGGAACGGCAATCAGAGAACCAACGCAGAAAATGCCAGAAAAAGGGAGAACGTAAACTTCAACCGTGTGACCAATCCGTTCATCTGTTCAAGATGCCGCAAGAGAGAAAAGTGATCAGCGCGAGGAGACGCAAATTTGGAAAATAACATCTCTCAATTTTGTAAGTTTTCAATTTAGCCCTATTTTTTTTAACCGTTGAGTTCGATTCTTCAGAAATTCGTATCTTTCAATCCATAGCTCTGTTTTTCAACCATGAGTAGTCGAAACGATCGTCTTGGAGGGTAGATCAATCTAAAAATAGTTTCGCAGCATTTAATTTAGGTAATCTGCAGTTTTGATCACTTTTCAGTTTCGGTTTTCTGCAAAGAAATAGGATTTTAGGGTTTCTCGTTGATCAAATAGGTTTTGGGGTTGAGGATCAAAAGTTGTTGCAGGTGCTTGACGTTTTGCTTTCGGTTTTTCTGGAAATTAAGGTAAGAGGCTCTTCCTAATAAGTAATTATAGTTTTATAATGATTGGTTGAGTTTGGGTGAGTTTTGGTGTTGTTTGGTGATAGAATTCATGCTAAGTTGTAATTAATGAGATGTGATATGTTTTGGTATATTTGTGTTGAGTTTTAAATTTCTATTTTTTTGGTTCAATAACATTAATTAAATATGAACAAGCTTCGATTGAACTTCTGATTCGTTCAGTTAAAACACCGAATGTACTCTTAAAGGGAGTTGAAGTTCGGATCCGTCAGAAGGGCATGAAAGGGCTTGTGCTTTGATGAACTAGAGTTCATCAATGTCTATGTATGTGCTAGGCCTTGTCCGTGTCTAGTGGTCTAAGTACGAGAGTAGGAGATGTGATGGAGCTTACTTAAAAACACTTAGGTGGCTAGTTAATTCACAATAATAAATACATATGTGTAGATAAAAGCTAAAACGTCATCTATTCTCGGTTAGGCACTGATTCATATCGGCGATGTGATACGTTCAGTAAAAGCGAACAATGCTGTTGGCTTATAAACGGCTAAATGGCAGTGGAGGAAATTCGCCGAACGTATATGCATACCGGGGAGATCCCGGGACTACCGGTGCTAATCACCGTAGTTGGCAAGTATATCTCGTGGTGGAATTTTCATCATGCATTGTGTCCTTGAGTAATGATGTAACCAAGATAAGCTAAGCTAGAAACGTTTAGTCATGACATGTCGATGGTCATGGATTGAACCCTAGATTGAGTCGGTCTCATAAAGATAATTAATAATCATAATAATAACCTTTAGTTGTATAACTTAGTTATTCATTAGCTTCTCACTTTTACTAAGTACTTTGTACTTACCTCCTTTGCATTTTCTTTTGTATGCATTGTGGGGTGAGAAGACGAAGAGGTTGATCAAGTGTAGATGACGACCTTTGAAGACTTTGAAGTCTTGACAAAGCTCTTGGTTTATTTCTTTGTAAATGTTGTACTAGACTAGTTGTATTTCTTTTTCTTAGACTTGTTGTACTTCTACTTTTAAGATTTCGTATTGTATAAGTCCTTGGGTTTTTCGTCGTTGTAATTTAACTATCCATCTTTAGTATGGTTGTATCTATTCTTAGTAGCATTTATGTTTTTACCCGAATCTTTTTTAACTTCCGTTTGCTTTTATTTGATACGACGACGTAGAGGCTTGCGTATAATGCTATACGCGCCGAACGTTTCTCTTCCGGATAAGGGCTCGGTATCCGGGAGCGGGGCGTTACAGCTTTACTCTTATTTTATCACTCATTGAAATCTAAAGAGGTCGATCAAGTACTGCAAAATGAGAAACTTGAATGAGCAGAAGAGAGATACACGACTTGAGAAAAAAGAAAATACCTGTTATATTCTTCAAGATCTGCAGTTAGGATATCTTCGAACAATCTCATAAGAAAGTCAACTTCTTCCTGATGTATAGTTACTACCATGTGAATACTACTGTTTGAGCAGCTAGAACGCTAGATGAGTGTTCTTGTAAAGTAAATGATAATAGTTTTTAATTTTTTTCCATGAAAAAAAAAAAGAAGTGGAAGAATTTTGTTTTGAAAATAAATGTACTAGCTATGATGCACGGACAAGCCATTTTTGTTGTCGTACCCGTGTCCGGCACGCAGAGGACACCGATACACAACCGACCGGATACGCCACAAGATACGTTTTAACCGTTAAATTTTCCATTTTCATCTCTGGGAAACGTGACTGTTACAATATCAATTTGTTGTATTATGTAATTTGTCTTAATCAGCCCAAAGTGAAGATAGTTCGATCTCCTCTCAATTCATAAAAAAAAAACTCGATCTGCTCTCAACGTACATATCTTAGGATCTCCTCCCCCGTGGTCGATGTAGCTTGGCTTAATTGGCTTTTGCGAAGTCTCATCCTCATTTGGTTGGTAATTGTTTTCCGAAACACATTTGGTTAGTATTCGGCTGCATTACGTTAATGTTGATGTGATTCTAGTGCAATTCTTTAACTTTTGACTTTGTCACATTTGGTAGTGTTTTTGCTTCTGAATTTGATAGTTCCCTGAAACTGCAGTGGTGGAGGATCAAGCCGCTAAGATCACAGTCGAAGAGCAAATGCATTTCACTACCATTCAGAATATGGAGAAGGACCTAGTTTTCGTTTAATTCCATGCTTTTCCTTTTACTATTTCAATTTTTTGCTATGAGCATTTACCTTATAGATTTCAATTTTTAGCTTCTCATTTGGGGAGGAGGGAAAGGTAATTCACATCATGATTCCTCTCCTTTGTAGTTGTCAACCATAATCTTGTCTATTTGAGACATTACTCATGTAGAATCGGAATTAAGTCACAAGGGGTTTTGTGCTGTCGAGCTAATGATGTCCTGATAAATTGTCACCTCACCTAAAATCTAGTTTCTAAAAAGAAGTGCAGTCTGTCATTTGTATATTTTTACACGTACCCTCACATGTGCTCTTACCATATGTCCATTATAGTATGTTTTAGCAGTAACATTATGCAGTAGTAGGATAAATTTTTTTTTTCTTTCCAGAATTGGTTTATCACTTTTTCATCCTCGGATCTCCTATTCATTTTACCATGTCATCGAAAAGTTTAAGGTTAGGAAAAGGTGCAGCTATTAACTTGCATATTGTAGAGATATATTTCTTCCCCTTCTTTTTCTTTACAATTAGTTGAATTTATGGCCTGCCTAGAATTTCTATCTGTAGCATCATGCAGGTAAGGATAAAGCCATGGGAGAGTGCTCTTGCATTTCATACAGCTGAAACTGGTCAAATTCCAATCACCGGCGTCACCACCTATAATGTTACTCCCATGAAACTTAATTTAAACTACAAATGGAAGCTACTTCTGTAACAGACATTTTTAGGCATGTTCAATTTGGGCTAGTATTGACTAATGTCTGATTGAAGAAAACAAAAAAACCAGGCAGTGAGAATGGTTGTCTAATATGCTGAAAAATATTCATTAATCTGGGTTGCTTAAGTACTTTGAATTCATAATGCATAATAAACTATAACCGATGTGGGAGTTGCGGGAGAGTGGCAGGGCGACAACAAATCAAGTAAAGATAGATATGATTGCATTAGGTGGGGCATTAAATACTAAACTGCACAACAAATTTACCAGACACTTAAAATATTAAAAGAAGATAAACACTTGCTACAAAGTTGGTGTACATGAGTACTTGAAGGCTTACCTGAACGTTGCTACCGTGTGTTTTAACCAATTGTCAATCATACACTTAACACAACTAATGTCGGTGTTTTTCAGGGCACCAAGTTGGGCAAGTGTAAACCTCGTTGTATTTATATGCTTGAGATGCTCCGGTATTCATCGGAGTCTTGGAGTGTTGTAATTTGAGGGTGTGAAGATGATCAACAATGCTTGAATTCCTGCAAAATAAAAGACTTGGAACCTCTCCGTTTCACGAAAGAATCGTTGTCCTTCTTAAATTATTCGACCCTTATACTTTGTCCTGGGTATCACGAATATTTAAGTGAGATAAAACTGAGAGAACAACCTTTAAACTTTGGACAAAAGATTAAAGAGCACTTTGAAGTTTTGAGTTATATAGAATAAATAACAAGGATGCTTACATATGTTGTTCTTATGTTTAACAATGTAAACTTGCTTATATATAGCACTTGGATATGAAAAAGAGCAAAGGAATACGTCCTTTAAGTGATAGAAACCAAAAGAAAAGGTACCATTTGGTTGTACCCACTTAAAACGGCCAAAAGACAACAAAATCAGTTTTTCGGACCATAGGTGCCCATCCGTACGGATGCAGTTATCAACCGGACGGATAAATCACAGTATCAAAATTTTACAGTTTCAGCCTTTCATCCTTACGGATAGATTCTTAGCCGTATGGATAACTCTCATCCGTACGGATAGATTCTTATCCGTACGGATAACTCTCAATCAGAAAATTTGGATTTTCATTTCACATCCGTACACTCGTGAACACTTATATAAGCGTGCACTCCGCACCTCCATACTTATATTTTAGCTTTACGAGCATAACCAACCTTGTACTAAACCCCGATAACCTCAATGGCTTGTGATTATACTTAAATCACCAACATTCCTCCCCCATTTAAGTGAAATCCTTGGTTTCGTAAAAACAACAATCATAATATAAACCAACTCATGCTTCAATGAAAATATCAGGAAGATTGAATTTCCACCTAGTATTATTACACGCAAATATTCGAGTATTGGGGTGTGACTAAGCATTGAACCCCTTTACACATTTTGAATACATGTATATAACAATACACATGAACTGAGACTACTTCAAAGTATTATTCTTGACACCATTTATTGAAATCCGGCCTTGTGTCCATATCCATTCTTGAGCATATAGAAAGTCAACCCAACTTTCCTTGAAGCGGCCATACCTCAAACTCATATAGGTGAATCTATAATTTACCGTGCACATGCATTAGAACTCTCAAAAGATTCATTAAGAAGGTAACTTCAACCTAACTTCACAGGTTTATTGCACATACCTTCGGGATTAATACATGTGCTCAAGTTTCCAATAACAGGCTTACCACATTAAATTTAGCCTAAGGCATTGTACCAAAGGGAAATTGGGCGTCCTATTATCAGAAACTTATACAGGTTGTAGACCCATCCCGACAACCGACTTTTGTAATAAGTCCTTAGCTAATCCTTTCGTCAAATGATCAGCTAAATTCCTTTGAGATCTCACATACACAACCGATATCACCCCGTGAGAGATCAACTCACGTACCGCGCTATGTCTAACTCCTAAGTGTCGTGACTTACCATTATACACATGACTATATGCTATAGACAATGTAGATGAACTATCACAATGGATAGATATTGGTGATATTGGTTTAGGCCATAGAGGAATTTCATGAATCAAATTCCTAAGCCATTCTGCCTCTTTTCCGGCTGCTGCAAAGGCAATAAACTCCGACTCCATAGTTTCTTAGAAGCCTAAGAAATGGCCCCTCCACCTAAAACAAACACCCATCCACTAGTAGAAGAATGATCTTCTACATTAGATATCCAACTAGCATCTGAATATCCTTCAATCACTGAAGGATATGCAACATAGGTCAAACCAAAGTCTTTGGTAGACTTAAGATATCTCAATACACGAACAACCGCTCTCCAATGACAGTTACCTAGGTTACTAATATATCTACTTAGTTTCCCAACTGCATAGGCAATATCCGGTCGTGTACTAGTCATTGCATACATAAAAAAACCAATGACTCGTGAATATTCAAGTTGATTCACGGTTTCACCTTTATTAGGTCCAAGTTTCTCACGAGGCTCCATGGGAGAATTTGCCGGAGTACAATTTTCACAATTAAATTTCTTCAACACTTTCTCAATATAATGAGACTGTGTTAGTGAAAACCCTCCTTGATTTCTTTTAATTTTAATACCCAGAATAACATCTGCCTCCCTCATGTCTTTCATAGAGAATCTAGAAGATAAGAGTTCTTTACACTTATCAACCTGACTTTGGTTCGTACCAAAAATCAACATGTCATCGACATATAGACAGATTATCACACCATTGCCGGTATCATCAAATCTACTATAAATACACTTGTCTGATTGGTTAAGATTAAAACCAGTAGACAAGACAACCTCATCTAACTTTTGATGCCATTGTTTAGGAGCTTGTTTAAGTCCATACAATGATTTTACAAGTTTACATACTTTATGCTCGTTACCGGGCATAATAAAACCTTCCGGTTGCTTCATGTATATTTCTTCATCCAAATCTCCATTTAGAAATCTTTGTTTTAACATCCATTTGATGGATCACCAAGTTATGAATTGCGGCTAAGGCAATCAATAACCGATTGAGGAGATTCTAGCAACGAGAGCATAAGTATCGAAATAATCGATACCTTCCTTTTGCCTAAAGCCTTGTATAACTAACCGGGCTTTATATCGGTCAACAAGATCCGTCAACTCTCATTTTCCTTTTGAAAATCCACTTGCAACCTAACGGTTTGCAACCACGTGGTAAATCTGTAAGAATCCACGTATTGTTACCCATTATGGAATCCATCTCGTCATTGATGGCTTCTTTCCAAAATGATACATCCTGAGATCCCATTGCCTCAGAAAATGTTCTTGGATCATCCTCAATATTGTAACAATATGAGTATTGATATCCAACTTCATTTCTCGAACCTTCCACCAAATAAGTTACAATTCCGGTGGAAATGTCTTTGCTATTCTAGCCCTCTTACTTCTTCGAAGTTCAGAAGACTCGACTTGAGAATCATTGTTCTCCACATAATCCACTCCAACTATTGTAGGAGCAATGCTCTTTGGTCTAGGAATAGAAGTAAATCTATTCTCATCAAAGATAGCATCACGTGATTCTATAACCGAATGTACAGCCACGGAATCACTAGGTTCTATAACATAAAACCTATATGCCTTTGAATGACTTGCATATCCAATGAATATGCAATCGATGCCTCTATCTCCTAAAGTTTTAATTTTAGGATCAGGAAGTCTAACAACCGCCCTGCAGCCCCAAACATTCAAATAACATAAGTTTGGTTTCTTTTTGAACCAAAGTTCATATGGGTCAGCAAAATTCTTTTTATTAGGAATTCTGTTTAATAAATAACAGGCCGTTAACATGGCCTCACCCCAAAATCCATTACTCAATCCTGAGTAGGACAACATGGAATTTACCATCTCTTTTAGAGTACGGTTTTTCCTCTCCGCAATGCCATTTTGTTATGGCGTATACGGTGCAGTAACCTCGTGTATAATACCACACGACCCGAAGTAGGTTGGATCATAGTATTCTCCACCTCTATCGGTACGAAAACGTTTAATACTAGAATTTAATTGCAATTCTACTTCACTTTTATAAATCTTGAATTTATCAAGTGCCTCATCTTTAGTATTAAGTAAATACACATAACAAAAACGAGTACTATCATCTATCAAGTAATCACATACTTCTTATTTCCCAAAGACGGTGATGCATTAAAATCACACAAATCACTATGGATAAGTTCTAAAATTGTAGACGATCTTTCAAAATCACGAAATGGCTGTCTTACAATTTTATTAAGCATACAAGTAGTACACTTATCCATATTGATATCAAACGGGGGAATCAAAGCATTTTTAGACATAACATGCATACGTTTATAATGCACGTGTCCTAACCGAGCATGACACAACTTTGAGACATTAACAACAGAAATATGCATAACTTGATTAACTTTATTATTAACAATATTAAGCATAAACATATTATTACACAAATAACCAAAACCTACAAATACACCATGTTTAGACAATATATACCTATCGGACTCATATACTTGTTTATAGCCCGATTTACATAATAGTGCACCGGATACAAGGTTCTTCCGGATGCACGGAACAAATAAAACATTAAATAGTTTTACAAATTTTCCAGAACTGAAATTTAAAATAACATTTCCAATGCCTTTTACAACAGCCATCGACTCGTTTCCCATCTTTAGTATGGAACCATCATTCACTGGTTCAAAGACTTCAAACCAGCGTAGATCTTTGCATACATGTCTTGTTGCTCCCGAGTCGATCCACCACGAAACATCATCATCCCGCACATAAAATGCTTCGATAAATGGCACATAATTCATAACCGAATTAATACAAAGTTAACATTCTGACCTTGATGTTTGGGTGGTCCTTGGTCTTTCGACCCCTGTTCTGGACCTTTGTTCTTTCTGTTCTTCCGCACTCGGCAATCAGCCTTGTAGTGCCCTATTTTTCCACAAATCCAACAGGCACCCTTTGGCCTTTTTCCGGATTCTTTGTTGCCAGCAGTGAATGGTTTCTTTTTCTTACCATTACCTTTTCCCTTGTTATTTTTGGAACACTCCCTGGCCTCCATTACATGAATGGATGTCGATTCATCGATTTCCTTTCCCTTGGATTTTACATTCTCCTGCGCCCTGAGGGATTCCTCAATGCGCAGATGGCTACCAAGTTCAACCAAGGAGAGTTCTTCCTTTTTGTGTTTTAACATATGCTTAAAATCTTTCCATGATGGTGGTAGTTTATCAATGATACTAGAAACAGAAATGGATTCATCCATTTCCATTTTGTGTTGTGCAAATTGGCCTAAAATGCGTTGAAGTTCATTGAATTGTTCAATTACAGACCGTGTATCTACCATCATGTATTTCATGAAATTACCAACTAGAAACTTTTTAGCAGATGCATCTTCATTTAAGTATTTAGTTTCTAGTGCATACCATAATTCTTTTGCAGATGCAAAGTTTTGATAAATATCAAACAACGAATCAGACATACCGTTAACAATGTGACCACGACAGATGTAGTCATCATTTTCCCATTTGTTTCGCCTTCGCAATTCCTCCAACGGTGCATCATCATCAACTTCTGGTATCTCAGTGCTAAGAACATATACCACTTTCAATGTTGTGAGAAGGAAATGCATCTTCCTTTGCCACCTCCGGAAATCAACGCCTTCAAACTTGTCTAGTTTCCCGAAATTCATCATCAAATCCTTTGCATTCACCATTGTGATCAGAACAATAATTTAAGAAGAATGTTGTAATTTGAGGGTGTGAAGATGATCAACAATACTTGAATTCCTGCAAAATAAAAGACTTGGAACCTCTCCGTTTCATGAAAGAATCGTTGTCCTTCTTAAATTATTCGACCCTATACTTTGTCCCGGGTATCACGAATATTTAAGTGAGATAAAACTGAGAGAACAACCTTTAAACTTTGGACAAATGATTAAAGAACACTTTGAAGTTTTGAGTTATATAGAATAAATAACAAGGATGCTTACATATTGTTATTCTTATGTTTAACAATGTAAACTTGCTTATATATTGCACTTGGATCCGAAAAGAGCAAAGGAATACGTCCTTTAAGTGATAGAAACCAAAAGAAAAGGTACCATTTGGTTGTACCCACTTAAAACGGCCAAAAGACACCAAAATCGGTTTTCCGACCACGGTACCCATCCGTACGGATGCGGTTATCATCCGGACGGATAAATCACGGTATCAAAATTTTACATTTTCGCCTTTCATCCGTACGGATAGATTCTTATCCGTACGGATAACTCTCAATCGAAAAATTTGGATTTTCATTTCACATCCGTACACTCGTAAACACTTATATAAGCGTGCACTCCGCACCTCCATACTTATATTTTAGCTTTACGAGCATAACCACCCTTGTACTAAACCCCGATAACCTCAATGGCTTGTGATTATACTTAAATCACCAACATCTTTTCAAATAATTAACTCCACACAGAAAATGCAAAGGTCCCATAAGCATTAATATAAATATAACTGCATTGGATATGCTTATGATAGGAAGTTTTAAATAGCTTGAGGCAGTTATATTATGCAGCTCAAAGGGTGTTTTTATGGCTTTCCTTTGAACACTCAGCTCTGCTTCACATTACAGGTTCTTATATTCAGCGAGAATCTTCGTTCTGTCACATCAAATTTTGATAAGTTGAGAGCTGTGCGATTCCAAGATGCTATTAATAAGGTATAGGAGTAGGCTTTGTCCAATGTATTAATTTCATTATGGTATTCATCTATATGAAAATGGTATTTTGAGCTCAATATACAATTGATTCTTCATTAAGTGAAATCCTTTTTGTATCAGTCTGATGATGTATTTTTTGGGCAAAATTAGAATTTTAGTCCTCTAACTTGGCCTATTTTGGATTTTAGTCCTGCTCCTGTTCCGGTGAGCCAAATGGTCCTCTAAGTTGGCTTTTTTTTTTTTTTTTTGGATTTTAGTCCTATCCGCCGGTTTACGCTGACTGGGCACCGGAATCATAAAAAATGGCTTATATGGACGCCACATCAGATGCCATGTTGGATCTACGTGGCGGTGGGTCCCATTTCTACCCCATTGACTTGAAAAAAGGACTTTCCCATTTTAATTACTTTCCTCACCTCGACTTTTCCCCCAACTATATCCCAAACTCGCAAAAAAAAAAAACGTTCCTCAAAAAGGACTCGAATTTCGATCTTCTCCTCCTCTCGTTTTCAATCTTTTTTTTTTTCGTCTCCCCTCCTCACACTTAATTAATCTTGTTTCTTCTTTCTTTTCTCCGGTTTTCCTAAAAAATCAATCTTTAATTTCTACCCCATTGACTAGTCAAATGCGGGAAAATTCCCTCCAAATTGGTTTCCCCGTTTTCGCCCTCCGAATATCATCGTCATTCATTCTCCAAGCATCTTCACCATTGCGGCTCAAACCATGAGCGGCTCAAAACTCCGCTCAAAACTCTCTCCAAGTGCAACTCAAAACATCAAACCATGTTCTTCAATTTTGGAGGAAATCGACACGGGAGCAACTAGAGGAGAAAACAAAATGCTTCAAATTTCTTCATCCGTCCTCTCGTCTCCTTCATCTTATTTTGCTTCCATCCGGAAATATTCGAATTGGCCAAAGGCCAAGCTCCTTAAAAAATGCAGCCACAAATCACAATGGGATTTCTTAATTCAATTTTCTTGTTCATCATTTTGTAAATAGTTTTTAACCGACTACTATTGCGGCAAAAGGGGTGTACTTTTCCCAGGTGATAACTAAAATCCCCCAATTTCATTGCTCATCACTTCGCTTCCCCATGATTACTCCCTCCATCAACGTAGGAGGAAGGTGAAGTTTCGGTTCGATGATGACTAAAAATCAAACTCGCTTTGCTTCGATTTCAAGTGAAAGAAATTGGTTCTTAAAGAACCCATAATCCTAACTCTAATCTTTGTTCTTCTTGGACCCATCTCCCGCTTCTTGATCTTGGGAGATTTAAGAAATTGTTTGAAAAATATGACTTTTCCGGCAAAAAAGTAGGCATATCGGAGAAATCAACCGATGAATTTTTTGGTAAGATGCAAAAGAAAGAGGAGGGGCTAAGCAATTGAGATATCCCGGCGGTAGCGAGTCGATCGACTTGGAAGATGCAAATGAGATAGGAGGGGCTGAGCAATTAACGCAATGAAATTGGGGGTTGGGGATTAGGAGTTGGATTTATTAAATAAAAAAGGAATTGGGTATATTGAAGGGAAAAAAATAGAATATTCTTTATTTGACACGTCATAGCCGATGTGGCGTCCACATAAGCCATTTTTGATGATTCCGGTGTCCAGTCAGCGTAAACCGGCGGATAGGACTAAAATCCAAAAAAAAAACCAACTTAGAGGACCATTTGTCTAACCGGAGCTGGAACAGGACTAAAATCCAAAATAGGCCAAGTTAGATGACTAAAATCCTAATTTTGCCTATTTTTTGAGCATAATTTGCCCAGAACTTAGTTTGAATTGGTCTTAATCTTAGAAATCAAACAACACTTGCATATGATAAGTACTTCTGTACATTTAAATTTTTGAATCTGAACCGTGACTTGGTATTGGTATTGACTGTGATCTTGCTGAACTGAGATTCTGAGTATATTGTATCCGCTAGACTGGTTAGTGTTATATTTAGATTATGATTTTGCATATTCTGCGATTATATTGTAATCTTGAAGAAAAGCAAACTGTGGGTTTAAGGATTCTTTGAATTCTGAGTTTATATTGGCCTTGTGAAATAAATTCTTATTACACCGAGTTAATTGTTTTTTTCGTATCTTTGTTTCATGTTAATCGCTTTTGCTCCAGAATACAATCAAGAGCCCGTTCGGGGTTATTTGTTCTTTGTTGTTGCCAAAAGTTCTCCTACAACAAGTGAGAGAAATAATTTTCAAAATACTGATAAGAGGCGGGGTTTGTTGAAGAAAAATGTGGAAAAGGTAATAGGGAAAAAGTTGAATCGGGTGCGGACAATGTGGATGTTTCACACGGCACGAAAAGGTATGTTACACAGAATTGATCGGAAAATGTGCTATTTTGTTCTTATATGGTTTTTTGATGTTCTCTTGCATTTTTGTGAAGAGACACCTGAAGAAAATGTTTTATTTTTCAAGTTCTTTACCGACACTAGGAAATCCCAAGACGGGACAGCTAGCACAAGGAGGCACTGCTGTAGGAACTGGTTTGAACACAAAGAAAGGGTAATTGATAACACTCCTGAGACACCAGTATGTTTCATGTACTGATCGGTGTGAAGTGTTCCTTCTCATCCCCGCTCATGATTTTTTTTCTTTTTCTATTCAAGTTTGATGTGAAAATTGCTGCAGCTAGCAGTTTGAACGTTGTCACCAGGTAGAACTGCAGATCAGTAGCTTATTTATATCTTGTTGAAGAGTGATGTTTTATAGATCTATTGTTTTTACCTCCGCTATAAACTTCAGAATGCAGGTAGTGCTCAACTTGGATGAAACTCTTGTCTGTGCATACGAAACTTCTAGTGTTGGACTAGATTGAACGGTCTGGATTACACGATTTCCTTTAAACAATTAAGTGAATTCGCGATTTCACACTGTTCATTACTGGACTTGAAGGTCTCATTTTCTTCTTATGTTGCCCTTTTATTCTTCTTATTCTGCTACATTTCACACTAAACGGTTAAACCCTAACCGTGAGGGCCCCCTCGCCCCCGATCCCACAGAAATGCGAGGAGAGGTTAATCAGGTAACCTAGTAGTTCAGAGAAAAGGCTGCCTTAGACCACTGCACTGAAGTATATATATGTCATTGGAAGTCAATCAGGCCATATCAAAGATACGTTAACACCCAACCCATTTTTCGGGGATCGAACCGCTGACCTCCAGCTTATGGTCCGGGCTGTCGCTGCAACACCCCAGCTCCTCACCACTAGGCCATATCCAGGGATTGCTACATTTCACACTATATTGTGTGCTTGCAGGGTATGCCAGGCCACTTGGAATAGATGCCGAAAATCGATTTAGACTTGAACTCTACCGTCCTTCAACTGTTAGCACATGAGTACTTAATCAATGAGCTACTTTTTCAGTGCCTTTTTATGGATTTGAGTAGAGATTTTGTCTATCTTATGGATTTGACTTTCTGTTACGGTATCTACTATGTATCTATTGTGAGCTTGTTGACTTTTTTTTGGCTTGGACGTGGAACAGAGAGTACCTGGAGAACATGAAGGATCTGCCTTGCAGATCGATAGACATGTCACAAATCGTAATTGTTGATAACAATCCATTCAGGAATTCATGTGCACAAAAATATCGTATGGTTGTCGATGAGATGATGCATTCATGACCTTCAAAATCTGGAAGGTGTTCTTTCGCCTTCTCACTTAGACGTGAGTAATTAGTCTTACACTATATAATACTTTTTGCATGCCCTTAGTTTAGCTGGAAAAATGTCCAAATTTATGATCTGTAAACTCACAGGAGATGTATTTTGCATATTCTCTGAGGCAAAGCAACATGAATATGAAAATTTGTCTAGTGGGTTTATGATATTTAGCATGAACTGTCTGTGCTTTTCATTCATATAATGATACTAAAATTAGTGTAATTGCTGTAAGTTTCATATCTTCAATAGCTGTTTGGTCTTTGTTGAGTCTTTTGGTTCAAGCCTTAGCATCAGTCTGGTCTGAATTAGAATTCTTGTCTAAGTGTTTTAATATGTTATGTTAATATGTTTCTTAGCTTGGTTCTGTAAATATGTCCTTAAGCTAGGTGCAGGTAGTTAGGTTTAGTTTGCTCCAGGTCATTTCTTGGTTAAGTAAGTCAGCTATGTTCAAGAGTTCTCAATTTTGCATCCTTTTGTGGTTCTTTAAGGACTCATCATTCTTTTAAGTTTCGGTGTGGAATTTGTTTGTCATTCTGGTTTCTCTGATTTTGGTCTGATATGTTGTGTTTACTTGAAATCTTTGTTCATGTATGGTCTATTTTTTAGTGTCCTGTTAAACTGAGTTCTTGCGTAAGTCAAATTCATGTTGTCCTTGAGTCCTAACCTGCTATGATGTCGTTATATCTAAGTCCTTAATCTTGTACTTGTTTGCATTAGTTCTTAAGTTATCTGTGGAAAGTCTTTCAAAAATTTGATTATATGGTCTATATTCAACTTCTTAAAATTTGATTATGTAAAATCGTCTTTTGAAAGTCAGTTTTAAGTGAGAGGAGACATGTAGGTGTAATAAAGGGTTTTGTAGATATAGTTTGACGTTTCCGAGCATGACGTGTGCAGGTGAGAAAATTTGAATCATATGGGTTGAGCACATGCGTTCAATTGCTAATACTGGCAATACATGAATCTGAAAGGATCAAATGGCTGAAGCATCAAGGTAAGCCTACCGGTACATGTTTCATGTATATGATCATCAGATTATGTTATCCAAAGAGTAAGGTTTTTTTTTTCATTTGTAAGTACATTTCATTCTTCTCATTCATTGACATTTGAATGTAATATATTATACTATTATTATGTTCATTTTGGATACAATTTCCAATTCAATTTGTTTTATTTGTTGATTCATTTGAATGGCATTAATTTATTCAAGAGGCCTTTGAGAATGGGATTGTGTAAACCTGGCTGTGAAGGCGCTTTCGAAATGTATCCACTGTGCACCTGTTAAGGCGCTTCTCAATGTATCTACTGGGCACCTGTTAAGGCGCTTCTTAATGTATCTACTGGGCTCCTGTTAAGAGCTTCTTGAATGTATTTACTGGGCTTCTGTTCAGGCGCTTATTTAATGTATCTATTGTGCACCTGTTAAGGCGCTTCTTCAATGTATCTACTGGGCACCTGTTAAGGCGCTTTTAAAAGTGTTTACTGTACAGTTATTAGATCGTTTTAAAATGTCTTGTTTTGACATTTTAGCTATAGAGACATCAATTAAGTGACACTGAGGCATTTTTCAATGTCACTATAAGCAAATGCCTCCATATCATACTTTTAGAGGCATTTTTCAATGTCACTAAACCTAGTTTTTCTTGTAGTGATATATATATATATATATATATATATATATATATATATATATATATATATATATATATATATATATATATATGAAAAATCTAGAGTTAATTTATAAAGGACAATTAAGGATAAACGGAAAATAGGTTATTATTTTTGGAATGGTTATTTAAGGAAAATAAATCTCCATACTTTTTATAACCTACTAGTATTCAAATTTTCTTCTTACGCTATGTGAAAAAGGCGTGAGAAACAAAGGGAGAAAGGGCTGAGAGATTTCTCTAAATTGCTAAGCCGTTTTTCAACCATTTTCAGATTCGAGTAGAGCAGAGTGTTCGTCGTGAAGAGGGCGTCGTTTTAACACAATAAAGTTGGGGTCGTTCAAAAGGTATGATTTTCGAGCCCAGATGTATTTTTGAATGAGATTGATGGATTCAAACTCATGGATTCGCAGTGTTGTTGTTTTAGAAACACATGACCGAATCTAATCTAAGTTTGGATTGATTACATAGGTTTTCTACGCAAATGTTCAAGTTTGCTGCAGATTTTTCGTAGTTTTGGACTTGGATTAGCTTGCTAAAAGGTAAGAGGTTCTTCCTACGATTTCATTACGGTTTATAGGGTTTAAATCGAGGATTTGATGTGTTTTGTGTTAGAAATTACACATATATGTTCTTAAAGGATCAATAGTTGTTATGGTTTGTAAAAGTTTGTTTTTCTTCTATTTTTCTGAGTGTATTCGTGTTGAACATGTTTGGAATCGAGTAGAGATCATAAATTGTAATAAATCATGTTTTAGGGTTTTTACAGCGTCGAATGTGCACGCATTCATGATTCAGGATGTTCTATCCTTTTCACAGCAGTTGCAATGCGCACACATTCATTGGAAGGCGCACGCATTGCTGTTTCAGGATGTTCAGTTTTGTTCTCAGAATGAACAATGCGCATGCATTGGCCGTGCAGAAACTTCCAACAAGTTTCTGGACGATCAATGTGCACTCATTGACTCCAGTTTTGGGGAAAATGTGGTTTTAAGCTATAGAATAAGTTTTAAATGTTGTTTCTTGATCTGATAACATTAATTAAACATGAATAAGCCTTGATTGAGTTTCTGATGCGTTTAGCTCCGGCACCAGATGTACTCTTCCAAAGAGTTGAAGTTCGGGACCGTCGGAAAGGCATGATAGGCTTGAGCTTTGGTGAATTAGAATTCACCAATGTCTATGTACTTGATAGGATTTGGTGTCTAGCTGTCTAAGTGAGGGAGTAGAGTCGTTAAGGTGAGCTTTACCTTGAAAACACTTGGTGGCTAGTTAACATATTATAAATTACATACGTGCTAGTAAAAATATTAAATGCCATGCTATTCTTGGTAAGGCACCGATCCATATCTGCGATATGATACGTTGAAAAGATGAACAACGCTAGTGGCTCAAAAGCCTGAAGGGTAGTGGATGAAATTCATCAAATGTATACGCATTACCGGGGAGACCCCGGGGCTATCGGTGTAAATCACCGTTAGTTAGCAAGTATTTCTTCAGGCTGATACACGCCATTCGTAGTGCCCTTGAGTGTTGACATAACCAAGATAAGTTAAGATAGAAACGTATAGTCACAACGTGTTGATGGATATGAAGTGAACCCTAGATTGAGTCGGTCCCGTAAAGATGACTTAATAATCATGAATCTTGCGTTATAATCCTTAATTAATTTGCAGCTTCTACCTTTTACTGAGTACAATGTACTTACCTCAAATGCATGCTTTTATTATGTGTTGGGGGAGATAACATGAACAGGTTGAACCAGAGTACGAGGAGGACATTGATGACGACGTTGAGGATGCCGACGTTGAAGCATTTACTTTATTCTTAGTTTTATGATACATTAGACTTGTTGTTCTTTTTAGAGAACCTTATGACTTCTTTTGTTGCTTTTTTTGAGGATTAGTACGTTATAAGTTTCCTTTGGAATTCCGTTGTAATAAAGTTACACTTCAATCTTTAGAATTTTGAGTTTCTATTCTTGGTTGTTTGGTAAAAAATATACCCGAGTCTTTTGCTTCCGTTTTGCTTACCTCGATACGACGTAGTAGAGGCTTATTGTTGGTCCCTAAGAAAGGCTAACACAAGTTTAGAGGGGGGGAGGGGGGGTGAATAAACTAGTCACCAAAATGTCTCCCAAAAACTGAATCTTATACCAGATTTAGTTCAACTTAAACTTGTGCGGACTTAAGCTAACTTAGCTGAGTATAAGTCAAAACTGACTTATCCTTAACGGAGTTAACCGGCAGCGGATTAAATTAAGCCTTTGTAAAATATGAATTATCAGTTAATATGCTGACTCAGTTTCTGGTGTTTGCTGAGTATGTGAACTAGATGAATATAACTGTAATGCAGTAATTAAATGCGTAATGTAAATAAACAAGAATTATAGAGGTTCCAGGTGGTGTAATCCTGTCAGTCCTCTCTTCCCCTGTGATGCGGAGGAAAATTCCACTAGAACTCTTTGAGGTTGCTAAGTTACAAAAAGTCCAAAACTGATAGTCCTTGACTATTCCCTAGCTTCACTATCTAAACACTTGTAGAACAGGTGGGATGGCTGCTCTTCAATTGTTTGAAACACTGGTCCTTGGAGGGTTGTCTTGCCTCTTCACCAACTCATCACAAACACAGTCTTCCTGACTGCAGCTCAACTATCCTTCACACCTTCTTGGTGTTTCACAGTCTAAAACCTTTGATAAAAGCATAGTTGAGACTTGAATCAATAACTATGATTCAATTTGTGATATGAGCTTTCTCTTCTAGATATACAAGATATGCACAACTCTGTTTTCCTTCAAATGATTTATCTTGATCTTTATTTGAATGCTTATGAACACTTGAAGATATTTCTTGATCTTGCAATAGAGTGCTTAGCAGGAATTCTTTTGATTTACTTTCCCCCATAGTATGAGCTTCCTTGACTAGATTAAATCCTAGAATTCCGCCCTTCTTCTAATGGTAGAAGTAGTCTATTTATAGGGGTTTCTCTAACGGTTAGATCATTTGAATTTGAATCCGTATTGTCGTTAGTGGTCCTGCTTCTCTTTTTGTATGTCAGTGTCCTTTCTGACATTTATGTGTGTCCAATAAGATTGCTTATCTTATAACGGTCTGATTTGGCTTCAGTTTTTCTTATCTTCAGTTAAAAACTGATTGAAACATGACTTAGTCAGTTTCCAGTTCTTAAGAGCATTGACTGAGTTTTTACTCTTCTTCAAAATCTCAGTACTCTATACTTCTTCTGATTATAATTGTTTAAATCAGAGTACACCATTTTCAATCGATCATCTAAGATATCATTGTCCTTATGATTCTTAGGTCTTGATATAAGATCCATAAAGTCAGTTCAGGTCATCACAATCTTGCCTGTAGTCTAACTTTACAGTCTCGACTTAGTCTTCATAAACTGAGTTTGAACCCTCAGTTCTTCAGTCTTCAATATCAGAGTCTGTGTCCCTCAGTTCTTCTATCTTCTAGATAAGTCAACTGAGTCTGTGTCCCTAAGCACACTTACCTTCTTCAGTTTCTGTTGGTGTGCTCTTATATCAGTTTTCCAGTATTTCTTTAGGATCTCAGTTTCCTTAAGATATTTACTCAATTTCTCAGTTCTGAACCTAGAACAATTACAGTGCTTGTCTGATTAACTTATACAAATATCAGACTCTATTAAATCCTATACATTGACTTCTAGACATCTTTTTGCTTTGCACTATAACAGCTAGTTATGACACTTCATCAATGGGGTCTAAAAACAATAACTGAATAACTGATGAATCATCATCAAAACATAAATTTTATTTCCAACAATTTCCCCCTTTTTGATGATGTCAATACCCTCCTTAAAAGCAATTAATGCAAAAAGATAAAGACAAGATAAACAAAAACAAAAAGAACTGAGAAATTGAGATTTTATTAAAGAGACTGAGTTACAGTACAGAACAATACATGATAAGAAACTAAGTGTCAGCTTCTTAACATTCAGCATACTCCCTCATGGCTTCATTTGTTGCGGTGCTTTCAATTCGATGGATACTTGCCCAAATGTTTCATGAGTTGGACATATTGTGTTTATTGAAAAACTTGATCTTAAAAAGTACAGCAAACACAAACACAATTCTTCTCAATCTTTCACTTGGCCAGTTTTTAGTAATTCCATCACAAACTCAGGTTCAGCTTTCTCAACCTTTTCTGAGATTTTCTATAGAGTGCCATTTCTCTCCTATTTGCCCAATTTGTGCCAGAAATGCATAATAATATTTTGCATGCTCAGAAAAGTTGATAAGGATTATTCTCTTGGTTCTCATTCTCTCAAGGGCATGTCTTTCAAAATGTTGTATAGATGAGAATCTAGACCGAGTCTTTTTTCAGTTGGTTCAGCAAAATTTGCAATTAGCTCCATTTCCTCATCGGTAAAGTCTCATCTAGCTTTCTTCAGCTCGACCAGTTTTTCATCAATGCTTTCCAGAACTTTTGGCATATCTAGCTCATTGACTTTTAACATATCAAAACTTTCCTCATTATTGACATCATCTTTATCGATAAAACTCATGATATAGGAGTTTAGATGTTGCTGAGTTGATGCCAATATGGTCTGTGCAACAATTGAATCCTTCATTCCATTCTTCAGTAAAGCCATTCTGTCAACCAAGTTATTGAGAATGCCTTCCCATCTCTCTGTTGTTTCAGCTTTCCTTGAATCATTCTCAAAGGTTGTTTTATGAATGTCAATCAAGGTATTCTGACAGTCGCTTCTGAGTCCTCTCAGTCTTGCTTTCTTCCAAGAACTTCAACACTTTCCTAAATAAGTTTATATCATCTTTCTGAATACGTATCAACTCATTGTGATAAAACATGATAATATCAACCTGTGTAGGTATGTCCTTTTCAGTTTCAGCTTTATTTTTTCAACTTTATCTGCTCCAGCTTCTGCTGCATTTGTTTATTTAATAGGAGTAGAAACAATCTTCTTGAGTTTCTCTTTATATTCCACAGACTTTCTTCTCTCCTCAGATTGTCTTCTTATTTCTTCCAGACTTGACTGATCAATTTCCCTAACTGGTGATATTTCTACATCGAAATCATCATCAGATTCTTCCCAGGCTTTATCGGCTTCAACTTTTGCTATCTCACGTACGGTTCAGTCAGTTGGGGACTGATAGCCTTTCTCTTCATCATTTTCAGATTCAGACTGAGTTTTAGAGTCTGAATCTCCACTACTTTCTTCATAATTATCTTCATCATCATCAATGTTCTTATCAGTTCCAGCTTCCTTTTCTTGAATAGAGGCGATAATTCCTCTTTGTAAATTAGGATCTCCCTGTGAATCATCATCGTCGTCATTGTCATCTTTCTTAGAACTTCTTCCTACCGCAGTTCTCTTACAATGACTGTCTCTGATCAACGCATATCCATTGTTCAGAAATTCATCAGTAATGTTCAGTTCGGACAAATGAGGGATGTTGAAAAGATTGAACACCCATTTCTCTATGATTTTCATTTCTGCTAACTGACTTCTTTTATTTGATATGGAGCTGAGTTTCCAATTTCGATAAGCATGCAGTCTCTTGCAGTCAGCTACTATCAATTCTCTAATGTTAACATATGATTCAGGCGGAGTTGTGATTACTTCACTTTCTCTTAGAATCTCCAGATTAGATTCCATAGGAGTCACAATTCTTTCAGCTTATTCAGTTTTCTCCAGATCAGTTTTGCTGGTTTCTCCTTCAGCAACAACTGGGATTAAGCTGGTTTCAGTTTCAAACAAAGGAACTGAGATGGTAGGCTCAGTTCCCCAATTTTATTTAGCAACAACAAGTTCTTCTCCATGTTCAGTAACTTGTTCTTTTGTTGACTCAGGTTCCAGTTCAGCAACTGGTTCCTCTTCAGGTGTTGGTTCAACAACTTGATCTTTTGCTGGTTCAACCTCTTCTTCAGCAACTGATCCTTCTCCCTTCTTCTCACCCGGAGCGATTTCTTCTTGAATGACAAGTTCATCCCGAGTGATGACTTGTTCTTGTCTTAATTCCATTTCAGCAAGATCTTTTTCCTCAGGTTGAGAGGCTTCAGCATTTTTGAATGACTCCTCATACTCAATTCTAGATGCTGATTTTTGTGGTGTGGATCTAGACTTGGAGAGTAGCTTGAGCATGTTCATTGTCTCTAAGTCAATCAACCTTTCCTCACTGTCAGTCTTTTCATCATCAAGCTCATCTCTCAAGGTCTGTTCCCCCTGAGTGTCAGCTTCCTTCTGAGTTTCAGTTTCTAGCAGTGAAGGAACAACTTCTTCTCTAAATGTAGTTTCTTTTTCAGCGATGACTTTTTCAGTTGTGACTGGTTTGGTGGGGGTTTCTTCAGTTCTCACTTTTTTTGCTGAGATTTCGGCAACTGAAGTAGCGGTTTTTATTGGTGAAGGTTCCAAGACCTTCTTTGCAGATTCAACAATTTTTGCTTGAATAGAAGCTTTCAGCTTTCTCTTCTTTTCTCTCAGTTCATCAACTTGTTCAAAAACCTCAGTGTTGTTTCGAGGTTTCTTTGATCTTCTTCTTTTCTTCTTAGGTTCGATTTCAGAACCCTCCGCTTTCCTCTTTCCAGGTTTCTCTTCTTTGGTTGTAATTTTCCCTTCTACAATTGCAGTTTACTTCTTCTTTGCAATTCCAAAATTGTCAAGAATTCTTTGAACTAATATAGCAAGAGTCTTCTTATGATAAAATCTGCCTTTCTTTAAATCAGTTTTCTTCTTGGGTACATCAAAGGATTATGCCATTAGTTGAACCAGAATGTATCTTTGCCAGTTGAAATTTTCCTTGAACCATATGACGTATAGTAGGCCGATTTGGTGCCGGATAAATTGCTAAAGTTTCCTACGTTTCCATTCACGCAATTTGCCAACATCTTCGTAAGAAAATTGAATTTAGGTTTGAGTAGACTTGCGCTTCGAGTTTGCAAGACTGGTGATTCTGAATTTACTGCAATAACTTTCCATAATTTCTCTTTCTACTCTTTGCTTAATTTGATCGATGCCGAACATCCAGATTTGTCGAAGCCAAAAATATCTGCTATTAGATCTTCAGTGACTTGAATTTCCTTTCCATTGACAGTGGTTGTGAGGGTGTGAACATCTTGTCCTTCTATGCTCGTCTTTCCAAATTCATAGAAGTCTCCAATACTATCCAGCCAAACACTTTGTTGATTAATGTTGAACACTTGTTCCAAACCTTTGATTTCTCAAATTTTTGTTGCAATTTCCTTGGCAAGGGTCTGATCAGCGTGTTTCGCAATGACTTGATCAAGTGAGATGATCATTCCAGGTTCAATTCAGGTGAAGGCCATTTTTCCAAAAAATTGAGTTGGATTTGAGATGCTTGAGATTTAGAAAGATCTTCAAAGGATGAATGTATACTAACTGAGTGTAAAGAATTAATGGGAAAATATGATGGTATTTATAAGTGGTAGATTTAGTGGTTGGAAAAATCTGAGTGGGATTCAAAACGTCTTGTCATAAAGTTGTGTCAAGCATTGAGATATGAAAAAGTGTGGTGAGTGGAAAGAAATGTATGGTTGAGATGAGTGTAGGGTACGACTGTTCATTCGTTGCTTGTATCAGTAAATGCGGTAGGTGCAGTGTATCTCCAGCTGTAAATATTCAGTTTCGTCCTTGTCCAGAACTTGTAGTAGATTCAAAAACTCAGTTGCGAGTACAACACAGTTTTAGAATTGCAACTTTTCAGTTCTCAGCTTTTGATCTTCTCCTGCAAAACAGAATGAGAGATCTTTGGTACCCGTACTTGTTTGGGTCCTTTTTGAATAGTTTTAGGTAAAGTTTTGTTGATCCTGTTATTAGTCTTTACATACCTCTCTTGATATTTTGACTGAGTAAAGTCAGCTTTCACAAAGTTATGATGTTTTGGTCGAACAATCTTTAGTTCATTTAACTTATGAAACTAATGTGATTTTGAAACTATCGGTGCATTCCAGTCTTCATCAGTAGGGAAGAGTCTTCCTTTCCCCCTGAATATATTATTCCATGAATGATTTTCCTTCTTCTGTGAATAAGACTTGAATGTCCTTTTGACTGATCTCTGATCAGTTCTGCCTTTTTCAGTCCTCTGATACTTTCTGTAAAATCTTTCAGTTTGTTGTTTGCCACTGACTGATTTTACAGTTTTGTCATTTTGTGATCTGGGCTTTACTTAGTTTTTGTCAGTTATAATAACTTCATCAGTCTTATGAGTTCCTGACTTTTATGCCGCCACAAATTTTGGTGCTACTGTACTTGGTCTGATCTTAAAATTCTGATTATCAAACCCTAAACCTGATCTGTCACCAAATGGTTTTCCAGGTTTGAACTGAACGTTGGGAATTGGATCAACTGATGATTCTGTGATGTTTATTACCTCTGTTAGTTCATCAGTTGAGCAAGTCTCCTTAGTTCCTTTATTATCCTTGACAAGATTGATCTCAGCAGTCAATCTTAGAACTTCAGCTTTCAATAGGTCTTTTTCCTTTTTGACATTCTCATAATTCTTTTCAATTACCTTTAATTCCTTTATGAGTATGTCCAAGGTTTCATTGAATCTTCATTTCTATGATTGTTCATGGCAGTGTGAGTGTTGAAAGTGGAAGTACTTGCCTCATGATGTTTGACTGATAGGTTCTCGGATTTATCTACTCCATCTTCTATTATCTGCTTTCCTTTATCCAATCCGGCATTGTTACTTGCTAGGTCAGTTCCAAAAAGTATAATTTCTTCATCACTTTCACCATGATCATTTCCTCTAAAGCTTATAGGTAAAATTTTAGCATTATCTTCATTGCTTGTAATGAGTGAATCTTCAATGAATGTTTCAATCAGCTTTTCTTGAGTATCAGCCACTAGAGCCTGCAATTTACTTTTGTATTTATCAAACCTTAAAAATGAACAGTTTATCAAATTTCTAAAGTGTTGCTGTGTATCCATGATGCAGTTTTGAAAACTTTATCAACTTAAGCAAACAATTTGATTTTGAGAGTCAGCTAAGGTTGGTCACGAAAATAACTGATGCTCAGTTACTTCAAGCTCAACCCGAATCAGTAACAGCTTTGGATCACACCCAAAAGGAAGAACTGTTCCGATACTAAGCGTTGGTCCCTAAGAAAGGCTAACACAAGTTTAGAGGGGGGGGTGTGAATGAACTTGTCACCAAAATGTCTCCTAAAAACTGAATCTTATACCATATTTTGTTCAACTTAAACTTGTGTGGAGTTAAGCTAACTTAGCTGAGTATAATTCAAAACTGACTTATCCTTAACTGAGTTAACCGGCAGTGGATTAAATTAAGCCTATGTAAAATATGAATTATCAGTTAATATCCTGACTCAGTTTCTGGTGTTTGCTGAGTATGTGAACTAGATGAATATAACTGTAATGCAATAATTAAATGCGTAATGTAAATAAAGAAGAATTATAGAGGTTCCAGGTGGGTAATCCTGTCAGTCCTCTCTGCCCCTATGATGCGGAGGAAAATTCCACTATAACTCTTTGAGGTTGGTCAGTTACAAAAAATCCAAAACTGATAGTCCTTGACTACTCCCTAGCTTCACTATCTAAACATTTGTAGAACAGGTGGGATGGCTACTCTTCAATTGTTTGAAACACTGGTCCTTGGAGGTTGTCTTGCATCTTCACCAGCTCATCACAAACACAGTCTTCCTGACCGCAGCTCAACTATCCTTCACACCTTCTTGGTGTTTCACACTCTAAAATCTTTGATAAAATCAATGTTGAGACTTGAATCAATTACTATGATTCAATTTGTGATATGAGCTTTCTCTTCTAGATATACAAGATATGCACGGCTCTGTTTTCCTTCAAATGATTTATCTTGATCTTTATTTGAATGCTTATGAACACTTGAAGATATTTCTTGATCTTGCAATAGAGTGCTTAGCAGGAATTCTTTTGATTTATTTTCCCTCTTAGTATGAACTTCCTTGACTAGATTAATTCTTAGAATTCCGCCCTTCTTCTAGTGGTAGAAGTACTCTATTTATAGGGGTTTCTCTAACGGTTAGATCATTTGAATTTGAATCCTTATAGCCGTTAGTGGTCCTGCTTATCTTTTTGTATGTCAGTGTCCTTTCTGACATTTCTGTGTGTCCAATAAGATTGCTTATCTTATAACGGTCTGATTTGGATTCAGTTTTTCTTATCTTCAGTTAAAAACTAATTGAAACATGACTTAGCCAGTTTCCTGTTCTTAAGAGGATTGACTGAGTTTTTACTCTTCTTCAAAATCTCAGTACTTTATACTTCATTTGATTATTATTGACTACATCAGAGTACACAATTTTCAATCGATCATCTAAGATATCATTGTACTTATGATTCCTAGGTCTTGATACAAGATCCATAAAGTCAGTTTAGGTCATCACAATCTTGCCTGAAGTCTAACTTTATAGTCTCGACTTAGTCTTAATAAACTGAGTTTGAAACATCAGTCTTCAGTCTTCAATAACTGAGTCTATGTCCCTCAGTTCTTCTATCTTCTAGATAAGTCAACGGAGTCTGTGTCCCCAGTGAACTTACCTTCTTCAGTTTCTGTTGGTGTGCGCTTATATTAGTTTTCAAGTATTTATTTAGGATCTCAGTTTCCTTAAGATATTTACTCAATTACTCAGTTCTGAACCTAGAACAATTACAGTGCTTGTCTGATTGACTTGTACAAATATCAGACTCTATTAAATCCTGTACATTGACTTCTAGACATCTTTTTGCTTTGCACTATAACAGCAAGTTATGACACTTCATCAATGGGGTCTAAAAACAACAACGTATGTATAATGTGAAATTTATTTTATATTATACGTGCCGAACATTCCTTTTCAGGATAAGGACTCGGTGTCCAGGAACGGGACGTTACAATTAGTATCAGAGCAAAGCGTCTCTAGGCTTCTTTTCTTTTATGATAAGACTTCTTTAGATCTTTTAGTAGCGTTCTATTCTTTCTTTGATCATCAGGATGGTGACCACAAGAACCGGAGTTCATGGAGAAGAGACCTTAGGGGCACGAGAAGATAGTCTGACACCCGTGGTAGGAGGTGGATTTGTGCGACAAATCCTTCACCTCACCCAACCCACAACCCACGACCTCGTGCAAGCCAATCACCACTACCTCAGTTCCAGCAAGAGACACGCTACAACTACATCTATCATGAACCTGGGGAGGTGCCCATATGAATCACCGTTGTAGGTGAGATCCTACTAGTTTGTGTACCTCTACCAATAAGAGTTTACCCTCCACCACCACCGGTAAGCCACCATCCTCCATCCATGTTCCACCACCAGCAATAGCAGACCTTTTACCCTCTAATAGTAGGTCACAACCCTAGGCCTACTATACCGCCTTCACCACGTTTTGATCGCCAGCAAGGCATTGGTTACCCACCCTATGGATTCCACCAGCCTCTTCACACCCAGCAACATAATCAGAGATACCACCACTATCAAACAGAACCTCAAATGATCCCTCCTCAACAACCTCAACCACCACCATACCCACAACAACAGCCTTACCAACCACAAGCACTTCTTGGATACCCCCCGTTCACCACCCAGCCCCACCAGTTAGACCACCATCGGCTTATGAACAAGTGCCTCAAGTTGATTGGTACACGAAGCTGAAGAAGAACCGAGTTCAGGATTTTCATGGGAATGTGGAACCGGCCAAGGCTGAAGCATGGTTGAGAAGCTTTGAAAAGGCGTGTAGAAATGTGAACGTCCCTGAGACTGAGATGGCCCAGTTAGCAGTTGGTTTTCTTTTGGGTACAGCTGAAGCGTGGATCGACGCTATTGAGAGTAGCAATAGGAAAGTGACAAATTGGGAAGGTTTCAAGGTTTTTTTTTATCATGAGTACTTTCCAGCAATAGTGCAGGCAGATAAGGCGAGCCAGCTCTTAAGTTATAAGCAAGGTATCCATATGATGGTCTCACAGTATACCAACAAGTTCAACGAGTTGAGTAGGTTCTACCTTGAGCTTATGAGAATTGAAGAGAGGAAGATGCCGATGTACAAGAATGGGTTGTCCCACGAAATACAAGCTGGCATGTTATGTTTTACAGCAAGAAACATGGCTGAACTGTTGAATAAAGCTATGGAGGTTGAGACGTTCATGAAGAAGCCTACCGTCGTGATCGGTGCAAAGAGAAGTTTTGGAACAAGTCAGGACTACAACCAGGGAGTACCGTAACAGAACGTGAAAAAGACGACAACACCTCCGGCAGCTACTCCTACCATCGGCACACCACATTGCCCGAAGTGCAAGAGAAATCATACCGGTGAGTGTCGAGCTAGCATAAACGGTTGCTACCTCTGTGGTGAACCGGGACATTTTGCTATTACATATCCGACAAAGGGGGCTACGAGTAATAAAAAATGAGGAAGTAGGAAAGGTTGCCCAAGTCACCCAGATTGATTTTTTCGCAGTGGATTCTGAGAGTGATGAACCAGACGATAATGTTATTTCTGGTACTTTTATTTGTTTATTCTAATTTATCAAAGTACTTGTATAGCACGATTAAATCATGTTGTATTTGTATTTAAATAAATGAATTCACATCTTAAGTACAATAATATTAGACAACTAAGCGGTCATGGCCTTGTTTGATATGGGAGCGTCTAACACGTTTGTGTCATCTAGGATAGCTAAGAAGTTGAATCTACCTTCAGAAACCTTAAAAAGCACTTTGGAAATAACCACACCGCTAGGGAATGTAACTAAGGTAACTAGAAAAATACCTCAGGTGGATGTTCGAGTAAGATCATATCGGTGTAAGTGTGACTTCACAGTTTTGGACTTCTCAGACTTTGATGTAATTCTAGGAATAGATTGCTATCCGAGAATTATGTGCACTTTGATTGTAGATAAAAGTGTGACATTTAAGATACCCGGGAAATCATCTAAGACTTATCAAGGTTTACAAGCCGAGTAAGAAGCGTCATCCGATCATTTATGTAGTTATGGCTATAAGGGCTTGTCAAAAAGGTTGTGAAGGCTACTTGTTATACGCAGTGGATGTGGAACAAATGAAGCTTAAGCTAGAAGAAACCCCTATAGTAAATTAGTACCCGGAAGTGTTTCCAGAAGAGTTACCGGGAAACATATCGGACAGAGAAATAGAGTTAGAGATCAAGTCGGTACTAGGAGCGGCACCAGTTGCTAAGGCACACTATAGGATGGCACTGGCTGAATTGAAAGAGTTGAAGTCTCAACTTAAAGATATGCTCGAAAGGAACATAATTCAGCCTAGCACCTCACCTTAGGGAGCCCCTATTTTGTTCGTTAAGAAGAAAGATGGTAGAATGAGGATGTGCATCGATGACAGGGCTTTGAATAACCTTACCATCAAGAATAAGTATCCCTTACCAAGAATTGATGATCTGTTTAACCAGTTGCAAGGTAAGAGAGTGTTATCTAAGATTGATCTTAGGTCACGTTATCATCAGCTGAAGATCAAGGTAGCATATATACCGTAGACGGCTTTTATTGCTAGATATGGGCATTATGAGTTCTTGGTTATGCCATTGGACTCACCGATGCTCCATCTGCATTTATGGATTTAATGTAGCGTGTTTTCATGCCATACTTGGACGATTTTGTGATAGTATTCAAAGATGACATCTTTGTATACTCAAAGGATGAGAAAGAACATGAGGAACACCTAAGAAAAGTTTTGAACATGCTAAAAAAGAACCAGTTGTATGCTAAGTTTTCAAAGTGTGACTTTTGGTTTAATCAATTCAGTTTGTTGGGTCATGTCATTTCTAGAGATGGCATTCAAGTTGATCTAGCAAAGATTGAAGCCGTTGAAAAATGGCCTAGACCTACTACGGTTTCAGAAGTGAGAAGTTTTCTGGGTTTGGCTGGTTACTATAAAAAGTTCATGCAGGACTTCTCAAAGATAACTACACCACTCACCAAGCTTACACAAAAGAATGTGAAGTTTGATTGGACCGATGAGTGCGAGGCAGCCTTTCAAACTCTGAAAGATAAATTGACTACAGCCCTAGTTTTTGCAGTTCTTTGATAACGATGTCTACACTAATGCTTTAGGACATGGTTTGGGATGTGTGTTGATGCAAGGAGGAAAAGTGATTGCTTATACATCTAGACAGTGAAAAGTGCATGAAAAGAATTATTAAACACATGACTTAGAGTTGAAAGCGGTAGTGTTTGCCTTAAAGACTTGGAGGCATTACTTTTATGGGGTTAAGGCTTGGATCTTTACAGACCATAAGAGATTAAAGTATTTCTTCACTCAAGAAAATGTGACTATGAGATAAAGGAGGTGGTTAGAATTCATAAAGGATTATGACTTGGATATTCAATACCATCCGGGTAAAGCCAATGTGGTTGTAGGTGCCTTGAGTAGAAAACCGGTGTTTGCAATTTCAAGTATTGAAGATGTGGCAGAATGGTTAGATGGGCGGAAAATCCAGGGTTTTGACTGATAGTTTGTGGCACCGTTGTAAGAGAGATCCGAGTTGATGCATGATATTCGAGAAAAGCAAGATGAAGATCCAGTGTTGGATGATTTGAAGCGGGTTTCAATGGAAAAGCCTACAGTGGGTTATGTTTTAGATAAAAATGGAAACATTTGGTACCAGGATCGTTTATGTGTGCCTAATGTTGGAGACTTAAGGTAAAGAGTTATGGAAGAGGCACATGTGATTGCTTTTGCAGTACATCCAGGAGCTACGAAAATGTACAGGGACTTGAAGGAAAGGTTTTGGTGGCCTTCTATGAAGGTGGAAATAGCCAAATTTGGAGCAGAATGTGATACTTGCCAGAAAGTTAAGGCGGAGCATAGAAAACTAGGAGGAATGCTTAAGTAATTGGTCATCCCTGAATGGAAAAAAAATATGCCTTTAGAATTTTTTTTTGGGCAATTTTAATAACCTTAATAAATAAATGAATAAAAGAAATAAAAAATAGAAAAAAGAAAAAAGAAACCCAAAATATATCCTATATATTACTACCAAGTAGTATCATGACATTTATTGTGTCCGTGACAAGATAAAAAAAATACAGGACATTTTTTTAATTTTTTTTTTACAGAGACATAATGTCTATTGTTTTTTTTACTACTTTGTGATCTCTATGAAAGCCATTGTTGACTTGCTTATATATGTTCATCATATTTTATTGAAATAAAGTTTGTTGTATAAAAAAAAGTACTTGAGCAGAAGAAAACCGAGGAGGAGGAGACCTAAACCATGAGTGCAAAAAATGAAACTGTAGGCTTTTTATGAGCGTGAAGAAAGTTGTTTTCGCATCACTGTTTTATCAAAAAATTACGGTAAAGGTACCTTTTGGTCGCTCGTAAAAAGTGATTTTACAAAGGGTTTATAGTAAATTCATATATCATTACAATAAAATAGTAAAAAAAAAGTCGTAAATTGTCATGGGCAAGTGCACGAATAGGAACAAATTTCACTGTTATTCTACTAAACTAACATCATTATTAAATTGATTATGAGTTGCATACATTATTGTTATGATAAAAAAATTGGGCCCTCCAATATAAATTTACACTCTTGTGAAGAATGTAATTTTAGGCCCCTCATATCGTGAGCCCTGGCGGTCACCCATCTCGCCCGACCCTAGGGCCGGCCCTGCGTTCGGGGATACCTTTTCTTCATCCAATTCAAGAATAAGTTATAAGGTGATCAACCACGTGTTATTCACGACGATACGGATGAATAATCATCACATGGTTTTGCAATTTCTAGGGAAAAAACTGGTCTATTGGTCTCTGTAGAAATCTAGGCTTTCGTTCTGTGACACCCATGTTCCGGATACTGAGTCCTTATCCAAAAAAGAACGCCCGGCACACATATAATCAAAATTTAATCTAATTATATACGTAAGTCTTACGTAGTCAAACATCAAAGAACAAGGCGGAAGACAAAATGACAGACTCAAGCAACTATAACGGCTAACAGACGATCAAATGCAACAAAGGCTGCATCTAATACATCATCAAAAGACTTTATTATAACCGTAAAAAAAAAATCCACTGCAGCCAGTTGACCACAAACTCAACCACTGATTTCTATCATTACAAAGGTAAGAGAATCTATACACAATTTACAACATAATAAAGAATAAAACTTCAGTTGCATCATCTCCTAGTTCACACCTCAGTGGCCTTGGAAGCAACCTACAATAATACACCACCTTCTCGGGGCCGGAAACAATATGGAATTGGGTATGTACATACGTACTTAGTAAGGGGTAGAAGAAACACACACCGTTAATAGCAATACATATATATATAACATGAATAAATTCCACAATCCTTACAACATAGGTTGTAACAGTAGAGCTCACTCACCATTTACAAGCTCCATAGTATATCCTTGCACAAGTAAGTTTGTTACATCATGATCAAAGGACACTGTGCAAGGTGAAGAATTCATCATGACACGGGAAGCACCTCAAGGGCACGGACACAGTACCGTGTGAGAGTTAAACGAGTCCTTCTCCACCAAGCCAAGTGGTGGTGCAATAGTCCTATGCTAAAAAGTATAAATGTGTCTCACCAATGATAAAGATGTTTTAGTTTTTAGACATAACACATTTGTAATTTACAAGTGTAATCTAACCACCTGATTTATTCACATAAAAAGCTTCTTATGGACATCTAGTCCTAGACATTCCAATTACACTACTTAGAACAATGTAAAATGAGCATTGACTACTTAGTCAATGTCCCATAAGGCTAAAAAATGCGTTGCGGTGCTCCCACCTTCTCCCCGTAAAGGATCTCAATTGTGGTGTTGAGCCGAGACTGCCAGAAGTCGAAGTTAGCATTGAAAAATAACATATAATTCCCTCAATGGCATGCATACCATACAACATTAGGTTGTACATAATAAAATATTGAAACAAGGTGAACAGACAGCTATGGCGCCCGCCAATACCCTCTGGCGCTCGCCACCCCTGCTTAGAAAACAATATTCCGTTCTGCTTCACCTTAGCGCCTGCCAAAACCTCCTCGGCATCCTCAAAGAGTGAACAAAACAATCTGCATGCTTTCGGCTCCCGCCAACCCCTGTTGGCGCCCGCCATGACTTTCTAGAACATCCTGTTAATGTGTTGTACCTTGTTAGCACCCGCCAATTAGCTATTGGCGTCTTCCAATACGAACATAAGCATCATGTTTATTTCCTGCTCAGCTTGGCGTCTTCCAAAACTTGTTGGCGCCCGTCAAACCGGTGGATATATGCAGGATCAGCATGTTCCAGGCCAAATTTGCCGCAAATCATCCATCAATGAACACCAACCTAATTACTACCAAAAACCTGCAATTTCACATCAGTAATCCACAGTATACACAACCAAATTCTATTTAAAGAACACCACTTACCTTGACTGCGGATAAAAGAGAAATTGAAAGCAAAAAGGCTTGAATCCTTCGATTCATGACTTCTACGAACAACATATGATTCAGAAATGATATAATACGATTAATTCAAATTTCTATCATATTAAAACTCAAATAATTCCTCAATAATGACCAAGATTTCAATTTTAGGGCTAAATGTAAAATTATGAAATTAGGAATAGTTTGTGTGGAAATGTTCACCGTGATGAGACGATGACTTCCGTCTTCTGTAGTCTGCCCAAAATCCAAACTGATTAGCCTCCAGGATAAAGATTCACTTTCTTCGCTTCTGTTTTCTCCCATAACCCATAACGTATTCTTACATTTCTTTTTTTGTACTCTACGTGTGAGTGCGCATTGGGGTGGAGGGTTTATTTTTGGGAAAGTATTATTTATTTCCTTAAACAATTATCCATAAACTTTTAATTAAATCTGTTTTTTAAAAATAATTAGGTTATAGTAATTGATACACCAAACCCGGAAAAGAGCCCGCAAATTCACATTAGGCATGTACGTAAGCCCAATAACTCATAGGGTCTTTGGCCCAGCTAGTCTGCACCTTTATAAGCCGGTCCGGGCCCGGTGTAATCCAGTCCGCCTCATACTTTTATGTTACTTATCATTGTCTAGGCAACGGGCATCGATCAGCAAAGCCTTTAGCTCGCCACCTACAAGGCGTCACGAAGTACTGGCGGCCGACCTTCTCGCCCCTAATTTCACTGCCTGCCGCCTCAGGCCAAGCCCGCTTACTAGGCAACCGAGTTCATACATGAGCAGAACCCACAGCGGTTATAATGCCAGCTCGCGCAATCAGAGCATGCCCAATAGCCTTGTATTTAATCATGCTTAATTACATTTAGTTACAACCTTTTTAACTACCAACTCTTTGTCCCTATAAATAGCGGCATCCATACCGTGAAAAAGGGATCGATTAATGAAAAACGCAAACAACCTCAACCAGTAATTTCTATCATTACAAAGGTAAGAGAATATATATCCAATTTACAACATAATAAAGAATAACAACTTCAGCCGCATCATTTCCGAGGTCACTCCTCAGTGGCCTTGAAAGCAACCTACAATACAACTCATGCTCAAGGTGGGAAACAATAAAGAAAGGGGTAAGTACATACGTACTTAATAAGGGATTGAAGAAACAGACACAATTAATAACAATATTGTTAGGAACATTTTATTATGTTTTGATGATGGCCATACTAGCTGTTATAGCAAACCTGAAATAAGTTAGAAATCTCTGTATAAGTCCTTACTTAGTGTCTGACATGTTGTATAAGTTGAGTCAGACAAGTATTGTACTAGTTGGTAGGATGACGAAGTAAAACAGAAATCCGGCAGAGTGAAGCCAGCCAAATACCAGTAGAGAAGCATAAGAGACATATGGTTTGACTTAAATCCAGGGAAGTCTGTGATGGCCTTGGATAAGTCTAATTTAAAATTCAAATGATGGAATACAATGTCAAATATTGTGTACACTGATCTTACCCAAATCAAGGATCAGTGAAGTACAAGAAGTACTAAAAGATCAAAGAAAATAACAATGCAGTAAATCGGCAGAGTGAACTGACTATCAGCTGAATAAAGACAAAGCAGTGAAGGAAAAACTAAATAGCCAAGTTAGAAGGATCATTTAACTGTTCAGGGAACGGCCAAGTAAAATTTGCTTGTTCTGATTTTGAAGAATGAAGAAGATTCAGAGAATCAAGCATTCAATGCACAACCAATTGAGGATCAATCAAAGATGGATTTTCTGATAGACGTTTGAGGAAAAATCCGATGACAAAATCAAGGAGAATATAATTAAGGGGGAAGCAAGAATTAAAACAAGGATTATTCCTGCATTAAATAGCCAATGGACGGAAATTCAAATCAAGGATTATCAAGGCTATAAATAGAAGGCATTGATAGAAAGGAAAAACAACGATTGAATCTAATAAGAAATAAGCAGAAACTCTGTCAATTTGAAAAGCCTCCTATCTGAACTCAAAGGAAATATCTAGAGATCAACTCAGCATTCAGAACTCAAATTCCATATCAAGCACTGAGATTGATCACAAGTCTGTGAATCCAATTCACATCAAACTGAAGCAACTGAATCAAGAGGAATCGAGAAGGAGTTGCAACCTTTGTGATAGCTGCTAAAAGATTTGTTCTCAAGGAGCAGTGATAGAGACTGAGTCACTGAAGCTTTTGTATCCAGGGAGTGAGAGTCTTCAATATTTTGAAGCTTGTGTAGCTAAGCACAATGTAACTATTGTATCTATGAAAACAATAGTGAATTCCTCCAATCATCACAATAGAAGAGTGGATTAAGGGATTACACCACCATGAACCACTATAAACATTTGTGTCTATTTACTTTCGGCACTTTACTTTACAGTTCCTTATTTATCAGCATACTATATCTATGATTGCATAATCTACTTTGAACCAACATTTAAGGAAGGGACTTATCCGCTACCCAAAAGCTTTTAAATATAAGAAAAGTTTTTTAAACTCCACTATTGTCATTCACCCTTCCTCCGACTATAGTTTTACCCTCTTTTGGGACCAATATATATATATATATATATATATATATATATATATATATATATATATATATATATATATATATATATACTTTCTACAATCACTACCATATATGTTGTAACCGTAGAGCTCACTCACACTCTACTAGCTCCACATTATATCCTTGCACCAATAAGTTTGTTACATCAAGATCAAAGGACACTGCGCATGGTGAAGACTTCACCACGACACATGAAGCACCTCAAGGGCACGGACACAATACCCATGAGAGAGTTACACAAGTCCCTTGGCACTAAGACAAACGGAGGAGCAATAGTCCCATGCTAAGAAGTATAAACGTGTCTCACCAATGATAAAGATGTTTTAGATTTCTGACGCAACACATATGTAATTTATGAGGTTAATCTAATCATCCGATTCATTCACATAAAAGGCTTCTTATCGACATCTAGTCCTACACATTCTAATTACAATGCCTAGCACATTGTGAAATGAGCATTGACTACTAAGTCAATATCCCACAACGGCTAAACAATCGCCTTCAGGTGCTCCCACCTTCGCCCGTAGACGGTCTCAATTGTGGGGTTGATCCGAGGCTACCATAAGTCGATGTTAGACCTTGAAAAATAATATATAATGCCCTCAAAGGCATGCATACGATACAACATCAGGTTGTACACAATAAAATGTCCAAACAAGGAGAGCAGACACCTTGGGCGTCCACCAACCTTGATTTGAAAATAAATATACCTATCGGCTTCACCTTGGCGCCCGTCAAAAACTCCTTGGTGTCCGCCAAGAGTGAACATAACACTCTCATTGATTTTAACACTCGTCAACCCCTGTAGGCACCCGCCAAGATTTTCCAGAGCTTCATGTTAATCTGTTGTACATTGTTGGTGCCCGCCAAAGCTCATCCACGCCTGCCAATGAGCCATTGGCGTCCGCTAATACGAACAAAAGCATCCTGTTTATTTCCTGCTCAGCTTGACATCCACCAAAACGAGTTTGGCGCCCACCAAACCAGCGGAAATACGCAGGAAAAGGCAAAACTGCGGCAAATTATGCAACAATGAACACAAACCTTATTACTACCAAAAACCTTCAATTTCACAACAGTAATTCACAGTATAAACAAGAAAATTCCGTTTAAAGAACGCCTCATACCTTGTTTGCGAATAAAAGTTAAATTGAAAGTAAAAGGGATTGAATCCTTCGATTCACAACTTCTACGAACAACCTATGACTCTGAAACTATATAATATGATTAATACAACTTTCTATTGTATTAAAACTCATATTATTCCTCAAGAACGATCAAGATTCTAATTTTCGGGCTAATTTGCAAACTTACTAAATTAAGAATTGTTGGTGTGGGGAAGCTCACCGCGATGAGACGATGACTTCCGTCTTCTGTGGACTGTCCAAAGTCCTAATGGATTAGCCTCCAGAATGAAGATTCATTTTCTCCACTTCCATTTTCTCCCAGAACCCAGAACGTAATATAACGTTCTTTTTTCGTAATCAATGTGTGTGCGTGCGTTGGGGGTGATGGGTTTATTTATAGGAAAGTATTATTTATTTCATTAAATAATTTCCCATAAACTTTTAACTGAATCTTTTTTAATTAAATAATTAGGTTCAATAAAAAATTGGTTATGTATTTCCCAGATGCTACTATAGTTCCATTTTAATTATTTTTTCTATATTGGGCCGTCATTCTCACCCATAGTTAACATTTTCAGATAAAGTAATGTTAACATCAAGAAGACATGAGAAGACTTGTAGAAGACGGTTGTTGCGCTTCTTAGTGTTTATCGAGTTTAGGTTGTTCCCTTTCATGGTTATATCAATTTACTTTTATTTCATTTTATTCCTTGCATTGTGCACCTGCTTATTCTCTGACATTTATTTCTTTAAGTTTCTTTCCTTGGAAATAATAAATAGGAATTAGTTGTAGTTCCTTTATTTTAATTGAATTGAAGTATGTAGTTTTATTGGGAATTACATTGACAAAGTTTAAATTGTCCTTTTTATTTATTTGAAGTTGTTGATACATCTGTATCAAAAGATATGAATTCCTAGGTGATATGACTAAACCACAATCGGGCATGCGGATCCTCATTCGGGTCCGTCCGACCACCATAGTAACGGATAGGGTCATTGGCCCCCGCAACCCGAGTACTCACAAACCAAGAATGGGCTCGCCGGTCGTCGACCCCGCCCAAGACCTTTAAGCCCTATGCGGCTCCAAGAAAGGCTAGGGGGCTGATCCGTGAAGCCCTCAGGCTATTAGGCCCACCAGCGGCCCGAGCCCGAAATTAGAATAGCAAGCCACGATTCTAGGGTAACAAGACAGAGAATGGGAAAAAGATCAAGTGTGATGGATCAGCCCCATACCGGCACCACAAGATATTCTTTAGCTTAGTCGGCACCACATTGTATTTAACTTTGTCATTTAATCATTAGTTAAACCCTAATATGTGGCTTGCCTATAAATGGAGGCTCAAGTAATCATTTATGGATGTACATTAATAAAAACCTAAAGCAAACCCTGCCCAATTGTATGCCCTCTCTACTCTTATTTAGCACCACCACTTGCTCCACCACGGATTCATCCTCACCACCGTGCACCACCGGAGGTCACTCATGATTATGCCCAGATATCCATCATGAAAACCACCGCTAAACACCCTTGATAATTTCGATGTTATCATTCGGCTCCGTTACCGGGAACAAGCAAGCTCTCAGCTCCTTCCGGTGTGCGGCTCTACCGTTCTCTCCATCATCTAAGGTGGCGCTTCAAGGATCTGCATCAATTTCATCAGGTTTTGCAGCATTTCTTCATAAAAGGCTCTCAGATTCAGCCTTTTCACCAAAGAAACATCACTTTTGACGTACAATACAATGTAAACACCACGATTCTTGTTCAAAATCTACGAGTTAGCGTTCGAATCATCACCCCTCTCGTAAGTTTTTGATCAAGAAACACGTTGGACCCGTTTCCTTCATTTTCGACTAAAGATTTCCAGTTTTGGAGCAATATTTTGGTTATTTGAACCTGTATGTTTGTTGAAACAAGTGAGAGCACACAATGTTGGTAGGTTTGTGCTTGGGAAATCGCTACTCTCATCATTTTCATGTTAAGGATGAAACCCTCCAAGTTGTTTTTTTGTTTTGGTGTAGCTTGTATGTTTTGGTAGCTTTTTCTGGGTTTCCTTTCGAGTTGAGATCACAATAGCACTTTTCTGGGTTTGTTACTTGCATATTCTAGGAATTTTGCTGAGATTTTGATTATAGTACATCGGAATCATAAAAGACCGATATATTCTTGGACATCCTGGTTGAATCATCCCAATTGTCCTCAAATTTCCTATATTCCGTACATCAGACACCCACTCAGCTTGCTAGAAAAGTCACTTTCGACAATATACTCAGGTAGCCACCTGAAATTCAGATAGTACGAGTTGTTGGATGTCAGAAAATAGAGGTTGTTGGAAATAAAATTTATGTTTTGATGATGATTCATCACTTATTCAGTTATTGTTCTTAAACCCTATTGATGAAGTGTCATAACTAGCTGTTATAGTGCAAAGCAAAAAGATGTCTAGAAATCATTGTATAGGATTTAATAGAGTCTGATATTTGTATAAGTTAATCAGACAAGCACTGTAATAATTCTAGGTTCAGAACTGAGAAAATGAGAAACTGATTTATTGAGCTGAATTCCCAACTGAACTTGATCAAGAGTACTTCAACCGTAACTGAGAAATCAGACTCAGTTATGAAAGAACTGAAGAAGGTAATTTCACTGAGGGACACAAACTCAATTGGCTTATCTAGAAGATAAAAGAACTGAGGGTTCAAACTCAGTTATTGAAGACTGAAGAACTGAGGGTTCAAACTCAGTTTACGAACACTAAGTCGAGACTATAAAGTTAGACTTCAGGCAAGATTGTGATGACTCAAACTGACTTTATAGATCTTGTATGCTGGACTAAGAATCATAAGGACAATGATATCTTAGATGAACAATTGAAAAAATCTGTACTCTGATTAAGTCAATAATAATCAGATGAAGGATAGAGTACTGAGTTTTTGAAGAAGTGTAAAATCTCAGTTAATGCTCTTGATAACTGGAAACAGACCAAGTCGTATTGAATAAGTTTTGGAACTGGAAATAAGCAAAACTGATGAAGGATGAAACCGTTATGAATGTCAGAAATGACACTGACATACATACAGAAAAGCAGGACCACTAACGGCTTTAAGGATTCAAATTCAAATGTTTTGACCGTTAGAAAACCCCCTATAAATAGATCTCTTCCTCAATGATAAGAGTAAGGAATTCTAAGAATCAATTTAATCAAGAAAGGTCATACTAAGAGGGAAAGAAAATCATAAATATTCCTGCTAAGCATTTTATTGCAAGATCAAGAAATTTCTTCAAGTGATCTTCAAAGCATTCAAAGAAAGATCAAGATAATTCATTTGAAGAAATACAAAGTTGTGCATAACTTATATATCTAGAAGAAGAAGCTCGAATCACAATTGAATCATATTTATTGATTCAAGTCTGAACTTTGATTTAATCAAAGGTTTTAGACTGTGAAACACCAAGAAGGTGTGAAGGACAGTTGAGTGCAGTCATGGAGACTGTGTTTGTGATGAGCTGGTGAAGAGGCAATTCAACCCTCTAAGGACTAAGCAAGCTTAGTTTAAACAGCCATCCTACCTGTTGAAGACTAAAGCTGGAAGATTGTGAAACTAGGGATTAGTGAAGGACAATCAAGTGTCTAGAATTTACTTTGTGTCTTGTAACTGTAAACCTCAAGAACATAGTGAATTTGGCCTCCGCATCACGGAGAAAGAGAGGACTGACAGGATTACGCCACCTGGAACCTCTATAAGTCTTGTTTATTCACTTTACGCATTTACTTACTCCATAATAGTTATACTCATCTAGTTCACTTACTCAGCAAACACTAGAAACTGAGTCATCATTTTAACTGATAACTCATATTTTATAAAGGCTTAAATTAATCCACTATCAGTTAACTCAGTTAAGGATAAGTCAGTTTTTGACTTAGACTCAGCTAAGTTATCTTAACTCCGCACAAGTTTTAACTGAATCTTAAAAGTCTAAAACCCAATTTTTAGAGACAAGTTTATTCACCCCTCCTCTAAACTTGTGTCAGCCTTTCTAAGGGACCAACAATTGGTATCGGAGCAGATCTTCTACTCTGAAGAGATCTCCGATTGAACTTTATCAGTTTAAGTAACTGGCCACCAGTTATTCCGATACAAACAATTGGTATCGGGGCCGATCTTTTACTCTGAAGAGATCTCCGATTGAGCTTTATCAGTTATTTTCGATATCAACAATCAGTTCTTATCAGTTGTTTTTGTGACCAACCTCAGCTGATTTTCAAAACTTGCATCATACAGTCACACAATCATTTTAGAAATATGCTTAGCTGTTCATTTTTAAGTTTTGATGACCATAAAATAAAATTTCAGGCTTTTATCGCTGAAACTCAAGAAAAGCTGATTGAAAAACTCATAGACGAATCATCTCCTACAAACAATAAAGAAAATGTTGAAATATTACCCTTAAGCTTTGGTGGAAATAATCATGGTGAAAGTGATGAAGAGATTATACTTTTTGGAACTGACCTAACAAGCAACATTGCTGAATTGGATAAAGGGAAGCAGATACTAGAAGATGAAGAAGCTACAACTGAAAATTTATCTATCAAACATCATGAGGTAAATGAATCTACATCCAATACTTACACTGCCGTGAACAATCATA
Organism: Gentiana straminea; assembly: GCA_036785695.1. NCBI lineage: Eukaryota > Viridiplantae > Streptophyta > Magnoliopsida > Gentianales > Gentianaceae > Gentiana > Gentiana straminea. The sequence continues at coordinate 13,583,575 of JAVUPR010000398.1, read as the reverse complement.
GAAATGAAGATTTCAATGAAACCTTGGACATACTCATAAAGGAATTAGAGGTAATGTAAAAGAATTATGAGAATGTCAAAAAGGAAAAAGATCTATTGAAAACTGAAGTTCTAAGATTGACTGATGAGATCAATCTTATCAAGGCTAATAATATAACTAAGTAAACTTGCTCAACTGATGAACTAACAGAGGTAATAAATATCACAGAATCATCAGTTGATCTAATTTCCAACGTTCAATTCAAACCTGGAAAACCATTTGGAGACAGATCAGGTTTAGGGTTTGATAGTCAGTAAAATTCTAAGTTCAGACCTAGTTCAGTTGCACCTAAGTTTGTAGCCGCACAACAGTCAAGAATTTAGAAAACTGACACAGTTATTAGAACTGACAATTACTCAGCCCAGTCTCAACTCAAAACTAATAAAATTGTAAAATCGTCAGTAGCAAACAGCAAACTGGAAGATTTTACAGAAAATATCAGAAGACTGAAAAAGGCAAAACTGATCAGAGACCAGTTAAAAGGACATTCAAGTCACATTCATCTAAAAATGATAACCATTCATAGGATAAAAGATTCAGGAGGAAAGGTAGAGTCTTTCCTACTGATGAAGACTGGAATGGACCTATGTTCACTCAGTTTCACAAGAGTAAAAAGACGTTTGAGTCAAGAAAGCAGAATTTTGTGAAAAGTGACCATACTCAGCTGAAAAATCAAGATAGGTATAAATCTAAGACTTATAGAAATACAAAAATTAAACAAAAATGACCAAAACAGATATGGGTACTAAAAAGTTCTTAATTTGTTTTGTAGATAAAAGCTGAATTCGAAATCAAAACTGAGTCATCTGTTCAACTAAGTTTTTGAAAATGATCTGAACGGTCGACTGACTCAAAGTTTGGATAAGATCAAAGCTGAATCTTCACAGCTAGAGATATACCGTATCGATTGTTACAAGCTACTAATGAACAATCGTACCCTACACTCATCTCAACCTTTCATCTTTTCCACTCACCGCTTTTTCCGTACTTGAACGCTGACATGATTAATGACAAGACGTTATTTTACCCACCCAAATTTTACAACTACCAAATCTACCACTTATAAATACCCTTGTGTATTACCTAAAATCATTTACACTCTTTTCTCTCTTTATAATTCAAAAGAATTTGCTCTATCTTTAAATTTCTTCAACAATCTGAATTAATGGCCTTCACCAGAATTGAACCCGGAATGATCATTTCTCTAGATCAATTTGTGGCTAAATACTCAGATCAATCTTTAGCAACAGAAATCGCAAACAAGATCAGGAAAATCAAAGGATTGGAGCAAGTATTCAACATAAATCTGAAAAATTTATGTCTGGACAGCATCGGTGATTTTTATGAATTTTGAAGCAAGAGCATTGAAGATGAAGATGTACTTACTTATATTACACATATCAATGGAAAAGAGATTAAGGTTACTGAGAACCTTACAGCAGATATTTTTGGATTTGAGAAATCTGGATTCCCTTCAGTTCTTAAAATATCTAAAGAACAACGAGAGAAATTATGGAATGACATTGCTATCTCAGGAGATTCAAATGTATCACTGTCTGGATCAACAGGGCTGCTCAAGCCTGAATTCGGTTTTCTTACAATGATGCTAGCAAATAGCGTAATTGGAAACGCAGGCAACTTCAGTAATCTGTCTGACACCAAGATTGATCTACTTTATATGATTTAGATCGAAGAGGATTTCAACTGGCAATGATATATCTTCGATCAACTGGTCGCTCAATCTTCCGATATACCCAAGAAGAAGAATGCTTAGAAGAAAGGGAGATTTCATCTCAAGAAGACTCTTGCTCTTCTAGCCCAAAGAATTATTGACCATTTTAGGATTGCAAGAAGAAAGGAAACTACAGTTGTTGATTGCAAAATTGCAGCCAAAGAAGAAAAATCAAAGAAAAGGAAAGCAGGAGGTTTTGAAACTGAACCCAAGAAGAAAAGGAAGAAGTCTTCCAAGAAAACTCAAACTACAGCTGAAGCACTGGAACATCTTGAAAGACTGAGAGAAAGGAAGTGGAAACTTAAAGAAGTTACAACCAAACAAGTTACTGAGAAATCAGCAGAGGCTTCACCAGAAAAATCTGTCAGTTCAGTTGCTGAAAGTAAAGGAAAGAAAGTTAGAACTGAAGAAACTTCCAGCAAACAAATCGTTGCTGAAGTTGAACCTATTGCTGAGAATATACTTGTTGAAGAGTCAGCAAAAGATCTTCAAGAAGCTGCTCCATCACTACCAGAAACTGATTCTCAGGGGGAACAAACTCTGAGAGCTGATGATGAGGAGACTGATAGTGATGAAGAACTGATTGGACTCGGTGTGATTGAAATGCTTAATCTAATATCTTTATCAAGATCCACACCATAAAGGTCAGCATCCAGAATTGATTATGAGGAATCTATCAGAGAACTGGAAGACTCTCAGTCACAAGAAAAAGAAGTTGCATAAGCTGAATCCAAACCGGTACAAGTCATCACTCTGGATGAGCTTGTCGATGAACAAGAAATAGTTTCACAAGATAAGAAAGGAGAGGAATCTGTTGCTGAAATGATTATTGAATCAGTAAAAGATCAGGTTGTTGAACCAACACCTGAAGAGGAATCAGTTGCAGAACTGGAACTTGGACAAGTTGCTGAAGAAGAACTTATTGCCACTGAAGGAAAGTTGGAAACTGAAACTACCATCTCAGTTCGTTTAACTGGAACTAAAACCAGCGTGATCCCAGTTGTTGTTGAAGGAGAAACCAGCAAAACTAATCAGTTGGAAACTGAAGAAACTGTAAGATTTGAGGCACATGGGGAGTCGAATCTGGAGATTCCTAGGGAAAGTGAAATTATCCCAACTCCGTCTGAATCATCTGTTAATGTTGGAGAACAGATTGTAGCTGACTGCAAGAGACTGCATGCTTATCAGAATTGGAAACTCAGCTCCATTTCTAATCAGAGAAGTCAGTTAGCTGAAATGGAAATCACAGAGAAATGGGTATTCAGTTTATACAACATCAATCATTTGTCCGAGCTGATCAACACTGATGAATTTTTGAACAATTGGTATGCGTTGATCAGAGATAGTTATTGGAAGAGAACTGCTGCAGGAGAGAGTTCTAAGAAAGATGACAATGATGATGATGATGATGATTCTCAGGGAGACCCTAATTTGCAAAAAGGGATTCTTGCCTCTCTACAAGACAAAGAAGGAACAAATGATGTTGCTGAAGGAGGTACATCTGAAGATAGCTCAGATGACAATGAAGAAACTGAAACTGACTCTGACGGTCAGTCTAAAGAACAAGAAAAGGAAGGTTATCAGTCTCCTACTGAAAAAACTGTGCCTGAGATTGCAAAAACTGAAGCTAATAAAGCTTGTGAAGAATCTGATGAAGATTTCAATGTGAATATTTCACCAGCTAGAAACGTTGATCAATCAAGTCTGGAAGAAGTAAGAAGACAATCTGAGGAGAGAAAGAAAATCTGTGGATTACAAAGAGAAACTTAAACAGATTGCTTCCCCTTATAAAGAAGCAAAAGTAGCTGAAACTGGAAAGGACAAAGTTGAAGAAAAGAATGCTGAATCTAAAGATGATGTACCTACACAAGCTGACACTATAAAGTTTTACTTCAATGAGCTTATAAAATTCAGAAAGTAGACTTAAGTGTGTTCAGAAAAGTTCTAAATGCAATGGAGGAAAGCAAAACTGAAAGAGAAAACATGGAGAAAAGGTTAAACAGTGTCAAATCTGACTGTCATGATACTCTTATCGTAATCAGAAAAACAACCATTGAAATTGAGGCAAGAAAAATTGAGACCCAATACAGATGGGAGGGCATCCTCAACAATGTTGTTGACAGACTGATCTTATTGGAGAGTGCATCAAAAGACTCAGTTGTTTCTCAAACCATTTTGGCATCAAATCAGCAGCACCTAAACACATACATTAGGAGTTTGATCAACAAAGATGATGTCACTAAGGGGGAAAGTTTGGACTTGTTAAAAGTCAATGCAGAAGATATGCCTCAAGTTCTTGTTTGTATTGATGGGAAACTGGTTAAGCTGAAGGAAGCTAGATGAGAGTTCACTAATGAGGAAATGGAACTCATAGCTAAGTTCTCAGAACCAGCTGAGATAAGACTGGCTCTAGACTCTCAAATGTACAACATATTCAAAGGTCTACCGATTCAAGAAGGAGTATCAAGGGAACAAGCCCTAGAGCCTTTTCTACATATGCAAAAAAGTTCTTGTTCATTATTGGAACAAACTAGGAAAATTGGAGAAAGATGGCACTTTGGATAAGGCATCAGATGAAGTTGAAAAGACTGAACCAGAGTTTGTTCAGAAATTACCGAGGACAGCCACCAGTGAAAGACTTAGAAGATCTATTTTTGTGTTTATTGTGTTATTTAGAAGCAAATTTTTCAGCAACACAGTATGACAAACTCTTGGAATATTTGGGCAAATATTCATTGAATTGATTGCACAGCAACAAATGAAGACATGAGGGGGTTTGCTGAAAGTTATGACAATCAGAAGAAGTGAAATTGTCATATGAAAGGAAAAGAAGCTGACACTTAGTTTCTTTTCATGCATTTGTATTTTATTACCCTGTAACTAAGTTATCAATAAAATCTCAGTTTCTGAGTTCTTTGTGTTTAATTATTTTATTTGTCCATATCTTTTTGCATTGATTTTAAGGAGGGTATTGACATCATCAAAAAGGGGGAAATTGTTGGAAATAAAATTTATGTTTTGATGATGATTCATCAGTTATTCAGTTATTATTCTTAAACCTTATTGATGAAGTGTCATAACTAGCTGTTATAGTGCAAAGCAAAAAGATGTCTAGAAATCATTGTTTAGGATTTAATAGAGTCTGATATTTGTATAAGTTAATCAGACAAGCACTGCAATAATTCTAGGTTCAGAACTGAGAAAATGTGAAACAGATTTATTGAGTTGAATTCCCAACTGAACTTGATCAAGAGTACTTCAACCGTAACTGAGGAATCAGACTCTGTTATGAAAGAACTGAAGAAGGTAAGTTCGCAGAGGGACACATACTCAGTTGGCTTATCTAGAAGATAGAAGAACTGAGGGTTCAAACTCAGTTATTGAAGACTGAAGAACTGAGGGTTCAAAATCAGTTTACGAAGACTAAGTCGAGACTATAAAGTTAGACATCAGGCAAGATTGTGATGACTTGAACTGACTTTATAGATTTTGTATGCTGGACTAAGGACAATGATATCTTAGATGAACAATTGAAAAAAGGTGTACTCTGATTAAGTCAATAATAACCAGATGAAGGATAGAGTACTGAGTTTTTGTAGAAGAGTAAAAACTTAGTTAATGCTCTTGATAAGTGGAAATAGACCAAGTCGTATTGAATCAGTTTTGGAACTGGAAATAAGCAAAACTGATGAAGGATCAGACCGTTATGAATGTCAGAAAGGACATTGACATACATACTGAAAAGAAGGACTACTAACGGCTATAAGGATTCAAATTCAAATGTTTGACCATTAGAAAAACCCCTATAAATAGAATTAATTTAATCAAGAAAGGTCATACTAAGAGGGAAAGCAAATCATAAGAATTCCTGCTAAGCATTTTATTTCAAGATCAAGAAATTTCTTCAAGTGATCTTCAAAGCATTCAAAGAAAGATCAAGATCAATCATTTGAAGAAATACAGAGCTGTGCATAACTTATATATCTAGAAGAAGAAGCTCGAATGACAATTGAATCATAGTTATTGATTCAAGTCTCAACTTTCATTTAATCAAAGGTTTTAGACTGTGAAACACCAAGAAGGTGTGAAGGACAGTTGAGTGCAGTCAGTGTGTTTGTGATGAGCTGGTGAAGAGGCAATTCATCCTTCTAAGGACCAGTGCAGCAAACTTAGTTTAAACAACCATCCTACCTGTTGAAGACTAAAGCTGGAAGATATTAAAACTAGGGATTACTGAAGGACAATCAAGTGTCTAGAATTTACTTTGTGTCTTGTAACTGTAAACCTCAAGAACAAAGTGAATTTGGCCTCCACATCACAGGGGAAGAAAGGACTGACAGGATTACGCCACCTGGAACCTCTATTATTCTTGTTTATTCACTTTACGCATTTACTTACTGCATAATAGTTATACTCATCTAGTTCACTTACTCAGCAAACACTAGAAACTGAGTCAACATTTTAACTGATAACTCATATTTATAAAGGCTTAATTTAATCCACTGCCGGTTAACTCAGTTAAGGATAAGTCAGTTTTTGACTTAGACTCAGCTAAGTTAGCTTAACTCCGCACAAGTTTTAACTGAATCTTAAAAGTCTAAAACCCAGTTTTTAGGGACAAGTTTATTCACCCCCCCTCGAAACCTGTGTCAGCCTTTCCAAGGGACCAACAGAGGTAGTTGAGGATCAGAGTACATTTGCCTTTTAGTGCAGACAACGTATCAAATTGTGTCATATGGTAGGAATTATTGGCTTATAGTTGGTCCCCATCACCCCAGCTAAAGGGACCACTCATGATCCACCACATGTCGGAATATGAAAGACACGCTTGAAAAACCAACGGCAGACTGTGACCGATCTTAGCAAAAAGAAAGATTAAGGTTCACTACGCAAGCTCAGGGCATCATAAATAAGAGAACTAAGTCAAAAAAGGCGCTGTGAAGGCAAAACCAGTTCGCATCGGCCATGCTCGCGAGTAAGTACACGTTGGAACATTCAGACCGTAGCAAAGTCATGAGGTAATACGAGAAAAGATACCGGGCTTTTAGGAAGACCCTGAGGTAATGGCAATGAAAGAGTACGCCAAGTACATGGAGAAAATGTATCGAACCTATGCATGTCTGGCCGCGTTGGGTCAACCCTCTTTGCCAGTTTTAAACCAACTCCGGTCGAGGTCGCCACCGACATAGGGGACCTGCAGAAGAGTCTCCGTAGTCAGTCAAAGCGCATTAAAATCGAGGAGAGAATACACTCATCATGTACTATGGACCGCAGGCAGGTCACAGAAAAGAGTATTGAGAGGAGGTCTGCTCTTGAACGTTTGGGAAATGCAGGATGGAGGTCGGATTTGCAGCGTATGGGACAAGCTCACTCAGAAAGAAACGTTGTTCCATGATATGAGGGCCAGGACTACCGAGATGACTGCCAAATCATAAGGGAAAGGCAAGGTGAATAAGAGGGCGAGTAACAGTATCGCACATAATCCGAGCATATTGTTGACGCGTTGCCATCCCCATCAATGACGATCGATTTGAAAAATTGCTGAGAGAAATTGAGGAGTTGAAGAGGTCAAGACCATCAGACGGGGCCAAACCGACCTCATGGATAAATGTGATTTCTGACAAGATATTGAGTTCACTGCCTACAGAGAAAGTCACTTATCCGCAATAACATTATTATCAGGGAACCACCTATCCCATCGATTGGATAACTTCATTTGAAAGTCGAATCATACTGGCGACGCCAAACAAGTCCGCATGGTACATAGCCCTAGTAGGCAGTATTTAAGAGCGGGTTGTGTCTTGGGTTCAGAACTTATCTCCGGTATCGATGGAATGTTGGGAAGATCTGAGAAACAAGTTTCTAGTAGAGTTCGAAATAGCGGAGAGACAAAAGAAAACGATTGAGGATCAGTATGACGTCTCCGTCAAGGGGAGAATGAGTCGAAGAAAAGATACTACGATCGATTCATGCGAGTATATGATAAGATGAGAAACCTCCCGTATAAGGATGACAAACTGAGCTTTCTCACTGGAATCGCTAGGGGTTCCATGAAAACCCACTTCTCCATAAACCCCTCAGGAGCCTACGCGATTCGGTAGATCAAGCCCAAAAATATGGATTAACCAAAGCGGAGCCCTCACCATCAGGAAAAGGCAAAACTAATGGCTACCATAATCTGGATCACAAAGACCATCGCAGGGAAGATCACATAGAGGATCATGGGAAGAAGGATGACCGTGATGTCAAAAAGTCTATCAAGTTTGACGAAAAGGATTTCATTCCACTAAATACAAAAACTTTATAGATTCTGTTTGAAATCCATGATCGGATAGAGAAGCCAAGGCCCATGAAGGCCGATTCGAAGCTTCGTGATGAATCAAAGTACTATGATTTTCATGAGGATCATGGCCATATAATAGATGAATGCATCACTTTGAGAAGGATAATTAACTAGATGATCAAAGAGGGTTCTTTGGATAAGTATAAGAAAAACAGTAGGGCTAATAGAAATGACAGGCAACCCTGCAAGTATGCTATTGAGATCAGGGTCATTATCGAGTAATTTTTTAGCAACACTCAGCTCAAGAATCAAATTAATTCCATTAACGTCCGAGATATCGAAAAACCTATCTTTTAGGCGAGTCCAGGCAAACTCTCTCCTTCACCAGAAGCAAACTAGCGGGCCCTCCAGGGGCAATAAAAGTACCGGTACTAGTTCAGGTAGGCATCAACAACTTTGGGGTGAACCGAGTTCTTCTAAATACTGGGCAGGCCGAGACATCATCTATATGGCAACCCTTAAGAGGCTTAAACTCGGAGCATTCAAATTGGTGCCTTACCTGGGAAAGTAGGAAGGATTCTCAAACGACAATGTCCGCATCATGGGAACTATAGACCTCGATGTTGAGATCAGAGATTATGGGCCTACCCACATTGAAAAGGTAAACTTTCTAGTAGTCGATCTGCATTCGCACTACACAGCTATTCCGAGAAATCCTGCTCTCTGAAAATTTTAGATGTTCGTTTCGACGCCGCTTCAGCGAGCCAAGTTTTATTCAGATAGCGGAATTGGGATCGCGGTGAGTCGCCCAGACCTTCTCAAATACATAACGAAGAACCGGGTTTATTATCCAAATAGAGGGAACACTAAGAGGCCCAGGATCAGATGCCCCGAATCCATATTAGGCTCAGGCCAAATTAATGCGGTAAGTGAGGTTGATGACAAAGGAGGGTCAGGTCAAGTCATCGAGGCGGATATTGTTCTCAGACGCGAAGAAGGCTTAGACCAAACCGCTGAAATGAAGGAGGTTGGACCCAAGAAGGTCATTTGCGAGACTCTTCAAGTGAGGGATGAACAAGACTTCACCGCACAAGATGAATTGATTGAAGTGATTATAAATGAGAAATACCTAGATCCGAAGGTAAAGGTTGGGGCTTAGTTGGATGAGCAAGAGAAAGAAAGATTGATATCATTACTTAAAGAGAACATGGACACTTTTGCTTGGATCATCACAGATATGAGAGGCGTTGAGCCCCAGGTCGTGCTGCATCACCTTAACATCACCCCATTTTCAAGCCCATTCAACAGAGGGCACGTCAATTCTCCAAGGAAAAAGAGGTTGCCATTAAGGTCGAGGTCAATAAACCAGTCGAAGTTGGAATTATAAAGGAACTACAGTACCCTACTTGGCTAGCAAATGTCATGATGGTCAAGAAACACAATGGGAAATGGCGGCTGTGTGTTGATTTTACTGATTTGAACAAGGCATGTCCGAAAAACCCCTACGAGCTGCTAATAATTGATTGAATAGTTGACAGAATCGCTAGATATGAAATGCCAAGTTTCTGGATGCATATTCGGGCTATCATCAAGTAAATATTGCCGACAGTGAGAAGGGGATGACGGTATTCAGAGCCACTAGAGGCATGTATTACTATGAAATAATGCCGTTCGGACTGAAAAATACGGGCTCGACATATCAGCGGATGGTCAACAGAGTTTTGGTTCCTAGATAGGAAATTATAAGGAAGCCTACATTGACTACATGATCATGAAATCGGCTCATAACGGACATGTAGCGGACCTGTAGAAAATTTTTGATAACATCAAGAAACATTTCGTGTAGCTGAATCCAGCTAAATGTACCTTCGGGGTTCAAGCAGGCAAATTTTTTGGCTTTATGGTCACACAGAGGGGTATTGAAGCGCATCCAGAGAAAATTCAGGCTTTGCTAGATATGAAAGAGCCTACATGCATCAGAGAAGTACAAAGGCTGAATGGAAGGGTCATCACTTTGGGAAGGTTCATCTCTAAATCTGCTGATAAACGTTTGCCTTTCTTCAAAATCCTGAAAGGAAACAAGGCTTTTGATTGAACTGAGGAGTTTTCTAAAGCATTTAAGGCTCTCAAGGATTATTTAGCAAGCCCACCCCTTCTGGTAAGTCCAACTGTAGGATATGAACTCCTTTTGTATCTAGTGGCTTCAGACCAGGCTGTTGCTGCTGTTCTTGTCAAGGAAGACGGTACCCTCTTGTGTTGTTATTGATGCCCGAAAATTAAGGGCTTACTTTTCTTCACATACGATCATTGTCTTGTCCGATAGCCCGCGTCGCCAAGTAATACACAGACCACACCTTTTAGGTCACCTACACTGTTGGGCCATTGAATTAACAGAATTCGACGTTCGTTATGAGCCTTGAAAAACAATCAAAGCTCAGTCCTTTGCGGATTTTATAGCAGAAGCAATCTTCAATGAGGAGTAGCCCGCAGAACAACCTAGTTCACAATCCATCTGCGAACTAAACACTGCGGTGGTGGCAACGCCACAAAGGCTGAGCTGCTGCTGGTAGCCATATATTGATGGTGTAGTGAGCCGAAATGGTTGTGGGGCCATAATCATATTGCTCGATGCGGACACTTCGGAGGAAATAAAAAAACACTAAGATTTGACTTCACATCATCGAACAATTAGGCAAAATATGAGGTCGTAGATCACGTGTAAGTCTCTAACGTCGATATTACTAGCAAGAATACTAGGTACATCATAGTAGAGTAAATGCGAGTCAAGGTCGATGCTATAGAGACACTGCAACTTAACTATAAACGATCCTAATCTAATTAAGAAGGCACATAGAGGCGATAATTGACCAACATTAAACATGAAAGAAACTTGGTATTTCTCCCCCTATTCTCACCGATTTACTAACTTGGATTAGTTAATCTTTATATTTACTTCCCCACATAATTTCCTTAAATTAATCGAGTGAGATTTTAGTTTAGTTTTAAGCTACGGTTGCAACTCCTAACCATATCTACTTGGACCATGGTAGTAGAGAATCTTTACGCAAGCTACCCTCCTTAATTCATCCGTAATAGCCCACACGCTTAAAGAACTAGATTTGCTGATATCGAGCGCTAACTCATACCGCTAACCCGCCTAGATAGCTGTCGACACTGATAGCACGTTCCTAGGGTCCATCTAGACTATGTCCAAACTAACACTTCACTATTCATATTTATGCTAGTTTTATGATTATAATAAGCAGATTGGCCAGATCTAACATACTGTTAATTAAAACTGTCGATCAACGTAGTTGTAGTGAATCCCAGATTTGGGTTTTCTAAATATTGCCACGGTAAACCGGTAAAGAACACCAGTTTACTGGGATCAGCTTTTCCTATTTCTGGATCTACATTGCTCAATTACGATTAATCTAAGTAAATCATGGGGCCGTTAATCATGTAGATCAAATTGTATAATGTAATTGAATATAATTGACTGCTTATGTAATAATTAGCATATGCGGCTTTATATAGATACAATAGTTGACTTATGACTCATAGAAACCCTAACCGACCTAGTAGATGCGGTATAATCGATTTCTTGTTCCTCAAAGTCCTCTATTTACCGGACCTAGCCCTCAGTGAACCTGGCTGACTTTTCCTCTTTTTCTTCATCAGATTTCTTCTTGGACTTTTTTACTTGGCCCAACATGCTTCTTTTAGTCCAGATCCGATCTCCAATGCTCCAGATTCGGTGCAACCTATAAAACATATAAAACGAGACAAAACAGTACCAAATCTTCGGGAAAATAATACAGATGCAGAATTACGATCCTAGAAACATACACAAAGCATTTAACACATATTCCATATAATAACGAGCCTATCTATAATATCTTGAGTAGAATTCGGGGTGAATAAGGGTATAATTAATGGTACCATTTAGGGCGTTATCAACTACCCCCCACTCTGATCAACATATAAGTTAATTAAAAACAACTATGCTTCACAAAGTCGAGATCAAGATCATGCCACTCATATCCATCGGTAACGCATTAAACACTATTCACATCATGAGCCAATGTGTGTGTGCAATAACTTTCACAACCGCTTAGTAATGCAGACAACTCACATTACGTCAACCTGTAGTCGAACTAACCAGTCTCGAACATGTTATTTATTAATCAAATTAGCTGGCAGGGCGGATCAAGAACAGAGTATTACTCTTAGGCTCACGTTTATCATTCTATGCAAAAGTCGTGCGTTTTACGCTCCATCAACTCAATTTTTGCCAAAGAGATTATAGATGTATATATTTCAATGTACTTCTCTTTCTTGGCGGGTGAAATCCTATAAATTTAACTATCCTCACGGTCTCACTCTTGATAAACTACCGAATCCGAAATTCCTTTGCCTTTATAAGCGTTGGTGAAACATAATTCGGGATAAAGTCATGGTCAACTCTAGTCAAAGCAATATGCTATCAACTGCATACCAAGGAAAGTGAGTTATACGTGCATAAAATGGTGGCTCATAACATAATATTCCCTTAATACGCCACTACTTCAGAAGTGGGCACAAGTCTACTCCTACATCGTGGAACAAAAGTGAAGTCAATTAACACAAAAAGATCAAAGATATCATATATTTTCGAAATTCTGTCGAAATGAATCAAAGTCTAGGTGGTGAAAAGTGCATCGAAGAGAATGAAGATAATCACGTAATTCATGGAATATAATGCTAAGAAGCTAAGTGACGTCCCTTACCCCCCACTTAATCGAAACATTGTCCCCAATGTGTAAGATGTAAAAAATAATTAAAACGAAAAGGAACTTATAGTTGTTAAGGGTGGAGCCAAAGAAGAATTGGATTGTCTTATGATTCATCTGGCTCGTGTAAGTAGTCCGCAAAGAATCTGTGCTAAAGAACTCAAACAAACCAAGAAGAATAATGGTGACAAGAAATCGCATAATAATCGTGCGGCAGTAAAAGAAAAATGAAATAACTCCAAACAATTTAAACCGTCAAAATCACTATATTATTAAAATTGTACTACATATACTAGATAGGAAATCAAAAAAATGGAAAAGAACAACAAAATAGAAAGAAAAAAAAACTAGTCCTCCTCATAATAATCCTCCCAGTCATCTCTAGGCTCAAAACCGGGAGGTGGTGAAGAACTCGATGCAGCAGCAGCGGAAGAAGAAGCTCCGTGACGTGGGGAAGTCCTAGGGAGTCGATGGAGGAATGCCAAAGAGGTCTATAATCCTATCCATTTTGTGATGTAGACTCACAATCTCTCTAGAATGCTCCTCGAACATAGCTCTCTGAGTCCGGGGTGCTCCATGGAACGGAGTACTCTCCCTCTCAGCTCTCTGACCGACCCATCTGGGTACGCAATGAACCGACTATGAACTGATCATCGGCTCAGGGTCTTCCCAATCGTCACTAACGAGAACTTTCACCTCATCCTCCAAAGCAAACATGTCAATCATCGGCCCATATGGAAACTGCTCTCGCTCAGACGTAGCTGCAACCTCATATATGCGGCTATGCATCAGTAGACCGATGTTGACTGAAGATCCTTGCTCCAGATAGAACATCAACTCCGCCCTCTTCATTGTGACAGAGACCGTATGCTTGGTCGTTAGAAGGCGGGCACAAACAAATCGGTTAACCATCATCCGATCCCAAGATAATTCACTTTCCAGGAAGATGGTGGGGGCTCCCATAGGATTGCACTTCCATTGCACCTCAAAGTAATCAGCTATCATCTGCATCCTCTCAAGATCTTCAACATTGGTCGAGGATGTGTACTCGTTGATGACGGTCAAATTATACCCGTAAAAGTCATCAACATTGTCCTTAAATCGAGATTAATAATATATATTTTATATTAAATCACATGTTTATATGGATTATTTAATGTTATGTGATTTATATTATGTAATTTGGTATTTATCCGTTTATATTGTATAATTTGGTATTTATGTGTTTTTATTAATTAAATATGATTTACTTTGAGATAAATATTTATTTTGCAGATTAAGATAATTTTTGGAGGATAAATATAAATGGATGAATTAAATTACAAGATAAATCCAAGTAAATCCGGATGCATTGAAGATTAAGATCGGATGAGCACGAAAAGAGGAGTAAGGCATGACAAGAGCAAGCGAACCAATCCGAAACTTGAGAGCACACATGCGGCGGCCCTTCCACACGCATAAGGGGGGGGGGGGGGGCGCATCTTATTTTCTGAGATCAACCGGGAGTTATCTCTTATTTGTTTTGATATTTTGAAGTATATCTCTTAATTAGCTTGAACCCCTATAAATAGAGACACACCATACACACAATATACACTTTAGAAATACTTTAGCAAATACAATTCACAATATTGGTTTTATTTTCAATATATGTTTTCTTTATTTTATGTTCATTCATTACGGAGTCGTTAGAATCTCCGGTTAGAGATCGTATCGAGGAGTGGGAATCACACTCGTCTTTGAGGGTAATGTCTACTCTATTATGCAATCTTTATTCATAGATCTAATTTATTATATGATGGAGTAGTCGTTTTGTGTATTGATTTCGTTATGTAGTTAATTTACGAACCCATGTTTATGTAGATCTGAGACGTAAAAGACGTTTCACGAGCAAATCTGGTTCAGATCTGAGCTTGCTGGCAGCGAGCCTATGTCTCGATGGTAGCAAGATCTGTGATGTTCTTGATTTGTCTGTGAACGGCTTCGACTACATCAGGTTCTCTGCTTTGTAATTTAAACGAGTAATTAAACTTGATCAACTTAATTATTTGTCATCGTAATTTAACATGAGACCCAAAAAGTGATTGTTATTTAGGACAGAGATTGAATCGGTGTCTAAGAAGTACGCCTAACCATAGGAATGTTGCTTAGATGAGGTTACGGTTTATACCGGCATCCCTAGATTCGTAATTGTGTCAGAAGTTATATGAGATAGAGACTAAAAATGTGAAGTCACGTAGTGGAGACACTATGATCTAGATGGCCTACCCGGAGCTAGATCTATTTTAGGGGATGACTCCCGTAGTCAGAATAATTATCTTAAATGTCTTATTTTGTCTCGTCGTCAATCTACATAGCATGGGGGAGTAATTACTACTATCGTTATCAATACCGTTTGTTAATCATTTATAAAACCTATAAAAATAAGTGTCTTAGTGTCATTGTGTCTTTTGATGGTTTTGTGTTTCTATCGTGTTGATTTTAAGTCTACGTTAATTGTTGGTCGTAGACCGCCTTTAATTTGCTTTTTAGTTTAATAAGTTATATTTCGTTCAAGCCGAGTCTCTGTGGGATCATCCTCGACTCTATCTAACTATACTACGATTGAACCTAGTTCTCTTGCTAGTGTGTTATTTAGGTATCGAGTATTTTTATTACTTGGACCGTGCATCAAGTTATTGGCGCCGTTGCCGGGGACTCGTGTCATTAATCAAATATAGCTTATTTTATTAAAAGTAAATTCGTAAATATTATGAATAGAGTCTGTTTTAGTTTCGTTTTTATTATTTAGTCTAGTTAAAGGCCTAGCCTTTGAAGTTTTTAATTGTTTTATTGTTTTTTGTTATTTTAAAGTACGCTACTCGGAAATCAAAGGAACCGCTTGAGCCATATAATCCTGAAATAGAGAAATTTGCAAGGCGAAATAGAAAGCTAGCTAGAGAACTGGCTAAGCAAGGAGAAGAGCATCCAAATCTTGAGGAAAGCGAGCAAGGATTGGAAGAAGGACAGACAAACGATCATTCTGAGCATTCTGAATCTGAGGAAGAAATGGAAGGCATTCTGAACAATCCAAACCAGGTACCTAATCCTGAACAAGTTATTAATAATGCCAATGCGAATAATCTTAATGCTAATAATGGAGACCAAGCCCTAGCTCAAGGTGCAAGGCGTACTTTACAAAGTTATGCAACACCTACTATTGAGCAATTCATTCCCGCTATCGTAGCACCGCAAGACCCTGCGGAAGTCTATCACCCTAGGCCTAATGTAATTCAAATGGTGACCAACTATTCAACTTTTCATGGAATCCAAACCGAGGATCCTGGCGTTCACGAGACAAATTTCTTGGAAATCGTTAGCACTGTGAAGCCAGAATTAATCCCGGAGGGTAATATTCGTCTTAAGCTTTTCTCTTTCACTTTGAAAGATAAAGCTAAGCAATGGCTTCTCTCTCTAGAGGCTGGATCTATCACTACTTGGGAACAATTGTTGCAAAAATTCATGAATAAGTATTTTCCTTTAGGAAAAACCTTTAAGTTACGTCAAGACATCTTAGGATTTAAGCAACAACCTGGGGAGAGTTTTGATCAAGGTTGGGAGCGTTTTAAGGAAGCTATGATCAAGTGTCCTCATCATGATATCTCTCTTTGGCTTTTAATGCAAACTTTTTACCATGGATTGAGAGAGACTGAGAAAATTAGAGTAGACGCCTCTAGCAATGGAGCATTTGTTCTTTTATCTCCTGAGGAGGCACAAGGAAAGATGGAGCAAATAGCGATGAATAGTCAATGGGGAGGCAATGACATAGCTGCTGTGAAGATGGCCGCTGACATATTTGAGGATAGTGCATCTACCAAAATCTTAGAACAACTGTCTGTTATCAACAATAAGGTAGATGGAATGCAAGAGAGGATGGCAAGAGTAGAGAAAGGGACTGGAATCGAAGTAATTCCTCAAAATGAGAATGCTGGTACGGAAGAAGCCAACTATATTGGGAAACAAGGAAATCAATGGGGAGGATATAAGCCTAACCATAACCATCCTGGATTCCGATATAGTGACCCCAATGCAGGAGAAGGGCCTAAACCGCCTACTACTTATGTACCCCAGCAAAATAAAAATTTTGGTTGGGAAGCTGCAATAGAAAATTTGAGTAATGTCGTTACTGACAATATGGGACAACTTTCAAAATCGATGGCTAATTTAGCCACTAACTTTAGCCAATATTGTCAGAAGACCGATGCTAAGGTAACCAACCAAGAAGCCATAGTCCAGAATCTCACTCACCAAATAGGACAATTAGCTGAGCAAGTCTCAACTAGACCTCCTGGAGGATTGCCAAGCAATACTGATAAAAATCCTAAGGATTTGAACGCGATCATGACTAGAAGTGGGAAAGAAGTAACTCCACCATCCTTGAAAGAAAAAGATAAAGTAGATGAGAGTAAGGATGGTGAGCCAAGCAAGGAAAGAAATGCATCTGAAACCTTACCAGAGCAAGAAGCCTATAAGGAACCTGCTGGCCCTAGAGTTGAGCTTTACAATAACAAATATCCTACTTTCACTACACTACAAGAAAATCGGCTATTAATAAGGGTACTTCCCGTCATTAATTGTCCATTTCCCCTCATAAAAACCTTTTTATAACGGGAAATTTCCTGTTATGGCCCCTTATTACTGCCTCCGCTGGGAAAGGTATTCAATAACGGGAAACTCAATCCCGTTATTAATAATATCAGACATTAATAATGGTATTTTCCTGTTATTAAAAATCATTTTTAATAACAATCTAAACCCTTATTATAAGGTAAGTTACCCCTCACAAATCATGATTTAATGACAGAAATAACCCCTTATTGTAGATTCATTTACCCCTTATTAAATTACGACTTGATAAAAAAAAACATCCCCTCATTATAGATTATTTTCCTCTCATTAATCAGGATTCAATAACAACAAAATGCAAAATCAGGATTCAACAAAATGCAAATTAGGCCAAAAAAAAAGAGCATTGCAAATACAACTTGTTGCTCGCATTCATCGTGTATAAAGTCGTTTCACATAAAATGCCCGTTTTCGTTTCTCATAGCTAAGGATATCTAACAGAATCTGGAGCTTTTTAACATGATGCCTAAAGAGTACAGAGAGAATCAAACTTTCATACATGTGATGTGCACACTTACATATGCCAAGATAGATAGCTCTCCAAATTCTTAATCACCATGGTCTGATAATAAAGTAGATGAACTCAAAATTACTTGTTTAGAATTGCTGTTGATTTAGCCCAGAGATAAAGTATGGTGAAGAAGAACAAGAACACACTGGAAACTAATGATATCAGAGTGTAACCACATCTCTCAAATACCAACCATGCCGCCATTGTTACCCCAAGAATTCAAGCAGTCAGGTTTTTATTCCTCCACAATATCACATCTGCAACTGTAGAAATAACACCAATAAGAGCAAAGAAAGAATCCCAAACCAGTGGCAACAGAAAAACAACAAAGAAATTTGTAAAAACAGCAAAAAACAGCAGAAAACAAGACTGCTGACAGCAAGAAAACAGCAGAAAAACAGCAGTAAAAGAGGAAAACAGCAAAAAAAAACGCAAAAAAAAAAAACGCAAAAAACAGCAGAAAACAGCAAAAAAACAGCAGTAAAAGAGGAAAACAGCAAAAAAACATCAGAAAACAGCAGTAAAACAGCAGAAAACAGCAAGAAAACAGCAGTAAAAAAACAGCAAAAAAAACAGCAGTAAAACAACAGAAAACAGCAAAAAAACAGCAGCAAAAAAAACAGCAGAAAAACAGCAAAAAAACAGCAGAAAACAGCAATAAAACAGCAGAAAAACAGCAGTAAAACCAGTGACACAGCCACCGGCATCCTCTTACAAAAACGGATCACAGAAATAATCTGAATATAACAAGACCTGGCTCGACAAATCCCCTCACGCTGCCTTCATTATCAACAAACAATAGCAAAACACTAAAAGAGGAATCTTAGTGCATCATTCTGCCAAGCATCTAGTAGAAATTTCAGATTGTTTACCTGCAAAACTATCAATCCAAGGGAAACCAACTTTATCACAATTCAATGCACAAACAAACATCATAAGCTCTCTAAACCAGATACAATCCAAACAACACCTCAACCAAAATTTATTCATCAAACCACAATAAAGGACATAAACGTGAGCAAGTTTAACAGATTACATAAGTCATAAGTAATTGTGATCAGATTCTAAAACTCAAATCAAAGGTTTCACTCAATCATAAGCCATAAACAACACAGACATGGGAGAATAATTTTCGAGAACAATACATTTATAATGCGAGAATGCCACTAGAGATTATTAAGACAAAAAAGCAGAAAGAGCAGCTACCAAAGATTTACTTGACTCTGCTCCAGTCGTAGCTACTTCAGCTGAGAAGAAATATGTACACATATGACAAAACGAACCATCATTTTCTCAATCTGCCAAAGGATTACAACAACACCGTTAAAACTAAAAAGTGAGTCAAGTTATGAGTAAAAGTTATATCAAGAAAAGGAAATATAATAGAAGACAAACCTCCATACTTGATGTTGACCTCAAAGCAAATTTGAAATGTATTTCTCAAATCTCCTTTCTCTTTCTCTTCCTTTTGATTGTTGGCAAGTCAACTACTATTGGCTCATAGTTTGTTGTCAAAATATCCTGAACATTCTCATCAAAAGAACTTGTCTGACCACAGTCATAACTGAAAGATTCACCATGTTGATATGCTTCATCTAAATCAGCTGCATCATTGTCTTCATCCTCTGTTTCTTGTGGTGTCGAATACAAATACCGAGGTTGCATCTTAACAACAACATGCCAACCTTTATTGATGTTGTCAATGGCATAAAACACTTGTGAAGCTTGATTGGCCAAAATGAAAGGTTCATTTGTTTTCAAAAGACGATTGGGATTAATACTAGTGAATCCATACTCATCAGTTTTGGCTCCCTTCACTTTATCATAAACATCGAACCATCTACATCGAAATAAAACTAGGCACTTTCCATCAAGGTACCGCAGTTCAAGTATTTCTGTCAGCACTCCATAATAGTCAACAAAATTTGTCTGAGAGCCTATATCACCAACTACACAGACCCCATAATTTTGTGTTCTACAATTATTGTCACGAGCTTCAATCCGAAACCTATATCCATTGACAACATAACCATTGAAAGTAGTAATGTAAATAGAAGGACCACGGGCCAATCTAAGTAACTCAGCAGATTTAGAGCTATCATCTTGCATTTGCATTTTTTCAACCTGAAAACATATTACAATGTAAATGAACAAGAACAACTAACCTTGCACAAAACATGATTACCAATATCAATAGAACACTTACTTTCTTTTTAAACCAATCAATAAAATTGATGTTGGACTCATCATCCGACACTTGTTGTGTATTACTTTGTTGTATTTGATTGTACTCACTACAACAATATACATATAAATTAAATAAATTCACACACTATACAAAAAAAAATATTGTTTATGGTTAGTTTAGCTTACTTGAGGAAAGGCAGTACATCATCACAGTTCTTTAAGATATATATATGAGATTTCTCCATCTCATCATCATTGAGAATACGACTCGTGCCAGCTCCTAAAACTCGTCCACGTTGTGCAAAAATGGACATATCACCCTCATATTGGTCAAATCCAACGTCGCAGTTTCGCTCGAGTGTATTGAATTTTGTCTTAGTGTCTTTCAAGTACCTTGAACAAATAGTCATACACTCATTCGCTATATACCCTTCTGCTATTGAGGCTTCCGGGCGAGCCATGTTACGAATTAGTTTCTTTAACACATACAACATACGCTCAATGGGGTACATCCATCGAAATTGGACTGGTCCACCAATCTTAGCCTCATTAGCCAAATGAACCGGCAAATGCACCATCACATCGAAAAAGCTAGGAACCAAAACTTGTTCCAGCTTGCATAGAGTAATCGGAATCTGGGATTCAATCTTTTCAAGCTCTTCTAGCCTCAATGATTTCGCACCCAAGCTTCTAAAGAACAAAGATAACTCAATAAGAGGTTCACACACGGCTTTTGGAAGAAGACCACGCATCCCAAGTGGAAGTAAATGTTGTAAAATGACATGACAATCATGGCTTTTCAGACCTGAAATCTTATGTTCTTTCATGTTAACACTTTGAGAAATATTGGACGAAAACCCATCTGGCACTCTTAAATGCTTAAAAAATAAGCAAAACCTGTGTTTATCCTCTTTAGATAACGTATAGGGTGCAGCAGGAAACTCAACCTTATCCCCTTTACGAATTGGATGCAACTCTGGTCTAATTTTCATGGCTTCCAAATCGAAACGAGCTTGGGAATTATCCTTAGTCTTTCCCTTTGTATTCATAATTGTCCCATTTATATTTTCAAATACATTTTTCTCAATGTGCATCACATCCAAATTGAATGGTAGCAAAAGGGAACTCCAGTATGGAAGTTCATTAAAAATGCTGTTCTTATTCCAGTTGTCACCTCTTTCTTCATGAGAAATTTTTACCTTTTTTTAGTACAATTAGTCAAGATGACTTCTTTAAGGTCTTTCACTTGATCAAGTACATCATCACCTGAAAGAAAAACCGGCGGTGGTCTTACCTCTCTAGTCCCATCAAATGAAGTTTTGTTTTTCCTCCAAGTGTGGTCCATTGGAAGAAAACGTCGATGACCCATATAACATTGCTTGTGACCATTCGCCAACCTCATAGAACAAGTTTCCTTTTTACAACAAGGACATGCCATCTTACCCTTCGTACTCCAACCAGACAAGTTTCCGTATGCTGGAAAATCATTGATTGTCCACAATAAAGATGCGTGAAGTTGAAAATTTGTTTGAGTAGAAGCATCAAAGGTTTCAAATCCTGATTCCCAGAATTCTTTTAACTCCTCTATCAAAGGCCTAAGATAGACATCAATCGCATCTCCGGGACCCGAGGGTCCTGGTATGAGCATTGAAAGAATAATATTAGATTCTTTCATGCATATCCATGGAGGCAGATTGTAAGGAATAAGTAATACTGGCCATATGCTGTATGATGTCTTTGAGTGAGTAAAAGGTTGGAAACCATCACTAGCAAGACCAAGTCTTACATTTCGAGGTTCAGCTGCAAAATCTTTATATAGTTCATCAAAAGATTTCCATGCTTTTGAATCGGCTGGATGTCGCATCACACCATCCTCCACTCTTTCTTCATGATGCCATCTCATTAAAGAAGCAGTCTTTTTAGACATGAACAACCTCTGAAGCCTTGGCTTTAATGGAAAGTAACGCAAGGTCTTCACTGCTAATTTCTTACCACCATCCCGAATTTTAGTTTCCCCAGTATGCTTATCTTCCTTCCATCTAGAAGCACCACATATTTGGCATACGTCATACTTTGCATCATCTTTCCAATACAACATACAATCATTCCTACATGCATCTATTTTTTCATAAGAGAGACCAAGATCTTTGATGATTTTTTTGGCATCATTATAAGATTCTGGCAAAGTTGAACCTTCTGGTAGTATTTTCTTTTGAAACTTAAGCAACATGTTGGCTGATTCATTACTCCATCGACCAATACTCTTGATGTGTAATAGATCGACAATCGCTTCTAATTTTGAGGTCTCACAACCGGGATAAGTTGGTTGTTCGGAGTCTTTTAACAATCTGTAGAATCTTTTTGCTGCATCGTTAGGTTCTTCTGCATTATTATCTTCACTTGTGGAACCAATTTCTTGCCCACTCCTATGAAAACCATCCATATCCGGATACAAATCCCTTAAGACTCCATCAATTCCATCATTAGAACTGCTTCCATTTGATTCTTCTTCATCGAATGAAGACTCACCGAACTTTTCACCATGATAATACCACGCTGTATAATTTTGCATTATTCCATTCACAAGAAGATGTGTTTCTATTGTTTCTCGAGACCCATAACTTGTGTTCATACACTTAATACACGGACACAAAATATTATCCTCCTCACCGGTGTTCCTAAAAGCATAATCTAAAAATTCTCGGATTCCAGCCTTGTATTTTGCATTCAATCGATCATTCCATAAACTCATCCATTCCTTATTAGGAGCCATTTTCCTACTCAAACAAGAACATAGAAACCTGAAGGTAAACCTGCAAAACTGAAAATAAACATTTACAACATTATTAGTGATGCAATCTGACAAATATTCAAAAGAAATTAGTTTTGAATTACAACTACAAACACATAAAAACAAATAATAATAGAAACCAATAAGCTGACCATTCATAGTGGCAATAAGCTGGCATATAGGCATACCAATTCTCTCTTGTATGGGAATTTGAGAACCCATTTATTATTCTTGTTCTAATTCCATGCAAATTGAAAAAAAAGTTACATGGAAATTTAGAAAATGATGTTAGAATTCAAAAGGACTTGTACCATTATTTTTAACAACAAATTATTTGTTAATGATGAATCAACAATGTGTCCGAACCGAAAGGAAAGTGCATATCCCAAAAAAATTATCAAAGAAAGCGAACCAAAATGTACTTCAAGAAATAGATCGAGCCACGAATACCTACTCCTAAGATCAAACAAGAACACCAATTACCACTATATACACAACCTCGGAACTTGTGAATTTAGAAACAAGAACACACCAAAAGCATTCCACACTTAAACATTGTTGCGAGAGAAGGAGGGTGAACGTATAGCCCGAAGGGCACAACACGAACAGTTTTCACGGAACTCGGTCAAGAAGAGCATGTAAACAATGGGTCAATTCTCCATTGCAACCAATCCCACAAACCTTTATTACATAGCCTTTTCCAACCTAATAATCCAAAGAGTAGTTCTTTTTATTGCATCCCAAAATCCGAGCTTTGAGACCATTCTTATTTGCAAATGGCACTAAATAAAATAGATCATCGAACCCCTAAAAAATAGATCATCCAAAGTACCCGGAATTGGCCATACATACCGCCACCGAAACCTATAATAAAAATAAGTTATACCTACAGGATCATGTTCAAAGCACAACCATGGTTCAACTTAGAGGGAATAACACGTCTTAATTCTTTCACTCTGCCCACCTCGCCCATAAACTCAAAACTGAAAGGGTCCAAAATACCAAATTTTGCCAATATCTTCTAGTGTCTTAACAATAGAGCCTTGTCACTTTTTCTTCGAGTGAAACTATTTGCACAAGGCACAATACATTAAGCGAGCCAAAACTTTTTCGGACAAAGAATAAAAGTATAAGACTCGGTTAACAAGGACATTTAATTCGAGTCAATTTTAACCTTCTCGGCTCCTATTCACCCTTCATACGATACACGAGCCGTGAATTT
This sequence comes from Gentiana straminea, assembly GCA_036785695.1. Lineage (NCBI taxonomy): Eukaryota > Viridiplantae > Streptophyta > Magnoliopsida > Gentianales > Gentianaceae > Gentiana > Gentiana straminea. The sequence continues at coordinate 13,559,373 of JAVUPR010000398.1, read as the reverse complement.
CTACGAGTAGTTATAAAGCTCACGGCTTGACCATCCCTTAAATGTATAAACAATTCTTTGCTAAGATAAAATATGTGATAAACTAGACTTGGACACCCAACTAAACCAAAGTTGTTGCACACATAAAGGAATAAACAGAACATTAAACAAGATCAAGAGGAGAAAAAAGTAGTAACCGAGTCTTGTAATTCTAGATGCAAAAAGTTCCGTAAAACGAACTCGTCAACATCCCGTCAAAAGGAGGCGAGAACCCATAAAGTATCACATAAGTCACTTAAAAATACCTTGAGATTGTCTAACTCAATGTTTAAAACGAGTAGTACACAAAAACTATAATGCCCTAAATTTGAATCACAGCAATATATAATGCCTACAATTACCATGGCTTTGAAGGATGTAGATCCTCACATTTTACTTTTTGTGATCTCTGCACAAGGTTTCTATGATCCAAAAAATTAAAAAAATCGCAAATCAAAGTCAGTTCTAATTCACAAAAGACGAGGTAAGAGTCTTCATACCCAGATTTCCGGACGGAGTGGTGAAGCATCATCATTTCACAATACATGATAGGGGAAAGACACAATCCAAACTAGTAAAATATAACGAAACTTACCCTTACGAATCAATTTTGGTTCCGAAAATAAATCAAAAGCATCATTGATTATATCCGGATCTAATCTGTAAAACTTACCATTTTGGGTGTCATCCAATTAAACGAGAGAGCACACAACTAGTATGCATAAACCCGAATGATCGACGGTAGAGTAAATAGGTGAGTAAGAGGAATCGAGATTCAAGAGAGAATGTGAAAATAGAGGGGAATATGTATGATGTTTTGCTTGAGCACGACGGAGATAGCGAGAAATGGAGTTAGAGTAAAGAAAGGTGCAGGCTGCAACATTTTAGGGTTTGAGGAATGGTTTTGTTTTCTTAAGGGATTTGGGAAATGATATTGATATCTTGTGTATTCTGAGGGGTGTTTTGTAAATTTTTATATATTTTAGGATAGTGTCTTAGAAAACAATGAGGGTATAAATTTATATTTAAATTTATTTTAAAAATAATAAGGGTTTTTGTCATCAACAATGAGAGGAAATAAAACTTTGTCATCAAATTATTCACTATTCATTATAAGCATCAATTAATGACCAAATTTGTCTCTCCTCATTAAGTTCCCCTCATTACATCTCAGTTTTCTTGTAGTGCTAATATCGATCCTTCAACCTTACCTTATCCTCCATGCAAATCTAAGCCTAAGGTTGATGACAAGAGGTATAAGAAGTTCATAGATATTTTTAGAAAATTACACATCAATATACCTTTAGTTAAAGCACTTGCTGAGATGCCTGAGTACACCAAGTTCTTGAAAGAAGCTGTCTCTACTAAGAGGAAACTCCTAGATTTAGAGACCATTTGCCTAAATGAGGAGTGCTCGTCCATTCTTGAACATAAGTTACCCGCCAAGTGCAAGGATCTAGGAAGTTTTCTCATTCCCTGCACCATAGGTAACGTATGTTTGAACAAAGCCTTGTGTGATCTAGGAGCGAGCGTAAATATGATGCCTCTATCCATTTTTCAAAAGCTAGGTATGAAGTGTTGGAATAGTGTCCTAAACCCAATCGGGTTGGACCGGATCCGACCGAGTCGGATCATTTCTACTATTTCTTTATGTTTATACATATATTAATGGCTTTTCTGTTGTCATATATATGTTCTTTTTAAAGAACCAATTATGAATTGTTATATGATAACGTCCTTAGTATTAAACTGTGATAGAGAAACCATGATAGGCGATTATGGTTGATGAGATCTCTAATCACTTTAATAAGTTTGATTCTTAAATGTCTATAGGCTGATGTACTATTAAACAGGGCATTGATAGTATAAACAGACTAGCACGTATTAGATGTCTTCTGTCTTTAGGGAAGGGATAGATCTTGTCTATCGAAGTGTAGAGACACTTGGACTGTACGAGGACGTGTATTAGAGAATGCGTACGTTAGACTGACCCACTTACACGAATAAGTGTCACACTATGTGGCGGTTGTGTAATTATCCTTAAGACCGGAGTCTTCATGGCATCACGGTGTGGATTGTCAGGCTTTGACACTATTGAGGTTTCCCCTAGCCACGGGGCGATCATGCGGTAGTGATTGGGTATTATACTGAAGCATGCGGAGTATACGTGATTGGTCGTCCGGGAATCGCGTATCCTATGTTTGGGATCGAATATCCGAAATGGCCTTCTTATAAGGAATGTCTTACTCTCGTGAATCTTTGCAAAGTGGGAGTAAACGAGTTACTTCGAGAGAGCATGATATCCAGATTATAAGATACGGTCGTTAATGTTTGACACTCGACGTACGACCGTATGGATATTATTACAGCGATAGGATTGTAAGTTACACGGTAACTGTTTCACATGAAAGGTAGTAGTCATTGCATTTGACTCTTCCGATGATTGGGGGTCACGGTGTGTTGCTAGACGCTATCCCGTGATCGTTAGGTATGAAGGGTATTTTCGTAATTTGCACTTTGTGTCTACGGCCAACATATTCGGAAGCCTATCGGGTCACACACATAAGAACATCTAGCCGGATTAAAATGTGGTTATAGATGATAACCAAATAAGGAAAGTTTTATCTCACGACTATAAATGTTATAGTGGTAAATTAATATGGTGGTGTTTATTTATTATGAATAAATTAAATACAAGATATTAATAATATTATATTAATTAAAGAATATTCCGGAAGCCAATATTTGGCTAAAGGTGGCGCAATTTTGGGATGTATATGATACACTTGAATTATGCAATTTAATTATTGGTATTATATTAATATTAAATATTAATATATATATATATATATATATATATATATATATATATATATATATATATATATATATATATATATATATATATATATATATATATATATATATATATATATATATATATATATATATATATATATATATATATATATATATATATATATTTGTGTACATGCGTGTGTGTGCATATATGTGATATGCATGTGCACTTGGGTAATAATTATATTTATATAGATTTATTTGTGTAATATATATATGTGATATGTACACATGTATAAATTGATTTATGGTAATAAAATAAAGATAGTCAATATTAAATATTGACAATATCTTGGGAATATTCAATATAAGATATTGACAATATCCTAGATTTATTTAATATGAGATATTGTAATAAATGAGATAAATCAATCAATTATATTTTCCTTATTTTATTGGGAAAAGGTTTTCTTCCTTTCTACTCTACTTGGGGCGCCACTTCTACTATAAATAGGAGGTGGGTGTCAAGCTCTTTTGTACATCACAATTGCAAAAGCTCATAGTTCTTGTGTAAAATAGAGAGCACCCTATGGAGAGTTGGAGAGAGGGGAAAAAGGCCGGTCTAGAAACCGGAGTTTTCCAATAGCAATCCATGATGGGATTCCGGCGGGTTGTTCGTGTGGACTAGCGGTAGAGGCCGAACACTTGGGCGGCTCTATGCAGAACTACTCTCCTTAGACGGTCAAAACGTCGATCTTTTAGATCAACCAAGGTAACCACCGTCTACTAACTCGTTTGTTTATTGCTTAAACGAAGTCGAACCTGGTTAAAAGGAAATAAAATTTTAAATTCCGCTGCATTACCGCGTAGATTTCCTAACAGTGGTATCGGAGCGAGCTTCGAGCTTAAGCAATAAGCATGTTATTTTGCGTAGTTAATTTTATAATTTAAATCACGTAATTAAAAGATGAAAGATTTTTTATTCGAAAATCGATACACGAAAAGAAAAAAATAAAAATAAAAATAAAGGGGCGGCTTTTGGGGTGCTCGGCCGATCGGCGGCGGCACCCTCACCGGAAATTGCGCCGGCGGCGGCGGCTCCCCCTTGGGGCGGTCGACGTCGGCTGGTGCATCTTTTTGGTGGATCCCTAAATTTTGTTTTGTGTATTTTGTGTTTCAATATTGTTCATAGTTGTGATTAAAATCTCCTTTGTTTAGTTGTGTCATGTGGCTAACAAATGGTTCAAACAGTTTGGGACATTGGGATGCCACATGGCATTAAAATAATAATGGTCTTTCCAAACTTTATTTGGAATAGGCCTAGGCCCTTTCCAAATATTTGATTTGGAATAGGCTAGGCTAGCCACTTCCAAAATTTTGATTTTGGAAAGTGGCCAGGCCTAAACCAAAATTATTTGGCCTTTCCAAATATTTGATTTGGAATAGGCCTAGGCCCTTTTCAAATATTTAATTTGTAATAGGCCTAGGCCTAGGCCACTTCCAAAATTTTGATTTTGAAAAGTGGCCAGCCCTAAGCCAAATTTGGTTTATGAAGATGCCTTTTGGTTTTGGAAACCAATGGCATCCCTTTTGATTAAGAATCAAAAGGGAAGAAACAAAATAGACTTAATTTTAATTTTGATTTATTATAGAATAGTTCTAATTAATTAAAATTAAAATTAAAATTAAAATCGTTTAAACTTAATCGTTAATTTTATTTCGATTAAAATCATTTAATTAATTAAATGTTAATTAGTTAATTGATTGTATAAAATTATTTAATAGATTAAATGTTAATTGATTAATTAAGACACAAGTAGTTAAATTTTAATTTTATCTTTTTCATAAGATGTTATTGTATGGATTAGATATAGTAGATATAATGTGATTATATGGACCCCGATTGATCATGGACTCGACCGATAGGATACATGTGAATGATTTAATTTTTTTGTTGGTTTTAAAATTGTCCTAGGCCGTTATGAAGAACGTGACCTAGTTTATTTTCTGCATTTATCCCATTCCCATTAGCTCCCCCCGTGTGTGGTGGGTGTATTTATTTTATTAGATAGAATTAAATGTAACAAGAATGGAACAGAAGATGGAGACCAAGGAAAGAAGAATAAAGATCCCATTGGAGATGGCACATTAAAGATCCTATTGACGGTTGCAGCTACCCTTAGATTGTGACCCGCGGTTTCGTCAGTTTGTATTCGAAACCGCACCTAGGAAAAGTCCATGATCATACCGGTTACTTTACGCATTTATTTATTTTGTGCTTGTATTTATTTTATTTGATACGATAGATGCATGACTAGGCACGATCTAGATAAATGTGTAGAATGTATGTCTATAGAGATAGATATATTTGATGAGACCGCAATTAAAAATTAATTAAGTGAATTAATTTACATTAATACTTCCACAACAAAAATCAAGTCGAAATATTGTCTCCCAGTATTATAACGACGGTGAAGAGCCTGTGTTCGGATCCAACTGATCGACCACCGCCGGGAGTTGACCTACCTCGGGTATATCATCGTTATTGAGATATGATCGTATGAGATCTCGTGAATATTGGGTTATGACTTGACTAGAATCTTTCGGTGATTGGCCACCGTCAGGGCCGTCTGACTTTAGAGACAAGGGGTTGACTAACACATAGTGATGTGTATCGCCAAAGAGTTGACTAGTCAATCACTGAGAATCACATAGATATGTGAATGGTAAAGAGTTACCTACCTATCGAAATTATCTTGGTTGATCGACCACCGCCGGGAATCGAGGTAACTAGATGGGATCTCAGCCACTAAAGAATTTTGAAAAATTCTTGAAAGTCAATTGGGAGTAGTTGACTAGTGGGAGCAAAATCATAAACCAAAAGACCATTTTTGATTTTGCGTGTATAAACAACAACACTCTTTTATTTTCACTTTTTTATGTTGTAGTTTTAGCAAACTTTATATTTATGTTTTTCTCGATTAGTAAAACCAAATTATGACTGTTACCTTTTGAGAAATGTTCTCAAATATGGTTAAGTAATTTTAATCCTTTTAAAATAAGCAATGACACGAGCAATACCGTTATAGTAGTTAGAGACAAGGAGACTACATATTTAATGCAATGCTCCAAAACTTTAATTATTAATGAAAAACGGAAGCTCATGACATTGGATACGATCCAATATGATCATTCAGTCATATGATGACAATTAATTCAAACGTTGGATAAGAATGACCACTCTAATTTTGGAAAGGTTGTTTTCAAAATTGTAAGATTTAAGTATCGACTTAATTCTATCATTGCTTAAAGGTTAATTAAATAGTCAATGTTTTGAATACGATTCAAAAGGTTAAATAAACTATTTAATAAACATTAGATTTTCTTTATGAAAGAAAATCAAAGACATAGCTCTTGTGATCTTTCTTAAGTCTTATGAAGACTACACTAAGAAATATTTACAAGTGCTTAAAGGATTAAAAAGGAAAGTTAGGGCATGTGCTTAAATAGAGAACTTATTGAAGTTTCTATTATAGGCAAGTGAGTTGAGATAAATCTATTTAAGTTCAAGTCAACTCTTAGATATATGATTTCTTGCGAGTGTGATTAAATTAGAAAGATTAAATACAGATATGGGAAGGTGAAGCAAACGTTGTAACACTTACCACATTCTGGATCTAGTAAACTGATAAGGGAACTAAATAAATGTTATTACGTTCCGGTTCTTATGAAGGACACAAGTTCAGTTATTTGTTAGGATTTAGTAGACATATTCAATTGTAAAGAATAAATGTTATTCCGATAAAGTTGGAAGGTCACTGAATCTAACATACTAGATTGATGTCACTATATAGTTGATATAAGTGATGGGATCTCAACTAAATATTTGTATGGTTATTATCCTTGATTGTGGTTACTCTAGACATAGTCTCTCTGGAATGGAAGCGGGTAATTAAACGTCATTCTGATGATGTTGAACCATATGATTATGAATCACGTGGGCAATACGTATCTTATCTAAAGATGACTAAAATACCCTTTTATGAAAAAGGTCGTAAACTCTAGAAAAATTGTCTAAAGCCTAAACATACCGATGTTTGTTGGCTTATGACAATTAATGCCACAAATAATTGTTTGTTAATCTCTATGACTATTTTTTAGAAATAGTCAAGTGTACTCAGTCAAGTGCATAATTCGGAAAGCCCGAAAAGTTCGAGCCAGTACGAATATGAGATTGATGAGCTACTTAGGAATTAATCTTCAATTGGATTGAAGTAATTAATACCTGAAGGGTGTTTCAGAAGTCGTCTGAAAGGGAATAAGATTCCCCCTTGAAGGATACCATCTTTGGGATACTCAATTAGATTATGTTCCCAAAATGGAAACAACGCTTTATATGATAAAGGTGTGACGCAAGCCATGCGAAGTATCCCTTACCCGTTTCGGGATAGTGCCCTTATACTTAACCTAGTTCCAAAGAATAAAGGTTGAATAAATTCCACATTAGATATGGAAGGCGATAATGTCAAATCTATCCTAACCGATAATTTTAAGTTGTCATAAGCAAAGTCAGAAAGGCTTGGAGCCCGGTACGACATATGCAACTTTGTGGAATATCTCAGCAAGTACGCTAGATATTATTTACTCGTCCGCGGAGCAAAAGGTGTTTGTCTCCAAACATGCTGTCTTCTAAAGGAAGTGTTTCTTCCAAAAGAAACAGTGGGAGTGAATCAGATCTCAAAAGAGTTTGAGAACCACAAAGATATATTCAACCATAGGAACGTGAGCAGACGCCACATAGCGATGAGGTGTAGAACACTGCTCAGAGCACACAAAAGTTCTGTAAGTCTGTGGATGACCTTAAGCCTGAAAAGGCTGCTGGTATATTCATCTTGAAGAATGAATATCTCACGACTTGTGAAAGAATGTTTGAGAGGCAAGATTGAGAGATATGGCTAGGAGCCATAATATCTGAATTAGATTCCATTAGTGACAACCAGGTTGTGAACCTAGTCTGTCTTACCTAAAGGGAATGTCCCTGAAAGGCTGACATGGATAGTAATATGATTACCATCAGGCTATAGTGACGGCTGAGTGGTACGGGGTGTAAACCTTGTAATTACCTTTATGCTGCCAGCTGAGCCCAGTTCTAATCAGATGATGCTTGTTATAACTTCGTATCATGGCTATATGATAGTGTTGAAGACGTTGGGCAGAAAGCTCAATGTTCATAGACGATGACATGATATGTAAGCCCACGAGATCCATTTATGGACTCAAACAAGTTTCTCTAGACGATTTCTTTGTTAAATAATCAAAGGAGTTTGATTTAGTCAAAAGAAGGATATGCCCAATGTGCAAAATGGATAGTGGGAGTGTGTTACGATTTTTGAGTAAGGTATTGGATATCTCTCTCAAGAATTGTTACCCCATGTCACAGTAAATTAATGTTTGGTAGTTCAAGGTCTTTACGAAAGCACTTGAATTGGCAGTTCTTAATTTTGGAAATAAGAATTTATAGCAATAGATTTAACTGCTGTTAAATTATAGTTTACATATATAGATGTGATGCTAAAAGGAGTTTAGCATAGATCGCGACAGGGATACTGCTGGCCAGTGTTCTCAAGATCTATCTATGTTAGGACGTTAGTCCTAAAGATAAGGTGAAAGATGATGCTTGTGGAAGGTTTCCTTCGCTACTGCGATAGAAACCATCATAAGAATAATGCCGGATGTTCATAGTCCATGAATAGTCATGAGCAAGTATGAAAGTAGATCTGGTGAATGTCGAGAATATCCTTAAACAAGTTAAGGAAGAGTTCCTAGTTTATTGAAACTTGGAATTAAATAAACGTAGATATATAGACATATATCCTGAGTCTTATAAAGGCGAGTGGGAGCTATAGTCTGGGTTTGCAATCACTTTGATTAAGTGATACAGTGAGCTGGAAATGTTCTAGCATATGGGTCACTGTAAATTCTACAAGCAGGCCAAAACACAGTAGTGCCTTAGAGGCGCAGCGGGAGCAGTACATGGATCTAGAAGGTTCATTCTTGAACCTTGTACGGTTCTTCCACCTTTTCTATATAGTTGATATAGTAAGTGGATTCATTGCTTGGAGCAAGGACCAGGGTCTCGTCAGAGATTCGTGTGTGTGTTGAGGCGGTTCCTTTGACTTGATCATATGGAGCGTGATATGAAGATAGTCTGAGTCCCCATGGATAGCGATCCGTTTAAGGCTAGGGCTAGTTGCGAGTATTGCATGAGATTCTTGTGTTTCAACTTGGTCTTGTGTGTGCGAGTGATTGGTTTTAGGCCAAGTGGGAGATTGTTGGAATAGTGTCCTAAACCCAATCGGGTTGGACCGGATCCGACCGAGTCGGATCATTTCTACTATTTCTTTATGTTTATACATATATTAATGGCTTTTCTGTTGTCATATATATGTTCTTTTTAAAGAACCAATTATGAATTGTTATATGATAACGTCCTTAGTATTAAACTGTGATAGAGAAACCATGATAGGCGATTATGGTTGATGAGATCTCTAATCATTTTAATAAGTTTGATACTTAAATGTCTCTAGGCTGATGTACTATTAAACAGGGCATTGATAGTTTAAACAGACTAGCACGTATTAGATGTCTTCTGTCTTTAGGGCATGGATAGATCTCGTCTATCGAAGTGTAGAGACACTTGGACTGTACGTGGACGTGTATTAGAGAATGCGTACGTTAGACTGACCCACTTACACGAATAAGTGTCACACTATGTGGCGGTTGTGTAATTATCCTTAAGACCGGAGTCTTCATGGCATCACGGTGTGGATTGTCGGGCTTTGACACTATTGAGGTTTCCCAGCCACGGGGCGATCATGCGGTAGTGATTGGGTATGATCGAAGCATGCGGAGTATACGTGATTGGTCGTCCGGGAATCGCGTATCCTATGTTTGGGATCGAATATCCGAAATGGCCTTCTTATAAGGAATGTCTTACTCTCGTGAATCTTTGCAAAGTGGGAGTAAACGAGTTACTTCGAGAGAGCATGATATCCAGATTATAAGATACGGTCGTTAATGTTTGACACTCGACGTACGACCGTATGGATATTATTACAGCGATAAGATTGTAAGTTACACGGTAACTATTTCACATGAAAGGTAGTAGTCATTGCATTTGACTCTTCCGATGATTGGGGGTCACGGTGTGTTGCTAGACGCTATCCCGTGATCGTTAGGTATGAAGGGTATTTTCGTAATTTGCACTTTGTGTCTACGGCCAACATATTCGGAAGCCTATCGGGTCACACACATAAGAACATCTAGCCGGATTAAAATGTGGTTATAGATGATAACCAAATAAGGAAAGTTTTATCTCACGACTATAAAGGTTATAGTGGTAAATTAATATGGTGGTGTTTATTTATTATGAATAAATTAAATACAAGATATTAATAATATTATATTAATTAAAGAATATTCCGGAAGCCAATATTTGGCTAAAGGTGGCGCAATTTTCGGATGTATATGATACACTTGAATTGTGCAATTTAATTAATGGTATTACCATATATTAATATTAGATATTAATATATATATGTATTTGTGTACATGCGTGTGTGTGCATATATGTGATATGCATGTGCACTTGTGTAATAATTATATTTATATAGATTTATTTGTGTAATATATATATGTGATATGTACACATGTGTTTGATTTATGGTAATAAAATAAAGATAGTCAATATTAGATATTGACAATATCTTGGGAATATTCAATATAAGATATTGACAATATCCTAGATTTATTTAATATGAGATATTGTAATAAATGAGATAAATCAATCAATTATATTTTCCTTATTTTATTGGGAAAAGTTTTTCTTCCTTTCTACTCTACTTGGGGCGCCACTTCTACTATAAATACGAGGTAGGTGTCAAGCTCTTTTGTACATCACAATTGCAAGAGCTCATAGTTCTTGTGTAAAATAGAGAGCACCCTATGGAGAGTTGGAGAGAGGGGAAAAAGGCCGGTCTAGCAACCGGAGTTTTCCAATAGCAATCCATGATGGGATTCCGGCGGGCTGTTCGTGTGGACTAGCGGTAGAGGCCGAACACTTGGGCGGCTCTATGCAGAACTACTCTCCTTAGACGGTCGAAGCGTCGATCTTTTAGATCAACCAAGGTAACCACCGTCTACTAACTCGTTTGTTTATTGCTTAAACGAAGTCGAACCTGGTTTAAAGGAAATATAATTTTAAATTCCGCTGCGTTCCCGCGTAGATTTCCTAACATGAAGGACCTTAAAAAGAATTCAATTACTTTACAATTAGCTGATCGTTCGGTTAAGGAACCTTGTGGAGTGGTTGAAGGTGTGCTAGTAAGAGTTGAGAAGTTTGTGTTTCCTGTCGACTTTGTTGTGCTAGATATGGAAGCTAACTACGAAGTGCCCCTAATCTTAGGAAGACATTTTATGGCCACTAGTAGGATGCTTATCGATGTTTACAAAGGAGAGTTAGTGTTAAGAGTTAATGGAGATGAAATAGCATTCAACGTGCTTGACACTATGAAGACACCTGATGATGCAGAGGATGGATGTTTCATGTTGGATTCTGTTGACAAGCTTGTCAGTGATTTCCAACAATATGAGGATATTAAGGATTTCCTCGAGGCTACTCTAGAGTTAGAGGATGAAGTGCCTTATGAAAAGAGCGAGGAAGAAAAAGTGATATGGCCTGGATGTAGTAGAGGAACCCGTAGATATGTCGAGGAGATGAAGTCTACCGAGGTTGAGAAATTCTACCATAGACCGACATGGCATAAGTTCTTTGAACTTAAGCTAACCGGACAAAAGTTAAAGACCTCGTTAGAAGAACCACCCATGAATCTGACGTTGAAGCCTCTGCCTTTACATTTGAAGTATGTATTCCTTCAAGACGAGACCTTGCCGCTTATTATTTCTTCTGCCTTGACTGAAATCCAAGAAGAAAAGCTGATGAGAGTATTGAGAAAGTATCGCGGAGCATTTGGATGGACTATAGCTGACATCAAAGGCATTAGTCCCAGCGTTTGCATGCATACAATTTCCGTTGATCCTGCAAAGAAAACGGTTGTACAACCCCAAAGAAGTTTGACTCCACAATTGAAGGACGTGGTTAGGGATGAAATTATTAAGATGTTAGAAATGGGGATCATCTTTCCTATCTCTGATAGTGAATGGGTTAGCCCGATCCATGTAGTTCCGAAGAAGGGGGTTTGACTGTACAAGCCAATGAGTTAAACGAGTTAATTCCCGTTAGACTCATTATTGGTCATAGAGTGTGCATTGACTTTAGGAAGCTGAATGATGCCACTCGTAAAGATCACTTCCCTCTTCCCTTCATTGATCAAATGCTCGAGAGACTGAGCGGACATGCGTTTTATTGTTTCCTTGACGGGTACTCGTGATACTATCAAATTCATATCGCACCCGAGGATCGTGAAAAGACCACTTTTACATGTCCATATGGAACCTTTGCTTACAATAGAATGCCCTTTGGTTTGTGCAACGAACCAGCAACGTTTCACAGATGCATGATTTCTCTGTTTGCTTATATGGTTGAAGATTTCCTAGAGATCTTTATGGATGATTTCTCCGTATTTGGAGATGATTTCAATTCATGTCTCACGCATCTAGCAAGAGTGTTGAAGAGATGCGAGGAGACGAATCTGGTGCTTAACTGGGAGAAATGTCATCTTATGGTTACTGAAGGCATAGTACTTGGCCACCGTATTTCAAAGAACGGTATAGAGTTGGATAGAGCAAAAGTAGAGGTGATTGAAAAATTGCCTCCACCAACCAATCTTAAGACTTTGCGAGGTTTTCTTGGCCACGCGGGATTCTACCGCCAGTTTGTGAAGGACTTTTCCTTAATCTCTCGACCTCTCACTGAGTTATTGGCCAAGGATGTGCCATTTGTGTTTACTAATGAGTGCATGAAAGATTTCAATAAGTTAAAGAGCATGCTTACTACTGCACCCGTTCTAATTGCGCCTGATTGGAATCTACCTTTTGAGTTGATGTGCGATGCAAGCGATACAGCTGTAGGTGCTGCCTTAGGACAAAGAAAAGACAAGATCTTTAGGCCCATCTACTATGCTAGTCGAACTTTAAATACCGCTCAAAGGAACTATGCAACTACGAGAAAGAACTTCTAGCTGTCATCTTTGCATTTGACAAGTTTAGATCTTATCTAGTAGGATCTAAAGTCACTGTTTGGACTGACCAGGCAGCTTTGAAGTATCTTTTAGCCAAACAAGATTCCAAGCAAAGGTTATTGAGATGGATTCTACTGTTTCAAGAGTTTGATGTAGAAATCCGTGATAAGAAAGGATCTGAAAATTTGGTTGCAGATCATCTTTCCCGTTTACAAATAGAGAATAATGAGCCAATGACCGAGATTGGAGAAACATTTCCTGATGAACAATTATTCTCCATCACGGCCATACATGGAAAGGATGATTGCGCTGCAGTATCTTCGCGTGTTGAGGTTGTGAAGGAGAATAAACAACCATGGTTTAAAGACTTTGTGAATTATCTATCCGCGAAATACGTGCCACCAAATCTCAACCCCCAAGAAAGAAAGAAATTCTTTAAGGATCTTAGGCACTATTATTGGGAAGAGCCCTATCTTTTTAAGCTAGGATCCGACAATGTCTTTAGGAGATGTGTGCCGGAGGAAGAAATGTATGATATCCTTAGACATTGCCATGCTTATGAGGCCGGAGGACATTATGGAGGAGACAAGACTGCGGCGAAAGTTCTCCAATGTGGTTTTTACTGGCCGACTTTGTTCAAGATGCGCATCAATATGCTAAATCTTGTCATTCTTGCCAAATGACAGGAAATATCTCGAGAAGGAATGAAATGCCACTGAAGAATATCCTAGAGGTGGAACTCTTTGATGTTTGGGGTATTGATTTTGTGGGACCCTTTACTTCGTCTTTGTCCAACCGCTATATTTTAGTGGCGATTGACTACGTGTCCAAATGGGTTGAGGCCATTGCTTCGCCTACTAACGATGCGAAAGTTGTACTGAAGTTCTTAAAGAAAAATATATTTACGCGCTTTGGAACCCCTCGTTCCATTATTAGTGATAATGGAAGCCATTTCTGTAATAGGCCGTTTGAAAAGTTGATGATTAAGTACGGGGTTAGACACAAGTTAGCTATCGCTTATCACCCTCAAACAAGTGGACAAGTTGAGGTTACAAATCGAGAAATAAAGCGCATTTTGGAGAAAACTCGTGAATACGACTAGAAAGGATTGGTCGTTGAGATTAGATGATGCTTTATGGGCTTATAGATCGCTTATAAGACGACTATTGGTATGTCCCCTTATAAGATTGTTTTTGGAAAAGCATGTCATCTACCGGTTGAACTTGAACACCGTCCCATGTGGGCTACGCGTATGCTTTGAATTTTGATGAAAGTTTAGGCTTTGGAGAAAGAAGATTGTTAGAATTGACTCGCCTAGAAGAGTTTCGTCTGGAAGCTTATGAATGCTAAAATATTTAAGGAGCGCACAAAGAAATTTCATGACAAGAAGATATTGGACCGCACCTTTAAGGAAGGCGATCTGGTTCTTCTTTACAATTCACGCTTGAGACTCTTTCCCCGCAAGTTAAAATCACGATGGTATGGCCCTTATCGAGTGAGTAAGGTTTTCCTTCGGAGTCGTGGAATTATTGAACCTTAAAGATCAATCCACTTTTGTGGTTAATGGACACTGTGTGAAACATTATGTTGGTCTTGGTCAAGGTAAGGAGGAGGAAGTCTTCACTCTTGAAGACCCCACCTATACTTAAACCATCGTTGAGTTAAGTCCAGCTGGCGACTATAACCTCAGAACAATTTCTTGAAAACCATCTTTTGTTTTTGTTTTGTTTGAATAAAGTAGCATGAGACTGTTAAGGTTTTTTTCATCTCGCCATGTCCCGATTCTATGTTCGGAATAAACGAGGTTTTTTCCTTGATAGCCGACATGTGAGTTTTGTAGTTTTAACTCTTTGGTTTTCCTTGTCATTGGTTGTATGAAATAAAGTAGCTTAATTTGTTTTTGGATATTCTATATCTATTTACTGCCACATTATTTTATAACAGCCATTGACTTGTTAGTAACGGTTTAGTGGAGTTTCTGTTTGGTTTGCTTAAACAGGTTTTTGTTTGCTTCTCCACAACGTGCTTGGATCGCTCCTATATTCTGCATTTACTTGAGATCCGTTTCCAGAGCCAAGTCTTTTTCTTAAATTCTCCTTTTTCTTTGTCATTGGGGACAATGCCAAGTTTAAGTTGGGGGTAGGAGACTTAGCCATGATATGTTATAATTAAAAATGGAATGAAACTGTGAAAAAAAAAGGATAAAAATTGAACAAATGCCAAATTAATTATCTCGTACCCTTAGAATTGTGAGTACTTATATAATGAATTAGTAGGGAAGGAACCAAGTTGCATGATTACATGATCATTTTATACTTATGTGAACCAACTACCCGGATATTCATGCTGATTATTGCAAGTAGTTATTTATTATTCGATTACTCAATTTTTGAATCGACGAATGTTGGGGAGATTTTGCATCATTAAAACAAAAGAAAATTTATAAAACCTATACTACCATGCAAAACTACCTCCTAACCGGCCGAATACCGGGTAGTTGCTAGTAAAGTTGGATAAGTACGGGTATCGATCCTCAGGGAAAAGGGATGTTAAATCTAATCTTATTAATCCTTAAATTGTTACTTATTCAAAACGGAACTGAAAACGAAAAAACGAAAAGTAAAACCGGACGAGAGGATTGTTAATCCAAAGCCGGAAGGATAAAAGCGATAAAAACTAAATCTAAACTACTAACTATAAAAGGAAATAAACAAGAAGATGAACATGGAGATTAACAATGAACAAACAAAATCATCCAATCCTTCAAACCCTCTATCCCTATCTAAGGTTATCTTGTGATGATTAACTAAAGATGTGGTTCACCTAATCAAAAGTATGAATCCTACTTCCGTAGATAATTCGTCTATCAATCAAAACAAGGTGTAAGATTTATTCAAATCTAGCAACCTAGATAATCAACCTATCAACTTCCGTTATGTCAAGGTTAAAAATCCAATCTTTCCTATGGTGATCTAAGTCTAACATGACTTCCATCAAAATCAAACATCGATAAGCAACCATCTTCCGATATACGTTGCATAACAAATAATCGCATAGGAAAAGATACAACTTTGAGATAAAATCATAAAAAAAACTTAAATAAAAGTAGATAAACCTGAAGAAGAAGATTCAAATCGTTTGAACAATTGCAGCCCCAAGCATTAAGCTTCAGAAAACAGCAAAATAAAACAGCGGAAAAGAAACACCCTCGGCCGGCCAAGCACCAAGGCTCAGCCGGCCGAGGTGACTTGCTCTCAGAATTTAGGGTTTTCTAAAGTAATGTGCGGTAAAAGTTATGATCCTAGGGTTTACATAATGCGGCTATTTATAGATAAAGTAAGTCGGTTCTCCTGTAGTCGGTCGTGGACGCCCGTTTTGAAGGTCGGACGCTCGTCCGTTTGTTCTGGACGCTGGCTGAACGCTGGTCTGAGTGGCGTCTGAACTCTCTGTATTAAATTTTCCTTCTGGACGCCCGTTCACTTTTATGGACGCCCGTCCACTCCCCGGACGGGACATGGACGCTCGTCCGGTATGTCCGGACTAGATATCATCATCTTTATCTCATTCTTCTCATCTCTATCTCTTCTCTTCTTCATATAACTCTTCCTTATCTCTTGTATGTCAAATAAATCCGACTTGTATCATCTTTTGATCCCCTTTTCAGCTCGAAATATGCACATCTACAAACATCAAAACCATTGCAAAGTGTAACATCATCCAAATAATCATAAAACCACCAATTAAACACATAATTTAATCACTTTTGCAATTAGACCCTTAAAACACCACTTGCTTAATATTTCAATATAAAGGCCAATTCTTATGCAAATAATATAAATATGGGGAAAATCATCGTAAAATATATCGTTATAAAACGTACAAAATCACCCTTAACAACGAATACCGCACAAATTATAATAACTGAAAGAATTATGTGTACATTGCATAGATGATTGGTTATGCAGACCTAGAGTCGATTTTTATCTCCTGATGTATTCTTATCTTCTAGCCATCTAAGCGGAGTAATAAGCTTGAGATTTATCTGTGTTTTGACAAAATGTTAAACACTGGGCTTGTAGTAACATTACCAAAGTAGCTTCGCGCTTGTGGTAATATTCAATGTTATTGACCGATCCGTGAGAGGAGGATTCTTGCAATGCATAATTTACTTTTAAAGCAAGTTTCTTTCTTGAGATGTGTTAATGCTTGAAAATATGAAAATGGAAAAAATTCAACTTTTAAGAGGCTTCGAGTATTTTTCTCGGTCTCCAAGTCCAAAATGGATGACGCTCTTGCTTATTGCACCATGTCTTTACCCATTGCGAGGCTTAAGAAGTAGGAATGCTGATGTTGGTAGGTTGGGACTTCGAAGTTAGCATAAACTTTAATCGTGCCACGAATATATAAAACTAAATGCACATGCACACATCACTTCGATTTATAACGAGTGGTGAATAATGGATACCTTATGAGCATGAATGGTATGAGTTGACTCGAGTTTCTTATATAATTATGACTTGACCATGGAAAATGTTGTCTTGGGGAATGACTTATTGATGCTTTGTTCGGGACGATCAAAGTCTAAGTGGGGGGTAGTTGATGACGGTCAAATTATACCCGTAAAAGTCATCAACATTGGCCTTAAATCAAGATTAATAATATATATTTTATATTAAATCACATGTTTATATGGATTATTTAATGTTATGTGATTTATATTATATAATTTGGTATTTATCCGTTTATATTGTATAATTTGGTATTTATCCATTTTTATTATTTAAATATGATTTACTTTGAGATAAATATTTATTTTGCAGATTAAGATAATTTTTGGAGGATAAATATAAATGGAAGAATTAAATTACAAGATAAATCCAAGTAAATCCGGATGCATTGAAGATAAAGATCGGATGAGCACGAAAAGAGGAGTAAGGCATGACAAGAGCAAGCGAAGCAATCCGAAACTTGAGAGCACACATGCGGCGGCCCTTCCACACGCATAAGGGGGGCGCATCTTATTTTCTGAGATCGGCCGGGAGTTATCTCTTATTTGTTTTGATATTTTGAAGTATATCTCTTAATTAGCTTGAACCCCTATAAATAGAGACACACCATACACACAATATACACTTTAGAAATACTTTAGCAAATACAATTCACAATATTGGTTTTATTTTCAATATATGTTTTCTTTATTTTATGTTCGTTCATTACGGAGTCGTTAGAATCTCCGGTTAGAGATCGTATCGAGGAGTGGGAATCACGCTCGTCTTCGAGGGTAATGTCTACTCTATTATGCAATCTTTATTCGTAGATCTAATTTATTTCGTGATGGATTAGTCGTTTTGTGTATTGATTTCGTTATGTAGTTAATTTACGAACCCTTGTTCATGTAGATCTGAGACGTAAAAGATGTTTCACGAGCAAATCTGGTTCAGATCTGAGCTTGCTGGCAGCGAGCCTATGTCTCGTTGGTAGCAAGATCTGTGATGTTCTTGATTTGTCTGTGAACGGCTTCGACTACGTCAGGTTCTCTGCTTTGTAATTTAAACGAGTAATTAAACTTGATCAACTTAATTATTTGTCATCGTAATTTAACATGAGACCCAAAAAGTAATTGTTATTTAGGACAGAGATTGAATCGGTGTCTAAGAAGTACGCCTAACCATAGGAATGTTGCTTAGATGAGGTTACGGTTTATACCGGCATCCCTAGTTTCGTAATTGTGTCAGAAGTTATATGAGATAGAGACTAAAAATGTGAAGTCACGTAGTGGAGACACTATGATCTAGGTGGCCTACCCGGAGCTAGATCTATTTTAGGGGATGACTCCCGTAGTCAGAATAATTAATCCTAAATGTCTTATTTTGTCTCGTCGTCAATCTACATAGCATGGGGGAGTAATTACTACTAGCGTTATCAATACTGTTTGTTAATCGTTTATAAAACCTACAAAAATAAGTGTCGTTGTGTCTTTTGTTGGTTTTGTGTTTCTATCGTGTCGATTTTAATTATACGTTAATTGTTGGTCGTAGACCGCCTTTAATTTACTTTTTAGTTTAATAAGTTATATTTCGTTCAAGCCGAGTCTCTGTGGGATTGACCTCGACTCTATCTAACTATACTACGATTGAACCTAGTTCTCTTGCTAGTGTGTTATTTAGGTATCGAGTATTTTTATTACTTGGACCGTGCATCACTCGTCTATGCCCACTGGTGGGTTGTGAACCCCAAAATGTGCATTGATCCGCTCAATCAAAAAATCAACCTTAACACCACAGACCATTGCAAATATGGCTCCTGGGTTATACGAAAGATAAACATAGAATTCTCTTACCACCGTAGCATTGAACCGTGTCGGTGCCTCGGCCATATCTAGAATATCTTGCACTTGTAGGGATCGTGGGAAGATCAAACCGCAATCGTCCAACTCTACTCCTCGTTCTCGGGCAACCGGTCTTCCGTTCTGAATGCCTTCAGAATGATTCAATGATCTCTAGAGAATGAAATTTCTCAACCCCGTCTATCAAGGGTTTAGCATCTCCATAAACATACTGGTGACCACTTGGACGAGGGGCTGTTCAGCTACATTTTGGACCCATCATGCTTGATACAGAGACCTTTGATGATGCTGATTCTGATAAAAGATACCCTCGATAAACCGGCCTGTGTCATCGAGTTACCGGCCTGAATTTTTCTGAATTCTGACTGGGACTGTGCTCTATTGATAAAAAGGAAATAATTGCAACACTTCACTATTGCAGCAGCACTACTAATCAGCAACAGGGATGGAAAAGGTGGTGTTTGGGGTTTGAAATGAAAGGAAAAAGGTTTGGTTTTGGTGGATGTATGGTGGTGATGGTGGCCAAATTTTTTTACTAGGGAAAGGGATGGAGAAATTTGGTATTGGAAGAAGATGATAGTAGATGAAAATGAAGAATAATGGTGGTAGAAGAGTGATTAAATAGGAGAAATGATGGAAAGTGGAAGGATTTGGTGGGATAGTGGGTAGAGGAGTAATTAGGGTGAGGGATTTGAGGGGGTGATTGATGGGTTTGAGGTGGAGTTATGGTGGAGTGTGGGAAAGGAAGAAAAGGTAGAAAATGGGATGGTTTCTACTGACTGGTGGTTTCTAATACAACATGTGTCCTCCACGTGTCTCTAAAAATTTTGCTTTTAAATCAGACACTCAGAAATTGGAAAATCTTGGCTCTGTAAACCGGAAGTGACCCTCGGTTTAGCGGGGCTTCTTTTCCCTAGATTTCTCTGTACTCCTTCAATGCACACTTAAATTAATCTCACTGCTCAATCCTGACCTCAAATTGACTAGTCTCCTACTTCTTTAGTTGCTATTCCCGACACAATCCTAACTTACTTCCCTAGAATCCACAACGAGTAAAAAAAACCTTCCCAACAACCATTGTTTTCAAGCCTAAGGGTGCGGTAGGATGAAAAAAATATCGTCCCTTCATCCATCTACTTTTATTCATTCCTAATCTACCTAAGGGTTTCAAGGAAATAGTTCTGAATTTAAAGACGTCAGCTCGACTTACCTTTAGACCTTCAATCAATCAAAATTTGGGTCCTTAACTCGCCAAACTTGCATCTTCAAGGTCTTAACCATCATGCACTTCCCTTCTCGTTGATCATTACCTTTCAAGAGTGCATTTTCATGGTTTTCCATAGAAACTTTCTGAGCTCTCTTCCTAGCATGCCTCTATCTCTTTGCTCATGTGCTAGGTCATCCTCTGCTTCGAGACTTAATCTTTATGCCTAAGAAGTCTACACTTTTCACTTTAAGCTCTAATCCGTTACTACACAATACGGAAGGACCAGCTTCCGTGAGCGCCGTGTTGTGGTCGTTCTCTTCACTCTCTCTAAGCATCAATCTCATGAATTCTCGCTCACAAGTCTCTAATAAAACCTCTCGTTGCCTATGCCCTTCCTTCTCTATCTCCATGACTTCTACTTTTCCTGAATCATAAGTCATCTTACAACTTTCTGGCCTATTTCTAAGGGCTCTAAGATTTTGAAAGATACTGGATCATTGTTCAATCTTAAAGTGTCCCCATTATCAAAGTCCATAATTGCTTTGCTTGTCAGTAAGAAAGGTCTTCCAAACAAAACTGGGGCACTTGGGTCCTCTGGTACGTCTATAACCGTGAAATAAATTGGAAAAGTCTGCATGCCTTTATCGTGCACTTCCTCAGCAGACCGGCATGCATATCTCTAGTCCTATCGACAAAGGTCTTAGTTAGGGTTTGTTCATAATGACCGGAAGCTTAATCTTCTGGCAGAGGGATAGAGGTAAAATGTTACAGCTTGAACCGGAATCACAAAGACCTAAACCTACAGATATACCATTGATAGAAATTAGGAGTCGAAACGTTTCAGGGTCTCCTAACTTTTCTGATGTGTCAGAGTCTGGGTAATCCTCAGAATCTAAGAACATGGTGTCCAGATCCTCCTCCGGATCATCAGAGTCGTAATCGGACGATATATCAATTAGCTCGATCGGAAACGTACCTGGCCAATAAGTCTCATACTCTTTCAGGTTTTCCTCAGCCTGCTATTTAAGCTTTTCAGTCTCCTCCTCCACCCGCTTCTTATCAGCTTCATAATGCTCTCTGGCTTATGTTCTAGGGTACATAGAGGTTGGTTTGATGTTCAACACAGTACGAGGCATTGTGTTTGACTCGTCTAGCCTTAATCACTTTTTTTTTACTGAATTTTCGAAGTGCCCGGATGCTTCCTGCAAAAGAGACAAAATAAAACAAAGAAAAAGTTAGCAACTCCTGCTTCAGTTGGGGTTGATTCCAACTATTCCGGACCTACTAACTAAAATCAACTTGGAATAACACAGAAAAACAGGGACTGGTCAGAATTCAATTTTCTGGGCCTCGGTAAACCGGAGGTAACCCTCGGTAAACCAGGCCTAGAATTTCTCCTTATGGTAGATTATCAAGTGCAGGTTTGATCCAGAACGACTCAAGACTCAAAAGAAAATACATTAAAATACTTCTTAATCAGGATTAAAATGTTTATCTTTAAAATTGGCCATTGTCCCCGGCAACAGCGCCAAAAATCATGATCGCGTGTAAGTCACTAACGTCGATATTACTAGCAAGAATACTAGGTTCAATGTAGTATAGTAAATAAGAGTCAAGGTCGATCCCACAGAGACATTGCAACTTTAACTATAAACGATTCTAATCTAATTAAGAAGGCGCATAGAGGCGGTCATTGACCAACAATAAACATGAAAGAAACTTGGTATTTCTCCCCCTCTTCTCACCGATCTACTAACTTGAATTAGTTAATGTTTATATTTACTTCCTCACATAATTTCCTTAAATTAATCGAGCGAGCTTTTAGTTTTGTTTTAAGCTACGGGTGCAACTCCTAACCCTATCTACTTTGACCATGGTAGTAGACAATCTATACGCAAGTTACCCTCCTTAATTGGTCCGTAATATCCCATACGCATAAAGAACTAGAATTGCCGATATCGAGCGCTAACTCATACCGCTAACCCGCCCAGACACCTGTCGACAATGATCAGCACGTTCCTAGGGTCCATCAAGACTATGTCAAAACTAACACTTCACTATTCGTATTTCATGCTAGTTTTACGATTACAATAAGCAGATTGGACAAATATAACCTACTCTTAGTTAAACCTGTCG
The DNA here is from genome assembly GCA_036785695.1 of Gentiana straminea. Taxonomy (NCBI): domain Eukaryota; kingdom Viridiplantae; phylum Streptophyta; class Magnoliopsida; order Gentianales; family Gentianaceae; genus Gentiana; species Gentiana straminea. Next base: position 13,536,668 of record JAVUPR010000398.1, on the reverse strand, counting down.
ATACTCTTAATTAAACCTGTCGATCAACGTAGTTGTAGTGAATCCCAGATTTATGTTTTCTAATATTTCCTCGGTAAACCGGTATAGATCGTAGGTTTACCGGGGTCAGCTTTTCCTATTTCTGGATCTACATTGCTCAATTATGATTAATCTAAGTAAATCATGGGGTCATTAAACAAGCAGATTAATTAAAACACATAAATACGAACATATCTACCATTCTAAAGACAAAAAGGAATGTTCAAAGCTTCATACCTTCAACAATGGAATTCTAGCTCGATCTACTCAAGCTAGAGATGGTAGAGAAAGGGAGAAAACCATAAAATAACTCCTCTAAATCTTAGAATAACTTTATTTCATCAAATTGTATAATGTAAATGAATATAATTGAGTGCTTATGTAATATTCAGTATATGCGGCTTTATATAGATACAATAGCCAACTTATGACTCATAGAAACCCTAACTAACCTAGTAGATGCAGCATAATCTTGTTCCTCAAGGCCCTCGGTTTACCGGACCTAGCCCTCGGTGATCCGGGCTGAATTTTCCTCTTTTTCTTTAGTAGATTTCTTCTTGGACTTCTTTTACTTGGCCCAACATGCTTCTTTTAGTCCAGATCCGATCTTCAATGCCCAAGATTCGGTACATCCTATAAAACACATAAAACGAGATAAAACAGTACCAAATCTTTGGGAAAAAAATACAGATTCAGAATTACGATCCTAGAAACATACACATAGCATTTAACACATATTCCATATAATAACGAGGCTATCTATCATCTCTTCAGCAGAATTCAGGGTGAATATGGGTATAATTAATGGTACCATTTAGGGCGTTATCATCAGTCATTGTGGGCCTTGAACTCGCAAGGGCAATGAACGTCCAAAATGTGGAAGTTTATTGTGATTCACAACTCGTAGTGCATCAAATAATATGTTCAAACGCGACCAAATGCAAAATTCTACAACAGTACCTCGATCTGGTCCAAAGACTAAGGAATGATTTCAACTATTGCGAAATCATTAAGATACCCCGTGAGAAAAACTCATGTGACGATTACTTGTCAAAGCTATCAGAGCAAGAAGAAGTCAGGAATCTATCGGTCATGGTCGAATATCTTTCCGAGCACGCAGTTAGTCGGACGAAAATCATGTACGTCCATCCTACGGACCCATGTTGGATCGACAAGATCATGGAAAATATCGAAAGAGGAACACTTCCCGTTGATCCAAAACATTCTCAATCTTTAAAGAAAAAGTCAGCACGCTATATAATATTGAACGACATCTTATATAGAAGATCTTTTTTCAAACCTTTCCTAAGATGTGTAAGACTTGAAGAAGTAAAAGGGATCTTAGCCGAGCCACATGAATGAGTGTGTGGGGGCTACCCCGCTAGCTACATGCTCGTTCAGAAAGTTATATTGGCTGGTTAATATTGGCTGAGCTTGCCAATGACGCACAAAGGCATGCAAAGAGTTGTGATAAGTTTCAGCGGTTTGCCGACATCTCGAGGCATCCCTGGGTAGAGCAAAGTATTGTCATCATGGCCTAGCCTTTTGACATGTGGGGAATCGGCCTTGTTGGACCGCTCAAGAAAGGTCGATCCGGATGTGAATATGTCATCATCGCAGTCGATTACTTCACAAAATGGATCGAAGCGAAGGATATTAAAAAGATTAACTCTGGAGACATCATCTACTTTTTACTTGACCAAATATGGACTAGATTTGGTGTCCCAAGGGAGCTCATATCAGATCACGGGCCGCAGTTCAGAGATGAGTTACAGAGTTCTACAAGGACCACAACGTTATACATTGGCAGTCATCAGTATGCTACTAGCATGGAAATTGTCAAGCTGAGAATGCTAACAAGCAAGTTCTAAAAGCATTAAAAAAGATCCTGGAAAAAGACGGAAAATGGGTAGACGAATTGCCCACAATCCTATGGTCATTGCGGACTTCGTGAAAAACAATGATAAGAGAAACTTCTTTTGCATTGACTTATGGGTCAGAGGCCATGGCATTGGTCGAGATTGCACTGCCAAGCTCGAGAGTCTCTTACTTTAGCGAGACCGAAAATTTGATAACAAGAAAGCTTGACCTCGACTTAGTAGAAGAGAAGCGAATGAAGTCTTATGTCCGTCTGGTGAATAGCAAGCAAGCAGCGAAGCGGCACCATGACAAACATATCTGCGATCATTCCTTCACAATTGGCGTCTTCGTCTTACTTAAAAGAGAAGCCTCACGACATATGTCAATGAAGGGAAAGTTGTCAGAAGATTTGGAGGGTCCGCTTCAGATATCAAGAATTGTTAAGAAAGTGTCCTACGTTCTGAAAGATAAAGACGGCCATGAGTACAACATGCCCTGGCATGCAAAAAACTTGAAAAAATATTACATGTAAGGCAACATTCTCTTCTATTTTTCTAGACAAAATCATATTCTATACCAGGCTTCAGGCCACCCTTGTTGTAGATCATTTTGACTGAAATGCTCATTTTGGTATCATAAGTTGATCTTATGAAAGTTGTGCCTAGCCGCTTTGTTTCCGATCAGCTCACAGGCTAAAAGCCCTATGTTTGTCCGAAACAAGGGGTGCCCGTATGAAAATCTTCAAACACTTAATGGATTGATGGTCATTTGTTTCAACCTTGCCATGAAGATTCCATTGGCCTCGCTTGAAACAAGAGAGCCACATATCGTAATTTTGATTCATTTAAACCTCAAAAATTACTTTCTGCGGATTCATCATTAAGGTAATAAAATTAAGACAAACAAGAAGCCAAATCATAAATTCATTATGAAAAGCGAGGTCACAAAATTACAAGGCAACAAATTTTGAAACATTAAAATTTACTTGTCGTCGCTGGAGGAACCGGCCTCAGTTGAAGAGTCGAATGGGATATGCTCCAACTAAATGAGTCGCTGGGGGAGATACTTGTTAGAAAGGCAAGACAGAACCACAGTGGTGCAGATGCTAGAAATTAGCCAAGCAAGGCGAAAAAAATGACCGAAATCCATAGCAGAGGCAAAATTAACGGCCTCGCGTTGAATTAAAATGCCCCAATTGACATTCACACTCGGGGTAAAAATGGCGTGAAGAAGAATAGCCTCATCTTCAGTGACCTCTTGAAAGTCACAGTTGGCATGGCACGAGTATTGGTAAACCGCTTCCACGCTCGAGCATCTTGGGACAGCTCGGAAACAACCCCCTGCGGAACGGGATCCCACTCACTAGGGAAAAAAATATTCGAACGCCCCGTCGCGGTGCATAGTCTTCCAGACCTCATCATCGAGATCCCAAGCAAACTCGTACTGGGTAGTGGGATCAATAGCAGGAAAATGGACGAAGTAGTTAATGACCGCCGGCGTAAATGGAACAAAAACACCATGGAGGAAACAGACCTAGTGGCTCGAAAAGATATAGCCTCCGACAAAACCAAGTAGAATTCATGCACCATCGTGACATTATACTCACCGGAGGGTTCTGCAATGAAAAATCACTCCACCCAGACACGGGAATACGAAGCTCTGAACCTCCTCCAATTTTATGCAAATTCAGGCTCCTCTCCACCAGAATTGGGTCTCTGTTGAAGTAGCCCCAAAAATTTGCATGAGCAATAAGAGACGCTGTGCTGAAAAAGGGTGACAAATCATGATTGGGAGAAGACATGATGACGGCAAAGAAAAGAGAACGAAAGGGAACAAGACTATTTTATTTGATACAGAATTTCAGATTTGCAAGTGTGTTAAGGGAATGAGAATGCCCCCTCCCCCAATTTTTATAGGCAGGGTTAAGATGATTTCACGGTTAAGATTAAAAGAATTGGATGGATGGGGTTCAAATGGTCTTTTCAAATTTTGAAATTCAAAAACAGCAATAATTGCTCCATGGTTATCGAAAATAACAGTCAATGACACAGTTAATTTGCGGCAATCAAAGCGACAGTCAATTCAAAGCCTTTTCCGCTGCCACGTCTGAAACGTATCAGAAAATGTTTTGCTTTTCACACCCAATCATTGCAGCAGGTACGATCATCCCGGGCCCGCAAATAGTTTGAAAAGGGGTCCGCATACCCGAATTTTTTAAAAAGGGCTGTAAGATGTTTCAACCAAGCTCGTAGCGATCTTGCTTGAAACAAGGTGACCGCACATTGGAATTTTTCAAATCAGTTCAGATTCTAAGCTCAAATTATTTGTAGCAAGCTCGACGTTAGGAGTTCTCGACCTCGCCAAAAACAAAGGGGGCCGCATGTATATGTATATATATGTGTCGGACTCAACTAGCGGACTTGAAAAAGATGGAATATTTTAAGCAAAAGCCGAGTACAAATTCGGAGCAGAAAGGAAGAACAGATCTAGAACACTTGGACATAAATCAAAACAACAAGCATACATTAAGAGGCCAAAGCAGCGGCCACAAAGTCACTACGTAGTTATTACAAAGCTTGAGATTGTCTGATAAATGCGAAGCCAACATACTTGAAGAAAAACAAGACAAGCATTCTAGAAGGCCAAAAAGCGGCCACAAATTACAGATAAAAACTAAAACGGCCATAAAACAAGTCTAAAGCGGGAAAATGAATGTTATAATTCTTACAGACTGTTGGGGAGATTTTGCATCATTAAAAACAAAAGAAATTTATAAACCCTAACTATCATGCAAAACTAACTCCTAACCGACCAAAACATCGGGTTGTTGCTAGTAAAGCGTAATGAGTAAGGGGTCGATCCTCAGGGAAAAGGTATGTTCAATCTAATCTCATTAATCCTACTAATTGCTACTCAACGAAAACAAATAAACGAAAAGCAAAAACATAAAAACAGAAAAACATAAAAGAACAATCAAAATAAATCTAACCTAAGAACAAAATTAACAAACTAAACTAAGGGACATGGAAACAACCAATATACAAACCTATGTGATCTCAATCCTAGTTCAATTCATGATTTTAATTCAAGTTGTGGTTTCACCTTTTCACGAGACATAAACCCCTAATTCCTTAGTGAATTTATTTCTCAAGCTACGGATTCCTAATTCCTTAGTAAATCCAATTTATCAATCTCTCATCTTCCGAATGTTGAGACCGATTTTCAATACAAAACTCGGTGTAGATTCAAGTTACTCTCGTATAATCGAATCTAACAACCTAGAAATCTAACCAATTAATTTGTCATCATTAATGATTAAAGATCCTATCTTTCTATGGTGATCTAACGTTACGCAACTTCCGTATGTTGTAACTATCAATAGAGAACTAATTTTCCAATCTATTCTCATGGCATCATAAGCACAAAGAAAGATACAAAATAAATCAAGATCATGGAAATAAAAAGGATTGAATAAATTGAAAGAAAACAAACTCACATAGTTTAATACATTGGATGAACTCCATGGATGAAAAACAAAATAAAAACGATCCTAATCTAACCTCGGTTCACCCGAGCACAAGGCTCGGGTGACCGACCTTGAAACCAAGAAGAGCGGCCGTCGCTTCCGTGTAATTTTCGTATGAAAAATCTGATGTAAAATAGGGTTGGGGCGCAGCTGTTTAAATAGGAAAATCAAGTCGGTTGCTACGGTAACGGTGCTTTGGACGCCCGTCCATAATGTCGGACGCCCGTCCAAACCTCTCCTGGAACAGATTCTGAACTTGTAACGCTCATATCTCGGGCCTCGTAAGTCGGAATGGAGTGATTCAAAATCCTGTAGAATCCTCTCTTCAAGCCCTACAACTCTTCTCTTGAGGTCCAGAGTCAAATCGGTTGTTATCATATCAAGAACTGCGTTGGAAGTTCAGCGCTACCCGGAATCCCGATTTTCTTCCTCCGGACGCTCGTCCGGTATCTCGACGTTCGTTCCTTCACCTTGAACTTGTGCCGGACGTTCGTTCACTTCACGTCCAAACTCTCTGAATGTAAAATACACCTCGAACGCTGGTTCCGCTTCTCAAACGTGCGTTTGAATCCGGACGCTCGTCTCGCTTATAATGGACGCTCGTCTACTTAGCCTTGACATCGAATTTATTGATTTTTCCATCTTTATCTTGATTGATTTCTTTCCTTATCTCTTCCTATCTTCCATAAACTTGATTGATCCTCTATTATCTCGAAATTAGCTCTTTAGGATCACCTTTTCCAACATAATTGAGTATCTACAACAATAGGAAAACATACCAAAACATAACACAATTCCAAAATAACATAAAATCATACTTTAAGCACATAATTTGTTACATTTTCATATTTAACCATTAAAAACCTCATTTACTCAATTAATCAATTATAAGCTCGATTCCTATGAAAATAATCCAAATATGAGGGAAATTGATATATAAAACATATGTGAAAATCACTATAATTTGACCCTAAACACAGACCATAGTGCAGAGGCCGAGGCCAAAAGAGTTTAACAGTTACAACAATAAATTCAAGATTATTCATCAGAGGGTTGAATTGAAACCTTATATGTTTTGGTGCCGACGACGGACTGGTTATCGCCATCTTCAGCATTTTTGGCGGCACCACTACCGACCCCACCACTCTTTGCAATCTTCCCAGCATCCTTAACAGCCTTCGTAGCCAGCTCCTCCCACTCTTTCATCATAGCACGAAACTACCATCATTAACCCGAGGAGGGTCCCAAACCGGCTTGCCTTTCTTGATGCTGTTCTCCCGGAAATCGGCCAGGTGCGTCTCAGTGTAGGGAAGATCACTGTGAAAAACCCTCAATGCGGGATCATCTTGATCCGTTGTCAACCATTCTTGCAGTGCATCTCGATCAGGGGACTCATCACAATAAGCCCTCATGCATCTAGCGATATGATAGAATCCATGATCAAACCCATCCAACAACGCCTTTTCTATCTCATCAGCATGCTTAGCGATGGCAGTTTCGCTCTTAACGGCTCCTGAATCTTGCCTAGTTTAGCAAGAGCCTTATCTCTCTCAGACTCGGCTGACTTTTTAAGATCAACGGCTGTTTGAACCTTCTTGATACTGGCCTCACCTTCCTGAACTCTCTTAGAAAGGCCATCATTCTGAGATCGGAGCCGGTTAACTTCAGTTTGGTGAACCTTCTTTTCTTTTTCGGCCTCCGCAACACACTGAGCTTCATCGGTCATTTTTTTCCGTAGTTAGGCAAATTGATCAAGTGTCTACTTCATCTCCGCATTATAAGCCCACTCGACCTACTTCAACTTGTTGAAGACCTGAAAGAAAAATGAGTTTATAAGTCTAACCATTATCAAAAATAAAGAGAGAGGAAAACAATAATTAAAGAACATCTTACCACACTGGCGGTGGACCAGTACAATCCAAGTTCTTTGGCTAGAAGCTGAGCACTGCAAAAAGGACCCGAAAAGGCCATTGAGGCCACCACATCCTCCTGAGCTATCCGATTGACGATCCCCTGACCAACAATCAACAATGGCATATCTGGCAACCTAAGCTTGAGATTTCGTAAAGGAACCGCATTAGCAATTGATGCAGAAAGCTCTCCCGCCTTCTGCGGGGTGAAAGATTGCTTCATGAAATCTAGATCCAACCACAGAGCCGGTTTTCCTACGGGCCCGATTGGTAGCCTCTTCTTGGGTGGCACTCTCAACGCCGATTCAAAAACTGTCATCTTCCCCTTATCTGCGACATCTTTATTGGGGCTCTCAATCAAATCTATGGAAAGAGACGGAACATTTTGAGAGTGTTGAACAACCTCAATTTTCTTGGTAGGACCAGAAATAGCAGAACCTGAACTCTGGGTGGCGTCAATCTTAATCTTCTTTGACAGAGCCACCTCACCCACTTCGGCGGACTCCTCGGACTCATCAGCCAGGCCAGTAGATTTCCTCCCAGTGGGCTTCTTCCTCTTGGACCTATTAGCATCATTAAGTTTCTTAGGTTCTGTAGCTGGGACAGTAGCATCTGTAGCCAAAGTATTTAAGGGCTCCTGAGTAGAGGCAGTATAAGTGGATAAGGTATCCAGCATGTTAATTGAAGGAGGCAAAGTCATAGGCTTGCTAGCCACCAGAAGCTCCTTCCGAGCCTTCTTTTCTTCTTTCAGCTGAGCCATTAAGGCATTTCTGTCCGCATTGGCCAGAATCATTGTATATGCATGAGAAATGATCAAAGCCGCACAAAGAGAAAAGCTAAAACAACAAGTGTCAGATACGAAAAGTTGAAAAGTAAAGTAGAAATGAAATGGAGTGTTTACTAGTGGGCCGCAATCCTTTTTCCCCATTGCATATCCCACACTCCGATGTATAACACCGTTTGTAGTTACATTCGATGTACTAGTCCTCATAGGTTTCGAACCTCGAAGTTTTGACGACGGGCTAGGCATTGATCGGCCCGGGAATTCCGGCTACGCAACTGTACGGCTCATTGAGATCAAGCAGGACCTCCAACTGAATGTCCACTTCTAGGTTTTGCTCATGTTATCCCAACCAAGGAATATGTGAAGTTTATCAAGAATTTTTTTCTCATCGACATTGAATCCCTTAGGCACAGTGATCGAGTTTGACCTCCACTTACTACGGGGCCTAAACTTGGGAAACGGCCACCCGACTGCAGCCTCAACAGTCATTCCTCGCTCACCCCAATATCAGACCTGATTAGAAGCCCAATAGAACAACCGACACTTCTTTGTCAGGGTCGATAGAAAATTGCAAGAATTAGCTTTATTGGTATCCACCCTACTAAAGGTATAGAATTTCAAGAAGACCGGTAGCGTAGGCTCATGACCTATGATCCGACATCGCACCCGGAGTAAAATCACTAGGAAGAAAGGCTAATTTCCATATCACCTCCACAAAAAAGGCTTGAAAGGAGGGTGAAGCCCACGATAAATTGGTCAGAGTGGAGAACCAACTCGTCTTTGTCTAATTGCTGTCTGGATGGATCCGTCACTGCGGTGAAACCTGAAAAGGAATAGTCTAAGGATATTTTGTACCCGGCAAAAACCTTCGGATCACCAAGATAGGCCCGAACTTTTGTCCAATCGGCCTCAACATTCCTGTCTAGAGTGTCAATCTCCTTGTCCTCTTCAGTCACCTCAGGGTTATTCGGCCTTGGAGTCTTATTACTCTCCTTAGGCTCGGCATTTTCATCAACAACCTTTTTCTTGGAGTTTTTCTTTGGACCCGCAGTAGTTGTGGCTCGCAAGACAGAGCCCTTGGCCCTAACGGGTTCCTTTCCTATTGGTTTTTTTGACTTTGAGGTAGCAACCACAGGAACAGCGGTCTGACCGCGGGGGACCTTGAGCACGGTAGCCATCTGGCGCATAGATTGACTAAGAGGCAGTTGAGCTATAACCATGTCGTCTTCAGTATCATCGCCTACATCACCCTCACCTCCTCTAGCGCTTGTCTCCTCAGCGTCCTTAAAGGAATACCCATGTACATCAATGTTATCGTCACTCCCAGAATGCTCGCTACCAGGCATCCTTCAAAAAGAAAAGGACGAGGTAGATAAATAATCACCTTGGACTCTCAAGTTTGGGCCAGATAAGGAAGTCCACTCATTTCGACACCCCGTCCTTTCATTTTCACCCCCAGAAGTTCATATGAGTTTTCTGGGAACTCGAGGACACATGAATGCAACAATACAAAAACAAAGGACTTCAAGGAGCAACGGGCAAATACAAATGATCAAGACAGCTCCAAGGTCAAGTCATAAGTTCTGGGGAAACAATGGCATGTACACGAGGGATATGAGCCCCAAAATTCCTACTCTAAGCACCGAAATTAACTCGTGCAATAGGGAAGAACATAAGGCCGGAGCAAGAAAAGATAATCATACCCAAATCATGAGAATCAAAGAGAAGATCATATGGTTACCTAGAAAATTAGACCGGAAAAGACCGAGTTGTTGAGAAGAAAGACCAGAATCAGGAAAAACCTTCAAACCTTGGCGGAAACTTCAAGCCTTCACCGGAAACATATTTGCTAGGAAAATCGGAAATGGGAAAAGTTTTGGAATATGGGAGGTGGATCCTTTATATAAAGATGGTGGGTCCGACGGTTAAGATGAAACCCATCCAGCGGCTAAGATTAAGGCGGGTCTTTTTTGAATTTAGAATTTCTAAAATCTCATCATTATGGGGCAGTTAACGAAACGCCCCAGCCACTCATGGGCCACGATCTGACATCCAACCGACCTATCATGGACAAGAGCGTAGCGGTTCCTCCAAAAGCACTCGCAACTGTCACAGTAGTTAGGGCTTCACGTGGCTCCGATAGGGCGGCGCCGTAAAACTAAGAAGACCGTCCGCTTAATAGCGTGGCATAAAAGGCTAAGGCTATCTGCCACTTAGAGCCACCAAAATCTAAGGCTATCCGCCACTTAAATCCACCAAATGGCTAAGGCTATCCACCACATAAAGCCACTAAAAGGCTATGGCTATCCGCCACGTAAAGCTGGAAAAAGGCTAAAGCTATCCACTACTTAAAGCCACCGAAGTACTTCAAAGCAATCGATCCGCAAACAAACTTACTCCCCACCAAACATTTCAAGAAAAGGCTTAAGGCATAGAGTTGGGGGGCATTGATATGACTAAACCGCAATCTGGCCTGCGGATCCTCATTCGGGTCCGTCCGACCACCATAGTAATGGATAGTGTCATCGGCCCCCGAAACCCGAGTACTCACAAGCCAAGAATGGGCTCACCGATCGTCGACCCCGCCCAAGACCTTTAAGCGTTATGCGGCTTCGAGAAAGGCTACGGGGCCGATCCATGAAGCCCTCGGGTTATTAGGCCCACCAACGGCCCAAGCCCGAAATTTGAAGAGCAAGCCTCGATTCAAGGGTAACAAGATAGAGACTGGGAAAAAGATCAAGTGTGATGGATCCACCGCATACCAGCATCACTAGATATTCTTTAGCTTAGTCGGCACCGTATTGTATTTAACTACGTCGTTTTATCGTTAGTTAAACCCTAATATTTGGCTTGCCGATAAATGGAGGCTCAATGTAGAAATTTACGGAGGTATATTAATACAAAACTAAGGCAAACTCTTCCCAATTGTATGCCCTCAAATCTCTTATTTAGCACCACCACGGATTCATCCTCACCACCGTGCACCACCGGAGGTCGCTCTTTATTATGGCCAGATATCCATCATGAACACCACCGCTAAACACCCATGAAAATTTCGACGTTATCACTAGGAATTTGACCTACCGAGGTTGCAACATGTACCCCGTATTCACGGCAAGGTTGATTTTTGGTTTCAAGTTTTCTTTTCCACCAGTACAGTTTTGAGTCTTATCAGCTCTGTTAATTAATGCTTGTTTCATTTTTCACACATTATGATTAATGTATTCTTCTAAACTTTCACTCTTTTGTATGATGCGACTGTTTGTATGGCTTACGTGTGCATTTGATCACGAGATATTTATGTGCCGAGCGGCCTATGACCATTTTCTCCTTGCCTATAGTTTAGGCTATTACATATGGTATCAGAGCGTCGGGTCCATGTGACCGGGCTTTAATTCTTGCTATGTTTTTATCTTTAGAAGTAAGTTTCATAGTTCCTAGGCTAGAATCCCCCTTTGTTTCCTAGTTGTTTGCCATTAGTGATGGTAAGCTCTTCTTGTTATCTTCTTCTTGTTCTTCTTCTTTTAGTGAGGGATCAAGTAGTGGTAATAAACCTTTGAGTTAGCCATTGGTTCCTCCTTAATCTCTTCCTTCAGTCTAAGTTTCACTGCCAACTTATGGAGTGGGGCCTTCTTTTAACCTCTAGTGCTACTTACGCCACGAGTACCTTGAGATGTCATCTCACCCCGCTAACCACCTCCTCAAGAAACAAGGTTTGGTTTCCTAAATTAATGAAGACATAGTTCAGTACACCAATGAAGATGTTGACCCACAAAGATTAGTGAATGGTTCAAGTTGATGAAAACACACCTACAAGGTTTGTTAGAGTAGTACATTGGAAGCATGATGAAGCCTTTTGGACGGAGTGAGTCACCCAGAAGGATCTATGGAAATTTTGGAAGCCGAAACTACCAATTTAGCAGCATGGCTGCCGACTTAGTGGCCTCACTTCCGACACACCGGTAACGCTAGCTTCCAGTATTGCATGCAGATTGTCAGCTCTGCAAAGTTCACAGTGATTCTTAAAAAGCTTCAACATCACTTGGAAGATGCCCTAGTTTGTTTTTAGGTTCCCAGAAGTTTTCTTGAAAAGTTACATGGCTTTCCTCCATATATAAAAGTTGAGTTTGTAAACAACTTTGTTCAAGAGCCTAGACAGTTCCAAAATAGCCTTATAGAATGGACTTAACTAAGCTCAAAGAACTGAAGGAATAGTTTCAAGAAAATTTGGATACGAAGATCATCAACTCCAGTGTTTCACCAAAGGAACACAAGTTCTCTTTGTAGAAGGAAGGATGGCAGTTTGAGATTATGCATTGACTGCAGAAAGTTAAGTAGGTCGACAATAAGGAACTAGTATCCCTAGCCTCCCACTGATGACTTGTTTAACAAGTTAGAAGGAAATGAAGTCTTTATAAATATATATTTGAGATCAAGGTATCATAAGCTGAAGACAAAAAATAGGACATCCCAAGGAGTACCTTCAATGTTAGATATGGCCATTATGAGTTCTTAGATATCCATTTTCGCTTGACTAATGCACCTGTAGCTTTTATTAAACTCATGAATGATGTGTTTATGACGAAGAATAGCATTCTAAACATCTAAGGTTTGGTTTTACAACGTCTTAAGGAGAAAGAGCTTTATGTCAAGTTCGGCAAGTGCAAGGTTTGGTTAGACATAGTTTCATTTATGGGACGTGTAGTTTCTACAAAAGGTATTATGGTGGATCCATATAAGATAGTAGACGTAGTTGAATGTCCATGCCATATCATAGTAAAAAAAGTTTAGAGTTATTTGTGTTTAGCTGTGATGTGATCCATAAATGAGCAGATCCGAATGAGCATCGCGACCCTTATCTAACCCGTATCTAAGAATCTTGATATAACCATAACTCTTAGATAATCTGTACCTAAGAACCTTGGTATATAAAATCCACAAGGTATGCTCGGAACCTTGATATGTTCAGATTTTGAATACTCTATGAAAGAATACTCATAAAAAGCTATATAAGTTCACTCAATAAATATTTTATATCTTTACGATGACTCCAAATGCATTTATATAGGCTACAGACTCCACGTAGAAAACGCAACTAAGAAATGTGGAATAAACACCACTAAAGATATGTGCCTTACCTAATTAAAAGCCTTAATGGGCATTTTTACAACACCTTGGACCACATAGCAATTATTCATGGAAAATAAAGAAATCCAAGCAAAATAAAAACACACTAGACGCCACTTTCATGGGCTTAGGCCATATTAACATGTACAACAATAAAAGACACTAAATATTCTTTACAAGCCCAATAACATAATTATGGACTTAATTTACTTCTTCAATAAGAATCACAATATTCCCTCCCGGTTCATAAAGGATTCTCGAATCAAAAGGATGTCATAATACTGACCTATCAGAATCATGTACGGTTGAACCACATAAGTCATTGAAGAGACCTATTTTTCAAAATAACGAGTGGAAGCGGGGAAGGTGGCAACCGACCCCACGGCCTCTACTGTTGACACAAGCAAGTGAGAGAATGGTGACGCCTCGTGCTGCTTTGATTTCGGCCCCCTAAGGATGGCCTTCACCGCTATCAAAATGCATGGCTTGGTTTCCGAAAGGATAGGATTTTGGGTACTCGTCGGGTCACTGACCGACCCTAAGGCGGCATACTCGGGGCGTACTTTGAGATCTGAAATAGTAGGTCACACTCACAAGGATATTTTTGGAAATATCTTGGCTGAAAAAGGAAGGTAATCAACAATTAAATGGAGATGTCCGATTCTGAGTTAATTGTTGAGAGAGATTGTCTCAATTTAATCGTCACCTCTTTGACCTACCCTAAAGCGGCACTGTGGGTGTGAGATTAAATCTTTGGAATGGTAGGATAAACTGCATGCATGACATCACGTTTATAATTCCTAAAATTATTATATGTTGTGGTGTATGATTTGATTTATATTTCTGTCATAATATATTTTGCAACTACATATCATCTCAAGGTATCTAAACTGCTAAACATATTATATTGACTAATAACGGCTTCGTAAAAGTGGAAAAGTAACAAGAATGTTCAACTCATAAATCGAGAATGCAAATTAATTTTTCGGAAAAGGATGTTCCTCCTAAGCCTTCAAACTGAAGTGACATTAATGAGTATATATGTCACTACTGTCACTGGTGTTGAACGAGAGACAACCGATATTAGTTCAAAGATGACGAGATGATTTAGACATCCCACAATTTACGAGTAGTGTCTACTCTTATAAACTGCTAGTTCACGGCCATTTCCTTTATAGAAAGCCAAGAATGGGAGAGTAAATGTCTAAAAGTGTAAGTCATCAAAACTAAACAAGTTTAAGACTAAACCGAAATATTAATAAAAGAAAGCATAGGATAAGGAAAGTGATTTCGGATCACTAACTTATGAATCCTAATAGACTTTCTTAACCGAGTAATTTGACTCAGAAGCTAAAATTATTTTGTTAGAACAAGGTATTTGGGCAATCATGATAAAGAGTAGACAACGGACAGTTATTTTAGCTAAGATAGTGGGAGTTATATAAGGAATAAATTTTGGATTTTAATCCTTGAATGTCAAAGAAATATAATTTTTGTTTTCGGATTCGTTGGAACAAATGGATTCACTTTCACATCGATAATATAGTTGCCTCAAAGAAAGTGAATATGACATTTGTATACGATTCTGAGACTCGGACTTTTGTCTGATAAAGTCAAAACCACTAAGTAATGCTGAAAATGTATATGTAACACATCATAAGCTATTAAGACAAATGGTTTCCTTATTTAGATAAACGATTCTTCAACATCTATCAATTAGTGCATATATCCTAAAGATAAGATCTAAATACTGGCTATGGGTGATTCCTATCTCCAAGTCTAAGAACACTATCTCAAAGGAAAATGACTAAGTAACCTTTCAATTTGGAAAGGGTATTAGAGCTGAAGAAGTATCACAGCTTGTTCATATTGACCTTCGGGTTCTTATAAAGGATACAAGCTAGTGGGAAATTTTGAGTGGCTGACACTATGTCTGACGACTGCTCGAAATGCTGATTAGTTTATCTAAATATTTGGAGGAATCTCTGATATTATCAGCGAAACGAGTATTCCATGCTCAGATATAGGCTATAGCATAGTTTATGCACTGATGCTTGGCCTACCTCCTGGTGAAACAATTTCACTGAATGGATAAACCATGTATTGTCTTGTATAGTTATCGATATGCTACATTACACTGCTTAACTCAATTAAGATATTGATTGCAAAATAACGGTTCACATTATTATGTAATACCGAGAAGTCTACCTAGATGCCTATAAATTTGTGGATAAGGAGTGAATTACATTTACCCCACTTCCGCAAATAGAGGCATTTAGCACTAGTGCTTGAAGGTAGGACTGGAAATTTTGTATACACATTCAGATGGTGACTGTTCGTGAAATATCTTAATGTAATGAGTAAAATGTTGGTTATAAGATTCTTGAGATTGGATCGTGATGGTTACATTGTTACATCCTTACTAAAAGAAGGTTTAAATAACAACCTTGGACCTTGAAGTAAAGATTCTCAAGAAATTACTATCTGATTTAATCAGACCAATTCCAACATTGGTTGTTGGGCATTACGCTGATAAATACTACTAAACCAAATCAGAATGTCAATCCACCCAAATGCAGTGGGAGTATGGTTTATTTATTGACTCGCTGTGATCATGCAGACTTTACAGTCTGCTGAGGGTAATTGATAACCTATGCTCTTTTGGAAGGATTGTATAGGATTCTAATAAAAAGAGGTTGGTTTAAAGCCAAAAATCGGTAAAAGGAGTTTTGGTACTCCAATTATGTTCACACTATTGTAGAACCACCTGAGTGTCTCTGGCCCAGTTGGAGAAATTGGATCTACATGAAAATAGTCGAATGAATGAGAAAGTTTAACTTTCAAGGCAAAGCCAAGTGGTCTAAGGGTAATTCCCTGAGAAGTAGAGTTTTGACCAGGGGTGATGCCCTAAACTCTCTCACCATTCCGCCTTGCTTGACTCCCTAGAAAGCAGAAAGACTAACATGAGTGATTCCCTGAAACTTTCTTGCCGTACAAAGGAGCTTGAATTCATTCGGAACGGAAGGGTTTCAGCTTAAAGCCAATGGTAGATTGACTGCCTATGCTTAAATCCATTGCTGGATTAAAGTAAACCTTCAAGTCATTGAAATTCACATGTTTTGAAATGTGTGGGCTTGACCAGAATATTGATAAGTCTTTTGTAGAATAGGATATCAATGTTGGTAAAGTAGTGAGTATTGGTGTTAATGACAAAGATAACACTGCAACAGTTGAGAACAACATGAGTGTGTTATGTGAAGTCATAAACTGATGAGCCAGAGCTTCTCTGAATTAGAGAAGTGGACTATATTCTTAGAAATCGATTCGGTCGAATTCACGAGAACAAGTTGTTGGCAATATCCCATGCATCTTATTAGTTAAGATGATAATGCATTTTCTAATGCAAAATTCAACGAGAGGTTTCCTATCCAACCCCTCACGGAATAATTCTCTTAGTCTTCAGATATAGAGAAAATAGGATAAATTCTCTTTGGGATAGAGAAATTCAGGTTATTAAAAGTCGATTAAAGTCGAGTCTTCGATTCGTTTGTTGAGTATCAGTTTAGTGCATCCTCAAGTACCTTTAGATATCGAGGAATTGTATGCTTGAGTATTCGGGTGCAAACCTGAGTATTGTTAACTACACTGATTCTGATTTTTGTCAGATTAAGGATGATCGTGTCTCAGGCTCAGTGTTTACTCTTTGTGATGGAGCTACAGTCTGGAGCAATCCAGCACTACCGATTTGACTCTGTTAGTCGAATACATAGCAGCTTTCAGAGCAACTAAAAAGGTAGTGTGGCTTGAGAAGTTCTTTGTTGGATCGGGAAGTGATTCCAGGTCTCGATGAGCCGATACCATTTTACAGTGACAACAATTGAGAGGTAGCTCATGCAAATGATCTTCGCAATCACAAGAGGTCAAAAGCATATTAAGAGAAAGTACCACCTGGTCAGACAGATCGTGCAAAGAGGCAATGTTTCGGTCCTAAAGATCGTCTTGAGCCGACAATCTAGCTGATCAGTTTACCAAGTCGTGTGGCATCTAATGTCACTGATGAGCGCTTGGCGGGTATAAGATTGGGAGATATGTCTAATCTGCTTTAGAGCAAGTGGGAGAATGTTGTGGATAGAAAGAATAAGGGTGTGGTGCTCTAAAAAAATCATTGCTTGTCTTTACGAGCAAATGGGAGATTGTTAGATATAATGTGCCCGAAATACAATTGTTTATTGTCCTTACGGGCAAGTAGGAGATTGTTGGAAGTAGCGCCCGAAAGACAATTTATGTAATTGTTTTTATGATTAATAAATGATAGATTTATTCTCATCTTATTATTTGCTTCGTGCTTAAAGTAATACACTACTGAAAACCCTAAGTAGTATCATATGTAGCCATATAACTTAGTGTGTGTGTGTCACACGCGATGATTAAGTTTATGGTGATACACTTGAACTGTTAGTCCGTGGTGAACTTAATCAAAGTATGGGGTCTATTGATTAAACCACCATTAATGTGCCCAGAACACTTTATGGTGTGACCGTCTTATCCGGACCGTCGATACTGGTTATCTAAGTGGGGCATTTATATATGATGTAATCGTATAGGACTGAACAGGATTAATCTGCATTTCTCATATAATTCCGTGATTGAGAAATCTCATTAAATCACAAGATGATCATCTATGGATTAACCTTAATCCTGAAGTGATTACAGACTCCTACTTGTTTCAGGATAGAGTTTGATGTGTTCGTTAAGGATCACTAAGAGGCGCGGTTCGAATCAATTTCGTTGGCACTATTCTGGAATGAGTGATAAGTGTG
Source organism: Gentiana straminea (assembly GCA_036785695.1). Classification (NCBI taxonomy): domain Eukaryota; kingdom Viridiplantae; phylum Streptophyta; class Magnoliopsida; order Gentianales; family Gentianaceae; genus Gentiana; species Gentiana straminea. Next base: position 13,518,623 of record JAVUPR010000398.1, on the reverse strand, counting down.
TGTCTCACATATATGGAATCCATTCCTTCCCGTGGGAAGTAGAAAGACAAACCCCTTATTCGTTGATCCTAGAAACTGATCGATCCGTGGAGTTCATATTGGTTATGAACTAATTGATCACGAGTGGGTTAATTGTAAATAAGGATGAGATGTATTGAAGAAGGTTTACGGAAATAATCCCGCTTCATTACGGATAGTCTATGGAGAGATAGTTTATATGTAATGATTATATTAATGGACACTTATCGACTCGACTCGACGTTTTGAGAATAAGTTATATCTATAGTCGATAGAGTTCATTTTCGGATTTATGGTGGCGTAATTCTCGAATTAATAAGTTGAGTAGGAATATTCTGTTCGATGAATATTTTATTCAATTTTTTGTAGCTACTGGTTATTGGTCTATGGTCCCCGGGTTGGCTCCTAACACGCGAGTGTTTTCTCGTTTTATGGAACCTCGAAAATAAATTAAAAAGTTGGTCTACATAATGAATATGGAAATATTATTTATTTGGTAAATAATATGTAAAACAGAAAAGACATTTTCTATTAAATAATGATTAAAAATGGCACCACACTTTGTAGATAAATTAGGAGAAGAAATTTTCCTACATTATCTCATATGTGTAATTAATTAATTATCTATTTTTTGGATAGTTAATGGAAAATAAGAGATTGATTTTTTGGGAATTATCTCTTATCATTTGGCAAATATCTTATCCTTGTGGGAATAGGTAATTGAGGTGTGAAAAGGATAAATCTCTTGACTAGTTATTTTCCTATATAAAGAGAGTTCCTCCTAGCACAATAAACACAACAAATTGTGCCACACTTATAATAAAAGAAGAGAAAAATTAGTTTCTCGTTCTAGTCATTAAGAGAAGAAAAACCTAGGGTTTTTCTTGTGCATATTCGAGGAGGTTCTACGGGGAGGATCGACGTCCACCAGTCGTCACTAAGAGATATGATCCGGAAGATTGTGGCTTCTCCATCTGTCGATTTAATGTTCCTCTTTAATAAGGTAAATCTTCAACTTTCTTGTAGTTATTAATTAATCATGTGAATCGAATCGTGGTAAAATCGCATGCGAATTTATTCGTAGCTTCCGATGTGCATGATCGTGTGTCTCGATCGGTGCTGTGAATCAGATCTGATGATCCAATCATGGATCGGATCCAGATTCGGGTTTCTGTATATCCAGAAATTATCACAGAGGTTGCTAAGGAAGACACTGCTGAGAAGCTGTGGTCCAAACTTGAGAGTCTGTATATGACTAAGTCTCTAACCAACAAGTTGTTATTAAAACAACGTCTGTTTATTTTAAGGATGCATGAGGGCACTCAGCTGAGGGATCATATAGACCAGCTGAACACAATATTACTTGACTTAAGGAATATTGACGTGAAGATTGAAGATGTGGATGCTGCATTGATTCTACTTGTATCATTGCCTGCATCATGAGAACTTTGTGTAGTCCTTTATTGTGGGAAATGACTCAGTATCATTGGAGGATGTAAGGTCATCACTCCATGCTCGAGAGTTACGCCATAATGCATCTGGATCTGGAATAGATAGTCAGTCTGTTGGGTTGGTGGCCAGTGGAGTCAGCAGGGGGCCATGAAATTCTAGAAGAATTCCAAGGGTCCTAAAGCTAAGGATATCTGTAATTACTGCAAGGAGCAGGGGAATTGGAAAAATGAATGTCCAAAAAGGAAGAAGCAGCAGGGTACAGCTGCTTTGGCAGAACAAGACACCAACTCTGAAGAAGATCTGGCATTAGCAGTTTCAGAGTCAGTAGGGCACATAGATGCATGGATTCTAGACACTGGGGCATCCTATCATGTGTGTCCAAATAGGGAATGGTTTTCAACTTATCAACAGGTTGATGTAGGTCATATTGCTATGGCCAACAGCAAGGTATGCAAAATAGTTGGGATTGGATCAATCCAACTTAGGACACATGATGGTATATTCCGCACATTCAATGAGGTTAGGCATTTCCACAAATGACCAAGAATTTGATATCACTTAGTCTACTGGACAGCAAAGGGTTCAAGTTCAGGGGTGAAGGTGGAGTGGTGAATGTCTTAAGGGTTAAAGTGTGATTCTGAAGAGTATCATGCAGGAGAATTTGTACATACTACAAAGGTCTACTGTATCAGGTTCTGCTGCTGTTGCATCATCAGAGGTTCACCAGTCATAATTGACTAAGTTCAGGCATATGAGATTAGGTAATATGGGTGAAAGAGGGATGCAAATTTTGTCTAAGTCTGATCTACTCAGGGGACATAATGTCAAGGTGCTAGAATTTTGTGAACACTGCGTGTTTGGGAAGCTACATAGGAGCAGGTTCCCAAAAGCAATCCACATCACAAAAGGGACACTTGATTATATCCATTCTGATTGTTGGGGACCTTCAAGGGTGGAGTCATTGGGTGGCCACAGGTATTTCTTTTATAGATGATTATTCAAGGATGGTTTGGCTAATTATGATAAAGCACAAGAGTGAAGCATTCAAGAACTTCAGGCAGTGGAAGGCTTTGGTTGAAAATAAGACAGGAGGGAAGATCAAGAGACTTAGAACTTATAATGGACTGGAATTTTGTTGGTCTGAGTTTGATGAATTTTGCAAGAATGAAGGCATTTCTAGGCACCATACTGTAAGAGATACTCCATAGCAGAATGGTGTTGTAGAAAGAATAAATCAAACTCTTCTGGAGAGGGCAAGGTGCATGCTCTCTAATTCTGGTCTAGCATAGAGATTTTGGGGGAGGCTGTTAGTATAGCCTGCTACTTAATCAATAAGGGACCTCACAATAGGATCAAACATAAAACACCACTAGAAGTTTGGTCAGGAAAGTCACTAGACTACTCTGGACTTAGGGCTTTTGGAAGCACTATCTACTACCATGTCAGTGAGGGTAAATTGGAGCCTAGGGCCAAGAAGGGCGTGTTTGTTGGATATAGAGATGGAGTTTAAGGGTATAGAATCTGGTCTTCAGCTGAAAATAGTGTTATACTCAGCAGTAGTGTAGTCTTTGATGAAAACTCTATGCTTCACTCATCAGTGAGAGCCACATCTGAATCTAAAATTGGATCTGAGACTGATAAGGTTGACAAACAGGTGGAGCTTCAAGTAGAGTCTACTGAATCAAAAGACTCAGCAAGGAACGAAGCAACGGTCGGCGGATCCGAGCATGATCCAAGCCAGTCTGCTGAACAAGGGTCAGCAGACACTCAAATAGCTGATGTTGGTCAGTAGGGTATAGCTCTCAGTAGAGCTAGGAGGACCAATATTAGACCTCCAAGAAGATATGGTTTTGAGGAGGATATGGTTGGATATGCACTACCAGCAGCTGAAGAAGTGGATGGTTTTAAACCTAACACTTACAAGGAAGCTATGACATGTTCTGAGGCATCCCAATGGCTTGTTTCTATGGGACAACAAATGGAGTCACTTCAGAAGAATGAGACTTGGGATCTGGTCAAACAACCACAAGACAGGAGGGTGGTAACTTGCAAATGGATATTCAAGAAAAAAGAAGGAATGACATCTGCTGAGGGTTTTAGATATAATGCATGTTTGGTTGCTAGGGGGTTCACTCAGAAAGAGGGGGTAGACTATGAAGAAATATTTTCTCAAGTGGTCAGACATACTTCCATCAGGGTGCTGTTAGCAATATTGGCATATCAGAATCTGGAACATGAGCAATTGGATGTGAAGACTGCTTTCTACATGGAGATGTAGATAAGGAGATTTATATGACTCAGCCAGAAGGTTTCCAAGTTCCTGGCAAAGAAGGATATGTGTGCAAGTTGAAGAAGTCCCTATATGGACTTAAGCAGGCTCCAAGGCAGTGGTATAAGAAGTTTGACAGCTATATGATTCAGCAGGGTTATAGCAGGAGTCCATATGATTGCTGTGTGTATCACAACATGTTGAAGGATGGATCAATCATCTATCTGGTGCTGTATTTAGATGATATGCTGATAGCTGCTGCAAACAAGTCTGACAAGATCTGAAGAATCTGCTCAAGGCTGAATTTGAGATGAAGGATTTGAGGAATGCAAAGAAAATTTTAGGGATGGAGATCTATATAGATAGGAAGCAGGGGAAGTTGTTCTTGTCTCAGCAGGGGTATATTGAAAAGGTATTATCCAAGTTTGGCATGACAGTAGTCAAACCTATAGATACTCCTATAGCACCAAATCTACATCTGTCTACTGTGTTTGCTCCACAGTCAGCTGAAGAGGAAAAATACATGTCAAGAGTTCCATATGCTAGTAAAGTAGGCAGTCTTATGTATGCCATGGCTTGCACTAGGCCTGATTTGGCTCAGGCGGTCAGTGTTGTTAGCAGGTTTATGGCTTAACCTGGAAAGGAACACTGGAAAATGGTAAAAAGGATATTCGGGTACCTCAGGGTACATAAGATATTGGACTCATTTATGGAGGTGGTACTTACTGTTGTGTCACATGGTACTGTGATTTTGATTATATTGCTGATGTGGACAGCAGGAGATCTATGACTGGGTATGTGTTTACTTTTGGTGGTTCTATGGTAAGTTGGAAGGCAACATTACAGGGTACAGTGACATTATCTACTACTGAAGCAGAGTATATGGTACTGACAGAAGCAGCAAAGAAGGCAATCTGGTTGAAAGGGCTAGTCAATGATCTGAGTCTGCATCAAGATCAAGCCAAGGTGTATTGTGACCGTCTTAGTGCAATATGTTTGGCTAAGGATCAAGTTCATCATGAGAGGACCAATCATATTGATGTCAGGTACCATTTTCAAAGAAATGAGTGAAGGGTTAAAGTGGAAAAGATCAGTCCTGATGTGAATCCTGCTGATATGTTACTTAAACCAGTTCCAAGAAGCAAGTTTCAGTTGTGTCTAGACTTGCTAAATATCCAAAGCTGTTAATTTGAATCTGGGAATACTCAGTTGATGTTGGGGTTTGCTGAGGCATTCAAATCTGAAGACAAAGAGGATTTCTGGAACTTGGTTGTGCATCTGGTCAGTTTGCATGAAGTTGAAGTCAAGGAGGAGATTTGTAATGGTGACTTAAACTATGCTACTGAGTCTGGTATGAAAACATGTTTTGGTCATTAATGTATAAAGCATCTGCTGAAGTCTGGTGTTTAGCTGGGGGCAGATCATCAGGGTTGATCAACCTGCTGATATCGAGTCTACTGAAGACAAGTCTGCTGAGGCTCAGCAGACTTGGGGAACACGTCTGTTGCATGTTTGTTCGAGTTACTTCTGGGGTATTTTCAGTCATTTACTGGGTTGGCTGATTAGTCGGTTAGGGTTGGATTCCCAAGGCTATAAATACAATATGTATTAATTGTAACTTGTTGTAACTTTCTGGTGATAATAAAATATCCTCGTTTTTCACTGGAGTAGTCGGCACATTGCCGGAAACCACGTTAAATCTGTGTTCTTCTTGTTTCTGTGTTTTTTTACTTGTTTATCTTTTATCTTTACTCACAATCACCATCACTTCTTGATCGATCTGTCATAACAAACAGCCTGCTGAAGGTCTGCTGAGGTTTTGAATGTAGCAGAGTTCTGCACCTGTGCAATGATCAGTTGAGTTGGATCCGCAGAGGGATCCAACATCTTGGGCATTTATGGAAATCTGACAACTATTCTTAGTGGTTAGGGTTTAGGGATCTGTGACTATAAATACCAACTGTATTGGTCATAGTATAGTGTATGTAATCAATCTAAATTTCAGTGCATAATAAAATGACTCTTTATGTCCGTGGAGTAGTCGGCACAACGCCAGAAACCACATTAAATCTTGTGTTCTTCTTGTTTATGTTCCTCTTTGTGATTGTTTATATTATATTTCTTTCTCTGTTTATCTTATTGCATCTGGATTATCTCTATCATGTTATAACAAACTGGTATCAAAGCATTGGTTTCTGAGAGAATCATCTGTACAGATAACCTTTATCTTCACCAAGACATTCTCTGGTGCTAGAAAACTATGATAAAATTTGTGATCTTTTGCAAGAAAGATGTTTGTAGTTAACGTAAAAATCAACAAATTTACAGGAAGAAACAGTTTTAGTCCGTGGCAAACCAAGATGCGGGCCTTGTTAAAACAACAAGGATTATGAACTCCTTTATCTGGTGAAGGAGATGCCAGTTCAGCAGATTCTGCCAGTCTGGAAAAGAAAGCACATTCAACCATCATGTTGTGTTTATGTGATGATGTTATCACTAAAGTTGTTGAGGAAGACACAGTTGCAATGTTGGGGGCAAAGCTTGAAAGCCTGTATATGACTAAGTCATTAACCAACAAGTTGCTGCTAAAGCAGAGACTGTTTAGTCTGAGGATGCATGAAGGGGGTATGTTGAGGGAACATCTGGATTAGCTGAACACAATATTACTTGACCTTAGGAATATTGATGTTAAAATTGAAGATGAAGATGCAGCCCTAATCCTGTTTGTGTCATTACCAAGCTCAAATGAAAACTTTGTGCAGTCCTTTATAGTTGGAAAAGATACAGTGGCTTTAGATGATGTGAGGGCAGCCTTGCATCCTAGGGAGCTGAGACACAAGGCAGCATGGGCAGATAGTCAGGCTGCTGGACTAGTAGTCAGCAGCAGGGGGAAAGGATATGGACAGCGGTCTGGGAAGAAGAAATCCAAGAAGGGTAGTTCCAAAGGACCTAAGTCCACAGTTGTTTGTAATTATTGTAAAGAGCAGGGGCATTGAAAGTCCAATTGTCCAAAGAAGATAAGGCATCAGGAGAGCAATTCCGGCACAGCAGTTGTGGCTGCTGAGCATTCTGATGAAGATCTGGTTCTAGTTGCTGGGGATTCAACACATCATGAAAATGTTTGGATCTTAGATTCTGGAGCATCCTTTCATAAATGTCCCCATAGGGAGTGGTTTTTTACTTATGAGCAGATAGATGGTGGTCATATTTCTATGACAAACAGTAAGGTCTGCAAGATAGTGGGAATTGGCTTAGTCAAGTTGAGGACAGAGGATGGTAGATTCTGCACACTGAAGAATGTTAGACATGTTCCATAGATGACCATGAATTTGTTATCACTTAGTCTACTACTAGACAGCAAGGGGTTCAATTTCAAGGGAGAAGGTGGAGAGCTGAATGTCTACAAAGATTCGGATGTGGTCCTCAAAGGTATTAAGAAGGGTACCTTGTATATATTACAAGGCTCTGTTGTATCTGGCTCGGCTGTTGTGGCATCCTCAGTATTTTATCAGTCACAGCAGACTCGGTTGTGGCACATGAGACTTGGTCACATGGGTGAAAGAGGAATGCAAGTCCTTTCTTCAGCAGGTTTTCTTGGGGGATATAAGGTCAAGAATATGGACTTTTATGAGCACTGTGTGTTTGGGAAGCTACATAGAAGCAAGTTCTCAGCAGGCATACACAGTACAAAGGCATCACTTGATTATATCCATTCTGATTGCTGGGGTCCATCAAAGGTTGAATCATTGGGTTGTCACAGATATTTTGTGTCATTCATAGATGACTATTCAAGAATGACTTGGGTGGTGATGATGAAACATAAAAGTGAGGCATTCAACAGTTTCAAGCAGTGGAAGGCTCTAGTGGAAAATCAGACAGGCAAGAAAATCAAAAGATTCAGAACAGATAATGGTCTGGAATTCTGTTGGCCAGAGTTTGATACATTATGTAAGGATAAGGGTATTGCAGACATCATACAGTCTGTAATACACCTCATCAGAATGGTGTAGCTGAAAGGCTGAATCAAACTCTTCTGGAAAGGGCAAGATGTATGATCTCTAATGCTGGTTTATCAAGGAGATTTTGAGCAGAGGCTATAACCACAGCATGCTACTTAACCAACTGGAGTCCTCACACAGAGATCAATCTCAAGACACCATTTGAGATGTGGTCAGGCAAGCCTGCTGACTACTCACTTCTAAGGGTTTTTGGAAGCACAATTTACTATCATGTGAATGAAGGGAAGCTGGAACCAAGGGCCAAGAATGGAGTGTTTGTAGGGTATGGTGATGGAGTTAAGTGTTATAGAATTTGGTCATCAGCAGAGTCCAGGGTCATATTCAGTAGAGATATGGTCTTTGATGAAAATTCTATGATTAACTCATCAGTGGGGAGGTCTGTTGAATCTGAAACCAGTGCTGAATCTTAGAGGGATGAGAAACATGTTGAGCTACAAGTGGAGTCAGCTAAGATGCAATAATCAACTGATCTGATAACGGTCATTTTGTGCCCGTTATTCTATGATCTTTATCCCCGATTCTAGTTTAAAAGAGCTATAATAGAGTAATAATAAGTCGTAATACGCTTAATTTGCATATGCCGGGAGCTACGATTCGTTATTATGTATTTAGAGGTTTTATTATATTATTTGATGTTACAGACTGTATTTTATGCTATATTTGTAGTAACTCATTTGGGAGCGCAAGGATGGACTTCGGAGAAGTTTTAATGGATTGCAGACAAGTTCAGGAAGCCCAAGGCATAAAAGGAGGAAAGCCCAAGACGGAACAAAAAGGAAGCCCAAAAAGATACAAGGCTCGGTCGACCGAGCCTAAGCATTCGGTCGACCGAGCCTAAGCATTCGGTCGACCGAGCGGGCCTGAAGTCCAGCAGAAGTCCGGCACATTGTTTGAGGCGGTTAGGGTTTAGTGTTTTCCACATTTAAGTCGGTCTTCTTAAGTCGGTCGTAGCTCTATATAAACACAAGTCCTTTGTATTTTTAAACACACACCAATACCAATTCATTCATATATACATACAAGCAAATAAGGATTCTTTAGGCGTGTGGGAGAGCCGGGGGGCGCAATAATGTAAGCCCTAGTTTCTCTTCTTGTTTTCTTTTAGTAATCAATTTCCCAATTATGCTTTGATTGTTTGAGTAGTTATTCATAGCTAGATGATGTAGATCTTGGCTATGACGTTAGGGAGGTGTTGATACCTTGTCTATGAGGATCTCATACCCTACGTCCTCTTCCTAACATCTATGGATGAATCTACGTGTTTGATTACGTGTATTTAGATTAGTTTATATGATTGCCTGATGAATCACTATTTAATCCGATTTGTTTGAGAAACGCTGAGAAATATATTCAGGGGTGTAATCTGGGGAGCGGAGCACTCGGGTGACTGAGTGGTGTCACTCGGTCGACCGAGCCTATGCATTCGGTCGACCGAGAGCCTCTTACCCCGTTTCATCCGTTAATCGATCACGTCTTTATGATTAGGTTAGCTTAATTGAATCTCGTTGTCTCGCAGGTATGGCTATGGCTACGTTACTCGCTTAATTTAATTAAAACGTGTAAAAAGGAAATACCGATATAAAACTCTTAGGTGGGCTTATGAATTGATCTTCACGGACATTCAGCGTTATCTAGGTAGGTTTATATTAGGGAATTGCGCGCACCTTGTTTACACGTAGATCGTAAACTAGCATGAGATTATAACTTAGTAATTGTTAGTTGGACGAGAGTTTGAGTGATCGTTTAGGAAGTACGCCTAACCATAGGAATGGTGCCTAGACGAGGTGTACGGTTAATATCGGCATCCTTAGAGTCGTAAGCGTGTGAGTTATATGAGATGGAGGCACTTAAAAGGCGAAGTCACGTAACAATATCACAGTGATCTAGTGACCTACCGGTGCTACGTCAAGTTTTAGAGGATGACTCCCGTAGCCAATATAAACGTGTATGAACGGATTAGTAGTTGATAAGTCTTGTTGTTATATAAAGTGTCTAGATCCAAATGATTACGGTTATAATTGGGCAGTTGATTACGTTATTTGTTTATATGTTTGAGTGTGTCTTTCTTTTCTCGTATCCTATGTTGGTCATAGACCGTCTTTGTCAAACGAAATAAATAGGTTGACTATTTAAGTTAGGATCCACAAATTGATTCTCTATGGGATCGACCTCGACTCTATCTAGCTATACTGCGATTGAACCTAGTTCACTTGCTAGTGGTTATTTAGGCATCGAGTTAATTTAACTTGACCTCAATCAAGTTTTTGGCGCCGTTTCCGGGGAATCAATGGTCCAATTGCTTAAATAATCTATTTAATTATTTCATTTATCTGTTTTCTTTAAATAAAATAAAATAAAAATAATAATAATAATTTAATCTGTATGTTCGGTCGACCGAACGTTATCACTCGGTCGACCGAGGCCATTTTCTATTTTCTGACAGTTGTCTTCCCCCTGAGATTCTGTTTTTTCTCAGTAGTAGGTTATAAGCCTTGCGCCAGCGAGTATGAGTAATCCGCCCGTAAGTTCAATGACCATTTGTTGTTTTTCTTTATGATGCAGCTAATCAGAAATCACTCAAGCGAACTGTTTAGCAAAATGTCATCACATCAGTCTTCTGAGGCGCAAAGAGAAGAAGTCTTGGTACTGAGAACCAAAACCACACCAAGAAAGCCGTTGATACCTAAACTCAAGGAGAGAATAGTGAAGATGAAGGCAAGAATTCAAGAAGCTAAGAAGACAAAAGAGTCTAAAGAAGCTTACATATACACAGGTATGTCCAAGTTAAATCCTGAAGAGATTTCTTCAGATTCAGACTCAGGATATGACTACATGCATCACATGTCAGATATAGAATCTGATTCTGAGGTTAGCATAGACTTAAATCGCCCTATAGTCGTCTATCACAGAGATGCGGCACATATTGAGAACGAAGCTCGGTTGATGCCGAAAATAGATGACCCAGGAGCATTTATGGTAGAGGTTACCTTAGAAAGAACATGCCTAGGGTTGGCTTTGATAGATTACGGCTCGAGTCTGAACATTTTCCCGAAGAGTTTTTGTGAGAGAAATCTAATCCTTACCCCCACAAATACTCCGTTGCAAGTTAGGTTTGCGGATAGGACCAGAACAATCATGTCTGGAAATATGAATAATATGATCATTGGCATAGGACAGCTCAGGTTTAAGATAGATATAGTTGTTATGGATATAGATGAGCACCCTCACTGGCCTATCATTTTAGGGAGAGCCTTTATCAATACTTCTAGAGCCCTAATTCGTATGTCCAGGCGTGAGATTACATTTTTCGATGCTAAGGGTTCTGAGACCTATGGGACGAGGAATCCAGATTTCCCTATTCCGGTGAGTGTGAATGTTATAGGAGGTGGTAATTCGAAACCAGATTTGACTCCGGACCTAGAAAAAAGTGTTGATGATGAGATAGAAGAAAGAGATGAGACCCTTCCAGTTCTGAGTCGTGAGAAAGCTGTCGAGCCCGCCCTCGTTCTAGAAAATCATAGTCCCGAAGGCGTCCGCCTTTCTCCGGACCCAAGGATAGAAGGAAGCAAGCAAAGAAACGAACCCGTAGAGTTCGCGCTAAAGAGAGCTCATCTAGTTCTGAGACAATCACGAAAGTTGGAGCTTGCTTGGATGGACAGTTCGACTGTCTTTTCGTTGGACTCACATCTCGCGGAAAGGCACTCGTGCAAAAGGACAGCAAGACATTTTCGGTAAAGGCTCACCGGGTGAAAACCTCGCAAGCCAAGAGCAGTTCGTAGAAGGTGATGATTTTTGGAGAGTCGAGCTACCGACTGAAACTGTAGAACTATTTCTATTTTATCATTTTTTTTCATTTTTTTTCTTTTAAATAAAAGTAGCGTGAAACGATAAGGAGTTTTTTTTTATTTTTGCCGTGTTCCGACGACTCCTAAGTTAAGGATGTGCAAAAAATCTTTTTTTATTCGAATAGTTTTTACGTGAAATAGGGTGTAGTAACCGAGTCTTTGTAAAAAAAAATGTTGATTAAGGAAATAGAAATGCGTTATTTTAAATGCTGTAGGCCAGATTGTTTGATTTTTTTTATGAAAAGAATGAGATTGTTTTTGTGCTTGAGACAACTTGTCGGTTGGGTTAATTTTTGCGGTAGGAATTGAAAAAGTGAAATAATAGTTATGACATGGTTATATGTTGTAGGTAATTTTCGGTGTGTCATAATTAAATGGTCAACACCATTTATTTCTACATATCCCCATACACCTTTCCCTCTTCCCAATTTCTTTATTCTTTCAATTTAAACTTTCAAATTCCACCTTTACACCTCATCAATCCCCAACCATTCTTATCCACCAATCACATTCACTTTTCAATTTCCCCTCTTTCTATTTAACCCATTCATCCTCTTCTCCATTTTCTTCATCCTCTTCTCCATCTACCTTCTCCCCTAAATCCTTGTAGAAATAAAATGGGAATATTTTGAAAATCTTCATCCATTACACCATTTCACTCACTTTTCAATTTTTTAATCGCAAAAGAGCTGTCGAAAATTTTTCTGATCGGCCAACTCAGTCAAAGGGCAGATACAGAGCCAGAAACACTTGATTAGCCACCGGTCCGTATCGAATTCGACTCGGTCAACCGAGTGATTACTCTCGGTCGACCGAGAGTCACCCTGCTGCTGCCGTCCGCTGCTGTGCCGCTTGTCTGTCAGAATGCCACCAAGAAGACGCAGAGCCGCCCAATTTGTGGCAGTTGAAGGCGACATACCATTAATCAATGGGGTGCCACAATTCGCGAGTCGGGAGGTATATACTTCATTCATTAATAATTTCTCGAATGCCCCTGTTCATCGAGCTCGAGGACTGGATTTGGATAATGGTGGAGATGAGCTTTTGGAATCGGTGGAACGTTATCAATGGCGAGATGTCGTAGCACCCCCCGGCCGAGTCAACGTCAATTGGGTAAGGGAATTTTATGCTTATTTACGCGTACACCCCGATACCAATATTGTTACCATTCGTGGACGACCGATTGTAATTTCTCCGGGAACGTTTAATGCTTATTTTGGTCTGGATATCTCGGAGGACGGGCCAGAGTATATGGTGACATTTGACGGGTCCGACGCTTGGTTGGAGGAAGTTGGTGGCTATTTGGGGATAGAATGGACTATAGGAGAGGTTGCCCGCACATTTGCGGAACCCGATTTCAGGAGATGGGAGGATAAATGCCTTCATCGGCTTATCCGTTCTAATCTCTTTCCGGCCAAGCATGTATCTACGGTCTATTATGCCCATGCCACCCTGATTTATTGGTTATACATGGGATGGCCCGTGAACGTGGGGGCATTGATACGCAAGGAAATGACAGACGATGCTCTCAAGCCTCGGCATACCTTACCTTTTGGTTCGCTGATTACTACATTCTGTGAGGGAGCCGAGTGCCCAGTGTTAGGCACCGATTCCTATGTGGGGCCAATGCCTATCTTATCTTTAAATTCTGTCGCACCACCTATCGTTCACGGCCACGATCAAGAACAAGCAGGGGAGCCCGAGGACGATGCTGACGAAGCCGGCCCGAACAATTTGCAACTAGCACCGATCAATCCTAATTATGGGCCTTATGATCCCAATGCTCCAGGATTTTGGGATTAAGCATTTGTATTTCCGTATTTGCATTTCCTATGATTAACGCTTTTTTTATTTTGACTGGTTTCTACTAGTGTGTCGTGTTATATAAAGTAGGTTGCACTACTTCCTAAATTTGAACTCGTGTAATGTTTTGGACTTGCTGAAAAATATTGACATGTAATCATGAATTTATGGACTTGAAAATGTTTAAGGAATTTGTTATCTCTTTTACGGTCCCTTTTTCTGATTATTACTATTTGGACTAATCCTGTAACGAGTTTCGAGCTTTGTTTAAGATGTATGTTGCAGCGATTATTCTTCTGCATTGCTACCGGCCAATGCCTGTGCCCGTTAGACTTTGCCGAATTCCCAAGACTTGTTTAACTTCCACGCTTATCCAGAGCTAAGTTCCTTTTCTTAGTTTTGTTTTCTTTTTCCGATTTTTATACATTGAGGACAATGCATGGTTTAAGTGGGGGGTACGAGTCACTTAGCATGCTCGAATGAAGACCTATATATATATCAAATAATATAATAAATATATATATATATCAGATAATATAATAAATGAGTAAAATTTAAACTTTTAAAGTTAGAATCACATTTACTTTTGTGAGTCCCGAATATTGTATTTAATAAGAAATAAACCCTATTTCATGAGTACGTGATCACTTTATACTTCTGCGATTTATTGATTAGTAAACTTAATGATATTCATACTTTCCGTTGCGAGTAGTTGTTTATTATTCAATTATAAAAAATGAAAAAATTATGTGTACATTGCATAGATAATTGGTTATGCTTACCTAGTGTCAAGTTTATCATCTAATGTGTTCCTAACATTTTAGCCACAAAAGCTGAGTAATAAGCTTGAGACGTACCTGTGTTTTAACAAAACGTTAAACACTGGGCTTGTAGTAAGTTACCAAAGTAGCCTTGCGCTTGTGGTAATATTTGATGCTATATGTGATCTAAGATAGGGGGATACGAAAAAGTTTTCCCCCTTGAGATTAGTAGTATTCGAAGAAATGGAAAATTGATTTTTTTTTTACTTCTATAGAGGCTTTGAGTATTTTTCTCGGTCTCCAAGTCCAAAAACCCGTTAGATACGCTCTTGCTTATTATTCTAGTGCTTCAACAATTAAAAGGCTTGAGAAGTGGGAATACTGAAGTTGGTAGGTTAAGACTACGAAGTCGGCATAAACTCTGATCTTGCCACGATTGTAAAAAAAAACTAATGCACATGCACACATCACTTCGATTCAAAACGAATAGTGAATAATGAATATCTTATGAGCATAAATGGTATGAGTTAATTCGAGTTTCTTGTGTTAGTATAATGCACTACTAGAATTTCTCGGATTTGTGACGGTGGTTTTCGTCACTAATTTGTTACTAACGCCCGTTTGTGACGAATTTGCGACGAAAATTATTTCCGTCACGGAACACCCCGTTGCAAATTTTTGCATCAAAAAAAACTTGTCACTGCATTTTTGTGACAAAAGTGTGACGAAAGTCATACTTTGTGACATAGATGTGACAAAAAAAATGGTGATGAATCTGCGACAAAATTTATATTTTCTGACGGATGAGTGATAAAATTTTCCGATAAGTTTGTGATGGAGGTTGTGTCAAAGTTGCTTCATAAAATTGCGACAAATGTGCGGCAAAAAAACTACAACAAATTTGTAACCAAATTTATTGATAAAATAGTGACAACCATATGCTACGAATTTGATATGAATTTGTGACGAGTGTGTATGATAAAATTGTGACAAAATTTACTGATTATTATGTGATGAATTCTTGTGACAATTTTACTACCAAATTTAGCGATAAAATTGTGACAACAAAATTGTGGCAAAGTATCTTGACAAATTTGTGACAAATTTTAAATATACTTGTAACGAATTATTGTGTCAAATGTATGACCAACATATCAATAGTTACAATGACTTTATAACAAAATTTATATTTCATATTTGTACGATATTTATTCATTGAAAAATTATATTCAATAATATAAATGCTTTCTTAAAATAATGTTTCAATAGCATAAATAATCAAAATAACTCCAGGATCATAAAATCGAAGCAAATCATTCCATTCATAATTGAGTCAAATAACATTTCAAAACATGAAATCAATATTATTCATGATTAACAGACAAATTGAAGAGACTAATGGTTTTATCATAGAAAACAACTCAATCTTGTGAACGAGCAATCATTTCTAAACGTGTCTTGAGTTTCTTGACAATCTTGTTAAACATAAAGAACTTGTGTAAAATCATGACGATCTCACTTGCAGCGCCAGCACATGTCACAGTGGCCTCTTTTTCGGGTCCCTTTGTTCCTAAGATAAGGTTAAAAAGCCAAATAAACTTTCAGGGTCACTGTAATTTATCAAAGAAAGAATATTAAAGAATAATAAGCACGCTGACAGACTTGAAAATATAATAAGCATACATAAGGTTACTACACAAAACTGTCAGAACTTTAACTGAACAGAGACTTGGACAATTACATGAACTCAGACTGAAGCAAAAAATGAAGTAAAATATATCTTAATGAAGCAATGAAGTACCTCGTTTATTTCAAACAAGTTGATATCATACAACTTCAAGGTCAACTGCTCTCACTGCACCAGCAATTGCAACAGCTAGACTGATCCCTATCACTGCAGGGTCTACCCCAAAATAGGTGTGAAATCACAAGAAATATGTGGTTAATTAAACCCTGAATAACTAGGCTATACACATATGCCTTGTTTTAGAAATAAGGCTCATTGAAAGATTCAATTACCACGACATAACTACAAAAACTTGTATCTTTAAAATGGCATAAATAGCCATAATGCACACTTATAAAAATGGAAATGCCAATATTGACCTAAAGGAAAATACCAACCAAGTAAAATAAAACATAACTGAACAACAACTTGCGTCTAAAATGAGCGTTTGATAACAATAACAACATAGATTGCACTAATATTTTCTCCCAAACTCCTCCACTTTTTTGCTAACAAAATTAAAGTGATGTTGGGAGTGACTAGTACGAGGACTCCTCTTGGGGATGAACATAGAAACTTGATCAAAGAAGAACTTGTACCTTTGCTGCTAGGGTGGCTTTGGTTTCATCATGTACTTCTGCTTTAGCTCTAGCAGATCCGTCTAAGATTGAGGAAAGCTCATGCATCAGAAGTTGAGCTCCTGCTAACAATTTTATATGCTATGAAATACAAACTGCCAAAACTTGTCCACATAGCTTTTCCCAAGAAGCATGTAAATAAGTCTGAAGGAGATTTTCTTATACTTTATGGCGTTGATGTCAAATTCAGTTCAAGGCTTCAAGCATGTATATATTTAGATCTTCTTCTACAAGAGGTGAAAATAAATGGTAATGTTGGTCTAAATTGGTATAATTATCCGAATGGCAGCACTTAACAAAGGCAAAAATAAAAGGTCTGGAAAATGAAAATGCACGTTCTAACTTGGTAAGAAATGACTTGTACATTAGCAGAACTTACAGAATATACAAACAAATTTCATCACAGTATACTTGAACTAGTTTGTTACCGTTGTTACATTGAGATGTCCATAAAAAACACAAGATACTAACTCCAAAAGGTCAAATCAGTTATTAAGTCGATACCTCATTGTCCGACCATTGCAGCTTTCTCCGGCTAGGCCGTCCCTTTATCCATTCTGGCAGATTCAACAAAAGTAGAGATCACAAAAGAATTTCAAATCTCCTCGTATTAACAAAACATGTTTCTTAAATGATGTTGAGAACGCTATGCAGCGAAAAAGGTCGACCCTCAAAACATGTTTCTCGAGCCTTGAATCGAATTTGAAAAGGTTAATCCTCACAATCGACTTTCGGAAAGTTGATTCATGGCTCAAAAAAGTTCTTTGAAAAGATCGATTTGGTACACAAGTAGTGTGGTGCATGGTAAAATCGCAAGGTTCCATTTTAAATATGCCCTGCTCAATATAGGCATTCATACTGCTTTATTTCATTGGACTGAATAAAAAAATAAATCACAAAACTTAGTTATACCATCACGTAATCACTAGAATGATGTTTCTTACGAGCAAAAGATTTACCTTTCCAGTTGGGTAGCAAACTATCATTATAACACGCACAAGGTACAGAAAATTTGCTCCAACAGCAAGTCCGTATCTCGTGCAAATTTCTTGAGGAATAATCTATTTAGAATCATGAATAACATGTAACTCCATTTCATGACTTGATTGAATCATACATTTTATATGGTAATAATACCATGTCATAATAAAATAGAGTGACAATATACTATTTAGCCTGATTTTAAATGTTAACAAAAAATGCTATAGAGAACGAAATAACTTATTATCACAAAGATGTTTCAGTAAGATCTTAGTTATCATTCCTACAAATCTTTGTATATTTTCCACTCGTCAGTCAAAACATGACCAAAAACAATATGTGGAAAACAATGTCTAAAACATTGTATTCTGGATCTTTAAGAATTGAGTGCCACTTGCCTGTTCATTTGGTGGCGGGAGGTAGGAAGAGTAAGCCAAGGACAAGTAGATTGAGATGTCATTAACAAAAATCCGAGGCCT
Organism: Gentiana straminea; assembly: GCA_036785695.1. Taxonomy (NCBI): domain Eukaryota; kingdom Viridiplantae; phylum Streptophyta; class Magnoliopsida; order Gentianales; family Gentianaceae; genus Gentiana; species Gentiana straminea. Next base: position 13,500,632 of record JAVUPR010000398.1, on the reverse strand, counting down.
AAGAGAAACCACGAAACAGAATAATAATAGTTAGAACGAAAAAAACTTTCAAATTTCTATAAACTACAATACACTAAAAGTACATATAATACTTAAGCATTCAAGATGTTAATTACCTAACTTAATGGAGCATAGTTTGTCTCTGATTCTCTTGTGACTCCCTATGATGTAGAACTTGTCGTAACATCTGAATATGAACTTCCAATGTCTGAGACTTTACTCTGCATAAGAGAATTCCTTGTTGAATGCAATGCAGCATCATCTTTTGGAAAAATATGTAGGCAAAAATGCTATTAAGTTGAAAGAATAAACGCTTACAGCGATCTTGAATAATTAATGACTAACTAATAAGAAAAAATAATAAAAAAAGGAAGCACGTGTTCTATATTCCAATGGATTAGTCAGAATCATTTACAGGTATCAATGTTCTACAGCGCTTCAAGCATTGTGAGAGGAAAACACACCATTGGATATCAAACTTTGAGAAGAATAAACTATTCTATTTATTCAAAATTATCAAGACATGGCAATACTTTTTAAATGTATATAAATGCCGTACCTCCCCAACAGAGTAAGCTATTTAAAAAGATGGTAATTCAACAGTAACAATATGAGATCAAACAATAAAAGCTCCAGGATCTCTAGTCTCTCAACACGAATCACATAGGTCAAATAATTGGCGGTAAGAAACGCTTATTATTTTTTCCTTTAATTTTCCAACATTAGATGTGAAAATGACTAACAAAAATTAAATTTCTAAGCCAAAAAGAAATCAACCACAGTACGAAAATGACAATGAATGTATATATGCATGATAACTTATAGAGCTATCTTCTCCATCTTGAAGTGATCGTATGAGTTTATTTCTAAATGAGATTTTGTGGCGGAGGATACGAGAGGCTTGCGTCTATCCACCATCGCCTCTCCGGAGATCGTACTTCCCCATGAAACGCGAATTGGAATGGGAGCGGAAAGGAGAACTCTTGGAATCTTGCTAAAATCTATGGATCTAGTATGAATCAAAGGATTTATCGAGGAAGGTACGACGGTTGAATTAGGGAGAATTTCATAGGTAAGGGCAATTTTTTTCCGTAGAGTTTTCGGATCCAACAAATGGTATGTGTTAACCCTTGTAAATTATGTGATACGCTTGTAATGGAGTCGAGTCGAAGCAATACTTTTTAGTGCTTGAATTCGATTCGAGTATGAAAACTCGGGTTTGAATTCAGATTGAGCTCGATTGAGTAAAAAAAAAATCTAGATCGAACTCGACTCACCAGGTACACGATATTACTAGGCTCGCCTCGTAAGTTCGATTATTTTTTAGAAATCATGCAAATTGTCTAATACTCGACCCGACTCAATTCGACTCGTCTAAAATTTGACTCGACTGATGATTAATAATTTATATATTTAATAGTTAATAATATTTATATAAATTTGATTAATTAAATATTATTTAAAGTAGCTCAATTAACTTGTGAGCTACTCGGTTAGTATGTTTTAAAGCTTGAGATCAACTCGGTTATTTATTCGAGTAGCTAAACTCGAACTCAAAAAAATCGAATCAAACTCTTTTACGAGTCGAATACGAATATCTCACGAGTAACACGGGTTATTTACAACAAATTAGGAGGGATTATTTTTCACGAACTTCTATAACAAATATGTTATATTTCATCTATTATGAGGGATTACTTTTCTAATTTAAATTGTGCTATATATTTCATCTATTTAGTGTCTTCCATTAAATCACGGAACATTGTCACACATGAGTGACCAAATATATTCATCACAAATTTTGTCACTAATTTGACACTAAATATACGTGGAAAAACGTATCCGTTATCGAATTATCTACGGAAATTTTATTGTCCAAGTTAGTCAGTCGAATATTTGCCACAAATAATGGCAAAAACCCGGAGAAAAAATTGAGCGTGCATGCGTTTTTTTCGCATCAGTCAACAAAAATGGCACGCAAATTTTGCGACAAAATAGTTACCATTTTTTGTCGTGTTGTCCTCACAGTCGCTTGTAAAAAAATTATATACATTTTATAACTTACCCATCAGAACATTGTTACACATGAGTGAAGTAATATTTTTGCCACAAAATTTAGTCACAAATTTTGTCACGACTTTAAAAGTAAACATATATGGGCAAATTTATCCGTTAGTGATGAATTAGCAAGGAAATTTTCTGTGACCAAACTAGTTTGTCGCATATTTGTCACGGATAATGGCGCATTAATTTGGCGCGAAAGTTTGCAACAAAATACTTACTAGTCTTTTGTCACGTACATATTTTGTCACAATATCGTCGCAGTTTTTTGCAAAAATAATCTTTTTATGTTTTGTCACTAATTTGTAGCAATGATGTCGCAAACTAGTGATGAACCATTTTCGTCACAACTTTTCGTCACAAATCCCAGAAATTCTAGTAGTGATGTGACCATTGGAAAATGTTTGTATGAGGAATGACTTATTAATATTTTGATCGGGACGATCAAAGGCTAAGTGGGGGGGTAGTTGATAACGGTCATTTTGTGCCCGTTATTCTATGATCTTTATCCCCGATTCTAGTTTAAAAGAGCTATAATAGAGTAATAATAAGTCGTAATACGCTTAATTAGCATATGCCGAGAGCTACGATTCGTTATTATGTATTTAGAGGTTTTATTATATTATTTGATGTTACAGACTTTATTTTATGCTATATTTGTCGTAACTCATTTGGGAGCGCAATGATGGACTTCGGAGAAGTTTTAATGGATTGCAGACAAGTTCAGGAAGCCCAAGGCATAAAAGGAGGAAAGCCCAAGACGGAACAAAAAGGAAGCCCAAAAAGATACAAGGCTCGGTCGACCGAGCCTATGCATTCGGTCGACCGAGCGGGCCTGAAGTCCAGCAGAAGTCCGGCACATTGTTTGAGGCGGTTAGGGTTTAGTGTTTTCCACATTTAAGTCGGTCTTCTTAAGTCGGCTGTAGCTCTATGTAAACACAAGTCCTTTGTATTTTTAAACACACACCAATACCAATTCATTCATATATACATACAAGCAAATAAGGATTCTTTAGGCGTGTGGGAGTGCTGGGGGCGCAATAATGTAAGCCCTAGTTTCTCATCTTATTTCCTTTTAGTAATCAATTTCCCAATTATGCTTTGATTGTTTGAGTAGTTATTCATAGCTAGATGATGTAGATCTTGGCTATGACGTTAGGGAGGTGTTGATACCTTGTCTATGAGGATCTCATACCCTACGTCCTCTTCCTAACATCTATGGATGAATCTACGTGTTTGATTACGTGTATTTAGATTAGTTTATATGATTGCACGACGAATCACTATTTAATCCGATTTGTATGAGAAACGCCGAGAAATATATTCGGGGGTGTAATGCGGGGAGCGGAGCACTCGGGTGATCGAGTGGTGTCACTCGGTCGACCGAGCCTATGCATTCGGTCGACCGAGAGCCTCTTACCTGTTTCATCCGTTAATCGATCACGTCTTTATGATTAGGTTAGCTTAATTGAATCTGTTGTCTCAGTAGGTATGGCTATGGCTACGTTACTCACTTAATTTAATTAAAACGTGTAAAAAGGAAATACCGATATAAAACTCTTAGGTGGGCTTATGAATTGATCTTCACGGACGTTCAGCGTTATCTAGGTAGGTTTATATTAGGGAATTGCACGCACATTGTTTACACGTAGATCGTAAACTAGCATGAGATTATAACTTAGTAATTGTTAGTTGGACGAGAGTTTGAGTGATCGTTTAGGAAGTACGCCTAACCATAGGAATGTTGCCTAGACGAGGTGTACGGTTAATATCGGCATCCTTAGAGTCGTAAGCGTGTGAGTTATATGAGATGGAGGCACTTAAAAGGCGAAGTCACGTAACAATATCACAGTGATCTAGTGACCTATCGGTGCTACGTCAAGTTTTAGAGGATGACTCCCGTAGCCAATATAAACGGATATGAACGGATTAGTAGTTGATAAGTCTTGTTGTTATATAAAGTGTCTAGATCCAAATGATTACGGTTATAATTGGGCAGTTGATTACATTATTTGTTTATATGTTTGATTGTGTCTTTCTTTTCTCGTATCCTATGTTGGTCATAGACCGTCTTTGTCAAACGAAATAAATAGGTTGACTATTTAAGTTAGGATCCACAAATTGATTCTCTGTGGGATCGACCTCGACTCTATCTAGCTATACTGCGATTGAACCTAGTTCACTTGCTAGTGGTTATTTAGGCATCGAGTTAATTTAACTTGACCTCAATCATGATCCAAGTCAGCACTCATCTGATATGGTTGCTGAATCAGAGTCTGATCTAAGCCAGTCTGCTGAACAAGGATCAGTGGAGCATCAAACTGGAAACATTGGTCAGCAGAGTATAGCTGTCAGTAGAGCTAGAAGATCAACTGTTGGGGTACCTCCTAAGAGGAATGGTTTTGATGACATGGTCGGATATGCACTTCAAGTTGCAGAAGAAGTGGATGGTGGTTTTGAACCATCTACTTACAAGGAAGCAGTGACATGTTCTGAAGCATCTCAATGGTTTTCTACCATAGGAGATGAAATAGAGTCGTTATTAAAGAATCAGACTTAGGATCTAGTTAAACATCCAGCTGATAGGAGAGTTTTTACTTGCAAGTCGATATTCAAAAAGAAGGAAGGAATGACTGAGGCAGACGGGGTCAAGTATAAGGCACGTTTGGTTGCAAGAGGGTTCAGTCAGAATGAAAGGATAGACTTTGATGAGATATTCTCACCAGTGGTCAGACACACTTCAATTAGAGTGTTGGTAGCAATGGTGGCACAACATGATCTTGAACTTGAGAAGTTAGATGTGAAGACAACTTTTTTACATTATGAGGTAGATGAGGAGATATACGTGACTCAGCCAGAGGGATTTCAAGTTCCTGGCAAGGAAGATTTTGTGTGCAAATTGAAGATGTCCTTGTATAGATTGAAGCAGGCTCCTAGACAGTGGTATAAAAGGTTTGACAGTTGTACGATCCAGCTGGGTTATAACAGGTGTCCATATGACTGTTGTGTATATCATAGTCAGTTGAGAGATGGATCACATATTTATCTTGTCTTGTATGTGGATGATATGTTGATAGTTGCTAAAAAGAAGTCTAATGTTGCAAATAAGGTTGTTCTTGTCTCAGCAAGGTTATATACATAAGCTATTGACCAGATTTGGCATGTCTGCGGCAAAACCAATAGATACTCATATGGCATTTAATGATCATTTGTTTGTTTATACTTCACAATCGGATAGGAGAATGAGTATATGTCAAAAGTTCCATATGCTAGTGCAGTTGATAGTCTAATGTATGTCATGGTGTGCACTAGGCCTGATTTGGCTTAGGCAGTTAGTGTTGTCAGTAGGTTCATGGCTTATCCTGGAAAGGAACATTGGAAATCTGTGAAAAGAATGTTCAGGTACCTTAGGGGTACAGCTGATATTGGTGTCATTTATGGAGGTGATACTCAAGGTCTGATCACAGGGCACTGTGATACTGATTATACAGGTGATGTGGACAGTAGGAAATCAATGAATGGTTATCTTTTCACATGGGGGAATTCAGTTGTCAGTTGGAAAGCAACTTTTCAAGAAACAGTGGCTTTATCAACTACTATTCAGAATATATAGCTCTTATTGTAGCAGCCAAGGAGGGTATCTGGTTGAAAGGGCTAGTTAGTGATTTGGGCTACATCAGGATCAAGCAGAGATTTATTGTGACAGTTGAGTGCAATTTGTCTAGCTAAGGATTAGGTTCATCATGAGAAAACCAAGCATATTGATGTGAGATATCATTCTAAGGAATAAGAAGAGGATTGTAGTGAAGAAGATCAGCACCAAGGATAACCCTGCTGATATGTTCACAAAACCAGTTCAGCAGAGCAAGTTTCAGTTGTCTCTGGAGTTGCTGAATATTCAAAGCTTATAATCTGGAAATTTAGAAGCTTGGCTGAGGGCAAGTCAGCTGAGTGGATTCTGTGGAGTAATCTGGTACAGTACATCTGGCATTGACGAATGCATCTGGTACAAGTACATCTGTTTATGCAATCTGGTTGACTGTGAATGAGAGTTCAAGTTTAGGTGGAGATTTGTCAGCAAAGTGACTTAAACTCTATATCTGGTAGAACTAATTTGATAGTCAGCTGAGTGATGGTCAGCTGAGAAGTGTATCCAAGACTGTGAAAATCAGCTTGGAAGTCTGCTGAGTTTCTTCTGGTGTCAGCAGCCTGCTAAAGGTCTGGTGAGGTTTTGGATGCAGTAGAGTTCTACATCTGTGCAATGATCAGCTGAGTTGGATCAGCAGAGTGATCCAACAGCCGGGGCATTTATGGCATTCCGAAAAAGATTCTTGGCGGTTAGGGATCTGTGCCTATAAATACCAACTGTATTGTCATTGTATAGTGTGTGTAATCCATCTGAATTTCAGTTCATAATAAAATAACTCTTAATGTCCATGGAGTAGTCGTCACAACGCCAGAAATGACATTTAATCTTGTGTTCTTCTTGTTTATGTTCCTATGTGTGATTGTTTATGTTAGATTGCTTTCTGTGTTTATCTTATTACATCTGGATTCTCTCTATCCTTTTATAACACTACAAAATAGAAAAGATAATATTGTGTTATTGGTTTATAAGGACGTGTTTTTGGACTTAATTAGACACTTATGACACCCAAAAAAGATCCTCTTTTATAAGGACAAATTTTATATTAGTTTCCTATATTACCCCTCAATATAGCGCATCAAACAAAAAGGAAAAACTTTTTTTTTCTAAGAGGCGTATATAAATTAGGAAGCAGGCAAATAGATCAAACTCTTTGCCGTAAATCACTCATTTCTTCCAAAGGAAAATCATTCTAGAAACAACCAATCAATTTTGGTAATGCAGTAACACAAGAAATCTTTGTTAGGAGCGTGAGAAATTTCAGCTCAGAGCTGGCCGATTCCGACCGACATGAGACAATTCTCCAAAGCTTAGTTCTTTCTCACTCCAGTTGCTTAGTTCAGTTGGAATGTTCAATTGATTCTTGATTCTCCAAAGAGCTTCATATTGTGAAGGTTGCAACTGGTTTGAGCAATCTATTGCTTGAATTAGCTCATTTCCAGTTTTAATTTTATTCGACTTTTCTTATGAAATTCCTTTATCTGTTTGTGAAAAAACGTATTTTTAGTTATTGTTTTTGACTGTCTGATGCAGATTTACTTGATTTATTATCGGAATTGGTTTGCTTTGAAGGATTTTGTGATACGATTTGGATGTTAGGTTAGAATATGTATATCAATTTTTTGCCTGAATTTTGAGTTTTTGATGGAAATTTCTCTGAGCCACTTGAGTCTTTAGTAGCATTTGAGATTGCCCAGATGTTTATTGATTTTTGGGAGCTGGTGGGGGGTTTTGGGGGGCTCATTTTGGAGATATATTCAACATTTTAAACTGTGGATTATACATTCATTCTTAGGCTATTGATTTCCTTTGTTCCTTCATATGTTCTTTTTCAACTTGTGGTTGTGTAATCAGCTGGGTAACATCTTTTGTTAGAGAATAAGGAGGTTTCAAACTGTGAATTTATGACACCCTGTTCTCATGGAAAAGTTAGAAATCATTCGAATTATCTACTAATAGTCTAGGATAAAGCACAGTAGGATTCGTTGGAGATCATAAGGAATATTTACCATGATGCACAGTTACAACAATTGAAAAGAATAGATGAAAAAAGGAATAAACCACATGAGAGGGACAACTCAAAGGTGACATTGGTGAATTCAGCTTTGTTCCCCTCCGGTGTAATGCAACATTCTATGGTCATTATTACGATCGAAGTGACAGGAAATTGATGCTTTTGCAGCTGCTATTTTGTATGATACCATTGATGGAAGTAATGGATTTTATAAGTGCCTTGTTGAGAAATTAGTGAGGTCATTGATGAATGTGCCATTTACATTGGCTAAAAGCGAGCTTCAGGGCGAGTTTATTAATGAGGCGAAGAAGGAGAAGATGGTGCAGTTGAAGGGCCGAGTTGAATATGTTACCCCTACAGCTAAAACAACTTTAACCAACTGCAAGAACTTATGTATGGCTAACTGTTCGTGTAAAAATCTAAGTTGTTTAACATTAGTTCTGGGCTCTGGTATACATTTGATCAAATAGGTAGCCTGCATCAATAGAGTATTGATGCAGTGACATTGATGTCACTGCGTATACAATTGAAGAATTAATGAAGTGACATTGATGTCACTGCATATACAATTGATGCATTGTTTGTGTATTTCTATTTCAGTTTTGAACACTTTGTTGGGAGATATGAAATAAATAAAGACGATGCATTTTTCATGTATTTGCCATCGTTCTCCTTTGATTGGTCGATGGAAACAATCTCTATTGTATTCGACTCTACTTAATTTCCAGTATGAACTTTGTAATTCTTGAAATGCTGAAATTTTTCTTTTTTTCTTAACGTTGTTGCTTATTACATTGTAAGTCTTTGTGTTTAGTTGTCATTTCTCTATTGACTTACTACCTCCGTCTCAAAATATAAGTCCATTTATCTTTTTTGTTTGGTCCTAAACTCTTTCTGTAGCACACGGTTTTTTGCCAGCTTGGATTGCATTGTACTGCATTTACAATTAGAGAATTGATGCATTGACATTGATGTCACTGAAATTACAATTAGAGAATTGATGCAGTGACATTGATGTCACAGCATATACAATTTGATACACAAATTTGGAAACATTGTAAAATAAGTGTAGTGTCATTCACTATATTAGGGGTGTACTCGAGCCGAGTCGAGTCGATACTCTCTAGTGCTCAAGCTCGACTCAGCTAAAAAAGTTTGGGCTCGATCGAGCCATAAAAAGGCAAGATCTAACCTGACTCACTAAATGTTCAATATAGCTCGGCTCGTAAAATATTGGTGTCATTGAGTGTCACTGCATAAGGTGTCCCTTCATAAAATGAGATAATAAGGATGAAAAAAATATGAATTGGGGTGAAAGAATTATGTTGATCGTAGTTTCATATTAAAAGATATAACCGTTTGAAGTCGATTTTGTGAAGAAAAGAAATCGATTTTCTGAAATTAAGTTGAAAAAATATCAAATGTCATCGCGTTGTTGCTTCAACAAATGTCACTGCATCCCGATGGTCACTGCATCGTGGTGGTTAGTGCATCACGGTAGTCATTGCATCGGGTGGTCAACGCATCGTGGTGTCTGTGCATCGGGGGTGGTCACTAAATTGTGGTGTCTCTGGATCGGGGGTGGCCACTGCATCGCATTGGTCAATGGAATGGGGGTGGTCACTGCATCGCGGTGTCAATGCATCGGGGGTGGTTAATGCATCACGGTGTCAATGCATCGTGGTTGTTAGAGCATCAATGTGTCACTTCATCGCGGTGTAAATGCATCGTGGTGTCTCTTCATCGGGGGTGGTCACCGTATCGGGGGTGGTCACTGCATCGCGGTGTCTCTGGATCGGGGGTGGTCACTGCATCGCCCTGGTCAATGGATCGGGGGTGGTCAATACATCGCGGTGTAAATGCATCGGGGGTTGTCAATGCATCGCGGGGTGGTCAATGCATCGGTGGTGGTCAATGCATCATGGGGTGGTCAATGCATCGCGGTGTCAATACATCGGGGGTGGTCAATGCATCGCGGTGGTCACATTTTAAGGTCTTTAAATCTTTGGTTTGCATCGGTGAACTTTAATTTTCTTGTTGACATTATAATTTGAGTAATTTGTTATACTGGCTCTTTTATCAGTTATGTGCATTGCAATGCACATAAAATGTTGATGTCACTACATATTTGATTGTCGATGTCACTGTATAAATTGTTGATGTCATTCATATATGATTACTGATGTCACTGCATAAAATGTTGATGTCACTACATATCTGATTATCGATGTCACTGCATAAATTGTTGATGTCATGCAAATATGATTGCCGATGTCACTGAATAAAATATTGATATCACTGCATATATGATTGCTGATGTCACTGCATAAAATGTTTGATATCACGGGTCACTTTTGCTTAAAAGTTTGGTAACTCTTGGACTTATTTTAAGTTTTAATGATGAGTGCCAGACTAGCTGTAATAGAGAAAAGGCAAAAATATATCTAGATCAAATTCATAGGTTTATTAGAGTTTGATCTTTGTATAGGTTTGATCAAACAAGCATTGTAATTAGGTCAGCTGACTTTATCAGCAGACCTGTCTAGATCAGTAAGGTAACTAGGTCAGTAGACTAGTTAGGAACCTGCTGAAGCCTAAAGGCCTAGGGTTCAAACTCAGTTATTGAAGGCTAAGGGATCAAACTTAGTATTTAAAGTCAAGGATATGGAATCAAAATTTAGGGAAGTCTGTGATGACCTAAACTGATTACATATACCTTGTGTACATGGTATGAGTTCCATAAGTTAAGTGGTATTTGGAACTTAGTTATGTTCAAATTGGTGTACTCCAACTTCACAATAAAAAGTTAGATAGAAGACAGTCAGCTGAAGTATTTTATAAACACAGCAAACTTGAACAAGCTGACTGACATATATTTCAGCAGACTTGGATACACAGGAATCTGTTGAATGTAAATCTTGATTTAATCAAAGGTTACATTGGAAGATTACAAGGATAAGAATGGATTACAAGCCTTGATATTATCAACAAATCAATGGTCAAGATTAAAAGAACGTTGGAAAGATTCAGAGCTTTATCCAATGGACACAAGTCAAAGGGTGGACAGACTGAAAACTATCAAAAAGCAGACTGACAGTGTCCGTACTATGTACAGGGACAGAAAGCAAGTCAAGATGGGGACAAATCTGAAACGGCTATGTTTGAATTTCAAATATAAGTCATAGGATTCTCACCTATAAATAGAAGACTCTTGATTCAGATACAGGTGATGAAAAATAACAATCCATATGAAGCTATCAAGTTTATTATCAAGAAATCACCTTGCTGACTTCACTGAGCTTAAAGCTATTGATCCAGAAAACTCTTCAGTTACATCAAGTCTACACACTTAAAGATATCAAGCTGTTGATCATTTCATCCTGATCAAGCTGCTGGCTGTTGAATCATTCACTTGATTCAAACTTTGTTTTACAAGAAACCTGCTGAAGACAGAGAAGCATTTAGGTGTCAAGAACTATTGTTTGTGGTGGAGTTGGTGAAAAGGCAATCCTACCCTTTACAGACCAGTGGAATACTTTGGAACAGCAATCCTACCTGTTTCAAATATTCAGTTTGTGAAGCCATAGTTATTGGTGAAGGACGACAGCTTAGGGATTTTTGTAACTGCTACCTCAAAGATCTCTAGTGAATTTCCTCCAACGTCATAGGAGAAGAGTGGACTGACAGGATTACACCACCTGGAACCACTATAAAATTTGTCTACTTACTTTCTGCATTTAATTTCAGCATTTAGTATATTGATCACATCAACTTACTGTAACTAGCAACTGAATCACACACTTACACTGCTGAGTATCTAATACTTAGTATCATATTTAAACAACAAGTAATAAGGCTTAATTTGAATATATTCCGCTGCAACAAATATAGTAATATCTACGTCAGCAGACTACTGAGTTGTCAGCAGACTACTGAGCAGTCAGCAGGCTACTGACCTTGCTGAGTTTGTTAACTCCAAAAGTTTTAAGTGTTAAGTTTATTCACCCCCCCCCTCTAAACTTAACCAAAGCCTTTTCAAGGGACCAACAACTGGTATCAGAGCAGTGCTTCTATTCTTAAGTAATCCTACTTTTTGGGCTTGTGAAAATACTTTGAAAACTTTTTCAAGTTTATGATTTTCAAAGCTTTGCATCATTGATAACAACCAGTATGCTAGAACTATGTTGATGTGTTCTTTAGATCATTTTGATGAGTATAAACATCGTATGCAGGCTTTTCTAGCTGCAACACATGATGAGATGATAGATGTGTTGACTGATGGACCACTTGAGATCACAAAAGCTATAACTGTGAATGGTCAAACTCAGTATGTTGCAAAACCAAAAAGAGAGTGGAATGTTGAAGATAGAAAAAGAGCAAACCTCAACATTATTGCTATTGATATCATATACAGAACCTTGGATAGCAATATGTACATGAATATGAAGGATTGCAAGACTGCAAAGGAACTTTGGGATTAGTTACAACTAATCTGTGAATGCACTAATGCTATCAAGAAAAACAAGATCAGTGTAGCCAAAAAGAAGTTTCAAGATTTCAATATGAAACCAAATGAAACTATTGAACAAATAGAGTCAAGATTCAATGCTATCATGGATGAACTCACCCTGCTGAATGTAGAATACTCAAAAGAAGAAATCAATACAAAAATCTTAGAAGCCCTACTAGCAAAAGAAGTTTGGGAAATGAAGGTTACTGCCATTGAAGAAATGAGAAGACTACATAAAAAGGACACCTTCAAGTTATTTTCAGATCTAAAGGCTTATGAATTCAGTAAGAAACTTGCACCTGAGACTGAAAAGGAAGAACCAAAGACTACCGCATTGGCTGCCACACATCAAGAAGAATCACCAGGAGCTCAAGATGATCTACTGGATGAGATGCAAGAGGAAATAGCCCCACTGAGCAAGAAAATCAGAATGATGAAAACAGGAAGGGGTTCTCCAAGGAATTTCACAAAGAAATCTAGTGAAAAGAAGAAGGAAGAATCCAAGAAAGACAATGACTACTTGTGCTTTCAATACAAGAAACCAGGACACTTCAAACCTGACTGTCCTGAACTAAAACATAAAAATGAACCTGATTATCTATGCTTCAACTGCAAGAAACCTGGATATTTCAGACCTGATTGTCCAGACCTACTGAAGAATAAGAATCAGCAATGGAGACCTGGCAAGAAAGCAATGGTTGCTGATGATGAATCAGGATATGAGGTTGAATCAGAAAAGGGAAATGAATCTGATGATACTGACTTGTTGCTGACATGGAAGATTATGCCTTGATGGCAAATATGGAAGAAACTTAGGAGGTATACAATTCTGTATCCATAAACCCTCCTGCTGAAAGTGATTGTGAATCAACTTGTGGCTCAAATCCTAAAAATTCTGACAATGAAGAAACTTTGGATGCCAACCTTAATCAACTGAGGAAAATACAATCTGGTTATGAGATTGTGAAGGCTGAAAAAGAAGCTCTTCAAACAGAAGTTGAAAGGTTAAAAGCTGAATTAAGAATTCTCAAAGGTAAGGAAAAAGATTTTGAGCAAAATCAGCATAAGCCTGCTATACACTCAGTAGCTGCTGAATCTGCTGAACAATATAGTTCCACCACTGCATTCAAAACTGGAAAGCCTTATAGTGATACAACAGGCCTTGGATTTGGAACTCAACAATCTATTAAGAGTGGATCCAGTAAGGCTACTGAACCTAGTACCAAAATTGGTCTTAAGTTTGTACCTGCACAAGATCCAACTCCCAAAAAGGTTGCTGAGGCAGTGAAGCCTACTGAGAAGACTTCAAGGAAGCAAAATTAGAAGTCAAAAAGGTCAACAGCATCTAACAAAAAGAATAAATTCAAGAGTAGGACTGCTGTACCTTCTAGACCTACTGATAAAAGACCTGCTACTAAGTCTGCTGGACCACAAAAAGGGAAAAATCAGAAATATTCCAAGGATAAGAATCCTAAACCTAAAAATGTTAATCATTCTAGGGATACTTACTCAGAGGGAAAGGTAGACTGTTCCCTACTGATGATGATTGGAATATTCCTATCCCTACTGCTAGAAACAATAGACATAACCATAATGCTAGGGTAAGACCTCAGCAATGGAATCATCAGAGGACTTAGCAAAGGACTTATTCAAGATCTCAGCAGGGACCTCAGCAGACTCCATATTACAAGGCTGCTCCTAACAGACAGCAAACCTATGGTTATGCTAGTGCTTCTAACAATAGAAATCACTTCAAATAGCATTATGTACCAAAAGGCCAGAAGGAATATGTGAATCCTACAAAACCAAATGTTAGACCTTATGGAAGTGTGGAATACATGTATGAACAAAAGTATGATACTTTTCAAAGAAGACCTTATGGAAATTTGCCAAGGGTCATGCTTACTACTGACCACTATGGACCCAAACAGTTTTTGGTACCTAAAATACATTATCTTTGTTTTGTAGGGTGTTTGGTACTTTGACAGTGGATTTTCCAGACATATGACAAAGAATAAGCACTGTTTGACAAATTATGTGGCAAAGGATGGTCCCAGAGTGAATTTTGGCAACAAGAATACACCAGGATACAGAAGAGGATATGGCACACTTGTGAGGAATGGGTTAACTATCAGAAATGTTGCATTTGTGGAAGGACTGGACTACAATCTACTGAGCACTGGACAGTTTTGTGACATGGGTTACAAGGTCACTTTTGACAATGGATACTGTGTTGTCATTAGTGAAAGAGGTGAGCAAGTTGTGTTGGCTGGAAGAAGACAACAAAACATGTATGTTGTGGATTGGTCTACTGCTGTTCCAGAGACATGCCTGATTGTGCATACTAAGTCAGAACTGAATTGGTTATGGCATAAGAAGTTAAATCATCTTAACTTTGATGATATCAATCAGTTGGTGAAAAAGAAGTTGGTGATTTGTTTGCCTGAGATTACATTCAAAAAGGATGCTATATGTGATGCTTGTCAACAAGGTAAACAAACCAAGTCAAGCTTCAAGTCAAAGACTAAGCAATCAACAAAAAGAGTTTTGAAGCTGATGCACATGGATTTGTTTGGACCAGTAACACCAACAAGTGTGACTGGAAAGAAGTACACTCTGGTAGTAGTGGATGATTATTCAAGATACACTTGGGTAGTATTCATGAACAAGAAAAGTGAAACACTTCAAAAGATGCCTGAACTTTTGAAGAGATTGCAAAATGAGAAAAGTTTGACAGTAGTGAAAATCAGATCAGACAAGGGTACTGAGTTTCTAAATAAAGTTATAAGAGAATATTGTGAACAAAATGGTGTGCTGCATCAATTAGCAGCTGCTGGTACACCTCAACAAAATGGGGTTGCTGAGAGAAGAAACAGGACTTTGAAAGAAGCAGGAAGGACTATGATTTGTGAAGTATTATTACCTAAAAGATATTGGGCTGAAGCAATCAACGCAGCATGCTATACACAAAATAGGACCTCAGTGAACAAGAAGCTGCTGAAGACATCTTATGAGATATGGAATGGAAGGAAACCAAATATATCTTATTTCCATCCATTCGGAAGCAAATGTTTTATTTTGAATCATAAGGAGAAATTGAAGACATTCCAACCAAAATCAGATGAAAGAATCTTTTTGGGATATTCTTCTATTAGCAAGGCATTCAGGGTATTGAATAAAAGGACATTGAAACATGAAGAATCAATACGTGTTGTATTTTATGAACCAAAGTTCACTGGAATGGAAGATGAAGCCTCAGAACCTGCTGATAATCTCCAAGTCACTAATCCAGAATGTGTTGATGTTTTGGAAAGGATAAATGACATAAAAGTTTTTGACTCTGCCCCTGTTGGTAACACTACTGATGCAACAACTGAAGCAGTTCAAGGATCTGCTGAACCCCCTGCTGATGCAACTGTAGACCTTACTGAAGATGATGTTCCTGAGAACCAAACAAACCAAAATCCACAATGGTTAAGGGATCACCCTGCTGAACAAGTTATTGGTAATATACATCAAGGTGTAAAGACTAGAAGAAAATTGGAAGCAATGTTTACTTGTTTTCTATCTCAAATGGAACCTAAAGTTGTTGAAGAAGCAATATCAGATCCAGATTGGATAATTGCTATGCAAGAAGAATTGAATGAATTTGAAAGAAATCAAGTTTGGACACTCGTGGAAAGGCCTACTCATGAAAATATAATTGGAACTAAATGGGTATACAGAAATAAATTGGATGAATCTGGTACCATTGTAAGGAATAAGGCCAGACTAGTAGCAAAAGGCTATTCTCAAGCTGAAGGAATAGATTTTGATGAGACATATGCCCCAGTTGCAAGATTGAAAGCTATAAGATTATTCTTGGCATATGCTGCTTACAGAAACTTCAAAGTATACCAGATGAATGTCAAGAGTGCATTTTTGAATGGCATTCTAGAGGAGGAAGTTTATATTCAGCAACCGCCTGGTTTTGAAGTTAAAGATCAAGAAGATAAAGTGTAAAGACTCAACAAGGCACTTTATGGGTTGAAACAAGCACCAAGAGCATGGTATGAAACCCTATCTCAATTCTTGGTAGACAATGGTTTTATCAATGGTACCATTGACAAGACTCTTTCAGAATCAATGAAGGGGACAGCACCCTGCTGGTACAGATTTATGTTGATGACATAATTTTTTGTTCTGAAAATAAATTGCTATGTGAAATGTTTGCTAATCTAATGAAAAGTCAATTCCAAATGAGTATGATGGGAGAAATGATCTACTTCTTGGGATTACAAGTCAAACAAAGATGGAATCTTCATTCATCAAACTAAATATACCAAGGAGTTGCTGAAGAAGTTTGGTATGGAAAATAGCACCAAAGTATCAACTCTTATGAGCACCAATAACAGATTGGATGAAGATAAAGAAGGCAAAGATGTTGATCAGACTTTATACAGAAGGATGATAGGCAGTCTGATGTACCTCACTGCCAGCAGACCGGGTATATCCTTTATTGTAGGTGTTTGTGCAAGATTTCAATCTAAACCAAAGGAAAGTCATTTAGCTGCAGTAAAAAGGATTCTAAAGTATCTAAAAGAGACTTTGGGAGTAGGGATATGGTATTCAAAAGATGGAAGCTTCAAAGTTATATCCTACTCAGATTCTGATTATGCTGGATGTAAGATTGACAGAAAAAGCACCACAGGAACCTGTCAGTTGATGGGAAATAGACTGGTTTCTTGGTTCAATAAGAAACAGAATTCTATATCAACATCCACTGCTGAAGCTGAGTATATAGCTGCTGGAAGTTGCTGTGCACAAATATTATGGCTAAGACAACAATTAAGGGATTATGGAATTGAAGAAAGAGAAATTCCTATAATGCGCGACAACACAAGTGCAATTGCAATCACATAAAATCATGTCAGTAGGCTGCTGAGCCATCTTCTTCGGCAGGCTGCTGAGATACGACTCTACTGAAGACCAAGTTTGCTGAGTTATACGTTACAATACAGTCAAACTTAACTGAAAGTCAACCGTAATTGGATATTATTCTTATCTTTATAACTGCGGTTACATTATCCAACGATTACAACACGTTATGGAATTAATTAGTTGGACACGTGGCAACATCACATTTATTCCAAATTTAATAGTGGTTAAATGCTACAGTATGTGTACAGTACTTTCTGACAGTTACTACCCACTACTTTTCTCTTTATATATTGATATAAACATAGAGACATTACATACAAACTCAGATCGATTTTCTTTGAAGTACATACTGTGTGAACACAAATTTGAAAGATCTCTTCTTCATCTTTTTCGTCTACAATGGCTGATAGAGGTGATATTCACATTGGAACAAGTCAAAGTGTCAGAGGGTTCATTGTTGATGCTAACACTACTGAGCTAGCTATCAATATTGGTCGAAGAATCAAAAGGGTTGAAGGACTAGAGCATGTTCTTAATCTGAGATTGGAAAGCATCTCCTATACTAATGTTACAAATTTCTGGAGGAATATAGTGATTAGAGATGATGGAGAGGCATTCCTACCACTTTTAATGCCCAGGAGATGGAAATTTCTTCAAACCTGCTGTGGGAAGTGTTCGGTTTTGGACCTGGTAATAATGCTCCTACCAATCTTGAATCAATGGGGCTGTCAAGATTGGAGTTTGTTGATATAATAAAGACCAACAATTCCATAAAGTCAACAATGAGTATCAATGTGAAGCACATCAAAATAGAGTATAATCTGCTGAGTAAGATTATTGCCAAAAACATTCTTGGTTTCAGTGGAAGTCTTGACACATTGTCTGGACCCAAGATTGACTTGCTGATAATTATATGAAAGAGTGTGAAGTTTGATTGTGCCGGATTCTTTGTCCAATACATGAAGAAACTGATAACTGAGGACAGATATGGGACCCGGAAGTCCAAGACACTTTCTTTGGGTTTGATGGTGCAGGCCATACTGAACCATTTAAAGATTACTGATGTGGCACCTGAAAAAATCAACAAGTCTAGATATAAAAAGGAAATCAATTATCTCATCCTTGGTTTGGATGATGATGAAGATTTAGATGCTGAAAGGACAGAGAGTGACAATGATGGAGATGATGATGCCGGTGCTGAGCAGGTTAAACAAGTTGCACAACCTGCTGCACCTAAGAAGGCTGCTGAGAAGTGAAAGGCTGCTAATACAAGGAAAATTACTGAGATGTTAAGGCTTAAGAAGACAAGACCGCAATCAGTAAACCCTGTTGAATCTACTGAGGTTCTAGTTGATGTTAAGGCTGCAGAGCCTGCTTGAATTACAAAGAGAACTACTGCTAAAGTTTTGAGAGAGCAGTTAAAAGAAGACTCAAGAAAAGCAGCCAAAGATCTTGAAACTGAACAACCTACAAAGAGAATGAAAGAGGTTGTGAAAAATAAAAAGAATGGAAAGGGAAAAGAATTAAGGGTTCTGGAGGCCCAAAAGGAAGCTGAAAGTGTTGTTGAGGAAGCACCTGTACAAAGTGATGAGCCTACTGAGGCTAGAGAGGTTGTTGTTGAGCAACAAACTGCAGAATGACAACAGACTGATGTACCTGATCCTGCTGTGAAACTTGTTGAACATGTTCCTGACCCTGCTGTGGATGCTACAACTCAGGGCGAAGAACACAATGCTACAGATCCTACTGATACACATACAAGTCAGGGGAACCTAGTGTGGAACAGATGGAAGTGGTAGGTACAAATATACAACCTGGAGAACCTACTGACCTGGTTGTATCTGCTATGGATACATTGGCCCATCTTGTTGAAGCCTTTGGAGGACAACAAGCTGAGCAATCTGCACCAATAAGGCCAAAAATGCATTTTGAAAGAAAAGAGAAGAAATCAAGGAAGAAAAAGGTAGATCCCAACATCAAGAAAATTCAGGACTACTTTGCTTGGAAATTTGGTTTCTATAAGAGACAGAAATCAGCTGCAGAACCAATGACTAACTTTGAAGAGTGGTCATTTAATAATTTGGGTGTGGAGAACTTACTTGGTTTAATTGATACATCTGAATTACAAGTAAGGCTGTTGGATCTCATTGAAAGTGAAAAAACAGAGTGCAAGCATTAGAATAAATGAACCACACTCTGGACCTGATGATGATAATACATAATCCTCTGATTTTGATGATGATAATCCTTCTTTCCCAGGCCAACCTAGTGGCACTTCCCTGGTAAGACCTACAGAGGATGTAGGACAAGGATCTAGAGACACGACAAAAGATTAATCTGCTGATGCTGGCAAGTCTACTGAGGGCCAGTAGACTGATCAAATGGATGAAGATTTGGAGGATTTAACTATAGATGAATTAGAGGCTCTAATAAATGATGGAATAAATTTTGGAGATAACAGGCTGGCCAGTATGACTGACACATTACTAGTTGTGGAATCTGATGCACATTCTGATGGTGAGCAAACTGAAAATTTGGATGAAGAGATGGTAATTGGACATAGTGAGCCTGACATCAGTTCTAAAGATTCAGCTCAATATCAGGAGTGGTTTGACACTCAGGATACCTTAACTCAAGTTGGAGACCAACTGTAGAAGATTGCTGATGTCAGAGGAGTGCTAAAGGAAAATTTGGCTGTTTTTCCTTTTGTTTTTGTTGAAGAGAGGGTCCTAATCACTGAGGAATAAACACTGTTAGGACAGAGATTGGATTTAGTGATAGGTTTGGAAGAATCACCCACACATTCGGAGGAGGTTCAGGTTGCTGAGGAACAAACAGCACCTGAATATAGTTTGGAACATGAGGTACAGGCTGCTAAGGATCAGACAACACCTGGACAAAGGTTGGAACCTACAATGGGTTTGGAGGAAACCCCTACACTAGTTTAAAAGACTGTTATAGAACATGTTGCTGAAACACCTGTCAGTGCAGTGCAGTCTACTGAAGCTAAGGCTACTGAAGGAAATGATAGTCGGTAGACTGTTGTTGATGAGGATGAACAGCTTCTGGATTATGACTTTCGTGATGAGGAATTCCAAGTGCCTGAGGAAGAAGAAATTACTGATGGACCTCAACAGGCACATGTACCAATCTTTGAGGAAGAACATATCTTGGAACCTCAACCTGCCAAGATCCTATCACGGAAGACATCTTTGGAGATGTGGTTGAAAAGGGTCTTGATCCTGGTGGATGGGATAGAACATGAGCTTTGGTTGTCAGCACACAAAAGGCACATTACAATGTTGAAGAACCTGCTGATGATGCTGCTGGACATATGGGTGGAGGCATGTCTGGTGCTGTACCAGCACATGTTTTTGATGAGTTGAGGGTAGTCAGAGATGATATTACACAGTTAAGAACTCAACTCAATAGACAAGAGAAAAGATTTGAAGATTTAATGAATTTGGTGGAAAACAGAGGAAGAACCACTGAAACTGTTGCTTCCAATAAAACCTCTACTCAATATGCACTTGCTGACTTGACCAAAGATGTGAGAGGTATAAAACAAGGCAATGGACACAGAGATAAATTCTTGAATGAACAGTTTGTCTCATTACACAAAAAGCTTGACAAGCTTGTTGAGGCACCCAAGCCTGCTGTGGCTAACCCTGCTGAAACACCTCAACCTGTTGCATTGGATCCTAAGGTCACTGAGAGGATCAATCTGCTGGAACAAACTATGGAAGGAAGGATCACTGCAGTTGACACAAGAACAGAGATTATGGATGGTCAACTTGCTAACTTAGTGATCACACAGGAGAGTGTTCATGGTCTACTGTCCTGGTTTGTGGATGATGTCAATAAGGGGGAAGAGGGCCTTACAGCAGAAGCAAAGGAAGCTGCAAGGATCTTTGCAAAGAAGAATGGGAGGCTGATACTAATGAGTTCAGGAAACCTACACCTGGCAGGATTCAGTTGACTGATGACCTCCTGAAGGAATATAAGCAGCTATACTATGGAAAGAAAAGACCTTACAATCGAATGAGATATTTTGAGGGTCTGGATTCCTTTTTAGGAATGAAGCTTTGGGAAACGAGGGTCAAAGCTATGAGGTCTTCTACTAGAGGTGGAAGAGATAGATTGGGAACTGCTCAATCAGCAAAGAATTCACTGGATGAATTCAAACACTTCTACATAAGACAGGGCTTCAATGTTCACAACATAAGGTTAACTCTACCAGAAGCCTGGAAGTGGTGGAAAGATCTGAATCATTGGATTGACTTTTCTCCAATTGAAAATCAATGGATGCATGATGTTGTCAAAGAAATCATGGAGTTTTATGAGAAGAATGAGCAAGACAAAGACATGAACTAGATCAGCATACTTACATTGTTTATCTCTTTCTGCTGATCCTAGTTTGTAATAATGTTGAACAAATGATTATAATGAGAATTGACTGAATTTGTTCTGTTTTTGTTTTTATCTTTTTGCTTTGATGTAAGGAGGGTATTGGCATCATCACTAAAAAGAGGGAAATTCTTGGACTTATTTTAAGTTTTAATGATGAGTGCCAGACTAGCTGTTATAGAGCAAAGGCAAAAAGATGTCTAGATCAAATGCGTAGGTTTATTAGAGTTTGATCTTTGTATAGGTTTGATCAAACAAGCATTGTAATTAGGTCAGCTGACTTTATCAGTAGACCTGTCTAGGTCAGTAAGGTAACTATGTCAGTAGACTAGTTAAGAACCTGTTGAAGACTGAAGGCTGAGGGTTCAAACTCAGTTTTTGAAGGCTAAGGGATCAAACTTAGTATTTAAAGTCGAGGATATGGAATCAGAATTTAGGGAAGTCTGTGATGACCTAAACTGATTACATATACCTTGTGTACTAGGTATGAGTTCCATAAGTTAAGTGGTATTTGGAACTTAGTTATGTTCAAATTGGTGTACTCAAACTTCCCCATAAAAATTTAGATAGAAGACAGTCAGCTGAAGTATTTTATAAACACAGCAAACTTGAACAAGCTGACAGACATGTATTTCAGTAGACATAGATACACAGGAATCTGCTGAATGTAAATCTCGATTTAATCAAAGGTTACATTGGAAGATTACAAGGATAATGATGGATTACAAGCCTTGATATTATCAACAAATCAATGGTCAAGATTAAAAGAACGTTGGAAAGATTCAGAGCTTTATCCAATGGACACAAGTCAAAGGGTGGACAGACTGAAAACTATCAAGAAGCAGACTGACAGTGTCAATACTATGTATAAGGGCAGAAAGCAAGTCAAGATGGGGACAAATCTGAAACGGCTATGTTTGAATTTCAAACATAAGTCTCATGATTTTCACCTATAAATATAAGACTCCTGATTCAGATACAGGTGATGAAAAATAACAATCCATCTGAAGCTATCGAGTTTATTATCAAGAAATCACCCTGCTGACTTCACTGAGCTTAAAGCTACTGATCCAGAAAACTCTTCAAGTGTAACCTGCTATCAAGTTACATCAAGTCTACACACTTGAAGATATCAAGCTGCTGATCATTTCATCATGATCAAGTTGCTGTCTGTTGAATCATTCACTTGATTCAAACTTTCTTTTACAAGAAACCTGCTAAAGACAGAGAAGCACTTAGGTGTCAAGAACTTTTGTTTGTGGTGGAGCTGGTGAAGAGGCAATCCTACCGTTCAAGGACCAGTGGAATACTTTGGAACAGCAATCCCACATGTTTCAAATATTCAGTTTGTGAAGCCATAGTTATTGGTGAAGGACAGACAGCTTAAGGATTTTTGTAACTGCTACCTCAAAGATCTCTAGTGAATTTCCTCCAACATCACAGGAGAAGAGTGGACTGACAGGATTACACCACCTGGAACCATTATAAATTTGCCTACTTACTTTCTGCATTTAATTTCTGCATTTAGTATATTGATCACATCAACTTACTGTAACTAGCAACTGAATCACACACTTACACTACTGAGTATCTAATACTTAGTATCATATTTAAACAACAAGTAATAAGGCTTAATTTGAATATATTCCGCTGCAACAAATTCAGTAATATCTACTGTCAGCAGACTATTGAGTAGTCAGCAGGCTACTGACCTTGCTGAGTTTGTTAACTCTAAAAGTTTTAAGTGTTAAGTTTATTCACCCCCCCCCCCCCTCTAAACTTAACCAAAGCCTTTTCAAAGGACCAACACTAACTTTGTAAAATAAGTATATTTTCTCACAAAGCCAATTAAGAAGAAAATATACTAACACTAGATGGTGAATATACGACTATTTTGATTGCATTCACATTGAATACGATGGTATGCATAGGGTGTCACTTCATAAAATATTGTTGTCATTGAGTGTCACAGCATAAAATGTTCGTGTCATTGAGTATCATTGCATAAGGTGTCACTTCAAAAAATGAGATATCAGAATAAAGAGAACAAAAAAATATGAATTAAGTTGAAAGATTTATGTGGATCGTAGTTTATATCAAAAGATGTATCTATTTGAAGTCGATTTTATGAAGAAAAGAAATCGATTGAAAATATCAAATGTCATCACGGTGTTGCTTCAAATGTCACCGCATCCCGATGATCACTGCATCCCGATGGTCTCTGCATCGCGGTGTCTCTGCATCAAGGGTAGTCACTTCATCGGGGGTGGTCACTGCATCGTGGTGTCAGCATCGGGGGTGGATACTGTTTCACGGTGTCTCTGCATCGGGGGTGGCCACTACATCGCGGTGTCTCTGCATCGGGGGTGGCCAATGCATTGTGGTGGTCAATGGATATTGGGTGGTCAATGCATCGTGGTGTCATTTCATCACGGCGTCTCTGTATCGCGGTGTCTCTGCATCGCGGTGTCTCTCTACATCGGGGGTGGTCACCGCATCGGGGGTGGTCATTGTATTAGGGTGGTCAATGGATCGTGGCGGTCAATGCATCGGGGTGTCTCTGCAACGTGTCGACGAAAATCGTTGTCACTGCAGAAATAATGTTGTCACTACAAAAATCAAATGGCACTGCATAAATTGTTGTAAATGTTCTTGTCATTGCATGGCGGTGGTCAGTGAATCGATGTGGTCACTACATCATAGTGGTTGATTAATCGGGGGTCGTGACTACATCGCGGTGGTCAATGCATCGGGGGTGCTCAATGCATCGGTTGGGCAATGCATCGCGGTGGCCAATGCATCACCGTTGTTGCTGCATTGCGGTGGTCAATGCATTGCGGTTATTAGTGCATCGCGGTGGTCAATGCATCGCGGTGTCACTTATCGCGGTGGTCCATGCATCATGGTGGTCAATGCATCGGGGTGGTCACTGCATCGCGATGATCAATACATCGGGTTGGTCAATGCATCATGGTGGTCAATAAAAAAAATGTCCCCATCCAGAAAAAAACAAGTTCAACGTCCAGGAAAAAAAAAACAAAACACAACAACAAAGCGTCACAAAAAAAATAATAAAAAATAAAAAATAAAAATAAAAAACATCCTTGCTTGTTCTCCCCTTTTTTTTATTTTATTAAAAAAAATTTCTTCATTAAGGGTATTTTGGTCTATCTATGTAATTTGTGTCCTTATAACTAAGTGTTTGTTTTGAGTGTTTTTTTTACCTAATTAAGTTCAATATATGTTCTTTTAGATAATTGTCCCTATAATATTTACATTCTAAGAACTATTTCTTGGCGAGAATTTATGATAATTATGAGATAATCATGAACAAAAAAATATGCATGAATGACTGAATATTAGCATATTGTGTCTTGAAAAATGATTCAGATGGAGATATTTGAAGAAGAGTTTTGTTGAAAATATAAAGCTGGTTGTCCAGAAAAATGACTAATACTACCTATAATTTGCCATGTAGCCAATTCCGATCTGCTGGGACAATCAAGCAAGTGAAAATACACATCAATACAACTTATTTCTTCGAGTGCAGTAACATTACAATACATAGGTTTTTTTGGGTATAATTATTACAGGATCCACTTTTTTTTTTCGTTTTCCGAATGACGAATGATTTTATTAAAGCCGGACTAACGTCAAAAAATACAAAATATACAAGGCTAGACAAAACGCCAGTCAACGCCGGAGAGAGTCTGGGAACGCAAGTGCAAGAAATGATAGACACATTCAATTCATTAAATAATGGGATCAACGAGGACTAATGTTATTAATTTCTTGGTCAAGGAATCTGAATGCTTGAAGCCATCCCCTTCTGTGAAAAGAGTGTACATCATTTTTGCAAGATTGACAACTCTCTCGGTGATGGCTAGTGGGGCTGCAGTCGGGAAAAGGGATTCATTGTTCAGATCCTTCCAGGCATTAGTTATTTCCTTTTGAAGCTCATCAATTGACGTCTTCCTTGACACACCATATTGCTTCATATAGCATTTCACAGCAGTGGGTGCATTGTCTTCGTCCTGTTTGTTATATATGCCATTGTAGATACATTTCGTTATCCTTAAATAAGGGCGCGTTTATTTGCACTGCACCCAATCTACTCGTGCACCACTCCATATGTGTATTACAGTAGAATCGATTTTTCGTAGGTGAAAAAACCAACTTTATCACCAATGCACCGACGGAAAGTTGGTTCTAGGTTCCAGAACCTACTTTCACAAAGTTAGTTCAACTGTGGTACATTTGTAGAGTGATGAATAGAAGATTGAGTGTGGTGCAAATAATAATGCCTTAGATAAACTCGAAAAATATGTCCAATCACATTTGGTATATGTATATCTATATTTATAAAGATATTCTTCATTCCAGTTCTCCTCATTTCATTCTACGGTTAAACTTAAACATTAGGGTGCTCACTCTCCCTATCCCACAGAAGTAGTAAAAATATTAATCAGATGATCTAATCAATTAAAGTCATGGGTTTACTATCATTCCGGATTCACAAATGGATAAGTCACCTTTTATTATACTTTTACTCCTTCTCTTAGCCTTATTATGAGATTTCATGTATCTAATCTTGTTAAAATTGTTGAGTAATTGTTGTGTGTATATTTGATTATTTTAAAATAACATAATAAATATTTGTTATCGGATGTGACATGTTTTCTTATATCATATTGTACCACCGACAAGAAATGAAGTATTTAAATACTTGTGGCATTTTTTTATGCAGGATTTGAATTGAATGAAATAAAATAATACGAATACAATGGAATGGAATGGAATAAATTCATTCTATCATTGTGTTTGAAATGTAAAATAATGGAATATAACAAATTATATAGAAGATGACAAATTGAGTGATGAGTAAGGCAGAGTATTGGATTAAGGTTGGGTGGGGTTGGGTATGGTACGGTTTATAAGGTAGGATATGGTGGAAGGGTAGGGTTAGTTGGGGTGGAGGTGCGGTTAGGTAGGGTGGTGTAGCCCAACCTCACACGCCATCGCACCATGCCCTACCCACCGCTATTATACCCTACCCACTACCCTATCCACTCTACCATATCTTACTCTATCATACCCTACACATCCTACCTACCTTAGCCCACCACATATTCTACTCCACCATCACCCACTTATACCCTACCCTACCAACCCACCACATCACTCTACCCTACCGTACCCTACCTTCACCACCCAACCCTACCCTACCTTACCTATCACACCAACCTACCTTACCCTATCATACCCTACACCCCTGCCCTACCCTACCCTACCCACCACCCCACTCTACCTTTCCCACCACCCCTATCTTCCCTACCCTCTCTCACTCTATCCTACCTTACCCCACACTACAACAATCTGTGCTTTTTGAGACGGAAGTTTCTGAGTCAACAAAAAGTTGACGCAAAATGTGTTGTGAGTAACATAGATTTTGAATTGACGCAAATAACATTATTGTTACAACGTTGTTTGTGACAACATTGTTACAAATACTTTCCCATCATTCTCCTGCCAACACCAAATTTTTGCGGGATAACTTATTTGAGACAACAAATTAATGTGTTGTCACAAAAATTACAATATTTTTTGCCCGGAAATTTTTGCGTCATTTTTATGAAACTATTTGACACAACAAAGTATTTTTGCGACAACTATTTTTTTTTATCTCATTACGTCTTACATACGTGGATGACACGTAGACACCCACGTGGCTATTAGATTTATCTGAGTCAACATTTGTTGACACAAAAGGTGTTTTACATTAGTTAAAAAAACATTTTAGGTCAGAACCCTAACCAATTAATTTGTCTTCTCCTTTTTGAGCTCTATGGTTGGCGATTGGTATCTAAATCTGGCAATCAGAAGAGAAATTTTGCGTTATTCGTATAAGGTAGTCTCTTTCATTCACACAATTGCAGACGGCTACTGCTTTCTTTTGTTTATGATAGGAAGTGTATCGAGAAATATAATGTTGAATTTCATAGAACCAAAAATTTGCTTGAAGGGAAAGGAAAAGAGGGTGGAATCTAAGTGATGGAACCATGAATCAGCGGCGAGCTGCCTTGCTCTTCCATTTTCGTCGATGCTGTCTTGCATTTGGGAACGGTAACGCAACTCTAATTATACTTCATTAGTCTAGCTCTTGCTATGGTTTATCTGTGGCCGATAAATTAATTAGGTAATTCCTTTGGCTTTGTGCTTTTTATCTCAAATATTTTGGAATTCTTTTTTACCTTGGTAAACTTCTGCATCTTTATTTAGTTGTGTAATTTGTAGGAATTGCAGGCATTGCTCGTGCATCATTCTTAATGAGGCTTCATATATATGTTTATTTATTCATTTGGCTTTACTTGCTGGGAGGTTCTATCTTAATCATGATCTCTTTGATTATCCTTTGAATGCAGGCCAAGTCTGTTGGTAAACATGGCATCCAATGGGGTAAATACATAGTAGTTTTTTCTTTACTCTTTTTGCTCTATGCATTGCAGTTTCTTATTGAACTTGATGCTTGTACATTTTCACGGAAACGATGGAGTTGTAATCACACAAGGTGTATCACGACACTACATAGAGAATAACAACCACACTTGTCGTTGTGGTAGGAGCAGGACTTGAACATGATGTTGTGTTAGCAAAGAAAAACAACACTTGAACACTTGTGTTCTATCATCTTTACGGCCTAGCTTTTACGCGTATCGAAATAAAAGTATTGATATATAACACTTATAGACCTATACATTTCAGGGGCCTTTAACTCTACACTTTTTTGGGGCTCTAGGTTGTGTCCTTGTGGGTCTGTCCATAGGGATTAGGGATGGGCCTGCTCCTAAGTTCATACTGGTGATCATGGACCTTTTCACCACGACCTACCCTTCTTGGCCTTCTTTGGGAAAGCTAGTGGTGTAATGACGATTTAGTGTACGGTAATTTGTCAACTTTCAGGTTTCTCAAGTTTTTGTTCACTTTTGATGCTGATGACAGAATCTTGTTTTTTGAGGAAGAACATGTCTACTTCAAATCAAAGTGGTGGGTTTGACCAGCCAGGAATTGTGGTGGGAGCTGTCGTTAGGAGAAGCATCGGACGGTAAAACTTTTATATTTCAGTTTTATTTTTAAAATTTTGGAGAATTTCTTTTTTTTTTTATAGGAACGGATTTTTGGAGAATTTCAGATTGAGTGCTTTGTCGAATTGGTGGGTGGGACCAATTTTCGGTCCATAACGATTCTAATAGATCAAAATTGTCCTCATGAATTTGGATGATACCAGTTTTGGTCCCATAATATAAAACAAGCCTCGATTACAAGACACATCTAATGAACCAAAACTGCTACAGTATAATCTCGATTTCAGGACACATTTAACATGACCAAAACTTTTGCAATACAATGGTAAGAGACCAAAGTTGCTATATTATAATGGTAAGGTAGTCTCAGTCAATTTGTAGACATGTGATGTTCTACCTGTTTTGGCCGAATGTGGTTTAGTTTCTATGGTTTGGCTTTTGATACTAGTAGTAGTGAGTACTATTTAGAGTTGTGGAGGCGTATATTTTGATGTCTGAAAATGAAATTTGCCTTATGCATGTCTTTTAGCTGCAAAGGAGACCGACTTGAAGGAAAGCCATTTTGGGTTGAAGCTATTTATCTGATATGTTGGCACTTTTTTATTTAAAAGGTTCATTTAATTAGTGCCACCTACAAGTCAAATTATTAGCTGTGTCTTTATTCTTACGAGTATATTTTACTGCACTTACAGGCAAAAAATTACTAGGCCTTGGTTGATTTTATTTAGCCTTTTTAGAAATGAAATTTTTTAAAATATAATCGTTGAGCATCGGAAAGCGGATGCTCGGTCCGATCAGCAACCGGGAACCGCGTCTCTCCTCCTCCTCTCAATTCTTTGAAGTTAATCGCAAGATAATATGTTCTTTCTTTATTTTTGAGCTAGCCGATTGGGGTGGAAATGATGAGGTTTTGAAACGCTTAGACTTTTGTGTTTGATTGATTGTAGATTCTAAAGCACTTTGTGAGGTCCGAGCTGATGTATGCATTCTGCCCTTCTTTTTCCTTGCGTACTTTTTGGCTTGCATTTTCTGTTCTTCTAGTTATGCTTCTTTCCTCCACAATATCTTGAAATTATTTGTATTGTAATGAAGTGGAAGTTAGTTAATCCTGTTAAATACTGGTTATGATTGCTGAGTTCAAGTATTTTTTCTACAAAAGTATCTTGATGATCTAACTATTTAACATTGTGCTAATTAGATTTGTGGTCTTCTTCGTAGGAAGATGATATAATGTCTACGCAGATGTTAACGGTACCTTTTACTTGTAAGTTGTACGCAGTTAGAGTAAAATGATTCCAACTTTTTGCACTTACAATACTTTGGTTGTCATGATAGGTATGATGGAAATTCAGTCACTGGTCACAGACTGTATAAGGAAGTTTGCACATTTGAGGTTAAGCCAAAAATTACAGGCAGGCAGGCACATCAAACCAGGAATTATCTCTCACTGGGAGACACTTGCTACCAATCTTGAAAATATTCGTAAATTTTCGTGGAAATAAAAAAATGTAAAGAAAAGAAGAATGCGATCGGTTTTGATGTTTTTTATACTGAGCAAGGTTATTGCTTTTTTTTGGTGCTATTGGTAGAATGACTACTCTTCTAGTCAAGTTCATTTGGAAGTCAGTACTGTTAGTAAGGCAGTTCAAACCCATGCTATTTCAGCTCTCGAAAGAGTACAGAAGATTCGTGTAGTGAATTTAATTGCACATAGATGTTTTAAATCTCCTTGAACTCCAATACTTGACCTTTACTGTCTGTTGTTGATGTCTTTATCTTGTAATTTAACAGAAGAAAGCAAAGTTGCAGAAACGAATGCAAACTCAAGAGTTGCTTCTTAGTCGTTTACACACTGAAGCAACTAGAAGATCTTGCCGTACTTACACGCATGTCAGATATAGATTTGTTATGGTGCAAAATACTGGTTTTTTGATTGAACAAGTGCATGCAGAAACTGTACACACGTTGAAATCATACGATACTTACTACCTTGCAAGAAACACTTTCATAAAGGGCAATAAAAAGGTTACAAATACTTCCGAATACTATTTTTGTACAGAATTGTGTTTAGTTATGCCTAAATTTCTTGATGATCTTATCACATTGTTTATACATGGAATCTTGAGTGGTTTAAGCTTTATTACCTCTTGTTCTTCGGTCTGTTATATATTCTTGCATCTTTTGTTAATTTAGCTTTCATTCCTAGTTTCTTTAGTTTATGGTGTTTATGTTTTTGTGTGTAGCTAGTGAACCAAGTGTGGTTGTGGTATACATTTTTTTAGTGTATTTTGGGCTATGACAGGGAGGCATAGTGAGCGAACCGGTTTTGTAAAAAAAATATTATGCTTTTGCATCAACAAAGTTGTTTTATAAGTATTTTATAATAAAATAATTAAATGTATCAATTGTGTCAACATTGTTGTCGTAAAAAGCCTGTCCACACGTCTTTTTTTGCATCAACAATGTCGTCACTAAAGTTATTCCACATCAGCAGTAATTGAGACAACAATGTTGTGCAAATACCTTTGCCACGTCAGCAAGTAGGTTGTGGTCAAGTTGACAACTTTAGAGACAACATGTTGTGGTCTAGTCCAAAACCCGTGCGATGCACGGGGATAAAATAAAAATATAAAAATAAAAATAAAATATAAAAATAAAATTTTAGAAAATAATTATTTGGAAAATGATAATTTTAAGTTAGAAAAAGCAATGTTATATTGTATAGAGCTTAGATAATCTGTCCACACATTACGTTGGTTATCTTATGGAATAATGTATTATTTGAATAACTCATGAAAAATATTAGTTTTGATTTCAAATAAAAAAACTCCAAACGAAACATGCCTCCACTTGTTTTAAATTATTTACGTAAGAAAACATAAATCAGCAGCAACCCCTACCTTAATCCACCAACACGTCAAGCAACATTTATCTCCATCACTGCCACCAACTTATCCCTGACTCAAACAAAACCACACCCGAAAAAACCTAAAACAACTCGAAAATGTATTCTATAAAACGCATGAATAACTGCAACGCCGCCCATTCAAATTTCCCCCCAACTCCACGCATAAAAAGGGAAAAGAAAATTTCGCCTTACAACCATTTAGACTAAATACACTTAGTTTAAATTTTACACAGGTTTTCAACATTTACTAAAGGAGCAATATCAAATCCATTATTGACAATGGTTAAGAAGATTTCATTTATGCTTGAATTACACTTATGACTCACTATAATATAACATTTGAAAACTCAATAAGTCACAACCCATGATACTCTTCAACCTTTCACAATCAAGTCCTCGGTTCATTTTATTAAAAGAAACTTGGAAACTATATATATATATATATATATAGGAGAGGAAATAAAAATCAATTTTGACCCAAACTTGCTCTAAATTTTCTTTTAATTCTTTGACCAACACAATTATTAGGAGTTATTACTATTTTTTTCACCGGCCGGGTATGGAGCAGGCAAATCGGGTAATAACCGGGTAAATTTGAACAATATATTAATCTAATTCTTTGAATGTGATTTCAACGATTATATCAATTGAATACGTACGATCGGAGTTACTCTGGTAAAAAAAAAGTGAACGGAAAAGAATATGCACAGATACTTGCATGCATATATATATATATATATATATATATATATATATATATATATATATATATATATATATATATATATATATACATACGTATATGTATGTATGTATATATATATACATACATACATATACGTATGTATATATATATATATATATATATATATATATATATATATTATTTATACATATGTATATTTATACATATGTATATATATACATATGTATATATATACATTTGTATATATATACATTTGTATATATATACATATATATATATATATATATATATATATATATATATATATATATATATATATATATATATATATATATTATGTGTATAATCGTTTATGATTGGATATAAATAATCTAACATCAAATTTGATGTGTACGAAGCTTATTTGGGTTAATGAAAATGTTAAACCAACAATATGATGTCTAATTAATTTATATTATTGTTTGTTTTGGAGAAATTATAGTGTTTGATGATGTTTATCAATTATTGAATGTCTTTATTTTATTTTCTGAAATATCATTTAACTTGTTAAGGTGAAGAAATATTTGAAATTAATAAGTCGCACTCGCTATCATTTATTTAACAAGAAAAATATCTCCTTTATCAAACATTATAAAAAAAAAATACAATATATCACTACAATAGCCTGAGTATAATATATATTGAATGTACCTTTTTGAACAATACAAACGCATAGCACAGTTGTAAATTTTATTTTTAAAGTGGCTAGGAATGGGTTCAAAACCCAAGAAAAAGAAAAAAAAAACTGGGAGATGAATGAGAAGAGTAAGAAGGGAGGAAAGGAAGGGTGACATGATTGTAAAGAGGGTAGAGTTGTCTTTAACCGATTTTTAGAATTATTATTTATTTTATAAAACTATTTTTGGGTCAAAGCTTACTTGGGTAAAAAAAAACTTTAAGAATGACTTAAATAGGTAATTATCCCTTATTATGGGATCGGTGTTACCACTTATTATGCTTGTTTCTCTGTTTCTAATTGTATTCTTTTCCTTTGCAGAACTTCCACAAGCATAGGTATATCAGTCGGCGCCTGGTCAAGGCTTCTGGCTATAGGATCAACCGCAGGTGAGGATCTTTGACCTGGGGGCTGAGAAAACCGCTCTTCGCAGGTCGCTCGTTGAGATTGAGCAGTCCAAGCAGGCATGTGAGGGATTTTTGCCACGGTACCACCAATTCTTGGGAAAATCCCAGGCTCAGTCTAATTAACCCACAAAAAATCTTCCCCTTCTTCATAACTTTTCCATTTGTTTTCTCTGATTCAATTACCACTAGATTAAATGGCCCAGATTTATACCCGACGAAATTTTACCTCATCAATTGGCGCTGGAAGAAGGGTCTTTCTACGGGTAATTGTTCGAGATTTATCTTGATTGCATCAAATGCAAAAAAACATGTCGACGAAAGCAAATTGAAAACACCGATAATGGCCAGAACGACAGTAATGAGGAAATAGAGAACACTGATTCTAAGAATCAAACACAGCAACCCAAGGAGGTTTCCTTGGATTCATCATAGCAAGTAGTTGTTGATCAGCTAGCGGCAATGAATTCCGCCACTAGACAGGCTATTCTCCAGACAGTACAACCAGAGAATGGAGATGCAGAGGAAAGTACGGAAGGAAAAAAACCCTCTAATCAAGGGAAAAGTAAGCAAGATGAAGAGGCGTCTGTCTCTACCAAGGGAAAGAAGCCGCTGGATGCCCGGGTTAAGGAAGCTGCTCGGGTAGAAATTAATGCCATGATGGGCAAAAGATGTGACGAGTTTTCTTTTACTTCACCCTTCACAAGACAAATAGAGAATTATGAGCAACCGGACGGATTCAAGGTCCTAAAATTGGACCCATACGATGGGTCCAAGGACCTATCGGATCACCTTTTTCCAATACATCACCTAGATGAGTCTGAGTAGTGCATCAGACGAGATGAAGTGCAAAGCTTTCCCGACACTATTGACAGGCCGAGCTCGGGAATGGTTCTGGAAACTCCCACCTAGGTCAGTTTCTAAATTTTCTGAGCTAGATAGAGTGTTCCTTAACTCCTTTATCACGGCTAAGACATTCCATATGAATGTCACCCATCTACTCACGATTAAACAAAAGAAAGAGGAATATGTCTTTCACTACTTAAAAATATTTAATGAAGAATCTGTGCAAGTAAATGACGAAGGCGATCCATTGCTGATCGCGTCATTCGTAGCCAGACTACGGGAAGGGAGGTTGTATGCCAAGCTAAACAGCAAACTTCCTAGGTCAATGGAGGAATGCATGGACGCTGCTTATAAGTATTGCCAAGGTGTAGAGGCGAATAGGTTGAAACGAGATTTAGAAAAGGGAGAGTCTAGAAGAGAAAAGACAGAGTATAAATATGACAGGAAGAGGAAAGCGGTTTGGGACCGGATGACTACCCCCATCACAGATCGGATGTTGAAGAAAGGTGCTTTGCAGGAAAGGCATTTTATCCCTCTAAACCGACCTCGGGTTGTGGTTCTAGCGATCATGGAAAGAAAGGGTTTGGCTCGGACTCCTCCCTAAATGAGAGGCCCTCTAGAATGGAGGGATCAGAGTAAATTATATGCTAACCCAAGGATGTGGGGCATGATTCAGAGGATTTCAAGGATTTGATTAGGGACATTGATGATGTCGTAGACCGATCTCAAGATCCTGAGCTGCGACGATGAAGAGATTTCAGGAGCCGGGCATATCAGCGAGATCGGGACAGGCAGGAAGAGCTGTGGAGAAGAAGAGATCGAACCCCAGATGCTGATCAGAAGATTGACAATCGCTTGATTAACACTATCAACACTATTTTAGGGGGTCCCAGGGTCATTTTGGAAGGTTTAAACGGTCAGGTTGGGAAATCCATGATTTATAGTCCAAAGGACCCACATCTCATGATAACCAACAATGATGGTCTGGTCAGTGAAGCCGTAGTTCATAAAAACCTGGTGAAACGTATATGTGTAGATACTAGGAGCGCTGTTAACGTCTTATACCTTTCTTCTTTCCAATCAATGAAACTGAAAGATTCAGATCTAGCGCCTGTTACAGCCCTGCTATTCGGGTTCACAGGACAACCAGCTCATCCTCTAGGAATGATAAAGTGGCTACGACATTTGGAAAAGATTCAAGAAACAAGACGTTGATGGTGAACTATGTAGTGGTAAAGGCTCCGTCAGCTTATAACATCATTGTGAGAAGATCGGCGCTAATCAAACTCCAAGCTATGATCTCACCGGCTCACATCAGCATGAAGTTTCCAACCATGGAGGGTTCAGTGGAAATCAAAAGAGATGTAGAAACTTCAAGAAGCTGTTACACAACGATGGTCAACAGGAAATGAGTTGAGCTGACACAAGCTGAGATGAGCTACAGGCATTACTGATTCATTTCATATTTCTGTTCTTTGTTATAGTTATCATGATTATCTATTTTCAGTGCTTTGTTAATTTTACTTTTGGATGATTGAATTTTCACTTAGTGGGTTCTTCATTATGCAAGTTATAATTTTTTGCTTTACCCTATAAATACGAATGATGTTGTCTAATTGCAAAACTCTCACGAAAGTTTGTGAAGGACAATTTTATTTAAGTCTTCAGGATGGACAAGCTGAGGTCTGCATGTCAGACTCAGTGTAATTTTATCTATGTCCGTAGGACGGACAAGATGAGGTCCGCAAGTCAGACTCAGTGTAATTTTATCTATGTCCACAGGACGGACAAGCTGAGGTCCGCATGTCGGACTCAGTGTAATTTTATCTAAGTCCGCAGGACGCACAAGCTGAGTTCCACAGGTAGGACTAAGTGTAATTTTTTCTATGTCCGTAGGACCGACAAGCTATGGTCCCCAAGTCAGACTCAGTGTAATGTTATCTATGACCACAAGACGGACAAACCGAGGTCCACAGGTCAGACTCAGTGTAATTTTATCAAAGTCCGCAGGACAGACAAACTAAGGTCCGCATGCCGGACTCAGTGTCATTTTATCTAAGTCCGCAGGACGGACAAGCTGAGGTCCGCAGGTCAGACTCAGAGTAATTTTATCTAAGTCCGCAGGATGGATAAGCTGAGGTCTGTAGGTCGGACTCAATGTTATTTTATCTAAGTCCGCAGGATGGACATGTTGATATCCATAGATTGGACTCTATGTAATCTCATTATGTTCGTAGGATGAACAAGTTGAGAAACAAGGTCTATAATCGGAAGAAACCTAAATCATGAAAGGAAATGGGCTCAAAGAAGAAGCCAAGAGTCAAACCTATACTAAGTGTGTATTTGAAAACTCATAAGTTGTTGAATTACACACTGGCAGGCAAGA
Organism: Gentiana straminea; assembly: GCA_036785695.1. Taxonomy (NCBI): domain Eukaryota; kingdom Viridiplantae; phylum Streptophyta; class Magnoliopsida; order Gentianales; family Gentianaceae; genus Gentiana; species Gentiana straminea. The sequence continues at coordinate 13,464,027 of JAVUPR010000398.1, read as the reverse complement.
CCAGAAGACCATAATCAGAGAAGACACACACAAGTTACAGTCAAGTAGTATCTTTAAATAAGTGCCATAACCATATGAAAAAGTGCTAATAAGTGCTAGGACACTAGCAAAATACGTAAAATTTGCAAACAATTTGCATATATTATATGTTATAATTCATTTACAAGTTGGACATTTTCAAAAGCAAAGGTACAAGGGGGAAATTTAGGATCGGGGAGTTGAACTTTGACCCGGCATCACAGCAGTATCAAACCTGGGTTGGTTGGCAGACCCTTGAAGAGAGGCACGCTGGGCCTCATGCTTAGCTATGACATCCTCCCCTTTCCAGAATTCCTCCACACGGTATTGTAGACATTGTCCATACCCGACCTGAACATGTTTGTGTGAGGAAGACGGATGATGTCCAGATCAGGGAATTGAAATAGGGCATTGTTTACTCCTATTGTGTAAAAATTGCAGGTTGCAGGGGCAAGCAGTAGGTTCAGGGCCTGGATAATGTCGGACAAGGCCTTGTACTCTTGGATTATATAGGTGGGGGCTGCGGCAAGCTCAGCCACCAGAGCATTCTTCTCTACCCGGAGCTTGGTAATGAGCTCCCACATCTCAGACAATTCAGCCAAATGCTCCCCCTTCATGGATTCAAGAGAATCCTTATATGCAGACCACAATTTCTGCAGCTCGGTCTTCTGAGCTTGAATCTGTTTCTTAAGGGACTTATTTTCCTGAGTAGTGGTTTGCAAACTTTGATTGAGCTGATCACGCTCAGCAGACCCCCTCTCCTGATCGGTGATCCTCTTCCTTAAATTCTCTATGCAGGAAGAGGCAGCTACTAATCTCTTAAAAGCCTCTTCTCTAATACAAGACCCCTGTAAAAAGAATAGGTTAAATTTTATAAGGAATGGAGCTCAAGGGAAAACCCATGAGAGGTTGTCAAAGTTACTTACATACTCAATGGTACTAATCCCTTCATTAGCCAACTTTTTGTTGGTCATCACCGGTAGAGGATCAAGTTCTAGCTCTTTCTCATCCTCTTCGCTATCTCCCCTCATGGTCGGTTAGCTCGGGGGTTTGATCTATGGACGCTTTAGATCGTCCTCTCTTTCTTAGTCGGCCACCTCTAGCCTCAGAATGACTCCTCCGGACCAGGGGGTTTCATCATCATCACCATCCTCATCATCTTGAATGTTTATAGTAAGAGCTGGAACATCCACTCTGGGCATGGAGGAGCGTGGAGTAGTCTCTTGTTGAGGCCCCGAGCACGGTGAATCCATGACGGCTCTAATGGGCACAATGTTCGTGATGAGTCACGCAGTTCAGGGGACATGATGCTCCTCAGTATGCATACTTTATGTAGAAACGCTCTCCCCAACTTGCTCCTCTTCTGTAGCATCCAATAAACCGGCAAATGTTGCCACCGCAAAAATAATAAGGAATAAGATATTGGGTTAGTATCACAAAACCCAAGATGAAAACAAAAAGCCCTAAACGTGGTTTGGTCCTCAGCTCTAAGGGGTTGCATATAAGTTCGGCCCAGCCTCTTCGTGCCTAGATGCCTTAATCAACTGGGACGACAGTTCCTTGGTGAGAATAAAGGCACCAGAATCCAGGAGCGCCTGAACTTCAGTAAATTTTGCGATCTCAGGTGCAGCATCCTTATCCACATCGCTAGACCTCCATCGGATCAACTTGGTATGCCCCCATTCCAAGAAAACAAAAAGCGAGTACGCTAACCTGTGGACAGCGAAGGACCGTCAACCATATACGCCCGAACACCAGACTGGCATGGAAATTGACACCACCCAGCTGGTCTAGGATTCTTCCTAATCTGGTGAAAACCGTTGAAGAGGTTTACGAGAAACAAACTCCGGTCATCCGGCACCAGAAGCAAACCCTACGATGCTCCTAACGCCATTAGAGGCCACCTGGGTAGCCCTAATGCCATAGTGCCTCAAAACCTCTATGAATGCCGGACACCAGGGTAGTCGCAACCCTCTCTTCAATTGGCCTTCGTACACTGTCAAAAACCATTTGTGGATGATAGGCATAAGGACGAGGGTCGTTAAGGACCATAAGGGTCACCACTTATTTGTTTATCCTATATTCTTGGCCGATGTAGTCTATACTGCTTTCAGAAAGAACGGATTCCATTCCAAAGCTCCCTATAATTCTGGGTCTCAATGTGAATCATATGCCTAATGGCAGGGCCAAAAGTCCCGGAAGAAGGATGAGAAGAGGATGCTAGATTAGGATGGGCTAAAGGCCGGTCATTTTCGGCGTCTGATTCGGAGGCAAATAATTCTTCTACAGTGGAATTGGAAGGGATCGAAGCTCTCATTGGCAAATGGGATAAAGGAAAGTAGACTTTAAAAAAAAAAATCAGGAATGAAGACTTACTCAACATCTGCCAGGGTTGTGAAGTGCTTTGTGTTTTTAAGTCTATCAGAAACGTATAAAAAATGGGTGACATGACAGGGGGATATAAGCCTCAACATATTCTTCAAAACCATTCCCTGTATTGGGTGGGAAACACTGCGGTTTTCAAAAAACATTATGACAAAACTGCGACACCTAGCACGGTTGACTCTTCCAGCCCTATTAAGACAGGAGTCGATTTTCACAAAGACAGAGCTGATAAAGCTCAAGAAGATTTGGACGCTCTAAACAGAACCAAAGTGATCTCAAGAGCTCAGCTAGATCTCGGGAGCTTATGACGATGACGAATTTAACCAAACCACGTGTCATTCTCGCAATACCCAAATATCAATGAAAACGGACCCGAGGTCCAAATTCTGAGGGTTATGAACCCTAGTGTAAGCCTAAAGGCCAATATTCACCCCCTAAAGACGAAGCTGGTCAGGTTGTTCCCTGGTCCACCACAAGTCGGTCAGGACGAAATAGAGGCAGACATGCCCAGCTCGGTCATACAAACCTTGGTTGCTCACCGTAGGTCGGCTAGAGCGTATAATGATAAATTCACATTTATCAGGATAATTATTGAGATAATGCTAAGCCATTAAGCCTCTGATCTTTATCATTTAAATGTAATATTCGAATAACGTGATTATCTCTTAAAATCAAGGGATAAATACGGCTTAATAATACTTGAAGGATACGAAAAAAGAGTCCACAATGGGAACGGCCGGCCTAAGGCATGAGTGGTCCTTATATAAATGTTCATAAAAAGAGTCCACAATGGACATGTCTTTTGAGGGATAGAAAAGAGTACCGGATGCTTATGAGTTCAAACGGATCATTCGTCTTTAGTGCTTCTACCGTAGAATATCTTCATTGGATGTTTCATTCCTCTTAAAAGCATTCATTGGAGAATACTTCTTTATGAGTGATGTGTATCGGGAAATGAGCTTTCCTACGCATCTTGAATTACATCAATCGGAGGTCTCGAAATCAAGTTAAGCCATTTTTCCGACCGCTGTGAAGGTTGGGTGGCACCAACCTATCATTGGTGGCGACGTTGGCAGAAGCTGACAGTGATATTTTGGTGATAGTTGGCGGCCACTAACTTATGTTGGCCGCCTCCAAGCATCGCAGAAGGCACCTCATCCTCAAGGCTCTTCTAGCCGAATTCCACCATACATTAGCATTTAATTCCATTTGTAAATATTAAGAATTCTTGATTTTGATTTCTAAAATCTTTCTTGGAACCAAGTTTCCATCTTTTTGGGCGTAAACACTATTGGAGAAATTCTTTAGTTTGAATGCAAGTTTCCTTCAACAAGTTCATAGCTTTTGGTTGGTAAATTCATTTCACTTACTTGTGATTTAAGTGTTGTCATAGATATGAACTCTAACCTAAACATGTTGGGTTTCATACCTATGAGTGGCTAGTTCTCTTACTAGCCAAGATAATGTTTTGTGATAGTTTTTATCTCTATTGGTTGATTGGAATGTTTGTTCATGTTTCTAAGCTTCATGTGTTGTTATATTTTCCTATTTGCGTTGTATTTATTGTTGGTGTTGGATTGATCACCTAGTACTTGCCCACACACACTTAGTTGAGTCCGAAAGGAGAAGCTTTGTGTGGGAAAAAAGATAGGAAGGCCGGAAGGTAAAATTGACCTTAAGTGGAACTCAATTTCTTATATGGGGGTTACTGTTCATTAATTGAATTCAGGAATTTTATCATGTTGAATCATTAGGTCTAGGGTTCTTAGACCAACGAGGAGGCATAGAGTAATTCCGTACACTCGTATGAGGGAGAATTTCTAGCTTAGGGGTGCACCGATAACACACACTTGAACACTATTGAAAGGTAGGTAGGTTGTTCATTCCCATGATACTATTAGAGATATACTTGATCATTGCATTGTCTTGGCTGGGCTTTTTATCACTTGAACACCCGTTTTAGTTGTAGTTGATTGAGCTTACTAGCTTGATCCTTAGAACATCTATATTCTTGTTTTCTTGTGAACTTAGACCAAGATAATAATAGCTTTTCAGTAATTAACCTCACAATCCCTGTGGGATACGACCTTGACCACTTACTAGACTACAATTGACCCGGTACACTGCCAGTGAAATTGTACACCTAGAATAATTCGATCAAGTTGTTGGCGTCGTTGCCGGGGATTGTGTAATGGTTGATACTCATATTAGCTTAAATGTTTTGGGATTAAGTCAATCTATTCTAATCTCTTCTTTTTTATTTCTTTGGTGCCTACCTCTTTTGTAAGTCACCAAGTGCTACTGATTGTGTTCTTGTTGTTTCTACTTTGTAGTGAATGAACCGTTCTCGATGAGGCAAGGCCCCGATACTCATTACATCTCGGATATTAACACTTATATTAAGGATTGATTAGTGGACTAAAAGGTTGGTCAAGCATGCCGTGAGTTGGATCTTGGTGAACCTTCTTCACAAGAATCATCACATCAAGAAGATTAAATGGATGAGTTACAAGGAATGGAACAAGGTGGGCAAGAACATGGAAATGCCCAATTTGACAAAACCAAATCCCTCAAAATCCAAATCCAACTACAACGAACAATCCACTCAATCATCAAGAAGCACAACCTCATTGTGCTCGACTTCCACCACAACCACCACAAAACAACAACCGAAACAACCAAAATTACCGAAACAATTACAACCCACCTGCATACATCCCACCAAACCAAAGGCCAATTTATGACAAAGCGGTGAGGTGAAGAGATGAACCAAACAACCCCATTCTTCTTCCAAACATTGATACCGACAACTTTGAGATAAAGTGTCATATTTTCGGGTTAGTAGAGAATCGAGCTCAATTCCTTGGGAAACCACACAAATACCCTAATCAACACATTTACAACTTCGAAGAGATTTGTAATACGGCTAAGAATAATGGAGTCTATACAGAGATGACACGATTGGCTTTGTTTCCGTTCTCATTGGTTGGAGATGCTAAGACATGGTTGATATCACTCCCTCATCACACTCTCACGACTTGGGAGGAAGTACAAAATGAGTTCTTGAAAAAATACTTTCCACCTGGGAGAAACCTTGAGTTAAAGGTCAAGATTTCTACATTCAAGCAAAGAAATGAAGAATCTTTGAGTGATGCATGTGAAAGGTACAAAAGGTTGTTGAAAGCTTGTCCCGATCATGACTATTCTTTGGATATGCAAATTCAATTCTTTTGTCGAGGCTTTAGGAACTCCGAACGTACACTAACTGGCCAAGCTTGCAATGGTTCTTTGATGATGAGTGTGGCTCAAGATGTGTATGATTCTATTGAAAGAGTCTTGAAGAATAATCGGATGTGGGAAACCAGTTCTAGTACGATGAAGATTTCTTTTGTGGGAGATTCATCCACACAAATGGAAGTGTTGGCACAATTGGCATCGATAAGCAAGAAGGTTGATGAGATGCAAGCTAGTAAAAGATTAGGGAGTGAAGAGCCTAGTGATGAGTCTTATGATGGTTTGAGGAATGATGATGTACCATTGGGACTAGTGAAAGACGGTTATTATTCAAGGGAAAAAGTGACTTTTATGCAACAACACTGGAAGCTCAACAATGCTTACACCAATGTGTACAGTAATATAAAGAGAGATCATCCCTATATTTGTTAGTCCGACAATTCGACAAATAATGGACCCGGACCATTATTTGCTCAACAACAAATGGCATCCTTCAATGCTAATGTGAAAAACCAAGGTTACCAAGGTAACACTTCAACTCCACAACAACCACAACCAAGTAACTCCTACGAACAACGCCCCACACAAAACATTCCTATTACACAAAGTTTGAGTCAACCTATGGAAGAAGTTGATCGATTAAGAAAAATGATGGAAAATCTCATACGCGTCGATTCTACTCAAGTCACAAATATGCAATCAATGATGATTTCCATAAGCACGGTCACTAAAGACGTTGGTACATTGAAAATGTCAATGAGTGGGCATGATATGAGAATGAAGAATATAGAAGCATCAATACGGAACATGGAAGAGCACATGAGTAAGGAACGTGAACGGAATATTAGTCGACCATCGGGCGGTTTACCTAGCAATACCGAGAGAAATCCGGTCATTACTCGGAGTGGTCGGGTGTGTGGAAAGGGCATGGTTCTAGATGATATGAACAAATAAGATGAGAGCATCAAGGATGATTTCTTAGGGGGAGGTGATTTTGATGTGGAAGAAGAAGAAGAAAGGGGAGAGGCGTCTAGAAAATTAAAGAAAAATGATTTGGGGAGTTTATTTAGAAAAGAAGACAAGTTGGCCACCACCAATGATGCATTTTCCGCCACCAAAAGGAGGTTGGCCTCCACCAATGAGTTGGTGCCCACCAACGCTGAAAAGAAGCAGCCTAAATTTGAATTGAGCAGGTTGGCTGCCACCAATGATAAGTTGACCATCACCAATGCTAAGTTGGCCGCCACCAACTCAAACATGGAACATCCTGAATATGAAACTAGCACATTGGCCGCCACAATTGATGGGTTGGTGGCCACCAACAGGAGGTTGGCCGCTACCAAGGTTAATTGGCGCTCACCAACAACACAAAGTTTGAAAAAAGCTTCAATCACTTCATCAACCAACAAGGGTAAGGGAGACATAACTTCTACTCCTAAACTCATTAATCTTGAGTCATCTCCTTACCCCCCCCCCCCCCATAAGCACAAATTCAAAGGATGAAGATTGATAAAAAGTATGCACGTTTTCTTGACACTTTTCGACACTTGAACATTAATATCCCTATCATCGAAGCACTCATGAATATACCGGCGTATGGCAAGTTTGTAAAGGATATACTCTCTAACAAGAAATGGTTGGAAGAATGTGAGATGGTGTGTCTCAGTGAGGAATGTTCCGCCGTGCTTCAACACATGCTCCCCCTAAGCTTAAAGACTCTGGGAGTTTTACGATCCCATGTGAGATTGGGGACTTTTTGCTTAAGAAGGTGCAATGTGATCTAGGTGCAAGCATAAACCTCATGTCCTATGAAGATTTCATGAAACATGGCATAGGTATGCTTAAGCGTACATAGATAACTCTTCAACTTGCGGATAGGTCCATTAAACATCCAAAGGGAGTTATCAAGGACATATTCATGAAAGTTGATAAATTTTACTTCCCCGTGGACTTTGTTGTTATGAATATGGAGGAAGGGTACACTACACCTCTTATCCACGGTAGACCATTTTTAGCAATAGAGAAATCCATGATCGATGTATGTAAAGGAGAGCTTAGTTTAGGAGTGAATGATGAGAGCATCATGTTTCACATTTACGCATCATTGAAGTATCCAAACACAACAATAGAGTCTCGTTCTTTTCTGGACACGTCGTTTCCTCTAGTTATGGATCATACTAACACGCAGGTAGTTGAAAATGACATGATTAATGATGTTAATGCTCACAAAACGAAAGCTCAAAACTCGAAGGAAAAGGTCAAAGAATGTTTAGATGGGTGAAATTCGACAACATTATGTTGGAGACCGGTATTGATGAAAAGGACATATGCGGTGCATGAGGATGAGACACTACCGGTGCATTAGAGGCCTAAGCAAGGCAAAGTCTATCTTAAGCATTATATTTTGGTCAGCTTTTGTGCTTATTTGCTACATGCTTATATGGGTAATTGTTAGTGGTATCTTTCACGAAGATCTGTATGATTTCCACCATTTCTACCGTATAATCATGTCGAGCAAATGACGTTGAACAAAAATGCTACCGGGAGGCAACCCGTAAAAGTTTGGTATAATTTTTTTTCTCTTTTGTGAGGCCGGGTGTGCCCGGTGATCCTTTTGTCTCTACATTTTGGTTGATACTTTGCTTGTACTTGGGATTTCTTTTCAATTTATTGGTTATCTTGGTTGCCCACCCACCCTATCTTTTTATAGCATCCTGGTACTTGTTTTGACTAGTTTTGATTCCCTTTTGTTTCCCTAACTACATTCTTACCACTCACTTTACATTGAGGACAATGCAAGTTCGTAAGTGGGGAGTGGGAACGCAGTTGGTCCAACAATGGGTAATGTCATTAAATACATGAGAAACACTTAGTCTTGATCATTTATTGAGCATTTTAAAGCATAACAAACCACCTTGTGTGAAAATATATTGTTTTACAATTGATAGAGTGAGTACCTCAATGAAATGAGTATCTTTGATGACGCGTGAGTGCATTTTAACCGAAAATATTTTGATTGTAGTGTGAAATCTTTGAGTATGTATATTCCACTCTTTTTTTAACATGCAAATTTTTATGCGATCATGCAAGCATGCTTTCATAGCAACTAGAACTTATGCTTGATATCCTTTCGAGGCGAAATAGAAAGGTGTTTGGAATCAAAGTTAAGGATGACAGTCATGGCATTTCTTTGATCCGACCATAGCCAAATGGCCTTCCCGAACGTACTTCCCACATGTCCCCGTCTCAGCCTTTGCAGATTGGCGAGACCCCACTCGAAACTAACCATTCATGATTAACCTGATTATAATCCAACCCTTAGCTTAATTTTGGTCTACGTTCCCTTGGCATCCCACAAGTTTAGCAAGTTTCTATATCTTGTTGTGGTGATTGCATCGGAAGTTGGGCAAGAGTGGATGACATTATTGGCACAATGTTGAGATGGTATCTTTTGAAGTTCAAAGCCCATTGGTAAAAGTTTTCAAGTTCAAAAAATAAAAAGGAAAAAAAATTCAAATCAATTCAAACTTCAAAAAAGTTCCAAAAGTTCAATAAAGTTGTGACTAAATTTCAATAAATGGTGAGTCTTGAAGCAATATCGAGGACAAGTTCTACAAGTCCAAGTAAAGTAAGTTTGGGGAATAATTCAATTGAAGCGGTACTTGATCGATGAGAAGAAGGTGTAGATTCTTGCTATCTTGCTTTATTCTCTTTGTTTTATCCTTTTATCCCTTCGATTAGCTAACTACCCGAGCCTAACGTTACAAGCCATCAAGTCCTACCCGACCTATCTTTTTGACTCCGAATGACTCGATTAGTGGAGATTGATATCATTCTTAAGCCTTTGGATTGAACTTAATAAGTCTTGCATGAATGATTTCATATTTGGTTGCTTGGTAACAAACTTGCATGCGGTTATAGGTCCAATTTGTTGCATCATCTAGTTGATTACTTACTTCTTGATGTTGTGTAACTCTATCATTTGACTTGAGTTGTTTTGTCACTTTATTTGCTCGAGGACGATCAAAAGCTAAGTGGGGAGTGGTTGATGTAAGTCAACTAGACGATACATTTCACGATGTCTTATCCCTATTTATCATGCGTTTATTGATATTTTTGTATTGATTCGAGTCATTATTTTCTTAGTTTCGTCCAAATGTATAGATAGTAATTATTATATAAAATATCATATTTTGATAGTTTTGTACCGGTTATAATCACCGGAGCGTCGTTACGGGTTTATGCTTGGTATTTTGGTGATTTATTGTAGGATTATAGGTTGACCAAGTCCCCGAGTGACAACATGTGTTAAGCATAAACACGTACTTTTAGGGCTAGAAAAGTGTGCTGGAAGCTTACGAGTTCAAACAGATCATTTGTCTTTAGTGATTCTACCGTAGCATATCTTCAATGGACGTTTCACTCCACTTAGAGACATTTTATGGAGAAGACTTCTTCATGAGAGATGTATATTGAGAAAATCAATTTCCAACGCATCTTGAATCACATCAATAGGAGGTCTGGAACTCAAGTTATAGCCATTTTTCGGATCTGCTGTGAAGGTTGGCCCGCACCACCTATCACTGGTGGCGGACAACGTTGGCATAAGCTGACAGATATATTTTGGTGGCCGCCTCCAACCATCGCAGAAGGAAATTTTTAGCCTATAAACTCCATTGTTTGAAAGAATAAAAAAAACTCCATTTTTGGGCATTTTGAACACATCTTTCATTTCCCCAACCCTCAAGCTTGAAGGCACCACATCCTCAAGGCTCTTCTTGCCAAATTCCCCCATAAATTATCATTTAATTCCATTTTTAAGCATTAAGAATTCTTGATTTTGATTTCTATAATCTTTCTTGGAACCAAGTGTCCATCTTTTTGGGTGTAAGCACCATTGGTGCAATTCTTGAGTTCGAATGCAAGTTTTCTTCGACAAGTTCATAGCTTTTGGTCGGTAAATTCTTTTCCCTTACTTGTGATTTAAGTGTTGTCATAGATATGAACTCTAACCTTGACATGTAGGTTTTCATAGCTATGAGTGGCTAGTTCTCTTACTAGCCAAGATAACATTTTTGTGATAGTTTTTATCTCTATTGGTTGTTTGGGAATGTTTGTTCATGTTTCTAAGCTTCATGTGTAGTTATCTTTTCCTATTTGCAATGTATTTATTGCTGTTGTTGGATTGATCACCTAGCACTTTCACACACACACACACACACACACACACACACACACACACTTAGTTGAGTCCGAAAGGAGAAGCTTTGTGTAGGAAAAAGGATAAGAAGACCGGAATGTAAAATTGACCTTAAGTGGAACTCAATTTCTTATTCGAGGGTTATTGTTCATTCATTGTAATCAAGAACTTTATCATGTTGAATCATTTGGTCTAGGGTTCTTAGACCAATAAGGAGGCATAGAGTAATTCCAGACACTCGTATGAGGGGGAATTTCTAGCTTAGGGGTGCACCGATAACACACACTTGAACACTATTGGAAGGTAGGTAGGTTGTTCATTCCCATGATACAAGTAGAGATATACTTGATCATTTCATTGTCTTGGCTAAGCTTTTTATCATTTGAACACCCGTTTTAGTTGTAGTTGATTCAGCTTACTAGCTTCATCCTTAGAACATTTACATTCTTGTTTTCTTGTGAACTTAGACCAAGATAATAATAGATTTTCAGTACTTAACCTCACAATCCTTGTGGGATACGACCATGACCACTTACTAGACTACAATTTACCTGGTACACTACCGGTAAGATTGGATAGCTAGAAATGTTCGATCATAAATCTAAACCGAATCATGATGATGCGCATTACAAGAAGCTTATAGAGATGTTTAAGAATTTGCAAGTTAACATTTCCTTAGTAGAAGCTCTGGAAGGACTGCCATAGTATGCTAAATTTCTAAAAGAAGTGGTTTCTACTAATAGAAGGTTATTGGATCTTGAAACTATTTGTCTGAATGAGGAATGCTCGGTAGTTATGCAATGCAAACTGCCTCTTACTTGTAAAGATCCTGGGAGCTTCCTCATACCATGTACTATTGGAGGAGTATGCCTAAACATATCATTGTGTGATCTATGGGCAAGTGTCAACTTGATGCCCCTGTCTATTTTTCATAAGTTAGGCATGAAGGATCTTAATGCAACCTCAATAACCCTTCCATTGGCAGACAGATCTATGAAGCAACCTTGTGGAGTTATGGAGGACGTTTTAGTGAAAGTTGACAAGTTTGTGTTTCTTGTAGACTTTGTGATGATGGACATGGAAACTAATAGTGATATACCCTTAATCCTAGGAAGACCATTCCTAGTGACTAGTAGGACCTTTATAGATGTCCATTAAGGAAAGCTAATTTTGAGAGTTAATGAAGACAACATGGTCTTCAATGTGCTGAAGACAATAGGATATGCAAATGACGAATGAAAAGCATGCTACATGCTACATGCCATTGATGAGCTTGTTTTAAAATTACAATAGCAAGTGGCACTGGACCCTGAAGTAGTAGAGACTTTGCTCTTTAAAGAAGAAGAAGAAAAAAGTGATGAAGGGACCTGGCGTGGATGCAGCGAAGGGAATTTGATTCAAGTAGAACATGTATCTTCTGTGGATATAGGAGGATCAATTCATAGACCTTCATGGCATAAGTTCTTTGATTTACAATTGACTGGCAAGTTACTAAAATCATCATTGGAGGATCCACCAAAGAATTTAATGTTGAAACCTTTGCCATCTCGTCTGAAGTACGTGTTTCTTCAAGAGGATTATCTCCCCCTTGTAATTTCATAATCAATATCACCTTTAGATGGGTGGACTATAGGAGATATCCGAGGGATTAGCCCATCTGTGTGTATGCACAAGATCTCTGTAGATCAGGAAAAGAAAGCAGTGGCTCAACCTCAGAGAAGGTTGACACCTCAATGGGAAGATGTGGTAAAAGAAGAGATAATAAAGAGGTTGGAAATGTGAATCATTTTCCCAATTACTGAAAAAGAGTGGGTAAGCCCAATTCGTGTGGTACCCAAGAAAGGAGGATTTACTGTACAACCAAATGAATTCGATGAGTTAATCCCTGTGAGACTGATTACTAGACATCAAGTTTGCATTGACTTCAGGAAACTGAATTATGCAACTCGAAAAGATCTTTTCCCTACCCTTTATCGATCAAATGTTGTAAAGATTGAGCGGTCATACATTTTATTATTTTCTAGATGGGTATTTTGGCTTTTACTAGATACACATTGCCCTTGAGGACCGGGAGAAGACTACCTTCACATGTCCTTATGAAACATTAGCATATAACCGTATGCCTTTTGGACTATGTAATGCGCCAGCAAAATTCCAAAGGTGCATGATTTTTCTTTTTGCGGACATGGTGGAAGGTTTCCTAGAAATTTTCATGGATGGGTTTTCAGTACATAGAGATAGTTATGATGAGTGTTTGGACAACTTGAGTAAGGTGCTTAAACGTTGTGAATAGACCCACCTTGTGCTTAATTGGGAATAGTGTCATCTTATGGTAACTGAAGGAATTGTGTTAGGTCACAAGATATCAAAGAGAGGAATGTAAGTGGATAAACCAAAGATTTAGGACATAGACGATTTGACACATCCCACGGACTTAAAAACGTTGCGAGCCATTCTTGGCCACGAAGGATTTTACAGGAGGTTTGTTAAGGATTTCTCTATGATTTCTAGACCATTGACGGAAGTGCTTGCAAAGGACGTGCATTTTGTATTTGGAGAAGAGTGCAACCAGGCATTTAATGTTGAAATAGTGTCCTAAACTCAATCGGGTTGGACCAGATCCGACCGAGTCGGGTCATTTACAGTCCATTTTAGTTCATGTAATAACTTTATTATGATTAAAAGCACTTTTTTGTTATATATATTTGTTAGTCTTCATAAAATTGAATATGTATATATGTAGTAAAGTCCCTAGCATTAAAATGTGATAGAGAAACCATGATAATGATTATGGTTGATGAGATCTCTATTCACGTTAACAAGTTTGATACTTAAAAGTCTCTAGTCGTATGTACTATCAAATAGGACATTGATAGTATGATTAGACTAGCATGTATTGGATGTCTTCTATCTAATTGAAGATAGGGATAAATCATGCATGTCGAAGTGTAGAGACACTTGGATTTGTACGTAGACGTGTATTAGAGAATGCGTACGTTAGATCGACCCACTTACATTAAGTCTCGCAATATGTGGAAGTTGTGTAATTATGCTGAGACAAGAGTCTTCATGGCATCACGGTGTGGATTGTCATGATTTGACACTATTGAGGTCCCCTAGCCATGGGGCGATAATGTAGTAGTGCTTGGTTGTGATATTGAAGCATGCGTAGAATACATGTTTGTTCGTCTAGGAATCGTGTATCCTATGATTGGGAGTGAATATCCGAAATGGCATTCTTATAAGGAATGTCTAGCTCTAGAGAGTCTTTGCAAAGTGAGGGTAAATGTGTTATTCCGAGAGAGCATGATATCCAGATTATAAGATACGATCGTTAATGTACTGACACTCAAGATCCGATCATATGGATATTATTACAGCGATAAGATTCTATTTACATGGTAACTGTTTCATATGAAAGATAGTAGTCATTGCTTTTGACTCTTCCGATTATTGGGTGTCACATTGTTTTGCTAAACGCTATCACGTGATCTTTAGGTATGAAGGGCATTTTCGTAATTTGCTACGGCCAACATATTTTTAGCCTATCAGGTCACACACATAAGAACATCGAGTCAGATTAAAATGCCGTTATAGTGATAACCAAATAAGAAAAGTTTATCTCAACTATAAAGAGTTATAGTTATTACATTATTATGACGCTATTTATTTATTATGAATAAATTAAAGACAAGATATTATTTATATTAATTAAATAATATTCCGGAAGCCAATTGTTTGGCAAAAGGGGTGAACGTGACTAGGTGTATTAGATACACTTGGATTTTGAAATTTAATTAATAAGATTACCATATACTACTATTGGATATTAATTGATTTTGAAAAATAAATTTATGGTAATTAGAAAAGGATATTCAATATAAGATATTGGTAAAATCTTCAAATTATTTAATCTAAGATATTATAATAAAAGAGATAAATCAATCAAAGTGTTATTCCTTATTTTTTTAGGAAAAAGGTTTTTCTCTTTCAATCTACTAGGAAGCTTTTCCTAATCACATTAGGGACATATGGGGCGCCACTCTCCCTATATAAGAAAGGTTTGGCTAGCTCTTTTATACAACACAATTCCAAGAGTTAATTGTTTTTGAGAAAAATAGAGAGCTTATAATAGAGAGTTTTAGAGAGAGGAAAAGGCCGGTCTTGCAACCGAATTTTTCTAGTAGCAATCCAAGGAGGATTCCGGTGAGGAGTTTGTGTGGATATCGATAGATGCAGTACACGTGGACGGCTCGCGCACAATACTACTCTCCTTGACAGTCAAAGCGTCGATCTTTTAGATCAGCCAAGGTATACACCGTCAAACCACTTAACGTGTTTATTGTATTAAACGAAGTCAATCTTGGATCGGAAATAAAAAAATTTAAATTCCGTTGTGTTAAACTGTTGATGTCCTAACAATGGTAGCAGAGCCAGCTTCGAGCATAAGCAATAAGCACTAATTAAATTGCGTAGTAATTAATCGATAGATGCAAGATTTAGATTCGCGAATACGGAAAACAAATATATATATATATATATATATATATATATATATATATATATATATATATATATATATATATATATATATATATATATATATATATCGGGTAGGGAGCTCGGCAAATCGTTGGCGCCCTAGTGTCTTTGCCGTCGGCTAGTTGCTTCATGGGGGATCCCGATTTCGTTTTTCATTTCGTGATATTTTATTGTGCATTGATATCTCATTTGTTTAGTTGTGTCATGTAGCTAACCAATGGTTCAAATAGTTTGCACCATTGGGATGCCACTTGGCACTAATATTGGCATTACCAAAACTTTGTTTGGAATAGTCCTAGACCCATCCATGGCATTCAACCAAATCTTGTTTGGAGAGATGCATTTTGGTTAAGAACCAAAAGGAAAGGAAACAAAATAGACCTTTTAATTTTGATTTTAATTTTGAATAGTTCCAAATTAATAAAATAGAAATTATAATCGATTTAAAATTAAAAGTTAATTTTATTTTCGATTTAAGTCATCTAATTTATTAAAAGTTAATTGATTATTTGATGTGATAGAATAAGACGCATAAGTAGTTAAAATTTTAATTTGATCTTTTTCATAAGATATAGTTGTATGGATTTGATGTTTAAATATAATATGATTATATGGACCCCGATTGATCATAGACTCGACCAATATGATACATGAGAGTGATTTACTTTATATTGGTTTTTCAAATTGTTCTAGGCCTTTATGAAGAACGTGACCTAGTTTACTTTTTGCATTTATCCCATTCGCGTTAGCTTCCCCCCGTGTGCGGCGGGTGTAATAATTTATTAGATAAATAACAAGAATTGAACAAGAAGATGAAGACCAAAGAAAGATAAAGAACCCATTGGCGTACAACAATAAAGATCCTATTGGCGGTCGCAACTACCCATAGATTGTGACCCGCGGTTTCTTCAGTTTGTTTTCGAAACCGCACCTAGGAAAAGTCCATGATTATACCGGTTATTTTGTGCACGGATTGTTGTGTATGTTTTACTTTATACGATATCGTAGTAATACGCACATAGTAGATGAGACCGTAATTAAATGAAATTAATTAAGTGAATTAATTTAAAATTATTCCCACGACAAAAATCGAGCCATAATTGTATCCCAATATTATAATTGTTGGAAGTAGCGCCCGAAAGACAATTTATGTAATTGTTTTTATAATTAATAAATGACTGATTTATTCTCATCTTATTATTTGCTTCGTGCTTATAAGTAATACATTGCTGAAAACTCCAAGTCGTATCATATGTAACCATATAACTTAGTGTGTGTCACACATAATGATGTGATCCGTCCCGGAACTTCGACTTGAAATAACGCGACCATGAAAACCATTATTTGTGATGTTGGGCCTGAATTATTACTTAGAGTCTTTTATGATGTTTTTTAGTAGTAAAGGCCAAAAACCCATTAGGGGAGGTGCCTATATGATAGTATATTGGGTTAAGTATTTATTTTCAGAAAATAAAAGTCATTTGGGCTTATTAGAGTCAAGTTAAGTCCATTAGTAACTAAAGTGGCGAAAATTAGCTTTTAATTATCCCACATTGCTAGTTTGTTTTATTTCCTTGAGTATGTAGCCTATATAAAGGCAAATAAAGTCATTGTATTAGATAGTTAAAATTTTGAGTGAAATATATTTATTTGAGTTCTTCTTGAACTTGTGAGTATTCTGAGTAGAGTATTCAAACCCGAACTTATCAAGGTCGTGAGCATACCTTGTGGCGTTCACAAACCGAGGTTCTTAGATACAAGGATATCTAGGGGTCGAGGTCCTAATCCAAGGTTCTTAGGTACACGGATACCTAGGGGTCGCGGAGCTCGCTTTTCATTGTTCCTACAATCAAATCCTTGGGCAAAATCCGAATTGAACCTCCTCGGTTCACTTCACTTGGTATCAGAGACAGGCATTGTAGGTAACAAATATCCAATTTTATTTCTTGTTCTTTATTTCAATTATTATCCAAAAAAAAAACAAATTCGTTTTTATTTAATTATTTTGTCGTACCCAGCCAAGAACATCATAAATCTTCAAATCTTCATAATCTTACCCGGAAAAACTTGAAGATTCTTCAAACCTTCAAACTTTCACCAAGAACCCTAATTTTCCAGAATCCTAATTTTTTCAAACCCGTTTTTGTATAAGGTCGTTTAATACCCAAACCACCTCCAAACAATCTGCAATTTTGACCACATCTAAATCAACCTGTTATCTACGTTTTCTCTATTTACCTCATCTTTGAATTCGGAGCTTATCCTCGTCAAAATCGCCCCACAACAGCGACCGTCATGTCTGAAATTCTGCAGCCGTCGATCTGTTTACGGTTTAGATTTGAGTAGGTTACTCAACTCCAAATCCCCTAAAAATTTGCGGTATTATAGTAAATTCTCTATTCTACAACTTTCGTCTTTTGAGTTTTTCCAGATTCGAAGTAGTTTGAGCACAATCAGTAGGAAAAGTCACTGCTTAAATTCTGGAACTTTCTGACAGCATCATATTTAGGGTTTGCTCATTGTTTTGGTTTGTTCTACATTTGAACTCTACACGAGGAGTGAGAGAAACACGCGAGTTGTGATGATAAATATTTTGCTGATACTATCATGGCATATGACATATTTCGCACACCTTGTTTAATTCAAAACAAAGCATACGAGTTGTGCATTGATCATCTGGAAGAAGAGAATCTGATTAGCAGTAGGGTAGTTAAAGAGTTGAACTTGCCGACAGAAAAACATCCTTATCCTTATTACTTTGTTGTTGGAAGTCGTCCGTTTTTGGTTACAAGGCAAACATGGATTTCTTTGTCCGTTGGAGGTCATCGCTCTAATACATTATGTGATGTGGTGCCTTTAAAACGTGACCACTTGATATTAGCGAAGCCATGGTTACAATTGTACAAGGTACGTCATAATTCGTCCCGCACTCGGTATTCTTTTTCTTATTATGGAAAGAAGTATGTTCTTGAGTCACTACCCTATATACACGAGGGTGATTTCAAGAATGATGAATCCAAAAATGTGGAAGTTGAGAAGCGTTAGAGTCATGATATAAAGCTGAAGAAAGCTTCCAAAGGTGTGTTTTTTGTTTTTTGCGGTCATTGTAAAGGGGATGACCATAACTTTCAAGATTGTCCTAAATTCTTGCAAGTACTACGTAAAATTGATGAGGAAGCTCGTTTGAAACGTGAATCAGCAAGGGCAAAAGACTTGGTTGAAGCGACAAACGAAGAGATTGTTAACACTCGAGAGGAAGAGTTGAAAAACGATGAAGATAAGAGTGTGGTGGAGATGAATATTGAGAATGAGCCTGAATTTGTAGAAGAGAAAGTAGAGGTGTCTGAGGTGTCTATTGTGGAGGAAGAACGTGCGGAGTTGTTTTTGGTTGAGGCAAAAGAAGATGCTATGGTCCTCAATTCTTGTTCCGGTTTTGTTGAATCTTCTTTGCAGGTACATGATGATCAGCCTCATGAAGAGGACACCGGGCTGTTGGATACCTCCGATGCAGCCCCTATATTGCCTTTGGTTTGTCTTGGTCCTGATCATATTGATGGGAAACCGGAGCATACATTCTTTGACCCATTTTGTGCGCAAGCCGATACCTCACAGTATACGACTTGATGTGATTATATTGCTTCTTTCCAGGTCTTCAACCACATTTACATCAAGCCGAGAGCTATTTCTGATTTTTCATTGGTAAAGCATGGATCTCCATATCACCATGCCAATCATTTGAAGTTGTCTCTACGTATTATATTTGATCCCGGCATATCATTGGCGTTTTTTGTGGGTTCTCAAGACTTTGTGCAAATTGATCAGCTATATGACATCCTTCTGATTCGAGGATGAATCCTTTCCAACCGGGAGGGAATGTTGTGATCCATCCCGGAACTTCGACTTGAAATAACGCGACCATGAAAACCATTATTTGTGCTGTTGGGCCTGAATTAATACTTAGAGTCTTTTATGATGTTTTTTAGTAGTAAAGGCCAAAAACCCATTAGGGGAGGTGCCTATATGATAGTATATTGGGTTAAATATTTATTTTCAGCAAATAAAAGCCATTTGGGCTTATTAGAGTCAAGTTAAGTCCATTAGTAACTAAAGTGGCGAAAATTAGCTTTTAATTATCCCACATTGCTAGTTTGTTTTATTTCCTTGAGTATGTAGCCTATATAAAGGCAAATAGAGTCATTGTATTAGATAGTTAAAATTTTGAGTGAAATATATTTATTTGAGTTCTTCTTGAACTTGTGAGTATTCGAGTAGAGTATTCAAACCCGGACTTATCAAGGTCGTGAGCATACCTTGTGGCGTTCACAAACCGAGGTTCTTAGATACAAGGATATCTAGGGGTCGAGGTCCTAATCCAAGGTTCTTAGGTACACGGATACCTAGGGGTCGCGGAGCTCGCTTTTCATTGTTCCTACAATCAAATCCTTGGGCAAAATCCGAATTGAACCTCCTCGGTTCACTTCACATAAGGATTGAGTTTTTGGTGATACACTTAAACTATTAGTCCGTGGTGAACTTAATCAAAGTATGGGGTCTATTGATTAAACCACCATTAATGCGCCCAGAACACTTTATGGTGTGACCGTCTTATCCGGACCGTTGACATTGGTTGTCTAAGTGGTACATTTATATGTGATGAGAGTCATATAGGACTGGACCGATTTAATCTGCATTTCTCATATAATTCCGTGATTGAGAAACCTCATTAAATCTCAAGATGATCATATATGGATTAACCTTAATCCTGAAGTGATTGCATACTCCTACTGGTTTCAGGATAGAGTTTGATGTGTTCGTTAAGGATCGCTAAGAGGCGCTGTCCCAATCACTTTCATGTTGACACTATTCTGGAATGAGTGAGAAGTGTGTGTCTCACAGATTTGGAATCCATTCCTTCATACGGGAAGTAGAAAGACAATCCTCTTATTTGTTAATCCTAGAAATTGATCGATCCGTGGAGTTCGTATTGGTTATGACTAATTGATCACTAGTGGGTTAATGGTAAATAAGGATAAGATGTTTTGTAGAAGGTTTATGGAAATAATCCCGCTTCATTAAGGATAGTCTATGGAGGGTTAGTCTGTATGTAATGATTATATCAATGGACACTTATCGACTCGACTCGACGTTTTGGGAATAAGTTATATCTATAATCGATAGAGTTCAGTTTCGGATTTACGGTGGCGTAATTCCGGAATTAATAAGTTGAGTAGTAATGTTCTATTCGATGAATATTTTATTCAATTTATTGTAGCTACTGGTTATAGGTCCATGGTCCCCGGGTTGGCTCCTAACACGCGAGTGTTTTCTAGTTTTATGGAACCTCGAGCATAAATTAAATAGTAGGTATATTTAATGAATATGCAATATTATTTATTTGGTAAATAATATGTAAAATAGAAAAGACATTTTCTATTAAAATTAATAACATAAGTGGCATCCCATTATGTGATAAAGTTGGGAAAAGAAATTTTCCTAGATTATGTAACATGTGTAATTAATTAATTATTTATTAGATAATTAATGGAAAAGAGATAAGAGATTGATTTTTTAGGAATTATCTCTTATCTTATGGCAAATATCTTTTCCTTATGGAAATAGGTAATTGTGGTGTGAAAATGATAACCTACTTGACTAGTCATTTTCCTATATAAAAAGAGTTCCTCCCAACACAATGTGCACACATTATTGCGCCACTTTTCACAAATAGAAGAGAAATATTAGTTTCTTGTTCTAGTCATTAAGAGGAGAAAAACTAGGGTTTTTCTTGGGCATATTCGAGGAGGTTCTACGGCGAGGATCGACGTCCACCAGTCGTCGCTAGGAGATACAATCCGGAAGACTACGGCTTCTCCCCTTTGGTCGACTACTTCTTCCTCTCCGTTTAGGTAAATCTTCAACCTTCTCATAGTTAGATTAATTGTTTATGTGAATCAAATCGTGGCATAATCGCATGCGAATTTATTCGTAGCTTCCACTGTGCTAGATTGAGCGTCTCGATCGGTGCTGTGAATCAGATCTGACAATCTAATTATGGATCGGATCCGGATTTAGGTTTCGGTATATCCAGCAATAATGACGGTGGAGAGCCCTTGTTCGGGTCCAACTGATCGGCCATCATCGGGAGTTGACCTACCTCGGGTATAATGTTATTATCGAGATATGATCATTATGAGATCTCATGAATATTTGGGTTACGACTTGACTAGAATCTTACGGTGATTGGCCCTCATCAGGACCGTCTGATTTTAGAGACAAGGGGGTTGACTATCACATAGAGATGTGAATTGTCAAAGAGTTGACTAGTCAACCACTGGGAGTCGCATGTGATGCGACTGGTAGGAGTACCTACCTTTTGAGATTGTCTTAATTGATCGGCCCTCATCGGGAATTGAGATTACTAGATTGGATCCCAGCCACTAAGGAATTGATTAAATTCTTGAAAGCCAATCGAAAATAGTTGGCTAGTGGGAGCAAAACCTCATAAAATTCTAAGTGCAAATTTTTGGTTTTAAATGCATGAACTTTTACTTTTTCTATCTTTATTTACTGTTGTAGAAATGTCAAACAAATTGAACCTTCATTTTATCATCGACAATAAGCTTGACGAAACCAACTTTCTCGACTGGGAAAGAAACCTCAAAATAGTTTTGGGGCATGAGAAAATTGTCTATGTCTTGGACGAACCAATACAGCAGAAGCCCGCAGAGGGCACGGCTACAGATGCTTTCAAGAAGTACAACAAGCATTGTTCCGACAGTACTGATGCTATATGTTTTATGCTTGCTTCTATGACACTAGAACTATAGATACAACACGAGTCTATGCACACCTACACGATCATTGGTCACCTGAAGGAGCTCAATGCTTCTTAGTCTTTCATTGTGAGGTAAGAGGTATTGAAGGCTCTATTTTGTTGTAAGATGGCATCTAGGACTACTGTGGGGTCACATGTGCTTAATATTATCGGGTACATAGAGAGGCTTGAGAAGCTGGGCCACACGTTGGAATGCAAGTTAAGTATTGACTTGATTCTGCAATCTCTACCTGATTCATACTTACAGTTTGTGATGAACTATCACATGAACAAGATAGATTGCTCCATTGCGGAGTTATTGAACATGTTGAAAACTGCTAAGGGCACTGTCGGGAAAGGAAAGCAAGTGTTGCTCGTCACTTCTAAAAAGGGCAAGATAAAGGCCCAAAAGAAGTCCAAGAAGGCAATGGCTGCCCTTAAGCCAATGCCTAAGATAGCTAAAGATAAATCCAAGGATGCTTGCTTACACTGCGGTGAGACCGGCCATTAGAGGAGAAACTGCAAGGGCCTCTTGAGTACCAAGAAGAGGCATATTGATGCTTTGACTTCAGGTATGTTTATGATTGAGATCAATATTGCTTCTTCTAAGTCTAAACACTGGGTATTAGATACTGGTTCTGGTTCTCATATTTGTACAAATATGCAGGCACTAAGAAGAACTAGAGAACTGAGGAAAGGAGAGGTGGACCTACGCTGGAAATGGAGCAAGTGTTGATGCACTAGCCGTAGGATTTTATTTTCTTTTGTTACCCAGTGGGCTAGTACTATTTCCGCATTAAATGGTGAAGGATTTTCTTTTACGTTTAAGAATAAATGTTGTTCATTTTCACGTGCTGGAATATTTTATGGTACTGACATACTTAGAAATGGTCTCTGCACATTAGATATGAATGTTGACGTACTTAATATAAACAACAAGAAAGCCAAAATAAATGACTTGAATTAATCCTACTTATGGCATTGTAGACTTGGCTATATAAATAAGAATCGCATTTCCAAACTCCATAAAGATGGAATGTTGGATCACTTCGATTACGAATCGTTCGATACATGTGAAGCTTGTTTACTTAGCAAGATGACAAAGACACCATTTAGTGGCAAAGGGATATCTAATGAATTACTTGAGCTCATACATTCTGATGTGTGCGGCCCAATGTCAATTCAAGCCAAAGGCGGATACTCTTATTTTATCACCTTCACTAACGACCATTTACGCTATGGTTATACTTAATGAAGTATAAATCTGAGGTCTTTGAAAGGTTCAAAGAATTCAGAAGTAAAGTTGAGAAACAACTAGGTAAAGAAATCAAAACACTTCAATCCGATCAATGTGGTGAATACCCAAATGGAGAGTTTCAAGATTATTTAAAGGAGAATGGGATTCTACCTGACTGAACCCCTCCCGGAATGCCTCAGATGAATGGCATGTCTGAGAGGAGAAACCATACCTTGTTGGACATAGTACGATCCATGATGAGCTACGCAGTTCTCCCAAAATCGTTTTGGGGGTATGCTCTAGAAACCACATCCTATACACTTAACCGAGTTCCATCAAAGATGGTTGAATCTACTCCATACGAGGTATAGCATAAGAGAAAACCGAGTATGACATATCCTAAACCTTAGGGTTGTCCGACTTATGTGAATCGCATGATGCCTGACAAATTGAAGGCTAAATCTGACAAATGTCTATTTGTGGGTTATCCTAGAGAAACTGGGATACCAATTTTACCATCCAGGAGAACAAAAGGTGTTTGTTTCTAGGACTGTCCACTTTCTAGAGAAAGATTTTATATTGTATAGGGTCAGTAGGAGTAAGATTCATCTTGAAGAAATTCAAGAGCCACTTACGGATAACAGTCAGTTGATGGAAGTAGAGGAGATGCCACACACAGATGTGATGCCAACCTCTAATGTAGACACACTAGCACCTCGAAGATCCACCAGGGAACTCCGTGAACCCGAAAGGTACACGGGCGTATACCTCATGGAAGATGAGGATCCTAAGACTTACGAGGAGGTGTTATTAAGGCATGACAAAGAGAAATGGCTGAAGGCCATGAATTCTGAAATGGAATCCATAAAAGACAACCAAGTTTGGAACTTAGTTGATCCCCCTGAAGGAATAGTTCCTATAGGGTGTAAATGGGTCTTTAAGAGAAAGACCGACATGGACGGTAACGTAGTCAGTTACAAGGCTAGGTTATTGGCGAAAGGTTATAAGCAAAGACAAAGAGTTGACTATGACGAAACCTTTTCGTCCATTGCCATGTTAAAATCCATTAGAATTTTGCTTGCTATTGCAGCATACCATGATTACGAAATCTGGTAGATGGATGTGAAAACAACTTTCCTTAACGGGAACCTGTCTGAGGAGGTGTATATGACACAGCCTGAGGGTTTCACAACTAATGACGCCAAGATGGTGTGCAAACAGCAAAGATCCAGTTATGGATTAAACCAAGCTTCTCGGAGTTGGAATCTTTGCTTTGATGAGATAATCAAACAGTTTGATTTTATTAAGAACGAAGATGAGCTCTGTGTTTACATGAAGGTTAGTGGGAGTTCCATTGCGTTCTTAGTGCTTTATGTAGACGGCATATTGCTCATAGGGAATGATGTGCCTATGTTATAGTCAGTCAAAGTTTGGTTATCCAGGAACTTCTCAATGAAGGACTTGGGTGAAGCAGCCTATATTCTAGGAATCAAGATCTATAGAGATAGATCCAAGAGGTTGTTTGGTCTGTCACAATCCACCTACATTGACAAGATGCTTAAGAGATTTAGCATGAAGCAGTCCAAGAGAGGATTGCTGCCCATCTCACATTGGGTCTATCTGTCAAAGGAAATGTCTCTTAAGACAGAGGAGGAAAGGGTGCAAATGAGTAGGATCCTTTAGGCCTCGGCTATCGGGCCCATGTCGCCATGTTGTGCACTAGACCGGATGTCTCATACCCTCTTAGTATGACTAGTAGGTACCAGTCAAATCCAGGTGATGGTCACTGGATTGCTGTCAAGAATATTCTCAAGTACATGAGAAGTATTAGGGATATGTTCCTGGCTTTTGGGAATGATGATTTGGTATTATGAGGTTACACAGATGCCTATTTTCAAACTGACAAGGATGACTTGAAGTCACAGTCTGGATTTGTTTTCACGCTTAATGGCAGAACAGTGAGCTGGAAGTGTTCCAAGCAAGAGACTACTGCGGATTCTACAAAGAAAGCCGAGTATATAGCAGCCTCGGTGGCAGCAAAAGAAGCGGTTTGGATGAAGAAGTTCATTACTAAACTTGGTATGGTTCCACCTTGAAGGTCCAGTCCCACTGTACTGTGATAACAATAGGGTGATTTCTCAGTCAAAGGAACCAAGGTCTCATCAGATGTCCAAACATGTGCTACGGTGCTATCACTTGATTAGAGAGATAGTTGATAGAGGAGAGATAAAGATAGAGAAAGTCCACACGGATGATAACATAGCTGATCCATTAACCAAGGCATTGTCACAAGAAAAGCATGAGAAACATGTTCACATGAATAGGCTTAGGAATATGGGTGATTGGTTTTAGGCCAAGTGGGAGATTGTTGAAATAGTGTCCTAAACCCAATCGGGTTGGACCGGATCCGACCGGTTCGAGTCATTTACAGTCTATTTTAGTTCATTTAATAACTTTATTATGATTAATAAAAGCACTTTTGTTATTATATATATTTGTTAGTCTTCATGTTATTGAATATGTGTATATGTAGTAACGTCCCTAGTATTAAACTGTGATAGAGAAAGCAAGATAGTGATTACGGTTGATGAGATCTCTATTCACATTAACAAGTTTGATACTTAAATACCTCTAGTCGTATGTACTATCAAATGGGACATTGATAGTATGATTAGACTAGCACGTATTGGATGTCTTCTATCGTATTGAAGATAGGGATAAATCAAGTCTATCGAAGTGTAGAGATACATAGACTGTACATAGACGTGCATTAGAGAATGCATATGTTAGACTGACCCACTTACATTAAGTGTGGCAATATGTGGCAGTTGTGTATTTATCCTGAGACCGGAGTCTTCATGGCATCACGGTGTGGATTGTCATGCTTTGACACTATTGAGGTTTCCCCTAGCCACGGGGAGATCATGCGGTAGTGCTTGGGTGTGATATTGAAGCATGCATAGGATACATATTTGTTCGTCCGGGAATCGCGTATCCTATGATTAGGAGTGAATATTTGAAACGGCCTTCTTATAAAGAATGTCTAGCTCTTAAAAATATTTTGCAAAGTGGGAGTAAATGTGTTATTCCGAGAGAGCATGATATCCAGATTATAAGATACGATCGTTAATGCACTGACACTAAAGTTACGATCGTATGGATATTATTACAGCGATAGGATTCTATTTACACGGTAACTGTTTCACATGAAATGGAGTACTCATTGATTTTGACCCTTCCGATGATTGGGGTCACGGTGTGTTGCTAGACGTTATCCCGTGATTGTTAGGTATAAAGGGCATTTTCGTAATTTTCACTTTCTGTCTACAGCCAACATATTCGGGAGCCTATCGGGTCACACACATACGAACATCGAGTCGGATTAAAATGCGGTTATAGTGATAACCAAATAAGGAAAATTTATCTCAACTATAAAAAGTTATAGTGAATAAATAATATGATGATATTTATTCATTATGAATAAATTAAATACAAGATATTAATTATATTTATTAAACACTATTCCGGAAGCCAATTATTTGGCAAAAAGGGCACATGTGACTAGATGTATTAGATACACAATTTAATTAATAAGATTACCATCTATTAATTTTGGATATTAATTGATTTTGGAAAAATAGATTTATGGTAATTAGAAAATGATATCCAATACAAAATATTGGAAATATCTTGAATTTATTTAATATAAGATATTATAATAGAGATAAATCAATCAAAGTGATATTCCTTATTTTATTAGGAAAAAGGTTTTTCTCTTTCATTTATCTACTAGGAAGCTTCTCCTAATCAGATTAGGGACATATGGGGCGCCACTCTCCTTATATAAGAAATGGGTTGGCTAGCTCTTTTGTACATCATAATTCTAAGAGCTAATTGTTCTTGAGAAAAATAGAAAGCTTCTAGTAGAGAGTTTTAGAGAGAGGAAAAGGCTGGTCTAGCAACCGGATTTTTCCAATAGCAATCCAAGGAGGATTCCGCTGAGGATTTCATGTGGATATTGATAGAGGCCAGACACGTGGACGGCTCGTGCACAATAATACTCTCATTGATGGTCAAAGCGTCGATCTTTTATATCAGCCAATGTATACACCGTCAAACTACTTAACGTGTTTATTGTGTTAAACGAAGTCGATCTTGAATCGGAAATTGAAATTTTAAATTCCGCTGCGTTAAACTAGTTGATTTCCTAACATTTAACACATGGCAGATGTTAAAAAAACCCCGATTCTGGTAGCCCCGGATCCGAACCAACCTTTCTAGCTGACGTGTGATGCCTTAGGACAACGATTGGATAGAATTTTTAAACCGATTTATTACGCCGGCCATACCCTCAATAAAGCCCAAAGGAACTATGCAACCATGGAGAAAGAACTCTTAGCTGTAATCTTTGCATTTGACAAATTTAGATCTTACCTCATAGGATCTAAAGTAACGGTTTTCACTGACCATGCAGCTTTGAAGTATCTACTGACTAAGCTGGACTCCAAGCCAAGATTATTAAGGTGGATTCTACTCTAACAGAAGTTTTATGTGGGGATTAAAGGCAAGAAATGGTCTAAGAACCAGGTGGCTGATCACCTGTCGAGGTTAACATTGATAAAAGAGGAGCAAGCTACTGAGATGAAGGAATACTTTCTAGGTGAACAAATCTTTGCCGTCTCAGTAGTGGCTCCAGCTGAATCTCAACCCCAACCAAGACAAGTTACATCAATAGTGGTGAAGGTATATCCTTGGTTTGCAAACACTGTGAATTATGCACCTGGAAGATACTTACCACCGGAATTCACAGTTAATGACAGGAAGAAATTCTTTGCTAAGCTGAAGCACTCTGACTGGGATGATCCCTACCAATACAAAATGTGCCCTGATAACATTCTGAGAAGATGTGTCTATGATGATGAGATACTGAGCATTTTAGAATATTTTTACTCAGGAGAAGTAAGAGGCCACTATGTGCCAAATAAGACAATAGCAAAGGTACTGCAGTGTGGATATTATTGGCCTACAATTTTTGAATGTGCTTACGATTTTACAAGAGCCTGTCATTCTTGCCAAATGACTGGGAATATTTTTAAGAGGAACGAGATGCCACTGCATAATATCCTTGATGTGGAACTATTTGATGTATGGGGAATTGATTTCGTCGGCCCTTTTACATCGTCGAAATATAA
Organism: Gentiana straminea; assembly: GCA_036785695.1. NCBI lineage: Eukaryota > Viridiplantae > Streptophyta > Magnoliopsida > Gentianales > Gentianaceae > Gentiana > Gentiana straminea. The sequence continues at coordinate 13,435,405 of JAVUPR010000398.1, read as the reverse complement.
TCGTTACGTCATGGGAGCGGTCGACTATTTTTTTAAATAGCTACATGCGGTGGCCTTACCTACAAATGATGCCAGGGTTGTCGTGAGATTTCTTAAGAAGAACATTTGAACGAGGTTTGGGGTACCAAGAGGCATAATCAGTGACGGAGGGAGTCAGTTTTGCAATAGGTTGTTTGAGAAATTAAAGTTGTGATATGGTGTGAGACATAAGATTTTGGATACTTATCACCCTCAGACAAGTGGACAAATCGAGGTGACAAACAGGGAGATTAAGAGGATATTGGAAAAGACAGTTAATCCCACGAGGAATGACTGGTCCTTGAAATTAGATGACGTTCTGTGGGCGTATAGAACTGCATACTTGACCACCATCGGGATGTCTCCCTACTTGATAGTAATTGGCAAAGCTTGCCATCTACCAGTCGAGCTAGAGCACCGAGCCCCAGGGGCTACGAGGTTTTTAAACTTTGATGAAAGTTTAGCCGGTAAGAAGGGATTGTTGGAATTAAATCGATTGAAAGATTTTAGATTGCAGGCATATGAAAATGCCAAGATTTATAAGGAAAGAACGAAGCGCCGGCTTGAAAAGAGGATTCTAAACCTCACCTTCAAGGTTGGAGAAAGGTGATGGTGTACAATTCGCGTCTTCGCCTCTTTCATGAGAAGTTGAAATCAAGATGGTTTGGACCATAGGTCGTCATAAAGGTCTTTAAATCCAGTGCATGTGAAGTACAAGATGAATGCTCTGGACATGTATTCACTATTAACAACCAAAGGCTGAAGCATTACGTCGAGCGAAGGTATAACCCGGAGTTGGAAGTCTTTATGTTGGACTACCCGTTTTACAAATGAAGGAGGCCTATAAGTATAGTCGACATGGAGACTATAAACATAGTTCTTATCTATTTTGCGTTTGATTATTTTTTGTTATTTGAGTCAATAAAGTAGCATGACAATCGAGAAGGTTTTGTTCATCACATATATCTTTTGTCACCCGACTCTGGATATATGTGGTTTTTTCTTAGCGATTCTCATATGATACCCACGTAAAAGTTTTCAAGTCTGGCTTAGGTCAATAAAGAATAAAGTGGTTTAAACTGTTTTTGCGCATTCCTTAGGCATGCACAATTACCGCCACCTTATTTTCTTATTGCCCTTCACATGTTACTCACAGCTTTTTGAAGTGTTCGAAATGTAGGATAATACTTGGATGATGGATAGCTAGGGAACTGATTCACGACAGTTATGTTCCACGATTTATCTCTACGCTTGGACGACCAATTCTAGAGCTAAGTACCTTCTCTACCTTCCCTTTTTATAGTCATTGGGGATAATGTCTAAACTAAGTTGGGGTAGGGCGGTCTTAGCCTGAACGTGAAAAAGGGGGGTAATTTTAAAAAAATTACAATATTTTTAGCTTGTCTATTGAACGTCCTGAGTAAGGAAACAGTAAAAAAAGAGCCCAAGAATGATTTGAAGTTAGCTATAGCATATTCGATTTAGTATGAAAGAATGAGCATGTGTTATATGACATGAAGTGGTGACTTATTAATTGTTACTTTACCATTGCATTTAATTTTTTGAGCACGTAATCTGAGTGAGAAGCGTTTGAGATGAGATGAATAGTTATCTTAGACCGGGAATCGATACTTATCGGTGGATATACTTTAACTAATTGTTGTAGGATGATGGCAGCAATTATGGATGCCACAAAGGGTAAAACGGGACAAAATCGGGCTTGTGAGAGAGTGAGGAAAAAGAAAAATCAGAGAGAAAAACTGTTAAAAGAAATAAATGAAAAATGTAAATGCGAAAAACATAAAAGCATGAGGGAAGCAAATTTGGAATTTAAGATGTACGACCCTCACATAAAAATTAAAAACAAACGAGGACCTTTGAGTAGTACTCGGTCCCCGAGTCCGCCCGACCTGATTAAGGTTTCATGTTGTTTTCCGGAGTCTGAGGCAAGAAGAGAGAGCATGCACACATGAGTTAAGGTTGTGAGGTCTATAACTTTGATTCTTTTCACAAATGCACCATCACAAAAGATTTATCACACATCACATTGATGCATTGGTAGGTACTGATTGATGAGAAGCTTATGAATTGTTGCTTGACATATCTTTGCCTGAAATATTTATTGAATATGTGGTAGTTGATGGAGATTGTTTTGGAGGTACATTTTGCCTTGATACTCTGCTCGATGATGAGCAAAAGGCTAGTGGGGGTAGTTGATGACGCTTAAAATGATACATCCTACGGCTTCAACATTTCACCCATTCTAAGTTAATATTAGTTGTTTTCGGCCATTTATATGACCCATTTCTATGTCGGGTTCACGAGTCGAGTATTTCGTATTTTGCATTATTATTCACAGAATTAGTATTATTTCGTTTGTTATTGGACTATTTTCAGGAAACAAGATTTGGGCCAAGTAATACGAACGGATTTTGGAACAGACTAGATGAAGAATCGGGCCTAGGGTATTCCAGAAGGTTCTAAGTTAAGTCGGAAAAGAAAAAGTACAAAGTTGTCCTCGCAATTGCGAGGCCACCGCCACAAAATTGTGCATCCTAGAAGCTTCGGGAAACGTGTTTTCTTGGACCAGAGGTAGTATTAGGAGCTAGCTAAGTCGGTTATTTCACTATAAATAAGAAGCACCGGACCTCATTTTCATTGTACCTTGAATATAACAAGTTCTATGCAATAAAAAGTTCTTCTTTTCTTTTATTTATTTTCTATGAGTTCTAGTCACGGATCCGTTGGATTTGCCTTCAAGGTACAGTTCTGCGGAGGGTCTACGCTCGGCATCGAGGGTATGGTTTTCCAGCTTTCTAGATGTAGATCTTTCGTTCTTTCTTTGTGATTAGTAAGGTTTGATTGTTTATATTAGTTCTGCTATGTAGCAGTTAGTTTATTTACCCCATTTATGTGTAGACCTGAGTCGTTAGTGATGAAATCAGGAAATAGTGGTTGCGTTCTTCAGATCAACGATGGTCTTTATCTCTAGATCCGAATACCAAGTAAATCCTAGTTCATGACAATTGGCGCTAGATACGTCTGATCGACAGATTTAATTTACATGTTAGTAGCATGATCAACTATTTGCATGTCATTGTAAATTAGCAAGAAGGACTTGCATGGTGAAATATTAGTTAGGACATAGTCTAGATCGATCCATAGGAACGTGCCAGTCAGTGTCGATAGCTGCTTAGGGAGGTTCTCGGTCTTGAGTCGGTTATCCCTAGATCCTATTGCGTGTGGATTAATACAATCAACGAAAGAGATTAATTGCACATAGGCACCTACTGTCCATCCCATGGAAGTAGCGTAATTTTAGAGGTTAGCACCTGTAGCTGTTAAAGAATTAAAATTCACCATGGGGAAGATCAATGCAAAAATTGGGAAAATAACTAATCACTCGTAGTTAGAAGTAATACCTTAGAAACTCATGGTATTGCACTTGTATGTTCGATCTTGCGCATAGTATCACCACTACCACTGTTCTAATTGTTCTAAAATTCGATTAATTGTATCTTACGATGTCTCTGTGGATTCGACCTTGACTCGCCTTCACTATATTGTGATAGACCTAGTCCTATTGCTAGTAATCCGTGAGTTGCACGCGATAACAAGATGCTGATATACAATTCATGTCTTTGTCTCTTTCCAGGGAAGTTAAAGTCAAAATGGTTTTGACCATACGTCATCATAAAGTTTTCAACCCTGGTGCATGTGAGGTACAAGATGAACGCTCTGGACGGGTATTCACAGTTAACGGCCATCGGCTAAAGCATTGTATAGAGTGCAATTGCGACACTGAATTGGACATCTTTATATTGGACGACCCGGTTTATGAATGATGTAGCCTTATCAGTACACCGAATTGCGTTTTTTTTATTTTCTTTTATTTTTCGTAAATGTTAATACTCACACATTTCACGTTTTTTTTTCTTTTTTTCTTCACATTGTCTTAAAGCTCCAACATGTCTTTGAATTCCCATAATTAAAATTTGGGTTTTTTTAAGCACCTTAACATTATTTTTTTTGAGGGGCAGTACCTTAACTAATTAAATAAAATTCAACGGGGTTGTGAATTTGTGAATTCTGAAAAAACTATCTGTGTGATTCTTTTATGTTAACACAAATTTTGGAATGGTTCGGGATCAAATGCTACTAAATGTGTCAAACCATTATGATTCATTAGATTTGTGGGAGTTCCCTACATATATTTAAAAAACAGCCAGTAATCATGTTTTTTTTAAAAAAAGGGTAAACCCTACCCATGAGGGTCCCCACTTTCCCGATCCCTCAGGATGAGTGGAGATGTTAATCAGGATCCATCAGCAGCTTAGAATCATGGGCTGCCACGACTAGGGTATAATTCACCCTTTGCGGGATTCGAACCAGTGACCTCTAGCAAAGCTGCACTACGCACCCTCAGTAGCTTTTTTTTTTGAGGGGTACCCTCAGTAGCTTAGAATCATGTTTTTTTTAAATTAATTAAAGGTGGTCTATTTACTTATTCCAGGAAATCTCTGGTTAACATAAAATTGTTTTTAATCCAAAAAACTTCAAGTAGTGACTAAGGAATAAACCAAATTAGATGCGACAGTAATAATTATTACCTTATTGGCACGTAAGTCATTCTTTAATCTTGCTATGGTGCAAGCAGCTCGAATTATTAATGGCTCGCACATTGACCAGTTGAGCACCTCCTCCGTAACAAAATTCTCCATTCCCAAAAATAAAGTTGTAGCCAACAGACTGATTGTAATCGAACAGCGTGCTATATCCATGTATTCCTCCATAGTTGGCAGATACTTATTATGATACCAATAAGCTTCTTCATAATATGCTTTTGCCAATTTTTTCACCTGGATTGAAAAACAATTTAAACTCTCATTCAATAATTGGTGTTACGTTTCAAATATTTAAGCAGAAATCGTTATTGCCTGTCCATTGCAAATTGCAATTAGCTGTTGGGAGAGTGGCGATTGTGGCTTAATTAGCTAGTATGTAATCGATGCCCGTCCCAATTTATCTGTCCCAGTAATACTAAATACAAAGTGAGTATTTATCCCCTGACATAGTGTTTTTCTATTCCCGTCACATTTTTAATGTTGCTGGAAATCGTTTAGGTGTGACTGCGGGCGGTAATTACTCTAGTAACAATAATTTAAGAATCAAACCCTAATGAACGACCTAAAAACAGGGGTGGTTGTGAGTATTTTTAAACTGATATTATTGAATATCAAGTTGTCTACGTATCCTGTATATAAGTAGGGGGAATGAGGGAGAAGGACATAAATATTTCATCAATTGAGTAGAAGGACAGTCTTTTGAAAATTTTGCATAAAGGACAAAACTATTTATTCACTGTCGAAATTCACTTGTGTTCAAAATTCACTGTTTAAATTCACTGCCGAAATTCACTGTCGAAATTCACTAATTTTCAAAATTCATTGTCGAAATTCACTAATTTTCGGGATTCAATGTCGAAATTCACTATCGAAATTCACGATTTCGGGATTCACTTTGGGAGATTCACCGATTTTCGGGATTCACCGTTTGTCTTTCTCGCTATAAAAATTATGCAGTTGTCCTTCTCCCTATAAAAAATATATAGCTGTCCTGTTACTTAATAATATTCCAGATTATGTCCTTATCCCTAATTTTCCAATATAAGTAATGAATCAAATCTCTCGTAGTTTGCTGGGATAGTTTATATAGAGGGCATCTCGTCCAGTTTACTTGTCCCTTATGTTTTGGGGATTCTTTACGTGTCAATCCCTTGATTTTAAGAGATAATCATGGTAGTGTAAATAATAGGATCAAAGTCCTAATGGGCATAGGATCTTGAGCATCTTCCCACATTTATCTAATATTATTATAAGCATGTGGGCTAATTATCGTATAAAGGAGGCTCTGGCCGACCTGCGTCGAGCCCCCCAGGCCGTCTCGGCCCGAACTGCACTGGCCCAGCTCCGTTTCCACCTAGCCGACCTACGGTGGTCTGGGGTGCGGGCATGACTGATCTCCCACCTGAGGTTTAGATCTGCCCTTATGCATATATTGGGGCTCCTGGTCCTTAACGTTATAGCTTTCTCTGTCGTCATTTAATGTTTTATCGATGAGAAGATGACATGTTGCGAGGCTCAGTTCGACACTCATCAAATGTCACTTTATAGAAATGTTTCTCATATATATATATATATATATATATATATATATATGTGTGTGTGTGTGTGTGTGTGTGTGTGTTCGTTAAAAAAAGTCTGACCCGGGGGCTTTAATTAAAATATATATATATCTCCGGTATCCGGGTCGTGCCGTCTAACTCAAGCTCTTTTAAGAACATAGCCACGAAAGAGAATCGAACTTGTGACCTTCACAGGTAAGGGGCAGATCTAGGAATGTGTTACAGTAGGGTCATCGGAGTCTAAAATTATATTTTCTTATACAAAAATTGTTCCATTGAGATCACCCGAGCCTAAAAATGCATTTTTTATCAATAAAATTACATTTTTAACAACAAAAACTACAACGTTTTAGTCACACAAAAAAAAGTAAAAAAGATCTCATTGGGGTTACGTGACCCAACCCCAACATGCATAGATCCACCACTGTTCCAGGTATTCTGAAGTCACTTACCACTTAACTCAAATTTCTTGGTTAATTAAATGTTTGCCATACATCATGTGTCGTTTAATTAATAATACAAGTTGCAACAAGAGTTTCTGTGGATGGGAATGACTATTGAGATTATATATCTAATGTGTGTGTGGAGTGTTTATATATAGAATTTCAAGAATAATAATTATATAACCGTCTACATAAACCTGCACATTTATTGGAATAGATGAGTTAGAATAACAACACTTAAGTAAAATGTGAAATCATTCTCACTACACAGCAAGGGAATAATCCCAGTTCTTATACAGAGTAGCAGCACTATAGTCCATGGCAATAATAACCGAATTGTACGCACAATCTAAGATATATAGTAGATAAGATATAATCTATTACTGGTCCACTTGGATGGCTATCTGACTGACACTTGGCATTATGTGGCTTGACATCCCCCTCAAACTGAAGGTAGCATCAACTACATTCAGTTTGTGCTTGTTGATTAAAAACTGAGTATTAGAAAGGGCTTTGGTGAAGCAATCAACCACTTGATCACAGGATGGCATAGGCAACTTGAAATTGATTCTTCATCACTTGATTTCTCACAAAGTGAACATCTATCGCAATGTGTCAAGTTTTTGAGTGAAACACTGGATTATAAGCTCTTGCAGCTGTACTCAGATTATCACACCATGTTACAGGTTTAGCACCAACTTGAATATGCATTTCTGAGAGAACAAACTTCAACCATTTAATTTTTGCTGCAACATTTGCTAGGGCCCTATATTTTGATTCAATGCTTGATCTTGCAACAACTTGTTGTTTCTTGGAGCTTCAAGACACCAAGGATCCACCTAAATAAACACGTAACCAGCCATAGATTTCCTATCCACCACATTGCATGTCCAATCTGCATTACTAAAACCTATGATAGTAAGTGCTTGGATGGGTTGAAAACGCAGCCCATAACTTAGTGTTCCCTTGTCCTATCTTTGCAATCTCTTTAAGGCACACCAATGAACTTCTCTAGGGGCATGCATATATTGGCTCAATTGGTTGACAGCATAACTAATATATGGCCTGGTGTATGTCAAGTATTGTAAACCTCCCAAGATCTTTCTGTATTGAGTGGCATCAAGCAGAGGAGGAGAATTGGTGGATGTGAGATCTGCGTTAGTTGTCATTGGAGTAGGAACATGCTTTAAATGTTCAAGATTCAGCTTGCTCAACAGTTGTGAAGCATAGTGTTGCTGTTTGAGGTATAGTCCAGTTTCATCTCTATGTGCTTGCATGCCCAGAAAGTGAGACAATGGTCCAAGGTCTTTTAAGGCAAATTTTGAGTTCAGCATATTAATAAACCTTTGCTCAAGTTTGGCATTGTTACATATGATCAATATATCATCTACATAGACAAATTAAACCTTTGCACAAGTTTGGCATTGTTACATATGATCAATATATCATCTACATAGACAAGCACATACATTAGTACACTTGTAGTATGAAAAATAAATAGAGAGGTATCAGATTTGCACTGATAGAATCCCCACTTCAGAAGCTGGACTCTCCACACATCAATAAGGCCATACAAGGCCTTTCTCAAATGACAGACATGATGAGGTTTTGAAGGATCAAGAAAACCTTCTAGCTGTGGCATGAAGACATCCTCATAGAGAGTGCCATTCAGAAGGCATTGTTAATGTCAATCTGATTGATGTTCCAGTTTAAAGAAACAGCTATGGCCAGGGCAACTCTAATTGTGGAGGCTTTTACAACAGGGATAAAAGTTTCACTATAATCCAGACCAGGTGTTTGATGAAACCCCTTGGCAACTAGTCTAGCCTGTGTTTCAAAATGGATCCATCTGGTTTCGGTTTTAACTTGAACACCCATTTATTTTCTACCAAATGTTGATTGGACTGAGGTGGTACAAGATCCCATGTGTGATTGGTGATAAGTGCCTTGAATTCTGCCTTCATTGCAGCATGCCACTGAGGAGAGGCAATGGCTTCTGATGCTCCAGTTGGTTCCAGTTGGCAATGGACAGAGGCTTTAGAAGCCAGAAAGGAGTATGTTTTAGGCTTGAAGATGCCACTTTTGGCTCTTATTTGCATAGGGTATTGGTTGGCATAGGGTGAGGAAGTTGGTGTATTGGAGGACTGTGAAGGGTTGGACAAAGGAGAGGTGGAACATGCAGTATTCAGCGGTGTATGTGAAGGTGAGGCAGGAGTGAATGATGAAGGGCTACTATGATGTGAAGTGTTTGGTGATGAAATGGCAGGACTTGAGGGTTGATTTGTTCCATTGATCACATGACTGTCTTTATCAGATGTTGTTCCCCTATTGTCAAAAGATTGAAGGGCAGAAAAGTAATTAGATGTGAGAATAGGAAGATAAGTTGGATCACTAGGTTTAGGTTTAGAAGCATGAAACATGGATTTGTAAGGGAACTCATTTTCATTGAATATAACATCTTTGGACATATAACCTCTTCTTGAGCTTTCAAGACATAGATACCCTTTGTGAGATAGTCTTACCCCTAAAAACACACACTTGGTGGTGTTAAATTGGAACGTCTGTAGTTGGCAGGGTCTTAAATAATGATAACAAGTGCAACCAAAGATTCTGATTAGTTTGTAATCAGGTTTTTGATTGAGGAGCTGTTGATATGGAGATTTAAATTGCAAAACATGAGTAGGTAATCTATTTATAAGATAGGCACTGTGTTGGAAAGCTTCACACCAGAATTTTAAAGGCATTTGGGCTTGGGCAAGGAGGGTGAGACCAAACTCTACTATATGCCTATGATTCCTTTCAACTCTACCAATTTGGCCATAGGCATGAGGACAAGGGTGTCTAAAAGATATCCTATGTTCTTTCAATAGATATTCAAAACTCCTAAATTCTCCACCCAGTCTGTTTGCAAACACTTGGTATTTTTCTCAAACTGTTTTTCTACAAGAGTTTTAAATTGAACAAAGCTTTGCAGTGCATCAGACTTATGCACTAAGGGATAAACCCAAACATACCAACTATAGTCATCAACAAAACATATGTAATACTAATGACCTTTAAAAGACATAATATGGGTAGGTCCCCAAAGATCAGAATGTATTAATTCAAGACATGCATTACTTTTTCAATAAGATGAAGGATAAGGCATAGCATGTTGTTTACCTAATTGGCAGGCATCACCAAGTTCAACTTTTTCATTGAAAACTGAGTTACGGGAATTCAAGACATGATTTAGGATTTTAGAAGATGGATGTCCCAATCTTCTATACCACAATTTGGCTACATTGACAGATTGCCAAAGATAAATGGGATGATTTAGAGGATCGTCATGGGGGTGGAGATGCAGATAGGATGTCGTACTTAATGGATGAAATTCAAGCCATGAAACAAGGGGATTCCACTGTTTCAGAGTACTTTTCTAAACTCAAGATCTTGTGGGATCAACTAGTGGTTCTTACTCCTCCTCAAACCTGTGATTGCGGACAGCAATGGTATAGAGAACACAATGAAAGAAATCATGTGATCCGTTTCTTGAAGGGCCTTAACGATAATTTTTCAACCATGAAATCACAAGTATTGATGATTTCACCATTTCCGTCTATGAAAAATGTGTTTTCTATGGATCTCAAGTAAGAAAGGCAGCAGAATTATAGTTCAGGGGCTCATTCTGCTAATTCTTCTGGTTTTCTGAGAAATAGTCTTGTTAATAATGTTGATAAGACTGCTATGGAAGCACATAATTCAGGGAAAATGCAGGTAATAGAGAGAATTATAATAATGGTAATAAGAAGCCTCAATGCACACACTGTGGTATGGCCGGTCACACTGTGGATAGATGCTATAAGAAGCATGGTTATCCTCCTAATTTTAGAGGAAGGGGTAGAGGAAGATCATATGTAAATAATGTGGCTACAGATGGTGATACTTGGACGGATCAAGATCAGCCAAATCAGGTTTCTACAGATTTAAAAGCCCCTGTTACCCAAGAACAGTATCAGCAAATTCTAAACATCCTCAAGGCAAGTTCAATGACACAAGAGAAGGCTGATGCTGGTTTCAATTCCATCAATTCTGGAGTTCTACCTACCAACTTTGGTAGTACAGACTAATGTTTGTCTGGTAATTATTCTAACTATTTTGATTGGATTGTTGATTCTGGGGCAAGTGATCATGTTGATTATTATAAATCTTTGATTATTGATAGCAAACCTGTTAATAACATGTTTGTTTCCTTGCCTACTGGTAAAAGTGCTAAAATAACTCACATAGGTCAAGTTAGAGTTAACAAAGACTTGATCCTTGACAATGTTTTGTGTGTTCCTGAATTTCATCGTAATTTGATGTCTATTAGTCAATTGATAAGAACTAAGGCCTATAATATCAAGTTCTTTATGAATTTCTGTATCATACAGGATATGATCACACTAAAAAAGATTGGTCCAGCTGATCTAATAAGAGGATTATACATTTTAAAGGCTGACAGAACTTGCTATAGTTTTCCTGTTGCTACTAACAAGTTTGTTGGTGCTTCTGGGAGGCTTTGGCATTACAGGATGGGACATCCTTCAAATCAAATGCTCAAAGTAATTAAACAAGGCCATGATCTAGTGAAGATTCCTCAGGGTCATGTTTGTGATATTTGTCCTTTAGCAAAGCAAAGAATACTTAGTTTTCCTACTAGTAATACAGTATCTACAGAATTGTTTGCCCTTGTCCGCTTGGACATTTAGGGACCCTATAAAATAGTTGGCATTCATGTTCATAGGTTCTTTCTTACTGTAGTAGATGGCTTTAGTAGGTTTTGTTGGGTTTTTATGCCGAAAACCAAAAGTTAAGTCAGACCTCTTATACAACAATTTTGTACTATGGTTTGTACACAATTCAATTAGAATGATAAAAATTTGAGATCTAATAATGGTTTGGAGTTTTCCTTGCCTAAATTTTATGCTAGTAAAGGAATTTTACATTAGACTTCACTACTTAAAACTCTTCAACCGAATGGAGTGGTTGAAAGAAAACATCAACACATCCTTAGTGTTGCTAGGAGTCTTAAATTCCAGTCTGGTTTACCTATGGTTTATTGGTCTTACATTGTGATTCATGCAGTTAATCTTATTAATATCATTCCTTCTACATTGTTGGAAGATAAAAATCCATTTGAGGTTTTGTATAACAACAATCCTAACTTTGATTCTGTGAAAGTGTTTGGTTGCCTAACTTTTGCTGCTAATTTACATAATGAAATAACAAGTTTGCAGCTAGGGGCATCAAATCAGTGTTTCTTGGTTATGCTCCAAATTAAAAGGCTAATATATGCAGAATCTTCATACTAAACACATACTTGTAGCAAGGGATGTGGTGTTTCATGAAATGGTTTTTCCATTTAAAGAACACTATTCAAACTCAGGTGATATCTTTGACTTACCATTACCTATTTTTTTTAATCAAGATACTCCTTGGTCTGAATCCATCAATACACAATTACCAGATCATCATGTTCAATCTGGTCATCCACAGAATGATACTTTGGATTCACTGACGCATTCAGAATCAGATCAAGGCCCTGTGCATAATATTGTTTATGTTCCAATTGTTCCGGATCTCATCGACAGTGTAGAATATGTGGAACAAATGCAAGACAATGTGCATTCTGACTTGCATCAAACTAGGAAATCTACAAGAAATAGGGGAACACCTTCTTATCTTAAAGATTACATATGTAATCATGTCCTGAATTCCAAATCTTCACACACACTTGACAAAGTAGACACCATTCAAAATCTATCTGATTCTTATCAGTCTTATATTCTTAACTCTCATGTTTTGAGAGAACCTAAATCATACAATGAAGCTATGCAACATGAGGAGTGAAGGAAGGCTATGCAAAATGAGATAGATGCTTTACAAAAAACCAAAACATGGGAAGTAGTTCCTCTCCCTCAGGGCAAGAATCCAATAGGGTGTAACTGTGTAAGTGGGTGTACAAAATCAAAAGCAATTCAGATGGCACAGTAGAAAGAATTAAAAACCAGATTGGGGGCCAAGGGCTACACTTGGAAACTAGGATTGGATTATTTAGACACCTTCTCACCAGTAGAAAAACTTACAACTATGAGGATCTTACTAACCATATCAGCTGCTAAAAACTGGAATCTACATGAACTAGATGTTAATAATGCATTCTTGCATGGAGATTTAGCTGCGGAGGTTTATATAAAAGTACAACAGGGTTTTGATACTAAACCCGGCATGGTTTGCAGACTTAAAATGTCATTATATGGATTAAAACAAGCAAGTAGACAATGGAATATCAAGTTATCCTAAGCTCTGTTTGAGAGGAGGTCCAGACAATCCAAAAAGGACTACAACTTGTTCATTAAAGGATCAGATAATTCATTTGTTGCAGTCCTGGTGTATGTAGATGATGTCCTTGTCACCAGTCCTGATATGAATGAAATCAAAGATTTGAAAGATTATTTGAATAGTAGATTTGGCATTAAATATTTGGGGGATCTCAAGTATTTTTTAGGACTTGATGTTGCAAGATCAAAGAAAGGGATTGTCCTATCTCAAAGAAAATATTCTCTAGAATTACTTGAAGAGTATGGCTTTTCATAATGCAAGCCAGGCAACATTCCCATGGACACTTCTGTCAAATAACACAACAAAGATGCTATACAAAAAAAAGCAGACAAACAGCTTCAAGAAGCTCCTCAGAATCAGGATACAAAGCTATGGCAATGGCCTCATGTGAATTACTGTGACTTACCTATTTACTTGCAGAATTTAACATCAAACAAGACAAACCAATACCACTATTTTGTGACATCAAGAGTGCATTATATATAATTGAAAATCATCTGTTTCATGAGAGAACTAAACACATAGAAATATATTGCCAAGTGGTGAGGGACATGTATCAACAAGGACTCCTAAAACCACTGCCTATCACTACAAAAATGTAACTGGCTAACTTGTTTACCAAACCCTTGGACAAGAACATATTTCAAACATATTGAGCCCCTATCCTTTGGTTAATATCTACCAACCACTGAGTTCAGTTTGAGAGGGGGTGTTGAAGTATAAAAGTAATTCAACCTGAACTCTAGGATCAATAAGCAGCAGCATCAGCATTGAAAGTGAAATTGATTGAAGCATTTCATTGAACACTTCAGTCAGAAGCTAGTTAGGGTAGTTGTAACTGTTTTCTATTGTAATCACAGCTCCCCATTGCTTATTTAAGCTGTGAATTACATTCTGTAAACATGATTTAGAAGAATTATTCAGTTTCTTTATGATCAAACTTTCTAGTTGTTTTCCCGCTCATTCTTAACTCAAATTGTTCTTCTTCTTCATTCTGTTTTTACCAATTTCATCATTACGTATATAAACTAATTAATTTTAAACTATATATGTGCCGGAAGTTTATTTCCGGTTTAAGACTCGGAATATATAAACGATGTGCTACAAAATGTATAAATGTGGAAAGATTCTCCCTGCATGATTCATTACTTTGAAGAATAATATCAAATGTATTATCATTATTATTATTATTATTATTATTATTATTTTACCAGTAATCTGTATGGGAAAATCATCGAAGAGAATAGTAATCTTACCTTTTCTTTTGTATATTTGACTTGAACCGACCTGCCATTTTTGGCTAGCTCTACTTCCATTTCAGTATAAACATCAAGATAGGCTTGGTAGATGGGCCTCATATATGAGGGCAGATGATTTATAGTATCCTTGTTCCAACTGTGGATTAAATTAAGTATACCATATAAAATGTGTTTCGATTCTACGAAAAATAAAAGAAACATTAAGAACAAGAAGAAGGAAAACAGAATTGGCAATTGACTACGTAAGATTGAACATATGAAATATACCTTTCTGTTGCATCTGTGAAAAGAATGAGCTCATCAATGGTTCCGTATGTGTCATACATGTCATCCATTATGGTTACCAGATATTCTATTTTTGTCATCATTTGTCTTCCAAGAGAATATTGTGGCTCGAAGTAAAGTCCCATCAATCCATAGTAATTTTCCACAAGCTTATCTCTTGCGAAAGAAAAGTTCCTAGCATAATCAACACTTTTCCACCACCTAATTTATTGCACACCATAATATAATGATTTCATTTCAGTAATAGCTTTTCGGAATATTTGTCATTTCTTTTGGGAATAAAAGACAAGAATGAGAGCAACAACAGCAATCGGGATAGCGGGAAAAATATTGGGCGATATGAACAAATAATTTATTCTACTGCAAAAATGCTCACATTATAAATAGACAAATTTTATAATACAACCGTTGTAGCAAGGTTGTACCAAGGGACATACATTACAACCATTCATTTCTAACCTCTCACACACGATAAAAGTGCATTATATGAAAGAGAGTAAAAATGAGAGGCTCTAATGTATGCCACTTGGTACAACCTTCTTACAACCGTTGCACCATAAAGTCTCTCTTATAAATATGCATTTCGGTACCCCAAATGCACTATTCGCTATCTGAACTCTATTGTTCGCTGCTATGAAACAATGGAATAGACCTCAAATCCACTGTTTCACTTGACGTGGGTATGACCCGAGTCATACACGTGGTACTCAACAACACAATTCGGATGTTCTAAGTAAATCGAGTCTAGTGAGCTTGGTGCTACTTTAGACCTCAGGTATGGCTCGACCTCAGTCAAACGGTTGTTATTAAGCGGAAGATGCTCCTAAGCCATCGGCACAGCATAGGTCGTTTCCTAAAACATAAAGTCGATCAGCTCAACTCAGGATGCTTAACAGCTCGTACCAACAACATGGTGCATGCTCACCTCGGTCTTGGTACCCACAAAAAAGTATAAGCTTTGACGAACTCATACGACATGATATAATCAATCAAACTTAAACCTATTATCCCATAACGGTTGAATGATCTATGCATAGAGAGACATGATTACACTTTGAACGCCCCCATAATAGCCTCAGACCATTGACCACGTCTTCAATGGCTGCATAATCAACTCTTCCACGAGAGTGCCCTGTAAAAGGTTCATCTGCTCCACCCTCCAGAACTATGTTACAATAACTTGATTTCTTACAATACAAGGGTACATCAGTATCCTATTCCGTATTCGCCCAACTATAATTCTTCAACAAAATCAATTGTTATAGTAATTGGATTGTCCGGTCCAATACCCTAGGGGGCCGAGGGCCACATTAAAATTTCTTCATAACAAGGCTTAAATTACATATCAAGAGGGCAGGACATCGAGATTGTCTATTCATTGATAGAGGACATCTTTATCGAACAAATAATTAAATAAATATTTTGGGGGGGCGGGTGTTGGTCATGTCACGGCCCGTATAATTTTTAGCCTATACTTCAAAAGTAATTTTGTTTTCTAAGTAACTTTGTAAAACAAATAACATATAAAATTAGAATAATCTGTTTCTAGCCTAAACCAACGTCACGTACGGCTGAAATATGTCTTTTCTTTTAAAAAAAAACGTTTCTCAAGAATTAACTCCTCATTAAGTAACCTTTCGATGATACAAATTATATCGCCAATGCTTAGTCTTGGAAGCAGCCTAAGGAAGTTCTGCGACTACATCTTCGGCGACGTCGAATGGTGTTAAAATCAAGGCCGCCGCCAACGACCCCTCTCTAGAGCTTCGTCTGAGCTAGGGGGCCGGTGGACGACCATGGACACAAGGCTCTCTAAGGGCCGCACAAGACTTGAGAAGAAAACAGGGGGTGAAGGCCAGACAACGAAGCTGGCGACCTTGACGACCACAAAGGGTCGCCGCCTGGATATTATAACCACTTGCTGTTAGATATTTAGTATTTGCTTAGCTATTAAGACTAGTGACTAAGCTGGTTCGCACCGCCAGTCTTTTACTTCAACCTTAAGTCTAATCTTCCTATAAAAGGAAGTCTTGTGTAACCTAATCAGATACATTCTAATACACAAAACGCAGGCCAAAGCTCTGTAAAAGCAAACTCATCTCACCGTCTTCCTCTCGCCGCCGCCTATCTCCGGCTAATATACTAACAAACTACTCAAAAACAAGCCAGATATCCACAGCACTAACACCGCAACGCCATCGTGACGATTTCTGCATCGTCAGTTGGCTCCGTTACCGGGAAATCTCGCAACAACTTGCTCACTGTTCCAGGCGTGAAGATCATCGAAGAGTGGTAACACACAACGGATCGAAGGGATCTAACCTCCGCCAGTCAGGAAACGTCCGGCTATATTCATTCATCCAAGTTGCGTTCTAGAAAGAGGTAATCTTACAAAGAAAAACCCTCAAAACTGCCTTTGCTTCCTTCCCCCCAGAAAAGGGTACCGTCAAGGGACAATCTTTTCCACCTCAAAAGTATATACCCAGAAAAGCCCTCACCTAAACGAAACACTTCTGAAAAATCACACTTTTCCGGGGTTATTACACACAAACCGTCACCACTCTTCCCCGGAAAGTCACTACAGCAATGACAGGAAGTAAAGGGCATCTGACTCCCAAAACCCCTGCAAAGGGGGGCATGCAATATCAGGCTCGTGGAGAGGGAGTTGGAGAAACACTTGAAAATCTCCCCGCAGAAGGAGAAGGGTCGCAACGAGGGGTCCTATCACCTAGCGACGCCCGGAATGTCATTAACCAAAAGGCCAAGTCAAAGAAGGCCAATGCTGCGTTAGATGGGGCTCGCAAAGAGAGAACAAGGTCACAACAGAGTCAAAGGTCGACCCACGAGACAAGACCAGGCTCCCTGGAGGACCCTGAGATCGCGGAAATGAGGGAATATGCAAGGTATGCGGAAACTATGTACTTAACCAACTCTCGCCTGGTAGCGAAGGACAGCGAGATTGTCTATTCGTTGATAGAGGACATCTTTATCGAACAAATAATTAAATAATTATTTTGGGGGGCGGGTGTTGGTCATGTCACGACCCGTATAATTTTTAGCCTATGCTTCAAAAGTAATTTTGTTTTCTAAGTAACTTTGTAAAACAAATAACATATATATAAAATTAGAATAATCTGTTTTTTCTTTTAAAAAAACGTTTCTCAAGAATTAACTCCTCATTAAGTAACCTTTAAACTCCTCTTTATAATCCACTTCCTCCACTTTATTCTTTTCTATCTGTTTTTCTTTATTCCTTTCTACCTATCTTATTCACTAGCAAATTAAGTCCTATTAGTAAAAAAAAAAGTCCTATTAGAACATTCCAAGAAACTAAGGCATTTTGAAGAACTTTTCGTATCAGACCCAAGAAGTTTACTGCCAAGCTATGAGGGGAAAATTCATGATATTTCTTAGTGCTAGATGCTGCTAATGATTCCATAAATCCAAAGCGGTAAGTAAATGCTATCAATTGCTATTTTAATTTTATGTTTTGTAACTACATTATTTTCCAACAAACTTTTTGATATTAGAGTTAGAATATAGATTTCATGCTTTTGTACACATTGGGCCTTATGATATATATTTATAAAAAAAAAAGAATACTGCTAGAAATTTTAGACCGCTGATGCAACTGTCTTTTACCAAATTGTTCCCAAATTTATAATTTTCCTATCATAATTATGTTTTTCTTGAAAAACGTACATTATTTTACGAGCAATACGAATTATATAATATTCTGTCAGATTGATTATAAGTTATGATTTTATTAATAATTTCATTATCAATTCAGTTATAAAAGTGTTGTGAAAATACTTTTGTTAGAAATATTAGATTTTTCATAAGACTAAAAAGTTATTTGGATTTAATGTTTTGATAATGAATTCAGGATTTAAGTTGGATATCCGAATTCTAAAATGTTATGTCAAAATAGTAAATATGTGAATTTTGTGTAAGGAATATATATATATATATATATATATATATATATATATATATATATATATATATATACACTTTTGATAAGCATGAACACTAAGAAATAGACAATCGAAAAAATGCTACGTTCATGTCATCCTATTTATTTTCGGTTCGCGGTGAATCCTCGAGTGTCCCCGGTACTATCCCCTACTCACGGGTAGTATATGTGAGATTATTGCCGGAGCCGGTTAATCCCCGTCCATGAGCAAGAATAATGGATATCCGGTCTGCGTCTAATTCATTTATTTCATTTGTGATATTAGAACTGTAACATTAGTAACATTGTTTTAAGCTAATTTTGGAGATAGTCTTAATTATAATTTACCATAATTACTTCAAAATTTTAGAATTTTAGTTAATATTGTCTTCTCATTTCATATTTTATTTATGCTATTTATTTTCTAGTATTTTACTTTCAGTATTATTTTAGAATTATTTCGCCAATAACTCTAGATGGCCTGTCCAGTGGCATCTTAAGTTCCATTTTGATAGTAACTTTCCTTACGGGGCTTTCGAGCTCACCATTTCCATTTTTTTTTTTTTTTTTCCAGAGTAAGTATAGTATATGGCAGATGATGATGAACTTGGATGTCTAGCTAAGTATCACTGAAAGTTTGTTCCAGTTATTTCTAGAGGTTGTGTATTTGTTGATACTATTTTGAAGTATATGTTGTAATGTAGTGGTGATTAGAATATTGTTGTTGATAGCTATTTTATTTTGGGTGTTATTATTTAATTGACGCAATAGATCAATTATTTTTTGAAGGTTTCGTGCTTTGAGATTTCATCTCAGAGTATGGCCGAAAGGTCTTTTTTTCGAAATAGTTATTTTCGGGAACGGATCGTTATAGTGTTATTGCAAATAATTAATGTGATAAATTAATGCAAATAATTATTTCATGAGCGGACAAAGCACATAGAAGTGGACTGTCATTTTATTAGAGATAAAATAATGGCGGATGAGATTTGCAACCCCCCGCACATGAGAACAGGAGAACAATTGGCCGATGTGTTCACAAAGGCGTTAGATGGCAGTCGTTTGAATTTTTTTGCTCCAAGTTGGGCATGTTAGATATCCACGCACCAACTTGAGGGAGAGTGTTAGAATGTGTTGTTGTTGTTATTATTAAAGTATTGTGTTGTGTGTCGGCCAAGTATTAAGCCGACTTATGCGTGTGTGCAGGGGCGGATCCAGAAATGTTTTTCAACGAGGTCCGAAATTATTTTCTATAGGTAAAATGTAAAGTTTTATTATTTTTAACAGGGTCCGAAATATTTTTCTATAGGTAAAATGTAGAGTTTTATTATGTTTAACGGGGTCCGCGGACCCCATTTACATACATGTAGATCCGCCCTTGCGTGTGTGCCGTGTTGGACAAGAAAGCCCATTAGGGTTTCGTCTCATGTAATGTGTTTCCTATATAAAGTATTGAATGGAAGAGGATGGGATATCAATTTACTGAATCCCAATTTATGTTTACCGTGGTATAATTTTAACAGATTTTAAGTCACATTTAAGACAATTGTGTGAGTTATACCCGTAAAGAGTAAAAATAAGAATTATTAAGATATAAATTTGGTCCATTCTTGAAGGAAAATAATGTTCTTTGATTTCTCAAAAATTGGAGACCGCAGAGGGAGGGAAAAAAAGACCATCCTGAATATCCGAAGGAGAAAAGAAAAAAAGAAAAGGAAACAAGGTAACATGATTAAAGATGTACGTAAGAGACTTACTTTGTTAGAGCACATAACTCTTGTTTATGCATCCTCTGCACAGCATTAAAATCTAGTTTTGCAAACTTTAGTAGGACCTTGTCATGGGACTTATCTTGCTGGTAAAGAGATATAAATAGTCTTGACCCCACCCTGTTGAGAGTTTTCCTGATTGGCCATTGAAAAGCATGGTTAATTTGGTTGTCAATGAAATCACTGGAGTTGCTCGCCATGCATTTTAGAGCAGTTGTAGTAAATGACAGTGCTTCGTCCAAAATTTTCTCCCCATTAACCCTATAATGAGAAGCCTCATATAAACTCAGCATCCCCACCACATCACTCGTCAAAGATCCATCTAATCCTCCTTCCTTATTTAAGAATTTCTTCAACATTTCTGCTTCAAATAAGCAAAAAATTTAGCTAGTATTGTGCCAAAATTTGGAAATGATCGAAGAATCATTTTATTAACACTACTACAAAATAGGACATAGGTCACACTTAAGATATGAAAACAATCACAGTTTCAATAAAACCGAGACAACGAACATATATATATCACACTTACAAATTTTCTATCACACTTATTGAAAAACTGAGATAAGTTATATTAATCAATCTCATTTTTAAAGTGTGACTTAATTGATATGATTTTTCTGTCACAGTTATTGAAAAACCGAGATAATTAATTATATCAATCAATTTCATTATTAAACTGTGACTGAATTGATATGATATTTCAGTCACGGTTTCTAAAAAAACGAGATAAATTATATATATCAATCTCACATCTAAAACAGTGACAGAATTGATATGATATTTTTATCACAGTTATTGAAAAAACGAGATAAATTATACCAAACTATCACACTTTTAATCTGTGACTAAATTGGTATGATATTTTTGTCACGGTTATTGAGAAAACGAGATAAATTATATCAATTAATCTTATTTTTAAACCGTGACTGAATTCATGATATTTTTGTCACAATTATAGAAAAAGTGAGACAAATTATATCCACTAATAAGAAAAGAGATATAGATCACACTTATCTAAAGATAAGGATCACAATTTTAAAAGAACCAAGACAAGTAAAATGTATATATATCACACTTAAATTTTTTATCACAATTATTAGGTGTGAAATAAAAAGAATGATCACACGTTTTTAGGTGTGATTGAAATATTAATAGATCTCGGCTTTTAAGTGTGATAACAACTACTAAAATAGATCACAGTTTTTAAATGTGTTGAAATTATAATCGATCTCGGTTTTTAAGTGTGATAACAACTATAATAGATCACGATTTTTAAGTGTGATAACAACTAAAATAAATCACAGTTTTTAAATGTGTTGAATTATAATAGATTTCGGTTTTTAAGTGTGATTAGAACTAAAATAGATCACAGTTTTTATTATCATGGTTTTTAAAAAAACTGAGACAAGAACATCAATCAATCATGGTTTTTAACTGTGATTAAAATAATATGATATTTTATAATCATATCTTAGATTTAGTGTGGTCGAAAATGATAATATAGAAGACATCAGCCCAGTGGTAATTAGTGTGGTTTCTTAAATCAGAGTATACGGGTTCGAGTCACAGTGGCAACAAAAGATATGTGTGCGTTTATTTCGTTTTCGAAAAAAAAGAATGATCACACTTTTTTAGGTGTGATTGAAATTATAATATATCTCGATTTTTAAGTGTGATAACAACTACTAAAATAGATCACCAGTTTTTAAATGTGTTGAAATTATAATAGATCTCGGTTTTTAAGTGTGATAACAACTATAATAGATCACGGTTTTTAAGTGTGATAACAACTAAAATAGATCACAGTTTTTAAATGTGTTGAAATTATAGTAGATCTCGGTTTTTAAGTGTGATAACAACTAAAATATATCACAATTTTTATTATCACTGTTTTTAGGAAAAATGAGACAAAAAATCAATTAATCACAGTTTTTGACCGTGATTAAAATAATATGGTATTTTATAATGAGATTTTAGTTTAGTGTGGTCGAAAATTAGAAGAAAGAAAACATCGGTCTAGTGGTAATAAGTGTGGCTCGTTAATCCGGAGTATCCGGGTTCGAGTCCCAACAAAGACAAAAAAATATGTGTGCTTATATATTGTTTTTGAAAAAAAAAACACTTTTAATGGTGTGATTTAAATTATAATAGATCACGGTTTTTAAGTGTGATAACAACTAAAAAGATCACAGTTTTTAAATGTGTTTTAATTGTAATAGATCTCGGTTTTTAAGTGTGATAACAACTATAATAGATTACGGTTTTTAACTATGATAACAACTATAATAGATCATAGTTTTTAAATGTGATGAAATTATAATAGATTACGGTTTTTAAGTGTGATGCCAACTATAATAGATCACGATTTTAAGTGTGATAACTATTATAATAGATCACAATTTGTAACTGTGATTGAGTTAAAGTACTTTATGTCACACCTCCATATGCCACACTTTGGAAGCCGTGACTAATGTAAATATATCACACTTAAAAACCGTGATCTTTATGATTTTTTGTAGTAGTGTAAATCGAACCGAATACTGATAATTCAGAGACCTTCCAGCTGACAACACTTATTTCAAAGGGATTCTTTGAACGGCTCTAGAAAGTTTGTAGACCTAGAAGACCGGATCCCACGAGAGATCTACAGCATTACGGATTTAGGTACGTTTCTGTTTTTCATCTTTTAATTAGACTCTTGATAGTTTAGCATACGATCCTAGATTAAAGTAATTACATCATATAAGGTTGGATACAACAAATGGTATATGAGCAAATTATGTTAAGTTATCGACAATCGTTTTTTATTTTTCGATTAATTTTGTGTATGCTTTGTGTATTTGATACTTTTATGAATAGACGTAGGAAAGTTTTTTTTATTTGATATATCCGTTATCATTTTTTTTAACAACAACAATTATTACTCCCTCCGTCTCACTTTGTTTGGGACTTATTCCTTTTTGGGATGTCCCAAAATTAGTCCCACTTCTAATGTTTGGAATTAAATTTGTCTCTTAAATGTCTAAAATGACCTCATATAACAATTTATTGAAAAATGTAGAAGAACACAAAAAGATGTAATTGTAATTGAGCTATGTTTTTAATGAGTAGACAAGACATTAAATGATGTCTCCTTATTTTTTATGAGTTCCCAAAAGTCCCAAACAAAATGGGACGGAGGGAGTATTATTTAGAGCTTATCTATTAAGCTAATAAATAAACCAAAAGAGAGAGTTAAATGAAAGATACAAAAGTCTCAGTACAGTACTCCAAACGTAGAAAGAATACTCCAAACTATCTAGCTAGAACTATTCAGAGGGCAATCTATCCAATCATTCCAAACTAAAGAAAGTTATCGTATCTAAGGCCAATCCATGAGAAACTGAGCATTTGAATTTCCTTAAATACATCCTCATCCGAAACCGACTTGGAATTAAAAGTGAGATTATTCCTTCTTTCCATAGGCACCAACACGTGATTTTTATAGTAGCATCCCAAACCTTTGATAGCTTATTATGTTTCACATTCATGGGGACATGTTGAAGAAAAGGCCCCCAATCCAAAAATGTATTAACCGGAGACCGCCACCATGCAGAAAACTTGTCTCAAATCTTAGAAGCGAATGGGCAACGTAAGAACAAGTGGATCTCATCCTCCAAATCTAAGGAACAAGCTGTGCAAAAATGGCTATCAATTTGTTGTTTTCGTTGTTCGTATCTTCACATCGTCTCTGTTATATGCTACCAAAACCCTCTAGTCGTTGTTCTTTTCCCCATGGACTATGGATTTAAAAAATTAGGTGTACTTGCAGCTTTGAGGAATTATTTTTTTTGTTGTTGTCATGAATTTTGGTTTGCATACCGGATCTTCATCCAGCAGAATTGCCGGTGTCTAACAACAAAATTATTAGGGTTGCTTGTGATATATATATATATATATATATATATATATATATATATATATATATATATATATATATATATATATATATATATATATATATATATATTTCCTCGGTAGCTGTGTAATTAAAAAATAAAGGGATTTAGGGAGTGAGACAATGATATTTCATAAGTTAAACAGAATGACAACTTTTTGAAACATTTGCATAAATAACAATACTATTTTTAAATTTTTTTTAATTCAAGCGGCTTTTTTTCAATAAAAAAAAAAAGGGGTCAGAGGTCATAAGGACAAAATAAGATACAAAATGGGAAAAAAGGACAAGAAAAAAAGATAGTGGTTGAAAAGGACAAAAACACGTCTGTTACTACATGTGTTACTACATGTGGTTGTAGCAACATGTAGTAACACATGTAGTAACATGCGCGTTTTTGTCCTTTTCAACCACTATCTTTTTTCTTATCCTTTTTCCTTATTTTAGATCAAAAACAGTCCTTTACAACCTTTAACCTAAAAAAAAAACCAAATCACTTCCTCTCTCATCCATCTTTTTTAAATACTCATATCTATCAATGTAGAACTCTAAATTTGAAAATTCATTCACCAATTTTTTTATTTTTTCATGCTCTTTATTTTGAGACCAAAATCCGCATTCGAAATTCACTGTCAAAATTCACTGATTTTCTGGATTCACTGGGGAGATTCACTGAGTGAATTTTTATCGCGTTTGGAGATCTACATAAAAAAAATATGATTGTTTAAAAATGGAGGAGGAAAGAGAAAAAAAAAAAAAAAAAAAAAAAAAAACACGCAGGTACAGCGTTCAGCATGGTGCAAATTTTATTTTATTTTATTTTAATTTTTTTTTTGCTTTGTTCTTAAGGCTATAAAAACTGTAGAAGTTGTCCTCCCTATAAAAAATATGTGGTTGTCATGTTACTTAATTTTTTTTTCAAACTGTGTCATTATCCCTAATTCCCTATACAAAAATACATAAGACCAGCCTTTAAGCTGATGTAGCCGCGGATGGGAGAAGGATATATTTGGGTTTTTATTTTTATTTTTTGGACAATTAAAAAAAGACACATTTTGGAAAAAAATTAAATATCTGGACACTCAAGTAATTTTTATAGGGAGAAAGACAACTACTACAATATTTATAGCCTAAAAGACAATTAAAAAACAAAGAGCATGAAAAAAAAATTCGGTGAAAATTTTCATCACGTTTGGATTTAAATCAAAATATATGAGCTTTGAAAATGGAGGAGAAAAAAAAGAAAAAGAAAAAAGAAAACAGCGCAGGCAGGCGTGTATTGTTATTTATTCATTTATTTTGTTTATATAAGTTTTAATTCTATTACGACTACCGATGTGATTTTATATTTATTTGATGTATTTCCTGTATTTATCTTCGAAAGGGTAGATTTGGAATAATACAATAAGGGTGAAGCCCTAGTTGTACCAATATATATTGTAAATTTTTGCGAATGATGAATGACAAGTGAAACATATTTTCCCCACATATTTTGACTTGGTATCAGAGCCATAACAGAAAGAAAAAAAATCGCTGCTTCTTTAATTGTTTCAACAGAAACTTTCCGGCGACAATTGGACATTGTAACGGACTCGGATCGTGACGAAATTTGTAGGGGTTGTTCGTAATTGTTTATTTTACAATTTGAATGGTGGAATTCCCGTTTAAACGGTTGAATTTCTCTGAAATTCCCTGCGACCGAACTGTTGTGTATTGTTGCAGTAGAAACTTTCCGGCGACCATCGAACATTGAAACGGACTCCGATCGTGACAAAATATTTAGGGCGTGTTTGTATCTTTATTTTCAACTATCTGAACGGTGGAAATTATTTTGGAGGGTTCAATATCTCTGAAAAAACCCGCGACCAAACTGCTGCCTTTTGGTGTTGTTTTTTTTTTTTTGCGAAATCGACGTCTATGGTTTCTATATCGGTGAAAAAGTATCTGTTGTAAACGTAAAGATCGATATTTCTGAGCAAGAAGAGCTTTCCAATGTCAGCCCGGCACAATGGAAAAGTATTGTTGATTTGGTCAAACCGAAAGATCGACTATCAGCTCAATCTGCGTGGATTGTTGACGAAGGAGCGACACATCACGTGACTGGTTATTTTGAGTCTCTCGTTGATCCACGACCAAATGTTCAGTTCCCAATTGGGTTTCCCGATGGGAGTTCATCGGTGGCGACTCATGAATGGAGTGTTATTTTGCCCGGAAATTTATGCTTAAAAAATGTCTTATATGTGTCAAAATTGAATTGTAACTTGCTCTCGGTTACCCAATTACAGGATGATAATTGTAACAATCCGACCCGGATTTTATCTAATTACCCGGATCCGTATGGTTTTTGATTCGGATGACGGTAATTAAATAAAATCCGGGTCAGGTCGTTACAATAATGATTGTGTTTTGCAACTTATGAGAAAATTATTTGTTATGCAGGACCGAGTGACCAGGACACTATGGGACTGGTAGAGCATGTAGATGGACTTTTTCTGTTCGTAGGCGTTCCGGAGGTTCGGGTTTTTGCTATTGTTGACGGGAAATCTGCAAATTTGTGGCACTGGCGTTTCGGTCATCCTTCAGATAAGGTCCTTAAGAACATTTCTAATATTACTGTGTCCAAACATTTGAATAAAGATGGTTGCAAGGTTTGTTTTAGGGCTAAACAGTCTCGTGAGCATTTTAATCTTAGTGAGAGTTGTGCTAGTCGTATATTTGAACTCGTCCATTGTGACCCGTGGGGACCTTATAATACTCGTCTACGCGTGGTGCTATATATTTTCTGACCAAAGTTGATGATTATTCACGTTATGTTTGGGTTTACTTGCTTTTAAATAAAGCGGAGGTTGAAACAGTATTTTTGGACTTTGTAGCCTTGATTTCACGTCAATTTGATGTTACTATAAAAAGGATTCGTAGTGACAATGGAACCGAGTTTAGGTGTTTGCTTCCCTACTTCCCGCAAACACGGAATAATTTTTGAAACCTCATGTGTACGGACCCCCCAAAGCAATGGTCGAGTAGAACGGAAACATCAACACATTTTAAATGTTGCACGCGAACTTTGGTTTGAACGACATGTGCCCCTCAAATTTTAGGGGAATGTATCTTGGCTGCTGCTCATATTATTAATCGAACCCAAACTAGTGTTTTACACTACAAAACCCCTTACAAAATTATGTTTGGAAAACCATCTGATTTGTCAAACCTCCGAGTCTTGGGTTTTCTTTGCTATGTGCACGATCTTCGTCATTCCAACAAATTTGATAGTCGTAGTCGCAAGTGTATTTTTTCGGGATATCTTTTTGGGAAAAAGGGATGGACTCTGTATGATCTTGATTCAGAGGAAATTTTTGTGTCCCGTGATGTGAAATTTTTCGAACATGTGTTTCCTTTTTCCGAGCACTCGGAGGAGTTCTCACCTACTCCATTTCATAATTTGGACAACATGGTCATTGAAGAAGAAGGATTTTGCTAGCCTTTCTCTTTCACCGCGGCTCCACCTTTACCCGAGCCACTGGTTGAGGGGGGGACGCATATTGAAGAAACAGTTGAGAATACTCCTTCACCACTACCACAACAGCTATGTGAAGATGTCGAAGTATTCACGTTTTCAGGATTTGGTGACTCGTACACTTGTTACACAGAAAAGTCCTATTCCACGTTCCTCCATTCAATCAGCAGCCTCGGGTACTCTTTATCCTCTTACACATTCTGTTGATTATAATTTGTTTTCTGACAAGCATCGTAAGTACCTCGCAACTATTACTATTGGGAATCCCGTAAAATCTTTTGGGGAAGCTTTAAAACATAAGGGTTGGCGTAAGGCCATGGCACAAGAGGTTCGGGCACTCGAAGAGCAGGGGACATGGGAATTACAACAACTACCTCCCGGGAAAAAAGCATTAGGGAGTAAGTGGGTGTATAGGGAAAAATACGATGAGCATGGGACATTGCAATGGCTAAAAGCTCTATTAGTGGCTTTCGGGCGCCATACGGTAGAGGGGATCGATTGCACTGAGATGTTTGCTCTTGTGGCAAAGATTGTTACTATCCGTACCTTCCTTAGTGTGGCTGCTATAAAACGATGGGATATCCATAATGCCTTTCTGCATAGGGATTTGCAAGAATAGATTTACATAAAAATTCCTCTAGGTTTTTGAGAAAAGGGATTCAAACCTGGTTTTAGAATGCGGAAGTCAATGTATGGTTGGAAACAGGCTCCCCGCTGTTGCTTTGTCAAGCCTTCGTCATCATTGAAAAACTATGGTTTTCGGCAGTCATACTCTGATTATTCTTTATTTACGTTACATCGGGATGGGATTCAACTTAATGTTCTTGTCTATGTCGATGACTTGATTATCGCAGGGAATGATAAGGTGGCAATGCATATTTTTAAGGAATATTTGAGAAACTGTTTCAAGATGAAAGATTTGGAGGTTCTCAAATATTTTCTGGGGATCGAGGTAGAGCGGAATAAAGACGGAATTTTTTTTACCAGCGGAAATATGCTTTCGATATTATTCATGAAGCAGGGTTACTTAGAATCAAATCGGCTAATTTTCCTAGAGAGGAGAACCATAAGTTGACACTTGCTGATGGTGCGTTGTTGAGTGATCCGGAGAAATATCACCGCCTGATAGGTCGGCTTATCTATTTAAAGGAGACTCGTCCTGATTTGGCCTACTCTCTTCATGTGTTGTCTTAGTTTATGCATGATCCTCAAGTTGAGCATTGGAATGCCGCATTATGGGTCGTTCGATATATGAAGAAACATCCCGTTCAAGGTATCTTGTTACGTTCTAATAACACTCATCTTCTTGAAGGGTGGTGTGATTCTGATTTGGTGGCCTGCCCCCTTAACCAGTGATCATTGAGTGGGTGCTTTGTAATAAGAGATTTTCCTAGTGATTTGTGGTCGTGTCTTAGAGATTGCCTACGTACCTAGTATGTATGAAATCAAGCCAATAACATAGTTGTGAAATGTGATGATGATGAACCTTTTAAAGGCCTCATTTGCAGGGGAGTTAATGTAGAGATCCCTTATTTGTAAGGCCTGTGATTGATGGCCAGTGTGACGCCAATCATGAGACAATCATGGCTCAATTAGGCTAAAATCATAGGATGCGATCAATTATGGATTTTGGATGTTAATGAGGATAAATCATGGGATCATACCCATTAATGCATTATAACCGCCTTTAGAGGTCGTAGACGACCTATTTTTCTTGAGAGCGATCTGAAAGCCCGGGTCTATTAATTGATGCTGATATGAGGTTGGATGTACTCTAAGAGCAACCCAGAATGAGGTTGGCTTATTCCTGACTGAATCCTTTAGACTTATGACCCAACACTGGCCTTAATTTGAATTGGACCGTTGGCCATTTTGACCCGCTTCAGGCCCGATATGAATGATATGTATAATATTAGGATTATACCCATGTCAAAAGCCTACAGACCCGAGCTAGGTCATAGATTGCAAGTGAGGTCTACTCTTTAAGTGACGTGGCCTAAACTGATAGGCTGGAGTCTAACCGTTTTTGAGTTGAATGATGTCTTGACAACCTATATTTTGAAATTCAATCGTCATGCGTTTATCTCGAGATGTCTATTCACATTATTTGAGGATCCCCTTGATTTCAATGATTATCTTAACTTAAGAAGATTTTTCATCCTTAATTAACGATATTCTTCTTCATAATAAATGGGTGGTACCCCTATTTTGCAATTTTACCGTCTTCAAGTTTTTGAGTATGCATTCAATATTATCACTATAAAGCTGAGGCACTTTTGACAACTGGATATGAATTTTTCAACAAGGACTTCATCCATAAGATTTCTCCTTCCAGGTGAGCCAATGCCATGTACTCAGATTCTGTACTTGATCTTGAGACTATTTGTTTTTCTTTGATGACCAAGAATGAGAGAGGATCCAAGATAAACATAATAGGCAACTACATACTTTCTGTCAATAGGATTGCACCATGAGTCTGCATCAGAAAAACCATGGATCTCCAGATTCCCATATGATCTTAAGACAATCCTAAGATGGATAATTCCTTTAATATATCTCAGGATTCTCTTTAAGGCCTTTGAATGTTCTGAAGTGGAAGCATGTATAAACAAGCTAAGTACGTTAACCGAGAAAGACAAATTCAGTCATGTAAGTGTCAGGTACTATAGCCCCCCAATTGCACTTCTGTAAGGGTGAGGGTTTTGCAGTGGTGTTCCTTCATCTGGTCTGATAATATTTCCCGACACCATAGGGGTAGGGCAAGGCTATTTGTTGGACATGTCCATCCTTTCAGGGAGCTGCAGTACATATTGTTTCTGTGAGAGTATGAGAGTATATGAAGTTTTGTGAACTTCCATACCAAGAAATTGGGATATTGGCCCAGAATATTTCAAAGAGGGTCTGTAATTAAGTAGTTTGACAACATTTTGAATTGCAGAATCAGAGTTCCCTGTAATAAGGAAATCATCTACATAGACTGCTACTCAAATTAGGGTGGAACCATGTTTAAAGACAAATTGTGAATAATTAGATACTTACTGTTTGAACCCACAGAGAAGTAACTAAGTCTTCATTTCATCAAACTAAACCTTGGAGCCTGTTTTAACCCATATAAATCCTTTCTCAACCAGAAGACATGATGAGTCTTAGCTGGATCAATAAAACCCTCTAGTTTGGGGCATATATCTGACTCATGGAGGGTTCTATTTAAATAGACATTATTGATGTCAACTTGTTGAAATGACCAATATTGTTGAACGGCAAGAGACCGAACCACTTAATTGTGAAGGACTTGGCTACAGGTCTAAATGTGTTTATGTAGTCTATGCCAAGCTTTTGATGAATCCCCTTGTCAACTTGATGTGCTATGTGTTTCAAGACACTGCCATCTAGTTTAAGTTTTAGTTTGAATACCCATTTATTTCCTACTACATATTGTGAAGGATCTGAAGGCACTAGATCTTATGAGTGATTGTCACACAAGGCTTGGTACTCTTCCTATATAGATTTAGACCACTGAGGATGAGCTAGGGCATAAGACACTTTAATTGGCTCATCGGAATTGGATGGATCTTGTTGTGCCAGTCCAAGAAAGCGTTTGGGCTTAAATATGCCACTATTTGCTCTGGTCTGCATAGGGTGAACATGAACAAGCTTTGCATAACCGGTGATGTGGTTTGTGTAGGTGTATCACTCTGCAGTGTTGAGTGTGGTGAGGAAGTGTTCCATGAAAACGAGGAATCAGAATTATGACCAGACACATGTATAGGGGTACCGGATGAGGATTGTGTGTCTGTGTTGCAAGTAGTGTTTCCTGATGCAGCCTTCTTAGATTTGTCTATATCAGTGTTCAGAGATGTCAAAACATGATATTTGTGTATGGTGAATCCAGGGTCAGAAGATTATTTAAGGGCTCTAAGAAAGGAGTTTCAGATTTGTGATAAGTGGTTTTGTGAGGCAAGACACTTCCATCAATGGTCACATCCCTTAAAATATGTACTCTGCCTACAGGATCCACACACATGTGGCACTTATAGTGGGATCTCAACCAAGGTAGGTATTTTATTCTGTGATACTGAAACTTGTGTGTATGATATGGCCTCAAGAGAGGATAGCAGGCACAACCAAAGGTCCTTGAACTAGTGTAGACCAGAACTTTCTTATATAAGAACTTCAAAAGAATATTTGTTATGGATAACTGATGTTGGTAGAATGTTAATAAGATGTACAACATGTTCAATGCCATGCCGCATGAATGTCATAGGAAATTTTTTTTGAGCAAGAAGAGCGAGACCAATATTTGTGACATATCTGTGTTTTCTATCAATGGTACCATTCTGGGGAGGAGTGTGAAGACATGGGTGTCTGTAGTGAATTCCAAACTAACTGAGGTGTGACTCAAAGGATGTGATTCACATCACAGTCAGATTGCAGTTGTTTTATCTTAAGATTCAGTTGAATTTCAGGTAGGACTTTGAACTTAAGAAATGCATCCAAGGCATCAGACTTAAACTTTAGAGTATAGATCCAAGTAAACCTACTATAATCATCAACAAATGATATGTAATAAGAGTATTCATTAACAAATTTAACTGGAGATAGACCCCATAGATGTGTATGGACCAACTCTAGAGGAATTTTAGACATTGTTTGGGATAGATTATAAGGCTGAGAATGAAGTTTACCAAACTGACATGCTTCACAAAAAGGTATATTTTCATTAACTTGAACAGATTGATTAGAACTTTTTAGAACCCTAACTAAGGGGTGATCGCCTTGCCTTCTATGCCAAGTTCTAAAGACTTGGCAGATGTAGCTACAAAACAAGACCTAGCCACTTGGGGGACTTGAGACTTGGACTGGGTTGAGCAGTTTAACATTCTCTGAACTTGATACAACCCATCCTTAAGTAGACCTTCTAGCAGAATAGCCTTGGTGCCCTTGTCCTTTACTCAACAACCAGTATTAGAAAATTCTACAAAAACATGGTTATCATCAAGTAACTGTGAAATGCTTAATAGGTTTTTGGCTATCTGAGGAACACAAAGAACATTATTCAAAATTAAGGTAGAATTACTGTGTGGAAACAAAATTTTAGTGGAGCCAATGTGTGTAATGCAAAGTTTCTCACCATTACCTACAACCAGTCCATCTGATCTTTCATATGGAGTGTTGAGGCTTAGATTGTTTAGATATGATATGACATGGTTACTAGCACCAGTGTCAAGGTACCAAGAGGGATCCACCACAGCCTCAGGTGATGCTAAATAAGAAGAGACTTGGTTTGCTGGTGCAACTGGACTAGGTGTAGTCACAAACTCTATTTCAAACCTATGCCAACACTCTTAGGCAACATGACAACACTCTACCTTCTCTGTAGGATCCCTTTCCTCCACCACCATAAGTGGGCTGGCCTTTAGGAGATCCTTGTAACCTGGGCTAATTTCTATTAGCGCCCGGTTAAGTGAAGGCAGCATGTGCACTAGGAGCCACCATGTTAACAACTGGATCATTATATCTGGAGATTAGTCTCTCATGGGTGAGAAGCTGAGCATGAACTTTAGGACAAGAGAGAGTTGACTCTTGATGTAATGTTAACAACCACAACCTCATACTCTCTGGCAGTCCACCTAAGGTTGAAAGAACTAGTTCAAAGTTGGGGATAGGAAAACCTACGACAACTTAATTGTCAAAGAAGCTTTTCATCAGAGCCAAGTAATCAGCCATACTCTTAGTGCCTTTCTTAGTTTTTGTCCATGCATCCTTATATTCAAGAATTCTGACCTGTGCCTTACTGTGGAACAAGGTTCAAGGTTTCTCCATACTTCAAAGGCAGTCCTGCACCCCACAGGTTCAGTTAATGCTTGCTCTGTCATGAAACCAAAGAGCCAACCAAGGAGAAGCTGATCAGTGGTGACCCAATCGTCATAGGCTGGGTTTAGCTCTAGACCTACACCCCCACTGGGCTATTTTATCTGAGGCGGAGGTGGCTTTGTGCCGAACAGGTGACCGTCGAGTTTATAGCCTCAAATGACTGGAAAAATGGAGCACTTCCATAGCAGATAGTTCTTTTGGCCCAATTTTTACTCCAAACGGTGGCACAGTATGTGAGTTCGACGAAAGAACATTACCTGAGACAGAGTGATGGACTGGGAGCGAACCAAAGCTAAGGGTGATGCTCGGATCTGCTCGCATGAAGCTGGGAATGTCCATCCTAGCACCAATAGGCAGTGTAGGAAATGGAATTGAGCTGGGACGTGTGACTCCAGCGCCTACAGATACGTACATTGGTTGTGGCCGGAGCACTAGAGACGACATCTGGATCGGAGGTGGACATTCCTCCACTGATTGCGCTATGATACGAACTTAGAAATTTAGGGTAAAAGTAATCTTCAATGATTGATTCAATACACAACTGATTACATCATTATATCTGACTTAATTCTTACAAAATAACAAACCAGAATCTTATCTAGATTTTTTACATTACACTAGTCACAATACTAGCAAACATAACAACTGAGGTGAGCTCGGATCAGAGACTCGATTCATACACTCAGAAATGTTTGGCTCAATCCATTTCCTTAACATACACCAAGTCATCCTTCGTCCGAGGTCAATTTAAAATTTCGTCAAAAAGACGATTATAACACGCAAGAATAGAAAGATAAGTTTCCGGCGAACATAGGAGAGTTGCTGTTTAATCAATAAATTTTATCATCAATTTATTGCTACCTCCGTTCCCATAAAAAATTTCAACTTTTTAAAATTGAATTGTTTCATAAAAAGTGTCTATTTAAAAATCAATACAACATTTAATACACTTTTTCCAAACATACCCTCATCATAACATTTAATGTTATATATTCATTTCATATTCCAAAAGAGTATTTATTATTTGATAGAAGTAGTACTATTATTTATTTTCCTTTTTCATTTTTTTCTTTTAGAAATCAATGAATTACTACATCCGTTTCAAAATATAAGTCATAATATGTTTTTATTTTTGTTTTTTTCAGGAAAACCAACAAATTTTATTAACTCAAGTCCGCCAAAGAAGCGGAATAGTACCCACAGCCGCAACACCATGCCTAGCAAGGAGGTGCGCCGGAATGTTGCCAGAATGTTTAACAAAAGCAATTTGACATGAAGCAAAAGAAGCCGCGGTTGAAAGACAATCTCGGGCAAGGCATCCAAAGACAGACAAATCCTTAGACAGGCGCGATTGTTGGGTGGATCATTCCTTTGTGGAAGCGAAGCCCACTAAATAATTGGAAAAATAATAATATATCAAGTAGTATTTAAGGGAACAAATTAGATTAATTTTTTTCTAGTCTTCTCAACAAAAAGAGAAGGAAATTCGCAGCAGTTTTTGGTGTTGCAGCAGCAACTTTACGGCGACAATCGGACATCGAAACGGACTCCGATCGGCACAAAATTTTGAGGGCTTGTTCGTCTCTCATTCTTCTTCAATCTAAATGGTGGAATTTGCGTTTCTACGGTTCAATTTTTTGGAAATCGTCCGCAACCTGGTTGCTGTGTTTTCGGTGATATGTTTCACAACTCTTGTATTTTGTATTATTAGTTGATGCTTTGGTGTAGTTGAGTTGGTTGATGTGTTTGGAACACTTTTGTATCATATTTTTTCTGATTACTGGAGTTTTTGTGGGCCTCGGCCTCATGGTTTTTACATTTTCACATCGAGAGGGGTTTTCCACGTTAAAATTATGGTGTTGATTTTCTTGTGTTTTCCTTTCACTTTATTTGTGATTTGATTTCGTCGGGGCTGCCTCGTTTAACTCCGTTGCGTGTCAAGGTGAAGACTTTGTGGGTATTTGTGATACGTGTGGTATTGCGATTGTTTGTTTTCCCAACAAGTGGTATCGGTGCCCCGGTTTGTTGATTTGGTTTTGAAGTGATTTTGGGGAACTTTTTTTATTGGTGAAATAGAAGCCAACTTGAATAGAATAATCACTTTTAATGGGTCTAATTATGCCATATGGAAAAATAAAATGAAAGATCTTTTGTATGTGAAGAATTATTTCTTGCCGGTCTTCAGTGCTGAAAACCTGAAGATAAAACAGATGAAGAGTGGAATTTGTTGCAAAGACAAGTTCGTGGTTATATTAAACAATGGGTTGATGATAATGTTTTAAATCACATTAGTGAGGAGAAACATGCTAGGTCTTTGTGGAAAAAACTTGAAGACTTGTATGGCAGGAAAACTGGAAACAATAAGATGCTTCTGATGTATAAATTGATGAATTTGAGATATCATGATAGAACTCCTACGGCTAATCATTTGAATAATTTCTTGGGTATTATGAACCAGCTTAATTCTATGGGTATTAAGTTTGACGATGAAGTGCAGGGATGGATGCTTCTTGGCTCTTTACCAGAATCGTGGGAAATTTTTTGAAGTTCTCTATCTAATTCTACCCCAGATGGTGCTACGACCATTGATCTTGCTTAGACTAGTGTGTTGGAAGAAGAGACAATGAGGAAGGCACATGGTGTTTCCTCACAGTCGGATGTCTTGGTTACTGAGTCACGGGGGAGAAGTCAAAGTAGAGCTTCTAAAGATAGAGGTCGAAGTAGAACTAAATCCAAGGGCAAGTACAAAAATTTTGAACGCAATCACTGTGGTAAGAAGTGACACATCAAGAAATTTTGTTTTAAATTGAAACGGTAGAAAAATGGAATCAATGACAAGAAAGATGATGAGAAGAAGGAAGATATAGTTAATGCAGCTTCTTCTGATGATTTCTTTGTGTTTCAAGAGGTTGATGATATTATTCTTGCTGATGATATGACTATTTGGGTTGTTGACAGTGGTGCTTCGGTCCATGCTACTTCAAGTAGAGAGTTTTCCACATCATACACTCCATGTGACTTTGGTGATGTGAGATATTAGTTTGGAGACCTTTAATGGTACCAAACTGATTCATAAAAGGTTTATGCATGTTCCAGGGATCCGGTTGAATTTGATTTCTGTTGGCAGACTGTGTGATGATGGTTATAATAGCTCATTTTCTTGTGATAAGTGGAAGCTCACAAAGGGGTCTTCAATTGTGGCTAGAGGTACAAAGACATCTACACTTTTCTTGACTCAAGCCAAAGTTATTGTTGATGATGCTCATGCAGTGGAGTCACGTGATGAGACTGAGTTGTGGCATAAGAGGTTATGTCATATGAGCTTGAAAGGAATGACTGTCTTATCTAAGAAAAATTTATTGTCTTGTTCTAATAGTTTGCATTTGGAAAAGTGTGCTCATTGTCTTACAGGGAAGCAAACTAGAGTTTCTTTTAAATCAAATCCACCTTCAAGAAAGTCAGTATTACTTGAGGTTGTTCATTCTGATGTTTGTGGTCCTATGAAGACAAGGACGCTTGGTGGTTCCCGCTATTTTGTGACTTTTATTGATGATCACTCAAGAAAACTTTGGGCCTACACTTTGAAGAAAAAAGATCAAGTGTTAGACGTGCTCAAGCAGTTTCATGTTTCAGTTAAAAGGGAAACTGGAAAGAAGTTGAAGTGTATTCAGATTGATAATGGAGGTGAATACAAAGGTCAATTTCATTATTACTATAAGCAGCTGGGTATCAGACATGAGAGTACTCCGCCAAAGACTCCGTAGTTGAATGGCATGGCAAAGAGGATGAACAGAACATTAGTGGAGAGAGTCAGATGTTTTCTTTCACAAGCCGGATTGCCTAAATCCTTTTGGGTTGAAGCTTTGAGTACAGTGGTTCATGTAGTAAATCTGTCTCCAAGTGTTCCCTCGAAAAATGATGCTCCTCAGAAGATATGGTTAGGTAAACATGTATCTTACTATTATTTATGAGTTTTTGGTTGTAAAGCTTATGTTCACATTCCTAAAGATGAGAGGTCTAATATTGATGCTAAGACTAAACAATGTATTTTTCTGGGTTAGGGTCAATATGAGTTTGGGTACAAATTTTATGATCCTGTTGACAAGTAAGTGATTAGAAGCCGAGATGTTGTGTTTGCAGAGAATGAGACTTTGCAGGATGTTGATAAAAATCAGAGTTCAACACCTCAGGCTGGTGATGGTTCAGCTGACTTGGAGATAATTTCTCCTACACCTATAGAGGAGAATAATGCAGTTGATGACCATGGTAATCAGCAGGATGATGCAGATGATGCTGTTGATTTTGATCAGAACATTCACAATGATATGATTGAGGAACTAGTACTAGATGAGGCTCCACCAGTTACTCCCAGGAGATCTACAAGAGAGAGACACCCTTCTACTAGATATCCGGTGACTGAGTATGTTTTGCTATCAGATAGTGGGGAGCCAGAATGTTTTGAGAAGGCCATGGATGATGAACATAAAGATAAATGGCTTGATGCTATGAAAGATGAGATGGAGTCTTTGCATGACAATCACACATATGAGTTGGTGAAATTTCCTAAAGGGAAGAAAGCTTTGTAAAATAAGTGGGTCTTCAGAATTAAGAACGAAGATGGTAATTCTACACCTCGGTATAAGGCAAAATTAGTAGTCAAAGGTTTTGGTCAGAGAAAGAGCATTGACTTTGGTGAGATTTTCACTCCTGTTGTGAAAATGTCTTCTATTCGGACTGTTCTTGGCTTGGCAGCTAGTCTTGATTTGGAGGTTGAGCAGATGGATGTTAAAACAACTTTTCTTCATGGTGATTTGGAAGAAGACATCTACATGGAGCAGCCAAAGGGTTTTCAGGTGGAAGGAAAATAGAATCTTGTGTGCAAGTTGAAGAAGAGTCTTTATGGGTTGAAGTAAGCGCCTAGACAGTGGTATAAGAAATTTGAGTATGTCATTGCGTGTCTATTAACGGATTCTCAGAGGATGATTTTATCATTCATTTACTTTATGTTGATGATATTATGATTGTTGGCAGGAATGCTTCAAGGATTGACAGGTTGAAGCAGCAGTTAAGCAAGTCTTTTACCATGAAAGACTTGGGCCATGTAAAGCATAATTTTGGGATGCAGATTACTCGTGTCAGAGAGGCAGGGAAAATTTATTTGTCATAAGAGAAGTACATAAAGAAGGTGCTTCAGAGATTTAGCATGAGTGATGCTAAAGCAGTGTCCAGTCCACTTGCATCTCATTTCAAGTTGAGTATCAAACAATGTCCTTCTAGCGATGATGAAAAGGAAAAGATGTAGAAGGTCCCGTATGCTTCGGTAGTGGGTAGTTTGATGTATGCCATGGTATGTACTAGACCAAACATAGCTTATGCAGTTGGTAAGGTTAGTCGTTTCTTTCTAATCCTGGTAGAGAGCATTGTAATGCTGTGAAATGGATGAGATATCTCAGGGGTACTATAGATTTATGCCATACTTTTGGTGGTGAAAAATCCGTGTTGGTTGGTTTCACTGATTTTGATATGGCTGGAGATGTTGATTCTTACAAGTCTACTTCAGGATATTTGGTTAAATTTGCATGGGGAGCTGTGTCTTGGCAGTCGAGATTGCAAAAATGTGTTGCACTTTCAACTACTGAAGCTGAGTATATTGCAGCAACTGAAGCGTGTAAAGACTTGTTGTGGAGGAAGAAGTTTCCTTAGGAGCTTGGTTTGAAGCAAGATCAGTATGTGTTGCTTTGTGATAGACAAAGTACTATTCATCTTGGTAAGAATGCAGCTTTTCATTCTAGGACCAAGCACATTGATGTTCGTTATCATTGGATTCGGGATGTGTTGGAGTTGAAGTTGCTAGAACTTGAAAAAGTGCACATGGATGACAATGGTGCGGATATGCTGACAAAAGCATTGACAATGGAGAAATTTGAGATATGTCGTTCTTTTGTGGAATTACGAATTCCTCCACAATGTCGTGAGGGGGAGATTTGTTGGGTGGATCACTCCTTTGTGGAGCCCAAGCCCACTAAATAATTGAAAAAATAATAATATGTCAAGTAGTATTTAAGGGTACAAATTAGATTAATGTTTTCCTAATCTTCACAACAAAAAGAGAAGGAAATTCGCAGCAGTTTTTGGTGTTGCAGCAACAACTTTACGGTGACGATCGGACATCGAAACGGATTCCGATCGGGACGAAATTTTGAGGGGTTGTTCGCCTCTCATTATTCTTCAATCTGAACGGTGGAATTTGCATTTCAACGGTTCAATTTTCGAAAATCGTCCACGACCTGACTGCTGCGTTTTGCTGCGTTTTCGGTAATATTTTTCAACAACTCTTGTATTTTGCATTCTTAGTTGATGTTTTTGATGTAATTGAGTTGGTTGATGTGTTTGGAACACTTTTGTATCATCTTTTACTGACTAGTGGAGTTTTTGTGGGTCTCGGCCTCGTGGTTTTTACCTTCTCACATCAAAATTGTGGTGTTGATTTTCTTGTGTTTTCGTTTCACTTTATTTGTGATTTGATTTCGTTGGGGCTGCTTCGTTTAATTCCGTTGCATGTCAATGTGAAGACTTTGTGGGTATTTGTGATACGTGTGGTATTGCGGTTGTTTGTTTTCCCAACAGTGATATAGCCTGGAAGACATTTTTAAATTTGTCCGACAGTATAAGTCATTATACTTTATCAATGCATCATTTATCAATTTTTTTTTAAAAATCTTACTCCTAAGTTATTATCAATGCAACCACTTTTTATTATTTAACAACTATTGTATTAATGATAGTCTGTGGACATTTTAGACATTAACTATCAAATTTATGACATTCAATCAGTTTCTTAATCTATGTGAAAACAGCTAAGATGACTTAAATTTTGGAATTGAGGTAGTATACAAATACTTATGACTATCAAAACGAAAGGAAAAAAGACGCACCACATGAGACACGATGACCTTGTTCTCTCAGCAAACGGAATCGAAGAGCAACTGTATGAAGGTTTTCCTCCTCCTCCTGAGTTACATAATCCTGATTCATCTTATTGTAAACATCCGACAACGATGTTCTTATTTCATCTTCGAAATGGTACGATATTCCAAGGCGTTGAATATTGTCAATCATCTCGAGCTTCAACGAAGATTGGTCACAAGTTTTCGAGATCATCAATCTAATTTCTTCTTTCAATTGTTCGAGATCTAGCTTTACTTCTTCCGGCAAAATTTCCTTCATTCATCAATTAAACAAAATAATTAATTTAAATGTACTCTTATTGATCGAATGGACAATTGCATCGATCTTCACAATCTTCTTTTTCAAGCATGACATTCACACTCACAATTACAATCAAAAAATTTAGCAAATTAACGGCATTGAAATTTACCAGAGTTTCATATGCTAGGAAGAAATCTTTCCAGACATTGGGATGGAAGTTGCCAGATCGACGTTCTGGATTACCGTCTCCGGAGGGGTTGACCACAGAAACAGTGGAATCCATTTGAGGATTGGGGAGAAGGTGCGCCAAATTTTACACTGTTCACTTGTTGGGTATATAACTATATATACACATAATACAACTGCACCAACTACGG
Source organism: Gentiana straminea (assembly GCA_036785695.1). Classification (NCBI taxonomy): domain Eukaryota; kingdom Viridiplantae; phylum Streptophyta; class Magnoliopsida; order Gentianales; family Gentianaceae; genus Gentiana; species Gentiana straminea. Next base: position 13,394,215 of record JAVUPR010000398.1, on the reverse strand, counting down.
AATACCCCTATAAATTGCACAATAACAATATCTTTATTATTATTATCATTATTAATTTTTTTTTTTTTGTGGGGCAATATCTGTATTCTTCCTGGAAGAAAAAAAACAAAATCTTTGAGGATTGAAAAATAAGATCCTTTCCATAAAATACGGAAACCTTCAACAATAAAAAAAATGTTTCAAACTTTGAACCGTTGACATATATATATATATATATATATATGTATACAATATCTTTATTGTTCCTGGGAATAAAAATTAACTTTGGGGATTGAAAAATAAGATTCTTTCCATAAAATACGGAAACCTTCAACAATAAAAAAGAGTGTTTCTACCGAGAAACTTAGATTAAATTTTGTTTACGGTGAAAAATTCTGCTACTTCTGTCAATTATTTTTTGATTGTAAGACTTTGGTCGCTTTGACCCGTTTGATTAATAAAAGATCTCCTTAAAAAAAAAGAAAAAAAAATGAGTGTTTCGAACTTTGAACCGTTGATATTTTATATATATTTCAAGAAAAAGGACTCGGTAATGTTATGTGTGATTGGTCATAAATACTCATGAAAAAGAGGGCACGATGATCGGTTGCGTCTGTGTGCGGCAGGGTTCACAACGGGGACTAAGAAGTACGGGGCTTCATGTTCATGTAAGATTTAATAAGAATATTACAATAACCAGATGGGTGCAGGTGAAAGGTTAACCAAACACTTTCCTTCAAAATCCCCTTTAAAAGTTTATCTCAAAGATAAGTTGTGAAATTGCTCTGATCATCAATATATGAGGTTATATCAATGATGAAGTGGTTAATATGCGGATCAAAGGTTTGTACGACACTTATTAGATCATATATAATTCAATACAAGTAAAGATAGATTTCAATATAACTCAATGATGTCGAAGACTAGTCAAATACAAGACCAGACTGTCTTAGTTTGCAATGCCAATTCTTGGAAACTTTTCTTGATGAAAATGCTTAAGTAGGGATTTAGTCAACTCAAATTAAAGTAATCATTCAAGCATTCAAGAATTCACAATGCTGAAGTAAAGTTAAAAGTATAGAACACAAGTGTTTAGACAGGTTTTAACAAGAGGATGTAAAACATCCAAATTCCAGTCAATATTGTGCTAAGAGCGACCTTGGATTTGAATCTTGATGACGGTTTATTTGGTACTATATTTCATACCCGTTTGCCCCTGAATTATGCTCAATTGATAAGAAAAAATCTAATTATTGTATGGAATACGTGTCAGTTGCATAGTGACTAGTTTTTGGGGTGTGATTATGCACTTATATGTTTTATATTTGGAATCGGTACTGTTTTAGCCTCGAATTGCATGATTATCAGGTAGTAAAATTTTCCAGCAGTAACTATAAAGTGGATCAGAGCTGAAGATGCGTTATTGTGCTGAATAGAAGAGATCCAGGAAGGAGTCTGCTGGAAAACTAGCCCAGCCGGCCACGGCGGAAGCTCATCTGGCCGCGGCGGGATAAGGAAAACTGAGCACCACCTTATGGGTCAATATTAAGTCGGCTAGGGTTTTGTCATGTTTAAGTCGGCTAGTATAGCCTCTAAAAGAGCTATAGTAGGCAATTGTAACATATACCTACAATGTTCTACAATACTTTGGAGATTACTATTTTGTTCTTATGGAATAAAATTCTTTTGAAGTTCTTGTGAGTTTCTTTTGGTTCCCTTCTTCCCCCGAGCCATCACTAGTTTGAGTAGATTAAGCTCGGCTTCCAATGTTGAAGGTACGAAGCTTTGAACGTTCTTTCATGTCTTTAATAAGGTTATTTAGTTTGTTCCAGCGTGTCTGTAATTAATCTGCATGTTTAACAAACCTGTAATCCACCAGTAATATCCAGTATCATAATATGTAACCCAAAAATATGAGTCACTGCACCCGCTGCGGCGGCGGTCTATACCGCCTCGGCTGTGCAACCTTTAGATACCTAATTCTGGTGGTTCGGTGTCAGCTACGTCTGATCGACAAGTTTAAACCATGCTTATCTAGATCTGGCCAGTCTAGTATTTGTATTAGTAAACTAGCATGAAGGAGCATGCTGAAGTGTTAATTAGGGCATAGTTTTGATCGATTTTTAGGTACTGTCAGTCATAGTCGATGGCTGCCTAAGTAGGTTTTCGGTCTTAAGCCGGAAATCCCTAAATCTTAATACATGTGGTGTTAATACAGCCTAAGGTAGGTTAACTGTCTGACGTTACAATGTGAAGTATGACGAGTTTAGGGAATCACGCTGTAACTTAATGAATATAACTTATGGATTTGGAATTATAAGGAATTACATGGGGTTAAACATGATATACTAATTACGCCAAGCTAGGGGATTTGTGAGGGAGGAGAAGTGGTTAACCATTTTATTTGTCTTTGTGTTTGTGTTGGTTAAATACCACTTTGTGTGTTCTTGATTATGGTTTAGTACGTTTTTTTTTTATGGAATTTGAATTGTCTCTGTGAGATCAACCCTTGCTCGTTTGCTATACTGCGATAGACCTAGTCATCTTGCTATTATAAGCGACTTACACGCGATCAAATCTCCCTTCAATGGGATTTATTTTATTACCAGATAGCTATTGGTTAAGGAGAGTGTTACAACTCAGCAACATTCAGTAAGCTTAATCTAAACCACCAGACAATGCCTTGATCAGCTCTTTAACAACAATATAACAGTCCTTGGTAAGAATCTGTGACCAGACTTTCTTTTCAGCTAGTTTGTCTTTGTTTTGATCTTGATCTTGCACTTCTATGTAGTTACAACTTTTCTCAAGGATCTCTAATTGTTCATCCAGCTCAACAACAACTGATTTCAGCTTGCACCATCAGCTCAACAAACATTTACATAAAAACAAACTGCAGAAACAACCCTATCAACAACTGTTTTTCAACTCTAACTCAAAGAATATTAATGTAACTGTCAGCAAAGTGACTTAAACTCTACATCTGGTAGAACTAATTAATCTGGTAGTCAGCTTATTGATGGTCAGCTGAGAAGTGTATCCAAGTCTGTGAAAGTCAGTTGGGAAGTCTGCTGAGTTTCTTCTGGTGTCAGCAGCCTGCTGAGGCCTGCTGAGGTTTTGGAAGCAGCTGAGCTCTACATCCAGGCAGTGGTCACCTGAATTGGGTCAATAGAGGGACCCAACATCTCTTAGGAAATCTATGCGGGAACGCAGCGGAATTCAAAAATTTATTTTCTTTTAACCAGGATCCACTTCGTTTAAACAACAAGCATAAAAGTAGTAGATGGTGAATACCTTGCTTGATCTAAAAGATCGACGCTTTGACCGTCTAAGGAGAGTAGTGGTGCAAGGAGCCGCCCAAGTGTTGGGCCTCTAACGCTAGTCCACACGAACAACCCGCCGGAATCCACCATTGGATTGCTACTAGCAAAATCCGGTTGCTAGACCGGCCTTTTCTCTCTATCAAAATCTCTCTCTAAGAAACTCTCTATTTTTCTCAAGAACTATTAGCTCTTGGAATTGTGATGTACAAAAGAGCTAGCCAAGCCTCCCTTTTATAAGGTGTCCTACCCCCCTACGTAATCCCAATCTGATTGGGAGAAGCTTCCCAGCAGATTGGGGAGAAAGAAAATATTTTCCTAATAAAATAAGAAAAATACCTTTGATTGATTTATCTCATTTAATATTCAATATCATATATATTAAATATATTTCCAAGTTATATATTGACAATATCTTATATTGAATATATCTTAATCTTATTACCATAAGTCTATTTTCCAAAAATCAATTTAAATCCAATATTAATATTATGGTATTCTTATTAATTAAATTGCACAATCCAAGTGTATCTTATACACCTTGGTGCCACCTTTAGCCAAAGATTTGGGATCCGGAATATTCTTTAATTAATATAATACTATGATTAACTAATTTGCAAAATACATGTATATCATATATATACATATTTCGACATATACATATACATTGTATGTATATTTAATTAATCAACATAATTAATATTTTGTATTATATTTATTCATAATAAACAAATACCACCATATTAATTTATCACTATATCACTTTATAGTCGAGATAAAATTTTCTTATTTGGTTATCGCTATAACTGCATTTTAATCCGGCTAAACGTTCTTATGTGTGTGACCCGATAGGCTTCCGAATATGTTGGCCGTAGGCACAAAGTGCAAATTACGAAAATGGCCTTCATACCTATCGATCACGGGATAGCGTCTAGCAACACACCGTGACCCCCAATCATCGGTGTTAGGTGTAATGCCCGAAAGACAATTTTGTAATTGTTTTATTTAATAAATGAAATGATATTATTATTCATATTTATTATTCTCATATTCACCGATGTGACAATAGTATTTACACTACAGAAAACCCTAAAGTATATCGTTTATGTAATCACTTAACTCAGTGTATGGGATATACACGGGATGATTGAGTTAGTGAAGATGTACTTAAAATACAACTAGCCTGTAGCGAAGTTAATCGAGAGTATCGGGTCTCTCCTTTAACGTGCTATTAATGCGCCCAGAACACAATAGGTGTGATTGTCTTATCCGGACTTTCGGTTAAGAGAACCTAGTGGGGCATTTATATATGATAGATATATCATATAGGGCTGGACCGATTTGATTAGAGTTCACGATATAATTCCGTAATCGAGAAGTCTTATCGAATCAATCGATGATCATATTTATGGATATATCTTAATCACTGAGGTGATCACGATCAAGCTTTGCTTGAAATCGGTATGAGGTTTGACTTGACGGTTAAGGATTACACGAGTCCGTGATCTGAATTACCCCATCTTGGCATTGTATTGGATTGAGTGAGTAGTCGTGTTATCACGGATACGGAATCCATTCCTTCCATTTTTGGAAGTAGATAGACAAGTTCCTTATTTGTTAATCCTAGAAACTGATCGATCGTACGAGTTCATATTACACTGATTAATTAGCTACCAGTGAGTTGTATGAATTAATTGATCACTATGGGGTTAATGGTAAATAAGGATAAGGGGTTCTAAAAAGGGTTAACGGTAACTTCCCGATTTAGAATGAACAGTCTATGGAGGATTAATCCATATGTAATGATTATATCAATGGACGCTTATTATTATTCTCGTGAGGAGATAAATATAATCTTATAATCGGAGGAGTGCAGTGACGGGATTATGGTGGCATATCCCTGTGATTGATTTATCGAATATAATTATTCTGTTCGTAAGATAATTATTTATTTGATTTATCGGAGCCGCTGATTATTAGTCCATGGTCCCCGACATGCCTCCAATTATAGCATAGCTATTCTCGGACGTCGAATCCTAATAATATTAATTTAGTTCTTATTAGAATTTAATTAAAACGATATGTGAATTAATTGTTTAGTAGACTATTAAATTAGTTGGGCTAAATAATTAAATATGTGAAAAAGACATTTTTCATAATCTTGGCCAATTTATGTGTAATGGCCGAAAATTAACATTGACTAGGTCAATGCCAAATTTCGGCCAAGAGCAATGTTTTAGGAAACAAGAAATTGTTTTAAGACATGTGCACAAAATATTTATTGGATAAATAAATATGGTAAGAAATAAAGATAAATATTATTCTAGATTTGTTCTAGAATATTATGGGATTATCTTTTATTTATTGGATTAATTTTATTTGCAAAATAAAATCTTTGGAGGTCAAGGATTACTCTCCTATATAAAGAGAGTTCTCCCAAGGCTTACACACACACATAATTTCGACTTCACCTCTTAGAGAGGAGAAGAAAAATTTCGGCCAAGGGGTTGAGGGAAAATCTTGGAGGTTTTTCCGGGTAGCATATCGGGAGGATTCGAGACGAGAATTTCCTTCCACCGGGAGTTGCTTGGATCACACGTACGGAAGATCGTGGTGCTCTTCATACTTTCTTTCGTTCTTTCTATTGCGGTTTTTCAACTTGGATTTTGAGATCCAAGAGGTATGTTCTACAACCCCCTTGTAGATGTTGATCTAGTTATTTTATTACGTGTAATTTATAGATCTAGATCTTTAAATCGCTTCCGTTGCGGATTGTATTACTAACAGTGCTATCAGTCTCCAAGGTGATCTATATTTATACGTATAAAATATTAGATCTAGGAGTGGTAAACAGGTAGATTTTTTGTCCCAATTTTTTTCATAGGGGCCGAAATTTTGTTTTTATTTTTATTTTTATGTTGCGTTCGTTGTGGTTTGAAGAGATGGATTGGGGTTGGTACTGTTTACTCGTTAGATCTATTGTAGCTCCTTTGTTTAGTAACAATTGAGCATATGATTGATGTAAAAGTTGTTGTTTTTCTTTTTTTTTTCTTTTTCGGCCAGTTTTATTTTTTTTTGTAATTCCGGAAAAATGACGAAGAACGATGAAGAACACGAGATGAAGACGGAACTCGAGGTATGAATAGGAGTCGGGGCTGAAATTTTTTGTTATTTTTTTTGGTAGAACACGGCTAGGGTTTGATTTTCATCAAACCCTAATTTTTTTTTAATAATCGGCGGCTGTTTAAAAAAAAAAATTTATTTTATTTTTCTGGAATAATAAACAGCAGGATTTTAATAAAAAAATAATTCGAATTTTTTTTTTTAATTTTATTTTATAAAATAAAGGCCCCTTCTCCTTTCGGGTTCGCGGTTCGTGGTTCAAGGTTCGAAGATCGAAGACATGAAGACAACAAGATTGTAATTTACTGTTTTCCTAGGATAGATTAGATACGGGGTACCAACAATCCATCTCGGTGTTTAAATTTTCCGCAATTTATTTTTTATGTGTTTGATCATAAAATTGATATAAAATCGGAATTGCCATGACATGCATCATATCATAAATCCACTCCATGCATACATGTAGAATTTTAATTTTGGTAATTAAAATAGGCATGTATACAAACTCGCGTAATTAGTTGAAATTTAATTAATACGTGGTAATTAATTAATTTAGTAACTAATTAAAGATCCGAGGACGGGTTATGAAATCGTTAAGCCTTTTCGGTGTGTGTTCTCGGTGAACCGCCTTAAAGCCCAAACGAGATCACGTTTTCGATTCGTAGTGTCTACGAGATTGAATGATGGTAAAAGAACAATAAATCTTGGAAAAAAACGGTTCGCCTATAGGTTGGGTGGTCAACTGAGCTGAGCTCGACAGACTTAACCCTCATAGTGTGATGTATGCACGGGGGTCCGGCAAAACTAAGCCACACCGGCGAGCGGAGGGGTGATTCCTTCTTAACTCAATGGGGCTCTCTTGACCCGACTTCGTCCGACTGTCACATATGTTCCAATGAATAGGACGGGTAGGCTTGCCTACGTTACCGACACCATTCGGAATCCTTGATTTGATGTGCTTTTATGTTAACATCAAAAAGACGTGGTTAGTTAACCCACCACCACTTCCAAAATATTGAGTGGGAGCGGGAGGCGACGACCAACCCCACGGCCTCTCTATAGATACAAGCGGTGCTTTGATTTCGTCCCCCAAGGATGGTGTTCACCCCTATCAACATTCATGGCTTGGTCTCCGAAAGGATAGGATTTCCGGGTACTCGTCGGGTCAACGACCTATCCTAAGACGGCACACTCGGGGCGTACCTAAGAGATCCGATATAGTAGGTCACACTCATAAAGGATATTCTTGATAATATCTAGGCTAAAAAAGGAAGGTAGTCAATGAGTAAAGGGATGTTCGATTCTCGTAGGATGTTCGATTCTCACAAGTTATTCATTGATGAGATTGTCTCGATTTAACCGTCGTCTCTTTGACCTACCCTAAGGCGGCACTGAGATGCGAGGTTTAAACCTTGGAATGGTAGGGTAGACTTAATTTTAGTTTACAATTCCTAAAATAAACTTATATAGTAGTGTTAAACTTGAATTAATGTATGTCATTTTATTTACAACATTATATCCCTTACAAAATTGCTTAAAAATTAATAATTGACTAGTATTGACTTCGTTAAAAAGTGGAAAGTAACTAGGACGTTGAACTAGTTAATCGATAATGCAATTATTTTTCAAATAGATATTTTCTCTTAAGTCTTTTAAAAACCAGAGTGACATATAGGTATGTCACTAGTGTCATTCGTGTCAAACGGAAGACAAACTTAGTTTGATCAAAGGTGATTTCGGACTTTGAAATTCTTCTAGTGAATTTTGAGTGTGTAGTAATTACACGAGTAATTTTCTAATTGAAAAATCGGAAAATCATGAAGTGTTACTAGTTGGACGAAATTTGGAATCGATGAACTAGTGGGAGCTTTATGATTTGTTGTTTTTCTAGAACATTAGAAAAGTGTAACTGACTACACACGTAACCGTTCCAATTGAAAAACCGGAAAGTCATGAAATGTTGCTAGTTGGACGATATTTGGAATCGATGAACTAGTGGGAGTTCTATGACTTGTTGTTTTTCTGGAAACATTAGAACTATGTACGAAAGATTTTCTAATCGAAAAAATCGGAAAATCATAAAAAATAAAGCATTGCTCGTTAGACGGTATTTGGAACCGATAAACTATTGGGAGCTTTAATGTTATGATTTGTTGTTTTTACTGGTATATTAGAAAATCCGAGAAGTCCCGACGAGTAACACTCAAAATATACATCCCACGGTTCAAGAGTAGTGTCTACTCAAACGAATCGCTGGTTCAAGACTGTTTCCATTCATGGAATGAATGGGAGAATATGTCTAAAAGTGTTAGTCATCTAAACTGAGAAAACTTTATGGCTGAACCGAAAATTATTTAACTGAAAATCATAGGATAAGGACAGTGATTTTGGATCACCAACCTATGAATCCTTGGCGATTTTCTCGAGCTAAGTTCTTTGGAAGAACAAGGTAGCAGTGCATTTAACGATTAAAGGAGTAAACAATGGGCAGTTAATTTTAGCTAGAATAGTGGGAGTGATATAAGGAAATAAATCTCGGATTCAATCCTTGGATATCGCGGAAAATTTATTTTCGGTTTAAGATTCGTTGGAACGAATGGATTTACCTTCTATTCGATAATTTGTTTGTCGTATAGAAAGTGAATTTACCATTTGTAGTACGAATCCAAGACTCGGACTTTTGTTTGATAAAGTCAAAACCACTTAGAACTGCTGAAATATGTATATAAAACACATCTTAAGAACTATTAAAAGCAATTGGTTTCGATATTTAGATAAACGCTTCTTCATATTCCATAGTTAGTGCATAGTCCCCTAAAAGACAAGACTTGAAGACGGCTCAGGGTGATTCTTTTCTCCCAGTCTGGTTATATTGTCTCAAAGGTTCAATGACTAAGTTTCCTTTCAATCGGGAAAGGATAATGGTTATAAAGAAGTAACATAGCTTGTTCATGACGACCTTCGGGGTCTAATGAAAGATACGAGCTAGTAGAGCTTCCGAGTAGTGACTTCTTGTCTGATAACTATTCAAACACTCCGGTAAGTTTATCCAAAATATTTTGAGGTTTCTCTGTTTTCAACAGAGATAAAGTATTCTATACTCGGAATAGGCCATTCATAGTCCTCGAGACTGATGCTCAGCCTGCCTCATTGTGACAAGTTCTCACTAAGTGAGAAACCGTTAAATTACCTTATATAGTTTTAGATGTGCTACAATACACTGCTTAACTCAATAAAGATATTGGAAGCGAAATAATGGTTTACATTGAAATTTAAGACCGAGAAGTCTACCTACAATATGCTTTTGAATTTACGGATAAGGTGTGGATTCGGTTCACCCCACTCCCATAAATATAAGCATTTAGCACACGGTGCTTGAAGGTAAGACTGGGAATTTCGCGCATACGTTCTGTCAATGACCATTCGTGATATATCTTTTAAGCTATTGTGTATATGATTCTTGAAATCGGGAAGGGACAGTTATACTGTTGCATCTTTTCTGATAGAGTCCATGAACAGCAAAACCTTGAACCTTGAAGTACGTTTACTCAAGGTAGTTACTAACTGATTAAAATCAGACCATATCCAACATCGGTTGTTGGTGATAACACTAAATACTACTAAACTAGATCAGAATTTCGATCCACCTAGTAAGTATTGGGAGTATGGTTTATCCATTACCCATTACGGGTTCTGCGGACTTTGTAGTATGAGGATCGATTGATGACCTATGGCTCTTTTGTGAGCAGTATAGGATTCTGATAATAGAGGTTGGTTTAACAGCCATAACCCTGTGAATGGAGTTCGGTACTCCAGTTCTGTTCATGCTTTTGTAGAACCACCTGAGCGTCTCAGGCCCAGTGGGAGTAATTGGATCTACACGGAAAAGAGTAGAATGAATAGTAAAGTTTATCTTTCAGAGCAAAGATTGAGTGGTCTAGGGGTAATTCCCTAAGAAGTAGAGAGTTAATCAGACCTTGGACTCTCTTACCACTTAGTATTGCATGATTTCGTTCAAAAGCAGAAAATAGGGGTGATTCCCTAAGATTTTCTTGCCAAACAAACGGAGTCTGGATTCATTCGGAACAAAAGGGTATTGCCTTATGAACTTATGACAGGATGACTGTCAAGGCTTATGTCCTTTGTGGATAAAAAGCAAACCTCTCGGTCATTGGAAGTCATATATTTCTACAATATGTGGATTTGACCGAGAATATTGATAAGTCTTTTGTAGGGATATCAATTTTAGTACGATAGTGAATATATACATATATTAGTGTTTGTGAAGGATAACACTTTGCACCGAGTTGGAATCAACATGGGTGTGTTATACGAAGTCGAAATACGACAATGCCACAATTCTGCACGCGAGAGATTTGGACAACATCTAAAGAGTTTGACTCGGTCGAATTCATTAGAATCGATCCTTTGTTTTCCCATCCATCTTATTGGTTAAGATGATGCATCTGTGTATGCAACATTCAACGAGGAAGTTCTACCCTATGCCTCAGGAATGACTCTCTAAATCTTCGGATCAAGAGAAATGGGATAGATTCTCTTTCTAGTAAGAGATGGTCAGGTTATTGAACGTCAACTTTGATCGAATCTTAGATTCGGCGGTTAACAAAGCAAGTTTAGTATGTCCTTTAGTATTTTGAGAGAACGAGGAATAATATGCGGACATATTCATGTGTGAACTTGGATATGTGTGATACACTGATTTTGATTTTAAGTCAGATTGAGGATGATCGTTAAGTTGATCTCGGGCTCAGTGTTTACTCTTGTGTTGAAGCTATTGCCTGGAGGAATCCAGCAACGCCAACTCGACTTTAACTAGTTGGGTGATTAGCGGCTTTTGTAGTAGCTAGAGAGGCGATATAGCTTAAGGATTTCCTTTTCATATCTGGGAGTGATTCTAGATTTGGAAGCCGATACCACATCATTGTGCAAACGATGAAGGGGTAGCTTATAAGGTTTTTTGAAATCACTAGAGGTCAAAAGCATATTGGGAAAGTACCACATGATTAGATGGACCGGTAACGTTTCGATTCTATGGATCGTCTCGAGCCGACAACCTGACTAATCATTAAGACCCATGATATTTAGATGTAGGTACTCCCCGAGTCACTGACCTATCCTACGACGGCACACTCGGAGTGTACTTTGTCATCTACAATGGTTATGATATGCTTAATGGGTACTAGAATACGGGATGGGTCTCTATTGCTTTAGAGCAAGTGGGAGATGTAGTTTGTTGTAGTTTAAATAATAGGGTGTGCTCTAAAACAATTAATCACATGCTTTCGTGCAAGTGGGAGATTGTTAGGTGTAATGCCCGAAAGACAATTTTGTAATTGTTTTATTTAATAAATGAAATGATATTATTATTCATATTTATTATTCTCATATTCACCGATGTGACAATAGTATTTACACTACAGAAAACCCTAAAGTATATCGTTTATGTAATCACTTAACTCAGTGTATGGGATATACACGGGAGGATTGAGTTAGTGAAGATGTACTTAAAATACAATTAGCCCGTAGTGAAGTTAATCGAGAGTATCGGGTCTCTCCTTTAACGTGCTATTAATGCGCCCGAACACAATAGGTGTGATTGTCTTATCCGGACTTTCGGTTAAGAGAACCTAGTGGGGCATTTATATATGATAGATATATCATATAGGGGTGGACCAATTTGATTAGAGTTCACGATATAATTCCGTAATCGAGAAGTCTTATCGAATCAATCGATGATCATATTTATGGATATATCTTAATCTGAGGTGATCACGAGTCAACTTCTTGAATCGGTATGAGGTTTGACTTGACGGTTAAGGATTACACCGAGTCGTGATCGAATTACCCCATCTTGGCATTGTCTTGGATTGAGTGAGTAGTACGTGTTTATCACGGATACGGAATCCATTCCTTCCATTTTTGGAAGTAGATAGACGAGTTCCACTTATTTGTTAATCCTAGAAATTGATCGATCGTACGAGTTCATATTACAACGATTAGCTACCGAGTGAGTTTTATGAATTAATTGATCACTAGGGGTTAATGGTAAATAAGGATAAGAGGTTCTAAAAAGGGTTAACGGTAACTTCCCGATTTAGAATGAACGATCTATGGAGGATTAATCCATATGTAATGATTATATCAATGGACGCTTATTATTATTCTCATGAGGAGATAAATATAATCTTATAATCGGAGGAGTGCAGTCACGGGATTATGGTGGCATATTCCTGTGATTGATTTATCGAATATAATTATTTATTTGATTTATCGGAGCCGCTGATTATTAGTCCATGGTCCCCGACGTGCCTCCAATTATAGCATCGCTATTCTCGCACGTCGAATCCTAATAATATTAATTTAGTTCTTATTAGAATTTAATTAAAACGATATGTGAATTAATTGTTTAGTATACTATTAAATTAGTTGGGCTAAATAATTAAATATGTGAAAAAGACATTTTTCATAATCTTGGCCAATTTATGTGTTATGGCCGAAAATTAACATTGACTACGTCAATGCCAAATTTCGGCCAAGAGCAATGTTTTAGGAAACAAGAAATTGTTTTAAGACATGTGCACAAAATATTTATTGGATAAATATTTATGGTTAGAAATAAAGATAAATATTATTCTAGATTTGTTCTAGAATATTATGGGATTATCTTTTATTTATTGGATTTATTTTATTTGCAAAATAAAATCCTTGGAGGTCAAGGATTACTCTCCTATATAAAGAGAGTTCTCCCAAGCCTTACACACACATAATTTCGACTTCACCTCTTAGAGAGGAGAAGAAAATTTCGGCCAAGGGGTTGAGGGAAAATCTTGGAGGTTTTTCCATGTAGCATATCGGGAGGATTCGAGACGAGAATTTCCTTCCACCAGGAGTTGTTTGGATCACACGTACGGAAGCTCGTGGTGCTCTTCATACTTTCTTTCGTTCTTTCTATTGCGGTTCTTCAACTTGGATTTTGAGATCCAAGAGGTATGTTCTACAACCCCCTTGTAGATGTAGATCTAGTTATTTTATTACATGTAATTTATAGATCTAGATCCTTAAATCGCTTCCGTTGCGGATGGTATTACTAACAATCGGAAGAGTCCAATACAATGACTACTATATTTCATGTGAAACAGTTACCGTGTAAATAGAATCCTATCGTTGTAATAATATCCATACGGTCGTACGTCGAGTGTCAAACATCAACGACCGTATCATATAATTTGGATATCATGCTCTCTCGAAATAACTCATTTACTTCCACTTTGCAAAGATTCACGAGAGTAAGACATTCCTTATAAGAAGGCCTTTTCGGATATTCACCCTTACTAATAGGGTACCCGATTTCCGGACGACCAAACATGTATACTCCGCATGCTTCAGTATCACACCCAATCACTACCGCCTGATCGCCCCATGGCTAGGGGAAACCTCAATAGTGTCAAAGAATTACAATCCACACCGTGATGCCATATAGACTCCGGTCCTAAGGATAATTACACAACTCCCACATACTGCGACAATTAATAAAGTAAGTGGGTCAGTCTAACGTACGCATTCTCTAATACATGTCCACGTACCGTCCAAGTGTCTCTACACTTCGATAGACGAGATCTATCCATGCCCTTAAAGACAGAAGACATCTAATACATGCTAGCCTGTTTGTACTATCAATGCCATGTCTAATAGTACATAAGTGTAGAGACATTTAAATATCAAACTTATTAAATTGATTAGAGATCTCATCAACCATAATCACCTATGATGGTTTCTCCAACACAGTTTAATACTGAGGACGTTATCATATAACAATTCATAATTGGTTCCTTAAAAGAATAAATTTATGACAACAGAAAAGCCATTTAATATATATGTATAAACATAAAGAAATAGTAGAAATGATCCGCCCCGGTCGGATCCGGTCCAACCCGATTGGGTTTAGGACACTATTTCAACAATCTCCCACTTGGCCTAAAGCCAATCACTCATACACACAAGACCAAGTTGAATCACAAGAATCTCATGGAATACTCGTAACCACCCTAGACGTGAACGGATCGCTATCCATGGTGACTCAGACTATCTTCATATCATGCTCCAAATGATCTAGTAAAAAGAACCGCCTCAACACACACATGAATCTCCGATGAGACCCTGCTCCTTGCTTCAAGCAATGAATCCACTTACTATATCAGCTATATAGAAAAGGTGGAAGAACCGTACAAGGTTGAGGAATGAACCTTTTAGATCCATGTGCTGCTCCCGCTGTGCCTCCAAGGCAATACTATGTTTTGGCTCAGTTGTAGATTTCACAATGATCTCTTGCTAAGAACATTTCTAGCTCACTGTATCACTTAATCAAAGTGACTGCAAACCCACACAGTTGTTCCCACTGGCCTTCATAAGACTTAGGATATACGTCTGTATAACTATATTTATCTGATTTCAAGTTTCGATAAACTAGGAAACCATCCTTAACTTGTTTAAGGATATTCTCGACATTCACCAGATTTACTTTTATACTTGCTCATGACTCTTCATGGACTATGAACATCTGGCATTACTTTTATGATGGTTCCTATCGCAGTAGCAAAGGAAACCTTCCATAAGTGTCATCTTTCGCATATCTTTAGGACTAACGTCCTAACATAGATAGATCTTGAGAACACCGGCTAGCAATATCTCCTGTTGTGATCTATGCTAAACTTTTTTAGCATCACATCTATATAGGTAAACTATAAACTAACATCAGTTAAATCTATCACTATAGATTCTTATTTCTAAAAATAAGAACTGCTAATCCAAGTGCTTTCGTAAAGACCTTGGAATACTAAACATTAATTGACTGTGGCATGGGGTGATAATTCCCGAGAGAGATATCCAATACCTTACTCAAAAATCGTAACACAGTTCTACTACCGCTCTTGCACATTGGGCATATCCCTTCTTTTGACTAAGTCAAACTCCTTTGATTATCAAACAAAGAAATTTTCTAGAGAAACTTGTTTGAGTCCATAAATGGATCTCGTGATCTCACATATCATGTTATCGTCTATGAACATCGAGCTATTTGCCCAACCTCTTCAACACTATCATATAGCCATGATACGAAGTTATAACAAGCATTGTCTGAATAGAACTGGGCTCAGCTGGAAGCATAAAGATAATTACAAGGTTTACACCCCGTACCCTTCAGCCGTCACTATAGCCTTATGGTAATAATATTACTATCCATGTCAGCCTTTCAGGGACATTCCCTATAGGTAAGATATACTAGGTTCACAACCTGGTTGTCACTGATGGAATCTAATTAAGATATTATGGCTCCTGGCCATATCTCTCAATCTTGCCTTTCAAACATTCCTTCACAAGTCGTGAGTTATTCATTCTTCAAGATGAACATACCAGCAGCCTTTCCAGGCTTGAGGTTATCCACAAACTTACAGAACTTTTGTGTGCACTGAGCAGTGTTCTACACCTCATCGCTATGCGGCGCCTGCTCGGGTTCCATTGGTTGAATATCTCTTTGTGGTTTCTCAAACTCTTTTGAGATTTTATTCCCACTGTCTCTTTTGGAAGGGACACTTCCTCTAGAAGACGACATGTTTGGAGACAAACACATTTTGCTCCGAGGGCAAGTAAATGATATCTAGCATACTTTCTAAGATATTCCACAAAGTTTCATAGGTCATAATAGGCTCCAAGCCTTTCAGACAATGTCTGCTTGCTAGAAGCACGACAACCCTAAATCATCGGTTAAGATGGACTTGATGTTATCGACTTCCATATCTAATATGGAATTTATTTAACCTTTATTCTTTGGAACTTGGTTAAGTATATGTATTGTATAAGGGCACTATCCCGAAAGAGGTAAGGGATACTTTGCATGGCTTACGTCACACCTTTATCATATAAAGTGTTGTTTCCATTTTAGGAACACAATCTAATTGCGTATTCCAAAGATGGTATCCTTCAAGGGAGAATCTGATTCTATTTCAGACGACTTCTGAAACACCCTTCAGGTATTAATTGCTTCAATCCAATAGGAGATTAATTCCTAAGTAGCTCATCAATCTCATATTCATACTAGCTCGAATTTTTCAGGCTTTCCGAATTGTTGTACTTCACTGAGTACACTTGACATATTTCTAAAAATTGCCATAGAGATTAATAAACAGTTATTTGTGGCCTTAATTGTCATGAGCCATCAAATATCGGTATGTTTAGGCTTTAGACAACTTTCTAGATTTTATAACCTTTTCATAAAAGGGTATTTTTGTCATCTTTAGATAAGATACGTATTACCCACATGATTCATAACCACATGGTTCAAACGTCATCAGAATGACATCTGATCACACGATTCTCCTCTATAGAGACTATGTCTAAAACGACCACTAAATATTAAGGATAACAGCCATACAAATACTTAGTTGAGATTTTTCACATACATCAACTATATAGTGACATTAATCTAGTATGTCAGATTCAGTGAATGTTCAACTTAATTGGAATAACATTTTTTCCTTTCAATTGAGTATGTCTACCAAATCCCAACGAACAACTGAGCTTGTGTTCTTCATAAGAACCGGAATGCAATAACATTTATTTAGTTCCTTTATCAGTTTACTAGATTAAGAATACAATGCCGAAAATGTCGCAACGCTTGCTTCACTTTTCGAATCTTAATGCATTCCGTATTTAATCTTTCTAATTTAATCATACTCATAAGATATAATATATCTAAGAGTTGACTTGAACTTAGATAGATTTATCTAAACTCACTTTTCTAGAATAAAGACTTCGATACGATCTCTTATTTAAGCACATGCCCTAACTTTCCTTTTAATCCTTTAAGCACTTGTAAAATATTTCTTATTGTAGTCTTCATAAAACTTAAGAAAGATCACAAGATCTATGTCTTTAATTTCCTTTCATAAAGAAAATCTAAATTTTATTAAATAGTTTATTTAACCTTTTGAATCGTATTCAATACATTGACTCTTTAATTAACCTTCAAGAAATAATTAAAGAAATAAGTCGATACTTAAATCTTACTATTTTGAAAACAACCTTTCCAAAATTCGGTGTGGTCATTCTTATTCAACGTTTGAATTAATTATCATCGTATGACAGAATGATCATATTGGATCGTATCAAATATATGATTAATTCGTTGAAACTCATTTCAAGTGATTCAATAATATCATGAGCTTCCTTTTTTCATTAATAATTAAAGTCTTGGAGCACTGCAACAAATATGTAGTCTCCTTGTCTCTAACTACTATAATGGGGTTGCTCGTGTCATTGCTTATTTAAAAGGATTAAAATTACTTAACCATATTTGAGAACGTTTCTCAAAAGTTAACAGTCATAATTTGGTTTTACTAATCGAGAATAAAAAACATTTGAAAGTTTGCTAAAAACTACAACATAAAAATAAAGATAAAAGAGAGTTGTTGTTTATACACACAAAATCAAAAATGGTCTTTTGGTTTATGATTTTGCTCCCATTAGTCAACTACTCCCAATTGACTTTCTAGAATCTTTCAATATTCTTTAGTGGCCAAGATCCCATTAAACTACCGCGACCCCCTGCTTTGGCTGGTGGGCAGAAAATAGTCTAACAGGTAGACAACTCTTTGTCAATCGTATCTTATACGACTCTTGTTGTTTGACTAGTCAACTCTTTGACAATTTTCATCTTTTGAAATAGTCAAACCCTTGCCTCTAAAATGCAAACGACCCCGCTTTGGCTGGTGACCTAGAGAATTCTTAGTCATGTCATAGCCCCAATATTCGTGAGATCTCATACAATCATATCTCGATAATGACGATATACCCGAGGTAGGTCAACCCTCTGTTTTGGCTGATGATTTGGATCCGAACAAGGGCTATTCACCGTCATTATAATATGATGAGGCAATTTCGACTTGATTCTTTTGAGGTGAGAGTATTTTTTAGTAAATTAATTCACTTAATTATGGTCTTATCAAAATTATATCTATCTCTATAGACATATATCCTATACATTTATCTAGATCGTGCTTAGTCATGCATCTATCGTATCATATAAAATAAATACAAGAACAAAATAAATAAATGGTAAAGTAACCGGTATCATCATGGACTTTTCCTAGGTGCGGCTTCAAATACAAACTGACGAAAACGCATGTCACAATCTAAAGGTAGCTGCCACCGGCAATAGGATCTTTAATGCTCCATTCTCCAATGTGATCTTTATTTTTCTCTTTCTTTGGTCTTCATCTTCCGCTCCATTCTTGTTACATAAATTTTATCTAATAAAATAAATACACCCGCCGCACACAGGGGGAGCTAACGAGAATGGATAATGCAAAAAATAAACTAGGTTACGTTCTTCATAGCGGCCTAGGATAATTTTTAAACCTACGAATACATCATTCACATCTATCCTATTGGTCGAGTCCATGATAAACCGGGGTCCATATAATCATAATATATATACACAATATCTAATCCATACAATTGCATCTTATGAAAAAGATAAAATTAAAAACTAACAACTTGCGTCTTAATTAATCGATTAACGTTTAATGAATCAAATAATTTTATCCAATCAATAAAAAAATTAACATTTAATTAATTAAATAATTTTAATCGAAATAAAATTAACGGTGAATTTTAAACGATTTCAATTTTAATTTTAATCAATTAGAACTATTCCAAAAATAAATCAAAATAAAAATTAAGTCTCTTTTGTTTCTTTCCTTTTGATTCCTAATCAAAAGGGATGCCTTTGTTTTCCTGAACAAAAAGACACCAACCTTGGCCCTTTCCAAAATCAAAAATTTAAAGGGGCCTAGGCTTAGGCCTTTTGCAAAATCAAATATTTTGAAAATGGCCTATGTCTATTCCAAACAAAATTTAGAATGACCTAGATTATTTAAAGACAAATCATATTTACCAAATAATGCCATGTGACATCCCAATGGTCCAAACTATTTGAACCATTAGTGTTCATTAGACATATTTTAGTTTTAATGATGAGTGCCAGACTAGTTGTTATAGAGCAAAAGCAAAAAGATGTCTAGGTTAAATGTATAGGTTTACTAGAGTTTGATCTTTGTGTAGGTTTGATAAAACAAGCACTGTAAAGAGGTCAGCTGACTTGATCAGCAGACCTATCCAAGTCAGTAGAGTGTCTAGGACTATAGAGTCTAGGAACCTGCTGATGATTGAAGATTGGGGGTTCAAAATCTGCAATGAAGGCTGAGGGTTCAAACTCAGTATTAAATGCTAAGAGATCAAACTTAGTAATTAAAGTCAAGGATATGGGATCAGAATGTAGGGAAGTCTGTGATGACCTAGACTGATCACATATACCTTGTGTAGAAGGTCTAAGTTACATTAAAGTTGAAAGGTGATTAGAACTAGGTTATGTTAAAATGGTGTACTCTAACTTCATAATCAAAAGTTAGATGAGAAGCAGTCAGCTGGAGTGTTTAATAAAACACAGCAGACTAAAACTCAGCTGACATCTGTGTACATTAGCAGACTTATACAACAGGTGCATGCTGAATGTATAATTCAAATTAATCCAAGTTTTTCTAGAAGATTAAATGGATAAGGATGATTTATCTTAGATTAATCAATCAATCAATGGTCAAGATGAAAGGGACGTTATAAAGAATTCAGAGCCATACCAAATAGGAATAACCATTGGTTGACAGTCTGGACTGTCAGAAGGACAATGACAGTGTCAGAAGGTACAACAGAGGTATTGTCAGGGATATTCAGTAAAATCCTGTAACTGTTATCATTCAAATTCAAATTAAAATAATAAGATCTACACCTATAAATAGATAACTCCTGATTCAGATTGCAACAGACATAATATCAAGAATTTACGAGAGACAATCAAGTTTTTGAGCAAGAATTTTATCAAGAGAAATCTGACCCTGCTGAGCTAAATTGAACAATCAATTTACTGATCAAGTTTTTCTTCAAGTGTTTCCTGCTAATCAAGACTTATCCAGTTTACACACTTGAAGAACATAGGCTACTGATTCATTCATCCTGATCAGAAGTCTACTAAAAGCAGAATCACTTTCTTGATTTAACCCTTCTTTTTCAAGAAGTTTACTGAAGACAGAGAAGCAATTTTGGGTGTCAAGAACTGTCGTTTGTGTGGGGGAGCTGGTGAAGAGGCAATCCTACCCTTCAAGGACCAGTGGAAGACTCAAGAGTAGCAATCCTACCTGTTTCTCGTTTTCAGTTTGTGAAGCCATAGTCATTGGTGAATGACGAACATTTAAGGGATTTTTGTAACTGCTACCTCAAGAATCTCTAGTGAATTTCCTCCAACATCACAGGAGAAGAGTGGACTGACAGGATTACACCACTTCGAACCACTATAAATCTTGCTTACTTTACTTTACTGCATTTACATTCTGCATTTACTTTATCTGCATGCTCATCACATCAAATCTATTGAACTAGCTACTGAATCACACCACTTCAACTACTGTGTATCTAATACTTAATATCATATTTAAATCAACAAGTAACAAGGCTTAATTAATTATATTCCGCTGCAACAAACTCTAGAACCTCAATAGTCAGCAGACTACTGACCTTACTGAGTTTGTCAACTCCAAAAAGTTTTAAGTGTTAAGTTTATTCACCCCCTCTAAAGTTAACCAAAGCCTTTTCAAGGGACCAACAATTGGTATCGGGGCATAGCTTCTGGTCTGAAGTAATCCTACTTGTTGTGCTTGTGAAAAATCTTTGAAAACCTTTTAAGTTGCTGTTTTTCAAAGTTTTGCATCATGGATAACAATCAGTATGCTAGGACAATGTTGATGTGTTATGTTGATCGTTTTGATGAGTATAAGCATCGTATGCAGGCTTATCTAGCTGCAATACATGATGAAATGATGGATGTGCTTACTGATGAACCACTTGAGATCACTAAAGTCATAACTGTTGATGGCCAAAATCAGACAGTCTTAAAGCCAAAGAATGAATGGGGTGCTGAAGATAGAAAGTGGGCAAACCTGAACAATATTGCTATTGACATTATCTACAGAACTTTGCATAGCAATATGTACATGAAGGTGAAAGATTGAAAGACTGCCAAATAACTATGGGAGAAACTATAGCTTATTTGTGAAGGCACAGATGAAATCAAGAAGAACAAGATTAGTGTGGCCAAGCAAAAGTTTCAAGAGTTCAAAATGAAATCAAATGAGAAAATTGAACAGATGGAATCAAGGTTCAATGCAATTCTGGACGAACTTACCCTGCTGAATGTTGTTTATACAAGAGAAGAGATCAACACCAGGATTCTCAAGGCATTACCTGCAAAAGAAGTCTGGGAGATGAAGGTGACTGCAATGGAGGAGTCTAGAAGTCTACATGAGTAAGACACCTTCAAATTGTTCTCTGGTCTTAAGGCCTATGAATTCAGCAAGGATCTAGTTCCAAATTTTGAAAAAGAAGCAACAAAAAAAACTGCATTGGCTGCTGCACAAGTTGAAGAATCATCAAATGTTCAAGATGATGTCTTGGATGAGATGCAAGAGCAAATTGCCCTGCTGACAAAAAGAATAAGATTGATGAAATCTGGAAAGTCATTACCAAGAAATTATGGCAAGAAGTCTACTGAGAAAAAGAAAGAATCCAAAAAGGATCATGACTCTTTGTGCTTTCATTGCAAGAAACCAGGACATTTCAAACCCTACTGTCCTGAGTTGAAACAAAAGAAGGATCCTGACTACCTGTGCTTTAATTGTAAGAAACCTCGACATTTTAGACCTGAATGTCCAGACCTGCTGAAGAACAAGGGTCAGCAGAGATGACCTGGCAAGAAAGCATTGGTTGCTGATGATGATCATCGGTCTATGAAGTGGAATCAGGAAAGAGAAATGAATCAGATGATACTGCGCTCATAGCTGATATGGATGATTATGCTTTAATGGCCAATATGGATGAAACTGAGGAGGTATACAATTCTGTATCTATGAACACTCCTGCTGATAGTGATTGTGAGTCCACTGGTGGATCTAACCCCAAAATTTTTGAAAATGAAGAGCCTCTAGATGCCCTCCTTAATCAACTGAGGATAATACAATCTGGTTATGAGATTGTGAAGGCTGAAAGAGAAGCACTTCAAGCAGAAATTCAAAGATTAAATGCTGAATTAAGAAGTCTCAAAGGTAAGGAAAAAGATTTTTGAGCAGAGTCAACATAAGCCTACTGCACCTACTGCATTCAAATCTGCTGCACAATCTAGTTCCACAACTGCATTCAAATCAGGAAAGCCTTATGGTGATAAAACAGGCCTTGGATTTGAAACTCAACAATCCTCTAAGGGTGGATCTAGTAAGGGTGCTGAACCTAGTACCAGAATTGGTCCTAAGTTTGTACCTACACAAAATCCAACTCTTCAAAAGGTTGCTGAGGCAGTAAAACCTTCTGAGAATGCTTCAAAAAGACAAAATCAGAAGTCCAAAGGGATAGCAGCTCCCAACAAAAAGGGTGCATCCAAAGGTAGGACTGCTGGACCCTCTAGACCTGCTGAAAATTTACTGGACCATTAAAGGGTAAAAATCAGAAATATTCCAAAGATAAGAATGCAAAACCTAAGAATGTTAATCATTCAAGGGATACTTATCTCAGGGGGAAAGGCAGATTATTCCCTACTGATGAAGATTGGAATATTCCTGCCCCTGTTGCTAGAAACAATAAAAATAACCATAATGCTATGCCTAGACCTCAGCAATGGAATCAGCAGAGGACTCAGCAGAGACCTCAGGAGGCTCCACAATACATGGCTGTTCCTAACAGACAACAACTTTATGGTTATGCTAGTGCTTCTAACAAAAGAAATCACTTCAAACAGAACTTTGTACCAAAAGGCCAGAAAACATATGTGAATGCTACACAACCATATGTTAGATTCTATGGAAATGTAGCATACATATATGAACAAAAGTGCAACACTTTCCAAATAAGAGCTTATGGAAATTTGCCAAGGGTTGTGCTTACCACTGACCATTATGGACCCAAGCAAGTTTGGGTACCTAAAGCACATTAAATTTGTTTTGTAGTGTGTATGGTACTTTGACAGTGGATGTTCCAGACATATGACAAGAAGTAAGCACTGTTTAACAAACCATGTGGGAAAGGATGGACCTAAAGTGAATTTTGGAAACAAAAGCACACCAGGATACACTAGAGAGTATGGAACATTGGTGAAGAATGGTTTGACAATCAAGAATGTTGCATATGTTGAAGGCTTGGATTACAACCTGTTGAGCACTGGACAATTCTGTGACATGGTTTACAAGGTCACTTTTGACAAAACCTACTGTATTGTCATGAGTGAAGTTGGAGAACAAGTTGTGTTGGCTGGAAGAAGACAACTAAACATGTAAGTGGTGTATTGGTCTACTGCAGTTCCCGAAACTTGTCTTATTGTGCATACTAAGTCAGAACTCAATTGGTTGTGGCATAAGAAGTTGAATCATCTTCATTTTGAAGATATCTATCTTTTGGTGAAGAAAAAGTTGGTGGTTGGTTTACCTGAAATCACATATAAGAAGGATGGGATATGTGATGCCAGTCAGCAAGGTAAACTAACAAAGTCAAGTTTCAAGTCAAAGACTAGGCAATCAACAAAGAGATTGTTGGAACTGATGCATATGGATCTATTTGGACCAGTGATACCAACAAGTATAACAGGGAAGAAGTCCACTCTGGTAGTTGTGGATGATCATTCAAGATACACTTGGGTGATTTTCATGAACAAGAAAAGTGAGACACTTCAAAAGATGCCTGAACTTTTGAAGAGGTTACAAAATGTGAAAAGTGTGACAGTAGTAAAAATCAGATCAGACAAGGGTACTGAGTTCCTTCATAACGTCATAAGAGAATACTGTGAACAAAATGGTGTGCTGCATCAACTAGCAGCTGCTGGAACACCTCAGCAGAATGGGGTTGCTGAGAGAAGGAAGGTGACTTTGAAGGAAGCAGGGAGGACTATGATATGTGAAGCAAAGCTACCTGAAAGGTATTGGGCTAAAGCAATCAATACAGCATGCTATACACAGAATAGAACCTTAGTGAACAAAAAGATTATGAAAACACAGTACGAAATTTGGAATGGAAGGAAGCCAAACATTTCTCATTTCCATCCATTTGGAAGTAAGGGCTTTATTCTGAATCATAAGGAGCAACTGAAGACTTTCCAACCAAAAAGAAAAATGAAGGAATCTTCTTGGGATACTCTTCGGTCAGCAAGGCATTTAGGGTGTTGAACAAAAGGACTTTGAAACATGAAGAATCAATACATGTTGTATTTGATGAACCTAAGTTCACTAGAATGGAGAATGAAGAAGATTCAGAACCTGCTGTTGATGACGGTCAAATTATACCCGTAAAAGTCATCAACGTTGTCCTTAAATCGAGCTTAATAATATATATTTTATATTAAATCACATGATTATAATGATTATTTAATGTGGAGATCTTATTGATTTATAATAAATGGGAGATCTTCTAGAAATTGCAAGAGCCAATCAGGAGAGTTTGGAGCATTAAATGCAGTTATTGTAGGAATCAATCAGAGTGTGGACATGTTAAATGAGTGTGGACGCATTAAATGCGAATTAATTCCAAGGCACTCATCCAGCACTATAAATAGGAGAGGCATTGGTCATTTGCGAACACAGAAACACAAAGCATTAACACAGAAAACGGAAGCTCACAAGGATTCAAGATTGGAGAGGAAGCATCAAGCACTCCATTCAAGCATTCAAGCACCAAGAAGTAGGGGATCTAGGGAGCACAAGGAGCATTCAAGTGTTCTTCAATCTTTGAGGATTCTTCATCAAATCCGGCGTTCTTCAACATCACTTGAAGATCATCCACCAAGAAATCCGGAGTTCTTCAACCAGCTTCGAGGATCTTCCAACCTAATCAGGAGGGCGAAGGTGAGTCAAAGCACTTCTTCGAATCTCCACCCAAATCAACTATTCTTCCGCCATATTCGGGAGAAAGCAACCAAAGTCAAGATCTTCCGCCATATCCGGGAGAGAACAACCATAGATTCAAGATCTTCCGTCATACTCGGGAAGAATCAACCAAAGTCCGTTTCTTCCGCCATATTCGGTAGTAATCAACCACAAAGTCAAAATCTTCCGCCATATCCGGAGGAAATTAACCAAAGTCAAGATCTTCCGCTAAATCCGGGAGTCCAATAATTGTCAACAATTAAAGAGGAGAATCAAAGGATTCAAGAGATTGTAACAGCTTTTTATTTCATAAGTTAATACAAATTTCATTTGTTACAATTTTGTGTTTTCTTTGTTTATTTTCAGGGATTAACACGAAATTTGTGTTACATTTGTCCTAACTGTTACTTCACCGTTGAGATTTACTTCACTGTCATTCCATTAGTCAGCCGACATACCATTCACTTAGCCATTTTGTTGTTTTTACTCTGTCTTTCTTTCTTCATTGATTCTTGATATCCAATGCACACTTATACTTCACTGATCCTTGATTTGTGTGAGATCAGTGTACACCATATTTAACAAATAGATTTCATCACTTGTAATGTATATCTTAGACTTATCCAAGGTCATCATAGACTTCCTTCATTATAAGTCAGTCCATAAGAATCTTCGTTTCACTGTGCTAGTCTTTGTCTGTCTTCACTGAGCTGGTCCTGTATCTTTACTGAGCCGTCCTACCAGTCTAGTACATTTCTTGTCTGCTTGAACTTATCCAAAATGTCAGACTCTAAGTAAAGTCTTATACAACATTACTAACTCATTTAGACTTATTTCAGGTTTGCTATAACTGCTAGTATGGCCATCATCAAAACAATGAAAGTGTTCTAACACTTCCAACACTTTCACAATATAATTGTGAAAATAATGTTCACACCAGGTTCCATCTCATGACATGTGGCTCCGATACCATGTTAGGATCAAACGCTTACCGTTCTACTAAAACCAATTGGTGTTAGTAAGGTGCTACTATATTTCCTTTTACATTCAAGACAGTGGGCAATATTTTTCCCTTGATCTTAACATGGAATCAAAGACAAAAGTCATTAGATTGAACCCTGGTGTGAACAATATTTTCCTCATTTATAATATGCAAGTGTTGGGAGAGATAGCCCATACTTGAGGGGGTGTTGAATATTGTGCTAGTGTTGGACAGATTACCCACACTTGAGGGGTAGTGTTGGGAAATCAACTAGATTAACGCAGTGGAATTTAAAATTTGATTTCCAATCCCAAGATCCACTTCGTTTAATACAATAAACACGTTAAGTAATTGATGGTGATTACCTTGCTTGATCTAATAAGATCGACGCTTTGACCGTCAACAGAGAGTAGTAGTGCACGCGAGCAATCCACGTGTCCGGCCTCTATCGATATCCACACGAACTCCTCGCCGGAATCCTCGTTGGATTGCTACTAGAAAAATCCGGTTGCTAGACCGGCCTTTTTCTCTCCCTAAAAAACTCTCTAGAATAAGCTCTCTATTTTTCACAAGAATTATGAACTCTTGGAATTGTGATGTACAAAAGAGCTAGCCAACCACTTTCTTTTATAGGTAAAAGTTGCGCCCTTTTGCCGCTAATATGATTAGGAGAAGCTTCGTAGTAGTTTGATGAGAAATCCTAAAAAAATAAGGAAAATCACTTTGATTGATTTATCTCATTTAATTTAATATCTTATATTAAATAAATCTAAGATATTTTCAATATCTAATATTGAATATCTTTATCTTAAAAACAGAAATATATTTTCCCAAAATCAATTAATATCCAATATTAATATATGATAATATCGTTAATTAAATTGCACAATCTAAGTGTATCTTAATACACTATAGTCTGCGGCCCATATGCCAAATATTGGCATCCGGATTATTTTTTAATTAATCAATATAATTAATATATTGTATTTAATTTATTCATAATAAATAAATACCGTCATTTTAATTTTATCACTATAACACTTTATAGTCTAAATAAACTTTCCTTATTTGGTTATCACTATAACCACATTTTAATCCGGCTAGATGTTCTTATGTGTGTGACCCAATAGGCTTCCGAATATGTTGGCCGTAGACATAAAGTGCAAATTACGAAAATGCCCTTCATACCTAACGATCACGGGATAGCGTCTAGCAACACACCGTGACCCCCAATCATTGGAAGAGTCAAAAGCAATGTCTACTACCTTTCATGTGAAACAGTTACCGTGTAAATAGAATTCTATCGCTGTAATAATATTCATACGATCGTATCTCGAGTGTCAGTACATCAACAATCGTATCTTATAATTTGGATATCATGCCCTCTTCGAATAACTCATTTACTCCCAATTTGCAAAGATTCACGAGAGCTAGACATTCCTTTTAAGAAGGCCATTTCGGATATTTACTCCTAATCATAGAATACGCGATTTCTGGACGAACTAACATGTATCCTACGCATGCTTCAATATCATGCCCGAGCACTGCCGCATGATCGCCCTATGGTTAGGGGAAACCTCAATACTGTCAAAGCATGACAATCCACACCGTGATGCCATAAAGACTCCGGTCTCAGGATAATAACACAACTGCCACATACGGCGACACTTAATGTAAGTGGGCAAGTCTAACGTACGCATTCTCCAATACACGTCCACGTACAGTTCAAGTGTCTCTAAACTTAGATAGACGAGATCTACCGGTATCTTCAATAAGATAGAAGACAACCAATATGTGCTAGTCTAATTATACTGTCATTGTCCCATTTGACTGTACACACGACTATAGAAATTTAAGTGTTAAACTTATTAGAATGATTAGAGATCTAATCAACCATAATCACTATCAAGGTTTCTCTATCACAACTTAAAACTAAGGACGTTACTATATATTCAATAACATATATAATAAGAAAAGTGCTTTTATTAAACATAATAAATTATTACATGTACTAAATAGACTGTAAATGACCCGACCCGGTCGGATCCGGTCCAACCCGATTTAGTCCAGGACACCATTTCAACAATCTCCCACTTGGCCTAAAGCCAATCACACATATGCCTAAGCCCATGCATGTGAACATGTTTCTCATACTTTGCCTGCGACAATGCCTTGGTTAATGGATCAGCTATGTTATCATCTGTGTGGACTTTCTCTATCTTTACATCTCCTCAACTATCTCTCTAATCAAGTGATAGCGCCGTAGCACATATTTCAACTTCTGATGAGACCTTGGTTCCTTTGACTGAGCAATTGCCCCATTATTATCATAGTACATTAGGACTCGACCTTCAATAAAGGGAACCACACCGAGTTCAGTAATGAACTTCTTCATGCAAACCGCTTCCTTTGCCGCCTCCGAGGCTGCTATATACTCGGCTTCTGTTGTAGAATCTATAGTAGTGTCTTGCTTGGAACTCTTCCAGCTCACTGCCCCACCGTTAAGCGTGAAAACAAATCCAGTCTGTGACTTCCAGTCATCCCTGTCAGTTTGAAACTGGCATCTATGTAACCTCATAATACCAAATCATTGTTCCCGAAAACCAGGAACATATCCCTTGTACGTCTCATGTACTTGAGAATATTCTTGACTGCAATCCAGGGACATTCACTTGGATTTTCCTGGTACCTGCTAGTCATACTCAGAGGGTACGAGACATCCGGTCTAGTGCACAATATGTCATACTTGATAGACCCGACAGCCGAAGCATAGGGGATCTTACTCATATGTGCACTTTCCTCCTCTGTCTTAGGACACATTCCCTTTGACATGTAGACCCCATGTGACATAGGTAGCAATCCTCTCGTGGACTGCTCCTTGCTGAATCTCTTCAGCATCTTCTCTATATAGGTGGATTGTGACAGACCAAGCAACCTCTTAAATCTATCTCTATAGATCTTGATTTCCAGAATATAGGTTGATTCTCCCAAGTCCTTCATAGAGAAGTTCCCGGATAACCAAACTTTAACCGACTGTGCCATAGGAATTTCATTCCCTATGAGCAA
The DNA here is from genome assembly GCA_036785695.1 of Gentiana straminea. Taxonomy (NCBI): domain Eukaryota; kingdom Viridiplantae; phylum Streptophyta; class Magnoliopsida; order Gentianales; family Gentianaceae; genus Gentiana; species Gentiana straminea. Next base: position 13,364,723 of record JAVUPR010000398.1, on the reverse strand, counting down.
TATGGCATCTACATAAAGCACTAAGAAAACTATAGAACTCCCATTAACCTTCTTGTAAACACATGGCTCATCTTCATTCTTGATGAAATCAAACTGTTTGATTGTCTCATCAAAGCGAAGATTCCAACTCTGAGAAGCTTGCTTCAATCCATAAATGGATCTTTGCAACTTGCACACTATTCTAGAATCATCATTTGCGAAACCCCCAGGTTGTGTCATGAACACTCCCTCAAACAGATTCCCGTTAAGGGAAGCTGTGTTCACATCCATCTGCCAGATCTCATAATCAAGGTAGCTGCAATAGCAAGCTGAATTCTAATGGACTTCATGATAGCTACTGGCGAAAAGGTTTTATCATAGTCAACTCCCTGTCTTTGTTTATAGCCTTTTGCCACCAACATTGCCTTGTAGGTAGTCACATTACCATCTATTTCAGTCTTTCTATTAAACACTCATTTGCACCATATAGGAACCATTCCTTCAGGTGGATCAACTAAGTTCCAAACTTGGTTGTCTTTCATGGATTCCATTTCAGAATTCATGGCTTCTAGTCATTTCTCTTTGTCATGCCTCATCAACACATTCTCATAAGTTTTAGGGTCCTCATCTTCCATGAGATATACGCCAGTGTACCTTTCGGGTTCACGACATTCCCTAGTGGATCTTCGAGGTGTCTGTGTTTCTAGAACGTGTGCTTGCACCTCATCTGTATGTGGTGTCTGTACTTCTTCCATCAACAGACTGTCTTCAGTAAGTGGTTCCTGAATTTCTTCAAGATCAATCTTACTCCCTCTGAGCCTATCCAGAATAAACTCTTTCCTTAGAAAATGGCCAGTCCTGGAGACAAACACCTTTTGCTCTACTGGATGGTAAAATTGGTACCCTTTAGTTTCCTTAGGATAACCCACAAACAGACATTTTTCAGAACTAGCTTCCAATTTGTCGGGCATGGTCCGTTTCACATAAACGGGACATCCCCAAGGTTTTAGGTAACCTAGCATTGGTCTTTTCCCTTTGAACTCTTCATAGGGAGTTGACTCAACCATCTTTGATTGTTGGTCCCTTGGAAAGGCTAACACAAGTTTAGAGGGGGGGTGAATAAACTTGTCCCTAAAACTGGATTTTAAGCAAATTAAGGTTCAGTTAAAACTTGTGTGGAGTTAAGCTGACTGAGCTGAGTTTAAGTCAAACTGACTTAACCAAAAACTGAGTCAACCGGCAGCGGATATAATTCTAGCATTTTTCTTGATCTTGTTATTCTATGTGAAAGCTGAGTGTGTTAAACTGAATTTTGATGAATGTCAGTCTGTGAATTGTGAGTTGTATAACAATCAATCCTTAGAATGCTGTAGATAAATACTAAGTAAATAAATATATGCGTAAAGTAAATGAGGTAAGTATTATAGAGGTTCCAGATGGTGTAATCCTGTCAGACCTCTCTTCCTATGAGGTGTAGGAGGAAAATTCCACTAGAACTTCTTGAGGTGAGCTGTTACATAAAGTCCTAAACAATAGTCCTTGGCTAATCCCTAGCTTCACTATCTAAACAGTTGTAGAACAGGTAGAATTGCTGCTCTTCAATTGCTTGAACACTGGTCCTTGAAGGGTTACGTATGCCTCTTCACCAGCTACCACGACAAACACAGTCTACCCGACTGCTTGTAACAACTGTCCTTGGCAGAACCTTCCCGGTTTGCTTCACAGTCTAAACCTTTGATGTAGAATCAAAGTTGGGCTGAGAATCAATAAATTGATTCTTGTTTGTGGTTCTTCAAAGTGTCTGAATCTAGATAAATTCGTGTAGCTTGAACACTTGAAGAAATTCTTGATATGATCTTGTTATAGCGCAGAGATGATAGCAATTCGAATAACTAAGACTAGTGCACAAAATGCTTGTTGATCTTAATAATTCTGTTAAATCTTCGTATTTGATCCTTGGTGCAAAGTCCTCTATTTATAGTGTGAGGTCCAACGTTCAACTTTTATGAATTCGAATTGTATCAATGTCTATCTTGTAACGACTATATTTTCTGACCGTTCTGATATGTCATTATTTCATCCAATAAAATTGCTTCCTTTAAAACGTTCAATTGTACTTTCAGTTTGTTGGATGGCTAACATATAAACCTGAGTTCCCTGATCAGTTTTATATTGTGTTCATCAGTTGTCCGCTTCTTGACTGACTTGGAGCATTGACTGAGATTTTACTCTTCTTCAAATATCAGTACTCTAGTTTACATCTGATTATAATTGACTTAATCAGAGTACACCATAAACAATTATCTTCTAAGAATTCATTGTCCTTATGATTCTTAGGTCTTCATACAAGATCCATAAAGTCAGTTCAGGTCACCACAAACTTGCCTGAAGTCTAACTTTATTGTCTCGACTTGTAATCTTCATAACTGAGTTTGAAGCCTAAGTTCTTCAATCTTCTATAACTGGGTCTGTGACCCTCAGTTCTTCATCAACTAAGTTTGAACCCTCAGTTGTTCAATCTTCTATAACTGAGTCTGTGACCCTTAGTTCTTCATCAACTGAGTTTGAACCCTCAGTTCTTCAATATTCTAGATAAGCCAACCGAGTCTGTGTCCCTCAGCGAACTTATCTTTTTCAATTTCATATTGGTGTATTCTGAGTAAGTTTATTTATCTTAATGATTTCCAGTTTTCAGTTTCATGACACACTAATTATTACAGTGCTTGTCTGATGTAACCTATACAAATATCTGACTCTAGTAAAACCTGTACATTCAATTCTAGATATCTTTTAGCTTTCCACTATAACAACTAGCTTCAGCACTTCATCAATGAGGTTTAGCTAATATTCTGAGTAAATATGATGAATTATCGTCAAAACATAAATTTTATTTCCAACAATTTCCCCCCTTTTGATGATGCCAAAACTCTCCCTAAAAGAAATGCTTAAAGATCAAAACAATGTAAAACTGGAAAACTGGATATCATTAGAATATGCAAAAACTGGAATAGTTACACTTTGTTCAAATAAATTTGAATTAAGATTAAACTCCTTTCTGTGCTTTTTGTTTAACTGAGATATACTTCATCTCTTTGTCATGTAGACGATAATCATGTTCTAGTTTTGAGTCTTCCTTAGAAAAGGTCTTGTTATAGTCTACTTGACTTCCTTCTTTCCATTTTCTCCATAAAATTAACTTTGGTAAAGCTGATTCATTCAAGTAGTATTTTTCAAATTCTGCTACATCAGCTTTCATTTGTTCAGCTTTGTCTTTAATCTTCAGTTTGTCTTAAATCATCTTGATTTTCTTATATTGCGCTATTTTATGATTGTAAAGTTCATCAGATAAGAAGTAGTTCAAGGATTCTTCAATAGTCTTATCCTTGTACTTGGCTTTGATAGGATTATGATCTTTGACAAACTTTAACCACAGATCCTTTGTAAGAGTAGCTCTCCGATCTTCAGTTTGACTATATTTCTCAATGAGCAGCTCGTCAACTCTTTCTTTAAGAACTTTGGATCTGATTTATATCTTTCCAATTCGTCTTCGAGTTGCTTCTTTTCCTTGAGTAATTTCAGCCTTTCTTCTTCAGCTTCCCCTTTTTTGGCATCATACAATTGATCTACCAAAGCATGGGTTGCCTTTAGATCGGCTGATATACGTTGCTGAGAAGCAAGTACTTCTTTGAGCTGATTCTCTAACCCGTAGATGTGTTGATTCATATGCTAGTGAGCCTGCGCATGTGTTTCCCTATCTACTGCGGTTTAGTCTTCAAGTTTCTGTTTAAGTAACAAAATTTCTGAAGCAGAACTTGAACTTGACTTATGGATCATCTCTAGTCTTGCATGAACTGAGATATCTGTTTTAGTTCTATAATCTAGATATCCAGAGATATTTGATAGAAGGCCATTGTGTGCATCCCTTTGACTGAGCACAATCTTCAAGTTCTCATGAACTTTGGCCAATTCGTCCTTTGTCAAGATATCAGAAGGATCATATGTTGCTTCTGTTTGATCTTTAGACTGAGTGATATCATCAATGATCATAAGTTGTTGATTATTAATTCCATCAGCTGCTTGCTGATTGTCAGTTTTCTGATTTCCATCTGGCAAATCTACTTGCTAAGTTACAGTTTGCGTAGCTAGCGGTTGAGGTTCAGTGTCTGTCTGCAAAACTGTAGTCATATCAGCTTCTTTTCTTAAATTATCATTTTCATCATCATCCTTCTTCTTTGACATATCTTCGGGAATAGATGATGTGGCTGATCTTCGTTGAGCTAGTTCAGTGAATCTATTGAAGCAATTTGCAAGAAACTCTGACATGGGAAACATAGTAAATAGATCTCTAATTTCAAATTCCTTCAAGAGTAACTTTTCTTCAGATTGTAAGATAGCATCTCGAGAATCTTCTGGTTTGAGTTTCATCTTCATTAGCTTGATAATTCTATCAGCTTAAAAAACTGAGACTGATTGCTGATCTGATTGAGAAGTATAATCAGTAGTGATATTTTCCTTTGTAACTTCAGTTGTCAGTTGTTGTTGTTCCCCCTAAGTTGGTGATTTCTTACTTGAAGTTCCTGGGTATAAACATTTTACAACTGATCTTTCTTTTGGTGAATCAGCCTTCCGCTTTGTGTTCAGCTTCCTGCTGAGACACAGTTTTCTGTCTGGCTTCAGGTTGGGAAGTTGTTCTTGTGACTGCTGCGATTTCCTCTGTGGCTGCAGTTTGTCTTGCTTTCTTCCCTTCCTTGAGTTTCTCCAAATAAAATTGAATGATTCCACTGAGTGTTTTCTTCAGTCGGAATCGTCCATTAGTTGCTTGTCCTTCAGCTTGAGCTCTTTGTACACTTTCTAATTCAGCTATGTGTTGCTTCTTTATCTGATTGACGACATAACCGGCCCAATTGAATTCTATTTTGTCCCAAATTATGTTCATCAGATAAACATTGTCATCGGATAATGTACTGATTCCTTTGGATTTTCCAATAACATGTTTGCTGAGCCATCTTCTGAGATATCTAAACTCTGGCTTGAGTTTATCAACATGAATACCAACTTCTACTGGTTCTTTGGATAAAGTAATTTGCTTAAGAAAGGCGTCCCTTTTTAATGGTAGAGAAGTCAAATCTATTGATGTCACAGATGAATTTGTGAAACCAAATAGTGACTTCATGACTCGTTCATTGATAATTATACGATCTCCACGAACTGTAGTGAATAGAGAGTCTCTTACCAAACGCATATTCTCCCAGAACTTCAAAATACCTTCCACATCCCGTTTTTCGTTGAAAGTAACTTCCAGAATGTTTCTTAACCCTAGTTGTTTCTGAATCTTCTCGCATATATAACTCGCTAACAGAGTGTTGTTGCACATAGTTTCATACATTTCAAGAAAACAAAATTGAACTTTGAGATGAAAGGATTATGAAAAATCTGAATTTTTGTTTTCAAGAAAAAGATTGAGTTTAAAAAGATTTTTGAAACATCTGATTTAGGAGAGTGTGAACGAGGGTTGGATAAATAGGGATGATGTACTGGCGGTTGATTAGTACAACTTTTCAAATTCCATGATGGTTTGTGTAACCAAGACATGTACTATTCTGACGGTAATGGGGTGTACACGCAATATTTTCTGACAAAAGAACTGAGTTAATTAAATGCGATATAACCGTTGTCGGTTTTATCTTATCAACCTTTGAGTTAAGTTGACTGGAGTAAAACTGTTTCTGGGTTCAGTTTTTCAGTTCCGTTAAATCTTTCAGTTTTAGTTGATCAGTTTGAGATTGTTGATGTCAATGACTAATCTATTAAGTGGGCACACCCAACATAACAAAGATTAATCCCCTTGACGAATCTCTGGCTTAACTGACTTAACTAACTTTAATTATCCCTAATTCAGTTCCTAGTTTGGCAAATCATTCTTTGTCTAATGGCTTTGTAAAGATATCAGCCAACTGATCTTCAGTAGGTACATAAAGAACTGTAATATCCTTTTTCTCCGCATGATCTCCGATGACGGTCAAATTATACCCGTAAAAGTCATCAACGTTGACCTTAAATCGAGATTAATAATGTATATTTCATATTGAATCACTCGTTTATATTTATTATTTAATGTTAAGTGATTATTAATATGATATTGGGTATTTAACTGTTTTTATTATTAAAAGACCGATTTATTGTGCGATAAATGCTGATTTTGCAGATCATGACAAATCGAGAGGATAAATGTCATTCAATAAGTAAATCTCGAGATAATAAGGAAGAAAATCGGAGCATTAATCAAGAGATAAATCAGAGGAATCAGATCAGCACGGAAAGAATGCAGTGGGGAACAAGTCAGACAAAGAGACGCGTTTAACACGTGTAAAAAAGGGCTCGGTCGACCGAGCCTATCCATTCGGTCGACCGAGAGAGTCGGCTCGGTCACTTGAAGTTTATCCGGCAGAAATCGCGTGTATATCTTCTACATCCTTCCTAGGTCGGCATAAACCTCTATATAAGCAGCAGCTACAAAATTTGTAAAAAAAAACACACCTTAGACATACATACAATACCTTATACCTTTTTATCAATTACATTCATAGCTTTGGTACGTTACAATGTAGCTGTCAAGCAGTTTATTATGGCTGCAAATATGTAAGCCTTTAATTTTCTGTTGTTTTTATTTTCAGTAATTAATTTCCCAATTATGCTTTATCATTTGAATTAGTTAATTATAGCTAGATGATGTAGATCTAGGCTATGACGTTAGGGATGTGGCGACTCCTTGTCTATGGGGATCCCATAACCTACGTCATACACTTAGTATTTATTCATGAATCTACTTGATTTAATTAATGCGTATCTATGTTAGTTTATATGAATACTGTGCGAATTACTGGTTAATATATTCTGTATGATGAAACGCTGAGAGATATATTCTAAGATGTATTCTGGGTTGAAATCGTTCGGGTGACCGAAAGGTGTCATTCGGTCGACCGAGGCCTTACACTCAGTCGACCGAGCCCTGTTTCATCCGTTAAATAGCCACGTCTTTATGGTTAGGTTAACTTAATAGAATTTATTATCTCAGTAGGTATGGCTATGGCTACGTTACTCGCTTAGTTTAATTAAAACGTGTAAAAAGGAAATACCAATATAAACTCTTAGGTAGGCTTATGAATTGCTCTTCACGGACGTTCAGCGTTATCTAGGTAGGTTTATATTTGGGAATTGCATGCACCTGCTTATACGTACGTCGTAGATTAGCATGAGACTGTAACTTGGTAATTGCTAGTTGGACGAGAGCTTGAGTAATCGTTTAGGAAGTACGCCTAACCATAGGAATGTTGCCTAGACGAGGTGTACGATTAATATCGGCATCCTTAGTGTCGTAAGCGTGCAAGTTATATGAGATGGATACCCAAAAGGTGAAGTCACGTAATGTAGCACAGTGATCTAGACACCTAACCGGTGCTAAGTCAAGTTAAAGAGGATGACTCCCGTAGCCAATCTAAGATGGATACAAATGGATTGACAGTTAATAAGTTCAGTTTATTATATAAATTATCTAGGTCCAAACGATAAAGACTATAATTGGGGAGGTTAATTACGTTAATTACGTTGTGTCGAGTCGTGTCTTTACCTTTCTTGTCTTATGTTGGTCGTAGACCGCCTCTATGTCCGTGACATGTTTAATTAATTGTTTGTATATAAGATGATCCACAATTGGTTCCCTGTGGGATCGACCTTGATTCACTATAGCTATACTACGATGGGCCTAGTCCTCTTGCTAGTATTGGTTTATGGTGGTCAAGTATATTATAACCTGATTGACCCCAATCAAGTTTTTGGCGCCGTTGCCGGGGAACCAACGGTCAATTTTATATATAAATAATTTTCTTATTCATGTCAAGTTTTCTGTTTTAGAGTCTATTTTTGAGTCCCTCTGGTTGTCTGCTATGTGTAAAAATTCCGTAATGCGGAACAGTGGTTTCGTTCCCGGCCGAGACCGCCTCTCGTTGCCGGCGAGCCCGGTTCTATTTTCTCGGGACTTCGCGTGTCCGTTTATCCCCGTATGTTTAATCCGTAGGTCGATAGCGGCATGGGAAACCATGTTAAAATCGGTCTACGGTCCGTTTTGTTTTTCTTCTCGTTTGCGTAAACCGGGGAAGCAATAATCCAAGTCAATAATTTTTCACGGGCGCTGAGAAAATAACCCAGCAAACATGTGGAGCTACGAATCTAAGATGGGAAAAGCGATGGAAGCAATACCTTTAAAGCACAAAGATGGCTCCGAAAAAATTTTAAAGGCTTAAATTCTTCGTGGTACAATGTTGAAGACAAGGTACTACCTTTTTTGCTTATGTTTTACTACCTTTTTGGTTTTTTGAGCATAAGTTAGCCTATACATGAACCTTAGTATGAATCTTGGCCCGGAGTGGTTTGTAAGATTAATTCTATTAGGGTGGAAGGTTCTGCCCCAAATCTGTCTCATCTAGAGGGTGCAAGGAAACATGTAGTCGTTGAAAGGAAGCAGTGAATAAAGAGTTCCTCATAGTTCTGTTAAAATCTCTTTGTCATATGCATGAGATTGCTTCTACTGGCCAGGGGAGCAACAAATTGTGTAGTTTAAGCATTCAAAATCTAAAGAAGACGTTGAGTTTTGAGAGAACACAATCTTCTGCTTTCGTTGAGTTTGATGGTGATGGCTTCTCGGTGAACCCACCTTAAACAGAAACGAGACTACGCTTTGGGTGACAATTTAGAAATCGGAGACTCTTAGTACATGGGTTCGGAAATGGTCTAACCATGGCTGGGCGAGTTCAACCGAGCTTCGGCTCAATCTACTCCCCTCCACGTGTGATGTACGTTACAGCGGTTCGACAAGACTTAGCATAGCCGATAAGCCTTCGGGCTAAACGGGGCTTAATCTTGACAGATTGGCCTGAACTGTCACATATGTTCCAACGAATAAGACGGCGTAGGCTTGCCTACATAACCGACCTTATTCGGAGTACTTTGATTCATTGTTTCTTATTGTCAAGGCCAAAACCGTAATTAGTAACCGTAATTTTAACCAAGTTTCTTAAAATTCACTAATTCCTAAAACGAGAGCCGAGGTAAGAGCTTTGGATAAATGGTATGGATAAATGTCGTTTCCTAGGTCTCACAACCAAGGGAAGGGTATTAATCCGCAAAAGCAACAAGCCCACCTCTTATAGTGCGCGAAGGGTCAAAGTCTGGCGATCCAAGAATGATAACTGACAAGGATAATTTTTGGAAAGTCGAGCTGAGGACTTTAAACTCAGAACTACTTCTTTAAAACCCTTAGGATTTCTTTTTAGGATTTTAGGTTTTTCTTTCTTTGAGTCCAATAAGAGTAACGTGACATATGTTGAGGTTTTTTATTTTGGCGTGTTCCGATGGCCATTGGGCTAAGGATGTGCAAAACTTTTTTTACTCAATATAGGCCACGTGAAATAGAGTTCCGTAGGAGAGTCAAGAAATTGCTAAAGAAAAGGAAATTTAGCAATCCACCTTAAGATGGAAGCATTAAGAGAGCTTGAGAATTACAAAAAATGTAACAGAGAATGATTGGTGTGAACAAGAACAATTTTGGTTAACTTCTAAAACCTTTTAGAAAGGTGATCCAAGTGAAAATCCAAAGTAGTGTGCAATTCATTCTGCAATTATCCTTATCTTTCCCTTTATACTTTTTCACCTTCAAACTTTTCGATCCTCTCACCAATCTTCCCCGAAAGTTCACATTTCTAACCATTCTTTCATCGCCTCTCTTTCTTTCCATCCGTTTCACTCTCCCACCCAATCTCAATGCCTTAACCATTTTCAACCCACCCATAAACACAATTTCTTACCCGTCGTTTGTCTTTTCTTCCCATCCTTATGTGTATCTTTTTCTAAACTCATCATACTCTCAACCTCCATTTTGTTTACAAAATACCTTTGTGTTGCGGAATTTGAAATATTGCTAAGCTTTAATGATTATTTGTTATCATTTTGATTTTCATGATCCTAGTTGGGGTAAGTGTAGCTCGACCCCTAGCTAGATTTTAAGAGTTTTTGGTTCAATCAAAATACAACCTATCTTTCTACTGGAAGTTTTAAATTTCACACTTTTCCGACTATTCCGGCATTTCTAGATGATAAGTTTTGTTCTGAACTATCACACCGATCCGACCTTGTTGATGACGGTTATGACTTTTACGTGATACATTGGGTTATTAGTAATTTCGAGGAGTAGCTACATCTCCCTAAGTTGTTGATATCCAATGGAAGCGAGAAGTTTCTGCGTTAAGTATTTGATTTTATCTTTAGCCAATAGGTCGCATTCAATCTGTTATACCTTACCAAGTTTCTCTTTTCCTGGATTGAATACCTTTTCGATCAAGTCACCCTCGTGTTTTCCCACGTCGGGTAATGTTTTTTGATCTTTGTCTTCTCCACCCGGTTTTAAGAATATTTAGGCGGTGGAGGTTGTAGATGAATACCACCATCTTTAGTTGCTTGTTTATTTTTCTTTCTATTTAGTATTTTTCTTTTTGGTTTCCCTTTTCATTGGTTGTATAAAATAAAGTGGCTTAAACTGTTTTTCGGTATTCATACCTAATTACTGCCACATTATTCTATAACTTCCATAGACATGGTGTTATTAACGGTTTCGTGGAGTTTGTCTGCTTATACAGGTTTTTACTTGCTTCTCCACAACGTGCTGACATTTACTCCGATATTGTTCCTTTACTTGAGAGCCATTTCCAGAGCTAAGTCTTTTTCTTAAATTCTCATTTATTTTTGTCATTGAGGACAATGCCATGTTTAAGTGGGGGGTAGGAGACTTAGCTATGTTATGTTATGATTGAAATTTGAATAAAATGGTAGAAAATTTGAAAATTTGAATACATACCATATTATTTATCTCGTACCCTTAGAATTGTGAGTTCCTAGCTAAGAATTGATAGGAAAGGAACCAAGTTTCATGAGTACGTGATCATTTTATACTTATGTTAAGTAAATTTAAGGATATTCATGCCCGTTTTTGCAAGTAGTTATTTATTATTCAATTACTCAATCTGTGAATCGAGTATACCGCACAAATCATAATAACTGACGAAATTATGTGTACAATGCATAGATGATTGGTTATGTAAACTTAGTGTCAATATCTATCTGCTGAGGTATTCTTATATTCTAGCCATTTAAGCGGAGTAATAAGCTTGAGACGTACCTGTGTTTTAGCAAAACGTTAAACACTGGGCTTGTAGTAAATTACCAAAGTAGCCTCGCGCTTGTGGTAATATTCGATGCTATACATGATCTAAGATAGGGGGATACTCTAAAAAGTTTTCTTTCTTGAGATTGATAGTATTTGAAAAATATGAAGAATTGAAGAAATTCAACTTTTAAGAGGCTTTGAGTAGTACTCGGTCTACAAGTCCAAAATCCCTATAGATACGCTATTGCTTATTGCTCTAGTGCTCTAACCATTGCGAGGCATAAGAAGTATGAATGCTGAGGTTGGTAGGTTGAGATTGCAAAGTTAGCATAAACTCTAATCTTGCCACGAATATATAAAACTAAATGCACATGCACACATCACTTCGATTCATAGTAAGTAGTGAATAATGGATATCTTATAAGCATGACTAGTATGAGTTGACTTGAGTTTCTTGTGTTAGTATGATTTGACCATAGAAAATGTTGTCTTGGGGAATGACTTATTGATGCTTTGTTCGGGACGATCAAAGTCTAAGTGGGGGGTAGTTGATGACGGTCAAATTATACCCGTAAAAGTCATCAACGTTGACCTTAAATCGAGATTAATAATGTATATTTCATATTGAATCACTCGTTTATATTTATTATTTAATGTTAAGTGATTATTAATATGATATTGGGTATTTAACTGTTTTATTATTAAAAGACCGATTTATTGTGCGATAAATGCTGATTTTGCAGATCACGACAAATCGAGAGGATACATGTCATTCAATCAGTAAATCTCGAGATAATAAGGAAGAAAATCGGAGCATTAATCAAGAGATAAATCGAGAGGAATCGATCGGCACGGAAAGAATGCGGTGGGGAACAAGTCGGACAAAGAGACGCGTTTAACACGTGTAAAAAAGGGCTCGGTCGACCGAGCCTATCCATTCGGTCGACCGAGAGAGTCGGCTCGGTCACTTGAAGTTTATCCGGCAGAAATCACGTGTATATCTTCTAGATCCTTCCTAGGTCGGCAAAAACCTCTATATAAGCAGCAGCTACGAAATTTGTAAAAAAAACACACCTTAGACATACATACAATACCTTATACCTTTTTATCAATTACATTCATAGCTTTGGTATGTTACAATGTAGCTGTCCAGCAGTTTATTATGGCTGCAAATATGTAAGCCTTTAATTTTCTGTTGTTTTTATTTTCAGTAATTAATTTCCCAATTATGCTTTATCGTTTGAATTAGTTAATCATAGCTAGATGATGTAGTTCTAGGCTATGACATTAGGGATGTGGCGACTCCTTGTCTATGGGGATCCCATAACCTACGTCATACACTTAGTATTTATTCATGAATCTACTTGATTTAATTAATGCGTATCTATGTTAGTTTATATTAATACTGTGCGAATTACTGTTTAATCTGTTATGTATGATGAAACGCTGAGAGATGTATTCTAAGATGTATTCTGGGTTGAAATCGTTCGGTTGACCGAAAGGTGTCATTCGGTCGACCGAGGCCTTACACTCGGTCGACCGAGCCCTATTTCATCCGTTAAATAGCCACGTCTTTATGGTTAGGTTAACTTAATAGAATTTATTATCTCAGTAGGTATGGCTATGGCTACGTTACTCGCTTAGTTTAATTAAAACGTGTAAAAAGGAAATACCAATATAAAACTCTTAGGTAGGCTTATGAATTGCTCTTCATGGACGTTCAGCGTTATCTAGGTAGGTTTATATTTGGGAATTGCATGCACCTGCTTATACGTACGTCGTAGATTAGCATGAGACTGTAACTTGGTAATTGCTAGTTGGACGAGAGCTTGAGTAATCGTTTAGGAAGTACGCCTAACCATAGGAATGTTGCCCAGACGAGGTGTACGATTAATATCGGCATCCTTAGTGTCGTAAGCGTGCAAGTTATATGAGATGGATACCCAAAAAGTGAAGTCACGTAATGTAGCACAGTGATCTAGACACCTAACCGGTGCTAAGTCAAGTTAAAGAGAATGACTCCCGTAGCCAATCTAAGATAGATACAAACGGATTGACAGTTAATAAGTTCGGTTTATTATATAAATTATCTAGGTCCAAACGATAAAGACTATAATTGGGGAGGTTAATTACGTTGTGTCGAGTTGTGTCTTTACCTTTCTTGTCTTATGTTGGTCATAGACCGCCTCTATGTCCTTGACATGTTTAATTAATTGTTTGTATATAAGATGATCCACAATTGGTTCCCTGTGGGATCGACCTTGATTCACTATAGCTATACTACGATGGGCCTAGTCCTCTTGCTAGTATTGGTTTATGGTGGTCAAGTATATTATAACCTGATTGACCCCGATCAATCTCTTATAAAGTGGTGACGCACATCAATGTGTTTCGTCCTTGAGTGTAAACTGGATTATCAGTTATTGCAATTGCACTTGTGTTATCACACATTATGGGAATCGTTCCTTCTTCTATCCCATAATCTCTTAATTGCTGTCTAATCCATAAAACTTGAGCACAACAACTTCCAAATGCTATATACTCGTCACCGTTGAAGTTGAGATAGAGTTTTGCTTTTTGCTAAACCAAGACACAAGTCTATTTCCTAGTAGCTGACATGTGCCTGGGGTGCTCTTTCTGTCCACTTTGGATCCTGCATAATCTGAGTCTGAGTAAGATATCAGCTTGAATTCTCCTTCTCTTAAATACCAAATTCCAACTCCATCTGTATCTTTCAGATACTTCAAGGTACTTTTTACAACTGTGAGATGGCTTTCCTTTGGTTTTTGAGTGAAATCTTGAACATACACCAACAGTAAAGGATATATCTAGCCTACTTGATGTAACATAGAGTAAGCTTCCAATCATTCTTCTGTAAAGTGTTTGATCAACATCTTTGCCTTCTTTGTCTTCATCTAGCCTGATGTTGGTCCCCATTGGTGTAGAAGTTCCAGTTGATTTCTTCATACCAAACTTTTTGATAAGTTCTCTTGTATACTTGGTTTGGTGAATGAAAATTCCATCATCTAATTGTTTAACTTGTAATCCAAGAAAATAATTCAATTCTCCCATCATACTCATCTGAAATTTGCTCTTCATTAAACTTGCAAATTTCTCACATAACTGTTCATTTTCTGATCCAAAAATGATGTCATCAACATAGATCTGAACAAGTAGAGTGTTCTCTTCATTTTTCATTCTGAATAATGTTTTGTCAATAGTTCCTTTGATAAATCCATTATCCACTAGAAACTGAGATAGAGTATCATACGAAGCTCTTGGTGCTTGTTTAAGTCCATAAAGAGCTTTCCTTAGTCTGAAAACTTTATCAGCTTGATCTTTGATCTCGAATCCAGGTGGTTGTTGAACATACACTTCTACTTCAAGAATTCCATTCAAAAATGCACTTTTAACGTCCATCTGGTATACTTTGAACTTTTTATGAGCTGCAAAGGCGAGAAATAGCTTGATTGCTTCCAATCTTGCAAATGGTGCATAAGTTTCATCAAAGTCTATGCCTTCTTTGTTTCTGATGATATTCCCATCTTAATCAAGTTTGTTTCTGAAAACCCTTTTGGTTCCAATGATATTCACATGAACTGGTCTTTCTACCAATTCCCAACTTGATTTCTTTCAAATTCATTCAATTCTTCTTGCATAGCTAATATGCAGTCTAGATCTTTCAAAGCTTCTTCTATTTCCTTAGGTTCAGATTGAGATAGAAAACATGCAATCATTGCATCTAGTTGATATCTTGTTTTAACGCTAGCTTGAGTGTCACCAATAACTTGTTCTTCAGGGTGATCTCTCATCTATTGATAAGCAGGTGTTTGCATTAAAGGATCTATATTTTGTTCGACTGGTTCTTGAATTTCTTCAACTGAGTCAGAATCATGTTGTTCAGGAGTGGTTTGTTGAGTGGTTGGAAAATGAGACTGATCTGGATCTGAACATTCTGAAATCCGTAGTCTTCCAATGTCAACAAAAACTGATTCTGGCAAGACTTGTAACTGAGACCGAGAAACGGGTTCTGGTCTGTCTTCAGTTGTTTCACCAGGGAAGTTTGATTCATCAAACACTACATGTATAGATTCCTCATGCTTGAGTGTTCTTTTATTTAGTACTCTAAAAGCTTTGCTGACGCTTGAATATCCTAGAAAGATTCCTTCATTAGCTTTGGGCTGGAAAACATGAAGTTGATCTTTCCCATTATTGTGTATGAAACATTTGCTTCCAAAAGCATGAAAGTAAGAAACGTTTAGTTTCCTTCCATTCCTAATTTCATAAGGAGTTTTCTCATGCCTTTTATTCATGAGAGCTCTGTTCTGTGTATAGCAAGCTGTGTTAATCGCTTCCTCCGCCCAATATCTTTCAGGTAATTTTGCTTCACAGATCATCGTTCTTCCTGCTTCTTTGAGTGTTCTGTTTCTCCTTTCAGCTACACCATTCTGTTGAGGTGTTGTTGTAGCAGCGAGTTGGTGTAAAACACCATTTTCTTCACAATATTCAATAATCACATTGTTGAGGAATCCACTTCCTTTGTCTGATCTTATCTTCATAACTGATTCTCCTTTCTAATTTTGAAGTCTCTTGAGTAGTTTAGTAAGTCTTTGCTTGGTTTCACTTTTCTTGGTTAAAAAGATAACCCAAGTGTATCTTGAAAAATCGTCTACTACCACCAATGTATATTTCTTTCCACTGATACTAATTAGTACTGTTATAGGTCCAAATAAGTCCATATGTAGTAATTCTAGGACTTTGGTTGTTGAATGCTGAGATTTAGTCTTGAAACTTGCTTTTGTTTGCTTTCCTTGTTGACAAGCATCACATAAGCTATCCTTCTTATATGAGATTTCTGGTAGTCCAATGACTAGCTGTTTCTTGACAAGGGTGTTGATGTCATCAAAGTTTAAATGACTCAGTTTCTTGTGCCACAACCAACTGATTTCTGATTTGGTATGCACAAGCAAACAAGTTTCTGCAACGGCTGTTGTCCAATCTACAACATACATATTCTCTTTTCTTCTTCCTGCTAAAACAACTTGAAATGTTGTTTCGCTGACGACAATGCAGAAATCTTTATCAAAAGTAACTTTGTATCCCATATCACAGAATTGACTAGTGTTGAGCAGATTGTAATGCAATCCTTCTACATAAGATACATTCTTGATTGTGAGTCCATTTCTGATTAAGGTACCATACCCTTTGGTGTATCCAGGTTTGTCTTTACTTCCAAAATTAACTGTTGGTCCATCTTTTGCAATAAAATTACTGAGGCAGTCCTTGCTCTTTGTCATGTGTCTAGAGCCACCACTGTCAAAGTACCATACATCCTGCAATAAAAATTAAACATTTTTAGGTACCCAACTCTGTTTGGGTCCATGGGGTTCAGTTGTCAGTACAACTCTGGGAATATATCCTTTAGGTATTCTTCGGATATTGTTGCACTTGTTTTCATATATGTAAGCCACACTCCCATAGTATCTATGCTTGGACTGTGTCTTATTTATTTGATCTCTCAGATCTTTTGACTGAAACTTATTTCCATGATGATTTCTATTATTGAAACTTGAATAATGACCATCATTTCTTTTGTACTGAGGTATATATTGAGGACTGTAACGAGTCCTTTGCTGACCTTTGGGCTGAAACTTGTAATAAGTTTTCTGCTTGAAATGATTGTTTTTATCAGTTTGAATATTGTATTCAGAGATATTCCAGTCATCATCAGTTGGAAATAATCTGCCTTTCCCCCTGATTTAGTGAATTTTTGAATAATAACATTCTTGGATTTACTAAGACTGAAGTTTCTATAGTTCTTGGCCTGATCAGCTTTAGTAGATTCAACAGTAAATCTACTTTTTTTATTTTCATGATGTTCAGCTGATTTACCTTTTTGGTTGAACCTGTTGTTGTTTAAAGCTGATCTTTTTGAAAATTGACGCTGATGTTGACTTGATTCACGTTGAATTTGTTTCACTGGTTCAACATGCTTCTTATTCTGAGGACATTGTTCATCTATGAACTTAACACCAGTTTTGGTATTAGGTTCAGTTGCCTTACTTGTTCCTCTTTTCGAAGTTTGCTGTGTATCAAATCCTAAGCCAGTCCTATCTCCATATGGCTTACCGATTTGAATCCGATTCTTGTCGAACTAGGCGAGCAAAAGATTCGGTTGCTTACCGCGATGCAAGAGATCGATACGATTCTTTCCTTTGCCGCTTCGCTTAGTTTTAACGTGTTCAGTTCATCATTCAATCTTTTGACTTCTAGAATTAGAGATTCTTTCTCAGCTTTGATTGATTCATAACCAGCTTGTATGGTAACAAGCTGACTCATCATGTCGTCAAGAGTTTCTTCTAATTCTGAGTTTCTTGGATTGGAATCGGCTGTTGAAGAACATGTATTTTTCATGGAAATTTGAGCTGAGCGATATTTAGAATTTGATTCACATACCTCATTGAGATCTTCCATGTGTGCCATTAAAGCTGTGTCATCTGATAGCCTTTCAGTACCAGCTTCATAGTCTGACTCATGTCCAGCAAGAAGTGCTCTTCTGCCAATTCTTCTTTGCTGAGTTTTCTTGGTCAGTTCTGGACATTCGGCTTTGTAGTGTACAGGTTTCTTACAGTTGAAACAGAGATATTCATCATCTATTCTTTTCTCAGGAGTCTTCTTGATGAACTTCTGGGTTACAGGATGACCATTCTTCATCCTTCTGATTCTACTCATCATAAGAGCCATTTGTTCCTCCATTTCATCCAACTGTTTAAGACTGTTTGTGGATGTTTCTTGAGAATCATTTGATGCTGCTGCAAGTGCTGTGGTTTTTGGTTCTTCCAGAGCTTTGATTATTGCAGTTGTGCTTGTAAAATCTTCACTGAATTCATAAGCTTTCAAATCTGAGAAGATTTTGAAGGAGTCCTCTATGTCAAGTCTTCTAGATTCTTCCATTGCACTGACATTCATCTTCCAGCACATTGGTAGTGCCTTCAAAATTCTTGTATGGGTTACTTTCTTTGTGTATTCAATCTTGAGTAGATCTAATTCATCCATGATAGCACTGAATCTTGTCTCCATTTGGTCAATGGTTTCTCCAGTTTTCATCTTGAAATTTTCAAACTTTTGCTTTGCGACTGAGATTTTGTTTTCCTTGATTGAATCAGTTCCTTCACAAACTAGTTGAAGTTTGTCCCACATTTCTTTAGCAGTTGTGCAGTCTTTCACCTTTAAGTACATATTGCTGTAAAGAGTTCTGAGGATAAAGTCCATAGCAACATTGTTGAGATTGTTTCGCTTGCGATCATCATTGGTCCATTCAGCTTTAGGCTTGGGAACTCTAACTTGATTTCCATCAACATTTTGCATGTGAGTGATTTGGATTGGTCCATCAGTGAGTACGTCCATCATCTCATCATGAGTAGCAGCCAGAAAAGCCTGCATACGACGTTTATATTCATCAAATCTGTCCATGTTGCACATAAGCATCTGTCTTGCATACAGATTGTTATCCATTGTGAGTGAGTGAAAACTGATTGTATAAGAACTGGAAACTGAGCTTTCTTATGAGAACAACTAGAGGAGATTTGGAGCAAATGAGCTTTTAACAATGGCTTGTTAAAGAAACACTGCTCCGATACCAATTGTTGGTCCCTTGGAAAGGCTAAAACAAGTTTAGAGGGGAGGGGGGGGTGAATAAACTTGTCCCTAAAACTGGATTTTAAGCAAATTAAGGTTCAGTTAAAACTGTTAGGTTTTATGTCTGAAAGACAATTTGTAATTGTTTTATTTAAATAAATGACAGAATTTATTTCATCTCATTTATTCGCATTTATTGCCAATATTGATACACTACAGAAAACCCTAAGTATATTGATTATGTAATCACATAACTCAGTGTATGGCTATACACACGAGGATTGAGTTTGTGAAATATACTTAAAATTAACTTAGTGTACGGGTCTCTAGATTAATTTGCTAATGATGCGCCCAGAACACTTTAGGTGTGACAGTCTTATCCGGACTGTCGGTAATAGGGTACCTAATGGGGCATTTATATATGATGATAATCATATAGGGCCGGACCGATTTGATTTGAGTTCTCGATATAATTCCGTAATCGAGAAGTCTTATCGAATCACAAGATGATCGTATATGGATTAATCTTAATCCTGAGGTGATCACAGACGACTGCTTAGACGAGGGTAGAGTTTGATGTGTTAGTAAGGATCACTTCGCAGTATGTGGTCCAACACTTCTCGTTGGCTCTATTCTGGGATGAGTGAGTGGTCTGTGCTATCACAGATATGGAATCCATTCCTTCCCTCGGGAAGTAGACAGACAATTCCCTTATCTGTTGACCCTAGAAACTGATCGATCGGCCGAGTTCATATCATATTGGTTATGAACTAATTGATCACTAGGGGGTTGATGGTAAATAAGGATAATATGTTTCGAGAAGGGTTTACGGATATATCCCGAATCAAAATGAACGATGCATGGAGGATTTATCCGTATGTAATGATTATATCGTGGACGCTTTCGACTCATAAATTGAGTGTAAGTTATCTATATTCGATAGAGTTCAGTTTCGGGTTTATGGTGGTGTAATCCCGGAATTAATAGGTTGGATATAGCTATTCTGTCTGATGAATAATTTTTATTCGATTTATTGTAGCTACTGAATATGGGTCTATGGTCCCCGACGTGGCTCCTAATATAGCATATAGGTTTCTCGTCGTTGCACCTCAATTATAATTAAATAGTGCATTGGGTGATTTAATTGATATGTGGATTAATTGTTTAGTTGGACTAGATGATTAAATACACGGAAATAAAGTTTTCGAGGACTCGGCCCAAATTATTGTGTTGACCTTTTGACCTAATTGGTCAAATATAGAAAAATACGTGTGGCCTTATTTGATTAAGGTTGGGGCGCATGACATATTAATTATTTATCAAGGAATTAGTTTTCTTGGATAATTATTTAATGTGTGATTTATATTTTATTTGTTAAATGATAATTCATGGAATATTAGATAATAATATGATTTATTCTAATTTGTTTGGGATAATTATTTTATTTATCTTTTATTTGGAAAATGATAAATGTAATAATTATCTCTTAATTATTAAATATTTGGAGGACAAGGATTACTCTCCTATATAAAGAGAGTTCTCCCAAGCCTTTTGACACACATTAAACACGCCATATTGACTAGTATTTAGGTTGATATTTTCGACTGAGTACTTTGGGATTCGAGTTGGGATAATCTTCGGGATTATTCCGGTAGCATATGAAGGAGGTCCGGCGGCGGGAAACACCATCCACCTGGTGTTGCTGGGAGACACACGTTGGAAGGATGTGACTTCTCAACTTGCGTGGATACTACTTTGATCTTGGAGTTAAGCACCAAAAAAGGTAAAATCCAAACCCCTTGTAGTTTGATCTTTAATTTATGTTCTTTGTTTTCGTTTAGATCTAGATCTGATGCATTCCGCTGCGTAATTGGGTCAATCTATGATTGATCCGACGATATTACATCAAACAAGTGGTATCAGAGCCTTTGATCTAATGATCAAAGTATATGAATTTTAGATCTTGGAGTGGAAAAGCATGTTTTAGGTGTTTTTATTTCGTTTTTTTGGTAAATTTGAAATTTAATCATGTTGTATGCTTGTGAATGTTGTGGTTGAAGAGATGGACTGGGGTTGGTATTGTTTACCCGTAGATCTATTTTGTAGCTCATTTGTTTAGTAACAATTGAGTATAGGATTTGTATCTTTAATTATGTTTTTTTCGAAAATTCCATGTAAAAGTTGCATATTTTATTGTAATTTTGTTATTCCGGGCTCGAAATATGAAGATCTTGCTGAAAATATGAAGATCAAGGCGAAACCCAAGGTATGAACGAGGAGAAACGGCTAAAAACCTGTTTATTTTTTTTTAATAAAAAAGAACTGCTATATTACTTTCTGCGACGCTGAAAAGCGTCGCTATAAGTCTGTTTTTTATAAAGGGTTTTCAGCGGCTGTATGTAACATTTTTTTCAACCTAATTTTTTTTTATTTATCAAATCTGCCGTTATTTGGCAGAAAATTAAAATTAAAAAAAAAAAATTTAAATTTCCTGGAAGTTTTTTTTTATACAGCCGCACTTAAATAAAAAAAAAAAGGTTATTGGTAGTTGTAATAATATTTGTTTATTTAATTAAAAAGTCTTTTCTCCTCTCGGGTGTTCGTGGTTCGTGATCCGGCGGTTCGAGTTCAAAATTCGAAGATCAAGACTCGAAGACATAGTTTAAGTTTTACTTTTCCTTAGAAAATAGTTAGTCGGGGGTACCAACGGTCCATCTTGGTGTTTACTTTTTGGTATAATTTTTTGTTTGATCAAGATTACAAACTTAAAACTGGAAAATTACCATGACTTGCATCTTCATGATTCCACTCCAATGCATACACGTAGTTTTTTAATTTCGAATTAAAATAGACGTGTATAACTCGAATAATTAGTATGAATGCTTATTAATTTAATATGTGGTAGTTAAATAATAAGTAGCTAATTATAAAAACTGAGGACCCGGGTTTTTGTCAATCGTTACGATTTTAGTGATGGATTCTCGGTGAATCCCACTTGGATAAATCGTTGAGCTTTTCGGTGATGGCTTCTCAGTGAACACATCTTAAACAGAAACGAGATTACGCTTTCGGTGACAATTTAGAAATCGGAGAATCTTAGTACATGGGTTCGGAAATGGTCTAACCATGGTTGGGCGAGTTCAACCGAGCTTCGGCTCAATCGACTCCCCTCCACGTGTGATGTACGTTACAACAGTTCGATAGGACTTAGCATAGCCGATAAGCCTTCGGGCTAAACGGGGCTTCTCTTGCCGGATTGGCCTGAACTGTCACATATGTTCCAACGAATAAGACGGCGTAGGCTTGCCTACATAACCGACCCTATTCGAAGTACTTTGATTTATTGTTTCTTGTTGTCAAGGCCAAAACCGTAATTAGTAAACCCACCACTTTTTCAAAATATTGAGTGGGAGCGGGGAAGGCGACAGCCAACCCCACGGCCTCTACTATAGATGGAGGCACGTGAGAGAAGGGTGAAGCCTCGTGCCGCTTTGATTCCGGCCCCCTAAGGATGGTGTTCACCCCTATCAATATTCAAGGCTTGGTCTCCGAAAGGATAGGATTTCGGGTACTCGTTGAGTCACTGTCCGACCCTAAAGGCGGCATACTCGGGGCGTGCTTTGAGGTCTGATATAGTAGGTCACACTCTTTATGGATATTTTTGAAATATCTAGGCTAGAAAAAGGAAGGTAATCAATGATTAAGAGCCGGTATGTCTGATTCCCATGAGATGTTCGATTCTCGAAGCTTAATCATTGAGAGAGAATGTCTCAGTTTAACCGTCATTGTGCTGATACAGACCCTAAAGGCGGCGGTACGATGCGAGGTTAAATCCTTGGAATGGTAGGATAGACTTTATATAGTTTATTATTCCTAAAATACAAAATATAGTAGTGTATATTTGATTAAATTTCTGTCATTTTATTTACAGCAACATGTCTTCGCAAATTCAAACTTTACTGAATGATAAGTTAAATGGCGACAATTTTACTAAGTGGAAAAGTAACGTAAACGTGGTGCTCGTATTTGAGAATGCGCAGTTCATTTTGACTGAGGAGTGCCCTGTTCTTCCCCCTCAAAATCCGCCTAAACGCATTTGCGATCAACATAAAAAATGGACAGAGGCGAATAATAAGGCAAGAGACATCTTCTTAGCCTCAATGTTGGATGTCATTCGGAGCAAGATTGAGGGTTTTAATACTGCACGAGAAATCTTGCAGCATTTAACCACCATGTTTGGCAAACCATCTGATCAAGCAAGACACGAGGCCGTGAGGAAGGCTGTCAATGCCGAGATGAGGCGGGGTCAGTCGGTTACTGGTCATGTGATGAACATGATTAGTTACTTCATTGATGCAGCAACTCATGGTGCGATTATAGATGATGCTACCCAAGTGTCAGTGATTCTCGAATCCCTGACATCTGATTTCCTGACGTTCAGGACCATCTACGTCATGTCTAAGGCTCACCTTTCCATGACGGAGTTGATCAACGAACTTCAAGTCTACGAGGGTCATTCTACGAAAGATAAATCCCAAGAGCAGGAAAAGAAGGCTGAGGCCAATGTGTTCGTAGCCAAGACGTCTAAATCAAACCAGCAGGGTAAACAAAAGAATAAGAAACAAACTGCACCGGTGCCAAAACCTATGAAGAAGAAGGCGAAGCCGAATACACCATCCAAGCCCAAGGGCAAGTGTCATTACTGCAATGAGATAGGGCACTGGCGTCGTCACTGTCCCGTATATCTCAAAGATGTAAAGGATGGGAAGGTTAAGGCTAGCAATGGGAAAGATAAGAAAGGTAATCCTGAATTACTTGTCTTGGAATCTTTCAATGTAGCTAAAGATGTATCAATTTGGATACTCGATACTGGAGCTACCAACCATGCATGTTCTTCTTTGTAGATCCTTAGTTCGTTTCAGGAGCCTGAGGAAGGAGCTCAAGTTATGAGAGTCGGCACCGGGGCGTTAGTTTCAGCAAAAGCAGTGGGAGCTGTGGTTTTACATTTTGGAAATAAAGTTTTACATTTAGACAATGTTTATTTCATTCCGAATTTTCGTAGAAATTTGATTTCGTATTCTGCTTTGAAAGACCAGTTGTTATCTGTTTCTTTTATGGATGATGAGTTTACTATTTCAAAGAATGGTTTTACTTTGTGTACTACTGTATTAGAAAACGGATTATATTTCCTTAAACCAACTCAAGCTCCCCTGCTAAATACTGAAATGTTTAAAGTAGTGCATCAAGAATCTGCTAAAAGGCAGAAAATTTCTCATAAAGAAGATAGTACATATCTTTGGCACCTTAGGCTAGGTCATATTTCATTGGAAAGACTCAAACAACTGTCTAAGGGTAATACCTTAAAGGAGTTATCTGTTGACTCATTGCCGGTTTGCGAATCTTGCCTGGAAGGAAAAATGACTAAGCGTCCCTTCTGGTCAAAAGGGAATAGGGCCAAAGAACCTCTAGAGTTAGTACATTCAGACCTTTGTGGTCTGATGAATGTGCAAGCTATAGGCGGATTCGAGTATTTTGTGACTTTCATCGACGACTACTCGAGGTTCGGATATGTTTATCTGCTGCATTGAAAATCCGAGACATTTGGCAAGTTTAAGGAATTTCAAGCAGAAGCCGAAAGGCAGTTAGGGAAGTCTTTGAAATGCCTTCGCTCTGATTGCGGAGGAGAGTACTTAGATAGTGAGTTCACTAACTACCTACTTGAACATGGGATATGTTCCCAACGTTTTGTGCCTAGGACACCTCAACAAAATGGAGTTGCTGAAAAGAGAAATAGAACATTGATTGACAAGGTCAGATCAATGATGAGCTACGCCTCGCTACCGATATCTTTCTGGGGATATGCTCTAGAATCAGCGGTCTACATATTGAATGCAGTACCGTCAAAGTCTGTCACTACGACACCTTTGGAGCTGTGGAAGGGACGTCGCGAAAGAATACGTCACTTTCTCATTTGGGGTTGGCCCGCACATGTGCTGAAGGACAAGACATCGCAGCTACAAACGCATACAAAAGTATGTATGTTTGTAGGCTACTCCAGAGGAACACGTGGAGGTCTGTTTTACGATCCGGAAGATAACAAGGTGATAGTTTCTACTCACGCCACATTTTTGGAGGATCAGTATATGACAGATTTCAAGCCTCGAAGTAAAGTCATACTTGAGGAGTTACTTTCTGACGAGGTCAGACCACTAGTGCCACCTCGTGTCACTGTAGAACCCACTTCGAATGCAACAGTCACCCCTCCTCCTAATCCACCCAGAGGTACTGAGAGAGTGGTTCGGCCACCAAATCGGTATGGACAATCAGAGGCAAACGTAGCCGTCTCTGATGGTGTGGAAGATGATCCAGTTTCTTTTCGCAAGGCCATGGATGATCGTGACAAGGATCTATGGGTTGACGCGATGAATCAAGAGATAGAGTCCATGTACTCTAACTCTGTCTGGAAACTTGTAGATTGCCCCGAAGGGGTAAAACCCATAGGGAGCAAGTGGCTCTACAAGAGGAAGCGAGGAGTTGATGGTAAGGTGCAAACCTTTAAAGCATGGCTTGTAGCTAAGGGCTACACACAGAGAGAGGGTATATACTACGAAGAGACCTTCTCCCCTATGGCCATGCTCAAATCCATCTGGATCCTCCTTTCTATTGCTGCATGCCTAGATTATGAAATCTGGCAAATGGATGTCAAGACTGCATTTCTTAACGGCTTTCTCGATGAGGAAATCTATATGCAGCAACCAGAAGGATACATCGAAGAAGGCCATGAGCAGAAAGTGTGCAAGTTGCTGAGATCCATTTATGGGTTGAAGCAAGCATCTCGGTCTTGGAAACATAGACTTGATGAAACCATTAAGTCATATGATTTCGAACAAAATCCTGATGAACCTTGTGTATACAAGAAAGTCATTAAGGATAAGGTTGCGTTTCTAGTGTTGTACGTAGATGACATTCTCCTAATTGGAAACGATAAGGGGATGTTGTCGGACGTTGAAATTTGGTTGGCCAGCCAATTCCAAATGAAAGATTTAGGAGAGGTGAATTATGTTCTCGTGATCCAATTAATACGGGATCGTAAGAACAATATGTTAGCACTTTCACAAGCCACTTACATTTATAAGTTGATGGCTAGATATAGCATGACGGACGCAAAGAAGGGTTACCTACAAACTCGTCACGGCGTCCATCTCTCTAAGACTCAGAGTCCTCAGACTCCTGAGGAAATAGAGGCTATGCAAAGAGTGCCTTATACTTCAGCTGTAGGTAGTCTAATGTACGCTATGCTGTGCACTAGACCTGACATCTATTATGGTGTTGGACTCGTCAGTCGTTATCAGTCTAATCTAGGCAATGAGCATTGGATTGCAGTAAAGAACCTCTTAAAGTACATGAAGAGGACTAGGAATTATATGCTGGTATATTCGGGTGCAAACCTGGATGTACGAGTACACGACTCGACTTCCGGTCGGATCGAGATGATTTCAAATCTACCTCGGGCTCGGTGTTTACCATTGGTGGTGGTGCGATCATTTGGAGAAGCGTCAAGCAATCCGGCACGGCCGATTCTACTATGGAAGCCGAATACATAGCGGCCTCTCGAGGCGCTTAAGGAAGCGCTTGGCTCAAGAAGTTCCTGAGTGGTTTAGGGGTCTCTCCAAATCACAACGATCCGATCGCTCTCTATTGTGACAACAATGGGGCAGTATCTAATTCAAAGGAACCCCGTAGTAACCGCAAGTCGAAGCATATCGAGCAAAAATACCATTTAATCAGAGAGATAGTCCAAAGAGGTGACATTTCCATCAAGAAAATCGCCTCTGCTGACAACCCTGCTGATCCTTTCACCAAGACATTGCCGTTAGAAGTCTTCAACCAGCACTTGGAAACTATTGGTATTAGGGACATGACTTATTTGCTTTAGAGCAAGTGGGAGTTGTATTTCTGTAATATAGATATGGGGTGTGCTCTAAAACAATTAATCCACTTGCCTTTCGTGCAAGTGGGAGATTGTTAGGTTTTATGCCCGAAAGACAATTTGTAATTGTTTTATTTAAATAAATGACAGAATTTATTTCATCTTATTTATTCGCATTTATTGCCAATATTGATACACTACAGAAAACCCTAAGTATATTGATTATGTAATCACATAACTCAGTGTATGGCTATACACACGAGGATTGAGTTTGTGAAATATACTTAAAATTAACTTAGTCCGTAGCGTTTATTAATCTGAGTACGGGTCTCTAGATTAAATTGCTAATGATGCGCCCAGAACACTTTAGGTGTGACAGTCTTATCCGGACTGTCGGTAATAGGGTACCTAATGGGGCATTTATATATGATGATAATCATATAGGGCTGGACCGATTTGATTTGACTTCTCGATATAATTCCGTAATCGAGAAGTCTTATCGAATCACAAGATGATCATATATGGATTAATCTTAATCCCGAGGTGATCACGAACGATTTTACTTAGACTAGGGTAGAGTTTGATGTGTTATTAAGGATCACTTCGCGGTATGTGGTCCAACACTTCTCGTTGGCTATATTCTGAGATGAGTGAGTGGTTTGTGCTATCACAGATATGGAATCCATTCCTTCCCTCGGGAATTAGACAGACAATTCCCTTATTTGTTGACCCTAGAAACTGATCGATCGGCCGAGTTCATATCATATTGGTTATGAACTAATTGATCACTAGGGGGTTGATGGTAAATAAGGATAATATGTTTCGAGAAGGGTTTACGGAAAGATCCCGAATCGAAATGAACTGTCTATGGAGGATTTATCCGTATGTAATGATTATATCAGTGGACGCATTTGACTCATAAATTGAGTGTAAGTTATCTATATTCGATAGAGTTCAGTTTCAGGTTTATGGTGGTGTAATCCCGGAATTAATAGGTTGGATATAATTATTCTGTCTGATGAATAATTTTTATTCGATTTATTGTAGCTAATGAATATGGGTCGATGGTCCCCGATGTGGCTCCTAATATAGCATATAGGTTTCTCGTCGTTGCACCTCAATTATAATTAAATAGTGCATTGGGCTATTTAATTGATATGTGGATTAATTGTTTAGTTGGACTAGATGATTAAATACACGGAAATAAAGTTTTCGTGGACTCGGCCCAAATTAGTGTGTTAACCTTTTGACCTAATTGGTCAAATACAGAAAAATGCGTGTGGCCTTATTTGATTAAGGTTGGGGTGCATGACATATTAATTATTTATCAAGGAATTAGTTTTCTTGGATAAATATTTAATGTGTGATTTATCTTTTATTTGTTAAATGATAATTCATGGAATATTAGATAATAATATGATTTATCCTAATTTGTTTGGGATAATTATTTTATTTATCTTTTATTTGGAAAAATGATTAATGTAATAATTATCTCTTAATTATTAAATCCTTGGAGGACAAGGATTACTCTCCTATATAAAGAGAGTTCTCCCAAGCCTTTTGACACACATTAAACACGCCACACTGACTAGTATTTAGGTTGATATTTTTGACTGAGTACTTTGGCATTCGAGTTGGGATAATCTTCGGGATTATTCCGGTAGCATATCAAGGAGGTCCGGCGGCGGGAAACACCATCCACCTGGTGTTGCTGGGAGACACACGTTGGAAGGTTGTGGCTTCTCAACTTGCGTGGATACTACTTTGATCTTGGAGTTAAGCACCAAAAAAGGTAAAATCCAAACCCCCTTGTAGTTTGATCTTTAATTTATGTTCTTTGTTTTCGTTTAGATCTAGATCTGAGGCATTCCGCTGCGTAATCGGGTCAATCTATGATTGATCCGACGATATTACATCTAACAAATACTTGTGTGGAGTTAAGCTGACTGAGCTGAGTTTAAGTCAAACTGACGTAACCAAAAACCGAGTCAACCGGCAGCGGATATAATTCTAGCCTTTTTCTTGATCTTGTTATTCTATGTGAAAGACGAGTGTGTTAAACTGAATTCTGATGAATGTCAGTCTGTGAATTGTGAGTTGTATAACAATCAATCCTTAGAATGATGTAGATAAATACTAAGTAAATAAATAAATGCATAAAGTAAATGAGGCAAGTATTATAGAGGTTCCAGGTGGTGTAATCCTGTTAGTCCTCTCTTCCCCTGTGGTGTAAGAGGAAAATTCCACTAGAACTTCTTGAGGTGAGCTGTTACAAAAAGTCCTAAACAATAGTCCTTGGCTAATCCCTAGATTCACTATCTAAACAGTTGTAGAACAGGTAGAATTGCTGCTCTTCAATTGCTTGAACACTGGTCCTTGAAGGGTTACGTATGCCTCTTCACCAGCTACCACGACAAACACAGTCTACCCGACTGCTTGTAACAACTGTCCTTGCCAGAACCTTCCCGGTTTGCTTCACAGTTTAAACCTTTGATGTAGAATCAAAGTTGGGCTGAGAATCAATAAATTGATTCTTGTTTGTGGTTCTTCAAAGTGTCTAAATCTAGATAAATTCTGTGTAGCTTGAACACTTGAAGAAATTCTTGATATGATCTTGTTATTGCGCAGAGATGATAACAATTCGAATAACTAAGACTAGTGCACAAAATGCTTGTTGATCTTAATAATTCTGTTAAATCTTCGTATTTGATCCTTGGTGCAAAGTCCTCTATTTATAGTGTGAGGTCCAACGTTCAACATTTATGAATTCGAATTGTATCAACGTCTATCTTGTAACGGCTATATTTTCTGACCGTTCTGATGTGTCAGTATTTCATCCAATAAAATTGCTTCCTTTAAAACGTTCGACTGTACTTTCAGTTTGTTGGATGGATGACATATAAAACAGAGTTTCCAGATCAGTTTTATACTATGTTCATCAGTTGTCCGTTTCTTGACTGACTTGGACCATTGACTGAGATTTTACTCTTCTTCAAATATCAGTACTCCAGTTTACATATGATTATAATTGACTTAATCAGAGTACACCATAAACAATTATCTTCTAAGAATTCATTGTCCTTATGATTCTTAGGTCTTCATACAAGATCTATAAAGTCAGTTCAGGTCACCACAAACTTGCCTGAAGTCTAACTTTATAGTCTCGACTTGTAATCTTCATAACTGAGTTTGAACCCTCAGTTCTTCAATCTTCTATAACTGAGTCTGTGACCCTCAGTTCTTCATCAACTGAGTTTGAACCCTCAGTTCTTCAATCTTCTATAACTGAGTTTGTGACCCTCAGTTCTTCATCAACTGAGTTTGAACCCTCAGTTCTTCAATCTTCTAGATAAGCCAACCGAGTCTGTGTCCCTCAGCGAACTTATCTTTTTCAATTTCATATTGGTGTATTCTGAGTCAGTTTATTTATCTTAATGATTTCCAGTTTTCAGTTTCACGACACACTAACTATTACAGTGATTGTCTGATGTAACCTATACAAATATCAGACTCTAGTAAAACCTATTCATTTAATTCAAGACATCTTTTAGCTTTCCACTATAACAGCTAGCTTCAGCACTTCATCAATGAGGTTGAGATAATATTCTGAGTAAATATGATGAATTATCATCAAAACATAAATTTTATTTCCAACATTGATAGAACTCGGTTAAGTGTATGATGCGGTTTCTAGAGCATACCCCTCAAAACGATTTTGGAAGAACTGCATAGATCATCATGGATCGTACCATGTCTAACAAAGTGTGATTTCTTCTCTCAGATACGCCATTCATCTGAGGCATTCCGGGTGGAGTTCATTCAGGTAGAATCCCATTCTCCTTCAAGTAATCTTGAAACTCTCCATCTAGGTATTCTCCACCTCGATCGGATCGAAGTGTTTTGATTTCTTTACCTAGTTGGTTCCCCACTTCACTTCTGAATTCCTTGAACCTTTCAAAGGCTTCAGACTTATACTTCATTAAGTATACATAACCATATCGAGAATGGTCATCAGTGAAGGTGATAAAATAAGAGTATCCTCATTTGACTTGAATTGACATTAGGCCACATACATCAGTATGTATGAGCTCAAGAAATTCATTGGATCTAATCTATTTTCCACTAAATGGTTTTTCAAGTAAACAAGATTCGCATGTATCAAATGATTCAAAATCGAAATGATCCAACATTCCATCTTTATGGAGTTTGGAAATGCGATTCTTATTCATATGGCCAAGTATAACAATCCAAAAGTAGGATTCACTCAAGTCACTTGTCTTAGCTTTCTTGTTGTTAATATTAAGTACATCAACATTCATATCTAATACGTAGAGACCATTGTCCTGTTTGCCAGTACCATAAAATATTCCATCATGTGAAAAAGAACAACATTTATTCTTAAACGTAAAAGAAAAGCCTTCAACATCCAATGTAGAAATAGAAATAATGCACTTCGTAAGAGTAGGAACAAAATAACAGTTATTTAATTCAAGTACTAGCCCACTGGGCAATGAAATAAAATAAACTCCTACGGCTAGGGCATCAACACTTGCTCCATTTCCAACGCTAAGGTCCACATCTTACTTCCTCAGATCTCTAGTCCTTCTTAGTCCCAGCATATCCGTACAAATATGATACCCACATCCAGTATCTAATACCCAGTGGTTAGACTTAGAAGAAGCAATATTGATCTCAATAATAAACATACCTGAATTCGAAGCATCATTATGCTTGTTCTTCTTGGTGCTCAAGAAAGCTTTGCAGTTTCTTCTCCAATGACCAGTCTGGCCACAATGGAAGCAAGCATCCTTGGATTTGTCTTTGGCTATCTTAGGCTTCATCTTTGTAGCCTCATTCGCCTTCTTGGTCTTCTTTTGGACCTTTTTCTTGAACTTGGAAGAATTCACAAGCAACACTACCTTACCCTTGCCAACAGTGCCTTCAGCAGTTTGAGTATGTTCAATAACTCCGCAAGGGAGAAATAAATCTTGTTCATGTGATAGTTCATCACAAACTACGAGTAAGTGTCCGGTAGAGATTGCAGAATCAAGTCAATACTCAAATCATGCCCCATCTTATGACCAAGCTTCTCAAGCCTCTCTATATAACCGATCATCTTTAGCACATGTGACCCAAGTGGAGTTCCCGGAGCCATCTTGCAACCAAACAGTGCCTTCAATACCCCGTACCTCTCAGTTCAAGACTGAGAAGCATATATCTCCTTCAGGTGAACAATAATGGTGTGAGCATTCATGGACTCATGATGTTTCTGAAGTTCCGGTGTCATTGAAGCAAGCATGATGCATGTAGTCTATGTACTGTCAAAACAGTGTCTTGAATGCATCTTAACCGGTTCCTCATTCGTAGCATCTTCGGGATCCTTAGTAAGGGGTGTTCCCAAAACATAGCCAATGCCTTCATGTCTCAAAACGATTTTGAGGTTTCTTTCCCAGTCGAGAAATTTGATTCGTCAAGTTTGTTATCAATGATAAAATGAATATTCAATTTGTTCGACATTTCTACAACAATAAAGTAAATATAATATAAGTAAAAGTTCATGCATACAAAACCATAAAATTGCACTTCAAAATTTTAATTAGGTTTTGCTCCCACTAGCCAACTATTCCCAATTGGCTTTCAAGAATTTAATTAATTCCTTAGTGGCTAGGACCCAATCTTTTTGCCTCAATTTCCGATGGTGGTCGATCAATTTTTTCAATTTCGAAAGGTAGGTACTCCTACCAATCGCATCATATGCGACTCCAGTGGTTGACTAGTCAACTCTTTGACATTCTGCATCTCTATGTGGTAGTCAACACCTTGTCCCTAAAGTCAGACAGCCCTAACGGTGGCCAATCACCGAAAGACTTTAGTCGAGTCGTAAGCTAACATTCACGAGATCTCATACGATCATATCTCAATAACGACGATATACCCGAGATAGGTCAACTCACGATGGTGGTCGATCAGTTGGATCCGAACAAAGGATCCTCACCATCGTTATAATATTGGGAGACAAAAATTGACTCGATTTTGGCATGGGAATAATATTTAAATTAATTCGCTTAATTAACTTTAATTAAAATATGGTCTCATCTAAACGTGCATATTTCTACATTATCTATATAAAGTAAAACATACACCATTCCGCACACAAAAATAACTGGTATGATCATGGACTTTTCCTAAGTGCGTTTTAGAATACAAACTGACGATACCGCGGGTCACAATCAAAGGGTACTAGAACCGCCAATAGGATCTTCAATGCGCCATCTCGAATGGAATCTTTATTTCTCTTTGGACTACATCTTCTGATATATTCTTGTTACATAATATTCTATCTAATAAATTTAATACACTAGCCGCACACGAGGGGGGGGGGGAGGGAGGGCTAACGGGAATGGGATAAATGAAGAAATTAAACTTGGTCACGTTCTTCATAACGGCCTAGGAAAATTTTGAAAAAAACAACATAAAGTAAACCACATACATCTATCCTATTGGTCGAGTCCATGATCAATCGGGGTCCATATAATCATATTATATGTACAACATCTAATCCATACAATAATATCTTATGAAAAAGACAAATTTAAAATTTAACTACTTGCATCTTATTTTATCTAATCAAATAATCAATTAACGTTTAATTATTTAAATGATTTCAATCGAAATAAAATTAACTATTAATTTTAAACGATTTCAATTTTAATTTTAAATAAATTGAACTATTCAAAATTAAATCAAAATTAAAATTAGGTCGCTTTAGTTTCCTTCCTTTTGATTCCTAATCAAAGGGGTGCCTTTGGTTTCCAAAACCAAAAGGTATCTCCCTTGGCCCTTTCCAAGATGAAATTTTGGAAAAGGTCCTAGGCCTAGGCTTTTTCCAAAATCAAATATTTTGAAAAGCGCCTAGGCCTATTCCAAACAAAATTTGGAAATGGCCAATATTATTTAATGCCATGTGCATCATAATGGACCAAACTATTTGAACCATTAGCTAGCCGCATGACACAACTAAACAAAGGAGATATCAATTCACAATAAATATCACAAAATGAAAAACGAAATCGATCTCCCCACGATAGAACCGGCTGACGCCAGTAGCCCTAGGGACGCCGGCGGTGCCGCGGTGGAGGGGGCCGCCGCTTCATCCGAGCCCCCTCAAATCGATTTATTTATTTATTTTTTTGTTTCTCTCGTTTCGCGAATCTAGATCTTGCATCTATCGATTAATTACTACGCAATTTAATTAGTGATTATTGCTTAAGTTCGAAGTTCGCTCTGCTACCACTGTTGGGAAATCAACTAGATTAACGCGGCGGAATTTAAAATTTGATTTCCGATCCCAACATTGACTTCGTTTAATACAATAAACACGTTAAGTAATTGACGGTGATTAGCTTGCTTGATCTAATAGATCGACGCTTTGACCGTCAACGGAGAGTAGTAGTGCGCGCGAGCCGTGCACGTGTCCGACCTCTATCGATATCCACACGAACTCCTCACCGGAATCCTCATTGGATTGCTACTAGAAAAATCCGGCTGCTAGACCGGCATTTCCTCTCCCTCAAAAACCCTCTAGAAGAAGCTATCTATTTTTCACAAGAATTATGAACTCTTGGAATTGTGATGTACAAAAGAGCTAGCCAACCCCTTTCTTTTATAGGTGAAAGTGGCGCCCCTTTAACCCCTAATCTGATTAGGAGAAGCTTCCTAGCAGTT
Source organism: Gentiana straminea (assembly GCA_036785695.1). NCBI lineage: Eukaryota > Viridiplantae > Streptophyta > Magnoliopsida > Gentianales > Gentianaceae > Gentiana > Gentiana straminea. Next base: position 13,330,236 of record JAVUPR010000398.1, on the reverse strand, counting down.
TGATGAGAAATCCTATTAAAATATGGAAAATCACTTTGATTGATTTATCTCATTTAATTTAATATCTTATATTAAATAAATCTAATATATTGTCAATATCTAATATTGAATGCCTTATCTTATTACCATAAATCTATTTTCCCACAATCAATTAATAACCAATATTAATATATGATAATATCATTAATTAAATTTCACAATCCAAGTGTATCTTAATAAACGACAGTCTACGCCCCATATGCCAAATATTGGCATCCAGAATATTCGTTAATTAATCAATTTAATTAGTATCTTGTATTTAATTTATTCATAATAAATAAATACCGTCATATTAATTTAATCACTATACCACTTTATAGTCGATATAAACTTTCCTTATTTTGTTATCACTATAACCACATTTTAATCCAGCTACATGTTCATATGTGTGTGACTCAATAGGCTTCCGAATATGTTGGCTGCAGATATAAAGTGCAATTTATGAAAATGCCCTTCATACCTAACGATCACAGGATAGCGTTTAGCAACACACCGTGACCCCCAATCATCGGAAGAGTCAAAAGCAATGACTACTACATTTCATGTGAAATAATTACCATGTAAACAGAATCCTCTCACTGTAATAATATCCATACGATCGTATCTCGAGTGTCAGTACATCAATGATCATATCCTATAATCTGGATATCATGCCCTCTCGGAATAACACATTTACTCCCACTTTGCAAAGATTCACGAGAGCTAGACATTCCTTATAAGAAGATCATTTCGGATATTTACTCCTAATCATAGGATACGCGATTTCCGGACGAAAACATGTATCCTACGCATGCTTCAATATCACGCCCGAGCACTACCGCATTATCGCCCCATGGTTAGGGGAAACCTCAATAGTGTCAAAGCATGACAATCCACACTGTGATGCCATGAAGACTCCGGTCTCAGGATAATTACACAATTGCCACATACTGCGACACTTAATGTAAGTGGGCTAGTTTAACGTACGCATTCTCCACTACATGTCCACGTACAGTCCAAGTGTCTCTACACTCAGATAGACGAGATCTATCCCTATCTTCAATAAGATAGAAGACATCCAATACATGCTAGTCTAATCATACTGTCAATGTTCCATTTGACAGTACACACGACTACATACATTTATGTATTAAACTTATTAGAATGATTAGAGATCTCATCAACCATAATCACTATCATGGTTTCTCTATCACAGCTTAATACTAAGGACGTTACTATATATTCAACATAATGATAAACAAAACATATATAATAACAAAAGTGCTTTTATTAATCATAATAAAATTATTACATGTACTAAATAGACTGTAAATGACCCGACCCAGTCAGATCCGGTCCAACCCGATTGGGTTTAGGACACCATTTCAACAGGTAGAGACTTCCCACACTCTCAAATGTATAAGGAAATATAGTAGCACCTTTACTAACACCAATTGGTTTTAGTAGAACGTTAAGTGCTTGATCCTAACAGCTAAGCACAACCCAAATAGTAAACAAATTCAAACAACATTGCGTTTTTTCCCAGAAGCAAACCTTTTCTTTTTCTTAATCTCTTGCATCATTTCCCGAAGGTTCGGAGTATCTTTGCTTTTAGGAAATCAAGAAGATTACACAGAATTTGAAATTTTGATTTCCTTTTTCAAGATCGACTACGTTTAAACAATGGGACTAGACAAGAATCTTACCATATTAGATCTAATAGATCTACGCTTTGTCTACGGTTTAGCTGTGCACGGAGCCGTCCAAGTGTTCGGCATCTACCGTTGATCTACATGAACCTTCTGCCGGAATCTAGCTTGGATTGCACTAGAAAATCTCGGTTGCTAGACCGACTTTTTCTTTCCCTCAAAACTCTCTCTAGGAAGATCTTTTATTTTCTTGTAAAATAAAACTCTTGTAATTGTGATACAAAAGCGTTTGACACCCACTCCTTAGAAATAGTGAAAGTGTCACCCCTCTCTGTCCCAATCCTATTGGGAGAAACTTCTTACTTGGAGTAGGGAGAATCTTCCTACTTGGAGTAGGGAGAAAGAAAACATTATCCTAATAAAATAAGTAAAATACATTTTTTCTTTATTTTTCTCAGTTAACTTAATATCTTATATTAAATAATCCATTAATTAAATTGCAAAATTCATGTGTATCATATAAACATTAAAATATGCGCCCATATACCTATTAAAATATGTATATTTAATTAATCAATATTATTAATATTTTGTATTATGTATTCATAATAAATATCACAATATTAACTATCACTATAACACTTTATAGTCGAGATAAAAAAGTTTCCTTATTTGGTTTTCACTATAGCCGTATTTTAATCCGGCTAGATGCTCATATGTGTGTCACCCGATAGGCTTCCGAATATGTTGTCCGTAAACATAAAGAGGACTTACTAAAATGCCCTTCACATCCAACGATCATGAATAGCATCTAGAAACATGTATTGATCCCCAATCATCGGAAGAGTCAAGTGCATTGAGTACTACCTTTCATGTGAAATGGTTACCGTGTAAATATAATTCTATCACTGTTATAATATCCATACGGTCGTATCTCGCGTATCAATACATTAACGATCGTATCTTATAATTTGAATATCAAGCTATCTCGAAGTAACTCATTACTCCCACTTTGCAAAGATTCACGAGAGCAAGACATTCGTTATAAGAAGGCCCTTTCAGATATTTACTCCCATCATTGGGATATGCTATTTCCAAACGAGAAATATGTATCCTACGCATGCTTTAATATCACACCCAAGCACTACCGCATGATCGTCCCACAAATAGAGGAAACCTCAACCTCAGTAGCGTCAGAGTATGGCAATCCAACTATGATGTCATGAAGACTCCGGTCTTAGGATAATTACACAACGACAATTAATAAAGTAATTGGATTAGTCTAGCATACGCATTCTCTAATACACGTCCACGTACAGTCCAAGTGTCCTTACACATCGATAGACGAGATCTATTTCTATCTTCATAAGATAGAAGACATTTAATAAATTCTAGTCAAACCGTATTATTAATTTCCCATTTAATAGCACATGCGACTTGAGACATTTAAGTATCAAACTTAATAAAGTGAATCGAGATCTCATTAAACCATAATCACCAGCATGGTTTCTCTATCACGGTTTAATACTTAGTACGTTATCATATATACAATAATAAATTGGTTTATGCATTAAATAAAATATATAATAGCAAAATGCTTTTATTATTCATAATAATAATAATATTACAAGAACTAAATAGACTGTAATTGACCCAACCCGGTCGAATCCGGTCCAACTCGATTGGGTTTTTGACACTATTTCAACAATCTCCACATGGCATAAAGCCAATCACCCATATGCTTAAGCCCATGCTTATGAAGACGTTTCTTATGCTTAGTCTGCAATAAAGCCTTGGTTAATGGATCAGCTATGTTATAATCCTTGTGGACTTTCCCTACCGTTACTTCTCATCTATCCACTATCTCCTTAATCAAGTGATAGCGCTGCAGTACATGTTTGGACTTCTGATGAGACCTTGGTTCCTTTGACTGGGCAATTGCCCCATTGTTATCACATTACAGTGGGACTGGACCTTCAATGGAGGGAACCACACCATGTTCGGTAATGAACTTCTTCATCCAAACCGCTTCATTCGCTGCCTTTGAGGCTGCAAATATACTCGGCTTCCGTTGTAGAGTCTGCAGTAGTCTCCTGCTTGGAACTCTTTTAGATAACTGCCCGCCATTAACCGTTAGAACAAACTAGATTGAGACATAAAGCCATCCTTGTAAGTTTGAAAATTGGCATCTGTGTAACCTTGAATTACCAAATCAGTGTTCTCGTAAACCAGGAACATGTCCTTAGTACATGTCATCTACATAAGGATATTCTTTATAGCAATCCTGTGACCATCACCGGGATTTGCCTTGTACCTACTAGTCATACTCAGAGGGTACGAGACATCTGTGCTTGCACACAATATGGCATACATGATAGACCCTATTGCCGAGGCAAAAGGGATCATACTGATATGCACTCTCTTCTAATCAGTCTTAGGACACGTTTCCTTTGACAGATAGACCCCATGTGACATGGGCAACAACCCTCTCTTGGATTGCTCTATGCTACATATCTTTAGCATCTTGTCTATGTAGGTGGATTATGACAGATCTAGTAACCTATTAGATCTATCTCTTTAGATCTTAATTCCCAGAATGTAGGTTGCATCTCCCAAGTCCGTCACGGAGAATTTCTTGGATAACCAAACATTAGCTGACTGTAACATAGGGATATCATTCCTTATTCAATATGTCATCTACATAAAGCACTAAGAAAACCACGGAACTCCCACTAACCTTTTTGTAAACACAAGTCTCATCTTCGTTCTTGATGAAATCAAACTGTTTGATAGTTTCATCAAAGTGAATATTCTAACTCTGAGAAGCTTCCTTCAGTCCATAAATGGACTTTTGCAATTTGCACAACATCCTAGCATCATCTGACATAAAACCCTCAGGTTGTGTCATGTACACTCCCTCAGACATATTTCCATTAAGGAAAGTTGATTTCACATCCATCTGCTAGATTTCATAATCATGGTATGCTGCAATAACAAGCAGAATCCTAATGGGCTTTAGCATAGCTACTGGTGAAAAGGTTTTATCATAGTCAACTCGTTGTCTTTGCTTATAACATTTTTCCACTAACCTTGACTTCTAGATAACTACATTACCATCCATGTTGCTCTTTCTATTATTGACCCATTTACACCCTATAGGAACGATTCCTTCAGATGGATCAACTAGGTTCTGAACCTATTTGTCTTTCAAGGACTCTATTTTAGAGTTTATGGCTTCTAGGCATTTCTCTTTGTCATGCCTCATCAGTACCTCCTCATTAGTTTTAGGGTCTTCATCTTCCATGAGATATATGCCAGTGTACCTTTCAAGTTCACGATATTCCCTTGTGGACCTTCGAGGTTTCTGTGTGCCTAGAGCAAGTGTCTACACCTCATCAATATGTGATGCCTGCTCCACTTCCATCATCTGACCATTATCTGCAAATGGTTCTTGAATTTCATCAAGATCAATCTTACTCCCAATGACCCTTTTAGAATAAACTCTTTATCCAGAAAATCGCAAGTCTTGAAGAGAAACACCTTTTGTTCTCCTAGGAGTTAAAATTGGTATCCTCTAGTCTCTCTAGGATATCCCATGAACAGACACTTGACAGATCTGGATATTAATTTATCAGGCATCATCTGCTTCACATAACATCCCAAAGGTTTATGATATGCTAGTTTCGGTTTCTTCTTGCCCCATACTTCGTATGGTGTAGAATATACTGTCTTTGATGGGACTCAGTTAAGTGTATAATATGTTGTTTCGAGAGCATACCCCTAAACGGTTATGCCAGAACTGCGTAGCTCATCATGGATCGCACCATGTCTAACAGGGTACGGTTCCTCCTCTCAGACACGCCATTCAATACCGGCATCCATGAGGGGTCCATTTAGGTAGAATCCCGTTCGATCTTATTTAAGTAGTCTTGAAACTCACCATCTATGTATTTCCCACCTCGATTGGATTGAAGTGTTTTGATTTATATACCTAGTTTTTTCTCAACTTCACTTATAAATTCCTTGACATTTTCAAAGGCTTCAGCCTTATACTTCATTAAGTATACATAACCATAACGGGAATGGTCATCAATGAAGGTGATAAAATATGAGTATCCTCATTTGGATTAAATCGACATTGGGCCACACACATCTGTATGTATGTGCTTAAGCAATTCATTCCCCTTGCCACTAAATGGTTTCATCTTTCCAAGCAAAAAAACCTCGCATGTATCAAATGATTCATAATTAAAATTATCCATTAACCCATCTTTATGGAGTTTTGAAATATGTTTCTTATTTATATGACCAAGTCGACAATGCCATAAGTAGGATTCATTCAAGTCACTTGTTTTAGCTTTCTTGTTATTTATGTTAAGTATATCAATATTCATATCTAATATGTAGAGACCATTGTCTAGTTTTCTAGTAGCATAAAAGATTCCATCGCGTGAAAAAGAACAACATTTATTTCCTACAAGTGAAGGAAAATCCTTCCACATCCAACGCAAAAATTGAAATAATGCTCTTCATAAGAGCAGGAATAAAATAACAGCTATTTAATTCATGTACTAGCCCACTGGCAATGAAAGAAAATAAACACCTACGGCTAGGGCAGCAACACTTGCTATATTACCCACGTGTAGGTCCACTTCTCCTTTCCTCAGATCTCAAGTCATTTTTAGTCCCTAAATATCCGTACAAATATGAGGACCACATCCAGTAACTAATACATAGTAGTTTGATGAAGCAATATTGATCTCAATCATAAACATACATGATGTCGAGCATCCCCATGCTTGTTCTTCTTGGTACTCAAGAAGGCCTTGCAGTTTCTCCTCAAATGGCCATACTGGCCACAATGGAAGCAAGCATCTTTTTTCTTGTCCTTGGCTATCATAGGCTTTGTCTTGGGAGCCTCCTTAGCCTTCTTGTTCTTCTTTTCGGCCTTTTTCTTGCCCTTGGAAGAACTCACAAGCAACACTTGCTTGAGCTTATCCATAGTGCCCTCAGTAGTCTTAAGCATGTTCAATAACTCCATGAGGGATGAATCAATCTTGTTCATGTGACAATCTATCACAAACTATGAGTAAGAGTCGGGTAGAGATTGCAGAATCAAATCAACACTTAACTCACGCTCCAACTTGTGGCCCAGCTTCTCAAGCCTCTTTATGCACCCGATCATTGTAAGCACATGCGAACCAACTGAAGTGCTTGGAGCCTTCATTCAACCAAAGAGAGCCTTTGAGACCTTGTACCTTTTAGTGCGAGACTGGGAAGCACAGAGTTCCCTCAGGTGACCAATGATGGTATAAGCATCAATGGACTCATGTTGATTCTAGAGTTCCGGTGTCATTGAAGCAAGCATGATGCACGTAGCCTCAACACTATCAGAACAATACATGTTATGCTTCTCAACCAATTCCTCATTATCAGGATCTTCAGGGTTTTCAGTTAGGGTGTTTCCAAAACATAGTCAATCTTTTAGTGCCTCGGAAATATTATGAGATTTCTCTCCTAGTCGAGAATGTTTAATTTTCCAAGTTTGTTTTCAATGATAAAACGTAAGTTTAGTTTGTTCGACATTTTGAAAACAATAAAGTAAAGATAGTATAAGTAGTAGTTTATACATACAAAACAACAAAATTACACTTTCAATATTATTTAGATTTTGCTCCCACTAGCGATCTACTTCCAATTGGGTTTCAAGAATATTAATTATTCTTTAGTGAATGTGATCCAATCTAGGTCGCCTGATTCTCGACTTGGGCCGATCAACCGGGTCAATTTCGAAAGGTAACTAGACCTACCGGTCGGATCCTATGTGACTCCTAGTGGTTGACTAGTCAACTCTTTGACATATCACATCTCCATGTAATAGTCAACCATTTGTTTCTAAAATTAGACTGTCCTGGCATGGGCCAATCACCGCAAAATTTTAGTCAAGTCATAACCCAAAATTCGTGAGATCTCATAACGATATACCCGAGGTAGGTCAACTCCCGACGTGGGCCGTTGGATCCGAACAAGGGCTCTTCACCGTCATTATAATATTGGGATACAAAATTCCGACTTAATTTTTGTTGTGGGATTAATTTGAAATTAATCACTTAATTAATTTTTATTAGTTAAGGTCTCATCATACATCGTGCATTTTTTTATGTTATCAACATAAATTAAAACATGCACCATTCCGTGCACAAAATAACTGGTATGATCATGGACTTTGCTTATTTGCAGTTTCGAATACAAACTGATGAAGCCGCGGATCACAAATCTAAAGGTAGCTGCAATCACCAACAAGATCTCTATGTTGTCTTTCTTTGGCCTCCATCTTCTGCTCCATCTTGATGCATAAAATTTATCTAAAAAGTTTACACCCGCCGCACACGGGGGGCAGCTAACGGGAACGAGATAAATGCAGAAAATAAACTAGGGTCATTCTTCATAACGGCCTAGGACAAATTTAATCCAAAAGAAAAATAAACAATTCAACATCTATCATATTGGTCAAGTCTATGATCAATCGGAGTCTATATAATCATAATATATCAATCAAAACATCCAATCCATAAAATAACATCTTTTTTAAAAAGGATAAAAGTCTAAAACTAACAACTTGCGTCCTTTTCATGCAATTAATTAATTAATTAACACTTAACTATTTAAATCATTATTAATTGAAATTAAAATAAATGATTAATTTCAAATCAATTTTAATTTTAAATTTATAATTCAAAACTTTTCAAAAAAATAAAATCAAAATAAATCTCTTATGTTTCGTTCGTTTTGGTTTACTAACCAAAAGTGATGCCTCTGGTTTAGTTCGAACTAAACCAAAAGGCATCAACCTATGCCTATTCATAAATTTAACTGGCCTAGGTTAATCTTAGGTCCACTATTGTGGACCACAGGTTCAAACCTTTTATTCAAAAAAATTAGTGATGAGGTTATCCCATAGGTTGAAACTTTTTGAACCCATGAGATGTAATGTGGCATGCCAATGGTTCAAACTATTTGAACCATTGGTTAGCCATATGGCATGAACCAAAAAAAGAGAAATTCTTATATATACTGTAAGGAATCACAAAACTGTTCGGTAAAAACTAGTTCTAAAATTTATAAACCGAAACACCCCAAGTATAAGGTTCGTAGTATAGGGTGTTTACGGGTCGTCCTAAGGGAGTCGAATGTTAATCGGATTAAGGTGCAGTTGTTATATTTAATATGTCACGAATTATTATCTCAAACTAGGGTTTATACTATCTATAATATAAAAATGATGAGTAAGACTAAACTAAAACAGGAAACAGGAAAATTCGACTATGGACGGGCGTTCACTAATGTGGACGGGCGTCCGACTATGATCTAAAAACAGAAAATACGCAGAAACATTAAGTAAAAGCTAGGGTTTTAAAGAATAACTAAACGAAGCAAAAAGTACGAACTTTCTTATGAATATAAAGGAACAGAAGGGCAACAAGGATCCACCAAACAACCACCACCCAACCAAGTTATGAGTTGAATTAAATTCCTTGGTATGATCTAACCTAAATTCGATCTAGTTTCCTTAATCAAATTTATTTAGGGTTCGTTTTCTTTCTCGAGTAAAACAAACATAACAATGAAGAACATGATCATGAGTTCGTCTCCGAATCTCCTACCCAATCAATAATAAACAATCTCTTGAATTATTACTAATCGTATCAAAAGAACGGTTCTATATATGAATCCAATTCTCATTAAAATTCAAAACAGATAAACGTTTCATTGATTTATCAATCTAATAAAACAAACATTCAAATCTATTCAATTGATAAAGAAATTAACATTCAAACTCACTAAACAATTGCTACTCGAAAATCCCTTGGTTGTGATGGTGTTGTGTTGGCTTCATCCCGTTGTCCTACTGCGAATTGCTTAGCCAACAATCATGTTGGTGATCATGATTATTGGATTGGAAGAATTCATCTTCTAATTAGGCTTTGGTGCGGCTGCTGCTCTGTTAAGAAGTGCGGCTGGAATTATGATGAGCTTTAGGGTTTCCCATGCGCTGCTATTTATAGATTTTTAAGGCGGCTAGGGTTAAGTCGGCCATGGACGCCCGTCCGGTTCTTTGGACGCCAGTCCAGATTGCAAAACTTATTTGAGTCGGGCCGAGCTGGGATTGGACGCACGTCTAGCCAGCGTCCACTCCAGCGTCCAAACTTCCTGAATCAAAAATATCATCCTGGACGCTCGTTCACTATCTTCAGACGCCCGTCCAGCTGGACGGCCGTTCAATAATCTGGACGCCAGTTCAGAGACGCGAAAACTTGATTTTCTCATATCTATCTCTTTTCAATCAAATCCAATCAACATTATCTCTTCCTCTTTAATTAAATCCGACTTGATCATCTTTGAATCACCTCTTGAGCTCGAATTTGTGCATCTATAACACATAAAAATATCGCAAAATGTAATAATGTCCAATTAAATATAAATTCATCAATAAAACGCATAAATTGACTAATTTTGTGATTAACTTATTAAAAACACCACATGCTCAATATTTCGTCTAAACACTTATTTCTTTATGCAAATAATACAAATACGGGGGAAAATATCATTAAATATAGCCTTATAAAACATATAAAAACACCCTTAACAAAAACACATAAAACAAAAATTTGGGGTTCCACTAAGCAACACCAGCCGCTGACGCCGCAGGCGATTACTCGGTGGTGATGCCGCCGCCGATCGGCCAAGTATCCCATAAAGCCGACGCATATTTTTTCTTTTCATGTTTCATTTTGTGAATCGATATCATGCACCTGGAAAATTACTACGCAAATTCAATAATGCTGATTGCTTAATTCGAAGACCGTCGGCTACCATTGTTAGGAAATCAAATCGTTTACGTAGCCGAATTTAAAGTTTTGATTTCCTTTTCCAAGATCGACTTCATTTATACGATAAACATAAGAAGATTAGATAAGAATCGTACCGGATCAGATCTAAAAGATCGCCACTTTGTCTACGGTGTAGCTGTGCACGGAGCCGCCCAAGTGTTCGGCCTCTACCGTTGATCCATACGAACCTCCCGCCGGAATCCTAGCTTGGATTGCTACTAAAACTCTTGTAATTGTGATACAAAGAATTTGACACCCACTCCCTATAAATAGTGAAAGTGGCACCCCTCTCTGTCCTGATCCTATTGGGAGACGCTTCCTGCTTGGAGTAGAGGGAAAGAAAATATTTTCCTAATAAAATAAGGAAAATATATTTTCTTGATTTATCTCAATTAACTTTATATCTTATATTAAATAATCTATTAATTTAATTGCAAAATTTATGTGTATCATATACACACTAAAATATGTGCCCCATATACACATTAAAATTTGTATATTTAATTAATCAACAGATCGAAGTAATATTTGGCATTATTTATTTATAATAAATAAATACCATAATATTAATTTATCACGATAACATTTTATAGTCGAGGCACAAAGTTTCCAACTTTGGTTATCATTATAACCACATTTTAATCCGGCTAGATGTTCATTTGTGTGTGACCTGATAGGCTTTCGAATATGTTGTCTGTAAACATAAAGAACAGTTACTAAAATGTCATTCACATCTAACGATCATGAATAGCATCTAGAAACACGTCATGACCCTCAATCTTCGGAAAGTCAAGTGCATTGACTACTACCTTTCATATGAAATGGTTACCGTGCAAATAAAATCATATCGCTGTTATAAAATCCATACGGTCGTATCTCGAATGTCAATACAGTAACGACCGTGTCTTTTAATCTTGATATCAAGCTCTCTCGAAGTAACTCATTACTCCCACTCTGCAAAGATTCACAAGTGCAAAACATTCCTTATAAGAAAGCTCTTTCGGATATTTACTCCTACCATTAAGATACGCGATTTCCGGACTAGCAACATTAATCCTACACATGCTTCAATATCACACCCAAGAACTACCACAAGATCTCCCCGTGAATAGGGGAAACCTCAATAGCGTAAAAGTATAACAATCCACACGTTGATGTAATGAAGACTCTAGTCTTAGGATAATTGCACAACCGCCACTTATTGTGACACTTGATAAAGTAAGTGGGTCAGTATAATGTATGTATTCTTTAATAAACTTCCACGTACATTCCAAGTGTCCATACACATCGATCGACGGGATTTATCTCAATCATCGTAAGATAGAAGACATCTAATATGTGCTAGTCTAACCGTGCTATTAATGTGTCATTAAATAGCAATACGACTAGAGATATTTAAGTATCATGTTAAAGTGAATCGAGATTTCATCAACATGATCACTATCATTGTTTCTCTATCACAATTCAGTACTAAGGATGTTATTATATATACAATAAAAAATTATGCAATAAACAAAATATATATTAACAAACATGCTTTTAATATTCATTATAATAATATTACATGAACTAAATAGACTGTAATTGACCCGATCCGTTCGGATCCGATCCAACCCGATTGGGTTTAGGACACTCTTTTAGTACTCGCTACAACCAACACTTGATGACACTTGGTGGACTTTCATTGCCTTTGCAACTTGCATTGGTTTAGCCAGCATATCCTTTGGAATATCTTCAAATTCATCATCTAAGCCTCCTCGAAGAAAGAGATTGAATGCACTCATCTTCATACGTGTCATCTCTAGGCTTATTCTGTCTACAAGAATGTTTTCCATCAAAGGATATTGTGTGTGGCATAAAAGGCTGATTCACCTCTAGCAAATCGTCGATGGACTTCATTCTTATGTTGCTTCATTTCTCTTGGTTGCCAATTTACTCTCAAACATCCAAAAGATGATTATCTTCTATAAGACCCTCTTCCCTCTTGATTTCATCTGCCATATGATAATAATCTCGCAACTCTTTATTACGAACAAAGTCATCCTTCATACATATCTACATGGTTAGTGTCGTCCTTACTAGGTTCAACAACGATGGGTGGGACTTCTTGAATATGTTGGTCGACCCCTGCATGCACCTTCGGCCCAATGTCATTTCCGTTTGTATTGACCCGCTGAGCAGGATATTTTACAACCTCCTTCTGTTTATACTATTGTCTAATACGAGTCTCTTTGCCTTTCCATTTTAAGCTAGCCTCTTTCTTCGAGCACTCACCATTTATATGCTCAATACGTCTGAAGTTGGACAATAAGTAGGCCAGGATTCAAAAACTACCACTGGCCAAAATCCCATCTCATCGTCTTAAATCCATATTCGGTCTTCTTTCCTTTACCAGATCGACTTCAATCATAACCCAAGCAGCAGAAGGCCGTATGAGATCAATAATAGTTGAATCAATTTCGAGAGGCCTGCCTACAAGAGAAGCAACTTGGCCTGGGTAATCCTTATTGAATAAGGGAAGAGGCAATTCGGGCAGCTCCACCCAAACAGATGCCAGAGATGCCTCTTGGCGAAAGACAACTGTCCACTTTGAAAAAATCATTGGATTTTCCCAATTGACCGAAATTGTCTCTAAAAAAGTTTGTTATAATCCTCCTGAGAGGAAGCACGAACCAACATATGTTTGTTGTCTTGTCCAGTAGTGCTATTGGACAATCTACTTTAAGCCAGAAACGTATGACGAAATTCAACACATCCAATTTCGGCACAACCAAGGCTCTGAAAAGGTTTCGCAATTCTTGTGTGATTTGTAATTTTCATGGACGTTTATTATTCGCATCACAACTTATCCGTTCGTTGTCCCCATCTATCGGTGTACCACATCATTTTCACATATTCAACAATGTGAAAGTCAAGTCTATAGATAACATGCGACTCCTCGCATTGTCGAACCTTGTTCGACACCGGAAATGCCGAATGTTGATAATAGATTCAACTTTCATAAGGTCGATTCTACTGTGGTACACATTTAATATGGGACACCGGTGGAGTCGCGGTGTTCGTGTAAATGATGACCCTTTTTCATTTTCCATTCACCCGCTGGATTTTTTTTAACGTTCTTTTAAACAGATGTTATAATTGGATACACTGAATTTGGTCAAAGCCACCAATTATAAGCAAAATTGTGTGAGCAATAATACCACCGTGTATAATCAAAATGACACAAGTAAAGACATAATTTTCATCCATTCGTTTCTCGAAAAAAAAATAAATCCATCCATTGGTAATTGTATTTATGATATATTGATTTAAGTCCCACGACAATTATAGATTAATATCGTGTATGGTGTAAGTTAATGTTGTATCTTTTGGTTTTGTCATTTGTTGTAATATCCTCAATTTTTTAAAAAGAAAGGCAAAAATGTTTTTCTTTTTTTAGAAAAACACATTATTATTTAAGTTTTCCTAATTCTTTTAAAAATAATAATAATAATAATAATAATAATAATAATAATAATAATACAATTGCAAGGAATAAAAATTCCCAGCATATAATGGGTTATGCCAAAACACGATTAAAAAAAGGAGTATATTTTCATACAACACACACTATTTTGACCCAACATAAGCCAGATTGTGGTTGATTATTCTGATTTAATTTCAGGCCAAAAGTATTTGTTTTCCACACTCAATATTGATCAGAAAACATTCAGAGTGAAATTCAGGCCGAAAAAAATTCAACATTCTGCCTAAATATGGTACAGAATAAATATGCCCGAAAATTTGAAGGATAAAATTGGAAAAAAAAAAATTATGTGTGCTAAGTGATATGCAAAGCCAGTAAGGGTGCCCACGGATTCAAGTTGGTCCTCTAAGCAGGCCCAACATCGAATAGAGTCCCTGGTCCAATCAGCTCGCAGCCATGTTAGCCGAGCTGGGTAAGACCTAACCCAGCCTGCCTCGCACCATTACGATAATTATCATTTGGCATGCGAAGGGCGTCAGGATCAAAGCCTTCATACACCATCTACTAGGCGAGACGAAGCACCGGGGCTGAGTCGCCCGCCCCTCAGCTCGAAGCCCGTAAAATTAGGCAGCAAAGTCACAAGTTACAGGCGAAGAGTCCGCAATGGCCGCATTATTGTATTTATATTTATATAGGCGAACTGCTAGTACTCTTTACCCCACCATGTAATCACCGACTATGTTAGTCCTATAAATAGAGGCACTTTATACCCTAACATGGGAGGGATAATAGGAAAAGCAAGCGATGCCCAGCCAATTTGTCGATTGTCTTGGTGTTCTTGACTTTTCTTCATATCTTCATATATTTCTTGAGCTAAACACTACGAAACTCCACAAAACACACCTTCAATCCTGATATCCACACGAATCAACCGCTAAATCATGGTTGTGATCTTTCCGACAATATCAGTTGGCTCCGTTACCGGGAAATTTTCGCGTTCTTGCATTTTTCTCCGGTCAGATCTGAGTTTTGTAGCCGCTGTTCTTAGCTCCGGCTCTAAAAGGTCTTACTTTTTCACTTTTCCAACATCTCAGAGCCATCCTTTTGCTTTTCCACTTGAATATTCATCGGAATCTTCATCCAGTTCATCCGGAATCCCCAAATTTACAAAGTATCCACTCAGATTCCTAGAAATCTAGCAAATTTCTCTTGCCTCACCTTCAAAAACCCTAAATACTTTTTGAAACCGCCGACGGTCTTCAAATATCAGTCACCTTTAGTGTTTCATCTTCAAGAACATCATCAACAGACCTTCATCTTTGATATTACCATGTCGGAAACAAGGTCTGTCTGTGCTCCGTTGTACGATGGTTTACCACCAACCTCCAAGAGGCATGGAAAGGGGACCGTACAAGCCACAGATGGTGTGACAGTATGTCAGAACACCGTACACCCTGATCCCGAGGTACACCTGACACCCGGTCCTTAAGGTGAGGACGTACCTCTGTATGATGCACATACTTATCTCGACAACAGAGCGAGATCAAAGGAAGATCTTGGTCAGCTCGCTGCCGCAGTGAGCAAATCAGAGGAAAGCACACGGGTGAGACATCTCGACCAACCGTTCACATCAGCCATCTCCCCGTGAGGAGACAGAGACATATGACAACCTTTACACGAAAGCAATGGTTGCTCATACTACCTATACGCAAAGGATACATCAAACCAACCAAGTGCTCATCCGCCTGAATCGTCCAACATTCCCTATCAATGAGTTCATTCCACCGCTGAGATCCCCTGCACTAGAAGGTACATCTACATCCAGGGTCAGTCGAAGGGTCCTTATATTCAACATGATGAAAGAGAGGTGAGTCTTCACTCATCTTCCGGACGACACCAGGGTTGTATACCCGGCCCGTTCAAGATCATTTAGGCCTAGCCGCCGATAAGCAAGATGAACCAAAAATGAAAGAAATGAGCGATGAGGTGCAGCCGACTCATTGAAACTTCATGTCGAGATTGGGACCTCGACTCAGTGAGGCCAATCACAAGCTGAAAGCTCCAAGTCAGTCTATAGTCACCGGCGACCCACTCCTTATCCCTTTGACGAAGTGATTGCTAAGCTTAAAAAACATATCGATGAGCTGCAGAAGGATAAGCAGGGAAATGAGATAAAGAAGTCTCGGGGAATGAGTGTTCTCAATAGCGAGATTCTAAAGACATCACCTGAGGGGTTACACTACCCCGCCTTAGAGAATTACACAGGATCAAGCCGCTCTTATGACTGGTTCTCTATATTTTAGAGCATAGTACCCATAGCAACGAGGCATGAATCTTCTTGGTGCATTGCCTTTGTAGGCATAATGCAAGACAGAGCGACGGTATGGATTATAAATTTAACATCGGTGTCCATTAAATCAGCGGGAAAGACCAAGAAAACTCAGGCTGATCTCTATGGAATCCGCCAAGGTGAGATTGTGTCAACTCACAGCTACTACGAACGGTTTATGAAAGTGTACGAGTGGACCAGAGGGCTAAGTGAATGTGTAATAATGAGCAGTTTTCAGAGTGGTCTCGCTAAAGGAGGCCTAACATCCGAGTTTCGCACTCCGTCAACCCGAAACTCTGCAAGAAACATTGTATAAAGGAAGGAAGTTTTGAGCATATGAGCCTCCTCAATCAGCATCATCCAACAAGGGCAAGACTAAGGTCAAGCCCAATCCACACAAGGAACATTCCAATAGAAATCAGGACTTTAAGAAGCCTGAGAAGTTTCGAGAGGAGCATCACACCCCTATCTCCACTCCTATCTCCAAAATCACGCATGAGGTGAAGGACGAGCTAACACCACCTCGTCCCATACAGCCCAATCCATAAGGAAAGCGTGAGATGGGCATGTATTTCAACTTCAACTAAGATCATGTTCACGACACTGATTCATGCAAGCAACTTAAGAGAGTGATTGAAAAGTTGATAGCCCGAGGGGCTTTGAATCATTACAAGTTGGACGGAGGCGAGCCCAACAAGGGTGGTCCTCCAATTTGTCAAATGAGAGGAGACATCCATGTTATAACCGAGCGATTCCCCAACAACGATCAGTTGAATTCGCAAATCACATCCTTGAACCAAATTGACATGGACAAGCCAGTTGTTGTGCATGGGTCTGAACAACCAATCTCATTCACCCACAGCGAGCAGGTGAGACCACTTGGCATGCCGGAGATGCCGCTCGTCATAACAGTTAGGGTCAATGACTTTACAGTGCATCGAGTGTTGGTCGACACGGGGGCCTCCAGGGATATACTATATTACGATTGCTTCAAGGAGCTGGGCTTCCATGACTCGCATCTAAGACTGCATTTTGGAGTACTCGAGGGGTTCACCAACAAAAAACTTCAGGTGAAAGGCGCCATCAACATTGAAGTACAAATAGGCGATTATGAGCCCTCGATAACCATTGAGGTAACATTCCTTGTGGTCGATCTCCATTCATGTTATAACATGATCCTACGAGTCCTGGCTCTTAGGCTATTTCAAATGGTCGACTCCGTCCCATATGAGAGGGTCATGTTCCCAATTGGAAATCTAGTTGGGGTCGCATTCAGTCGCCCAGGAAAATTGATCAAACATGTTTGGGGAGCCCGTTCCGAAAACAAGATGGCTCAAATTGCATAGACCGAGCTTTTTATAGGTCCTCAATGAATCAATATGATTAACATGCTCGTTCCCTCAGATATAGAATGCGAAACTCTACAAGTGCGGGACGAGCCCAATTTCATAGTAGAGGGCGAACTGATTGAGGTCATTACCAACAAAGCTTATCCCGAATAGAAGGTTAAGGTTGGAGCTCATTTGTCTGAGAAAGAAAGAGAGGGGCTGATCTCGCAGGTCAAGTCCAACCTAGATGCTTGTGCATGGGTTGTGACCGATACGAGAGGGGTCGAGCCTAATATCACACTACATCAATTGAGCGTCGATCCGACTTTCACCCAAATACAGCAAAAAACCAGACAATTCTCCTCAAAGAAGCAGACAGCTATAAGGGTCGAAGTCGATAAATTGCTCCAAGCTGGTATTATCAAAGAACAGCCTTATCCGACCTGTCTAACAAATGTGGTGAAGGTTAAGAAGCACAACGGAAAGTGGAGGATGTTCATTAATTTTGCAGATCTGAACAAAGCGTTCCCCAAGGATCCCTACGCCCTAAGGATTGATCGCTTAGTAGATTCGATTGCTAGTTTTGAAACATTGAGCTTTTTGATGCTTACTATGTATATCATCAGATCAGAATGGTAGAATATGACAAAGAGATGACGGACTTCGGAGCTGCTGCAGGTTTGTATTATTACGTTGAAGAATGTGGGGTCGACATATCAGAGAATGGTTAATCACGTCTTCAGCTCACAGATCAAAAGGAACTTTAAGGCTTACATCGATGATATGGTTGTTAAATCATCCCGTCAAGGCCACAACGCCAACCTCCAAGAAACCTTCAAGAACATTAAAAGACACTTGATGTGCTCAACCCAGCCAAATGCGTATTTGGTGTCCAGGTGGGCAAGTTTCTTGGATTTATGGTTAGCAAAAAAGGGATCGAGGCAAACCCAGAAAATATTTAAACCCTCCTCTGTTGGAAGTAATGCCTGAAAGTCAATTTATGTAATTGTTTTTTTATTAATAAATGACAGATTTATTCTCATCTTATTATTTGCTTCGTGCACATAAGTAATACACTACTGAAAACCCCAAGTTGTATCATATGTAGCCATATAACTTAGTGTGTGTCACACGTTAGGATTATGTTTATGGTGATACACTTGAACTTTTAGTCCATGGTGAACTTAATCAAAGTATAAGGTCTATTGATTAAACCACCATTAATGCACCCAGAACACTTTATGGTGTGACCTTCTTATCCGGACCATTGATATTGGTTATCTAAGTGGGGCATTTATATATGATGTAGTCATATAGGACTAGACCGATTTAATCTGCATTTCTCATCTAATTTTGTGATTGAGAAATCATATTAAATCGCAAGACGATCATATATGGATTAACCTTAATCCTGAAGTGATTACAGACTCCGGCTTTTTTCAAGATAGGGTTAGATGTGTTTGTTAAGGATTGCTAAAAGGCGCGGTCCGAATCACCTTCACGTCAGCACTATTCGGGAATGAGTAGTGAGTGTGTGTTTCACAGATACGGAATCCCCTATTTGTTAATCCTAGAAACTGATCGATCCCGGGAGTTCATGTTGGTTATGAACTAATTGATCACTAGTGGGTTAATGGTAAATAAGGGCAAGATGTATTGAAGAAGGTTTACGGAAACATTCCTGCTTCATTACGGATAGTCTATGGAGGGTTATTGTTTATGTAATTATTATAAAATGGACGCTTATTGACTCGTCATATTGAGAATAAGCTATATCTATAATCGATAGAGTTCAGTTTTGGATTTATGGTGGAGTAATTTCGGAATTGATAAGTTGAATAGAAATGTTATGTTTGATGAATGTTTTATTTAATTTATTGAAGCTACTTGTTATAAGTCCATGGTCCCCGGGTTGGCTCCTAACACAGGAGTGAACTCACGTATTTTGGAACCTCGAGAATAAATTAAATAGTTGGTCTATTTAATTGATATGCGAAATTTTATTTATTCGGTAAGTAATATGTAAAATAGAAAATGCATTTTCTATTATTCCATGGCACAGTAAATGGCGCCACATGTGTCAAAAAAATGGGAAAATAAATTTTCATGAATTATATCACATGTGTAATAAATTATTTATTTTTTAAATAATTAATGGATAAATAATATTGATTTTCTCATTTAATGATGGTTATCTCATTTATGATGATTATCTCTTATTTATGGAAAATATCTTTTTCTTAGGGAAAAGATAATTGTCTTGTGAAAATGATAACACTCTCTGCTCGGATATTTTCCTATATAAAGAGAGTTCCTCCCAACACAATACAGAACATCTTTTGCGCCAGTTTTCAGATATAGGAGAGAAAAATTAGTTTCTTGCCTTGGCCATTAAAAGAAGAAAAACTGGAGTTTTTCTTGGAGCATATTCGAGGAGGTTTGAATGCAGGATCGATGTCCACCAGTCGTCGCTTCAAGATACAACTCGGAAGATCATGGCTTCTCTTCAGTTGGGTAAATCTTCAAACTTTATTGCAGTTTAGATTAATTAATATGTGAATCATGTCGTGGTAAAATCGTAGACGAATTTTTATTCGTTGCTTCGGCTGTGCAAGATCGAGTGTCTCGATCGATGCTGAGAATCAGATCTGATGATTTAAAAAAAGGGAAAAAAATATGCTTTAAATTGCGAGCGTGCTCTCCTAGTTGCAAGCACCGGAAATTTTTCCGGATCCGGTTTTTCCAGCGTTTTGGATCTTGATTTGGGTTTCTGTATTTCAAGCATCCTCAACATGAAAGAGCCCACTGCCATCAAAGAGGTCCAGAGACTCAATGGAAGAGTCAACGCTCTTGGTAGGTTCACCTCCAAGTCAGCTGAGAAATTTAACCGTTCTTCAGGATTTTCCAAGGTGACAAGACATTCACTTGGAATGAAGAGTGCGCTTAGGCCTTCCGAGCTCTCAAGAATACCTGGGGAAGCCACCTCATCTAGTTAGTCCAGTAATAGGAGATGAGTTAATTATGTACTTGGCCGCCTCAGATCGGGCTGTTGCTTCCGTTCTTGTAAAGGAGGCTGGAACCCTAAAAAATCATGTCTACTATGTAAGAAAAGCTCTCAGTCCGGTGGAGAGACGTTATTT
This sequence comes from Gentiana straminea, assembly GCA_036785695.1. Classification (NCBI taxonomy): domain Eukaryota; kingdom Viridiplantae; phylum Streptophyta; class Magnoliopsida; order Gentianales; family Gentianaceae; genus Gentiana; species Gentiana straminea. Next base: position 13,309,415 of record JAVUPR010000398.1, on the reverse strand, counting down.
AAATATAGATAAATTGGATTACTCGCTTGTTATCGCAGCCCGCAAATTAAGGGCTTATTTTTCTTTGCACTCTATAAGCGTGTTGACGGACAACCCATTGCATCAAGTGCTCCACAAGCCAGACCTTTCAGATCGTCTACTTCGATGGGCTATTGAGCTCACTGAATTCGATATCCGAATTGGCCCGCAAAAGTGATCAAGGCCTAAGCCTAAGCAGACTTCATTTTAGAGACCAGCTTCATTCCAGGTCAGAGAGAGATAACCGCCCACCTAAAGAGATCATGCTTTCTACCTCGACCTCGTCTTACAGACCTGATTATTGCTTGCAACTTTATGTAGACAGGGCAGCAAGCCAAAATGGTTGCGGGGCAAGAGTTATGTTATGCGAACCAGGAACCACAGAAGAAATAGAGAAATCTTTAAGGTTATATTCACCACTTCGAATAATCAGGCTGAGTATGATGCTGTCATAGCCGGTCTAGAGTTCACTCAAGCCATGAGCGTTGATAACGTAGAAGTCTTATGTGACTCTCAACTCATCGTCAACTAGATCTTAGGTACTTATCAAACTAATGATGATATCATCAATCGGTACCTCGAAATTGTCAAACGGTTGAAAAACGGCTTCAATTATTGTGACTGTATTAGAATCAGGCGGAAAGATAACATGTGGGCAGATTACTTGTCCAAACTATCTACTCAAGATGAGCTCGCAGACCCCACGGTGTTTGTTGAATACCTCTTCACACACCATTGACCGAGCAAAGGTTATGGATATTGATACGCCATCAACGTGTTGGATAGATGAGATCAGAGCCGACCTGTGATGTGATCCATGATGACATTCCCGACCCATTGGCACCTATGCAGCCCGTGGATCATCGGTAGTTCGAGATGGGCCAATAACAAGGCTCCAAAGGAAGCGGTTAAGAGAAGCTATGAACAACCTGGTGATAGAGACTTATTCGGAGTTCGGAGAGGCCGTGGAGACGGCGAGGCGCCGATAGTGACACTCCTTTGTCCGTTGTCGGACGCCAAGAAGATTATATTCGAAATTGATTAAGTATCGGACTTATTTTATTTTGATTATTCAGCTTTTGGTTTGATTATTATTTAATAAAGGTCATTGGGCCTAAGTAGGCTAGGGAAGCCCACCTATGGGGCGCATATTTCCTAGGGTTTTTCTAGTGGGATTTTCTCCCACATTGCTTTTTACTTCTTAGTTCTTTTGGTTGTAAGCCTATATAAGGCAAACACTAGCTTTTTATTCTTTACACAATTATTATATGAAAAATCAGTTTATTGAGTTTTACTCAACCAAGTCGTGAGACTTGAATATCACTTGCGAGTGAGAACTTTCTTCGTCGTAGAAGGTTCACCCTTTGAGGATTTACCAGCATTGTGAGCATTTGTTGGGCGTTCTCTGCCTACGATTTAGTTGGATTACTAGGTCTAGGATCATTGGCTCGTCATTGTTCCCCTTAGTTACTTCCTGGGCAAAACATCAGATCTGGTTCCAACCGGAATCACATCAGTTGGTAGCAGAGCTCAGCGACTTCGGTGAGCAAATATCCCTTTTGTTTTTTTTTTCTTTTCCTTTATACCTGTTCTTGCTTTTCTTGCATCGTTCATAGTCAAAAAAAAAAAATTCTGCGCATTATTGCTGCTGTTGTTCGATCATCATCTTGTTTTAAAAAAAAAAAAAAAAAAAAAAAAGGGCTTCCAGATTGTCTTGCGTCCATAGTCATAGTCAAAATAAATATATATTTCTTTTGCTTCTTGTCCCTTTTTGCTTCCTGCATATACGTAGCCTTCATAGTAGCCACAAATAAATTTATTTAAGCCCTTTGATCTCTATTACTTATTGCGGCTATCAAAAGGCAAGTTGACCTAATTGATTTGTTTCACTTTGTTTGATTTGTATTAGTCGGCCAGGTGTTTTGTTTATTTTAATTTATTCTATTTTATTTTAGTCGGCCCCAAAAAAAAAAAAAAAAAAAAAATTGCTGCAAATTTGGACGTGAGCTTCACACCCCGGTGTGTCAAATTTCACACCTGTGACATTTTTGTAGTCTCAAAAAAAAAAAAAAAAAAAAAAAAAAAAAAAGAGGCCTGCAATTGACGAAAATATCACACCTAGGTGTGAAAATTTTCACACCCGTAAAATACTACAGTCACCTAATTTCATTACTTCTTCCGTGCCTTTTACTTCCCACCTTTCTTACTCACATTAGCAACTCTTCACACACCATTCCCACTCATTTCTATACCTTTTCTCGGTCCGAACACCTAGTGTCCTTTCTAGAGAGTCGGTTTTGCGTCTTTGTTTACTTTTGCTTGCTTTTACGGTTCATTTGACAAGGGTACTTTTACGACATAGAAAGAGGGGAGTGTAAACACGAGTGATAGTGAGGCAACATGGTTGGTCGTGGTTTAGTTGTTGAGGAGGTAAATGAAATTGTGGAGGCACGATTAAAGGAGAAGTTTGAGACTCATAACGCCGAATTGGCACGACGAGTTCGATGAAGTGAGACGGGGAGGTAGATGAGGCCATACATGCGGCGGTGACACCTTTACGTGATGATATACGTGAAATTCGTGAGACACTTGATACTTTGTTGGGCTGCACGTCAACCGAGGTGATGACGGAGGGGGTAGAGGCGGTAGAGGTGATAGAGGAGGTAGAGGCGGTAGAGGAGATAGAGGAGGTAGAGGCGGAGGAGGTGGACGAGCTCGGGCGTATGAGGAGTATGTGGCTCGTGCGGACGCCGACCATGCGGCCGTAGAGGATGATGTGGTTGATAATAACATGCGACAGGTTAAGATGAAATTGCCATCGTTCAATGGTGCAAGTGATCCTGATGCGTATATTGAGTGGGAAAACAAACTCGAACAAATATTTGCTTGCAATAACTACTCTGAGGCGAAGAAATGCAGCCTTGCTAAGCTTGAATTTACCGGTTATGCGATGGTTTGGTTGACACGGATGACTAATTCACGGAGGCTTCGGCCTTCGGCGGCGGTTAGTACATGGGATGATTTGAAAGTAGAGATGCGGAAACGGTTTGTCCCTGCTTCATACTTTCGTGATTTATATCGCCGCTTACAAACTATTACACAAGGCGATCGCTCCGTCGATGCTTACTATCACGATTTGGTTACATTACTTGCAAAATCAGACCTCGACGAACGAGAGGAGGTTACTATGCAACGTTTCTTAACGGGGCTACGATTGGATATTGCAAATCCGGTTGAAGTCAAGGGTTGTGCAACGTTGGAAGAGATGTTACATGCGGCCTTGACCATTGAAAGTCAACTAAAACGACAGCGAGCAACTCAAGCTAAATTTTCGGGAGGTAACACTTCTACTTTGCGCACATTTCCATATAGAGGGGACAACTCTAAATACCCTCAAACAGCCCCTACTTACGCACGAAATGCCCAAAAACAGCCCACTATTTTGCCCAAAGCAACTTACAAACCGAGGGTAGATGATAAGGAAAAAGTTGCACCGTTGCCACCAAAGCCTACCCATGAAATTCAATGCCACAAGTGTCGTGGAATGGGGCATATGCAGTCCCAATGCCCTTCTAAACGTCGAATTTTGTTGGTTGGTGAGTCGGTTGCGAATGAGTATGAGTCGGCTTCCGAGGAGGAGGATGAAGCCGAATGGGAGGAGGAAGAAGGAGAAGAATTGGTGCACGCACCTGGTGGCGAGGTGTATATTCTAAAAAGAGCTTTGAGTAGTGTGGTGAAGATGGAGAATAATGATCAACGGGAAAATATATTCCACACGCGGTGTTTGATAGGTGGCAAACTTTGCTCGATGATCATAGACCCGGGTAGTTGTGCAAACGTGGTGAGTGCTGATTTAGTGTCGCGATTATCCATTCCTACTACCCCACATCCCCGTCCATATAATTTGCAGTGGCTTAATGATGCGGGAGATGTTCGAGTACACCGTCAAGCACTTATTTCTTTTAGCCTTGGCAAGCTTGAAGATGATGTTTTATGTGATGTTGTCCCTATGCACGTGAGTCATCTATTATTGGGACGACCATGGCAGTTTGATCGACGTGTCACATATGATGGTTACTTAAACAGATACAGCTTAAAGTTTAAGGGGAAGAATTTTACATTCGTAGCTTTGTCCCCCGAGGAAGCACACAAGGATCAACTCCGCATTGCTGCAAACCGTGAGCAAAAAGAAAAAAATGAGGGAGTTATACAGTTGAAAAGTAAAGCAAAAGTGACGGGAGAGAAAAACCAAGAGGGTAGTGTGATTCGAGAGGAGGGTAAAAGAAAAGTTGAAAATAAAAATGTGAGGGAGGGAGCTCTTATACCATACGAGGGGAAAAATAAAGTCGAAAAGTTAAACGCAAGGGAGGGCGCCATTAGTAGTGAGGGAGCTCTAAAGTTGAAAAGAAAAAGGAGGCCAAAGTGAGAGGTAGTTTCTATGCGAGGACTAATGAGGTTTGCAATGCCATTACGGGCCGGACACGCACCTCTCCTCTTTATTTACAAGAGGCCGTGCCCCCCACCCCTTTCCCCATGTTTTCTAACCATTTCGGAACTCACGGATTCCCTTCCTAGTGTTGTTGTGTCTCTTTTGCGGAATTTATTGATGTCTTTCCCGAGGAGGAACCAAGCGGATTGCCACCATTACGTGGTGTGGAGCATCACATAGACTTTATTCCCGGAGCGGTGTTGCCTAACCGACCAGCCTATCGTGCTAATCCGAGAGGAAACTAAAGAAATCCAAAGGCAAGTGACGGAGCTGTTGGAGAAAGGGAAAATCCAAGAATCTATGAGTCCTTGCGCGGTTCCGGTAATCATAGTCCCCAAGAAAGGAGGTGAATGGCGAATGTGCACTGATTGTCGAGCAATCAATCAAATCACTGTGAGGTATCGCTATCCTATTCCTCGTTTAGATGATATGTTGGATGAATTGTGTGGTGCTAAAATTTTTACTAAAATCGATTTGAAAAGTGGCTATCATCAAGTGAGGATTCGTGAGGGTGACGAGTGGAAAACTGCATTCAAAACTAAATTTGGTTTATATGAGTGGCTTGTCATGCCTTTTGGTTTAACTAATGCACCTAGTACTTTTATGAGGTTAATGAACGAGGTGCTTAGAGAGTTTATTGGTAAGTTTGTGGTCGTTTATTTTGATGACATCTGATTTACACCAAGATATGGAACAACATATGAGCCACTTACAGGCTGTTTTGGAAACTCTTAGGGAAGTAAAATTGTATGCTAACCTTAAGAAGTGTTCGTTTTGCTTGGATAGAGTTGTGTTTCTTGGCTTTGTTGTGAGTTCACAGGGTGTTGAGGTCGATAGAGAAAAGATCAAAGCGGTGGAAGAATGGCCGAACCGACCAATTGTGCGAGAGGTTCGTAGTTTTCATGGCCTTGCGGGGTTTTATAGGCGATTTGTCAAGGATTTCAGCACCTTGGCCGCACCCCTAAATGAGTTGGTGAAGAAGAATGTTCCTTGGCGGTGGGGCCCGAAGCAAAGGGAAGCTTTTGAATCTCTTAAAGCTCGTTTAATTTACGCCCCCATTCTTGCTTTGCACGATTTTGATAAACCTTTTGAACTTGAATGTGATGCATCGGGTGTGGGTATTGGTGGTGTTTTGATTCAAGAGTCTAGACCAATTGCATATTTTAGTGAGAAATTGAAAGGTGCTCATTTGAATTATGCTACCTATGATAAGGAGTTGTATGCTTTGGTTAGATGTCTTCAAACTTGGCAACATTATCTTCGACCTAGGGAGTTTGTTATTCACACGATCACGAGTCCCTTAAGTATCTTAAAGGTCGGGGTAAGTTGAGTAAGCGACATGTTCGTTGGATGGAATTCATTGAATCTTTTCCTTATGTGATTAAATACAAAAAAGGCCAGGATAATGTGGTAGCTGATGCATTATCTCGTAGATATACTTTGATTACTACCATGCAAACTAAATTTCTTGGTTTTGAATTTATTAAGGAATTGTATGCTTTAGATCCTGATTTTGGTGAGATATTTGCAAAATCTGAGCATGCGGCCGATGGCCATTTTTATAGGAACGAGGGATTTTTATTTCGTGATAATGTTATTTGCATTCCCCAATGTTCCTTGCGTGAATTGCTGGTTAGGGAGGCACATGGTGGCGGCCTTATGGGTCATTTTGGTGTTACTAAAACCTTAGACATGCTTAAGTCACACTTCTTTTGGCCTAAAATGAGAGTTGATGTTACACGTATATGTGATGCTTGTCTTGTGTGCAAATCGGCTAAGTCTAAGTCCGCCCCCCACGGTTTGTACACACCACTCCCTATTCCCACATCCCCTTGGACTGATTTATCTATGGACTTCGTGTTGGGATTGCCCCGTTCAGCGAGTGGTAAGGATGCGGTATTTGTTGTGGTGGATCGTTTTTCTAAGATGGCTCACTTCATTGCATGTAATAAAACGAATGATGCATCTAATATTGCTGATTTGTTCTTTAAGGAAATTGTTCGTTTGCATGGGGTACCACGTACTATTGTGAGTGATCGTGATGTGAAATTTATAAGTCATTTTTGGAGAGTTCTTTGGCAACGTTTGGGTACTCAATTGTTATTTTCAACTGCTTATCATCCCCAAACGGATGGTCAAACTGAGGTGGTAAATCGAGTTTTGGGTCAATTACTTCGTGTGGTGATCCAGAAAAATTTGAAAAATTGGGAAAATTGTTTGCCATATGTTGAGTTTGCTTATAATCGTTGTAAACATTCTGCTACTCGTTTTACCCCCTTTGAGGTCGTCTATGGGTTCAACCCAGAAACACCTTTTTCTTTGGCTCCTTTGCCTGCAGGTATGCATGCTAGCTTGGATGGTGAGGAGAAGGCGGCCTTGGTCAAGGAGTTGCATGCGGACGCTCGGCGGCATGTGGAGAATGCTACGGCTCGATATGTGAAGCAGGCAAACAAGGGCCGCAAGGAAGTTATCTTCGCACCCGGGGATTGGGTGTGGCTGCACTTTCGCAAAGATAGGTTTCCCAAGCACCGGAAATCTAAGTTACATCCTCGTGGTGATGGTCCTTTTGAAGTGCTAGAGCGCGTCAACGACAATGCCTATAAGGTTGCTATTCCACCTGAGTGGGGCGTCTCTGGCACCATCAACGTCTCTGATTTGATGCCTTTTGACAACCCCTACGATCTGAGGACAGATCCTTCGCAACCGGGAGGGAATGATGTGATCCATGATGACATTCCCGACCCATTGGCACCTATGCAGCCCGTGGATCATCTGGTAGTTCGAGATGGGCCAATAACAAGGCTCCAAAGGAAGCGGTTAAGAGAAGCTATGAACAACCTGGTGATAGAGACTTATTCGGAGTTCGGAGAGGCCGTGGAGACGACTGAGGCGCCGATAGTGACACTCCTTCGTGCTGTCGGACGCCAAGAAGATTATATTCGAAATTGATTAAGTATCAGACTTATTTTATTTTGATTATTCAACTTTTGGTTTGATTATTATTTAATAAAGGTCATTGGGCCTAAGTAGGCTAGGGAAGCCCACCTATGGGGCGCATTTTTAGGGTTTTTTCTAGTGGGAATTTCTCCCACATTGCTTTTTAGCTTTTAGTTCTTTTGGTTGTAAGCCTATATAAGGCAAACACTAGCTTTTTATTTGGTACACAATTATTATATGAAAAATCAGTTTATTGAGTTTTACTCAACCAAGTCGTGAGACTTGAATATCACTTGCGAGTGAGAACTTTCTTCGTCGTAGAAGGTTCACCCTTTGAGGATTTACCAGCATTGTGAGCATTTGTTGGGCGTTCTCTGCCTACGATTTAGTTGGATTACTAGGTCTAGGATCATTGGCTCGTCATTGTTCCCCTTAGTTACTTCCTGGGCAAAACATCAGATCTGGTTCCAATCGGATTCCAACCGGAATCACATCACCGATCGAGATGGCACTGAACAGCCTCAGAGTTTCACACTATGATCGACTCTCCAATTAGCTAAAAAGGCAGCTCGAGCTCGATATAATAGAGGAAAAGAGACTAAGAGCCTACAGGAGGCTGCTAAACTATAAGCAGCTCGCCAAAATGTAGCACGACAAATGAATACGGGATCATTCATTCGCTAAGGGTGATTTCATCCTCCTCAAAAGAGAAGCCGCAGTGCATCGTGCTAAAAGAGGAAAGTTCTCTCCAAATTGGGATGGTCCTTTTCAAGTATCAAGGGAAGTCAAAATAGGGACCTATATTCAGAGGAACAAAGATGGGATCGACCTCAATCATCCTTGGCACGCAGACAACTTAAAACGGTACTACAATGAACATTTGGCACGGGTTATGGCATTCCCTCTCTCGTGTTTTAACGTGAGTGACTTTGCCTTCTTTACTTCAATGATAGAGCATTCATTCTCTCGTGTTTTAACATGAATCAATACTCTTCTTGTAAACACTCAGCCTGCCCTAAGCGGAGAGTCGAGCTCAATAAAGTCCGATTTTATATTTTGACATTTTATATTTAATGTCTTGCTGCCTATGTGCTTTGATAAGTTTGAACACGACAATGAAAGAGATGATTATTTTCGACAAGCTCACATCTTGTTACCCATCGAACTTTTCCAAAACAAGAGGGCCACATGCTATATACCTACAGCAAATCTGATTCAAAAGATAGAGAAATTTCAAACGAAAAATCAAGCTAAACAAGCATTCGATTAGCAAAAGCGAGCCCGCGAACAACGAGATCAAAGGGTGCAAGTTGCAAAAGGCCACAGTGGAGAGGCGAGCTCAATAACGTCCGATTTTACATTTTGCCTCTTTATATATACTTTCTTTTCGCCTATGTGCTTTGATAAGTTTCAACACGAAAATGAACGAGATGATTATTTTCAACAAGCTCGCATCTTGTCGCCAATAGACCTTATCCAAAACAAGGGGTCCACATGCGATATACCTGCAGCAAATATGATTCGAAAGACAGAGAAATTTCAAACGAGAAAACAAGCTAAACAAGCATTCAAATAGTAAAAGCGAGCCCGCGAACTGCGAGCACAAATGGTGCAAGTTACAAAAGTCCACAAGCTTGGCAAAACAAAAACGAAATCAAAGTATAGAAAAAGCAGAATAAAGTCAAGGCCAAAGCAGGGCCAAATCAGCAAAAGTATCAAGGGCAGCAAAATAAAGTTAAGTTATTACAGACCATCTCAAAAGGACTTCAAAGTTTTCAAAAGTAAGAAATAAATCTTCAAGGCTGGGGAGGCGAGTTCAGATTACAGCAGCATCCTGGTCCAGATTTGTCTCGTGGGCTATCCACTCGGCATCCGCATTGAGAAAGGGAGATAGCGAATCTTCTTCAGGAATCCCCTGATGCTCCGGGGTGGCTTCATCATCAGCTTCTCCACCCTCAATCCCGTCACTTAAGCTCACAGATTGACAGTCTGAATTTCTGGAGGAACCCAAGGTTCACCTCCTTCATTAAAATATCTCTCGATCTCAGACACAGTGTATGGTATGAAGCCGTGAAATCCCATCTTGCTCAGGGTAAACAATTGCTCGGAAGCCCAATCCGTAATTCGCTGAAAAGTGGGGGCCTGATTATTCATATCTCGCCCCATGCATATCGCAATGTGAAAGATCCATTGGTCGAAACCCTCTAGTTTGATAGTTTCTTGCGTGCTCCTGCACTTCTCAGATGACTTTTGCTCATCAACGGCTTGCAAACGGTCTTCCTGCATCTTCGACTCGAACTCGGCCTCAGCTTTTTTGAATTTTTCAGCAAGCTCCTAGGCCATGCGCCTCTCCTCGGCCATTTTTTACTCAAAAATAGCCCACAACTTAAGGGAAGAATCCCACTCCCTCTGAGCCATCTCGAGATCCTGAGCTTGCGTCTCAGCAACCGTTGTCATGATACTTAGGTCTTTCTCCAACTTGACATTATTTTGGTTTGTGTACACCAGATTGGCATCCAGCTTGCTTTCGGCATCAATAGCACGAGTCTTCTCCTCGTCCAACGCCTTTTGTAGCTCTTCAGCTTTCCCATCCTTCTGTTTATAGCGCTTAAACACATCTTGACCTGAAGCGGTCACTATCTGGGAAAAAAGGCAAAAAGGAAAAAAGTTAAATCGAAGAGGAGAAAAGCGAGACGAAAAAAAAGATGCAGTAGTCAAAGAAAACTTACTATGCTCGAAAGGTTGCCCATCAGCCCCTACTGATCCACAGGGTTGGGCAAGAAGTTGGTCACTGTTAGGAAATCAACTAGTTTTACGCAGCGGAATTTAAAAAATTGATTTCCGATCCCAAGATCGACTCCGTTTAAAACAATAAACATGTTAAGTAGTAGACGGTGAATACCTTGTTCGATCTATAAGATCGAAGCTTTGAGCGACTAAGGAGAGTAGTCGTGCGCGCAAGCCGTCCATGTGTCCCACCTCTATCAATATCCTTATGAGCACCTTGCCGGAATCCTCCTTGGATAGCTAATGAAAAACCCAGTTGCTAGATTGACATTTTCTCTCTCTCTTAAAACTCTCAAAAAGACTCTATAATATTTTCTAGCAAAATATTTCTCTTGCAATTGTTGTGTACAAAAGAGCTTGACACCCCTCACATTATATAAGTGTAGGTGGCGTCCCAAGCCCTCTAATTTGCCTTGAGAAGAGTCTTGAGTTGAGTAGGGGGAAATAAAACCCTATACTAGAAAAATAAGGAAATTAGATATTCTAGATTTTTCTCATTTAATTCAATATCTCATATTAATTAATTCCAAGATATTGTCAATATCTAATATTGAATATCTTTATTATATTACCATAAATCAATTTATACATGTATATATATCACATATATATATTGCACATATAAATCTATAATAACATAATACTATAATTAATGAATTTGCAAATCCATGTGTATCATATACACATACAACCTGCGTACCATATAGCCATTAATTGGCTTCCGGAATATTCTTAATTAATTAACATAATTAATATCTTGTGTTTAATTTATTCATAATAAATAAATACCACCATATTAATTTATCACTATAGCACTTTATAGTTGAGATAAAACTTTCCTTATTTGGTTATCAATATAACCGCATTTTATTCCGGCTAGATGTTCTTATGTGTGTGACCCGATAGACTTCCGAATATGTTGGCCGTAGACATAAAGTGTATTTACTAAAATACCCTTCAAACCTAACTATACAAAATAGCGTCTAGCAACACATCGTGACCCCAATCATCAGAAGAGTAAAAAACGATCACTACTTCCTTTCATGTCAAAAGCGATCACTACTACCTTATTTGGTTATCAATATAACCGCATTTTAATCCGGCTAGATGTTCTTATATGTGAGACCCGTTAGGCTTCCGAATATGTTGGCCATAGGCATAAAGTGCATTTACTTAAATACCCTTCCTACCTAACGATCACAAAATATCTTCTAGCAACACATCGTGACCCTAATCATCGGAAGAGTAAAAAACGATCACTACTACCTTTCATGTGAAAAAGTTACCGTGTAAATAGAATCCAATCGCTGTTACAATATCCATACAATCGTATCTCGAGTGTCAAAACATCAATGATCGTATCTTATAATATGGATATCATGCTCTCTCGGAATAACTCATTTGCTCCCACTTTACAAAGATTCACGAGAGCTAGACATTCCTTATAAGAAGGATATTACGGATATTTACTCCTACTATTAGGATACGTGATTTCCGGACGAACAAACTTGTATCCTATGCATGCTTCAATATCATACCCGAGCACTACTGTATGATCGTCCCATGGCTAGGGGAAACCTCAATAGTGTCAAAGCATGACAATCCACACCGTGATGTCATGAAGACTCCGGTCTCAAGATAATTACACCACTGCCACATACTGTGACACATAATGTAAGTGGGTCAGTCTAACGTACGCATGCTCTAATAAACGTCCACGTACATTCCAAGTGTCTATACACTTTGATAGACAAGATCTATCCCTATCATAAAATAGATAGAAGACATCCAATACGTGCTAGTCTAATCGTATGATCAATGTCCTGTTTGAAAGTACATACGACTAGAGACATTTAAATATCAAACTTATTAAAGTGATTAGAGATCTCGTCAACCATAATCACTATCATGGTTTCTCTATCACATCTTAATACTATGGACGTTACAATATATACAATAACATAATTGGTTCATAAAGATAAACTAAAAATATAGTAACAAAAGTGCTTTTTATTAATCATAATAAACTTATTACATGAACTAAATAGACTGTAAATGACCCGACCCGGTCGGATCCGGTCCAACCTGATTGGGTTTAGGATACCATTTCAGCAATCTCCAACATGGCCTAAAGCCAATCAGCCATATGCCTAATCCCATGCATGTGAACATGTTTCTCATGCTTAGCCTGCGACAATGCCTTGGTTAACAGATCATCTATGTTATCATCCGTACATACTTTCTCTATCTTTGCATCTCCTTTATCTACTATCTCTTTAATCAAGTGATAGCACCGTAGCACATGTTTGGACTTCTGATGAGGCCTTGGTTCCTTTGACTGAGCAATTGCCCGATTTTTATCACAGTATAGTGGAAATGGACCTTCAATGGAGGGAACCACACCAAGTTCATTAATGAACTTTTTCATCCAAAACGCTTCCTTTGCCGCCTCCGAGGCTGCTATATACTCGGCTTCCGTTGTAGATTCTGCAACAGTCTCATGCTTGTAACTCTTCCAGCTAACTGCTCTGCCATTTGGTATGAAAACAAATCCAGGCTATGACTTGAAGTCATCCTTGTCTGTTCAAAAACTGGCATCTGTGTAACATCGAGATACCAAATCAGAGTTCCTGAAAACAAGGAACATATCTGTAGTATGTCTCATGTACTTGAGAATATTCTTGACTGCAATCCAGTGACCATCACCTGGATTTGCCTGGTACCTACTAGTCATACTCAGAGAGTACGAGACATCCGGTCTTTTTCACAGCATGGCATACATGATAAACCCAATAGCCGTGGCATAAGGGATCCTACTCATGTGCCCTTTCCTCCTCAGTCTTGGGACACATTTCTTTTGATAGTTAGACCCCAGGAGACATGGGCAAGAAACCTCTCTTAGTTTGATCTATGTTGAATCTCTTCGGCATCTTGTCTATATAGGTGGATTGTGACAGACCAAGCAACCTCTTAGATCTTTCTCCATAAATCTTAATTCCTAGAATATAGGTTGCATCTCCCAAGTCCTTCATAGAGAAGTTCTTCAATAACCAAACATTAACTGAGTATTACATAGGAACTATTCCTTCAGCTAGGAACTGTTCCTTCAGGTCGATGAACTAGGATCCAAACCTGGTTATCTTTCATGGATTCCATTTTAGAATTCATGACTTCTAACCATTTCTCTTTGTCATGCCTCATCAACACCTCCTCGTAAGTTTTAGGGTCCTCATCTTCCATGAGGTATACGCCAGTGTACCTTTTTGGTTCATGACGTTCCCTAGTGGATCTTCGAGGTGTCTGTGTTTTTATAGTGGGTGTCTACACCGCATCTGTATATGGTGTCTACTCTACTTCCATCAACTGACTGTTATCCGCAAAAGGTTTTTGAATTTCTTCAAGATCCATCTTACTCCCACTGAACCTTTTCCTGAATGAACTCTTCCTCTAGGAAATGGCCAGTCCTGGAAAAAAAAATACCTTTTGTTCTCCAGGATGGTAAAATTTGTATCCTTTTGTTTCCATAGGATATCGGACAAAAATTCATTTGTCTGATCTGACTTCTCTCTTGTCGGGCATCATCCACTTCACGTAAGTTGGACAACCACAAGGTTTAAGATGACCCAGACCCGGTCTCTATCCTTTGAACAATTCATAGGGAGTCGACTCATTGGTCTTTGATGGAACTCGGTTAAGTATATAGGATGCTGTTTCTAGAGCATACCCCCAAAACTATTTTGGAAGAACTGCATACCTCATCATGGATCGCACCATGTCCAACAAGATGCGGTTCCTCCTCTCAGATACGTCATTCATCTGAGGCGTTCTGGGAGGGGTCCATTCCGGTAGAATATCTTTCTCCTTTAAGTAATCTTGAAACTCTCCATCTGGGTATTCTCCATCGGATCGAACTGTTTTGATTTCTTTGCCTAGTTGTTTCTCAACTTCACTTCTGAATTCTTTGAAATTTTTGAAGGCTTCAGACTTATACTTCATTAAGTATACATAACCATAACGAGAATGGTCATCCATGAAGGTGATAAAATAAGAGTATCCTCATTCGGCTTGAATCGACATTGGGCTGCATACATCAGTGTGTATGAGCTCAAGCAATTCATTGGATCTTATCCCTTTGCCCCTAAATAGTGGCTTCATCATCTTTCCAAGTAAAAAAGCCTTGCTTGTATCAAACAATTCATAATCGAAATGATCCAATAAACCATCTTTATGGAGTTTGAAGATGCGGTTCTTATTTATATGCCAAGTCTACAATGCCATAAGTATGATTCATTCAAGTCACTTCTTATTGTTTATGTTAAGTATATCAACATTCATATCTAATACATAGAGACCATTGTCAAACTTTCCAGTACCATAAAATATTCCATCACGTGAAAAAAAACAACATTTATTCTTAAATATAAAAGAAAATTTATACTAATCACGAACGGAATATTGCCTAGGACCTTCTAAGGGCATGTTCGGTACAGAGAAATGCTAAGAAAAGAAAAGTGGTTAGAATAAAACTTAGAAAAGAAAAGACTGGATTCTCACAATGTGTTTGGCTGCGCAGAGAAAAGATGTTGAGAATATACTTAGTTCTCAACTATGTTGTTTGGTTTGGAGAATAGAACCAAGAAAAGAAAAGATGAAAATGATATATATATATATATATATATATATATATATATATATATATATATATATATATATATATATATATATATATATATATGTTGGTCCCTTGGACGGGCTAACACAAGTTTAGAGGGGGGGGTGAATAAACTTGTCCCTAAAAACTATATTTTAAACAAATTAAGGTTCAATTATAACTTGTGTGGAGTTAAGATGACTGAGCTGAGTTTAAGTCAAACTGACTTAAGCAAAACTGAGTCAAACCGGCAGCGGATAAAAGTCTAGCCTTTTTCTTGATCTTGTTATTCTATACGAAAGTTGAGTGTGCTAAACTGAATTCTGGTGAATGTCAGTTTGTGAGCTGTGAGTTGTGTAACAATCAATTCTCAGTATGCTGTGTAAACAATATAAATGATGTAATAAATAAATGTGTGATGTAAATGCGTAAAGTAAATGAAACAAGAGTTATAGAGGTTCCAGGTGGTGTAATCCTTTCAGTCCTCTCTTCCCCTGTGGTGTAGGAGGAAAATTCCACTAGCACTTTTTGAGGTAAGCTGTTACAAAAAGTCCTAAACAATAGTCCTTGACTAATCCTAGCTTCACTATTTAAACAGTTGTAGAACAGGTAGAATTTCTGCTCATCAATTGCTTGTACACTGCTCCTTGAAGGGTTACGTATGCCTATTCACCAGCTACCACCACAAACACAGTCTACCCAACTGCTGTGACAACTGTCCTTGGCAAAACCATCCCGGTTTGGTTCACAGTCTGAACCTTTGGTTAAGAATCAAAGTTGGGTTGAGAATCAATAAATTGATTCTTGTCTGTGGTTCTTCTAAGTGTATCATTCTTGATAAATCTTGTGTAGCTTGAACACTTGGAAGATTTCTTGATATGATCTTGTTTAGCGCAGATAATGATAGCAATTGAAATAAACGAGACTAGTGCACACAATGTTTGTAATCTATTTAATTTGGTGTTTTTATTCTTGGTGCAAATTCCTCTATTTATAGTGTGAGGTTCAACATTCATATTGCTTGAATTTGAATTGTATCAACGGCTATCTTGTAAAGGCTATGATTTGTGACCGTTCTGATCTGTCAGTATATCATCCAATAAAAATGCTTCATTTACAACGTTCGACTGTACAATCAGTTTGTTGGATGACTGACTTATAAAACTGAGTTTCCTGATCAGTTTTATACAGTGTTTATCAGTTGTCAGTTTCTTGACTGACTTGAAGCATTGACTGAGATTTTACTCTTCTTCAAATATCAGAACTCCAGCTTTTCATTTGATTATTATTGACTTAATCAGAGTACACCTTTTCCAAACAAATCATCTAAGATTTCTTATGACTCTTAGGTCTTCATACAAGATCCATAATGTCAGTTCAGATCACCACAAACATGCATGAATTCTAACTTTACTGTCTCGACATGTAAACTGAGTTTGAACCCTCAGTTCATCAATCTTCTATAACTGAGTCTGTGACTCTCAGTTCTTCATCAACTGAGTTTGAACCCTCAGTTCTTCAATCTTCTAGATAACCCAACCGAGTTTGTGTCCCTCAGTGAACTTATCTTCTTCAGTTCCATATAGATGTAGTCTGAGTCAGTTTGTTTATCTTGACGATTTCCAGTTTTCTGAAGGACTTCTAGTTTTTAGTTTCACGACACTATAACTATTACAGTGTTTGTCTGATGTAACCTATACAAAAATCAGACTCTAGTAAGACCTATACATTCGGTTCTAGATATCTTTTAGCCTTTCACTATAACAACTAGCTTCAGCACTTCATCAATGCGGTTAAGATAATACTTTGAATAAATATGATGAAATATCATCAAAACATAAATTTTATTTCCAACAATTTCCCCCTTTTTGATGATGCCAAAACGCTCCCTAAAAGAAAAAGCTTAAAGATCAAAACAATGTAAAACAAGGTAAAACTGGAAAAACTGGATTTCATTAGTATATGCAAAAACTGGAATAGTTACACTTTGTTCAAATAAATTTAATCAGAGGCTAAGTTCTTTCTGTGCTTTTTGTGTAACTGAGATAAACTTCATCTCTTTGTCATGAAGACGAAAATCATACTCTAGCTTAGAGTCTTCCTTAGTAAAAGTCTTATTATAGTCCACTTGACTTCCTTCTTTCCATTTTCTCCACAAAACTAACTTGGATAAAGTTGATTCATTCTTGTAGTAATTTTCAAACTCTGCTACATCAGCTTTCATTTGTTCAACTTTGTCTCTTATCTTCAGTTTGTCTTCAATCCTTTTGATCTTTTTGTATTGTGCCATCTTTTGATTGTGATATACATCAGATAAGAAGTAGTTCAAGGATTCTTGAATAGTCTTGTCCTTGTACTTGGCTTTGATAGGATTGTGATCTTTGACAAACTTCATCCACAGATCCTGTGTTAGAGTAGCTCTCATTTCTTCAGGTTGACTGTATTTTTCAATGAGCTGTTCATCAGTTAATTCTGTCTTTAAGAACTTTGGATCTGTTGCTGATTTAAATTTCTCCAATTCGCCTTCAAGTTGCTTTCTTTTCTTTGGCTAGCCTCAGCTTTTCTTCTTCAGCTTCCCCATTTTTGGCATAATACAATTGATCTACCAAAGCATGGGTTGCCTTTTGATCGGCTGAGATACGTTGCTGAGAAGCAAGTACTTCTTTGAGTTGACTCTCTAACCCATAGATGTGCTGATTTAAATGCCAGTGAGCCTGAGCATGTGTTTCCCTATCTACTGCGGTTGAGATTTCAAGTTTCTCCTTGAGTGTCCAAATTTCTGAGACAGAACTTGAACTTGACTTGTGAATCATCTCTAATCTTCCATGAACTGAGATATCTGTTCTCTGTCAATAATCTAGATATCCAGAGATGTTTGTTAGAAGTCCATTGTATGCATCCTTTTGACTGAGCATAATCTTCAAGTTCTCATGAACTTTGCCCAATTCCTCCTTTGTCAGAATATCATAAGGATCATAAGTGTCTTCTGTTTGGACTTCAGGCTGAGTGATATCTTCAATTACCATAAGTTGCTGAATATCAAGTTTAACAGCTGCTTGCTGATTGTTAGTTGTCTGATTTCCAACTGGCAATTCTTCTTGCCGAGTTACAGTTTGCGTAGCTTGGAGTTGAGGTTTAGTATATGGCTGCAAATCTGTAGTCACATCAGCTTCTTCCCTTGAATTATCATCTTCATCATCATCTTTCTTCTTTAAAACATCCTTGGGTATAGATGATGTGGCTGATTCTCTCTGTTGGGCTATTTCAGTGAATCTACTGAAGCAATTTGCAAGAAATTCTGATATAGGAAATAGAGTATATAGATATCTAATTTCAAGTTGCTCCACGTGTAACTTTTCTTCAGTTTGTAAAATAGCATCATGAGAGTCTTCTGGTTTGAGCTTCATCTTCATTAGCTTGACAATTCTATCAGCTTCAAAAACTGGGGATGGTTGCTGATCTGCTTTGTGCTGAGATTGTTGTAACTGAGAAGTAGTATTATCAGCAAGAATATATTTCCATGTAGTTTCAGCTGTCAGTTGTTGTAGTTCCCCCTCAGTTGGTGCTTGTTGACTCGAAGTACCTGGGTATAAACATTTGACAACTGAATTTACTTTTGCTGAGTCAGCTTTCCGCTTGACTCCTTTGTGTTCAGCTTCCTGCTGAGACACAATTTTCTGCCTAGCTTTAGGTTAGGAAGTTTTTCTTCTTGAACTTGCAACTTCTGTAATTTCCTCTGTAGCTGCAGTTTGTCTTGCTTTCTTCCCTTCCTTGAGATTCTCCAAATAGTATAGAATGACTCCACTGAGTGTTTTCTTCAGTCGGAATCTGCCAATAGTTACTCGTCCTTCAGCTTGAGCTAACTGCACACTTTCTAATTCAGCTAAATGTTGTTTCTTTATCTGATTGACTATATAACCGGCCCAATTAAATTCTAGTTCGTCCCAGATTATGTTCATCAGATAAGCACTGTCATCGGATAAAATATTGATTCCTTTGGATTTTCCATATAACATGTCTGTTGAGCCATCTGCTGAGGAGTCCAAATTCTGGCTTGAGTTGATCAATATGAATACCAACTGATGCTGGTTCCTTAGATAATGATATCTACCTAAGAAAGGCGTCCCTTTTCAATGGTAGACAAGCCAAGTCTATTGATGTCACAGGTGAATTTATGAAACCAAATAGTGACTTCATGACTCGTTCATTGACAATGATTCGATCTCCATGAACCTTAGTGATAATGGAGTCTCTTACCATACTCATGTTCTCCCAGAACCACAAAATCCCTTCCACATCACGTTCTTCATGGAAATTGACTTCCAGAATGCTTCTTAATCATGGTTGTTTCTGGATCTTCTCGCAGATATAGCTTGCAAGCAGAGTGTTGTTGCACATAGCTTCATAAACTTCAAAAGTATACACATCTAAATCTGTGATCAATCTTTCTTCTTGAGATTTCTTTGAGGCGGCCATTTCTGGATTTAGTGTGAAAAAGCTTGAATTTTGAGATGAAAAGAAATTTTTGATTTTATTTTTGAGAAAATATGAGTGGAGGTTGGATATATAGGGGTAATGTACTGGCGGTTGATTTGTACAACTTTTCAAATTCCATGATGGTTTTGGTAACCGATGCATGTACTATTCTGACAATAAAGGGGTGTACACGCAACATATTCTGACATAAACTGCGGTAATTAAATGCGATATAACCGGTGTTGGTTTTATCTTATCAATCTTTGACTTAAGTTGACTAAAATAAAAACTGATGCTTGATATCAGTTAATACTTCAGTTTCAGTTAGTCAGTTTGAAATTGTTGATGTCAATGACTGATCTGTTAAGTGAGCGCACCCAGCAGAACAAAGACCAATCCCCTTGACGAATTTCTGGCTTAAACTGACTTAGCTGATTCTTGTTATACCTAACTCAGTTCTTAGTTTGGCAAATCTTTCTTTGTCCAATGGCTTTGTAAAGATGTCGACCAAACCGATCTTCGCAGGTACATAAAGAACGTAATATCCTTTTTCTCTGCATGATCTCTTATAAAATGATGTCACACGTCAATATGTTTTGTCCTTGAGTGCGAAGCTCGGATTGTCGATTATTGCAATTGCACTTGTGTTATCACACATTATGGGAATTGTTCCTTCTTCTATCATATAATCTCTTAATTGCTGTCTGATCCATAAAACTTGAGCACAACAACTTCCAAAATTTGCTATATACTCGGCTTCAAATACATTGAAGTTGAAATTGAATTTTTCTTTTTGCTAAACCATGACACAAGTCTATTTCCAAGCAACTGACATGTGCCTGCTGTGCTTTTTCTATCCACTTTGCATCCTGCATAATCTGAGTTTGAATAGGATATCAGTTTGAATACTTTTTCTCTTGAATACCATATTCCAACTCCATCTGTATCTTTCAAATATTTCACGGTCTTTTTAACAACTGTGAGATGGCTTTCCTTTGCTTTTGACTGAAATCTTGCACATACACCAACAATAAAAGATATGTCTGGCCTACTTGCTGTAAGGTAGAGTAAGCTTCCAATCATTCTTCTGTAAAGTGTTTGATCAACATCTTTCCCTTCTTGGTCTTCATCTAGTCTGATGTTGGTTCCAATTGGTGTAGAAATTCCAGCTGATTTTTCCATACCAAACTTTTTGATATGTTATCGTGTATATTTGGTTTAGTGAATGATAATTCCATCATCTAATTGTTTGACTTGTAATCCAAGAAAATAATTCAATTCTCCCATCATACTCATCTGAAATTTGCTCTTCATTAAACTTGCAAACTTCTCACATAACTGTTCATTTTCTGATCCAAAAATGATGTCATCAACATAGATCTGAACAAGGAGAGTACTTTCTTCATTTTTCATTCTGAATAAAGTCTTGTCGATTGTTCCTTTGATAAATCCATTATCAACTAGAAACTGAGATAGAGTTTCATACTAAGCTCTTGGTGCTTGTTTATGTCCATATAGAGCTTTCCTTAATATGAAAACTTTGTCAGCTTGATCTTTGATCTCAAATCCAGGTGGTTGTTGAACATAAACTTCTTCTTCAAGTATTACATTCAAAAATGCGCTTTTAACGTCCATCGTGTATACTTTGAACTTTTTATGAGCTGCAAAGGCAAGAAATAGTCTGATTGCTTCTAATCTTGCAACTGGTGCATAAGTCTCATCAAAATCTATGCCTTCTTCTTGAGAATATCCTTTAGCTATAAGTCTAGCTTTGTTTCTGATGATGTTCCCATCTTCATCAAGTTTGTTTCTGAATACCCATTTGGTTCCAATGATATTCACATGAACTGGTCTCTCTACTAATTCCCATACTTGATTTCTTTCGAATTCGTTCAGTTCATCTCGCATAGCTAACATCCAATCTGGATCTTTCAAAGCTTCTTCTATCTCTTTAGGTTCAGATTGAGATAGAAAGCATGCAATCATTGCATCTAGTTGATGTCTTGTTCGAACACCAGCTTGAGTATCACCAATTACTTGTTCTTCAGGGTGATCCCTCATCCATTGATGTACAGGAGCTTGCATCAAGGGGTCTACATTTTGTTCTACTGGTACTTCATGAACTGGTTCTTGATTTTCTTCAACTAAGTCAGATTCATGTTGTTCAGGAGTAGGTTGTTGAGTAGTTGGAAACTGAGACTGATCTTGATCTGAAGATTCTGAAATCCTTAGTCTTCCAATGTCAACAAAAACTGATTCTGGCCAGATTGGTAACTGAGACTTAGAAACTGGTTCTGGTCTGTCTTCAGTTATTTCACCAGGAAAATTTGGTTCATCAAATAACACATGTATTGATTCCTTATGCTTGAGTGTCCTTTTATTTAGTCCTCTAAATGCTTTGCTGACACTTGAATATCCCAGAAAAATTCCTTCATCAGCTTTGGGCTGAAAAACATGAAGTTGATCTTTTCCATTATTATGTATGAAACACTTGCTTCCAAAAGCATGAAAGTAAGAAACATTTGGTTTCTTCCATTCCAAATTTCATAGGAGTCTTCTCATGCATTTTATTCATGAGAGCTCTATTCTGTGTATAGCAAGTTGTGTTGACTGCTTCTGCCCAATATCTCTCAGGCAGTTTTGCTTCATAGATCATAGTCCTTCCTGCTTCTTTGAGTGTTCTATTTCTTCTTTCAGCTACACCATTCTGTTGAGGTGTTGCTGTGGCAGCAAGCTGATGTAGAACATCATTTTCTTCACAATATTCAATAATCACTTTGTTGAGGAATTCTGTTCCTTTGTCTTATCTTATCTTCACAACTGATACACTTTTTCTGATTTTGAAGCCTTTTGAGTAGTTCTGTAAGCCTTTGCTTGGTTTCACTTTTCTTGGTTAAGAAGATAACCCAAGTGTATCTTGAAAAATCATCTACCACCACCAATGTATACTTCTTTCCACTGATACTGATTGGTGTAATAGGTCCAAATAAGTCCATTGAAGTAGCTCCAGGACTCTGGTTGTTGAATGCTGATATTTAGTCTTGAAACTTGCTTTTGTTTGCTTTCCTTGCTGACAAGCATCACATAAGCTATCCTTCTTATATGAGATTTCTGGTAGTCCAATGACTAACTGTTTCTTGACAAGGGTGTTGATGTCATCAAGGTTTAGATGACTCAGTTTCTTGTGCCATAACCAACTGATTTCTGATTCGATATGCACAAGTAAACAAGTTTCTGCAACAGCTATAGTCCAATCTACAACATACATATTCTCTTTTCTTCTTCCGGCTAAAACAACTTGAAATGTTGTTTCGCTGATGACAACGCAGAAATCTTCATCAAAAGTAACTTTGTATCCCATATCATAGAATTGACTGGTGCTGAGTAGATTGTAATGCAATCCTTCTACTTACGATACATTCTTGATTGTAAGTCCATTCCTGATCAAGGTACCATAACCTTTGGTGAATCCAGGTTTATCCTTACATCCAAAGTTAACCTTAGGCCCATCCTTGGCAATAAAGTTACTTAGACAGTCTTTGCTTTTTGTCATGTGTCTTGAGCAACCACTGTCAAAGTACCATATATCCTGCAAAATAAATTAAAAATTTTTAGGTACCCAACTCTGTTTGGGTCCATAGGGGTCAGTTGTCAGTACAACCTTGGGAATATACCCTTTAGGTATCCTTCGGATATTGTTGCACTTGTTTTCATATATATAAGACACACTCCCATAGTATCTATGCTTGGACTGTGTCTTATTTATATGATCTCTCAGATCCTTTGACTGAAACTGATTTCCATGATGTTTTCTATTATTAATACGTGAATGATAACCATCATTTACTGAGGTCTGTGATGACCTTTGTACTGAGGTTTCGGCTGAGGAGTGAAGTGATTCCTCTGCTGACTTTT
Organism: Gentiana straminea; assembly: GCA_036785695.1. Taxonomy (NCBI): domain Eukaryota; kingdom Viridiplantae; phylum Streptophyta; class Magnoliopsida; order Gentianales; family Gentianaceae; genus Gentiana; species Gentiana straminea. Next base: position 13,286,142 of record JAVUPR010000398.1, on the reverse strand, counting down.
GGACTGAAACTTGTGATAAGTTTTCTGTCTGAAATGATTGCTTTTATCAATTTTAATAGTAGATTCAGAGAAATTCCAGTCATCATCAGTTGGAAATAATCTGCCTTTCTCCCTGACTTTGTGAATCTTTGAATAATTGATATTCTTGGATTTTCTTTGACTGAAGTTTTTCTGGTTCTTGGCCTGATCAACTTGTTGGACTTATTTCCGAGTTTTAGTGATGAGTGCCAGACTAACTGTTATAGTGCAAAGGCAAAAAGATGTCTAGATCAAATGTATAGGTTTATTAGAGTTTGATCTTTGAATAGGTTTGATCAAACAAGCACTGTAATGGTCAGCTGATTTATATTAGTAGACTGGTCTATATCAGTAGGGTAGATAGGTCAGTAGACTAGTCAGGAACCTGCTGAAGACTGAAGGCTGAGGGCTCAAACTCAGTTAATGAAGGCTAAGGGATCAAACTTAGTAATTAAAGTCAAGGATATGGAATCAGAATTTAGGCAATTCTATGATGACCTAAACTGATTACATATACCTTGTGTACAAGGTCTAAGTTCCTTAAGTTGTATGGTGATTGGATTTAGTTATGATCAAAAAGGTGTAATCTAACTTCACAAATAAAAGTTAGATAAAAGAAGTCAGCTGCATTGTGTTTTAAACACAGCAATTTATAGTTCAGCAGACTGATAGGTATCTCAGCAGTCTGATGAACCTGCTGATATATATACCTCGATTAATTCAAGATTACATTGGAAGATTACATGGATAAGGACAGCCAACTACCTCTGATTTGTTGAACAAATCAATGGCTGAGATTAAAAAGACGTTGGGATGATTCAGGACTTTATCCAATGGTTACAAGTCAAAGGGTGGATAGACTGCATTCTGTCAAAAAGGATCCTGACAGTGTCAGTCCTTTGAATAGTGACAGAAAGCAAGTCAAATGGGACAAAACATGGAACGGTTATATTTGAATTTCAAATACAAGTCACAAGGACTCCTACCTATAAATAGAGGACTTCCAAATCAGAAAAAGATGATGAAAATTAAGGAAATATAAGAGATAATTCTGAGCTGCATTTTATCAAGAAAATCACACTGCTGAACTTACTGAGCTTAAGGCTACTGATCCAGAGAAAATCTTCAACTGTATTCTATATTCAAGCTACACCAAGTTTACACACTTGAAGTCTGCAAGCTGCTGATTATATCATCCTAATCAAGCTGCTGCAACTGAATCATTTACTTGATTCATTCTTTATTTTACAAAGAACCTGCTGAAGACAGTGAAGCATCTGTTGTGTGTGAAAAACTGTTGTTTGTGGTGGAGCTGGTGAAGAGGCAATCCTACCCTTCAAGGACCAGTGGAAGACTTTGGAGCAGCAATCCTACCTGTTCCTAGTTTCCAGTTTGTGAAGCCATAGTTATTGGTGAAGGACAAGCAACCTTAGGAATCTTTGTAACACCTACATCAAAGATCTCTAGTGAATTACCTCCAACATCACAGGAGAAAAGTGGACTGACAGGATTACACCACCTGGAACCACTATAAAATCTGCCTACTGTTTACGACTAATTTTACGGTTTTTATCGAGTTATTTCGTAACATTATCTCCCGTGTTTTAGTGATTTTTATAGAAAATCACTCGCCAAAATGATAAACTGAGCAAATGATGTTTAAAGATAATAAATTGCAAAAGTGGCTGATTTATGTGTTTTTATCGTTGGTTTTATGTTTATTTGGATGTTGTTACACTTTGCAATATTTTGGATATCTTGTAGATGCATATCTTCGGTCTAAAAGAGGTGTTTAGAGGGTTAGAAGAAGATGCCACAAGTTTACGAGTTCAACGGAGCAAATTTTCCTAAGTACTTAAATCGTTACATATTTTCGACGGAGATTTGACCCGGAGTTAGAGGCATTTTCGGGGGAGGACTTCTTCATGAAAACTGTAGATCTTTGAAAGAGCTTTCTAACGCACTTTGAATTACGTCAATCGGACTTCTACAACTCAAATGGTGGTCAAGTGGCTAATCAATTTGGGTAAGTGGAAAATCCCGAAATATACTCGTAATACGACGGGCTAATCAAAAAGGCGTTTTCTGAAGAAGAGTCCTTAATGAAAGTTGTAGAGTTTTCCGAGAGCTTTTTTTGGACATTCGGATCATAATTTTTGGAGGTCTACAACTCAAGATATGAATTTTAGAAGTTTTATTCCAATAAATATCTAATCGAACGGACGTCCGGGAGGTCACCGTAGCGACCGACATACATAATTATTTCAGCCGCCTCTCAACTCTATTTAAGCGAGCGGCAATACCCAACCCTAAGACAACCAGTTCATTCACACTAAATTTAGAGGAGCACCGAGCTTTATCAAAAAAAGAAGATGATTTCTTCCCATCCAATGATCACGATTAACATCATGGTTGTTGGCTAAGCACATCGCGGTGGGACAACGGATGAAACCGATCAACATCAACACCAACTAGAGAGATTTTTGCTACATGTTTAGTGAGTAAAGTTATAATTTTTCATCAATTGGATATTGTTTTTTATCGTTTACGTTTTATTCGAATCGAGAGATCGATGAAACCATCTTTTATGCTTTGAATTTATATGAAAATATTGTTCAAGTTGTGACCTTTTCAATTGATGCGATTGATTATGTTTCAAGAGATTGATCATAGTTAGTTGAGTAGGAGTATTAGAAATAATCTCGTGATCGTGTTTTGCATGTCGTTTTGTTTTACTTGAAAAAGAAAACGAAACCCTAGAATTCGTTTAGAGAAATTTAATCGAATTCGTGATAGATCATTACTAAAAATTATATCTTTAACTTGCCGTCTAGTTGGGGTTGGGTTGATTGATCGGTGGATTCCCGTTGCCTTGACGTTGTTTTAATTATTTGATAAACCAAATAGTTCGTATCAATCGTTGATCGCGAAGTTTAGTTGTTTTAGGATTATAGTTGTTTTTCACTGTTTTAAGCATAATTTAGGTTCCCAGTTACTGTTCATCATCTTAGTTACTGTTCATCGTCTTAGTTACTTGTTCATCGTAGTTACTTGTTCATTAATTCATAATTAGTATAAATCTTAGTTTTAGTTAATAGTCGTGACATAATCGATAGAATAATTGTTCCTTGATCCGATAAACATTCCACTCCCTTAGGACGACCCGTTAACATCCTATACTACGATCCTTATACTTGGGGTGTTTCGGTTATAAATTGTAAAACTCGTTTTTACCGAACAAGTTTTTGGCGCCGTTGCCGGGGAGTCGGTAACGGTTGTCGGATTCTTCTAGGTGCAATTTTTATTTCGATACTAATTTTTTTAGGAAATAATCTAATTGTTATATTATTTTTTTAATTTTCTTTCATTTTACATTTACCTTAGATTTTAGATTTTAGATTTCATAGATTTGACTTTATTTATCTTAGTTTTTATTTATTTTATGTTATTGTTCACGTTAGATTTTTATTAGTTTAGCAGCCTTAGATTTTTCTTTAGATCTTAGATTTTAGCGACCTTAGATTTAGCTTAGATTTGCCTTAGATTTTAGATCGTATAAATTTGTTGCCTTAATTATTACTATTTTAGGTTTTTATTTTCTTTCCTCGCTATTCTTTTCTTTATCTCGTTTCGTTTTTCGGTTTCTAAACGGGCGTCCATCCTTTCGTACGCCCGTCCGGTCTAAAAATTTCTCCTCTCGCATCGTTTAAAGCCGATCGGACGAGCGTCCGGATTCCCAAACGCTCGTCCGGACTTTAAACGCCCGTCTACCTCCCGGTTCATCCTCTCGAACGCCGGTTTAGTGACACGAACGAGCGTTCACCTTTGAACGAGCGTTCACTTACACCGAACGCCGGTTCGGCCCACGAAACTCTTCACTTTTCTCCTCTCTTCTCTCTTTCTAAACTTCTAAACCCTCCAATCTTTTCGAACTCGTCCTCATCAACCCAAAGGTTGATTTCTTCCTTTTTTCGCTCTCCCCGGTTTATGCAAACCAGGGAGTAAGAAGGGACCTCTTATCTTTAACCCCGAACCGAACGATCCATTCTCAAACGGAAGCTCTTTCCCGATCCGGACATCATGGTCGACCAAGTTCAAAATCCGAATCCAGCTCCTCCTAATCCAGCTCTCCCAAATCCAAATCCGGATCCTCAAGCCCAAATGAATATGCTCCTTCCACGGATCCAAGATTTACAACAACAACGAATCAACAAGGCTCGGGCTACATAATCAATTGCAACAATTCCATCAAAACCAAACTAAACCAGCTTAAACCAAGACCCCTATGCTCCCTATCTTAACCAGGATTTCCGGAAGGGCATAGACCTATTCGCCCTCCGAAAATGGGGCAAGTAAACTTTGATCTCAAAAATGGAGTGGTAGGACTAGTCCGGAATAGTTCTTTTCATGGCACTTGCTCAAGAAGATCCACATGACTTCTTGTCCACCTTTGTTCAAATGCGAAGCGAGCCACTATCCTGGTGTTGATTCTGAGATTGTAAAGTTGAAACTCTTCCCATTTGCTCTAAAAGGAGAAGCAAACCGTTGGTTTAAATCCTTAGCCCATCATTCTCTCCATTCCTGGAATGACGTTAAAAGAGCCTTTGCTCTTAAGTGGGTCTCCCCTGGTACAATCATGGACATGAAAAGGGAGATAGCCACATTTGAACAACTTGATGGTGAGAGTGTAGGTAAAACATGGGAAAGACTAAATCTGTTGATGAGGAAGTGCCCCAATCATGGATACGATAGACATGAGCTACTCGAGTTATTCTACAGAGGTGTCTCTCAACCAAATAGAGACTACCTTGATTCGACTGCTCGTGGATCCTTTCTAGGGGGAGGTGATGACGCTGCCTACAGGGTAGCTGAAACAATAGCGAAGAATAACATGTGGTCATCTCCAAGGAAGGCCAATGTTAGTGGGAATCAGGGGGAGTCTGCTGCGAGCAACTCTGAGACTAAGAAGCTAGTTGCTCAAATGGAAATAATGAGCAAGCAACTAGCCAATTTGCAGATGCAGCAGCAAAGAGCGCCATCAGATGTGAATTATATGGGACTTCAGGCGGGAGATGAAATCACTGAGGAAGTGAATTTCAACCAAACCCAAGGAAACTTCAATCAGAATCGGAATTATTCCGGATTTCAACGTCCCAATGCACCACCTGGCCCATCCAATTCAAACACTTCCTTCAACTCAAGCTATCAAAGACCACCTCCTGGAGTGGTTAATCAATCTTACAATCCCAACTCCTAGAGACCGCAAGGTGGTTGGAATCAAAGCCAACATCAAAATCACACCACCTCATGTGTCCCTCAGCATAAGTTTGATGAGCTAGTGGATATGGTGAAGACCTTGTCTACTAGTGTCAAGGCAATAGAGAGACAGTCGGGCGGATGGCGGATCGGCAAGCAAGCGAGACCCCACGGTAAACTTCCAAGTTATACCGAGAGAAATCCGAAAGCGAGATATCAATGTTTGCACTTTGCCATCACGCCTCAATGGGAGTATAGAGACCAAGAGTTGAATGAAGTCACGGCGAGAAGTGGTAGCGAGCGGGACCCGGGAAGGTATCGGGAAACGAGCAACCCCTCCTGACGCAATAAGTTCAGGAGGGGGTAATCAGAAATCTTATACTGAAGAAACCAACAGTGAGGAGGAGCTTAATGATGACGGTTCTTCGGGGGATGAGGATGGTTCTGATTCGAGGAAAAGTCAGGTGGTTGTTCCCCTGACAAAAAGGAGGGAGGAAAAGTTTGTGAGATGGAAGGATAAGGAAGACGAAGCCATTAAAAAGTCACGTGGCTGTTCCCCTGATAATGATAAAGCCCTTCCTTATCCACCAAAGAGGAAAGAGAATACCCTCAGTCTTGACAGACAATATGACGGAGTGAGGAGAATGCTTGGAGACACCAAAGTGAGTATACCCCTAGCTGAGGTATTGACTGAAATGCCCAAGTGCTCTAAGTATCTTAAAGAAGTTTGTGGAAGCAAGAAGAAGCTTCAAGGGATGGCAGAAGAAGTTTTAAGAGAAGAATGTTCCATGGTCTCACAAAAAGTTGCTATTAAGCGAGGTGACCCCGGAAGACCTTCAATCTCCTGTGAGATTGAAGGCCACAAGTTCCAAAATGTCTTATATGACTCAGGGGCCTCTATAAATGTGATGCCATTGAACGTCTGCAAAAAGCTCGGTTTAGATAAAAGAATGCGGGAACGCCCTATTTCCTTACAGATGGTAGACCGATCTAGCCGCTCGGCGGCCGGTTGTGTTACTAATGTTCTTCTTCATGTTGAACATTTGGTTTTCCCTACCGACCGGGTTATCTTAGACTACCCACACGATAAGGAGATGCCTCTAATTCTAGGCCGGACCTTTTTAGACACCTCTCGCCGCCCTCATTGACTTCTCGTAAGGGTCGGATTACACTTAGAGTTGATGATACATCCGTTACCTTTACACAAGGGAAAAGTCTAGAGAACACTTTGAGTGAAGAAATCTCGTTCATTGAAGCAATTTATGAGGACGAAGAAGATGCCAAATACGAGGAAGGTCAAGAGCCGACGAGAGATAGGTGTTTTCGAAGTTATAAACATTGAAGATCAAGCCGATCGTGGACCATCTTATATTTCATTACAGGCCGTAGTCACTGACAAGTCGTCTTCACAACTTGCTCAGCCTGTCAATGAACAAGAAACATGGAAATTCCCAACAATGAACGATGATTTCAAAGAGCTGCATCAGGAAGACTTTAGCCCTGTAGAAGAGGAAGCCCTGATGGGTAGTTGGGACGAAGTGGATTTTTGGAGAGAGACTACTCATTGGGGGGTTGATGATTGGGAAAAAGCTAGCAGAAGAGCTAAAAGAAGAAGAGTTGAGAAAGATGATTAAGCATAAGAAGGAGGAAGCAGGTACTGATAGAAGGATCCCTATGGATGATGTTATCCAGTACCTTTCTAGGGTTACGCCTCGGGAAGATGAGGTGTTCTACTGTCAACCACTTCAAGCCCATAAGGAAAAAGGTGGCCATTTAAAATCTAGTATTGAGCAACCACCTACTGACTTGGAGCTTAAACCGCTTCCTCAACACCTTAAGTACATTTTTCTTAAGGATGGTGATAAGTTGCCCTTAATCATCTCTTCAAAACTCGAGCCCGAGCAAGAAGCACTGCTGATAAAAGTGCTTGAAAAGAATATCCTCGCGTTCGGATGGCAAGTGGGTGATATCAGAGGAATCAGCCCGATGTGTGCATGCATAAAATCCGAACGGAGGAAGGAGCTAAGAAAGTAAGACAACCTCAGCGAAGGCTGAATCCGCATATGCAGGAGGTTGTCAAGAAGGAAGTTATAAAGTGGTTAGACATGGGAATCATCTATGCAATTGCCGATAGTGAGTGGGTTAGCCCCACCCAAGTTGTGCCAAAGAAGGGAGGTATCACCGTTGAAAAGAATGAAAAGGTGGAAGAGATAGCTTTACGCCTTGTGACTGGCTATAGAGTCTGCATTGACTATCGCATATTGAATGAAGTCACCACCAAAGACCATTTCCCCTTACCCTTCATTGACCAGCTTATTGAAAGACGAGTGGTCACGGGTATTATTGTTTCCTCGATGGATATTCGGTTACTTCCGGATAGCCATCGACCCTAATGACCGGGAGAAGACTACGTTTACGTGTCCATCAGGCACTTTTGCGTTCCGCAGAATGCCCTTTGGCTTATGCAATGCACCTGCGACTTTTCAAAGGTGTATGCTTGCCATTTTTTATGGACTTGTGGAGAAATGTATGGAAGTCTTCATGGATGACTTCTCAGTCTATGGCGATAGCTTCGATGAGATCTTGGCGAATCTAGATATGGTACTTCAACGCCGTGTTTGAAAAGAATTTAGTGCTTAACGGGGAGAAATGCCATTTTCTAGTTGATGAGGGGATCGTTCGGGACACAAGGTGTCCGGCACCGGTATTCAAGTTGATAAGGCCAAAGTAGAAGCCATTGAGAAAATGTCGTACCCGAAAACTCCAAAGAGGTACGCGGCTTTCTTGGTCATGTTGGCTTCTATAGACGATTTATTAAGGACTTTTCCACCATCGCCAAGCCCCTGTCCAACCTTCTGAAAGATGATGTTGTGTTCTTGTTTGATGAGAAATGCAAGAAAGCTTTCAATTGCTTGAAGGAAAAGCTCATAAGTGCCCCTATCTTAATCGCACCTGACTGGACTAAGCCTTTTGAATTATTATGCGATGCCTCTAACTACGCAGTAGGCGCAGTTTTAGGTCAAAGAATTGATAAAAAGTTCAGGCCCATTTACTATGCGAGCCGCACCTTGAACCCGACTCAATGCAATTACACTACGGCCGAGAAGGAATTCTTAGCCGTCGTTTTTGCTATTGACAAGTTTAGAAGTTACCTTCTAGGGTCTCAAGTTGTCGTTTGGACCGACCATGCGACCCTACGCTACCTTATGGACAAAGCGGATGCAAAACCAAGGTTACTCAGATGGATTCTAATTTTGCAAGAATTTGACCTTGAGATCAAAGATAAGAAGGGTAGTGATAATGTTGTGGCTGATCATCTTTCTCGTCTAGTAAATGAGGATGGCGTAAATCACAAGGAAATAGGCATCGACTTCCCGACTGAGCAATTGATGAAGCTTGATACTGTTAGGCCATGGTACGCTGATTACGTCAACTATTTAGCAAGTGGACATTTAGAGGAAATGACGTATCAGGAGAGGAAGAAGTTCTTTTCTGACCTAAAATATCTCGTGTGGGAGGATCCTTATTTGTTCAGGGTTTGTAAAGATGGGTTGCTTAGAAGGTGTGTTCCGGAACATGAGCAATGGGATATTCTGGAGCAATGTCATAGTGGTCCCACAGGAGGACACTACGGAGCACCCAAGACTGTTGCAAAAATCCTCCAAGCTGGATTTTACTGGCCGACTCTGTTTAAAGACGCTGAAGCCTTTTGTAAAGGTTGCGATAGGTGCCAGAGAATCGGGAGGCAGAGTAATAGGATGGAAATGCCACTTCGACCCATTTTGGAATGCGAAGTCTTCGACGTGTAGGGAATTGATTTCATGGGACCCTTTCCATCGTCCTGTGGTAATAAGTACATTCTCGTCTGTGTAGACTACGTTTCCAAGTGGGTGGAGGCAATAGCCACCCAAACTAATGATCACAAAGTTGTGAAGAAATTCTTGCAAAAGAATATCTTCACCAGATTTGGCTGTCCTAAAACCCTCATTAGTGACGAAGGTACTCATTTTTGCAACGCGCCGCTTGATAAAGTTCTTGAAAAATATGGTGTGAGACATAAAATCGGTACACCGTATCATCCCCAAACAAGTGGCCAAGTCGAGATAAGCAACCGAGCCTTAAAAGGATTTTAGAAAAGACCGTGAACTCAAATAGATCCAATCTGGAGTCTAAAGTTGGATGACGCGCTTTGGGCCTATCGCACCGCGTTTAAGACCCCGATGGGCACGTCACCCTTCCAAATGGTCTATGGCAAAGCTTGCCATCTCCCGGTCGAGCTTGAGCACGAGCTTCGGGCTATTAAATTCTTGAATTTCGATAGCCGGCTACGTGGGGAGAAGAGATTATTGCAATTAAACGAGCTCGATGAATTTAGACTCGAGCATATGAGAATGCGAAGATCGGTAAGGAAAGAACTAAGATACTCCACGACGCTAAGATCAAGGATCGAGAATTCAAAGTGGGTGATATGGCTTTACTTTATAATACCCGGCTCCATTTGTTTGCCGGTAAGCTCAAATCTAGATGGTCGGCCCCTTTGAGATTCTCGATGTTCATCCAAGTGGAGCGATCACGTTAAACGGGTATGGTGATCAACCATTTAAGGTCAATGGTCAAAGACTCAAAAAGTATTTTGGGCAACCAAGAGAAAAGCACGAGACCTTGTACTTTCAAAAGAGAGTTGAGGTGCACGATATTCGATTTGCGATGAGATCCCATCCAACTTCTTTAGTTCGGATGATGACATTTCTATATCTACCCGTGAGGACCTTTCTTCCGAGCCTTCGAACATGTCGGTGCACCGAAGCTTACTCGCGCAAGAACGAGAAGAAACGAGTCGGTGCTATCGGAGAGTTAAGTTCAAACACTTAGTAGAGCACTTGACTTGCCGCTGTTGTTGTGGTCACACCCCTGTCCTTCATTCTGATTCCGATGAGGAAGTGGCCAGCAGTAAGCCAAAGTGGCCCGATCCGGGTTAACTTTGAAATTTGTGTCAAGCTAATGACATAAAAGAAGCGCTACTAGGAGGCAGCCTAGTCTTTTAAGTATTTCTTTTTAAGTTTTTAGGACTCGACCTTGGTGTTTGTGTGTTGGTTATCCTTGTCCTATTTGTGAATGCTTTATTTGCGTGCATGTTTACTCATATACCCCGTGTACCCCGAGATTATGTGTTATGTCGAGTGTTGCAGATATTTTCGAGCAGGGTTGCGAGCTTTTACTTCTAGTGTTGTCTGTTCATGATACGAGTGCAGCGGTTCATTCATGCTACGGCCTGACCACTGCCAACCTACAGCCCGACAACCAACTTTGAAACCAGCTAAGTATTCTTTTCTTTTATTTGCACATTCTGAGGACATAATGTGATTTAAGTGTGGGGGGGTGCAATTCATGCTTTATTTCGACAATATGAGTAGATATTTGTGATCCTTGATAAATTTTAAAATTTTAAAATTTTGGCACTTGGATAATTGTAAATCTTGAGCATGTAATTGGAACAAATGCTTGCTAGTTGTAGTTTCCTGACGATGATTTTATGTGACTTTGTGAGATAATTATAGCATGTTTTTACTGATTTGAGATAGTATTCATTTCACACTCACGAAAGCCTTTGATATCGAAGCAAAAACTTTTGAACTGTATCTTTTCATTATTTTAGTGATTTATCTTAGAGAGATTTGTTCTTAATAGTAACAGTGAAGTGATACCTAAGTTCGGAACGCGTACTGTGAATATCTGAAAGTTTGAATGTGATAAGTGAAACGTGATTAAGTCTTTGAAATAGTAATAAATTGTTTACTTGAGGTGTTATGCTCAGTGGTCTGTGTTTACTAGAAAAATAATTTTTACCACTGCCAGCCAGAAATCTCTAAGTAATCACAATATTAAATGGTATGTCGGAATCTAGTCGATGATTGGAGTGAGGTAGGGTATTATCTCGAAATGTCCTATACCACTATGATGACTAAAAGCTCACGACAGTTAGAAGAAGCTACCTTATGATTTGAGTAAGGTAGGGTGTTATCACGAAACATCCTATTCTACTATGACGGGTACGAGCTCATTCTAATTTGCGTATAAAAATTAAATTAAAGACTTGGTTATCGTTAATCTTATACCTAGTATAAACCGAAAGATATCTTGTAGGGATTATCCTACGAGTGCTCGGGAAGACTTTGTGTGGAGCAATTACGTCTATACCTAGGATAGTCATTAAATTGTTTGAAAAGATATTTGTTTGAAAGGATTGTGGAGATTGAAAAGGGCTTGTTTCACACACCGAATCTATCTCTATGTTGGTATTACTTGCTATAGTTGTTGTATCTTTTGTTACGTGAGTTAGGAATCTATTTGGATTGCATATAAAGTGAGCTAGTTTTGATTGTTTTGCTCGGGACGAGCAAAAGTCTAAGTGTGGGGGAGTTGTTTACGACTAATTTTACGGTTTTTATCGAGTTATTTCGTAACATTATCTCCCGTGTTTTAGTGATTTTTATAGAAAATCACTCGCCAAAAGGATAAACGAGCAAATGATGTTTAAAGATAATAAATTGCAAAAGTGGGCGATTTATGTGTTTTTATCGTTGGTTTTATGTTTATTTGGATGTTGTTACACTTTGCAATATTTTGGATATCTTGTAGATGCATATCTTCGGTCTAAAATAGGTGTTTAGAGGGTTAGAAGAAGAAGCCACAAGTTTACGAGTTCAACGGAGCAAATTTTCCTAAGTACTTAAATCGTTACATATTTTCGACGGAGATTTGACCCAGCTTAGAGGCATTTTCAGGGGAGGACTTCTTCATGAAAACTGTAGATCTTTGAAAGAGCTTTCTAATGCACTTTGAATTACGTCAATCGGACTTCTACAACTCAAATGGTAGTCAAGTGGCTAATCAATTTGGGTAAGTGGAAAATCCCGAAATATACTCGTAATACGACGGGCTAATCAAAAAGGCGTTTTCGAAGAAGAGTCCTTAATGAAAGTTGTAGAGTTTTCCGAGAGCTTTTTTTGGACATTCGGATCATAATTTTTGGAGGTCTACAACTCAAGATATGAATTTTAGAAGTTTTATTCCAATAAATATCTAATCGAACGGACGTCCGGGGAGGTCACCGTAGCGACCGACATACATAATTATTTCAGCCGCCTCTCAACTCTATTTAAGCGACGAAAGAATACCCAACCCTAAGACAACCGGTTCATTCACACAAAATTTAGAGGAGCAAAAGCTTTATCAAAAAAAGAAGATGATTTCTTCCCATCCAATGATCACGATTAACATCATGGTTGTTGGCTAAGCACATCGCGGTGGGACAACGGATGAAACCGATCAACATACCAACTAGAGAGATTTTTGCTACATGTTTAGTGAGTAAAGTTATAATTTTTCATCAATTGGATATTGTTTTTTATCGTTTACGTTTTATTCGAATCGAGAGATCGATGAAACCATCTTTTATGCTTTGAATTTATATGAAAATATTGTTCAAGTTGTGACCTTTTCAATTGATGCGATTGATTATGTTTCAAGAGATTGATCATAGTTAGTTGAGTAGGAGTATTAGAAATAATCTCGTGATCGTGTTTTGCATGTCGTTTTGTTTTACTTGAAAAAGAAAACGAAACCCTAGAATTCGTTTAGAGAAATTTAATCGAATTCGTGATAGATCATTACTAAAAATTATATCTTTAACTTGCCGTCTAGTTGGGGTTGGGTTGATTGATCGGTGGATTCCCGTTGCCTTGCCGTTGTTTTAATTATTTGATAAACCAAATAGTTCGTATCAATCGTTGATTGCTAAGTTTAGTTGTTTTAGGATTATAGTTGTTTTTCACTGTTTTAAGCATAATTTAGGTTCCCGATTCTTGTTCATCGTCTTAGTACTTGTTCATCGTATTTACTTGTTCATCGTAGTTACTGTTCATTAATTCATAATTAGTATAAATCTTAGTTTTAGTTAATAGTCGTGACATAATCGATAGCATAATTGTTCCTTGATCCGATAAACATTCCACTCCCTTAGGACGACCCGTTAACATCCTATACTACGATCCTTATACTTGGGGTGTTTCGGTTATAAATTGTAAAACTCGTTTTTACCGAACACCTACTTACTTTCTGCACTTACATTCTGCATTTAGTTTATTATACACATCAACCTACTGAATCTAGAAACTGAACTCACACACATACACTACTGAGTATCTGATACTTAGTGTCATATTTAACAAGTAACAAGGCTTAATTTTTTATATAATTCCGCTGCACAAATTCAGTAAACTCAACTGTCAGTAGACTACGTGTATCGACGAGTAAGGCGAGGTGTCGACGGACTGCGAGGTATCGACGGTAGTCATTGAAGTTGCTGAGTTTGTTAACTCCAAAAGTTTTAAGTGTTAAGTTTATTCACCCCCCACCCCCCTTTAAACTTAACCAAAGCCTTTTCAAAGGACCAACACAGCTTTAGTAGATTCAGTAGTTGATCTACCTTTTCGATTTTCATGATGTATAGTCGGTTTACCCTTTTGATTGACCATGTTGTTGTATACAACTGACTTCATTGAAAACTGACGCTGAGACGGATCTAATTCACGTTGAACTTGTTTCACTGGTTCAACATGCTTCTTAGTTTGAGGACATTGTTCAGCTACAAACTTAACACCAGTTTTGGTATTAGGTTCAGTTACTTTACTCGTTCCTCCCTTCGAAGTTTGCTGTGTATCAAATCCTAAGCCAGTTCTATCTCCATATGGCTTTCCTGATTTGAATTCAGTTGCTGAACTAGATTGAGAAAAAGATTAAGTTGCTTCTGCGATGCAATAGACTGGCACTGATTCTTTCATTTATCAGTTCTGCTTAGTCTTAACGTGTTCAGTTTATTATTCAATCTTTTGACTTCTAGAATTAGAGCTTCTTTCTCAGCTTTGATTGATTCATAACCAGCTTGTATGGTGACAAGCTGATTCATCAATTGGTCAAGAGTTTCTTCTAATTCTGAGTTCTTTGGATTGGAATCGGCTGTTGAAGAACATGCATTTTGCATGGAAATCTGAGCTGAGCTGTATTTAGAATTTGAATCACATACCTCATTGGGATCTTCCATGTGTCCCATTGAAGCTGTGTCATCAGATAATCTTTTTGTACCATCTTCATAGTCAGATTCATCTCCAGCTAATAATGCTCTTCTGCCGGTTCTTCTTTCCAGAGTCTTCTTTGCATTCAGTTTTGGGCATTCAGCTTTATAATGTCCAGGTTTCTTGTAGTTGAAACAAAGATACTCATCATCTTTTCTCTTTTCAGGAGTCTTTTTGGTAAACTTCTGAGTTACAGGATGACCATTCTTCATCCATCTGATTCGACTCATCATGAGTGCCATTTGTTCCTCCATTTCATCCAACCGTTGAAGATTGTTGGTGGATGTTTCTTGAGAGTCATTTTATGCTGGTGCAAGTGATGTGGTCTTTGGTTCTTCTAGAGCTTTGATTATTGCAGCTGTGCTTGTAAAATCTTCACTGAATTCATAAGCTTTTAAATCTGAGAAGATTTTGAAGGAGTCTTCTATATCAAGTCTTCTAGATTCTTCCATAGCATTGACCTTCATCTTCCAACACACTAGCAAGGCCTTCAATATTCTTGTATTGATTACTTTCATAGTATATTCAATCTTGAGTAGATCTAATTCACCCATGATAACACTGAATCTTGTCTCCATTTGGTCAAAGGTTTCTCCAGATTTCATCTTGAAATTCTCAAACTTCTGCTTTGAAACTGAGATTTTGTTCTCCTTGATTGAGTCAGTTCCTTCATAAACTAACTGTAGTTTGTCCCATATTTCCTTAGCAGTTGTGCAATCTTTTACCTTTAAGTACATGTTGCTGTCAAGAGTTCTGAGGATAAAGTCCATAGCAACATTGTTGAGATTGTTTCGCTTGCGATCATCACTAGTCCATTTAGCTTTGGGCTTTAGAACTCGAACTTGTCTTTCACCATCAGTTTGCATGTGAGTGATCTGAATTGGTCCATCAGTGAGCACGTCCATCATCTCGTCATGAGTAGCAGCTAGAAAAGCCTGTATACGACGTTTGTATTCATCAAACCTATCCATGTTGCACATGAGCATCTGTCTTGCATACTGATTGTTATCCATTGTGAGTGAGTGAAAACTGATTATACAAACACTAGAGACTGAGCTTTCTAACGAGAACAACTAGAGGAGATTTAGAGCAAATGAGCTTTTAACAATGACTTGTTAAAGAAACACTGCTCTGATACCAATTGTTGGTCCCTTGGAAAGGCTAACACAAGTTTAGAGGGGGGGGGTGAATAAACTTGTCCCTAAAAATTGGATTTTAAGGAAATTAAGGTTCAATTATAACTTGTGTGGAGTTAAGCTGATTGAGCTGAGTTTAAGTCAAACTGACTTAAGCAAAACTGAGTCAACCGGCAGCGGATAAAAGTCAAGCCTCTTTCTTGATCTTGTTATTCTATACGAAAGTTGAGTGTGCTAAACTGAATTCTGGTGAATGTCAGTTTGTGAGCTGTGAGTTGTGTAAAAATCAATTCTCAGTATGCTGTGTAAACAATATAAATGCTGTAATAAATAACTGTGTGATGTAAATGCGTAAAGTAAATGAAACAAGAGTTATAGAGTTTCCAGGTGGTGCAATCCTGTAAGTCCTCTCTTCCCCTGTGGTGTAAGAGGAAAATTCCACTAGCACTTTTTAGGGTAAGCTGTTACAAAAAGTCCTAAACAATAGTCCTTGACTAATCCTAGCTTCACTATCTAAACAGTTTTAGAATAGGTAGAATTGCTGCTCTTCAATTGCTTGTACACTGGTCCTTGAAGGGTTACGTATGCCTCTTC
Organism: Gentiana straminea; assembly: GCA_036785695.1. Taxonomy (NCBI): domain Eukaryota; kingdom Viridiplantae; phylum Streptophyta; class Magnoliopsida; order Gentianales; family Gentianaceae; genus Gentiana; species Gentiana straminea. Next base: position 13,270,004 of record JAVUPR010000398.1, on the reverse strand, counting down.
ACCGCCTACTACCCAATTACTTGCGTGACAACTGTCCTTGGCAAAACCTTCCCAGTTTGCTTCACAGTCTGAACCTTTGATTAAGAATCAAAGATGGGTTGAGAATCAATAAATTTATTCTTGTCTGTGGTTCTTCAAAGTGTATGATTCTTGATAAATCTTGTGTAGCTTGAACACTTGGAAGGTTTCTTGATATGATCTTGTTTAGCGCAGATAATGATAGCAATTCAAATAAACGAGACTAGTGCACACAATGCTTGTAATCTTCTTAATTGGGTATTTTTTATTCTTGGTGCAAAGTCATCTATTTATAGTGTGAGGTTCAACATTCATATTGCTTGAATTTGAATTGTATCAACGGCTATCTTGTAACGGCTATGATTTGTGACCATTCTGATGTGTCAGTATATCATCCAATAAAAATGCTTCCTTTACAATGTTCCAATGTACTATCAGTTTGTTGGATGACTGACTTATAAAACTGAGTTTCCTGATCAGTTTTATACATTGTTTATTAGTTGTCAGTTTCTTGACTGACTTGAAGCATTGACTGAGATTTTACTCTTCTTCAAATATCAGTACTCCAGCTTTTCAACTGATTATTATTGACTTAATCAGAGTACACCTTTTCCAAACAAATCATCTAAGAGTTCTTATGACTCTTAGGTCTTCATACAAGATCCATAAAGTTAGTTCAGGTCACCACAAACTTGCCTGAATTCTAACTTTACTGTCTCGACATGTAAACTGAGTTTGAACCCTCAGTTCTTCAATCTTCTATAACTGAGTCTGTGACCCTCAGTTCTTCATCAACTGTGTTTGAACCCTCAGTTCTTCAATCTTCTATAACTGAGTATGTGACCCTCAGTTCTTCATCAACTGAGTTTGAACCCTCAGTTCTTCAATCTTCTAGATAAGCCAACCGAGTTTGTGTCCCTCAGCGAACTTATCTTCTTCAGTTCCATATAGATGTAGTCTGAGTCAGTTTGTCAGTTTGTTTATCTTGACGATTTCTAGTTTTCTAAATGACTTCCAGTTTTCAGTTTCACGACACTATAACTATTACAGTACTTGTCTGATGTAACCTATACAAATATCAGACTCTAGTAAGACCTATACATTCAGTTCTAGACATCTTTTAGCCTTTCACTATAACAACTAGCTTCGACACTTCATCAATGGGGTTAAGATAATACTTTGAATAAATATGATGAATTATCATCAAAACATAAATTTTATTTCCAACAATATATATATATATATATATATATATATATATATATATATATATATATATATATATATATATATATATATATATATATATATATGTGTGTGTGTGTGTGTGTGTGTGTGTGTGTGTGTGTGTGTGTGTATTGGTATATTTTTTTCACGGGTCCGAAATAATTTTTTGTAGGTAAAATATAGAGTTTTCTTTTTTACTTTTTTGCCGTGTCGCGGACCCCATTTAAGTTAATGTGCATCCACCCCTATATATATATATATATATATATATATATATATATATATATATATATATATATATATATGCTATTGATGAACACATATGTAAATATAGATAAAATTAGAATTGGCCTGGTCATGAAATAGTAGGAAATTGGAAAAAAATGACTTAATCAAAATAAAATTGTAATAACCAATAGACATCTATAAAAACTAGCAATATTCCACGGCAAAAAAAGTAAATAAATAAATAATAAATAAAAAAGCAAATTGAGAAATGGAGAAACATTTCTTTTCTCATAAAACATTTCTTTGGGTAGAGATGAGAATCAAAATGAAGGAAAAGAATCATTTTTTGAGAAAAGATAGCAAGTTGAGAAAAGTGTATTTTCTATTATATAGTAACCAAACATGTCAAAATTGAGAAAAGAAAAGAAATATTTTCTTTTCTCACATTATTTCTCCGTACCAAACATGCCCTAAATGAATTAATGGACGAGCTCAAAACAAAGATCATAGATAATCCATTCTAAGAACGTTGGCAAGAACACCACAACGCTTGCTCAAGGTGCTGATAAGTTCTCAAAGGGTGGAACTCTACAACGAAGAGATCCTCACTCACAAGTGATAAACAAGTCACAAGACTTAATCAAATTTTCACTCAAAATTTAATTGTTTGTTACAATGAATCCATTTCTATTTATATAGGCTGCAAACTCCAATACCAATTGCAAATGTAGCAATGTGGGACAAAATGATAATAAATAAAAATAATAACAAAAATGAAAGACTATCTAACAAATGTGGGATAAATAATATAAAAGTAAATAAAAAAAATTCAAATATTCTTCTTGAGCCCAATAGCGTATATAAGACTTCTTGGTGTTTCTTCCATCTTCTTGGCTGGATCACATCATTCCCTCCCGATTGGAAAGGATTCGTCCTAGAATCAAAAGAATTTCGTAAAGTTTAGCAATATGCACCAAGCTTGAACAACCCACAAAAAACATCAATGATATGCCAGGATCAAAATTAAGGCAAAATTAAGTCAAATTTTTCCGAGGATGATCTCCAATTTCGAAACGCTGGGAAAAATGTTCCTCAATGCCTTCATCCCGGTGAAATCTTTTCAGAGGAATGGTACTCACCTGTTTACTCTCAAATAGAAAAAGGATGAAACCATGCTACAATCTCTTAAGCGGTTAAACAAAGAATCAATGCAAGTTTACTGCGGATGACCACATCCGGATCGCTTCTTTCATGGCTGGGCTCAAAGAGGGAAGGCTATACGCCAAGCTGAGCAGCAAATTACCTGCGTCCATGGAAGAGTGCATGGAGATGGCCTTCAAGCACTGTCAAGGGGAAGAAGCTAACCGGCTAAAACGAGAGTCGGAAAGAGTAGAGCACAAGAAGGAAAAGACCGAGGATCCTTCCGACAAGAGAAGAAAATTAACAGGGGATCGGACCCTCGGCTCGACCACATACCGATCCGAGAGAAGATATGCCTTACAGCGCCGGGATTTCCTAAGGTTGAACAGGCCACGCGAACAGATCCTCGTAGTTATGGAAAGAAAGGGTTTAGCATGAGCCCCCCTCCGATGCGAAGTCCTCCAGAGAAAAGGGACCAAAGTAAATTTTTCACGTATCACAAGGACATTGGGCATGATCTGGATGGCTGCAGAGATTTTCAGAGAGTTGTGGATACGGCAATTGCTTAAGGAAAGCTGGATGAGGTCGTAGACCGTTCTCATTCTGCCGACCAGCGGGGTCGGCGCGACTACCCGTGAAGGAAATGCAATCACGACCGGGGGCGACAGGGTAAGCCCTAGAAAGAAAGAGACCGATCTCCGGAGGGAGACCGATGGATAGATAACTGCCCGATCAACACTATCAACACCATCGTGGGTGGTCCCGGCAACACATTCGGGGAAATCAGCAGCCCTAACGCCCATCCTGGGAGCTCACAGGCGAACTAAAGAGATCAGAGGCCTACTCGGGAAGTGACTTATGGTCTTAGAGATCCGCTTCCATAGGTCATCAACAATGAGGTTTAGTCATCGAGGCTGTGGTAAACAAGAATCTAGAAAAAAGGTCTGCGTCGATACATGTAGGGCTGTGAACGTCCTTTACTATACGGCTTTCAATCTATGAACCTCAAAGAATCAGTCCTGACTCTGGTCTCGGCACTGTTGTTCGGATTCACCGGTCCCCCAATTCATCCTATGAGAATGGTTCGACTCGCGACAATATTTGGAAAGGAATAGAAAAGAAGGACACTTAGAGTTACTTATGTCGTGGTCAAGGCCTCATCGGCATATAACATCATCTTGGGAAGGCCTGCTCTAATCGACCTCCGAACCATACTTTCTCCGGCTCACATCAGCTTGAAGTTTCCAACTGTAGGAGGCTTCATCGAAATCAAGGGTGACCTGGAGGTCGCCAGAAGCTGCTATGCAGCCACAATAAAAAGCAAATGAATAGTCTTAGCTAGAAATTCTCGGCAAGTTCCTTATATCTGCTGTTTCTCGTTCATTTTCATTTATGATCATTTTTTTTTCTCTTTTTTATTACCGGTCCTTTATGTTTGAAACATTGCTTGAATAAATTTCGCTCCATGAGCTCCTAGTTTTCCATAATTTTGATGGTATTATCGTTTGTCTTGTCATATTAATTGCAAGCGGCCGAAAGTCAGTAAGGACAAGTTAACCGAGCTCCCCAATCCGGATGCTTAACATTAAAAATGAGAAGTCAGTCCTATCTGGCCCTACTCATCTTAAAACATTTTAAGTGAGATGTCAGTCCGACCTGGCCCCGCTCGCCAATCCATAAAAACGAGAAGTCAGTCCAATCTGACCCTGCTCGTCCTAAAACATTTTAAGTGAGAAGTCAGTCTGACTTGGCCCCACTCACCATTACACAAAAATGAGAAGTCAGTCCAATCTGGCCTTACTCGTCTTAAAACAGTTTAAGGGCAAAGTCAGTCCGACCTAGCCCCGCTCGCTATTACATAAAAATGATAAGACAGTCCAATCTGGTCCTGCTCACCCAAAACAGTCAACGTAAAGTGTCAGTCCGACCTGGCCCCGCTTACCAGACTAACCTACACACGGTATCTGACCTACGCAAAGTGGGACTCAGCAAAGGGAATACCAAACAAATACTGACTCCGACTACCGGACGTCAGAGTCGGCCAGACTGCCTTACGACGGAAAAAATATGAAGTATGCCATCCCAAACCAATGGTTAAACAATGGCATACTAGGGGACAACATACTCCCTCGATAATAAAGTAAATAGAAAAAGAAGAAATGCATTCACAAAAGCATTTCCATTATCGAATAGAAATTTACACTACAACTGAAATTTCGAAACAAAAAAGAAAAGTCCCTATTGATCTAGGAATCTGGGGTCGGATTCCTCTTTTTCTCAGGAGGAAGAGCCGAACTGGAGGCAGCGATAGGCTTTCCGGAGTACATGGACACAATGTCCGCCCCCGTAACCCTTTACCCGTTCGTCATAAACTTTGCTCATCCCTTGTTTGCAGTAAATCTTCTTGGGAAGATTGTCCACAACAGAGGGCCGGAAATTGGATCATCACCTCGTCCACACCTTGGGTATAACCATGGTTTAGGACAGCGATGAGCATCATTTTCAAAGCCTTGTCAAAATCCCTCGAGGCCTTGTACTCTCGAATGGCTTCGGCGCACCGAACTGGAATGACAACCTCCATTCCAGAGCTTTGTTTGGAGCTCAGCCACGACATGCTCCCTACCCCTTTGCTCGGCCGGCAGTCAGTCCGACACGGCCGCCAGCTCTGCCTTCTTGGCCAGAAGCTGATCCTGAAGAACCTTCATCTCCCTATCCTTGAGTTTGGCGGCAGCTCTGAGCTTCCCTCTGGTCTGCCTCATCTCAGAAACCTTTTTCTTCTGATCAGCTAAATCTGTAGAAGCTTTCCCCAACCTTCAGAAAACCTCTTGGCTGACCAAGGTTCTGTTGAGTATTTTGTGGTAGTAAAATTATAAGTTGATTAATTTTCAAAAACGCTTCTCCTTGATTTAAAGCTTTTAATTATAAGTATTGTTTATTTATGTAATTTAATTGATTATATTATCCATGTCACATTAACTAGACATGAAACCTGGTTTACATCATATGGCAATATTTTTTGTTGAATTATTTTGCAGCTGCTGGACCTAATATCAAAAGCCTGATACTTATTTAATTTTATCCAGCCCGAGTTCCTTTTGATTTTAGTCTGGACCAACACAAAAAGCCCGTTTACCCAGACCTGCCTCCTATCTCACTCTTAACCTTCAAAAAAACCCGAAGTCATCCCTCATTCTATCATTTCCCGTCTTTTACTAGAAACCCTAATTATCCCAATTATCTCAACCGCTCCTTGAATCCATTGAAAATCAAATGCTTAGCCTAGAAAATCAAGATCATATCTCTTCTCCTTCCTTTTCTGGTGACAATCGAAGAATCAATGCTCTGATTCTCTTGCATTCGCAACACACTCTTTCAGAAGAACCATGAAGGCTCAACCTTTCCATCCATGGTGATATCGTTCCAGCCTTTTACAATTCTAATTTCTATTTCTGATTTCATAGATCGTTTACTGCATTAACTGACTTATTTTGCAGATACAAACGCTAAGAACAGTGATAACTGTCTGATTTTGGTCACGAGGTCAAAAAATAGAGGTACCTCGCCGATGGTCAACTCTGATGAAAGATACCTCATTTACCGTCTACATTCATTCCACATGCTTTGAATATCAAAGATTAAAGCTTCGGTCCTGATTTGACGACCCACATTCAATATTTGAAGCATTGAAGTCTCAGAGTTGTATTCGATGCACTCTCTTCCTCTGTTCACACCACTGATTTACTCAGATTTGTCTAACCTGAGGTACCAAGCCGGGTTAGCTATGGTAAATCGGCTTAACTCTTTTATATTCTGTTTAATAGTGGTTCAGTCATGGTTTCATCATAGCCATGGTCTAACCGTAGGTAAGTCAGTTCAGCCTTTATATTCAACCATTGTCGTGTGCTTGCTGCTATAGTCTAGGACTGGTTGAATAAAAAGGTTGGACCCGGTCCTTACTGTGACTATGTGTAAACCAATTTCGGTTCAATTCGTTTAGTGATATGAGAGGCAATGTTCAAATCCCGAGTTAATCGCATGTATATTTTCTGTATAATTATTACCCTGGCGGTACCAAGACAGAAATTACATGTTGATACACTCCAATCTTTATCAACTTGCCTTGTCCAACTTGCCTTGTCCAAATTTATCACATATGGCTCGGTTATTCTGAATTCGAATTTGGTTTCACACTACTAGGGTTTAGAGTCCTTCACCTCTACTCCTTATAAATAGTCACTTACACTAACAAGGATTGCATCAGTTGACATTTAGCAATCCCATATTTTTACATACTCTCAAAAAGTCTCTGTCTGTTCTTGTTTGAGTTGGAGTTCAGAATTCAATAGACGAATTGATACTAGGCTATATCAAATTCTCTGAATTCCTTGGAGGAAACACATGGCTGGTTAAGGAGGAGGAGTGGTGATTCTGGTTTTGCAAGGGACCGCATTTCAGAATCACATCTCTTGTTTCAGCAAGTGTTTTTAAACAGCTTAATCTTAAGTGGCATACTTGTATGATTTTTGCTGTTTATGTTTAGTTTGAACTCCTTTGTGTGTTTATGTTTGTTGCTATTTGGTCAGGCTGTGTTGTACTCTAATCTAAAGCAATCAGCATCTAAGTTCAGGAATTGTCCTTGAAAGCTTGGACTGGCATATAGGCCCTGCGATGATTTTGGCCTCGCAGTCCATATTTCAGAGACAATCTTAAACTGTGTAAGCCTGCTGTACAGATTGAGAGTCTGTCTGTTTGTCCTTTCATTCAGTAACATATTTGCAGAAAGTTTGGGAAGTCTAAAATCAGTGATTTGGTGGAACACCAATATCACTACCTTGAGCATAAGGTTTAGTTTTGGACTTCACTTCTTGACTGCATCAATTTGGTCACTGAAGTGCAAGGCTGAGTCTGTGATAGTTTTGGTACAGAAATCAAGCTTGCATAATCTCAGATTTCAGGATCTGTCCTTCTGTGTGGTTTGGTTTAAACACCTTCACATTGCCTTGTGGAAAAGGCTTGACAGACTGAAATTTTGATAACCGTGCAAGGACTTGCTTTCTGGTTCAAATCTAGCCCTTGGTTGATCATCCCCTTATAAACCTGTTGGGAAACTCAGCATCCTATTCTTGCAATTGGTGCTCTGAGTTTCTGCCCCTTTTACCCTGAGCTTTCTATTGCATTGCTCCTAATCTGTTGAATCTGCCTTATCCTGCAATAATGTTGTGCGCAAACTTGCTGGTCTTGCTGATCCTTTAATCTGTTGAGCCTGCTGCATCTCTATAGCCTTGTAACTGCTGTTGTTGTGAACTCACTTTGCTGAATCACCTGATGCGCTGCTCCTATTTGTACTGCTGATCTGAAAGTCTTGCTAAATCTGTATTGCTTTATCTGTGTAGTAGATCTTGGCTGTGTAGTTTCAGATCTGCTGAACATATTGTTTTCAGCGTTGAGTTTCAGTTTGTATAATCTCTCCTCTTGGACTTGATTATCCCCTCTGAAGGTCAGCTGAAAGTTCAGCCTAGTGTTTGATCTATTGTTGTGTACAATGTGCTGAATTGATATCATCTAAGTAGTGATAAAGTGTTATGTAATTTTGATATATCCCTGAACTTTTATTTGTTTAAATTTGATCTTGTTCTAGTTTTTTAATAATCTGAATACTTTGTTATATTCTTTAAACAACTATTTCTTCTTGTAATTTGGACTCGTATTGTTTGATACACTTGAGAGAGACGTTAGCCTTGCTGTGTAGGTTATAATCTGATTTTGTCTAAACTGACTTTTAATCTCATATGCTTTCATTTGCTTTGCAACATCTGGTTTGAGATATTACAGGGTCTCTGCAAATCTATTTGAACTTGTTAATCTGCAATATCCTTGTGACTGACTTTTAGTGAAGCCTCTCAATCGTCACCTTAAGTCTTACTTGATCATACAGGCTGCAAATTGTTTCAATAGATCAGATCTATTATATTACTTTTATAATCCATGTGGTGAATCTTTGCATTGATCTTTTAACACACCTTCCTACGTGCTTGACTCATCAAAGTTTTAGATTTGATAATATCATCAGTTTAGTTAATATAAGATGTTTTGTATAAGTTGCATACTTGACAGTTTATTTGATTATTTATATATTGATCACTAAGGTTCATAACACAAGCGAATAATCGACCAAGTTAGCTTCCGCCTTAGTTGCTTAGTACTTGTGTTTGAATAATGGAAAAAGAAGTTAAAATTCACCAAACACTCTATTCACCCCCCCCCCCCCCCCCCGGGCTAGAGTGTATATTGTGCCCATATCGATCCAACAGGGTCCCTGCAAAATCAAACAGAAAAAATCAACAAGTCCCTCAAAAACTTAGCACCAAAACAAGAAGTATGACCACTTACAAATTCCTTAGATCTAAAGCCCACAGCGGCCAGCTCCTCGTCCGACATACTGGCGATCTGCTGCTGACCGGAAGCGGCCCCTTCCTGATGATCGTGTTGGTCCTGAGCTCCTCCGAGAGCCCTTGATTTGCCCCTTTTTGTAGGCCTACTCTCTTGCGGGGTCGCGGCCGGCCTAGACCGCCCCTTCTTCCCAAGGGACAGGTCCCTGTCCTTTGTCTTCTCTAGATCAACCTTGTCCAGAGGATCCAGATCTGCTTGCCCCTAAGGAGGGACAGAAGGGGAGGCACCCATTGTGGTAGCATCCATAAAGGGCTCTTAGTTCACCACATCCCCGGGAGAGAGGGTCGGCTCAGGTTGACGAACCACAGCTTCATCCTCGGCACCGGCCAGCAGATCAGCGAAGTCGGCCACTGTAAACATGAAACAAACCATTAGTCAAACAGAAGCGTAAGCACGACAACAAATTATAGAGAAAAGACCCTACAAGTCTTCCATTCAGCCTCCTCAAACTCCTTGTAGGGGTTGGGTCCTGCATCCTCTAACCGAGCTGCCATAATCAGCTCATCATACAAGTCTTGCCACTCAACGGAGTATCCAGACCCGTGGATCTTTTCCACCAGCTTTTCATCCAGCTCAGGGCTTTCATCTTTATCCATCTTCCACCGGCTTAGTTCAGGATGATTCTCATTACGGACAAAGAAGAACCACTCCTTCCATCGCTTGAAGGAATCTTTACCTTTAGGGATAATGGGGACGTCAACGGAACGACCCGTCCTTCTAGAAAAATAATACCGATAGGGGTGGTCCTTCACCCCTACATGATGATTAAAATACCTAAACTTCTTCACGGTAAATCTAAGGCTGAGCAACCGACACAAAATAACAAACCCGATGATGTCCCTGACACCATTGGGGGCTATCTGGGAGAGCCCTAGTTCGTAATATTAAAGTACGGTGAGGAGAACCGGGCAGAAAGAGAGCCTCAGGCCAACCTCTAAGTACTTCTTATGAACGATGCAAAACCCCTCCGGTGGGTTAAGTGCAAAAAAGCACGGATCAAAAGGCAGCATAGGAGCATACCTCTCCTAGCTGACCCCACTCACAAATTTCATCCAAATCCCTTTGACTGAGAATGGATTTAATGTCCCTACTATCAGTGATGGCCATCCCAAGGCCTAAGGTTCCGGCAAAGCTAGTTTAGACTGACCTATGAAGATAATAAAAAAGCGGACTACGAAGCTAAATTGTGAAGGGTTACAAAGAAGCAACTTACTTGCAAAGGCAATTTGAAGATTGAAAGGAGAGGAATAGCAATCGGCAACCGGAAGTAGATCTTCTGTTTTAATATCAAGCGAAGCAAGGAAACGATTGATATGACGGGGTTATGACCCCCCACTCACCTCGAGAAGCACTCTTAATCCAAATTAGTTAGCAATGACGCCTTGATTCTCAGGGCCATTATGACAGCATCATAACAGTTTTTCGCCACTTGGCACTCTAAATTCAAAAAGCTACAAAGTTTGGATGACCAAACCGAGTCACAAATTGGGCAGATCCGAGCTGATCTCGCAAGGTCAGCTGGGACTGGAGGGCTTATGATGGAGGTCGGATCAGCACCTCACCGCGTGTCATCCCCACAATGATCTTACCATGAATGAAGATAGAGAAAAGTATACCCTGAGGGGCATAACCCCCAGGATCCGAGCTATGCAAGCTCGGCTTCTCCACCACCCAACCTCTGAAGTTCGGCCAATTACAAGGACAGCCTACTCACATCCGACCTGACAGGTCGGACTAAGTCCGTCTTGAACCGAATTCCTTGTGATACAAGTTAAACCCGGATAAATACGGAAATAATCCCAAGTCCTACCTACTCTGATCCTAGCATTTAAATGTGTCCATAATTATCTCCTAAAATCAAGGGAATCAAATCATCATTATCTTTTCCTTTGGGAACACAAAATTAGAGTCCAACATGGACACGCTACGCGCAACGCTGGCACAAACCCCTTCTATTTAAAAAATCCCTAAGGAACTACGGAGAATTGATTCCAATATACCCACATTGGATATGTAGGCACCTTGAGATACAGTTTCTCAGGTGCAGTCGAACCACTACAATACACCCCCCGCTCCACCTTTTTTTTAGGATTCCGCCTTGAACAAATTGTCACCCAGAGAAGGAAACCATCAAATTTAATACCTCACAATTTCCAGCATCATCAGCCACCAATATCAACCGGGGCTAGCTCATCCATTTGCAATATATGTGGTGGATAGAGCACATCCAATATTTGGGTCTTCTCCTCAAGTGTATGATCATCATTTACGTGCAAAGAAGATTCAACAATGATGGAACAAGAGTCTAGTATCATGGGCTCTTCTTCTTCCTCCACAACAGACGCTTCAGAAAATTCCACTTTCGTAACAACAATTTGAGGACCATTTGCATCATTTTCCAAATCATCACAAGGATCATGCAACTCCTGACACTCAATATCACACTCAACATAACCATCAACGACTGTCTCACGCATGTGCACTATCTCGTCCACAACTAATGCCTCATCATGTCGAATGTCTTCTTCCACAGTCTTCTCCACAATCGCATTTCTCTAGTTTATTTTTTTGTCTTCAACCGATTCTTCAAGTGACTCCACTAATTCTTCTCCAATGACATCACCCAAAAATTCTCCCACGGATTCTGGATGACTAATGATTTCGTATTCCTCTTTCTACTCGACTACCTTCTTCACGGTCTTACTACTCACCTTACCAAGAAACAAAAAATCGTCATTTTCACAAAAGAAATTCTCCTCATGACGCGGAATTGCCACCCTTTTCACCCTCTTATCAAGTCGGGCACCAACATTTTTGGGCGTAAGTCCCAAAGCTTCAAGTTTTTCCCACCTCCTACTCCAACACTCTTCCATACGTCGATCTTCCTCTTGTTGACTAGACCAAAACAATTCAATATCCCATGTGGAAAGCCTTCGGGAACAACTAGCATTGCTTCCGGACATTATGCAAAATTCTGAGAGGTCAGTCTCACAACTCTCGTGTTTACATTCAACCCCTCTCTAAGTTGTACAGTAACCCTTTTTCAAACAAATCAGAACAACAAGCAAGGTGTAGCAAACGAGACCAACGATCCTAAATTGAAACTAAGTGGTGAGTAGGATTGATTGGATATGGAATTGAGGTAGAGCGGCAAGATATGAAAAGAGAAGCAAGAAATGATGATTTCACTTTTCAGAGAAGTCGGGATGCTAGGAGGTTTGACATAGGTTGCAAGAAAGATTGATTTCACTTTCCCGCGAAGTCGGGATCCTAGAAATTTTAGGATTAAATTCAAGAAATTAACATTTCACTTTTTCCCGAAGTCGGGATCCTAGAACTTTTAGAAATCACCTTTGTTTTTTTTTTTTTTTTTTTTTTTTTTTGGCGGGCCGACCCTTTTTGCTGGAGAGAAATAAAAAAAAATAAAAGTAAAACTAGTTCAAACCTTTATTTTGGTATACACAGCCGCAATAACCAAGTAATTAGAGGGGCTGGCAGATTTTGATGCATACACGAAAGGATCAACAAAACAAAGCTGATGGTATAATTTTTTTTTTATAGTTGGAATAGGCAAAGTACAGGAACAATAATTAAGTGCTGCAAAATAAATTTTTTTTTTTTTATACAGGAAGAATACGCAAGCAAGATCTGGGAATATATATATATATATATATATATATATATATATATATATATATATATATATAGGGTTGGGTTCCCCCTACATACTGTACATACTATCTATACATACCTACATACCCGCATCGATCACTATTTTAGTGCGCTTTGGTTATTGTTTGAGTGCGCCTAGTTATTGTATAAAACTGTTATTGTTTATTATATAAAACTGTTAGGAAACTAGGTGCGCTCAAACAATAACCAAATGGCACTAAAATAGTGATCGATATACTATTTTAGTAGTAAGTACGGTAAGCGTGGATCAATAGGTATGTATATGAACCCACTTCTATATATATATATATATATATATATATATATATATATATATATATATTAATATTAGAAGGATGAACGCAGTAAACAAACAAGGGCTAGATATTTTTTTTTAATACGGGACGTAAGAAACGAAATCAAAACAAGAAACGAAAAGGGATATTCAATTCCCTTTAGTCACCCGAAATCTCTGATACCAAATGATACGAATCACGAACGGAATTTTGTCTAGGACCATTTAAGAGATTCAATGGACGAGCTCGAAACAACGATCTTAGATAATCCAATCTAAGAACGTTGGCAAGAACGCCATAATACTTGCTCAAGGCGCTGATAAATTCTCAAAAGGCGGAACTCTACAATGAAGAGATCCTCACTCGCAAGTAATAAACAAGTCACAAGGACTTAATCCAATTTTCACTCAAAATTTAACTGTTTGTTACAATGACTCTATTTGCCTTTATATATGCTATAGACTCCAATACCGATTGCGAATTTAGCAATGTGAGACAAAATGAAAATAAATAAAATTAATAACAAAAATAAAAGACTATTTTACCAATGTGGGATAAATAATATAAAAGTAAATAAAAAAATTCAAATATTCTTCTCGAGCCCAATAACTTATATAAAGACTTCATGGCGCTTCTTCCATCTTCGTGGGATGGATCACATAAAAAATCTCTCAACATCCAATCTAGAATTAGAAATAATGCTCTTCGTAAGAGCAAGAACAAAATAACAGTTATTTAATTCTAGTATTAGCCCACTAGGCAACGAAAGAAAATAAACTCCTACGGCTAGGGCAGCAACACATGCTCCATTCCCAACGCGCAGCTCCACTTCTCCTTTCCTTAGATCTCTAGTCCTTCTTAGTGCCTGCATATCCGTACAAATATGAAAACCACATCCAGTAACTAATACCCAGCGGTTAGATTTTGAAGAAGCAATATTGATCTCAATCTACCTAAAGTCAAAGCATCGTTATGCTTGTTCTTCTTGGTAATCAAGAAAGACTTGCATTTTCTCCTCTAATGGCCAAGTTGGTCGCAATTGAAGCAAGCATCCTTGGATTTGTCTTTGGCTATCTTAGGGTTCGGCTTGGGAGCCTCTTTCACCTTCTTGGTCTTCTTTGGGGCCCTTTTCTTGCCCTTGGAAGAAGTCACGAGAAACACTTGCTTACCCTTGCCTATAGTGCCCTCAGCAGTCTTGAGCATGTTCAATAACTTCACGAGGGAGCAATCAATCTTGTTCATGTGATAGTTTATCTCAAACTGCAAGTAAGAGTCTGGTAGAGATTGCAGAATTAAGCCAACACTTAAGTCACGGCCCATCTGATGGCCTAGCTTCTCAAGCCTCTCTATTTATCTGATCATCTTCAGCACATGCGACCCAACTGGAGTGCCTGGAGCCATCTTTCAACCAAAAAGTGCCTTCGAGACCTCGTACCTCTCAGTGCGAAACTGAGAAGCATAGAGCTCATTTAGGTGACCAATGATGGTGTAAGCATCCATAGACTCATGTTGCTTCTGAAGCTCCGGTGTCATAGAAGCAAGCATGATGCAAGTAGCCTCAACACTGTCAGGACAATGCTTTTTATGCTTCTCAGCCAATTCCTCATTGGCAGCATCTTCAGGCTCTTCAGTTAAGGACGTGTCCAAAATGTAGCCAATGTTTTCATGTCTCAAAATGATTTTGTGATTCCTCTCCCAGTCGAGAAAGTTTTTTCGTCAAGCTTGTAATTAATGATAAACAAAGGTTCAATTTGTTTGACATTTCTACAACAATAAAGTAAAGATAGTATAAGTAAAACTTCACATATACAAAACCAAATATTGCGATAAAATTTTATCTAGGTTTTGCTCCCACTAGCCAACTACTCCCAATTGGCTTTCAAGAATTTCAATTCCTTAGTGGACAAGATCGCATCGAACTATCAAGATTCCCTGTTGTGCCTGGTGAACCAAGAATAGCTTGACAAGTATGTAACTCTTTACCAATCGTATCTTATATGACTCTTGTTGATTAACCAATCAACTCTTTGACAATATACATCAATATGCATTGGTCAATCCCTTGTCGCTAAAATCCAAACGACCCCTGTTGTGGCTGATGGCCGAGGGAATCTTAGTCAAGTCATAACCCAATATTCGCGGGATCAGTTTCGTTCATATCCCAATAATAACGATATACCCGAGGTAGGTCAACCCCGAGTTGTGGCTGATGAATTGGATCCGAACGAAGGTTCTTCACCGTCATTATAATATTAGGAGACATTATTGCTACTTGAATTTTGCTTTGGGAGTATTTTCAATTAATTCACTTAATTAATTTCAATTAATTACGGTCTCATCTAAATGTGCATATTTCTACGTTATCAACATAAAGTAAAACATACACCATTCCGCGTACAAAATAACCGGTATGATCATGGACTTTTCCTAGGTGTGGTTTCGAATACAAACTGACGAAATCACGGGTCACAATCTAAGGATAGATGCAATCGCCAATAGGATCTTTATGTCTTCTTTTCTTTGGCCTCCATCTTCCTCTTCATTCTTATTACATGAAAAATGTCTAATAAATTTGTACACCCGCCGCACACGGGAGAAACTTACGGGAATGAGATAAATTCAAAAAATAAACTAGGTCACGTTCTTCGTAACGGCCAATGGCAAATTTTAAAACCAACAGAAAATTAAATCACACACATATATCCTAATGGTCGAGTCAATGATCAATCGGGGTCCATATAATTATATTATATCTACACATCATCTAATTCATATAATAGCATCTTATGAAAAAGACAAAACTAAAATCAACAACTTGCGTCTTATTTTATAAAATCAATTAATCAATTAACATTTAATTAATTAAATGACTTCATTCGAAATAAAATTAACGATTAATTTTAAAAAATATTTTAATTTTAATTTTAATTAACTAGAACTATTCTAAAAATAAATCAAGATTAAAATTACGTCTTTTTTGTTTCTTTTCTTTTGATTCCTAATCAAAAGTGATGTCTATGGTTTCCAAAACCAATAAGGCACCAACCTAGGCCCTTTCCAAAATCAAAATTTTGAAAAGGGTCTACGCCTATTCCAAATAAAATTTGAATAGTCTTAGGTTAATTATAGGTCTATAATTGTGGAACATAAACCAACCCTATTATACCATAGTGCCATATGGCATCCCAATGATCGAAACTATTTGAACCATTAGTTCGCCACATGACATTAACTTCACAAAAAGATGTCGATGTACCATAAAATTCACAAAACAACAAAACCAATTTTCGGGATCCACCAAGAGCCACTAGCCGACGCCGACCGCCACCGGGGCAGCCGCTAGTCGGCCGAGCAGCCCCACCGCCAAACTCATATAATTTAATTTATTTTTTTGTTCTTCATTCTACGAATTTAAATCATACATCAATTATTAATTACTACGGAATTTATTTACTGCTTTTTGCTTAAGTTCGCTCTGCTACCACTGTTAGGAAGTCAACTAGTTTTACGCAACGGAATTTAAAAATTGATTTTCGATCCCAAGATCAACACCGTGTAAAACAATAAACACGTTAAGTAGTAGACAGTGAATACCTTGTTTGATCTATAAGATCAAAGCTTTGAGCGTCTAAGAAGAGTAGTCGTGCGTGCAAGCCGTCCACGTGTCCAACCTCTAACAATATCCACACGAGTACCTTGCCGGAATCCTCCTTGGATAGCTACTAGAAAAACCCACTTGCTAGACTGGCCTTTTCTCTCTCTTAAAACCCTCAAGAAGACTCTCTAATATTTTCTAGCAAAATATTTCTCTTGCAATTGTTGTGTATAAAAGGTGTAGGTGGCGCCCCAAGCCGTCTAATTTGCCTTGAAGAAGATTTTTGAGTGCATAAAGAGAGAAAGAAAACATTATACTAGTAAAATAAAGAAAACAGATATTCTAGATTTATCTCAATTAATTCAATATCTCATATTAAATAAATTCAAGATATTGTCAATATCTAATATTTTATACCTTTATTATATTACCATAAATCATGTATATATATCACATATATATTGCACATATAAATCTATAATAACATAATACTATAATTAATTAATTTGCGAAATTCATGTGTATCATATACGCATACAACCTGCGCACCATATAGCCATTAATTGGGATTCGGAATATTCTTAATTAATTAACAAAATTAATATCTTGTATTTAATTTATTCATATTAAATAAATATCACCATATTAATTTATCACCGTAACACTTCATAGTCGAGAGAAAATTTCCTTATCTGGTTATCATTATAACCGCATTTTGATCCGGCCAGATGTTCATACTCCGAATATTTTGGCCGTAGGCATAAAGTGCATTTACTAAAATACTCTTCATACCTAACGATCACGAAATAGCGTCTAGCAACACATCGTGACCCCCAATCATCGGAAGAGTAAAAAACGATGACTACTACCTTTAATGTGAAATAGTTACCGTGTAAATAGAATCCTATCGCTGTTACAATATCCATACAATCGTATCTCGAGTGTCAATACATCAATGATCGTATCTTATAATTTGGATATCATGCTCTCTCGGAATAACTCATTTACTCCCACTTTGCAAAGATTCACAAGAGCTAGACATTCCTTATAAGAAGACCATTATGGATATTTACTCCTACTATTAGGATACGCGATGGACGAAGAAACATGTATCCTACATATGCTTCAATATCATACCTGAGCACTACTGCATAATCGTCCTATGGCTAGAGGAAGCCTCAATAGTGTCAAAGCATGATAATCCACACTGTGATGCCATGAAGACTGCGGTCTCAGGAT
Source organism: Gentiana straminea (assembly GCA_036785695.1). Lineage (NCBI taxonomy): Eukaryota > Viridiplantae > Streptophyta > Magnoliopsida > Gentianales > Gentianaceae > Gentiana > Gentiana straminea. The sequence continues at coordinate 13,252,139 of JAVUPR010000398.1, read as the reverse complement.
AATTACACAACTGCCACATACTGCGACACTTAATGTAAGGTGGTCAGTCTAACGTATGAATTCTCTAATACACGTCCACGTACAGTCCAAGTGTCTCTATACTTCGATGGACGAGATCTATACATATCTTAAATAATATAGAAGACATTTCATACTTGCTTGTCTAATCGTACTATCAATGTCCCATTTGAAAGTACATACGACTAGAGACACTTAAGTATCAAACTTATTAAAGGGATTAGAGATCTCATCAACCATAATCACTATCATGGTTTCTCTATCACAGCTTAATACTAAGGACGTTACTTATATACAATAACATAATTAGTTCATAAAGATAAACTAAAAATATAGTACCAAAAGTGCCTTTTATTAATCATAATAAACTTATTAAATGAACTAAATGACTGTAAATGACCCGACCCGGTCGATCAGGTCCAACCTGACTGGGTTTAGGATACCATTTCAGCAATCTCCCACATGGCCTAAAGCCAATCACCCATATGCCTAAGCCCATGCATGTGAACATGTTTATCATTCTTAGCCTGCGTCAATGCCTTGGTTAACAGATCATCTATGTTATCATCCATGTGGACTTTCCCTATCTTTGCATCTCTTCTATCTACTATCTCTCTAATCAAGTGATAGCACCGTAGCAAATGTTTGGACTTCTGATGAGGCCTTGGTTCCTTTGACTGAGCAATTGCCCAATTGTTATCAAATTAAAGTGGGAATGGACCTTCAATGGAGGGAACCACACCAAGTTCATTAATGAACTATTTCATCCAAATTGCTTCCTTTTTCCACCTCCGAGGCTGCTATATACTCGGCTTCCGTTGTAAAGTCTGCAGCAGTCTCGTGCTTGGAACTCTTCCAGCTAACTACTCTGCCATTAAGCATGGAAACAAATCCAGGTTATGACTTGAAGTCATCATTGTCAGTTTTAAAACTGGCACCTGTGTAATCTCGAAATACCAAATCAGAGTTCCCAAAAACCAAGAACATATCCGTAGTACGTCTTATGTACTTGAGAATATTCTTGACTGTAATCAAGTGACCATCACCCAAATTTTCCTGGTACCAACTAGTCATACCCAGAGGGTACGAGACGTCCGGTCTTGTGCACAACATGGCATACACGAAAGTTCCAATAGCCGAGGCATAAGGGATCCTACTCATATGCGCTCTTTCCTCCTCAGTCTTGGGACACATTACTTTTGACAGATAGACCCCATCAGACATGGGCAACAAACCTCTCTTGATTGCTCTATGTTGAATCACTTCAGCATCTTGTCTTATATAGGTGGATTGTGACAGACCAAGAAACCTCTTAGATCTATCTCTATAGATCTTAATACCTAGAATATAGGCTGCATCTCCTATGTCCTTCATAGAGAAGTTCTTGAATAACCAAACTTTAACTGACTATAACATAGGAATATCATTCCCTATGAGCAATATGTCATCTATATAAAGCACTAAGAAAACAACGGTGCTCCCACTAACCTTCTTGTAAACACACGGCTCGTCTTCATTCTTGATGAAATCAAACTGTTTGATTATCCGATCCAAGCGAAAATTCCAACTCATAGAAGCTTCAGTCCATAAATGGACCTCTATAACTTGCACATCATCCCAGCTTCATCGGTTGTGAAACCCTCAGGTTGTATCATACAGGAAAGCTGTTTTCACATCTATCTGCCAGATTTCGTAGTCATGGTATGCTACAATAGCAAGCAGAATTCTAATGGATTTTAGCATAGCTACTGGCGAAAAGGTTTCATCATAGTCAACTCCTTGCCATTGCTTATAACCTTTTCCCACCAGCCTTGCCTTGTGATTAACTACATTACCATCCATGTCAGTCTTTCTCTTAAAGACCCATTTAAACCTTATAGGAACTATTCTTTCAGATGGATCAACTAGGTTCCAAACCTGGTTATCTTTCATGGATTCCATTTCAGAATTCATGACTTCTATTCATTTCTCTTTTTCATGCCTCATCAACACCACCTCGTAAGTTTTAGGGTCCTCATCTTCCATGAGGTATACGCCCATGTACCTATCGGGTTCATGACATTCCCTAGTGGATCTTTGAGGTGTCTGTGTTTCTAGAGCATGTGTCTGCACCTCATCTGTATGTGGTGTCTACTCTACTTCCATCAACTGACTGTTATCCGCAAGTGGTTTTTGAATTTCTTCAAGATCAATCTTACTCCCACTGACCCTTTCCAGAAAGAACTCTTTCTTTAGGAAATGGCCGGTCCTGGAAACAAACACCTTTTGTTCTCCTGGATGGTAAATTTTGTATCCTTTTGTTTCCGTAGGATATCACACAAATAGACATTTGTCTGATCGGGCTTTTAACTTGTCGGGCATCATCCACTTCACGTAAGTTGGAGAACCACAAAGTTTAAGATGACCCAAACCCGGTCTCTTCCCTTTGAACTTTTCATAGGGAGTCGACTCAACGGTCTTTGATGGAACTCGGTTAAGTGTATAGGATTCTGTATTTCGAGCATACCTCCAAAACTATTTGGAAGAACTGCATACCTCATCATAGATCGCACCATGTCCAACAAATTGCGGTTCCCCCTCTCAGATACGTCATTCATCTGAGGCATTCCGGGAGGGGTCCTTTCAGGTAGAATCTCATTCTCCTTTAAGTAATCTTGAAACTCTCCATCTGGGTATTCTCCACCTCGATCGGATCGAAGTGTTTTGATTTATTTGCCTAGTTGTTTCGCAACTTCACTTCTGAATTCTTTGAACTTTTCGAAGGCTTCAGAATTATACTTCATTAAGTATACATAACCATAATGAGAATGGTCATCTCTGAAGGTGATAAAATAAGAGTATCCTCATTTGGCTTGAATCGACATCGGGCCGCATACATTAGTGTGTATGAGCTCAAGCAATTCATTGGATCTTATCCCTTTGCCACTAAATGGTGACATTCTCATCTTTCCAAGTAAAAAAGCCTCGCATGTATCAAATGATTCATAATCGAAATAATCCAATAAACCATCTTTATGGAGTTTGAAGATGTGGTTCTTATTTATATGCCCAAGTCTACAATTCCATAAGTAGGATTCATTCAAGTCACTTACTTTAGCTTTCTTATTGTTTATGTTAAGTATATCAACATTCATATCTAATACGTAGAGACCATTGTCAAGCTTGCCAGTACCATAAAATATTCCATCACGTGAAAAAGAACAACATTTGTTCTTAAATGTAAAAGAAAATTGATACGAATCACAAACGGAATTTTGCCTAGGACCTTCTAAAGGAATTAATGGACGAGCTCGAAACAACGATCTTAGATAATCCAATCTAAGAACGTTGGCAAGAACGCCACAACGCTTGCTCAAGGTGCTGATAAGTTCTCAAAGGGTGGAACTCTACAACGAAGAGATCCTCACTTGCGTGTGATAAACAAGTCACAAGACTTAATTAAATTTTCACTCAAAATTTAAGTGTTTGTTACAATGACTCTATTCGCCTTTATAAAGGCTACAGACTCCAATACCAATTGCAAATGTAGCAATGTGGGACAAAATGATAATAAATAAAAATAAATAAATAAAAAATTGAAATTCTATCTAACCAACGTGGGATAAATAATAAAAAAAGTGAATAAAAAATTCAAATATTCTTCTTGAGCCCAATAACGTATATAAAGACTTCATGGCGCTTCTTCCGTCTTCTTGGGCTAGATCACATCGTTCCCTCCAGATTGGAAATGATTCTTCCTCGAATCAAAAGAATGTCATAAAGTTCAGCATTATGCACCAAGCTTGAACCACCCACAAAAAACATCAATGATATGCCAGGATCAAAATTAAGGCGAATATACAACTCCAAATAAATGGTATGTTGAAATGACGAATCATGCTCCGCCAATGGAATATGAGAAGTGTATCCCGGCATGATATATATGCGGATGAAGCCCTGTGTGGAAGATATATGAATATGGCAATTCAAAGTATAAACATATACATGCTCAAGAATTGGGTCGATAAATATGTGCGTCAGTTTGCCAATGACGGAGGTCGGATCAGCACCTCACCGCGTGTCATCCCCACAATGATCGAACCATCAATGAAGATAGAGAAAAGTCTACCCTGAGGGGCTTAACCCCAAGATCCGACCCCCCCCCCCCCCCTCCGAGCTCTGCGGGTCGGCCAATGCACAAGGCCGGCCTACTCACATCCGACTCCGACGGGTCGGACTAAGTCTGTCTCGAACCGAATTCCCTATGATACACGTTAAACCCAGATAAATACGGAAAGAATCCCAAGTCATAACTACTCTGATCCTGGCATTTAAATATGTCCATAATTATCGTCGAAAATCAAGGGAATCAAATCATCATTATCTATTCCTTAGTGAACACGAAATTAGAGTCCAACATGGACATCCTACGCACAACGCTAGGGCACAAGCCCCCTCTATATAAAGAATCCCTAAGGAACTACATAGACTTGACTCGAATATACACACATTGGATACGTAGGCAGCTTAAAATACAGTTTCTCAGGTGCAGTCTAGACCACCACAAAAATACCCCCCACTCCACCTCTTTTTTAGGATTCCGCCTTGAACAAATTGTCACTTAGAGAAGGAAACCACCAAATTTAATACCCGACGATATCCAGCATCGTCAGTTGGCGCTAAAGGGAGGGTCTCCCACAGATAATCTCGTATTAAGTTCCGGAATCAACATGGTGACAACATGACAGCATGCGGCCAACGGAAACCACGCTAATGACGTGATAGATTCAGATGTCAACAACCAAAACCAACAGCAGGAGGAAATCACTCTTGAAGCCACCCACCAAGTATAGGTGGATCAGCTTGTGGCTCTTGATGGTGCAACCAAGCAAGCCATCCTTGAAGCCGCCTTGGCAGAAGAGGATGAGGAAGAGGAAGATCCGGAGGAGAAGGATCCTCTAGATGAAGATTTGCAGGGACAGGACCTGCAGAAAGAAGATTCATCGGAAAAGAACTCCTTGGAGCAGAACGTAGAGAAGGATTACCCCAACGATGGGTCATGGGAAGAAACACCTCCTCCTTCTCTAAGCATAAATGGGCCAATAAGGACGACCATTAGACCTCTTCAAATTTGAGAAAGCAACTAATAGTCCCCTAGGCAATGGATGTAGCCCGAGGTGAACTGGATGTCATAGACGGGAAGAGATATGCTCAGCTGACCTTCGACCGAGCAGGTGGATAGTTACCCCCGACCTGTGAGATTCAAGGTGCCGAGCTGGAGCCGTACGACGGAACTATGGATCCTCAGGATCATCTGTTTCAATATCTTACTCACATGAATCTCGATTGCGTAGCGGATGAGATGAAGTGTAAAGCTTTCTCGGCATTACTGACTGGCCGAGCTAGGGAGTTGTTTAAGAGAATTACGTCGAGGACGATCTCCAATTTTGAAACACTTGAAAAATGTTCCTCGATGCCTTCATCACGGAGAAACTTTTTCAGAGGAATTCTACCCACCTATTTAATCTCAAACTAGAAAAAGGATGAAATTGTGCTATAATACCTTAAGCAATTAAACGAAGAATCAATGCAAGTTTACGATGCGGACGACCAAATCTGGATCACTTCTTTCATGGCTGGGCTCAGAGAGGGATGGCTATACGCCAAGATGAGCAGTAAATTACCTGCATCCATGGAAGAGTGCATGGAGATGGCCTTCAAGCATTGTCAAGGGGAGGAAGCTAACCGGCTAAAATGAGAGCTGAAAAGAGCAGAGCACAAGAAGGAAAGACCGAGGATCCTTCAGACAAGAGAAGATAATCAACAGGGGATCGGACCCTCGGTCGACCATAGACCGATCCGAGAGAAGATATGTTAGGAAATCTACGTGGGAACGCAGCGGAATTCAAAAATTATTTTCTTTGACCAGGATCGACTTCATTTAAGCAATAAACAAATAAGCTAGCAGACGGTGGTTACCTTGGTTGATCTAAACGATTGACGCTTTGACCGTCTAAGGAAAGTAGCGATGCATGGAGCCGCCCAAGCATTCGGCCTCTACCGCTAGTCCACACGAACAACCCGTCGGAATCCGCCATTGGATTGCTACTAGAAAAATCCGGTCGCTAGACCGGCACTTTCTCTCTCTCAAAATCTCTCTCGAAAAGCTCTCTATTTTTCTCAAGAACAATTAGCTATTGGATTGTGTGATGTACAAAAGAGCTTGACACCCACTTCCTATTTATAGGAAAAGTGGCGCCCCAGATAGAGTAGAGAAGAAGAAAACCTTTTACTAGTAAAATAAGGAAAATATATTTGATTGATTTATCTAATTTAATTTAATATCCTATATATTTCCAAGATATTGTCAATATCTTATATTGAATATATTTATCTTGTTACCATAAATTTATTTTTTCAAAATCAATTAATATCTAATATTAATATTAAGGTAATCTTATTAATTAAATTGCACAACTCAAATGTATCCTATACAAAATAAAGTGGCGCCCCAAATCCCAACTAATTTGGGAATTGTGATTTTCTTTAATTAATATAAGACTATGATTAATTAATTTGCAAAATACATATATATATATATATATATATATATATATATATATATATATATATATATATATATATATATATATATATATATGTATGTATCTAAATACATATATTTAATTAATCACCATAATTAATATCTTGTATTATATTTATTCATAATAAATAAATACCACCATATTAATTTACCACTATAACTTTTATAGTACGAGATAAATTCTTTCCTTATTTGGTTATCAACTATAACCACATTTTAATCTGGCTAGATGTTCATATGTGTGTGACCCGATAGGCTTCTGAATATGTTGGCCGTAGACACAAAGTGCAATTTATGAAAATGCCCTTCATGCCTAACGATCACGGGATAGCGTCTAGCAACACACCGTGACCCCCAATCACCAGAATAGTCAAATGCAATGACTACTACCTTTCATATGAAACAGTTACAGTGTAAATTACAATCCTGCCGCAGTAACAATATCCATACGATCGTATCTCGAGTGTCATTACATTAACGATCGTATCTTATAATGTGGATATCATGCTCTCTCAGAATAACACATTTACTCCCACTTTGTAAAGATTAACGAGAGCTAGACATTCCTTATAAGAATGCCATTTCGGATATTAAATCCCAATCATAGGATACGCGATTCCCGGACGAACTAACATGTATACTCCTTATGCTTCAGTATCACACCCAATCACTACCTCATGATCTTGCCATGGCTAGGGGAAACCTCAATAGTGTCAAAGCATGACAATCCACACTGTGATGCCATGTAGACTCCGGTCTTAAGGATAATTACACAACCGCCACATAGTGCGACACTTAATGTAAGTGGGTCAGTCTAACGTACGCATTCTCTAATACGCATCCACGTACAGTCCAAGTGTCTCTACACTTCGATAGACGAGTGTTGGTCCCAGAGAAGGGTAAAACTATAGTCAGAAGGGGGGGAGGGTGAATGACTATAGTGGAGTTTCAAAAACTTTTTTGGTAATTAAAAGCTTTTGGGCAGCGGATAAGTCCCTTCTTACTAGATTATTTCAAAGTAATTTAAGCAATCAATAATATATGATATATATAAGCAATTAAATGAATGCAGTAAGGTAAATTGCATAAAGTAAATTGACACAAGGCTTATAGTGGTTCAGGGTGGTGTAATCCCTTAATCCACTCTTCTCCTGTGATGATTGGAGGAATTCACTATTGTTTTCACAGATACAATAGTAAGATTGTCCTTGACTTCCCAAGCTTCACAATCTCTAAGACTATCACTCCTTGATTGCAACAGCTTCAGTGACTCAGTCTCTTTCTCTGCTCCTTGGGATCAAATCCTTCAGCAGCTATTACAAACACAACTCCCTCTCAGATGGCTCTGATTCAGTTGCTTGATTTATGTGAATTGAATTTACCAACTTGTTGATCAATCTCAATGCTTGATGTTTGATTTGAGTTGATCACTGGATATTTCTTTTTAGTACAGATTGAATATTTTTCACTTTGACAGAGTTTCTGCTCAGATTTATGATCGTTCTCTTATTCCCTTTTTTTTTTCTTTTTCTGTCAATGTATTCTGTTTATAGCCTTGATTATTCTTTATTTGAATTTCTGTCCATTGGCTATATTAATGAGGGGAATAATCCTTGATTTTATTCTTGATTCCCCCTTAATTGTATTCTCATTGATTTTAGTGATCGGATTTTTCTTCAAACGTTTACCATAAAATCCGTCCTTGATTGATCCTCTCTTGATTGTGCATTTAATGCTTGATCTTTTGTATCTTCTTCATATTTCAATAATCTGACAAAGTAAGGTTTACTCAGCCGTTCTTTGATCGGTCAAGTGATCCATCTGACTTCGCCGCTTAGATCTTCCTTCACTGCTTTGTCTTTACTCAGCTGAAAGTCAGTTTACTTTGCCGATTCACTGTTTTCTTCATTCTTTCAGTTTAAGGAGAATCCTTGTACTTCACTGATCCTTGATTTAGGTGAGATCAGTGTACACCATATTTAAACATTAAGTTTCATCACTTGAAACATAACTTAGACTTATCCAATGTCATCACAGACTTCCGTGGTTATAAGTCAGACCATAATGTCTTCATTGCTTCACTGTTGATACTTGGCTGGCTTCACTCTGCCAAAAACCTATTTTTGCTTTGCTGTCCTACCTACTAGTACAATACTTGTCTGACTCAACTTATACAATATGTCAGACTCTAAGTAAAGACTATACAGAGTGTTCTAACTTATTTCAGGCTTGCTATAACAGCTAGTATGACCATCATCAAAACATAATAAAATGTTCCTAACAATTTCCCCCTTTTTGATGATGCCAAAACCCTTATAAGCCTGAACATAAGTGTAACCATTTTTTCAATGATTATTATTAACAGAATAGAACTCAAAAATTTTATTCATCCATTTAAGGGCATCAGATATTGCATCCTTTTTATTCAAAAACAAAGGCCAATAGAAATAATTCAATTTTCATAATTTGCATAAGGTTTACTTCTTCATTTCTTCAAACCTGATGCCTTTGATGCCTTTGCCTTTGATGCCTTTGCCCTTATCTGTTGGGCTTTCCTTCTTTCCATTGGAGCTTTCAGTTTTAGGCTTTTCAGTTTCAGGCTTTGAGCTTCCTTCCCCCTTTTTGGTATCACCAAACCATTCCTCAAGATCCCTGATTGCATCTTCAGATTCAGGGAGAGGACCATATCTTTTCTCCAGTATTTTGTTGATTGCCTCACCAACTTTGAGTAGGAGGTTGAGTTGCTTGCCAGAGTGCTCCATGACCTCATCCAGATGCTGAATGTGATGAGTGTGAGCATTTAGAGTGTCCACCAAGGGTTTGAGATTGTTGTCAATCTTTTCAGCATGAAATTCAGGATTTGTTTGGACATGGTAGGGAATAAGATGATGTAAGTTGCAGAGCAAGTTTCCCTATTTTTCCATGACCTCATCTTGTACCTTGATGTGACTGATGAAGGCTTCAATCTTGTGGTTGATGGAGGTTGCTTCACTCCTTAAAGCAGCTTTCAGGTTTTGTCTGCTGTGATATTGTTTTTCCATGTCTACAATCAGTGGTTGAATATCGAGATTGAAGGTCCTCTCTGGATCAATTTCCTCTGGTGCAACTTCAACATGCTCATCATCTTCGTCTACTTCCTCTTCTTCAACTTCATCTTCTTCCTCCTTCTCTTCTTTCTTTTCACTTTCTGCCTTTTCTTCTCTTTCTTCCTCATTAGACTCAGGGTCATTTAGAGGTTGCTCTGGAGTGTTGGCTTTTTCATCAGCTGGGGATGCAGCTGTTCCCCCATGGTCAATAATGGGGGAGTTGGCAGGTTCAGCGGAGTGAGTTTGATCAGCTGGCTCACTTGGCTGTTCATCAACTTTGCTGATGCTCTTGAAGAGTACCTCTTGAACTGTCAACTCATCATCAGAAATCTCCATGTTTTTTGGATTGGTTTCAAGATGGTCATCCGCTGAGTGCTCGTCTTCTGTCTCAACGTCTTCCTCATCCATCTCTTCTTCTTCAGATGAAGTGAGAGCATATCCTTCCTCACCTTCTTCCAGATAGGTGATGTCCTCTTGTTGTTTTTCTTCCTCTGTTGCTGTATCATCACTGATTGTTACAGGTTCATTCAAGTTGCTGGTACCAGTCATAGAGATGTTTTCTTGTGCCTTCTGGGATCTGGTTCTTCGTCCGTCAGTTGATTTTAGGTTGTTTCCTCTTTCTCCCGTAAGTTGATTTGGGTATCATAGATGCCTTGATGTAGGTAAACATTACCATAGACCTGTGTGGAGCCTGTAGATTTGTGGGTCTCACTTTCAATGCGTCAAACAGGTGTTGAAGAGGGAACCCATATGATTTCCTCTCCTAGAAATCACATTTCTTCTGAAAACCCTTGCTTGGTGCCGTAATGGACAGATCAATCTCCTTTTGAATCTGGTATTTCATCCTATTGAATACAAATGTTGCCCAGTCAAATTTAGTACCTTCGTAGATGATTGCCATTAGCTTGACCTGTAACTCAGTTAAGTTTTCCATCGACCCTTTTCTTTCTTCGATGTTTTTGGTGATGACCGGTGCAAATTCAGCAAACGGAAGTTTTAGTGCTGATCTAGGGAGATTGTATGTTTTGCTGTTTTTCTTAGGGTTCTTGGCTATCTCAGCCCAAAATTTCTTGATGTCAATCATTACAAACTTTACATTAGCTGTACCTATCATGACGCATTTCAAGATGATCCCAAATTTGCTTAGCAGTCTTACAATCTAAGACGTATTTTCCCTCAGCTGGACTTAGAGCATTAACAAGGATAGCGGTAGCCTTAGAATTGAGAGTCATATTTTGATAATCCTCATCATCTAATTCTTCTCTTTCCTTCTTAACTTGCACTATCACACCCTCATCTCTACCTTCCTTAGTAGAGACAAAGGGTCCATCCACTATAACGAACCATAGTCGGATGTCCATTGCCTCTACATGGAGTTGCATAGCCCTCTTCCACTGAATATACCCAGTACCATCAAAGTAGGGAGGTTTTACCAATGATAAGACCTCACATGGTAGTGACTGGTTATAGTTCATGGAAGCCATTTAATTAATTCTAGGCGATGAATGATAATGAGATGCAAGTCAATGCACTTGCTACTTATGTAGTGATACAATGCAAATTACAATGCTGCTGGATGGATTCAAATAAGATGTGACATAAATCTCAGATTTGATATTCATGTTGCAAGTGGTGTGTGAGTAGTCTTAGTACTTAAACGTTTGCAGAAAAAATAAAAACGTGGTCAGAAACGATTGACTGAATCTAAAATTTAGTCAAAGCGAGACTTAACAGATTTACTTTTGAAAACTAATGCACAGATACAAAACCTGCAGATAGCACAGTTCAGTAGGCGGTAATTCAGCAACTATAACACAGCAAACACAGAACAAGTATGCAATATTTAGCAGGGTATGATCACAGAAGCATATTGCAACAGATAGCATGTTTTAAAGCGCAACAATTCAGCAAGCAGACTTAGTGAGTAACCAAGAAGCTGAATACCAGAATTTGATTCACAAGAAACCTCGCTTCGATACCACTTGTTAGATCGTATATGCATAATATATATCCTAGAGCGGGGGTTAATAGGATATTATGGTTTTTGGAGTTTAAATTAATTAACCTAATATTTATAATAAACTAGGTGGAAGATCTAGCTAAAATCAACGTGTATAGGTTAACGTTCTTGTGATCAAATGTTGATTAAAGATTCTAACAAGTTATAACCTAATCAATTAGCATGCAGAGTTTTTAAGTGTGTTTCTAATTTGATTCCAAATCACATACACTGATTTTAATAGTTGTTTAAACTATCATACAGTCCTATGTGTCAATATCAAACACACATCCACAGATTTCACTATATGATTTTGCAGTTACAGATTACTGCAGACTTTCAATGCTGAAAATAAAATACAAGATGAATAAGTTTTGTTCTGACTTATTAATCTTTCAGATCACACTTTAGTATCTGAATCACAAACACAACAGTGACACAAAGTCATAGTGATTCAAATACAGTTCTTTTTCTGAAAAATTAATACAATAGAACAGATACAACCTTTGTTTCCTTTTTCTAACCAAGTTCTAAAATTCAAAGACACACAGAAAGTTAGCAACTTGAAAGCAAAAAGAATGACGAGAACTTACTAATATGCACACACAGTTCAGGATGTGAGATGACTAGTGCCAGAAACAAGCTTTAGTGCAATCCTAAAGCTCAAGCTGGATCCCCAGAAGATATCACCACAACCCAGTATCAATCCAGATTACTCAGATAAATCTGAATCAAGACACGATCTTATAACTCAGAATAGATGTAAACTGAGATGTAAGAACAGTTAACAATTTCGCAGATACAAGGATATTTTTAGTAAATATGAAAATGTTTGATCAGCTTGTTGGCTTGATCAGTTTGTTGTCACTGAGAATTTATAGTCGAGTAAATAAAGAGCATTTACTTAGCCATTTTGAAAATATGAGATGCAGTGAATGTGGTTAATTGAAAACTCTACCATTGAGTTGAAAATTACGTTGGGGTTGCTGTATCAAAGTAAGACTGTTGAGTTTTTAAGAGAAAACTAATTCATATGCAAGCAGTCAACATAGAAACTGTAAACACACAATAAATGCAGTGTATGGAAAAGACCAACAGTTTTTCTTGACTAATTTGTTCAGCACTTCGTTTTAAGAGATACAACAACAAACTATTTATATTACTCTTTTTTTTAACCATAAATTTTTATTTTATTAAAATGGAAAAGAATAAAGTGCTACAAAGTCAATGCCACATCCCGGCCCGCCCCAAGTACGTGATAGAGTGCATAGCATGGCCTCCTTAAACCCTATGCGTGGCAAACCTAGTGTAGGAAATCCAGCACATATGGAAGTGTACTCGCTCTATGCACCCCCAAAATCCCGGCACCATAAATATTACAATCAAACACATCCAAATTATCCTCCACTCGATACTTGTATTACTCATTTTATCAAGCAATTCCGCATCCAAATTATATTACTCATTATAAATATATATAGAGGTGAGAGATTAGTTTATAACAGCTATATATTCATATACTAAAAGTTATCAGGATGAGTTTGTAAAATAAATAAAAATGCAAAAATTCTCAGTGTGGCGGTGACGAGAGTATGCGTGTGTTATGAATATAGATGTAAGTTCATACCACACCAAATCCGAAGGCACAGACAACCCGAAATATGCTTCATCTTGGCTATATTCTGAATGTATAGCAGATGAGCATGGAGTATATCATTTCATAAGATCAATACTCTAGATTTGATTCATAAATCACAGGATTTCATCAAATCTTTAACCGAATGGGACATGCAAGTGATGCAAGTGCTAAAGAATCATCAATCAGGATTTGACAAGGCTACAATCATAGCACATAACCTGATTTCATCAATTTAATGACCTAGAGTAATCAATACATAAACTCATTGATCCATTCAGTTTGACTAATGATAGATCAAAAATTGTTTTTATCATTCTCTTTAGTGAAATGCTTCATCTTTAACTATCATATACACAAGTTTGCATAATACTCAGATTTAACTGTCAATAGAAGAAGGTCTGACACGGTTTTAACAAGAGGATAATTCTGACTTATGCACCAAAGTAAATCTGACCCAAAAATATCAATCAAAGAATTAATCAAATCTTAGTGCAGACATAGATGACTCATTAATCAGAGCTGGACAACCAGAAGAAGTCTGATTTCATCATAATACATTAATCAAATGCCTCATCTTTGATTACAGACTCAAATCGGCATAGTACTCATATTGACTGATCAATAGATGCACAGAAATTCGATTCCATCAAGCAGTGAATAGTGACTCAAAAATCGAAAGTGCATCTGACCTCAATCGGACTAGGATCATCAATCAAAACATGATTTCACCAGATATAGACTCGGAGTGCAGTAGAAAATACATGGAGAAAGGATTCGGCCATAATACCAGACCCGGATCGTAAATTGGGTCTTTCTTCAATCGGTTTTTAGCTAAGTCAATTTGAGACGATTTCAGGCACATAAAACTTTTGTTCATCTTCTCAATCGAGATTCAGACAAGGGATATACAGAAATGAGGAATTGTCGGAGAGTGAAGAAAGAGAGGAGAAGGAAGCGTTTTTTTTTTTTTTTGGCCTGAAATGGAGTAATGCGGCTGCATGTGTCTGAATGGAGGGATTAGGGTTAGTAGAAACTTTAAATAGGTAGGGTGGTAATTATGGATTATGTAGAATTCATTTTATAGGAATATATATTCAGTTTATTATAAGAGTATAGGCCCAATGAAGGTTGTATATTTATTGAAGTGATCAAATAAAAATGCTGGGCCTAGATTATATCTGATGCTGAGCCCCAAAAGGAAATTGCATTATTTAACACCATATCATATTTAATGTGATGATAAAATATATATTTATATATCATACACATGTGTTTTAATCATTTATGGTGTTATTTCATGGTACCTGCAAAAACAGATAAATGCCTTTGTAAGTCACTTCTTGGCAGGGTTAGTGACAAGGAAAATATATGGCACATAAATTTAGGTACTGTAAAATTAATCAAACCATATACGGATTATTGTGGGCACAACAATATCCCAACAAGATCATCCCTCTATGCTCGAGATTTACGCCATAAGGCATCTGGTTCGGGACAGACAGTCAGTCTGCTTGGATAGGCCAGTGGAGTCAGCAGAGGGCCAGGTAATTCTGGAAAAAAGAAATTCAAGAAGAATTCCAAGGGTCCTAAAGCTACGGATATCTATAATTACTGCAAGGAGCAGGGACATTGGAAAAATAAATGTCCAAAGAGTAAAAAGAAACAGGGTACTCAGCAGGGTACAGTTGCTTTGGCAAAACAAGACACCAACTCTGAAGAAGATCTGGCCTTAGCAGTTTCAGAGTCAGCAGGGCACAGAGATGTGTGGATTCTGGACACTTGGGCATCTTATCATGTGTGTCCAAACAGGGAGTGGTTTTCAACTTATCAGCGGGTGGATGGAGGCCATAATGCTATGGCTAATAGCAAGGTCTTCAAAATAGTTGGATTGGATCTGTTCAATTGAGGACACATGATGGTAAATTTTGCATACTGAATGAGGTTAGGAATGTTCCACAAATGACCAAGAATTTGATGTCACTTAGTCTACTAGACAGCAAAAGGTTCAAGTTCAGAGGTGAAGGTGGAGTGGTGACTGTCTATAAAGGTTCAAGTGTGATTCTGAAGGGTATCAGGCAGGGGACATTATACACACTACAAGGGTCTACTGTATCAGGTTTTGCTGCTGTTGCATCATTAGAGGTTCACCAGTCACAGCTGACAAAGCTGTGGCATATAAGATTGGGTCATATGGGTGAAAGAGGGATGCAAATTATGTCTAAGTCTGATCTACTTGGGGGGCATAAGGTCAAGGAGCTCGAATTTTGTGAACACTGTGTGTTTATGAGGCTACAGCAAGTTCTCAAAAGCAATTCACATCACAAAAGGGACACTTGATTATGTCCATTCTGATTGTTGGGGACCTTCAAGGGTGGAGTCACTGGGTGGTCACATGTATTTTATGTCCTTTATAAATGATTACTCAATGACAGTTTGGGTAATCATGATGAAGCACAAGAGTGAAGCATTCAAGCACTTCAAGCAGTGGAAGGCTTTGGTTGAGAATCGGACATGGAGGAAGATCAAGAGACTTAGAATTGATAATAGACTGAATTTTGTTGGTCTGAGTTTGATGAATTCTGCAAGAATGAATGCATTGCTAGGCACCATACTGTTAGAGATACTACACAGTAGAAAGGTGTTGCAGAAAGGATGAATCAAACTCTTCTGGAGAGGGCAAGGTGCATGCTCTCTGCTTCTGGTCTAGCAAAGAGATTTTGGGCAGAGGCTGTTAACACAGCATGCTACTTAATCAATTGGGGGCCTCACACTGGGATCAAACTTAAAACACCACTTGAAGTCTGGTCAGGAAAGGCATCAGACCACTCTGGACTTAGGGTTTTTAGAAGCACTGTCTACTACCATGTCAGTGAGGGTAAACTGGAACCTAGGTCTAAGAAGGGTGTGTTTGTTGGATATAGATATGGATATGGAGTTAAGGGGTATAGAATCGGGTCATCAGC
Source organism: Gentiana straminea (assembly GCA_036785695.1). NCBI lineage: Eukaryota > Viridiplantae > Streptophyta > Magnoliopsida > Gentianales > Gentianaceae > Gentiana > Gentiana straminea. Next base: position 13,235,851 of record JAVUPR010000398.1, on the reverse strand, counting down.
TGAAATTAGGGTTATACTCAGCAGGAGTTTAGTCTTTGATGAAAACTCTATGATTAACTCATCTGTGAGGGTCACATCTAAATCTGAAATTGGAACTGAGACTGAGAAGGTTGACAAACAGGTGGAGCTTCAAGCAGAGCCTGCTGGAGTAAAGGACTCAGTAGGGGATAGTCAGCACTCAGTAGATCTAAAACCACATCCAAATAAGTCTGCTGAACAAGGGTCAGCAAATACTCAAACAATTGATGTTGGTCAGCAGGGTATAGCTCTCAGTGGAGCTAGGAGAACCAATATCAGACCTCCAAGAAGATATGGGTTTGAGAAGGATATGGTTGGATATGCCCTACAGGTAGCTAAATAAGTGGATGGTTTTGAACCTAACACTTACAGGGAAGCTGTGACATGTTTTGAGGTCCCAATGGCTTGCTGCCATGGGAGAAGAAATAGAGTCACTTCAGAAGAATGAGGCTTAGGATTTGGTCAAACAACCATATGATAGAAGGGTGGTCAGCTGCAAATGGATATTCAAGAAAAATAAGGGGATGACATCTGCTGAGGATATCAGATATAAGGCACGTTTGGTTGCAAGAGGGTTCAGTCAGAACGAGGGGGTAGACTATGAATTGATATTTTCTCCAGTGGTCAGACACACTTCCATCAAGGTTCTGTTAGCAATAGTGGCACATCAGAATCTTGAACTTGAGCAATTAGATGTGAAGACAGTCTTTCTACATGGAGATGTAAATAAGGAAATTTATATGACTCAACTAGAGGGTTTCCAAGTTCCTGGCAAGGAAGGATATGTTTCCAAGTTGAAGAAGTCCTTGTATGGACTTAAGCAGGCCCCAAGACAATGGCATAAAAGGTTTGACAGCCATATGATTCAGCAGGATTATAGCAGGAGTCCATATGATTGTTGTGTGTATCACAACAAGTTGAATGATGGTTCAATCATCTATCTGGTACTGTATGTAGATGATATGCTAATAGCTGCTACAAACAAGTCTGACATTCAAGATCTGAAGAGTCTGCTCAAGGCTGAATTTGAGATTAAGGATTTGAGGAATGCAAAGAAAATTCTGGGGATGGAGATCTATAGAGATAGGAAGCAGGGGAAGTTGTTCTTGTCTCAGTAATTGTATATTGAAAAGATATTATCCAAGTTTGGCATGTCAGCAGCCAAACATATAGATACTCCAATGGCACCAAATCTACATATGTCTGTTGTGTTTGCTCCACAGTCAGCTGAAGAGGAAGAATACATGTCAAGAGTTCCATATGCTAGTGCAGTTGGCAGTTTAATGTATGCCATGGTCTGTCTAGGCCTGATTTGGCTCAGGCGGCCGTGTTGTCGGCAGGGTTTATGGCTCAACCTGGAAAGGAACACTGGAAAGCAGTGAAATGGATATTCAGGTGCCTTAGAGGTACATCAGATATTGGACTCATTTATGGAGGTGGTACTCAATGTTTTGTCACATGGTACTGTGATTCTGATTATACTACTGATGTGGACAGTAGGAGATCGATGACTGGGTATGTGTTTACTTTGGAAGGTTCTGTGGTAAGTTGGAAGGCAACTTTACAGGGTACAGTGACATTATCTACTACTGAAGCAGAATACATGGCACTGACAGAAGCAACAAAGGAAGCAATCTGGTTAAAAGGGCTAGTCAATGATCTGAGTCTGCACCAAGATCAAGCCAAGGTGTATTGTGACAGTCTTATTGTAATATGTTTGGCTAAGGATCAGGTTCACCATGAGAGAACCAAGCACATTGATGTTAGGTACCATTTTCTGAGAAATGAGAGGAGGGTTAAAGTGGAGAAGGTCGGCACTGATGTGAATCATGTTTAAATATTCACTAAACCAGTTTCAAGGGGCAAGTTTCAGTTGTGTCTGGACTTGCTGAATATCCAAAGCTGCTAATCTGAATCTGGGAATACTCAGTTGATGATGAGGGTCTGGTGAGGTACTCAAATCTGAAGACAAAGAGGAAATCTAGCACTTGGTTGTGCATCCGGAACTTGGTTGTGCGTCTGGTCAGTTTGCATGAAGTTGAAGTCGGTGGAAATTTGTAATGGTGACTTGAACTTATGCTACTATGGTCTGGTATGGAAACATGTTCCGGTCAGCAATGTGTGAAGCATCTGCTGAAATCTGGTGTTCGGCTGGGGGCAGGTTCAGCAGGGTTGATCAAACTGCTGATGGCAAGTCTACCGAAGACAAGTCTACTGATGCTCAGCAGACTTGTAGAACACGTCTGCTGCATGTTTGTTCGAGTTACTTCTAGGGTATTTCATTCATTTACTGGGTTGGCTGTTAAGTCGGTTAGGGTTGGATTCCCAAGACTATAAATATCATCTGTATTAATTGTAACTGATGTAACTTTCTTGTGATAATAAAATATCCTCGTTTGTCCGAAGAGTAGTCGGCACATTGCCGGAAACCACGTTATATCTGTGTTTTTTTCTTGTTTCTGTGTTTGTTTACTTGTTTATCTTTTATTTTTACTCACAATCACCATCACTTCTTGATCGATCCGTCATAACAGAAGGATGGTTCAAATGTAAAATTTCTCTATCATAGCACTTCCAAATTCAACGGCCTAACAACTTGAGATGCGCACGCAGTTTATTAATATTTAAAGTTAATGTAATTAACAAGATTTTTGTGCAGATCGTATTCTACTCAAAGTGACATCTGAGGGCCATTTACAATATATATATATATAAATGTTGGCAAATGAGTAGACTTTGAGAGTCAAGATCACAAGAACATGGAGTTTCTTCCTTCCTTTAACGCTTATGTTCTTCTCTTTGTTGTTACCTTAGCATTTATTTCAGTTCTATTCCAAACCTTTAAGAAGAAAGCTCAAATTCTTACAGATAAAAAGATATTTCCACCGGGTCCGTGGAAGCTACCTTTGATCGGAAATATTCATCAACTCGTTGGTCGTGGGCTTCCTCACCGTGTTCTCCGTGACTTGGCCGTGAAACATGGGCCGCTTATGCAACTGCAACTTGGAGAAATCCCTCTTGTCATTGTCTCATCTCCAAAACTAGCAAAAGAGGTGCTGAAAACTCATGATCCTGTCTTTGCTGGCAGACCGAAAATTCTGGCCTTTAAGGTTCTATTTTACAACAGTAATGATATTGTATGTCGGACATACGATGACTACTGGAGGCAAATGCGTAAAATATGCGTCCAAGATCTACTGAATGCCAAGAACGTCCGATCTTTGGAACCTGTAAGGAAGGAAGAAGGTGATTGTTTGATTACCTTAGTCGGAAAATCAGCTGGAGAATCCTTCAATTTAACAAAGGAACTTGGGCATTACGCCTTTTCAGTCGTTTGCAGAGCTGCGTTTGGGAGGGTATGTAAAGACAAGGACAACCACGACTTCATAGAGCTGATTACTCAGGCAAGCATCCTACTTAGTGGCTTGGACATTGCCGATCTGTTTCCTTCCTTTAAACTTCTCCATTTCCTAAGTGGGATGATGCCTAAGCTGTCGAAGCTTCACAAGAAAATTGACTCTTTCTTGGAAGCCGTTGTTAATGAACACATCGAGAAACCTATAAGAGTGGGTGGTGAAGAGGATCTCATTGATAGTCTGCTAAGAGTTAAAGAAAATGACAACCTCAAATTTCCTGTCACAAACACAAACATTAAAGCCATCATATTTGTAAGTAGAATTAAGTTATAACTTCATCAATGTTTTTTTTTTAATTATATTTTGTTTGATAATGAATGATAAGATGTTCACAGGATGTGTTTGGAGGCGGAACCGAAACATCAACGACAACATTAATATGGGCTATGTCAGAGTTGATGAGAAATCCTCGAGTAATGGTAAAGGCACAAAGTGAGATAAGAAAATCATTCCTAGGAAAGGAATCCTTAGATGAAGCTCAAATGTTTGAGTTGAAGTACTTAGACTTTGTAATCAAGGAAACCTTAAGGCTACACCCCGCTTTACCATTATTGGTTCCAAGAGAATGTATGGAGGATTGTGTTGTTGATGGATACACTATACCTGCAAAAACCGAGCTTATGGTTAATGCGTGGGCAATAGGACGAGATCCCGAGTTTTGGACTGATCCGGAGAGTTTCATCCCCGAGAGATTTGAAAACAACACAATTGATTTCACCGGAAAAAACCATGAGTTTATACCATTTGGTGCAGGAAGAAGGATATGCCCGGGAATCGCTTTTGGTATAGCAAATGTAAAGGTTCCTTTAGCTCATCTCGCTCTATCATTTTGACTCGGGTCTCGCCCGCAGGCCTCAAACCGGAAGATTTTGACATGACGAAGTTGCTGGAATAACATGCCCAAGGAAATTAGACCTATATTTGATACCAACTATACACTATGCGTAGGCAAAACGCACTTTATGGTATTACCGAGTCCCCTATCCCACCACCCGTCCACCTATGTTTAATTATGTTCTCGTATGAAATTGCATTGTTTCCTGATATATTCATACCGCCATTGTCTTATTGTATTTGATAGGTCCGTGCCTTTAAACATTCTTTAATGTCCTGACCTGAAAATCTTACTACTTTCTGATATAGACTACAGTCGTGCCTCGGGACAAAAATCCCATGACGTGAGTTACACCGTTGTTAGAATGTAAGGACTAACGTGTTAATAGTCCATACTTGTTTCCTAGGTCGAGTATTATCCTTTAGAAAAGACACTTGGAATTATGTGGTTAAGTTGTTAGATTTGTGGTGCAGTATTTACGTATAAGGCTGTGGGTATAATCCATCATTATTCATTTAATACAAAGATTATGTTATTTGTCTTGGTATCAGAGCGGGTATGGCCGACGCCTCCACCAACACCGGATATCCAGCTTTGGCGAGCTCAGCACCACATTCTTTTAACCTTACATCCTTCGTTCCTGGTCCTTCAATCAACATTGGGTCTATTTCCACGCAATTACGTACCCTCACCTACCGTTGCGTCTTTACCAGTTAATGGAACTCTCACTTCCCAGCCACCAGTCTCCACCATTAACACCACCATGCAGCTTCCAGATTTCACAGATAATCCCTTTTCTTGCCCAGAAATCATGTTTCCTGGTCTGAGTAAAGCTCCCCTGCCTTCTTTACCTGCATTCATGCCTACACCGTCTCCTGCTTACTTCTATGTCTGATCTCTCAGTCCGACACCTTTTAGAGGCAATCTCACTCAATCTTGTAATCTCAAGCTTGACCGAAAGAACTACCTTCTATGGAAATCTACAGTGCTACCGATCATCAGATATCACCGGCTTGATGGTCATCTCTTTGGCACTACTCTTAGTCCACCACAGACTATGGGTTCTAGCTCTGTTTGTGGCTCCTCTTCAAATAATGCTTATGATGATTGGATGGCAACGGATCAGCTTCTTGTTGATTGGTTAATGAGCTCGATGACAGTTCAAGCTTTGGTTGAAACCATTGCAAGTAACATTGCTGCTGAGGTCTGGATTACGCTTGATGTGTTATTCAATAACAGATCTGAAGCTATGATGCTTGAGTATAAGGGTGCTTTGACTAGGACTGAAAAAGGCACTAAATTTATGGTAGATTACTTTGCACTTATAAATCTTACTCTGATGGGTTAGATACCCAATTTCTAATTCAGAACATATTCTTACTGCTCTTGGTGGTTTAGAGAAAGATTATGAGTCTGTCATTGTTAACATAACTTCCGGAATTGGCTCACTTTCTTCGCAAGATGAGCAATCATAACTTGTAACCCATGAGAGGTTGCTTGCATGTTTCAATCCTTCTTTGACTTTAGATGCTCCTTCTTCACACTTAGCAACTTAGAAACAAGGGAACTACAGACCTAGTGGCTATTACAGACCTATAGCAGGTCAAAATGGGCAAGAATCCGGCAGAGGAAGAGGTGGCAGAGGCAATAGAGATCGAAGCATGGGAGGCAGAGGTGGATCTAATCCAAGACCTGTGGATTAGGTCTGCAATAGAACTGGCCATATTGCAGCTAATTACTATTACAGATATGATTCATCTTATATAGGTCCTTCCTCAAAAAACAATACTGGAAATGGAGCTCATTTTCAAAACACATGACCTAGGCCAAATTCTGCCTACATTGCTTCTGCTGATACCTTATTGATCCAAGTTTTTATGCAGACATTGGAGCTACCAGTCACATTGCTTCGGACCTCAATATCCTTTATTTGAGTTCAAGGCGTGAAGCTACCGTCTTTAGCTTATTTGTTTATTGCTTAAACGAAGTCGATTTTGGGTAAAAGGAAATCAAATTAATTTTTGAATTCCGCTGCGTTCCCACGAAGATTTCCTAACATGAAGGATCAGATGCACTGGCAATGGGTAATTCTAATATTGGTCATTATAGTATTCCTATTTATCACAACTCTAATTTATCCCTTAACCATATCCTTCATGGTCCTAATGTACCTAAGAATCTCCTTTGTATCTATAAGTTAACTTTCGATAATCATGTGTATCTTGAATTTCACTCTAATTGTTGCTTTGGGAACGATCTAGCTACAAAGAAAACCTTGCTAGAAGGAACTCTTAAGAATGGTCTATATCAGATGCATTTTCCTACCTCCGTGAGCTCTCTTCAATCCAAAGTTTATGATGGTGACCAGTCCTCCTTCAGAAAAATGTTGAAGTTCAGTCTAGTTCTAGTTATCCTAAAGTGTTTGTGTGTAGTGAATCAAAAGGTAGTGCTTGTTAGATGTTCTATCACATAATTTCGATCATACGAAAAAATAAACGGAAAAATTAAACACCGAGATGGATCGTTGGTACCCCCGTATCTAACCTATAAAAAACAAACAAACAAACCCTATCTGCTGCTGCTGCGTTTTGTCGATGATCGGACATCCAAACGATCTTTGATCGTCACGAAACCTTATGGACCTGTTCTTCACTCCTCCCACTTGAATATGGACAGTTGGATCTGAGTTTTGACGGTCCAATTGATCCCGAAGAAGCCGCCGATCCAACTGCTGCATCCGTTTATAAGCGCGGCAAAGCAGTGTCTTCCCGGGGACGATAGGGCATCGAGCCAAATCCCGATCAACATGAAATTTTTTAGGGCTTGTTCATAATTCCATAGTAGTCGATCTGAACGGTCGGATCTTCGTTTCAACGGTCCAATCTCTTCCAGAAATTCGACGAACTCACAAACTAGGGTTTTAATGCCTGCTGGGCTTTTCTGTTACAGCAAAGCAACTTTATAGCAGCGATCGGACATCGAGATCGACTCCGATCGTCACGGAATTTTGAGGGAATGTTCTTCAACTTTTATTCTTCATTCTGACTGGAGGGATTGTCATTTCAACGGCTCAAACTCCGGGAAAAATAAAAAACGAAACAGCAACAAAACAGATCTACTTCTAGGAAATTAAAATTACAAAATTTCCTATACTCATATAAACGAATTTATATGAGTTTACAATAGATCTAACGAGTAAACAATACCAACCCCAATCCATCTCTTCAACCACAACATATCAAAGCATTCATCATCATGATTTTCGAAAAAAAACAATGCAATCTAAATATGCAATTTCCACCCCTAGATCTAAAATTCACATACTTTGATTGATAGATCAAAGGCTCCGATACCAATTGTAGGATGTAATATCTCCGGATGGATCAAAGGTCCACCCGATTACGCAGCGAAAACTACAAGATCTAGATCTAGTCAACCAAAATACATTAATAAATAGATCTAACTTACGAGGGGATTAGATCACCAACCTTTTTATGGTGAAAAACGTCAAGAACAAGTTGAGAGCCTAGTTGAGAAGCCAAAGTCTTCCAACGTGTGTCTCCAAGCACCACCAGGTGGATGGTGTTTCAAGCCGCCAGACCTCCCCGACATGCTACCAGAAAAATCCTGAAGATTTTTCCAACTCGAACCCTAAGAATAGAGGCCGAAATTTTCAGCCAATTTCTCTTGTGAATAGTGACGTGAATAGTGATTTTTTGGTACAATGGAGAACTCTTCTTATATATGGGAGATCCTTGTTCCACAAGGATTTAATTTAATTAATGGATAATCAATCAAATAAATCCTTTTCTATAAAAGATAAATCTAATATTTTCCCAAACAAATTAGGATAAATAAAAAATCATTATCTAATATATTAATTATTTAACCAATAAATAATTAAGCACATGTCATATAATAACACAAGAAAAAAAATTCATTGTTAATAATATATACATATTGGTGCCAATACCTAATTAAATAGGTCATGGGCCGAAATTCACCAAACCGGGTCGAGTCCATGAAAAAATGTCTTTTCCATGTTTTTAATCATTTAGTCCAACTAAACAATTAATCCACATATCAATTAAACAGTGCAATGCTACTATTTCATTATAATCGAGGTGCAACGACGAGAAACCTATATGCTATATTAGGAGCCACGTCGGGGACCATGGACCCATATTCAGTAGCTACAATAAATCGAATAATATTATCCGTCAGACCGAACAATAATATTCAATCTATTAATTCCGGAATTACACCACCATAAACCCGAAACTGAACTCTGCCGAATATAGATAACTTACACTCAACCATGAGTTGATAAGGTGTCCACTAATATAATCATTACATACGGATAAATCCTCCATAGACTGTTCATTTCGAGTCGGGATATTTCCGTAAACCCTTCGCGAAACATATTATCCTTATTTACCATTAACCACCTAGTGATCAATTAGTTCACATACCAGACTAGTAGCTAATTAGTCTAACATGAACTCCGCGGATCGATCAGTTTCTAGGATTAACAAATAAGGGAACTGTCTGTCTACTTCCCGAGTGAAGGAATGGATTCCATATCTGTGATAACACAGACTACTCACTCATTCCAGAATAGAGCCAACGAGAAGTGTTGGACCACATACTTCGAAGTGATCCTTACTAACACATCAAACTCTACCCTAGTCTAAGCAGTTGTCTGTGATCACCTCAGGATTGAGATTAATCCATAAATGATCATCTTGTGATTCGATAAGACTTCTCGATTACGGAATTATATCGAGAACTCAAATCAAATCGGTCCAGACCTATATGATTATCATCATATATAAATGCCCCACTACGTACCCTATTACCGACAGTCCGGATAAGACTGTCACACTTAAAGTGTTCTGGGCGCATTATTAGCATATTAATCATGAAACCCGTACTCCGCTACGGACTGAGTTAATTTTAAGTACATCTCACTAACTCAATCCTCTTGTGCATAGCCATACACTGAGTTATGTGATTACATAAACGAGGTACTTAGGGTTTTCAGTAGTGTTTTATTTATTAGCATACATGAATATAATAAGATGAATTATTAATTCTGTCTTAAAACAATTTCATAATTGTCTTTCGGGCACTACACCTAACAATCTCCCACTTGCATGAAAGGTAAGTGGATTAATTGTTTTAGAGCACACCCTTATTTATATATATCTACAACATTCTCCCACTTGCTCAAAACAAGTGAGACGTATCTCTCAAATCTGTACCCTCCAAGCACATCTTAGTACTTCATCCTTCCAAGCACGACCGGAGTGTGCCGCCGTAGGGTAGGTCAGTGACCCGGCGCGTACTTAGAATCCGAATACCATGTGACTCGGTACACTGATCAGGTAGGTTGGCGGCTTGGGTCAATCTTTGGGATCGAAACGTCGCCTTTCCATCTAATCCGGTGGTACGATTGCAATATGCCTTTGATTCAACACGAGGACAAAATCGACTTAACGATCATCCTTAATCGACCTAAAGTCGAAATCGGTGTAATCACTTATATTCTAGTTCGCACCCGAATATATTTGCATATTATTCCTCATTCTCCCGAAGAGACTTGAGGATTCACTAAACATCCTATTTAGTATTCATCCGCAGGTTTAGATAACCATTCCTGAGAGGTAGGGTAGACTACATCGTTGAATGTTGCATAAATGAAAGAATATCTTAACCAAGTGAATGGATAGGATTGCCAATGATCGATTATCGAGAATTTGAGCGAATCAAATCCTTTAGAATGAATCCCGATGGCATGTCAGACTCTGACTTCAGATAACACACCCATGTTGTTCCCAACTGTTTCAGTGTTACCATTCACAAACACTAATCTACATACTACTTTACTAATATCGAAGCCCAGTCTACGAAAGACTTATCAATATTTTGGTCAAGTCCATATATTAAAATATATGACTTTGAAATGACCGAGAGGTTTGCTTTAATCCCCAAAGGATATAAGCTATGGCAGGCATCCTGCCAAAAGTTCATTCCGAATAAATGAAGATGCCGTTAGTCTCGCAAAAAGGTCTTAGGGAATCACCCCTATTTTCTGCTTTGTAACGAATCCGCCATTTGTTCTTAGCTAAAACCCTTCAGTTCTGAATGAATTCAGATTCCATTGTTCGGCAATGAAGTCTTAGGGAATCACCCCTATTTCCCGCTTTCTAACGAAATCAAGCATGAGTGAGTGGTAAGAGAGATCACGGTCTGGTTAACTCTCTACCTTTTAGGGAATCACCCCTAAATTACTCAGCTTTGCGTTGAAAGTTAAACTTTCCTATTCATTCGACTCTTCTCCGTGTAGTTCCAATTACTCCCACGGGGCCTGAGATACTCAGGTGGTTCTACAAGAGTTTCAACAGAACTGGAGTGTCAAACTCCATTCACAGGGTTATGGCTTTTAAACCAACCTCTATGATCAGGATCCTATACAGTCCACGAAGGACTATAGGTCATCAATCTACCCTATAGACCGTAAGGTCTTGCAATGTGTAATGGACAAACCATACTCCCACTACGTTCGGGGTGGATTGATATATTGATCTAGTTTAGTAGTTCTTATTAGTGTTATCACCAACTGCCGGTGTTGGATGTGGGCTGAACAAATCAGTTAGTAACATCTTGAGTACAAATACTTCAAGATCTAAGGTTGTTATTTATAGACTCTATCGGACCGAGTTTGACAGTATAACCGTCATTCTCTGGTTTTACGAGTTTTATAACCAACCTTTACTCAAGCATTAAGATATTTCACGACCCGAACGTGTATGCAAAATTTCCCAGTCCTACCTTCAAGTACATAAATGCTAAATGTCTATATTTACGGAAGTGGGGTGAACCGAATTCACTCCTTAACCACAAATGCGTAGACATCTTTTAGGTAGACTTCTCGGTTTTTCATCACAACGTAAACCGTTATTTTGCAACTAATATCTTAAATGAGTTCAGCAGCGTATCGTAGCACACCAATGACTATATAAGGGAAGTTTATGGTGTATCCTTTAGTTAAAATATTTCACTGGGAGGCAGGCCGAGCATCAGTCCCGAAGACTACGCAAGAACCTATTTCTGAGTATGGAATACTCTATCTTTGGTGAAATCAGAGATTTCCTCCAAATATTTTGGATAAACTTACCGGAGTTTTGAGTAGTTATCAGACAATATGTCACCACTCAAAAGCTCCCAATAGCTTGTATCTTTCATATGACCCCGAAGGTCGATATGAACAAGCTATGTAACTTCTTTAAATCTATTACCCTTTCCCGATTGAAAGGAAACTTAGGCATTCTTCCTTTGAGACAGTGTTCCTTTGACTGGGAGATATGAATCACCCTAAGCCAGTCTTCAGATCTTGTCGTTAGGGAATATGCACTAATTAATAGAATAGAAAGAAGCGTTTATCTAAATACGGAAACCATTTGCGTTTATATTGTGTTGCATATACCTATTCAGCATTTCTTAGTGGTTCTAACTTTATCAAACAAAAGTCCGAGTCTTGGGTTCGTGCTACGAATGTCATATTTATCGTCAATAAGACAAACAAATTATCCTATTGAAAATGAATATGTTCGTTCCAACGAATCCGAAAACAGAAAATGAATTTTCTGTGATACTCAAGAAGTGAATCCGAGATTCATTTCCTTATATCACTCCCACTAGTCTATCTGAAATAACTGCCCGTTGTCTATTTTGTTTATCGTTTAATGCAAAGCTACCTAGTTCTTCCAAAGAACTTTAGCTTTCGAGAAAATTGCTAGGGATGCATTGGTCAGTGATCCGAAATCACTTTCATTATCCTCTAATTTCCAATTTATTAATTTTTCGGTTTAGCCTTAAAACTACTTAGTTTAGATGACTAACACGTATAAACGTTCATTCCCATTCTCGACTTTCCTTAGATGGGAATAGTCTTGAACTAGCAGTTCGTCTGAGTAGACACTACTCTTGAACTGTGGGATGTTCAGTGTTACTTACTTGGACTATCGTTTTTCTAATCGTCAAATCATAAGGCCAAAGCTCCCACTAGTTTATCGGTTCCAAATACCGTCTAACTAGCAACACTTTGTATTTATGATTTTTCAAAGATTAGAACATCACCTAGAACTAAGCTCCCACTAGTTTATCAGTTCCAAATACTGTCTAACTAGCAATGCTGTGTTCATGATGTTTTAAAGATTATAAAATCTCCAGAACTAAGCTCCCACTAGTTTATCAGTTCCAAATACTGTCTAACTAGTAACGCTTATTCTTGTTTTTCCAATGAATGGAGAAACTCTTGTGCATTCCATTACACATTTCTAATTATTCAGAAAAACAACAAATCATAAGACTAAGGCTCCCACTACTTTATCGGTTCCAAATACCGTCTAACTAGCAACGCCTTATGTATATGATTTTCCAATTTTCCAATTAAAAATTTGATGTGTAATTACACTTTTAAAATTCACTAAATGAATTTTATCTGATAGTCCTTTGTCATCTTTTGTGAACTAAGTATGGTCGTCTCTCGTTCAACACGAGTGATACCCGTGACATACCTGTACTATGTCACTTAAGTTTTTAAAGCCTCGAGAGAAAAAATCTCTTCTGAAAAGTTAACTGCATTTATTGATAATTACAACGTACTTGTTACTTTCCACATTTTTATTGAAGTCCTATTACTAACAGTTTAGTAACCTAGAGATTTAGTTGTAAATAAAATGACAGAAAGTTAAATTCAAAAATAAATTTTTCACTACTAGATTTATTTTAGGAATAATAAACTATAAAAGAGTTTATCCTACCATTCCAAGGATTTAACCTCGCACCTCAGTGCCGCCGTAGGGTAGGTCAAAGAGGTGATAGTTAAACGAGACAATCTCTCTCAGTGATTAATCTTCGAGAATCAAACATCTCACGGGAATCAGACATCCTGGACCTTAATCACTGATTACCTTCCTTTTCTAGCCTAGATATTTCGAAAATATCCACAATGAGTGTGACCTACTATATCAGATCTCAAAGTACGCCCCGAGTATGCCGCCGTAGGGTCGGTCAGTGACCCGACGAGTACCCAAAATCCTATCCTTTCGGAGACCAAGCCTTGAATTTTGATAGGAGTGAACACCATCCGTAGGGGGCCGAAATCAAAGCGGCTTGAGGCGTCACCCTTCTCTCACGTGCTTGCACCTATAGTGGAGGCCGTGGGGTCGGCTGTCGCCTTCCCTGCTCCCACTCAATATTTTGAAAAGGTGGTGGGTTTACTAATTACGGTTTCGGCCTTGACAATAGGAAACAATAAATCAAAGTACTCCGAACAGGGTCGGTTATGTAGGCAAGCCTACGCCGTCTTATTCGTTGGAACATATGTGACAGCTCAGGCCAATCCGGCAAGAGAAGCCCCGTTTAGCCCGAAGGCTTATCGGCTATGATAAGTCCTGTCGAACTGCTGTAACGTGCATCACACGTGGAGGGGAGTCGATTGAGCCGAAGCTCGGTTGAAGTCGCCCAACCATGGTTAGACCATTTCCGAACCCATGTACTAAGATTCTCCGATTTCTAAATTGTCACCCAAAGCGTAATCTCGTTTCTATTTAAGGTGGGTTCACTGAGAAGCCATCACCGAAAAGCTCAACGATTTATCCAAGTGGGATTCACCGAGAATCCATCACTAAAATCGTAACGATTGACAAAAACCCGGTTCCTCGGTTTTAATAATTAGTTACTTAATTAATTAACTAACACATATTAATTAAATAAGCCTTTAAACTAATTATACGAGTTATACATGCCTAATTTATTCGAAATAAACTAGCTACATGTATTCATTGGAGTGGAATCATGATATGATGCATGTCATGGCAATTTTCCAGTTTCTATCACATAATTTCGATCATACGAAAAAATAAACGGAAAAATTAAACACCGAGATGGATCGTTGGTACCCCCGTATCTAACCTATAAAAAAAAACAAACCCTAACTAGGGTTTACAATTTTCTGATCTGCTGCTGCTGCGTTTTGTCGATGATCGGACATCCAAACGATCTTTGATCGTCACGAAACTTTATGGACCTGTTCTTCACTCCTCCCACTTGAATATGGACAGTTGGATCTGAGTTTTGACGGTCCAATTGATCCCAGCAAGCCGCCGATCCAACTGCTGCATCTGTTTATAACTGCGGCAAAGCAGTGTCTTCCCGGGGACGATCGGGCATCGAGCCAAATCCCGATCGACATGAAATTTTTTAGGGCTTGTTCATAATTCCATGGTAGTCGATCTGAACGGTCGGATCTTCGTTTCAACGGTCCAATCTCTTCCAGAAATTCGACGAACTCACAGCTAGGGTTTTAATGCCTACTGTGCTTTTCTGTTACAGAAGCAACTTTATAGCAGCGATCGGACATCGAGATCGACTCCGATCGTCATGGAATTTTGAGGGAATGTTCTTCAACTTTTATTCTTCATTCTGACCGGAGGGATTGTCGTTTCAACGGCTCAAACTCCGGGAAAAAATAAAAAACGGAACAGCAACAAAACAGATCTACTTCTAGGAAATTAAAATTACAAAATTTCCTGTACTCATATAAACGAATTTATATGAGTTTACAATAGATCTAACGAGTAAACAATACCAACCCCAATCCATCTGTTCAACCACAACATATCAAAGCATTCATCATCATGATTTTCGAAAAAAAACAATGCAATCTAAATATGCAATTTCCACTCCTAGATCTAAAATTCACATACTTTGATTGATAGATCAAAGGCTCCGATACCAATTGTAGGATGTAATATCTCCGGATGGATCAAAGGTCCACCCGATTACGCAGCGGAAACTACAAGATCTAGATCTAATCAACCAAAATACATAAATAAATAGATCTAACCTACGAGGGGATTAGATCACCAACCTTTTTATGGTGAAAAACGTCAAGAACAAGTTGAGAGCCTAGTTGAGAAGCCAAAGTCTTCCAACGTGTGTCTCCAAGCACCACCAGGTGGATAGTGTTTCAAGCCGCCGGACCTCCCCGATATGCTACCAGAAAAATCCCGAAGATTTTTCCAACTCGAACCCTAAGAATAGAGGCCGAAATTTTCAGCAAATTTCTCTTGTGAATAGTGATTTTTTGGTACAATGGAGAACTCTTCTTATATAGGAGAGATCCTTGTTCCACAAGGATTTAATTTAATTAATGGATAATCAATCAAATAAATCCTTTTCCATAAAAGATAAATCTAATATTTTCCCAAACAAATTAGGATAAATAAAAGATCATTATCTAATATATTAATTATTTAACCAATAAATAATTAAGCACATGTCATATAATAACACAAGAAAACAAATTCCTTGTTAATAATATATACATATTGGCGCCAATACCTAATTAAATAGGTCATGGACCGAAATTCACCAAACCGGGTCGAGTCCATGAAAAATATCTTTTCCATGTTTTTAATCATTTAGTCCAACTAAACAATTAATCCACATATCAATTAAACAGTGCAATGCTACTATTTAATTATAATCGAGGTGCAACGACGAGAAACCTATATGCTATATTAGGAGCCACGTCGGGGACCATGGACTCATATTCAGTAGCTACAATAAATCGAATAATATTATCCGTCAGACCGAACAATAATATTCAATCTATTAATTCCGGGATTACACCACCATAAACCCGAAACTGAACTCTGCCGAATATAGATAACTTACACTCAACCATGAGTTGATAAGGTGTCCACTAATATAATCATTACATACGGATAAATCCTCCATAGACTGTTCATTTCGAGTCGGGATATTTCCGTAAACCCTTCTCGAAACATATTATCCTTATTTACCATTAACCCCCTAGTGATCAATTAGTTCACATACTAGACTAGTAGCTAATTAGTCTAACATGAACTCCGGATCGATCACTTTCTAGGATTAACAAATAAGGGAACCGTCCGTCTACTTCCCGAGTGAAGGAATGGATTCCATATACGTGATAACACGGACTACTCACTCATTCCGGAATAGAGCCAACGAGAAGTGTTGGACCACATACTTCGAAGTGATCCTTACTAACACATCAAACTCTACCCTAGTCTAAGCAGTTGTCTGTGATCACCTCAGGATTTGAGATTAATCCATAAATGCTCATCTTGTGATTCGATAAGACTTCTCGATTACGGAATTATATCGAGAACTCAAATCAAATCGGTCCACCCCTATATGATTATCATCATATATAAATGCCCCACTAGGTACCCTATTACCGACAAATCCGGATAAGACTGTCACACTTAAAGTGTTCTGGGCGCATTATTAGCATATTAATCATGAGACCCGTACTCAGATTAATCAACGCTACGGACTGAGTTAATTTTAAGTACATCTCACTAACTCAATCCTCTTGTGCATAGCCATACACTGAGTTATGTGATTACATAAACGAGGTACTTAGGGTTTTCAGTAGTGTCTTATTTATTAGCATACATGCATATAATAAGATGAATTATTAATTCTGTCCTAAAACAATTTCATAATTGTCTTTCGGGCACTACACCTAACAGAGACACCACAACTACATACTTTTATTCTGTATTTAAACTGAGTGGTTCTGATTTCACCCGTCACTTCACCCCTAAATTCCCTCACCACGCAATAATTTCCCCTAAAACAACCCATCAAATAGCATCTTTCTGTTTCGATGTCGATTTAATTGTCTCCGCTATCTCACTCTCAGATACGGATATCTTCCCATTTTGTTAGGGGTTCTATTGGCACATCCCTTTTTATTACTGGCATCCTATTATTGTTTTCGGCACCATAAAAAATTACTCCGGCACCACGAATGTTTTTATTGAACGAAACGTGTTCAAAAACGAACGTCAGTGATACCGACATTTAAGTTATAAAAGTGACACAATTTAGAAACAACAGTGACACTGACTTTCGTTTTTAAATAGCAACGTCATTGTCACTGGCAACAACAATGCAACTGACATTTTGTTCATCACAAAAAATAATCAAAACATGGGTCTCAATAATAAAATAGGGTGTGCCAATAGAACCCCTTTTGTTATTTAGTTTAAAAGGATAATTTTACATTCCCTATCAATAATTCCCAAGATTATTATATTCCGCTCTCTTCGTTTAACAAACATGTTGCTCTATTACTGCAAAATGCACGTGCATTCGCACGTGTTTTGATTAAAATAAACTTTTTTTTTGTTGTTGATTCAAATAAACTTTTAATTTGATAAAGTAACAATATAGTTTAATATTGCATATATTATTAAGTATATGATAAATTTAGAGGATATGAATATCTTGTAAATTATAATTATCAAATAATAATCTCATACTTTTTGTATGTTTTTTAAATAGATTTTTGCCAAAAAGGGCACATATACTAATAAATCAGGCTGGAAGAAAACTGATGATCAATCATGACAAAATTCTAATAAACTTCCAACAATACTATTTTTATTAATTTTTATAAAAAAATCATGATATTCCATTATTTTCGCATTTACTCTTTCACGGTAGGTTACAATCTATAAAATCTGGCATTTAATGCTTTTGTACCCAGAAAAAAGAAGGAAAACCGCCAAACAATGTCTTTAATGCTCTTCACCATTTATTATAACCGTCAATCGATTCTCGATGATTTACGTATTAATTATATCTATAAATTTTGTATTTTAATGTAAAACAAAATACTCATTTTATTTACAATTTTGATGCAAAATTACTTCAACTATGTTACTCGAACCATATCAGTGTTACTACATTTTTTGTTGTACCTACATCTATTTTATCGGTTGTTACTACTATTTTTTAAATGTTACTATATTTTTTTTTTATAACTATATCTATTTTATTGGCTGTTACGTCTTGTTTTTTGAATGTTACTACATCGTTTTGGTTGTATCTTTAATTCATTGGTTGTAACTACTCATTTTTATATGTTACTACATTTTTTCTAGTGTTACTATATTTTTTTTATTGTAACTATATTTTATTGATTGTTACCATTTTTTTTGAATGTTACCGTGTAACTACATTGTATGATTTGATTTGACAGATTCACTCTCCACAATTTATGGTACGATATTTACTCCAATTTATGGCACGACAATTACTCCAACTTTTAAAAAAATCATAAGTATTTCGATCCATTTATTATAAATATATCATTTTTAATCACACAAAATAAAATTTATCCTTCTATCCCCATTTATGACATTCCCTTCCAGCCCCTTCCCCATAAATATATACTTGTACGATCATCTTTGCCGTTTGCACATCTACGTAATTCGGAAATTGGGCTACACAGTAGCGTGACATTTTTTTTTAGGTTATAGCCACTTGCACATTTGGAAAAGATGTGATTTAATTGTAAAAACAATTCTACGGTATCCATAAATTACGGAAAACTTGTTTATCGCCTAGAAATTCAAAAAACACATTATCTACGGTGCGAGCCGGTATTTATTTATTTTACGGTGTATAGTATCTAGGAATCTAGGCTCGCCACGTTGAAATCTTTGAAATTCAGTATAGACGTACGGGGCAAGTAAGGATCCCGTATACTATCTATGGTACGGAGGCGGATCTACCTCTAATAAAATAGAGTCCACGGACCCCGTTAAAAACATGAATACTCTATATTTTGCCTATAGAAAAATATTTCGGACCTCGTAAATGAAATTATTTACTTTGATAATTATTTACAGACCCAGTTGAACAAAATTTCTGCATCCGCCACTGCACCTACCAGTGCATCACACCAAAAACACATAATTAGCCTTGGGAATGTCAATTCTTGAGTCAAAAATCGATTTTTTTCAAACTCGATTCTTACGACCAACCTTCGTAAAACTCGATTTTTGTCTCAAAAATCGATTTTCCCAAGATCGATTCTCACAAACAACCTTCGAAAAATCAATTTTTGACTCAAAAATTTACTTTCTCAAGGTCGATTCTCACAACCAAAATTCGAAAAGTCGATTTTTGACTCAAAAAATGACTTTCTGAAGGTTGTTTTGGTGTGGTGCAAGGTAGTGTAATGTATCGATCGGTTGAATCGGGGTGGTAAAAATTAAAAATTTATGTCAATTTATTCGATTATTATAAATGATAGGGGCGGATATAAATTTTAAGAGCGGAGGGGGGAATACATAACATATATAGTAGTGTTTTTTGCGGATCCGAGGGAGGGCGACTGCCCCCCTCCCACCAAGGTAGATCCGCCCCCTTCTTGCTTGACTACCATAGATGGTATCTATAAGATCATGCTCGCCTTGTAGAAAAAATGTGCTCGCCCCGGCCAGTAGAAAATATTTACGAGTCCCGGCCAAACTTTCTTCAAGATTATAAAAAGTTGTTTCAACGAGGAATTATGCATTTACGGATTCGAATAAGGAGAAGAAGAAAATGCTAGAAAGTTTCATACTTCGAAGATCACACATGGAAAACATCTAGAAGATCAATGAGGGCTTTGCTAGGGAGGTCGCTTCGCTTCACGCGAAGATTGATGGGCTCATTGCTTTTCTCGGCATGCCTCCAATTGCCCTTCCGCCCAGAGCTGCCCCTCGTAGAGCTGCATCGTCTTCTGTGGCTAGTCCTTCTACTTCTTCAACACCCTCTTGTTTTGAGAGCAACGTGGATCCTGATAAGGACTACTACTTCTTGGATGACGAGGACATGGGCTAGTCTTACTTTTTTTTGTTGTTTTATCCATTTTTCTTTTCTGTTTTTCTTTTTCTTTTTAGATATTTCCGTCCCATGTAAGAATTTCATATTAATAAAATGATTTTGTCAGCTTAATTTGTTTGGAGTTTTATTCATTTCTTACTCCCGCCTTTATTATTGTATCGGTTTCTGTTACCCCGAGTTTCTCGTTTTGTCTTGTATGTTAGATTCATTGCAGATTTCACAGATTATTTCTTTCGCCCACGACTACAATGTTTCGGATTTACTTTCGGGCTCCACGCATAACCAAGATAAGTTCTGATGTGATCCGTAACCAAATTAGATCCGAAAATGCCTGAGGACTTGACTGAAGGCACCAATAAGACACGCACCTCGACCATTGGCTAACCCGTAACCAAAAACCTTGGTGTATGTGGACACCCACAAAATTTGCTCACAACCTCGATAAGTCTGGTTTGGAATCCACCAACATGAGAAAACTCACCAAAACTTAAAAACTTCAAATAAAATATATCTATCTCATAATTTGCCTGTTTAAAAAGAGTACAACTAAAACATTTTTATAGGCTACAATAAAAGAAATAAAACAACTCCTAACCATGTGGGACAAAAATAAATAAAACTCCCTCGGTTTTTTTTATAGTAGTCATTTTTTGTGTAGGCACACAGACTATGAAAATGATTAATGTGTCTAAAATCTAGTATTAAATATAAAAAATACCGTCATTATATAATGTCATTCAAATGCTTAAAAAAGACTTTGTATCTTCTAGTATCAAACTCCAACATTGGAAGTTGTGAATTTCTTTCACTTTCCCTTGTACGTGATGAGCTGCACATTGGGAAATGAATTTTACATTCTTTGTGATATGGGAAATGTAAAAATTATGTTTATTAGTATAATAAATGTAAGGGTAAAGGTGGAAAAAATAATAAATATTGTATTGGAAATGTAAAATGATAGATAAATGTAAAACAAACCAAATTGTAAAAAGTGACAGCTAAAAAAAATGGAGGGTCCACTCCAAAAAAAAAATGCAGGGAGTAAAAGTAAAAAAGAAAAAAAAAAAAAACTTATAAATAAAAGTCTACTAAAATCTGCCACGGAAACAATGTGGGATAGATGATAAAATAAATAGACTCCAAGCAAAAACGTATCATTTTCGATCACATCATTCTCTCCCGGTTGTAAATGATTCGTCCTCTAATCAATAGGACGTCATAAAGTACATCATCACACATCAATCTCAAAGAAACACAAATAGCCATCAATCAAATCCCTGGAGCAAATACAAGCCGCATCGACAAACTGAATCGAATGGCATGTTTTGTGGATGAGTCATACGTCATACATGCAATATCATAATTTTTCTTCGGTGGAATAAACTCATGGATGACACCTTGTGAAACAGCAAGATAAGAAGAAAGTAGCAGTCGGATATACATCAAAATTGCAACAAAATGGTCCACAAATTGGTGTTCCAGCTTGCTAACAACGTGCTCACGAACGTGAATAACCCGCCGCAATATAGGAGCCGCATCAACTGCAAGTGAAGAATTTCCAGGGACCTGCAAGGACGGAAAAACAAAATGCGAATAAGTATTGAGTACAACCGAATCTTTCACCTCCTCCGTGCGTTCTCGGTCATTTTCCTCCAATTTCTCCATAAATTTGGTTGATTCTCCTCCACCATGCTCTCATCATCATCGATTTTCAACTCCTCCTCTCGAGTGTTATCAATCTCTACGGTGTTAGGTACCATTTTCTCTGGGTTACTAACATTCACCAGGTCATCCTTAGGTGATTTTTCACGTAAACTACGCATTTTCTCCCAAATATAAGGGCAATCATAATAGTGATGATCACTCCCTTTACAGTGACCGCAATAGACAGAAAACAACATTGTAGTAGTTTTCTTAACCACATATGTACCACCATGGTTACCTCTACCACCACGATTACCTCTACCACATCGAATTTATCCACCCCAACTCTTTCCGTTAACATTTTCTGAAATTGAGTCTTCATATCATCCATCATGTCATCAAAACGTCGTTCAATTCTCTCAAAATTTCAATCTCGCACAATTTGTTGTGCCTCCGCGAATATCCCAAAACATGCATGTATATAACTCTCCTTTGACATTACTCAGGATCTCCAGAATGACCAAACAAAAAATATTCGGCAACAATTTTTTTAGAGGTGTACTAGATTCACATGTGTAATAAAAATCACATCTAGGGTGTGAAACTGTCGTCCAAAATTAGGCTGAATTTGTTTTTTTTGGTGGTTTTTTTTAAGGTAACCAATCAGAGAGAAATAAAAAATAAAATAGGGCCGTGTTATAAAATAATCGAAAGAAAACCAAATTACAAGAACAAAAGTATAGCTAAAAAGAAAGAATGAACTTTTCTTATTACTTCATATCAACTTCTCTACAAACTCTATTACAAAAAATACATCCATTTCACCTCTTCATGGATGGTATTTATACTACAAAGATGGAATAAAAAATAACTTGTACCTATCATTCCAATAATGTCTACCATTAATATATTAAATGAAAGTGACTCTCTACTTTCATAGCTTAAGGATACATAATGCATATTACATAAATGTGTTTAAATTCATGATAAATACATGGACATCCACTACTATTATTTCATAACACTGATCCCCCTTGGATGTCAATTACACAATGAATATAGAGCTGATTTAATTACTCGATCTAAGTTGCATAACATATATATCATGTACTATTAACTTTGCTAGAAAAACGGGACCTTTGTCAAAATACCACTATTGAGACAAGGCAAATGTTGGGCTACCACTCAATTGTCAAAATACCACTCTGTTTTTTGCGTTTTAGGTATTTTTAGAACTAAACTAAACCCTAATTGGGAAGGGGAACCCCAATAGGGGATTTGTGTACCTTAAGATCATGCACATTTGTGAAAAAAATAGGAGAAAATCGCGAACCAAAATCGTGAAAATTGCACTGAAGTGGTATTTCCACATTTACACCACAGAATGGTGGCATTCCAGAAATAATCCCCTAGAAAAACCCTATGAGACAAAAACTAGACAAGGAAAATAGTTCATGACATATGCGTTTTTATGTGTTGCACTGACAGCCTCGTTAAAAACCTTTAACTAAGAAAATCTTGTGGGAATAAACTTAGTTAAAGGGAAAAAGAGTACAATCATTGTTCTTCAAGACCATGAATCAATATTGTTTTGAAGTTGTCGCTCCCTCTGACTACAACAGTCTTTCAAATGTACGCATTACAATGCTATAAACATATTTCTCCAAAATAGATGTTGGAATGAACTTAGTGAACAAATCTGTCAGATTGTCATTATAGCGTATTTTTTATAAGTCATATCTCTTTTAGATTCCAATTTGAATGTGGGGCTAAAAATTGGCATACCCACTTTTTATTTGTGCAACACTTGCAACACAATCAACATTAATTGTCTTCATAAAACAATAGAGGATGTAGTATTGAACGACTCTTGTCATTATGCATGAGCTACTTCATGAGGAATTACTCATTGATTTAATTATATTCAACATGAATATTTTAAGGCATGTAACGATCTTTCCAAATGAACAATATACACGTTGTGATTTTATGTCAAAAATCCCTGATAGATTTTCATATAACTACTCACGTCTAGTGACCTATAAATATACGGTTGATGAGAGACAAATTAATGATCATTATTACGACATTTTACCCCAATATTGATACCACTTTGAGCATTATTGTACTAATTTAAGTCAATAATTACTTAATTTTATCCAAATATATAAATCGTGGTTATTATATAAATTATCGTATTTTTATAAGTTTTGTACCGGTTTAGTAACCGGAGTGTCGTGTCAGATTTACGTTTGGTATTTTGGTGGTTTATTGCAGAATTATAGGTTGACCAAAATCCCGAGTAATGACACGTTTTGAGGCCTAAAAGAGGTATTTTTAGGGATATAAGAGTGTGCCACTAACTTAAGTGGTCAAGTGGCTCAGTGGTTAGTGGTACCACTAACGAATTATATCTTCAACGAACAAATGTCTTATTAAAACGGCATTTTCTGAAGAAGTATCCTTAATGAAAGTTGTAGATCTTTGAAAGAGATTTCCAACGCATTTTGAATCACGTCAATCGGACTTCTACAACTCAAGTATCATTAAGTCAAGTGGTCAAGTGGCTAATCGATTCGATTTAGTGGAAATCGAGAAATATCTTCGACGAGCGAATGTCCCATCAAAAAGACATTTTCTGAAGAAGAGTCCTTCATGAAAGTTGTAGATCATTCAACGAGCTTTCCAATGCCTCTTAAATCATGTCATTTGGAGATTTGAACTCAAGATATGAATTTTAGAAGTTTTATTCCAAAATATAAATTTTTATCCAAAAATCGAATAATTAAGGAGATGAATGTAATCATTAGCCCGGCCCGGTCCGGCCCTTACCCGGCCCAGTCCGGCCCCCCTTTTGTAGGCTATAAATATGTGCTAATTTAGACTAAAAAAGGGGTCCCCTTTTCTTTTCTTTTCTTTCCCCCTCTTCTATCCCATTTCCTTCTCGTCCCTCCTCTTCTTCTTCTTTTTAATTTTTTTTTCTGTAGATCACATATCTCTCTATAATAATAAGAAGGGAAAAAGTGTGGTTGTGTGCCACTTGTATTTTTTTGATTGGTCCCCATTTTTTTACTGTTCATAGGCCCAAAGGACCAACCTTTTTTTACTGTTCACTTTTTATTATTGTTCATCAACCAGGCGTCCCATTATTTTTTTACTGTTCATCGTTTTTTTTTATTTTAATTTTAATATACATATTAGCCTTAATTTAATCTTATTATGTGTGTTGTGTTTAAGATGTATCCGATTTCAATTTAATTACATATTATTTTGCTTTGTGTCTGAACCACACAACTCTCTCGAGATAGACACCAAAATCATTACCGAGAAGAAAAACGGATCGAAAACAACCCCACACACCCCTTCTTTTTATTTGTTTTATTTTATATATTTGGCTATACTTCTCGACGAAAGGAAACAGACATAACATTAATATTTTATTACTCCATCCATTCCTATTTATATGTCGCAGTTGCCGAAATCAATTTTTTTAATATGTCGTAGTTATATTTCCAATACATATTTTAATACTATTTCCGCTTTTAAATATTAATTTTCAACTTCGTAGGCTAATTCAACCAATTAATTTTTCATATTCAATACACCGCTACACTTTTTTAATCTATGTATTTTTCTCAAACGCGAGTAGAATAGAAAATAGTGTGTGAATATGCCACATCCCAGTAAATGTGCAATCATATTAGAAAAGGATTGTGTAACATCATACAATTTGACTACACATAATATAGTAAATAGTATTTAACTTCATAATTCATATACACTTAATAGTTTAAATCATATAGCAGTAACCGCACCGTGCTGGGCACGGTGCCTAATTTTTTTACTAGAATCTTTCTATCTAAATAAGAAAGGAAAGTGTTTGGGCGGGAGTGAGGGTGTGACACATGTTTTTTTTTTTGGTTCATTATTTTGGTAGAATGAGCCTACGAAGTTGAAAAGTAATATTGAAAAACGGAATTAGTATTAAAATATGTATTAAAAATGTAACTACGACATATTAAAAAAATTTTGATTTTGGCAACTGCGACATATAAATAAGAATGGATGGAGTAATAAAATATTAATGTTATGTCTATTACTTTCGTTGAGAAGTATAGCCAAATATATAAAATAAAACAAATAAAAAGAAGGGATGCGTGGGGTTGTTTCCGATCCGTTTTTCGATCTATTAACCTCTACCCTCTACCCTCTACCCACTATCCTCTACCTCTTCCTTTCCTCTTTCTTTCAATGTATTAACCATCTCGATTGCCGAAGGGAGATCGACGTAAAATGTTTTATTTTTCATTGTTGCGCTTAAAAATTGCGTTCTGAACGGTTCGTTACATGCTACGTTTCTTCGTATTTAATATCGTCAAATAAGTTAAAACGTATAGCATGGACACTCCGTGCGTTGCACGGAGTCCCGTTTCACTAGTATAGATATAACTATATATATACACACACACACACACGTCTCAAAATATATATATACATCCATATATATATATATTTCATCTATCTTCTTTTATTTTTATTTTTGGGGCCCTTATATATACATATGTCTATGTATGTATATATATGTTTTTATATATATAAATAAAGTAGTTATAGTACCGTTGTAATGGCGGAATAATTATCGAAGATTGTTAAAATCGAAGCTTTGTTATACTACATCCGGTGGAAACGACCCGATTCAAATAGTTGTAATCGGTAATATATTCTAATATTATTATGTTTACTATTTCTATTTCTATTTATATATTATATATGTTAATTATGTTAAGCTAAAAATATATCTAGCCAAGATATGAATCTGAATTAGTTAATCTTTTTGGTAAAATGGATGATCGATTCTAGTAATAATGATTAAAACCAATTATAATAAATCTCTTTCTACTTGCACATAATGAAAGTAAATATTGAATTAGCCACTCGATTTTTACTAGAAACGTAATCTAATGAATTGACAACTCGCGATTAGAATACGAGATCGTAATAGAAAGACCGGATGGTAAAATTGGCCGAGTGAAAACGTGACAACGGAATCCGATTTCCTACCCGGGGCGATTTGTCTTGGGAAAGATAAATCTTATTAAAATTTGTGCTCAAGATCGTAATAATGTTAAAATCAACAGTTTAGTTGAAACTAACACCGGAAAGTTAAATCGATCCGCCTGACAACCGGAGCCTTTTGAATAACATCGGCCGTCTGACAAACGGAGCAACCTCTTTTATCCGGGGTAGATTTGTACTCGGTACCTGTTCAGACTAACTAAGATTAGCATGGGGCATTTGTGGAGATTGAACTGATGACTAGACGTATGACAATTTCATACGCTCGTGTGAGGAGGAATTGTCTAGCTTAGGAGTACACCGGTTCATATATAATTAACCTCCTTGCATCAAGGAAAATATCTGTCTCATTTATTTCTACTAAAAAGAGATCGTAATTCAGTAACGTATTCTTGGCTAGATCCAAAAATATATATATTATCTATTTTTATATTTATATATTTATTTACTGCTTTACTAACATCTAACTAATCTAACGATCTAACCCGATAAAACTGATAAAACTGCGACTTAGATCGAGTTAATAATAGCTTCTTGGTGTTTAACCACACTTTGAATTATGCCTTCATTTCCCTGAGGATACGACCTGACTCACCAGACTAGCACTACAATTTGACCCGGTACACTGCCGGTAAGGATCGTAACACCTAGAAAAGGTCCGTCAACGGTCAGGGCATCATAGAATGCCAGAGTCATTAAGTAGGGGAACATGATGATATTCGTAAAGGGAGAATGTAATTGATCAATATTTGGTTATTACAAAACCAATTTCAAGTCTACTTTAGCCCCATTGCTTATTTAATTTTTACCCAGTCTATGTGCTTCTAGCACTTTATCATTGACTTGGGTTCTGGATCCAGATTATTAAAACAACAGCAAATTATAAGGCAATATGTCGTCGACGATTGTGATAATATATTATAAATTTTTCCCATAAAACACATTGCTAATTCGATATTAGTATAAACTGAATCCTCATCAATGCAAGGATCCGGTTGTTCCGCAACCCCAATATTTTATCATTTGATGCACATGCGAATTTATTCGGGGTTTTCGTCTTCAAGACGAATCTTTTAAAGAGATTTCATGAGTTACTTAATATCAATATTGAATTCATTTTCCGCGGTTTTTATGTTTTACAACGACCGGTCTTCTATGCTTCTCGTGTAGATAATATTATCATCAAATTTGATTTGGTGCATTTTTAAAACTCATTCTTTTATGTTCATTAATATCATCTGGCAGAATACTTGCTATGTATTGTAAGTTAATTATTTTCGCAATTCAGTTTGACTGGTGCGTGGAAGATCTTTTATGTTTATAAAATTTCTCAGCATTCTTTAATTTTAAAATGGGGTTTTCTTAACTCTCCCTAATGCCGGGAAAAGATCTTCGTTAATAATACAGTAATTGCACCGAGCTATAACTTGATGCTCTGTCATTAGCTTCAAGTGATTTACAAATTTTTAAACACAATGGTCATATGATTCATGTATTTAGAATAATTATCAACATAGCATTTTGACATGTCAGATTCTATAAGAATCATTCACATTATTTTTGACATTCTTTTGGCGGTTTCGATAAAATAATATAATACAATGAATTTCATGTTAATTTTCTCCCCCACATGATATTGACAATGCTTATTGTGTCTCATATATTGATATGCTATATAGCTATTTTATGACATGTCATTCATAATTTTTTACATTACCAGAATATTTATAATTGATAACTCTTTTAGAGTTCTTAATTCACCTAGTAAATTTTGTCAACACTATGTGTGTATTACGTGATTCAATCACGGCTATTCATACATGTACTTCAAGTTCATTTTAATGTTAGTCAGGAGATATAATTTATTTTCAATGATTTTCCACCAGCTGATCTCGGACAATACTTTTATGACGATCGATATCAAGAATTTTTGCAACAACCTGTGACGGATTCTACATTTTAATATGATATCCTCTTATGAGTGTATCAACAAACTTCGGGAATATATTTCAAGCGGGGGAATTTGAATAATATCTTCTGGAGTTTGCTATTTCAATATTGTTTCATCTGTTGTCTCATTTTGGTATGACTACGGTAATTGTTATCTCCAGAAGAATAATATGTTTCCACATTCACTTCATTGAACAGAATGATACATCTTAAAATCTTAATTTGATGACATTCACTTGAACTCACGTCGGCCTCGCGGTTCGGGCTGTTGAGACCGATCTACGACCTCGTCCAGCTTCCCTTCCATAACTGCCGCGTCAATGTCCCTGATCAGATCTCGGCACTGTTCTGAGTCATGGCCGATGTCTTCATGGTACTTACAAAATTTATTAAGATCTCTTTTCTCCCGAGGCCCCCTCATTGGTGGATTGATTCTTGCTATTCCGTTTCTTACCAATTGCGAGAACCTGCTAGCGGGACCTGTTTAGTGGGATAAAGTCTCTGTCCTGCAAAGCTCCC
The DNA here is from genome assembly GCA_036785695.1 of Gentiana straminea. NCBI lineage: Eukaryota > Viridiplantae > Streptophyta > Magnoliopsida > Gentianales > Gentianaceae > Gentiana > Gentiana straminea. The sequence goes on along the minus strand of JAVUPR010000398.1, from coordinate 13,206,649 downwards.
TTCTTTCCCAGACGTTTTTTGACACGGGTGCAGTTACTCGGTCACAGATGGATTTTTTTTCTTGTCTGACTTATCCTCGGACCTGTTATTTTTTCCCTCACTTCTTTCCATCTCTCTCTTCATTCCTTTGGCTTCCTATCCCTGGCAATGCTTATAAGCCACATTTAGGCATTCTTCCATAGACCGGGGAAGCTTTCTATTCAGTTTGGCGTGTAACCGTCCCTCTTGCAGTCCTGCCACGAAAGAGGCGACCAGAAGGTGATCATCTGTGTCTTGCACCTGTGCGGATTCCTCATTGAAGCATTTTATAAATTGAAGGACAATCTCGTCTTGTTTTTGCCTCAGTGTGAAGAGATGACTTTGATTTCTCTGGAATGGACGAGCTGTGATGAACGCATGGAAGAACTTCCGAGTAAGAGTTCAAAAGTCGGAGATCGTCCTTGGCGGAATCTTGTTGAACCAATCCCATGCTCTTCCTGTGAGCAGAGCAGGGAAGGTCTTACACTTCATCTCATCTAGAGCGTAGGATCCTTAGATCCATAATACGGCTTAATTTTGGGTATTTTGAAGCCCGGTCGGGGATAGTTGTCAATATACTCTGTGAATGGCGTGGCATAGAGGAACTTGTCTGATCGGCATCCAGTAGAAGAACCCGAAGGACGTGAATGCAATCATGACTAGAAGCGGAAAGGAATTCCCTGGACCAGTTATACCTACTATCCAGGAAGGATCAAAAAGCAGTCGGCAGCAGAACGCAGCGGAATCTAGAGAAAAGAGGGCCGGTAAACCGGGACACCACTCCGATAAACCAAGAGTTTGGAAAATCAGCAGACAAGCAGGCATAGATGTAGCAGTAGTCAGCAGGTAAGTCATCACGAACTATAACTAATAATCCTGCTACATTACCATATCCCCCATAGGAAATATAAACCGAATAATGATGATGCTCGTTATAAAAAGTTCATACAATTGTTTAAGAAGTTTCAAGTGAATATACCTTTGGTAGAAGCTCTGGCCGGAATGCCAGAGTATGCGAAATTCTTCAAAGAAGCAATCTCTACCAAAAGGAAATTGTTAGACCTTGAGACTATATTCCTTAATAGGAATGCTCGGCGGTTTTGCAACGCAAAACTGCCTCCCAAGTGTAAAGATCCTGGGAGCTTCCTCATACCTTGCACATTTGGAGGAGTGTGCCTAAACAAAGCATTGTGTGATCTTGGAGCCAGTGTCAATCTTATGCCACTCTCCATCTTTCATAAGTTAGGCATGAAAGAGTTGAATGAAACAACTATAACCCTTCAATTGGCTGATAGGTCTACGACGCAACCTTATGGAGTGGTGGATGATGTTTTGGTAAAAGTTGATAAGTTTGTATTCCCTATAGACTTTGTGGTGCTAGACATGGAGGCTAACCATGATGTTCCATTGATCTTAGGAAGACCTTTCCTAGCGACTAGTAAGACTTTGATGGATGTTCATAAGGGTGAGCTGATTCTGAGAGTGAATGAGGAAAAATAGTATTCAATATGATGAATTCAATGAGATATGCACAAGATGAAGGAGAAGCTTGCTACATGCTAGATGCCATAGACGAGCGTGTTTTGGAATTATATCAGCAAGTGGCACTAGACCCTGGAGTAGCAGAGACTCTGCTCTTGAAGGAAGAAGAAAGTTATGACGAAACCCGGCATGGGTGTAGCGAAGGTCAAGTGCGAGAAGTATAGCCTATATCTTCTGTGGATTTAGGAGGAACAATTCATAGACCTTCGTGGCACAAGTTCTTTGACTTACAATTGACTGGTAAGCTTTTAAGATCATCATTAGAAGAGCCACCAAGGAACTTAACGTTGAAACCTTTGCCATCTCACCTGAAGTACGTGTACTTACAAGATGATACTCTTCCCTCATAATTTCATCGTTACTATCACCATTAGAGGAAAAGAAACATTTAAGAGTACTGAAAGAGCATAAGGGAGCGTTTGGGTGGACGATTGCAGATATCAGAGGAATAAGCCCATCGGTGTGCATGCATAAGATCTCTGTAGATCCCGAGAAGAAAGTGGTAGCACAACCACAAAGGAGATTGATGCCACAACTGAAGGATGTTTTTAAGGAAGAAATTATAAAGATGTTGGAAATGGGAATCATTTTCCCAATTGCAGACAATGAGTGGGTAAGCCCGATTCATGTGGTGTCCAAGAAAGGAGGATTCACTATACACCTAATGAGTTTGATGAGTTAATCCCTATAAGTCTAATTACTAGACATCGAGTTTGCTTTGATTTCAGGAAACTGAATGACGCAACTCGTAAAGATCATTTTCCTTTACCATTCATTGACCAGATGCTAGAGAGATTAAGCGGTCATGCGTTTTATTGTTTCTTAGATGGATATTCTGGTTACTATCAGATCCATATTTCCCCCGAAGACCGAGAAAATACCAATTTCACGTGTCCCTATGGAACTTTTGTGTACAATCGCATGCCTTTTGGACTCTTTAATGCACCAGCAACATCCCAAAGGTGCATGATGTCTTTATTTGCGGACATGGTGGAAGACTTTCTGGAGATTTTCATGGATGATTTTTATGTATTTGGAGATAGATTTGATAAATGCTTGGACAACTTGAGTAGAGTGCTGAAGAGATGTGAAGAGACCAACCATGTACTTAACTGGGAGAAATGCCATTTCATGGTAACAGAAGGAATTGTGTTGGGTCATAAGATTTCAAGGAAAGGAATGAAGGTTGATAAGGAAAAGATAGAGGTGATAGAGAAGTTACCCCCTCCAACGAACTCAAAGACATTGCGATCCTTTCTTGGCCACGCAAGATTCTACAGGAGGTTTATTAAGGTCTTCTCTAAAGTTTCTAGACCTTTGACGGAATTACTTGCAAAGGATGTACCTTTTGTGTTTGGAGAAGAATGTAAGCAAACATTCAACACATTAAAGCAAATGCTTATAACCGCCCTAATTCTGGTAGCCCGATATTGGAACAAACCTTTTGAGCTTATGTGTGATGCAAGCGACACGGCAGTTGGAGCAGCCCTGGGACAAAGGGAGGATAAAATCTTTAAGCGTATCTATTACACAAGTCGTACCCTTAACCGTGCCCAGAGGAATTATGTGACTACAGAAAATGATCTCTTAGCTGCCATCTTTGCATTTGACAAGTTTCGAACTTTCCTGATAGGATCGAAAGTCACTGTATTCACTGACCATGCAGCTCTGAAATACCTTCTAACGAAGCAAGACTTGTTGGTCCCTTGGAAAGGCTAACACAAGTTTATAGGGGGGTGAATAACCTTGTCACCAAAAACTTTCCCAAAACTGGATTTAAAACAAATTACGGTTCAGTTAAAACTTGTGTGAAGTTAAGCTGACTAAGCTGAGTTTAAGTCAAACTGACTTAAGCAAAAACATAGTCAACCGGCAGCGGATATAATTAGCCTTTATAATATATAGATTAACAAACAGCTTGTTGACTTGGTTTCAGAACGAGAACTAGATAATTATAATTATTACGAAAAAAATGAATGCGTAAAGTAAATAAACAAGAATTATAGAGGTTCCAGGTGGAGTAATCATGTACGTCCTCTCTTCCCCTGTGATGCGGAGGAAAATTCCACTAGAACTTCTTTGAGATGGCCCGGTTACAAAAAGTTCTAAACTGATATATAGTCCTTGACTAATCCCTAGCTTCACTATCCAAACACTTGTAGAACAGGTAGAATTGCTGCTCTTCAATGTTTGAAACACTGGTCCTTGGAGGGTTGAATTGCCTCTTCACCAGCTCATCACAACCACAGTCTTCCTGACTGCACTCAACTGTCATTCACACTTGCTTGGTGTTTCACAGTCTAAACCTTTGACGAAATCAAAGTTGAGACTTGAATCAATAACTATGATTCAATTGTGATTTGAGCTTTTCTTCTAGATATAAGAGTTATGCACGGCTCTATATTTCTTCAAATGATAGATCTTGATTTGGCTTGAATGCGCTTGAGCACTTGAAGAAACTTCTTGATCTTGCAATTAAGTACTTAGCATGAATTCTTTTGAAATTGGCTTTCCCCCTTAATTTGATCTTTCTTGACTAGATAGATTCTTTTTAATTCCTCCTGCCCCCCTTTTTTTGTTGTTGTAGAGGTAGTCTATTTATAGGGGTTTATCTAACGTTCATCCTGCTTGAATCTTGTAACGGCTATATTTTGTGACCATTCTGATCTGTCAGTATTTCATCCAATAGAATCACTTCCTTTATAACGTTCGACTGTACTATCAGTTAGTTGGATGACTGACATATAAAACTGAGTTTCCTTATCAGTTTTATACTGAGTATATTAGTTGTCAGTTTCTTGACTGACTTGGAGCGTTAACTGAGATTTTACTCTTCTTCAAATACCAGTACTCCAGTTTTCATCTGATTATAATTGACTTGATCAGAGTACACCATGATGAATTATCTTCTAAGAATTCATTGTCCTTATGATTCTTAGGTCTTCATGCAAGATCCATAAAGTAAGTTCAGGTCACCACAATCTTGCCTGAAGTCTAACTTTGCAGTCTCGACACAGTCTTCATAACTGAGTTTGAACCCTCAGTTCTTCAATCTTCAATAACTGAGTCTGTGACCCTCAGTTCTTCAGTCTTCAATAACTGAGTCTGTGACCCTCAGTTCTTCAGTCTTCTATATAAGACAACTGAGTCTGTGTCCCTCAGCGAACTTATCTTCTTCGGTTCCATAGATGTGCTCTGTTTTCCAGTCCTTATAGAATCTCAGTTTAACTAAATCTCAGTTTCTTACATTCTCAGTTCACAGCCTAGAATTATTACAGTGCTTGTCTGATATAACCTATACAAGTATCAGACTCTATTAAATCCTATACATTAATATCTAGACATCTTTTTGCTTTGCACTATAACAGCTAGTTATGACACTTCATCAATAGGGTTAAGAATAATAACTGATTAAGCGATGAATCATCATCAAAACATAAATTTTATTTCCAACAAGATTCCAAGCCAAGATTGTTGAGATGGATTCTACTCTTACATGAGTGTGATGTAGAGATTAATGATAAAAAGGGATCTGAGAACTAGGTGGCTGATCACCTGTCAAGATTAACTTTGCTGGAAGAAGAGCAACCGACTGAGATCGGGGAGAGCTTTCCTGATGAACAACTTTTTGCTCTCTCTGTGGTCGCTCTATTAGAGTCTCAGCCCCGACAAAAAATACATCATGAGTGGGCAAGGTATACCCTTGGTTTGCTGACATTGTCAATTATCTAGCAGGAAGGTACATGCCACAAGAATTCAATAATGCAGATAAGAAGAAGTTCTTCACGTATCTAAAGCATTATCATTGGGACGATCCCTACTTATACAAGCTATGCCCTGATGCCATTCTTAGGAGATGCGTCCATGACGATAAGATTCTAAGTATTTTACACTTATGTCATTCTAGAGAAGCTGGAGGTCACTATGGGCCATACAAGACAGCAGCAAAGGTACTGCAATGTGGATTCTATTGGCCAACAATTCATAAATCTTCTTACGGGTTTACAAGAGCCTATCATTCCTATCAAATGACTGGTGACATTTCTAAGCGGAATGAGATACCACTGCAGAGTATCTTAGAAGTGGAGTTATTCGATGTTGGGGGAATTGATTTTGTTGGGCCTTTCACATCATCAGAATCAAATCATTACATCCTGGTAGCAGTTGATAATGTTTCCAAATGGGTGGAGGCAATGGCCTCGCCTACTAATGATGCCAGGGTTGTCTTGAGATTTCTTAAGAAGAACATTTTGACGAGGTTTGGAGTGCCCAGAGCCATAAGTAACGACGGAGGGAGTCATTTTTGCAATAGGTTGTTTGAGAAGTTGATGTTGAGATATGGGGTTAGACATAAGATTGCAGCAGCATATCACCCCCAGATGAGTGGACAAGTGGAAGTCACGAATAGAGAGATTATGAAGATCTTAGAGAAGACTATGAATCCCATGAGGAAAGATTGGTCTTTGAAATTAGATGACGCTCTTTGGGCTTACAGAACAGCTTATACGACCACGATTGGGATGTCACCGTACATGATTGTGTTTGGAAAAGCATGTCATTTACCGGTAGAATTCGAGCACCGAGCGCTGTGGGCTACAAGATTTCTAAACATGGATGAGAATTTAGCTGGTGAAAAGAGAATGCTAGAGTTGAATAGATTGGAGGAGTTTAGACTTCAAGCGTATGAAAATGCTAAGATTTACAAGGAAAGAATGAAGTGCCTGCACGATAAGAAGATTCTCAACCGCACATTTCAAGTTAGAGATAAGGTGCTGGTATATAATTCGCGCATTCGTCTTTTTCCTGGGAAACTGAAGTTTAGATGGTATGGACCACATGTGATCACAAAAGTTTTCAATTCAGGTGCGTGTGAAATTAAGAATGAATACTCTGGGCAGACTTTCGTAGTAAACGGCCGCAGGACGAAGCATTACCTTGAGCACAAGTATAACCTTGAGTTGGAAGTCTTTGTGTTGACGGATCCAAAGTATGAATAAAGGAGCCTTATTAGTACAGTTGAGCTGGCGACTATAAACTCAGAACTATTTCTAAACCCTTATTTATTGCTTTTGTTTATTTTATTTTGAGTCAATAAAGTAGCATGTCAATCGCAAGGTTTTTTTCATCACATATATCTTCGGTCATCTGGCTAGAGATATATGTGGTTTTTTCCTTCATGATTCTCATGTGATACCCTCATAAAAGTTTTCGTGTCTTGCTTAGTCCAATAACTGAATAAAGTGGCTTAAATCGTCTTTGCGCATTCCTCCGGTATGCACAATTACCGCCACCTTATTTTCTTATTGCTCTTCGCATGTTACTCACAGTTTTTGGAAGAATTTTTGAAAGCAGGTAACAACTTGGAAGAGGAATGACCTAGGAGCTAATGATTCTGCTCCAGGATTCGCATTGACACGAGCCAGCAATTCCAGAGCTAAGTACCTATTCTTTTCTTTATTATTAGTCATTGGGGACAATGCCTATAATAAGTGGGGGGTAAGCGGTCGTAGCTGGTTAATCTAAAAAGAGAAAAATTTTGAAAATTTAACACTGTTTTTAGCTTGCTTATTGCATTTTTTGAGTAAGGAATCTGTAGAGGGGATCCCAAGTTCAATTTGAAATGAGCTATAGCGTATTCAATTTAGTATGGAAGAATGAGCATATGTTATGTTGCATGAAGTAGTAACTTATTAATTATTATTCTATCATTGCAATCAATATTTGAGCACATAATTTGAGTGAGAAGTGTTTAAGATCAGATGAAAAGTTGTTTTAACCGGGAATCATTATTTGTTTGTCTATATACTTTAACAAATTGTTGTAAGACAAGGGAAGCAACTTGAATGCCACAAGAGGTAACCGGGACAAAATGAGCTTGTGAGAGAAAGAGAAAAAAGGAAATAAATATATGCAATAAAGGCAGTGAGGGAAGCGAACTCGTGTAAAAAGGGCACGACCATCGCATAAAAAGAAACAAACGAGGACTTAAGAGCGATGCTCAGTCCCCGAGTCTGCCCGACCCGATCAAGGTACCATGTTGTGTAACTAAGTCTGAAGGCAAGATGAGCGAGTGTATGCGCAGGTAAGTTAAGATTGTGGGGTTAATACAACTTGATTCTCCTCACGAACGCACTATCACGACTGATTCATCACACGACAGATTGATGCATGGTAAGTAGTGATTAATGGGGAGCTTATGGATTGTGGCTTAATGTATGTTCTGCCAAAAATCTTTATTGAATAGATGATAGTTGATGGAGATTTTTCTTGGAGGTACATTCCGCCTTGATACTCTACTCGCAGACGAGCAAAAGGCTAGTGGGGGGTAGTTGATGACGGTTAAAATAGTCTATCCTAAAGCATCAACATTCTATCCATTATGAGCTAAAATAGTTGTTTTGACTTGTAAATATGAACCATTTAAGTTGAATATCATATGCCGGGTTCGTGAGTCGAGAAATCTGCACTTAACGTTTATTTTCCCTATTTCAAAATTATTTCTTGCATTATTTGGTTATTTTCAGGATACGAAATATTGGGCTGAGCATCATGGACGAATCTGGAGTGGACTGAACAAACGGATTGGGCCTAGGGTATTCCAGAACATTCCAAGTTAAGTCGGCAGAAGAAAAAGGACAAAAATGCCCTCGGTTTACCGAAGATAGGCACCGACTTACCGAGATTCCATAAGTCTTCAGAAACGTGTTTACTTGGACGAGGGGTAGAACTAGGTGTTTCTAAGTCGGTTTAGGTAGCTATAAATAAGAGGCCTCGCCTCAGAACTCAATGTAACATTGGTAGCATACAAATACTACAATTATTATGCAATAAAAGTTCATTGTTCTTTGTTTTATTTATTTTATGAGTTCTGGTCGGAGAGACGATGGAGTCGCCGCCTAGGGAGAGATTTGAGGGAGATCTATGCTCGTCTTTGAGTGTATGATTTTCTACATTTCCAAGATGTTGATATGTCGTTGTTCTATTCGACTAGTATGTTTTAATTGCCTATTTAGTTTAATTATGTAGTAGTTAGTTTATTTTACCCCATGTGTTATAGATTTAATTCGTTGGTGAAGAAATCATGAAATAGTGGTTGCATTCTTCAGATCTGCAACGGTCTATATCGTTAGATCTGAATACCTAGTAAATTACTAATTCATGATAATCGGCGCCAGCTACGTTGATCGATAGATTTAATTTACATGTTAGTAGCCTGATCAAGTATTTGCCTGTCTTCGTAAAACTAGCATGAAATACGTAAAGTGAAGTGTTAGTTTGAAGTTATCTTGATGGACCCTAGGACCGTGCTGATCAGTGTCGACAGTTGTCTAGGCGGTTTTGCGGTATGAGTTAGCACTCGATATCGACAGCTCTAGTTCATTATGCATGGGCTATTACGGACCAATTAAGGAGGGTAGCTTGCGTATATATTGTCTACTACCATTGTCGGAGTAGATAGGGTTAGGAATTGTACCGTAGCTGAACAATGAATTAAAATTCACCAATAGGGAGGACTATTGCATGTGTGGGGGAATAACTAATTACTCACAATTGAACTAATACGTTAGAAACTCTTGTTTACATTCGTGTGAGCTAGCGTAACTTTGTTAGTTTATGAGACCAATGGCACCAAAATTTACTATTGTCTGTATTTTAGTTGGTCGTAGACCATATTAGTGACAACCTCAATCTTGATAATTTGACGTTCTTACGAGTCTCTGTGAGGGGCCTTGACTCACCAGTACTCTACTACGATAGACCTAGTCCTATTGCTAGTAAGTGCTTTGCACGCGATCAATACCCTAAACAGTTATGGAAGAACTGCGTAGCTCATCATGGATCGCACCTTGTCTAACAGGGTATGGTTCCTCCTCTCAGATACGCCATTCAATACTGGCATTCCAGGAAGGGTCCATTCAGGTAGAATCACATTCGATCTTATGTAAGCAGTCTTGAAACTCATCATCTATGTATTCCCCACCTCGATCGGATCAAAGTGTTTTGATTTCTTTACCTAGTTGTTTCTCAACTTCACTTCTAAATTTCTTGAACTTTTCAAAGGCTTCAGCCTTATACTTCATTAAGTATACATAACCATAACGGGAATGGTCATCAGTGAAGGTGATAAAATATGAGTATCCTCATTTGGATTAAATCGACATTGGGCCACACACATCTATATGTATGAGCTTAAGCAATTCAATCCCCTAGCCACTAAATGGTGACTTTTCATCTTGCCAAGCAAACAAACCTCGCATGTATCAAATGATTCATAATCAAAATTATACAATAACCCATCTTTATGGAGTTTGGAAATGTGTTTCTTATTTATATGACCAAGTTGACAATGCCATAAGTAGGATTCATTCAATTCACTTGTTTTAGCTTTCTTGTTGTTTATGTTAAGTATATCAATATTCATATCTAATATGTAGAGACCATTGTCTAGTTTTCCAGTACCGTAAACGATTCCATTGCATGAAAAAGAACAACATTTATTTCCTAAATGTGAAGGAAAATCCTTTTACATCCAACGCAAAATTTGAAATAATGCTCTTCATAAGAGCAGGAATAAAATAACAGCTATTTAATTCAAGTACTAGCCCACTGGGCAATGAAAGAAAATAAAATCTTACGGCTAGGGCAGCAACATTTTCTTCATTACCGACGCGTAGGTCCAATTCTCCTTTCCTCATATCTCTAGTCGTTCTTAGTCCTTGCATATCCGTACAAATATGAGAACCACATCCAGTAACTAATACATAGTAGTTTGACTTAGAAGAAACAATATTGATCTCAATCATAAACATACCTGAAGTCGAGCATCCCCATGCTTTTCTTCATTGTACTCAAGAAGGCCTTACAGTTTCTCCTCCGATGGCCAGACTGGCCGCAATGGAAGCAAGCATCCTTTGTCTTGTCCTTGGCTATTTTAGGCTTCGTCTTGGGAGCCTCCTTAGCCTTCATGTTCTTCTTTTGGGCCTTTTTCTTGCCCTTGGAAGAACTCACAAGCTAGTAACACTTCCTCCCTTATCCACAGTGCCCTCAGTAGTCTTAAGCATGTTCAATAACTCCACGAGGGAGGAATCAATCTTGTTCATTTGACAATTTATCACAAACTGCGAGTAAGAGTCAGGCAGAGATTGCGGAGTCAAGTCAACACTTAACTCACACACTAACTTATGGCCCAGCTTCTCAAGCCTCTTTATGCACCCGATCATTTTAAGCACATGCGAACCAACTGAAGTGCTTGGAGCCTTCTTGCAACCAAAGAGAGCCTTTGAGACTTCGTACCTTTTAATGCGAGACTGGGAAGCATAAAGTTCCCTTAGGTGACCAATGATGGTATAAGAATCCATGGACTCATGCTGTTTCTGAAGTTTTGGTGTCATTGAAGCAAGCATGATGCACGTTGCCTCAACACTGCTAGAACAATGCTTGTTATGCTTCTCAACCATTTCCTCGTTATCAGGATCTTCAGGGTTTTCGGTTAGGGTGTTTCCAAAACATAGCCAATCTTTTCATGCCTCAGAAAGATAATGCAATTTCTCTCCTAGTTGAGAAAGTTTGATTCGTCAAGTTTGTTTTCAATGATAAAACGTAAGTTTAGTTTTTGTTCGAAATTTCGGCAACAATAAAGTAAAGATAGAATAAGTACTAGTTTATGCATACAAAACAACGAAATTACACTTTCATAATTATTTAGATTTTGCTCCCACTAGCCAACTACTTCCAATTGGGTTTCAAGAATATTAATTATTCTTTAGTGGATGTGATCCGATCTAGTTGGCCCGATTCTCGACGTGGGCCGATCAACCGGGTCCATTTTGAAAGGTAAGTAGACCTACCGGTCGGATCTTATGCGACTCGTAGTGGTTGATTATACAACTCTTTGACACATCACATCTCTAAGTAATAGTCAACCCTTTGTTTCTAAAATTAGACTGTCCTGGCATGGGTCAATCACCACAAAATTTTAGTCAAGTCATAACCCAATATTCGTGAGATCTCATAACGATATACCCGAGGTAGGTCAACTCCCAACATGGGCCGTTGGACCCGAACAAGAGCTTTTCACCGTCATTATAATATTGGTATGCAAAATTCCAACTTAATTTTTGTTGTGGTAGTAATTTCAAATTAATGACTTAATTAATTTTAATTAGTTGTGGTCTCATCATACATCGTGCATATTTCTATGTTATCAACATAAAGTAAAACATACACCATTCCGTGCACAAAATAACTTGTATGATCATGGACTTAGCCTATGTGTGGTTTCGAATACCAATTGATGAAGCCGCGGATCACAAATCTACGGGTAGCTGCAACCACAACAAGATCTCTATGTTGTCTTTTTTTGACCTCCATCTTCTGCTCATCTTGTTGCATAAAATTTATCTAAAACAATTTACACCTGCCGCACACAGGGGGAGCTAACGTGAATGAGATAAATGCAGAAAATAAACTAGGGTCGTTCTTCATAACGGTCTAGGATAAATTTAATCCAAAAGAAAAATAAACCATTCAACATCTATTTATTGGTCAAGTCTATGATCAATTAATTTATTAACACTTAACTATTTAAATAATTGTTAATTGAAATTAAATTAATGATTAATTTCAAATCAATTTTAATTTTGAATTTATAATTTAGAACTATTAAGAAAAATAAAATCAAAATAAATCTCTTATGTTTCATTCCTTTTGGTTCACTAACCAAAAGTGATGCCTTTGGTTTAATTCGAACTAAACCAAAAGGTATCAACTTACGCCTGTTCATAAATTTGACTGGCCTAGGTTAACCTTAGGTCCACTATTGTGGACCATGGGTTCAAACCTTTTATTCAATTAGCTTGTTTGGTAAACACATTAAGTACTTATATTCTGAAAAAATTAAATGTTGGTTAGAATTAGAAGTGTTTGATAAAAAATTTGACATATCTTAATTAATTATATGCCACTTCATTTTACATATAATTTTTTTTTTAAATTCAGCGCATGGTGGAGCGCTTAACGCTGAAATGAACCTGCCGCACTTGTTTTTGGTGGTTTTTTTAGAAATATATTTTTGGTTTACCTTTTATTTTATTTTATTATATATATATATATATATATATATATATATATATATATATATATATATATATATATATATATATATATATATATATATATATATATATATATGTGTGTGTGTGTGTGTGTGTGCTTTTCTTAAATTAGCTTTTAATATTTTTATGATTCTCATGTCAATACCTTTTCGTGTACTATGTATCGTTTTATACTAAAGCAGTTTCTTGATTAAAGTATTAATTTTTTTTTTATATTCTTACGAATCATTTTTTTAATGTAGTATTTGTAATACATTTTTTCATTATTATATGATGTATTATTTGAATTGTATATAAATAACAAAATTTATACGTGCAATCTACCATAATGAATGTGGCGTTTCGTTTGTATGTATATATATATATATAAGCAGAAAACCCGTGCAATACACGGTTAGTGTAAAGTAAAAATGGATAAGCATACATGTTCAATAAAAATTTTGTTTTAGAATAACATATGGTTAGTTTTTAGCAACAAAACTAAATCGTTTAATACTCAAAAAAAAAAATTCGGATCTCAGTGGGATCAAGTGACCCCTCCCTACCCATCCCTAGCCTTTGTAGATCCGTCCCTAGTCGTGTGTGTGTTTTCGTATATACAGTCACGCGTGTAAAACTTGTCTTATGCACGGAAAGGTTTAAGAAAATGAAATCTATAAATATACACGGATGAAAAAATAATAATTTAATCCATTTTGAATGAGCCAACTGGTTAAAGACTAAATTACAAATAAATCATCGTCCAAAAGGATATATCAAGAATAACGACAGAGCCTATCTTGGTCATTCAACACTTCAACTTTAATCCATTTGGAATGTCATGATTTCAGCTAATAGTTTACGTCTAACGGAATGTCCGTCTCTAACTGCAAAAAAATAAATAAATATATAAATAAAGTAATAAAAAAAGAAGGAAGAAATGGGTGAACAATGATCTCATAAACAAAAAAAAAAATAAGTAATGAAATTTAACATCATAGGTGTTATGCACCAAGTGTGAAGAAACAATGTGCAAATATGTCACTTGTATGAGCAAAACAGTAGACATATGCTTGTATGCGACCAAGCAATTTCTGTTCTGCAAGAAAACATGAAATGAAAAAAATACAAATGTCTAAGTTACCAGCAGGGCCGTCCTTGTAGAAACCGGGGCCTTAGGCCAAATGTTTTTCTCGGGGCCCTCACTATTTCTATTTCAAAAACTAAAACCAAATCGATATGTTAAACAACCTAGAAATACTCTAAACATTATAGGATAATTTTTGTTTACATTAGAATTGTTAAAAAATGTATCAGTTGTCTGCTAACATTCTTAGGAGCAAAACCACTAATTAAAAGTACCACGTGTTAAAATGGATTAGTATTCTGATATTATGTCATTCAATTAAGCAAAAACTCAATAAAAAAATTTGTAACGCTGGAATTATAAAAAAAAAAAAAATTGATTATCATACCTGCAAAATGGTCAAACTGAACCATTAATAGATCGATGGAAGAAACATAGCTAGAAAGTTCTTTTATGAAGACTAATTAATTAGTGTAAAAAAAGTGATGATAATGTCAACAAATGAAAAATATATATTGGAAAACACGGACTATGGGGAATCTTGTTTGAAGTAATTGATTTTGCCTCACATATTTGAAAGGAGAGACACAAAAGCAGAATGTGTTTTCTTTTATATTTAGACTAGAGTTAAAAAAGATTTTTTTAAGTAGAAAACTAAAGATGCAATTTCATTGTCGGGCTATTTTATTTATGAATTAGTATACAAATACGAATTTAAAAAATTATTGGGTTAAAAGAAAAGCTGGAACTAGAAGTGGACTATGAGAACATGGTCCAACTAAATATAACATACAATAAACATATGCAACCTAATAGTACTACTGGATCATTTTTGGGGGGCGCTGGATTTATTACATTTGAGACCCAGCTTTAAAAAGGGGGGGGGGGGGGGGGTTGCATAGCCCCCACTGAAATCCGAAAATCGACATGTTTTTATAAGTAAAAAACGTAAAAACACTATTGATGCCTCCACTCGCCTTTCGAATTTGTTTCGGGGTCCCTACTGAGATTTTTTCTGGGTCCGTCACTGCTTCCCAATGCAAACAACCTGTCAGTTTTGTGTGAAGAGGCCATGGAGTATCATCAAATTCCCGAGAAAGTGTTTTCGAAAATAGAAATAGTCAGCCAAAGAAAATCTTGAGATCAGGTGCCATTAACTCAAACAAAGATGCAAGTAAGAAACATACCTTATTATTTGAAAATACATGTTCCTCCCCTTCCTTTTATTGACACAGTTGAAGGATTTGCTGTACATTTGAGAAAGAAAAGGAATAAAAGAAGAGTTATAACAACAATCACAAAATATCTGGTCCCCACTAAAATGATAATTTAAAAGAGAAATACCCTCGTTAAAGGCAAGAACCATAGATTGTGATTGTGGTTTTGCCCACTTACGGGACAAATGAATTGCATCATTCTCTATAAACTAAAACTTACCAAAATGAAAAAAAAAAAAAAAAAAAAAAATTCAGAAATTTAGAAATTTCTTACTACTGAAACCCTTGAATCATAAACTACTGAAAATGCACTCTATTGGAGAAGGTAGCCCTATCCCTATGACATAAACCCCCTACGATAGGATTCGGCAGAATTTCTGCACAATTCAATTGCACAACATGAATCAATATGTAATAAAGCAAAACCTCATCTACAGAATTCCAGAATAACATAAATTGAAGACAATTTCTTTCGAACGTATCCGTTCCTTGATGGCGCCATCAGAAATCTCATGATACAAATCATTTGCTTCCCATCAACACTGACATATCGTCTAGCCCCATATATTCCTACAACCTGGAAAAATTAAGAAATCGAAAAAACAAATTAATTTATATTATGTATAATAAACAAAAATATCGATTTGACATTGCATAGAATAATTGATTAAACAAAAATAAACACCATCCCCAGCAACAAATATAGGAGATGATAAGAATAAAAGAAAGCAAAATACAGGAGCATTTGAATTGGAAATGGTACTGGCGATAAGATAAAAGAATTTAGGGTTACAGTTTTTTTTTGAAATTTGAAATCAATTCGAAACTGAAGTTGACGGGAGGTGGAAGATCAGGAAGTTCAGCGAGATTTGAGTGAGTAAGAAGTTTGGCCATATTTCAGCATATAAGTAGGAATTTTGTTTCGCTTATTATATTGTGACATTGCTTCCTTGATTTTTGATTGTTTTTTTTCCAGCGGATATAAAACGGGTCGATTTGCAAGGGCTGGGTCGAACCAGAAGATGGAAGTACATGCCCACCTTACGCATAGGTTGAGGGTCAGTAGAAGATGGAAGTACATGCCCACCTTATGCATATGTTGAGGGTCAGTAGAAGAAGTTTAAAAAGTTTCCTTGCCAACCCAACAATCATAATAGCCACTTCCACTGATTGTGCCTTTTGGCTGCATTAGGCAAGCACCATAGTATCAAATCAACTACTTGTCTAGTGGAATAAGTCACATACATTAGCATTGATATAACAATATAAGCGATTTTTTTTTTTTATTTTTTTTTTTAACAGATTTTATTTTATTGAAGCTGCATCGAAAATTTGTTTTTTCTTTCGAATTCGACTAAAAACATCTAAAATCCTCTTGAATAGAATTCCGACAATTAGACTCTTGACTATATACACCTTCCATATCCAATGGATGGGTTTAGGATTCAAAGTTTTTTGTTGTTAAACCTTTTGAATCCTTCCCACATGAGTACTTTGCACAGCAATAACAACATTTTGGCCCAGTGTGAATTTTTGGGCAAAACTTGGAGTTGTTTGAGAGTTCACCCGGCTCAACTCTTCAAACTTCGGCCCCGAGGCGCAAACAATATAAGCGATATGCATCACGACTAAAAACATTAACCTCTTTCGTGTTTAGGATTAGTAAAACACATGAGTACTTTCTCAAGAAAGTAATTTTTGGGCAAAAGAGATCTTCATACCAAACACATGCATATAACGCCATTCGGAGTTTTCTCAAGCTATAGTTGTCGTTTGTAAATTGAAGAACTCCAAATTATTTCTCTTCAAGATATACCAAACCTAACCTAAGTATTAGCACAAACAAAATAAAGATGAAATGCAGAAATTCAGAAACGATGCTAAGTATACGGTTAAAAAATACTACATCAAACGGATTGTAAGAAAATAATTCAAACATTAAACTTATTCAGCATTAACGAATAATCAGTAACCATGGTAAAACATATAGGAATTGCGAACAAAACATTGGCTTTTTCATTCGATAAAACCTAGTAAACATATAGATCTCAGAACGACTTTTTTTAAAGAAGAGAAAGACACTAAAAACTCAATTATACACCTTCGAATGTAAAAAATAAACAATATTTACCAAATAAAAGCTTACCTAAGTAGCATCCGGTTGTCATACTTTTTACACAAATGGACCAGTACTTAAATTCGTAAAATATTTACACAAATGCCCTGTAACCATATCAAACTTTTTTCAAAAACCCCGCACCTGCATATCCCATATTTGCAACGTAAGCATTCATCAATTTGAAAAGAAGATCAAAGACAAAGCATTTCCTCTTTGTACAGAACTTCAATCAAAGATGGCTGTGAAAGAAAAAGCCCAGATATAGCTTTAATTTATTTAGCAATAATATGTTTGTTTCATTTTTGTTATGCAAATGAAATGATCAAACAGGGGTGAATACATAATTGAGAACAAAGTAAAATTCTTTGTACTTATCTCTGTTACAATGAAATAAAAAGGCCAAGAGCTATGATCAGCAGGTGAAATGCTAAATTCCAAGGAAATCACGTGAATGAAAAGGAAAAAAGAGAAGGAAATACTTGCAAAGATCTAGCCACTTCTTGTGCGGATCCTTATCGGCCTTTCCCTTCTTCACGGGTTTGATGCCGGATGCCACACCTTTCTGAACGAAAACCCTAACAACAACAATTTCAAAACATAAAAAGGCTAAACATAAAAAGATAAATGTAGATTGCAAAAAGTAAAAGGCATGTCACACAGCAGTAGATCGAAACGAAAATCCACAAAATCAAAAAAATATATGATATTTATGTTAGGTGTAGTGTCCGAAAGACAATTATATAATTGTTTTAGGATAAAATTAATAATTCATCTTATTATATTCATGTATGCTTAGAATTAAGACACTACTAAAAACCCTAAGTACCTCGTTTATGTAATCACATAACTCATACACAAGAGGATTGAGTTAGTGAGATGTACTTATATTAACTTAGTCCGTAGCGTTTATTAGTCTGAGTACGGGTCTCAAGATTAATTTGCTAATAATGCGACCAGAACACTTTAGGTGTGACAGTCTTATCCGGACTGTCGGTAATAGGGTACCTAGTGGGGCATTTATATATGATGATAATCATATAGGGCTAGACCGATTTGATTTGAGTTCTCGATATAATTCTGTGATTGAGAAGTCTTATCGAATCACAAGATGATCATATATTGATTAATCTCAATCCTGAGGTGATCGCAGACGACTACTTAGACTAGGGTAGAGTTTGATGTGTTAATGAGGATCACTTTGTAGTATGGGGTCCGACACTTCTCGTTGGCTCTATTCTGGAATGAGTGAGTAGTCTGTGCTATCAAAGATATGGAATCCATTCCTTCCCTCGGGAAGTAGACAGACAGTTCCCTTATTTGTTAATCATAAACTGACCGATGCGCGCAGTTCATATTATATTAGTTATGAACTATTTGGTCACTAGGGGGTTAATGGTAAATAAGGATAAGAGGTTTCGAGAAGGGTGTACGGAGATATCCCGAATCGAAACGAACAGTCTATGAAGGATTTATCCGTATGTAATGATTATATCAGTGGACACCTTATAACTCATAGTTGAGTGTAAGTTATCTATATTCGGCAGAGTTCAGTTTCGAGTTTATGGTGGTGTAATCCCGGAATTAATAGGTTGAATATAATTGTTCGGTCTGACAAATAATTTTATTTAATTTATTGTAGCTACTGAATATGGGTCCATGGTCCCCGACGTGGCTCCTAACATGCATATGTTTTCTCGTCGTTTCACCTCAATTATAATTAAATAGTTGGATTGGATTGTTTAATTGATGTGTGGATTAATTGTTTAGTTGGACTAGATAATTAAATACATGGAAAATATATTTTTCGTGACTCGGCCCAATGTGATGAAAAATGCGTATGAACCTATTAGGGTTTATGTGGGGCGCATTTTTGTTATTAAATTATTAGAGAGAAATTAGTTTTCTTGGATAATTATTTAATATATGATTTAATCATTTATTTGTTAAGTGATAAATCATGGAATATTGGATAATGTATTTATTTATCCTAATTGGTTTGGGATATATATTATATTTATCTTTTATTTAATTTAAGATTAATTTAATAATTATCTTTTAATTATTAAATCCTTGGAGGATAATGATTACTCTCTCTATATAAAGAGAGTTCTCCCAAGCCTTATAATGACCACAATTTTCGGTTTTTGCAAGTGTTTTGAGCTTTGAATTTTCGGCTCATACACTTAGGGTTTGAGTTTTAGAAAACTTCGGGTTTTCTAAGGTAGCATATCGAGGAGGTCCGGCGGCTTAAAACACCATCCACCTGGTGGTGCTTGTAGACACACGTTGGAAGACTTTGGCTTCTCAACTAGCTTGGATTGGATTGATCTTTTGTTTTGGCGTTTTGCAGCATAAAAAGGTTGGTAATCTAACCCCCTCGTAGGTTAGATTTATTATTCATGTATTTTGATTGTTTAGATCTAGATCTTGTACTTTCCGCTGCGTAATCGGGTCAATCTATGATTGATCCGGCGATATTACATCCTACAAGTGGTATCAGAGCCTTTGATCTATCAATCAAAGTGTGTGAATTTTGGATCTAGTAGTGGAAATTGCATGTTTAGATTGCATTGTCTTTCATTTTTTTTAAAATTCGAAAATCATGATGATGAATGCTTTGATATGTAGTGGTTGAAGAGATGGATTGGGGTTGGTATTGTTTACTCGTTAGATCTATGTAAACTCATATAAATTTGTTTATATGAGTATAGGAAATTTTGTAATTTTAGTTTCCTAGAACCGTAGATCTGTTTTGTCTCTGTTCGTTTTTTTATTCCCGGAGATTGAGCCGTTGAAACGACAATCCCTCCGGTCAAAATGAAGAGTCAAAGTGGATGATGAATCCCTCAAAATTTGGTGTCGATCGGAGTCCTTCTCGATATCAGATCGGTGCAATAAAGTTACTGCTGTAACATAAAAGCACAGCAGCCGTAAAAACCCTAGTTGTGAGTTAGTCAAATTTCTGGAAGAGTTTGGAATGTTGAAACATAGATCCGACCATTCAGATTGACTACCATGGAGTTATTAATAAGCCCAAAAAATTTTAGGTCGATCGGGTTTTGTCTCGATGCCCGATCGGACCCGGGATAACACTGCTGCGCCGCAGTTATAAACAGATGCAGTAGTTGGATCGGCGGCTTGCTGGGATCAATTGGGCCGTCAAAACTCAGATCCAACCGTCCATAAAGTTTCGTGGTGATCAAAGTTCGTTTGGATGTCTAATCATCGATAAAACGCAGCGGCAGCAGATCAAAAAATTGTAAACCCTAGTTAGGGTTTGTTTATTTTTTTAATAGGTTAGATACGGGGGTACCAACGGTCCATCTCGGTGTTTACTTTTCCGTTATTTTTTTCGTGTATGATCGAATTGTGTGATATAACCGGAAAATTACCATGACATGCATCATATCATGATTCCACTCCAATGCATACATGTAGCTAGTTTATTTCGAATAAATTAGGCATGTATAACTCGTATAATTAGTTAAAAAGCTTTTTTAATTAATATGTGGTAGTTAATTAATTAAGTAACTAATTATTAAAACCAAGGAACCGGGTTTTGTCAATCGTTACGATTTTAGTGATGTATTCTCGGTGAATCCCACTTAGATAAATCGTTGAGTTTTTGGTGAACCTACCTTAAACAGAAACGAGATTACACTTTGGTTGACAACATAGAAATCGGAAAATCTTAGTACATGGGTTTGGAAATGGTCTAACCATGGTTGGGCGAGTTCAACTGAGCTACGGCTCGATTGACTCCCCTCCACGTGTGACGTTTGCACGGGGGTTCGACAAGACTTAGCATATCCGATAAGCCTTCGGGCTAAACGGGGCTTCTCTTGCCGGATCCGACCGACAGTCACATATCTTCCAACGAATAAGACGGCGTAGGCTTGCCTACTTAACCGACCCTGTTCGGAGTACATGATTTATTGTTTCTTATTGTAAAGACCGAAACCGTAATTAGTAAACCCACCACTTTTTCAAATTATTGAGTGGGAGCGGGGAAGGCAACAGCCAACCCCACGGCCTCTACTATAGATGCAAGCACGTGAGAGAATGGTGACACCTCGTGCCGCTTTGATTTCGGCCCCCTTCGGATGGTGTTCACCGCTATCAAAATTCAAGGCTTAGTCTCCGAAAGGATAGGATATCGGGTACTCGCCGGATCACTGACCTGCCCCTCGTAGGCATACTCGGGGCGTACTCTGAGATCTGATATAGTAGGTCACACTCTTTATGGATATTTTTGAAATATATAGGCTAGAAAAAGGAAGGTAATCAATGATTAAGGTCCGGGATGTCTGATTCCCGTGAGATGTTCGATTCTCGAAGCTTAATCATTGAGAGAGATTGTCTCAGTTTAACCGTCATAGTGCTGATATCGACTCTCTCGGACAGTACTATGTGAGGTTAAATCCTTGGAATGGTAGGATAGACTTTTAACAAGTTTATTATTCCTAAAATAAAAATTTAGTAGTGGAAATTTATTTTTTGAATTTAACTTTCTGTCATGTTCATTTTACAACTTTAATCTCTAGGCTACTAAACTGTTAGTAATAGGACTTCATTAAAAATGTGGAAGTAACAAGTACATTGTAATTATCAAAAGAATGCAGTTAATTTTTCGGAAGAGATTTTTCCATTGAGCCTTTAAAAATTTAAGTGACATAGTATAGGTATGTCACGGATGTCACTCGTGGTGAACGAGAGATGATATAGGACTATCCGATAAAATTCATTTAGTGAATTTTAAAAGGTGTATTTACACGGCAAAAATTTCTAATTGGAAAATCATACATAAGGTGTTTGCTGGTTAGACGGTATTTGGAACCGATGAACTAGTGGGAGCCTTAGTCTCATGATTGTTTTTTTTCGAATCATTAGAAATGTGTAATAGACTGCACAAGAGTTTTCTCATTCATTGAAAATACGAGAATAAAGCGTTGCTAGTTAGACGGTATTTGGAACTGATAAACTAGTGGGAGCTTAGTTCTGAGTGATTTTATAATCTTTGAAAAATCATAAATACAAAGTGTTGCTAGTTAGACGGTATTTGGAACCGATAAACTAGTGGGAGATTTATTATGATCTCTCAAACCATTTGAACAAAGTGTCGCTAGTTAGACGGTATTTGGAACCGAAAAACTAGTGGGAGCTTTGCTCTTATGATTTGTCGATTAGAAAAATCGAATAGTCCAAGCTAGTAACACCATCATTAGACATCCCACAGTTCAAGAGTAGTGTCTACTCAAACGAACTGCTAGTTCAAGACTGTTTCCATTTAAGGAAAGTCGAGAATGGGAAAAAATGTTTATACGTGTTAGTCATCTAAACTAAGTAGTTTTAAGGCTAAACCGGAAAATTAATAAATTGGAAATTAGAGGATAAGGAATGTGATTTCGGATCACTGACCAATGCATCCTTAGCAATTTTCTCGAAAGCTAAAGTTCTTTGGAAGAACTAGGTAGCTTTGCATTAAACGATAAATAAAATAGACAACGGGCAGTTATTTCAGCTAGATTAGTGGGAGTGATATAAGGAGATGAATCTCAGATTCAATTCTTGAGTATCACAAAAAAAATTCATTTTCTGTTTTCGGATTCGTTGGAACGAACGTATTCATTTTCAATAGGATAATTTGTTTGTCTTATTGACGATGAATATAACATTCGTAGCACGAACCCAAGACTCGGACTTTTGTTTGATGAAGTCAGAACCACTAAGCATTGCTGAAAAGGTATTAGTAACACATCTTAAAACAATATAAACGCAAATGGTTTCCGTATTTAGATAAACACTTCTTTATATACTATTAATTAGTGCATATTCCCTACGACAAGAACTGCAGACTGGCTTAGGGTGATTCCTATCTCCCAGTCAAAGGAACCCTGTCTCAAAGGAACAATGCCTAACTTTCCTTTCAATCGGGAAAGGGTAATAGATTTAAAGAAGTTACATAGCTTGTTCATAACAACCTTCAGGGTCATATGAAAGGTACAAGCTAGTGGGAGCTTTTGAAGTAGTGACATCTTGTCTGACAACTATTCGAGACTCCGGTAAGTTTATCCAAAATATTTGGAGGAAATCTCTGATTTCACCAGAGATAGAGTATTCCATACTCAGAAATAGGTTATTGCGTAGTCTTCGGGACTGTTGCTCGGCCTGGCTCCCAGTGAAATGTTTTCACTAAGGGATACACCATAAATTTGCCTTATATAGTTATTAATGTGCTATGATACGCTGCTGAACTCATTTAAGATATTGGTTGCAAAATAACGGTTTACGTTGTAATGAAAAACCGAGAAGTCTACCTAAAAGATGCCTACGCATTTGTGGATAAGTTGTGAATTCGGTTCACCCCACTTCCGTAAATATAGACATTTAGCATTTAGTGCTTGAAGGTAGGACTGGAAATTTTGCATACACGTTCAGAGCGTGAAATATCTTAATACATTGAGTAAAAGTTGATTATAAAACTCGTAAAATCAGAGAATGACGGTTATACTGTCAAACTCGGTCTGATAGAGTCTATAAATCACAACTTTGGATCTTGAAGTATTTGTACTCAAGATGTTACTAACTGATTTGTTCAGTCCACATCCAACACCGGCAGTTGGTGATAACATTAATAAAAACTACTAAACTAGATCAGTATATCAATCCACCCCGAACGTAGTGGGAGTATGGTTTGTCCATTACCCATTGCAAGACCTTATGGTCTATAGGGTAGATCGATGACCTATAGTCCTTTGTGGGCTGTGTAGGATCCTGATCATAGAGGTTGGTTTAAAAGCCATAACCCTGTAAATGGAGTTTGATACTCCAATTCTGTTAAAACTCTTGTAGAACCACCTGCGTATCTCAGGTCCAGTGGGAGTAATTGGAACTACACGGAGAAGAGTCGAATGAATAGGAAAGTTTAACTTTCAATGCAAAGCTGAGTAATTTAAGGATGATTCCCTAAAAGGTAGAGAGTTAACCAGACCGTGATCTCTTTTACCACCCAATCTTGCTTGATTTCGTCAGAAAGCGGGAAATAGGGGTGATTCCCTAAGACTTCCTTGCCGAACAACGGAATCTAACTCATTCAGAACAAAAGGGTGTTAGCAAAGAACAAATAACGGATTCGTTACAAAGTAGAAATATGGGTGATTCCCTAAGACCTTTTTGCGAGACTAACGGTATATTAATTTATTCAGATAGAACCTTTGGTAGGATGCCTACCACAGCTTATATCCTTTGGGGATTAAAGCAAACCTCTAGGTCATTTCAAAGTGATATATTTTATTAATATGTGGACTTGACCATCATGTTGATAAGTCTTTCATAGACTGGGCATCAATATTAGTAAAGTAGTATGTAGATTAGTGTTTGTGAATGGTAACACTGAAACTGTTGGAAACAACATGGGTGTGTTATCTGGAAGTCGAGGCTAACATGCCATCGGGCTATTTTCTAAAGAATTTGACTCACTCGAATTCTCAAAAATAAGCAATTGGCAATCCCATTCATCCATCTTATTGGTTAAGATGTTCTTGCATAGAGGAATGCAACATTCAACGATATAGTATTCTACCCTACCTCTCAGGAATGCTTGTCTAAACCTGCGGATGAATACTAAATGGGTTGTTTAGTGAATCCTCAAATCTCTCGGGAGAATGAGAAATAATATGCTAGTATATTCAGGTGCAAACTAGAATATAAGTGATGACACTGATTCTGGCTTTTGGTCAGATTGAGGATGATCGTTAAATCGATCTCGGTCTCAGTGTTTGCTCATGTGATAATGTATTATCCAGTAGCACCACCTCATTGTGAAAACATTCGAGAGGTAGCTCATAAGGATTTTGCAATCACTAAAGGTCATAAGCATATTGAAATCGTACCACCGGATTAGATGGAAAGGCGGCGTTTCGATCCCAAAGATTGACTCAAGCCGCCAACCTACCTGATCAGTGTACCAAGTCGTATGGTATTCGGATTCTAAGTACGCACCGGGTCACTGACGTACCCTGCGGTGGCACACTCCGATCGTGCTTGGAAGGATGAATTACTAAGATGCGCTTGGAGGGTATGATTCTTGGGGATATGTCTCACTTGTTTTGAGCAAGTGGGAGAATGTTGTAGATATAGATATATAGGGTGTGCACTAAAACAATTAATCCACTTGCCTTTCGTGCAAGAGGGAGATTGTTAGGTGTAGTGCCCGAAAGACAATTATATAATTGTTTTAGGAAAAATTAATAATTCAACTTATTATATGCATGTATGCTTATAATTAAGACACTACTGAAAACCCTAAGTACCTTGTTTATGTAATCACATAACTCAGTGTATGGCTATACACAAGAGGATTGAGTTAGTGAGATGTACTTAAAATTAACTTAGTCCGTAGCGGTTATTAGTCTGAGTACGGGTCTCAAGATTAATTTTCTAATAATGCGCCCAGAACACTTTAGGTGTGACGATGTCTTATCGGACCGTCGGTAATAATGTACCTAGTGGGGCATTTATATATGATGATAATCATATAGGGCTGGACCGATTTGATTTGAGTTCTCGATATAATTCCGTGATCGAGAAGTCTTTTCTAATCACAAGATGATCATATATAGATTAATCTCAATCCCGAGGTGATCGCAGACGGCTGCTTAGACTAGGGTAGAGTTTGATGTGTTAGTAAGGATCACTTCGTAGTATGTGGTCCGACACTTCTCGTTGGCTCTATTCTGGAATGAGTGAGTAGTCTGTGCTATCACGAATATATGAATCCATTTCTTCCCTCGGGAAGTAGACGACGATTCCCTTATTTGTTAATCCTAAACCGACCGATGCGCGCGGCTTCATATTATATTAGTTATGAACTATTTGGTCACTAGGGGGTTAATGGTAAATAAGGATAAGAGGTTTCGAGAAGGGTGTACGGAGATATCCCGAATCGAAACGAACGGTCTATGGAGGATTTATCCGTTTGTAATGATTATATCAGTGGATACCTTATAACTCATAGTTGAGTGTAAGTTATCTATATTCGGCAGAGTTCAGTTTCGGGTTTATGGTGGTGTAATCTCGGAATTAATAGGTTGAATATAATTGTTCGGTCTGACGAATAATTTTATTTAATTTATTGTAGCTACTGAATATGGGTCCATCACTACAAGAAAAATGGTTTTTAATGACGGGAATTTAATGACGGGGCAAAATTACGTCATTAAATAAAAGTTATAATGACAGGATCTAAGTTGTTTTGTTGGTTGATGACCAAATATTAATACCCGTCATTAGTGATCATATTATCCCGTTATTAGAGGTCCGATGCTAAAATTCCTCTCATTAGTTGTACATTTTTAAATTAAATTGAAATTTCCTAAACAAAAAATCAGAACTTTCTCTAAAAAAAGACAAAAAGAAGAAACCAAAAACCCAATACATCGTTCCCAACCTTAATTTTATCCCATAGAATCAAAATTGGTATCATCGGCCTCCAACAACTCCTGTTCTTCAACAACCTCCGTAAACCAGTAATCACTCGGCCCGCCTCTCTTTGTCATCCAATACCAAGAGGTCAAGTCGGCAAGACCACATCTGAGTTTCATCCAAAAGCATAGGGGCAGGGGCACAATACCGTCTTTTGAGTTTTCACTCTTCACACCGCCACAGTTTATTGGTGACAACTCCAAGCCAAGCTTCAAGATAAAGGCAGTAATGGGAATGGATGCTCTGGTACATCCATTACTATGCTTTAATATAACGAGCTTGAGGAGCTGCTTTGAGAGAGAGCGAAGAGTTCTTCATACAAGAGTCCTCTCCATGCCCCTCCGAATGGTGATGACTTTATTCACTTTACTGATAAATGAGGTAGTGATTTGTGGCTGAGTTGTTTGTTTTAAATTGATAACTTGTGGTTTATTTGCATCCTTATATTACCCCGGTCCTTGGATTTTAGTTTAGACAGTTGGATTTGCATTATTTTAGGTCAGAAGCTGATACACTGAATAAATTCTTCGAAGTCAAGCTGAAATCAAAGTAAGCCCTTGACATAAGCCCTTATATTTCGGTTAAGTTGATGTTCTGAGCTAGTTTGATAATGTTTTCTATGAGTCTGTTCAGGTCTGCATCAGTTTTTGTCTAGGTTCTGTTTTGCTTAAGTCTGTCCAGTTAGTCTGCTAGTATGGTTTAGGTTTGCTTGCAAAATAGAATCCGCCTTACTGATTTGTTGGAGGATGAGTTATTTTCATACCCACTAAAACTTGGTGATGAATTTTTTAGAATTTCTCTAGAGTAGTGAATGGATATTTACTTTTTCATTCATTTTTTTTATGTTACCCCGTCTCTTGAAACCATCCCTTATTGCCCATAGCAGTCTTGTTTGTGATTTTAATTAATCGGAAGCCTAGTTGATTGTCAATGTTATAACAAGAACTTTGTGACTTTATGAAATGAGTCTTTCCATGATTATGATAATGTTGTTCATGTCCATGCTGGAATTAGATGAATCCTTGTCTGGAGGCAGTAAATTCGTATAGCTCCTGTATTTATACCTAATTCAACTGGCCTTGTCTCTTACTTGTGGTGGTATAAAAGCTTTATCTTCCTTCTCTTTTTTCATGCGTGGAACCTTGAGTTTTTTTTTAATCTTAGCACATATATCTCAATAGTTGGCTGTTTCTGATGCTTTTCTTCCAAAATTAGACACTTATTGAGCTTTTCGTTAGATATTTCACGGGAATACATAAAAGTGGATGTTTCACTACATCTTATCAAGTAATTATGCCATGATAATTTATTCTGTGCAAGCACCAGTTTTCCCACTTCATCTCTCTTAACTAATCATACTCGAAGCTAATAGACCAGGAGTAAGGTGGTGGGAGGTGTGGATGAGCACCTTTCATTTATTTCTTCATTGACAAGAGTACGGTCATATAGATAATAGAGCAGGTACTTTTGAATACTTGTCAATGTCCATTTTATGTTTTAAGCAGTATTTGTTTCAGTTTTAATCTGTATCCATGCTTTTCAATGTATTAGGTTAGTAATTCGGTTTTATCAACAAATAGCAGGTTGACTTTTCATAGAGGGTCTGAGTGTTCAAGATAATTGGTTTATGGGTTAAATTTGATAAAATTATGTTACTTTCTTTTCTCAGTTTTCATGGGATGGAATATTTGTTTCTTTTTTTTGGGAGGGGGGTGATGGTGGATGGGTTCTTACTTTTGCTTGATATATTAATAAAACTTAGTGATATTCTTAATTGATCTGTTCAATTCAATGTATTGGTAATTGTAGGTCATCAAGTTGCGGGACACATATTTTGATGAGTATTAGCAATTGTTTATACTAATTTGAGTTTCAGTAGGTTCAAGTCAAGGATAGTGGTTGTTGATGATAGTAGATTAAGTAAAGTCATTTCCATGTATGTGAGATGACATCATAAAAAATGTCATCCTAGTGAATGGAAATTTTAATAAGATCTTTTAGCTTTATACATCCTACGATTCAGGCAGAGTAGTTCTTGTTTCTTGTGGCTTTTTTATGCATTTCCTTCTTAGTAATAATTTCACCCAAATAGGTTAGCATGTGCCCATGTTTCCAGCAACAATTAAGTATCACTCTTTAAATTGGTAATAACTAAGAGTAGGGGTTTTATGATGGTTTATGTAAATGTTTTTTTCGTGTTCATAAACTCTAAAATGTTTCTTTCTCATGTTTCATTGTTGATAATTGTTCAGCACTTGAAAGCAGGACGACACCTTCGATGTTAGCTCCCTCTTATCAACTTCTTGCAAAGCCAATGTTCAAGGTATGAAACGATGTGTTGCGACTTTTATTGTGTTACAATAGTTGTTAATATAGTGTTTCTCTTATAACCCCTCTTCCCTCTTTGCTACCAAAGAAAAGAAAAGGAAGAATGAGTGTTTATTCCAAGGGCAAAGTTCCATTATTCATGAGTTTTTTCTTATCTTAAAGGCTATATTGTGTGGTTTACGATATTGGGCTATGGTGCAATTGTAGACGGTATTATAGTTTTGTTTATTCTCTTATGGTGCAATTGTAGTGGAATGCTCTGTTTTGTCTTGTTTATCATAACTAAGTAGTCTAGTAGAATGTCTTTCCTCCATTTTCCCATAGAAAAAATAACCCAAGTACCTAGAATTACGAGAATCCTTGATTTATTTTATTATTGTTCCTTTTTATTTGGTATAAGAATATGCTTCAATTTTTCGGTAATTGGTTTCCCGAGATGAATATCTTGTTGTGTAAGTATTGTGTGGCATGTTATATGTGTTTGATTGTTTCCAAAATAATGTGAAAATTTACCCAAGTCTTGTTTGAGTCTTGTTTTATGCCTTGGATAGAGTCTTGCATGTGCCCTTTAGTTTTGGTTAAAATGTTTTATGCCTTGGATAGACTTGAATCAATCTGTTTTCAACTCTCGATATGTAATCAAGTAGTTTGCTTTGTGTGCTATGAGTCACTCTGTTTGGTTCATGTGTGCCTTATAAGATGCTTAAATAATAACATGTTAAAGAGTAGGTTTTGTCCCATGTTTGTCTTGTTTTCATATACATGTATCCGCTTTGTTTTTAAGTCTCGCTTTTTGTATGTTTGTGCTTTAGTCTTTCCCTTAGATTCATTTTGCCTGGTCTTAGGTATACTTCCTATCTTGCTAATCTTCTATCCGCATTAGTAAGGCACACATGGCTCGAATGGATAGTGCAAACATACCAACTCCAGCTTGAACCGCCAAGGTGTGACGATGAACAATAGCTTGTGATAAGGTATGTAGTATTTACTACCCTTTAATATGCTATTTTTTAAATATTGCCTTAAATGTCTTATGTATGTTTCAATATGTTTTTGAGTGGCTCGAGGAAGCAAACTTTTTGAACAAAGTTGATTAAAAAAGGGCTTTAGATTTGATATGATTATGAATTTATTTGCTTCGCAAAATTCATAAAAAGTTAAAAACGGGGCCATGCTTTGGTGATATAAGCCGATAAGAAATTTTCTTGGTTTGAAAGGATTTATATAATACTCGTCTTTTGATTGGTATGATTTCGTTCACTAAAATATTATCTAATCTTACCTAACCCCCACTTCCCACACTCCGGGCATACAACAAACCTCCCAATTCCATGGCCCTCTGGTGTTTCTCTTTTTGCCTTTTTGTTTTGTATATGCATTCTAGTTCAAGATGGTGAGTTGGTCTTTGTCCAAATTGTACATGATACCTAAAATCATCGTTTATCCATCATGGCTTTTCTAGCCTCCCACCATTCAAATTAATAATAAGACTAGTTGGTTTAAATCTAAGAAACAAGTAAGTGGAAGGTTAATCGAATGTAGGCGGGGATACTTGAGAAGCGAGTTAGAAAAGATTAAAGTTTCCTATAAATGATTTAGAATTTAGTATAACTGTCTCTCTCGCCTCATGCTCGGGCTAGCTTCGTGTTTTTATTCTTTTGTTATGCTATTTTCTATTATATTCTTTATAAGACTTTTGTTCTGTCAATTTGTGTTTCGGAAGTTTACTCTTCATGTGCACAAGACCACCGGACATTAACTATTTTGAAACATAATCTGCATTTAGAAAGTTTCTATTGTAATTGTTAATGAATATCATTTGTATCCATAATGCATTCGATATGGGACCGGATATTATGTGACAAATTCATCTTGAGCATATGTCATTAGTATAGATGCCATTTCTTCCTTGCTTTCAAGGAATTTCGATAACCGACTTGTAATCCTATTCAAAATATGTCAAGAATGACCCAACTTTGATTAAAAGTTGTTTGATTGTCCTTATTTTCCTCTTGGCAAATGATTTTTTTGTTCCTATTGTGCGTCATTAAGTAGAGAAATTGTTACTGCCGTGGAAGAAGTTGAAAAAAGTTTAATGTGCAAAGTACACATTTACTTAAAAATTTTAACCGCCATAGGGATTTATTACATCGAATAAGTACCTACAGCAGTTGAATAAAGTTAGAAAATATTGTATTGTGCTTTTGTTGATCCGAATACAATAAAGACATTATGATTACTTACACTTGCAATGGAGCAGGTTAAAATGGTCAAATACTCAACTATACATGAAATCTTATGACATTTGTGTGTGTGTGTATGTTCTTGTAGCACCCCTCATTAGGCTCATCTTTACTTTTTTACTTGTGAATCATTGTTAGATTGTTAAAACTTTTCCTTATATTTTCTTTCTGTTGGCATGCATATTTATGCAGGCTTTTGATGCTTTTGGAAGATATAGTTACACCATCATATCCCAAGATGGTGTAATTTTGCTGGTAAATTGGCTTGTTGTGTAGAAATCAATCATTGAAGATGTTTTGGTGACCGACATTTATGGTTGTTAGATATTTGTACTTTGGGGATGTGATATTAGAAAATCCTATCATTATGCATCTATATGTAACTAATATTTTTTAATCTCTTGAAACAACTTTACCATTATGTATGTTTTGGATATATGAATGCATATTGTTGCAACTATGTTTATTTTGCATGGACTAATCCAAATGGTTCAACTTACAGCACTGTAGTATATTTAAATGTATTAATTAATATTTTAGTATTTGTTCATAATGACCAAATGGGTATTTACAGAAAAGGATTTAATGACGGTAATATGCGTCATTAACGGGTAGAACCCAACATTCAACAGTTCTAATGAGAGGCAAATAGTATAACAATGAGTAAATTACTAGTCACTAGATATATTTTTAATGAGAGTTTCATATCGTCATTAAATCCTTGATGTCTTTTATGACGAGACGATTTCTCGTCATTGAATGCTTTAACTAGAAGGGCGACAATGAGGGGAGCATGAGGGGAATTTCCCGTCATTAAAAGTCTTTAATGTCGAGAAAATGACATATAATGACGAGAATTCCCGTCATTAAAACGTGTTTTTCTTGTAGTGATGCATGGTCCCCGACATGGCTCCTAACATGCATATGTTTTCTCGTCGTTTCATCTCAATTATAATTAAATAGTTGGATTGGACTGTTTAATTGATGTGTGGATTAATTGTTTAGTTGGACTAGATAATTAAATACATGGAAAAGATATTTTTCGTGGACTCGGCCCAATGTGATGAAAAATGCGTATGAACCTATTATGGTTTATGTGGGGCACATTTTTGTTATTAAATTATTAGAGAGAAATTAGTTTTCTTGGATAATTATTTAATATATGATTTAATCATTTATTTGTTAAGTGATAAATCATGAAATATTGGATAATGTATTTATTTATCCTAATTGGTTTGGGATATATATTATATTTATCTTTTATTTAATTTAAGGATTAATTTAATAATTATCTTTTAATTATTAAATCCTTGGAGGACAAGGATTACTCTCCTATATAAAGAGAGCCCCAAGTTATAAAAACTTATAATGATCACAATTTTCGGTTTTTGCAAGTGTTTTGAGCTTTGAATTTTCGGCTCATACACTTAGGGTTTGAGTTTTAGAAAACTTCGGGTTTTCTAAGGTAGCATATCGAGGAGGTCCGGCGGCTTGAAACACCATCCACCTGGTAGTGCTTGGAGACAAACGTTGGAAGACTTTGGCTTCTCAACTAGGCTCTCAACTTGCTCGGATTGGATTGATCTTTTGTTCATGGCGTTTTGCACCATAAAAAGGTTGGTATCTAACCCCCTCGTAGGTTAGATTTATTATTCATGTATTTTGATTGTTTAGATCTAGATCTTGTACTTTCCGCTGCGTAATCGGGTCAATCTATGATTGATCCGGCGATATTACATCCTACAATTTCAATCTTATGTTGTCAATCCCTCTACATCGGACACCGCCAATGTGCTTTATCCAGGAACTCAACCATTTCTTCGTATAGCTTGGCCCGCTCAACCATAATGTCCATATGCCTCAGGAATTGGAAACCAATACCCGTCGATGAAAAGCCTAACTTCATGTCTTCATCAACAATGTATCTCCCTTGATTGTTCATTCGGCTAATAAGGTTTTTGATTCGGAAATTCAATGAAAAGTGACGATTAATTTAAAAAAAATCTTATAGAGATGTAAAATGTAAAATAAGCAAAATGTAAACAAATAATCCGGTTTGACTATCAGTTGTTGCGTACTTGTAAAGATAAAAGACTAAACTCAGTTGAAAGCAGCCCATACAAAGCCTGCCACCAACACCCACATCACCTGTGCCACCCTCATGTGTGATTCACTAAACCAGATATCAAATGAATATTTTTGCAATAATGAATCGAAATCAGTTGAAAATGTATATATTATAAACACATTCCCCTAACACCAACAAAAGTTGAAAGATAATCAAAGTTAATTTTATCCATACACAACAAAATTCACGGAGAACAAAACAAATTTATCCAGACCAAATAACCAAATCACATACGAACCAATGATTCGGCACAACTCAGTTATGTTGAAGAGTGTTATTTTCAACTTCACCTCAAAAGAAACAAAAATTATTTCCACTTACAATTTTGAATTCTACTTGGCTATAATCATAAAATTTACCTTGAAGGCAAGAGTAATGGAGATTAATTGTTAAGTTTTGATCAAAGTCATTCGTATCTCCCAATCAATAATATAGTACAATATTTATAGGCACCACTAGGGTTGCAACATAACACAAAATACCCAATCTACCCTTACTAAGTCAATACACAAAGCAATCTTTCCATAACTCTATTTTCCATAATCACTTATTTCCATATCGTAATACCCCTCCACAAGTGGGAGCGTGAAGATCTCGAACGCCCAACTTGCATAAAAGGAACTCAAACTGTTGGCGTCCCAAAGCCTTGGTAAAAATATCCGCCAATTGATGTTTCGTCGGAACATAGGAAGGAAGAATCAGACCATCCGTGATAGCATCGCGTACAAAGTGACAGTCTGCTTCGATATGCTTCGTACGTTCATGAAAAACCGGGTTCTGAGCAATATATAAGGCATACTGACTGTCACAGAAAAGGCGAATACCGGGGGTGCCGAACACCAAGATCGGCAAGTAATTGCTTCAACCACTTCAATTCACACGTCAAAGAAGCCATCGAATGATACTTGGCTTCAGCAGAGGATCGAGACACCGTGGTTTGTTTCTTGGATTTCCAGGATATAGGAGAGAGACCAAGGAACACGAACCACCCACTCAAGGAACGGTGAGTAAGAGGACAACTCGCCCAATCAGAGTCACACCAGCCTTCGTGTAGAAGAGAACTATCAGAGGGCATCAAAATACGTTGCCTAGGATGTTTTTTCAAGTAACAAACAAGACGCAAAGCGGCCTCCCAATGCTCAACCCGAGGTTCCTGCATAAACTGAGATAGGACATGAACCGAATAAGCCAAAACGGGTCTAGTGACCCCAAGATAGATAAGCCGCCCAATAAGACGGTGATACGACGCAGGATCAGATAGCAGAGGCCCAGTGGCAAGGGCCAACGTATGATTCTGTTCAATGGAAAAATCGACAGGTTTGCACCCAAGTAAACCTGCCTCATGGATGATGTCGAGTGCATATTTCCGTTGATTCAAGAAAATCCCCTCCGGACTCCGTGCAACCTCGATCCCAAGAAAATATTTGAGAGCCCCTAAATCCTTCATCTTAAAACAATTGCCCAGATAGGCTTTAAACACCTGCAATGCCACTTTATCATTTCCTGTAATTATCATGTCGTCAACATAAACCAGCACCACAAGTTGAATACCATCTCGAGTCAAAGTAAATAAGGAATAGTCAGAGTAAGACTGACGAAAACCATAGTCTCGCGAAGCCGAGGCAAGCTTCGCAAACCAACACCGCGGTGCCTGCTTTAACCCGTACAACGATTTTCGCATTTTGCAAACCAAATTCGAGCATGGCCTCGCAAACCCAGGAGGTATCTTCATATAAATCTCCTCGTCCAAGTCCCCATGCAGGAACGTATTATGGACATCCATCTGATGAATATCCCACTGTTTCACCGTGGCGACACTAAGAAACGTCCGAACCGTAACCATTTTCGCAACCGGGGCAAAAGTCTCTGTATAATCAATACATTCTTCTTGGTGATGCCCAAAAGCCACTAACCGAGCTTTAAGACGCTGCAGTATGCCATGCTCATCGTATTTCTCCGTATACACCCACTTACTCCCCAACGCCTTTTTCCCGGGGGGAAGGGATTGTAAGACCCAACTACCCTGATCTTCGAGTGCTTGTATTTCTTCCAACATGGCTTTACGCCACCCTTCATGTTTCATAGCCTCCTTAAAGGATTTAGGATGATTTCCCACTGTAATGGCTGCAAGGTACTTGCGATGTTTATCAGAGAACATATCATAATTAATATAATGCATAAGAGGATACGGAGTACCTGAGGAAACTGACGGAGTGGAAGAGCGTGGAATGGGACTTTTCTGATCAATCAATGTATGCGTCACAAAGTCTTGAAAACGTGAATTCGGTATCCGCTGTCTTTTACCCCGACCCAATTCCTCAGTGTTGTCACCTGGATGTTGAGGTGGTGGTGATGGTGTGATAGTACCCCCAGTATCACCGGTTTCAATTTCCATGTGAGTCCCCTCTCAACCGGAGGATCCGGCAAGGTAGGACCCCCGGAATGAGAGGGATCGAACTCCTGTGCTGTAATGCTAACATCATCAAATAAAGGATAAGGAACCACGGAGGGTACGGTAACGGTTGGTTGGGAAAACGGAAACACATGCTCGAAAAATCTAACATCCCAATAGAGACAAAAATCTCCTCCGTATCTAAATCATACAAGGTCCAACCCTTTTTCCCGAAAGGGTATCCAAGAAAAACACACTTACGACTTCGGTTGGCAAATTTATGAGTGTGGCGATAGTCATGAGCGTAACACAAGCACCCTAAAATTCTAAGCCTGGAGAGATCCGGTTCTCTCCCAAAAAGAGACTCATAAGGGGTTTTAAAATCCAAGACACTAGACGGGGTTCGGTTAATTATATAAGCCGTAGCCATAACACACTCCTCTCAAAACTTAAGTGGCAAGTGTCCATCAAAGCGTAGTGCACGTGAAACGTTAAGAATATGTTGATGTTTCCGTTTTACCCGTCCGTTCTGTTGAGTGGTGCTTACACAAGATGTTTCAAATATAATACCTTCTTTACGAAAATAAGAAAGTAAAGGTCGAAATTCCGTCCCATTGTCACTACGAACGCGTTTTATGGTAACCTCAAACTGACGAGAAACTAAAGCCAGAAAATCCAAGAAAGTAGACTCGACTTCCATTTTATTCAATAATAAATAAATCCAAACCGAACGGGAATAGTCATCAACGATAGTCAAAAAATAAGTAGCGCCACAGGTGGCAGGGGCCCTATAAGTCACAATGTATCAACTCAAAAATACGACTAGCTTTATTCTCACTAATGGGAAAAGGTTCACGTGGCTGCTTCGCCCTAAAACAAATATCACACCCGTCTTTATTCAAATTTTTAGAAATAGAAATATTTGGAATACGACTAAACCTTTTCTGATGGGTGACCTAACCGCCGATGCCATAAATCCACATCCTGCACTCCATCAACTGCAAGAGCCCGTACTTCTGGCACACCCACGAACAGAAAAAGTCCATCCACACGCTCACCCAGTCCAATCAGAGTCCTCGTGACTCGGTCTTGCATAATACACAAGAGGTAATTAATTTGTATTACACAATCATTGTCATCCAAGAATTGTGACGCGGAAAGAAGGTTACAATTTAAGTTCGGGACATATAAAACATTCAAAAGCTTTAAATTTCCCATCAAATTAACTACCCGGAATGTGTCGCAAACGACGAACGCCTATCCGGCAAGCCAATCGGGCAATGCTTGATAGGTATCAATTCAACAAACGAGGTTCGATCACCGGTAACATGATGTGTTGCCCCGGTATCGATTATCCACTTACCAGCCAACCGATCACGGGGTTTAGAATGCTTTAGGAGATCCATAATCCCTTGCCACTAAGCCGGGCTCAGATTCGCGAACCCAGCCTGCTCAAAAGAAGAAGGAAGCTTTGAAGGTGGGTCGAGCTGAGCCGAACCCGTCGGCCCATTCATCTGTTGTTGAAGCTGTGCTGAATTTGCTTGTCCACCCCGTCCCCGACCAGTTGCTGCAGCTCGTCCTCCACCACGGGAGCCTCTCCCCCACCTCATACTCCTCTTGGCCGATCACCCCACCACTCGGGGTACCCATGGATTTGAAAGCACGTTTCTTGTCCATGGCCTTTGCGGTGACAATAAGAGCAGATCTGCTCAGCTTCATCAACAGTCTTTTCTTGAGTTTTCCCGTCGGATTGTAGTCGGAACGCCATCTTCATGTCGGCGTCCATGGTCGGAGTTGGTCATGCCCCTGTCCTTAAGCTCTCTTCCTGATTTAGAGCTTGGTAAGCTCTGTCCAAGTCGGGGAGAGGTTCCCGGGCAAGGAGCTGTGACCGAATTGAAGCATATGTGGAGTCAAGCCCAATCAAAAACCAATGCAACCGATCATCAAAGAGGACCTGCTGAAACTTCGAAGCAAGATCACACTTGCATCCCTTGCAAGAACAAGCCGGCGTCGTCACCAACTCCCCCAACTCATCCTAGATTCGACTCATCCTCCCAAAATAAGAGGCAATCGTTTCACCCTTGGCTTGTTTACACTCGGCCAAAGAGGATTTCAATTGACAAATTCGTGTGCCATTAACCACCGAAAACCTACCTTTCAAGGACTTCCACAAGGCCTCAGCATCTTCAAAATAAGAGAGTGTTGCTCGAATTGACGGTTCAATTGTGTTCATAATCCATGCTAACAACATGGAATGGACTGTGTACCAATCCTCCAATCTTTCTCCATCAGTTGGCTTCTCAATTTTTCCTTCAAGAAACCCAAATTTTTGCTTAGCACGAAGAGCGGTTCGAATCGATCGTGCCCATTCATCGTAATTGGGACCTTTCAATTGCACGTTGGTAATCAATTTCCCCGGATTGTCGTTTGTGCTGAGAAAATAAGCATCTAGATTTTTTTCTCCTTCTTGTCCATCTGCCATGTTCAAAGGTGTTCAAAGATGTGCAAAGCTGCAGCAGCCGTATTTGCTTTGTTTTTGTTTTTGTTTTTTTTTTTTTTTTTTTTTCTCGGGGTAATTTAGGGTTGTGGCTCCGATACCATGTTAAGTTTTGATCAAAGTCATTCGTATCTCCCAATCAATAATAGAGTCATATATTTATAAAAGCACCACTAGGGTTGCTACATAACACAAAATACCCAATCTACCCTTACTAAGTCAATACACAAAGCAATCTTTCCATAACTCTATTTTCCATAATCACTTATTTCCATATCGTAATATTAATCTTTCTTGGATGGCCAAGCTGCTCTTCTTAGCCCTATGAAAAGAGATGCAATGGGAAAATAGGGAAGATTAGTGAGAAAGCTCCGGAGTAAGGAAAAAAAAGAAAAAAAAAAAAAAAAACAGCAAACGCATCTTTCACAAAAAAACGCAGAAAACTTACGGTATCCCTCTATTATTATCATAAACTTACGGCACCTTTAACAGCAAGTGCATAAAACTTACGTCATCTTGCTGGAAAATGTAAGATTAGTGAACAAAGATTTAGCTTGTTTCTTGTAGGAATCTGCATCAGGAAGATCCCGGCCATCATTTAACCCTGTGTTAGCAGAAGACCATCAGTAAGTTGCTCTATGAAGGACAATTTCACCATCCTTAAGAGTTATAATGTCGGTTCACAACAGTCACTGAAATTATTACGCGAAAAACAACTTTGCAAGCAGATGTAATCGAACTGAAATCGGTTCACAGAAGGCAAACACAGAATGAATAGAGACAAAAGAGTAAAGACGAGTTATTTGGAAATAGGCTTACCTCATATGGATAAAAAAAAATGCAAAATGCTTAGCAGTACCCATAAAATGAAGTGATAGAACGAAATTGAAGAAAACCTTTGTTATAGGAATGGATTACAAAAATGAAGTGATACAACCAATTGAAGAAAACCGCATTTCTCGTCCATTGATCCTCTTGATGTTCACAAATTACAAATCTCTAGAAAACAAACAGAAGGAAAAATATCAAAATTTGAAACTTACTGCATCCACCATTGCCTTCGCCTCCATGTAAATTAGGCTCAACATTCATTTCCACAACCGCAGCCCTTATCCACTGAGTAATCTAATGTTCACAAATCTCAAATCTCTGTAAAGAAGAACAGAGGAAAGAAGCATAACTACTGTAAGTGGGTACCATTTAGAAAACTTTAAATTGGAAAAGTGAGAAGGACTGAGAAAAAGCTTCAACTGAAAATTTTGATGTCGTATTATGAAGTTTTGGACAGAAGATTGGACCGCTGAAAAATTTGTGAACATTAGATTACTCCGTGGAGGTTGCAGAAGGATGTGGAGTGGGTTGAGGACTTTGTGGGGCAGAATGGAGCGGTGTGGGTGCCAAAGAAAGAATTTTTCTTTTTCTCTTTGTATAAAGGAACGGGTGTGGGTCGGGTAATTGTCTTAATATGGGTTAATTGATAGTTAATCCTTCTGCTATATATATATATAAAGAAACATTAATAGGTATATATAAAAATTTTAAAAATAAAACATATTCTGCTTTCATATTTATGCTGTTACCAAACAGTCTAATCAGTTTCAGTGCTTAAATCATTCAGATACTTAATGTGTTCAGATTTCAGTTTTAACAAATGGCCGATGAGGTTATCCCATAGGTTCAAACTTTTTGAACCCATGGGATGCAATGTGGCATGCCAATTAATGGTTCAAACTATTTGAACCATTGGTTAGCCATATGGCATGAACCAAAAAAAAGAGAAATTCTTCAATCTACTATAAGGAATCACAAAACACATAAAGCAAAAATTTGGGGTTCCACCAAGCAACACCAGCCCACGCCGACAGCCAAGAGGCTGCGATGCCGCCGGCGATTACTCGGTGGTGATGCTGCTGCCGATCGGCCAAGTATCCCATAAAGCCGACGCTATTTTTTTCTTTTCGTGTTTCATTTTGGGAATCGATATCATGTATCTAGAAAATTACTACGCAAAATCAATAATGCTTATTGCTTAATTCGAAGACCGTTCGGCAACCACTGTTAGGAAATCAAGACGTTTACGCTGCGAAATTTAAAGTTTTGATTTCTTTTCCAAGATCGACTTCGTTTAGACGATAAGCATAAAGTGATTAGATAAGAATCGTACCGGATCTGATCTAAAAGATCGCCACTTTGTCTACGGTGTAACTGTGCACGGAGCAGCCCAAGTGTTCGGTATCTACCGTTGATCCATACGAACCTCCCGCCGGAATCCTAGCTTGGATTGCTAGTAGAAAAACTCGGTTGCTAGACCGAATTTTTCTTTCTGTCAAAACTCTATCTAGGCAAAGCTCTCTTATTTATTAGTAAAATAAAACTCTTGAAATTGTGATACAAAGAACTTGACACCCACTCCCTATAAATAGTGAAAGTGGCGCCCCTCTCTGTCCCGATCCTATTGGGAGAATCTTCCTGCTTGGAGTAGAGAGAAAAAAATACATTTTCCTAATAAAAAAAGGAATCTTGATTTATCTCATTTAACTTTATATTATATTAAATAATCTATTAATTGAATTGCAAAATTCATGTTTATTATATACACATTAAAATATGTTCCCCATATACAAATTAATATATGTATATTTAATTAATCAGCAGAATTAATATATTGTATTATTTATTCATAATAAATAAATATCATAATATTAATTTATCACTATAACACTTTATAGTCGAGACACAAAGTTTCCTTCTTTGGTTATCAATATAACTGCATTTTAATCCGGCTAGATGTTCATATGCGTGTGACCCGATAGGCTTTCGAATATGTTGTCTGTAAACATAAAGAACACTTACTAAAATGCCATTCTAACGATCATGAATAGCGTCTAGAAACACGTCTTGACCCCCAATCATCGGAAAGTCAAGTGCATTGACTACTACCTTTCATGTGAAACGGTTACCGTGTAAATAAAATCATATTGCTGTTATAAAATCCATACGGTCGTATCTCGAGTGTCAATACATTAATGACCGTGTATTTTAATCTAGATATCAAGCACTCTCGAAGTAACTCATTACTCCCACTCTGCAAAGATTCACGAGTGCAAAACATTCCTTATAAGAAAGCTCTTTCGGATATTTACTCCTACCATTAAGATACCCGATTTCCAGACGAGCATCATGAATGCTACACATGCTTCAATATCACACCCAAGCACTACCACAAGATCTCCCCGTGAATAGGGGAAACCTCAATAGCGTCAAAGTATGACAATCCACACGTTGATGTCATGAAGACTCCAGTCTTAGGATAATTGCACAACTGCCACATATTGTGACACTTAATAAAGTAAGTGGGTCAGTATAACATACGTATTCTCTAATAAACGTCCACGTACAGTCCAAGTGTCCATACACTTCGATCGACGGGATCTATCTCAATCTTCATAAGATAGAAGACATCTAATACGTGCTAGTCTAACCGTTCTATTAATGTCTCATTTAATAGCACATACGACTAGAAAAATTTAAGTATCAAACTTGTTAAAGTGAACCGAGATCTTATAAACATAACCATCATTATTGTTTATCTATCATAGTTCGGTACTAAGGATGTTATCATATATACAATAAAAATTGGTTTATGCAATAAGAAAAATATATATTAATAAATGTGCTTTTATTATTCATAATAATATTACATGAACTAAATAGACTGTAATTGACCCGATCCGGTCGGATCCGATCCAACTCGATTGGGTTTATGACACTATTTCAACACACGCTACTACCAACACTTGATGACACTTGGTGGACTTTCATTGCCTTTGCAACTTGCATTGGTTTTGCCAGCATATCCTTTGGAAGATCTTCGAATTCATCATCTAAGCCTCCACACGTAAAAAGAGATTGAATGCGCTCATCTTCCTACATGTCATCTCTAGGCATGTTCTGTCCACAAGAGGCAATGTTCTAAAACTCGCTAGGCGAAGTCGGTACGCTACAAGGGCGCCTAGGGAGGGCTCCTAGGCGCTTTTTGGGTTTTAAGGGGGGTTTTAGGGTTTTAAGGGGGGTTTTAGGGTTTTTACGGTGGGTTTAGGGTTTTAAGGGGGGTTTTTGGATTTTTACGAAGGGTTTTAGGGTTTGTACGGGGGGTTTAGGGTTTTAAGGGGGGGTTTTTGGGTTTTATGCCTCTTTCTTGTCTAAACACCTGGGAAAACTTGGATGTTCGCACAGATGGAACCCTAATCGCCTAGAAGGGCCTAAGAGCGCCTAGAAGGGCCTAGGAGCGCCCAGAAGGGCCTAGGAGCGCCTAGAAGGGCCCAGGAGCGCCCAGAAAATCGCCCAGCACACTTGAGCGCCCAGATAAATCGCCTAGAGCCAAGTCGAGACTCCCGGGGATCGTCGAGGGCCTAGGCGGCGCCTAGGCGATCGCCCAGGGCGATTTTTAGAACACTGACAAGAGGTCTATCAGTGCTAGCATTTTTTCCATCAAAAGATATTGTGTGTGGTATAAAAGGCCGATTCACCGCTAGCAAATCGTCAATGGACGTCATTCTTATGTTGCTTCATTTCTCTTGGTGGCCAATTTACTCTCCAACATCCAAAAGCTGATTATCTTTTACGAGACGCCCTCTTGATTTCATCTGCCATATGCTAATAATCTCGCAACTATTTATTAAGACCAAAGTCATCCTTCATAAATATCTACATGGTTAGTGTCGTCCTTATACTAGGTTCAACAACGATGGGTGACACTTCTTGAATATGTTGGTCGACCCCTGCATGCACCTTCGGCCCAATGTCATTTCCATTTGTATTGACCGGCTGAGCAGGATATTTTACATCCTCCTTCTTTCTATATTGTTGTCTAATACGAGTCTCTTTCCCTTTCCATTTTAAGCTAGCCTCCTTCTTCGAGCACTCACCATTTTGATGCCCAATACGTCTACAGTTGGACAATAAGTAGGTCAGGATTCAAAACCACCACTTGCCAAAATCCCGTCTCACCATATTAAATCCATATTCGGTCTTCTTTTTGCTTTACCAGATCGACTTCAATCATAACCCGAGCAGCAGAAGGCCGTATGAGATCAATAATAGTTGAATCAATTTGGAGAGGCCTGCCTACAAGAGAAGCAACTAGGCCTAGGTAATGCTTATTGAATAAGGGAAGAGGCAATTCGGGCAGCTCCACCCAAACAGAAGCCATAGATGCCTCTTGGTGAAAGACAATTGTCCACTTTGAAAATATCATTGGATTTTCCCAATTGACCGAAATTGTCTCAAAAAGTTTGTTATAATCCTCCTGAGGGGAAGCACGAACCAACATATGTTTCTTGTCCAATTTCTACTTTAAGCCAGAAACGTATGATGAAATTCAACACATCCAAGCTCTGAAAAGGTTTCACAATTCTTGTATATGTTCTCTAGAAATTTTGAAAGCAGGTATATATTTATGTCGTAACACTGATCACATACCCATCAGAATTTGAGTCCTTTGACCGTTGTCGCGAATGATTTTGAGGGAGGTGCAGCCTCACCTCCAGTTAGATAGGTTTCACATTGATAACCGAGTATGTGAAATCTTGTAGTATATATTAATGATGTTCAAAGTATAAAATAGTTTTTTCTTAAACGTTTTGAAATTGTGAAATGGGGTAGGGAATGTATTAGCATCGTGTGATTTGTAATTTCCATGGATTTTTATTATTTTCACCACAACTTATCTATTCGTTGTCCCCATCTATCGGTGTACCACATCATTTTCACATATTCAACCATGTGAAAGTCAAGTCTATAGCTAACATGTGACTCCTTGCATTGTCGAACCTTGATCGACACCGGAAATGCCGAATGTTTGATAATAGATTCAATTTTCATAAAGTCGATTCTACTGTGGAACACATAATATGGTACACCGGTGAAGTCGTGGTGTTGGTGTAAATAAAGACCTTTTTCATTTTTCGTCGTGGTGTTGGTGTAAATAAAGACCTTTTTCATTTTTCATTCACCTGCTGGAATTTTCTTAACGTTCTTTTAAACAAACAGATGTTAAAATTGGATACACTCAATTTGTACAAAGCCACCTTATTATAAGCAAAATTGTGTGAGCAATAATACCACCGTGTATAATCAAAATGACACAAGTAAAGAAATAATATTCATCCATTGGTAATTGTATTTATGATATATTGATTTAATTACCACAATAATTATAAATTAATATCGTGTATGGTGTAATTTGATGTTGTATCTTATGGTTTTGTCTAAGTATGAGTTAGAATAAATATGCCCGAAAAATTGAAGAATAAAATTGAAAAAAAAATTTATGTGTGCTAAGTGATATGCAAAGTCAGTAAGGGCGCCCACGGATTCAAGTTGGGCCTCTAAGTAGGCCCAACATCGAATAGAGTCCCTGGTCCAATCAGCTCGCAGCCATGTAAGCCGAGATGGGTAAGGCCTAACCCAGCCTGCCTCGCACCATTACGATACTTATCATTTGTCATGCGAAGGGCGTCGGGATCAAAGCCTTCATACACCATCTAGCTACTAGGAGAGACGAAGCACTGGGGGCTGAGTCGACTGCCCC
Organism: Gentiana straminea; assembly: GCA_036785695.1. Classification (NCBI taxonomy): domain Eukaryota; kingdom Viridiplantae; phylum Streptophyta; class Magnoliopsida; order Gentianales; family Gentianaceae; genus Gentiana; species Gentiana straminea. The sequence continues at coordinate 13,161,910 of JAVUPR010000398.1, read as the reverse complement.
TCAGCTCGAAGCCCACAAAATTAGGCAGCAAAGTCACAAGTTACAAGCGAAGAGTCCGTAATGGCCGCATTATTGTATTTATATTTATATTGGCGAACTGTTGGTACTCTTTATCCCACCATGTAATCACCGACTATGTTAGTCCTATAAATTGCGACACCTTATACCCTAACATGGGAGACATAATAGGAAAAGCAGGCGAAGCCCAGCCAATTTGTCGATTGTCTTGGTGTTCTGAGTTTTATTCATAAAATCTTCACATATTTCTTGAGCTAAACACTACGAAACTCCACAAAACACACCTTCAATCCATATATCCACATGATCAACCGCTAAATCTTGTTTATGATCTTTCCGACAATATCAGTTGGCTCTGTTATCGGGAAATTTTCGCCTTCTTGCATTTTTCTCCGGTCAGATCTGAGATTTGTAGCCACTGCTCTTAGCTCCGGCTCCAAAAGGTCATACTTTTTCACTTTCCCGACATCTTAGAGCCGTCCTTTTGCTTTTCCAGTTGAATATTGATCGAAATCTTCATCCAGTTCATCCGGAATCCCCAAATTTACAAATTATCCACTCAGATTCCTAGAAATCTAGCCAAGCTCTCTTACATCACCTTAAAAAACCCTATATACTTTTTGAAACCGCTGCCGGTCTTCAAATATTGGTCACCTTTAGTGCTTCTTCTTCAAGAACATCATCAACAGATCTTCATCTTTGATATTACCATGTCGAATACAAGGTCTGTTTGTGCTCCATTGTATGATGGTTTACGACCAACCGCCAAGAGGCATGGCAAGGGGACCGTACATGCCATAGATAGTGTGATAGTGTGTCAGAACACCGTACACCCTTATCCTAAGGTACACCTGATATTCGGTCCTCAAGGCAAGGACGTACCTCGGTACGATGCACAAACTCATCTCGACAATAGAGCGAGATCAAAGGAAGATCTTGGTCAGCTCGCTGCCGCCAACGAGCAAAATAGAGAAAAGCACACGGGTGAGACATCTCAGCCAACCCGTTCACATTCGCCATCTCCCCGCGAGGATATAGAGACATATGACAACATTTACACGAAAGCATTGTTGCTCATGCTGCCTATGAGGAAAGGATACATCAAACCAACCAAGAGCTAATCCGCCTGAATCGCCCAATATTCCCTATCAGCGAGTTCGTTCCACCCCTGAGATCCCCGACACTAGAAACGTACATCGACATACAGGGTCAGTCGATGGGTCCTTCTATTCAACATGATGAAAGAGAGGTGAGTGTTCACTTCTCTGCAGGACGACACCAGGGTTGTATACCCGTTTAGGATCGTCTAGGCCCAGTCGCTGATAAGCAAGATGAACCAATAAGGAAAGAAATGAGCAATGAGTTGCAGTCGACTTATCAAAACGTCAAGTCGATATTGGGACCTCGACTCAGAGAGGCCAATCATCAAGCTGAAAAATCCAATTCAGTCAGTAGTCACCAGCGACCTGCTCCTCATCCCTTCGAAGAAGTGATTGCTAAGCTTCAAAAACATATCAATGAGCTATAAAAGGAAAAGTGGGCAAAGGAGATAAAAATGTCTCGGGGAACGAGTTTCCTCAATAGAAAGATTCTAAAGACCTCACCTGAGGGGTTACACTACCCTGCCTTCGAGAATTACACATGTTGGACTTATTTCTTAGTTTTGATGATGAGTGCCATACTAGCTGTTATAGTGCAAAGGCAAAAAGATGTCTAGATAAAATGTATAGGTTTATTAGAGTTTGATTCATAAATAGGTTTGATCAAACAAGCACGTAAATGGTGCCGATTGTTTATCGCCAGACGATCTAGGTCGCAGGGTAGATAGGTCGCAGGGCCGGTCTAGAACCCGCCGAAGACCGAAGACCGAAGGCCGAGGGTTCAAACTCGCTTAATGAAGGCTAAGGGATCAAACTTAGTATTTAATGTCAAGGATATGGAATCGAATTTAGGCAAGTCTCGTGATGACCTAAACCGATTACATATACCTTGTGTAGAAGGTCTAAGTTCCACTAGTTGGATGATGTTTGGAACTTGGTTATACTTTAAATGATGTAATCTAACTTCACAAACAAAAGTTGGATAAAAAGATTCACCGCATTATATTTTACGTAAAAAATATGATGTTCAAGGATCGATTGGTTTTACGACAGATCGATGAACCCGCGATATATACCTCGATCAATTCAAGATTATTGAGAAGTTACATGGATAAGAACACCAACTACCTCGACTTATCAAGCAAATCAAAGGCCGAGATTAAAAAAACGTTGGGATGATCCATATTTTTATCCATTGGATACAAGTCAAAGGGGTGGACATCGCACCGTCAAAAAGTAATCCCGACGAGTGTCGATCCTATGAATAGTGACGAGAATGCGGTGCGGATGGGACAAATACAAGGAACGGTCACATTTGAATTTCAAATTCAAGTCACATGCATTCCTACCTATAAATAGAGGACTTTCAACTCAAGAAGAAGATGATGAATTTTGAGATAAACTTTAAGTGATAACACCGAGCCGAAAAACACCTGTCGAACTTACCGAGCTTAAAGCCGCTCGATCTAGTTATTTTCTTCAAGTGCATTCTCGTGTTCAAGCCGCATCAAGCATACACACTTGAAGACCGCAAGCCGTCGATTATATCATCCTAATCAAGCCGCTTGCAACCGAATCATTTATTTGATTCATTCTTTATTTTATAAAGAATCTGCCGAAGACAAGAAGCATCCGTTAGGTGTGAAAGACTCGTTGGTTTGTGGTGGAGGCTGGTGAAGAGGCAATTCTACCCTTCAAGGACCAATGGAAGACTCGGGAGCAAGAAATCCTACCTGTTCTTAGTTTTCGGTTTGTGAAGCCATAGTTATTGGTGAAGGACAAGCAACCTAGGATTCTTTGTAACGTATAACTCAAAGATTACTAGTGAATTTCCTCCAACATCACAGAGAAGAGTGGACGTACGGGATTACATCACCTGGAACCACTATAAAAATCTCTCTACTTACTTACCGCATTTATTTTCTCGCACTTAGTCATTATTCATATCAACTGCTTTGAATCTAGCAACCGAAATCACACACATACACTACGAGTATCTAATACTTAGTAACATATTTAACAACAAGTAACAAGGCTTAATTTTGATATTATTCCGCCGCACAAATTCAAAGCAAATCGAACCGTCGGTAGACTACGTTTATCGGCGGGCTCGAGGTCTCAAAGCGACTATCGAAGTATCGCAGCCGCTTGAAGTTGCGAATTTGTTAACTCCAAAGTTTTAATTGTTAAGTTTATTCACCCCCCCTCTAAACTTAACTAAAGCCTTTTCAAGGGACCAACAATTGGTATCGAGCAAGCGATTTCCGTTCGAAGGAATCCTACTTGTTGTGCTTGTGAAAATTCTTTAAAACTTTCTTTCAAGTTACGATTTTCAAGACTTGCATCATGGATAACACACGGTATGCTAGAACCATGTTGATGTGTTCTCTTGATAGATTTGATGAGTATAAACGTCGAATGCGAGGCATATCTTGCGCTACTCATGATGAGATGATGGATGTACTAACCGAAGGACCACCGGAGATTACAAAGGCGAATGAAGTGGGTGACGAACGAGTACATTCCTAAACCAAAGAGAGAATGGAATGCGAGAAGACAGAAAAGAGCAAACCTCAACAACATTGCTATTGATATCATCTACGTAACCTTGGATAGCAATATGTACATGAAAGTCAAAGATTGCAAGACCGCAAAGGAACTTTGGGATAAGATTCACTTAATCCGTGAAGGCACCGATGCAATAAAGAAGAACAAAATCGGTGTGGCCGAAAAAAGGTTTCAAAAGTTCAAAATGCTACCTAATGAAACCATTGAGCAAATGGAGTCCAGATTCAATGCAATCTTAGATGAACTTACTCGCCGAGTGTAAGTTATTCAAAAGAGGAAGTAAACACCAAAATCTTGGAAGCTTTACCTGCAAGAGATGTTTGGAAAATGAAGGTGACTTGCAATTGAAGAAATGAGAAAGCCGCATGAGGAAGACACCTTCAAACTCGTTCTCGATCTTAAGGCCTATGAATTTAGCAAGAAGTTAGTGCTCAAATCCGAAAAGGAAGAGCCAAAGACCATCGCATTGGTCGCTTCACATCATGAAGAAACATCGGGAGGACAGGATGATATGCTAGATGAAATGCAAGAGCAAATTGCCCTACCGAGCAAGAAGATCGAATGATGAAGACCGGAAAGGCCCCTACAAGAAATTTCACAAAGAGGCCTACCGAGAGAAGGAAAGAAGAACCAAAGAAAGATAATGACTATCTATGCTTTCATTGCAAGAAACCAGACACTTCGGACCGATTGTCCCGAATTGAAACAAGGCAAGGAACACGATTATCTTTGCTTCAACCGTAAGAAGCCTGGACATTTTAGACTCGATTGTCCGGACCTACCGAAGACCAAAAGTCAACAAAGGAGACATGGCAAGAAGGCTATGGTTGCCGAAGATGAATCGGGATATGAAGTGGGATCGAAAAAGGAAATGAGTCGATGACACAAAGACAAGTTGCGATATGGAGGATTATGCTTTGATGGCCAACATGGATGAAACCGAGGAGGTATACAACACCGTATCTATAAACACTCATGCCGGAAGTGATTGTGAATCAACCCGTGGTTCAAATCCTAGAAATTCGACAACAATGAGACTTTGGATGCCATCCTTAATCAATCGAGGATAATACAATCTGGTTATGAGATTGTGAAGGCTGAAAAAGAGGCTCTTGAGTTAGAAGTTGGAAGATTGAAAGCTTTGAATTAAGGGTTTTCAAAGGTAAGGAAAAAGATGGTGGACGAATCGATAAGTCTCACACATCCAAGCAGCCTCGAATCTATTTCGAACCATCTTGTTCCAATACGCATACAAATCGGGAAAGCCTTATGGAGATAGAACTGGGCTTGGATTTGGAACTCGGCAATCTAACAAGAGTGGATCCAAGTAGGTTACCGAACCTAGTACCGAATTGGTCCTAAGTTTGTGCCCGCACTAGATCCATCTCCCGCAAGGCCGAAAGCAAGTAAAACCAAATGAGAATGCCTCAAAGAAGCAAAATCGAAGTCTCGAAGTCAACGACTCTCCTAGTAAAAAGAATAAATCCAAAAATAGGATCGCTCGTAACTTCTAAGCCTACCGATAGCGGACCTGCTACCAAGTCTCTGTTGGACCACAGAAGGGAAAGAAACAGAAATATTCCAAGAATAAGAATCCCAAATCCAAAAATGTTAATCATTCAAGGGATACTTATCTCAGGGGGAAAGGTAGACTGTTCCCTGCTGATAATGATTGGAATATTCCTGCATCTAATGCTAGAAACAGTCAGCATAACCATACTGCTAGGGTAAAACCTAGACAATGGAATCGAGAGAGGACTTACATAAGACCTCGGCGGACTCCATATTACAGTGGTCGCTCCTAACAGACAAAGACATCTATGGCTATGCAAATGTTTCTAACAACAAGAATCATTTCAAACAAAGCATTATGTACCAAAAGGCCGAAAACATATGTGGTTCCTACACAACCTACTTTGTTAGAACTTATGGATGTGTGGAGTACATGTATGAACCAAAGTATGAACCAAAGTATGACACATTTAGGAGAAGACCTTATGGAAACATACCAAGGGTCATGCTTGCCATCGACCACTATGGACCCAAACAGTTTGGGTACCTAAAATGCATTAACTTTGTTTTGTAGGGTGTCCGGTACTTTGACAAAGGATGTTCCGGACACATGACAAAGAATAAGCACTGTCTTACAAATTTTGTGGCAAAAGATGGTCCAAGGGTGAATTTTGGCAACAAAAATACACTGGTTATACAAGAGGATATGGCACACTTATCGAAATGGACTTACAATCAAGAATGTTGCATATGTGGAAGGACTGGATTACAACTTGCCGAGCACCGGACAATTTCGTGATATGGGATACAAGGTCACTTTCGACAAAAACAACCGTATTGTCATTAGTGAAAGAGGTGATCAAGTTGTACTTGCTGGTAGAAGGCAACAGAACATGTATGTTGTGGATTGGTCTACTGCAGTTCCAGAAACCTGCCTGATTGTGCATACCAAATCTGAACTCAATTGGTTATGGCACAAGAAGTTAAATCATCTAAATTTTGATGATATTAATCAGCTAGTGAAGAAGAAGTTAGTGGTTGGTTTACCTGAGATTACATTCAAGAAGGATGCTATCTGTGATGCATGTCAGCAAGGTAAACAGATAAAGTCAAGTTTCAAGTCAAAGACTAAACAATCAACTAACAGAGTGTTGGAGCTTATGCACATGGATCTTTTTGGACCAATAACTCCAACAAGTGTGACAGGGAAGAAATACACCTTAGTGGTTGTGGATGATTTTTCTAGATACACTTGGGTGATATTCATGAACAAGAAAAGTGAGACTCTCCAAAGCTTACCTAATCTTTTGAAAAGATTACAAAATGAGAAAAGTTTAACAAATCATAAAGATTAGATCGATCGTGTACCGAATTTCTCAACAAAGTTATAAGAGAATACGTGAACGAATGGTGTACTTCATCAACTTGTCTTCGCTTGGTACACCTCGGCAAAATGGGGTTGCTTGAAAGAAGAAACAGGACATTAAAGGAAGCGGGAAGAACAATGATCCGTGAAGCTTTGCTACCCGAAAGATATTGGGTGAAGCAAGAATACGACATGCTATACACAAAATAGAACATCGAAGAAACAAGAAGGCGCTTGAGACACCTTATGAGATCTGGAATGGAAGGATACCTAATATATCCTATTTCCACCCATTTGGAAGCAAATGTTTTATTCTAAATCATAAAGTTCACTTGAAAACATTCCAACCAAAATCAGATGAAGGAATTTTCTTAGGATACTCTTCGCCGTGAGCATTCGAGTACCGAACAAAAGAACACCGAAACATGAAGAAACAATCAATGTTGTGTTTGATGAACCTAAGTTTACTTGGTATGGAAGATAAAGAGTGTGAACTGCTGAAAATCAACAAATCACCGATCCGTTGTGTTGAAGTTTTGGAAAGATTCAATGACCTAAAAGTTTCGATACGCCCTGCTTGAACACCCCGCGACAATGTTACCGATGCAACAACCGAAGCAATTCAAGGATCTCGCGACCCCCCGTAGAAGAAACTACAACAGACCCTACCGAAGATGATATTCCCGAAAATCAAAATAACCAAAATCCACAATGGTTAAGGAATCACCCCGCTTTGAACAAGTTATTGGCAATGTACAAAGCAAGGTGTGAGGACTAGAAGACAACCGGAAGCTATGTTTACTTGTTTTCTATCTCAAATGGAACCTAAAGTTGTTGAAGAAGCAATTTCGGATCCAGATTGGATAATTGCTATGCAAGAAGAATTAAATGAATTTGAAAGAAATCAAGTTTGGACACTAGTTGAAAGGCCACTCATGCAAATATCATTGGTACTAAGTGGGTATATAGAAATAAACTTGATGAATGCGGTACCATTGTAAGAAATAAGGCCGGACTAGTTGCAAAAGGCTATTCTCAAGCGAAGGAATAGATTTTGATGAAACTTATGCACCCGTTGCAAGATTGGAGGCTATCGAGATTATTCTTGGCACATGCTGCATATAAGAACTTCAAAGTATATCAAATGGATGTCAAGAGTGCATTTTTGAATGGTATCCTAGAGGAGGAAGTGTATGTTCAAGCAACCTCCTGGATTTGAAGTTAAAGATCAAGAAGATAAAGTGTATAGACTCAACAAAGCACTTTATGGATTGAAACAGCACCAAGAGCATGGTATGAGACTCTATCTCAATTCTTGGTGGACAATGGTTTTACAAAAGGGACCATTGACAAGACTCTTTTCGAATCGGTGAAGGGGACAACACCTGCCGGGTACAAATTTATGTTGATGACATAATTTTTGGCTCGAAAATGATTTACTTTGTGAAAAGTTTGCAAATCTAATGAAAAGTAAATTCCAAATGAGTATGATGGGAGAAATGAACTACTTTTTGGGATTGCAAGTCAAACAAATAAAGGATGGAATCTTCATTCATCAAACCAAGTATACCAAAGAACTCTGAAGAAATTTGGTATGGAAAACAAGACTAAGAGCTCAACTCCTATGAGTACAAACATCGATTGGATGAAGATAAAGAAGGCAAAGATGTTGATCGACTTTATACGAGAAGGATGATAGGCGGTCACCGTCGTATCTCAACACTCGCCACGGACCGATATATCCTTTGCTTGTAGGTGTTTGTGCAAGATTTCAATCCAAACCTAAAGAAAGTCATTTAGGTGCGGTTAAGAGAATTCTCAAGTATCTTAAAGAGACTTTGGGAGTAGGGATATGGTATTCCAAGGAAGGAAGCTTCAAGGTAATATCCTACTCGGATTCGATTATGCTTGGATGCAAGATTGATAGAAAAAGCACCTCGAACCCGTCGCTTAATGGGAAATAGACCGGTCTCCCGGTTTAGCAAGAAACAAATTCTATTTCAACTTCCACTCGCTTGAAGCCGAATACATCTTCTTTGGAAGCTCGTGCACAAGTACTATGGTTAAGACAACAATTAAGGGATTATGGAATTGAAGAAAAGGAAATTCCAATCATGTGTGACAACACAAGTGCAATTGCAATCACGAAAAATCTGTTTTGCATTCAAGAACCAAGCACATTGATGTGAGACATCACTTTATAAGATATCATGTTGAAAAGAAAGATGTGGTGGTTCTATACATCCCTACCGAAGATCAACTTGCCGATATTTTCACTAAGCCACTTGATAGTGAAAGATTTGCCAAATTAAGGACTCGAACTTGGAATTATAAAGATTGACTGATATTCAAAGCGTTGTAATTGGAATTCACCAAGGGGATTAGTCTTTGCTATGTTGGGTGAGCTCACTTAGCGAGATTAGTCATTGGTATCAACAATTCCATGTACTTATGTTTGAACAATTGAGCAAATGAGGTTGCCAAGGGGATTGGTCTTTGTCATGTTGGGTGAGCTCACTTGACGGATCGGTCATTGGTATTAAACTTCATCTTGTATTATCAATTGAACAAAACAAGGATCGAAGAGTCACCTTGTCGGCCAGGTTTCCGTCGAAGCACATTATCGCCAGACCGCCGAGCCCACCCCGCCGAGGATACCTTGCTTTGGAGGGAACGTTACTCGACTCAAAATAATTAAAGTCAAAAAGCATATTGGCGGGATATTTATTTTATCCATTATTACCACGGTTAAACCATCCAACGGTTACAAACGTTATGGTGGAGTAATGGGCCACGTGTCAAGACAGAATTTATTCGGATTAATCGTGGTTACCTCAATGTACGTGCTATGACAGCTTTCAACTACCCACTTGTCTATATAATCGACCGTTACATAGCAGATTCACTACTTGCAACTTCTGCTTTATCTCTGCAAATTCTACTTCGTGTGAACACAGATTTGAGAGGAACTCTTCTTCATCTTTTTCTTATTTCAATGGCGGAAAGAGTTGAAGTTCAAATCGAATCTAGCCAAAGTGTTAGAGGCTATGTAGTTGATGCAAACCAAACAGAGTTGGCCATTAATATAGGTCGAAGAATAAGGAGGTTTGCAGGGCTTGGAGAACAAACTCAATATCAGATTAGACACAATTTCATACACCAATGTTGTTGATTTCTGGAAGAACATGGTGGTGGAAGAAGGAACTGAAGCATTCAATACAACTGTAAATGCTGAGGAGCTTGTTATCTCCCCCAGTCTGCTGAGGGAAGTGTTTGGATTTGAAGAAGTGGAAAATGGTCCAGTGAATCCTGAAGCAATGGGATTGGACAAGTTGGCGTTTGTAGATCAAATCAAGACAAATCAAACCACCAAATCGTTCTCGGCATCAATTGCGGACACATTGGGAATGAATATAGTCTGCTGAGCAAGCTCATTGCAAAGAACATACTTGGGCTAACTGGCAGTATGGATACTCTATCAGGACCCAAGATAGAGCTGATGATTATCATCTGCAGGAGCATGAAGTTTGACTGGGCTGGATACTTTATTCACTATATGAAGAAAGTTGCAAAGGAGGACAAACTAGGGAAAAGGAAATCAAAGGCCTTACCCTTAGGTTTGATGATTCAAACCCTGCTGAATCACTTGGAGGTTCCTGACATTGAACCAGTTGATATAAATCAGTCCAGATACAAAAAGGAGATTGATTATGCAATCCCTGGACTTGATGATGATGAAGAAATTGTCAAGAAGCTGCTTGATGATAATGATGATGGAGATGATGGTGATACGGTGGTGAGCGGTGTTCAACCAACTAAGAAGACTTCTATCAAACCCGCCGCACCAAAGAAAACTAGCCGGGAAAGAGGAAGAAGAGTGCCGATGTTAGAAAGACCGCAGAAGTCCCGAAATCAAAAAGAACAAGAAAGGAAACGAACGATTGCATCGCCGAGTCCGCCGAGGGTCAAGTGGAGGTTACCGACCTGCTTGTGGCTTCAAGAAAAACTCGTTGGTGAAATTCTTAGAGAACAACAGAAGGAAGCAAGTAGAAAAAGAAAATTGACTAGAAAAGATGATGATGATGAACCCCTATCCAAGAGGATGAAGGAAGTTGCCAAAAAGAAGAAATATGGCAAGGGGAAAGAGTTGAAAGATTTGGAGGCACAGAGGGCACAAGAAGAAGCATCAGTAGAGGAGGAAGAAGAGGCTGTTGAAGCTGAGCCTCTAACTATCATTCCACCGCTTGTTATCGGTGATTCCTCCAATGAAGAAGTTATCAAGTCCACCGATGCCGAACGGGTTGTTTTTGAGCAATCGTAGAGGATGTACGAGCGATCATCGACCCGAGCTCGCCGTAGCATCCATCGAAGAACCACAAGAAACCACCGAACCCGAACTCCGCTGTGGTGGTTGAAGAGGTGATTGGAGACTTGGTTGAAGACCCCGCAAATTTGGCAATAGTTCGGGGGAAGAGCGATCTGTCGCTAACCCCGCGATGAGCATGTAAGTCGGGGGAACCAAGTGTGATACGGATGGAAGTAGTAGGTACCAATGCACCATCACAAAGAACTGCTCGACTTTCAAACATCCGTAGAAGATACCTTGAATCGCTTGTTGGAACCTTTGGAGGTCAACAAGCTACCGGAGTCTGCTCCCGAAGATCTTTTATGCCATTTGAGAGGCATGTGAAAAGGAGCAAGAAAAGCGAAGAGTTTGTGGATCCCAAACTTCAAAGAAATTGCCGATTACTTCCGGTGGAAGTTTGGGTTCTACAAAAGACAAAAACCAAATTTGCTCAACCAATGACAGATTTTGAAGAATGGGTTTTTGACAAGTTAGGAGTGGAAAACTTGCTTGGATCCGATTGATACAACCTTGCCGCAATCAAAGCGATGGATCCGTTTGATGAGCAACGAAGGAGGAGGGTATCAAGTTCGGAGATCCAAGAGATGGTGATGATGATTCTTCCTCATCATCCGACTCAAGGGAGATTTCCCCTCGGGACCGGGAGAACCTAGTGGACCGCTTTGATAAATGATCCACCCGCACAACAGTCCCCGATGCTTGGAAAGTCCGCGAGAGGGCCGCGGATCGAAGAAATGGATGAGGATCTACAAGATCTCACCATGGATGATCTAGAAGCATTGATCAATGAGGGAATTACATTAAGTGATGGTAGGCTAGTTGATGAATCGGCTGCATTTCATGTTGTAAAGTCTGCTGGACAACCTGATGATGAACAGATTGTTGATTTGGATCAAGAAAAAGTCAGTGACTTTAGTGAACCAAGTGCTAGTTCTGAGGAATCCATTGAATATCAAGATGGATTTGACATTGAAGGCACTCTTACTAAAACTGCCATCATCCTGCACAAGATTGGTCATGCTGAAGGTTTCCAAGTGGATAATACCAATATATTCAATCCACGGAAGTTGAAGAGGAGGTACGGGTTGGGGGATACAAACAAAGACTCGGACAAAGGTTGGAACAGAGGTACAGTGCCGAGTCTCAAACAAAGACTGGACACAAAGTTGGAACAAACTTTGGGTTTGGAGGAAACCCCCGTTGTTATTGAGGCCGCCGTAGTGGAGCCGCTGGAGCCAATGCCACTTTGTAGGAAAAGATAGTCGCGACCGCCTTGTTAATGAGGATGAGCAGCTGCTGGACTATAATTACAGTGATGAAGATTCTCAAATTTTTGGAGAAGAAGAAGTTGTTGAAGAACCTGCACAAGATCCTATCCTTGAAGATGTTCTTGGTGAAATGGTTGAGGAAGGACCTCCCCCTGCTGGGAGAGATTTGAGTAGGGCCATGGTCATCAGCAGACAACAGGCACAATATAGAGTTGAGGAGCCTGCTGATGGATCTACTGATAGTAGAATGGCCAGTGGAGTGCCAATTGAAGTTGTCAATGAGTTAAGAACTGTAAGAAATGACATGCAACGCTTAAGAACTCAATTGGACAGAGCAAGAACAGATTTGAAGAACTCGATGAAGATGGTCAATGAAAACGGACAATCTGCTAATACAAAATGCTTCAAACTTTGCTTCCACTCAAAATGCTTTGAATGATATGATATATGATGTAAGATATATCAAGCAAGGGAACACACTGAAGGACAAGTTTTTGAAAGATCAATTTACATCCATTCATCAAAAACTTGACAAGCTTGCTGAAGCTGCTGAGCCTGCTGCTGCACAACAACCTGCTGTACCTGATCCCAAATTTACTGAAAGGATCAACAGACTGGAAGAGACCCTGCAATCAAGGATTACTTCACTTGATACTAGAACCGGAACTATGGCGGGTCAATTACACGAGTGATAGTATCACGGAAGCTATTCATGGCCTCATCTCACGTTTTGTTGATGATGTCACTAAGGGGGAAGAGGGCCAATCAGCTGCAGCAAAGGAGGCTGCTAGACTCTTTGCACAAAAGAGATGGACTGATGATACAAATGCCTTTAGGCAACCTGCACTTGGCAGAGTGCAACTTACTGATGATCTCCTATCACAGTACAAGAAAGAGTTTTACAACAGAAGGAGACCCTATCGTGACATGGGATTTCATGAAGGTCTCAACTCCTTCTTGAGTTTGAAGTTTTGGGAGGCAAGGATTAGAGCTTTAAGAGCATCTACCGAGACGAAGGAGTAGCGAGAGGTGAAAAGGTGCGCCAATTACAAAAGCAAAAGATTCACCGAATGAATTTAAGGAGTCAGTATATGAAGTTTGGCTTCGGGGTGAATCGATCAATCTTGTCCTGCTGAAGCATGGAATTGGTGGAAACAAGTCAATTCTTATATTGACTTTACACTTATTGAGAATGAATGGATGGTTGAAATGATAGAAGAGATCGAGCCTATCAAGAGCAAGTTTGAGAAGGCTAGACAAGAAAGAGAAAAGAGACAATAGATCAGCTACCTTTCATTGTTTATCTTTGCTGTATCTAGTTGTAATAACTGTGAACAAATGTTTATAATGAGAAATGACTGAATTTGTTCTGTTTGTGTTTTTATCTTTTTGCTTTGCTGATTAGGTGAGGGTAGTGGCATCATCACCAAAAAGGGGGAAATTGTTGGACTTATTTCTTAGTTTTGATGATGAGTGCCATACTAGCTGTTATAGTGCAAAGGCAAAAAGATGTCTAGATAAAATGTATAGGTTTATTAGAGTTTGATTCATAAATAGGTTTGATCAAACAAGCACGTAAATGGCCGCCGATTGTTTATCGCCAGACCGATCTAGGTCGATAGGGGTAGATAGGTCGCAGGACCGGTCTAGAACCTGCTGAAGACTGAAGACTGAAGGCTGAGGGTTCAAACTCAGTTAATGAAGGCTAAGGGATCAAACTTAGTATTTAATGTCAAGGATATGGAATCAGAATTTAGGCAAGTCTGTGATGACCTAAACTGATTACATATACCTTGTGTAGAAGGTCTAAGTTCCACTAGTTGGATGATGTTTGGAACTTGGTTATACTTTAAATGATGTAATCTAACTTCACAAACAAAAGTTGGATAAAAAGATTCAGCTGCATTATATTTTACGTACACAAAAATATGATGTTCGAACGATCGATTGGTTTTACGACAGATGATGAACCCGCGATATATACCTCGATCAATTCAAGATTATTGAGAAGTTACATGGATAAGAACAGCCAACTACCTCTGACTTATCAAGCAAATCAAAGGCTGAGATTAAAAAAACGTTGGGATGATCCATATTTTTATCCATTGGATACAAGTCAAAGGGGTGGACAGACTGCACTGTCAAAAAGTAATCCTGACAGTGTCAGTCCTATGAATAGTGACAGAATGCAGTGCAGATGGGACAAATACAAGGAACGGTCACATTTGAATTTCAAATTCAAGTCACATGCATTCCTACCTATAAATAGAGGACTTTCAACTCAAGAAGAAGATGATGAATTTTGAGATAAACTTTAAGTGATAACACTGAGCTGAAAAACACCCTGCTGAACTTACTGAGCTTAAAGCTGCTGATCTAGTTATTTTCTTCAAGTGCATTCTGTGTTCAAGCTGCATCAAGCATACACACTTGAAGACTGCAAGCTGCTGATTATATCATCCTAATCAGCCGCCGCAACCGAATCATTTATTTGATTCATTCTTTATTTTATAAAGAATCTGTGAAGACAAAGAAGCATCCGTTAGGTGTGAAAGACTCGTTGGTTTGTGGTGGAGGCTGGTGAAGAGGCAATTCTACCCTTCAAGGACCAAGTGGAAGACTCGGGAGCAAGAAATCCTACCTGTTCTTAGTTTTCGCTTTGTGAAGCCATAGTTATTGGTGAAGGACAAGCAACCTAGGATTCTTTGTAACGTATAACTCAAAGATTACTAGTGAATTTCCTCCAACATCACGGGAGAAGAGTGGACGTACGGGATTACATCACCCGGAACCACTATAAAAATCTCTCTACTTACTTACCGCATTTATTTTCTCGCACTTAGTCATTATTCATATCAACCCGCTTTGAATCTAGCAACCGAAATCACACACATACACTACCGAGTATCTAATACTTAGTAACATATTTAACAACAAGTAACAAGGCTTAATTTTGATATTATTCCGCCGCACAAATTCAAGAAGCGAACTGCGCGTAGACTACCGTTTATCGCCAGCTACGAGGTCTCGACAGACTCGAAGTATCGGCGAGGCTGCGCGCTTTGAAGTTGCGAATTTGTTAACTCCAAAGTTTTAATTGTTAAGTTTATTCACCCCCCCCTCTAAACTTAACTAAAGCCTTTTCAAGGGACCAACAACACAGGATCGAGCTGCCCTTACGACTGGCTCTCTATATTTTAGAGCAGAGCAGCCATAGAAACGAGGAACAAATATGCTTGGTGCATTACATTTGTTGGCGCAATGCAAGACGGAGCGACGGCATAGATCATAAATATAACATCGCGGTCCATTAAATCATGGGAAGACCTCTAGAACAAATTCATTGCCGAGTTCAAATCAGCGGGAATGACCAAGAAAACTCAGGTTGATCTCTATGAAATCCATCAAGGCGAGAATGTGTCAACTCACAGCTACTACGAACGGTTTACAAAAGTGTACGAGCGGACTAGGGGGATAAGTTATAGTGTAATAATGAGCAGTTTTCGAGTGGTCTCACCAAAAGAGGCCTAACAGCCGAGTTCGCACTCCGTCAACCCGAAACTCTGCAAGAAATGTTGGATAAAGCAAGGAAGTTTTGAGCATCTAAGCCTCCTCAATCAGTATCATCCAACAAGGGCAAGACTATGGTCGAGCCCGATCCATACAAGGAAAATACCAACAGAAATCGGGACTTTAAAAAGCCTAAGAAGCTTCGAGAGGAGTATCACACTCCTCTCTCCACTCCCATCAACCAAATCATGAATGTGGTTAAGGACGAGCTGACCCCACCTCGTCCCATGCAGCCCAATCCACAACGAAAGCGTGACATGGTCAAGTATTTCAACTTCAACAAAGATCACGTTCACGACACTGATTCATGCAGGCAACTTAAGAGAGATATTGAAAAGTTGATCGCCCGAGGGGCTCTGAATCTTTACAAGCTGGATGGAAGCCATCCCAACAAGGGTGGTCCTTCAATTCGTTAGAGGAGGGGAGGTATCCATGTTATAACCGAGCGATTCCCAAACAAAGATCAGTTGAAATCGCAAATCAAATCCTTGAACCAAATTGACATAAGCAAGCCAGTTGCCCTACACGGGTCTGAACAGCCAATCTCGTTCACCCACAGTGAGCTGGTCAGTCTACTTGGCGTGCCGGAGATGCCGCTCGTCATAACAGTTAGAGTCAATGACTTTACAGTGCATCGAGTGTTGGTCGACACGGGGCCTCCAGGGATATACTATATTATGACTGCTTCGTGGAGCTGGGCTTCCACAATTCACATCTAAGATCACATTTCGGCAACCTTGAGGGGTTCACCAGCGACAAGGTTCAGGTGAAAGGCGCCATCGACATCGAAGTACAAATAGGCGATTATGAGCCCTCGATAACCAATAAGGTAACTTTCCTTGTGGTCGATCTCCATTCAAGTTATAACATGATCCTACGGGTCCCAGCTCTTAGGCTATATCAAATGGTCGCCTCCGTCCTGCATGAGAGGGTCAAGTTCCCAGTCGGAAATCTAGTTGGGGTCGCATTCAGTCGCCTAGGTAAAATGCTCGATCATGTTCGGGGAGCCCGTTCCGAAAACAAGAGGGCTCAAATTGCATAGCCTGAGCATTTCATAGGTCTTCGATGAATCAATATGTTCCCTCAGAGATGAGAATGTGAAACTGTGTAAGTGAGGGATGAGCCTGATTTCACAGTAGAGGGCGAACTGATTGAGGTCGTTATCAACAAATCTTATCGAGAATAGAAGGTTGACATTGGAGCTCATTTGTCTGAGCAAGAAATAGAGGGGATGATCTCGGAGCTCAAGTCCAACCTAGATGCTTTGTATGGGGTGTGACCGATGTGAGGGGGGTCGAGCCCGATATCACACTACATCACTAGAGCGTTGACCCGACCTTCACCCCGATACAGCAAAAAACCAGACAATTCTCCTCAAAGAAGCATGCAGCTATAATGGCGTGAACCATGAATGGTTAACACGGCTTTAATAAGTATGATCGATGATTGAAGGTAAGATAGAAGAATAGAAGGATAGATAATCGAGCACCTTGACCTCTAAGTAACTAGTACTTAGCAATCTCGGTTTAACCTTTACCCTTAGATAACTTGTATCTAAGACCTCCGGTATAGAACGCTCAAGACCTGCTCGGGATCTTGATAAGTTCGGGGATCGAATTCTCTACTCAAGAACTCTCAACACACTTAACAAGTGATAAATATATTTTCTTATAATTTCCAATCTTAATTTCAATTACAATAGATGGCCCTATTTATAGGATAAAATGAAGATCTGGAATACAATGATAAGATAAAAAGTCTTTTCTAAAAGAACTCAAAATGGTGTGTTCAAGGATTCTTTTATGTCTTCAATGCAGCTTCAAAACCAAGGAGACTTTCTAGGTTCAATGCCTTTAGTTTATCCATGTTTTGCAATTTCCAAGAAAGGGGGCCGCACCTATTTTCTGATTTTCAGCCAATGTTTTATATTTTAATAACTTATATAAGACATAATATATATATATATATATATATATATATATATATACATATATTATATATTAGAAAATTAAATCTCAAAGTGACTCTTCATTGGGCTGGTTTGGACTGAATGGAGTCACATCAGTCCCTCCCGGTTGCGAAAGGATTCGTCCTTGAATCCACCCGGATTGAATACAAATGTTGACCATACAAACATCAGTAGATCCACATAATGAATTTCATCCTTCAAGTGTGCAACTAATCCGGCTGATTTTGGAACCTCCATTCTCTCAAGAGGCGTGATTGTTTTAATGTCGTCAAGACCATAGTGTGGTAAATGTACTCGAACAGAATTCCACTTTCTCACCACAAGCGCTTCAAACACGTATTTATTGAGCAAGACATGGACTTTTAAAAATGGATCATAATAAACTTGAAAATCCGTATACTCTTTCATAAAAATAAGCACTTCCTCTTTATCATCGCCAACGGGATTGTCTTGCAAAGACAATGCATCAACAAAAGGAGTGACAATACCAAGTTCTTCATTACTAATAACATCTTCACGAAAAGCATCAACAAAAGATGGAGTAACAAGATCAAGATTTTCAACATCTGTAACCTTCTTATTAGACTCAATCTTTTCATTAATAGAAACAAATGGATGGTCTGTATTCCGCATTATGATTTTTTCCTGAAGTTCCGCTCGATCCTCAGATGAAATAGAAATGCTTACCGCCTCAATTTGACAAGGTTGCTCAAGAAGGGAAGGAAGATCAGTGATGATTGCAGATGCAGAATTTAAGACAGACGTGGTTCCCGAATCATATTTTGGAGAAGTTACCCCAAAAAGGACAGCCTCTAACTCCGGATCATCGTGACTCAATCCATAGTAAACCTCCATCGTGGCTTCAAGCACAACATGTCGAGCTAGAAGAATCCTTCGGGTCCGCTCTTCATACGAGATTGTTTTATCAGTCTGGACACGGAGTAGATGTAGTTGAGCCCAAATAAGCTTATCTTTCCTCTTCCACCTCTTATACCCAACGTCATCCATGATCTTGGAGGGGAAGTTGGATGGTTTTTTTTTTGTGTAGCTCTTTTTTTCCTTTTTTTTCAGAAAAAAAGAAGAATATATAATACCGTCAATCCGTTAGCTCTAATACCAACTAGCGTGAACCACAAATGGTTAACATGACTTTAATAAATAGGATCGATGATTGAATGTAAGATAGAAGAATAGAAGGATAGATAATCGAGCACCTTGACCTCTAAGTAACTAGTACTTAGCAACCTCGGTATAACCTTTACCCTTAGATAACTTGTATGTAAGACCTCCGGTATAGAACGCTCAAGACCTGCTCGGGATCTTGGTAAGTTCGGGGATCGAATTCTCTACTCAAGAAATCTCAACACACTTAACAAGTGATAAATATAATTTCTTATAATTTCCAATCTTCATTTCAATTACAATAGATGGCCCTATTTATAGGATAAAATGATGATCTAGAATACATTGATAAGATAAAAAGTCTTTTCTAAAAGAACTCAAAATGGTGTGTTCAAGGAGTCTTTTATGTCTTCAATGCAGCTTCAAAACCAAGGAGACTTTCTAGGTTCAATGTCTTTAGTTTATCCATGTCTTGCAATTTCCAAGAAAGGGGGCCGCACCTATTTTCTGATTTTCTGCCAATGTTTTATATTTTAATAACTTAAATAAGACATTATATATATATATATATATATATATATTAGAAAATATTATCCCAAAGTGACTCTTCATTGGGCTGGTTTGGACTGAATGGAATCACATCATATAAGGGTCGAAGTAGATAAATTTCTCCAAGCTGGTATTATCAAAGAACTGCCTTATCCGACCTGTCTAACAAATGTGGCGATGGTTAAGAAGCACAGAGGAAAGTGGAAGATGTGCATTGATTTTGCAGATCTGACCAAAGCATTCCCCAAGAATCCCTACGCCTTACCAAGGATTGATCGCTTAGTAGATTTGATTGCTAGTTTTGAAACATTGAGCTTTTTGGATGCTTACTTTGGATATCATCATGTTAGAATGGTAGAATGTGACAAAGAGAAGACAAACTTCCGAGCTGCTGAAGGTTTGTATTATTACGTTGAAGAATGCGGGGTCAACATATCAGAGAATGGTTAATCGCTTCTTCAGCTCGCAGATCGGAAGAAACATGGAGGCTTACATCGATGATATGATTGTGAAATCATTCTGTCAAGGACACAACTCCGGCCTCCAAGAAACCTTCAAGAACATTAAAAGACACTCGATTAAGTTCAACCCAGCCAAATGCGTATTTTGTGTCCATGTGGGCAAGTTTCTTGGATTTATGGTTAGCAAAAAAGGGATCGAGGCAAACCCATAAAAGATCAAAGCCCTCCTCTATTGGAAGTAGTTCCTAAAAGACAATTTATGTAATTGTTTTTAAAATTAATAAATGACAGATTTGTTCTCATCTTATTATTTGCTTCATGCTCATAAGTAATAAACTACTGAAAACCCCAAGTTGTATCATATGTAGCCATATTACTTACTGTATGTCACATGTTAGGAATAAGTTTATTGGGATACACTTGAACTTTTTGTCTGTGGTGAACTTAATCAAAGTATAAGGTCTATTGATTAAACCCCCATTAATGCGCCCAGAAACTCTATGGTGTGACCTTCTTATCCGGACCGTCGATAATGGTTATCTAAGTGGGGCATTTTATATGATGTAGTCATATAAGACTGGACCGATTTAATCAGCATTTCTCATATAATTCCGTGATTGAGAAATCTTATTATATAAAAAGATGATCATATATGGATTAACCTTAATCCTGAACTGATTGCAGACTCCGGCTTCTTTCAAGATAGGGTTAGATGTGTTCGTTAAGGATTGCTAAGAGGCGCAGTCCGAATCACTTTCACATTAGTACTATTCGGGAATGAGTAGTGAGTGTATGTTTCACAGATACGGAATCCAATCCTTCCTACGGGGAGTAGAAAGACAATCCCCTTATTTGTTAATCCTAGAAACTGATCGATCCTGGGAGTCATATTGGTTATGAACTAATTGATCACTAATGGGTTAATGGTAAATAAGGATAAGATGTACTGAAAAAGCTTTATGGAAACATTCCCGCTTCATTACGGATAGTCTAGGGAGGGTTATTATGTATGTAATGATTATATGATTGGACGATTATTGACTCGACATATTGAAAATAAGCTATATCTATAATCGATAGAGTTCAGTTTTGGATTTATGGTGGCATAATTTGGGAATTGATAAGTGGAATAGAAATGTTTTGTTTGATAAATGTTTTATTTAATTTAATGGAGCTATTGGTTATAAGTCCATGGTCCTCGGCATGGCTCCTAACACGCGAGTGAATTCTCGTATTTTGGAAACTCGAGAATAAATTAAATAGTTGGTCTATTTAATGGATATGAGAAATATTATTTATTAGGTAAGTAATATGTATAATATAAAAGACATTTTCTATTTCCATGGCACGGTAAATGGCGCCACATTTGTAGAAAAATGGGAAAATAAATTTTCATGAATTATATCAATTATTTATTTGTTAAATAATTAATGGATAAATAATATTGATTTTCTCATTTAATGATGATTATCTCTTATTTCGAAAAATATCTTTTTCTTAGGGAAAAGATAATTGCCTTGTGAAAATGATAACTCTCTCTTGCTCGGTTATTTTTCTATATAAAGAGAGTTCCTCCAAACACAATACAACACATCTTTTGCGCTAGTTTTCAGAGAAATGAGAGAAAAATTAGTTTCATGCCTTAGCCATTAAAAGAAGAAAAACTGGAGTTTTTTTTGGAGCATATTCGAGGAGGTTCGAATGCAGGATCGACGTCCACCAGTCGTCACTTGGAGATACAACTCGGAAGATCACGGCATCTCTTCGGTTGGGTAAATCTTCAAACCTTATTGTAGTTTAGATCAATTAAATATGTGAATCATGTCGTGGTAAAATTGTAAACGAGTTTTTATTCGTTGCTGTGGATCAGATCTGACGATCTAAAAAAGGGAAAAATTATGCTCAAAATTGAAGGCGTGCTCTCGCAGTTGCGAGCACCGGAAATTTTTCCGGATCCAATTTTTCCTGCGTTTCGGATCTTGATTCGGGTTTCTGTATTTCAAGCATCCGCAACATGAAAGAGCCCACTGCCATCAAAGAGGTCCAGAGACTCAATGGAAGAGTCATCGCTCTTGGTAGGTTCATCTCCAAGTCAGCCGAGAAATTTCTTCCGTTCTTCAAGATTCTCAAAGGCGACAAGACATTCACTTGGAATGAAGAGTTCGCCCAGGCCTTCCGAGCTTTCAAGAAATACATGAGGAAGCCACCTCTTCTAGTTAGTCCAGCAATAGGATATGAGTTAATTCTGTACTTGGCAGCCTCAGATCGGGCTGTTGCGGTCGTTCTTGTCAAGGAGGCTGGAACCCTCCAAAAACCTGTCTACTATGTAAGCAAGCTCCTAGTCCGGTAGAGAGCCATTATTTCAATATATAGAAGTCAGACTACTCGCTTGTTATCGCAACCCGCAAATTAAGGGCTTATTTTTCTTCGTACTCTATAAGTGTGTTGACGGACAGCCCGTTGGATCAAGTGCTCCACAAGCCAGACCTTTCCAATTGTCTACTTCGATGGGCTTTCGAGCTAACTGAATTCGATATCCGAATAGGCCCGCAAAAGCGATCAAGGCCTAAGCCTTAGCAGACTTCATTGTTGAGACCAGCTTCATTCCGGATCAGAGCGAGATAACCGCCCACCTAATGAGATCATGCTTTCTGCC
This sequence comes from Gentiana straminea, assembly GCA_036785695.1. Classification (NCBI taxonomy): domain Eukaryota; kingdom Viridiplantae; phylum Streptophyta; class Magnoliopsida; order Gentianales; family Gentianaceae; genus Gentiana; species Gentiana straminea. The sequence goes on along the minus strand of JAVUPR010000398.1, from coordinate 13,139,385 downwards.
TCGACCTCGACGTCTTACCGACCTGATCATTGCTTGCAACTTTATGTGGACGGGGTAGCAAGCCAAAATGGTTGCAGGGCAGGAGTTATGTCATGTGAACCAGGAACCATAGAAGAAATAGATAAAACTTTAAGTTTATAATTCACCACTTTGAATAATCAGGCTGAGTATGATGCTGTCATAGAAGGTCTAGAGCTCGCTCAAGCCATGAGCGTTCATAATGTAGAAGTCTTCAGTGACTCTCAACTCAACGTCAACCAGATCTCATGTACGTATCAAACTAATGTTCGTCCTCAATCGGTACTTGGTAATTGTCAGACGGCTGAAAAACGGCTTCAATTATTATGACAGTATTTGAATCAGGCGGGAAGATAACATGCGGGTAGATTACTTGTCCAAACTATCTACTGAAGATGGGCTCGCAGACCCCACGGTGTTTGTTGAATACCTCTTCACACCCAGCATTGACCGATGAAAGGTTATGGATATTGATACGCCATCAACATCTTGGATAGACGATATCAGAGCCTACCTTGAAGCGGGATCCTTACCCGATGATACGGATCGAGCCCGCGCTCTTAGGAAAAGAGAAGCTAGATATACCATTGTTAATGGGGTTCTCTACAGGTGATCATACACTAAGCCACTATTGAGATGTGTTCGACCCAAGGAAACGGGGAGGATCTTGACCGAAGTTCACAGAGGAGTGTGTGGGGGCCATCACGCCAGACACTCCATTGCCCAAAATATCATCTCAGCAGGGTATTATTGGCCATCTCTCTACGAGGACGTGCAACAGTATGTGAGACTCTGACCCCGAATGCCAACATTTCACTAATATCCCAAGGATCCCGTCAATCGAGCAGCGTATTGTCATATCTTCTTGGCCCTTTGATATGTGGGGTCTAGACCTCATTGTCCCATTCCCAACGGGGTGAGGTAACAGTAAATATGTCATAGTGGTCGTGGATTACTTCACCAAGTAGGTTGAGGCAAAATCTTTAGCAAGAACAACGGCCAAAGACACAATCTATTTCATCCACGACCAAATTTGGACTCGCTTGGGGTCCCAAGAGCTGTAGTATCAGGCCACGGTCCTCAATTCCGGGATAAATTCACCGATTTTGTAACGAGCATAACGTCAAACATTGGCAATCGTCCGTATCCTATCCACAAGGAAACGGGCAAGCTGAAAGCGCGAACAAGAAGATTCTCAAAGCGCTGAAGAAAAGCATGAGAGAAAAGGCTGGTAAATAGGTAGACGAGCTCCCATCTGTACTATGGGCTCTGTGCACTACTGTTAAAACTCCATCATGCCAAAACCCTTTCACTCTCACTTACGAGCCAGAAGGAATGGCGCAGATCGAGATGGCACTGCACAACCTCAGAGTTTCACACTATGATCGACTCTCCAATTAGCTTAAAAGGCAGCTCGAGCTCGATCTAGCAGAGGAAAAGGGATTAAGAGCCTACAACAGGCTGCTAAACAATAAGCAGCTCGCCAAAATGTAGCACGACAAATGAATACTGGATCATTCATTCGCTGAGGGTGATTTCGTCCTCCTCAAAAGAGAAGCCGCAGTGCATCGAGCTAAAAGAGGAAAGTAATCTCCAAATTGGGATTGTCCTTTTCAAGTATCAAGGGATGTCAAAAGAGGGACCTATATTCAGAGGAACAAAGATGGGGTCGACCTCAATCGTCCTTGGCACGCAGACAACTTAAAACGGTACTACATGGAAAATTTGGCACCGGTTATGGCATTCCATCTCTCGTGTTTTAATGTGAGTGACTTTGCTTTCTTTATTTCAAGGATAGAGAATTCATTCTCTCGTGTTTTAACGTGAATCAATACGGTTCTTGTAAAGACTCAGCCCGCCCTAAGTGGAGAGGCGAGCTCAAGAAAGTTCGATTTTACATTTTGCCTCTTTATATACACTTTATTTCGGCCTGTGTGCTTTGATATGTTTCAACATGACAATGAACGAGAAGATTATTTTCGACAAGCTCGCATCTTTCTACCCATCGACCTTGTCCAAAACAAGGAGGCCACATGCTATATACCTGCAGCAAATCTGATTCGAAAGATAGAATATTTCAAATGAAAAAACAAGCTAAACAAGCATTCGAATAGCAAAAGCGATCCCGCGAACAGCGAGCACAAATGGTGCAAGTTGCAAAAGTCCACAAGCTTGGCAAAACCAAAACCAAATCAAAGTATAGCAAAAGCAGAATAAAGTCAAGGCCAAAGCAGGGCCAAATCAGCAAAAGTATCAAGGGCGGCAAATTAAATTTAAGTTATTACAGACCTTCTCAAAAGGACTTCAAAGTTTTCAAAAGTAAGAAATAAATCTTTAAGGCTGGGGAGGCGAGTTCAGATCACAGCAGCATCCTGGCCCAGAGAGCCCATTAGCTCGGCCACATCTGTCTCGTGGGCCGTGCACTCAGCATCCGCATTGAGAAAGGGGGATAGCGACTCTTCTTCATGAATCCCCTGATGCTCCGGGGTGGCTTCATCATCAGCTTCTCCGCTCTCAATCCCGTCACTTAAGCTCATAGATTGACAGTCTGAATTTCTGGAAGAACCCAGGGTTCGCCTCCTTCATTAAATTTTCTCTCGATCTCGGACACAGTGTATGGGACGAAGCTGTGGAATCCCATCAGGCTCGGGGTAAACAATCGCTCGGAAGCCCTTGGGGGCCTGATTATTCATATCTCTCCCCATGCATCTCGCAATATGAAAGATCCATTGGTCGAAACCCTCCAGTTTGATAGCTTTTTGGGCGCTCCTGTACTCCTCTGATGCCTTTTACTCATCAACGGCTTGCAAACGGGCTTCCTGCATCTTTGACTCGAAATCGGCCTCAGCATTTTTGAAATTTTCAGCGAGCTCCTCGGGCATGCGCCTCTCCTCGACCATTTTTTTCTCAAAAATAGCCCAAGACTTAAGGGAAGAATCCCGCTCCCTCTGAGCCATCTCAAGATCTTGAGCTCGCGTCTCGGCAACCGTAGTCATGTTACTTAGGTCGTTCTCCAACTTGACCTTATTTTGGTTTGTCTCCACCAGCTTGGCATCCATCTTGCTCTCGGCATCAATAGCACAAGCCTTCTCCTCGTCCAACACCTTTTGTAGATCATCAGCTTTCCCAGCCTTCTGTTTATAGCGCTCACAATGCTGCAGCAGTTTCTTGCACTCAAATACATCTTGACCCGCAGCGGTCACCATCTAGGAAAAGAAGGCAAAAAGGAAACAAGTTAAATTGAAGAGGAGAAAAACGAGATGAAAAAAAGATGCAGTTGTCAAAGAAAACGTACTATCCTCGAAAGGTTTCCCTTCAGCCCATATAAATCCACTGGGTTGGGCAAGAAGTTGGTCACCGTTAGGAAATCAACTAGTTTTATGCAGCGGAATTTAAAAATTGATTTACGATCCTAAGATCGACTCTGTTTAAAACAATACACATGTTAAGTAGTAGACGATGAATACCTTATTTGATCTATAAGATCGAAGCTTTGACCATCTAAGAAGAGTAGTCGTGCGCGCAAGTCGTCCATGTGTCCGGCCTCTATCAATATCCACACGAGCACCTTGCCGGAATCCTCCTTGGATAGCTAATAGAAAAACCCAATTGCTAGACTGACATTTTCTCTCTCTTAAAACACTCAAGAAGGCTCTCTAATATTTTCTAGCAAAATATTTCTCTTGCAAATTTTGTGTACAAAAGAGCTTGACATCCCTCACCTTATATAGGTGTAGGTGGAACCCCAAGCCCTCTAATTTGCCTTGGAGAAGAGTCTTGAGCTGAGTAGGGGGGAAAGAAAACATTTTACTAGTAAAATAAGGAAAATAGATATTCTAAATTTATCTCATTTAATTCAAGATCTCATATTAAATAAATCCAAAATTGTCAATATCTAATATTGAATATCTTTATTATATTACCATAAATCAATTTATACATGTATATATATCACATATATATAATCTATAATAACATAATACTATAATTAATTAATTTGCAAAATCCATGTGTATCATATACACATAAAACCTGCGTACCATATAGCCATTAATTGGCCTCCGGAATATTCTTAATTAATTAACATAATTAATATCTTGTGTTTAATTTATTCATAATAAATAAATATCAACATATTAATTTATCACTATAGCACTTTATAGTCGAGATAAAACTTTTCTTATTTGGTTATCACTATAACCGCATTTTAATCTGGCTAGATGTTCTTATGTCTATGACCCGATAAGCTTCCGAATATGTTGGCCGTAGGCATAAAGTGCATTTACTAAAATACCCTTCATACCTAACGATCACAAAATAACGTCTAGCAACACATCATGACCCCCAAACATCGGAAGAGAAAAAAACGATGACTATTACCTTTCATGTGAAACAGTTACCGTGTAAATAGAATTCTATCGATGTTACAATATCCATACAATCGCATCTCGAGTGTCAATACATCAATGATCGAATCGTATAATATAGATATCATGATCTCTCGGAATAACTCATTTACTCTCACTTTGCAAAGATTCACGAGAGCTAGACATTCATTATAAGAAGACCATTCTGGATATTTACTCCTACTATTAGGATACGCGTTCTCCAGACGAAGAAACATGTATCCTACATATGCTTCAATATCATACCCGAGCACTACCGCATGATCTCCCCATGGTTAGGGGAAACCTCAATAGTGTCAAAGCATGACAATCCACACCGTGATGCCATGAAGACTCCGGTCTCAGGATAATTACACAACTGCCACATACTGCGACACATAATGTAAGGTGGTTAGTCTAACATACGCATTCTCTAATACACGTCCACGTACAGTCCAAGTGCCTCTACACTTCAATAGACGAGATATATCCCTATCTTAAATAATTTATAAGACATCAAATACTTGCTAGTATAATCGTACTATCAATGTCCTGTTTGAAAGTACGTACGACTAGAGACATTTAATTATCAAACTTATTAAAGTGATTAGATATCTCATCAACCATAATCACTATCATGGTTTCTGTATCACAGCTTAATACTAAGGACGTTACTATATATACAATAACATAATTGGTTCATTGAGATAAATTAAATATATAATAGCAAATGTGCCTTTTATTAATCATAATAAACTTATTACATGAACTAAATAAACTGTAAATGACCTGACCCGGTCAGATCCGGTCCAACCCGATTGGGTTTAGAACACCATTTCAACTGTCACTTGATCTACTGCTGTGATCCGGTCCGCCAGACCGACTCCAACATTATACAAAGCCCAATCAAAGACGGCCACGTCCGTATTCTTGACTAAGGGAAAGCCCTCCATCAACGCTTTCCCCACCATCTTCCCTTCATGTTGGTTTTCAGGATGACGGAAGTTAGGCCTCATCCACATAGGTCAATCTCCAGGGGCGGAAAATGAGTCCAAGCTCCGGAATTAGCATCGGCGGGCGGAGCACCCATAGAATTTTGTCCACCTTGGACAGCCTCAACAACATGCTCAACAAAAAGTTGACTTGGGGCCCTCTCAAGTGTCCCAACATGGACTCTTCAACAACAGGAGCATCTGGCTTCGAGATCAGATTAGCAGGACCAGTAGAAGTACCTTCTCCTTCTCTTCTTGCCTTTATCAACGGGGCTATGTTCGGGTCGGTTTCCTCAGAACTCTCTAGCTCAATTGTTGGTCCCTTGAAAAGGCTTTAGTTAAGTGTAGAGGGGGGTGAATAAACTTAACACTTAAAAGTTTTAGAGTTGACAACTCAGCAAGGTCGGTAGCCTGCTGGCTATCAGTAGTCTGCTGACCACTCAGAAGTGTGCAGACTATTAATGTTACTGAATTTGTCTTTCACCAATGACTATGGCTTCACAAACTGAACACTTGAAACAGGTAGGATTGCTACTCCAAAGTATTCCACTGGTCCTTGAAGGGTAGGATTGCCTCTTCACCAGCTCCACCACACAAACAACAGTCCTTGACACCTAAGTGTTTCTCTGTGTTCAGAATGTTTCTTTTAAAAGAAAGATTGAATCAAATAAATGATTCAGTTGTCAGCAGCTTGATCAGGATGGAATGATAAGTAGCTTGAGGTCTTCAAGTGTGTATACTTGATGTAACTTGATAGCAGGTTACACTTGAAGAGATTTCTTGATTAGTAAGTTTAAACTCAGTGTATTTCAGCAGGGTGTTTTTCTTGATTATGAACTTGATAGCTTCGTATGGATTATATGTTGTTCATCAATTTTCATCACTTGTATCTGAGTCAGGAGTCTTCTATTTATAGGTGACAATCCTGTGACTTATGTTTGAATTCCAAACATAGCCATTTCAGACTTGTCTCCATCTTGACTTGCTTTTTGTCACTGTTCATAGTACTGACACTGTCGGTCAGCTTTTTGTCAGTTTTCAGACTGTCCACCCTTTGACTTATATCCATTGGATAAAGCTCTGAATCTTTCCAACGTTCCTTTTATCTTGACCATTGATTTGTTGACAAAATAAAGGCTTGTAATTCATCCTTATCCTTTTGATCTTCCAATGTAACCTTTGATTAAATCGAGATTTATACTCAGCAAATATCTGAAGTATATCAGCCTGCTGATGTACATATCTGTCATAGCAGGTTTAAGTCTGCTGTGTTTTAAAAACACTTCAACTGACTGTCATTCATGTAACTTTTAAATTGTGAAGTTAGAGTACACCATTTTGATCATAACTAAGTTCCAATCACCACTTAACATATGGAACTTAGACCTTGTACACAAGGTATATGTAATCAGTTTAGGTTATCACAGACTTCCCTAAATTGTTATTCCATATCCTTGACTTTAAATACTAAGTTTGATCCCTTAGCCTTCAATAACTGAGTTTGAACCCTCAGCCTTCAGTCTTTAGCAGGTCCCTAGTTAGTCTACTGACCAAGAGAGGTCTGCTGATAAAGTCAGCTGACCTATTTACAGTGTTTGTTTGATCAAACCTATACAAAGATCAAACTCTAATGAACCTATACATTTGATCTAGACATCTTTTTACCTTTGCTCTATAACAGCTAGTCTGGCACTTATCATTAAAACTTAAATATGTCCAACAATTCCCCCTTTTTAGTGATGATGCCAATACCCTCCTTACAGCAAAGCAAAAAGATAAAAACCAAAACAAAACAAACTTTCTGTCATATCAAGATCACATTTGTTAAAAATTATTACAAACTAGGATCAATAGAATAAAGTAAGCAGTGTAATTGTGCTGATCTAGTTTCTATCTCCTTCCTTCTATTTCTAGCTCTTCCTCTCTTTGTTGTTGGTGAATTATGAGTTCTCTTTGAAAGTCTAACATCCAGTTATTTTCAATGCTTGTGAAGTCAATCCAAGTATGCAATGCCTTCCACCATTTCCAGGCTTCATTCAGGGATAACCAGACTCCTTGCCAGTTGAGACCTCCTCCCATGTAGCATGTCTTGAATTCTTCTAAGTTCAACTTTGCTTTCTCATCAGATGTTGGTTGTCTACCACCGGATCTACCAGCATGACCTCCTCTTCCAGGTGTTGTAGATTTCCTAGTCAATTTCAATGATTTGACTCTAATCTCCCATAATTTTAAGCTTATGAATAAGTTAAGACCTTCCTGAAAAGTCATGTCCTGGTAGGGTCTCCTTTTTGTTGCATAAATATATTTGAATTCTTTGAGCAGATCATCAGTAAGTTGTACTCTACCAGGTGTAGGTTCTCTGAATTGATTGATATCTGCCTCAAATCTCTTCTGGTTGTAAATTCTTGCAGCTTCCTTTGCTTCTGCTGTACTTCCTTCCCCCTTGTTGGCATCATCAATAAAATGATTGAGGAGGCCTAGAATACTCTCCTAAGAAGTGACCACATTACTCAACTGACTTTCTATAATCTCTGTACTTGTGTCAATTGCAGTAATCCTTCCTTCAATGGTCTGTTCCAACAGATTGACCCTCTCAGTGAGTTTGGGATCAATAGAAGCAGAGTGAGGTACTCAGCAGGTTTAGGTGCCTCAGCAAGCTTATCTAACTTCTTATGCAATGAGGCAATCTGTTCATTCAAATGCTTATCTTTGTTTGTTGTGCTTGTCTTTATACCTCTTACATCTCTGATTAGAACATTTATAGCAAATTGAGCAGAGGTAATGTTGGAAGCAATTGTCTCAGTAGTTCTTCCTCTGTTTTCCACAAGATTCACCAAACCCTCAAATCTCTGTTCACTTCTATTCAATTGAGTCCTTAGCTGTGCAATATCATCCCTTACAGCTCTCAACTTTTCCAAAACGTGCACTAGAATATTATTCATTCCAGCCATACCTCCAGGAACTCCTCCAACAGGCTGTTCAGCATTGTCCTCAGCCTTAGGTTGCCTTACAACAATTGCTCTTGTCATGTCCCATTCATGGGGTTCAAGACCTTCTTCCACAACATTTTCAAAAATCTCTTCAAGTACAAGTTCTGGATCAGGTTGATGCTCTTGTGCAGCTTCCAAAATAGGTACTTCTTCAAATATTGGTACATTGGCTTGTTGTGGCTCATCAGCAACTTCTTCTTCCTCTAGAATTTGAAATTCCTCATCACTGAAATCATAATCAACCAGCTGTTTCTCATCAACAATAGTCTGCTGACTATCTTTCCGCAACCTTCTCTTCAACAACAGGTTCTACAACCACCTGTGCTTCAGTAGCTTGTTCCAGAGTAGTCTGTTCCACAGTAACCTCCATACAATGTACTGGGGATTCCTCCAATCCCATCATAAGTTCCAACCTTTGTCCCAACACTGTTTGTTCCTCAGTGATTAGGACCCTCTGTTCTGACCTCTATTCAGGTGCTGTTTGTAACTCAACAACCTGAACCACCTCTTCAACAAAGATATGAGGAAATATAGCCAGGTATTCCTCTAAAACTTCTCTAGCATCAACCACCTTCTGCAATTCATTTGCAGCTTGTGATAAGGTTTTGGAGTATCAAACCACTCCTGATACTGAGCTGAGTCCTCTGAGCTTGTGCCAGCTTCTTCAAACATAATAACATCAGAAATAATAGACATCCTGGGCTCTTCAAGTGATGTTGCTACAACAAGCTATATCTCCAAATCTTCATTGTAAATAGCTTCCAGCTATTCATTCAAATTGTCAGTCTGCTGATCCTCGGTAGATCTTTCACCTTCAGCAGGCTGATCTGCTACTTGCTCAGTAGATCCTTGTCCAGTCTCCTCAGTAGATCTTTGCATTGCAGTACCACTGGACTGTCCTGGAAATATAGGATGATCATCATCAGAATCTGATGAAGATGATGATTCATCACTATGAGGTGTGTACCTGGGATCTTTGAACATAATGTTCTTCTTCTGCTTGCCATATTCTATAATTGCCATCAGTCTCATCTCCAACAGAAGTGTGTCAATCAATCCAAGCAAACTTTCTACTTCTAACTATTCAAATGCCCATTCTTCAAAACCAGTCATAGGTTGTGCAGCTGGTTTCTGTCTTTTGTAGTAACCAAACTTCCATTCAAAGTACTTTTGAACCCTTTTGAAATCAGGATCCACCCTTTCTTTCCTTGACTTCTTTTCTTTTCTTTCATAGGGAATAATGGGTCTCATTGGAGCAGGTTGTTCAACTCGTTGTCCCTCAAAGGTCTCAACAAGATGACTTAATGTATCTTCGGCAGATACAAATAGGTCAGTAGGTTCATCATGTTGTACATTTATACCTACTACCTCCAACTGTTCAACATTTGGTTCCCCCTAACTCATATGCTTATCATTGGGGTCTGCAACATTTTGTTCTTCCCCCTCAGTTGTAGCATCCACAGTAGGGTCTTGAACAGGTACAACAACTTCCACAGCTTGGTTCAGGAACATGTAGAGTACCTTCCACAGCAGGTTCTGGTGCAGCAGTGTGCTGTGGTTCTTCAGTTTGTTGCTCAGTAGCCTCAGTAGGCTCAACAACCTCTTCTTTTACTTCCTTTTGGGCCTTCAGGACCCTTAATTCCTTTCCCTTTCTATGAACCCTCTTCTTTGCAATATGCTTTCTTCTTTTTGTAGGTTGCTCCTCAGCTTCAGTAGCTTCCCTTTTTCTTCTATCTTCTTTTTGTTGTTCTTTTAAGATCTCAACAACAGTTTTCTTTGTAGCTCCTGCAGGCTCAGTAGCTTCATCTTCAACTTGAGCCTTAGTAGACTCAGCAATATCTACTGGTTTCCACCTTGACTTTTTAGGCTTTAACAATTCAATTATCTTTCTTATGTCAGCAGCCTTTCTTTTCTGTACAGGCTTCTTTGCTGCAGCAGGAGTTGGACATCATTTTTGGCCTTAGATCTCTTTCATGTCCACCATTATCATCATCACTATCATTATCACTTTCAGTCCTTTCACCATCTCCTTCATCATCATCTAAACCAGGGATAGGATCCTTTATTTCTGGTTTGTATCTTGACTTGTTGATTTTTGCAGGTGCAACATCAGTAATCTGCAAGTGAGTCAGCAGGGCCTGTATCATCAAACCCAATGGTTTAGTCTTGGACTTCTTTGTTCCATCTCTATCTTCTGTCACCACTTTCTTCATATATTGAACAAAGAATCCGGCCCAATCAAACTTCATGCTTTTGTATATAATAATCAGCAGGTCTATTTTTGGTCCTGACAGAGAGTATCAAGACTTCCACTGAATCCAAGAATATTCTTGGCAATAATCTTGCTCAGCAGGTTATATTCTAATCTGATATGCTTCACATTGATACTCAGGGCTGATGGTATGGACTTGTTAGTCTTTATTACATCAACAAACTCCAGTCTTCTAGCTACATTGATTCAGGATTTGTAGGAGCACCATTTCCAGGTCCAAATCTGAACACTTCCCTCAACAGATCTGATGTGATTTCAATCTACTAGCATTTACAGTTGTAGTAAATGCCTCTCTATCATTCTTTATCACCATGTTCTTCCAGAAATTTACAACATTGGTGTATGAGATGGTTTCTAATCTCAGATTAAGAACAGCTTCCAGTCCTTCGTATCTTCTGATCCTACTTCCAATGTTGATGGCTAGCTCAGACTTGTTAGCATCAACAACAAAGCCTCTAACACTTTGGCTTGTACCATTTTGAACATCTCCTTTATCCGCCATTGTATAGATTGAAAAAGATGAAGAAGAAAACTTTGCAAATCTGTGTTCACACTTGTATATTTTCAGAGAAGATTGATCTGAGGTTTTTGTGTAACGTCTGAGTGTATATGTATGTATATATATAAGGAGAGGTAGTGGTTGATAACTGTCAGGAAAGTACCGTACATGTTCTGTAGCATTTAACCACGATAAATGTGATATTGCCACGTGTCCCACTAACTTATCCCATTAAGAGTGTAACCATTGGAAATTGTAACCACAGTTATAATGGATAAGAGTAATATCCGTTTACTGTTGACTTCCATTAAAGTTTGACTGTCTTGTAATGTATACTCCAACAGGCTTGGTCTTCAGTAGAGTTGGCTCAGCAGCCTACTGACACAAGATGGCTCAGTAGCCTGCTGACAGATTACTCTGCTGATCTTCAAACACTCTTGGTTTGTCCAACTGATAATACAAGATGAAGTTTAATACAAATGACTGATCTATAAAGTGAGCTCACCCAGCAGGGCAAAGACTAATCCCCTTGGTGAATTCCAGTACTCTGCTGATCATTAATATAGCAGTCAAATTTTATGATGCAAAGTTCAGTTCTTAACTCAGCAAATATTTCATTATCCATGGTTTTGTAAATATGTCATCAAGTTGATCTTCAGTAGGGATGTAAAGAACCACCACATCTTTCTTTTCCACATGATCTCTTATAAAATGATGTCTTACATCAATGTGCTTGGTTCTTGAGTGCAAAACAGGATTTTATGTGATTGCAATTGCACTTGTGTTATCACACATTATGGGAATTTCTTTTTCTTCAATCCCATAATCCCTTAATTGTTGTCTCAAGCATAGTATTTGTGCACAACAGCTTCCAGTAGCAATGTACTCAGCTTCAGCAGTGAAAGTGGATATTGAATTATGTTTCTTGCTAAACCAGGAAACAAGTCTATTTCCCATCAACTGACAAGCTCCTGTGGTGCTTTTTCTATCAATCTTGCATCCAGCATAATCAGAATCTGAGTAGGATATAACTTTGAAGCTTCCATCTTTTGAATACCATATCCCTAATCCCAAAGTCTCTTTTAGATACTTGAGAATCCTTTTGATTGCAGCTAAGTGACTTTCTTTTGGTTTTGATTGAAATCTTGCACAAACACCTACTGCAAAGGATATATTAGGTCTGCTGGCAGTGAGGTACAGCAGACTGCCTATCATCCTTCTTTATAAAGTCTGATCAACATCTTTGCCTTCTTTATCTTCATCCAATATGATGCTTGTACTCATATGAGTTGATACTTGGTGCTATTTTCAATACCAATCTTCTTTAGCAGCTCCTTAGTATATTTAGTTTGATGAATGAATATTCCATCTTTCATTTCTTTGACATGTAATCCCAAAAAGTAGTTCATATCTCCCATCATACTCATTTGGAACTTGTTTTTCATGAGATTAGCAAACTTTTCACACATCAATTCATTTTCAGAACCAAAAATTATGTCATCCACATAGATTTGTACCAGCAGGGTGTTGTCCCCTTCATTGATTCTGAAAAGAGTCTTATCAATGGTCCCATTGGTAAAACCATTGTCCACCAAGAATTGAGATAGGGTTTCATACCATGCTCTTGGTGCTTGTTTCAAACCATAAAGTGCCTCACTGAGTCTACACACTTTATCTTCTTGATTTTTAACTTCAAAACCAGGAGGTTGCTGAACATAAACCTCTTCCTCCAGAATGCCATTCAAAAATGCACTTTTGACCTTCATATGGTATACTTTGAAGTTTTTATATGCATCATATGCCAAAAATAGTCTTATAGCTTCCAATCTTGCAACTGGGGCATATGTCTCATCAAAATCTATTCCTTCTGCTTGAGAATAGCCTTTTGCAACTAGTCGGACCTTGTTTCTAACAATGGTACCAGATTCATCCAATTTATTTTTGTATACCCATTTTGTTCCAATTATGTTTGCATGACTATGCCTTTCTACTAGTGTCCAAACTTGGTTTCTTTCAAACTCATTTAATTCTTCTTGTATAGCAATTATCCAATCTGGATCAGAAATTGCTTCTTCAACAATTTTAGGCTCCATTTGAGATAGAAAACAAGTAAACATTTCTTCCAATTGTCTTCTAGTCCTTACACCTTACTGTATGTTACCAATTACTTGTTCAGCAGGGTGATCCTTTAACCATTGTAAATCTTGATTTGTTTGATTTACAGGAGCTTCATCTTTAGTAGGCTCTGCTGTTGATTCAGTAGGGGGATCAACAGATCCTTGAACTGCATCTGTTGTTGCATCAGTAGTGTTACCAGCAGGTTCTTCAGCAGGGGCAGAGTCAGAAACTTTTAAGTCATTTATCTTTTCCAAAACACAACATATTCTGGATCAGTAACTTGGATATTTTCAGCAGGTTCTGAAACTTCATCTTCCATTCCAGTAAACTTAGGTTCATCAAATACAACATGTATTGTTTCTTCATGTTTCAATGTCTAGTTATTCAGTACCCTGAATGCCTTACTGACTGAAGAATATCCCAAAAATATTCCTTCATCTGATTTTGGTTGGAATGTCTTCAGTTGTTTCTTATGATTTAAAATAAAACATTTGCTTCCAAATAGATGGAAATAAGATATATTTGGTTTTCTTCCATTCCATATCTCATAAGGTATCTTCAGCAGGTTTTTGTTTACTGAGGTCCTATTTTGTGCATAGCATGCTGTATTGATTGCTTCAGCCCAATATCTTCCAGGTAGTAATGCTTCAAAAATCATAGTCCTCCCTGCTTCTTTCAAGGTCATGTTTCTTCTTTCAGCAACCCCATTTTGCTGAGGTGTTCCAACAGCTGCTAATTGTTGCAGCACACCATTCTGTTCACAATATTCTCTTATGACTTTATTGAGAAACTCAGTACCCTTGTCTGATCTGATTTTCACTACTGTCAATTTTTCCTCATTTTGCACTCTTCAAAAGTTCAGGCATCTTTTGAAGTGTTTCACTTTTCTTGTTTAGAAATATTACCCAAGTGTATCTTGAATAATCATCCACAACTACCGGAGTGTACTTCTTTCCTGTTACACTTGTTGGTATTACTGGTCCAAATAAATCCATATGCATCAGCTCCAAAACTATTTTCGTTGATTGTCTAGTCTTTGACTTGAAGCTCGACTTTGTTTGTTTACCTTTGTAGAGATAGAGTTGGAATTGGCTTGAAGAAATTGGATAAAGATGAAGAGATCCGATCCTCAGCAGTTCAAACGGGCGTCTACTGATCTTGAACGAGCGTCCAGAAGTGAACTGGCGTCCATGCAGCGTCCAGAATCGTATTTTACATTCAGAGAGTTCAGACGGAGTCTGAACGAGCGTTTGATTAGCGTCCAAGCCGAGTGAACGAACGTCCATTGAAGCAGACGAGCGTCCGTTGCCGACTTAGTCATAACCGACTTAAAACTCTATATATAGCAGCAACCTCTTAACCCTAATTCATACCACATAATTGAGATCGCAATTTTACACCAAAAAGCTGCGGCCACAAGCCTTTTTACACAGGAGATGAACTTCTCCAACCCAACAATCATCTCCAATATGATTGTTGGCTAGAAGCCTTGCAGTGAGTCGACGGAGGAAGCTTATCAACAACACAAACCAACTAGAGAGTTCGATGCTTAAGTTTAGTGAGTTTATTTCATAGTTTTTCATTACTTTGGATCTGTTTTGTATTGTTTAAGTTTTATTGAATTAAGATTTGATGAAACGATCTATGTTTAATTTATGCTTGAATAGATTTATGAAAGTCTGTTTATTTGAGTTCTCTTTCGTTCAAAGTAATGCATCTAATTGTGTTGTAAGAGATTATGCATGATTAGTTGAGTAAGAGTTTGGAAACAATCTCGTGATTTCGTTTTGATTGCATGTTTAGTTTGTTTGAAAAGATAAACGAAACCCTAGAATTTGGTTGAAGAAATTTAATTGAATTCGTGAATAAATCACTACTAAAAACTATGTCTTTTTAATCACCGTCTAGTTGGATTGTTGGTTGATAGGTGGAACCTAGTCGCCTTGCTGTGTTTGCCTTTAATTGTTTATTAATCGAATCGCTTAGATTAAGTTTAGTTTAAGTTCTAGTTATATAAACCCTAGTTTCCCGCCGTTTTCCCGCACTTTTCTCGCTTCGGTTCATAATCGGACGCGGGGTGTTTCGGACATGCATCACATATAGCATCCTTTTTGAATGTGATCTCAGGTAAACCAATCACCATCTTCTTTTTCACCAATTGATTGCTATCATCAAAATCGAGATGATTCAACTTCTTATGGCACAACCAATTTAGTTCTGACTTGGTATGCACAATCAGGCATGTTTCTGGAACAGCAGTAGACCAATCCACAACATACATGTTTTGTTGTCTTCTTCTAGCCAACACAACTTTTTCACCTCTTTCACTAATGACAATGCAGTAGCCCTTGTCAAAAGTGACCTTGTAACCCATGTCATAAAATTGTCCAGTGCTCGGTAGGTTGTAGTCCAGTCCTTCCACGAATGCAATATGTCTAATAGTGAATCCATTCCTCACCAGTGTTTCATATCCTCTTGTATATCCTGGTGTGTTTTTGTTGCCAAAGTTGATTCTTCGACCATCCTTTGCGACATAGTTTGTTAAACAGTGTTTATTCTTTGTCATATGTCTGGAACATCCACTGTGAAAGTACCAGAAACCCTACAAAACAAAGTTAATGTGTTTTAGGTAACCAAAACTGTTTGGGTCCATAGTGGTCAGTGGTAAGCATGACCCTTGGCAAATTTCCATAAGGTCTTCTTTGAAAAGCATTACACTTGTGTTCATATACGTATCCTACATTTCCATAAAATCTAACATTTGGTTGTGTAGGATTCACATATGGTTTCTGGGCTTTTGGTACATAGTGCTGTTTGAAGTGATTTCTATTGTTAGAAGCACTAGCATAACCATGAGGTTGCTGTCTATTAGGAACAGCCCTGTAATATGGAATCTGCTGAGGTTTTGAATAAGTCCTCTGCTGAGTCCTCTGCTGATTCCATTGCTGAGGTTTTACCCTTGCATTATGGTTATGTTTATTGTTTCTAGCAGTAGGGGCATGAATATTCCAATCTTCATCAGTAGGGAACAATCTACCTTTCCCATGAGATAAATATCCCTTGAATGATTAACATTTTTAGGTTTAAGACTCTTATCTTTGGAATATTTCGGGTTTTTGCCCTTTTGTGGTCCAGCAGACTTAGCAGCAGGTCTGCCATCAACAGGTCTAGAAAGTCCAGTATTCCTACCCTTGGATTTACCTTTTTTGTTAAGTACTGTTTCCCTTTTTGACTTTTGATTTTGCTTTCTTGAAGCCTTCTCAGTAGGTTTAACTGCCTCAACAACCTTTTTGGGAGTTGGATCTTATGCAGGCACAAACTTAGGACCAATTCTGGCACTAGGTTCAGTAGCCTTGCTGGATCCACCCTTAGTAGATTGTTGAGTATCAAATCCAAGGCCTGTTCTATCACCATAAGGCTTTCCAGATTTGAATGCAGTGGTGGAACTAGATTGTGCAGCAGATTCAGCAGCTACTGAATGTACAGCAGACTTATGTTGAGTCTGTCCATAATCTTTTTCCTTACCTTTGAGAATTCTTAATTCAGCATTTAATCTTTGAATTTCTGCTTGGAGTGCCTCTTTTTTAGCCTTCACAATCTCATAACCAGATTGTATTTTCCTCAGTTGATTAAGGATGGCATCCAAAGGTTCTTCACTGTTAGAAATTTTAGGATTTGAACCACAAGTAGATTCACAATCACTTTCAGCAGGAGTTTACAGATACAGAATTGTATACCTCCTCAGTCTCATCCATATTTTCCATTAAAGCATAGTCATCCGTATCAGCAATAAGTGCAGTATCATCAAATTCATTTCCTTTTTCTGATTCAACTTCATATTCGGATTCATCATCAGCAACCATTGCTTTCTTGCCAGATCTTCTTTGTTGACTTTTGTTCTTCAGTAGGTCTGGACAGTTAGGTCTGAAATGTCCAGGTTTCTTGCAGTTGAAGCACAAGTAATCAGGTTCCTTCTTTTGTTTCAAATCAGGACAATCAGGTTTGAAGTGTTCTGGTTTCTTGCATTGAAAACACAAGTAGTCATTGTCTTTCTTGGATTCTTCATTACACTTGATCTTGGTGAAATTCCTTGAAGAACCCCTTCGTGATTTCATCATTCTGATTTTCTTGCTCAGTAGGGCTATTTGCTCTTGTATTTCATCCAGTAGATCATCTTGACCACCTGATGATTCTTCTTTATGTGCAGCAGCCAATGCAGTGGTCTTTGATTCTTCCTTTTCAGTATCAGAAACATGTTTCTTACTGAATTCATATGCCTTGAGATCTGAAAAAAATTTGAAGGTATCTTCTTTATGTAGTCTCCTGGACTCTTCTATGGCAGTAACCTTCATCTCCCAAACTTCCTTTGTAGGTAGGGCTTCTAAGATTCTTATGTTGATCTCTTCTTTTGTATATACTACATTCAGCAGGGTGAGTTCATCCCGGATAGCATTGATTCTTGACTCCATTTGTTCAATGGTTTTATTTGATTTTATTTTAAAATCTTGGAACTTTCTTTTGGCTACACTGACTTTGTTTTTCTTGATAGCATCAGTGCCTTCACAGATTAGCTTCAGTTTTTCCCAAAGTTCCTTTGCAGTCTTGCAATCCTTCACTTTCATATACATATTGCTATCCAAGGTTCTATAAATGATATCAATAGCAATGTTGTTGAGTTTTCTCTTTTTCTATCTTCAGCACCCCACTCTTTGTTTGGCTTTGGAACAAACTGAGTTTCATTGCCCACAGTTATGGCTTTTGTGATCTCCAGTGGTCCATCAGTTAGCACATCCATCATTTCTTCATGTGTTGCAGCTAAATAAGCCTGCATACGATGTTTATACTCATCAAAATGATCTACAGAGCACATCAAGATAGTCCTAGAATACTGGTTGTTATCCATGATGCAAAGCTTAGAAAATAAAAAACTTGAAAAAATTTTCAAAGAATTCTCACAAGTACAACAAGTAGGATTACTTCAGAATAGAAGGACTTCTTCGATACCAATTGTTGGTCCCTTGAATAGGCTTTAGTTATGTTTAGAGGGGGTGAATAAACTTAACACTTAAAACTTTTGGAGTTGACAAACTCAGCAAGGTCAGTAGCTTGCTGACCACTCCGTAGTCTGCTGACTATTAATGTTACTGAATTTGTTGCAGCGGAATATATTCAATTAAGCCTTATTACTTGTTGTTAAAATGATGATACTAAGTATTGGATACTCAGTAGTGTAAGTGTGTGATTCAATTGCTAGTTTCATAGGTTGATGTGATTAGCATGCAAATAACAGAAAGTAAATACAGAAAGTAAGTAGGCAAGATTTATAGTGGTTCCAGGTTGTGTAATCCTGTCAGTCCACTTTTCTCCTGTGATGTTGGAGGAAATTCACTAGAGATCTTTGAGGTTGCAATTACAAAAATCCCTAAGTTATTTGTCTTTCACCAATGACTATGGCTTCACAAACAGAACACTTGAAAGTAGGGTGTTTTTCTTGATTGCTGCTCCAAAGTATTCCACTGTTCCTTGAAGGGTAGGATTGCCTCTTCACCAGCTCCACCACTCAAACAACAGTCCTTGACACCTAAGTGCTTATCTGTCTTCAGAAGGTTTCTTCTAAAATAAAGATTGAATCAAATAAATGATTCAGTTGTCAGCAGCTTAATCAGGATGAAATGATCAGCAGCTTGATGTCTTCAAGTGTGTATACTTGATGTAACTTGATAGTAGGTTACAATTGAAGAGATTTCTTGATCAGTAAGTTTAAGCTCGGTGTATGTCAGTAGGGTGTTTTTCTTGATTATGAACTTGATAGCTTCGTATGGATTATATGTTTTCATCACTTGTATCTGAGTCAGGAGTCTTCTATTTATAGGTGAGAATCCTGTGACTTATGTTTGAATTTCGAACATAGCCGTTTCAGACTTGTCTCCATCTTGACATGCTTTTTGTCACTGTTCATAGTACTGACACTGTCAGTCAGCTTTTTGTCAGTTTTCAGATTGTCCACCCTTTGACTGATATCGATTGGATAAAGCTCTGAATATTTCCAATGTACATTTTATCTTGACCATTGATTTGTTGACAAAATCAAGGCTTGTAATTCATCCTTATCTTTTTGATCTTTCAATGTAACCTTTGATTAAATCAAGATTTATACTCAACGAATATCTGATGTATATCAGCCTGCTGATGTACATATCTGTCAGCAGGTTTAAGTCTGCTGTGTTTTAATAACACTTCAGCTGATTGTCTTTCATCTAACTTTTCCATTGTGAAGTTATAGTACACCATTTTGATCATAACTAAATTCCAATCACCACTTAACATATTGAAATTAGACCTTGTACACAAGGTATATGTAATCAGTTTAGGTCGTCACAGACTTCCCTAAATTTTGATTCCATTTCCTTGACTTTAAATACTAAGTTTGATCTCTTAGCCTTCAATAACTGAGTTTGAACCCTCAGCCTTCAGTCTTTAGCAGGTCCCTAGTTAGTCTACTGACCTAGACCCTCTATTGACCTAGACAGGTCTGTTGATAAAGTCAGCTAACCTATTTACAGTGATTGTTTGATCAAACCTATACAAAGATCAAACTCTAATGAACCTATACATTTGATCTAGACATCTTTTTGCCTTTGCTCTATAACAGCTAGTCTAGCACTCACCATTAAAACTTAAAATATGTCCAACACTCTTTGTCATGCTCATCAACACCTCCTCATAAGTTTTAGGGTCCTCATCTTTCATGAGATATATGCCAGTGTACCTTTCGGGTTCACGACGTTCCCTAGTGGATCTTTGAGTTGTTTGTGTTTCTAGACCACTTGTTTGCACCTCATTTGTATGTGGTGTATGCTCTACTTCCATCAACTGACTGTTGTCCGTAAGTGGTTCTTGAATATCTTCAAGATGAATTTTACACCAACTGACCCTCTCCAGAATAAACTCTTTTTCTAGAAAGTGGCAAGTCCTAGAGACAAACACCTTTTGTTCTCCTGGATGGTAAAATTGGTATCTTTTATTTTCTCTCGGATAGCCCACGAACAGACATTTGTCTGATCTTGCTTATAGTTTGTCAGGCATCATCCGCTTCATATAAGTCGGACAACCCCAAGGTTTAAGATATGCCAGATTCGGTTTCTTCTTAGCCCATACTTCATATGATGTAGAATGCACCGTCTTTGATGGAACTCGGTTAAGTGTATAGGATGCTGTTTCTAGAGCATACCCCAAAAATGATTTTTGAAGAACTGCATAGCTCATCATGGATCGCATCATGTCTAGCAGAGTGTGATTTCTCCTCTCAGACAGGCCATTCATTTGAGGCGTTCCGGGTGGAGTCCATTCAGGTAGAATCTCATTCTTCTTTAAGTAATCTTGAAACTCACCATCTAGGTATTCTCCACCTCGATCGGATCAAAGTGTCTGTATTTCTTTACCTAGTTGTTTCTCCACTTCACTTCTGAATTCCTCGAACTTTTCAAAGGCTTCAGACTTATACTTCATTAAGTACACATAACCATATCGAGAATGATCATCAGTGAAGGTGATGAAATAGGAGTATCCTCCTTTGGCTTGAATTGACATTGGGCCACATACATCAGTATGTATGTGTTCAAGAAATTCATTTGATCCTATCCATTTTCTACTAAATGGTGACTTTGTCATCTTGCCAAGTAAACAAGCTTCGAATGTATCAAACGGTTCATAATCGAATTGATCCAACATAACATCTTTATGGAGTTTGGAAATGTAATTCTTATTTATATGGCCAAATCTACAATGCCACAAGTAGGATTCATTTAGGTCACTTGTTTTAGCTTTCTCATTATTTACATTAAGTTTATCAACATTCATATCTAATATGTAGATACCATTGTCAAGTTTTCCAGTACCATAAAATATTCCATCATGTGAATAAGAACAACATTTATTCTTAAATGTAAAAGAAAATCCTTCAACATCCAATGCAGAAATAGAAATAATGCTCTTCGTAAGAGCAGGAACAAAATAACAGTTATTTAATTCTAGTACTAGCCCACTAGGAAATGAAAGAAAATAAACTCCTACGGCTCGGGCAGCAACACTTGCTCCATTAACACGCAGGTCAACTTCTCTTTTCCTCAGATCTCTAGTCCTTCTTTGTCCCTGTATATCCGTACACATATGAGAACCACATCCAGTGTATAATTCCCAGTGGTTAGACTTAGAAGAAGCAATGTTGATCTCAATCATAAACATACCTGAAGTCGAAGCATCATCATGCTTAGTCTTCTTGGTGCTCAAGAAAGCCTTGTAGTTTCTCCTTTAATGACCAGTCTGGCCATAATAGGAGCAAGAATCCTTTGATTTGTCTTTGGCTATCTTAGGCTGTGTTTTGGGAGTCTCCTTCACATTTTTGGTCTTCTTTGGGCCCTATTCTTGCCCTTGGAAGAATTCACGAGCAACACTTGATTACCCTTGCCGATAGTGCCTTCAGCAGTTTTGAGCATGTTTAATAACTCCGCGAGGGAGCAATCGATCTTGTTCATGTGATAGTTCATCACAAACTACGAAAAAGAGTCCGATAGGGATTGCAGAATCAAGTCAATACTCAACTCACGCTCCATCTTATGGCCCATCTTTTCAAGCCTCTCTATGTACCTGATCATCTTCAGCACATACGACCCAACCGGAGAACCCGGAGCCATCTTGCAACCAAACAATTCTTTCGAGACCTCGTACCTCTCAGTTCGAGACTAAGAAGCATAGATCTCCTTCAGGTGGGCCATAATGGTATGAGCATCCATGGACTCATGTTGTTTCTGAAGTTCTGGTGTCATAGAAGCAAGCATGATGCAAGTAGCCTCCACACTGTCAGAATAGTGTTTAGCATGCTTCTTAACAGATTCCTCATTCGTACCATCTTTTGATCCTTGGTTAAGGGTGTGTCCAAGACATAGCAAATGCCTCCATGCCTCAAACGATTTGGAGGTTCCATTCCCATTCGAGAAAGTTTGATTCGTCAAGTTTGTTTTCATTGATAAACGAAGGTTCAATTTGTTCGACATTTCAACAACAATAAAGTAAAGATAGTATAAGTAAAAGTTCATGTATTCAAAACCCTAAAATTTCACTTAAAATTTTAATTAGGATTTGCTCCCACTAGCCAACTATTCACAATTGGCTTTCAATAATTTTATTAATCCTTTAGTGGATGGAATCCAATCTAGTTGACTCGATCCCCGACATGGGCCGATCGACCGGGTCAATTTTGAAAGGTTGGTACACTTACCGGTCAAATCTTATTTGACTTTCATTGGTTGACTAGTCAACTCTTTGACAATTCACATCTCTATGTGATAGCCAACCCCTTGTCTCTAAAATCAAGTGGTCCTGACGTGGGCCAATCATCACAAGATTCTTAGTCGAGTCTTAACCCAAATATTCATGAGATCTCATATCTCGATAATAACGATATCCCCAAGGTAGGTCAACTCCCGACGTGGGCCGACCAGTTGGATCCGAACAAGGGCTCATCACCGTCATTATAATATTGGGACACATTTATAACTCGATTTTTGTCGTGGGAATAATTTTTAAATTAATTCAATTAATTAATTTCAATAAAATTATTGTCTTATCTAAACGTGCATATTTTTACGTTATCAATATAAAGTAAAACATACACCATTCCGCGCACAAAAATAACTGGTATGATCATGGACTTTCCCTATGTGAGGTTTCGAATACAAACTGACGACCGCGGGTCACAATCCAAGGGTAGCTGCAACCGCCAATAGGATCTTTAATGCGTCACCACCAATGGAATCTTTATCTCTCTTTGGCCTCCATCTTCTGCTCCAATCTTGTTACATAATAATCTATCTAATAAATAATTACACTCGCCGCACAAGGGGGGAGCTAACAGGAATGGGATAATTGCAGAAAGTAAACTAGGTCACGCTCTTCATAACGGCCTAAGACAATTTGAAAACAAACATAAAGTAAATCACACACATCTATCCTATTGGTCGAATCCATGATCAATCGGGGTCCATATAATCACACTATATCTACAACATGTAATCCATACAATATATCTTATGAAAAAGATAAATTTAAATTTAACTACTTGCATCTTCTCAAATCAATTAATCAATCAACATTTAATTAATTAAATGACTTCAATCGAAATAAAATTAACTATTAATTTTAATCGATTTCAATTTTAATTATAATTAATAAGAACTATTCAAATTTTAAATCAAAATTAAAATTAGGTTTCTTTTAGTTTCTTTCCTTTTGATTCTTAATCAAAAGGGATGTCTTTGGTTTCCAAAATCAAAAGGCATCACCTTGGCCTTTTCCAAAATAAAATTTTTGAAAATGGCCATTTGGGAAAAGGGCCTAAGCCTTCCAACAATGTTTGGATAGGCCAATATTATTTTAATGCCATGTGGCATCCTAGTGGCCTAAACTATTTGAACCATTAGTTAGCCACATGACACAACTAAACATAGGAGATATCAATGCACAATGAACATCATAAAATGAAAAACGAAATCGATCACCCCAACGAGAGTACCGGGCCGAAGCCGCCAGCCCTAGGGAAGCCGACGCCGCTGGCGGTTTCCACGGTGGTGAGGACCACCGCCGATCAGCCGAGCCCCCCATAAATTATTTTTTTTTGTTTTATCGTTTCGTGAATCTAGATCATGCATCTATCGATTAATTACTACGCAATTTAATCAGTGTTTATTGCTTAAGTTCGAAGTTCTCTCTGATACCACTGTTAGGAAATCAACTAGTCTATACAGCAGAATTTAAAAAAATTGATTTCCGATCCCAAGATTGACTACGTTTAACATAATAAACACATTAAGTAGTTGACGGTCATTACCTTGGTAGATCTAAAAGATCGACGCTTTGACCGCCAACAGAGAGTAGTTGTGCGCGCGAGCCGTCCACGTGTCTGGCCTCTATCGATATCCACATGAACTCCTCGCCGGAATCCTCCTTGAATTGCTGCTAGAAAAATCCGGTTGCTAGACCGTCCTTTCTCTCTCTCTAAATCTCTCTAGAAGAAGCTCTCTATTTTACACAAGAACTATTAGGTCTTGGAATTGTTATGTACAAAAGTGCTAGTCAACCCCTTGCTTATATAAGGGTGGGTGGCGCCTAAAATGCCTCCTAATCTAATTAGGAGAAGCTTCTAGTAGATTGATGAGAAAGAAAAACATTTTCCTAATAAAATAAGGAAAATCACTTTGATTGATTTATCTCTTTTATTATAAAATCTTATATAAAAAAATCTAAGATATTGCCAATATCCTATATTGAATATCTTTATCTTATTACCATAATTTTATTTTTCCAAAATCAATTAACATCCAATATTATTTTATTGTAATCTCATTAATTAAATTACACAATCCAAATGTATCTTAATACACTCAAAAGTGGCGCCCCAAATACCATTAATTTGGCATCCGGGATATTCTTTAATTAATCAATATAATTAATATCTTGTATTTAATTTATTCATAATAAATAAATACCGTCATATTAATTTATTCACTATAACACTTTATAGTCGAGATAAACTTTCCTTATTTGGTTATCACCGCATTTTTATCCGGCTAGATGTTCTTATGTGTGTGACCCAATAGGCTTCCGAATATGTTGGCCTAGACATAAAGTGCAAATTACAAAAATGCCCCGCATACCTAACGATCACGGGATAGCTTCTAGCAACACACTGTGACCCCCAATCATCGGAAGAGTCAAAAGCAATGACTACTACCATTCATGTGAAACAGTTACCGTGTAAATAGAATCCTATCGCTGTAATAATATTCATACGATCGTATCTCGAGTGTCAGTGCATCTACGATCGTATCTTATAATCTGGATATCATGCTCTCTCGGAATAACTCATTTACTCCCACTTTGTAAAGATTCACGAGAGCTAGACATTCCTTATAAAAAGGCCATTTCGGATATTCACGCATAAACTTAGGATACGCGATTTCCAGACGAACAAACATGTATCCTACGCATTCTTCAATATCACACCCAATCACTACCGCATGATCTCCCCATGGCTTGGGGAAACCTCAATAGTGTCAAAGCATGACAATCCACACCGTGATTCCACGAAGACTCCGGTCTCAGATAATTACACAATTGCCACATACAGCAACACTTAATGTAAGTGGGTCAGTTTAACGTATACATTCTCTAATACACGTCCACGTACTGTCCAAACGTCTCTACGCTTAGATAGATGAGATCTATCCCTATCTTCAATAAGATAGAAGACATCCAATACGTGCTAGTCTAATCATACCATCAATGTCCCGTTTGACACTACAAACGACTAGAGACATTTAAGTATCAAACTTATTAAAGTGATTAGAGATCTCATTAACCATAATTACTTCATGGTTTCTCTATCACAGTTTAATACTAAGGACGTTACTATATATACATATTCAATAATATAAAGTTAAACAAAAATATAATAACAAAAGTGCTTTTATTAATCATAATAAAGTTATTACATGAACTAAATCGACTGTAAACGACCCAACCCGGTCAAATCTGGTCCAACCCGATTGGGTTTAAGACACATTTTCAACACGTTCTTGAAGAGAATCGAGTTGTATTAACCCCACTATCTTAACTTACATGTTCATACACTCGCTCACCTTGCCTTCAGACTTGGTTACACAACATGGCACCTTAATCGGGCCGGGCGGACATGGGGACCGAGTATTACTCTTAAGTCCTCATTTATTTCTTTTTTTATCCGAGGTTCGTGCCTTTTTTGCTACGTGTTTGCTTCCCTCACTGCCTTTATTATATATTTTTCTTATCCTTTTTGCCCTTTTTTTCTTTTCTTTTTATTTTTTATTTTTTTGGCAATAGCCGTGCGTTTTACACTCCATCGGCTTTGCTTGGCAGATTTCTCACACTTTTTTCTATCACTCTCGCAACCCCGTTTTGTCCCCGTTTACCTTGTGTGACATTCGAGTTGCTTCATTTGTCCTACAACAATTTGTTAAAGTACATACACAGACAATAATGATTCCCGGTTAAAACAACTCGTCATCTCATCTCAAACACTTCTCACTCAGATTATGTGCTCAAATAATTGAGGGCAACGGTAGAATAACTATTAATAAGTTACTACTTTATGCAACCTAACACATGCTCATTCTTCCATACTAAATTGAGTATGCTATAGCTAACTTCAAATCGTTCTTGGGCTCCTTTTCTACCGATTCCTTACACAGAAAGTTCAATGGGCAAGCTAAAAATAGTGTAAAATTTTCAAAAAATTGTTCAATCTCAAGCTAAGACCGCCTCCTACCCCTCACTTATTATAGGCATTGTCCCCGATGACTAATAATAAAACAGAAAATAGAAAAAGGCACTTAGCTCTAGAATCGGTCGGCTGAGTCAAATAGTGAATCATAGAACATAATCGTTAGCTCATAGGTCATCCATCTTCCAAGTATTTCACCGCATTCCAAAATGCTTCCAAAAACTGTGAGTAACATGCGAAAGGAAATAAGAAAATAAGGTGGCGGTAAGTGTGCATAAGCTGGATCATTGCCTGGGGACCTTGCAGCTGAGAGCATACTTATGCAGACATACATTAGTTTTTGTATTAGATTTGTTTTGATACTTGGTGTTCTCTGCTTTAGTTTTCTTTCCAATGCATGGGGGATCACACTCTTTCCTTAGCACCCGGGTTTTCCCATACGGGTTTTCCGGACTAAGGTTTTAAAGAGGTGATGAACATGTATTGAAAACGCATATTTTTTGGAGGTTAGGTTCAGGGGTTGGCCATGTAAAACTTCAGTTTTCTTTTAATAAAATTTTTGAGTTTTACAAATAAAAAAGCGTGCATACCTCATGAATGCGCAAAAACAGTTTAAGTCACTTTATTCGTTATTGGCCTAAGCAAGACGCGAAAACTTTTATGAGGGTATCACATGAGAATCGCGAAGGAAAAAACCACATATATCTCTAGTCAGATGACCAAAGATATATGCGATGAAAAAAACCTTGCGATTGTCATGCTACTTTATTGACTCAAACAACTCAAAAAAAACAAAAACAGTAAATATAAGTTTATAGAAATAGTTCTGAATTTATAGTCGCAAGCTCGACTGTACTAATAGGGCTTCTTTATTCGTATACTGGATCGTCCAACATAAAGACTTCCAACTCAGGGTCATATACTTGCACTCTAGGTAATGCTTCAGCCTGCGCCGTTTACTACGTAAGTCTTCCCAGAGTCTTCATTCCTAACTTCACACGCACTTGAATTGAAGACTTTTGTGACTACTTGTAGTCCAAACCATCTAGACTTTAGCTTTCCAGGAAAAAGACGAAGACGCGAATTATATACCAGCACCTTATCTCCAACTTGAATTGTGCGGTTGAGAATCTTTTTATCATGTAGACACTTCATTCTTTCCTTATAAATCTTTGCATTCTCGAATTCTTGAAGTCTAAATTCCTCCGATCTTTTCAACTCTAGTAATCTCTTTTCACTGTCTAAACTTTCATCCATGTTTAAGAACCTCGTAGCCCACAGGGCTCGGTGCTCGAGTTCTACCGGTAAATGACATGCTTTTCCAAACACTATCATATATGGTGACATCCCAATAGTGGTCCTATAAGCGGTTCTGTACGCCCAAAGAGCGTCATCTAATTTCAAAGACCAATTCTTCCTCGTTGGATTCACAGTCTTCTCTAAGATCCTTTTTATCTGTTGGTCCCTTGAAAAGGATTTGGTTAAGTTTAGATGGGGGGTGAATAAACTTAACACTTAAAACTTTTGGAGTTAACAAACTCAGCAACTTCGACGGCACTGGCGATAACTCGCAGTCCGTCGACACCCCGCAGCCTGGCGATACACGTAGTCTACGACGAGTTGAGTTTACTGAATTTGTGCAGTAGAATTATATCAAAAATTAAGCCTTATTACTTGTTAAATAAGATACTAAGTATTAGATACTCAGTAGTGTATGTGTGTGTGTTTTCAGTTGCTAGATTCAGTAGGTTGATGTGTATAATAAACTAAATGCAGAATTTAAGTGCAGAAAGTAAGTAGGCAGATTTTATAGTGGTTCCAGGTGGTGTAATCCTGTCAGTCCACTCTTCTCCTGTGATGTTGGAGGTAATTCACTAGTGATCTTTTATGTAGCTGTTACAAAGATTCCTAAGTTGCTTGTCCTTCACCAATAACTATGGCTTCACAAACTGAACACTTGGAACAGGTAGGATTGCTGCTCCAAAGTCTTCCACTGGTCCTTGAATGGTAGTATTGCCTCTTCACCAGCTCCACCACAAACAACAGTCTTTCACACCCAACAGATGCTTCACTGTCTTCAACAGGTTCTTTGTAAAATAAAGATTGAATCAAATAAATGATTCAGTTTCAGTAGCTTGATTAGGATGATATAATCAGCAGTTTGCAGTCTTCAAGTGTGTAAACTTGATGTAGCTTGAATACATAATACACTTGAAGATTTTCTCTGTATCAGTAGCCTTAAGCTCAGTAGGTTCAGCATGGTGTTTTTGCAGCTCAGAATTATCTCTTATATTTTTCTCTAAAAGTTCATCATCGTTTTCTGAGTTGAAATTAAAGTCCTCTATTTATAGGTAGGAGTCCATGTGACTTGTATTTGAAATTCAAATATAACTGTTGCTGGTTTTGTCCCATTTGACTTTCTTTCTGTCACTATTCATAGGATTGACACTGTCAGAATCCTTTTTGACAGAATACAGTCTGTCCACCCTTTGACTTGTAACCATTGGATAAAGTCCTGAATCATCCCAACGTCTTTTTAATCTCAGCCATTGATTTGTTTGATGAATCAGAGGTAGTTGGATGTCCTTATCAATGTAATCTTCCAATGTAATCTTGAATTAACCGAAGTATATACATTAGCAGGTTCATCAGTCTGCAACTATAATTTGCTGTGTTTAAAACACAATGCAGTAGACTTCTTTTATCTAACTTTTATTTGTGAAGTTAGATTACACCTTTTTGCAAATAACTAAGTTTCAATCACCATCAAACTTGAGGAACTTAGACCTTCTAAACAAGGTATATGTAATCAGTTTAGGTCACCACAGACTTGCCTAAATTCTGATTCTATATCCTTGACTTTAATTACTAAGTTTGATCCCTTAGCCTTCATTAACTGAGTTTGAGCCCTCAGCCTTCAGTCTTCAACAGGTTCCTGACTAGTCTACTGACCTATCTACCCTACTGATAAAGATTAGTCTGCTGATATAAATCGGCTGACCATTACAGTGCTTGTTTGATCAAACCTAATCAAAGATCAAACTCTAATAAGCCTATACATTTGATCTAGACATCTTTTTGCCTTTGCACTATAACAGTTAGTCTGGCACTCATCACTACAACTTAGAAATAAGTCCAACAATTTCCCCCTTTTTGGTGATGATGCCACTACCCTCACCTAACAGCAAAGCAAAAAGATTTAAAACAAAAACAGAACAAATTTAGTGATCTTTCATTATAAACATTTGTTCAAAGTATTACAGTCTAGATACAACAAAGATAAAATAGATTAAGTGTGCTGATCTACTGTCTTCTTTCTCTATCTTGTCTAGCCTTTTCCACTTGCTCTTGGTAGACTCTTATCTCTTCTATCATCTCTCTCATCCATTCATTTTCAATCAGAGTGAAGTCAATGTAGGAATTCACTTCTTTCCACCACTTCCATGCTTCAGGTAGGATGAGATTGATTTGATTGACTCTGAATCCCATTCTCATGTAAAGTTCTTTGAATTCATTAAGTGAGTCCTTAGCTTTTGTGATAGGAAAACTCCTTTCACCTCGACCACTTCTTCCACCTCTTCCACCCCTGTAACTTGCCCTCAAGGCTTTAACTCTTGCTTCCCAAAACTTTAGTCCCAAAAATGAGTTCAAACCTTCATGAAATCCCTTGTCATGATAAGGTTTCCTTCTGTTGTAGTACTCATTCTTGTATTGTTTAAGGAGATCATCAGTAAGTGGGATTCTGCCAGGTGCAGGTTCCCTGAATGCATTAGTGTCATTATCCCATTTTTTCTTAGCAAAAATCCTTGCAGCCTCTTTTGCTACTGTTGTTTGGCCCTCTTCCCCCTTAGTGACATCATCAACAAAACGGGACAGCAGGCCATGAACACTTTCCTGTGTGATAACCAGATTACTCAGTTGTCCTTCCATAATTTCAGTTCTTGTATCAACTGCAGTAATCCTTGATTGCAAAGTTTGCTCCGGTAGATTGATGAGATTTTGCATCAATAACAAAAGAAAATTTATAACCCTAACCTATATGCAAAACTAACTCCTAACCGACCAAAACATCGGGTTGTTGCTAGTAAAGCGTAATGAGTAAGGGGTCGATCCACAGGGAAAAGGTATGTAGAATCTAATCCTAGTAATCCTCCCAATTGCTACTCAACAAAAACGAATAAACGAAAAGCAAACATAAAAACGTAAAGAACAATGAGAATAAATCTAACCTAAGAAACATGGGAACAACCAAAGTACAAACCTAAGTGATTTCAATTCTAGTTAATCTCATGATTCTAATTCAGTTTGTGGTTTCACCCTTTCACGAGACACAAATCCCTAATCTCTTAGTGAACTTATCTCTCAAGCTATGAAAGCCTACTTTCGTAGTGAATTCAATTATCTATCTCCCTCTTTCGAGTGTTGAGATTGATTTACCAAACAAAACTCGGGTGTAGATTCAATTAACTCTCGTTTTTAAAGAACTTAACAACCTAGGAATCTAACTCATTAACTTGTCATCATTAATGGCTAAAAACCCTATCTTTCTATGGTGATCTAGCGTTTATGCAACTTCCGTATTATAAACATCAATCGTGAACTAATCTTTCGATTCTAATTCACATGGCATACAAATCGCATAGAAAAATACAAAATAAATCAAATCATGAAGAAAAACTGGAATTAAATTAATCAAAGAAATCAAACTCACATAGTCTTGATACAATGGTTGAACTCCGTGGAAACGAAAAGAAAAGCTACATAATCTACTCCTAATCTAACCTCGGTTCACCCGAGCACAAGGCTCGGGTGACCGGCCTTCAAACTCCCAAGATGCGGTGTGCTCTTTTTTTCGATGTGAAGAAAAATATTCATGCCCTTAGGGTTGGGGATGATGGCTGTTTAAATAGAAGATTAAGTCGGTTTAGGCAAAGGCGGCGGCGGACGCTCGTTTGAATACATGGACGCCCGTCCATTTGCCTTGGACGGAGAGTCAACGCTCGTTCGGCTTGCGTCCGGAGACTCGAATGTAAAATCTCTTCTAGGACGCTCGTCCACTTCACCAAACGCCCGTCCACTATTGAACGCTCGTACGCTTCGGATGGACGCTCGTCCATATTGACTTGAAATCGAATTTCTTGATTTTTCCATCTTTATCTTGATTTATTTCTTTCCTTATCTCTTTTATTCTTCCATATCTTTAATTGATCCTCTTCCATCTCGAATTTAGCCTTTTAGGATCATCTTTTCCATCATTAATTGGGTATCTACAAATATCAAAAACATACCAAAACGTAATAATTTCCAAAATAATATAAAAACATCAAATAAACATAAAAATCGATACGTTTTCATATTTAATCATTAAAAACCTTATTTACTCAATATTTGACTATAAGGCCCGATATCTATGAAAATAATCCATATATGGGGGAAATTGATTCATAAAATATATATGAAAATCACTATAATTTGGCCCTAAACAACACCCCCACACTTATCTTTTTGCTCGTCCCCGAGCAAAACAAAACAAAACCAAACTCGAGATAAATAAACATCTATGCAAATATGAAGTATATTCAATAACTTAGAAGTTCACCCAAGTGAGTGTGTGCATAGCCATAATAAACTTCCACTAAGTTCCACAATTTGAAAGTTATTCAAACCAAAACTAGCCCGGTTTCCCATCTAAGTTAGAAATATTCAAAAAACTATAACAGGCACTTTACAAGACATACATATCCCAAAAAGAAATAGTAGAGAATATCTAAAACATTTCTGACAGACTCAGAGGATAATCCCTACAACATATCTTTCGGTTTATACTTGGGGATAAGGTCGACGATAACTAAGTCGTTACTTAATTCATAATAATATATTTCAATATTTTCACTTTTTCACACTTTTCTAACACACATCGAATAAGCTTTTGCCCTCATAGCGAATAGGACATTTCAAGATAATCCCCTACCTTACTCCAATCATAAGGCGGCTATAAACCGACCGTCGTGAGCTTTTGGTCATCATAGTGGAATAGGACATACGTGGTACACCCTACCTCACCCAAATCATAAACCACTTCCGACACACACAATTACAATTATGTTTACTTAGAGATTTACGTTTGGCGGTGGAAAAGATTATTTTCTAGTAGCACGGACCACCGAGCATAACACCTCAAGTAAACAATTTATTACTATTGCAAAGACTTAATCACGTTTCACTTATCACATTCAAACTTACGTATATTCACGGTATGTCATACTTTAATCCTAGAATACAAACTACTA
Source organism: Gentiana straminea (assembly GCA_036785695.1). Classification (NCBI taxonomy): domain Eukaryota; kingdom Viridiplantae; phylum Streptophyta; class Magnoliopsida; order Gentianales; family Gentianaceae; genus Gentiana; species Gentiana straminea. The sequence goes on along the minus strand of JAVUPR010000398.1, from coordinate 13,106,506 downwards.
AACTTTTCAAGAATTGTACATAAGCAAAGAAACATGCTATAATCATCAAAAATCTCCAACTAAAATGGGGTAGGCTTTCAACATTTAGCTCATCATTTACTATGGCATGTGAAAAAGAGTGTCGGGTGAAACAACTAAAATTACTAAATACACGAAATACGGCAAAAATGATATAAACTCAAGCAAAGATATGCCTTTGTCTACTCGGGATATAACAAAAATTTTAAAATTAAGCACTTTTCATAGAAATACTAAAAATATGAGCAAACGAAAGTAGACACATAAATCATCTATCCCTTCCCCCACACTTAGATTGCAACTTGTCCTCAAGTTATACAGAAATAAAGAAAAGGTAAGAGTACTTAGCTGATTGGATGCTGGCAATTCTGGAGGAACCAACAAGAACCAGGATTGCTTGCATAGCTCAGTAGACTGTGGAGCATCACAGGACAACTGAATTCATCGTGAAAGTGCACAATAGCTAGGAAGAAAATATCCTGCATACTTGATTAGTGCAAAAAGAGTCTACGGGGGAAAAAGAAAAGATTACATATATAAAGCACATGGAAAAGGAGATATAGAGATATTTCAAATTTTAAGCTCATATAAAGATTGAATACTATACATGAAAATATCACAAACTCGTAGGCTAGGTGCAACTATATGAAAATATACTACAATGCCAACTACATGACAAATCCTAAAAATTAAAATAAATAAATAAAAACGAGGTAGTATTACGGAAACCGACAGTTAACTACTCTCAAGAAAAATAAAAGAAAAATAGAAAAACAATGCAACTATATGACTTGCAACTAAATGGTATGCATCTGAATGATATGCAAAAATAAAAGAAAATAAAAGAAAGAAAACTAGCCTCCTAATTTGCAACATGACATATATATAATAAACGTCTACCACGTAATGGCAGGTTACGATAAACGACAGTGCTGTCACTACATGCAAACGCGCCTTAAGACTTATCTAAAGTGATAGACTTATGGAAACCAACAGTTGTCTATACTAAAAAGATATAACTCATATGGTCCGAGTTGTAGCATACGGAAAACCGACAGTAGCTACCCATATGAATCATAAAAACAAAAAGAAAGCTCATAAATCTTAAGGTCTACAAGATTCATCACAAGATACGTAGCATACGGGAACCGACATTAGCTACGGAAAAATAAAAACGATTATAGCCTACGGAAACCGACATTAACTATAACTTGCCTAGATGAATCAAGTATAAAAGGTAAGATCAATTATCTAACATGGATTCATAGATGGAAAGATGTAAACATGTACGTTCGGGACATCTACGTAAAAAGAATACAACCACATAAGCTCGAATGAAAGAAATCCATACTAAATAAAGCATTAAAAATCAAATTTAGAAGAAATCGGAACCCGGACGCGAGTTGGACGGGCGTTCACCCGGAGTTCAACCCCGGACGGGCGTTCGCATACCGGACGCTCGTCCACCTGCAGATTATGAACTGGACGGGCGTCCAAACAGACAGACGCTCGTCCAACAACAAGAATGCACAGAAACGCAGGAAAATAACACAGCAAACCCTAAAACTTATGAACACATCATCACGTACACGACCCACGGATAAATTTATGCACGGGGTTAGACTAGGTAACAACTAAACGATAAACTTCACGTAAAACAAGTTGAGTAAAAAACTTTTGCACATTCTTAACCTAACGGTCATCAAAACACGGCAAAATAAAAACTCTCAACCTATTAAACGCTACTTTTATTAAAAACAAAAATAAAACGTAACAAAATCGAGAACTAACAAGATCGATTCAACATGACACCTATTCCCCGGCAACGGCGCCACTTTTGTTGCGGAGATTTTGCATCAATAACAAAAGAAAATTTATAACCCTAACCTATATGCAAAACTAACTCCTAACCGACCAAAACATCGGGTTGTTGCTAGTAAAGCGTAATGAGTAAGGGGTCGATCCACGGGGAAAAGGTATGTAGAATCTAATCCTAGTAATCCTCCCAATTGCTACTCAACAAAAACGAATAAACGAAAAGCAAACATAAAAACGTAAAGAACAATCAGAATAAATCTAACCTAAGAAACATGGGAACAACCAAAGTACAAACCTAAGTGATTTCAATTCTAGTTAATCTCATGATTCTAATTCAGTTTGTGGTTTCACCCTTTCACGAGACACAAATCCCTAATCTCTTAGTGAACTTATCTCTCAAGCTATGAAAGCCTACTTTCGTAGTGAATTCAATTATCTATCTCCCATCTTTCGAGTGTTGAGATTGATTTACCAAACAAAACTCGGGTGTAGATTCAATTAACTCTCGTTTTTAAAGAACTTAACAACCTAGGAATCTAACTCATTAACTTGTCATCATTAATGGCTAAAAACCCTATCTTTCTATGGTGATCTAGCGTTTATGCAACTTCCGTATTATAAACATCAATCGTGAACTAATCTTTCGATTCTAATTCACATGGCATACAAATCGCATAGAAAAATACAAAACTAAATCAAACGTCATGAAGAAAAAGCTGGAATTAAATTAATCGAAAGAAATCAAACTCACATAGTCTTGATACAATGGTTGAACTCCGTGGAAACGAAAAGAAAAGCTACATAATCTACTCCTAATCTAACCTCGGTTCACCCGAGCACAAGGCTCGGGTGACCGGCCTTCAAACTCCCAAGATGCGGCTGTGCTCTTTTTTTGATGTGAAGAAAAATATTGATGAATTAGGGTTGGGGCGACGGCTGTTTAAATAGAAGATTAAGTCGGTTTAGGCAAAGGCGGCGGCGGACGCTCGTTTGAATACATGGACGCCCGTCCATTTGCCTTGGACGGAGAGTCAACGCTCGTTCGGCTTGCGTCCGGAGACTCGAATGTAAAATCTCTTCTAGGACGCTCGTCCACTTCACCAAACGCCCGTCCACTATTGAACGCTCGTTCGCTTCGATGGACGCTCGTCCATATTGACTTGAAATCGAATTTCTTGATTTTTCCATCTTTATCTTGATTTATTTCTTTCCTTATCTCTTTTATTCTTCCATATCTTTAATTGATCCTCTTCCATCTCGAATTTAGCCTTTTAGGATCATCTTTTCCATCATTAATTGGGTATCTACAAATATAAAAAACATACCAAAACGTAATAATTTCCAAAATAATATAAAAACATCAAATAAACATAAAAATCGATACGTTTTCATATTTAATCATTAAAAACCTTATTTACTCAATATTTGACTATAAGGCCCGATATCTATGAAAATAATCCATATATGGGGAAATTGATTCATAAAATATATATGAAAATCACTATAATTTGGCCCTAAACATCCACCAGTCATTTCTACAACAACTCCATCAGCAGGCTCTTCTACATTATATTGTACCCTTTGTTTGCTGATGACCATTGCTCTACTCATATCTCTCCCAGCAGGGGGAGGTCCTTCCTCAACCATAGCACCAAGAATATCCTCCATTATTGGATCTTGTGCAGGTTCATCAGCAACAACTTCTTCCTCAGACACTTGAAAATCTTCATCACTGTAGTCATAGTCCAACAGTTGCTCATCCTCATCAATAACAACAGACTGTTGACCATCCTTCCCTACAGTGGCCTTGACTCCAGTAGGCTCTACTACAACAGCCTCTTCAACAACAACAGCATGGGTTTCCTCCAAACCCAAAGATTGTTCCGACCTTTGTCCAGGTGCTGTTTGTAACTCAGCAACATGTACCTCCTGTTCCAACCTTTGCTCAGGTGCTGTTTGAACCTCAGCAACCTGAACCTCCAATTCAATTCTTGGATTTGGTGCAATTTGTGCCACAATAACCTAATCAGGGAATACATCCATGTTTTCTTTTTGAAATTCCCCCATATCAGTGATCTTTCTTAGATAAATTGTAGTTTTGTTTAAGGCATCCTCAGTGTCAATCCAGTTTTGATATTGAATTAATTCCTCTGAACTGGCACTAGGTTCACTGTGATCAGTAACCCTCTCATCATCCAAATCTACATTTTGCTAACCTTCAGGTTGTTCAGTAGGTTCAGCAACAAACATATTATCAATCTAACCAACCAATCTGTTTGCACCAGTCTCTATTCCCTCATTGATTTGTGCTTCATTATCATCAATGGTGAGATTTTCCAAATCCTCATCCATCTATCCAGTCTGTTGTCTATCAGTAGACTGTCCTGTACAAGTAGACTACTCCACCCTTGGTTCATTTATCATTGCAGTCCCACTGGTTCCTCCTGGATCTGATGGAAAATCACCTCCATAATCAGATGAGGATGATGAATCATCATCATCATCTCTTGGATCCCTGAACTTGATACCCTCCTCTTTCTGTTGATCTTCAAAGATATCCATCAGTCTTGATTGCAGCAGAGTGGTATCAACCAGATCCAACAAATTCTCCACTCCCAACTTCTCAAAAGCCCATTCTTCAAAGTCTGTCATAGATTCAGCAGCTGGCTTTTGTCTTTTGTAGTACCCAAACTTCCATTGAAAATAATCAGCTACTTGTTGAAGTTTGGGATCAACAAAATCACCCTTCTTCTTCTTCAAATGTCTTTCAAAAGGCATGAAAGACCTCCTGGGGGCTGTTTTACTACCTTGCTGACCTCCAAAGGTCTCCACAAGTAGATTCAAAGTTTCTTCCACAGATGCTTCTAGGTCAGTATGTTTCTTAGGTTGTATATTAGTCCCTACTACCTCCATCTGCACCACACTTTCTTCCCCCTGACTTATATGCTCATCAGCAGGTTTAACAGCAGACTGTTCTTCCCCCTAAACTATTACAGAAATTGCAGGGTCTTGTACCAATTTCTCCACTTCCACAGCAGGGGTAGACTCAGTTGTTTTCTGTGGTTCTTCAACAAGTTGCTCAACAACAACTTGTGCAGGTTCAGAAGGCTCAGTAGCCTTAGCAGGTGAGGATTCTCTAACTTCAGCAGCAGGTTCAGTTTCTGTAGTCTGCTATGACTCTCCAGCAGGTTGCTCAATAACAACCTCTGAATTCTCATTAGGCTTGATAATTGTTAAAGGTTCAACATCAATAGCCTCTCATACTTCTTCTTCTACTGCTTCTTCTTCATGTTCCATTTGAGCCTCCAAAACTTTAAATTGTTTCCCCTTTCCATATTTCTTCTTCTTCTTGGCAATTTCCTTCATTCTTTTGGAAAGTGGATCATCCTCTTCAATATCAATAACAGTAGACTTCCTCTTTCTACTTGCTTCTTTCTGTTGCTCCCTCAAAATCTCAGCAACAGTCTTCTTCTCAACTACAGCAGGGTCAGTAAACTCAACTTCAGTTGGACCCTCAGCAGACTCAGCAGTCTGTGTTGTATGCTTTCTTGTTCTTTTAGGCTTTAACACCTCTGTTATCTTCCTTGTGTCAGTAGCCTTTCTTTTCTCAATGGTCTTCTTTGGTGCAGCAGGTTTGACAGTTTTCGTAGTAGTTTGCTTGACCTGCTCACCACCAGCATCACCATCATCTCCATCATTGTCACTATCACTAGCCTCAGCAACACCTTCTTCATCATCATCCAAACCAGGGATAAGATAGTCAATCTCTTTCTTGTATCTGGATTGGTTTATTTTCTCAGGTGCAACATCAGGAATCTCCAAATGATTCAGCAGGGCCTGAATCATTAATCCTAAGGGTAAGGCCTTGGATTTCCTTTTCCCTTCTCTTTCTTCTTTGGCTACTTTCTTCATGTAATGGATAAAGTATCCAGCCCAATCAAATTTCATACTTCTACAGATAATCATCAGCAGCTCTATCTTTGGTCCCGATAGAGTATCCATACTTCCAACCAGTCCTAATATGTTCTTAGCAATGATTTTGCTCAGCAGGTTGTACTCATACCCAATGTGTTTCACATTAATACCTGGAATTTATTTGGTGGCTTCATTGGTCTTGATTTTGTCAACAAAATCCATCTTTGGCAACCCCATTTCCTCAGGATTTACAGGAGCATCTATAACTTCTTCAAAACCAAAAACTTCCCTCAGTAGGTTTGAGGAAACTTCAATCTCTTGAGCATTTACAGTGGTTTTGAATGCTTCTCTTCCTTTCTTTATCACAATATTCTTCCAAAAACTGACAACATTTGTGTAAGAGATTGTTTCCAATCTTATGTTCAGTACATTCTCCAAGCCTTCATATCTCCTTATTCTTCGACCAATGTTAATAGCTAACTCTGTTTCATTAGCATCAACAACAAAACCTCTCACACTTTGGCTTGTTCCAATTTGAACATCAACCTTTTCCGCCATTGTTAAAAGAAAAAGATGAAGAAGATAGCTTGTAAATCTGTGTTCACACAATGTAAAAACAGAGATATATCAGATTTGAAGTAGAGAGTATCTTCTGTGTATAGGTCTATATATATAGACAGAGTGTGGTTGTAACTGTCAGTGCACGTACATCCATATTAACCACGATTAATCTGAGGGAATGCTAACTTGACACGTGGCCCATTACTTCTCCATAACGTTTGTAACCGTTGGATCGTGTTAACTGCGGTTATAAAGGATAAAATAAATATCCCGCCAATCTGCTTTTTGACTTTAATAAGTTTGATTGTGTAACGTAATATTCAGTAGACTTGTCATCAGTAGGGTTGGCTCAGCAGCCTGCTGATAAAGATGCTTCAGCAGCCTGCTGACGGAGTAACTCTGCTGATCTTTGATTCCTTCTAGTTTTGTTCAATTGATAATACAAGATGAAGTTTAATACCATTGACTGATCTGTCAAGTGAGCTCACCCAACATGACAAAGACCAATCCCCTTGGCAACCTCATTTGCTCAATTGTCCAAACATAAGTACTAGGAATTGTTGATACCAATGACTAATCTGCTAAGTGAGCTCACCGAACATAGCAAAGACTAATCCCCTTGGTGAATTCCAGTACACTGCTGATTATCAGTCAAATTTAATAATTCCAAGTTTAGTCCTTAGTTTATCAAATCTTTCACTATCAAGTGGTTTAGTGAATATATCAGCAAGTTGATCTTCAGTAGGGATATACAGAACCACCACATCCTTCTTTTCAACATGATCTCTTATAAAATGATGTCTCACATCAATATGCTTGGTTCTTGAGTGCAAAACAGGATTTTCTGTGATTGCAATTGCACTTGTGTTGTCACACATTATTGAAATTTCTTTTTCTTCAATTCCATAGTCCCTTAATTGTTGTCTTAGCCAAAGTACTTGTGCACAGCAACTTTCAGCAGCAATGTATTCAGCTTCAGCAGTAGAAGTTGATATTGAGATCTGATTCTTGCTAAACCAGGAGACCGGTCTATTTCCCATTAACTGACAGGTTCCTATGGTGCTTTTTCTATCAATCTTGCATCCAGCATAATCAGAATCTGAGTAGGATATAACTTTGAAGCTTCCATCCTTGGAATACCATATCCCTACTCCCAAAGTCTCTTTTAGGTACTTGAGAACACTTTTGACTGTACCTAAATGACTTTCTTTAGGTTTAGATTGAAATCTTGCACAAACACCTACAAAGAAAGGATATATCGAGTCTGTCGCGATAGGTACATCGGTCGCCTATCATCCTTCTGTATAAAGTCTGATCAACATCTTTGCCTTATTTATCTTCATCCAATCTAATATTTGTAATCATAGGAGTTCATATTTTGGTGTTGTTTTCCATACCAAACTTCTTCAGCAGCTCCTTGGTGTACTTGGTTTGATGAATGAAGATTCCATCTTTCATCTGTTTAACTTGCAATCCCAAAAAGTAGTTCATTTCTCCCATCATACTCATTTGGAATTTACTCTTCAATAGATTTGCAAATTTCTCACATAGCAATTCATTTTCAGAACCAAAGATTATGTCATCAACATAAATGCAGTACCAAAGAGCGGTGTCTTTGTCCTTCTCATTGATTCTGAAAAGAGTCTTATCAATGGTGCCTTTTGTAAAACCATTGTCCACCAAGAATTGAGATAGAGTCTCATACCATGCTCTTGGTGCTTGTTTCAAGCCATAAAGTGCTTTATTGATTATCTTCTTGATCTTTAACTTCAAATCTAGGAGGTTGCTGAACATACACTTCCTCCTCTAGAATGCCATTCAAGAATGCACTTTTGACATCCATTAATTTGATATACCTTGAAGTTTTTATATGCAGTATATGCCAAGAATAATCTGATAGCTTCCAATCTTGCAACAGGTGCATACGTTTCATCAAATCTATTCCATCAGCTTGAGAATAGCCTTTTGCAACTAGTCTGGCCTTATTCCTTACAATGGTACCAGATTCATCAAGTTTGTTTCTGTATACCCATTTAGTACCAATGATATTTGCATGACTAGGCCTTTCAACTAGTGTCCAAACTTGATTTCTTTCAAATTCATTTAATTCTTCTTGCATAGCAATTATCCAATCTGGATCTGAAATTGCTTCTTCAACAACTTTAGGTTCAACTTGAGATAGAAAACAAGTAAACATTGCTTCTAATTGTCTTCTAGTCCTTACACCTTGCTGAATGTTGCCAATGACTTGTTCAGCAGGGTGATCCCTTAACCATTGTGGATTCTGGTTAGATTGATTCTCAGGAACCTCATCTTCAGTAGGGTCTACTGTATCTTCAACAGGGGGTTCATCAGATCCTTGAACTGCTTCAGTTGTTGCATCAGTAGTGTCACCTTCAGGGTGTTCAGCAGGGGCAGAAGCAGAAACTTTTAAGTCATTAAGCCATTCCAAAACTTCAACACAATCTGGATCAGTGACTTGTAGGTTCTCAGCAGTTTCACAAACTTCATCTTCCATACCAGTGAACTTAGGTTCATCAAACACAACATATATAGTTTCTTCATGTTTCAGTGACCTTTTGTTCAGTACCCTGAATGCCTTGCTGACTGAAGAATATCCCAAGAAAATTCCTTCATCTGATTTAGGTTGGAATGTCTTCAAATGTTCCTTATGATTCAAGATAAAACACTTGCTCCCAAATGGATGGAAATAAGGGTTTTCTTCCATTCCAAACTTCATAATGTGTCTTCAGCAGCTTTTTGTTTACTGATGTTCTGTTTTGTGTATAGCATGATGTATTAACTGCTTCAGCCCAATATCTTTCAGGTAGAAATGCTTCACAAATCATAGTTCTTCCTGCTTCTTTTAAACTCCTGTTCTTCTTTCAGCATCCCCATTTTGCTGAGGTGTACCAGCAGCAGCAAGTTGATGTAGTACACCATTCTGTTCACAGTATTCTCTTATAACTTTATTAAGAAACTCAATACCTTGTCTGATCTGATTTTTACTACTGTTAAACTTTTCTCATTTTGTAACCTCTTCAAAACATCAGGCATCTTCTTGAGTGTTTCACTTTTCTTGTTCATAAATACCACCCAAGTGTATCTAGAATAATCATCCACAACCACTAAGGTGTATTTCTTCCTAGTAACACTTGTTGGTGTAACTGGTCCAAATAGATCCATATGAATCAGCTCCAAGAGTCTATTAGTTGATTTCTTAGTCTTTGATTTGAAGCTTGATTTTGTCTGTTTACCTTACTGACATGCATCACATATAGTATCTTTCTTGAATGTTATCTCAGGTAAACCAATCACTAGTTTCTTCTTCACCAACTTATTGATGTCATCAAAGTTTAAGTGATTCAACTTTTTGTGCCATAACCAATTGAGTTCTGACTTGGTATGCACAATCAGGCAGGTTTCTGGAACTGCAGTAGACCAGTCCACAACATACATGTTTTGTTGTCTTCTACCAGCCAATACAACTTGATCACCTCTTTCACTAATGACAATACAATTGTTTTTGTCAAAAGTGACTTTGTATCCCATGTCACGAATTGACCAAGGTGCTCGGCAAGTTGTAGTCCAGTCCTTCCACATATGCAACATTCTTGATTGTAAGTCCATTCCTCACAAGTGTGCCATATCCTCTTGTATATCCAGGTGTATTTTTGTTGCTAAAATTCACACTTGGACCATCCTTTGCCTCAAAATTTGACAAGCAGTGCTTATTCTTTGTCATATGTCTGGAACATCCACTTTCAAAGTACCAGACACCCTACAAAACAAAGTTAATACATTTTAGGTACCCAAACCTATTTGGGTCCATAATGGTCAGTTGTAAGCATGACCCCTGGGATGTTTCCATAAGGTCTTCTCCTAAAAGTGTCATACTTTGGTTCATACATGTATTCTACACATCCATAAGTTCTAACAGTTGGTTGTGTAGGATTCACATATGTTTTCTGGCCTTTTGGTTTATAATGCTGTTTGAAGTGATTCTTGTTGTTAGAAGCATTGGCATAACCATTAGTTTCCTGTCTGTTAGGAACAACCCTGTAGTATGGAGTCTGCTGAGGTCTCTGCTGAGGTCTTTTATAAGCCCTCTGATGAGTCCTTTGCTGATTCCATTGCTTAGGTTTTACCCTAGCAGCATGGTTATACTTGCTATTTCTAGCATTAGGTGTAGGTATATTCCAATCATTATCAGTAGGGAACAGTCTATTTTTCCCCCTGAGATAAGTATCCCTAGAATGATTAACATTTTTGGGTTTAGTATTCTTATCCTTGGAATATTTCTAGTTTTTACCTTTTTGTGGTCTAGCAGACTTGGTAGCAGGTCTGCTATCAGTAGGTCTAGAAGGCACAACAGTCCTATTTTTGGATTTATTCTTTTTATTAGGAGCTGTTGACTTCTTTGACTTTTGATTTTGCTTCTTTGAAGCTTTCTCGGTAGGTTTTACTGCCTCAGCAACCTTACTGAGAGTTGGATCTTATACAGGTACAAACTTAGGACCAATTCTGGTACTAAGTTCAGTAGCCTTACTGGATCCACTCTTTTTGGAATGTTGAGTTCCAAATCCAAGCCCTGTTCTATCACCATAAGGCTTTCCAGATTTGTATGCAGTAGAGGAACAAGATGGTTCAGCAGATTCAGAAGCTACTGGATGTTCAGCAGGCTTATACTGACTCTGTCCAACATCTTTCTCTTTACCTTTGAGAACCCTTAATTCAGCATTCAATCTTTCAACTTTTACTTGAAGAGCTTCTTTTTCAGCCTTCACAATCTCATAACCAGATTGTATTTTCCTCAGTTGATTAAGGATGGCATCCAAGGCTTCTTCATTGTAAGAGTTTTTAGGATTTGAACCACAAGTTGATTTACAATCACTTCCAGCAGGAGTATTGATAGATACAGTATTGTATACCTCATTTGCTTCATCCATATTAGCCATTAATGCATAATCTTCTATCTCAGCAACCAATGATGTGTCATCTGATTCATTTTCATTTTCAGATTCCACTTCATACCCTGATTCATCTTCAGCAACCATAGCCTTCTTGCCATATCTTCTTTGTTGGCTTTTGGTCTTCAATAGGTCTGGACAATCAGGTCTGAAATGTCCAGGCTTTTTGCAGTTGAAGCACAGATAATCAGGTTCCTTACTTTGTTTTAACTCAGGACAGTCAGGTTTGAAGTGTCCTGGTTTCTTGCAATGAAAGCATAGATAATCATTGTCTTTCTTTGGTTCTTCTTTCTTCTTTTCACTGAATTTCTTGTTGAAATTCCTTGGAGAACCCTTTCTACCCTTCATCATCTTGATTTTCTTGGTCAGTAGGGCAATCTACTCTTGCATTTCATCCAACAGATCATCTTGAGCTCCTGATGTCTCTTCTTGATGTTTAGCAGCCAATGCAGTTGTCTTTGGTTCCTTTTTTTAGTGGTAGGAACCAATCTCTTGCTGAATTCATAAGCTTTAAGATCTAAAAATAATTTGAAGGTATCCTCTTCATGTAGCTTTCTCATTTCTTCTATTACAGTGACTTTCATCTCCCAAACTTCTTTGTCAGGTAATGCTTCCAGGATTTTTGTGTTTATTTCTTCTTTTGAATAACTTACACTCAGTAGGGTAAGTTCATCCAGGATAGCATTGAATCTTGACTCCATTTGCTGAATGGTTTCATTAGGCAGCATTTTGAACTTTTGAAACCTCTTTTTGGCCACACTGATTTTGTTCTTCTTGATAGCATCAGTGCCTTCACAGATCAACTGTATCTTGTCCCAAAGTTCCTTTGCAGTTTTGCAATCTTTAACCTTCATGTACATATTGCTATCCAAGGTTCTATAAATGATATCAATAGCAATATTGTTGAGGTTTGCTCTCTTTCTATCTTCAGCATTCCATTCTCTCTTTGGTTTTGGAATGTACTCTGTCACATCACCCAATATTACTGACTTGGTAATCTCCAGCGGTCCATCTGTCAGTACATCCATCATTTCATCATGAGTTGCAGCAAGGTAAGCCTGCATTCGACGTTTATATTCATCAAATCTATCTAGAGAACACATAAGCATAGTTCTAGCATACTGAGTGTTATCCATGATGCAAGTTTTTGAAAATCAGTTATTTGAAAAGTTTTCAAAGTATTTTCACAACCACAACAAGTAGGATTTCTTCAGAACAGAAGCACGGCTTTGATACCAATTGTTGGTTCCTTGAAAAGGCTTTGGTTAAGTTTAGAGGGGGGGTGAATAAACTTACCACTTAAAACTTTTGGAGTTAACAAACTCAGCAACTTCAATAGCTCGATAACTCGCAGTCCGCCGACACCTCGCAGTGCTTTGTTGATACACAGTAGTCTACTGACAGTTGAGTTTACTGAATTTGTGCAGCAGAATTATATAAAAAATTAAGCCTTATTAGTTGTTGTTAAATAAGATACTAAGTATTAGATACTCAGTAGTGTATGTGTGTGTGTTTTCAGTTGCTAGATTCAGTAGGTTGATGTGTATAATAAACTAAATGCAGAATGTAAGTGCAGAAAGTAAGTAGGCAGAGTTTATAGTGGTTCCAGGTGGTGTAATCCCGTCGGTCCACTCTTCTCCCGTGATGTTGGAGGTAATTCACTAGAGATCTTTGATGTAGCTGTTACAAAGATTCCTAAGTTGCTTGTCCTTCACCAATAACTATGGCTTCACAAACCGAACACTTGGAACAGTAGTAATGCCTCTTCACCGGCTCCACCACAAACAACGCTTTCACACCCAACAGATGCTTCACCGTCTTCAACGGTTCTTTGTAAAATAAAGATTGAATCAAGTAAATGATTCAGTTGCAGTAGCTTGATTAGGATGATATAATCAGCAGCTTGCAGTCTTCAAGTGTGTAAACTTGATGTAGCTTGAATACATAATACACTTGAAGATTTTCTCTGGATCAGTAGCCTTAAGCTCAGTAGTTCAGCAGGGTGTTTTTGCAGCTCAGAATTATCTCTTATATTTTTCTCTAAAAGTTCATCATCGTTTTCTGAGTTGAAAGTCCTCTATTTATAGGTAGGAGTCCATGTGACTTGTATTTGAAATTCAAATCTAACCGTTCCTGGTTTTGTCCCATTTGACTTGCTTTCTGTCACTATTCATAGGACTGAAACTATCAGAATCCTTTATGACAGAATGCAGTCTGTCCACCCTTTGACTTGTAACCATTGGATAAAGTCCTGAATCATCCCAACGTCTTTTTAATCTTAGCCATTGATTTGTTTGATGAATCAGAGGTAGTTGGCTGTCCTTATCCATGTAATCTTCCAATGTAATCTTGAATTAACCGAAGTATATACATCAGCAGGTTCATCAGTCTGCTGAAGTACCTATCAGTCTGCTTGAACTATAATTTGCTGTGTTTAAAACACAATGCAGCAGACTTCTTTTATCTAACTTTTATTTATGAAGTTAGATTACACCTTTTTGCAAATAACTAAGTTCCAATCACCATCGAACTTGAGGAACTTAGACCTTCTACACAAGGTATATGTAATCAGTTTAGGTCATCACAGACTTGCCTAAATTCTGATTCCATATCCTTGACTTTAATTACTAAGTTTGATCTCTTAGCCTTCATTAACTGAGTTTGAGACCTCAGCCTTCAGTCTTTAGCAGGTTCCTGACTAGTCTACTGACCTATCTACCCTACTGATAAAGACCAGTCTGCTGATATAAATCAGCTGACCATTACAGTGCTTGTTTGATCAAACCTAATCAAAGATCAAACTCTAATAAGCCTATACATTTGATCTGGACATCTTTTTGCCTTTGCACTATAACAGTTAGTTTGGCACTCATCACTAAAACTTAGAAATAAGTCCAACATTATCTCTATGTTCGTTACCTCTACTAGTCCACTTGTCTAGGGGGGATATAATACTAGAAACTTATGTCTAACCCCATATCTCAACATCAATTTCTCAAACAACCTATTACAGAAATGGCTCCCTCCGTCACTAATTATGGCTCTGGGCACTCCAAACCTCATCGAAATGTTCTTTTTAAGAAATCTCAGAACAACCCTGGCATCATTGGTAGGTGAGGCCACTACCTCCACCCATTTGGAAATGTTGGAAATAAAATTTATGTTTTGATGATGATTCATCACTTATTTGTTAATTGTTCTTAACCCCATTGATGAAGTGTCATAACTAGCTGTTATAGTGCAAAGCAAAAGGAAGTCTAGATATCAATGTATAGGATTTATTAGAGTCTGATATTTGTATAAGTTAAATCAGACAAGCACTGTAATAGTTCTAGGTTTGGAACCGAGAAATGAAGAAACCGAAATTTAATCTAGGCCGAGATTCTACAAGAAACTGACAATAGAGCACACCAACAGAAGAATGAAGAAGATAAGTTCGCTGAGGGAAACAGACTCGGTTGGCTTATCTAGAAAACGGAAGAACTGAGGGACACAGACTCAGTTATTGAAGAATGAAGAACTGAGGGACACAGACTCAGTTATTGAAGAATGAAGAACTGAGGGTTCAGACTCAGTTATGAAGATTACAAGTCGAGACTATAAAGTTAGACTTCAGGCAAGATTGTGGTGACCTGAACTGACTTTATGGATCTTGTATGAAGAACTAAGAATCATAAGGACAATGAATTCTCAGATGATAATGAGTCATGGTGTACTCTGATTAAGTCAATTATAATCAGATGAAATCTGGAGTACTAATATTTGAAGAAGAGTAAAATCTCAGTTAATGCTCCAAGTCGGTCGAAAACGACAAATGAAAAACTCAGTTTTATAAGTCAACCATCCAACAAACTGATCAAACAGTCGAACGTTGTAAAGAAAGCAATTTCATTGGATGAAGTACTGACACAGCAGAACGGTCAGAAAATATAGCCGTTACAAGCAGGATGAACGTTGAATGAAACCCTATAAATAGACTACCTCTACAACATCAAAATAGAGTGCAGGTATATGATAATAAAGCAAGAAAATTAAAAGGAATCTATCTAGTCAAGAAAGATCAAATTGAGGGGGAAAGCCAAATCCAAAAGAATACCTGCTAAGTACTTAATTGCAAGATCAAGAAATTTCTTCAAAGTGTTCAAGCATATTCAAGCAGATTCAAGATCCAACATTTGAAGAAATACAGAGCCGTGCTTAAGTTAATCATCCAGAAGAAAATCTCAAATCACAGTTGAATCATAGTTATTGATTCAAAGTCTCAACTTTGATTTTATCAAAGGTTTAGACTGTGAAACACCAAGAAGGTGTGAAGGACAGTTGAGTGCAGTCAGGAAGACTGTGTTTGTGATAAGCTGGTGAAGAGGCAATTCTACCCTCCAAGGACCAGTGGTTCAAAAAGTTGAAGAGCTGCAATCCTACCTGTTCTACAAGTGTTTAGATAGTGAAGCAGTTCATAACTTTTTGTAACCGGGCCATCTCAAAGAAGTTCTAGTGGAATTTTCCTCCGCATCACAGGGGAAGAGAGGATTGACAGGATTACACCACCTGGAACCTCTATAAATCTTGTCTATTTACTTTACGCATTCATTTACTTTATTATAGTTATATTAATGTGGTTTACGTACTGAAACTAAGTTAACTAGTTTTTAAAGGCTAATATTTATCCACTGCCAGTTAACAAGACAAAATATAAGTCAGCATTGACTTATATTCAGTTGAGCTAACTGAACTCCGCACAAGTTAAGGGACAGGAACAAAACTGAACTGAAGATCATTTTGAGTTTCAGAGAAACTCAGTTCCTGGGGCTTTTCCAGCTCAGGATTATTTTTTGGTGACAAGTTTATTCACCCCCCCCCTCTAAACTTGTGTTAGCCTTTCCAAGGGACCAACAATTGGTATCGGAGCGGTTCCCTCTTTTGAAGGTGATCCAAATCGTTTACCGCTTCAAGGTTCAGTTGTTTCCGATACCAACAATTGGTATCGGAGCAAATCTTCCTTTTGGAAGAGATCCGAATTGTTACTGCTCAAGGAGATAACTGTGCATCAGTTATTTTCGATACCAACAATTGGTATCGGAGCAGTGCTTCTGTTTTGAAGAGATCCATTACTGATCCAATATCAGTTTGTCTTTTTGAAGTAACTGTCCATCAGTTATTTGTTCAGGAGCAACCGATTATTGAAAACCCCTTATCGTATCTCGTCTTAAAAGTATTTTTAATGGATACATCTAGAATTAGAAATTGGCTAAATAACCCCCTGACTGACCATTTGCAGAATGTTGTCTATGATTTTCGGGATCAAGTATTCGAAAGATTCGGTACTACAAGCTCTCACACAAATCCGAACCTCAATTCGGTTATGATGAAGACATTGAGTTCAATGCGAATGCAGATGATGAATCCTCAAGATTTCCATCCTTAAGTAATCTTTCATAAGAAGCAGAAAGAGAGTTACTTCGAGTAGCTGATTATATAGAAGAAAAGCTAACCAGAGATCCATCCAGTGCAAAAGCCACAGATATTGATGAGACTCTACCTACAAGCCATGGAGGAGAAAGTGATGAAGAAATCATACTGCTAGGAGCTACACAGGCGAATGCTATTGATAAAAGAAAACAAGTTCTAATTAGTGATGATTCCTCAACAGAAGGTTTATCTATTGATGTTGCGCTGAACACCAGATTTGCGGTAACAGTGTTTATCTTATGGATATAAGGCTGATATATGTGATTTCAACGGTGCAGATACGGTGGCGATGAAGAACAAGTAAATGATTCGACAAATTGGCAGAGTGAATCTGCTTGTATTAGATTTATAGCTTAGAATTTGAGGTTAGAGATTAGCTTTCTATTTCATTGTGATCCCATATTTATAGGCTAAAAAGTAAGTCGGTTTACTGTTCATTGACAAGACAACTAGAGTACATAGCTAAGGAAAGTATGCATGCAATACAAGTGTCCTATCCAGCTGTTTTGTGCCAGCTGGATTGATAAGTATGGCGAGCAGCGTCCAGCGACCAGCGATGAGTGCGACGAACAGAGGACTCATTTGTGCCTTGTCTTGAGCTGAGCTTGACTATATGGATAGAAATCACATAGAGAAGATGGATCCGACATATGACTGCCGGACAAGATCCGGCTTACTGTCGGCGGATAGGACCCGGCTTGTAGCTACCGGGCAAGAGATGTTTGTGGCAGCGGCCAGCGGAGATAGAAGCTCATTACCTATGTTGATGGGCCAAGATGGTAGGCCCAATATGGATGAACAGGGTCCCATTCCGATCCGGTATATCAATGGCCCCCTACTCTGTGCCTGGCGTGTCCGCCAAGGCGGAGAGTAGAACTTGAAGAAGAACTCTTAGGTGAACCTCTATTTGTGGTCGCTCGTGATAGTGGCATGCCGATACTATCTTATCGGGCTTGAACCAGTGTTGGTGAAAACAACTAGCTAGATGCTGTGCATTTGTAGCGAACAGGCTTGATTGCCGACAACGTTCTGTCGGACTTATCTAGGTGATAGCGTTCTGTCAGAGATGTTTTGTCGGAATAAGCCGCAGCGGGCATTGTTTGATACTAGCTGCTTGAAGTAATGTTTGGAGGTAATAAAATGCTAAGGTCGCTTCTTCTGTGGATAAGTCGATGGTCTCCAGGAGGGATTTGAACGGTTGGAAAATGTAAACGGGTGTATCGGTACACGAAACGTCACATCAGTCACGTGTACTAACACGGCGGTTGGAACTGAACCGTCCCTTGCTCTGATTGGCAGAGAAAAAACCGGTAACCGTTCCTGTCATCATTACGTTTGAATTTTGAAAACCCAAGCGTCGTTCCCCCCAATTTTCCCTCTATAAATAGAGGAGTCACCCCCAACTCTTCCACTTTTCCCCTCTCTTTTCTCTGATAAACTTCTCCGGCGATAAAGCAAAGGAAACTCCGACGATTGTAAGCAGGTTCCGGCGAGTGCTCTTTCTATTCAAAGCTCAACGCTTTATCACCTTCATCTTCAATTAGGTACGAAATTTCCTTTATTTATTTTCTGGATCGATTTACGCCTTTCATTACCGTCTGTTCTTGCTAGTGACATGAATGTTGTGATTTATTTTCTGTGATTTTGCTTCATTCGTTTTTTGAAGCACACCATGAGCCCAGCCTTTGTTTTTGTGATTTTATACTCCTTTTTTCCCAGAAAATACCCCCAAGTGCATGTATGCTTGATTGCTGGTGTCGGCGATTGTTTGGTAGAATTTTGAATATGCGTTGTTTGAAGCTTTTCTGGTTTGAATTTAGGGTTTTTCTGGGGATTTGGGGGTTTTTCTGGGGATTTGTATCTGTTTAAGGAAGATGGAAGGGCGAGGTGTCGGGGTGTGATTGCTTTCACCTCGACCCGATTTCCATGTCCGGGTGATAAACTGATCCACCTTGCCCTTTTTCTTTCCCAGAATGTCATCAGAGCACACACAATCAAACGAAGAGGCTAGGGCCGCTACGGGCTACGGGTCATAGGAGGTGAGCATGGAGGACGATAGCTCTAGCGGCGCCGAGGAGGAGATGGAAGAAAATCCAAACCCTGGACCCATTAGCATAGAATCGGACCCAGAGGTCTCAGTTATAGGTGAGGGCGTTGCCGAGGGCGAGGTCGAGGACGACTATCAAATGGCGTTAAGCGGTCTACTCTCTAGGATGAAGAAAGCTATAGATACTGGAGCCGCTAAACGTAGTGGTAAGCTCAAGGAAGCCGTGAAAACCGCTGTGGTATCCGAGAGGCCCAAAAAATCTTCGAAGGTCGTTGTAAATAAGAAGAAGAACGCCGCTGACGAGCCCGTGAAGAAAAAGAGGGCGCCCAAGAGAAGGTCCATTGCTGTTGAGAATGAGCTCGCAGAGCACAAGCGAGCTGATAGTGCTCTTATATCCCGATGGAAAGAGTTCAAAGATCGGGAAGACTATACCTTGGCGTTGGGGACGTATGATGTCTCTGCGGACTACCGATTTGTCAGTATGGGCATGACCAACGTGTCATGGGTTTGTGGCCGGGAGCAACAAGATTTTCTGTGCTTGCATTATGATCACTTTGCAGCCGGACTCAGGCCTCCTTTTGACCCGTTTTTTGTTAAGTTCATGGAGGAGCTGAAGGTGATGCCCTGCGACCTTAGTCTAGGAGTGGTCCGCGTGGTTATGTCCTTCATCATAATTAGCAGGCTAAGCGGACGTGAACCATCGATGGCGGCGCTCCTCTATTTTTATTGTTTTTCTAAGAAAGGCGCGGCCGGTCAAATTCAGCCGCGTAGTAGATCAAGCCACGGCCGTCCCCGCTTATTGTTCGATCTTCCTGATAAAGTGGCGGAATGGGACAAAAGATGCATGAAGGTAGAGTCCCGGGTAGGATGGCCATTTGAAAAGCTACCGGAGAATTCGGTCAGGACTGATCACTTGACCGACATAAAAACCCAATTTGATGATGACGAGTTTATAGCGGAGTTGAAAGACGACCTGGGTTATACCCACAAAAATGAACCTCAGGCCAGGGCATTTAACTGGAGGTTGTTGCTTGACGTCGGTCAGCCCTATCTCAGACAGGCCGGACTTTCTGGAGCCGGTGTTGGCGAACTTTTAGTCGTAGTCGACTCATTGCCGACTCACCCAGACTGGTATGGTGAGTGTCATCACGGCAAGCGCATGCCCTCCCAGTGTGTTATCTGCAGCGGCGATCCCTCTATGCGAGCTCCGAGTAGGATTTTTACTTGTATTATTTTTTATTATTTTCAAAATTTGTTTCTTTTCATAACTTATAGTTGCTAATGAGTCTTGTTCACCGCAGGTACCATGGATAAATTAGCTCAACGCAGCCAGCTGACAAAGAAGAAAACCATTGCCGAGGTGAGGAGGGCCGCAGAGCTAAAGGGGATCAAAACATCCCTCCCCATGGTCGACTTACAGACGACGGCGGCCGGAGCCTATAGAGCTAAGGTCGTGAAATCATCCCAGCCGCTAGTAGTAGAGAAACCCGCGGCGGGCAAAACCATGAAGCAGACCCTTCTGACGAAGCCGTTTGCGGGCGATAAGAAGAAAATGGCCGTCGTCGAAGAGATTGATCCCACGGGAGACGGTGGCGGCGTGCAGGAGGTCCCTCCTCTTAAAAAATCCAGAACTGACAAAGGCAAAGGGCCGACCGCTGACCAAGGCAAATCTGTGGCCGATAAGGCCGTTTCTGCGGGCACAAAGATAATGGTGCCCTTTGCTGGAGTCCCTGGTGGGCCTAGGGGGTTTCCGGCCGTATGGCTGGACAAAGATTTTATGCGGCAACAGCCTCTTGACCTGCCCAAGGCATGCACAATCTCAAGGGGTATCGCTGACGTGCCCCCGCTGAGGCACTTTAGATGGGGTCTCCCAAACGACATCCAGTTGAAGATAGGCTGCGGAATAGCGGACAGGGTCGTGATGGCGGATCAGACTGATCCCCGCCGTGCCTTTCTCGGGAGCATTGACGATTTGTGGGGCTTAAACGGCGCCACGGTGAGCATGGTAAACCTCCTTCCTGTTTTTGTCTTTCATTCTTTTTACTGCCATTTTTCTCAAGTCAATACTGACCCCGCTGTTTATTTTTCTTTCCATTTGGTTGGTACTGGCTTGGCACAGTTCGTCAACGACTATAGAAACACCATAGCTGAGAGTTCCACCGTCGGGAAAGAGCTGGCCGACACCAAGAAAGCTCTCGGCGCCGCAAATGCAGTGTCGGCTGGCCTTCGGGGGCGGTTAAGCACGGCTAAGGCGGAGAATGAGAAGCTGAGAGCACAGCTTGCTGAGGCTAATAGGATTAACTCTGACCTCGTGGAGCAGGGTAAATCCGTTGATCGAACCATGGAAGAGATGAAGCAGAGAGTAACTGAGGCTCAAGCTCATTGGGAAGCCGAGAAAGCAGTGTGCACGGACCTACGAAAGCAATTGAAGGATCTAGGCTCAAGTGTTGAAGGCCAGATTGAGGCCGCGAGCAAGGCCGCTGCTGATGATGGCTTCATGATGGGATATGACCAAGGGTTTTATCACATTGCGAGGTGCGTCCTGGCTCATGACGGTGGTACCCCAGACCTTGATGTTTTGGAAGAATGGATTCTCACCCATCCCTTCTCCGATCATTTAAGAGAATTCCATCCCCGCATACCCTTCTCCGATATTGAGCTTCAGCGCTATATCCCAATGTATGATCCTGATTGGGTGGTTCCCACTGTGATTGAGACGAATCTGAGGGAGCGTGTGCGTCTGGCTACAGAAGCGAGAGAGAGAGAGCTGCTGAAGAGGGGGAACAGGCTGGGGGAGAGGTAGAGCAGACAGTTGAGCTAACGGTAGAGCCTATCGAATCTGAGACTAATGCTGATCAGATACTGCACCATTCTCTCCGCGAAGAGAATGTCCATAATGAAGAGATGCGGCCTGAGAATTCTTAAATTTGTGCTCCTCTGTTTTTAAAACATTATTTTGATTCCACCTTTGTGTAACTTTTTCTTTTCCGCACTTTTTGTCCGCACATTTGTTTCTGTAATAACTAGTAAGCACCTTTGTCCAACTTAAAATTTTTATTCACAAGTTTAATTTCTGTTCGCTTTGATGTATGCTTGTTGTTTTGCTCGAATTTATTGATTAAATTGAGTCTGATGATAATAGCATCCGGCCCCTTGTTTTAGATAAGATTCCAGGTCAATCCTGTGCGGACTCATCTTTGAGATATGCCCCCCTTGAATTTTATCTAAAATAATATGTTCGCTAGATACTCGTGGCCGCTTAAAATTTTCCCAAATATTGCCCCCCATTTTTAACAAGTCTGAAGCCTGGCCGAAGGTTTTGTTGAAATTTTCCGAACACAATTCTTTTCAACTCGCACATATTCATAATAATTTGCATAAAAGAGAATGTAAAATCGGGCTTTATTAATTTCGACTCATCCCGCTGGATGAGTGAAGATTACAAGCAAGATAAGCAAGCCTAACCACTCACGTTGTAAACGAGAGGATAGCCATGACCCTAACCGATTTATTACATGTAGTACCTTTTGAGGTTGTCCGCATGCCAAGGTCTATTGAGTTCATAACCTTGATGATTTCTAAGCACATAAGTCCCTTTTTTTATCTCCCTTGCGACTTGATAAGGGCCTTCCCAATTTGCCGTTAGCTTGCCTTTATCCGGCTCCATACCAGTGGCCTTTCTATTTCGAAGAACAAAACCCCCGACTTTAAATGAGTGGTCGCGGATTCGTTTATCGTGATGCTGTTTGGCGAGCTGTTTGTAGTTCGCGAGTCGATGGTATGTCGCTAGTCTTTTTTCCTCCACTAGATCCAAGTCGATCTTTCTATTCAAAAGATTATCCGCCGGGTCATATAATGCGACCCTGATGCTGGGTAGAGCCATTTCGGCGGGAGTCATGGCCTCTGATCCATAGGTGAGAGCAAAAGGAGTTTCTCCTGTTGGTGTTTTGATCGTGGTGCGGAGTGCCCATAGTATATCGGGTAACTCATCAACCCATCCTCCTGCTTTTACCTTGTCATCTACGCTCTTTTTTAGCATCTTGATTATTTGTTTGTTGCCGGCCTTAGCTTGGCCGTTTCCCTGAGGATAAGCTACTGATGACTGCCAATGTTTGACTTTGAATTCCTCGCAAAGATCTGAGAAGTCCTTCCTGAATTGTGGGCCATGGTCCGATACTACTGCCCGTGGGATGCCAAAACGTGAAAAAATCTGATCGTGTAAGAAATAACCCGCCGCTTTTGCGGTTATCTTGACCATAGCCTTTGCTTCAATCCATTTTGTAAAGTAATCCACAGCCACTATGATAACCTTGCATCCTCCTCTCCCTGGCGGGAAAGGTCTGATTAGATCGAGTCCCCACATGTCGAAAGGCCATGGTGCGACTACGATACTTTGTTCGACAGATGGTATCCGAGGGATGTCCGCATGTTTCTGACACTCTAAACATTCTCTAACCAATTTTTCTGAGTCCCTAAGGATCGTCGGCCAGTAATACCCTACGGTTATGACCTTTTGTGCTAAGGAGCGGCTAGCGGGATGGCCCCCGCATACCCCATGGTGAAGCTCGATAAGTATTGTCTTGCTTTCTTCTTTTCGAATACATCGCAATAGAGGCTTTGTCGCGGATCTTCTGTACAGAATTCCATTGTTTACAATATACCTGGCCGCCCTTTTCTTAAGTGCGCGAGTTTTGTCTGCCCCATCTGGTAATATGCATGTTTCAATGTAAGCCTGGACCTCATCGATCCAACATGTGGTCGGCGTTGGTGTGTCGATTTCCATGATTTGTGTATCCTCTATAGCGGGTACGGCTAGGTACTCTATCATTATTGAAGGATCTGCAATCTCTTCTTTGAGTGATAGCTTAGAGAGATAGTCTGCTCGCTCGTTGTCCTCTCTTCGAATTCTGATGAATTTGCAATAATTAAAGCCAGCTTTTAGTCGTCGAACAATCTCACCATACTTCTCGAGAATACCACAGTGCGTGTCATAATCCCTTGAGATTTGGTTGACGATGAGCTGCGAATCACAAAAGACTTCAACATTTTCTACGTTTAATTCCTTTGCTAATTTGAGCCCGGCTATAACCGCTTCGTATTATTTGTGGCCGGGAACTCGAACCTTAAAGCTTTTTCGATTTCCTCCGTCGTTCCGGGCTCCATCAAAATTACTCCGGCCCCACAATCATTTCGATTAGATGCCCCATCGACATATAAATGCCAACATTGATTGGGTTTAGTCTTGGCCGCAACGGGCTCTTGTGATAATGGTGAACTAGGTTGTGGCGAGCTGAAACTTGTCTCTACAATAAAATCTGGTAATGCTTGACCCTTGATAGCTTTTCTAGGTTGATATTGTATGTCGAACTCAGTGATTTCGATAGCCCATCTGAGGAGTCGACCTGACAGATCCGGTTTATGGAGTATCTGGCGCATTGGACTATCCGTTAAGACAATTATTGTGTGTGAAGTAAAGTAAGCCCTGAGTTTGCGGGTAGCAATGACAAGAGAATAGGCTAATTTTTCAATATTAAAATAGCGACTCTCCACCGGACTGAGAGCCTTGCTTACATAATAAACGGGATTTTGGAGGGTTCCGGCCTCCTTGACAAGAACGGCGGCAACAGCCCGGTCCGAAGCCGCCAAGTATAAAAACAAAACATCTCTCTCTACTGGGCCAACCAAAAGAGGTGGTTTTCCTAGATATTCCTTCAGAGCTTGGAACGCCTGTGAACACTCTGCGCTCCATGAAAAATTTTGTCGCCTCTGAGAATCTTAAAGAAAGGAAGACACTTCTCCGCTGACTTTGATATGAACCGTCCCAACGCGATGATGCGGCCATTAAGCCTCTGAACTTCTTTGATAGTTGTAGGCTCTTGCATGTCGATTAAAGCCTGAATCTTTACTGGATTAGCCTCGATGCCACGACGACTAACCATGAACCCAAGAAATTTGCCTGCTTGGACACCAAAAGTACATTTGGCCGGATTGAGTTTCATAGAGTGTTTGCGGACATTGTTGAAAGTTTCCTGAAGGTCAGCGGCGTGACCGTCCCCAGCGGACTTGACAACCATATCGTCTATGTAAGCTTCCATATTTCTTCCTATTTGCGAACTGAAGACCTTGTTGACCATTCACTGATAAGTCGAACCCGCATTCTTCAACCCGAATGGCATCATTTCATAATAATATAATCCTCCAGCGGCTCTGAAAGCCGCTTTCTCTTTGTCGGATTCAGCCATTCGTACTTGGTGATACCCAGAATATGCATCCAAGAAACTTAAAATTTCAAAGCCAGAAATAGAGTCTACTAACCGATCAATTCGTGGGAGCTGATAAGGATCCTTGGGGCAAGCTTGGTTGATATCCGTGAAGTCGACGCACATCCTCCATTTCCCATTGTGTTTTTTTACCATGACCACATTTGCTAGCCAAGTAGGGTAGGCGAGCTCTTTTACTATCCCTGCTTGTAGGAGTTTTCCAACCTCTACTTTCACCGCCGCTTCCTTTTCAGCTGAAAATTGGCGCGCTCGCTGTTGTATTGGCTTGAAAGTAGAGTCGACGTTAAGATGATGAAGAGCGACGTCAACCTCGATCCCTCGCATGTCCGTGACTACCTAGGCAAATGCGCTCAGATTTTCTTTGAGTAATTTTATCAACTTTTCCCTTTCGAAAGAACTCAGCCGAGCTCCAATTTTGACTTTCTGATCGGGGTATTCATCGTTGATGATTACCTCGACTAACTCATCCTCCGCTGTAAAATCAGGTTCATCTCTAACTTGAAATGTCTCGCACTCTACTTTAGTTGGCTCATGTCCGACAGTGACCCTAATCATGTCGATGTTTTCCATGTTCGGTGGCTGCTCGATTCGTGCTTTCTTATTTCCTGTTCTCATTTCATGTATGTATGTCAGGACAGCCGCAGGCTCGCTGATCGATGTTCCGATCATGTCTCCAACATAAAATTTTGCCCGCTGATGCGGAATGGAAGTTACCATTTGAAATTGTTTCAAGACGGGTGTCCCAATTATCATGTTATAATTGGATTGAAGATCGACTACCAGAAACATCACCTTTTCAGTGCGAAAAGGTGCATAATCTCCCATCTGTACGTCTAAGTCGATGGCCCCCTTGACCTGTATTTTGTGGTTGGTGAAGCCCTCAAGGGTGCCATTATGCGGACTCAAATTAGAGTCGTTGAACCCCAATTCTTTGAAGCAGCTGTAGTATAAGATGTCGCGGCAAGCTCCTGTGTCAACCATCACTCTATTGACACAGGCCCGATTGATGACCACTGAAATGCAAAGGCACATATCTTCTGTGTTGATCGAAGTTACTAGCTCACTGCGAGTAAAGGAAAGAGGTTGTTCATTTCCCCGCAAAACTATAGGTTTCTCCACGTGTTTGTTGATGGAGCCGATTCGATTCTTGATCTGACTGTTACTAGTTGGAGGTTCAGTTATCATTCTGATGTTCCTGTCGAACTGGCGGGCTTGCAGATTCCTCCTGTCCGGACCACCAGCATCTAGTTTGAGGTGATCATGATGCCCGCGGGCGAGTAGCTTCTCTATCGCTCGTTTAAACTGAATACACTCGTCCGTGTATGACCCTTATCTTTGTGATAGCCGCAATATTTGGATGCATCGCGACGTGTGTCAGGGACCATCGGGTATGGCTCAGGTATTTCATCTCTTATCTCATTCAACATCTGAGTATAGGAAATTCTGAGCGGTGTGAAATGCTCCTCCTTAAATCTTTCGGGTTTCTTGATTTCCCGATCTGGGTTTCTACGGGTATCTCTAGGCGGACTACGCTCAGTCCTCTATTTACCTTTATTAGATGAAGACACTCCTTCGTTTCCCGCAGTGGCGATGTATTTTCTAGTTGAGCTTAACATTTCTTGTAGGTTCGTAGGTGGGGATAAAGCAAACTAAGATTTTAAATACCCTGGCTTCAACCCTGTTTCAAAACTTCTCATGACGACGTTGTCCGCTAAACCCCTTGTTAACTCATACACTTTGTGAAACCGCTCGTAATAGCTGCGAGTACCTTCATTTTCGCCTTGTCGGACCTCATGCAGGTCAATGTGAGTCTTTTTAGGTCCTCCTACTGACTTGAACTCTGTTATGAACTTGTTGATCAGATCATCCCATGATAAGATCGAACCAGGAGGAAGACTTCGGATCCATGATGCTGCCCTATCTTGCATCGATCCCACAAATGCTATACACCAAGCCTCGTCGCTAGAGGTACATAAACTGATTCTGCTCTGAAAAGCGGATAGCCAATCCAGAGGATTCGTTGCTCCATGGTAGTTAATGAAATTGGGGTAATGAGTTCCTCCTCTTAGAGCCGCTTTCAGTATACTGGGATGAAGCACACTTGTTCCCCACGTTGGAACCATTTTAACACCCTTCGTACCCTTTTGCAGCTCCTCTATCTGTCTTCTCATTATTCCTATTTCCTCTTGATTCGCGGGAATAGGCGGGAATGTAATATGTCCTCCCATATCTTGCGAGTCCCTCATGTCCCTCTGTGCGAGTACGGACCTGTCAAGGATTCCTTGGTCACCCTGGGGCTGCACCGCGATCATCGACCACGGGCCCCAGCCGACCAAGTGCCGATTTTCTATCTCCTTCTGGATGGGATGTTGCATGGCTGCTTCCTTCCATTTCCGACCGCTGAGGTTGAGCTGTTTTTTGAGGAATAAAGGTAGGCTGTAGCTCTGTTTGTGCAGGTTGGGGAGGGTTGGATTTGCGGATAGGTTGAGATGGCAATCCCTCAGCAATCAGTAACTCATTTCCCACTCGCATCTCCTCTATGTACTCCATGTGCGCTTGTAGAGCCATCTTGTATGAATCTTGCTGTGAGGGAGCTCCCCCTGTTGAAACAGCCTCATGGTCATCATTATGGTTATATATCGCAGCGATCCCCTTTCCTTTATTTTTTCTGATTGCTTCTTCATGAATTTCGCGAGCTCTAGTTCTTTCCCGGATGTATGCTCGCATGTCGGTTGTGAGGGCAGGGTTGACATCTGCCCCATCTGACATAACCCTTCTCTAGCCTCCCCACGCAGCGTGTTCGCTCCACGTGTCGGGCGCTGATTGACTGGTTTAGTCGGTGTTACTAAGTTCAATTTTTTCCCGCCAGCCATGACTTATGATTTTTGTGGGTATTTTGGCTATAGATTTTAAATATTTCTGGTCCAAAGTATGAAGGTGAGAAGATGTTGTGTCCTCTAGGTGGTTTGTGGCTAAATAACCAAAATTTCTTTACTTGAAGATCTGAAACCGACGAAAAGAGTGTATAAACCAACCTGGGTATTTTTAGATGGACTCAAGCGTGAGTATGCGATGAAGTTGGTGATATTTTCCGTGTGGGTTGTTAAGATGAGGAGAGCAGCGGTTTCTGGGCTGTATTATCCCAAAAGATCAAAACTTTAGTGACCGACAGACTGAAAATGATGATAACCTCGCCTGAAACACCGTGAAATCGTCTCTGTGGTGGAGCAAGTGATCTCCAAAAGTTGAATGATGATCGTTTTTCCCGGTAACGGAGCCAACTGATGTTGCGCTGAACACCAGATTTGCGGTAACAGTGTTTATCTTGTGGATATAAGGCTGATATATGTGATTTCAACGGTGCGGATACGGTGGTCATGAAGAACAAGTAAATGATTCGACAAATTGGCAGAGTGAATCTGCTTGTATTAGATTTATAGCTTAGAATTTGAGGTTAGAGATTAGCTTTCTATTTCATTGTGATCCCATATTTATAGGCTAAAAAGTAAGTCGGTTTACTGTTCATCGACAAGACAACTAGAGTACATAGCTAAGGAAAGTATGCATGCAATACAAGTGTCCTATCCAGCTGTTTTGTGCCAGCTGGATTGATAAGTATGGCGAGCAGCGTCCAGCGACCAGACGATGAGTGCGACGAACAGCGGACTCATTTGTGCCTTGTCTTGAGCTGAGCTTGACTATATGGATAGAAATCACATGGAGAAGATGGATCCGACATATGACTGCCGGACAAGATCCGGCTTACTGTCGGCGGATAGGACCCGGCTTGTAGCTAGCGGGCAAGAGATGTCTGTGGCAGCGGACAGTGGAGATAGAAGCTCATTACCTATGTTGATGGGCCATGATGGTAGGCCCAATATGGATGAACGGGGCCCCATTCCGATCCGGGTATATCATCTATCAAACATCGGGAGGTAAGTGCATCTACATCCAAATCTCGCACTATCCTGAACAATCAAAGAAATGAAGATTTCAATGAAACCTTGGACATACTCATAAAGAAATTAGAGATTATTCAAAAGAATTATGAGAATGTCAAAAAGGAGAAAAAGTTATTGAAAACTGAAATTTCGAGATTGAATGCTGAAATCAATCTAATCAAGACTAATAATGGAACCAAGGTAATTCGACCAACTGATGAACCAACAAAAGTTATAAACATCAGTGAATCATCAGTTGATCCAATTTCCAAAGTTCAATTCAAACCAGGAAAACCATTTGGAGAAAGATCTGGTTTAGGGTTTGATAATCGGTATAATTCTAAGTTTAGACCAGATCGCTTGCAATAAAATTTGTGATTGCTCAACAGTCAAAAACTCAGAAAACTGATAAAGTTATTAGAACTGATAGATACTCAGCATAGCCAAATGCACAAACTGATAAAACTGAAAAATCAGCTGGTAAAATTCACCAAGCCAACAGATTTTACAGAAAGATTCAGAAGGCTGAAAACAGTAAAACTGATCCGAAATCAGTAAGACAAATCTTCAAGTCATATCCATCTAAGAATGAAGATCATTCATGGAATAATAGACTCAGAGGGAAAGGAAGATTATTTCCCACTGATGAAGATTGGAATAGACCATCACATCGCCACAAACCGAACAAATTTAAAACTCGTTATGACAAAACAGAAAAGTTTGTGAAAACCGACTTCACTCGACAAAATGTCAAGAGAGGTATAAATTTAAAAATAAAGTTATACCATCAAAAGCTAATCAGTTAGGACCCAAAAAGATATGGGTACCAAAAATTTCTCACTTTGTTTTGCAGGAGAAAAACCACTAGCTGAGAACTGAGAAATGCAATTCACAAAATTGAGTTGTATTCACAACTGAGTTTCTGAATTCAGCATAAGGACAAAACTGAGCGTATACAGCTGTTGATACACCGTACCTTCTTTATTCACTTTTATCTAGCTACGGTTATCAAGAAAAGACGTGGTCCTTTTCAATCTAAACCGTTCATAATTCCCACTCACCCACCTTTTTGCAATCTCAAAACATTTATGACAAGACGTTTTAAGTCACACTCAATTCTTAACTACCCCCACTCCAAATTATAAATACCTAGAATTTTCTTTTATAAATTCTTTACGCATGAATTCTGAATCTACTCTCTGAATTTCAAATTTTCAAATTTTCAATCAAATCCAGAAAAATGACCTTCACTCTTGTTGAACCTGGAATGATCGTTTCTCTTGATCAATATATTGCAAAGTATGTTGATCAAACTCTAGTCAATTATATTGCAACAAAAATCCGGAAAATTAAAGGATTGGAAGCTGCCTTCAACATCGATCTAAAAAGTGTTTGTTTAGAAAAGCATCGAAGACTTCTATCAATTTGGTAGAACAACTGTAGAAGGAGAAGACACACAAACATATATCACCACTGTCAATGATAAGGAAATCAAAGTCACTGAAGATCTAATTGCAGAAATCTTTGGATTTGACAAATCCGGAGGAGCAGCAGCCATTAAGTTGACTAAGGAATAGAAGGAGAAGTTATGGAGAGATATAGCAATTAATGGAGAATCTGCTGTCTTACAGACAGGGAGCACAAGCCTGCTCAAGCCAGAATTTAATTTTCTCTCAGAGATGCTGGCAAATTACATAATTGGGAATGCTGGAAACTTTAGCAATCTATCTGGAGCAAAACTAGATTTGCTATATGTGATTTGGTTTGAAAAAGATTTCAATTGGGCAAGGTATCTATTTGATCAATTGATAGCACAGTCAATTGATGTACCCAAAAAGAAGACCGATGTGAAGAAAGGACGGTTTTATCACAAGAAGACTCTTGTGTTAGTAGTCCAGAGGATACTCAATCACTTTGGAGTTGCTAAGAGAAAAGAAATACCAATTGCTGACGGAAAGATTGCCATTAAGGAAGAAAAAGCAAGAAAAAGGAAAGCTGAGAAATCTGAGACTGATCCCAAGAAGAAGAAAAGCAGGAAATCGAAAGAACCTGCAACTGGAGATGAAGTGTTGGCACAAATTGAAGACTTAAAGAAAAGAAGAAAACAGTTGGAAGAAACAGAAAAAGGCTTAACTGATCTAGTTACTGAGAAACCAATAGAAATGTCATCAACTCAAGAAGCTAGAACTGAAGTTGCTAACGGATCAGCACTAGAAGTGAAAACTGAAGTTAATCTCACCGAATCTATTCCAGTTTCGGTAACTGAGGTTTTACCAACTCAAGAAGCAGCTATGCATTCACAGGAAATGGAAATAATAAAAGAAACTGAAGTTGTCAACAGAGAACAGACTGTTGAAAATGACTTGCAGAAAGAAGCAGTAACTCAGGGGGAACAGACCCTGAGAACTGAGCCTGATGATGAAGAATCCGATTGTGATGAAAGACTGATTG
This sequence comes from Gentiana straminea, assembly GCA_036785695.1. Classification (NCBI taxonomy): domain Eukaryota; kingdom Viridiplantae; phylum Streptophyta; class Magnoliopsida; order Gentianales; family Gentianaceae; genus Gentiana; species Gentiana straminea. Next base: position 13,075,035 of record JAVUPR010000398.1, on the reverse strand, counting down.
ATGAAACAACATTGAACATGCTTATGTTGCTTTCAAAGTCCAAGTCTACTCCTCAAGAATCTGTACCCAGTTTGGAACAAGAGGAAACTGCTAAAGAATTTTCAGCTCCTCAAACTGAAGAAAAGGAGGCTGAAGCAGAAACAGAATCAACCAAGATTATTCAGTTGGATGAACAAGTTCATGAAGTTGAACCCACTGAACACACAACGAAAGAAGTTCCAGTTGTTGAATTGGAACCTGAGCAAAGTGAAAGACAAGCCGTTGAAGAAGATGCAAGTGAAAAAGTTTTGCAAACTGAGCCAATAATCTCAGTTCCTGATATTGAAAAAGAAACATCAGTTGTCCCAAACACTGTTGAGGGAGAAACCAGCAGGACCAATCTTATGCAAACTGATGATCCCATGCAAATTGAAGTTCCTACTCAAGAAGAAGATCATGAGATCACAAGAGAATCAGAGGACACCCTCACACCATTCAAATCCCCATCTGATCATACAGAACTTATGAAAGATGGTTATGAGCGATTGCAAAGATACAGAACTTGGAAGTTCACTTCTATAGATAATCAAAGAAGTCAGCGTGCAGAAATGGAGATTATTAAGAAATGGGTATTCGATCTTTACAACATTACAAGTTTAATGGAGATAATCAATACCGACGAATTCCTAGATCAAGGATATGCGCTGATCAGAAATAGCTATTGGAGGAAAGACATAGCCAGTGGAAGTTCTAAGAAGAATGTTGATGATGATTTTGAGGAAGATCCTGACCTACAAAAAGGGATTCTTTCCTCTATACAAGAAAAGGAAACTGCAACAGAACTAAATACTGATGAAGACTCTAGTAGTTTTGGTGAAAGCAGTGGAAGTTCAAGTTCTGAAAGCTTATCTGAAACACAGCTGGACAAAGAAGCAGAAGGAGGCTACCAATCTCCCACTGATAAATCCACACTTGATATAGCAAGAACTTTGGCAGACATACCTGGAGAAGAATCAAATGATGAACTTGAAGTACATATGTCAATCACAAAAGTTATTGATTCATCAAGATTGGAAGAAGCTGAGAAACAGTCTGAAGAGAAAAGACAATCAGCTGAATTTAGAGAAAAACTGAAGCAAGTTGTTCTCTCACCTCTAAAGCAAGCTAAACCAACTGAGGCTGAGACAAGCAAAGCAAAGAAACAACAAGGAGGAAATTCACAAGATGTTCCTACTCAAGTTGATCTCATTAGGTATTATCACAATGAGATACTCAGAATTCAAAAGGATGACAAAAGCTTATTCGGAAAAGTTTTAAAATCCTTAGAAGCCAGTCAAGATGAACGAACCAAGCTTGAAAAGAAGATGGACACTGTGAATGACAACTGTCAAACCACTCTGCTTGAGATTCGGAAAACAACCACTGAACATGTCACAAAGAAAAATGAAACTCAAGACAGATGGGAAGGCATTCTTAGTAATCTAGTCGATAGAATGTTTTTAATGGAACAGGGCATAAAGGACTCAGTCGTGGCTCAAACCATATTGGCATCAACTCAACAAACATTGAATGCTTACATCAAAAGCCTGATTAATAAAGATGATGTCAATAAGGGGGAAAGTTTGGATATCTTAAAAGTCCATGCAGCTGAAATGCCACAAGCCCTCACAAATGTTGATGATAAGTTGAGTGAACTGAAGAAAGCAAGAGGAGATTTTACTGATGATTAGATGAAACTGATTGTTAAATACTCAGAACCAACTGACAAAAGAGTTGGTCTGGATTCTCGTCTCTACAATCTATTCAAGAACTTACTAGAGAGAGAAGGAGTATCAAAAGAAGAATCTCTTGAAACATTTCTACATATGCAGAAGATACTCATGTACTATTGGAATAAACTAAAGAAATGGGAAGCAGATGGCACCTTAGATAGAGCTTCAGAGAAAGTTGAAAAGGCTGAACCTGAATTTGTTCAAACTCTACTGAGAACAGCCACCAATGAAAGACTAAGGTCATCAGTCTTTACATTTGCAGCTCTATTCAAAAGTAAATTTTTCAAGAAAAACAATTTATCTCAATCATGGAACATTTGGGCAAGCATTCATGGAATTGAACATTCAGCCACGAATGATGAAATGAGAATTGTTGCGGAAAACTATGATAATCAACCAGTTTAAAAGTCAAGTAAAAGGAAACTGAATTTAGTTGTTTTTACTTATGTTGTATTTTATTATTCAAACATTGTAGTTTCAGTTTCTCAGTTCATAGTGTTACTTACCGTATTTTGTCTTTTATCTTTTTGCATTGCTTTTAAGGAGGGTATTGACATCATCAAAAAGGGGGAAATTGTTGGAAATAAAATTTATGTTTTGATGATGATTCATCACTTATTTGTTAATTGTTCTTAACCCCATTGATGAAGTGTCATAACTAGCTGTTATAGTGCAAAGCAAAAAGAAGTCTAGATATCAATGTATAGGATTTATTAGAGTCTGATATTTGTATAAGTTAAATCAGACAAGCACTGTAATAGTTCTAGGCTGGAACTGAGAAATGAAGAAACTGAGATTTAATCTAACTGAGATTCTACAAGAAACTGACAATAGAGCACACCAACAGAAGATTGAAGAAGATAAGTTCGTTGAGGGAAACAGACTCGGTTGGCATTTCTACAAAACTGAAGAACTGAGGGACACAGACTCAGTTATTGAAGAATGAAGAACTGAGGGACACAGACTCAGTTATTGAAGAATAAAGAACTGAGGATTTAAACTCAGTTATGAAGATTACAAGTCGAGACTGTAAAGTTAGACTTCAGGCAAGATTGTGGTGACCTGAACTGACTTTATGGATCTTGTATGAAGACCTAAGAATCATAAGGACAATGAATTCTCGGATGATAATGAGTCATGGTGTACTCTGATTAAGTCAATTATAATCAGATGAAAACTGGAGTACTGATATTTGAAGAAGAGTAAAATCTTAGTTAATGCTCCAAGTCAGTTAGGAAACTGACAAATGAAAAACTCAATTTTATAAGTCAACCATCCAACAAACTGATCGTACAGTCGAACGTTGTAAAGAAAGCAATTTCATTGGATGAAGTACTTACACAGCAGAACGGTCAGAAAATATAGCCGTTACAAGCAGGATGAACGTTGAATGAACCCCTATAAATAGACTACCTCTACAACATCAAAATAGAGTGCAGGTATATGATAATAAAGAAAAAAAAATTAAAAGGAATCTATCTAGTCAAGAAAGATCAAATTGAGGGGGAAAGCCAAATCCAAAAGAATACCTACTAAGTACTTAATTGCAAGATCAAGAAATTTCTTCAAAGTGTTCAAGCATATTCAAGCAGATTCAAGATCCAACATTTGAAGAAATACAGAGCCGTGCTTAAGTTAATCATCCAGAAGAAAAGCTCAAATCACAGTTGAATCATAGTTATTGATTCAAAGTCTCAACTTTGATTTTATCAAAGGTTTAGACCTGTGAAACACCAAGAAGGTGTGAAGGACGGTTGAGTGCGGTCAGGAAGACTGTGTTTGTGATAAGCTGGTGAAGAGGCAATTCTACCCTCCAAGGACCAGTGGTCAAACAGTTGAAGAGCAGCAATCCTACCTGTTCTACAAGTGTTTAGATAGTGATGCTAGGGATTAGTCAAAGACTATCAGTTCAGAAATTTTTGTAACCGGGCCATCTCAAAGAAGTTCTAGTGGAATTTTCCTCCGCATCACAGGGGAAGAGAGGATTGACAGGTTTACACCACCTGGAACCTCTATAAATCTTGTCTATTTACTTTACGCATTCATTTACTTTATTATAGGTATATTTATGTGGTTTTCATACTGAAACTAAGTTAACTAGTTTTTAAAGGCTAATATTTATCCGCTGCCAGTTAACAAGACTAATATAAGTCAGCATTGACTTATATTCGATGAGAGCTAACCGAACTCCGCACAAGTTAAGGGACCGGAACAAAACGGAATCGAAGATCGCCTTGAGTTTCGAGACACTCGGTTCCGGGGCTTTTCCACTCAAGATTAGTTTTTGGTGACAAGTTTATTCACCCCCCCCCCTAAACTTGTGTTAGCCTTTCCAAGGGACCAACAGGAAACATAATCAACTGCTATCAGTATGTAACGTTTCGATTTTGATGATGTGAAAGGCCCAAAAAAATCAATTCCCCACACGTCGAATAACTCCACTTCTAAGATACTATGCAGTGGCATCTCTTTCCGCTCAGAAATGTTACCAGTCATTTGACAGGAATCATGGGCTCTTGTATACTGGTAAGCAGATTTATGAATTATCGGACAATAAAATCCACATTGCAGTACCTTTGCTACTGTCTTGTCCGGCCTATAGTGATATTCAACTTCTCCCGAATGACATTGGCTCAGAATACTTAGAATCTCATCATCATGGACGCATCTCCTAAGAATGGTGTCGGGGCACATCTTGAATAAGTAGGGATCGTCCCAATAATAATTCTTCAGATCTGTAAAGAACTTCTTCTTATCGCCACTCATGAATTTCGGTGTAGGTACCTTCCTTCAAGATAATTTACAATGTTAGCAAACCAAGGGTATACATTTCCCACTCTTGATGTATTTTGTCAGGGTTGATATTCGACTAGAACTACTAATGAGACGGCAAAAGTTGTTCATCAGGAAAGCTCTCCCTGATCTCAGTCGGTTGCTCCTTTTCTAGCAAAGATAATCTTGACAGGTGATCAGCCACCTGGTTCTCAGATCCCTTTTTATCTTTGATCTCAACATCAAACTTTTGTAAGAGTAGAATCCATCTCAAAAATATCGGCTTTGAGTCTTTCTTGGTTAGAAGGAATTTCAGAGCTGCGTGGTCAGTGAATACAGTGACTTTCGATCCTATCAGATATGGTCAAAACTTGTCAAATTCAAAGATAACAACTAAAAGTTCCTTCTCTATAGTCGCATAATTCCTCTGGGCATTGTTGAGGGTACGACTAGCATCCCTTTGTCCTAGGGCTGCTCCAACTGCCGTGTCGTTTGCATCACACATAAGCTCGAAAGGTTTGTTCCAGTCTGGTGCCACTAGGATTGGGGCGGTTATAAACATTTGCTTCAATGCGTTGAATGGTCTCTTGCACTCCTCTCAAAATACAAAAGGCACATCCTTTGCAAGTAATTCAGTCAAAGGTCTAGAAGCCTTAGAGAAATTATTAATTAACCTCCTATAGAAGCCTGCGTTTCCTAGAAAGGCTCACAATGTCTTTAAGTTTGTTGAAGGGGGTAACTTCTCTATTACCTCTATTTTTGCCTTATCAACCTCCATTCCTTTCTTTGAGATCTTATGACCCAACACTATACCTTCCGTTACCATGAAATGGCATTTTTCCCAGTTAGGTACAAGGTTGGTCTCCTGACATCTCTTCAGCACTTTACTCAAGTTGTCCAAGCATTTATTAAAGCTGTCTCCAAATATAGAAAAGTCATCCATGAAAATTTCTAGAAAATCTTCCACCATGTCCGCAAATAGTGACATCATGCACCTATGGAATGTTGCGGGAGCAATACAGAGTCCAAAACGCATGCGATTGTATGAAAAAGTTCCATGGGGACATGTGAAAGTTGTTTTCTCACGGTCCTCAGAGGCAATATGGATCTGGTAATAAACAGAATATCCATCTAAGAAACAATAAAAAGCATGACCGCTTAACCATTCTAACATCTAGTCTTTTAATGGTAGGGGAAATGATCTTTACAAGTTGCGTCATTCAGTTTCCTGAAATTGATGCCAACTCGATGTCCAGTAATTAGCCTCACAGGGATCAATTCATCAAAATCATTAGGTTGAACAGTGAATCCTCTTTTCTTTGGTACCACATGCATGGGGCTCACCCATTCACTGTCTGCAATTGGAAAAATGATTCTCATTTCCAACATCTTTATAATCTTCTCCTTAAAAACATCCTTCAATTGTGGCATCAAACTCCTTTGAGGTTGTGCCACCACTTTCTTCTCTGGATCTACAGAGACTTTATGCATACACACCAATGGACTTATTCCTCGAATATCCGCAATCATCCACCCAAATGCACCCTTATGCTCTCTCAGTAATCCTACAAGTTTCTCCTCCTCTAATGGTCATAATGACAATGAAATTATGAGGGGAAGAGTATCGTCGTGTAAGTATACGTACTTTAGGTGAGATGGCAAAGGTTTCAACGTTAAATTCATTGGTGGTTCTTCCAATGATGATCTCAACAGTTTACCAGTCAATTGTAAGTCAAAGAACTTATGCCATGAAGGTATATGAATTGTCCCTCCTACATCCACAGAAAATATAGGCTCTACTTCTCGTACTTGACCTTCGCTGCACCCAGGCCATATTTCATCATTACTTCTTTCATCTTCTTTCAGGAGCAAAGTCTCTGCCACTTTAGGGTCTAGTTCCACTTGCTGATGTAATCTCAAAACAAGATCATCTATGGCATCTAGCATGTAACATGCTTTTCCCTCATCTTGTGCATACCTCATCATTTTCATCACATTGAATACTGCGCTGTCCTCATTTACTCTTAGAATCAACTCACCCTTATGAACATCTATCATTTTTTGCTTGTTGCTAGGAAAGGTCTTCATAAGATCAGTGGAACATCATGGTTAGCTTCCATTCTAATACTACAAAGTCTACGGGGAACACGAACTTATCAAATTTTACCATTACACCTTCCACCACTCCACAAGGTTGCTTCATAGACCTCTCTGCCAATTGCAGGGTTATAGATGTATTGTTTAACTCTTTCATGCCTAACTTATGGAATATGGAGAGTGGTATTAAATTGACACTGGCTCCAAGATCACATAGGGCTTTGTTTAGGCACCTTTCTCCAATTATGCAAGGTGTGAGGAAGCTCCTAGGATCTTTACACTTATGAGGCAGTTTGCATTGCAAAACTGCCGAGCATTCCTCGTTAAGGCAAATAGTCTCAAGGTCTACAACGTCCTTTTGGTAGAGACTGCTTCTTTCAAAAGTTTCGCTTATTTTGGCATCCCGGCCAGAGCTTTTACCTAAGGTATATTCACTTGCAATTTCTGAAACATTTCTATTAACTTTTTATAATGAGCATCATCATGATTGGGTTTATATTTCCTAGGGGGTAGGGTAAAGTGGAAGGATTAATAGTTACAGTTCGTGAAGACTTACATGCTGCTTGTTGCTGCATGCTCTACCTGCTCGTCTGTTGAATCTGCAGGCGCCCGATCAATCGGTGTGGTGTCCAGATTAATCGGATCCCTTTTTTCTTGATTCTGCTACGTTCTATTCATCCTGGTTCTTATCTGATAATAGGTCCAGTATATCCTTTCCGCTTCTTGTCATTATTGCATTCATGTCCTTCGGATTATTCTCAGTGTTACTTGGTAATCCCCCCGGAGGACGGGCTGACACTTGTTCGGCGATCTGTCCCACTTGGTACGACAAATTCTGCACTAAGGCTTCCTGATTGTTCAGTCTTGCTTCATTCTTCTAAAAATATGTGGTGAAGTTTGCATTCAGCTCGGCAATGGATTTTGTGAATTGATTGACCGTGTCGGTCACAGTTGAGCTCATTTTATCCATGGCTGCTTCCCAACTACTCGACTTGTTGAATTGAGGCATGAATCCCCCAGTCTGCCTTGGTTTCTCTCCAACTGTCGGATCACTTAGTCGAAAACCAGGGTGGTCGTAAGAACCCGGGCGATATCTGCCAGCATAAGGATTTCCTTGCCTCCCTAAATAGTTCACTTCTTCGGTGTTGGTTGCTTCGACTTCTTGAACTTGCTCTACCTTGGCCATGCGGTCTTGCATGCCGTCTATTTTCTCGTTCATCACCATTAACTGGTATAAGATCTTCTAAGAAGTATCTTCTCCAAATACTCCTTCAGCAACCTTTACATTTTCAATTTGATGCATCCCCCATTGGCTTGTAAAAGGGCTATTTATACCAACTTTTCTACAGTTTCTTCAGGTGACAGCAACACAAAACATCCGTTGCTTGATGCATCAACTCTCATTTGTTCACTGGACCACAATCCGTGATAGAAACTATGCATTCATACGGACAGAGTGATATCATGGTGAGTGCATTTCAGTTGTGCTTCCTTAAACCTTTCCCACGCTTCCTCAAAAGTCTCGGCTAGTTTTTGCTTGAAATTCATGATGTCTTGTCTCATCTGTAGTGACTTCCTAGGTGGGCAGTACTTATTCATAAATTTTTGCAGTAAATCACTCCAAGTTTGGATCGATCCTGGTGCTAGAGACAATAACCATATCATTGCCTTGTCTTTTAGAGTGAATGGGAACAATTTCAACTTAATGTTGTCTTCAGGTACTCCTGCTGGTTTGACTGTGCTGAGTATCTCCAATAAGTTAGTGACGTGTACACTATGATCTTCGTTCGGTACTCCATGGAATGTAGTGTAATTGGTCACCATCTGTATCACGTTTGGCTTTGGGTGAAAGACCTCAGCCGCATTCTCTGGCTGAACAATTGCTGGAATGAATTGCTCAATCGTTGGCATTATAACTCTGTAGAGTTTTTCTATCTGCTTGTACAACAATTCATGCTCCATTGACACCGTTTTGTCCATTTTGCGCCATTGTGTTATTTGTATCCTCCAAAGGTGGAATCTCTTTTTCCTTCTTGCTGTGATCTCCTTCATGTGAACTCACATCATCCGCCAACCTATCAATCTCTCTTGAGCTTCCTTATTCTTTTGTTTAGCAAACTTTTTGATCTCAGGTATGAATCTCTCGAGTTTGGCTGCTGAACTTCGCGTAGCGTACTACAAGACACAAAAATAAAATGAAAATGTTAGTTACTTGCCTCGGCAGCTGTTACACTCACCTAGCAGACTCAAAAATACAGACTCTGACTACTGACTCAAAGCTGAACTGACAGAACCGATTCTTCTGAATCTGGGACGCTCGATTGATTGCGGGTAACCCTCGATTAATCGGGAGAGATTTTTTCCAGATTCAAAAAAACTGACTCTTACGACTCTAGTATAAACAGACACGATAAAATAGACTCAAATTTATAGAAACTAAATATACAAACGCTCAATCTCAAATTAAAATTTATTCTTGACATGAGTCCCCGGCAATGGCGCCAGAAAATCTTGATCGCGGGCAAAGCACTTACTAGCAATAGGACTAGGTCTATCGTAGCTGAGCACTGGCGAGTCAAGGTCGAATCCCACAGAGACTTGTAAGAATGGAAATCATTCAAGATTGATCAGTCACAACAACGGTCTACGACCAACTATAATATGGGTAGAATAAAAGTTGTGACAATAAACAAACAAGATTATGCAATTTCAACCGGAACACACAAGAGTTTTTAATGTATTACTCTAATTATGAGTTATTAGTTATTCCATCCATGACATGCATTAGTCATCCCCATTGGTAAATTAATAATTCATTGTCAGCTACGGGTGAAATCTCCTAACCCTATCTACTTCCACTGTAAGGACAGCAGACAATCTATATGCAATTAACCTCATTCGTAGGTTGTATTAATTCACACACATTAAATTTTAGGTTTTCCGGCTCAAGACCCAGAACCTCCCTAGGCAGCTATCGACTATGACTAGCACGTTCCTAAGGATCCATCAAGACAATGTCCAAACTAACACTTCACTAACAGTCCTTCATGTTAATCTACGATGGCATGCAAATAGTTGATCAGGCTATTAAAATGTAAATTAAATCTGTTGATCAACGTAGCTGGTGCCGATTATCATGAACTAGGATTTACTAGGTATTCTGATATAGCGATATAGACCATCACAGATTTGAAGAACACAATCATTATTTTATTATTTCTTCACCAACGAATCAGAACTATACATACATAGGGTAAAATAAACTAACTACTAGGTGGCGAATCCATTGACTCCGTGACTAGAACTCACAAATAAATAAAGAACAAAGAACTTTTATTTCGTAAAACATGTCTTGAAAATTGTAGATTGAATTCTGAGGGTGATGCCTCTTATTTATAGCTAAGTAAATGGACTTAGAAAGACATAGAACTACCCGTTGTCCAAGAAAACACTTTTCGGAAGATTCCGGTAGCTCGATTAATCGGTGGCAACTCCCGATTAATCGGGGGCATTTATATCCTTTTTCTTCTACCGACTTAACTTGGAAGGTTATGTAATACCCTAGGCCCAATCCTTTCGTTCTGTCCGCTCCAGAATCGTCCACAATGCTTATCCCAATTATTTCGTATCCTGAAAATAATCAAATAACGCATGAAATAATATCGAATAATGGAAAATAAACATGAAATGCAAAATACTCGACTCATGAACCCGACACATGACATCCAACTCAAATCGTTCATAATTATAGGTCGAAACAACTATTTTTAGCTCGTAATGGATAGAATGTTTATGTCGTAGGATATACTATTTTAAGCATCATCATGTCTTCATACTGTCAGCAGGCTGCTGTGTCTTCATACTATCAGCAGAGTGTATCAGCTGACTGCACTCAGCATTCCCTTCAGCCTCTATATTGTAACACCCCCCAAGATGAGAGTGGTACATGAACAGCTTGCACTCAGCATTCCCTTCAGCTACTGGAACACTGAAACATATTTGAAATTCCCAGTTTGTCTAGCAGATAAGAGAAAATTGGTGCATCCAAGGCTTTGGTGAGAACGACAGCTATTTGTTCCTTTGTGTTGACTGGAAGCTGTTTGAAAAGTCCAGATTTTACTTTGTCTCTAACAACATGACAGTCAATCTTTATGTGTTTGGTTCTTTCATTGAAGACATAATTATGGGCAATGTGCAAGGCACTGGCATTGTCACAAAATAAGACAGTAGACAGTTGAACTGGAATTTTTAGATCTTGAAGAATGTAAATGAGGCATTGGATTTCACAAACTGCATTTTCCATAGCCTTATATTCAGCCACTAAAGAAATTCTTGCTATAGTATTTTTCTTCTTTGCCTTCCAAGAGATTGGTGCATCTCATAGGAACATCATGTAGCCTGATTGATTTTCTTGTTTTAGGACCACCAGCCCAATCACTGTCTGTAAACCCTTTGAGTAAAAGATCATTGTTTGCTGGAAACAAGATTCCTTGACCAGGGTTGGCTTTCACATACCTCAGCAGCCTATGTGCTACCTTCATATGATTTTCATTAGGAGTATCTAGAAATTGACTCATCTGCTAAACTGCAAAGGCAATATCAGGTCTAGTAAAGTAAGATAGATGAGTTTGCCTACTAATGATCTGTAAGCAGTGTTATCTTCCAAAAGTGGTGAATCACCATGCTGTAAGGTTTTCCTGGACTTTATAGGTGTCATGGCATGTTTTGCTCCCAAAAATTCATATTCTTCTAGGATATTAAGAGTGTATTTTATTTGAGAAATTGATATGCCAGTAGAAGTTCTAGCAGCTTCAATGCCTAGGAAATATCTCAATTTTCCAAGATCATTGATAGTGAATTGCTGATGTAAGTCATCCATGACCTTCTGAATTAAATGTTACCTTGGGCTTGCTGCTATGATGTCATCTACATAGACTAGCAAAGCAATAAAGGACTGTCCTAACCCTTTTGTGAATAAACCGTGATCATTCATTGACTGAATGAATCCTTGAGCTTCTAAAAATTCAGTTAACTTGCAGTTTCATTGTCTACTGGCTTGCTTTAGACCATACAGTGATTTGGTTAATCTGTAAACTTGATTTGGTTTAGTTGCTGCACAACCTAGTGGTAACTCCATGTATAATTATTCATGCAAGTCTCCATGTAAGAAGGCAGTGTTGATATCCATCTGATGTAGATGCCATATCGTTAGTTGTCCACCTGCTGACACATCTTTAATAAATCAACCATAGCTTTGTGTGTAGACCTCCAAATCAAGTGATTCAAAATGTATTGGAAAGTTTATTGAATTGTATACAACTTTCATGAATATTTTCATCCCGGAAAAGACCTTTAATATGGACCAAAATGCAGATCAATTGAAGGTAGGGTGAAAACACCAACGAGTTCTGGTCCGTTTGAACGTTTAAGCTTCAGGCACATGCTCCAACCCCCGTATCTCGCATTCCGGTAATCTCGAATACCTAAGTCCTGCACAATATGACAACAAATGCCACACGTAACCCCAAAGGACACTAGAGTGACCGAGAATTCATCAAAGCTCCAAAAAATAACGAGATTTCCGGACTTTACGTCCTAGGTGTCGAAATGACAACCAGGGTGTCAAAATGCATAAAACCAAACTAAATGCCTCCGAATACATATAAAACGAGGTATAAACGGGGTATAATCACATAGTAAATTATATCCAATTTGACTAACATCATCTACCCCTACTTAGCATTTGCTCGCCCTCGAGCGAAATCGAGCGATTCAAAATATAGATGGGATCAGCACTGATATCATACATGTAGTCCATAAGAATTGCAATAGAAAAACATAAGAAATTGACACAAATGCATATAATTTGAGTTCTACCTTGTATTCAGAAAAAGAATGTGTGTGTGTGTATAGCTTCTACAACATTTATCACTTACGAGCGGTTTAGATTATAGTCGCATAATGTACCAAGGTTACACCATAGGCTTATACATCGTAAACATCTCCACTAATCAGGGTCTATCGTCGTCTAGTACGGTCGAGTAGGACTTGCAAGGTTATAACTATATACGATAAAATAGAAAGAGACGGTACAAAAGAGATTTAACCGAGATATATAATCATGACTCGAATACAACTTTGTCGTCAATCTTTCTGACTATATACAATTCCGAAAACCAAACCCTTCACACATTGTTTTCCAATTATACAACACTATTAGTCCATTTTGGACATGAATTGAAACAAAAAACATACATATAGTTCTTTTGTTTTTCTTTTTGCTTCTTTAGTTTTCTTTTTCTTTTTCTTTTCTATATTTCTCTTTTTCTTTTTGATAAAAGAAAGTAGGAAACTATACACGCAGAAAAATATTTACCTAGAATGAAAGAGTACTATACATCACATTTTCGATCAAAACCGATACCGACACATTGTTACTTTCCTCGCTCCACATAACTCGTAAATCACAACACCACATCGTAACCACATCCAATAATACCTTGCAACATCGTAAAATAAATGTATGGAACTAACAAGCTCAATTGCAAGGAAGTCAATGATACGTAGACCGAAATAAAGCTCGGGGCATCGGTTTTTACAGGTTAGTAACATGAAAGGCTAGTTCGGGTGGCGGTCTAACCACCCTGCAACAGGCTTAAAGGGGTAATATTGGAATAAACATTTAGGTTGGCCTTTGTCTCTAATCGGGTCAAAATAAATGCAAAAAACGTCATCATGTACCTAACAACGACAAACTTTCTATTTCGCCTCGAAGTTACTAATATAAGTTCTAGGTAACATGGTCATTAATAGCTACCATAATCGTTCATTATTCAAGGTGATTTGTGAAGTCGAAACTAACGTGATAGAACTATTCCTCAATACAAGATTCCAAATCAAATCAGACGCATTCATACAATCACTATGTGTTTAATCAAAGAAATAGTACAGGCTCAATGTGTCAAAACCAATGTCAAAGGCATCAAAATTCTTGAAAACTGACTCATTTATACTAAAGGGTTAACAATCGCTAACTATAACTCGTTCAACAGAAAAATGAAACATTGAAGCTAAACCAACCACCCCCTACTTTAAAACGAGACACGAATGATCAGGGTAGAAAAGTTAGCTTACAACCAGAAAAGACGCGAGTACGATCATATGGCATCCGTAAATGTCCTCTCAGGGTACCTGTGCTAATATCGACAACAACACAACATCCAAGAATACACAGGTATGGAGATAAGAATCAAAACTAATTGGATCACCACACCTTATCAAAAACCAAATCACCAAAAACACCATACTAGCCCCCCTGATACACAATTCTTCAGGTTATATTACAACAAAATCTACCCGAAGTATCGTATGTTAGTAATACCATCCGCGGCGGAAACGATTTATGGATCTAGATCTATATACTACACGTAATAAAACAACTAGATCTATTCTACAAGGGGGTTGTAGATCATACCTCTTGGATCTCTAAATCCAAGTTGAAGAACCGCAATAGGATGAACGAAGGAAAGCGTGAAGAGCACCACGATCTTCCGTACGTGTGATCCAAGCAACTCCCGGTGGAAGGAATTCTCGACTCGAACCCTTCCGATATGCTACCCGGAAAAATCTCCAAGATTTTCCCCTTGACTCCCCTTGGCCGAAATTTTCCTTCTCCTCTCTAAGAGGTAGAAGTCGAAAATTGTAGTGTGTTATTTGGCTTGGGAGAACTCTCTTTATATAGGAGAGTAAAACTTAAGCCCCAAGGATTTTATAATTAATACAAAATCAATTATGATAATCCTATTAAATAAAAGATAATCCCAAAATATTCTAGAACAAATCTAGAATAATCTTTATCTTTATTTCTTACCATAAATATTTATCCAATAAATATTTTATGCACATGTCTTATTAATCAATTTAGGAAAACAAATTTCCTAATAATAACACACAAAATATATGCGCACCTTTTTACTAAAAATTAGGTCACGCATATTTCCATCCTTTTTGACCAATTAGGTCAAAAATGGTCAACACACCAATTCGGGCCGAGTCCACGAAAAATGTCTTTTCCGTGTATTTAATCATTTAGCCCAACTAATTTAATAGTCCACTAAACAATTAATTCACATATCGTTTTAATAAAGTCCAACAAGAACTAAATTAATATTATTAGGATTCGACGTCCGAGAATAGCTATGCTATATTAGGAGGCACGTCGGGGACCATGGACTAATAATCAGCGGCTCCGATAAATCAAATAAATAATTATAGAATAATTATATTCGATAAATCAATCACGGGAATATGCCACCATAATCCCGAGGCCGCACTCCTCCGATTATCGATTATATTTATCTCGTCACGATAATAATAATAAGCGTCCATTGATATAATCATTACATATGGATTAATCCTCCATAGGCTTGTTCATTCTAAATCGGGAAGTTACCGTTAACCCTTTTTAGAACCTCTTATCCTTATTTACCATTAACCCCCTAGTGATCAATTAATTCATACAACTCACTTTGGTGATCAATCGGTGTAATATGAACTCGCGCGATCGATCGGTTTCTAGGATTAACAAATAAGGGAAGCTGTCTATCTACTTCCATAAATGGAAGGAATGGATTCCGTATCGTGATAACACGGACTACTCACTCAATCCGGTACAATGCCAAGATGGGGTAATTCGGACCACGGACTCGGTGTAATCCTTAACCGTCAAGTCAAACCTCATGCGATTCAAGCGGTTGAGCGTGATCACCTCGGGATTAAGATATATCCATAAATATGATCATCCATTGATTCGATAAGACTTCTCGATTACGGAATTATATCGTGAACTCTAATCAAATCGGTCCGATACTATATGATATATCTATCATATATAAATGCCCCACCGAGTTCTCTTAACCGAAAGTCCGGATAAGACAATCACACCTATTGTGTTACGGGCGCATTAATAGCACGTTAAAGGAGAGACCCGATACTCTCGATTAACTTCACTACGGGCTAATTGTATTTTAAGTACATCTTCACTAACTCAATCCTCCCGTGTATATACCATACAACGAGTTAAGTGATTACATAAACGATATACTTTAGGGTTTTACGTAGTGTAATTACTATTGTCACATCGGTGAATATGAGAATAATAAATATGAATAACAATATCATTTCATTTATTAAATAAAACAATTACAAAATTGTCTTTCGGGCATCACACCTAACAATCTCCCACTTGCACGAAAGCATGTGATTAATTGTTTTAGAGCACACCCTATTATTTAAAATACAACAAACTACATCTCCCACTTGCTCTAAAGCAATGGAGACTTATCCCGTATTCTAGTACCCACTAAGCATGTCATAACCATTTCAGATTCCAAAGTACACTCCGAGTATGCCGTCGTAGGATAGGTCAGTGACTCGGGGAGCACCTACATCTAAATGTCATGGGTCTTAATGATTAGTCAGGTTGTCGGCTCGAGACGATCCGTAGAATCGAAACGTTACCGGTCCATCAAATCATGTGGTGCGAGTAAACACGAGAGCCCGAGATCGACTTAACGATCATCCTAAATCGACTTAAAGTCAAAATCGGTGTATCACACATATCCAAGTTCACACATGAATATGTCCGCATATTGTTCCTCGTTCTCTTCAAGATACTAAAGGGCATACTAAACTTGCTTTGTTAACCGCCGAATCTAAGATTCGATCAAAATTGACGTTCAATAACGACCATCTCTTACTAGAAAGAGAATCTATCCCATTTCTCTTGATCCGAAGATTTAGAGAGTCATTCTGAGAGGCATAGGGTAGAACTTCCTCGTTGAATGTTGCATACACGGATGCATCATCTTAACCAATAAGATGGATGGGAAACCGATGTGATTCTAATGAATTCGACCGAGTCAAACTCTTAAGAATGTTGTCCAAATCTCTGTTGCGAGAGAATTGTGGTATTGTCGGATTCGACTTCGGATAACACACCCATGTTGATTCCAAGCGGGTGCGGTGTTATCCTTCACAAACACTAATTTATATATTCACTCTTTGTACTAAAATTGATATCCGGTCTACAAAAGACTTATCAATATTACGGTCAAATCCACATATTGTAGCAATATATGACTTAATGACCGAGAGGTTTGCTTTTTATCCACAAAGGACATAAGCCTTGACGGTCATTACGTCATTAGTTTATAAGGCAATACCCTTCATTTCGAATGAATCCGGACTCCGTTTGTTTGGCAAGAAAATCTCGGGGAATCACCCCTATTTACGCTTTAGAACGAAATCATGCAATACCGAACTCATTCTACTCTTTTCCGTGTAGATCCAATTACTCCCACCGGGCACGAGACGCTCGGGTGGTTCTACAAGAGTATGAACGGGGTTGGAGTACCGAACTCCATTCACGGGGTTATGGCTATTAAACCAACCTCTATTATCGAATCTATCTTGCTCACAAAAGAGCCATAGGTCATCAATCGATCCTCGGACTACAAAGTCCGCCGAACTCGTAACGGGTAATGGATAAACCATACTCCCACTACATTACGGGTGGATCGAAACTACGATCTAGTTTAGTAGTATTTAGTGTTATCACCAACAACCGATGTTGGATGTGGTCGATTTTAATCGGTTAGTAACTACCTTGAGTAAACGTACTTCAAGGTTTAAGGTTTTACTTGTTCATAGACTCTATCGAAAGGACGCAACGGTATAAGCTGTCCCTTCCGATTTCAAGAATCTTATAACAAACCTTTTTCTCAATGCTACAAGATATAGAACGATTGGTCAGCGACCGAACGTGTTCGCGAAATTTTCGGACCTACCTTCAAGCACCGTGTGCTAAATGCTTATATTTATGGAAGTGGGGTGAACCGAATCCACACCTTATCCGTAAATTCCAAAGCATATTCTAGGTAGACTTCTTGGTCTTACATTTCAATGTAAACCGATATTTCGCTTCTAATATCTTTATTGAGTTAAGCAGTGTATTGTGGCACATCTACAACTATGTAAAGGCAATTCAATGGTTTCTTCCTTAGTGAAAACATTTCACTATGAGGCAGACCGAGCATCAGTCCCTAGGACTATGTGATGGCCCATTTATGAGTATAGAATACTCCATCTCTGTTGAAAACAGAGAAACCTCAAAATATTTTGGATAAACTTACCGGAGTGTTTGAATAGTTATCAGACAAGAAGTCACTACTCGGAAGCTCCTACTAGCTCGTATCTTTCATCAGACCCCGAAGGTCGTCATGAACAAGCCATGTTACTTCTTTATTTCCATTATCCTTTCCCGATTGAAAGGAAACTTAGTCATCGAACCTTTGAGACAATATAACCAGACTGGGAGAAAGGAATCACCCTGAGCCAGTCTTCAGGTCTTGTCTTTTAGGGACTATGCACTAACTATAGAATATGAAGAAGCGTTTATCTAAATATAGAAACCAATTGCTTTTAACAAGTTCTTAAGATGTGTTTTATATACATATTTCAGAATTTCTAAGTGGTTTTTGACTTTATCAAACAAAAGTCCGAGTCTTGGATTCGTACTACAAATGATATATTCACTTTCTATGCGACAAACAAATTATCGAATAGAAGGTAAACCCATTCGTTCCAACGAATCGTAAACGGAAAATAATTTTCCCGCGATATTCAAGGATTGAACCCGAGATTCATTTCCTTATATCACTCCCACTTTTCTAGCTAAAATTAACGGCCCGTTGTTTACTCTTTTAATCGTTAAATGCACTGCTACCTTGTTCTTCCAAAGAACTTAGCTCGAGAAAATCGCCAAGGATTCATAGGTTGGTGATCCAAAATCACTGTCCTTATCCTATGATTTTCAGTTTATTAATTTTCGGTTTAGCCTTAAAATCAACTCAGTTTTAGATGACTAACACTCTTAGACATACTCTCCCATTCTTGACTTTCCGTAAATGGAGACAGTTTTGAACTAGCAGTTCGTGTGAGTAGACATTACTCTTGAACCGTGGGATGTCTATTTCGAGTGTTACTTGTCGGGACTTCTCGGATTTTCTAATATACCAGAAAAAACAACAAATCATAGCATTAAAGCTCCCACTAGTTTATCGGTTCCAAATACCGTCTAACCAGCAATGCTTTATTTTATGATTTTCCAATTTTTCAATTTGAAAATCTCTCGTGTAAACACTTACACAGTTCTAATGTTTCCAGAAAAATACAAATCATAAAACTCCCACTAGTTCATCGATTCCAAATATCGTCTAACTAGCAACAATTCATGATTTTCCGGTTTTTCAATTAGAACGGTTACGTGTGTAGTCAGTTACACTTTTCTAATGTTCTAGAAAAACAACAAATCATAAAGCTCCCACTAGTTCATCGATTCCAAATATCGTCCAACTAGTAACACTTCATGATTTTCCAATTTTTCAATTAGAAAATTACTCGTGTAATTACTACACACTCAAAATTCACTAAAGAATTTCAAAGTCCGAAATCACCTTTGATCAAACTAAGTTTGTCTTCCGTTTGACACGAATGACACTAGTGACATACACTATATGTCACTCTTGTTTTTAAAAGGCTTAAGAGAAAATATCTCTTTCGAAAAATTAATTGCATTATCGATTAACTAGTTCAACGTCCTAGTTACTTTCCACTTTTTAACGAAGTCAATACTAGTCAATTATAAATTTTAAGCAATTTAGTAAGGGATATAATCTTGTAAATAAAATGACATTAATTCAAGTTTAACACTACTATATTTTATTTTAGGAATTGTAAACTAAAATTAAGTCTACTCTACCATTCCAAGGTTTTAACCTCGCATCTCAGTGCCGCCTTAGGGTAGGTCAAAGAGATGACGGTTAAATCGAGACAATCTCATCAATGAATAACTTGTGAGAATCGAACATCCCACGAGAATCGAACATCCCTTTATTCATTGACTACCTTCCTTTTTTAGCCTAGATATTATCAAGAAAATACCCATGATGAGTGTGACCTACTATATCGGATCTCTTAGGTACGCCCCGAGTATGCCGTCTTAGGATAGGTCGGTGACCCGACGAGTACCCGAAATCCTATCCTTTCGGAGACCAAGCCATGAATGTTGATAGGGGCGAACACCATCCTTAGGGGGACGAAATCAAAGCGCCTCGAGGCGTCACCCTTCTCTCACTTACTTGTATCTATAGTAGAGGCCGTGGGGTTGGCTGTCGCCTCCCCCGCTCCCACTCAATATTTTGGAAGTGGTGGTAGGTTAACTAACCACGTCTTTTTGATGTTAACATAAAAGCACATCAAATCAAGGATTCCGAATGGTGTCGGTAACGTAGGCAAGCCTACCCGTCCTATTCGTTGGAACATATGTGACAGTCGGACGAAGTCGGGTCAAGAGAGCCCCATGGAGATAAGAAGGAATCACCCCTCCGCTCTCCGGTGTAGCTTAGTCTTGCCGGACCCCCGTGCATACATCACACTAGGAGGGTTCAGTCGGTCGAGCGAAGCTCAGTTGACCACCCAACCTATAGGCGAACCGTTTTTATCCAAGATTTATTGTTCTTTTACCATCATTCAATCTCGTAGACACTACGAATCGAAAACGTGATCTCGTTTCAGCTTTAAGGCGGTTCACCGAGAACACACACCGAAAGGCTAACGATTTCATAACCCGTCCTCGGATCTTTAATTAGTTACTAAATTTATTAATTACCACGTATTAATTAAATTTCAACTAATTACGCGAGTTTGTATACATGCCTATTTTAATTACCAAAATTAAAATTCTACATGTATGCATGGAGTGGATTTATGATATGATGCATGTCATGGCAATTCCGGTTTTATATCTATTTTATGATCAAACACATAAAAAATAAATGCGGAAAATTTAAACACCGAGATGGATCGTTGGCACCCCCGTATCTAATCTATTAGAAAATAAATAACCAAAACCCTAACTAGGGTTTACTACTTTCTAACTAAATCTGCAGCTGTTCGAACTCTTCGACGATCGGCATACAAACGAACTCGGATCGGGACGAAACTTTCCAGATCTTATATTCACTCCTTGAACTTCAATATGGACGGTTGGATCGGTGCTTAGACTTACCAATTTTCTCCAGTAAACCGCCAAACTTGCTGCTGAATCTGACTTTAACTGCACTGCATCAAGGACTTCCTGAGGCAGATCGGGAATCGAGATGAATCCCGATCGACCTGAATTTTAATGGTACGTCCAAAACTCATATTTGATCAATCTGAACGGTCCGATTTGCTTTTCAACGGTCCAAACTCTCCCAGAAAATCGAGGAAGTCACAGGTAGGGTTTCTGTGAATCCTGCGTTTTTCTGTTACAGCAGCCTCTTCGGAGCATCAAACGGATATCGAAACGGACTCTGATCGACGCCAAAATTTGTGGAGTTGATCATCATCTTCTAATCTTGATTCTGACCGGAGGGATCTTCGTTTCAACGGTTCGATCAACGGGAAACACGAAATAACTAAACAGCTACTAAACAGATCTATTTTCTGGAAATTAAAATTGCAATAAAAAAATTACATAATTTCCTATACTCATATGGACGAATTTTCATCGTTTATATGAGTTTACAATAGATCTAACGGGTAAACAGTGCCAACCCCAATCCATCTCTTCAACCACGACATTCATAAGCATAAAATTAAACATATGCATCGGCCCCCAAAAAAAAAAAAAAATTGGGACAAAAAAAATCTACATGTTTTACCACTCCTAGATCTAATATTTTATACGTATAAATATAGATCACCATGGCGACTGATACCACTTCTAGTAATACCATCCGCAGCGGAAACGATTTATGGATCTAGATCTATATACTACACGTAATAAAACAACTAGATCTATTCTACAAGGGGGTTGTAGATCATACCTCTTGGATCTCTAAATCCAAGTTGAAGAACCGCAATAGGATGAACGAAGGAAAGCGTGAAGAGCACCACGATCTTCCGTACGTGTGATCCAAGCAACTCCCGGTGGAAGGAATTCTCGACTCGAACCCTTCCGATATGCTACCCGGAAAAATCTCCAAGATTTTCCCCTTGACTCCCCTTGGCCGAAATTTTCCTTCTCCTCTCTAAGAGGTAGAAGTCGAAAATTGTAGTGTGTTATTTGGCTTGGGAGAACTCTCTTTATATAGGAGAGTAAAACTTAAGCCCCAAGGATTTTATAATTAATACAAAATCAATTATGATAATCCTATTAAATAAAAGATAATCCCAAAATATTCTAGAACAAATCTAGAATAATCTTTATCTTTATTTCTTACCATAAATATTTATCCAATAAATATTTTATGCACATGTCTTATTAATCAATTTAGGAAAACAAATTTCCTAATAATAACACACAAAATATATGCGCACCTTTTTACTAAAATTAGGTCACGCATATTTCCATCCTTTTTGACCAATTAGGTCAAAAATGGTCAACACACCAATTCGGGCCGAGTCCGAAAAATGTCTTTTCCGTGTATTTAATCATTTAGCCCAACTAATTTAATAGTCCACTAAACAATTAATTCACATATCGTTTTAATAAAGTCCAACAAGAACTAAATTAATATTATTAGGATTCGACGTCCGAGAATAGCTATGCTATATTAGGAGGCACGTCGGGGACCATGGACTAATAATCGGCGGCTCCGATAAATCAAATAAATAATTATAGAATAATTATATTCGATAAATCAATCACGGGAATATGCCACCATAATCCCGAGGCGCACTCCTCCGATTATCGATTATATTTATCTCGTCACGATAATAATAATAAGCGTCCATTGATATAATCATTACATATGGATTAATCCTCCATAGGCTTGTTCATTCTAAATCGGGAAGTTACCGTTAACCCTTTTTAGAACCTCTTATCCTTATTTACCATTAACCCCCTAGTGATCAATTAATTCATACAACTCACTTTGGTGATCAATCGGTGTAATATGAACTCGCGCGATCGATCGGTTTCTAGGATTAACAAATAAGGGAAGCGCGTCTATCTACTTCCATAAATGGAAGGAATGGATTCCGTATCTGTGATAACACAGACTACTCACTCAATCCAGTACAATGCCAAGATGGGGTAATTCAGACCACGGACTCGGTGTAATCCTTAACCGTCAAGTCAAACCTCATGCGATTCAAGCGGTTGATTGTGATCACCTCGGGATTAAGATATATCCATAAATATGATCATCCATTGATTCGATAAGACTTCTCGATTACGGAATTATATCGTGAACTCTAATCAAATCGGTCCGACCCTATATGATATATCTATCATATATAAATGCCCCACCAGGTTCTCTTAACCGAAAGTCCGGATAAGACAATCACACCTATTGTGTTCTAGGCGCATTAATAGCACGTTAAAGGAGAGACCCAATACTCTCGATTAACTTCACTACGGGCTAATTGTATTTTAAGTACATCTTCACTAACTCAATCCTCCCGTGTATATACCATACACTGAGTTAAGTGATTACATAAACGATATACTTTAGGGTTTTCTGTAGTGTAATTACTATTGTCACATCGGTGAATATGAGAATAATAAATATGAATAACAATATCATTTCATTTATTAAATAAAACAATTACAAAATTGTCTTTCGGGCATCACACCACCAAGATACACCATCAACAACAAACTCAATAGGATGTGATCCCGTAGGTATAACAGTAGTGCTAGACGAAAAAGGAATAGATGATTCAATAATAACAGGATTCATACCCTCTTCGTAGAATTCCTCGGGGGTGATTGCAATTATACTTTCTCGTTCTCTCCTCTCAGCCTCGTCCCTCTCGATCAGTTATTCTACTTTATGATCCAAATTTCGTACCGCAGCTTGCATTGTTGTCATATCATTATGAAATTATTTTATATGATCTTAGATCAATTTACTCAACTGTTCGACCATTTGCTCAAGCGACACTTGTTCCTTTGTTAATGTCTCTTATTCCGGAGATGGAGAAGTATCGAGTTGATGATCAACATAAATTAGGGCATTATCCCACTCATTTCCATATGATGAGATGTATGGGTTAAACTGGTAATAGGGTTTTGTTCTGTAACCCATAGCACCGTTAGTTGTAGCCTCCAAATGTGTAAGGATATGAGCCGTAATTGTAGTATGGATTCATCATCTGCAAACCATGGGAAAAACATAAACACAATCACGGCATCTTGTCACTACCACTACCGGAGTATGTTGTGTGATCACAACAACAACAAAGAAACAATACAAACAACGGAAAACAGAAAACTACCTAATCCTAAGAACAAAACTAACTTACAATATATCAACCGGATCCCTCGGCAACGGCGCTAGAAAAATTGATGGTCGTTTTACAGTAAGCCAACTATAACCGGCAGGGTACCGATTCGGTTGTACTATAAATGGCGAGCAAGGGAGTATCCCACAGGGAATCTGGTTAAGTATCAAAGTCGGTATCGATTCTAGTTCAGGCCAACACAACTACGAGTCATGGTGATTTGTCAGATCACATACCGGTTTTACAAACTAAATATACACAGAATAAAAGAGTTTAAACTATGAAAAAAGAGATAGCGAGCTATGTAGATCCAATCTAATACTCATAAACCCTAGCTAAATCCGGAAGTGTTCTGGACTTACCGAAACGTTCTCGATGTCA
Organism: Gentiana straminea; assembly: GCA_036785695.1. Classification (NCBI taxonomy): domain Eukaryota; kingdom Viridiplantae; phylum Streptophyta; class Magnoliopsida; order Gentianales; family Gentianaceae; genus Gentiana; species Gentiana straminea. Next base: position 13,050,700 of record JAVUPR010000398.1, on the reverse strand, counting down.
CTCGAAGGGTGTCATTTCCTAATTTCGATATGGATATTATTTCAATAATCTACCCTCCTACATCAGGTTCAACAGTCCGATGACCAGATTTAACTGACCTAACACTATCTACGATCAATGAAACGCTCAACAAGTTGATACAAACCTCACACATAAAACCGAATCTAAACAACTCAGTCGGTTTTACAGGGTGATCCTAGAACCCCGGTTCCCGTACCCTCTTGCAAAATACATATATAAAGGCGATACATGTAATATGATTATCGAGTGATCAATTCAATAAAAGCGATCGAGCATAAGTTCTAGAACTACAAACACATCAAGATTCAACAAATCAAATATCAAGAACACCGCATGAACAAACTATGGTTCGATTTCAAAGATTATCGCATAACTCGGCTATAAAACGATTAGCTACTCATTCTAACTACCAAATCACAAGAAATTAACATTAAAAATATCAAGAATCAAGATTGAATGCTGGAAATCAAAATTTCCAAAAGTTGGAGCTGAAGAAAATCCAGAGAGAAAACGAAATCCAAACTAAAATTGCAATAGCCAGTAGCACGAGTCTTCGGATTACATCAACCTAAGATAAGCTAAAAATATTTACAACCTAGGCTAATCTATGAAAATGAAGAAAATTGCAGAAAAAACGTGATAGGGAAGAAAGGGAGTTTTACCTAATGTCCAAAAAATGGGTATTTATAGTGGAGGGGCAAGTGGGTAAAAAGGTCGGTCGGTGCACACATACCAATTCTTAGGTGTGCACCTAGAAACAGAGCCATAACACCCCAAAACTCTCAGTACTGGTAGGTGTCAACCTATCAGAGTGTTAGACGTGCACCTACCAAGTGCCCTGGTTAGGGGGCTTTCTGGCCTCGTAGGTGTGCACCTACCATATCGTTAGGTGTCCACCTACAGATACATCTTTAGTAAATCAACCATAACTTTGTGTGTAGATCACCAAATCAAGTGAATGTATTGGAAATCTTATTGAATTGTCTCCAAATTTCATTAATATTTCCAGCCCATAAAATGCCTTTAATATGGACTGAAATTTAGTTCAAGTGAAGGTGGGGTGAAAGCACCAACGAGTTTTGGTCCGTTTGAACGTTTAAGCTTTGGGCACAAGCTCCAACCCCCGTATCTCGCATTAGGTAATCTCGAACACCTAAGTCCTACAAAATATGACAACAAATACCAAATATTGTAACCCCCACATGACACTAGGGTGACCGAGAATGCATCAAAACACCAAAAAATAACGAGATTTCTAGACTTTACGTCCTAGGTCTCGAAATGACAACCAGGGTGTAAAATTGCATAAAACCAAACTAAATGTCTCCGAATACATATAAAACGAGGTATAAACGGGGTATAATCACATAGTAAATAATATCCAATTTGACTCTCATCAACAAGATCAAGACGACTTCAACTAAAGATTGTACATGCTCCAGCTGGGGGCCCGCTCCCCCGCACCAAGTATCCTCCAGTTAAAGGTGTGGGCTTGGGTTTGATTCTCTGCATCCCAACCGGTGAGCCTCTCCACCTCGTCTACGAATGGAAGATCCATCTCCGGTAACTCAGAATCTTTCTTCAACTTCAAAAGGTTAGACACCTGAGCCACTTTTGATACGCACCTCCTAAACGGCCCCCTGACTTGGGACTCAACAAGTAAGCACCGATGGCTCCATTGGTTGACTTTAGAACACGGCTTATAGAATAAATTCATCTTTTTCTTTGAAGATGGACCCCTCACCTGAACTTTTCCATTTTCCTCATGTACGGAGAGAGTGAAATAATGACCAAGGTAGTAAGGGTCGGCTTGAACCCAAGAACACGGTTTAAAGATATGAACGCGGATATAACCGCATAGCTCCCAAAGAAAGATCAGAGGGCATGACATCTAGTGCCTCTAGGAATTGGACGAAGAATGGGTCGGTCACACACCGCTCAACATAGAGTCAAAATACATCAATATAAGATCCCGGGCATCTCGATAACCGATCCGGAACACATCTCTTCAAAGTAATGAAATCGATACTCCGGACTCAAATTAAGGGGTTGAAGAAGGATTTCAAGAGGGGTCTGAGGATATTATTCCCTCATGGCTTACCAGTCCACAGCACTCCTATCATATTATCTCTGCTGGGCATCCTCCCAGCTTAATGAGCGAACCACTGGTCCGTCATCTTGCTCAACTATAGCGCCCTGTTCAACCACATTTTGAATAACGGGCTCCTCATAAGCTACGGATCCTCTAGAGCTTTCTTTATCACCCCGGTTATCCGACATTTCCTGCAAAAGAGAGCGATGTGGATGGTTAATCACTCAAACCTAAAGGTCAAGAGGAGATGGGCAAATTCAATCATCTCGACACCTCGCTCATATTCCATAGATAGGACAGAAACCCTAACCCTAATCCTTTCAGAAGAGTCAGATAGTACGTCGAAGAGGATATCACCCCTAGGCATTCAAGGTCCTCCGGCAGAAAATGGCAACACAAGCGACAAAATCAACAAAAAATAAAGATATTGATTCATGCAATATCAACGTATATTCAAACACAGGCAAGGAACACGATAAGCAGCAAACATTCAAAAGGGAGAACTCACACATTCAAACGTCGACAAGTTATGAAGGTATGAACATTCAATCTAATGGGAACAATATTTAAGCATGTTCATTACTGCTATTACAAGAAATCGAGCATAGATAGGATTTCAAATTAGCCAAAGCATGTTATAAGTTTAAAATAGGGACAAAAATAGGGGATTTACATCAGAAAATACGATAGGAGAAAGAAAAAGCTAAGAAGACGGTATGAAAGCTCGCCGGCAACTGCCTTTAGTCACCTGAATATTCAATATCTCGCAAGAATTCTTTGCCTAAATAAGTCTCAAGTTTACGAAAGTGTGAAAATGAAGGAGCCCCTCTCCTTTTATAGGCACACAATGACATTTCGATTGGCATGTCAGGGACGGTTGATATTTCAAAATTTGAAAGAGTAATGATGGCGCCGTTCCGGGGTTCAAGACAATAATGGCAGCAGTTATCGAGACAAGCTATTACTTGGAGAACGTGGGTCAATCATTGGCCGTTACACTGAACGTGGACAGTTACAGCCAGCCCCAGCTCCGGGATCAAGGCCAGCTCGTATCTTGAAGATTCAGCTCATTCTTAAACATAGAGCCCATGAACTCATCGCCTTCAAGAACGACACGCAAGTCAGCCCGCTTCAGCATGAACTCCTGTGGCCTTATGCATATTCAGCATGATGCAGCGAATGCGTCTGTTTCAGCCCGACATCAAGGATGCCTTTAGCGTTTTAGCATTGTAGAGCAAGTCCGAATGCTTCAGCATGATCTTGCATGGTCTTTTGCGTTCCAATATTACCTATCGAGATCATCCGCTTTAGCCCGGCATCCAACTGCCAGTCGCGTTCACGCCGTAAAATGCTGTAAAGACCGATAGCTCACTACTCCGGCATCAAACTCAGCTTGCGAGCCTCCGCTTTAAATGAGCAGGCCACAATACAGCAGTCCAAGGGCTAAACAGTAAATTAAGCCACCGACAACTTTAATGCATGACTTCCATCTATGCAATGGAAAGCTCAAGAAGTAGGAGACAATTTATATGCCAAGTCTGTAAAGGAGCCCGCGGATTCAATTTAGGCCTCTAAGCAGGCCCAGCATCGAATAGGGTCCCTGGTCCAATTAGCTCGCAGCCATGTAAGCTGAGCCGGGTCAGGCCTAACCCAGCCCGCCTCACACCATTACGATGCTTATCATTGGTCATGCGGAGGGCGTCGGGATCAAAGCCTTCATACACCATCTACTAGGTGAGACGAAGCACTGGGGGCCGAGTCGACCGCCCCTCAGCTCAAAGCCCTCACAATTAGGCAGCAAAGTCACAATTTACAGGCGAAGAGTCCGCAGTGGGCGAGATGCACATCAGCTTGCATATCTGGAGCTCGACCTGCATTATTGTATTTATATTTATATTAGCGAACTGCTTGTACTCTTTAGCCCACCATGTAACCACCGACTATGTAAATCCTATAAATAGCGGAACCTTATACCCTAACACGGGAGGCATAATAGAAAAAGCAGGCAAAGCCTAGCCAATTTGTCGACTGTCTTGGTGTTCTTGAGTTTTCTTCATATCTTCATATATTTCTTGAGCTAAACACTACGAAATTCCACAAAACACACCTTCAATCCATATATCCACACGAATCAACCGCTAAATCTTGTTTCTGATATTTCCGACGATTTCACTAAGATTTTTTGTTGTGTGAAAAGACATTCACAAAAAAAAAAAAAAAAAAAAAAAAAAGACAGTCGACTTCTCCTTTTGGAGAAGAAAATGAATTTAAAAAATTCATATATCTTAATCCGTAGTTCTGTTTTATAGCCATGAGTTGTCAAGACGATCATCTCACAACGTGGATCGTTCTAAAAATAGTTTTCTGAAAAATATTCCACGTAATTTTTCATTTCACACACTTTTGCATTTTAAATTTTGACAAAAAAATAGGATTTTCATGGTTTAATCATTAATGGTTGTGCAGTAATATATAGATCTTTTACCGAAGTTCTCTTGACCGATACAAGCATATAATTCTTGTAGGAATCGTTTAAGCCGGTGGAACTCTCTATACAGAAGTTTAGGATTTGTGCAGATTTTGTGTTCTTTAACAGGAAATTAGATAACAGGGTTTTCATTTTGAATAATTCGTGTTTTATGATGTTTATATTAACTAATCTTAATGTTAATTGTTGTAGAATTCTTTGTTTATATTTTCCTTTTGATGTATGGATTGTTATAACATATTTAGTAGAGAGTATTCTGCAGTTAAAAGCCTAGAAATTTGGTTGGAACGGGCTGAAAATTGCACAGTATCGAAAAAATTCGCGGAGACCCCCCAAAAAATAATTGCGGAGACAGGCAACCTACCTTGATAGGCGCACGCCTGTCATGTCATGGGCGTGGGCCTATGGCCAAAGAATGCTGTTTTATCCGTTTTTGCGTAATTTCGAGTGTAGTAAGTTGGGATTGATTCCTAACATTATTATAATGATATAAACAAGTTAAATGAATATAACAAAGCCATGAATAAGATTCTAATGCATTTAGTTCTGACACCGAATGAATTCATTGAAGAGATGAAATTCGGGACCGTTGAATGTTTAGGCTTGCCCATGTGTTTTGATGAGTTAGTATTCATCAATATCACTGTATGTGATAGGATTGTCTAAAGTGGAGTTGTCTAAAATGAGGGAGTAGAGTTGTTCAGTGAGCTTTTCTTGAAATCACTTAGGTGGTTTGCGTATAAAATTACATTTATTTAATGTTACACATGCCGGACGTTTTTCTTTCGGATAAGGATTCGTTATACGGAAACTGGACGTCATATTTGTTTTGGTTGTCGAAGCATCGTTCAAAAGTCAAATGTAAAATTTCTCTATCATAGCACTCTCAAATTCAACGGCCTAACAACTTGAGATGCGCGCGCAGTTTTATTAATATTTAAAGTTAATGTAATTAACAAGATTTTTGTGCAGATCGTATTCTAGTCATAGTGACATGTGAGTGCCATTTACAACATACACATATATATATATATATATATATATATATCCATAAATAGTTGGCAAATGAGTAGACATTGAGAGTCAAGATCACAAGAACATGGAGTTTCTTCCTTCCTTTAACGCTTTTGTTCTTCTCTTTGTTGTTACCTTAGCATTTATTTCAGTTCTATTCCAAACCTTTAAGAAGAAAGCTCAAATTTTTACAGATAAAAAGATATTTCCACCGGGTCCGTGGAAGCTACCTTTGATCGGAAATATTCATCAACTGGTTGGTCGTGGGCTTCCGCACCGTGTTCTCCATGACTTGGCCGTGAAACATGGGCCTCTTATGCAACTGCAACTTGGAGAAATCCCTCTTGTCATTGTCTCATCTCCAAAACTGGCAAAAGAGGTGCTGAAAACTCATGATCCTGTCTTTGCTGGAAGACCGAAAATTCTAGCCTTTAAGGTTCTATTTTACAACTGTAATGATATTTTAAGTCGGACATACGACGACTACTGGAGGCAAATGCGTAAAATATGCGTCCAAGATCTACTGAATGCCAAGAACGTCCGGTCTTTGGAACCTGTAAGGAAGGAAGAAGGTGATCGTTTGATTACCTTAGTCCGAAAATCAGCTGGAGAATCCTTCAATTTAAGAAAGGAACTTGGGCATTACACCTTTTCAGTCGTTTGCAGAGCTGCGTTTGGGAGGATAAGTAAAGAAAAGGACAACCACGACTTCATAGAGCTGATTACTCAGTCTAGCATCCTACTTAGCGGCTTGGACATTGCCGATCTGTTTCCTTCCTTTAAAGTTCTCCATTTCTTAAGTGGGATGATGCCTAAACTGTCGAAGCTTCACAAGAAAATTGACGCTTTCTTGGAAGCCGTTGTTAATGAACACATCGAGAAACCTATAGGAGTGGGTGGTGAAGAGGATCTCATTGATAGTCTGCTAAGAGTTAAAGAAAATGACAACCTCAAATTTCCTGTCACAAACACAAACATTAAAGCCATCATATTTGTAAGTAGAATTAAGTTATAACTTCATCAATGTTTTTTTTTTAATTATATTTTGTTTGATAATGAATGATAAGATGTTCACAGGATGTGTTTGGAGGCGGAACCGAAACATCAACGATAACATTAATATGGGCTATGTCAGAGTTGATGAGAAATCCTCGAGTAATGGTAAAGGCACAAAGCGAGATAAGGAAATCATTCCTAGGAAAGGAATCCTTAGATGAAGCTCAAATGTTTGAGTTGAAGTACTTAGACTTTGTAATCAAGGAAACCTTAAGGCTACACCCCACTGCACCATTATTGGCTCCAAGAGAATGTATGGAGGAATGTGTTGTTGATGGATACACTATACCTGCAAAAACCAAGCTTATGGTTAATGCGTGGGCAATAGGACGAGATCCCGAGATTTGGACTGATCCGGAGAGTTTCATCCCTGAGAGATTTGAAAACAACACAATTGATTTCACCGGAAAAAACCATGAGTTTATACCATTCGGTGCAGGAAGAAGGATATGCCCGGGAATCGCTTTTGGTATAGCAAATGTAAAGGTTCCTTTAGCTCATCTGCTCTATCATTTTGACTGGGGTCTGCCCAGAGGCCTCAAACCGGAAGATTTAGACATGACAGAAGTTGCTGGATTAACATGCCCAAGGAAATTAGACCTATGTTTGATACCCACTATACACTATTCGTAGGCAAAACGCACTTTATGTTATTTGTTTTGTTTTCGTATTCCCTAATCGATCATCTATCCACCATCCATCCACCTTTGTTTAATTATGTTCTCGTTTGAAGTTGCATTGTTTAATTTCCTGATATATTCATACCACCATTGTCTTATTGTATTTGATAGGTCCATGCCTTTAAACATTGTTTAATGTCCTGACCTGAAAATCTTACTACTTTCTGATATAGACTACTTCTGATATAGACTACTGTTGAGAATACTCTAAAAGATCTCGCAAAATCCGCATAAAAATAATAGAATATTTTGTATTAATTATTTTACTTATTGCCTAAGACTCTACACCCTATATATTTGTACTCTCCATTCTGTTGAAGCAATGCAATACAATTACTTTTACGATTATTCTATCATGGTATTGGAGCTCTCAGACTAACGTCTTTTAGATCCTAGTCAATCATAAAGAAAATCATTTGGGTGGGGGTTCGTAATCTACACGCACCCTCCCCCCCCCCCCCCCCCCCCTCCCCCCCTCATCTTTATTTTTATTTTTATTTTTATTTTTTTTCGTTATTAAAAATATCCCGAATAAATTTCCTTGGCTGCGTCCTCCAATCTCCACCGCTGCGTCCTTCAATCTCCACCGCTGCGTCCTCTGTTTCTCCATAGATTGCTGATTCTTTGAGTGCTTGCCATACAACTGCTTCCACGAATTATTCTAAGTCCGGCCTTCAACCTCGCTATGTTGGAACTAGGTGGGATGGCCTTGATCTAGAATTATTGATGGCTTTTGAAGAATTAGATGCCTGCGCCGCCGACTTCGTTGCATGCTAATGCTGAGGGTCCAGCTTCCGAAGAGAAATGCATTGCCGATAAAGCTGTCACGTGTCTTTGTTTGTTTGTTTGTTTGTTTGTTTTTTTTTTTTTTTTTTGCTACCATCTCCGTTCCCTTTGCAACACCACCGACTACTCTTTTCCACTCATTTATTGATATACTCTCATCTTTTTATTTATCAATTCCAAATTTTATTATGTTTTTTTCTCTAAGATATAACCCTCCGTTCCACATTTTATCAAGTTTTTTTCTTACTTAGGGTATAGCCCTCCATGTTTTTTTTTTTTTTTTTTTTCTTTTGCTAGGGTACGACCCTCCTCTCCTTTTATACCATTTCGTCTCACCCATATGTTGGTCGCATGAATGACCACACATCCAAACTTTCCCTTTTTTTATCCCTTTTTCTTCTGTTTGATTTTTGTTTCCCTCTCAGTATTCCTTTTTTTATGACTCCTCCATATTTTAAAGTCATCCAGCTATCGTCTTGTTTTTTTAGGGTATATCCCTCCGACTATTTTCCAGGATCAATTCCTCCAACTGTTCCTTTATTTAAGGTATATCCCTCTGCCTTTTCTCTCCCTCTTTCCATCTTTTTGAGTCATCCCTGCAGGTTTCAGCAAAGCAGTATTGTGTTGTGAAGCCGTTGTTGCCGTTTGATTCGGAGAAGCTTGTTGCCGACATCATCGAGTCAATCTTCATGTTCATTGCATTACCATGAGATTGCGGGGGCGTGTTGAGAATACTCTAGAAGATCTCGCAAAATCCGCTTAATAATAATAGAATATTCTGTATTAATTATTTTACTTATTGCCTAAGACTCTACACCCTATATATTTGTACTCCCCATTCTGTTGAAGCAATGCAATACAATTACTTTTACGATTATTCTATCAACTACTCAGTCGTGCCTCGGGTCCAAAATCCCATGACGTGAATTACACCGTTGTTAGAATGTAAGGACTAACGTGTTAATAGTCCATACTTGTTTCCTATGTCTGGTATTATCCTTTAGAAAAGACACTTGGAATTATGTGGTTAAGTTGTTAGATTTGTGGTGCAGTATTTATGTATAAGGCTGTGGGTGTAATCCATCATTATTCAGTTAATAAAAAGATTATGTTATTTGTCTTGGTATCAGAGCGGGTATGGCCGACGCCTCCACCGACGCCGGATATCCAGCTTTGGCGAGCTCAGCAACACATTCTTTTAACCTTACATCCTTCGTTCCTGGTCTTTCAATCAACATTGGGTCTATTTCCACGCAATTACCCTCTCCTACCGCTGCGTCTTTACCAGTTAATGGAACTCTCACTTCCCAGCCACCAGTCTCCGCCATTAACACCATCATGCAGCTTCCAAATTTCACAGATTATCCCTTTTCTTGCCCAGAAATCATGTTTCCTGGTCTGAGTAGAGCTCCCCGGCCTTCTTTACCTGCATTCATGCCTACACCGTCTCCTGCTTACTTTTATGTCCGATCTTTCAGTCCGACCCCTTTTAGAGGCAATCTCACTCAATCATGTAATGTCAAGCTTGACCGAAATAACTACCTTCTACGGAAATCTACAGTGCTACCGATCATCAGAGGTCACCGGCTTGATGGTCATCTCTTTGGCACTGCTCTTTGTCCACCACAGACTATGGGTTCTAGCTCTATTTGTGGCTCCTCAACAAATAATGCTTATGATGATTGGATGGCAACGGATGAGCTTCTTGTTGATTGGTTAATGAGCTCGATGACAGTTCAAGCTTTGGTTGAAACCATTGCATGTAACATTGCTGCTGAGATCTGGATTACGCTTGATGAGTTATTCAATAAAATCTGAAGCTATGATGCTTGAGTATAAGGGTGCTTTGACTAGGACTGAAAAAGGCACTAAATTTATGGTAGATTACTTTGCACTTATTAAATCCTACTTTGATGGGTTAGCTGTGGCTAGATACCCAATTTCTAATTCAGAACTGATTCTTACTGCTCTTGGTGGTTTAGAGAAAGATTATGAGTCTGTTATTGTTAACATAACTTCCGGAATTGGCTCACTTTCTTCACAGGGGAGCAATCACAACTTGTAACCCATGAGAGGTTGCTTGCCCGTTTCAATCCTTCTTTGACTTTAGATGCTCATTCTTTACACTTAGAAACAAGGGAACTACAGACCTAGTGGCTATTACAGACCTACAGCAGGTCAAAATGGGCAATAATCTGATAAAGGAATAGGTGGCAGAGGCAATAGAGATCGAAGCATGGGAAGCAAAGGTGGATCTGGTCCAAGACCTGTATGTTAGGTCTGCAACAGAACTGGCCATATAGTAGCTAATTACTATTATTGATATGATTCATCTTATACAGGTCGTTCCTCAAACAACAATACTGGAAATGGGGCTCATTTTCAAAACACATGACCTATGCCAAATTCTGCCTACATTGCTTATGCTGATACCTTTATTGATCCAAGTTGGTATGCAGACATTGGAGCTACCGGTCACATTGCTTCAGACCTCAATATCCTTTATTTGAGTTCAAGGCGTGAAGGACCAGATGCACTGGCAGTGGGTAATGGTGAATCCCTTCCTATAGCTAATACTGGTCATTCTTGTATTCCTGTTTATCACAACTCTAATTTGTCCCTTAACCATATCCTGCATGGTCCTAATGTAACTAAGAATTTCCTTTGTATCTATAATTAAGTTAACTTTGGATAATAATGTGTATCTTGAATTTCACTCTAATTATTGCTTTGGGAATGATCTAGCTACAAAGAAAACCCTGCTAAAAGGAAATCATAAGAATGGTCTATATCAGATGCATTTTCCTACCTCCATGAGCTCTCTTCAATCCAAAGTTTATGTTGGTGACTAGTCCTCCTTCAGAAAGATGTTGAAGTTCAGTCTAGTTCTAGTTATCCTAAAGTGTTTGTGTGTAGTGAATCAAAAGTGCTACCAATGTTTGGCATAAGAGATTAGGTCATCCTTCTAAAAGGATCTTGAATCAAGTTCTGAAGCTATGTAAAGTTTCTTTGAAACGTAATGAAATTCTATTTTTTTGTGAAGCCTGTCATTTGGGTAAACTGAATGCTTTTCCATATCCTAGCTCTCGTACTAAGACTGCTATGCCTTTTGAACATGTCCATTCTAACCTATGGGGTGCTTCACCCATTGCCTCCACTTCATGCTATACCTATTACAAACACTTTGTTGATGACTGTAATAGATACACTTGGATATATCCGTTGAAATTTGCCTTTATTCAGTTAAAGAAACAAGTTGAAAATCTGTTTAAGTTGAAATTAAAATGTCTTTGTTGATGTCCTTAAAGATTCATGGATTCAGTTTAGGCACCTCTGTCCCATGCTTATCCTCAAAATGGAAAGGCTGAAAGGAAGCATATGGTTATAGTTGAAATGGGCCCTACCCTATTGGCCCAAGCTTCAATGCCTCTCTAACTCCGGTGGTAGAGTTTTCTTCGTTTTGTCAGACTAATCAACTACTTACCCACACCCACATTAGACCAGAAATCTCCCTTTAGTCTCTCTTTGGTAAACTACCAGATTATAGTATGTTAAAAGTCTTTAAGTTTTCTTGTTTTCTCAATCTTTGGCCTTCCAGTTTCATACTGTTAAGTGTGTTCACCTAGGCATAAGTTCTGTTCACAAGGGATGTCTGTCTAGACTCTAATGGCAATGTGTATGTTTCTAGATTTGTCTACTTTGATGAACTCAACTTTCCTTATCACAAAACTCCTGCTGGAAATTCTGATACTTCTTCATGTTCAACCACAGTAACACCTTTTGTGTTTCTAAATCATGTTCTATCATTGCCTACAAGTCAAGAATATGTTATTTCTAGTACCACTGACTCGCAATCATCCACTATTTTGTGTCATTCTTCTACTAAATATATCTCTCCTTCTTTCTCTAACACTTCATACAAGTCTCTGCTCATTCATCAAGTTCTCAGAGTCAACCCTCTAATCATTCCTCTTCATTTTTTTCTCCAACTCATCATCAGTCTGACAACCCAGTCACTACTTATTTTTCTGATTCCTCCCCTAGTGTTCCATCTTCTCAAGTTCATTCCTCTGTCTCCTCTTCCATCAATCAACATCCTATGCAGACTAGAGCCAAAAGTGGCATCTTCAAGCATAAAAACTTGTTCCTATTTAGCTATTGTTCATCCTACCACTCACTCACCAGAACCTACTAATGTTGATTATCCCCTTCAGCACCCTACATGAAAGATGGCTATGGAGGAAGAACACAATGCCCTTTTAAGGAATCATACCTGGGAACTATTTCACAAATCTCATGCTCACAATTTGGTGGATAATATGTGGGTGTTCAAACTCAAACTCAACCTAGATGGAATTGTAAATAAGCACAAGGCCAGGCTAGTTGCTAAGGGTTTCACCAGACACCAGGGCTTGATTATAATGAGACATTTAGTCCAGTTGCTAGAGCTGCAATAATTAGAATTATTTTTGCCCTTGCTCTTGCTTTGGACTGGCCAGTTATACAAATTGACATTAACATTGTCTTTTTGAATGAAACTTTACATGAATATGTGTTTATGACTCAACATGCATGTTTTGAGGATCCTATTAAGCCTGGTTATGTATGCCATCTCAAGAAAGCTATCTATGGTTTAAAGCAGGCACTTGTGGCCTGGTTTGCTGAACTTAGTCAGCAGCTTCTTTCCTGGAAAGTCAAACAATCAAAAGCTGACACTTCTCTTTATCTTTCAGTCTGGGAAATCTGTTTTGCATGTGTTTGTATGTGTGGATGATAATTTGGTCACATGAAATGACATAGAGATGGTCCTGCAGTTTATTAGTGCTCTTAACTTGAGGTTCTCTTTAAAAGATATGGGTGAATTACATCATTTCTAGGGATACAAGCCTTTAGAGATCAGACTGGGTTGTATCTATCTCAACACAACTATGCAAGGCAGTTGTTGGAGAAACTGAACCATGCGAAATCTCAAGCCTTATACTATTCCTATGGTGGTGGCACATAAAACTCCTTAATCCTCAAAACTCATGGCTAATCCAACTATCTAGAGATGTACTATTAGGTCCCTACAGTACTTGACTCTTACAAGGCCTGACATAGCTTTTCCAGTCAACTCTTCAAGTCGGCATATGCAATCATCTGATATTAGTCATTGGCAGCATGTAAAGCACCTGTTGAGGTACATTAAGGGATTTCTCTATTATGGCATGCACTTTAAACCTACTCATCATTTGATTATACATGGATTTAGTGATGTTGGCTGGGCTTGTGACGAGAATGATAGAAGATATATTGCTACATAATGTCTTTACCTAGCAGGATCCATGGTTTCTTGGTCTTCAAAGAAACAACATGTTGTTTCTAGATCCAGTACAGAGTCAGAATATAGAGTATTAGCAAATGGAGCTGCTGAGACTCAATGGATATTTGATGTCTGAACTGCATCTAAAACTGTCTGCTAAACCTATCTTGTGGTGTGATAATTTGGGAGCTGGATATTTGGCACATAATTCTAATCTTCATTGAAGATTCAATCACATTGAGCTGGATGCACATTCGTTTAGAGAAAACGTGCTGGCTGGAGTTATACATGTGCAGTACATCCCCTCTGTTGAACAAATAGCAGATGCCTTGACAAAGCCTCTCAATCCTACTTTATTTAATTATTTTAGTTCTCACCCCATTTTGAATTAAGGACTAATGTGTTATGATGTGTGATTTTCAATAGATAATCACTAAATCCTATAGCAAAGTGCACGGCTTATCGTTTAGTACTTAGGATGTCGATCCCATATAGACTTGTAGTCAATCACCAAATGATTCCTGATTTTTATTAACTAGACAAACCAAAATTAATAATTTTTCTGTCATTGTCACGGATTTTATTAATACAAAATAAACAAGTAATAAAACCGGTTAACCTCAAGTGCAAGGATCATAGTATAGAGGCTATGCCGGGTCGATCTTACGGGGAACTGACAGTTGTGATTCCTAGTTTTTATTTATCTAACTATGTCACGATTATTAAACTAAAAAGAAACAGAAAATAAACTAACAAGAATGTAAAGGCTGGACGGAAGAACAAGTTCTAAAGCCGGGGAACACGGGGTTGCGAACCAATTAACTAAACTAAATCTAAATCTAATTATGCAATAAATCTAACTAAGCTAAACAATTCAAATTCAAGGGATTAAATCAAGTTATAACGAACGAACAAGCAATTGATCCACCTATCCTATCAACATTCAATTCTAATTCGGATTACTTCGTGATCTCTACTCAAGTCGTGATTCACCTAATCGAAGGCATAAACTCCTACTCTCGTAGACAAGTTCGTTTTCTAATCTTTTATCTTTCGATGTTAAAGATTACGTCTTTCTAACCTAGGCGTGAAATCTTTCGATTTCTAATCTAGAAAATCAATCTAATAACTTTCGTTTTATTTAGATCAAAGATCCAATCTTTTATCACGGTGATCTAAGGTTGACACGACTCTCATCATATAAACAATCATCAAAGCAAGCATCTTTCGATTAAACATGCAATAAAACATACAAAACATGATAAAAGAAACGAGCATGAAGTAGAACTCACAAAACAATCACGAACGAGAAATCAAGCTGTTGAATTGGACGGCTTCACAACGCTTGTTCAAGAGGATTTAGCCTCTTAGCATCTTCTTGACAACTCGAATTGATGAATAAAAGTACATGAAATTATCTAATCTAATCTAGAAGTTTAAGTGCATAAAACTAGAGAAAAACTGAAGGAAAAACGCAGCCAAGCTGCCCCTAGGGTTTAGGGTTCGAATAATGTCGGATTGTTGTTCTTGTGTGCAGAAATAGGCAGGTATTTATAGAGGATTAAGTCGGTTACGGTGAGTCGGCGGACGGACGAGCGTTCGTTCTGGTGGACGCTCGTTCACTTCCTCGAACTCTCCTCAGACGCTCGTTCGGCCTCAGTTCAAACTCTCTGAATCACTCTTAGCACCTTGGACGCTCGTTCGAGACTTCAGACGCTCGTTTGGTATGGACGGAGCATGGACGTTCGTTCAACATGACTTGAATGCGATTTTTGCATGTTTATCTCTTTTTCTTCTCTCCACTCGATCATTATCTCTTCCTTAAATCTTTATAGCTCGAAATTTATCTCTTTTGATCATCATTTGAGCACAATAAACATACCTATAACACATGGAAAACATCGCAAACTGTAATAATATTCAAATAATCATATTTTAACCATGAAATCACATAAATATATCGATATTGCGATTAAGCCGTCAAAAATATCGTTTGCTCAATATTTTAATATAAAGACCAATTATTATGCAAATTATACAATATAGAGGGAAAAACATCGTAAAATTTATCCTTATAATTCATAGATTTTCACCCTTAACAACTCCCCCACACTTAGCTTTTGCTCGTCCCGAGCAAAACAAAACGAAAAATTAGGCTCGAGAAAGGAAAACGGAGAAAGGAAAACATATCTCTAAACGGATATAACATACATTCAATAACTTAGAGGTTCACCGGTGTGTGTGCATAGCCATAGAAAACTTCCACTAAAACCAAACTTGAGAAACTCAAAGTAAAACTAGCTAATACCCCCTCGTAGAATAGCAATAAATGACACTCATAAGATGTACCCTACAAACGTGACATATCCCGAAAAAGATGATCGAATGAATCTAGGGCCTTTATGAAATACTCAGAGGATAATCCCTACATCATATCTTTCGGCTTATCTTGGGGATAAGATTAACGAAAACTAAGCCTTATATTCAATTCATAACGATATCTTAGTCGATTTAACTTATTCACTTTAAACACACATTAGGATAAGCCATTGCCCTCATAGTAGAATAGGACATTTCGAGATAATACCCTACCTTACTCCAATCATAAGGCAGCTCTTCCTAACTGTCGTGAGCTTTTAGTCATCATGGTGGTATAGGACATACGTGGTAACCCTACCTCACTCAAATCATCGACTAGCTTTCGACACACCCAATTAATTCACTATTAATTCAACTTTTTCATTTTGTTCATTTTGACATTAGTTACGCTTTACTTATCACATTCAAACTTCTAGATATTCACAGTATGTCATACTCGGAACTAAATACAAACTATCATAAATCTCAAGATATATACGTAGCACTAAGCACATGACTTATAAGAAAATCAAAAATCACTAATCCAAAACGGGGTATAGCTTTATAAAATAGCTCATCGTCACTATGGCTCGTGAAAAGTAGTGTCAGGTGAAACAACTAACTTATCAAGTACATGAAATATCGCATAGATGACTGTAAAAACAACGAACTTCAAATTGAATTGCCTACTCGGGACCAAACAACGACAAAAGTGTCGGATAATAAAACATTCTAACGTATTAAACAAACTTATATGCATAGGTACAAATCGAACTATCCCCTCCCCCACACTTAAAAATTCAACATGTCCTCGTATTGTGCGAGAAAGTAAAAAGGATAAGAAACTTAGGCTGAATTCGCGTGGAAAACCGAGCCGTTGGTCGAGTGGAGCATGAAAAGGCCAACGCACGCAAAAAGCGTGGAAAAACGTCCCAAAACTAACTCAATCGGATCTCGACAAAAACTATTCTTTGCAAAACTCGAGAAGCGAGAAAACTCGGGGAAAACGGGATACAATATGGCAATAGAGAGAATAAATCAAAACGGAATAAAAAGAAAAGGTCATCGATAAATATGTCAACACAAGTCAAAGAACGAGAAACTAGAAAGTAGCAAAACGTATAGGTACGATATATAGGTACAAATCGAATTAAATGTATCAAAAAGTGCAACAACAACCGAGAAAGATAGATATATAAAAAAAAAATAACTCTCAAGGCGGCCCCGGAGTCGTCTCGGCGGCATCGTCAATAGCATCATCGGCCGGAGCATCTTGGAGAAGGATGCGAAGAAGGAACATCGGTTTGTAGATGCGATGCTCTGTGTAGGGTGCAGGCGTGCAACGAGATCGGCGGTGGTCGGCTCGGCATCTCTATCGGTAGGAACTCTCGCGGTCCTCGGATCCACTTTGGAGTCTCCTCGTCACCAGACTCGGTTTTCTCCTCTAACTTGACCACCTCAGCTATCACCCGCTCTATCTGCTCGGAGAAGACATAATCCATATTACTTGCATTGAATACCCTCCGATCTCTCGGTTTCCTTCCATCAACTATACATTCCAAAACCGATAAGATATTATCTTGGCCATCCCGGATATCACTCAACATCGCCCTCAAACTATGAGCCATACTATGCCGAGTAATCTCGGAAGAAGATAATCCCGAAAGAGCGAAGCTCGAGGCGGTGTCGATGTGGAACCGAGGCTCGAAACGGGAACGACCTTCTCTCTACGAATAGGGGGTAACTCTTGGTCTTATGGTCCGCTGCATACTCCAAAACTCCCGCATCGAGACATAGCGATGAATCAAATGTGGAACTATCAAACTCCGTGTGTATACCTTCGGTTCATGGAAATCTCATCGAATAAGGCTTGACCTACATCACATTCAACCCGAACGTCAAAGCATATAACATCCCAAGATCACTAATATGGAAATGTGTGAGATTATTCTTCGGGATCAAACGACTACGAATAAAACGGCATTGGACTCTCCAATCCTCGGTCCATGTCGTAGTGATCAACTCCTTTCTTTGGCCATTGGGTCTCAATGTCCAAGCCACATCCGGACAAACTCTTAATCTCAACTCCTCCATCGGGTCACGACCATCCTCACGTTGCCTTCTCGCAATTTCCTCTTTATAATCTAAACCCTCAAAAGCTGGTAACTTGTATTTCTCATTTATGACCTTAGCAGAAAAAGGAACCTTAACACCTCGCACCATAACGTACTTTTCATCTAAGTCCGCCTCAGAAAAGTTTGCATAGAACTCTCGGACAATAGAGTCATTGACAGGAGTAGGAGGAATTTTTGTTAAGGCGGACCACCCTAGCCTTTAACATCGAGCGAAAGCGGGATCAACTTGAGACACTTTCACCTCTCATCAAAAATAAGACTCCTGGTTGAGTAATGCTTAGTGTAGGCTTCATGTGCTAAAGGATTTACAAACCGACGAGGCATCGAAAGAGGGGTAACATGCTTAGACTTCTTCTTAGGAGGTGCCCTAGGTTCAGGTGCAACTTCCTCCCTAACCACATCATCAACATTCGCCTCTCGAACTTGTTCAGCCCTAGATGACGCACCTTTCTTAAAACTGGGATTCCTAACCAACGGAACATCATCCTGTGTATCCGAATCGGAGGAGGATTCATCTCTCAAATCAGCTCGGGCTTGTTGAGATGCCCTAGGGGGTTGCTCACGTAAAATTACACCTCGGTTGGGGTCTAAATCGGAGGGCTCATCGTCCAACCGTTTACGTTTACCCGATTCAACAACCTTCTCTTTACCGGGCTGCAGCAATAACCGCTTTCTTCCCCATATCAACCTAAATGTCTAAACCAAACGATTCACAGCAACGAAGGGTACCCGTTTAACATCCAAAGCGGGGTTTCAAGCAAACCGTCCAAACCACCAGTATCAACAACACACCATCACAACAGAAGGAAAGAAGAAAAGAACCAACAAAAACGAAAGGAAATCAACAGTAGTGGATAATTCAAGAAAATGAGCCGACTCGAAAATCGAACTCACAAAAACGTGAATTAAAACGAGAAAAGTTGTATCCAGCTTACCAAACACTATGAGGGGATGATGATCGAACAGATTAGAAGCCCAGAAACACCGAGATTGACCCCCAAAATTCGAGCTTTTGTCAAAAAGGCCGCCTTTGAATAATCTCGATTCCACAATTTGTGTTGATTGTTGGAGGAAATGGATTGGATAAATGAAAAGAGGGTGCAAAGACCGTTCTTTTGCAACAAGAATCGGCTGAATTTGGTTCGAAATGATGATTTTGGGGTAAAGGGGAGAAGAGAGTCGGGTTGCGGTTTGAAAATTCGAGAAATGAGGGTTCATGCGTTGAAGGTCTATATATAGACGCTTAATGGACGCTCGTCCATCTGACGGACGGGCGTTCACTTGGAAAGCTGCGGGAAGCGGACGGGCGTCCATTATACCGGACGCTCGTCACGAGGTCAATTTTTGAAACAGGATTGGAGGGAATTTTCCAGACGGGCGTCCAAAGACTTGGACGGGCGTTCATGGAAACAGAGGGCCGGACGGGCGTCCAGAAGCACCAGACGGTCGTCCAAGATAAAAAAAATGCTAAATTTTAGAAAAGTTCATATAAACCAACTAAATGCGAAAATTTTTTGTCTTTATTATTATTGATAATTTAAAATGCAAAAGTACAAACGGAAATGCTACGAACATAAAAGAACTCGAAAATAAAACAAAACGAATAAAACGGTGGGTTGCCTCCCACCAAGCGCTTCCGTTTAACGTCGGGGCTCGACGAAACAAACCTAACTAACGCTAGTACGCATAAATCTCGTCCCAATCTACCAAACGGATGAGACGACGAAGCATATCAATAGCGGGAGGAAATCATAGTCGTCTTGTACGCCCCGGTCATCTCCGGCTACCTCAAACCTCTAAAATGTGAAGCACTGCGGCACCGGTGCCAAATCCGTCGGCATAGGATCATTAAGGATCGTGTAAGGACGTCCTATGGCCTCACTGCAACTCCTCGGTCGTGAAATCGCTGCCTCCCGAACAAGGTGGAACTATGATAACGTACGTGATGGTCTTAACCTGAGTGCTAATGTCAAAATCTACATGAAGAACTATAGTGCCTCCCGGTCCACCATCTACTGTGATCAGCGGGATCCGACTAATGAGTGGGAACTCCTCAGGGCGAACTCCGTAAAAATCCATATCTAGAAAGCAACTACTGACAGATAGAAACATAAAAGCTTAGTAAAACTAACTAAAATAACTAAAACAACATACGGAAGCAAAAAGAACTAAGGAAAACTAAAACAAGATTGGATATCTAGGATGCCCCCTAGTGGCGCTTTTGGTTAATGTCGTTAGCTCGACACTGTTGGAGTCTAGCCTGGATCAGGCCATTTGACTTTTCTGCCAGCCACTACTTCGTGTAAGCTCTGATCGGTAGTGTGGGCTGCGAAACGACATCTTACGCATGGGATTAATGCTGCGATAGTTTTCCACACACGTTTAACCTTTCCCGTGGTTAACTTCTTCCTCTGTAAATTCCTCGATGACGTTTAAGCTTTTGCTCCCTTTCATATTCCTCCATATCCCAAGCGCCCGCTAGAACTTCTTCACATCTACGACTACCGTCATCCTCGGAGAACAAGTCGGTGACAACTCGTCTAATTCATCGACTTGTGTAACACCACGTCCGAGAATATCGAGGAATTTAACAATCAAAGGCTTATCCTTAGGTTCACCGATATAGTGCTTGCACCTTTGGCCATTAACTCGAAACGGTTGATCACCATAACCGCGCGGTTCTAGAACGCCTCCGGGAATGATTTGGAGAATCTCAAATGGACCGGACCAACGTGTCCTCAACTTCCCGGGGAAACAAATGTAACCTGGAATTGTATAGTAACACTTGCTCTCCAACTTGAAATTCTCTCTTCTTGATCTTTGCGTCATGAAGGAGTTTCATCTTTTCCTTGCGATCACTGGCACTTTCGTAAGCACGAAGCCTAAACTCGTCCAACTCGTACAGCTAACTGCGGTCGATGTTTGCCACGGGCTTGGGAATCGAAGTTAAGAAACTTTGTAGCCCAATAAGCTCGTGCTCTAACTCAGCGGCAAGTGGCACGATTTACCATAGACCATCGGTAGGGTGATGTACCCATGGGGGTCTTATAGGCGATTCGATATGCCCGTAGTACATCATCCAACTTTAGACTCCGGTCTTTTCTATGATTTCCTTTGTTTTCTCCGGGATCTTCTTCAAGCTCTGGTTGCTTCGCTCAACCTGACCACTAGTCATCGGATGATATGGTGTGCCAGTTTTGTGACGAACACCATACTTCTCGAGGACTTTTTCCAAAGGCCGGTTACAAAAGTGTGTCCCTTCATCACTAATTAAGGCACGTGGACATCCAAACCTCACAAAGATATTCCTCTTTAGAAAATTCATGACCGTTTTATGATCATTGCGAGGAGTGGCTATTGCCTCCACCCATTTCGATACATAGTCTACGCAGACTAAGATGTATTTATTACCACAAGAAGATGGGAATGGACCCATAAAGTCAATCCCCCATACATCAAAGACTTCGCATTCTAAGATGGGTTTCAAAGGCATGTCAAACCGCCTTGTTAGAGTACCGGTTCTTTGGCACCTATCACAAGCTTTACAGAAAGCTTCCGTGTCCTTAAAGATCGTTGGCCAGTAGAAACCGGCTGGAAGATCTTCGCAACCGTTTTCCAAGGACCGAAGTGACCACCTGTGGGTCCACTATGGCATTGCTCGATTATATCGCGTTGCTCAGATTCAGGAACACACCTCCTTAGCAAACCATCTTTACAGATTTTGAAGAGGTAAGGTTCATCCCAAACGAAAGATTTCATATCAGAGAAGAACTTCTTCTTCTCTTGATAAGACATTTCAGGGTCAAGATAACGGGCATGAAGGTAGTTTACAATGGAAGAATACCATGGAACATCGGGAGCGCAACCATCGATAAGCATGATGTTTTCTAGAGGAAAGTAAAGATCTATATCATCGGGTTACGTCTTTTCCTCAGTCAACAATCTTGAGACATGATCAGCCACTACGTTTTCACTGCCCTTTTTGTCTTTAATTTGGACATCAAACTCTTGGAGGGTCAGTATCCAATGTAGCAGACGCGGTTTAGCCTCTTTCTTGGTCATGAGATAGCGCAAGGCAGCGTGGTCAGTCCAAACAGTGACTACGGCTCCCAACAAGTAACTACGGAATTTGTCCATGGCGAATACCACGGCCAACAATTCCTTTTCGGTGGTCGTGTAGTTAACTTGTGCGGGGCTCGGTGTGTGGCGGCATAATAGATAGGCTGGAATTTTCCTTCGATCCTTTGGCCTAAAAGCGCACCAAGCTTGCGTAGTTGGATGCATCGCACATAAGCTCGAAGGGTAGGTTCCGGTCGGGCGATATAAGAAGCTGGAGCGGAGATTAATCGACTCTTAAGCTCCTCAAACGCTTGCTTGCGGCTATCATCAAAGGCGAATGTAACGTCTTCCTTAAGTAAGGTAGACGGGGGCTTGGCGATCTTTGAAAAGTCTGAATGAATCTCACTATAGAAGCCGACATGTCCGAGAAAACCTCGACTTCGCGAACACTCTTAGGATAACTCATCTTTTCGATAGCTTCCACTTTAGCCCTATCTACCTCTATACCTTTGGCGGACACTTTGTGGCCAAGAACTATTCCTTCATCTACCATAAAATGGCATTTCTCCCAATTGAGTACTAAGTTCTTTTCCACACATCTAGATAACACACGATCAAGATTAGCGAGGCAATCATCGAAGGATTGACCGAAGACCGAAAAATCGTCCATGAAAATCTCCATACACTTTTCGACTAGCCCGTCAAAGATAGCCATCATACACCTTTGAAAGGTGGTGGGGCATTACGAGAGACCAAATGGCATCCGCACAGTAAGCGAATGTACCATAAGGGCGGGTAAAAGTGGTCTTTTCTTGGTCAATTGGATCGATGGGTATCGGAAATATCTGAATATCCATCCGGAAACGATAGAATGCGTGCCCCGCCGGACGCTCAAGCATCTGGTCAATGAAGGGAAGGGGAAATGATCTTTCATTGTGACCTCATTGAGTTTCCTATAGTCAATGCGGACTCATGGCACATGTAACGAGCCTCGATGCTATCTCTTCTCCTTTCTCATTCTTCTCGATAGTAATCCCTCCCTTTTTGGGGACCACTTGAGTAGGGGATACCCATTCAGCATCGGCGATGGCGTATATGATACCCATATCTAGAAGTTTGATGATCTCCTTCTTGACTACTTCTTGCATGTGAGGGTTAAGCCTCGCTTTGGGGCTGTCTTACACATTTAGCACCCTCGCTAGTCTTGATCTTGTGCATGCGGATGTCGGGAGATATTCCTCGGATATCTCCCACCTTGCCATCCAAAGGCTTTTTCGTTTTTTCGCAAGACGTTTAACGGTTTCGGCTCTTCTATTCGAGACGGCTTGGCGAAAATGATCAAGGGAAGCTTGTCACCCTCACGTAGGAACACATACTTAAGATGTTTAGGCAACGGCTTCGAACTAGATGCGCGGGGGATCCTCTAAACTCGATTTAAGCCCTCCACTTTTCAACTCGGAATCGGCGAGCTTCCTTAGTGGCTCCACTTTGCCCAAAGCTTCTTCTCTTAATAACTCATCCTCAAAGTCGGCTACGAGCGATCTAGACTAACCACACCATGACTATTCGGATTATCGATCAATCGCTCATATTCCACTTCCACGGCCTTGACTTGCTCGTCCAGTACGATCATTGAAGTCATTGAATGACTCCTCGATGGAAAAGCCGGTTGGAGAACCGAGAGGGTACTTGAATAGATTTAGAGACACTATAGCTCACCTCCGGTCACCAACTCGAATAGTTACTTGCCCACCATCACAATCGATGAGGGCCACTAGGCGTAGTAGATAGGAAAGGTCTTCCAAGAATCGGGGGAACATCCGCACCTTTCTCCATATCTAAGACGTACCGATCAGCGGGAAGGTAAACCTATCAATTTGAACTAATACGTCTTTCGGGATCCACGAAGCTTTCTTGGAAGATCTATCGGCGAACGAAGGTTCATGGTGGTGGGTTCTAGAAGATCTTGTAAACCAAGGCGATTGCAAACGGACAACGGCATCAAGGCGATGGATGCACCCGGGTCACGTAAAGAATTTGGGAAGACTAGGCCTCCCATACGCAATGTGAGCACAAACTTGCACAGGGTCACCCTCTTGATTGGTAAGTCTTGATAATTGACCATTGAGCAGTCCTCACCAATTGCTTGATCCATGTCTGCTAACTTCTTTTTAGAAGAAACAACATCCTTGATAAACTTGGTATACTTAGGCATTTCAACCAAAACTTCTGAGAGTGGAAGATTAACCTGAGTATTTCTCAGCAAATTCGACACCTTTCCGTACTTCTTATCTTCATGCAAGGGAATGTTGCTTTTTCTAGGTGGAAATGGAAGCTTTTTAAGGTCACTCTCGAAAATACTTTCTTTGAGGATGCACTTACGGCCTTGTCTTCCGGATCTTTCCACCTCACCACTTTTCGGACGTCTTATTGGTCGGGGGATCGGCCACGACTCTCGGCCGAATCTTCTTTTCTCGGGGGTTCGGCCACACGAGGTGTTTCAACTCTTTCATTTCTCGGGGGATCGGCCACCCGAGCATGCTCTTGCGGGACGGGGGATAATGGGTGCTCAACTTCCCCTCTGCACACCATAATTGGCGGGGAGGGGCTAGTGGTTTCCCTGGAAGCGGGGGGACCACTCGGTGAGTGCCACTTCTTAAATTCATCGCACTTGCCTCCTCTTTACCGTATTGCATTGTTGGCACGAGGTCGGTGCATTGGTTGTTGCTTATATCGGCACGAGCAACTTTGACCGCCTTTTGGATTCTTTTCCGTAAAGCTGGGCGGTGCCACGACGGTACGGAAGCTAGCGCTCGGCCAGTGCCCGATTTGCCTCTCGAGACTTTTCATCGTCTGCTTTGCTCCTCCCGAAAAGAATTCCATTCGGCTTTTATATCATTTGAGTGGGAGGGGCCTTGAGAGTTTTGGAAGTTACGGGGAGATGGGCGCTAGGCCGAGTTTGAAGCGAGGATTAGAATTGGCGGGCCAATTCGATTGAACCTTTCTTTGTGGATTCGAAAAATTGGAATTACGGTTACGATTGAACCCGGGGTTTCGATTAAAGCTCGATTTTGAAAATTCGAATTGGGGTTAAAATTTGGATTCGATGAAAACCCTGGTTTTGAAAATTACTACGGCGAGTATTGATTACTAAATCTCGATTGGAGCGGCGGAGAAAGCATTAATTTCAGCACTCTGCCCAATCATGGGACAGAAGCGAGCAGTGTGCCCCGGATCATCACATACTTGGCATGTGATTGGGTTATTCTGTCCATTGTTATGAACATCATTGACTTGATGAGCAGAGGGGGACTGAAATTGACATTGGCCAAACATGTGGCCGGTCGACGACAATTTTCGCAATACGAGACACGAGGGTTACGCGGAAACGGAGGAGTCTGATTAATCGGGTTTGAAACTTGAGGACTTGCCATCTGCTTTTGCAGCATGGCTATCAGACTTTGAACATTGACTTCCTCCACCTTGGGAGGAGGAGGCGCTTGGATGGCCTGATAGGATGGGGCATAGTTGTATTTGGCAATGTCTTCAAACGGTGCCCATCCTTCATCGGTGTCTTTTTGAGGAAAGCCCCACCGGAAGAGGCATTGACCATGCCTTTAGTAAGCTCGGTCGGTCCAACGAAGAAAGTGTTTACTTGCCTTTCCTTAGGCAAGCCATGGTGGGGACATTTTCTTAAAAGAGATTTGAACCTCTTCCAACATTCGAAGAATGATTCATTCTCCTTACGGTAGAAGGTAAAGATCTCGTTCGGACAACGGGGCTGTCTTTGAAGGAGGAAAATATTGACTTAGAAATTCTTTTTCAAGTCCGGCCCGAGTAGTGATGGATTACGAAGGGAGAGAGTCATACCACTCCCTAGCCTCTCCTTTCAGAGAGAAAGGAAACAATTTAAGCTTGATCGCATCCTCACTCACTCCTTGGATGCGGGTGGTACCGCATATCTCTAAGAACGCATGTAAGTGGGTATGCGGATTTTCAGATTGGTAGCCATGAAAAATTGATGCATGCTGCATCATCTGGATGAGTCCGGGCTTGAGTTCGAATGTGTGAGCTGTAATGGCGGGCAAGACTATAGCCGGGTTGACGGTGGCGCACACCGGGCATGGCGTAGTACGCAACGTACGTCGATCCTCTGCCGCCATTATTACTATTTCTTCGATCTCTTCTATCAACTTCCGTTCAATTTCTTGATCGGCTGGACTTCCTTCGTCCGAAGGATCGGTAAAACGAAGTTTCCGCCTATTGGGTCGGACTATGGTCCGCTCGAGGTCAGGTGAAAAGAGTAATGGCCATTTTCGACTTCGAGTTTGCATAAACCGAAACCCAACTCAATTGAACAAAACCTAAAAACTACGAAATTAAAAACCTAAAAGAAAGTTAAAAACAAGATTATTTGAGAAAAAGGGGGGTCAGACGGGCGTCCAAATATTTGGACGGGCGTCCACCCCGAAATTGGGGCGGACGGGCGTTTGGAGGTCCAAACGCTCGTACGGTCTTCGAAATCTTGGACGGACGTCCGAGAATCTATGGACGCTCGTCTAAGATGAAAATTTGATACGAGTTTGAAAATTTTTTAGCGGACGGGCGTTCAGTAGTTTGGACGCTCGTCTGAGATGCGGGACGAACAAGAAAAGAACAGAAAAGTTGAAAAACTTAAACCCTAACTCTTAAACCCTACTAATCTGAACCTTAAAACCTAAAAAAAAACTAACTAAAAACTAAACAGGGATTAAAACACAGAAAACAGAAAAACGAAAAACAAAAACTAGGCAACCGTCCGGTTCCCCGGCAACGGCGCCAAAAACTTGTCACGGATTTTATTAATACAAAATAAACAAGTAATAAAACCGGTTAACCTCAAGTGCAAGGATCGTAGTATAGAGGCTATGCCGGGTCGATCTTACGGGGAACTGACAGTTGTGATTCCTAGTTTTTATTTATCTAACTATGTCACGATTATTAAACTAAAAAGAAACAGAAAATAAACTAACAAGAATGTAAAGCTGGACGGAAGAACAAGTTCTAAAGCCGGGGAACACGGGGTTGCGAACCAATTAACTAAACTAAATCTAAATCTAATTATGCAATAAATCTAACTAAGCTAAACAATTCAAATTCAAGGGATTAAATCAAGTTATAACGAACGAACAAGCAATTGATCCACCTATCCTATCAACATTCAATTCTAATTCGGATTACTTCGTGATCTCTACTCAAGTCGTGATTCACCTAATCGAAGGCATAAACTCCTACTCTCGTAGACAAGTTCGTTTTCTAATCTTTTATCTTTCGATGTTAAAGATTACGTCTTTCTAACCTAGGCGTGAAATCTTTCGATTTCTAATCTAGAAAATCAATCTAATAACTTTCGTTTTATTTAGATCAAAGATCCAATCTTTTATCACGGTGATCTAAGGTTGACACGACTCTCATCATATAAACAATCATCAAAGCAAGCATCTTTCGATTAAACATGCAATAAAACATACAAAACATGATAAAAGAAACGAGCTTGAAGTAGAACTCACAAAACAATCACGAACGAGAAATCAAGCTTTGTTGAATTGGACGGCTTCACAACGCTTGTTCAAGAGGATTTAGCCTCTTAGCATCTTCTTGACAACTCGAATTGATGAATAAAAGTACATGAAATTATCTAATCTAATCTAGAAGTTTAAGTGCATAAAACTAGAGAAAAACTAAGGAAAAACGCAGCCAAGCTGCCCCTAGGTTTAGGGTTCGAATAATGTCGGATTGTTGTTCTTGTGTGCAGAAATAGGCAGGTATTTATAGAGGATTAAGTCGGTTATGGCTGAGTCGGCGGACGGACGAGCGTTCGTTCTGGTGGACGCTCGTTCACTTCCTCGAACTCTCCTCAGACGCTCGTTCGGCCTCAGTTCAAACTCTCTGAATCACTCTTAGCACCTTGGACGCTCGTTCGAGACTTCAGACGCTCGTTTGGTATGGACGGAGATTGGACGTTCGTTCAACATGACTTGAATGCGATTTTTGCATGTTTATCTCTTTTTCTTCTCTCCACTCGATCATTATCTCTTCCTTAAATCTTTATAGCTCGAAATTTATCTCTTTTGATCATCATTTGAGCACAATAAACATACCTATAACACATGGAAAACATCGCAAAGCGTAATAATATTCAAATAATCATATTTTAACCATGAAATCACATAAATATATCGATATTGCGATTAAGCCGTCAAAAATATCGTTTGCTCAATATTTTAATATAAAGACCAATTATTATGCAAATTATACAATATAGAGGGAAAAACATCGTAAAATTTATCCTTATAATTCATAGATTTTCACCAAGCATACAAGATCAAATTCATAAATATAATTAAATTATATCAAGATAATTTCTAAAAATCAAATTCCCTTCATTCTTGGACATTATGCGTGTAACCTCTTTTTTCCCACAAGAAATTGACGATGACAAATTATGTCACCTTAAAGATCCGGGCTTTCCTTACGTTATTGATGAATAATCAAGAACCCTAATGCCAAGAACAAGGAAGGGGTTTTTATATTTGTGGCTGAGTCTAAGTGGAATTCTTAGAGTGCCTACGTATCCTGTTATTATTCCAGGAATCAAGCCATACGTAGTTCCTGGAACGTTGTATTTATAAGGACAATGCATGACCTAACCCTAATATGAGTCGGTTTGTAGCTATTGTCATATTTACCCTTAATTGGGCTTTACCCCCTTGCCCAAGTTATCCTGTGGATATTGGGCCAACGTAGCTGGTGTGGACTCTGTTCTCAACATCGATCTATCCGACCAGGGATGATCGACTTCTGGAACTCACGTCCTGCACTGCTCGTAAGTCGATAGTCGTGACCTCGAGTCCCTAGCCATACTTCAGGTTCGAGGGTCGACATGCATGCCACGGCTTACAAGTCGATTATCCGACTTGTATGCCTTATCTGGCTCCTGTGCCTTAGTGAATATTTAATCCATGAGGTCCACTCGATGATGATATATCGAGGTGCGTAACCCGGTATCGTCATAAGCCCCCCAGACCTGAGAGAGGCGACTTCCGTTGTCCGAGGTCAGGTCTGCCAATTTGAAATCATCTTTGAGTTGGACTAAATCTTGGGCGGGAAATGGTGCAACCGTTTCGTATGCCACCTGTCTCCCTAGCCAATCGTGGCCGTTCGCTATGACGTCAGAGCGCACTATCGTTTCGTCTTCTGCCATAAATGATGTCATCCTAGATCTTCGCGATTTTTGGGGAGTTATAACTACTAGTAACCCCCCTAATCACGTCTTTTCACTGTCATTCGGCATTAGCAACGCATAAAAAGGGGAAGAAGAACCAGACGGTGAAAATCATTTCGGCCTATCCATTTCTCCGTTTTCTCCTCAGAAAATACAAGTAAGCGTCTTTTCTGCTATCATATTTTTCTTTGTTCCTACCGTTCTTGCTTGAATCTGTCCATGTCTAGTAGTGCTACAATTTCTGATAGGATAGAGGAGTCTCGTTCCGGCGATCAAACACCCATATCTTCTCCTTCCGATCAACCCCTACCCCCAAATCCTGAGGAGCCCTTAGGTACTATCAGGGAGCCCAAGAAATTGTCCACCAGAATGGATGGAAAGGGGCCTAAGGGGTGTATCTCCTGTCTTACCATGGATGATCTCAACCAACTGCGGCGGAGGTATGGGCTTTCTGACCCTCAACTGGTGGTTCAGCTTCCTTCCGGCCACCATCAGTTTGCCGATGAGCCCCTAGAAGGGTTCTGTACGGTCTATGAGGCCCAATTGTCGAGTGGGTTAAGGTTCCCTCTCTGTCCGGCGGTCCTGGCTGTTCTTCACCATTACGAGATCGGTGTATCTCAACTGGGCCCAAATGCGATCCGGACTCTGATGGGCTTTTTGATTGCCTGCCGAGTGGCAGGTATCGGTTTTACCGTTCCTTTATTCCGGTGGTGGTACAAGATCGCTGCGCTGCCGGATAAAATATGGTACACGTTTCAGAGGCGTACCAATCGTCATGAGTTCGTGTCTCGGGGACCTTCATCTCACGGGAATTGGAAGCCCAGGTTTTTCTTTCTCCGACATGGATCGGATAATCCTTATATCGGCTTATGGAGGTCGAGAGACGGAAGGGATGACAAACTGGGTCGTGAGGCCGCGCCCGACGAGGCTCTTTCTCTCGAGAGATTCAAATTCGAGGTGACTACGTCAGACCTGAGTCTTCTTTACGAGCTTGCTCGTCTCGGGGAGGCGGGACCCGTACCATACATAAGCCTTCCTGCTGTCGATGAGGAAAATTGTAGGAAACTTTATTATTTTGTTGCCAAGTCTTATTGCTCTTTGAAGTTGTATTTTTACTATTTCTGATACTGACTTCTTTTTTACTTATATAGTGGGCAGATTCTCGAAGGTCGCTGTCCCAAAGGCTTCCGCGGTAGGCTGGCTGCTTCAATGCATCTAAGTCGAGGGCCACTCCCCCCGTGTCGGAGGAGAGATCGCCCATATTGAAGACTCGGCGAGGGTGTCGAGACCGCTACCCTTGTCGCACAACCAACTCCGCCCTCTACCTCGGGGGACTTACCCGTGAGCACCGGTCGATACGTGAAGAAGAGGATGTTATCGACTTTCTTGTTGGAGGGAGTGAAGAAGCCTCCGGCTCGGAGCAGCCCGGTTGCAAAAGAAGAGGTCGGCACTCGAAGAGGCGGTGAGAGATCGGCAAAAACGAGGCCAAAAAGGCCAAACTTATCAAGCCTTCTCTCGATCTTGCTTGCCTCGGGTGAGATGTCGGCCGACGATGTCAAGAAGGCGGACGACCGAGTCCCGGCCTCTTCCTCCGAGAACGGGTCGCGTGGTAAACACTAACTCTTGTCGATTTCATTTCTTCTTTTTTGCCCCTCTCGAAGCTTATGCCTTAACTTTTCCTTTTTTTGGCAGCACTACTTTATGAGTCGAGAGGCTTCTCGATGTATGAGCATGCCGTCCGAGACTGAGGAAGGGCTGAAGACACAGATTCGGAGGTTGAACGACGCGCTCGCTATAATGTCGGCCGGGGTCGCTGGTCTGGAATCGCAGCTCAATGTTTTCAAGAAAGAAGCTGCTGCTGAGATACAGAAGGCAAAGGAGGAGCAAGAAGCTATCATTGCCGAGCTGAGGAGAGATCTGGCTGCGGCCGAGGGGAGAGAGGCTACTCTGAAAGAGACTCTCGAGCAGGAATTGGCACGGGGAGCGGCCACTGTCGAAGAGAGAGATCAGTTGAAGGCCGAACTGGATCAGGTCCCTAGGCAGCTTGAGGAAGCAAGGGCTGCAATGATTCTCGAGTATCGGAAGTCTGAAGAGTTGGGTAAGGATCTCGACGTAATCATGCAGACAGCTATACTTGGAGGATTCACCAA
Source organism: Gentiana straminea (assembly GCA_036785695.1). Taxonomy (NCBI): domain Eukaryota; kingdom Viridiplantae; phylum Streptophyta; class Magnoliopsida; order Gentianales; family Gentianaceae; genus Gentiana; species Gentiana straminea. The sequence goes on along the minus strand of JAVUPR010000398.1, from coordinate 13,019,295 downwards.
GGCGGTGGACCAAGTAAAGAAGGCTTATCCGGAAGTCGAGATCGACCAGCTTGAAGAGCCTGGCAGTTATGACCCTGACTCGGAGGCGCTGTATGACATGTACTTCGATGAATTTCAACAAGGTATATCACTTGCCCAGAAGTATGGTGGTCCACAGCAAGCCCGACTCCTGATAATACGACTTCCGCTGCCATTGCTCCTACGCCGATCCCAGAAAATGCTACTCCGACTCCGACTCCTGATGCTTCTATTTAGTTATCTTGTTTCTTTCGAACTTTGATGTTCTGAACTTTAACTTTGCAGCTATTTGTAAATTTTATTAACTTTTAGTCGACTTGGGTGAATATTCACTTTATAATGGCTGGTCTTTCGACCTGGCCTTAATTTGTTTTGAAATTTCTGCCCTTTTGTCTCTATTTGTTGTTATTTACTTTCTCATTTATTACTGTCTTTGGCTTTCTTGCTTGTCGAGCCTTTGGCTCTGTTTGCTTCTGCCTTATCGATGTAATATTGCCCCCCCAAGTGTTTTATCAACTTCAGTTCATAAAGCACTTGGGTTCTATATGGCTTTTATGTCGATCTAGTTGCCCTGGATTTTTAGCCTTATAGGCTTGCTAGATCTTCGAGATAGTCCGACATTGCGAAATGTCCTTGTCCCGGTCGAGCTGCCCCCTGGGCTGGTTAGACTTCCGACTTGGACATTTGGCCCGACCCTGCGAACCGTCCTTTGTCTACCTTATTCGACCCTTCGGTACGTTAGGTTTTTGACTTGGACATTTGACCCGACCTTGCGAGTCTTCCTTTTGCCTTCTGCATTGTATGCTTATGGCGTTGTTGGGAGTTCCGACTTTCGGATTGCTCCATACTTTGTCGAGTGTAACTTCGTGTCCCTTTGGACTTAGAATATTACAAAAATAACTTAATAGAACTGTAGGAAAAGAAATCATCATTTATTATAACGAAGATAGAACTGTCTCATGGACTGATTACAAATCTTAGAAAACAAGTAGAAACAAACTGATCGACTAAGGCTTAGACGTAAAATTTCCTCAAATTATTCGCGTGCCATTGTCGAGGAACTGTGGTTCCGTCTGCTCGACCTAGTTGATATGAACCTTTAGGGTGGACTTTTAGAATCTGATACGGGCCTTCCCAGTTCGGGGAGAGTGTCCCGATCTCCTTCTGTCGACTGGCCTCATTCTTCCTCAAGACTAGATCTCCGACCTTGAAATATCTGTATTTCACTCTGGCGTTGTAATATTGAGAGATCTTCTGCTTGTACCTTGCCATTCTGGCTGAGGCTATTTCTCTCCGCTCCTCGAGATTATCCTTCTCATGTCGGATGTCGGGGTCGTTCGTCTCAATATTATACGCTAAAACTCGAGGGGAAGGGACGCCGATCTCCGCAGGGATAACTGCCTCGCACCCATAGGTTAGGGAGAAAGGTGTTTCACCCGTTGATGAGTTTGGAGCTGTCCTGTATGACCATAGGATGCTCGGGAGTTGTAACGCCCAATCTCGTCCTTCAACCTCTAGCCTTTTTTTCAATCCGAGTTTAATCTGTCGATTTGTCTGTTCGACTTGACCATTTGCTTGAGGATGAGCCACCGAAGTGAAGTGCTGGTCGATATGATACTCGGCTAACCACTCTCTGACTCTTCGGTCTTCGAATTGAGTGCCGTTGTCCGAGATTAAAGCCTTCGGAATACCATACCGCATAAAATATCGACCCATAGGAATTTCTTGATTGTAGCTGCTTTGATATCGGGTAAAGCTTTAGCTTCTACCCACTTAGTGAAATAATCCACCGCAACTACTACAAACTTATTGTTCCCTGGAGATCGAGGTAGGGGTCCCAAAATATCGACTCCCCACACGTTGAAAGGCCATGCTGACGAGATGATATTCATTTCTTGTGCCTGTTGATGAGAGATGTTATCGTGGATTTGACAAGAATTGCATCTCTGCACTAACTTGTTCGCATCTCGTTGCATTGACGGCCAGAAGTATCCTGCGAGCTTGCATTTCCGGGCTAACATCCTAGCCCCACAGTGATTTCCACAAGCTCCTCTATGGATTTCCTCGAGAAGATATTCTCCCTCTATCTCAGATGCGCATCTCAACCATGGATTCGTGAATGACTTCAGATAAAGTATGTCGTTGAAGAATGCATAGCGAGCCGACTGTAGTCGGACCTTTCTTGACTGTACCTTATCATTGGGTAATATTCCGTCCTTTAAGTAAAGGACAATCGGATCCATCCATGTGACCTGCTGAGATATCGGCTGGGCCTCTATCTCTTCATAGCTCCTTTCTGTTAGCAACTCTACTAATACCTTCTTGCTAGAGACGAAATTAGATGCTAACTTGGACAGAGCATCGGCCCTCTTGTTTTGAGTTCGAGGTACCTGTTCGAATTCAATCGAGTTGAATTTCGTCTTGAGGCCTTGAACTACTGCCAAATACTTCTTCATAGTCTCTTCCTTAGCCTCGTATTCTCCTTTGATATGGTTAACGACTAATTGCGAGTCACTGTAAACATTGAGATTTTCGACCCCCAGCTTCAGAGCGAGCTTCAGACCAGTAATAATTGCTTCATACTCTGCCTCATTATTAGTTGCCTTAAAATCGAACCGGAGAGCGTAGGGAAACTCCTCCCCCTTCGGGCTGACTAATAGGAGGCCTGCGCCTGCTCTTCTTTGCTCGAGGCCCCATCAGCATGGAGCATCCATCGTTCTTCCTGACTTTGCTTTTCTTGCTCAAGTTGTACTGATATGCCTTCGGCTAAGAAGTCTGCTAAAGCTTGAGCCTTGATTGCGGTACGCGGCACGAACTCGATGTCGTATTGGGCCATCTCGATTACCCACTTCGCGAGTCGACCAGATGTGTCGGGCTTCGCCAGAATTTGCTTGAGTGGTTGGTCTGTAACTACCACTATAGGATGGGCTTGAAAGTATGGCCTAAGCTTTCTCGACGCGTGTACCAACGATAATGCGAGTTTCTCAGCTGGCGGGTATCGGGTTTCGGGGCCATGCAGAGCTTTACTTACAAAATATATGGGCACCTGGCCCTTTTCCCCCTCTCGGACCAAGACCGAACTCACTGCTTCCTCGCAGACCGATAAATAAACTAACAACCTTTCCCCCTCTCGAGGAGAGGTGAGAGTAGGTAGTTCTGAAAGATATGCTTTTAGTTCTTCGAAGGCCGTCTGACATTCGCTGTCCCAATGGAAAGGGTTGGGCTTTCGAAGAATTTTAAAGAACGGTAGTGCACGCTGGGCTGACCGAGATAAAAATATATTCAGTGCTGCCATCCGACCTGTGAGTCTCTGAACCTCTTTCATATTTCGAGGTGCAGGCATGTTCTTTAGCGTGTCGATCTTGTCAGGGTTGGCTCGGATCCCGTCTCTCGACACCATGTACCCTAGAAATTTGCCTGATCTCACTCCGAAGGTGCACTTTTTTGGATTAAGTTTCATGTCAGTATCTCTTAGCACCTCAAATACTTCCCTGGCGTCTACCAAAAATTGCTTCATCGATCGGCTTTTGATGAGTATATCGTCCACATAGACTTCCATATTCTTACCAATCTGCTTCGCAAAAATTCTATTGACTGCCCTTTGGTATGTAGCTCCAGCATTCTTTAGTCCGAATGGCATGGTAACATAACAAAAGGTGCCAAACTCTGTAATGAATGCGGTCTTCTCCGCATCTCGAGGGTCCATAAGAATCTAATGGTACCCCTTGTATGCATCGAGGAACGCGAATACCTCAAAACCGATGGTCGAATCAACTAACATGTCGATCTTGGGCAGCGGATAGGAATCTTTGGGGCATGCCTTATTCAAATCCGTGAAATCTACGCACATGCGCCAGCTGCCATCTGGTTTCTTCACCAACACTGGATTAGCAAGCCATTCTGGATAAAGTACTTCTTTTACTATATTTGCCGACAGTAGCTTCCCGACTTTGGACTCGATAGCTTCCAACCGATCTTGCGCGAAGTTTCGCTTCTTTTGTTTGACTGGCTTTCTGGCCTGGTCAATTTCGAGTTTATGGATGGCGATGTCCGTCGGTAGACCTGGCATGTCGGATGCCTTCCATGCGAAAACGTCCTTGAACTCTTTCAGCAAGTCGATCAATAACTGCTTTTCCTGAGCCGGGATCCAGACCCCGACTTGGACACTCTGATCGTCTTCCTCTTCCCACAAGCTGACATTTTCAACTGCTTCACTCGAGGCCCAACACTTCTCTTCCTCTTCTTCCGGAATAAGTTCCTCGACGAGGACTTGTTGTACCGCCATCTTACCGTTCATCACTATCGAATTGCAGCTTCTGGCGATTTCAATATCCCCTTTTACTTCGTGGGAACCATTTCGAGTCGGGAACTTCATGCTGTTATGAAACGTCGAAATTATAGCTCGTAACTCGAAAAGGGCTGGTCTTCCCAAAATGACATTATACGCGGAGGGAGCTTTAACGACCACGTAGTTTAGCTCTAGCGTCCTCCCTTTTCTCCGGCACCTACTTGTCGTGAGTAGCTTTATGGAACCCATGGGATGGACTGCCTGACCTGTGAAACCGAATAGTGGAGAGGCTATAGGCACTAAGTCTTTCTCTTTGAGCTTCATACCCTGGAATGCCGAGTAATACAAGATATTCACAGCGCTACCATTATCGACGCATACCCTCGATACTCTGGCGCGACTTATAACCGCTTCAATCACTAACCCCTCACTATGACTTGTCGACTTAGGTACGTCATCTCTAGGGCCATACCCGACTTCCGTGGTTAATCTCGACTGCTTACGTGGCCTCGAGCTATCGTCTGGTTCTCGACTGGCTCGCTCTTTCTCGCTCTCCCCTGGCCCAAAAATCATATTTACATAATTATTTGGGCGATTGTCATCATAGCGGTCCTGACCATAGTAGTCCCTATCGTTATCAGGAGATCGGTCTCGTCTAGGGGATCGATCTCTTCATCTCTGATTCTCACGACTTCGGCCTCTATCCTGGTCAGGATTTTTCCTTTTGAAATCTCGTTGCCCCTTGGGCTCGGTGTAACGTGATCTGTCGATAACCTCGTCCAACTTCCCCTCTTGGATACGGGCTTCGATGTCTTTCTTCAAGTCGAAACATTCTTCTGTCGAATGAAATGTATCCTCGTGGAATTCACAATATTTTGTTGACCTTCGCTTTTCTCGAGGTTTTTTGATCGGAGGTGGCCTCTTGGCTAGGTTCTTGGAGACCATGATTGATAAAACCTCCGTACGTGACCGGTTGAGAGGAGTAAAATCTTTGTCCTTTTTGCCCCCCTTTCTCTCTGGCCGGCCCGAAACGGGAGCCTCGATGCGATCCCAAACTGATGCTTTTCTCTCTACATCTTGCTGTCGAGACTGGTTCTTATTTGCTCCTCGACCATCTTTCCTCGAGTTGTCCATCCACTCGGCTTGGGTGTGCCTACGCACTTGCCTCCTCGCCTTGACAAAATCGATGGACGACATTCACACATTCATCCATGTTTCGTGGTAGGTTTCTCGCTAACTTCTCATATAGCTTTGTGTTGCGCGGTCCCCCTACAAATGAAGTGATCAAGACTCGATCCCGTGGGTCTTTGACCCGCATGGCCTCAAGGTTGAACCTCTTCAAATAATCCAACACCGACTCATCTCTATCTTTGCCTCACATTTGTGAGGTGTGTCTCACTCAACCGAAACTTTTTGTTGACGATGAAGGCATCTCTCGAATTTTCGGGCGAGCACGGTGAAGCTGGAGATGGATCCGGGTTTCAACTTGGTAAACCACTCTCTTGCCCGACCTACGAGTAGAGTCTCGAATGCCCGGCATCGCATCTCGTCTGGTGCACAATCTAGCCTCATCTGGGATAGATACCTGTGAAGATGGTCCTCCGGGTCGGTGGTGCCATCATACGGGTCTATCTTAGGAATCTTAAACCCCTTGGGTTTAGGATAATCTTCAATCTCCTTGGTGAAAGGGGATTTTAATCACAACGAACCCTGGGTCTTCCCTAGGATCATGTCCAGCTCCTGCCTAACGCTATCTTCATCGACGCGTATGTGCTTTTGTTGGATTTCTCGCTTCCTCCTTTCGACAGAACTTGAGGAAGCGCTGATCTCTTCGAACTGCACTGGCTTAGGTTTATTGACGGCGATATTCAGACCGCCTTCCCCCTGGTGCTGCTGTTGTTGAAGTTTCTGTCGTGTAAATGCTTCCGCCATTATTCTTCTCAGAGCGTTGTGATCTGTCGCCGCCAACTGATCCACCATGGCTTGATGCTCTGGGGCCAGGCCCTGAGTTTGCTTTGGTAGATTTTCTTGATTTTCTTGGACGGTTTCTAAGGCTGGATCTTTATCGCCCTGAGTCTCCACACCTTCCTGCTCACTTATCTGCGGATTCTACGGATCCACGTTTTTGGAGGTGGTCTTTCTGGCGGTTTTTTCCTTTGGAGGCATGATGATCTTGACGTATTCAACAAAAGAAGGGCCCTCCTTCTAGCGCCAATGACGATGACAAATTATGTCACCTTAAAGATCCGGGCTTTCCTTACGTTATTGATGAATAATCAAGAACCCTAATGCCAAGAACAAGGAAGGGGTTTTTATATTTGTGGCTGAGTCTAAGTGGAATTCTTAGAGTGCCTACGTATCCTGTTATTATTCCAGGAATCAAGCCATACGTAGTTCCTAGAACGTTGTATTTATAAGGACAATGCATGACCTAACCCTAATATGAGTCGGTTTGTAGCTATTGTCATATTTACCCTTAATTGGGCTTTACCCCCTTGCCCAAGTTATCCTGTGGATATTGGGCCAACGTAGCTGGTGTGGACTCTGTTCTCAACATCGATCTATCCGACCTGGGATGATCGACTTCTGGAACTCATGTCCTGCACTGCTCGTAAGTCGATAGTCGTGACCTCGAGTCCCTATCCATACTTCAGGTTCGAGGGTCGACATGCATGCCACGGCTTACAAGTCGATTATCCGACTTGTATGCCTTATCTGGCTCATGTGCCTTAGTGAATATTTAATCCATGAGGTCCACTCGATGATGATATATCGAGGTGCGTAACCCGGTATCGTCAGAAATCAAGTTGATTCCTCGAATAAATACTTGGAAAGCTCTCTAACAATCAAAACATTTCGTTGGCCTGTAAAAAATCTGAATAATAATCACACCATGTTTCATTTTTCACACATAGGTGTGATTATTCATGCCTTCATTAATTTGACTCATTTTTAGCTCATTTTCATTTCCTTTTTGCTTGAATTCAACAATACCTGCAAAAATATCAAGGCACAGCAGTAATCTAGTCTAAAAGACGCAATTTATCATACGAAAATCACAAAATATGCATCAAAACAGGCCAAAACGATCTAAGAATAATCATAAATGGTGGACTTATCAAACTCCCCCCAAGCTTAAAACTTGCTTGTCCCCAAGCAAGTCAAGATACCGACACAAGACGAAGCACTTAAAACACACATAGAACAGTCTCTAGTAAGATGCAAAGTACACAGGCCTCGATACATTCAGCTTCAATAGTTCAAATGCACAATATAAACATGGTAAATCCCATTCAAAATACCACACTTAAACATAAACACTGACTTACATTAAGAACAAGATCAACCAAACAAGTAGACCCTCGTGGGATAAAATCGCTTAACACTCATATTTGTGAGGTGGTTAATTACTCAAGCTCAATCCAATGAAATTGCCCTACTATATGCTTGTATATTACCTCATATCAATCACCAAAGTAACATGCACCACACAAATCATAAGGGCTTTCACCAAAGTAACATGCACCACACAAATCATAAGGGCTTGGAGAAAGGTAGTAGTAGAGAATAGCCTGGAAAGGTAGGAAAATGACTGAAATAGTGGTAAAAAGGATAAGTGTACGATATATATCATGGTAGGGGTGGTTCAAGGCCATTAAAACTAGTCAAACAAGTGACTACTAGTTATTTAACTCGTGTGATCTCAAGGGGGTCGATCCAACAACTACACAATTCTCTAACAACGAGTTACTAAATGACTTTACACTTTTGGGAGGCTATAGATGTCACTCCCCTTTTTCTTACACAACAGAAACTAAAACAAACATGGGAGGCTATTTTGGGATTGCACTGCTTTATTGACTCAATTTTTGTGTTTTTGAAAAAAAAAAATTGCAATTTTTTTTGCATTTCTTTTTATTTTTTTATTTGAACTAATATACAAGACACAAAACGGACTCCCTCAAGCTTACTTTCTTTGCAATATATACAAGACACAAAACGGACTCCCCCAAGCATAATTTCCTTGCAATCGAGTTTTCATAATTTAATAGTCAACATCCCACTAATCTTAAGGCCGGGCGAAAAAGAAATTTGGGCTATTCAATTTTTGTTTGTGTGTGAGTGAGGAGAAAAAATGGCTAGGTCAAAAATTAATTAAGTAAATGTCAAGGCTCAAGGATGTTAAGTGTGGATAAAGGAGTTATAGAATGCCTTAATCATTTCAATGTGTATGCAAGTGACATGGTAATATCAATAAGATGCAACACAAGCTAAAGGAACAAAACCATGGAAGAGAAAATTAAACGCTAATTTTGGGTGAGACTGAAGTGGTCAGTCATTATGGCCGGAACATCCTACCGGGACTGTTTGTCTACTTACTCAGTCTCAATCATCCTCAACAAAAATCAATGCACATTTACGTGTGGTTTATCAAGTAGAATCAAACATATAATTTCATGCATCTTCTATATCAAAGTAGACTCTACCAATTTTCATGCATTTTAAATCATACTCGAGCTGACTGTGTAATCTAAGCAAGACATGGACTCAAAATGACTCGACTTATAAAGTCTAAAACTTTACCTAAGCGACTTTTATTGACCCATTTTGTTGACCCTAAGACAAAAGACTCTAATAGCAAACAAGTGATCCTCCCCCACACGTAAATATTACATTGTCCTTAATGTAAATAAATGTAAATCAAGTGAGGGTAAGAATGAAACTCACCGAATCATGATGTCGGAAGTTCAGACAGAGCGAAGAGAGAGCACGAGCAATCAGGGTGGCAAGCATGTCTTTAGCTCTCGAAGAATCTATCTGTTAATGGAGCAAAGTGTGCAGTGGCCAGATTTGGTCACCGTCTGCGGAATTACGTGGTGGTGGAATGAGGTCGGGTATAGGTTAAACGTGGTCTGAATGGATGGCATGTGGCTCGGTTTAGGTGGTAATTTTTGGATGGGTTAATTCTTGGTGGTGGTCGGGAAGAAAGTTTTTACGTAAACAGGGGAGATTAATTGTTTAGTGCTGGGGTTTTATTAAAAAAGCAATGAAGAAAAGTCGAAAAGAAAAATGATGGTCATTCGCCGGACTCCGGCAACCGGTTGTGGTCGGGAAGGTGGGGTGGTCATTTTCCGGTGACCGGAGTGGTGGTTGGCCGGAGTTGGAGGTGGCCTATGGGTAGGAGAGTTGTAGTGAAATGTGAGAAAGAGGGAAAAGGTAAAAAAGAAAAAGTTATTTTTTGTGGACAGGAGAATCACAGGTGTGAAAAAAATCACACCCTGGGTGTGATTCCTCGTTGTTTTTTAAAACACGTGTGGGTGTGATGAAGTCGCACCCTAGTGTGATTGTCTTGTTTTTCCTCCCCCATTTCACTTTAAAAGACCGTCTCAAATCACACCACGAAATAGACTTTGACCTCGCTTGTAGCTTTCTCTTTGCTAAAGATTTCAATCCCTGGCCTCAAAATCCGCAAGTTCCTCTTACGTAAAGTTACATGGCTGCAAAATCGACACCGAAAACCAAGAATACACAAGAAAAAACAAACCATGACCAATAGACCGAGAAGAAAACTCTCTTCCTTTATTTATTCATTAAACAAGAAAAAAAAATACATTCTGAATTTATAGTCTTCAGTTGGACTATCTTTAAACATCATTCCAAAGGAGGACTAAACCATATAAGTGCATCCCTCTACATTTTTCTCCACATATCAAGGATATTAACAAGAATTTTTAGATATAGCATTGGGAACCTATAATCATGTCTTCTTAAAAAGGGATTAATCAATAAAGCTCTAAAAACGAATTGACACTTAACAATTTATTAATCTCTTTATCAATGCGCATGACAAATCTAAGAGAATTATGGAATATTAGAGGTGCAACATCTATATACTCTGCATGCTCAACATCGATGAATTCAACATCGTTATTCAATGAAGGATAACTAGCATTATCAAATGAATTAGTGTCAAGCACCGTAATGTTACCTCCCTTTTCATCATCTTCTTGGCTCATCAATGTTTAATCCAGAATCATTGCACCATTATCTTGTGAAGCTGGTTCGAATTTCCATATGGCTCCACTCTTGTTAATACGAAGGCCCAAACACTATTCAATCTTTGAGAAAGAATCACCGAAAACCTTCATATCAAGACATTGTGGGATTTCATAAGGATCACAGTCCCCCCACAACTTTCAATGACGGCATTCTGATCTTGAATCTCCATCATATGCTTATCCTTTGCAGTCTCTTCAATAACATGGCGATTCATTGCAATCAATTCTCCAATTGTTGGCTTGTTCTTATTAGTGGAAGCAATGGGATATGAATCATTCGATCTTTCTTTGAACCGATCCCATTCTTGTATGGAACTCTAACCTCAAGCCTAGACTCAAGTTCTGATTGACTTGATGCCAATTGCTTTAATCTTGACCTCACAGAGAATAAGGATATTCACTCCTCCCACCATTATATGTTGGTGCATTGAAGTTGTGGGTATTTTGGAATTGATTCTCATAACTCACACCATTGTTGTCATTTGTATTCCATTGGTGGGATTAATAACCTCAATTGCACTGAGCCTCATAATGGTTTTCACCACAATATGAACATCTCACTTGAAGCTGATTAAACCCATATCCATACATTCTCTCATTAGTCGATGGCACATAAGCATCAAATCTGGAGAAAATTGAATCCATCAAGCTTGGCACTTTTCTTTTTGCACAAGAAAAGGAAAAAATCAAAAGCGAAAAGGTCTCACCGTAGCAAGGTGCGTCTTGCTATGAAAAAAATCTAGCCTAACAAAATCAAAAACACGTTCGATGTTGACACCGAAGTCCCGGAAACGGCGCCAGAAAGGTTGTATCTTCAAAACTATATAATCATCGCCGGGTTTCTCCTAATCCAAGAAACAATATTTACTCTCATAACATGTCAAGAATCCATGAAACAATCATAGAATTCATATCTTGACGAGAAAAAATAAATAAGATAGGAAAAAGAGAAGAGAGAAAGAAAATAAACTCGTCAATATATTTCATAAAACAATTGAATCCATTCTTGAATCGATTGGACTTTATGATGATGATGAAGAGAAGAAGGCAAAAGTCGACAAAAAGGATGATTGAGGTGTCTCTCCTGAATTGTACGACTTTTGGAGTACTTAAGGTATAATTACATCATATAATAAATTTCCATAATTAAATTATATCAAGATAATCTCTAAAAATCAAATTCCCTTAGTTCTTGGATGCGTGTAATCTCTTTTTTCCACAAGTAAATCACATTGCTTCCTAGAATAAATACTTGGAAATCTCTCCATCAATCAGAACCATTCGTTGGCTTACAAAAAATTTGAATAATAATCACACCATGTTCTATTTTTCACACTTGGGTGTGATTCTTCATCTTCATGATTTTGACTCATTTTTAGCTTATTTTCATTGCCTTTTTGCTTGAATTCAACAATATCTGCAAAATTTTCAAGGCACAGTAGTAATCTAGTCCAAAAGAAGCAACTTATCATACAAAAATCACAAAATATGCATCAAAACAGGCCAAAAACGGTATAAGAATAATCATATATGGTGCTTATCATGTTAATAGTCCATACCTGTGTCCTAGTTCTTGTATTACCCTTTAGGAAAGACGCTTGACATTATGTGGTTAAGTTGTTAGACATGATGATGCAGTATTTATGCCTCGGAAACCGAACCATGTGGGTGTAATCCAAGATTATTCGCTTAATACAATGATTCTGTTATTTTTCTACCGTAAATCAACACACTACGATGATGGACTAATTCTGCATAAACATCAACTTGTTGGTCCCAGAAAAGCCTATAGATCTGAAAAATCCAAAATACCACCTATATTCCAAGGGATGGTGATACATCCACTACACAAAGAGTGTGGTGGACATATACTGCACACACATCTTATCAACGCATTTAAAGTAGTACACTTTAATTTGTAGATAAGATGTGTGTAGTGTATGTCGCTACACACTACGTGTAGTGGATATATCATTTTTCTATTCCAAGCGACAAAAGACGTGAATTAGATGTGTGACAAAAGTTCTGCACATATTTCACATACGCTACACACTACGTGTAGTGGATATATCATTTTTCTATTCCAAACGACAAAAGACGTGAATTAGATGTGTGACAAAAGTTATGCACATATTTCATAAAGTTCACTATTAAATTAGCGAACGTGGGTCCCAAAAAAAAAAAAAAAAAAAAAAAACACTAACTGGCTTTCTCTCAAATACCAAAGCATTTAATCTTTAAAAATAGTTCTGTACATGTTGTACTACATGTTTCTAGCTTGACTTGCTTACTAAAAGTGACCATCACATATTATCTTTATTAGATATATTACTGTAATTATAGCTGTTGTAACGGATTGCAATCGAAGATACAGAATAACAAATCAAATAACGTAAACAATAACACAAGAAACAGAAACAAGAAGAACAAAGTTATTTAACGTGGTTTCCGACGTTGTACCGACTATTCCACGGATAGAAAATAAGAATTTTTATTATGCACAGAATTACACTATGATTCACACACACGGTTAAAATGAATTAATGCCGGTATTTACAGCCTTGTAAACCTAACCCTAGGTGACATAATTACTTCTGTCGGAAATCCCATAAATACCCCCGATGTCAGCTGAGTCACCAGATGTTACCAGGTCAGACTGATTCAGTAGTGTTCAACAGATTCAGCTGACTCTCACTCGCCTGACAAACGGATCTCAACTGACACTTCACTCAGCTGACTTCCCAGACTTGAACACTCTACTCAGTTGGCCATGACTCGGCTGATCCCAAACTTCAATTCCCTCATTGGCTATGTTAATGCCATGAATTCTGCCTCAGTGGCTGATAATACCATTGATGCCTGAAGAGTTGCTTTCAAACTCACCACAGAGCCTTCCAAGGTGAAAACATAATCAGTCATTGACTTTCTGTTGTCCACATCACCTGCATAATCAAAATCATAGTACTGTGTGACCAGACACTGAGTATCACCTCCATGTATGAGACCAACATCTGTTGTACCTCAAGGTACTTGAACATCCTTTTAACATCTTTCTAGTGTTCCGTCCAAGGTTGAGCCATAAACCTGCTGACAACACCGTCTGTCTGAGCCAAATCAGGCCTAGTGCAGACCATGGCATACATTAGACTGCCTATTGCACTAGCATAGGGAACTTTTGACATGTACTCCTTCTCCTCAGATGACTGTGGAGCATAAATAAATGATGCTACTAGAGGATCTATTGGCTTGGCTGCTGACATACCAAATATGGAAAATGTCTTCTAAATATAACCCAGCTACGACAAGAAAGCTTATTTTTACTTCTATCTCTATAGATCTTCATCCGCAGAAGTTTCTTTGCTGCACTCAAATCTTTCATGTCAAATTCAGCACTGAGAAGTTCTTTCAAATTCTGAACATCAGACTTCTTTACAGCAACTATCAACATATCATCCACATACATGACAAGATTGATGAATGATCCATATCTCAACTAACTGTGATACACACAACAGTCATATGGACTTCTGTTATAACTCAGCTGGATCATGTAATTGTCAAACCTTTTGTACCACTGCCTTAGAGCTTGTTTAAGTCCATACAAGGACTTCCTCAACTTGAAAACAAACCCTTATTTACCAAGAACTTGGAACTCCTCTGGCTGAGTCGTGTATATCTCATTATCTACATGACCATGCAGAAAGGTTGTCTTCACATCTAATCTAACTTCCTAAGTTCAAGATCCTGATGTGCCACCATGGCAAGTAGTACCTTGATGGAAGTGTGTCTGACCACTAGAGAGAATATCTCATCATAGTCCACCCCCTCTTTATGACTAAACCATCTTGCAACTAAACGTGCCTTATACTTGATTCCCTCAGCTAAAGAATTACTTCCTTCTTCTTGAAGACCCATTTACAAGTTACTATCCTCATTTCATGAGGTTGTTTGACTACATCCCAAGTCCGATTCTTCAATAATGACTTCATTTCATCTCTCATGGAAGCAAGCCATTGAGATGCTTCAGAACATGTCACTCCTTTCTTGTAAGTGGGTGGCTCAGAGCCAACCACCTCTTCAACAACTTGAAGTGCATATCCAACCATGTCCTTAAACCCAACCCTCTTAGGAGGTCCAACATTTGTCCTTTTAGCTCTTTTGAGAGCTATACTCTGCTAACCAACTTCATTTGTTGGAGTATGAACTGACCCATGTTCAGCTGCTGGTTCGGATCCAGCTCTGGTTCTACCAGATCATATGAGTGTTGATTGTCTTAAGCTGAATGTTGTTGTTCAGTTGACTTGACCTGAAGCTCCATTTGTTTGTCAACTCTCTTAGATTTGGATTCAACTTTGGTTTCAGATTCAATTGAATTCCTCACAGATGAGCTGAGCATAGAATTTTCATCGAATATCACACTTCTGTTGAGTATGACCCTATTCTTTGCTGATGACAAAATTCTATACCCTTTGACTCCATCTTCATAACCTAAAAACACCATTTTCATGGCTTTCGGCTCTAGTTTACCTTCACTCACATGATAGTAGACTGTGCTCCCAAAGAATCCTCATAACCGAGTAATGTGTAGGCATGCCTGGCCACATCTCAATTGGTGTTTTGGGATTGATCCATGTGTGAGGTCCCCTGTTGATTAAGTAGCAAGATGTGGTGATAGCCTCTGCCTAAAATCTTCTTACCAAACCAAAATTAGAGAGCATTCACCTAGCCCTTTCTAGAAGTGATTGATTTATTCTTTCTGTCACTCCATTCTGCTGAGCGGTATCTCTTTGTGGTGCTTGGAAATACCCTCGTTTTTTAAGAACTCGTTAAACTCAGACCAACAGAATTGCAGAACATTATTTATACGGAGCCTTTTGATCTTCTTTCATGTCTGATTCTCCACTAGAGCCTTCCACTGCTTTAAATTTTTGAATGCATCACTTTTTTGTTTCATCATCACCACCCAAATCATTCTTGAATATCATCAATGAAAGACACAAAATACTTGTGACCACCCAATGATTCCACCCTTGATGGCCCCCAGCAATCATAGTCAATATAATCAATTGATGCCTTTGTGTTATGTATGACTATTGAGAACTTGCTCCTATGTAGCGTCCTAAACACACAGTGCTTACAAAAGTCCAGATTCTTGACCTTATAGCCCCATGAATATTAGCCTTTGACAGAATATCCATCCTTCTTTTACCCATATGACCCAGACTCATATGCCACAGCTTGGTCAGCTATGACTGGTGAACTTCTGATGATGTAACAGCAGCAGAACCAGATACAGTAGAGCCTTGTAACAAGTACAAGGTTCCCTTCTTGACACCCTTGAGGACCACAACTAAATCTCTGTAGACATTCAGAACTCCACGCTCTCCTCTGAACTTGAACCTTTTGATGTCTAAAAGACTAAGTGATATCAAATTCTTGGTCTCTAACATCTTTCAGTCTGTAGAATCTACCATCCTAGTGCTTAGCTGAACTGAGTCAATCCCAACTATCTTGCAGACCTTGTTGTTGGCCATAGAAATATGACCTTCATACATCTACTCATATATTTGGGAACCACTCCATGTGTGGACTAATATGATAGGATTCTCCAGAATCAAGAATTCGCACATCATTGTGATGTGCTGACTCCCAAGCCATTAGAGTCAGATTCTCATCTGAGTCATGCTTAGCTGCAATAGCAGTTGTGCCATAATTTTTCTTCTGCTGCTTCTTCTTCTTTGGACAATTGGACTTTCAATGCCCCTGCTCCATACAGTAATTACAGACATTTATGGATTTAGGATCTTTGGATCCAGATTTCTTGGATTTTTTCTTCCCAGGATGTCCATGCCCTTTCCCACTGTTGTTGCTAGCTACCAAGCCAGCTGCATGACTGTCTGTACATCCTGCCTTGTGTCTTAGCTCCCTTGCATTGAGAGATGATCTCACAACCTCCAAAGACATTGTATCCTTCCCAACAATAAAGGACTGTACAAGGTTCTCATATGATGCCGGTAATGACATCAAGGGGATTAGACATGAATCTTCATCCTCAATCTTAACATCAATATTCATCAGATCCAGCAATATTGTGTTCACCGATCAAGATGATCTCTCAGCTGAGTAAATTCATATATCCTCAAACTATCTTAATTACCATTATTTTACTCCCTCCGTCCCAATTTGTTTGAGACTTATTCTTTTTTTTGCTGTCCAAAATAAGTCCCATAACTCTAAATAGACTAAAGTTTTTGCTTTAATTGCCTAAATTACGCCAACTCAATAATTATTGTCTCCTTAAATATTGTGAAAATAAGGCTACATATAAAAGGATAAAAAGGTAAATTAGTCAAGTTTTAAATGATTAGACAACTCATTAATTGATGTCTCTTTAAATATTGTGAGTTCCAAAATGTCCAAACAAATTGGGACGGAGGAAGTATTAATTATATTATTTTATTATAATTTCTCTCACCAATCATTTCTCTATCAACAAATAAAATAATATTAATCAATTCATTTTATTCACTCACTACACTATTTATCTATTACTTTATCAATATAATACATCATTAAAAGTTCTCTTATTAATCATTTTTTCATCTACACAAATTTCAAAATAAGATTTCAATTTTATAATCATGATTTCACTTTCTCTCCGAAATCGATTCAAGTCTAAATAATCCATATCCAAACTGTTGGTCCCTTGGAAAGGCTAACACAAGTTTAGAGGGGGGGTGAATAAACTTGTCACCAAAAACTTATCTTAAGTTGTAAAAGCCCCAGGAACTGAGTTTCTCTGAAACTCAAACTGACTTCCAGTTCAGTTATGTTCCTGTCTCTTAACTTGTGTGGAGTTCAGTTAGCTCAACTGAATATAAGTTATTACTGACTTATATTTAGTCTCGTTAACGCGGATAAAGAAATAGCCTTTAGTGCAATAGATGTGTAAACAGAAATCTAGACCTTCTATGTATCAGTTTGTAAGAATTCAGTGTCTGGTGTTTGCTGAGAGATAATGCGATAAATAAAACAAACACAAATGCATAAAGAAAATCAACACAAGATTTGTTTATGGAAGTTCCGGGTGGTGTAATCCCGTACGTCTCCCCTTCTCCTGTGGTGTAGGAGGTATCACTAGAATAATGAGGTAACGTTACAAAATCCTAGTACTATGACAGTCCTTCACGACACCCTGGTTTCACTGTCTACACAAAATAAAGAAAGGTGAGATTGCTCCCTTCATTCTGCACACTGATCTTTCGGAGGTGGAATTGCTCCTTCACCAGCTCACCACATATACACACAGCCCGCAGACTGCACCAAATGCTGTAGCAACACCGTAAGAGAAAAGGTAGAATTGCTCTTCTCAAACTATGCACAGCCAACCCTTTTTCACAAAGGTTAGGTTTAGAATTAATCAAGGATTAATTCAGTGAGCTGTCTGGATCTGACTTGTAGCTCCAAGATGCCTTCTTTCCCCCTTGATGGGTTACTGGATCTTTCTTTGAAGTCTTCAAGGCAATTTCGTTGGCTTCCCCTTTTTCTGGATATATATGATCTGATTTTATAGATCTGGATTTGGATCTTTGAATATATGCTTGTAAAGCTCTTTTTCTGATCCTCCTCTCTCTTTGCTTTAAGTGATTCTCTTGTGTATATATAGGGGTGATGTAACGGTCACTAGCTCTTGTAGCCGTTACACTTGTCGTTTTGCCAACGTTCACATGTACGATCTTTTGTCGTATTCTCAGTTTGAATTCAACAAGGCTTTAACTCGCTTTTCTACTTTCTTCAAAACGAGTACCTTGTATACTTAATATCGACTTCAATTGGCTAAGTCGAGTACACCAATCGCTTTCTTCTTACTTGGTAGCGATAATCTTTGTCCTTAAGATTATTCGGTTATACATGATCTATAACTCGGTTTCGAGTCACCACGGACTTGCACGAATCCCGACTTATAGTCACGACTTAATCAGCTTCTAACTGAGTTTGCCACCTCAGTTCTTCGGTCTTCTGTAACTGAGTCTGTGTCCCTCAGTTCTTCAGTCTTCTAGATAAGCCAAATGAGTCTGTGTCCCTCAACGAACTTATCTTCTTCGGTTTCAAAGCATAACCGAGTTTGAACTCTCGCTTCTTCAAGTGCATATTCGCTTTTCTTATTATAACTCGGTTTCCTTGAATTGACCCAAATTGTTCGTCTAGTTCCTATTCTATTACGGTGCTTGTCCGAAACAACCTATACAAGGTTCAGACTCTAGATAGAACTTATACATTTATCTCTAGACCATTTCTTGCTTCTTCTTTCATTATGCACTATAACAGTTAGTTACGACTTCATCATCATGGGTTGTAAGTGATTTGTCTAATTACGTGACGAACCATCATCAAAACATAAATAATATTTCCAACACAAACAAACTTGAGTCTTATTTTCGGTCGATCAATGCTTATTTTCAGCAAATCATCTTCTTCAATGCTCTGGTCAACGTTCATCTCCTCCATGGTTTTAGGTTAGCGAGACGAGAGTTCAGATTTAGGCGACCCCAATGAGAAGCTGAGTCGCTAGAGAGATTAGGACTTAGGTGTACTGGGGAAAAATGTATTTCGTATAAATTTTCCTTATGTCCATTTTTATGCGCTTTAATTATTTGTATCAGTGTGATTCTATTAATACATCACAATAACTTTGCAACACACCAAAAGAACTTTCAGAAAGCATATTTTCGACTCAGGAATCGATTTTCTGATGCTAAATTCTGTGTTTATTTGTGTGGTGTAACGATAGAAGTACATGTAATATTTTTGTCATGTCCACTTGTTTCATTTGCCAATCGCCTATGCGATTTCCTGACCCCGACCCCGACCCCGACCCCCCCCCCCCCCCCCCCTCCCGAAAAATAAATTTATATATATATATATATATATATATATATATATATATATATATATATATATATATAGGAGAGGAAATAAAATTGATTTGACCCAAACCCGGTAATTATCCGCTCCAAACCCGGCGGTTAATAGACACGTCAACTAAAAAAAATAAAAAAAAAACCATTAGTAACTGCTAAACAATAGCATTAAGGCCGCTCCTTTCAATTTCATTCCTCTTAAATGCAAAATCAAGCTTCACGTAACCTCCAAATATCTTCTTTTAATCATAGATTATTTGAGGGGTCCATAATAGATTTTTAGACCTATTAAGAGCTTTATATAACCTTTAAAAAAAAAAGCTTTATATAGTCTTCTCTTTTTCCGGTTTTTTCCCACGTATATTCTTATTTGCTAATTTGCAACCGTATTAAGGTCTGAAGAGATGTGATTCTTTGTTTGATTCTTATATTTATTTGACATATATTGTCTTTTTTTTTTTTCCATTTCCATATGCGTTTATATATTTATTAAATAATCGTGAATGTACAGTGAAAGATTGCGCTTTGAGGGAGTTGTATATCATAACATGCAGCAGTGATGATGGATTTACAAACATATTACAGGTTCAAGATTTTATCTATATGTTTTATTTTGATTTCACATTCTTTTTCGATTCCTTTACTGCTATTCATATAAGATCATAATTTTTGCAAAAGTCGAATCATGTGTCACTTTTTTCTCACTAATTTTTGTATATTTCTCCTACTTTTATAAGCGGATATTATCGTCTTTAACTTGATGATTCTGAGATCATCATCGCGATTACAGGAGCGATTAATCCTCTTAACTTGCCGAGTATGAGATCATGATAGCGATTGCAGGAGATTGATATATATAACTTTTTTGTTTCCTCTTCACATTCCTTTACCACTATTCATAGTGCCAGAATTTCTACAAAAATCGAACCATGTGTCAATTTTTTCTCGCTATTTTTGCTATATTTTTTTCATTGTACTTCATTTTAAATAGACCTTTTGTCCAATTTAAAAAATCATCCTTGGTGTATGAACAACATTTCAAGAATCATCTTTGGTTTGTGACAATTCTTGGTCCATGAACTATATAGGTTGTCCTTCACTATGCTGTTTTAACACACCGCCTCTACATATAGTGGTCGGCCTTTTTTTTAATGAATTTTTTTAATGTTTCAATTTGGTCATATATTGGTGATCTATTCTCGCTCTTTGAGACAGATGATTGAAGCACAACACATTAAGACATTGGAGCAACAAAAAATACATATTTAGCTACATATATGGCCATATGATTTGTTCTATAATGGTATTGATCAATCTTTCGATTGTAAAGTATAACCATATATAATACTTAATTTGTTTGTCTTTTTGTTTGTATATTGGTCAGGAATGCCGGTAAAGAACATTCTCATATTTGTATTTGTCTTATATTCACATCATTGTATTTTTCTTTCTGCATGCATTTTTCTTTAGGTTCATGTAATTTTTTTTCCTTTTGTCCAAACATTCTTTGTAAGCGCAATAAGACATTGTTCAAGTGGTAATTACTGTGGCCTTTAACCCGGGTGTTCCTGGTTCGAGTCGCAATGGAGACAAAAAGTATGCAACATTATTTGTATGCGACTCACCATGTACACTTTTTGCAGCGTATGCCGTGTGGTATAATTTTTTTTTCTTATCAATGCATTTTCAGGTTGATAATATTACCTATATTCTTTTTTTATACCTATGTTATTATACACGTGTCTTCTTCTTCTTATTGTTTTTAAGAGCACTTGAATCAATGTCTCTGAATAGAGTCTCTACTTTACAGGCTCCAACATCATTTACAGAATCTCTACACATAGTCACCGTACTGCGAATCTCTACCGTACTACAATAATAAAGTAATCGTAAACCAAAATAATTATGACATATTTACAAAAACAAATACACATATAAATAATTTATTGTCTATTATTATAGTGATAAATATTACCTTGTATGGATATTCAAAATATGTATAGAATATCTTATTAATGAAATATTTGTAAAAAGGATTTTTTGTGATTCGAAAAAAAAATTAATATATATATATATATATATATATATATATATATATATATATATATATATATATATATATATATATATATATAATGTTAGAAATAGCAAAAACTTGAATCGTAAAAAATTCAAATTGCGGTAGATATAGAGTATGATGTCCAATTTTATCCGTAATCTGTTGAATAGAGATCATGTATACAGATTCTGATGCGGCACATTTTAGTTGGATCTGGAGCTGTATATACAAATTTACCACTTTTTACAGATTCTAATGCAAGTGCTCTAAGAAAGTTATGAGTGAAGTAATGATTCAAAACATTCTTTACCCCGGCTCTTTTAAATTGTATCTGCTTGGCTTAGGTTAGGAGCCTTACATTCCATGGGTTTTTGACATGTGTTTGAATGATAATTAAATGCGATAATTAATGACAATATTTTGAATGATTTTTTTACATGTGTTTCAATGAGAATTAAAGACGATAAATAATAGCAATAGTTTAAATTATTATTTTTTCTGTCATGTGTTTGAATGAGAATTAAAGGCGATAATTAATGACAGTTGTTTGGATGATTTTTTTGTTATTACATGTATTTGAATGAGAATTAAAGGCAATAATTAATGACAATAGTTTGAATTTTTTTTGACATGTGTTTAAATGAGAATTAAAAGCGATAATTTATAGCAATAGTTTGAATGATTTTTTCTTCGTGACATGTGTTTGAATGAGAATTAAAGGCGATAAATAATGACAACAGTTTGAATGATTTTTTGTTATGACATGTCTTTAATGAGAATTAAAGGCGATTGGCAAAAATTTGAATGCTTTTTTTTGACATGAGTTTGAATGAGAATTAATGACGATAATTAATGACAATAGTTTGAACTTTTTTTAGACATGTGTTTGAATGAGAATTAAATGCGATAATTAATACAATAATTTGAATGATTTTTTTTTACATGTGTTTGAATGAGAATTAAAAATGATAATTAATGGTAATAGTTTGGTTGATTTTTTTAAAGTAGATTATCAAGTAGGCCCGGCCATCAATAATAATTATTGTTCTTTTTTCATTTTTTTTCTGATAAAGTCCTCACAATATGAGATTTTCAATTGATTTTAAGGGTGAAATTAATTTTGCTTCTTTGCAAGTTATTTACTTTAATTTCATTTTATCGTATGATCGTGCATTGGGTTTGTTTAATTTTTTTTTTCCAAAAGAGTATTTATTTAAAATTTTATAAATTATGGATGATTCACTTTTTATTTTACGTTGAGTTATTTCCGTGCATAGCACGGGTAAATTGCTAGTATATATATATATGCCATAATAATATTCCGAAAATCAGTTTGAATTGGAGGACGAAACTGCATCTTCATTTCTCAATTCTTATTGCAGACTGTCAAAAAAAAAGTTTCTCATTGCAGAGTTGCAGTGTGCAGCTATTGTTCATCAATCTTATGTATGCTCTCCTTCTGCCGTATTCTCTTCTTCCCGCCTTTCACAATTTTCGATCTGTAGAAGGCCGATGCACTCATTCGCTGTTTTTCTGGATCAGTTATTTACGTGTAAGCGGTTTCTATCTTCTTCTTCTTTTTTTTTTTTTTTTTTTTTTTTGGGCGTAGAATCTGTGGCTGTAAACAAATTTCGGGAATTTTGTCATCTACTCTGTTTGGTTTCTCTTCATTTTGGTGATGTTTGTTGAAGTTATCAACTTAAAACAGAACAAAATGCATCTTCTTTTTTGGGCTTAATATGGATCTGAATATTCATGTATACACAGAATTCTCTGATGCTTAAGTTGATAGCTTTAAACTAGAGGATACAAGTTTGAGCCAGATGGTAAGATAGCATAAGGTCGACCCGAATCCCGAATCCTGAATCCCGTATATGTGGGATGCTTTCACTTAATAAGCAATCTGGATCTTAATAATATCTCACAACTGGTTAAATGTTGCTCTTGTTCTGCAGAATCGGAAGATTTGAAAGATTAGCTACATGACATATGGAGTTTTCCCCAGGCATTGTTGAACCTGAATATGCTCAGCCCGAAAATCATCAGCATACTATTTCCCAGAGATTGTTGACAGGATCTTCCAGCCAATTTGAAAGCGGAAGCAAATGCTGCCGGTTTTGTAAAAGGCGTATTCCAACACAGCAGGTTACAACTGAGCCAACTTTCTGGGATGAAACCGAATTCAGAACTCATATTCAAATGCACAACCAGCAATCAAATCCCTTTTTAAATGCTAACACGAATAGGCTCGCCTCGGTTCTTCTTCCTGAATCACGAAGGAAAGAACTGGAAAGGAAACATAATATTGATTATCGTTGGAAAGACGTTGGATTGCTTGTTGCGGCCTTAAATAGGCTATCAACTGCACTTGTCAAACAAGAGGGTCCGGAAACTGATGCATTGTGTAAAGAGGCTTCTGATGCGATTAGACGGGCTGAATCATGTCTTCTTGGTTTGCAAACTGGTTCAAACCAGCATACACTTAGAGACACCATCACAGAGAGTATAATTCAAGAAGAACTAACTGATGTGGTGAATAGTTTCGATCCAGATACAGTGTCAGCAAATCCTTTATTAATTCCAAGAAGTGGGCTGAGCCAGAATGAAATTATTAGCAGTGAGGAATTACTCGGGATTGATGGACACAGACGCTACAAAAAGACGATTCCCCAGCATTCGGTGCCTAGTTGTCCAATGGATATAGGAGTTCCATATTCGACATATAACCGGCATACTCACATCATGGATGGTACTACTGCCTGGCTTGCATCAGGGTCTTATACGCCAAATTCGATGAAAAATCTTTCTAAACAGGGAAGAGGAGAAATCGGGTCGTCACGTAATGAAGCAACAACCAAACAGAGGTATCAGATGCCAAGCCACAAATTTGATTCCAAGGGATTATTGCCTTATAGTGCAGAGAGGTTAAGAGGTTTACCAAATTCATCCCGCTACTTTCCATCCCGGGCTAATGATCAAAGTCGTGAAACACGGTTACAAAACCGAGTTTTTCCAAGAGACAAACTCAAGAGATCTGGAGCGACGCACAGATCGTCCAGGCAATCAAGAAGAGCTAATCAGGCAAATGATTCTGATCGTAAGTTGAACTACCGGACATCGAGGGCTCAAAAAACAGTCGGTTTTTCTCGTAGGTTGTCAAAGCGACAAAGTCTAATACCTGATGATCTTTCTTTGTCATTAACCACCACTTCAGATGATGATGAAGTAGGACAAAAATATCCAAGAAGAACGATATTGCAGCATAATAATACTAACTCGAGTTCCTCAAAGCGGAAAATTGAGGAAACTAGCACCTCTACCAGCTCTACTGAAAGATTCTACACTCCAATTCATAAACAGAGACAAAAACATGTCACTTCTTCTACAACAAGTAGTGAGAGCATTAGTTACACCCGTCCTCGGCGTAGCCATCGATATAAGTATACGGTTGTAAGCAATAATAATACCGAGGAGGGGGAAACGTCGTCTACTTCCCAAACCAGTCATGGAGATTATGAACTAACATCAACAAGCCCTTTTTATGAAAGTGAGGAATACTCATTGCCTAGTAGTCCAAGATCTGATCAAGAATTTTCAAGTGGCGGTACCGAGGAGGAGTATAGTTCTCCATCTCATATGAAGCATGATAGATTCATGTCCATGGATGATTCTGCATCAGATAGAAAAGGTCCCACAACCAGGAATTCCAAACCAGGTAAAGTAAAGAAGATTCCGGAAGGCGGGGCATGGAAGAAGTTGAAAGATAAGTTGGCAATCATCTTTCATCATCATCACCACCACCACCATCATCACCATCACCGTCATCCCACCACGAGCGAAGATGATGATAATGATAACGATGATCCTAGTAATCATAGGATCAGACATGTAAACTATGACAAGAAGAAAGTTGAAAAGGCTGACAAGTCTGTAGTGAATCCTGCAAGAGCACGTAAACACGAGCACAAAAACCTTGGTAGCCTTGTTGGGGGGCTATTCAGTCATATCAAGCACAAGAAGAAATCGAATACATCTGCTAACAACAATGTTAAGCGATTGGGAAGAACTAAGCATGGAGGAGCTAAGAATGTGTGGAAGAAAAAACACTGGTGGCAGACGCTTCATCGACAGAAACATGTTAAGAAGTTGGGTCTTGGACATAAGAAGAAAAAGTCTTTCTGATGATCCCTTTTTCAATTTCTTCACATTTGTGTGATTTACTTCACAAATAATTGTTATTGTGTGTGATTTACCAGATGTTTTACCTGTTTCATTCCATGTTATTGATATTCTTTTTCTTCCATTTCATCAATGTACTTCGAAAACAAAAACAAAAGGGCATAACACTGCTTCCTCTCTTTGGAGAAATATATGACATACTGCGACTGTCCTCTAGGGAGGCTTAGACACTAGCACGGATACTATTTCATGGAGCCCTTTAGGGGAATGAAAAAAAAAAAAAAAAAAAAAAAATACTCGGTAAATAGCGCATATTTATTCCAGGTTGAGACTCGGGATGACGTACAACACATTCCGGATTAGACCCAGATTTGGAGTTTAAAAAGCCCTTTGCTATACAATTTTTTTCTTACGGCAGCTCTGTCACAACTCCCTCCTAGTCAATAGTTTCCTTGCATATCGCCATATATCTGAGTAACTCCCTCTGCAAATTTGCTATGAAAGAGAGGAAACTCCACTCCATGACATCCGGGACTGCCAATGGCTACGTCACGTTTGGAAGCGAATCCTTGAACCCTTCCAATGGGAAGATTTCTTTACCATCTCAGACGCTCAAGATTGGGTGATGGATATTGGATAATATCACGCCTTCTCCAACAGCTCAAGCCTCGGTCAAACAATGGCCTTATCTCTTTCGTGAGATTGCCTATGGGATTTAGTATTGGCGGAACAAGCCGACCCATTCTCCGGATATTATTTACCCTCCTATTCAAGTGTTTATTTCAAATACAGTTAAGCGATCTAGAAACCTACGGCTAGCCTACAATTGATATAGACTAGATTTTACTATTTGTAACACTATTTGCTACCAATTTATTAATAAAAGTAGTTCTTAAAATAAAAAAAAAAAAAAAAAAAGGCACAACACTTTGCAACCACAAACACAAATTTAACCTTTTCTCCGGTTAGTGTATAAATAAGCTCAATCCATCAATGTAACACTGCTACACCCAGCCTAATAAAAACTACAAATAAGCAACTAGAGTACATGTTGCTCAACAATAAAATGTTGAACACCCCGAATTTTTTTTTTTTGCTAAAGCCGCATATGTTACATTTGAACAACGTTCCCTCTCTCCAGTCACCTATGAAGTCAGTCCAATTAAATATAATGTAAAAAAAATATTTTAAAAAAAAGGCGCACGCAGCACAGACGCAAAACTGAGAGGAAAAATGCAGCCAACCATATTGATCAAAGAACGCGAAAAAAATCGACAAATCTCAACCCTCCAACTTATCCAGAAAACCTTGTAGCTCCTTAAGGCCTTCAGCAGATATGCTCCGGTGAACCCTTCCACGAGGCACGATTAGATTAGGGGGTGGTTGCGACTGGAAACACACAACTACCACAGACAAATTGTCTCCACTTTTCCTCTTTAGTGCCTCATCAACAATGTCTTTGCTACATATGACCGGATCGTTGTGCTCTTGAAGCCTACGACGAGCAAAATCGACTGCATTTTGGCTCCTGAATACATCCCAGATACCGTCACACCCTATGATAAGAAACTCATCCTCATCTGTTAGACTGGTACTCAAGAGTTCGGGTTCTGCACTGAGGGGCCCGCCACCGTCCCTGCTTTTAAGTCCTTCCATGTGCCAATCTCCTAAGGCACGAGCAACGTTAAGCTGTCCATTCAGGTAACCATCGTAGACATATCCTCCAGAAGCTTCTATTCGCATTTTCTCTTGTAAGCTAACAGGTTTATGATCTCTAGACATCTCAATTGCTTTTCCACGACGACATAGTACAGCTCGACAGTCTCCCGCGTTTGCCACTAGTAATGACCTGTCTCAAGAACAATGGACAAACCAAAGGAAATCGACCGTAATTAGAAACATTTAGCCCTTAAAAGCAAGCCCAAAAAAACACTAGTGCCACATGAAAACTGCAGAAAATATCCCACAAGAGAGAATTTTGCCATCTGAAAATCCAAAAAGCTAAAAATAAAAATAAAAAACGGTTAGAAAATGAAACAACCTCAAGTCCTAGACAAATAATAAATGCTATAAAAACTAGAGTTAAAGACAAATCCTAGTTGAGAGTGCAAATATACATTGAATGACATTTAGGATTTCTTTCAGCACCTTGAAAATGATGTCACAGGCAACAATTAGCATACATCAAAATTAAACATGAGCATATCCCTTTTATGAAACAAGATGATACAAGTATTACCTCTTGCAACCTGTATGGCTATACATGACCCTCTGCCTATATATTTCATCTCATCTATCTGCCATCTAAACACGCACACAAGGCAATCTTCTTTTTTTCAGGAACTATAAACACATGGTAAATTTACAAGCATACATTGTAGAATCCAAAGACCGTATAGTTACATGGAACCAAAAAAAATGAAGTTTCATTTCCTAAGCTAGACTAGACCAACAATATTCATTATATGTAAGAATATAGCATTCAAGAAACAATACATATTAATTCTAACCTCCCCATAACAAGAGCTGCTAGAGCAGTTGTACCAGAAGCAAGATCAGCATCCAAAGAACAAGCTTCGGAAAAAGCTGCATCGGTTTGAAGAAATGCTGATGACATAGCCCTCTCAATTTCCCCAGGAAAATCATCATCCTTGACAAGGAACCTGGGCAAATGATGGCAAGCAAAATCAGCAGCATGTTTCCCACCATGTCCATCAAATACCTAACCAAAGCAGCAAAATATAAGTGATAAATGGTCAAATGCAAGAATCAGCGAGTACCCACAAAAAAGTTGCAATTATACGGCATATGTTCACTAATGTAAGACCTATTTATAGTTCCACAAGTACAACTCTGCTTCTTGAATAGTACACTAATGGGCCAAAAAGTTTCCACAAAACGCCAGGGGTAATCAACGCTAATCATTCTAGATGGAGCAAACTCATATAAAGCGACCTAGCAGAATCACTGCGAAAATGGAATCACAGCACTTAAAGCTGCTTGAGCTTTTACACTTATGAAGATAGGATTTAATCATTCAACTTGAACATTAAATACTACTACCTCCGTCCCAAAATCTAAGTCCTTTCAGCTTTTTAGTTTTGTCCCAAAATGTAAGTCCATTTACAAAACCAATAAAGCATTTATTACATCTTTCTTTTTCTACCCCTCATTTCTTATATATTCAACCACTTTTTATTACTTTGCATTAATACCAATGAAAGGTCATTTTAGTCTTTTTAATCAAAATTAATGACAAATAACAAATTTAACCAACTTTCTTAATATGTGTGAAAAGGCCTAAAAGGACTTACATTTTGGGACGGAGGTAGTACTAAAGAGCATGAAAAGAATGAGACATGTAATAATGAGAAAGGCTGCAGAAGAGTTAGGCATAGGCTTTTGCACTTCCTACAAAGATACAAGTATCCCAATAATTCTTGGGTTTATCTTCATCAATGAATCTCGATTTTGTCTTTCAGCAAGCCTGTCCCGTCAAATTAAGTCCATCATCTATTGATCACATCTATAGGAAATGCTTGTTTGAGTTCATTGTATCCTACCTTACACATTATTCGAGTTAATGTGGGTTTCAAGTGTGTGCGTGCGTGTGTGTGTGCATTGTCAACAGATAAGCAGTACTACCACAAGCACTCATAATGGAAATAATATTAAGAACAGCATAATGGAGTGGAACTACCATTCTTAGAGTGGAAGATACAAGTTTAGTCAGAATAGCTCATTGCACATAAAACGAAATAAATCATTTTAGCTCAATCAACGGAAAAAAAAAAAAACACAGACAAACACAATGCAATTGCCACCCCCTCTATTAAAATAACTTGCTATAAGAATACCACAAATTGCTCTTGTATGAAATTTCATATTGCCTTTCAGTTACCCCAGGGCTGATACGAAGAGAAACTAGACAAACCTATTGATGGGAGAAAGGGGTAGGCCTACAAGACTTCTTTATAGCTTTACTTCACTCCATACGAGAAAAGAAAAGAAATGATAAATGGTTTATCTGTGTTCAAACAGTTAGGGCAGAAGATTTGGGTATCGAAGAAGAATGATGAAAGCAATCTTTTTTTCCTTCTCATCCAATCATTTTTTTTTCGCAAGGGATCGTAATGTCTTTCTACGGACTCGCAGGTCTCTTTATTAGTTCCTATTTGTGGTGCACAAGTTTTTGGAATGTAGGTAGTGGTTATGATCGATTCGATAGAAAGGAAGGCGTAATGTGTATTTTTCTTTGGGGATTCCCTGGAAAAAATCGTCACATATTACGACGATTCTTTATAAAAGATTATGAGTCGCCGGCTCATTCTTCAACAGGCATACGGTCAGAGCCCTGGCCCCTCCCACTGCTTGGGAGCTTACGGTTTCAGGTTCTATTTCACTCCCCGATGGGATTACGCATCTTCATAGGAACTCTTAAACTTCGATTGCAAATAGCCTATGTGCGCGGGACTGGTTGCGAGCTACCTGTGATAAATAGCTGAGAAAGGAAGCATCATTGGCTAAACCCACAAGCCAGAGACGGAATTCCAAGTCGAATGGCTTATATGCTAGTGTCAACCAACATTTATGTAGATCTATTGTATTTGAATGTTTTACAAATTCTAAGGATCAAGTAAGAATTCCTATGCATAAAAATTAAAATTCGAGATGAATTCAACATGCCAACTATTAAACAACTTATTAGAAATAACAAGTCACGAAGACTGACTACTCATGAATTAGAAAGTTAAGTCACATCATCACACATCAAGGAACAACTAAAATAAGTATCTTCTCATAAAACAAATTTAAAAGAAAAAAAAAGGGGGTGGTGGGATGGGAAGAATAGCCAATTTTGAAAACTCGGAAAGCAAAAGTTACCCCATAAAAGGCATGAGGTCTGTCATTAGAACTCTTCAATCCATAATCGAGCATAAAATCGTCAGCACATATGTAAACATCCTCCATGGTTGAACGAGAACCAATGTCTGTCCATGCACCAGATCGAAGAGCAGGAATAAACCCAGCACTACAATCATTTATATTCAGCCCTTCAAAAGGAGTATCTACCACAAGAGTCCTAGCCTGCTATATTTTTGGTAAAACGAACACTGTATCAGCATACAAAATATTTCAAAACGACTAACAAATCGCACAAGACATAGTAAGTAGTGATAGTTCTCAAAAAGAGAAAGTGAAGTGTATGTCTCATAATAACCACCCCTCTTCCCACTATTCCCACTATTCCCCTACTCAAATACTGGTATGTCAGAGAAAAGTGTGATAGGCGGTCTACTTAAACATTTTTGGAGGAATCTTGTTACATTACGAAGAAACAAAATGAGTTGTCTTGTTTCAGTGCAAAAGCCGAATACAAGGCAATGTTTCATACTACTTGTAAGCTCTGCTGTGGAAAAAGAGTTTTACAAGTGAAATTGAAAACCTATGTATGTTCATTGTCAAAACCATTAACCAAGCAGCGATCTAAAGCAACAGTTGACCCAGAAATTTATGAGAGGCAAAGCATGTCATTATTGATTGCAATTTTGAGCCACATACCATTGTGAGAGACATAATCTGAACACATTTTCTCCTAAAGTCGCAACATCAGGTGACATTCAATAGGCTTTTTGTAGGGGTGTTTACTACATCATATAACAAGTTGACATGCTTGGGGTATTTGCTCCATCTTGGAGAGTGGGCCCTTTTACAATCAGGCCCGATAGGCATTCTTAGTGGTAACTCAAACATGCTACTGTCCCATAAGTTGACAACTAAACCTTTTCAATACTATGTCCAATTATCTATATCCAATAAGTTGATAAAAATGGACTAATCCAATTTCATTGAAACTCTTACTTGAAAAAAAAACAACGTGACAGCTTGAAGAACTGAGATCCAAGCATTGCAATGGAATTTCATTAAGCTAGACAGATAAAGAAATTATTCCACATTTCTGGCAATTCATATCGCTACCATAGGCATGGGGATCAGATGTTCTTCAAGTCCAATTGCTTTATCGAATATATAATGGTCTAATTAACAACCAGGTGGCTTTATCCATTGCATAGTGGTTCTTATTGCAATGTTAGTTATTCCACTAATAATTCACTATCAACATTGTCTCAAAATGATATAATAACTAGAAAAAACTCTTCAACCATTAATGAACCAAAAAGTTCATCCGAGGCTGATTATCCGAAACCCTAAAACACCAAACTTACACTCATCAATATGCAAGTTTTAAGCCTTCTGGAATGAATACATAATCACTAAATCCGTAACAAAACCGGCATAAATAGTCTGATTTGAATTGAAGAAAAGATAAACAAGATTAGAAAGCATTACCAAGGAGGAGTGCCGGACCAGAGAATTCTTACAAGGGGTGAGCCCCATAGGGAGCCCAGAGTTCAAGCCATGGCGGGTAACGGAGAGAAGCGGATTAGGCGGACGTCGGTCGCTGCCAGTAATCCCAATCTCTGTATCATCACCGCCACTTCCATTATTGACAATTACGTTACTGCCGTCCATTTTGATTCTCCACCATTTCTATTCCAAGAAAAACTGTAATCCAAATAAACAGACTGAACCAACTTCCAAGTTCCAAGAAGCAATTGCACTCGAAAATCAAGAAAGTTAAAAATCTATTGGATTATAATCAAGTGATGAATGAATCCTAGGGTTTTATTTATTTATTTATAGAGATGTTGGAGAGATCTAAGTTGGTGAAGATATAGATAAGCGAGATCTGTGAGATTTTGGGAATGCAAGGAAAAGCCGTTGGGAGTTGGCAATGGGTAAGTAATAACGTGGATCAACGGTGTCGTGTAGCCTTTGGAGGATCTGAATTCTTTTTGGGAATCGATAAAATATATACCAATTTTAAAAAGGCCGTGTTTGGGCCGGAATAATTTTTAATTAACCGAGAAATCCAGATTTTTGTTAAGGAAAACAGAATAATATTTGCATCCAATCAAAGTTATACACACCTCAAATACACCTACCTAATCAGGGGAGGCGGGGGTTAAGCACCTCAATCACGCATACCAAATCGAGAAGAGAAATGCCCGTTTTAGCAAGAAGATGAGCGGTATCACTTATTACAGTTTTACCCTCTTTTTTTTATATAAAAAGCGTATAAAAAAAAATAAATTAATATGTTGTATTTTAAATAGTGATAGGCGTATATATATATATATAGTCATTATTTTTACGTAGTAAATGTTTTTAATTTCAATATGAAAAATATATTAAACTGCTGATTTTCGTTGGTATAAAGATACATTTTTGAATAGAGTTATGGAATTACCAGAGAGTAATATCTCTCATTGGAAATCCAAATTTATTGATGGATTACCTTATCTTTTTGCTGAAAAGGTTAGGAAAAATTTAAGAAAAGATTTTCTTAATATACCTTATGAAGATTATACTTATGGTAAATTAATAGGTACAATCATTCAGGAAGGTTTAGCTTTATGTAATGAAATAAAATTAAATCAACAAATTAAAAGACAGAATTTATCCGAGAAATCACAATTAGGTAGATTTTGTGATCAATTTGGTATGGATATGCCATCTTCTTCTAAAATATCTTTAAAAGATAGGAAAAAAGATAAATTAGAAAAATGTTCAGATTCTTTTTATAAAGGAAAAAAGAAAAAGAAATTTTCTAAAAAGAAATTAGAAAAAAGAGCATTCAAGAGAAATAATAAAACAGATAAAACATGTTTTAAATGTGGTAAGATTGATCATTATGCTAATCGCTGTAAATTAAAAAAGAAAATTGATAATTTACAAAATGACGAACTTAAATTAAGTCTTTCAAAAATACTTCTTAATTCAGAATCTGAAAAATCTTCTTCAGAAACAAATAATTCTGAAAATTCATCTGATAATGATATATCAGAATTAAATAATGAATCTTTAATTTCTTCTGACACAGATACGTGTTGTAAGTCATGTATACAGAATATTCAATGTATAAAACATGATAAAGAAAAAGGAGAAGAATTTTATAAAATTCTATCACAATTTAGAGATTTAGAAATAAATGTCCTAACTAACAATAATATTTTTGAATTTCTTAAATTAATTAAAGACCCTGAGCTTCGCTCTGAGCTAATTGATAATATTCAGTCTGATCCATCATCTTCTAATTTTGATGAATCAAAAGAAATAAAAAATTCTCAAGAATCTTATTCTATGAGTAATGTTTTAAAAATGTTAAAAGAAAAACAATCAGTGGAAAAACCAACCACAATGATTGAACTTTCGAAAGAAATAATTTATTTAAAACAAGAAATAAATAAATTAAAAAATGCTAATAAAAATTTAGAAGAAAGAATTTTACTTCTTGAATATCAGAAAGTAAATTCTAATGTTAAACCTAGTTCTAGTTTAACAGATTTATCATCTATATTAGAACAGGATAATTTCTTGAATAAGCTAAGTATTATTTTTTCACAAAAATGGTATGTAAAAATTAATTTACTGCTAAATAATTCTTATAAACGAGAATTAATTGCATTAATAGACAGTGGTGCAGATATGAATGTAATACAAGAAGGATTAATTCCTACTAAGTATTTTGAAAAAACTACAATGACACTTAGTCATTTGGCGGTGAAAAACTTGATATAAAGTTTAAACTTCCGAAAGCTTATATTTGTACAAATAATGTTTGTATTCCTACAAGAGTTTTTACTTGTTAAAAATATGACTAGTCAAGTTATACTTGGAACACCTTTTATTGAAAAAATATATCCTTTAAGTAAAATTGATACTAAAGGTATAATAGGTCATTTTGATGGTAAAGAAATAAAATTTGATTTTATTACTAAACCTATACCAAATGTTCTTAATCAAATTAAAGATTTAATAGATCAAAAGAATTTACAATTAAATTTCTTAAAACAAGAAATTAATATATCAACTATTGATGAAAAGCTTTTTAAATTCAAAGCTTAAAGAAAAAATTGATAATTTATTTCATAGATTTTCTATTGAAATATGTAATGATCATCACAATGTTTTTTGGGATAGAAAAAGACATATTGTTGAACTTCCTTATGAGGAAGATTTTGATGAAAAGAAAATTACGACAAAGGCTCGACACAACGAATGAGCTCGAATATTTAGAGCGTTGTAAAAAAGAAATTGAGTCTCTTTTACAAAAGGTTTAATCAAACCATCTAAATCTTCATGGTCATTAGATATCGCTTTTATGTTAATAAACATAGTGAAATTGAAAGAGGTGTACCTCGTATGGTTATAAATTATAAACCATTAAATAAAGTCTTAAAATGGATAAGATCACCTATTCCTAATAAAAAGGATTTATTAGATAGACTTTATAATTCTATCATATTTTCTAAATTTGACTTGAAATCGGATATTGAGCGTATTCGTATAAATTGAAAAAGACCAATATAAGACAGCTTTTAATGTTCCATTTGGATATTACGAATGGAGAGTAATGCCGTTTGGATTAAAAAATGCTCCTTCTGAATTTCAGAAAATCATGAATGATATATTTATTCCTTATAGTGAATTTATAATAGTTTATATCGATGATATTTTGGTATTTTCTAAAACAATTGAAAATCATTTTAAACACTTAGAAATTTTTAGAAAAATTGTAATACAAAATGGATTAGTAATATCTAAACCTAAGATGTCTTTATTCCAGACAAAAATTAGATTTCTAGGTCATAATATTGAAAAAGGAAATATTATTCCAATACAGCGTAGTATTGAGTTCGCTTCAAAGTTTCCAGACATAATTCTGGATAAAACTCAATTACAAAGATTTTTAGGTAGTTTAAATTATATATCTGCCTATTATAAAGATTTAGCCAAAGATGCTGCTATCTTATATGATAGATTAAAAAAATTACCAGCACCATGTCTGATCAGCATACTAAGGCTGTTCAAACAATTAAAAGTAAAGTAGCTAATTTACCTTGTTTAATGTTAGCTAATCCAATATGGGATAAAATAATTGAAACAGATGCTTGAGACATAGGATTCGGAGGAATTTTAAAATAGATTTGTCCAAATACAAAACAAGTTTATCTTGTTAGATTTCATTCTGGTAAATGGAATACTAGTCAGAAAAATTACTCTGCAGTAGCAAAAGAAATCTTAGCTATTGTTAAATGTGTTTTAAAATTTCAAGATGATTTATATAATCAGAAATTTATTATTTACACAGATTGTAAATCTGCTAAATTTATGTTTAATAAATATTTTAAACATGATGTTTCCAAACAAATGTTTGCAAGGTGGCAAGCTCATTTAGCCCCTTTTGATTTTGACGTTAAATCTTATGATAAGGGTATGTTTGGATAAAAAATACGTTAAATGATATATAAACATTAAATCGTTTTCGTTGTGGAACGGAAATTAAAATACATTAAATGTATTTGGTCGCATTCGTTTTCTAATATTATTTGTCAATAAAAACAATTATATTTTTAAAAAGTGGACATTTTTTATGGGACGAAAGTAATATTTATCATGTTTAACTCATTTCCACCCCTTTCAAGCCAGGAGCAGGACCTCCTGAACCGGAGCACGAACCGTTTCAAGCGAAGAGCCACCGATGAAGCACCCTTACCGGCCGATGGGGGATCTGTGCGGAGCCGCCGTAGTGGGGTGGATGTTGTCCGGCCTGCTGAAACCCTTACGAGCTTTACACCGGAGAAGACGAACCAAAAGAGGATATGATGGGATTCGTCGCTCATTACCTGCAACAAAAATCAGAAAAATCACCGGTGACCATGTCCGACGTGAAAGAGGTAAATATACCATTGGAGAAGCTGAAAACTCTTTGGAAACCATGGAGAAGGGCTCTAATCATCAATGTGCAGGGTAGAAACATCAGTTTTCGGCTCCTCCAAGTGAGACTCGTAGATATGTGGTCCATGGGCAAGCATATTGAGATCACCGACCTTGAAGATGGATACTATATCGTCCGTTTCGTGTCCAAAGAGGATTACGACCGTGTCCTCGAGGGTGGTCCGTGGCTTATACAGAACCATTATATCACGATTTCAAGTGGAAACCTTCCTTCCACCTTTCCAACGAGCCCATAAAATCCACCCTAATTTGGGCAATGATTCCAAGAGTGCCCATTGAATACTTTGATGGAGAGGCTTTGATTGAAGTTGGGAATGTTAGGTTTTATGCCCGAAAGACAATTTGTAATTGTTTTATTTAAATAAATGACAGAATTTGTTTCATCTTATTTATTATTAATACAATATTAATACACTACGAAAAACCATAAGTATATTGATTATGTAATCACATAACTCAGTATATGGCTATACACACGAGGATTGAGTTTGTGAAATATACTTAAAATTAACTTAGTCCGTAGCGTTTATTAATCTGAGTACGGGTCTCTAGATTAATTTGCTAATGATGCGCCCAGAACACTTTAGGTGTGACAAGTCTTATCCGGACTGTCGGTAATAGGGTACCTAATGGGGCATTTATATATGATGATAATCATATAGGGCTGGACCGATTTGATTTGAGTTCTCGATATAATCCGTAATCGAGAAGTCTTATCGAATCACTAGATGATCATATATGGATTAATCTCAATCCCGAGGTGATCACGGCATAACCGCTTAGACTAGGGTAGAGTTTGATGTGTTAGTAATGATCACTTCGTAGTATGTGGTCCAACACTTCTCGTTGGCTCTATTCTAGAATGAGTGAGTAGTCTGTTATCACGGGGAATCCATTCCTTCCCTCGGAAAGTTTCCCTTATTTGTTGACCCTAAACCGATCGATCGGCCGAGTTCATATTATATTGGATATGAACTAATTGATCACTAGAATGGTAAATAATGATAAGATGTTTCGAGAAGGGTTTACGGAATATCCCGAATCGAAGTGAACAGTCTATGGAGGATTTATCCGTATGTAATGATTATATCAGTGGACGCTTTCGACTCATAAATTGAGTGTAAGTTATCTATATTCGATAGAGTTCAGTTTCGGGTTTATGGTGGTGTAATCCCGGAATTAATAGGTTGGATATAATTATTCTGTCTGATGAATAATTTTGTTCAATTTTTATAGCTACTGAATATGGGTCCATGGTCCCCGACGTGGCTCCCAAAATAGCATAATTAGTTTTCTCGTCGTTTCACCTCAATTATAATTAAATAGTGCATTGGGCTATTTAATTTGATATGTGGATTAATTGTTTAGTTGGACTAGATAATTAAATACATGGAAAATAAATTTTTCGTGGACTCGACCCAATATGTGTGTAAAATGCGTGGCCCTTATTTCTAGGGTATTTGGGGCGCATTTTTTGTCACATAATTATTAAGAAATTAGTTTTCTTGGATAATTATTTGACATGTGATTTATCTTTTATTTGTTAATAGATAATTCATGGAATATTAGATAATAATATGATTTATCCTAATTTGTTTGGGATAATTATTTTATTTATCTTTTATTTGGAATAAAGGATTAATCTAATAATTATCTCTTAATTATTAAATCCTTGGAGGACTAGGATTACTCTCCTATATAAAGAGAGTTCTCCCAAGCCTTTTGACAGATCAAAAAACACGCCATATTGAGAGTATATAGCTTGGAATTTTCGGCTATAATACTAGGGTTTCGAGTTGGGATAATCTTCGGGATTATTCCGGTAGCATATCAAGGAGGTCCGGCGGTGGGAAACACCATCCACCTGGTGTTGCTGGGAGACACACGTTGGAAGGATGTGGCTTCTCAATACACGTGTTCTTGGAGATCTATTGTTCTTGGAGTTAAGCACCATTAAAAAGGTTGGCTCCTAAACCCCCTTGTAGTTAGATCTTTAATTTATGTTCTTTGTTTTCGTTTAGATCTAGATCCGATGCATTCCGCTGCGTAATCGGGTCAATCTATGATTGATCCAACGATATTACATCTAACGGGGAACCTGCCTGGGCATTCCAAAGAAAGTTGATGCGACCTCTCTTCGCACTCAACGTGGTAAGTATGCACGAGTTTGCGTTGAAATTGAACTGAATAAACCCCTTCCGACTGATGTGTTGATTGATGAAGACCTTTACAAAATTGAATATGATGGATTGCACATGATTTGTTTCGAATGTGGCACTTAAAGACATAAACCTAGGATTGTCCCCGCAAGGTGACTACCATGGATACTTCAACTAATCAGCCTGTTGAACCGGCAAAAATGCCCACTCGAAGACAATACGTTTGGCCCTTGGATGCTTGCTACAAATCGAAGACGACGCAACCCGCCCAGAAAGCCTCGACCAATATTAATACCCCTGCCACGGATGATTTCATGGCTCCTCGTCCTGGAAGGGGCGGTCAGCCTCTGAATTTGTCGGAATCCTGACCAAGTGGTTCTAGATTTTCAGCCCTACAAGATGAAGAGATTAACGAGAGGGATGACTCATCCCATGTGGAATCACTACAACATCAATTTTAGGCTCTAAATCAGTTTAGCACTCCGCCGGTTATACGTCAAGCTAGTAGGGTGACCGGGCATCTAGTTCCTATGGCCGTGGTAAAAGTGGTATTCCCGTAGCTTCTAACTGGGTACGCATACAAACTACTTCAATTCGTGGCCGCTCCGAGTCCACTTCGGTCACTC
This sequence comes from Gentiana straminea, assembly GCA_036785695.1. Classification (NCBI taxonomy): domain Eukaryota; kingdom Viridiplantae; phylum Streptophyta; class Magnoliopsida; order Gentianales; family Gentianaceae; genus Gentiana; species Gentiana straminea. The sequence continues at coordinate 12,980,123 of JAVUPR010000398.1, read as the reverse complement.
CCAAAATCCCCACTTTCGGCAACCCCTCAAGTTTTCCTACATTTCCGTTGATGGATATCACGAATATGACCAATGCACCTGATACTCGGGCAGCCACTATTGGGGCTATGATACAAGAAGCCATGGTACCAGATGAGATGATTGCTGCGGATAGTGTCAAGCAGCATCACACAAATTATGTGAAAAACAATCCTCCGGACCCGTCCTCAAATATTGATCCCCATACATCTATATCCGATCACTTGCAGGTACCCTCTGTCTCTGGACATCATTCCTTCCCTAATAATATTAATAAATGAGGATCCTCTCGTGGAATTGTCGGGGAGCTAGTTCCTCTACTTTTTACCGGCATTTGAAGTTATTATACATGATCATCATCCTGATGTCCTCTTCCTTATGGAAACTAAGCTCGTGGTTTTAGTGGGGGTATGTGGTGCTTCTGGGATAACACGGTTGTTGATTTGCGCCTCTCTTTTTTTCTACTAATCAGACTATGTTTTTAGCGGCTGTTGATAATCACAGAGCCTCTTGGCTTCTTTCATTGACCTATGTTTCCCCGACCGCTGCTGTCCGAAAAGAATTATGGAATCTCTTTGATAAAGGTGCTACGTTTATTCGTGTCCCGTGGTATATTATTGGGGACTTTAATCAAGTTGTGAATGATGATGATAAACGGGGTGGTCGACCGGTTTTGGGACCTTCTGTTGATAGGATGCGAAAAACTATTAGTGTGTGCGATCTTATTGAGGTTTCTTTTCAAAGGCCAAGGTTTACGTGGTCCAGCTCGATTCATAATTCTTTTTCCATCAAAAACGACTTGATCAAGCTCTTTGCAATAGTAAATGGTGGGACCGTTTTCCGGCCTCAAATGTCTTGCATCTACCTCGCACACATTCTGACCACCATCCGATTCTCCTGTCCATGCACTCGGATATAAACAGCTCTAATGTTGATTGACCCTTTAGATTTCAGGCTTGTTGGCAACAACACCATGCTTTTAGGGATTTTTTGGCGAATACTTGGCAGAATAGAGGGGAGTCGATGCACCTTGCCCTTCATTCTTTGGGTTTGGCGTTACAGGATTGGAACAAACGTGTATTTGGTAATATCTTTCACAGGAAAAAAAGGTGACGGGCTCGATTAAATGGCATTCAAATAGCTCTTTCGAGAGCCTCTTCGAAATATTTAAGTGACCTCAATTGCGAGCTGCTCCAAGAGTTTGATGCGATCCTTGCCCAAGAAGAAACATTTTGGTATAAAAAATCACTCCTAAATTGGATTGAAAATAGGGAGAGAAATACTAGATACATCCACCTTTCTGTCGTGCGAAAACGTGGCGGGAGTAATATTACATATTTGAAGAAAAGTGATAGAGATTGGATTTGGGACGCTTCGCTACTAAAACATATGGTCCGGAAGTTCTTTATTGATCTTTATACGGATGAGCCTGTTGACCTGTTTCCCGTAAACATCTCCATACCGAGTCTAAACCACTCGGACAAACGACTTCTCAACCGACCAGTCAGCAGTAATGAAGTACGGGCAGCCTTGTTTGATATGGGTGGATTTAAATCACCGGGCCCGGATGGTTTCTCCCCGGTTTTCTTCCAACACAACTGGGATGTGTTAGGTGAGTCTCTTATTTCTTGGGCTATCACGGCTTTCCAGAGACATTTTTCCCTCTTGAGGAAAATCGGACTTTTATTTCCCTCATTCCAAAGATGCATCCGCCGGAATCAGTCACTCAGCTACGGCCAATAGCTCTCGCAAATGTGTCCTCGAAAATCATCACCAAAATCATTGCGAACCGACTGCGTCTTATGATTGGTAAACTTGTTGATAATTGTCAAATGCTTTCATCCTTGGCAGACAAACGTCGGATAATATCATTGTTACTCAAGATGTACTTCATAAAATGCGAAAGAAATTGATAACGGTCATTTTGTGCCCGTTATTCTATGACCTTTATCCCCGATTCTAGTTTAAAGGAGCTATAATAGAGTAATAATAAGTCGTAATACGCTTAATTTGCATATGCCGAGAGTTACGATTCATTATTATGTATTAAGAGGTTTTATTATATTATTTGATATTACGGTATCGTACTTCATGTTATATTTGTAGTAACTCATTTGGGAGCACAAGGATGGACTTCGGAGAAGCTTTGATGGATCACGGACGAGTTAAGAAAGCCCAAGACATAGAAGAGGAAGAAAGCCCGGGAGCATGTAAGGCTCGGTCGACCGAGCCTATGCATTCGGTCGACCGAGTGGGCTGTAGTCCGGAAGAAGTTCGGTACATTATTTGAGGCGGTTAGGGTTCGGTAGTGTCGGCATTTAAGTCGGTTTTCTATGTCGGTGAGGCTCTATATAAACACAAGTCCTTTGTATTTTTTATTATGCATTCACCACTATTCATTCATAAGAACATATAAGCAAAATCGGGCTTGTGGAGGTTGCTAGGGTTGCAAACATGTAAGCCCTAGTTTATTTTCTCGTTTTCTTTTTAGTAATCAATTTCCCAATTATGCTTTGATTGTTTGAGTAGGTATTCATATCTAGATGATGTAGATCTAGGATATGACGTTAGGGCGACGGTGATACCTTGTCTATAAGGATCCCAAACCCTACGTCCTCTACCTAATATCTACGGATGAATCTGTGTGTTTAATTTACGTGTATTTAGATTAGTTTATATGATGTCCGATAATTCGCTATACAATCCGATTCGTATATGAAACGCTGAGAAATATGTTCGGGGATGTAAATCTGGAGAGTTAGACTCTCGGGTGACCGAGAGGTGTCACTCGGTCGACCGAGAGAACCTATTCGGTCGACCGAGAGTTAGCAAACCTGTTTTCATCCGTTAATCAGTCACGTCTTTATGATTAGGTTAGCTTAATTGAATCTGTATCTCGGTAGGTATGGCTATGGCTACGTCACTCGCTTAATTTAATTAAAACGTGTGAAAAGGAAATACCAATATAAGACTCTTGGTAGGCTTAGGAATTGATCTTCGGACGTTCGGCGTTATCTAGGGTAGGTTTATATTAGGGAATTGCGCGCACCTTGTTACACGTAGATCGTAAACTAGCATGAGACTATAACTTGGTAAGTGTTAGTTGGACGAGGGTTTGAGTGATCGTTCAGGAAGTACGCCTAACCAAAGGAATGTTGCCCGGACGAGGTGTACGGTTAATATCGGCATCCTTAGAGTAGTAAGCGTGTGAGTTATATGAGATGGAGGCACCAAAAGGCGAAGTCACGTAACAATACCACGGTGATATAGTGACTACCGGTGCTACATCAAGTTGTAGAGGATGACTCCCGTAGCCAATATAAAGAGATATGAACGGATTAATAGTAGATGAGTTTTGTTGTCATATAAATTATCTAGATCCAAATAATTACGGTTATGATTGGGCGATTGATTACGTTATGTGTTTACATGTTGTTTATATGTTTGAGTGTGTCTTTCTTTCCTCGTACTTTATGTTGGTCATAGACCGTATGTGTTCAACGAAGTAATTAGTTGACTATTTAAGTAGGATCCACAAATTGATTCTCTCGTGGGATCGACCTCGACTCTATCTAGCTATCTTGCGATTGAACCTAGTTCACTTGCTAGTGGTTATTTAGGCATCGAGTTAGTAATTTAACTTGACCTTCCATCAAGTTTTTGGCGCCGTTGCCGGGGAATCAATGGTCCAGTTGCTTAAATAATCTACTTGATTATTTCGTTTTTGTTTCTGTTTTCTTTTGCAAGTCAGTAAAATAAAAAATAAAATATATATATATATATATATATATATATATATATAAATAAATATAAAATAAATATATAATAATAATATTAAACAAATAAATAAATAAAAGAAAAAGTTATATATGTGTTCTGTATGTTCGGTCGACCGAACGATGTCACTCGGTCGACCGAACCCTTAATTGTTCTAAATTATCTGACAGTACTGTTTCCCCTCTGTTTCTATTTTTCCCCCGTCAGTAGGTTGTAAGCCTAGCGACGTACGAGTAATCGTGCGACCGCTAGTTTATTGACCGTTTGTTGTTTTTCAAATATTGCGGATAATTGGACGGAAATCACTCACATAACTCCTTTCTCAAGATCGCAAAATGTCATCAAACGATTTTACCAAAGACCAAGAAGAAGTCAAGGTTTTACGAACAAAAACTACACCAAGGAAGCCGCTAACACCGAAGCTCATGGAAAGGATAGAAAAGATGAAAGTGAAAATCCGAGAGGCGAGGAAATCAAGAGAGGCTAAAGAAGCCTATTGGCAAAAAGGTATGTCTATTTTGAATCCGGAGGAAATCTCTTCGGATTCGATTCGACTTTAGATTATGATGATTACATGTCCGAGATAGAATCGAGTCGAGAGGGTAGCACAAATATGAAGAGCCTGTTGTCATCGTTACAGAGATGAAACATTGATTAAAGACGAGTCTCGGCCGATGCCAAAGTTAGCGGACCCGGGAGATTTTATGGTTGGAGTAACCACTAGAACAAACCCATCTAGGTTTAGCCTTGATTGATTCCGGTTCAAGCCTTAATATCTTTCCTAAAAGCCTTTGTGATAGGAATGTCATTTTAACACCCACTAACACCCCGCTCCAAGTTAGATTAGCGGATGGAACTAGGACAATCATGACTGGGAGACTGAACAACATGATTATTGGTGTGGGGCAATTACGGTTTAAGATAGACATAGTGGTAATGGAAATCGAGGAACATCCTGAATGCCCAATCATTTTGGGTAGATCGTTTATCAACACCGCTAGAGCCTTCATGCGGATGACCAGACATGAGATAGTATTGTTTGACGCTAAAGGTTCTGAGTGTTATGGGATAACAAATCCGAATTTCCCTGTACCGGCAAGTGTGAATGTGTTACAAGTAGTTGGTTCGGAAAAGCTTGATGCCACTCAAGGTCTAGGAAAGGATGCTGATGATAATGTCGATGATAAAGATGAGAGGGAAGTCCTTACCATTCTAAGTCGGAATAGGTCGGTTCGGCTGCACCGCACCACGACCAATATTGAAGCTGTAGACCTACCTAAGGATAGGAGGACCAGAGCGAAGAAACGAACTAGGAGAGTTCGTAACAAAAGCTCGTCAAAATCAGAGACAAATCCAAAAGTAGGCGCTTGTCTGGATGGTCAATTCGACTGTCTTTTCATTGGACTGAAACCCAAGGGAAGGGCACTCGTAGAAAAGGACGGTCAAACTTTTTCGGTAAAGCGTGGCCGGGTGAAAGCCTGGCAAGTCAAGGGCAGTGTTTTAGAGTGATATTTTTGGAAGTCGAGCTACCGACTTAAACTGTAGAACTATTTCTATCCTTTGTTATTTTTATTTTTATTTTATTTTTTTTTAAAAATAAAAGTAGCATGAAACGATAAGAAGTTTTTTTTTTCCTATTTTGCCATGTTCCGACGACTGTTGAGTTAATGATGTGCAAAATAATTTTTTTATTCGACTCGTTTTTATGTGAAGTGAAGTGTAGCAATTGAATCTTTGTAAAAAATTGTTGATTAAGGAAATGATAATGCGTTATTTTACAAATGCTTAGACCAGATTGTTTGATTTATGATAAAAATGAGGTTGCTTTTATGTTTGAGACGGCCTATTGGTTAGAAAATTTTTTGCGGTGAGAGTGAAATAATACATTTTGGCACTGTTATATATTGTAGTTATTTTACGGCATGTGTCAAATTTATTAAGATGGTCAACACCATTAATTTCTACACATCCCCACTCACCTTTCCCTCTTCCCAACCTTTCACCTTTTTCTCTTCCCAACCTCTTTATTATCCTAATTCAAATTTTCAAATTCCACCTTCCCACCTCATCAATCCCCAACAACTTTTCTACACCAATCACATTCCATTTCTTCAAACTCCATTTTTCTATTTAACCCACCATCCTCTCTTTCATTTTCCTCATTCCTATTCCACAATTCCTTCATCCCAAATTCTCCATCCACCTTGTTTTCTCAAACCCCTGTAGAAATCAAATGGAAATGTTCTGAAAATCTTCATCCATTTCACCATTTTCACTCACCTTGAAAAGCCTATCGAAATTTTTTTCTGATCAATTGATTCGGTCACGGGAAGGGTAGAGAACCGGAGGCTGTTTCGTCGATTCTCCACACTCGGTCAACCGAGTGATTGCTCTCGGTCGACCGAGAGTCGGGCCGCCCCTTTCGTCCTCCTTGCGCGCTGTTTATCTGTCAGGATGCCACCAAGAAGACGCGAGCCGCTCAATTTGTGGGCGTGGAAGGCGATATTCCAATGATCAACGGGGTACCACAATTCGCGAGTCGGGAGGTATATTCTTCGTTTACTAATCATTTCGTTAATGCCCCCGTACATCGAGCTCGAGGTCTAGATTTGGAAAATTGTGGAGACGAGCTTCTAGAATTGGTGGAACGCTATCAATGGCGCGATGTCGTAGCACCCCCTGGCCGAGTCAACGTCAACTGGGTAAGAGAATTTTATGCTTATTTACCCGTACACCCCGACACCAATATCGTACATATTCGTGGCCGACCAATTGTTATTTCTCCGGGTACGATTAATGCTTATTTTGGGGTGGATGTCTCGGAGGACGGGCCAGAGTATATGGCTACGTTTGATGGGTCCGATGCTTGGTTGGAGGAAGTTGGAGCCTATTTAGGAATAGAATGGACAGTAGGGGAGGTTGCCCGCACATTTGCGGAAACAGACTTTAGGAGATGGGAGGATAAGTGCCTTAATCGGCTTATTCGTTCCAATATCTTCCCGGCTAAGCATGTATCTACGGTTTACTATACTCATGCCACTCTGCTCTATTGGTTGTACATGGGATGGCCTGTGAATGTGGGAGCATTGATACGCAAGGAGATGACGACGATGCTCTCAAGCCTCGGCATACCTTACCTTTTGGTTCACTAATCACTACATTCGTGAGGGAGCCGAGTGCCCGGTGTTAGGCGGCGATTCCTATGTGGAGCCAATGCCTATCCTATCTTTGAGTTCGTCCCACCGCCCGTCGTTCACGGCCACGACCAAGAAGGGGAACCCGAGGATGATGCTAACGAAGCCGGCCCGAACAATTTGCAACTAGCACCATTCAATCCAGGATGGGATTAAGTATTTTAATTTGAGTGTTTGCATTTCCTATAATTAACGTGTTTTTATTTTGATTCCATTCTACTAGTATGTCGTGTTATATAGAGCAAGTTTCTCTGTTACCTAAATTGAACTCATGTAATGTTTTGGACTTGTTGAAATGTATTGAAATGTAATCATTAATTAATGGACTTAAAAATGTTTAAGGAATTTGTTATCCCTTTTACGGTCCCTTTTCTGATTATTACTGTTTGGACTAATCCTGCAACGAGTTGCGAGCTTTGTTTAAGATCTGTGTTGCAGTGATTATGCTTCTGCCCTGCTATGGAGCCAATTCACGTGCTCGATGAACTTTGCCGGTTTCCTAAGACTTGTTCAAACTTCCACGCTTATCCAGAGCTAAGTTCCTTTTTTGAGTTTGTTCTTTCGTTTTTTTTATATACATTGAGGACAATGCATTGTTTAAGTGGGGGGTACAAGTCACTTAGCTCAAATGAGTAATTCCATATGTTCCCAGATATCAAATAGTAAATAAAATGAAAAAAAAAATTTAAAATTTAAACTTAGAATCACATTTACTTTTGTGAAGTCCTGATAACTATATCGGAATAACCCATATTTCATGAGTACGTGATCACTTTATACTTCTGCGATTTATTGATTAGTAAACTTAATGATATTCATATTGTCCGTTGCGAGTAGTTGTTTATTATTCAATTATTCAATACCTGAATCGAGTTGTACTACGCTTGTTATAAAAGGTAAAAATTATAATGTGTACATTGCATAGATAATTGATTATGCTTACCTAGTGTCAAATTTATCGTCGATGTGTTCCTAAAAATTCTAGCCACAAAAGCCGAGTAATAAGCTTGAGACGTACTGTGTTTGACAATGTTAAAACACTTGGGCTTGTAGTAAGTTACCAAAGTAGCCTCGCGCTTGTGGTAATATTCGATGCTAATATTTGATCTAAGATAGAGGGATGCTCTAAAAAGTTTTCCTTCTTGAGATTGATAGTATCTGAAAAATATGAAGATATGAAAAGAATATTCAACTCTTGAAGAGGCTTTGAGTAGTACTCGGTCTCCAAGTCCAAAAACCCTATAGATACGCTCTTGCTTATTATTCTAGTGCTTGAAAAATTAAAAGGCTTAAGAAGTGGGAATACTGAAGTTGGTAGGTTAAGACTACGAAGTTTGCATAAGCTCTAATCTTGCTACGAATGTTTAAAACTCAATGCACATGCACACAACACATCGATTCATGATGGATAGTGGATAATGGATATCGATGACGAGCATAGAGGATATGAGTTGATTCGAGTTTCTTGTGTCGATATCGTGACCACTTTGGAAAGTAGTTTATGGGGAATAACTTATTGATATTTTGATCGGGACGATCAAAGGCTAAGTGGGGGTAGTTGATAACGGTCATTTTGTGCCCGTTATTCTATGACCTTTATCCCCGATTCTAGTTTAAAGGAGCTATAATAGAGTAATAATAAGTCGTAATACGCTTAATTTGCATATGCCGAGAGTTACGATTCATTATTATGTATTAAGAGGTTTTATTATATTATTTGATATTACGGATGTACTTCATGTTATATTTGTAGTAACTCATTTGGGAGCACAAGGATGGACTTCGGAGAAGCTTTGATGGATCACGGACGAGTTAAGAAAGCCCAAGACATAGAAGAGGAAGAAAGCCCGGGGAGCATGTAAGGCTCGGTCGACCGAGCCTATGCATTCGGTCGACCGAGTGGGCACGTAGTCCGAGAAGAAGTTCGGTACATTATTTGAGGCGGTTAGGGTTCGGTAGTGTCGGCATTTAAGTCGGTTTTCTATGTCGGTGAGGCTCTATATAAACACAAGTCCTTTGTATTTTTTATTATGCATTCACCACTATTCATTCATAAGAACATATAAGCAAAATCGGGCTTGTGGAGGTTGCTAGGGTTGCAAACATGTAAGCCCTAGTTTATTTTCTCGTTTTCTTTTTAGTAATCAATTTCCCAATTATGCTTTGATTGTTTGAGTAGGTATTCATATCTAGATGATGTAGATCTAGGATATGACGTTAGGGCGACGGTGATACCTTGTCTATAAGGATCCCAAACCCTACGTCCTCTACCTAATATCTACGGATGAATCGTGTGTTTAATTTACGTGTATTTAGATTAGTTTATATGATGTCCTGATAATTCGCTATACAATCCGATTCGTATATGAAACGCTGAGAAATATGTTCGGGGATGTAAATCTGGAGAGTTAGACTCTCGGGTGACCGAGAGGTGTCACTCGGTCGACCGAGAGAACCTATTCGGTCGACCGAGAGTTAGCAAACCTGTTTTCATCCGTTAATCAGTCACGTCTTTATGATTAGGTTAGCTTAATTGAATCTGTTATCTCAGTAGGTATGGCTATGGCTACGTCACTCGCTTAATTTAATTAAAACGTGTGAAAAGGAAATACCAATATAAGACTCTTAGGTAGGCTTAGGAATTGATCTTCGGACGTTCAGCGTTATCTAGGTAGGTTTATATTAGGGAATTGCGCGCACCTTGTTACACGTAGATCGTAAACTAGCATGAGACTATAACTTGGTAAGTGTTAGTTGGACGAGGGTTTGAGTGATCGTCTAGGAAGTACGCCTAACCAAAGGAATGTTGCCCGTACGAGGTGTACGGTTAATATCGGCATCCTTAGAGTAGTAAGCGTGTGAGTTATATGAGATGGAGGCACCAAAAGGCGAAGTCACGTAACAATACCACGGTGATATAGTGACCTACCGGTGCTACATCAAGTTGTAGAGGATGACTCCCGTAGCCAATATAAAGAGATATGAACGGATTAATAGTAGATGAGTTTTGTTGTCATATAAATTATCTAGATCCAAATAATTACGGTTATGATTGGGCAGTTGATTACGTTATGTGTTTACATGTTGTTTATATGTTTGAGTGTGTCTTTCTTTCCTCGTACTTTATGTTGGTCATAGACCGTATGTGTTCAACGAAGTAATTAGTTGACTATTTAAGTAGGATCCATAAATTGATTCTCTGTGGGATCGACCTCGACTCTATCTAGCTATACTGCGATTGAACCTAGTTCACTTGCTAGTGGTTATTTAGGCATCGAGTTAGTAATTTAACTTGACCTTCCATCAGAAATCGGGCCGGAAAGGTATTATGATCATTAAAGTGGACCTTGAAAAAGCTTACGACCGAGTCAATTGGTCTTTCCTTCGACACATTTTGCACCTGGTTGGTTTCAAAAAGGGCCTAATAGATCTTATCATGTACTCTCTATCCAGCACCTCCCTGGAAGTACTTTGGAATGGACACCCTCTCGATGGTTTCACACCGTGCCGTGGTCTTAAACAAGGTGACCCCTTGCCCCATATCTTTTTGTTCTTGTGATGGAAGTGTTGAGTGCGATGATTAATTCCTCCGTGAATGAAAAAAAGTGGAAACCGATTTCCGTTTCATGGGGTGTTGATGACGGTCAAATTGGTATCATTATTTACCATCAATCTACCCCGGATTTGTGTTCTCAATAGGGATAATATGTATGAAATCATGAGTTAATTAGCTAAATTTCACTAAGCCACGTCCGGGGTGACGAAATTGGTATTATGCGTATTAACCGTGTATTTTATGCGTTATTTGCTAGAAATAGAAGCTACTATGTGTGCTATGATTTTATTGACAGATGGACGAGTGTTCAAAGCATCATTTGGGCTGAAGGAGAGATTCAATCGATAAAGAACTGAACGTAGCTGAAGGTTGAAGTGTTTCGAGCGGATATTGGACTCTAGAATCTGATTGGTGATCTTTCAACGCAGTTTCCGAAGCTTTACAAGACTAATTGGGATTGGACTTATTCATTAAAGTTGTAGGTATGGAAAGAAGGATTCCAACACACTTTGAATCACCCAAATCAGAGCTTCGTAGGCCAAGTTATGGTCCAAATACCGAAGTTGGGCCTAGGGTATTCCAAGTTAAGTCGGCAGCAGGAAAAAGATGAACATACCCTCGGTAACCGGGAGGTACCGCCGACTTACCGAGGCCCAGAATCTTCTAGAAACGCTTTTTCTTGTCCTCCATGGATTGGAAGTGAGAAAGGTCCTAGTAGAGTATAAGCTAGGAGAGAGCAATTAATTACTAGAGTCGGCTAGTATTAATTGCTAGAGTTGTCTATTACCTAATAAGACAAAATAGAGATACTTTATGACTTTATGACATATTAATTGTTTATACAATACAATTAATATGTCTTACAATTAATGTGTCTCACAATTAATATGACAATTAATATGTTACACTAATGTAAATGTAACGTAATATTTCTACACCCCCCTCAAACTGGGTTGTATATGTTTATACAGCCAAGTTTGCTACTCAGTCTGCTGAACATAAGTGGCGGAATGGCCTTGGTGAGAATATCGACATTCAGTCCGCCGAGGGGAACATACTGGAGTTGAATAATCTTGGCATCAATCTTCTCCTTCAGGAAGTGTCTGTCAATGTCCACATGTTTGGTTTTATCATGATGGACTGGATCCTCTGCCATGCATAAGGCTGAATTATTGTCACAGAGAGTGTGATAGGTTGTTGAATAGGTGCCGAAGTTCGCAAAGGACCCTTTTTACCCATAGAGCTTCACAAATACCCAAAACTAGTGCCCCGAGTTCGGCTTCAACCTCGCTTCTAAAGACATGGGTTGTTTCTTGCTCCTCCAGGTGACAAGATTTCCCCATACATAAGAATAGTAGCCCGTAGTAGACCTTCGTCGGTGTGACAGGCCCAACAATCGGCATCGGTGTAAACCTTGATAGATTTCTCGGCGAGACTTGGTGAAATGTAAGCCTTGGCCGAGAGTGGACTTCGTGTACCTCAGTATCCTGTTCACAGCATCCCAATGTTGCTCAGTAGGGCAATGCATGAATTGGCTAACCAAACTGACTCCATATGCAATATCAGGTCTTGTATGGGACAAATAAATGAGCTTCCGTACAAGTCTTTGATATTGATCCTTCTTGACAGCAATGTCACCATGCGACGAGGTATTACGGGGTCTACGAGGATACGACGGGTTTGCATCCCAAAGATACCATTTTCCTTCGACGGGTCCAAGCACATATTTCCTTTGAGAGATAGAGATACCCTGTTGTTTCTGGCTATTTCCATGCCAAGGAAGTACTTGAGATATCCCAGATCTTTAACTTGAAACACTTTTTCCAGAAGGGTCTTCAATTGTTGGATCTCAGCATGGTCATCACCGGTAAGGATGATATCATCCACATAGACAATAAGAATGGATCTTTTCGGTTGGTTGTTTTGATAAACATGGTGTGATCGAGTTGCATTGATGATATCCAGCAGCTTTAACCACAGTGGTAAGTTTGCCAAACCAGGCTCTAGGAGACTGTTTTAGGCCATATAGAGATTTCCTTAATTTGCAAGCTTTCCCTTGAGTGTGAGTGTTGGCAAAACCAGGAGGTACATTCATATAGACTTCCTCAGTAAGGTCACCATTTAGGAACGCATTCTTGATATCCAATTGGTGGAGAGGCCAGTCAAGTTGGACGGCAAGTGAGATCAGTACCTTGACAGTGTTTAGCTTTGCCACAGGTGCAAAGGTCTCTTTGTAGTCAAGTCCATATGTTTGAGTGAATCCCCTGCAACCGATCTAGCTTTGTATTTGTCAATAGTACCATCAGCATTGTACTTGATAGTGAACAACCATTTACAGCTGACCGTCTTCTTTCCATTTGGGAGAGTGGTGAGGTCCCAAGTATGGTTGTCAAGGAGAGCAGTCATTTCAGTTTTGACAGCTGACTTCCACTTATCATGTTGGAGAGCCTCCTGTATATTCTTAGGAATAGAGTGAGAGTCAAAGTCCTGTGTAAACATAGCAAAAGAAGGTGACAAGTGATCATAAGACACATAAGTATGAATAAAGTGATTAGTGCATGATCTCTTTCCCTTCCGGACAGCAATGGGCCTGTCATCAATATCAGTGGAATGAGTAGGGTCAGTAGGCTCAGGAAGCTGCTGAGGTTCAGGGGGTTCAGTAAGTTGCTGAGGTTCAGTGGGTTCGTAGTCCGCCGAGGTTCGCAGTAGGGTCTTTGGGGCTCGGTGAGGCCGCCGAGGTTCGAGGGCCGATGAGTATCAGGGTGTCTGCTGAGGAGTTGGTTGAGGGATTGGAGTGATCTCAATCTCAATAAGGTTGCCATCTGTGACTGTATCAGTAGGTTTGCTGTAGTATGGGGTTTTTTCAAAGAATTTTACATCCATAGAATTGTAAAATCTTTTGTCAGTGGGAGAATAACACTTGTAACCTTTCCTGTCTTTGGCATAGCCTAGGAAGATGCACTTATGAGCTTTGGGATCAAGTTTGCTTCTGTGTTGGGCATGAATATAGACAAACACAGTACATCCAAAGATCTTTGGAGGCAAGTCAGCAATGAGATGAGGACAATGATGAGTTGTCAGCAGGGTTTGAATGGGAGTCTTGAATCCTAACACTCTGCTGGGTAACATGTTGATCAGGTATGTGTCAGTTAATATAGCTTCACCCCACATATATTTAGGCACATGTGTGGTGAACATGACTGATCTAGCCATCTCCAGTAAGTGCATGTTCTTCCTCTCAGCAACCCCATTTTGCTGAGGTGTCTCTACACAGCTACTGGTGTGAATAATCCCCTTATTATTCAGGAAGGTGCTGAGATTGGACTCATAGTATTCCAAGGCATTATTTGTTTTTAAGATTTTAATCTTAGTGTCAAATTGAGTGGATACCATGTTATAGAACTCTTGGAAGATGGTTCCAACTTCAGATTTATCTTTCATCAGAAACAGCCATGTGATCCTGGTGTGGTCATCTATGAAGGTGACAAACCACCTCTTTCCTGTTATACTTTTAACTCTTGAGGGTCCCCATACATCACTATGAATCAGGGTGAAAGGTGTGGAAGGTAAATAAGGTATTTTAGTATACACAGATTTAGTAAGTTTAGCAAACTGACAAATATCACATTGAAGGTCACTGAGGTTACATCCTTTAAACAATTCAGGAATTAAAGACTTTAAATAACCAAAACTTGGATGACCTAGCCTATAATGCCATAACATGATATTGTCTAAGGTTTGGTGCAGGCTGCTGAGGCAGTTTCAGTCTTCAATCTTCTGTCTTCAGCAGGGTTGACCATAAACAGTCCTGAGCAGGCTTTAGCTCTCCCAATCACTTCCTGTGAAGAAAGATCCTGGAAAATACATTGATTGTCATTAAACAAGACTGTCCAATTTAGGTCTTTAGTGAGTCTACTGACAGATATAAGGTTACAGTCTAATTTAGGAACAAATAGGACATCCTGAAGGTATATCTTATCAGTAAGTTAAACATTTCCAAACCCTTGTGCACATGAGATAGATCCATCAGCAATCTTAATATTATAGGTTTGATGACAGGGCCTAAACTGAGATATGAGACTCTTGTTACCAGTCATATGGGATGAAGCCCCAGAATCAACAATCCAAGTATCATTACTGAGAGGTGAGTGGAATATATCTGTTTTAGCATGAGTAGCTATGTCAGTGATAGAACTACCTTCATTTTTTGAGCAATGAAGGCTTTGAAAGCAGTGAACTGAGCATCCAACATGGTATCTTTGTTCCCTTCTTCACTGACATGCCTGCCCTGACTCTCCCTGGTTGGTTTGGAGGGTTTAAAGGAATTAGGCTTACCATGTAGTTTCCAGCAATTGTCCTTGGTATGATTTGTGCGTTTGCAGTGGTCACAGAAACAACTTTCCTGTCTTCTCAGTAGGGTTCCCGGAAGTATCAGTAACCTCAGCAGGCTTCCTGATCACCAACATTGCTGAGTTATCAGTAGGGTGATCAGCAGGGTTGCTTTGCAGCATTACTTTCCTCCTGCTTTCCTCATGTTTGACTTCAGCAAACACAGATTTGAGGCTGGGGAGAGGTTTAGTAGCAAGAACTCTACCTCTAACATCATCAAGGGATGAGTTCAAATTTGTGAGGAACTTGAATACCCTCTTCTTCTCAATGATGTTCTTGTATAAGGCAGCATCCTCTATATCCTTCCATGGGTGAATTTCCAACATATCCAGGTGTTGCCATGCCTTAGATAGTTGGTTGAAGTATTGAGTTACAGACAGATACCCTTGCCTGCAATTTTGGATTTGAGCTTCAAGATCATAGACCTCGGATGTATTGTCCTTTTTGAGTAAAGGTCTCGGCATTGTCCCATATTTCCTTTGATATATATATATATATATATCACAAATTTCAAAATATATATATATATAACAAATTTGAAAAACTATTTTGAAAATATATGATCTCATTGTTACCAGAAATCAGATCTGAACGAGTTCTGATTCTAGGAACACTGCTCCGATACCAATTGTTGTCCCGAAAAGGGTGAAAATATATTCAGAAGGGGGGTGAATGACTATGTTGGGAGTTTCAAAAACTTTTATTGATGAAAAATCTTTGTGCAGCGGAATATTAAAACCCTTCCTAATAGTTCTTTCAAAGTAAATCAAACACACACAGACAAGGTAAAATGTTGAATGTAAGTGTTGTAAAATAAAGTGCAGGAAATAAATAGACACAAAAGATTATAGTGGTCCGGGGTGGTGTAATCCCTTAATCCACTCTTCTCCTGCGATGATTGGAGGAATTCACTGTTGTCTTTCACCAATACAACAGTTATGATTGTCCTTGGCTACACAAGCTTCACAATCTACAAACTATCACTCCATGGCTACAAAAGCTTCAGTGACTCAGTCTTCCACACACTGCTCATTGGGAACAAATCCTTCAGCGGCTATCACACTTCTGCAATTCCTTCTCAAACAATCTGATTCAATTGTTGATCCAAAAAGATCCTTCAAATTGCTGTGAATTCAGGATTCACATGTTTGATCAATACTCATACTTGATTGTATCTTTTATGCTCTGTATTCTAAGATTGATTTCCTAGATATTGCTTGTTTGAACAATTAGAAGGCTTGTGAGTTTGACATAGTTTCTTGCACTTAGAATTCTTGATTATGAAAATCATATACGTTGTTGTTTTTTGTTGTCTTTCATTGCCTTCTATTTATGGCCATGATTCCTCAATTTTGAATTTCCGACAATTGGCTATTTAATACTCAGAATCATCCTTGATTCTGCCTTGATTTAATCCTCTTTGATTTCAATGATCCGGATTTTCATCTAACGACCCTCATAAAATCCATCCTTGATTTATTCTGCATTTATTGCTTGATCTTCCATATTTTCCACGTTTTGAATGAGTACAGACATCTGACTTAACTCTGCTACCTTTTCTTTACTTTACCGGCAGAGTGATTTCTTTACTTGACTGCTTCCTTATTTATTTCACCGGTCAAGTGACTGCTTTACTTGGCTGCTTGATATATGCTCCATTGTTTCTTTGTTTATCAGCCGATAGAAATATACTTCACTGATCCTTGATTTTTGGGTGAGATCAGTGTACACCATATTATAGAGAATTTAAGTTTCATCACTTGCGGTATAAATATATCTTAGACTTACACAAGGTAATCACAGACATCCTTGGCTGCAAGTCAGTCCATAGGTCTTCACTTCACGGTGTTGGTCCCTTGGCTGTCTTCACTGAGCTGGTTTTTTTATCTTTACTGAGCCGGCCTACCAGTCTAGTACAGTGCTTGTCTGACAAAACTTATATAACATATCATACTTCTAAGTAAAGCCTATAAAAACATTTCAACTATGTTTCAAGTTAGTTTGTGAATCACTTTGCATCATTCTTTGTTGAAATGCACATTGTAGCCTTTGTCACAAAATTGACAGATGCTTATGAGATTAAAACTCAATCCTTGACATATGCCACATTCTGAATCTTCAAGTTGTTCTTCAACATTGTGCCTTCCTCCTTAATTTTGCCAGGTTTTTCTTTGCCTCCAAATGTGACTTTAGGGCCATCAAAAACTTTAAACTCAGTCAACCAATCTTTATTTTTAGTCTGGTGCCTGGAACATCCACTATCTATGTACCAAACATCTTACAAAATAAATTAATTATTTTTAGGTACCCAACACTGTTTGGGTCCATGCATGTTAGTAGTCATGCCTTCTACACCAAGAGTAAATCCAAAGGATCTTCTTCTTGGAGGGTTGAAATCATCAACCTCATACGTATAATGCATGGCTGAATAGCTTCTAATTCATTTACTAAAGGTATTCTGATACACTTTCTTGATTTTTGGCATTTTTGCATTTTGTTTCACTCTCCAATACATTGGAGGTGGCTTGTTCTTAAATTCTCTCTTGTATCCAGGGCTAGGCTTTTGCTGGTGTTTCCAAAATTCATTTGACTATTTTTGAGTTGGTCTCCTATTATATATTTGAGGTGGAACATTCCAATCATCCTCTAAAGGTTAAAGTCTCCCCTTACCTTTCATTTGACAGGTGCAGAATGAGTGACATACTTAATGGTTTTCCCTTTTCTGAACTTAGGACCAAATTTAGTCTTGGATTCAAATTTGTTTTTACCATTATGCCTTCCCTCATCTTGACTTTTATAGCCAAGACAAGATCTGGATCCAAACCTTTTGGGGTTTGTAAGCTGGTGCATTCATTGCCTCAGCTGGTGCAGAAATATTATCTGCTCGTAAAGTAGTTTCCTTAACCATTCTGTCAACACCAGATGATTGATCATTTGTTATTTGATGTTGAGCAGCTAAGTGAACTTTTTTATTTTCTAGATAATATTTTTGCATATCCAGTTCTTTCTTTAATATTTTATTTTCCTTTTTCAGGTTCTCACATTCTTGTTCAAGAATTTCATGATTCATTTGAATTTCTTCAAATTTGGTCATGAGATTTTGAATCAATGTTGCAGAATCCATAGGGGAAATAGAAGATAGTGCAGTAGATGCCCTAAATGAGGATGCACTAGATAGTACCTCTGTTTCTTCAATTTATTTTGCCATCAGACATAGGCAGGCTTTGTCATTGTCTGAGCTCGTGCCTCACTGGCATCTGAGTCATTGTCTGATGATTCTGATGTGCTGTCATCCTCTTCACTGCTTGTCTCATCTTTTAGTGCCTTTCTAATTTTCTTTTTGTCAGTTGAGTGCCTCTTCTTGTCTGAAGATTTGTGCCTTCTCTTTTCTTCATCTTTTTCTTTATTCTCTTTAGGACAGTCAGCTTTAAAGTGTCATTTCTTCTTGCAATTAAAGCATCTTCCTTCATCATCCTTCTTCTTTGTGTCTCTATTTGAATTTGATTTGTAGTTTGATGATGAGTTTCCTTTGAATTTCTTCTTCTTGAATCTATCAAATTTTCTTATCAGCAAAGCAACTTGCTCCTTCAGCTCCCGAGTCTCTTTGTTGGCTGAGTCAGCTGGTTGACTCTCCTGGGTTCTATTAGTGCATTGGTCTTGTGTAACTCTGATGTTACCCCTTCTTCACAGTTTAACTCGAATTCACGAGCCTTAAGTTGTGACATGAGGGTCAAGGTGTCAATGTTTGCAAGATCCAATATGCCTTTAAATACTGATGTGATGATTCTCCATCTATATGGTAAACTTCTCAAGATCTTCAAGCACACTTCCTTTTGTGGATAGTTGTGTCCAATTTCCTGTAGTTCACTGATGATACTTGAGAATATATTGTCCATTTGATCAATGGATTCACCGTCCTTTATTTTGAAGTTCTCAAATTTCTGTTTTGCAACATATAATTTGTTTTCTTTGCTTGCCTTTGATCATTTCATTTACAAGTGCCAATTTATCCCATATTGCTTTTGATGTTTTGCAATCTTTGATCCTCGTGAACATATTACCGTCCAGAGTCTTCAAAATCATATCTTTTGTAACATAATCAAGTTTTTCACTTCTTCTGTCATCTTTGGTCCAATCCTTCTTAGGCTTTTCAATAGATTTACCTTGATTTGGGCCTGTAGTATCCACAGTCATGACTTTGATAAGACCATCATTGATAACATCTAGCATCTCTTCATGTGTTGCTGCAAAATGAGACAACATTCTCATTTTAAATTCCTCAAAATTATTGACATTAAATAATGGAACTTTAACATAAAGTTTGAAGAATCCATTATCACAGATAGGAATATATATATATATATATATATATATATATATATATATATTTATATATATATATATATATTATATAATATATATATATATATATATATATATTTGATTTATTTATTTATGCTCTACTTTGAAAATATATGATCTCATTGTTACCAGAAATCAGATCTGAACAGGTTCTGATTCTAGAAACACTACTCCAATACCAATAGTTGTCCTAGAGAAGAGTGAAAATATAGTTAGAGGGGGGTGAATGACTATATTTGGAGTTTCAAAAACTTTTCTTTATGAAAAATCTTTGTGCAGCGGAATATTAAAACCCTTCCTAATAGTTCTTTCAAAGTAAATCAAACATACACAGACAATGTAAAGTCCTGAATGTAAATGCTGTAAAATAAAGTGCAGGAATTAAATAGACACAAAATCTTATAGTGGTCCAGGGTGGTGTTATCCCTTAATCCACTCTTCTCCTGTGATGATTGAAGGAATTCACTGTTGTCTTTCACCAATACAATAGTTATGATTGTCCTTGGCTATACAAGCTTCACCATCTACAGACTTTGACTCCCTGGCTATAAAAGCTTCAGTGACTCAATCTTCCACACACTGCTCATTCGGAACAAATCCTTCAGCATCTATCACACTTCTGCAATTCCTTCTCAAACAATCTGATTCGATTGCTCATCCAAAAAGATCCTTCAAGTTGCTGTGAATTCAGGATTCACAAGTTTGATCAATACTTATACTTGATTGTATGTTTTCTACTCTATATTCGAGACTAGATATTGCTTGTAAGAACAATTAGAAGGCTTGTAAATTTGATAGAGTTTCTGTACTTAGAATTCTTGATTATGAAAATCGTATACGTTGTTGTTTTTTTGCTGTCTTTCAATGCCTTCTATTTATAGCTATGATTCCTTGATTTTGAATTTCCGTCCTTTGGCTATTTAATGCTCAAAATCATCCTTGATTCTTTCTTGATTTAATCCTCCTCGATTTCAATGATCCGCATTTTCATCTAACGTCCCTCATAAAATCCGCCCTTGATTGATTCTGCATTTATTGCTTGATCTTTCATATTTTCCACATTTTGAATTAGTACAGACAACTTACTTAACTCTGTTGCCTTTTCCTTACATCACCGGCAGAGTGATTTCTTTACTTGACTGCTTCCTTATTTATTTCACCGGTCAAGTGACTGCTTTACTTGGCTGCTTGATATATGCTCTGATGTTGCTTTGTTTATCAGTCAATAAAAATATACTTCACTGATCCTTGATTTTTGGGTGAGATTAGTGTACACCATATTATAGAAAATTTAAGTTTCATCACTTGTAATATAAATATATCTTAGACTTACCCAAGGTTATCACATACTTCCTTGGTTGCAAGTCGGTCCACAGGTCTTCACTTCACTGTGTTGGTCCCTTGGCTGTCTTCACTGAGCTGGTCTTTTATCTTTACTGGGCTGGCCCACCAGTCTAGTATAGTGCTTGACTGACTAAACTTATACAACATGTCAGACTTCTAAGTAAAGCCTATACAAACATTTCAACTATATTTCAACTTATTTCAAAGCTTGCTATAACAGCTAGTATGGCCATCATTAAAACAATAAAATGTTCCTAACAGTGTTGATACTAAGATTTCCAAGTTTCGTCAAGGTGTGGATTTCATCTTTTTGAAGGATCATTGGATATGATCAAGTTTTAATAAAGTTTTCTTAGTTTCAATTCGTAGCCCTAGTTGTTTAGAAACTTTGATCTTAATTGGTTTGTGAATCAATTGTGGGTCAAATAGATTTTTGTTGAAGTTTGAGGAAGTGCTACAATTGTTTGAAGTTTGCTTTGAAGTTGTGCTTTGATCAAGTAATAAAATCTTCTCTATTGACTTAATTTGGTTTGATGAAGTTATGGTTTTAGTTGTAGAAGTAGTTTGATGCTTGAATCATGCCAATTGTTGTTATGCAAGTATATGGTGTTATGTGTGGTTAAAAGTTATGTGTTTATACTATTATAATGCTTAGATGGATGTTATTAATGTTTGGAATTGGGTAGGAATCGTAAAAGTGTAGAAAAATCGAGTTAGGGCTTTTCTGCAATGAATGCACACGCATTGCCTAGCAATGCACACGCGTTGATGAAACAAAAAGTCAGGTTTTGGTACAGGATGCTCAATGCGCATGCATTGATTAGAAATGCACACACATTGTTGATACAAGATGGTCAGATTTATTTCCAGCAGGTAGAATGCGCACACATTGAGGGTATTGTGCACACATTGTTCGGGCAGATATATCCTGAATATTTCTGTTTGTTCAATGCACACACGCATTGACCCCTGTTTTGGGGAAAATGTTGTTTTAAGCTATGAGTTGAGTTTTAAATGTTGTTTCTTGATCTAATAACATTAAATGAACATGATGTTAGTAATACCATCTGCAACGGAAGCGATTTAAGGATCTAGATCTATAAATAACACGTAATAAAATAACTAGATCTACTCTACAAGGGGGTTGTAGATCATACCTCTTGGATCTCAAAATCCAAGTTGAAGAACCGCAAAAAGAAGAATGAAAGAAGATGTGAAGAGCACCACGATCTTCCGTACGCGTGATCCAAGCAACTCCCGGTGGAAGGAAATTCTCGTCTCGAATCCTTCCGATATGCTACCCGGAAAAACCTCCAAGATTTTCCCTCTTTTTCCCCCTTGGCCGAAAAAATATTTCTTCTCATCTCTGAGAGGTGAAGTCGAAATTATGCTAGTGTTTTAGGCTTGGGAGAACTCTCTTTATATAGGAGAGTAATCCTTGTCCTCCAAGGATTTTATTTTGCAAATAAAATAAATCCAATAAATAAAAATAATCCCATAATATTCTAGAACAAATCTAGAATAATATTTATCTTTCTTACCATAAATATTTATCTAATAAATATTTTGTGCACATGTCTTATTAATCAACAAGAAAACTAATTTCTTGTTTCCTAAACATGTGTAGGCTGAAAATTGTCATTGACGTAGTCAATGTGAAAATTTCGGCCATAATACACTAATTTTGCCAAGATTATGAAAAATGTCTTTTCCACATATTTAATTATTTAGCCCAACTAATTTAATAGTCCACTAAACAATTAATTCACATATCATTTTAATTAAATTCTAATAAGAACTAAATTAATATTATTAGGATTCGACGTCCGAGAATAGCTATGCTATATTGGAGGCACGTCGGGGACCATGGACTAATAATCAGCGGCTCCGATGAATCAAATAAATAATTAGCTTACGAACAGAATAATTATATTCGATAAATCAATCACAGAAATATGCCACCATAATCCCGTGACTGCACTCCTCCGATTATGAGATTATATTTATCTCCTCATGAGAATAATAATAAGCGTCCATTGATATAATCATTACATATGGATTAATCCTCCATAGACTATTCATTCTAAATCGGGAAGTTACCGTTAACCCTTTTTAGAACCTCTTATCCTTATTTACCATTAACCCCCTAGTGATCAATTAATTCATACAACTCACTGGTAGCTAATCAGTGTAATATGAACTCACGCGATCGATCAGTTTCTAGGATTAACAAATAAGGGAACTGTCTATCTACTTCCATAAATGGAAGGAATGGATTCCGTATCTGTGATAACATAGACTACTCACTCAATCCAGTACAATGCCAAGATGTGGATCACAGACTCAGTGTAATCCTTAACCGTCAAGTCAAACCTCATACTGATTCAAGCAGTTGACTGTGATCACCTCAGGATTAAGATATATCCATAAATATGATCATCGATTGATTCGATAAGACTTCTCGATTACGGAATTACATCGTGAACTCTAATCAAATCGGTCCACCCTATATGATATATCTATCATATATAAATGCCCCACTAGGTTCTCTTAACCGAAAGTCCGGATAAGACAATCACACCTATTGTGTTCGGGCGCATTAATAGCACGTTAAAGGAGAGACCCGATACTCTCGATTAACTTCACTACGGGCTAATTGTATTTTAAGTACATCTTCACTAACTCAATCCTCCCGTGTATATCCCATACACCGAGTTAAGTGATTACATAAACGATATACTTTAGGGTTTTCTGTAGTGTAAATACTATTGTCACATCGGTGATTATGAGAATAATAAATATGAATAATAATATCATTTCATTTATTAAATAAAACAATTACAAAATTGTCTTTCGGGCATCACACCTAACAATCTCCCACTTGCACGAAAGCATGTGATTAATTGTTTTAGAGCACACCCTATTATTTAAAATACAACAAACTACATCTCCCACTTGCTCTAAAGCAATGGAGACCCATCCCGCATTCTAGTACCCATTAAGCATATCATAACCATTGCAGATGACAAAATACACTCCGAGTGTGCCGTCGTAGGATAGGTCAGTGACTCGGGACGATCCGTACAATCGAAACGTTACCGGTCCATCTAATCATGTGGTACTTTCCCAATATGCTTTTGACCTCTAGTGATCTCGAAAATCCTTATAAGCTACCCCTTCATCGTTTGCACAATGATGTGGTATCGGCTTCCAAATCTAGAATCACTCCCAGATATGAAAAGGAAATCCTTAAGCTATATCGCCTCTCTAGCTACTACAAAAGCCGCTAATCACCCAACTAGTTAAAGTCGAGTTGGCGTTGCTGGATTCCTCCAGGCAATAGCTTCAACACAAGAGTAAACACTGAGCCCGAGATCGACTTAACGATCATCCTTAATCTGACTTAAAGTCAAAATCAGTGTATCACACATATCCAAGTTCACACATTAATATGTCCGCATATTATTCCTCGTTCTCTCAAGATACTAAAGGACATACTAAACTTGCTTTGTTAACCACCGAATCTAAGATTCGATCAAATTTGACGTTCAATAACCTGACCATCTCTTACTAGAAAGAGAATCTATCCCATTTCTCTTGATCCGAAGATTTTGAGAGTCATTCCTGAGGCATAGGGTAGAACTTCCTCGTTGAATGTTGCATACACAGATGCATCATCTTAACCAATAAGATGGATAGGAAACCAGTGATTGATTCTAATGAATTCGACCGAGTCAAACTCTTTAGAATGTTGTCCAAATCTCTGTTGCAGAGAATTGTTGCATTGTCAGATTCTGACTTCAGATAACACACCCATGTTGATTCCAACTAGTTCAGTGTTATCCTTCACAAACACTAATATATGCATATATTCACTACTGTACTAAAATTGATATCCAGTCTACAAAAGACTTATCAATATTCTGGTCAAATCCACATATTGTAGAAATATATGACTTCCAGTGACCGAGAGGTTTGCTTTTTATCCATAAAGGACATAAGCCTTGACAGTCATCCCCGTCATAAGTTCATAAGGCAATACCCTTTTGTTCCGAATGAATCCAGGACTCGTTTGTTTGGCAAGAAAGTCTCGGGGAATCACCCCTATTTTCTCGCTTTTGAACGAAATCATGCAATACTAAGTGGTAAGAGAGTCCAAGGTCTGATTAACTCTCTACTTCTTAGGGAATTACCCCTAGACCACTCAAGTTTGCTCTGAAAGATAAACTTTCCTATTCATTCTACTCTTTTCCGTGTAGATCCAATTACTCCCACTGGGCCTGAGACGCTCAGGTGGTTCTACTAGAGTATGAACAGAACTGGAGTACCGAACTCCATTCATAGGGTTATGGCTATTAAACCAACCTCTATTATCAGAATCTTATACTGCTCACAAAAGAGCCATAGGTCATCAATCGATCCTCAGACTACATAGTCCGCAGAACCCGTAATGGGTAATGGATAAACCATATTCCTAATACTTACTGGGTGGATCGAAATTCTGATCTAGTTTAGTAGTACTTAGTGTTATCACCAACAACCGATGTTGGATGTGGTCTGATTTTAATCAGTTAGTAACTACCTTGAGTAAACGTACTTCAAGGTTCAAGGTTTTGCTGTTCATGGACTCTATCAGAAAGGATGCAACAGTATAACTGTCCCTTCCCGATTTCAAGAATCCTATATCTAACCTTTATACACAATAGCTTAAAAGATATATCACGAATGGTCATTGACTGAATGTATGCGCGAAATTCCCAGTCTTACCTTCAAGCACCGTGTGCTAAATGCTTATATTTATAGAAGTGGGGTGAACCGAATCCACACCTTATCCGTAAATTCCAAAGCATATTCTAGGTAGACTTCTCGGTCTTATATTTCAATGTAGACCATTATTTCGCTTCCAATATCTTTATTGAGTTAAGTAGTGTATTGTAGCACATCTAAAACTATATAAGGCAATTTAACGGTTTCTCACTTAGTGAGAACATGTCACAATGAGGCAGGCTGAGCATCAGTCTCGAGGACTATGAATGGCCTATTCCGAGTACCTCAAAATATTTTGGATAAACTTACCGGAGTGTTTGAATAGTTATCAGACAAGAAGTCACTGCTCGGAAGCTCCTACTAGCTCGTATCTTTCATCAGACCCCCGAAGGTCGTCATGAACAAGCTATGTTACTTCTTTATAACCATTATCCTTTCCCGATTGAAAGGAAACTTAGTCATTGAACCATTGAGACAATATAACCAGACTGGGAGAAAGGAATCACCCTGAGCCAGTCTTCAGGTCTTGTCTTTTAGGGACTATGCACTAACTATGGAATATGAAGAAGCGTTTATCTAAATATCGAAACCAATTTCTTTTAATAGTTATTAAGATGTGTTTTATATACATATTTCAAATAGAGTTCTAAGTGGTTTTGACTTTATCAAACAAAAGTCCGAGTCTTGGATTCGTACTACAAATGGTATATTCACTTTCTATACGACAAACAAATTATCAAATAGAAGGTAAATCCATTCATTCCAACGAATCTTAAAACAGAAAATAAATTTTCCGCGATATCCAAGGATTGAATCCGAGATTCATTTCCTTATATCACTCCCACTATTCTAGCTAAAATTAACTGCCCGTTGTTTACTCCTTTAATCGTTAAATGCACTGCTACCTTGTTCTTCCAAAGAACTTGGCTCGAGAAAATCGCCAAGGATAGGTTGGTGATCCAAAATCACTGTCCTTATCCTATGATTTTCAGTTAATTAATTTTCGGTTCAGCCTTAAAGTTTTCTCAGTTTAGATGACTAACACTTTTAGACATATTCTCCCATTCTTGACTTTCCGTGAATGGAAACAGTCTTGAACCAGCGGTTCGTTTGAGTAGACACTACTCTTGAACCGTGGGATGTCTATTTCGAGTGTTACTCGTGGGGACTTCTCGGATTTTCTAATATACCAGAATAAACAATAAATCATAACATTAAAGCTCCCACTAGTTTATCGGTTCCAAATACCGTCTAACGAGCAATGCTTTATTTTTATGATTTTCCGATTTTTTCGATTAGAAAAATCTATAGTTCCAATGTTTCCAGAAAAACAACAAATCATAGAACTCCCACTAGTTCATCGATTCCAAATATCGTCCAACTAGCGACATTTCATGACTTTCCGGTTTTTCAATTAGAACGGTTACGTGTGTAGTCTGTTACACTTTTCTAATGTTCTAGAAAAATAACAAATCATAAAGCTCCCACTAGTTCATCGATTCCAAATATCGTCCAACTAGTAACACTTCATGATTTTCCGATTTTTCAATTAGAAAACTACACACTCAAAATTCACTAGAAGAATTTCAAAGTCCGAAATCACCTTTGATCAAACTAAGTTTGTCTTCCGTTTGACACGAATGACACTAGTGACATACCTATATGTCACTCTGGTTTTTTAAAAGGCTTAAGAGAAAATATCTCTTTCGAAAAATAATTGCATTATCGATTAACTAGTTCAACGTCCTAGTTACTTTCCACTTTTTAACGAAATCAATACTAGTCAATTATTAATTTTTAAGCAATTTAGTAAGGGATATAATGCTGTAAATAAAATGACATATATTAATTCAAGTTTAACACTACCATATAAGTTTATTTTAGGAATTGTAAACTAAAATTAAATCTACTCTACCATTCAAAGGTTTTAACCTCGCATCTCAGTGCCGCCTTAGGGTAGGTCAAAGAGATGACGGTTAAATCGAGACAATCTCATCAATGAATAACTTGTGAGAATCGAACATCCCACGAGAATTGAACATCCCTTTATTCATTGACTACCTTCCTTTTTTAGCCTAGATATTATCAAGAATACCCTTGATTAGTGTGACCTACTATATCGGATCTCTTAGGTACGCCCCGAGTGTGCCGTCTTAGGATAGGTCAGTGACCCGACGAGTACCCGGAAATCCTATCCTTTCGGAGACCAAGCCATGAATGTTGATAGGGGTGAACACCATCCTTAGGGGGACGAAATCAAAGCGCCGCGAGGCGTCACCCTTCTCTCACTTACTTGTATCTATAGTAGAGGCCGTGGGGTTGGTTGTCGCCTCCCCGCTCTACTCAATATTTTGGAAGTGGTGGTGGGTTAACTAACCACGTCTTTTTGATGTTAACATAAAAGCACATCAAATCAAGGATTCCGAATGGTGTCGGTAACGTAGGCAAGCCTACCCGTCCTATTTGTTGGAACATATGTGACGATCGGACGAAGTCGGGTCAAGAGAGCCTCATTGAGATAAGAAGGAATCACCCCTCCGCTCGCTGGTGTAGCTTAGTCTTGCCGGACCCCCGTGCATACATCACACTAGGAGGGTTCAGTCGGTCGAGCAAAGCTCAGTTGACCACCCAACCTATAGGCGAACCGTTGTTATCCAAGATTTATTGTTCTTGTTCCATCATTCAATCTCGTAGACACTACGAATCGAAAACGTGATCTCGTTTGGGCTTTTACGGCGGTTCAACGTGAACACACACCGAAAGACTTAACGATTTCATAACCTGTCCTCGGATCTTTAATTAGTTACTAAATTAATTAATTTCCACGTATTAATTAAATTTCAACTAATTACGCGAGTTTGTACACATGCCTATTTTAATTACCAAAATTAAAATTCTACATGTATGCATGGAGTGGATTTATGATATGATGCATGTCATGGCAATTCCGATTTTATATCTATTTTATGATCAAACACATAAAAAATAAATTGCGGAAAATTTAAACACCGAGATGGATCGTTGGTACCCCCGACTAACCTATTTTCTAAGGAAAAGTAAAAATTTAATCTAAGTCTTCAAATCTCGATCTTCGATCTTGATCTTGAAACTTTCGGATCTCGAACATTCGATCTCGACACAAACCACAAACGACGAGAAGAGGAGGCCGTAATATACCAATATATTAAAAATATATCTATATTATCAAATTGTTTTATATAAAAAAAAATCTTTTTTTTTTTGTTACAGCCTTACACGGCAGCAAAAGGTTACCAAACCTTGCGGCCAAAAAAAATATTAGGTTAGAAAAAAAAAAATCAGCTGCCGCATCAAACAAAATTGCCGCCGATGTAAAAAAAAAATAATTAAACAATTCGGCCTCCTTCCGTTTTACCTTTTTGATGATCTTCAACACCATGATATTCGTCGTCTTGAACCCGGATCAAAAAAAAAAAAAATACAAAAGGTACTACCTTTTACAATTTTTCACATGACATAAAATAAATTACATATCCTATGCTCAATTGATGCTAATCAAAAGAGCTACAAAATAGATCTACGGGTAAACAATACCAACCCCAATCCATCTCTTCAACCAAGACATTCATAACATAAAAATATATATATATATATATATATATATATATATATATATATATATATATATATATATATGCATCGGCACCGGAAAAAAAAATTTGGGACACAAAAACTACATGTTTTCCACTCCTAGATCTAATATTTTATACGTATAAATATAGATCACCTTGGCGACTGATACCACTGTTAGTAATACCATCCGCAACGGAAGCGATTTAAGGATCTAGATCTATAAATTACACGTAATAAAATAACTAGATCTACTCTACAAGGGGGTTGTAGATCATACCTCTTGGATCTCAAAATCCAAGTTGAAGAACTGCAAAAAGAAGAATAAAAGAAGATGTGAAGAGCACCACGTACGATCTTCCGTACGCGTGATCCAAGCAACTCCCGGTGGAAGGAAATTCTCGTCTCGAATCCTTCCGATATGCTATCCGGAAAAACCTCCAAGATTTTCCCTCTTTTTCCCTCTTGGCCGAAAAAATATTTCTTCTCCTCTCTAAGAGGTGAAGTCGAAATTATGCTAGTGTTTTAGGCTTGGGAGAACTCTCTTTATATAGGAGAGTAATCCTTGTCCTCCAAGAATTTATTTTGCAAATAAAATAAATCCAATAAATAAAAATAATCCCATAATATTCTAGAACAAATCTATAATAATATTTATCTTTATTTCTTACCATAAATATTTATCCAATAAATATTTTGTGCACATGTCTTATTAATCAACAAGAAAACTAATTTCTTGTTTCCTAAACATGTGTAGGCCGAAAATTGTCATTGACCTAGTCAATGTGAATTTCGGCCATAATACACTAATTTTGCCAAGATTATGAAAAATGTCTTTTCCACATATTTAATTATTTAGCCCAACTAATTTAATAGTCTAATAAACAATTAATTCACATATCGTTTTAATTAAATTCTAATAAGAACTAAATTAATATTATTAGGATTCGACGTCCGAGAATAGCTATGCTATATTGGAGGCACGTCGGGGACCTGATGACGTGGTCAATCAGGTTATAATATACTCGACCACCATAACCCAATACTAGCAAGAGGACTAGGCCCATCGTAGTATAGCTATAGTGAATCAAGGTCGATCCCACAGGGAACCAATTGTGGATCATCTTATATACAAACAATTAATTAAACATGCCAAGGACATAGAGGCGGTCTACGACCAACATAAGACAAGAAAAGTAAAGACACGACTCGACACAACGTAATTAACCTCCCCAATTATAGTCATTATCGTTTGGACCTAGATAATTTATATAATAAACTGAACTTATTAACTGTCAATCCATTTGTATCTATCTTAGATTGGCTACGGGAGTAATCCTCTTTAACTTGACTTAGCACCGGTAAGTCACTAAATCACTGTGGTATTGTTACGTGACTTCGCCTTTTGGTGCCTCCATCTCATATAACTCACACGCTTACGACTCTAAGGATGCCGATATTAATCGTACACCTCGTCTGGCAACATTCCCGTGGTTAGGCGTACTTCCTAAACGATCGCTCAAGCCCTCGTCCAACTAACAATTACCTTTTAGGTCTCATGCTAGTCTACGACCTACGTATAACTAGGTGTGCACAATTCCCAAATACAAAACCTGCCTAGATCTCGCCGAAAGCCCCGGAAGGTCATTCATAAGCCGACCTGGAGTCCTATATTGGTATTTCCTAATCGTACGCGAATTAAAACCGACGAGCAACGTAGCCGTGGCCATACCTACCGAGATAATAAATTCTATTAAGTTAACCTAACCATAAAGACGTGGCTATTTAACGGATGAAAACGAGGGCTCGGTCGACCGAATAGCCGGGCTCGGTCGACCGAGTGAACTCATTCGGTCACCCGAATCAATTTCGTCCCCGATTACATCCCCGAACATATCTCTCGGCGTTTCATCATACGTACGATTAAACGGTAACTCGTAAAGCATTCATATAAACTAACATAGATACACATTAATTAAACCAAGCGATTCATGAATAGACGTTAAACATATGACGTAGGTTATGGGATCCTCATAGACAAGGCTTCGCCACATCCCTAACGTCATAGCCTAGATCTACATCATCTAGCTATGAATTAACTAACTCAAACGATAAAGCATAATTGGGAGGGATTAATTACTTGAAAGAAAGAAACGAGAAAATAAAGGCTTACATATTGCGGCCCTTAAATTGCCGGAAACCTTCAATAAACTACATTGTATCAAAGCTATAAAATTGAAGAAAGAATGAAGGGATATGTTGGTGTATTTGGTGTGTATTACAATTCTCGTAGCTTTGCTTGCTTATATAGAGGTTTTTGCCGACTTAGGGTGGTTCTAGAAGATAAGCACGATTAAAGCCGAAAACCAACCCAAACCCGAGGCTCGGTCAACCGAGAGGTGACACTCGGTCGACCGAAGCATCGAGCTCGGTCGACCGAACCTAACTTTTCACGCGTCAATCGTTTTTCTCGTCTATCTTGTTCCCCATTGCACGCTTTCGTGTTGATCGATTAATCTCTCATTTATCTCTTGATTAATGCTCCGATTTTCTTCCTTCTTTATCTTGATATAATTGATTGAATGACATTAATCCTCTCGATTTGTTGTGATCTCGCAAAATCAATAATTTATCACACAATAAATCGGCTTTAAATAATAAAAACAAACTAAATACCAATTTACATAATATAAATCACATAACATTAAATATTAAATATAAACATGTGATTTAATATGAAATATATATTATTAATCTCGATTTAAGGTCAATGTTGATGACTTTTACGGGTATAATTTGACCGTCATCAACTACCCCCACTTAGACTTTGATCGTCCCGAACAAATCATCAATAAGTCATTCCCCAAGACAACATTTTTTATGGTCAAATCATACTTACACAAGAAACTCAAGTCAACTCATACTAGTCATGCTTATAAGATATCCATTATTCACTACTCACTATGAATCGCAAAGTGACGTGTGCATGTGCATTATGTTTTATATATTCGTAGCAAGATTAGAGTTTATGCAGAATTCGTAATCTCAACCTACCAACCTCAACATTCATACTTCTCAAGCCTTTAAATTTTTGAAGCACTAGAGCAATAAGCAAGAGCGTATCTATAGGGTTTTTGGACTTGGAGACCGAGTACTACTCAAAGCCTCTTAAAGAGTTGAATATTCTTTTCATATCTTCATATTTTTCAAATACTATTAATCTCAAGGAAGAAAACTTTTTAGAGTATCCCCCTATCTTAGATCATGTATAGCATCGAATATTACCACAAGCGCGGGGCTACTTTGGTAATGTTACTACAAGCCCAGTGTCTAACATTTTGCTAAAACACAGGTACGTCTCAAGCTTATTACTCCGCTTTTGTTGGCAAGAAGATAAGAATACATCGGCCAATAAGTATCGACACTAAGTCTACATAACCAATCATCTATGCAATGTACACATAATTTCTTCGATTATTATGATTTGCGCGGTATACTCGATTCACACGATTTGAGTAATTGAATAATAAATAACTACTCGCAACAACCAAAGATGAATATCCTTAAATTTACTTAGCATAAGTATAAAATGATCACGTACTCATGCAACTTGGTTCCTTTCCTATCAATTCTTAGCTAGAACTCACAATTCTAAGGGTACGAGATACATAATATGGTATTTATTAAATTTTTTCAATCATGTGCCGTTTCATTCAATTTTCAATTATAACATAACATGGCTAAGTCTCCTACCCCCACTTAAACGTGGCATTGTCCTCAATGACAAAAATAAGTGAGAAGTTAAGAAAAAGACTTAGCTCGAAACGGCTCTCAAGTAAAGGAACAATATCGAGTAAATGTCGCATGTTGTGGAGAAGCAAGTGAAAACCTGTATAAGCAGACAAACTCCACGAAACCGTTAATAACACCATGTCTATGGAAGTTATAGAATAACGTGGCAGTAATTAGGTATGAATACCTAAAAACAGTTTAAGCCACTTTATTTTATACAACCAAAGACAAGAAAAATACTAAATAGAAAGAAAAATAAACAAGCAACTAAAGATGATGGTCGTCATCTACAACCTCCACCGCCTAAATATTCTTAAAACCGGGTGGAGAAGACAAAGATCAAAAAGCATTACCCGACGTGGGAAAACACGAGGGTGACTCGATCGAAAAGGTATTCAATCCAGGAAAAGAGAAACTTGGTAAGGTATAACGGATTGAATGCGACCTATTGGCTAAAAATAAAATCAAATACTTAGCGCGAAACTCCTCGCTTGCATTGGATATCAACAACTTAGGGAGATGTAGCTACTCCTCGAAATTACTAATAACCCAATGTATCACGTAAAAGTCATAACCGTCATCAACAAGGTCGGATCGGTGAGATAGTTCAGAACAAAACTTATCATCTAGAAATGCCGGAATAGACGGAAAAAATGTGAAATTTAAAACTTCCGGTAAAAAGATAAGTTGTACTTTGATCGAATCCAAAACTTTTAAAATCTAGCTAGGGTCAGAGCTACACTTACCCCAACTAGGATCATGAAAATCAAAATGATAAAAAAAATAATCAATAAAACTTAGCAATATTTCAAACTCCGCAACACAAAAGTTATTTTGTAAACAAAATAGAGGTTGAGAGTATTATGGGTTTAGAAAAGGATACACATAAGGTTGGGAAGAAAAGATAAAGGGTGGGTAAGAAATTGTGTTTTTGGGATTGAGAATTGTTAAAAGGAATGGGATTGGGTGGGAGAGTGAAACGGATGGAAAGAAAGAGAGGCGATGAAAGAATGGTTAGAAATGTGAACTGTTGGGGCAGATTGGTGAGAGGATCGAAAAGGTTTAAGGGTGAAAAGGTATAAATGAAAGGATAAAGGTAGTTGCGTAAATGAATTGCGCACCACTTTGAATTTTCACTTGGATCACCATTCTAAAAGATTTTGGAAGTTGACCAAAATTGTTCTTGTTCGCACCAATCATTCTCTCGTTACATTTTCGGTAATTCTCAAGCTCTCTTAATGCTTCCATCTTAAGGTTGATTGCTAAATTTCCTTTTATTTAGCAAGCTTCTCGACTCTCCTACGGAACTCTATTTCACGTGGCCTATATTGAGTAAAAAAAATTTTGCACATCCTCAGCCCAATGGCCATCGGAACACGGCAAAATAAAAAACCTCAACATATTTCACGTTACTCTTATTTGACTCAAAGAAAACAAAACCTAAAATCCTAAAAAGAAATCCTAAAGGTTTCAAAGAAGTAGTTCGAGTTTAAAGTCCTCGCTCGACTTTCCAAAGGTTATCCTTGTCGCTTATCATTCTTGGATCGCCAGACTTTGACCCTCTGAGCACTATTAGAGGTGGCTTGTCGCTTTTGCGGATTAATACCCTTCCCTTGGTTGTGAGACCTAGGAAACGACATTTATCCATACCATTTATACAAAGCTCTTACCTCGGCTCTCGTTTTAGGAATTAGTGAATTCTGAGAAACTCGGCTAAAATTATGGTTTTGGCCTTGACAATAAGAAACAATGAATCTAAGTACTCCGAACAAGCTCGGTTGTGTAGGCAAGCCTACGCCGTCTTATTCGTTGGAACATATGTGACAGTTCAGGCCAATCCGTCAAGATAAGCCCCGTTTAGCCCGAAGGCTTATCGGCTATGCTAAGTCTTGTCGAACTGCTGTAACGTACATCACACGTGGAGGGGAGTTGATTGAGCCGAAGCTCGTTTGAACTCGCCCGACCATGGTTAAACCATTTCCGAACCTATGTACAAAGATTCTTCGATTTCTAAATTGTCACCCAAAGCGTAATCTCGTTTTTGTTTAAGGTGGGTTCACCGAGAAGCCATCACCATAAACATCAACGAAAGACGAAGATTGCGTTCTTTCAAAACTCAATGTCTTCTTTAGATTGCGAATGCTTAAACTACACAATTTGTTGCTCCCATGGCCAGTAGAAGCAATTTCATGCATAGGACAAAGAGATTTTAACGAACTACGAGGAACTCTTTATTCACTCGCTTCCTTCAACTACTACATGTTTCCCTACACCCTCTAGATGAGACATTTGGGGGCGAACCTTCCACACTAATAAAATTATTCTTACAAACCAACTCCGGGCTAAGATTCTTACTAAGATTCATGTATAGGCTAACTTATGCTCAAAAAACCAAAAGGTAATAAAACATAAGCAAAAAAAAAAGTAGTACCTTGCCTTCAACATTGTACCATGAAGAATTTAAGCCTTTAAAAAAAATTTTTTTTTTTCAGAGCCATCTTGGTGCTTTAAAGGTATTGCTTCCATCGCTTTTCCCATCTTAGATTCGTAGCTCCACATGTTTTCTGGGTTATTCTCAGCGCCCGCGAAAAATTATTGACTTGGATTATTGCTTCCCTGGTTTCTGCAAACAGAAGAAAAACAAAAACAAACAGACCGTAGACTGATTTTAACATGGTTTCCCATGCTACTATCAGACCTACGGATTAAACATACGGGGATAAACAGACACGCGAAATTCCAGACTCGAAAAACACAAATCG
Organism: Gentiana straminea; assembly: GCA_036785695.1. Classification (NCBI taxonomy): domain Eukaryota; kingdom Viridiplantae; phylum Streptophyta; class Magnoliopsida; order Gentianales; family Gentianaceae; genus Gentiana; species Gentiana straminea. Next base: position 12,944,553 of record JAVUPR010000398.1, on the reverse strand, counting down.
AAACCGTGTAAACGAACAAGACAAAACAAAAATATTATAAGTGCTCGGTCGACCGAATGAGGTCTCTCGGTCGACCGAATAATTTTTATTTATTTTTTTTTTATTTATTTTTTTTTTAATTTTTATTTTAAGCTGGAATTTTCGGACAAAGCGATACAACCGTAGGACTCATAAACGTAAAACCGACTCTAAAACAAAAACTTGACATGAATAAGAAAATTATTTATATATAAAATTGACCGTTGGTTCCCCGGCAACGGCGCCAAAAACTTGATGACGTGGTCAATCGTTATAATATACTCGACCACCATAACCCAATACTAGCAAGAGGACTAGGCCCATCGTAGTATAGCTATAGTGAATCAAGGTCGATCCCACAGGGAACCAATTGTGGATCATCTTATATACAAACAATTAATTAAACATGCCAAGGACATGAGGCGGTCTACGACCAACATAAGACAAGAAAAGTAAAGACACGACTCGACACAACGTAATTAACCTCCCCAATTATAGTCATTATCGTTTGGACCTAGATAATTTATATAATAAACCGAACTTATTAACTCGTCAATCCATTTGTATCTATCTTAGATTGGCTACGGGAGTAATCCTCTTTAACTTGACTTAGCACCGGTAAGTCACTAAATCACTGTGGTATTGTTACGTGACTTCGCCTTTTGGTGCCTCCATCTCATATAACTCACACGCTTACGACTCTAAGGATGCCGATATTAATCGTACACCTCGTCTAGGCAACATTCCTGTGGTTAGGCGTACTTCCTAAACGATCGCTCAAGCCCTCGTCCAACTAACAATTACCTTTTAGGTCTCATGCTAGTCTACGACCTACGTATAACTAGGTGTGCACAATTCCCAAATACAAAACCCGCCTAGATCTCGCCGAAAGCCCCGGAAGGTCATTCATAAGCCGACCTAGAGTCCTATATTGGTATTTCCTAATCGTACGCGAATTAAAACTGACGAGCAACGTAGCCGTGGCCATACCTACTGAGATAATAAATTCTATTAAGTTAACCTAACCATAAAGACGTGGCTATTTAACGGATGAAAACAGGGCTCGGTCGACCGAATAGCTGGGCTCGGTCGACCGAGTGAACTCATTCGGTCACCCGAATCAATTTCGTCCCCAGATTACATCCCTGAACATATCTCTCAGCGTTTCATCATACGTAACGTATTAAACAAGAACTCGTAAAGCATTCATATAAACTAACATAGATACACATTAATTAAACCAAGCAGATTCATGAATAGACGTTAAACATATGACGTAGGTTATGGGATCCTCATAGACAAGGCTTCGCCACATCCCTAACGTCATAGCCTAGATCTACATCATCTAGCTATGAATTAACTAACTCAAACGATAAAGCATAATTGGGAGGGATTAATTACTTGAAAGAAAGAAACGAAAATAAAGGCTTACATATTGCAAACCCTTAAATTGCTTTGAAACCTTCAATAAACTACATTGTATCAAAGCTATAAAATTGAAGAAAGAATGAAGGGATATGTTGGTGTATTTGGTGTGTATTACAATTCTCGTAGTTGCTTGCTTATATAGAGGTTTTTGCCGACTTAGGGTGGTTCTAGAAGATAAGCACGATTAAAGCCGAAAACCGACCCAAACCCGAGGCTCGGTCAACCGAGAGGTGACACTCGGTCGACCGAAGCATCGAGGCTCGGTCGACCGAACCTAACTTTTCACGCGTCAATCGTTTTTCTCGTCTATCTTGTTCCCCATCGCACGCTTTCGTGTTGATCCGATTAATCTCTCATTTATCTCTTGATTAATGCTCCGATTTTCTTCCTTCTTTATCTTGATATAATTGATTGAATGACATTAATCCTCTCGATTTGTTGTGATCTCGCAAAATCAATAATTTATCACACAATAAATCGGCTTTAAATAATAAAAACAACTAAATACCAATTTACATAATATAAATCACATAACATTAAATATTAAATATAAACATGTGATTTAATATGAAATATATATTATTAATCTCGATTTAAGGTCAATGTTGATGACTTTTACGGGTATAATTTGACCGTCATCAGGACCATAGACTAATAATCAGCGGCTCCGATAAATCAAATAAATAATTATCTTACGAACAGAATAATTATATTCGATAAATCAATCACAGGAATATGCCACCATAATCCCGTGACTGCACTCCTCCGATTATGAGATTATATTTATATCCTCACGAGAATAATAATAAGCGTCTATTGATATAATCATTACATATGGATTAATCATCCATAGACTGTTCATTCTAAATCGGGAAGTTACCGTTAACCCTTTTTAGAACCTCTTATCCTTATTTACCATTAACCCCCTAGTGATCAATTAATTCATACAACTCACCGGTAGCTAATCGGTGTAATATGAACTCGCGCGATCGATCGCTTCTAGGATTAACAAATAAGGGAACTGTCTATCTACTTCCATAAATGGAAGGAATGGATTACGTATCTGTGATAACACAGACTACTCACTCAATCCAGTACAATGCCAAAATGGGGTAATTCAGATCCAAGACTCATTGTAATCCTTAACCGTCAAGTCAAACCTCATACTGATTCAAGCAGTTGACTGTGATCACCTCAGGATTAAGATATATCCATAAATATGATCATCGATTGATTCGATAAGACTTCTCGATTACGGAATTATATCGTGAACTCTAATCAAATCGGTCCAGCCCTGTATGATATATCTATCATATATAAATGCCCCACTAGGTTCTCTTAACCGAAAGTCCGGATAAGACAATCACACCTATATATTGTGTTCTGGGTGCATTAATAGCACGTTAAAGGAGAGACCCGATACTCTCGATTAACTTCACTACGGGCTAATTGTATTTTAAGTACATCTTCACTAACTCAATCCTCCTGTGTATATCCCATACACTGAGTTAAGTGATTACATAAACGATATACTTTAGGGTTTTCTGTTGTGTAAATACTATTGTCACATCGGTGATTATGAGAATAATAAATATGAATAATAATATCATTTCATTTATTAAATAATACAATTACAAAATTGTCTTTCGGGCATCACACCTAACACATGAAAAAGCCTTTATTGGGTTTTTGATGCGTTTAGTTCCGGCACATAATGGATTCTTTCTAAGAGTTGAAGTTCGGGACCGTCGGAAGAGCATGATAGGCTTGTGCTTTGATGATGTTAGGAACATTTTATTTGTTTTGAAGATGGCCATACTAGCTGTTATAGCAAGCCTGAAATAAGTTAGAATTATCTTTATAAGACTTTACTTAGAGTCTGACATGTTGTATAAGTTCAGTCAGACAAGCATTGTACTATACGGGTAGGATGGCTCAGTGGAAGATTGAAGATCGGCTGGATGAAGTCAGTTAAGTACCAGCAGAGTAAAGTCTAGACTTTTGGAATGACTTATAACTAGGGAAGTCTGTGATGACCGTGGAAAAGTCTAAGATATATTACAAGTGATGTAATCTATTAATGTAATATGGTGTACATTGATCTCACACAAATAAAGGATCAGTGGAGTACAAGCATACTTGGAAAATCAAAGGAGAAAAAGAAAATAGCAAAACGACTAAGTAAAAGCTCTACCGGCTGACTATTGAAATAACAGTGAAAGAGTCACTGGACCGGTCAAGCAACAACTATGTCAGGAAATAGCAAAGTCAAGTATGCTGCCCATGATTTATTCTAAACGTGGAAAACAAGGAGATGAAGCAATTAATGTAGAATCAATCAAGGACGGATTTTATGAAGAACGTTTGAAGAAAATCCGAATCACTGAAATTAAGGAGAATAAAATCAAGGATTAAATCAAGAATTATTCCCAGCATTAAATGGCCAATGGACGAATATTCAAATCAAGGAGATCAAGGCTATAAATAGGAGGCATTGACAGAAACAAACATAACATTGACAAATACACAAGAGCAGAAACTTTGTCAAAATTACAAAAGTCCTCTAATTGTTCTTACAAGCAATATCTAAACATCAACTCAGAATTTAGAGCTTCAATTCCACATCAAGCACTGAGATTGATCAATTCTCTATGAATCTTATTCTCACCCAACTGAAGCAATTGAATTAGATCACTTGAGAAGGAATTGCAACCTTTGTGATAGCTGTTGAAAGATTTGTTCTCAAGGAACAGTGTTGAAGACTGAGTCACTGAAGCTTTTGTAGCCAGGGAGTGATAGTCTTGAGATTGTGAAGCTTTTGTAGCCAGGGACAATCATACTATTGTATTGGTGAAAAACAATAGTGAATTCCTCCAATCATCACAGGAGAAAAGTGGATTAAGGGATTACACCACCATAAACCACTATATACCTTTGTGTTCATTTACTTACAACACTTTACTTTACAACATTTCTTTACTGCATCTTTTTCATACTATTTGTGTGCTTGAACTACTTTGAAACAAATTTAAGAAGGGATTTATCCACTGCCCAAAAGCTTTCAAAATAAGAAATTTTTAAAACTATAGTCATTCAACCCCCCTGACTATATTCTCACCCTTCTCTGGGACCAACAGATGAAGTAGTATTCATCAATCTCTGTGTATGTGTTAGAACGTGGTGTCTAAAAGTCTACGTGAGGGAGTAGGACCGTTAAGGGAAGTTGTCTTGAAAATACTTAGGTGGATAGTTAATGACTTATAATTTACATAAGTGTGTAGTAAAAGACTAAACATCGTAACATTCTTGGTAAGGCACTTGTTTATATCGTGATGTGTGGGCGGTCAGATAAAGTGAATAACTCTATTGGCCTATAAATGGCTAAAGGGTAGATGGACTTTGCCGAATATGTACACTATCGGGTCTCACCCGTGGCTATTGGTGTGATCCGCTAATAGGTTGTAAACGATACCTCGTGGTGGGTAGAACCATGCGTAGTGCCCTTGAATGCCGGTGCAACAAACTTGAGTTAAGTTAGAAACGCTTAGTCGCAACATGTTGATGAGCAAATTAATTAAACCTATTGGCCTATAAACGGCTAAAGGGTAGATGGACTTTGCCGAATGTGTACACTATCGGGTCTCACCCGTGGCTATTGGTGTGATCCGCTAATAGGTTGCAAACGATACCTCGTGGTGGGTAGCACCATGCGTAGTGCCCTTGAATGCCGGTGTAACAAACTTGAGTTAAGTTAGAAACAGTTAGTCGCAACATGTTGATGAGCATGAAGTGAACCCTAGAATAGAGTCGGAATCATATATACAACTTAATAATTAATTAAACCTCTTTATGAAACCTAGTTAATGAAATAGCTTCTGTTTCTTGCTAAGTACCTTTGTACTTACCTCAAAAGCATGTTTGTAGTGTTTGGGGTTGAGAAGATGAACATGTTGAAGAGGAGTTCGATGAGGACTTTGAAGATGATGTTTGATGTTCTTGTCATGCTATGCTTTTATCATGCTTTATTATTACCAGACTATGTTGTTTCCTTCAAGACTTATGTTGTAATTTCATTTCAAGACATGATGTATTTCTTTTGATTTCTTGTAAGATACTTGTTGTACTTCCTTTCTTTTAAGACATCGCACGGTTGTAAGTTTGGTATCGTTGTTGTAAGATATCTTTTCTATATTTAATATGTTTGTTTCTATTCTCATTAAAAAAAAATTACACCCGAGTCATTTAGCTTCCGTAAATGCTAAACTCGATACGACATAGTAGAGGCTTACGTATAATATAGAATTTATTTTATATTATACGTGTCGAACGTTCTATTTCCGGTTAAGGACTCGGTATCCAGGAACGGGGCATTACAGTTAGTATCAGAGCGAAGCATCCTTTAGGCTTCCTTTCTTGAGATAAGTTTAATTAAACCACTTAGTAACATTCTGATCTTCTTCATCTTTCAGAATGGTTGTTTCCAGAAGAGGAGTTCACAGCGTTGAAAGTTCTGGGTACGACAAGAAAGCCCTATACCAGTAGTTGGAGGCAGGGTTGTGCAACCAAATGCTCCACAACATCCGAATCAGATACCACCACGGGCTCAACGGGTGCAACCTCCACAGTAGCATGTGGGAGGGTCGGTTCAGGTTACTATGGTCAATGACTTTCCACCAAGTGTTACACCACCAGTGATGGAAGTTTATCCACCACCTCCATCGGTAAGCTACCATCCAACCTCGGTTTACCCTCCACAGCAACAGACCTTCTACCCTCCACCCGTGAGTCACCCACCTCAACCTACGATCCCACCATCACCACGGTTTGACCACCATTACGGCTTTAAGTATCCACCCTATGGACTACGTTAGCCACATCACGCTCCACCACACTATCCAAGATACCACCCCTATCAACAAGCTCCACCCATGGATCAACCTCAACAACCTTATCCACCACCCTATCCACCGCAAGCACCGCAAGCACCCTATGGTTACCCACCAGCTTATCCACCGATTTATCCACCTGTTGTCCCTCCAGTTATACCACCACCAGTGAATGAGCAAGAACCACCGGTTATTGGTACACTAGGCTAAAGAGAAACCGTATGATAGACTTTTATAGGAATGTGGAGCCAGCCAGGGGTGAAATGTGGTTGAGGAGTTTTGAGAAGGCATGTAGAAACGTGAATGTGCCTAAAACGGAGATGGCTCAGTTAGCTGCAGGTTTCTTGTTGAATACAACCGAGAGTTGATTCGATGCCACAATAAAGCAGCCAATGTAAGGTTACCGACTGGAAAGAGATTAAGGAACTTTTCTACACCGAATACTTTCCACCAGCAGTTCAAGCAAATCAAGCATGACAATTCATGAGTCATAAGCAAGGGCTGAACATGACGGTTTCCCATTACACGAACCGCTTAAATGAGTTGGGTAGAGTTTACCCCGGGATCATAAGAGTCGAGGAAAAGAAGATGGCTCTTTATAAGGATGGTTTATCTCGTGAGATCCAAGCCGGTATGATGGGAGCTACGCTGAGGAATATAGCAAAAATGTTGAACAAGGCTATAGAAGTTGAAAAACAAGCCTTCTGTGGTAATTGGTGCAAAAAGAACATTTGGGACGAGCCAAGGAAGTATTTTATATGATTTATATCCGGGCATCACCTCGGCAAAAATATGAAGAAAAGCATCGAGTTTTATCGGTCTTTAAGTGTAAACTTGAGCTAATTTCATGATTTTATTGGTAATTATCTATGGTTTTACACTTTGCGTGTTCTTATGGTTTTGTCGTAAACATGCAAGAGGCATCATTCGGGTGAATGCAAGGCTAGATGAGATGAAGTTGGGCCGAGCCTTGGTGCTTGGCCGGCCGAGGGTGTTTCTTTTCTGCTTTTTATTTCCGTTTGGCTGATGTTTTGATGCTGAGTGCTTGGGGCTGAGCAATTGTTCAAACGATGTGAATCCTATTTAGTAGGTTTTTATATTTTCAATCTAAGTTTGTTTTGTGATTTAGATTAAAGTTGTATTTTTACTATGCTTATGTGTTATGCAATCGATATCGAGAGATGTATTGCTTATTGATGTTTACCGTATGACGAGAGTCGGTGTAAACCTTAGATCACCATAGGAAAGATGGGATTTTTAATCTTGACATAACGAGAGTTGATAGGTTGAATATCTAGGTTGCTAGATTGAGAGATCTTACACCTTGGTTTGAGAGCGTCAATCTTATATATCGAAAGATGAGAGATTGATAGGCGAATTATCTACGAGAGTAGGAATTCATACCTCCGTTAGATGGACCACATCTTTAATTAGATCATCATGAGATAATCCAGAGAGGAGAATAAGGGTTGCGGGATGGTGGATCATGGTTTGTTCGATGTTGATTTGCTTCAGTCATTATCATGATTCGTTAGTTTTATCGTTTTTCTTAGTTGTAGCTTTATTTATTTATGTTTTTCGCAACGATCTCTCCTGGCTTTGGACTGACAATCCTCTGTCCAGTTTATCTTTTCGTTTTGTTATTTTAGGTTTTAATAATAATAGTATCAATCTTAGGAAAATTAATGAACTAGATACCCCGATTCCTTGAGATCGACTCCGGTATTAATCGCTATGCTACGATCCCTACACTTGGGGTATACTGGATTTATAAATTTATTACTTGTTTATTTTTCATTGCATAAAATCCGTGGACAAGTTTTTGGCGCCGTTGCCGGGGAATCGGTACGGTTGTCTAGTTTTCATTAATTTTTCTATTTTTGTCACGAAATTTTTTTTTTGGTTTGATAGGTGTCATAAGTTGTCTATTATCGTTTTTGGGTTTCATAGTTTTGTTTTCGTTTTTAATAAACACTAGGGTTTCTGTTTTAATGATATGATATTAGGTTATTTCTGGGGTTGCTGCTGTCTTCTGATATAGGTCGAGTCCGTCGTGCTTTTCTCGTCCGAGTCGACGGGCGTCCATAGTAAGTGAACGCCCGTCCGTCCCAAAACGCATCAACGCTGTTATGTTTTTAGAGAGTCGACGAGCGTTTGCCTTTTTCCCCGAACGCCCGTCCGCTCTATGTGGTTCCGGACGGGCGTCTTGCATGCCTGAACGTCCGTCCGCCCTGAATATGCTTTAAACGTCCGTCTGTCTTGACTGAACGCCACCCGTCCGTCGGTTTTTTTGTGAAATAGATTTTATCTTGATACATACGTCTATTATTTGACATGGTTGTTCCTATGTGAGCCTCTGTGGCCTCTTTGTATATGCGTAGATGTTCTGAACTTGCATGTTTATATCTTTCCATCTACTAATCCATGTTAAATAATTGATTAATTTTTATATACATGCTTCATTTATTGACATGGATGTTTTAATGTGAGCCTCTGTGGCCGTTGTATATATGCGTAGGTGCCCTGTTCTTTCACTGTTATGGTTTTCTTTCCATCTATTGCAATCCATGTTGAGTAATTCACCTAGCTAGACGTGATTCCAAATTTGACTTATGTTGTTCCTTTTGTCGTCTATCTAGGGTGTTAGGGTTGTTAAAGGCACGTCTACACTTCACATGGAAAGCTTATGTGGCTTTGCATAATCGAATTTTCTTGCGCTTCTGTGGCGTTATTTAGTAGACGTTTATATATTTGACCTCGCTTAGATTAGGGCGACATCTATGGAATTAGTTGGGCTAGTTTATTTTCTTTATTTTCGTTTTGCCTTTCATATCATTTAGTTGCATTGTATTTTATTCTATTTTTTTCTTTTTATTTTTATTTATCTTTTTAGTGCACCTAGCCCTGCTACTTTGTAGTGTCCTCTATCCTTATTTCTGTATGCACATGTTGGGCTTATTTGTATTGTAAAGCTTCTGTGGCTTTATAATTGACGCTTAGGTGTCCTGTGTTTTCCCTGTGTGGTGATTTTTCCATCTGAGCCATTATATCATGTGCTTATTTCTTGTCTTTCATTATATTTTTGCGCGACATGTTGTATTCCCCCGTGTTCCCCGAGATACTGCCATGTTTTTCAAGTGACGCAGGTACATTTATCGCTGTTTTGTCAAGTTAACTTTGGATTTGAAGTCAAAGGACTCCATATGACATCACCATTGTTGTTTTCTTCAGCCAATCTTCGGATCATTACCAAATCAGCTAAGTTCTTTTATCTTTTCTTTAATTCTGCACAACATGAGGACATGTTGTGGTTTAAGTGTGGGGGAGTCATCAAGGTTTGGTTGGTTAGTTAGTACCTACATGATATTTGCCCAACTTAATTATGATTACCATGCTGAGAACTTAATTTTTATACCATGCTTACAAAGTGCTGAATCTTAAAGTTTTGACAGAATTTTGTTTTGTCTCGAGCGAGTACATTCCTTTTTTGCTTGGCTTACTAGTTTTTGATTTTCAACTACGATACTATATAGTCATTGATGCTGTATACTGTATGTTTAGTAGGTTGGATGTTTCACCCGATATTATTTTTCACGAGCCATATTAAATGACGAGCTAAAATATAAAGCTGTATCCGTTTGGATTAGTAATTTTTGATTATCTTATAATTTTGTACTTAGTGCTATATGCATGTTCGGAGAATTATAATAGTTCGTGGTTAGAGTCGGAGTATGATATACTGTGAATGTCTTAGGTTTGAATGTGATAAGCAAGATATAACTATTAAGTGTGCTGGAAAGTTGTTTAATAACAAGATTGAGTATGTCGGAAGCTAGTCAATGATTTGAGTGCGGTAGGTCATATCACGAATGTCCTATACCACTATGATGACCAAAAGCTCACGACAGTCAGAAAAAGCTGCCTTATGATTTGAGTAAGGTAGGGTATATCTCGAATATCCTATTCTACTATGAGGGAAAAAGCTTATTCTGATTTGTGTCTAAATTTAAAAATTTAATTAAATCAACTTACATAAGGCAGTGAAAAGAATGACTTAGTTATCGTCTACCTTATCCCCAGTATAAACTGAAAGGCATGTTGTAGGGATTATCCTCTGAGTATGTCGGAAAGATCCTAAACGCATTTTATTATCCTTTTCGGGACATGTTTTGTTTTGTAGGGTGCGTGTTATAAGTGTCGGTTATTGCTGGTTTAGATGGGTATTTGCTAGTTGCTTGAGAAAAATTCAAGTGTGGACTTAGTGGAAGTTTAATATGGCTATGCACACACCGGGGTGAACGTCTGATTTATTACATATGCTTTGTATTTGTTGAAAATGACTGTATGTATTTTTGGTTGGAATTTTGTTATCCTACGCCTAGTTTTTGTTTTGTTTTGCTCGGGACGAGCAAAAGATAAGTGTGGGGGAGTTGTTAAGGGTGATTTTATATGATTTATATCGTTACATTTTGTAATGGTTTCCTCCATATTCATATAATTTGCATAGAAATTAAGGGTTTAATCGAATTATTGAGCAAATGAGTTTTAAAAGTCTTTAAGTGTAAACTTGAGCTAATTTCATGATTTTATTGGTAATTATCTATGGTTTTACACTTTGCGTGTTCTTATGGTTTTGAAGGTACATTTACATGTCATGGAGAGGGAGTGAAGGAGCTGAAAAGATACTTGATTGAAGGTTTAATGGAAGGAAAGAGATAGAGATGAAGTTGGAATGAAGATCAAGATGAATTTGGAAGAAAAAGGGACTGGACGGGCGTCCATCAAAGTAAACGGGCGTCCAGGTTGGCAAAAACAGTACAAAGTCTTCAGGAAGTTGATGAACGGGCGTCCAAGCTTTCGGACGGGCGTCCGTAGACCGACTTAGCAGCAGCCGCCTTAAATCCCTATAAATATACGCATTCCTTAAACCCTAGGGGAGGTACTAGATCACATCTTACACTTAGAAAACCCTAATTTCGAGATCAAGTCACCTCGGCCGGCTGAGCCTTGGTGCTTGGCCGGCCGAGGGTGTTTCTTTTCCGCTTTTTATTTCCGTTTTGCTGATGTTTTGATGCTGAGTGCTTGGGGCTGAGCAATTGTTCAAACGATGTGAATCTTATTCAGCAGGTTTTTATATTTTCAATCTAAGTTTGTTTTGTGATTTAGATTAAAGTTGTATTTTTTCTATGCTTATGTGTTATGCAATCGATATCGAGAGATGTATTGCTTATTGATGTTTACCGTATGACGAGAGTCGGTGTAAACCTTAGATCACCATAGGAAAGATGGGATTTTTAATCTTGACATAACGAGAGTTGATAGGTTGAATATCTAGGTTGCTAGATTGAGAGATCTTACACCTTGGTTTGAGAGCGTCAATCTTATATATCGAAAGATGAGAGATTGATAGGCGAATTATCTACGAGAGTAGGAATTCATACCTCCGTTAGATGGACCACATTTTAATTAGATCATCACGAGATAATCCGTAGAGGAGAATAAGTGGTTGCGGGATGGTGGATCATGGTTTGTTCGATGTTGATTTGCTTCGACCATTATCATGATTCGTTAGTTTTATCGTTTTTCTTAGTTGTAGCTTTATTTATTTATGTTTTTCGCAACGATCTCTCCTGGCTTTGGACTGACAATCCTCTGTCCAGTTTATCTTTTCGTTTTGTTATTTTAGGTTTTAATAATAATAGTAACAATCTTAGGAAAATTAATGAACTAGATACCCCGATTCCCTGAGATCGACTCCGGTATTAATCGCTATGCTACGATCCCTACACTTGGGGTATACCGGATTTATAAATTTATTACTTGTTTATTTTTCATTGCATAAAATCCGTGGACACACGGGCAGCTGTGATTACTGTAGAGATCTAGGACACTTAGCACGGGCCGGTCCAACGAGAAGGAATAAAGGGAATTAGGGTCAAGCAAGTGGAAAGGGAGTTCAAGCCGACCAGTTCGAGTGTTTGCCATGGATGCGGAGATAGCGGAACCGGACGACACTATTATTTAAGGTACCTTTTGAGTTATTTATTTTCAGAAAATACATCCATAGCACGTTAATTCATGTTATAATTTGTGTTTAAGTAAATGAAATTTCTTTTAGGCACAATAATAGTTGATAATATAGCAGTTAAAGCTTTGTTTGATACCGGAGCGTCTAGCACTTTTGTGTCATCTAAGGTTGCTAAGAAACTAAAATTACCTATGGAAGCTTTAAGGAATACATTGGAAATAACTACACCATTAGGAAGACTTACTAAAGTGACGAAGATGATATCTCAAATGGATATTCGTGTAGGATCTTATCGGTGTAAGAGTGACTTTATAGTGTTGGACTTTACGGATTTTGACGTGATCTTTGGAATAGATTGGTTGTCCAAGAACTATGTACATTTAGACTGTAGAAAAAAGAGAGTAACCTTTAAAGTACCCAGAAAATCTTCTAAGACCTTCCAAGGTAACGTTTACAAGCCGAGTAAGAAACGTCATCCGATAATCTAAGTAGTTAAGGCTATAAGACCATGTCAAAAAGGTTGTGAAGGCTACTTGTTGTATGCAATGGATGTAGAACAAGTTAAGCCTAAGTTGGAAGAAACTCCTATAGCAAGAGAATACCATGAGTTATTTCCTGATGAGTTACCAGGTAATATGCCGGATAAAGAAATTGAGTTTGAGATCAAGTTATTACCGGGGGCAGCACCAGTAGCAAAAGCACTTTATAGGATGGCTCCGGATGAATTAAAGGAATTGAAAGATCAGTTAAAAGATATATTAGAAAGGAATATAATTCACCCAAGTACCTCAACCTAGGGAGCCCCTGTGTTGTTTGTAAAAAAGAAAGACGATAGTATGAGGATGTGCATAGACTATAGAGCTTTGAATAACCTCACCATCAAGAATAAGTATCCACTAACAAGGATTGATGACCTGTTTAATCAGGTGCAAGGAAAAAGGGTGTTTTCTAAGATTGACCTTAGGTCTGGTTACCATCAATTGAAGATCAAAGTGGTAGATATACCGAAGACAGCCTTTAGCACAAGGTATGGACATTATGAGTTCTTGGTTATGCTTTTTGGGCTTACTAATGCTCCATCGGCATTCATGGACTTGATGCAGTGAGTGTTCATGCCTTACTTGGATAAGTTTGTGGTAGTATTCATAGATGATATCCTTATCTACTCAATAGATGAAAAAGAACATGAAGCACACTTAAGAACCGTGTTGAAGACTTTGAAAGAGAAACAATTGTATGCTAAGTTTTCGAAATGTGAGTTTTGGTTGAAACATTTCAGTTTTCTGGTGGCATGTGATTTCTGGGGATGGTATACAAGTAGACCCAACAAAGATAGAAGCGGTTGAGAAATGACAAAGACCTACCACGGTTTCAGAGGTAAGGAGTTTTCTAGGGTTAGCTGGATACTATAGGAAGTTTGTGCAAGACTTTTCGATGATAGCTACACCAATCATCAAACTTACTCAGAAGAATGTGAAGTTCGAATGGACTAGTGAGTGTGAGACAACTTTTCAGACTTTGAAGGATAGATTGACTACGGCACCGGTTTTGGTAGCTCCGGAGATCTTTGATAATTATGATGTCTACATCGATGCTTCGGGACAAGGTTTAGGTTGTGTATTGATGCAATGAGACAAAGTGATTGCTTATGCATTTAGGCAACTAAAAGTGCATGAAAAGAACTACCCGACACACGACTTAGAGTTGGCAGTGGTAGTGTTTGCCTTAAAGACTTGGAGGCACTATTTGTATGGAGTCAAGCCTAGAATCTTTACGGACCAAAAGAGTTTGAATTACTTATTTACTCAAGAGAATCTGAATTTGAGACAGAGGAGATGATTAGAGTTTGTGAAGGACTACGACTTGGATATTCAGTACCATCCGGGTAAAGCGAATGTGGTTGTAGATGCTTTGAGTAAGTAGCCAAAGTATGCAGTTTCAGGGTTTCAAGATATGGCAAACGGTTAGTGTTAGGAAATCTACGTAGGAACGCAGCGGAATTTAAAATTTTATTTCCTTTTAACCAGGATCGACTTCGTTTAAGCAATAAACAAACAAGTAGTAGACGGTGGTTACCTCGGTTGATCTAAAAGATCGACGTTTTGACCGTCTAAGGAGAGTAGTTCTGCATAGATCCGCCCAAGTGTATGGCATCTACCGCTAGTCCACACGAACAGCCCGCCGAAATCCCATCATGGATTGCTATTGGAAAACTCCGGTTGCTAGACCGGCCTTTTTCCCCTCTCTCCAACTCTCTATAGGATACTCTCTATTTTACACAAGAACTATTAGTTCTTGGAATTGTGATGTACAAAAGAGCTTGACACCCACCTCCTATTTATAGTGGTTAGGGCGCCCCCTAGTAGAGTAGAGGAGAAGAAAACCGTTTCCCAACAAAATAAGGAAAATCTCCTAGATTGATTTATCTCATTTAATTTAATATCTTACAATAAATATTTCCAAGATATTGTCAATATCGTATATTGACTATCTTTATCTTATTATCATAAATCAATTTACACATGTGTGTAAATCTATAGTCATTAATATCTAATATTAATATAGGATAATCTTATTAATTAAATTACACAATCCAAGTGTATCTTATACACTTCAATGTGGCGCCCCATATAGCCAAATATTGGCTTCCGGAATATTATTTAATTAATATAATACTATGATTAATTAATTTGCAAAATACATGTATATCACATATATACATAATTTCGAAATTTATATATGTATCAATATACATATTTAATTAATCATCATAATTAATATCTTGTATTTAATTTATTCATAATAAATAAATACCACCAAATTAATTTACCACTATAACCTTTATAGTCTCGAGATAAACTTTCCTTATTTGGTTATCATCTATAACCACATTTTAATCCGGCTAGATGTTCATATGTGTGTGACCCGATAGGCTTCCGAATATGTTGGCCGTAGACACAAAGTGCAAATTACGAAAATGCCCTTCATGCCTAACGATCACGGGATAGCGTCTAGCAACACACCGTGACCCCCATCATCGGAAGAGTCAAATGCAATGACTACTACCTTTCATGTGAAACAGTTACCGTGTAACTTACAATCCTATCGCTGTAATAATATCCATACGGTCGTACGTCGAGTGTCAAACATTAACGACCGTATCTTATAATCTGGATATCATGCCCTCTCGAAGTAACTCATTTACTCCCACTTTGCAAAGATTCATGAGAGCTAGACATTCCTTATAAGAATGCCATTTCGGATATTCGACCCCAATCATAGGATACGCGATTCCCGGACGACCAATCATGTATACTCCGCATGCTTCAGTATCACACCCAATCACTACCGCATGATCTCCCCGTGGCTAGGGGAAACCTCAAAAGTGTCAAAGCATGACAATCCACACCGTGATGCCATGAAGACTCCGGTCTTAAGGATAATTACACAACCGCCACATAGTGTGACACTAATCCGTGTAAGTGGGTCAGTCTAACATACGCATTCTCTAATACACGTCCACGTACAGTCCAAGTGTCTCTACACTTCGATAGACGAGATCTATCCATGCCCTTAAAGACAGAAGACATCTAATACGTGCTAGTCTGTTTATACTATCAATGCCCTGTTTAATAGTAATGTTGGTCCCTTGGAAAGGCTAACACAAGTTTAGAGGGAGGGTGAATAAACTTGTCACCAAAATTTTTTCTTGAACTGGAGTTGCCCCGGGAACTGAGTTTCTCCGAAACTCAAACTGATGCTCAGTTCAGTTTTGTTCATGTTCCTTAACTTGTGTGGAGTTCAGCTAACTTAACTGAGTATAAGTCAATACTGACTTATTCCTAGTCTAGTTAACGGCGCGCGGATAAATTAGCCTTTAGTGCAATAAGTGTGTTGATAAAGATCTGAATCTCCTATGTATCGCTTTTGTGCTTGATTCAGTGTCTGACGTTTGCTGAGTGCGAAGATAACAAAGTAAGACAATAATTAAATCAATCACAACATAAAGTAAATCAACACAAGATTTGTTTATGGAAGTTCCGGGTGGTGTAATCCCGTACGTCTCCCCTTCTCCTGTGGTGTAGGAGGTATCACTAGAATCTTGAGATAACCGTTACAAAATCCTAGCCTAATGACAGTCCTTCACGGCACCCTAGTTTCACTGTCTACACATAATGAAGAAAGGTATTATTGCTCCCTTCATTCTGCACACTGATCCTTCGGAGGTGGAATGACTCCTTCACCAGCTCACCACTAACACATACACAGTCCGCAGACTGTACCAACAGCTGTGGCAACCAAGTTGCAACCGTTTGAGGAAAGGTAGAATTGCTCTCCTGAAACTATGCACAGCCACCCTTTTTCACAAAGGTTAGGTTTAGAATTAATCAAGGATTAATTCAGTGAGCTGTCTGATTCTTCTGGATATAGCATGTAGCTCCAAGATGCCTTCTTTTTTCTTCCCCCTAAATGGGTTACTGGATCTTTCCTTTAAATCTCCAAGGCAATTTTATTGGCTTCCCTTTTTTCTAGATATGAAATCTGATTTTCTAGATCTGGATCTGGATCTTTAGATATGTGCTTTTCAAAACCTTCTCAGATCCCTCTTTCCAATTCTTTTTCTCTGTGTATTTATAGGGGTGATGTAACGGTCAACTAGCTCTTGTAGCCGTTACATTTGTCGTTTAGCCAACGTTCATCTGTACGACCTTTTGTCGTTTTGTCAGTTTAAATTTAACAAGGCCTTAACTCAATTTTCTACTCTTCTTCAAAACTGAGTACCTTGTACTCTTGACATCCGACTTTTATTGACTAAGTCGGAGTACACCATTCAGTTTCCTTCTTCTCCTGATAACTGATAATCTTTGTCCTTAAGATTATTCAGTTTTACATGAACCATAGTTCAGTTTCAGGTCACCACAGACTTGCCTGAATCCTGACTTATAGTCATGACTTAATCAGCTTCTAACTGAGTTTGCCACCTCAGTTCTTCAGTCTTCGACAACTGAGTCTGTGTCCCTCAGTTCTTCAGTCTTCTAGATAAGCCAACTGAGTCTGTGACCCTCAGCGAACTTATCTTCTTCAGTTTTCCCATAACTGAGTCTGAACCCTCAGTTCTTCATATGTATACTTAGTTTTCTTGCAGACTCAGTTGTTTGTCTAGTTTCTATCTATTACAGTGCTTGTCTGAAACAACCTATACAAAGTTTAGACTCTAGGTAGAACTTATACATTTTCTCTAGACTGTTTCTTGCTTCTTCTTTTATTATGCACTATAACAGCTAGTTATGATTTCATCATCATGGGTTATAAGTGGTCTTTATTAATTACATGACAAATCATCATCAAAACACAGATATTATTTCCAACAATTTCCCCCTTTTTTGATGATGTATCATAACCCTCCCTAAAAGCAGTAATAAAAGAATAGTGCAAGAAATCATAACAAATTAAAATAGCAAACCGAACAGCTGAGTTCAATACAAGATTAATGTTGAAATAAACTGAGTTAAAATTGGATAAATTACATCTTTTCTTTTTCAAAAGCCAACATATTTTCTCCTAGGAAAATGCTTCTTTTAGTTTCCAAACGTCTCATTTATTTTCCTTCTTCAACTGATTCACCATCTCTAGGCTTGATCTCCAGATATTCACTGATCAACTGATTAGCCTCTTCATTGTCTTTGTTCTTGAGTTTGATCAGAATTTCCTTCATTTCCTCATCCATCATTTTCTCTTCTTCTTCTGAAATGAGATTGAGTTTTTCTTTTCCAGCTTTCCTTTCTGGTTTCATTTCAGCTTCCCCCTTAGTTTTTGTCTCCTTATCTCCCAACTTTTCAAGAAATTTGACACAGATTACAAGCTTCCTTCTGATATTCAACACAGCTTTAACTGAGGCTTCTTCATCTTCCTCAGTTCTTGTTTCTTTAAAATCTTCTTCTGCAATCAGTTCTTCAATCAGACTATCAACTGTTTCTCCACCTTGTTGACTAGTTAGTAGATCAGCATCTACTTGTTTGTCTTGATCTTCAATCAGCTGTCTGGCATAAACCTCTTCAGCTCCATTACCTACAGCTTCATCTTCAGCTACATCATCACCTACAGTTTCATCTTCCCCCTTGTTTGAAGATATGCGAAAACTTTCTTCAAATAACTTTCGTAGGGTGATGATGTTTGAGTATCTGTTCAAACCTGAATAATGTACCCTTCCAATTAATTCATGCAGGTTGAAAAGTTTCTGCTGTAAAGTCTGTATCAAACTTTCAATGATCTCCTTCACATTTTCCAGTTTTTCAGCTTCAGTTTCTTGATGCTGAGGTCTTTCAGTTGTGGACTTGCTTGTGGATGCCGCATGAATTTGTGATGAGGAACCGGTTTCATGATAATAAAAATGAACATCATGACTTGTTAGTTCCTTTTCATACTCGGCCTCGCAAAATTCAAAGATTTAGAGGGTCGAATTGTATGATTTTTATAGATATATTTTATATCAATTTCCCCCATATTCGTATTATTTTCATAGATATCGAGTTTTTTTCATATTGAAATATTGAGCAAATGGTGTTTTTATTAGTTAATTTGCAAAACGTAACGAATTATGTGCTTAAATGATGATTTTATATGATTTTGGAATTGTGTTACGCTTTGGTATGTTTTCCCTTAATTGTAGATACTCATTGATGATGGAAAAAAGGATTTTAGAGAGCCAAATTCGAAGTTGGAAAGGAATCAATCACATTTATGGAAGAATAGAAGATTTAAGGAAAGAAATCAAGTTGATTGATCCACCGAACCGGACCGGCATCCGTAAGATTGGACGAGCGTCCATGGTGGACGAGCGTTTGAAAAGCCGGACGGGCGTCCGTAAGAGGAAAAGTGATTCGGAGAGTTTGGACGTTGTTTGGACGAGCGTCTGCCCTTGAGTCCAAAGCAGTTGGACGGGCGTCCACCCAAAACGGACGGGCGTCCACCGCCGACTTAGCCTGGCCGTCCTAAAAATCTATATAAAGCTGCTGCGCCCAACCCTAAATCATACCATAATTTCTCATACACTAAAACCTAGAGGAGCAGCCGCACTTTGGGAGTCTCAAGGCCGGTCACCCGAGCCTTGTGCTCGGGTGATCCGAGGTTAGATTAGGATCGTTTTTGTTTCGTTTTCAATTCATGGATCATCCATTGTATAAACTATGTGAGTTCATCTTTTTGATTTATTCAAGCTTCGTTTATCTTCATGATTTTTGATTTATTTTGTATCGTTCTATGATTATGATGCTATTGTGTGAACTCATATCGAAAGATTTGTTTACTAATTGATATGTTTACAACATACGGAAGTTGCGTAAACTAGATCACCATAGAAAGATAGGATCTTTAATCGTTAATTCGTGACAAATTAATGGATTAATTATCTAGGTTGTTAGATTCTAAAATACGAGAGTTAACTCGAATCTACACCTTCGTTTTGTATGGAAATTGGTCTCAACATTCGGAAGAGGAGAGATCGGTAATTGAATTCACTAAGGATTAGGAATTCATAGCTTGAGAAATAGATTCACTAAGAGATTAGGAATTTGTATCTCGTGTAAAGGTGAAACCACAATTTGAATTAAAATCATGAGATGAACTAGGATTGAAATCACTTGGTTTGTATTTTGTTTGATCCCATGTATCTTTAGTTTAGGTCGTTTTTATTGTTTGTTAGAGGTTAGATTTATTTTAGTTGTTCTATCTTCGTTTATATGTTTTTCTTTCGTTTATTTGTTTTCATGAGTAGCAATTGAGAGAGTTAATAAGACTAGATTCAACAACCCAATTCCCTGTGGATCGACCCCTTACTTATCTCGCTCTACTATCAACAACCCGGTATTCGGCCGGTTAGGAGTTAGTTTTGCATATAGGTTAGGGTTTATAAATTTTCTTTTTGTTTAGTGATGCAAAATCCTCCGAACACATAGATCAGCTTTAATTTATCTGTTGACAGAGTGTAGAAATTCCGAGCATGACCAATGACATTTCTTGTCAGAAGGATTGTCAAAAATGCAAATTCTGGTCTCTGTTGGTAGATGGATCCAATGAAATTTTTCTCGTCCTTGTTACGTGCTGTAACATCACAAAGCTTGCCTTTTTCTTCATTTCCGAATGTTAGAGATGAAGATCTTCCGATTATGTCCAAGCCAAAGACTAGTGAAAGCAAATGTTCATCAACATTAATGCACTTGTCTTGAACCATTGTTCTGAAACTCTTCCCATTATTGGTGATTTCGGCATTTTGTAGAAGTCTTTGATGCCGACCGGACACAAAGTAGTGACCTTTGTATCAATCAAGTTCTCCAGTCCTCGAATTTTCTTGATCTTATTTACAATCTGAGTCGATAATGTGGAGTTTGAGAATTTTTGACAAAAATCATCCAGGCTTGTGGTGATTCCGTCATCAATGTTGTATTGCTCCATGGATTTCTGAATTCGGAATTCTTGGAAGAATCTTGAGTGCTTTGAAATTGATTGAATAGGATTTCGTCAAGATTGCATTTTTCAATCGTTTTCAAAATGAGAGTCGTCTCACAATCAATGAGATTTGTAGGGATGTACATCTACTTTTTCT
Source organism: Gentiana straminea (assembly GCA_036785695.1). Taxonomy (NCBI): domain Eukaryota; kingdom Viridiplantae; phylum Streptophyta; class Magnoliopsida; order Gentianales; family Gentianaceae; genus Gentiana; species Gentiana straminea. The sequence continues at coordinate 12,923,591 of JAVUPR010000398.1, read as the reverse complement.
CCCAGATTGACACGTGGCTTCGAGTGATTTGTCATTTCAGCTCAAGCGTCAGATGGCAGCTGGAATGTCTTCTGCTTTTGACCAATTTGTCCTTCATCAGCTTTTGCATTTACAACTTTGTGTATAAGTCAGTTTTCTTCAGATTCAACATTGAGAACTGACTCTTCCTGCAAAACAGTTTTAATTTTTCTTCGATACCCATATCTTTTTGGGTCCGGCTGGATTAGTTACTGAAGTATTACTTTCAGTTTCTTGGTTGAGAGAATTAAGCCTTCTCAACTCTTTCCTAGATAAACCGTTACGCTCAACCTTTGTTGATTTCACAAGGATTCTTTTAGATTTTATATCGTAAATTTCTTTGTGCAATCTACTAGGTCTTCCAGTATCTTGGTGTCTAGAGTTTATACTCTTTGAAATCTCAAGACTGGGTAGGGGTGGGGGATTATCGTTGCTTTTGTCAAATTTACTAGACAATAATCTTTCAGCAAGGTTTGACACCTCAGTTTCAAGAAACTCATTTCAGTCTTTTGCTTTGTCAAGTTCTAAATCTTTTAGTCTTAACTCCAATGTGAGTTTTTCGGTTAACTTGACAAATTCAGAGTTTCTCTGACTGATTTCAGCGAATGATAACTGAGTTGAAGAATGTACCTTTTCATGATGGTTTGATACAGTTTTAAGATCTGAGTGTACATCCTTTTGTTGCTCTAATGAATCTTCTATGTCAATAGTAACTTTCAACAACTTCTTTTCTTCGTCTTCTGAAAGATCTCTTTGTGATGGAACTCCTCTGGATTTGTCTGTTTAAGCGTTGAAGTTTGTATTCATATCATCACTGAGTTGAGGTTCTGGATTAGTATGCAAATTTGTTATACTGAACCTTTCAAATAATTGATCCTAAAAATCAGATACATTTTGTAAACAATTAATCAGGGGGTGAATAAGCCAACTTTTAATTCTAGATGTAGACATTGAAATCAAACTAAGTGCTTTTACAACTGATACAGTGAGGGGTCTTCCACAACTGGTTTTAAAAAAAATATCTCTTTGGATTACTTCCAAATGGAAGAATTGCTCCGATACCAATTGTTGGTATCGGAAATAACTGATGGCCAGTTACTTCAAGCAACCAAATTGATACTGAGATTCAGCAATGGATCTCTTCAAAACAGAAGCACTGCTCCGATACCAATTGTTGGTCCCTTGGAAAGGCTAACACAAGTTTAGAGGGGGGGTGAATAAACTTGTCACCAAAAACTTTTCCTGAACTGGAATTGCCCCGGGAACTGAGTTTCACCGAAACTCAAACTGATGCTCAGTTTAGTTTTGTTCCTGTTCCTTAACTTGTGCGGATTTCAGCTAACTTAACTGAGTATAAGTCAATACTGACTTATTCTTAGTCTAGTTAACTGGCAGCGGATAAATTAGCCTTTAGTGCAATAAGTGTGTTGATAAAGATTTGAATCTACTATGTATCAGTTTTGTCCTGATTCAGTGTCTGAGGTTTGCTGAGTGTGAAGATAACAAAGTAAGACAATAATTAAATCAATCACAGCATAAAGTAAACCAACACAAGATTTGTTTATGGAAGTTCCGGGTGGTGTAATCCCGTACGTCTCCCCTTCTCCTGTGGTGTAGGAGGTATCACTAGAATCTTGAGATAACCGTTACAAAATCCTAGCCTAATGACAGTCCTTCACGACACCCTAGTTTCACTGTCTACACATAATGAAGAAAGGTAGAATTGCTCCCTTCATTCTGCACACTGCTCCTTCGGAGGTGGAATGACTCCTTCACCAGCTCACCACTAACACATACACAGTCCACAGACTGTACCAACACTGTGGCAACCAAGTTGCAACCGTTTGAGGAAAGGTAGAATTGCTCTCCTGAAACTATGCACAGCCACCCTTTTCACAAAGGTTAGGTTTAGAATTAATCAAGGATTAATTCAGTGAGCTGTCTGATTCTTCTGGATATAGCATGTAGCTCCAAGATGCCTTCTTTGTTCTTCCCCCTAAATGGGTTACTAGATCTTTCCTTTAAATCTCCAAGGCAATTTTATTGGCTTCCCCTTTTTCTAGATATGAAATCTGATTTTCTGGATCTGGATCTGGATCTTTAAATATGTGCTTTTCAAAACCTTCTCAGATCCCTCTTTCCAATTCTTTTTCTCTCGTGTATTTATAGGGGTGATGTAACGCTGTACATCGGCATAATCAACTTCTAGTTTGCCAGACATTTAAGTATCAAACTTATTAAAGTGATTAGAGATCTCATCAACCATAATCGCCTATCATGGTTTCTCTTGCTTCTTCTCACTAGTTATGATTTCAATACTAAAGGGTCTTTAGATATCATATAACAATTCATAATTGGTTCTTTAAGAAAACTTATTAAAGTGATTAGAGATATATGACAACATAAAAGCCATTTAATGTATAAACATAAAGAAATAGTAGAAATGATCCGACCCGGTCGGATCCGGTCCAACCCGATTGGGTTTAGGACACTATTCCAACAGTTAGATGGGTTGAAAATCCAGGGTTTTGACCAGTTTAGGGATCGACAGTTGATGGCACCGTTGTTGGCCAGGTCAGAGTTGATGGATGAAATCCGGGGTAAACAAGATGAAGACCCAGTTTTGGTAGATCTAAAGAGAGTTGCAAGATAAAAGCTTACAGTGGGGTATGTTCTAGATAAGAATGGGAACCTCTGGTACCAAGATCGACTGTGTGTACCCAATGTGGGTGATCTAAGACAAAGAGTAATGGATGAAGCACACATAATCGCTTTTGCTGTCCATCCGGGAGCAACAAAGATGTATAGAGATTTAACGGAACATTTTTGGTGGCCTTCAAGTTGGAGATAACTAAGTTTGTGGCTGAATGCGATACTTGTCAGAAAGTGAAATCCGAGCATAGAAGACCGGGAGGAATGCTCAAGCCATTGGATATCACCGATTGGAAATGGGATAAGATCATAATGGATTTCATCACCGGTTTACCAAGGACAAAGAGAAGACATGACATGATTTGGGTGATTGTGAATAGATTGACCAAATCAGCCCATTTCATACCTAGGAAAGTTGATATGTCCTTGAAGATAATGACGACCCTTTATTTGGATAATATTGTGAAGCTTGTTCGGAAAGGTGCAAGATTTATTAGATCTAACAACCTAGAAATCTAACCTATCAACTTCCGTTATGTCAAGGTTAAAAGTCTAATCTTTCCTATGGTGATCTAAGGTTTACATCGATTTCCATCATATGGTAAACATCAAATAGCAATACATCTTTCGATATCGATTGCATAAACAAATAAACATAGGAAATATACAAACTTTAAATAAAATCACTCACAAGATTATCCAAGAGAGAAATCAAAAACGCTGCTGAAAAGTAACCATGGATGCTCCAGTTCACAGCTTGAAAGCCATCAGCATGGACGAACAAGAACAGAAAAAAATGAAAATAAAACCTAATCTAACCGCCACCCCAGCCTCCCAAAAGGGGGCTGGGGCGCCTAGGGTTTTCTCCTAATGATTGTGTATCAATAGGGCTCAATAATGTATGTTTTAGGTTGAAATCGCGCTGCTATTTATAGGGAAAGTAAGGCGGCTGCTGCTAGGTCGGTTTAAGGACGCCCGTCCACTCAACTGGACGCTCGTTCATTCTTCTGGACGCAGATGGACGCCCGTTTGCTTCAGCGTCCAAACTCTCTGTTCAAATTTTTCCTCCTGGACGCCAGTTCACTTTGATGGACGCCCGTCCACTCTGGACGGGGCTTGAACGAACGTTCAGCTGCTTGAAAATCGATCTTCTCATCTCTATCTTCAATCGATTTCATCTTTATCTCTTCTCCTCTTCATTAATCCGATTGTTAACCTCTTTTAATCCTCTTTTTGGTCGAAATTGTGTATCTACAATACATCAAACACATTGCAAAATGTAGTATCTTCCAAATCAATATAAAACCATCAATTTTACACATAATTCATACGATTTCGCAACTAACCCATTAAAAACATCACTTGCTCAATATTTCAATATAAAGCTCGATTTCTATGAAAAACATCCAGATATGGGGGAAATTGATATAAAACATATCCTTATAAAACGTATAAAATCACCCTTAACAACTCCCCTACACTTAGCTTTTGCTCGCCCCGAGCAAAACAAGACATAATCAAGACTCGGAGAAAGATAGACATCTCAGCACATATAACGCATATTCAATAACTTAGAGGTTCACCCCGGTGTGTGTGCAAAGCCATAACAAACTTCCACTAAGTCCAAACTTGAAAATTTCAAGCAAACTAGCTAATACCCCCTTCAAACTAGTAATGAATGACACTTATAAGATGTACCCTACAAACATAAAATATCCCGAAAAGAATGATCGAATATATCTAGGGCCTTTCTGAAATACTCAGAGGATAATCCCTACAGCATATCTATCAGTTTCTACTGGGGATAAGATAGACGATAACTTAGTCTTTCATTCATTTCATTACACTTCATTAGTTGATTTAACTATTTCACATTTAAACACACATCAGAATGAGCTATTGCCCTGTCATAGCAGAATAGGATATTCGAGATATACCCTACCTTACTCAAATCATAAGGCAGCTTCTCCTGACTGTCGTGAGCTTTTAGTCATCATAGTGGTATAGGACATACGTGGTATGCCCTACCGCACTCAAATCATCGACTAGCTTTCGACACACCCAATAATTCTTCATTATTAACTCAACTTTTTCATTTGACAATAAGTTACGTGTTACTTATCACATTCAAACCTTAGATATTCACAGTATATCATACTTCGGATCTAAATACAAACTATCATAAATCTCAAGATATATACGTAGCACTAAGCACATGACTTATAAGCAAATCAGAAATCACTAATCCAAAAAGGGGTATAACTTTATAAAATAGCTCATCATTCACTATGGCTCGTGAAAAATAGATCTCAGGTGAAACAACTAACTTACTAAACATATGATATATAGCATCAATGACTATACATATAACGAACATTGAATTGAATTGCCTACTCGGGACAAACCAAGAACAAGAATGTCGGAAAATTTTGAAAAATTTAGCTCATTTTACATAGAATCATAACGAATTAAGCAAACGATATGTAGGTACACAAAACCATTCCCCTCCCCCACACTTAAATTACAACATGTCCTCATGTTGTGCAGAATTAAAGAAAAGATAAGGAACTTAGCTGATTTGGTAATGATATGAAGATAGGCTGAAGAAGGATAGATAATCGATCCGCGTTTCCGAGGCACGAGATGTCATAGGTATTCCTCTCCAGATTCAATTCCAAGGCTAGCTTAACAAGAACAGCTACAAAAAACCTGCACCACTTGAAAAACATGGCGGTATCTCGGGGAACACGGGAGAATATAACATAGCAAAAATAATTACAGACAAAAAATAAGCACATGATATAATGGCTCAGATGGAAAAATCACCACACAGGGAAATTACAGGACATCTAAGCGTCAAAACACAACTGAACGGAAGTCTGATATAAGCACAAAAAGAAATAAAGCCACAGAAGCTTGTAGAATAATATAGACCACATGTGCAAACAGAAATATCAAACTCCAACTAATAATGATAGAGGATTATACATGGAAAAGAAGTCATAGAGATTTTTCAAATTAAGCCCATATAAAGATGGAAATTATACATGGAACATTACAAAACAGTAGGGCTAGGTGCAACTACATGAAAAAGATATTACAATGCAATCTACATGATAAAGTGGTAGCGTACGGCAAGCCGACGGTAACTACCCTCAAGAAAAATAAAAGAAAAAATAGAAAAACAATGCAACTAGATGACATGCAACTAAATGATATGCAAAAATAAAAGAAAGAAAACTAGCCCACTCATTTGCAACACGACATGTATATCATAAACGTCTACCAAATAATGATAGTTTACGATAAACGACAGTACTATTCATTATATGCAGTGTAGACGCGCCTTAAGACTCATCAAAGGTGATAGCATTATGGAAAACCAACGATTAGCTATACTAAACGATATAACTCATAAGATGCCATGGTAGCATACGGAAAACCGACAGTAGCTACCCATATGAGTTACAAAAATAACAAGAAAGCACATAAGTCTCAAAGCTCACAGGATTCATCACCACGATATGTAGCATACGGAAACCGACATTAGCTACTAAATAACAATAAGAACAGTTATAGCATACGAGAACCGACATTAACTATAACATGCATAGATGAATCATGTATATAGAAATTAATCAATTATTTAACATGGATCGGTAGATGGAAAGATGTAAACATGCAAGTTCAAAACATCTACGTAAAAATAACTAGCCATAGAAGCTCATATGAAAATATCCACGTCAAATAAAGCATTAAAATCAAGTCTATTCACTAGAAACTGACACACTGGACGGACGTTCAGACAATCCAGACGGACGTTTAAAGCATATTCAGAGTGGACGGACGTTCAGGCAAGCAGACGCCCGTCCAGAACCACATAGAGCAGACGGGCGTTCGGGTAACAGGCAAACGCTCGTCTGACTCTCTAAAAACATAACAGCGTTGATGCGTTGTGGGACGGACGGGCGTTCACTTACTATGGACGCCCGTCTGACTCAGCAGAAAAACACAGCAGACTCGACCTATATCTGAAGACAGCAGCAACCCCAGAAAGAAACCCTAGTGTTTATTAAAAACGAAAACAAAACTATGATGCCTAAAAACGACAATAGACAACCTATGAAACCTATCAAACCTAAAAAAAAAAGCGAAAAAACGATAAAAGGGAGAAAAACGTGTTGAAATTTTCTAAGCCCAAAATAGAAGGGAATACAGTGGATTTTGACCTCGAAAACGGTGTTGAACGGCCCTAGGCCGTTCGCCACGTCATCGGCGTCGGAACGAGCTTTCCGAATTGGGGTCCTGCGCGCCAAACGGACACTCGAGCCGAAAGTTACGGCCAAAATACTAACGAGTGCTAAAACGATCCCTTTTATCCAAAAGTTCGATCGCTAAAAACGTGGAGTCAGATAATTCAACCTCAGATGTCCCCGAATCAATGTAGAAACTAGAAAGGATAGAAACAAAAACCTATCTATGAAAAATTCGTAACAAAAACAGAGAAATCAATAAAAACTAGTCAAGACGGGCGTCCAGATGACTGGACGGGCGTCTGCCTGAAGGTTGAAGTGGACGGGCGTTTGGCAATCCGGACGCTCGTCCGGCAGGATAAAACAAAGCGTAGCCGTCGATTTCCGGACGTACGGGCGTCCACTAGTCAAGACGCCCGTTTGAGTGCAGAAAAACGGGAAACAGACAGACAGAAAGAGCAGAAAACTAAAGGGGAGAACAGCTAAACCTAGGGAAATTGATAACTATAAAATTTAACTACGAACAGCCCTAATAACCTAAACTATAATCTACCTATGAAAAAGTAACAAAAATAGAAAAATTAATAAAACTAGACAACCGTACCGATTCCCCGGCAACGGCGCCACTTTTGTTCGGAGGATTTTGCATCACTAAACAAAAAACAATTTATAAAACCTATACCTAACATGCAAACTAACTCCTAACCGACCGAATATCGGGTAATTGCTAGCATAGTAGGGTAAGTACGGGTTTCGATCCACAGGGAATTGGGATGTCGAATCTAATCTTATTAATTTTCCTAAGATTTATCTAAACCTAAACTAAAACGGAAAATAAACTGGACAGAGGATTGTCAGTCCAAAGCCAGGAAAATATCGTTGCGAGCAAAAGCAAATAAAATAAAACTACAACTAAGAAAACAATAAAACTAACTCATGACTGAAGCAAATCAACATAGAACAAACATGATCCACCATCCCGCAACCCTTAATTCTTCCCTAGATTATCTTATGATGATTCAATCAAAGTTCTGGTTCACCTAATCAAAGGTATGAATTCCTACTTCCGTAAGTAATCCGTCTATCAATCTCATCATCTTCCGATCTATAGAGATTAATGCTCTCAAAACAAGGTGCAAGATTTATTAGATCTAACAACCTAGAAATCTAACCTATCAACTTCCGTTATGTCAAGGTTAAAAGTCTAATCTTTCCTATGGTGATCTAAGGTTTACATCGATTTCCATCATACGGTAAACATCAAATAGCAATACATCTTTCGATATCGATTGCATAAGCAAATAAACATAGGAAAGATACAAACTTTAAATAAAATCACTCACAAGATTATCCAAGAGAGAAATCAAAAACGCTGCTGAAAAGTAACCATGGATGCTCCAGTTCACAGCTTGAAAGCCATCAGCATGGACGAACAAGAACAGAAAAAAAAAAACGAAAATAAAACCTAATCTAACCGCCACCCCAGCCTCCCAAAAGGGGGGTGGGGCGCCTAGGGTTTTCTCCTAATGATTGTGTATCAATAGGGCTCAATAATGTATGTTTTAGGTTGAAATCGCGCTGCTATTTATAGGGAAAGTAAGGCGGCCGCTTTGCTAGGTCGGTTTAAGGACGCCCGTCCACTCAACCGGACGCTCGTTCATTCTTCTCGGACGCGAGATGGACGCCCGTTTGCTTCGCTTCGCGTCCAAACTCTCTCGTTCAACTTTTTCCTCCCGGACGCGCTTCACTTTGATGGACGCCCGTCCACTCGGACGGGGCTTGAACGAACGTTCGAGTTTGCTTGAAAATCGATCTTCTCATCTCTATCTTCAATCGATTTCATCTTTATCTCTTCTCCTCTTCATTAATCCGATTGTTAACCTCTTTTAATCCTCTTTTTGGTCGAAATTGTGTATCTACAATACATCAAACACATTGCAAAATGTAGTATCTTCCAAATCAATATAAAACCATCAATTTTACACATAATTCATACGATTTCGCAACTAACCCATTAAAAATATCACTTGCTCAATATTTCAATATAAAGCTCGATTTCTATGAAAAACATCCAGATATGGGGGAAATTGATATAAAACATATCCTTATAAAACGTATAAAATCACCCTTAACAAAGCTATATGGAGTACCTGTCTCAATAGTATCGGGCTGGGACAGCCAGTTCATCGGTCGTTTTTGGAAGAGTTTGCAAAAGGCTTTAGGTACACAGTTGGATTTAAGTACGGCCTTTCATCCTCAAACAGATGGACAACCAGAAAGAACAATCGAAACACTCGAAGATATGTTAAGAGCTTGTGTTTTGGAAGTGGGCGGATCATGGGATGATTACCTTCCCGTAGCTGAGTTTTCTTACAATAACAGTTATCACTCAAGTTTGGGAATGCCACCGTTCGAAGCCTTGTATGGAAGAAGATGTCGCACACCGCTGTTTTGGGATGAAGTTGGGGAGAAGCAAATCACCGGGCCGGAAGTGATTGAACAAGCTAAGGAATAGGTTTTGTTGGTTAAGAAGAATATAACGGCAGCTCAAGACCGTCAGAAAAGTTGGGCTGATGTTCGTGTAGAAGGCCGTTAGAGTTTGATGATAGGGAAATAGTCTACTTCCGCGCTTCACCTATGAAGGGAGTTAAAAGATTTGGGCAAAAGGTAAAGTTGAGTCTAAGGTATGTTGGACCATTTGAGATCCTCAGAAAGTTGGACCATTGGCATACAAGCTTAAGTTACCGGATTCAATGTCAAGAGTTCACAACGTGTTCCATGTGTCAATGTTGAAGAAGTTCTTGACAAGGACGGATGTTGAAGCTACAGTTGATCCGGAAGTTCTTCAAGACAATCTTGCCTACGATGAGAAACCGGTTAAGATATTGGATAGAAAAGAAAAGATGATCAAGAGAAGGTTGATTCTTTTGGTGTTGGTGCAATGAGCAATCACTCACCAAATGAAGCAACTTGGGAAGTGGAAGACGATATGATCAGTGAATTCCCGGACTTCGTGGATTTACTAGGTATGTTTCGGTTTCGAGGACGAAACTCCTCTTAAAGGGGGAGGAATGTAATATTCCGATTTTTGGGAAAGGGCACACGTGCCCTTTTTCGAAAACGTAATATTATATTCATTTTATTTTGGATTAAAGATTTTATAAAATAAAATATTATATATATATATATATATATAGGAAAAGTTGGACCTATATGCAATTAATGAGTAATTAAGGGAATAATGGTAATTAAAAGGGAAAGGTTTTATTTTGGGAAAAATAAACCTCCCACTACGTACGTTACTTGTCAGAATATTGGACTTCACAAACATCGTTCGAACAAGTGCTCTCAAATTTGAGAAATAAGGCAAAGCTATTCCTTCATAATTCTCACAAGATACTCAATCGTTTTCAGATTCAAGTAGGGCAACGAAATCATGAGAAGGCAAGGATCATGTTGATACTAAGATTTCCAAGTTTCATCAAGGTATGGATTTCATATTTTTGGAGGGTCAATGGCTATGATCAAGTTTTAGTGTTTCCTTATTTTCAATTCGTAGCCCTGGTTGTTTATAAACTTTGATCTTAATTGGTTTGTGAATCAATTGTGGATCAAATAGGTTTTTGTTGAAGTTTGAGGAAGTGCTGCAGCTGTTTGTAGTTTGCTTTGTAGTTGTGCTTTAATCAAGTAAGAAAATCTTCTATATTGCCTTAATTTGGTTTGATGAAGTTATGGTTTAAGTTATAGACGTAGTTTGATGCTTGAAATCATGCCAATTGTAGTTATGCAAGTATATGGTGCCTAACAATGCGCACACATTGATGAAACAGAAAGTCAGGTTTTGGTACAGGATGCTCAATGCGCACGCATTGATTAGCAATGCGCACGCATTGATTAGCAATGCGCACGCATTGATTAGCAATGCGCACGCATTGATTTGCAATGCGCACGCATTGCGATACGATACAGATGGTCGAATTTGTGTATGCATATTGAGGGTAATGCGCATGCATTGTCCAGACAGAGACATCCTGAATATTTCTGTTCGTTCAATGCGCACACATTCCAAAGAATGCGCACGCATCGACCACTGTTTTGGGGAAAATGTTGTTTTAAGCTATGAGTTGAGTTTTAAATGTTGTTTCTTGATCTAATAACATTAAATAAACATGAACAAGCCTTGATTGAGTTTCTGATGCGTTTAGTTTCGGCATCGAATGGATTCTTCCCAAGAGTTGAAGTTCGGGACCGTCGGAAGAGCATGATAGACTTGTGCTTTGATGAAGTAGTATCCATGAATGTCCGTGTATATGTAACGATGTGGTGTCTAGAAGTCTAAGTGAGGGATCGAGTTGGACTGTTAAGGGAAGTTGTCTTGAAAATACTTAGGTGGCTAGTTAATGACTTATAATTTTCATAAGTGTGTAGTAAAAGACTAAACATCGTAACATTCTTGGTAAGGCACTTGTCTATATCGCGATGTGTGGGCGGTGAGATAAAGTGAATAAATTTACTGGCCTATAAACGGCTAAATGGTATAGGGACTTCACCGAACGTGTACATTATCGGGTCTAACCCGTGGCTATTGGTGTGATCCGCTAATAAGTTGCAAACGATACTTCGTGGTGGGTAGCACCATGCGTAGTGCCCTTGAATGCCGGTGTAACAAACTTGAGTTAAATTAGAAACAGTTAGTTGCAACATGTTGATGAGCATGGAGTGAACCCTAGAATAGAGTCGGAATCATATATATAACTTAATAATTAATTAAACCTCTTTATGAAACCTAGTTAATGCAATAGCTTCTGTTTCTTGCTAAGTACATTTGTACTTATCTCCAATGCATCTTTGTTGTGTTTGGGGTTGAGAAGATGAACATGTTGAACAGGAGTTCGATGAGGACTTTGAAGATGATGTTGGATACTCATGTCATTCTATGCTTTTATCATGCTTTATTATTACTAGACTATGTTGTAATTTCATTTCAAGACATGATGTATTCTTTTTTATTTCTTGTAAGATACATGTTGTACTTTTTTTTCTTTTAAGACATCGTACGGTTGTAAGTTTGTTATCGTTGTTGCAAGATATTTTTTCTATCTTTAGTATGTTTGTTTCTATTCTCGTAAAAAAAAAAATTCACCCGAGTCATCTAACTTCCGTAAATGCTAAACTCGATACGACGTAATAGATGCTTATATATAATATAGAAATTATTTTATATTATACGTATCGAACGTTCTATTTACGGTTAAGAACTCGGTATCCGGAAACGTGGCGTTACAATACACTAGTCCAAATGTTTGATATCAAGGTCGCTACTAAGTTAATGAAGTCATCAGTACGGTACAGCCTTGCCCTTCAGTCAATACTTGAAGTCAAATGTTAGAAACTATAATGTATCGTTCAAACTTAGACAAACTCGCATTTATGGCCGCCTTTTTGTCGTTAGTGATTCTCGGGCAAGCTCCGTTCTTGGATAAACTTGGGTCAAATATGGTCTAGTGATATCCAACATTAGCGACATCTAGGTGTTCACTGTATATGTTCAACACTTTTGTTAAGCTTAGCAAAAAGGATTCTTAATTGTCGGGGCCGGTGCTCCAAATTCCAAATGATTTCTCAATTGTGACTCCTTCATTGGTGGCCGGTTACCCTCAAAATTAAGTGCACTTGAATCTGCTTGAAGTGTTCTTTGTTTGGGCTGTTAATTTTCAGCATGAAGATGACAGTAGTGTTAAAGCCCAAGTGTGCATGTCTAAGGTTTTCATCATTCTCCAATGTCTTATGTGTCTCATCAACCATTCCTCGTTCGTTAAAATCCACAGTTTTCTTTAGCTTCTTTTTTTTATCATTTCCTGAATGTGTGGACCATAAGTAGCATGGTAACGACGCCGCTTGAAGGGTAGCTCGATCTTTCTTGAATTTATCAAAAAGCAGTTGAAGGGTAGCTCGATCTTTCTTGAATGTATCACAAAGCAGCATAGGCTGCTTGGTAGAAAATTCCGTTATAAGCTCGTCTCCAACTTCAAAAGCTTGAATTTTCTTATATGTTTTGCCTTCGAGATGAATAAGATCAGCTTCTCTCTCTGCTCTTGTAAGGAGAGTTTCGTCAAACATTTACCGGGTGTGAAACTCCTAGCTAGCTACCATTTCTTTCACACAAACTTCTTCAGTTTCTTGGCTTTTGTTGTGAACTTGATGTGAGCATTCGTCGAAAAATTGGCATGCTTCCCGTCGTCTTGTGAGTTGTGAACTTGATGTGAGCATTCGTCGAAAAATTGGCGTGCATCCCGTCGTCTTCATTTTCATGCTAAGTTGGTTGTGGAGGTGGGTAAGAATCTCTTGAGCAATTAAATTCTTACCTTCTGAAAATCTGTTGTTTTGCAACTCCTTCCACCATGTTTGTGCTTTCGCCTTTTAGTTTAGAATCAACCAATTTACATTTCAAAGCCCCAGGTGGATTTATTGCTTCAAAATTGTGTCAATCCAATCCAAGAAATCCAGTCAAAGTGAAGAACCATCAAAGGTCGGCAGATTCACTTCGGGTTTCATGTTACTAAATTCTGCAAATTTGCTTCCTTGGTGATTTTGTTGGATCGATAAGAGCGCAAACACTCTCTAGATGGGGTGAATAGGGTGTGGGTGAAATTTAAAACTCTTTCATACTTAACACAAGTACTAATAAATTAAGGTGAGTTTTATTAGCACCATCGTTTTTACTTTCGGCACCCATTTTTTGATTATTTTTTTTTCGATTTAAAAAACGTCGATCACTTGGTATTCGCTTTATTCAGACACCACACCAACGCTGACGATGTGACATCGACATTGGTGTCTGCACAAAGAAACACTGCGTGGACGATCGTGACGACGTTTAAAGTTTTAACACTTTTTAAATAGGGAACGTCAGTCACACTGATATTTCTTGTTGAACATCAACGTCATCACTGGATTCACTATATAAATTTAATCGAGTGATTCAACTTTCTATAAACTTCTATGCGTCACGTTGACGACATCATAGTATAATCCAATTAAATTAATACTCAAAATTTTACCACTCACCCGTAGGTTCCAACAATTGGGAGCAACAGGAATTGAATAGCAAAAGCAAGAAGCAGAAGCTACTGATTTCTCTAAATTTACCCAAATCTGATCCTTTGAAAAAGCTAGGAACATCACCCAAAGCAGCGAGATTATGATGGCAGCGATATATGGCTTGTACATAATCAACAAATCAGGAGGCTTGATTTTCTACAAGGATTACGGATCAGCAGGGAGAATGGACACAAATGATAGCTTGAGATTGGCTAGTCTATGGCATTCTATGCACGCTATTTCACAACAGCTTTCCCCTCTTCCTAATTGCTATGGAATCGAACTCCTCCAAGCTGACACTTTTGATCTCCATTGCTTCCAGTCCCTTACCGGTAAAACCCTACCCTATAATTCATTCATCTGTTTTGTCTTTCGGGATTCTGGTTATGTATTTGGAAAGAAATCAGAGCTTATAGATCATTTGTTTTTCGGTCTATTTTGCTTATTAGATTTAGCTCAACTCGAAGATCTGCCTTTAATGGATAGTTGGTGTGATTCAAATGATACCTGGGCTTAAAGGGGTTCATAATTTTAATAAAAACTTATCGTTTTTTTCTCCATTTAATCTTTTTGGACTGATGAAAGCATTGGTATATGCTACTATGCTAGTACAGCTTCCTTTTGGATTGTTTTTCATAATTGTGAAAGTCCTTGCTATTCATATTAGATTGATACAGCATAAACCGTATGAAAAGTGGAATTCGTCCCCCAGACCGACCAGACTCAAATCTATGTTGCACAAATTGCACGAAATCTACAATCTTTCTGTTTTGATTACTTGGCAGATTAGGAGACCTTGTTTGGAGAGTTGAACCGTTATGTCCTGCTCTAAGGTACTTTGCGTTATGCAAAGTCTGAAATGCTGTGAACTTCTTCAATGTGTAGACGTATTTGCCCTGCACGAGGCGGCAAAAAACTCTTCGTAACATCCTTAGCCCTGTTTTCTTTTTTTGTTCCAATTTTAGATTTTTTGTGTTCTAAATCTTCGTTTGTCTTTATTAGTCACTTGGCTGGAAGGTTAATTCTTTTAAGTAGGGGTATGTTTTTGTTCTAGGAATATAGGCAAAATGTGTTCTTTCATGCAGTGCTAGGATGCGATCGAGACAGAGAATGCCGCATAACATTAGGCTCCTGCAAGCTACATGATTTTAGGTGGTCTTAGGTGGGAATGGAAGCCTTGTTTTATATTTTATTTGCATGTTCTACATAAGGCAATTTCATTTCAAATCAGTCTCACTTAGCGAGTTGACAGGTCCTCAGAAATTTTTGTCTGAAATCTTTCTGTTTTTAATAATTTGTGCACCATGAACCCTACAACATAAAACAGCAACTCCTTTGACTGCTTGATGACTGGGAAGTCTGGGATCCAAAGCTGTTGGGGCACAGGCTAGGCATGTTACACTTAGGCTTCTATCTTGTTTCACCCGTGTCTTTCTTCTATTTTTTCTTTCGAGCCTTATAGTTTTTTTTTTCCCTTGATGTTGAGAAATATTATCTACTTGTCTGCTTGGAAGTAAACTTTGGTTGTTCTAAGTAGTTCATCCATAATTCAGGTGAATGCTATGATAGGGAGTGATATTTTCCACCTTCACACCGAATAACCATGTTTCATGACTCTTCCTTCGCCTTCTATTCTTTGACTTGATATCAACATCCATTTGATAGATTTGGCTTTCAAAATATTTGGCTGGTGAATGGCGATAGATTTCAATAGCTGTAACTTATGTCCCCGAAAGCCGAAAAGAGAAATTGTAATTTCGGTCATCTTCATGCCAACATGTCCTATAATCTGTGGGTTTGATTTTTGGCTTTTTAGTAAAAGTATCTTTATAGTTTATCCCCAGTGTGGGTTAATTTGAAGCTTTGTTTGTGGTGTATTCAAGATTCATATGGTTTTATTTGAATAAGTTCCACTTAATATTCATATGATTTTAAGGTTTGTGTTTTATGCTTGAAAAGCATGTCTCGGAAATGATTAATTTACTGTTGCATTTGGAATATCGAGTTTGAGAGAATGATGTTGGTTTGTTTTGCAGGGACCAAATTCTTTGTCATCTGCGAACCGGGAACACTGCATATGGAGGCTCTTCTGAAACACATATACGAGCTATATACGGATTATGTTCTAAAGAATCCGTACTATGAGATGGAGATGCCAATTCGGTGTGAGCTCTTTGACATCAACCTTTCTCAAACGGTGCTCAAGGATCGTGTTTCTTTAATGGGAAGATAAAGTCCTCCGTCTCTCTATTTAATCTTTATGGGATTGTATTCTTATGTGTATGGCCAAGAGTTTTCTATCTATTCTTTATGGGATTGAATGACAAGATAATTTTGTAATGTATTCATCATTCTGGGTTATAGACTTCCTTTGTATGATCATATGCTTTGAAACTGGAGGGAGAAATATATACGTATATATAGACACACACATACATATAGAAACATATGTATCCACAAGCCAAAAATTACGACGCACTAAACACAAAAAAACCATAACCCGAATAAAACACTATAAAAGGCGGGCTTACTTATGTGAATACTTGTTCAGAAAAGAACAGAATGAAAAATTACACAATGTATCAAGTGAATTGTATCAAACCAAAAGACTTGCTATTATTGCAGTACGTATTGTGTATGTATCATCGCAAGCCAACAAAGTAAAAGGTACCGAAACCTATCGATGGAAAAAATTTGGGTATAGTGTTTCGAGACAGCACACTCAAACCCGAAGAATACCAGCAACATCATCATCCATAGCATCTAATAGGATCATTGCACCCTTTTCTTGCAGATTGCTTTTGGCCACTATTACCTCCACCCTTCTCGAGGTATTGCTGGTGGTACTCCTCGGCTTTATAAAACGTCTTTGCAGGAAGAATCTCTGTGACGATCTTCTCCTTGTGTTCCTTTTGTTTTTGCTCGAGTGATTCTCGAGCTATTTGAGCTTGCGTGTCGTTGTAGTAATATATCCCTGACCTGTACTGCGTGCCAACATCACCACCCTAGCAAAACAAGAATAAATAGGATTATGTACAATCGTTATGTGTGTTGGAAAAACATCTTTCATCAACAGTATGTACAAGCATGTCATTGGATAACAACACACATATAGTGAACACAACGTTCTCCATGTTCAATGGGTTCCGAAGCAAACAAGTTCAGAAGACACGTAAAATTGACAGAAGCAAAATACAGGGGAAATGCCGAAATGGTAGTTTATGGAAATGAGGTGTAAAAATAAAACTGGGAAAAAAAGAACCAAAAGAGAAACAAGAACAGTATTACGTTTGACAATTTTGTCCCTCGTGTTTTAGTTTGTTTCAAAAATAAACCTTAAGTTTGTATTACGTTTCAATTTAGGATAAAGTTAACGTCGACTAAACGTTTGATCCAACCTGGCAGCCACGTATGCTTTCATATCATATCTAAACGATTAAACATCGACATTAAAAAAAATTAAATTTCTTGTCGAGATTTTTTTTGTGTTGTGCAGTTGTGTCAATTTGAGGGAAATAAATTAAGGATTTGAAAGAGGAATGAAGGGAATGTCGATGTTTAATCGTTTAGATGAGATATGAAAACATACATGACTGCCTAAAATTAAGGTTGCCTCATCAAACATTTAGTCGACGTTAACTCGGATTGTTAATTAGGTAATTGTCCTAAAATTGAAACAAAATACGAACATAAACAAAGAAATTCACAAGAACAAAACGTCTTAAAATTGAACAAAATACAAATATAAAGATCCAAAGATAGTGGTGTACGGTAGAATCGGGTGGGGTGGTGTAAATAGAGATCACTGATATACTTCACTGATAACAAAGAACAAAAATTCAAAACAAAACAACCATTTACTTGAAATCTCTCCGTTAACAAGTCAATTTCAACAATTTTGAAGTAAAAAGAGGAGATTTATAACCTGACGATTGAGGGTGGTGGGGTTATGACGTGCCCAGAAAAGATTGATCAAATTGGTGTAAGGGCAAACGACCGGGTCAAAATGAATCCGAACAACTTCGGCATGATTGGTAGTGCCGGTGCAAACCAGCTTGTAATTGGGATTATCAACATGTCCTTGGGAGTACCCGACTTCAGTTTTGATCACACCTTCTACTCTTTGGAAAGCCAATTCCACACCCCAGAAACAGCCCGCCGCAAACTGAGCAAGCTCAAGACCCGGTGCCGCCGGAGCATTCACGTCGTTATTCAGTGCCGGATTTTGTTGATCGGTAGCCATTCACGCTTTTGATTGAAAAGTCGTCGTGTGGTCTTGAGACTAGATATTAACTTTCTGTGATCGTGGGCTTGTTTTATATACACAACAGATTAAAAATGGTTGAATTCGGAGGCCGTGAACCTGCTCGTCTGATCGGTCACATTCAAAGTCGTAATGTGGAAACCTATCACAATATTACAGTAAACGGTTGACTTTTCCAATTTTTAGCGACCTTCCTTTAATTAAAAAAAAAAACAAAAAAGGAAAGGTCCTCTCTCTAAATTAATAATAATAATTTTTTTTGCCTAATATTTAATTTTTGTATACAAACAATTTAGTTTTATTGTTAAAAATTTAAAAATGTCATTGATGTAATGCTCCTTAGGTCTACTCCCATGCTGCCATTGAAAATTAAAAATTAGAGATAAGAGGTCAAAATGATAAAAAATCAATTTAAATAGTCAAAATATGACACCTTAAACATTTAATTGTTTATAAAAACATAAAATTAGTTGATGAATTGTACTCAATTAAAATAAAAAAAAGAGACTGTGAATAACATACGGGGTGACTTTCAGCAAAAAAAAAACATAAAAGACGCTTTTCAAAAATGGAAAAAAAAAAGAAGCAGGAAAAAAAAAAGCACAGGCGCTCGACTCTTATTTATTATTTATTTAAGTTGAAAGTTGAAAAAAAAAATCGATTTTCCCCAATATATCAAACGGTTAAATCTTTTGATCTAAAACTCCGATTATCGTAATTCTTTCAAAATAATTTATATTGTTTTCGTCATCTTTATTCTAATATCCATTTGATATTTTTCCGACTTAATTTTTGAAAATCGAAATTTTATTCATAAAAATCAAGGTGATACAGTGACACAGCGATGAAGTGGACATCGCGATATAGTGACACCGCGATGCAGTGACATATGAAGATGAAGTGACGTTTGACAATGCAGTGACATGTGAAGACGTAGTAACATTTAAAAATGCAGTGACATTTTAACTATATTTCAAACGGTTATATCTTTTGATCTGAAACTACGATCATTGTAATATTTTCACCCCTATTCATATTTTTTCGTCATCTTTATTTTGATATCTCATTTAATATTTTTACGACTTTATTTCTGAATATTGAAATTTTTGTCATAAAAATCAACGCGATAAAGTGACACCGTGATATAGTGACATGTGAAGATGCAGTGACATTGCGTTGTGGTGACAACTGACAAGTGAAGATGAAGTTACATTTGACGATGCATTGACATGTGAAGACG
The DNA here is from genome assembly GCA_036785695.1 of Gentiana straminea. Lineage (NCBI taxonomy): Eukaryota > Viridiplantae > Streptophyta > Magnoliopsida > Gentianales > Gentianaceae > Gentiana > Gentiana straminea. The sequence continues at coordinate 12,904,063 of JAVUPR010000398.1, read as the reverse complement.
TAGCGACATTTAAAAGAACAGTGATATGTGAAGATACTTAAAGTGCTAAATATCTAAACATTTGATGCATTGACACCCAATGACAATAAAATTTTATGCAGTGAACCAATAACACCAATATTTTATGAAGTGACACATTATGCAGTGACACTCAATGATACCAACATTTTATGAAATGACACCTTATGCAGTGCCACCCAATGACAACAACATTTTATGCAGTGACACACTATGGAGTGACACACAATGACCAATATTTTATGAAGTAACACCCATTGACACAAACATTTATGAAGTGACACCTTATGCAGCGACATCCAATGACGCCAACACTTTATGAAGTGACACCTTTTGAAGTGATACCCAGTGACGAAAATATTTTATGAAGTGACACATAATGACACCAACGATTTATGCAGTGACAATAACATTTGCAATGATTTATGTAGTGACACCCACATAATGCAACGATTTATATAGTGACACCTTATGCAGTGACAACAACATTTGCAACGATTTACGCAGTGACACCCGTCTTGTGTTGGGCTGTAAGTGAGCTGGGCTACTCATGAGGTACTCATACTCGACTCGCAAGAGAGTTTGACTTGATTCGGTTTTTTTCGAGCTTGAGCTCTAGGCGAGCTACTCGAATAATAATCTGAGCCGATCTCGAGTCTTAGAATATAATAATCGAGTAGCTCATGAGCTGATCGAGCTTGATTAAATAATAATTTTATTTATTTGTTTATTAAATTTATAATTAAATATAGTTTTTATAATTTAAAAAGTATTATTTAAGTCGAGTATTAGACGAGTCGAGCTCGATCTTGCCATATATTAATAAAAATGAAATGAATTCTAAGAAAACAATCGAGCTTATGACCCGAGTCGAGGTATAACAAGTACTTAGTGAGTCAAGTTTGATCTCGTCTTTTTATGTCTCGATTGAGCTCGAGCCAAGTTTCGAACCCGAATCGTTTTTAAACAATCAGAGAGATCGTTTTATGCAGTGACACCCAATGATAACAACATTTTATGCAGTGACAATTAAAGTTCTAGTGACAATAAAAGCTTGTCAATGTATTTTCGGTGACACTTTTTTAAGACCAAAACTTGTGTCACTTCATCTTAAATGACATTTTACATAGAAAAAAAATCACGTGTCATTGCATCTTGAGTAAATGCATTGACACATGTGTCACTGCATGTTCAAAACACACACCATTTGACTTTCATAGCTTATTAAGCTACAATTCATGGAAAAAAGAATCAACACTATTAATAAGAACAAAAAATAAAGAAACAAAAAAGTTTCATCTAACTGCAAGCACTCAATTGGAGAACAAAAACAAAGCAGCCAAATCGGGCATGAAAACCCACCAAAAACCGCCACAGGATTTTGATCAAGCAACGTCTGCGTCACCATCGCCTGAACGATCCCACTGTTAATTGACACCGACCCGTTTATACAACCATCCCATGTACCTATGCATGGTTCAAGGAAGAGCCAAGCCGAGGCGATCTGGGCAGGGCCATTTAGGTCTGTGTAATGAGCCGAATTCTAAATCACGGGCAGGGCCATTTAGGTCTGTGTAATGAGCCAAATTCTAAATCACCTAGACAATATTATTCTCTCGAGCATGTTCTGATCTGCATTGTTCAAATAAGGAATCAAGCTATAATTCATTCACTGCCTCGTCAACTTTTTTTGTTTATACAGTTTTTAGCATCAGGCACATCAAGATTCTAGAGATTCTGCCATCTAGGAAAGCCTTCCATCATATGATTCATCGTGATTAAACCAATGTTAAAACATTCATTCAACATAATCCATAGCCCATCATTCCTCTCTTACATTACCTTTATCAATGATTTCTTGACTACTTCATGGTGAAAAAATGGAATCCCTAAATCCTTTATGCATCGACACGCCTCTCTTATATCCCCACCTGAATTGAATTCCTCAAAAATCTTTCCTATTTTGTCCTTCACATCCTCAATAGTCCAACCATTTTTACAGCTTCCTCCACACCTGAACACCTTAATATCCGCTCACCCGAAAGTCGAGCTTTTAGCGATTACTTGGCCATTTGAAGCTTTTTTGCCCTATTGAATCACACCCTGAATATTGGTCTGCAATATCCATCAAATTTTATGGTGCCAGGACTTCATCCACCAACTTAATCCACTTTTTTTGGTCAAAGTTTTTATCTTGGATACAAATTGTTGCACAACATAGACTTACTGTGAATGAAATCCACCAAATTCTAAATTAGGGGATCAAATGCTTAATCTTGATAATTAAAGTTTCAACCTCTATCTTGGCTTAGTTTTTCAGAATGATTCAGGGTTCCTATATAAGACCCCGACCATGTGTTCAATACCTGCCACCAACGGTAGACCTGTGCTTCTGGGTAATCGGTAGATATCCTTGAAAGCACCAAAATAGCCTGAGAGTTTGAGTCTTGATCTAGAATCTAGGACATGAAAAAGACTATAAAACAACAAGAGGTTGTAGGAATAGTTAGTTATCTAATACCTATGTTTTGGCATGATGATATTAGTATGGTTTTGACGAGATTCTTCATCTTCCGATCTTTCGGCTAAATGGAAATCAAAATGTTCCAGCCTCTCCTCAATAAAGTTGGATATGAGCTCAACTCCACACAATCAATATTTGTAATTACCTCCCCAAAAAAATGATTCTTTGCTATACGCCGATGGTGGGTCGTCAAACCACCAAAGATAAATCACCTACTACATTTATAGCTAGTATAGCGGAAGTAGGGGTAGAACCCACAGGGAACGGTGGACTTATTTCTTCACAAATTTATAAAATAAAATATATTTTTGTTTTTATCTAATTTGCTAATAAGAAAAGAAAAATGCATAAACCTAACCCTATATGAATGACCTAAAACTGCATGAATGCAAAGCACCACAAGAATTCCAACTATGACCGTCCAAATGTCTCATCAACCTCATGTACCATAATGCAAGCCAAATGGTAATCAAGCAACATATTCACACACTAGTATTCATACAACTAACTTTAACTCACTTGATCACAAAATTTAAAGTGGCAAAATAAAAAATTCCTAACTTGTCCTCACGGGAAAACTCTCAATAATGATGTATAGGGACAATTATCACCCTCTTAAAAATCAACACACAACCAAGAATTACCATTGGTTTGCATATCAATCAAATCTCCACCACTATGCATTCAAAATCCAATGCACCAATCATGAGGTCTTTATAAAGGTTGTAATGGGGCTGGGGACTGAAAACAAGGTGGGGAAAAAGGGAAACATAGGCTAAATTGTCAAGGAGAATGCATGAATAACCACATCAATAATCACACAGTCACCAAAAAAATGATTCCAACTGAAACGCACAACATGGCTTCATAACAACACATCTCATAACTCATAATAGAAGTGAAAACAATACTTTCAAAAGAAGCTTGCAAAAAATGCGCGAGAACAAGCTACTTCTTCAATATATAAAACGCTCCTTCAATGTAAGCTCTTTTTTTTTCTCTTTTTCTTTCTTTTTTTTTATAATTTTTTTTTTCAACATTCAACTTTTTTTTAAAGATCTTGATATACACCTTCATAACATAATCTTGAGCCATACTTCTCGAGATATTCACTTCTAGGTACTTCCTCAAAATTTCATGCAACTATCCATAGAATCTCTTGACAATAGGGTCAACAAAAGAGGGGATATCGTAAGAAAAGGCCATGGGTTTGTTTCCTGGAGTTTAATCAAAGAAAGGGTCAGGCTAGACGGGGCTCACTAGGGGGTATTAAATATGGGAAGGCCAACAAAAGTGGGTATAGAAGGGGTTAAATCCTAGCTGCCTTAATCACTTAAGTGCACTGAACCTGAAAAAGTGTGGTCTCGAAATGCATGTCAATGTAAATTCTAGAATGACATTGGAAGTGTGGATACCACTCAAAGAAAAATACGAGTGAGTGCGCTCTTTGGCTACTTGAAATCCTCACTTCTAAGTGGTTTTTCGTTAGGGCTCACTGATTTTACCCCTAAAGTTCACAAACAAGTGACCTAAGGTGAGTGTGAATCAACAAAATTGTGTGCTTGGATTGGTCGTTTACCGTTTGATTGTTATTACTTCACACAAGATTTAAATGAAAAAGTTGGTAAAGTGTCATCAAGGGCATACTCGGTGCTTATGAGGTCCTAAAATGTCCTAAATATGCAATTAAAATATGAAAATGCATGAAAAACTCCCCCACACTTAAATCATACATTGTCCCCAATGTATGTTAAAAGTGGAAGGAAGATGCAAAATGTGCAATGATATGCAACTAACATGTATGCATGATATGCAAAAAGTACTAATCTAAATATGAAAATAAAATAAAATAAATAAAATAAAAGGGATGAGAATACATTACAATTCGGACCATAGGACGGTGAGAAATAAGCCGTGAAATTCATCATGGTTTCCATATAGTCAATGGTGTCCGGGGTGGTGCGGGAGGGAAAGACACTTGAAAGCATTCTGGATTTGGTGTTGTCGTGTGCGGATGGAGTAAATGAAGGGCGGAATGAGGGTAGCTAACGTTTATTATCCAAGAAAGTATGAGAAAAACGGGTAGGATCCCACTATTTCAAAAGTAAACTAGTAGCTTTTAAAAACATGTTGAATTCCCCATTTCAGGAACGGTAGGACCTACCGTTCTTGCTGTGAGCTTTCCAGCAACATTTCAAGATTTTCACAAATTCTCAACTGCATAGTGGTAGGATCCTACCATTCTACTTTTGAGCTTTCCAGATTTTTTTTTTATAAAATTCATTGACATCTTTACACTCCAACTAGCTCAACAAATTTCCTCCTCAGTTTAAACCATCCTCAAACCATGCAAAATGGACATCATCTTCTCAACCTTCTATTCATAGCCAATTACCACACCTCCTGCAAGAAAAACAACAGCTCCACAACAAGCGTTATACCATTCTCACAACATCAAAACTAAATAAAACAAGGAAAAAAGTATTATTTTTATTACATTGGGTTGCCTCCCAACAAGCGCCTTTCATTAATGTCTTCGGCTAGACATACTTACCTCGGCTATCCATTGTCAAATGGAATAGTTTTTCTTTCATGATTTTCCTTGCATACTCAGTAAGTGAGCCATCCGTCTCATCTTCAGGAAGAATCAGTTGTTCCTTGGCTCTAGGCACTTTTATGAAGTATCTTCCCAATAAAAGAAGAACAGGATTAGGGTCCTCCACATCCCAGTTCAAGATATAATGATCGAGTGGGAAGACCACTTTCTTCTTTCTCACTCGTATTTCCACAATTACCTCAACACTTTTTGGCTTCAACGGCTCTTCAAATGTGACTTCCTCCGGGCGATATTCTTCATGATTAGACACATTATCCGCTAACTTCTCCAACCCCGAGTGAATTTCTTCACCATTTTCTTGGTCATCAGCAACATCGATCTCTGGTGTTGGATCAATCATGGGATAATCGTCTTCATCATCATACAATATAAGAGGAGAGGATATTTGTAACCTCTATAGCTTAAGCCGATCCACTTCGGTTTTCAGCTCATCAATTTTCCCTTGCATATTCTGAACCCATGTGCTTTGCTCTTCTCTGAACAGTGAATCTCTTACCCAATTTCTTGTAGAAACTCTACATTACTTTGTTGAAGCTTCATCATCTCTATTTGGAGCATCTGCGTCATATTGGTAGTAAGAGACTGCATCATGGCATCAAGAGATTCATTTGAACAAGGTATCGGACTTCAAGTTCACTAGACGGCTGAGAATGTGATTCAACATAGCTCCAATCCGGATAACTCGGCTCATTAGAATAAGATCTCTCCTCATATGAATTTTTCACCCGGTATCCATACACATCATGACTCGCCATATGAGTTGCGTAGTGGTAATTTGACATGCTTGCAAACAAGAAAAAACACAAAACAACACACAAAAAACTATATACAAAATTCTAAAAAAAATAAATCACTTGACACCGTTCCCCGGCAACGGCGCCAAAATTTGGTGGGTTGTCAAACCACCAAAGATAAATCACCAACTACCTTTATAGCTAGTATAGCGGAAGTAGGTGTCGAACCCATATGGAATGGTGGACTTATTTCTTCACAAATTTATAAAATAAAATATATTTTTGTTTTTATCTAATTTGCTATGAAGAAAAGAAAAATAAATGAAGAAAGGTTCCAGCCAATTAATCGTTTCCCCCTCAATTCCTACGATTGATCATCGATTCAAGGATGACTCGCTAAATTATTAATAAATTGGTTTATAGTTGACCACAACCGTGAATCAACACCAATCTCTCCTGAATTCATTAATTAGGACAACCGCCACTAATTAAACCCTAATTATAGCACACCCCGTAACGACCGCCCGGAGTTTGGTGACATAACAGCCTTAAAGATTAGAGAGACCCAATTACAATGTATTAATCCAATCGGCTTAATTTTAACCATAGTATTATCTATTTTTGACAACAGGAAATCCTACGGGCTACGAACCGGTAGATAATGTGTTGTTTACCACTAAAATTCCAATATTTTATGGCAACCGCCTAAGATGGATTTTGGTGTTTGATTAGAAAACCGATTCAACTATTGTGCACAAATAACCAAATCAATATTTTAATCATTTTTCGATGAATGCAGAAAATAAATAAATACTAATAAGATAACGAGGCTTAGGAACAATTTGATCTCGCGATCATCAAGAAATCAACGGTACAACAATCAATTAACCGGAATAAAGGAACCTACTCATTCTCACGATAAAATCACAAGAAAAAGAAAGAGAATACCTTAATTTATTGAAAGAACAAAAAACAATCATCAATCCATGAAGAAAGGATGAATAAAAGATGAAGATGGAGATGAGAGGGCAAAGAGGCGCCCTCTCTTTGTTTTTGTCACATCCTCTCCAAATTAGGGACTGGGAAAAATTTATTTCTATCTAAATACTAATAATAATTAAAGTTGGACCCACCCATGGGGTAAAAATAACATAAAATAGTGTTTAAATGGTAAAATAGTTTATGCAAATTCGCTGCCGATATGTTTCAATTCAGTCAAACTCGGCCATGGAATGGTAGGATCCTACCATAACTGGTTTTAGATTTCCAGCACTGTTTTCTTTTTCTAGCTTGACCACTGATGTATGAAAAATATATGATCAAATTATAAGACTTTTTATTATTATATTTATGATATTTTAGTATAATTTCATATAAATGCATTAAAAACTTATAAAAATCATAGTTAGTTATAATTAGATGCATAAGTTATAAAAACAATAAAAATGATGTTTTTTTGTCAGATTTACGTTTGGTGTTTCATTGATATTATTGCAGATCGATGTTTACCAAGATCCCAAAATATGACATACTTTGAAGTATAAATCATGAGTTTTTGTGGGATAAAAGATTATGCCAAAATCTAACAACTTTGAACGGATCAACTCGTCTTTAATGTTTCTACCGTAACTCATCTTCAACGGACATTTGATCTAACTTAGAGGCATTTTCAGAGAAAAAGTCCTTGATGAAAGTTGTAGGCCTTCAAAAGAGCTTTCCAACGAATATCAAATCATGTCAATCCGAGGACTACAGCTCGAGATAGGTTTTTACGAACATCGATATGTTGTATGTCCGGCACGCGCCGGAGAAGGCCGAATATTGCGTAAAAATCTCCGAAACCGGGCCCACAAATCTCCGACAAAGGAATATATACTGTGTAGCCGGCACGCGCCGGTGGTGGTCCGGCACGCGCCGGCCTTGTGATATGGTCTATAAATAGACCTCAAATGCAACCATTTTGAAGGGTACCAATGCATATATCTCTTCTCTATATCTATATATAGTTTCGTTTTGTTGTTTTTAGTTAAATAAAAGCCGTAAACGGCACTCGCCGGAATAATGCGTAGTATAAAGTATCGTTATAATGCTTAGAAGATGTATCAAGGCTCATTGATGTAAAGGAGTTGCTATTTCCGGAGGATACAACTCGAAGCTTCGATTGTAATCTGTAACTTTTCTAATGTATTTATGTTGTTATTAGTATCTTACTTATAATGATATTAGGCTAACTTAGTATCTAGCCAAGATATGAAATTGGATTAGTATTATCTTTTTAGGGAAATGGATGATGACTATACTAAAATTGGATAAAAATCGGTTATAATGAATCTCTTTCTATATTCGTATTGAATTAGCTACTTGATATGAAAGAATTCATAATCTAATTATGAATTGACGCCTCGTAATTAGGTTATGAACTCGTTAATAGAAAGACCGGAGGGTAAAATTGGCCGAGTGAAAACGTGACAACGGAATCCGATTTCCTAAACCGGGGGTAGATTTGTTTCGGGAGAAACAAACTCTTATTGAAATATGTACTCGAGAGATTATTACGTTTAATTCATTTGTTTAATTGACATACCTTAAAATTGGCCGAATGACAAAACGGGAGTGACCCATGCTTGAGGATGACCTTGGACAAATGATTGGACATATGACAAATTCGTATGCTCGTGTGAGAATGAATTGTTTAGTTTAGGAGTGCACCGTTTCGTATAATTGATTTAACTTAAAATAAAGATCAAGCACATCCAATTTCACTAAAAAGATATAAGGATTCAATAACATATTCTTGGCTAGTCTATAATTATAATATCTATCTCCCTCCCTTAGATATTGTTTTGGTACCTATATATACTTATATCTATATATATATATGTATTGCTATATATCTATATATATATTTATATACTTATATATATCTCTGTTTTAGTTTGATGCTTTGTTAGTTTAGAGTTTGGTTGGATGATAAAATTGCGACTTAGATTGAGATAATAACAGCTTTCTTGGTGTTTAATCACACGGTGAATTACCAAGTTTTCCCCGAGGATCGACACCGACTCATCACTCTATCACTACAATTTGACCCGGTACACTGCCGGTAAGGATTGATAGCATAGAAAAGGTACGTCAGCTTTTTGGCGCCGTTGCCGGGGAACGACGCTAATTCATTGTGTTCGAATGATTTCTACTTATATTAACTCAAAAGTCTCGAGGATAAGTCAACACTTTTCTTACCCCATTTCTATTTTCTTTTTCTGGTACTTACCTAATAAGTAAGTTACCAATCTTTACTTTTATCGATTTCAACTATTTTCGGTTTTCGTTAGTTGATGACCGTAAAGAGTAAGGCCCCACTTATTCCTTATAAGCCCGACATAGATACTTACGAAAGGCGGTTAAGAGCGAGAAAGGAAACAAGGTCATACGGTCGTGAAATCCCGACGGAGAATCATCATCAAATCAAAATACGAAAATGGTCGAAAACAAGATGAAACACTGAACAAGGGCTAGATCATGCTCAAGGGCATGGCCAAAATCTTAATCAGGGATCTACCAATACCAAATAACCGAATAGAAATAATCAAAATCGGAACCGAACAATCGTAATAATAACCCACCAAATCCGAGACCTATTTGTGATCGTACCTTAAGAATAAACCAGACTAATAATCCAGCTTCGTTTACCCAATGAAGGAGCAAATAATTTTGAAATAAAATCTCATCTTTTTGGTCTAATTGACGCAAGAGCCCAATTTCTAGGAGAGGATGATGAGGATCCACATCATCACCTCTATCTTTTCGAAGAATTGTGCAATACGACCAAAAGTCAAGGTGCTCATCGTGAATTAACAAGGATGTCTATGTTTCCTTTTTCTTTAAAAGGAAGAGCACGAGATTGGTTTATGTCACTCCCACATCATTCATTGACTAGTTGGGAGGAAATTCAAACCGAGTTTTTAAAGCGATTTTACTCCGGGTAGAAATTTGGAATTAAAAGTCGAAATTGCCAACTTTAGACAAGGATCCGAAGAAACACTTGGGAATGCGTGGGAGAGATTTAAAAAGTTGCTAAGATCTTGTCCCGATCATGGTTATTCCTTAGAAATGCAAATCCAACTTTTCGTCGTAAATTAAGGAAAGATTCACGTGCGTATGTAGATCATGCATGTGGTGGTTCATTAATGATGAGTGAAGCCCAAATAGTTTACGATGCTATAGAAAAGATTTCCAAAAATAACAGAATGTGGGAAACCGGTTCTAGCACCAGGAAAGTAGCATTTGCAGGAGAATGCACATCGAATATGGAAGTTCTAGCACACTTGGAGAATTTGGGTAGGAAATTTGACAGCCTACAAGCTAGTAGGACTGTAAAATCAGAAACTATCGTACCAAATGACTACTCAAGTCATGATAATGTGTCATTAGGGATAGAAGAACCAGAAGGATACTCAAGGGAAGAGGTGAGTTTTTTACAACAGCATAGGAATTTGAACAACGCGTATTCAAACTCCTTTAATGCTATTAGAAGAGAGCACCCAACTTTTAGATGGTCTGAAAACCCTAATAAGCCAGGACAACCGCCATATCCAGTTTAGTATAAGAATCCATATAGTAATCAAGTTCATCAAGGAAATACATCAAATCAGAACCTACAATCGTTACCTAAATCTTATCCACAACATACTACTCAAACTATACCGGTCACCCAAAGTTCAACCCAACCCGAAGGAGTTGATAAATGGGATAAATTAATGGAAAATATGATGGGTGTAGTATCTACTCAAGCTCGAATATAGAAACTATGATAACTTCTATAGGTTCGGTCTCTAAGGATATGACTATGTTGAAAACGTCTATGGGTGGACATGATACGAGAATGAGAACTATAGAAGCATCGTTAAGGAATATGGAAGATCATTTGAGTAGAGAAGGAGAACGTAACAACGAGTAGACCTCCGGAGGATTACCAAGTAATACCGAAAGAAACCCGAGAGAGGTAAAAGCCGTGATTACGAGAAGTAGGAAATATTGTGAAGATACTAGAGCGAGAGAACGCAGAAACAATGAGGTAGAAAAAGATTTAAACGGTAATATCGTAAAGGAAAAGGACGAACTTGAATTTACTGATGAAGAGGAAGAAATTATCAAAGAATTCTTAAAACAGAATAATGTTGAACCCGAAATTGAAGGTGAAAAATGGGTAAAAGTCCCTAGAATTCTGAAAGATCCTATGGATAAGGACCTGAGAACCCTATTTAAGGAACATGTCAGAGAAAATCAGGGAGAAAAACAAGAAGATTTAAAAGTAACTGAGAAGGATAAAGTTGATACAGGGGATGTTTTAAAGGAAAAGTCTCAAGATAATGAAACTTGGAGATCAAGTAATGATCAAGGATTCAAGGAGAAAGGAAAAGAGAAAATGACTTCGAACCAAAGGTTATAGATTTAGAATCTTTGCCTTATCCACCGAAAGATCAAATTAAAAAGATAAAAAGCGATAAGAAATATGCTCGTTTCCTTGACACTTTTCGTCATATTCATGTCAATATCCCCGTTATAGAAGCTTTAGTCAACATGCCCGCCTATGGAAAGTTTCTTAAAGATATCCTATCTAATAAAAAGCGATTAGAAGAATATGAGAATATATGCCTTAATGAAGAATGTTCTCCGCAATACTTCAAGATCGACTACCTCCTAAACTTAAAGATCCCGGTAGTTTCACTATTCCATGTGAAATTGGAGGATTTCGTTTAAGAAAGTATTGTGTGATCTAGAGCAAGTATCAATCTCATGTCTTATGAGGATTATAAGAAACTAGGAATAGGAGAGTTTACGAATACCGAAATGACCCTTCGGATGGCGTATAGATCAATTAAACATCCTAAGGGAATAATCGAGGACGTGTTGGTTAAAATTGATAAATTTTACTTCCCGAGACTTTGTAATAATGGAAATGGAAGAAGGATATTCGGCGCCAATTATTCTAGGTCGACCATTTCTAGCTACGGAAGAACTTTGATAGATGTTCAAAAAGGTGAACTAATACCGAGAGTTAATGAGGATAAAGTTTCATTCAATATCTTCAAAGCTATAAACCATCCATATAAAGAACCGTAATCATGTTCTTTTATAGATGAATATTCTACTATCTCGGGATGCCAAATCTAAAGATTATGAAAATACATTAGAAGAATGTTTGGCATTTTCCATCTATAAAGAAGATGAAGATGATACCGAAATGAAAGAAGTAATCCTTTATTTAGATAAAGGAGGGTTTGTTAAACATCCATGGCATCAAAATTTGAAATTGGAAATGGAAGGACCGGTTTAAAACCGTCGTAGAAAATCCACCAAGGAATCTAGAGTTGAAACCACTTCCTTCGAATTTGAAATATGCTTTTCTTGAAAATGATAATCTGTTACCTATTATCATTTCATCAACCTTAACAAAAGAACAAGAGGATCAATTACTAAGAATGTTAAGAGAACATAAGAAAGCATTTGGATGGACAAGTGGCGTATATCAAAGGAATTAGCCCTGAAATTTGTGTTCACAAGATTATTTTGAATGAAGAAGCTAAACCTTGTATTCAGCCACAACGCCGCCTCAATCCGAATTTGCAAACAATCGTTAAGAAAGAGGTCATTAAGCTATTAGAAATGGGAATAATCTTTCCCATATCAGATAGTGAATGGGTAAGTCCAACTCAAGTAGTTCCAAAGAAAGGAGGTTTCACGGTAAAAGAAAATGATAAAAATGAATGGATTCCGACAAGGGAAATTACAGGATATCGAATGTGTATTGACTTTCGGAAACTCGAATGATCATACTAAAAAGGATCATCATCCACTTCCATTCATCGTGCGTATGTTGGAAAGATTGAGTGGACATAAGTATTACTTGCTTTTTAGATGGTTATTCGGTTATTTACGATATTCATTGCGCGGAGATAGAGAAAAAACTACCTTCACTTGTCCATATGGAACTTTTGCTTATAAAAGAATGCCGTTTGGATTATGTAATGCACCTGCTACATTTCAGCGATGTATGATGGCAATATTTTCTGATATGGTTGAGAAATTCTTAGAAATCTTTATGGATGACTTTAGTGTTTATGGAGATTCTTTTGATAAATGCTTATCACACTTAGAACGTGTTTTACAACGCTGTGAAGATACCAACTTGGTTCTAAACTCGGGAAAAATGTCATTTGATGGTATCTCGAAGGAATTGTACTAGGTCATAGAATCTCTCAAAGAAGGAATTGAAGTTGATAAAGCTAAAGTCGAAGTAATTGAAAAATTACCTCCACCAATTAATTTGAAAACGTTAAGAGGATTTCTTGGACATGCAGGGATTTTATAGAAGGTTTATTGCAGATTTCTCAAAAATAGCAAAACCCTTGAGTCATTTGCTAGAAAAAGAAGTGCCTTTTAACTTTGATGATAAATGTATGGAAGCCTTTAAGACCCTAAAAGCGAAATTAACTACCGCACCAAGATACTAGTAGCACCAGATTGGGATTTGCCGTTTGAAATTATGTGTGATGCAAGTGATTTAGTCAATGTAGGAGCTGTTTTAGGTCAACGGTATAACAAAATTCTCAAAGCTATCTACTATGCTTCTCACACATTAAACGCAAATTTCGGCTTAATTATGCAACTACCGAGAAAGAACTGTTGGTCGTAATATTTGCCTTAGATAAGTTTCGATCATATATTGTTGGTTCTAAGGTAATAATCTACACGGACCATTCAAATACGAAGTATCTTTTAAGTAAGAAAGATGCCAAACCGCGTCTTCTTAGGTGGATTCTCGTTACTTCGAATTCGATATTGAAATTAAGGATAAAAAAGGAAGTGAAAATGTAGTAGCGATCATCTAAGCAGGATGGATAATGATGAAGGAAAAGGAAAAGAAATTCGGATTCGTTTCCGGATGAGAAACTCGTTTAAGATAGATACTCCTTCAACCATGCGATTATTAAAAACTAGAATACCATCAAAGGAAGATTCGCCATGGTTTGGGGATATTGTTAACTACATTACCCGTAAGTACATCCCACCTCATTGGACTTGGCAACGAAAAAAGAAGTTCTTTTACGACTTAAAGTTTTATTATTGGGATAAACCGGATCTTTTCCGAAGATGCTCGTATGGAATA